>OY728146.1:1039032712-1043832712 GCA_963277665.1 Viscum album
TCAACAGTCGAGATGCATAAGAAATGATATCATCATTTTTCATGAGGAATCACCCAAGCCCTTTCAGAGATTGATTGCTAAAAATAACGAATACTTCACCACTTGAGGGAAGAGTTAACATGGGTGAAATAACCAATCTATTATCTATCTCTTGGTATTATTCCTCACACTAATTCATCTTGATGAACTTGACACCTTTTCGAGTTAACATAGTTAATTGATTATAATGTCTTGAAAAGTTCTTCACAAACCTCTTATAATATCCAGCTAAACCAAGGAAACTACGAATCTCAGTTATTATTGTAGGTTTAGGCCACTCCTCAACAACTTATTTCATTGCAGGGTAAACTGTGATTCCATCATTGGTAACAATGTTACCCAAGAAAGAAACTTGTTGCAACTAGAATTCACATTTTATAAAATTTTCAAAATCCTTTCCTCTCATAGAGTTTTCAGAATACCCCTTAGATGATACTCATGCTCGTCGTGACTTTTTAAATATATCATAATATCATCAATAAAAACTACCTAAAAGATATCAAGGTAGTGCTTAAAGGCTATATTTATCAAATCCATAAAAATAGTAGGTGTGTTAGTCAATCTGTAGGGCATAACAACAAACACATAATTCCCATATCTTGATCGAAAGGAAGTTTTCAGAATATCTTCTTTCTTAACCCTCAATTGATGATAAACCGATCAAAGATCAAACTAAGAGAAAAATTGAGTTGCACAATATTGGTCAAATAAGTCATCAATTTTTGGAAGAGGGTATTTTTTTCTTCAGTGATACCTCATCCAGTTCTCCATAATTAAATGCATATCTGCATCATTCCATCCTTCTTCTTTACAAAGAGAATAGGTGCTCCCCAAGGAGAGAAACTCGGTTGGGTAAACCCCTTTTCCAAAATATATTGGAGTTGTTTAATTAACCCATCCAGCTCCACATTTTCCATCCTATACAGGGTCTTTGATATCAAATAGGATCCAGGTATGAGTTCAATTGAGAACTCTACCTCTCTTTCTAGGGGAGGTCTGGATAACTTCTAAGGAAATACGTAAATGTATTCTTGGACAATGGAGACATTATATATCTTAAAAATCTTATTTACTTAATCTTATTCACTGATAAACTCCATAAAAATGATATAAGAGGTTTTAATAGAAAAATATCTAGTTGAAATAATCTCCTTGAAAAATAACAGTAGGGTTTACATTCAATACTACAAAGGTTTCTGTGCTTCTACATTTGATAATTGAATTATACTTTGATATCCATTCCATCCCTAGTATAATGTCGAACTATATCATGGGAATGACTACTAGATTTTCAATAATATTGTGGTAACTAAAGTAAATACTAGAGTTTCTAAACACTGATGATTCTTGGATAATCCCACCAGAAGTCTTGACAGATAACTCAATTTTTAGAAAATCAGGGGTTGATTCAAAATTCATTGCAAACATGAAGTAAATAAAATAATGTGTAGAACTAGAATCAAATAATGTACTTTCTAGCTTTGTGAGAACAACTAGATTACCTACCATGATATCATTTGGTGCTTCAAATTCTTCCATAGTGATTGAAAAAGTATCACCTTGTTCCCTTGGCCGTTGTAGAGGCTGATAGTGATTCCCCTCTATTGCCCCTGGATTTGGACAATGATTGGTAAAGTGCCCATGTTGTCCACACATATAGCATTGGACATCAGGTAGGGCCGGCACCATCTTCCCTTTTTCATTATTGTTGGAAAGTTTCACCTTGACCTCACTATGACAATTCTGTTTAATGTGGCCATCTCTACCACAATTTTAGCACTTCCCACTCCCAAACAGGTAGTTCCCCAAATACTTCTTCCCACATTTATTACATGTGGGATGTTGTACTTTATTTTAACCTATTCCCTGATCTATGTTCCTTTCTAAGATTTTTTCCAAAACTATTTTCTTTTCATTGGATTTATGGGACCATTGCGTCTCACCAATCTCCAATTCTAATTTCATCGCACATCGGATGATCTCTTCATAGCTATCATAATCTATGTTGGCTAGATTCTTCCACAGATGAGGTCTCAGTCCACCGAAGAATCTATCAACCTTACCATTTGGATCAATGAAAAATCTAGAGGTGTAACGTAACATCCTTGTGAAGTTCATCTCATAGCTTCCCATAGATTCAGTCTCCTTCGGCTTCAGCTCGAGAAAATCCTTCAAAATTATTGTTCTCATTGATTGAGGGAAATACATGTTGAATATGATCCTTCTGAAATATTACCACTCCATAGAATCAACCTCCACTCTTGGACTCATGATTTTAATCAGTTCCCACCACTGATAATCTTCTCCATCTAAGTGATAGACAATCCGGGTTACCACATCTTTCTCTAAACGACGGAGCACAAAAAATATCTTCTCTATAGAGTTAATCCACTATTCAATAATCAATGGTTTGGTCAAGCCACTAAAAGTTGGTGGTCATTAATTCATAATGGAATAAAAAATAAAGATGTTCCCCTCGTGTTGAGATTAGTCTCTCAGCTTGATTGAAGTTATTTTCCATAACATGAGTCAGTTGGTTCATCACTCACATGAAAGTTTCTATTCTGGCTTCCATCGGATGGCCGTTAGTGCATGGTCCATCACAATCATCATTTTCAAGGTTCTTCCTATTTCCCTCCATTTTCGTGAAGAATAAAACCTTAGTGAGTAACTTATTTCATTTAAAAATATTTTAACTAATAAATATTTTATGTCTTAAACCTTATTTAATGAATTACACTTCTCTATAAATATTTCATAATGATTCATAAAAATCTTATAATTAACTAAAAATATCCCCTGTGAGTGTCGTAACCAAGAGTAAAAAAAGGTCTGTTTTCATGTACCAGGATACCATGGGTCAAGCCCAAAACACTTTTTCAGAGTTCTCACACCAAGGCACATCTGTTCTAGAGCCACCTCTACCTACTCGTATCCAGACATGGATGTATTTTTATGATAAACAACTTACTCAATACTCACCAAAATACCATGAATTTTTCCTATATTAAACTTTTATATAGTATTATTCCTAAAGTATTCATAGCCTAATTTTTAAAAAATAACTAAACATTTCTTTGGTAACCAGTATATCATCCTGCTTTTTTATGACATAACTTTTCATTACATTTTCCAAAAAATGATCTTCAAAGTCTAGTGTCATAAAAATCAGGAATAATAAATCATGAAAACATAAAAAACTCTCTTAAATACCCTTAAAAATATTTATAAAATGTTTATTTTATGTATAATTATTGAATATCATAACCTGGAGACATACATCAAAGGAAAGGGTGAGCAGAAATCCCAGTAAGGAAAACAAGGGAATCATTTTACCTTTAATATCAAAAAGAACGTGATTAAAAACATAAAGACATGAGAAATGGAAGCAGAGTAATAAAATAATGAAAATAACATGAATAATAACTTGACTATGTTTCCACAACATTTAATTTTACATTCATGAACATATAACCAATGTTCATCCCCAAGGTGTCATAAAAATTAACAAGGTTATTCACCAAGTTATCGTGAAACTTGTGATCTCTAGAGATTAAACTCTTTACCAAAATCATTGGAGCGCTATCCAAACACACCCATAGTATTTATTTATTTTAATGTGAGACACATTTATCATAATCCAAAATTTCATGAATAACCCACAGATAATAGAATAAATGGGTTTCACCGTCAAAATCTTGACATTTTAAAAGTTCATAAAAATAATATTATTATGTCATTTATAACCCATGGAAAGGGATTTAGGGTTATATTGTAACATCCCAAGTAAGTAATGAATAATATATATTATTATCTATGTATATATATGAATTAGTTAGTGTTTTAGAGGCTTAAAATGAGAACAAATCCAATCTTAAGCATGGAATACACTGATATTTTTAAAAGATTGTTTTACTGCCTTTTAATTGAAAACCATTTTTAAAGAAATATTCTGACAGTTTTATAAGCTCTATTTTTCAAAATAAACTTATTCTTTATTATTGGGACATTGAAATTTACCTTGGGTTAATTTTTGTTATTTTTCTGACAATGTTCATTTTTTAATGAATAGTGAAAAATACTACATTTTACATCAAAACTGCATTTTAATATAATTTAATTATATGGTTATATTATCTTTTTAATTGGTTTTAATGTGTAATATAAATATATTTTTATTATTTAATCCAATGGTGGTCATTATAATTAATTTCACTTTGGAATTGGGCATAAACAAGTGCCAAACTTTTCATAGATATTGTATCAAAAAAAACCCTCTATTTGTTTTGACAACAGGAATTATTTTTAAATTAATTATTGAAATTTCTATGTTTGGAATTTGGTAAAATAGATTCCATATTTTGAATAATAAGGTCCAAATTATGTAATTAAGTCTCTTGTTTTTGGACATTATGAATAGTAACGACGATAATTATCTTTAATTATCTTGATTAATTAGTAATCGGGTAGTTAGGGATAATAAAATAATATCAGAATAATAAAAAATTACCCCAAAATGTGTACTAATTCTACTTTTTGTGTCATTTATGACCATGGGATGCCTTATTTCAAACTTAGTGACCCCATGGAATCACTTTTGGGTGAAAGTGACACTTTATCATTTTATTTTTAAAGGAAGGAGAATATCACTAAAGGATGTACCACCTGAGTGAAACATTGTTAATTTTGTCTACATAAATGATCCCTTGGACTATAAATAATAATTGTAAATATAAAAATATTTCCTACATCATATTATTTTTTTAATAATTTTTAAACATTAAATAAATTAAATTATTTATGATATCATGATGATGCATCGATTAACTCTTTAATTAACGATTTAAATAAAATGAAAAGATAATGTAAAATCATAGACTTACACTTGTAATAGACCTATTTTATGAGTATATTTAGAACCCTTATCACCTTATCCTCGAAATATATCAATGTGGGACCTTTAAAATCAGAAAATCATTTTAATATAAAGTAACATTTTATAACATTCCAAGAGTGCCCCTCCTCTCCTCTTATAAAAAGACCCCACCTCTACCTCTTTACACACACCTCCCAAGCCATTTTATTGGACAAACCCTTCTCCTTTTATCTATACACATAACTCTTTTAATACTAGAAGCCATAACTTATGCAGAAAGCTCTTCAAGAAACCCTTTTGGTTCAAACCAAGAGGAGTTACCCGATTTAAAGGTAAAGACTTCTCTAAAGTTCTTTTGTATTATTTTGCTTCTCCAACCCCCTATACTCTTTTTATTCCTTTATTTTGTAACAACAAAATTATCTTAAATATAATAGGATGTTTTTATAAAAGTTATTCGAGTTACACTTAAGCACACCTTCATCTAATAGTTAAAGATCATACTGTTTCTGTGGATGGAGAATTTATGCCTCACAAAACGATGATTGTTCAATATTCTACTAACACCTTCAAAGGTGGCCATTAAGATGTAAATATATTTATATATGATATATAATATATTTATGTTTTCATTAAGCTTCTGTATTTTTCATTTTTGGCATACCTTTATGGATTCCATTATGGGTAAACGTGATATCTTTATTTTAGAAAGTGCGGACTACCGCCCCCTCAAAGTGATTTGATTCATTAATGACATATGTGGAAAGTATAAAGGAAGGAGTTAATGATATTATAAATTATTTTATACTGTAATTATAATATAACTTTATATCATTATGATTTCATTCCATAAAATACGAAATAGAAATGAAATCAGTGTTCATGCGTACGTACGACTTACCGTCTCCATGAATGGTGCATTTCATTTCTTGCCTCTAAATGTTATGTAATAATATAAATGCATGTATATAATGTATATATATATGATATATATGATATCTACATCATGAATATAATTTTGGATATAATGGATACATGAACAACTTGTAATTATAAGGAGTTTATTTTTGACTGAAGTACCAATGATCGACAAAACAACCACTATTAACTTAAATAATTAAATAGTGTTAATAATATGGTAATAAGTGATATAAAAGGAATAATTAACTTGAAAAAGGTTCTTAAGAAAGTAGAAATTAACTCAAGTTTATTATTCCGGAGATTAAATAATGATCAAGTCAATTCGGACACGAGGTATGGGACTTCGTCTCAATCTCCTTTCATTGAGGCATATTTTGTTTTATACACAACTTTCTTTTATACAGTGTATAAACCCCTTTGACTTTTACATTTATTCAAAAGGAATATTTTTTATATGAAGTGTTTTACTAAATGACAAAAGGGAATGTTTTTCTCGTACTATGTGGTGACAATGACTTCTCTTCTGCCGTTACCATTATTTGAGTTTCGGCTTCCTCTACAAGCCATAACTTTTTTTAAATGAAAAATAAATACCATGTTTTAATTTAATTTTATTTTGGTATTGAAAATGGTTTTGATAATGTTTTTATGATATCAATATGTTATTGATATCTTGTTATTGAAATGTGGAAGTAATATGTTTACTTTATGCATGATTTATGTGATACAATTATGTTATGGTTCTTCGGAATTGTTTATAAAGACGGGTGGTTCCGTGATAAACTTATGGCAGGTGAGCCAGATATAGCTCTACAATGCATTGGGTAACGCGAAGGAGTTAAACGTTAAGGTTTCTCCGAAGATATTTAGGGAATATACTGTGATTGGTATTCCAAACGTAACGTTGAGGGTTACTCCCTACATAAGAATGTTATGAATGCCTCAAGTTACCTTTATGTCTTATGATTTATATAATTTATTCAAGATTTGATGAGGTATGTTAAAGTGCATATGTTTTATGAGTAAAGTATGATTTCATTATTTCTTCTGTATACATGGACTAATGTTTTCCTTTCTTAATTTTATATCCCTTACTGAGCTTTTTATGCTAATCCCATGTTTTTGAAATGTTTTTCACATGTCAAGGGAAAGGTACATGATGTGATGATAGTGGAAAAGAAGTTCCAAGAAAGAATCCATGTTTTATTTTAAATATGTTTCTGTTGATGGGAAAAATGAGTACTATCTTTTATTTAACCACCTTGTTTAAATGTGGAATGTAATGCATGATTTATGTTCTAATTCTCTAAATCTCTAAACCTGAAAAGATCCTCAATGTGTATTCTTTAAATAACTCATGATTAAGTAATGTTTAAGGTACATGGCTTTATAGTTGGTATCAGAGGTCAGTTTAGATAACATTATGAGTTAGAATTATATTAAATGATAATCCAAAAATATTTCTTTTGGTCAAATTGAAATGATATAGAATTTGAAGATTAGCATGTTGCTTCATCTAAGACATGTTTTTACAAAATGGTTTTCCACAGATGAAACATGGAAGCAGTGTTAGGAAGGCATACAGAAGGAAATGACCTTCCGAATCAGCATCCTGAGATGGTCGGAATTGGAACCGAATATTTTGTTGCAGTAATGGAGCAGTTGAATCAAGCAATAAATGGTGGTGGTA
Source organism: Viscum album (assembly GCA_963277665.1). NCBI lineage: Eukaryota > Viridiplantae > Streptophyta > Magnoliopsida > Santalales > Viscaceae > Viscum > Viscum album. The sequence goes on from OY728146.1 coordinate 1,039,040,239, forward strand.
TCCATGCACGAGATCATCCAGATCAACTAAAGAGGAAAATGTCAGTGGTGGAACATTTCATGAGGAAACACCCCCCATCATTCAGAGGATCATCTGACCCTGTGCTTGCAGAATGGTGGATAAAAGCACTATAGAATATTTTCAATTTCATGGGGTTTTTAGACAATCAAAAGGTTAGTCTTACTATTTACCATTTGGAGGGTGAAGAAGATCAGTGGTGGTCGATGGTTAAAAATATCAGGGACGCTGTTGAGATTGATGCTCTCAACTGGGATGAATTCAATGGTATGTTTCTTGAGAAGTATTTTCCTAATTCTGTTTGACTTAGGATGGAAAACCAATTCTTGGAGTTGAGGCAAGAGGATGAATCAGTGGCTGCTTATGAAGAATGGTTCACTCGATTGGCATAATATGCTCTAAATTTTATCCGAGACCTTGATAGTAAAATCAATCGTTTTTACTCAGGATTAAATCCAAAATATCGAAGTTCTTTAGCTTCTCGTGAGTTCAAGAGTTATGAAAAGCTTGTTCGATGTGCTGAGAAGGTGGAAATGGAGTTTGCCGATGATCAAGTGTTCTATAACAACCAATAGAATAAGAGACCGAGGTGGCAGGAGAAAGGGAATAATTTTTTAAAAAGGTCTGATGGTAAGAAAACTAAGTTTCCAGTTTGTGATAAATGTGGTAAAAAGCATGCTGGGGAATTTCTTCTGAATTCTATAATGTGCTACCGATGTGGTTTGATGGGACATAACGCTCGTGACTGCATTGAAAAAGATCTAGGTGATGGTAAAACCAAATTTGATTTGTAGTTAGTGAAATGTTTCAAGTGCAATGAGGTGGGTCACTATGAAAACGAGTGTCCGACAAATAGCTCAAATGATGGGAAGAATTTATACTACAAGAAAAATGTGGTGGTGAAATCCTTTGAAACTACTTCAGCAGAGGTTGGGCCATCAAATGAAGTGGTATCAGGTACATTGTTTGTTTTTTCAGATTATGCCAGTGTGTTGTTTGATTCAGGGTCTACACATTCTTTCAACTCTGAAATATTTTCTACTAAATTGGGACTTCCATCTTAAGAAATGACTCCTGAAAATGTGGTAAAAACACCTGGGAGAAATGTTGAGGCAAAAAGAATTTATAAGAATCTTCCTATACTTATCCGTGGAAAGAAACTACTCGCAAACCATATTGTTTTACCTATATTAGAGTTTGATGTTATCCTGGGTATAGATTGTCTTTCGATTTACCATGCTAAGATTGAATGTAGAGCTAAAGAAGTTTCTTTTTAGAAAGACTTTATGTTTATGTACAAGAATGAACCCTTACTATTGATAACATATCAAGAGGCTGAGAAACTTGTAAAAGAAGGAAATTAATGTTACCATTCTCATATTGTTGGAAACTAAAGAACCGTTCAGATTAATGATGCGCCAGTGGTAAATGAGTATCCTGATGTTTTTCCTGAGGAGTTACCTGGAATAATACCATATCAGGAAGTTGAATTTACTATTGACTTAGTTCCGAATGCTAATCCAATTTCAAAACCCCCTTATCAAATGGCTCAAATTGAACTTTTAGAGTTGAAAAATCAATTGCATGATTTATTATAGAATGGTTTCATTCGACCTAGCACATCACCATGGGGTGCTTCTGTTTTATTTGTTAAAAATAAATATGGTTCAATGAGACTTTTCATTGATTATAGATCCTTGAATAACATCACTATTAAGAACAAATACCTTTTGCCTCATATCGATGATTTGTTTGATCAGCTCCAGGGAGCTCAATTTTTTTCAAAGATTGACCTGACATCAGAGTACCATTAGTTGAAGGTAAAGGAAGAAGATATTCCGAAGACCGCGTTTCGTACAAGATATGGCCATTATGAATTTGTAGTTATGCCTTTTGGGATAACCAATGCACCTACTGCATTCATGGACCTTATGTATATAATTTTCCATGAGTTATTGGATAAGTTTGTGGTTGTGTTCATTGATGATATTTTGGTGTTTTCTAAAAGTGAAGAGGAGAATGAAAGTCATTTAAGGGTTATTTTGAAACCCATAAAAGAAAATAAATTGTATGGGAAATTCAAGAAGTGTGAGTTTTGGTTGCAACAAATTTCTTTCCTTGGTCACATTGTTTCTAAATAGGGTATAACTGTTGATCCTGCAAAAACAAAGGTTGTGGAAGAATGTCCAAGACACACAAATGTAACTGAGATCCGTAGTTTTATTGGTTTGGAAGGCTATTACTGATGGTTTGTTAGAAATTTTTCCCGGTTATCTAGTATAATGACCAAGCTAAATTGGAAGAGTGTTAAGTTTATCTAGACAAAAGAATGTGATGATTGTTTTCAGGAATTGAAAAAAAGATTGGTGAATAGTCCAGTTTTGGCACTACATTCCAGGAATGGGGAGTTTATTATCTACAGTGATGCTTCATTGAAAGGACTTGGTTGCGTCCTAATTCATAATGATCAGGTGTTTGCTTATGCTTCATGTCAGTTGAAAACTGATGAGGTAAATTACCCTACACATGATTTGGAATTAGCTGCTATTATTTTTGCTTTAAAAATTTGGAGGCATCATTTGTATGGAATAAAGTGTGAAATATATACCGATCACAAAAGTTTAAAGTATATATTCACTCAGAAGTAATTTAACATGAGATATAGGAGATGGATATAATTAATCAAAGATTATGATTCTACAATTCATTACCATCCGAGAAATGAAAATAATGTGGCTGATGCTTTGAGTCAATAAATTAATGCTTCATTAACAATGTTGTGTTTGGAACATGATCCTTCGGTTAAGGATTTGATGAACTTTGGAATTGAAGTAGTTGGTGTAGGATGTTCTTCTGCTGTGTTTCAGGTATCAGTGAAATCTTCTCTATCCGACAGAATTAAGCAAGCACAGAAGCAAGACAGCGAGTTTCATAAAAAGGTAGAGCTGGTTCAGAAGGGTAAGTTTCCTGAATTCAACATTGATAATGATTGTGTTTTGTGATTTGGGATGAGATTGTGTGTGCCTTGTGATTCACATTTGAAGAGAGAGTTGTTATGTGAAGCTCATACTTCTCCATTTTTAGTTCATCCAGGAAATAATAAGATGTAAAGAGATCTTCAGGAGTATTATTGGTGGGATGGAATGAAAAGAGATATTGATGATTTTAATGTGAAGTGTTTGACATTTAGACAGGTTAAAGTAGAGTGGCAGTTACGGAAAGGGATTCTTCAACCTTTACCAGTTCCAGAGTGGAAATGGGAGAATATATCCATGGACTTCGTTGTGGGATTGCCGAAGACACCTCGAGGTAATAATGAAATCTAGGTTATTGTTGATCACTTGACTAAATCTGCTCATTTTTTTGCTATACGAGATAATTTTTGCCTAGATAAACTTTCTCGTTTGTATCGTAAAGAGATAGTCAAGTTACATGGAGTTCCACTCTCCATTGTATCTGATCGTGATCACGGGTTTACTTATAACTTTTGGAAAGTCTTTCAGAAGTCGTTGGGTACTGAATTAAATTTTAGTACATCTTTTCATCCTCAATCAGATGGGAAGTTAGAACGAACGTTTCATACTTTGGAGGATATGCTACGTACTTGTTCTATGGATTATCAGGTAAGTTGGGACCAATGTATTTCTCTGGTTGTGTATTCTTATAAATACAGTTTTCATTCCAGTATGCCGATGGAACCATTTGAGGCATTATATGGCAAGAGATGTCTTACTCCAGCTTTTTGGGATGAAGTAGGTGAAAGGAAGTTTATGGGACCGGAATTGGTGGAAGAGTTGGTAGAAAAAGTTCAGCTGATATAGAAACACATGAGAACAGCTCAGAGCAAGAAGAAAAGTTATGCGAACAACATGAGGAAGGATCTCTCTTTTGAGGTAGGCGATCATGTTTTTCTCAAATTATCACCATGGAAATGTGTGATGTGATTTGGTAAGAAAGGAAAGCGGAGTCCATGGTTCATTGGACCATATAAAAGTTTGGAGAGAGTTGGATTAGTTGCATACCAAGTGGATTTACCCCCTAGTTTATCTTAGGTACACAATGTTTTTTATATTTCAATGTTAAGGAAGTACATGCCAGATCCATCTCATGTTTTGAGTCCAGAGGTAGTTCAGCTGGAAGAGAATATTTTTTATGAGGAACAACCAGTCCTGATTCTTGACCATAGGGATCAAGTGTTGTGTAATAAGGTGAATCATCAAGTAAAGGTTTTGTGGAAAAACCACATGATTGAAGAGGCAACACGGGAATCAGAAAATGCAATGAGGGATAAATACCCCCACTTATTCGATAAGTAAATAAATTGCGGGGAAGCAAATTTCTAAAGGGTGGAAGGATGTAACATCCCAAGTAAGTAATGAATAATATATATTCTTATCTACGTCTATTTATGAATTATATTGTGTTTTAGAGGCTTAAAATGAGAATAAATCCAATCTTATGCATGGAATACACAAATATTTTTAAAAGATTTTTTTACTGCCTTTTGATGGAAAAAAATATTTAAATCAAACTTTTGAAAATTTTATAAGCTCTATTTTTCAAAATAAACTTAGTATTTATGATTGGGACATTGAAATTTACATTGGGTTAATTTTTGGTATTTTTCCGACAATGTTCATTTTTTAATGAATAGTCAAAAATACTGCTTTTTACATCAAAACTGCTTTTTCATCTAATTTAATTATATGGATAGATTATATTTTTAATTGGTTTTAAAGTGTAATTATAATATATTTTTACCATTTAATCCAATTGTTGTCATTATAATTAATTTCACTTAGTAATTGGGCATAAACAAGTGCCAAACCTTTCATAGATATTATTTCAAAAAAAACACGCTATTTGTTTTGACAACGAGAATTATTTTAAAATTAATTATGTAACACCCCAGGATTTCAGAGTGTGTTATTTCTTAAAAATAATTCAATAACTTGCACTACACGCAACACCGAGTTCAATCACACCATTAAAAGAGGTCATGAATATTATTAACTACATTTTAAACATTATATAATCCTTATAATTTTAGTATCCATATTATGAGTTTCTTAGTCATAATGCAAGAACAGATTCATTTTCAGTATTGCACTTTTATCAACTTTTGATAGTGAAACCTTTTTAAATACAATATTTTAAACTTTTTGACTAAATGGAGACATCAAAAAATTTAAAATGAAACATCCCAAGCTTCCACGGTACGCTTTCCTTTGAATAAAACAGTAGCGTGTGTTGTACGCAACTTCGAGTTCTAACACACCGTAACCAATCAAACTAGCTGTTATGAATAGTAATACCTACTTTTTGAAATTATATATATTTTATATTTGAAAATGGACTTCATTTTTGGATTCGGAATATCGAATTTAGCCTAAGGTGAAATTTTGGTACATTTCGGATAACTTTCATATTTTGATGAATAGTGAAAATTACTAAGTTTTAATTAAAAACAACTTTTTTAATCAAAATAATTAATTGTGATAAATTATGAATTTGAGTGGTTTTAAAGTATATTTATATTATATTTTTACCATTTAATATAATTTTGGTCATTGGACATAATTTTACAATTAAACCGAACATAAACGAGTGTCAATCTTTTGATAGTTATTATCTCTTAAAAACACGCTTTTTGTTTTGACAGCGGGAATTAATTTTAAATTAATTTCTGCCACTTCTGTGTTTTGAATTTAGGAAAATGGATTCCATATTTGGAATCAGGATTTTCAAATTGTGTAAATAGGTAACTTTTATTTTTAGACATTTTTGAATAATTACTGCGGTAAATATTTTATTTACCATGGTTAAGGGTAAATCCGGTAAATAAGGGTTAAAAAATAATATTATAATAATACTAAATTACCCTAAAACGTGTCTTAACCCTATTGGTTGATACATGGTCGACCATGGGAATCTTTGGGTCTATTTTGGGACACCATGGATCCACTTGTATGTGATAATGACACTTTATTTTAATTAAGTTAAAATGAATACAAAAATGACCCAAGCATATATCTTTTAGAAAAACAATTGTTACATAGGGTTATATATGTTTGATTTTAGATTATAAATATTCATTAGAAAGATAAAAAGATTTCCTACATAATTATATTTTATTTATAATTTTTAGACATTAAATAATTTATTTTATTTATGACACAATGATGATGCAGTAATTACTATAATAGTGAAACATAAAAATAATTGATATTATAAATACCCAAATAAATATAATATGAAACTTTTAATGGATTAAAGCAATTTTCTAGGATAATATGATATATTAGGATTGATTTAATTGACTTTGTTCGAAGTAATCAATCTGTTATGAGTTTCACAAAAATAAACTATTGAATAGTGTCAAAATTGACATAAAAGGGTTCTTAAAACAAATATTATATTATTAATTGATATTAAATTCCTAAAAATCTAAGGTTCGGCCAAGAGAATTATATCATGATAGTTTCATCATTAATGTACCACTTGGGGGTCTCTTGGATGTATATAGTAAGTTTATTAACCATATTATATAAAAATACAAAGAGACATTGTAAAAGTGAAACTAATTAACTTAGAGTTAATACTTAAAGATAAGGTTAATATAAGTACCCAAACCTGTCTAAATTCTATTGTTTGAGTGGTTTTCGACCTATCCCCACCTTAACCTTTGAATAATAAGCTTTGGAGCCATTAGAAACCGAATATGAATTTATTATAAATTAATATTTCTAGCTTTTCCAAAGGTGCCCCTCACCCCTCTTATAAAAGGGCACTCCTCCTTCTCATTTCTTCACACCTTCAAAGACTTTTGGTTCGGCCAACCTCTTCCCAAATACTCTTCCAACATCCCTCACTACAACCTAGAGGCCTTAGTTTGATCAGAAAGCCAACCTAAGGAGCCCTTTTGATCAAATCAAAAGGAAGAACCCGAAGAAGAGGTAATGATTTCACCACCCTTCTCCAAGTTCATTTCTTCTTCCACTTCTTCTTCCTTTGTTCTTACCATTCTAAAATAATAAATCCAGTATCTCACATATACTGTGATGTTATTATAAATATGGTACAACCATATTCAGTATTATATCCACCCTTTGAATAACATGTCACCATACGTGCGTACGTACGGACTACCGTCTCCACGTCGTGGTGTAATTGTTATTCAATATAATATTATTTTGATGGGTATAATAATGATGTGTAACTCATGTAAATAATAAATATAACATGTTAATGATTCTGTATATATGATATACCATCCATTTATATATTATTTTAATATCAAAAGAATGATATTGTCGCTCGTGCGTACGTACGGACTACCGTCTCCACAAACGCGATGAGATTCATTCTCCATCGTAACCATTCAAGTATAATTATCATTTGATGATTTAAAAATGATTTTTAAGGACTAGATATCATTCTGGATAAGAATAAGATACAACAACCATGGCTTATGTAACAAAACATATAAATAAAATGAGTAAGTTAACACCCGAAACGACGATAATTCTAAGATATTATTAACAAATCAATGTTAAAAGATCATATATGATATCATATTATTATATATGATTCTTGTATAATTTAATAACAATTATTTCACCATTATACAGGAGGTTAACCTACCCCAACCAAGGAAAAGTACAAGGTAAGGGTTTATTTCACAATCTCTTCATTATCTGAGGTTGTTTATACGTAATAATCTACTGGGATATCTTTATCATCCACATCCATGTTTCTTAAAAAATGTATTTCAAAACATTTTTACTATTTACAAGAATATGGGTTAAAGTCATTTATACCCTTGTTTGACTTTTTATAAGAGGTTTATAAAGGAATCTTTCCGTCGTTTTCAAAACAAGGTCCTTTTTAACCTTTTCGACAGAATTAAGGTAAGAATGTTTTTTTTAACTTATACAGCGAGTGCGGTTATTTTCTGCCGTTATAAAATCTTCAAAGATTTCCTTACAAGCTTATAAGAATATTTTCAAGAAAATATTTTATTTTATATGGATCTTAAATGCTTTCAAAAATAGAAAGAGATATTTCTCCAAAAAGTGTTTTGATTTCATCTATGTCAACATCCTTTGATGGATTTCACGCTTATTTGAAGTTGATTTATTATGATACAAAACTTCTATATTGTATTGATGGTTTTGTGATATGTTTGACTGTGGATGTGCTATTTTTATACCATTCATAGTTTATGGTGAAATTATTGACATTTCGTATGCTAGTTTTAATACGAATGTTTATGTTATGTTTAAACCTTTTCATATGGGAATGCATTGGACTTAATATGTGACGGGTGGAGCCCGCTATAGCTCCTCGATGCATCGGTAGGTCTCATGAGACAAACTAGTGTCTTGGCACAAGGCCTTGACAAAATCTTATTTTTAGTCTTGGCACGAGGCCTTGGCTATGTGGTTATGATAGTCTGGCATTATGCATTCCAACATTATGAAAGTGGTTATTGATTTTTGCATGTGATTATTCGATTAGTAGAATATCCATGTGAATAAGTAAATGGCATTATTTCATTTTATTTATGCCATACCATGTTGAAAGTTCATATTTAAAAGGCTTTTGTTTTAGTTATACATTGCCTTAAATGTTTATTCTTATTTATGAAAGTTTCCGCTATATTGTTATCCTTACTGGGCATTTGAGCTCACCCCTTTTCTATGTTTTATTTTTTCCAGGATGTGAAGAAGTAAGTTATGAATGACCTGCAGGGATTTTATGAGGGGTTAATAGTGTGGATTGTGGAAACATTATGTTGTTGTAGTAGTTTTTCATTTTATGATGTAATGTAAAACTTATGAATATATCTAGTGTTTCCAAGGCTACTAAACCAATCGGTCTTTCGAGATTTGATCTTTCTTGTGATCATGCCAATGTTATGTAATAATGCACCGACTCTGGGTAACTGGGGTCGGGGCGTTACAGTTGGTATCAGAGGAAGTTTAGTACAAACCTTGGAAGCTAGATTTAGATAAACTCTGATTAGAGCACGTAGACCTAAGATGAACTTTGAGGATAAGTATAGAAGAACTTCCTAGAATTTTGGTATTGTTGATATTTTGTGAGTTTTCCGAACAATACATCCCTGTCTGGATACGAGCAGGTAGAGGTGGCTCTGGCACAGATGTACCTAGGGGTAAAACCCGAAAACACCGCTTTGAGCTAGACTCGAACGGGAACTGGTGCACGACAACGGGCCTTGCTGCACTCTTGGTTACGACACTCCCGGGGGATATTCTTAGGATAACTCTCATTTTCTTTACAAATCATTATGAAGGGTTTATGAGTATATACTTCCTCAAAGAAAACATTTTTATGATTATGGATTATATCCATAAATAGTTCAATTTATGTTAAGTGTTTTATAAGTATGGGATTATGTACTTTGATTCATAAACTGATCTAGTTTATGCCATTGTTTAGAAATGGCGCCCAGTAGAAGGAATGAGAACTCCAGAAATGCACATGATCCAAAGAGAAGGAAGGATCATATCTTTCATGGTTTTAAGCTAGAATTGATAAGAGAAATAGTCTCCCATGTATTATCATCATATGAAGAAATAATATCATGTGTTGATAAGATAAGTAAAGAGTTTACAGAGTCTTATGGCTTTGAAGGGAAGCAAGAGAAGAAAAGGATGGAAGAGAGAAAAAAGGATAAAGGGAAGAGGGAAAAGAAGAATTTTCCCATATGTGGTAACTGTGGAAAGAAACACCCTGGAAATTGCCTGAAAGGAATGGGAGTTTGTTATAAGTGTGGAGGAAAAGGGCACAAAGTACATGACTGCAAGGGTAAGAAAATGGTTTCAAATGTACAATGCTTCATTTGCAAGGAGTTTGGACACTACGCGAACCTATGCCCCAGTCATCAGACTATGCCGCAAATGATGCTATTGGAGAATAATCAAGTTATGATACTACCACAGATGAAGAGGAATGATTAGAGTTCTTATGTTGATTATATCAATTTAGTGTTGTATCAACAATGTACTTGTTATAATAATTATGGAGTATATAAGGATTGTACTGCAGTACTATTTCATTAAGGACTTGAGATGGTGTGGAACAAAGAAAAGTGACTCAGTAGCAGGTTAAATGTTTGGAAAATATATGGTTGAGAGAAAGATAAACCATAATATGGTTTAGATACCGAGGTGGTGATTTTAGAATAATACATGATTGATTTGGATAAATTATATCGGATATTATTGACTACCTTGAAGCTGATTAATGATTTGTATATTCCATCATTGTTGGGGTTTAAAACATTTTTGGATTAATGAAGTATATCCAGCATTCTATATGGAATAAGGGAGCATGAATGTAATCAATAAGGAATATGGTAATACATGATGAAGGTATTTATATTCTATTACGGGGTAAAAAGGATCTATATTATGTTTACCTTCCTTATAAATGTTGGACTGTGAGTTTAGACAGATGTATTTTGGATAGTTCTAGTTTGGATTATTTTGGATTGCCATAAATGAACAACCCGGAGGTCGGGCGGCAACCCGTCGCGTCCGGCAAGGCTGCGAGACTTGAACCCGCAACCGAAGGGAGACAAGGGTGTATCACCTACCACTGTCCCACGAGATTTCCTGAATTAAATAATGTAGTTTTTTTTAAAAGATCTGGTAGATGAATTATAAATTCATTTATTTTGGAACCCTGTGCGAATAGTATAAATAGAAAAAAAAATTACGTTCTAGAGTGAAAGATGAGTTTGTGGTAGAAATTTATTAATGGGTAAAATTATAATTATAAAGTAAGTATATCTCCTTATTATCTTAGCCAATATCATAAATAAATTCCTCAACATTAATAATAGAAACTTAGAACAAAAATTTTGTCCTAGATGGTACCTTAAATCATCACAAATTTATGGCTTTAGGATTGTTGGCCTTTTCATAGCCATGTTCTCTACCACTCTCCATCAGATAATTGATGGTTAGATTTCTCTTCCATATCCATATTTTCCTACATGGAACCCTAGTATGTGTTATTTTCGGTAATCTTCATACCTTCCACTCTTTATTTTAAATAGAGGCCTCATTAATTCATTTTTCGATGTGGGATTTCAACTAAGATATTTTGAAATGTCAAAAATGTGTTGTCCCAATACCCCATATTTTGTTGAACCGATGGTACTTCAAATCATCATAGATTGATGAGTTTAAGGACCTCAATTTTATACTTGTTTGTGATTGATGACCTCAATCACTACCTATAAATATTTACGTTTTTCCTCCAATTATATGTCTCTAATTGCCACCAATGTTCTCCTAATCGAGATCATAATTTGGTGGTGACCCTTTCATTTCTCTTTTCCTCATATTAAGACTAAATTTTAGTAACCCAATTTCCGATGTGGGTTTTCCCACAAATATATTTTCTACTTTCAACCTTTTATTTTCGAAGAACAATTTCAAATTGCGAGGACGCAATTTATTGAAGGAGGGGAGAATGTAACACCCCAGGATTTCAGAGTGTGTTATTTCTTAAAAATAATTCAATAACTTTCACTACACGCAACACCGAGTTCAATCACACCATTAAAAGAGGTCATGAATAGTATTAACTACATTTTAAACTTTATATAATCCTTATAATTTTAGAATCCATATTATGAGTTTCTTAGTCATAATGCAAGAACAGATTCATTTTCAGTATTGCACTTTTATCAAATTTTGATAGTGAAACATTTTTAAATACAATATTTTAAACTTTTTTACTAAATGGAGAAATCAAAAAATTTAAAATGAAACATCCCAAGCTTCCACGGTACACTTTCCTTTGAATAAAACAGTAGCATGTGTTGTACGCAACTTCGAGTTCTAACACACCGTAACCAATCAAACTAGCTGTTATGAATAGTAATACCTACTTTTTGAAATTATATATATTTTATATTTGAAAATGGACTTCATTTTTGGATTCGGAATATCGAATTTAGCCTAAGGTGAAATTTTGGCACATTTCGGATAACTTTCATATTTTGATGAATAGTGAAAATTACTAAGTTTTAATTAAAAACAACTTTTTTAATCAAAATAATTAATAGTGATAAATTATGAATTTGAGTGGTTTTAAAGTATATTTAGAATATATTTTTACCATTTAATATAATGTTGGTCATTGGACATAATTTTACAATTAAACCGAACATAAACGAGTGTCAATCTTTTGATAGTTATTATCTCTTAAAAACACGCTTTTTTTGACAGCGGGAATTAATTTTAAATTAATTTCTGCCACTTCTGTGTTTTGAATTTAGGAAAATTTATTTCATATTTGGAATCAGGATGTTCAAATTGTGTAAATAGGTAACTTTAATTTTTAGACATTTTTGAATAATTACTGCGGTAAATATTTTATTTACCATGGTTAAGGGTAAATCCGGTAAATAAGGGTTAAAAAATAATATTATAATAATACTAAATTACCATAAAACGTGTCTTAACCCTATTGGTTGATACATGGTCGACCATGGGAATCTTTGGGTCTATTTTGGGACCCCATGGATCCACTTGTAAGTGATAATGACACTTTATTTTAATTAAGTTAAAATGAATACAAAAATGACACAAGCATATATCTTTTAGAAAAACAATTGTTACATAGGGTTATATATGTTGGATTTTAGATTATAAATATTCATTAGAAATCTAATACGATTTCCTACATAATGATATTTTATTTATAATTTTTAGACATTAAATAATTTATTTTATTTATGACACAATGATGATGCAGTAATTACTATAATAGTGAAAAATTAAAATAATTGATATTATAAATACCCAAATAAATATAATATGAAACTTTTAATGAATTAAACTAATTTTCTAGGATAATATGATATATTAGTATTTATTTAATTGACTTTGTTCGAAGTAATCAATCTGTTATGAGTTTCACAAAAATCAACTATTGAATTGTGTCAAAATTGACATAAAAGAGTTCTTAAAACAAATATTATATTATTAATTGATATTAAATTCCTAAAAATCTAAGGTTCGGCCAAGAGACTTATATCATGATAGGTTCATCATTAATGTACCACTTGGTGGTCTCTTGGATGTATATAGTAAGTTTATTAACCATATTATATAAAAATACAAAGAGACATTGTAAAAGTGAAACTAATTAACTTAGAGTTAATACTTAAAGATAAGGTTAATATAAGTACCCAAACCTGTCTAAATTCTATTTGTTGAGTGTTTTTCGACCTATCCCCACCTTAACCTCTGAATAATAAGCTTTGGAGCCATTAGAAACCGAATATGAATTTATTATAAATTAATATTTCTAGCGTTTCCAAAGGTGCCTCTCACCCCTCTTATAAAAGGGCACTCCTCCTTCTCATTTCTTCACACCTTCAAAGCCTTTTTGTTCGGCCAAACTCTGCCCAAATACTCTCCCAACATCCCTCACTACAACCTAGAGGCCTTAGTTTGATCAGAAATCCAACCTAAGGAGCCCTTTTGATCAAATCAAAAGGAAGAATCCGAAGAAGAGATAATGATTTCACCACCCTTCTCCATGTTCATTTCTTCTTCCACATCTTCTTCCTTTGTTCTTACCATTCTAAAATAATAACTCCAGTATATCACATATACTGTGATGTTATTATAAATATGGTACAACCATATTCAGTATTCTATCCACCCTTTGAATAACATGTCACCATACGTGCGTACGTACGGACTACCGTCTCCACGTCGTGGTGTAATTGTTATTCAATATAATATTATTTGGATGAGTATAATAATGATGTGTAACTCATGTAAATAATAAATATAACATGTTAATGATTCTGTATATATGATATACCATCCATTTATATATTATTTTAATATCAAAAGAATGATATTGTCGCTCGTGCGTACGTACGGACTACCGTCTCCACAAACGCGATGAGATTCATTCTCCATCGTAACCATTCAAGTATAATTATCATTTGATGATTTAAAAATGATTTTTAAGGACTAGATATCATTTTGGATAAGAATAAGATACAACAACCATGCCTTATGTAACAAAACATATAAATAAAATGAGTAAGTTAACACCCGAAACGACGATAATTCTAAGATATTATTAACAAATCAATGTTAAAAGATCATATATGATATCATATTATTATATATGATTCTTGTATGATTTAATAACAATTATTTCACCATTATACAGGAGGTTAACCTACCCCAACCAAGGAAAATTACAAGGTAAGGGTTTATTTCACAATCTCTTCATTATCTGAGGTTGTTTATACGTAATAATCTACTGGGATATCTTTATCATCCACATCCATGTTTCTTAAAAATGTATTTCAAAACATTTTTACTATTTACAAGAATATGGGTTAAAGTCATTTATACCCTATTTTGACTTTTTATAAGAGGTTTATAAAGGAATCTTTCCGTCATTTTCAAAACAAGGTCCTTTTTAACCTTTTCGACAGAATTAAGGTAAGAATGTTTTTTTAACTTATACAGCGAGTGCGAATATTTTCTGCCGTTATAAATTATTCAAAGATTTCCTTACAAGCTTATAATAATATTTTCAAGAAAATATTTTATTTTATATGGATCTTAAATTCTTTCAAAAATAGAAAGAGATATTTCTCCAAAAAGTGTTTTGATTTCATCTATGTCAACATCCTTTGATGGATTTCACGCTTATTTGAAGTTGATTTATTATGATACAAAACTTCTATATTGTATTGATGGTTTTGTGATATGTTTGACTGTGGATGTGCTATTTTTATACCATTCATAGTTTATGGTGAAATTATTGACATTTCTTATGCTAGTTTTAATACGAATGTTTATGTTATGTTTAAACCTTTTCATATGGGAATGCATTGGACTTAATATGTGACGGGTGGAGCCCGCTATAGCTCCTCGATGCATCGGTAGGTCTCATGAGACAAACTAGTGTCTTGGCACAAGGCCTTGACAAAATCTTATTTGTAGTCTTGGCACGAGGCCTTGGCTATGTGGTTATGATAGTCTGGCATTATGCATTCCAACATTATGAAAGTGGTTATTGATTTTTGCATTTGATTATTCGATTAGTAGAATATCCATGTGAATAAGTAAATGGAATTATTTCATTTTATTTATGCCATACCATGTTGAAAGTTCATATTTAAAAGGCTTTTGTTTTAGTTATACATTGCCTTAAATGTTTATTCTTATTTATGAAAGTTTCCGCTATATTGTTATCCTTACTGGGCATTTGAGCTCACCCCTTTTCTATGTTTTATTTTTACCAGGATGTGAAGAAGTAAGTTATGAATGACCTGCAGGGATTTAATGAGGGGTTAATAGTGTGGATTGTGGAAACATTTTGTTGTTGTAGTTGTTTTTCATTTTATTATGTAATGTAAAACTTATGAATATATCTAGTGTTTCCAAGGCTACTAAACCAATCGGTCTTTCGAGATTTGATCTTTCTTGTGATCATGCCAATGTTATGTAATAATGCACCGACTCTGGGTAAATGGGGTCGGGGCGTTACAAATTATTGCAATTTCTATGTTTGGAATTTGGTAAAATTGATTCCATATTTGGAATCATAAGGTCAAAATTATGTAATTATGTCTCTTTTGTTTTTGGACATTATGAATAGTAACGACGATAATTATCTTTAATTATCTTGATTAATTAGTAATCGGGTAGCTAAGGATAATAAAATAATATCATAATAATAACAAATGACCCCAAAATGTGTCATAATGCTACTGTCTGTGTCATTTCCATCCTTGGGATGCCTTTTTCCAAACATAGGGACCCCATGGAATCACTTTTGGGTGAAAGTGACACTATAATTTTATTTTTAAAGGAAGAAGAATATCACTAAAGGATTTATCACCTGAGTAAAACATTTTTAATTTTGTCTAAATAAATGATCTCTTGGAATATAAATAATAATAGGAAATCAAAAAATATTTCCTACATCATAGTATTTTATGATAATTTTTAGACATTAAATATATTAAATTATTTATGACATCATGATGATGGAGTGATTACCTCTTTAATGAACAATTTAAATAAAATGAAAAGATAATGTAAAATCTAAGACTTACACTTGTCAAAAACCTATTGGATGAGTATATTTAGAACCCTTATCACCTTATCCTCAAAATATATCATTATGGGAAGTTTAGAATCGGATACTCATTTTAATATAAATTAACATTTTATAACTTTCCAAGAGTGCCCCTCCTCTCCTCTTAAAAAAGGCCCCCACCTCTAACTCTTTACACACACCTCCCAAGCCATTGTATCGGCCAAACCCTACTCATTTTATCTCTCCAAATACCTATATTCATCCTAGAATCCTTTCCTTAGGCAAAAAGCTATTCAAAAAACCCTTTTGGTTGAAACCAAGAGGAGTTACCCAATTTAAAGGTAAAGACTTCTCTAATGTTGTTTTGTTTTATTTTGCTTCTCCAACCCATTAAATCTTTTTATTCCTCTCTTTTGTAACAAAACCAGTATCTTCAATATACTAGGATATTTTTATGATAACTATTCGAGCAACACTTTCATACACCTTCATATAATGGTTAAAGATCATACTGTTTCTGTGGATGGAAAATTTTTGCCTCACAGAACGATGATTGTTCAATATTCTTCTAACACCTTCATTGGTGGCCATTAAGATGTCACTATATTTATATATGATATATAATATGTTTATGTTTTACTTAAGCTATTGTATTTTTTATTTTTGGCATACCTTTATGGTTTCCATTATGGGTAAATGCAATATCTTCATTTTAGGAAGTGCGGACTACAGCCCCCTCAAAGTGATTTGATTCGTTAATGCCATATGTGGGCTGTATAAAGGATGGAGTTAATGATATTATACATGATGTTATAATATAATTATAATATACCTTTATATCATTATGATTCCATTACAAAAAATAGGAAATAGTATTGAAAGTAGCGTTCATGCATATGTACGGCTTACCGTCTCCATGAACGGTCCATTTCATTTCTTACCTCTAATTGTTATGTAATATTATAAATGCATGTATATACTGGATATATATGATATATATGATATCTAAATCAGGAATAAAATTCTGGATATAATGGATACATGAACAACTTGTAATTATAAAGAGTTTATTTTTGACTCAAGTACCAATGATCGACAAAACGACCATTATTAACTTAAATAATTACATAGTGTTAATAACATGGTAATAAGTGATATAAAAGGAATAATGAACTTGAAAAGGGTTCTTAGGAAAGTATAAATTAACTCATGTTTATTATTTAGTATATTAAAGAACGATCAAGACAAGTCAGACATGAGGTATGGGACTTCGTCTCAATCTTCTTTCAATGAGGCCTATTTTCTTTTATACACAACTTTCTTTTATACGGTGTATAATCCACATTGAATTTTAGGTTTATTGAAAATAAATCTTTTTTATACGAAGTGTTTTACTAAATGAAAAAAGGGAATGATTTTTTCGTACGTATACGGTGACAATGACTTCTCTACCGCCATGACCATTATTTGAGTTTCGTCTTCCTCTACAAGCCATAACATTTTTTAAATGAAAAATAAATACTATGTTTTACTTTTATTTTATTTTGGTATTGAAAATAGATTTGATAATATTTTTAATATATCAATGTGTTATTGATATCATGTGATTGAAATGTAGAAATATTATGTTTTCTTTATGCATGTTTTATGTGATACGATTATGTTATGGTTCTTGGGCATTGTTTATAAAGACATGTGGTTCCATGATAAACTAAGGGCGGGTGAGCCCAATATAGCTCTCCAATGCATTGGGTAACGCAAAGGAGTTAAACGTTAAGGTTTCTTCGAAGAGATTTAGGGAATATACTGTGATGGGTATTCCAAAAGTAACCATGACGGCTACTCCCTATGTAAGAATGTTATAAATGCCTCAAGTTACCTTTATGTCTTATAATTTATATTATTTATTCATGATTTGATAAGGTAAGTTAAAGTGATTATGTTTTATGAGTAAAGTATTATTTAATTAATTATTATGTATAAATGGACTAATGTTTTCATTTCGTACTTTTATATCCCTTACTGATCTTTTTATGCTAATCCCATTTTTTTGAAATGTTTTTCACAGGTCAAGGGAATGGTACATGATGTGATGATAGTGTCAAGGAAGTGTCAAGAAAGAATCCATGTTTTATTTTTAATATGTTTCTATTGATGGAAAAAATGAGTACAATCTTTTATGTAAACACCTTGTTTAAATGTGGAATGTAATGCATGATTTCTGTTCTAATTCTCTAAAACTATAAACCTGAAAAGATCCTCAACGTGTATTTTTGAAATAACTCAAGATTAAGTAATGTTCAAGTCACGGGGCCTTATATATATGTATGAAAATTCCAGAATAAAATAGATAAATATTATATCTTGATTAATACCCCTATAAATAAAATAGTATTAGTTATCCACATAAATAATACAAGATAATTTCTTGGGAAAAAGAGAGATATTTTGAGACGAACATTTTGCAGCATAATGGCTACATAACATCATTTTAGAAAAAATTAAAAATATATTGGAAAAGGATAAAATAATCATAAATAATTTATAATACATTATGGGTACCTAATAAGATCATGGTTTGGATATTTGAATGACATACCACATGAAAATGAATCATGAATGAATAGAGAAGATGATATTTCTTTTACGAAACATTCAATAGCATAATGACGTTGCTTAAAAATTCAAAAAATAAATTGATGAGAGAGGTAATGATAGCTCATAATTTGGAAATAAAATAGGGATTTATAATATTATATAAGAACATACCCCCACGTAAGAGTATAGAAACAATAAGGCAAAACATAAAGGAAATCATGGCAAAAAAGAGGAGGGTGAATGGTTCCCTAACCTGGAAGAGTATCTTTGAAAGCATGATGGTTGGGACCTTGGGGACCATTAAGGAACCATGGGATGACTTCTTGGCAGTTAGAAAGACTAGATATTCTTTGACCAGTATTTTGGAATAAAATTAATGATGGAATGTCTTGGTATTTATAAGAAAAGTGAGGGAATATTTAATTAATTTCCAAGGGACACCTCGTCGGTGGTATTTGAAAAACCATGGGCTTTCCCAAGGTATTTTCCCATTTTATTGGAAATTTGGGAAACCTCACAACTTATATTGCTATTCATAACTCTAACAGTTTTATTACATCATTATTACATCATCAACGGTGTCATTAAACACCCGAAACTCAAAAGTGTTTTTTTACTATTCACTGAAAATTCAACTATTTCATAAAAATCCCAAAAATTTACCCTAACATAATATCGATACTCAGAATTAAAAAATGACCACCATTATATGAATATTATTTTCTAAATATTTTTTGTTTACTTTTTAAATAAAATCATTATGTATTCCAAATAAACAACATTAAATCTATAACTCATTTTGTAACACCTTAAAAAAGTAATCAAGGTCCCATAAAATTATTGTATAACCATAAGACCATGAAGTAGCAATTTATGATTACATTTTATGAAAATAAATTTAAAATTTAAAATATTAAATTAATTTCAAAATTGTAAATAAAATATTTATGACATACAAAAATACCAAAACTTATACTATGATCATCTTTTTCACTTTTAAGATATCAACCTTATATTTATACATTCATGGGTGGAATTTCTATTTTTTTGGAAAATTTACTATTCATTACTATTCACAAGGGTATATTACTATTCATACTTTAATATTCACTAAAAATTATGTTGATATTATTAGAAACTAAATTTATTACTTGTCCAAATTGTAGAAGACCATTTTCTAAAAATCATTTAACATTATTAATTATTTAATGTTTACAAAATTATTTTCAAATTCATTTTTTACAAAATTCTTCATTAATATTCATTCTATATTAATCTGGACATTTGATAATCCCAAATTTTACCAAAATAATAACTAATAGTTTAATTAAATAAAAGGATTACACAACATAACTAAGGTCTCATTACATATCCCCTTATAACTCTTGCATAGGACCTAAGTGTAATTTGTGCTATGGTGATAGAATATTGATGCGGCTTGGACAAATTTTCTAGAGTGGTGATTTCTATCAGCCTGAACGTCTACCTTAGGTGATTCCATTCAATCTTCACATGTTTAATCTCTGGTTGGGCTTGGTCCAGAGAAAATCCCAGAGATTCTACCTCCTTCTGAAGCTCTGACAGTTGGGCTACGTGTGGCCCGAGTCTACTGGATGAGGCCATCAACTCTTCATTCTTTATTAATTAACCATGATAACATGAATTAATAAACAATAATTATAATGTTAAGAGTTTGTTTTCAAATGGTCATATTGACCAACAGTCATATAATACTCGAAACCCAAGAGTATCACTTCATTAATTAAAGGATATAGTTTGGTGGAGTATAAAATGAAATAACACACAAATTTAGGAAACAAATATTATTAAAAAATTTGGGTCATTACAAGGTGAGTTAATTTATATACTCATATTGAGACATGGGTGATACCTAGGAGAAGGTCATGATAATTAGTGGAGTGCATAGAAAATGATTTTTAAATACCTCTATTTGTGTGGGAATGGGACTTTCACTGGTTATCCAGAATCATTTGTGGCACAAGGTGGTGGATTGGTTTGGTGAACAAGATAACCTATGGTGGCTTGGAAAGTTGTCGACATTTAGGTCTTCTCTCTTATGAGGATTTACTATTGTTAAGGCCTTCATTGATTGGAGATATAAGATAATAGGTTGCAGGGTGTGTGACATTTGATAGATGTGTGTTATCCTGAGTGTTGGTTGTGACAATGGATTAGTAGAGGGATGTATCTACTTATTTTTAGGCATAGGGGATCCCAAGAGGGATGTATATTATTTCATAAGAGTTTTTATGATCCCAATATGGATTAATAAACTTATTTTTGGACATTGTGAGCATGGAGGGTGCTCGATTGATTGATTAACCAAGGGTGGTTATGAGTTTTTGGGAAAGTAGTGGTAGTGAGTGTCCACATGGGACCCTAACTTATGTATGAGATGATGAGACTAAAATCTGATGTTGGTCATGGTTGTTCAACCAACACATTATATTTTTTCCTATTTTATTTACATGGATACATTATCAACATCTACGAGGATATTTCATATGGTTCAATTGTCGTGTTTTATAGAAGGGATTACATATTAGAATATATGATTTTTGATATAGAGTTTTTTATTAACAATGTATATATTTATAGATATCCATGATTGATAATTTTGGATAGTATTCTATGTATCATAACTGATTTTTTTCGTGGTTTGGGTGTGGAGTTGAGGTTTCTGGTGGGGTTGATTAGATATAGATGAGATAGTAGATATGGTGATTCAAATATATAATGAGATTGTGGGTATAGAATTATAATGATATTGTAAAGGACAGAGGATATAGAGTTTTACATAAGTTTTTTGATGTCATATTGATAATCCACTCATGGGTAGAATAGTAAATGGATTAGTTTTCAAAATATGGTTGTCGATACTGTTTGTATAATTTATGATTTATGTTCTAGAATGCTGCACTAGGAAATGATTGTATAAGAAGTGGGATGTGATGGTGGACTAATTTTATAAATCTATGTATTAGAAGTAAAATATATTCTTGAGGAATGGACAGTATAATATATGGATTAGTATTTAGATTGAGGCTCTAGAAACAAATTGTATAATTATGGTTTAGGTTCTAGACTAATAAATTGAGATTTATTTTTTATAATATATTGGTTATATACTAGGATGATGCTCTTTGTTTTCAAAGTACATTTCCATGGTGCAATTACCTTATAATGATTAATATATGTACTAGGTATGATATAAAAAGTTATATCATTGAGTTTGTTCGGGGATACCATAGAAGGTTAACTTTGATGTTATTTGGGATTCGCAGACATCATGACATGCTGATATACACTTTTTCATTGGTTAAAACATGAATAAATGTTTGTGTTCAAGAAGAAATGATTTATGATTTATGTTATTTTAATTTATTTTAGATATGTTTGACAATTCCAATCTTATTAAATAATCATTATGTTATGAAATATGTTTATGGGTTCACCAATGGGGGTGGCCTACTGGTATTTACTTCCTACCCATATACAAGACCCTGGTGTACATGTAGAAATTATTTATACATTTTGGTTGAGTGTATATATAATATGAATTAGAAGAGGGCCCAATATTTTCTTAATTAATGGTCCACTTAGTTGGATTATTCTTATCAGGATGTATCATCATAATAGAGTATTGGAGGCCATGTTTTTGGAATTTCATGATGTGGGAATAGATCCTTATGTATTTATTTTTAATTTGTTTATTTTGTATATGAAATCTTCCAAGTGACTGATCAATATTGTATATATGGGTTGGAAATTCATTTCATTTTGGTATTTCAACTTATTAAATTGTGATTCTATTTTAGTTTATTATTTTTATTCATATTATGATGTGTATGATTATTTTATATTTATTTATGATGGTTTACTCTTATATGGTGATATTTTTTCCTCTGTGATCCACCTTAGACACATATATCTAGTCAAATTCCTCTGACATATGAGGAGGTGATCTTTAGATCTTGGGAAAAGCCTAATTAGGGAACCATTTTAGTGGAATTCAGGTTGAGACATTACAAAGTGGTATCTCAAAAGTTACCATCCTTTTTTAGTTTCATCTTTGGTGTTCAGTAGACTAGAAAAATAGGATTGTGTGGATTAAATAATTGATATCAGATTAGTGCATCCTGAAAAATATATTTTATATGACTTCCATGTTACTTGTTGGTAGGTTTTATGTACATGATATTACGTATTATGTTTTAATATGATTTTTTCCCTTGAAGATGCATATGCGGTATGGATATATTGGTTAAGGATCTGAATCATGGAAATTAACAATGATTTGTTTTTTTATCCTAGAGAGTACAGGCATAAGTAATATCATTCATCATGATTGGTATGTAGGATTGACAAGTTATGAGTTTTTGAGTGTGTCACTTTGTTAGAGACTGAGGCATAGTTGATTAATTTTTGAACAAAAAATCAT
The DNA here is from genome assembly GCA_963277665.1 of Viscum album. Classification (NCBI taxonomy): domain Eukaryota; kingdom Viridiplantae; phylum Streptophyta; class Magnoliopsida; order Santalales; family Viscaceae; genus Viscum; species Viscum album. The sequence goes on from OY728146.1 coordinate 1,039,063,442, forward strand.
ACATCATATTCATATATAATTAATTGTTAGAGTTCAAATTATATGGATCTTTAGGTTTTAGATTTATTTGAATGGACGGATCTTGTGGATCTATAGTGAGAGTCTCGATGATTATGGGATCATGGCTCAGTTTGGAATAGAAGATTAATAATTAAACCCTTATAGATGGGTTTTGTTCATGGTTTTTTATGTGTCTTGGTCCTCTATGGTCTGTTTTGATTTGAAGCTGCCCTGAGAGGACAAGTTCCTTGTCTATGGGTGGTGGTTTTGAAGGGAAATTTATTTTTTATGTGAGAACACAATGATGGGTTTTTTGTATGATGACACTAAGTAATGTTTTTAGAATAGAGTGCTTGATGCACAATGAGTTTTAGAATTTTGTGAGTGGGAATAAAACTATGTTTTTGAGACAAGTGAATTTTTAAGACACATGACTTTTGGTATTGGTGGGTGATCCTAATGGACTTCTTGACACACCTTTAGTATTGGGATTTAGCGTTGTTTCCCATTTGAGGGAGGCCTATTAGAGGGGTCATTTGAGTAATGAGTTTTCTGGGAGTGTAAGGCACAAATAGATGTTATGGGAATTTTAATTGTGGTTCACAAAGGTTTAAATATTTTTTTAGGTTAACGCACATTCAATTCCTTTTTTATAAAGAGTAATTATGTGATAGTGTATCAGACAAGATGTTAGAATCAATAGGGGTTGGTTTTCATGGATTCCTAGTAAAGGTAGTGGGTTTGAATGTAGTTTGATCATAGTTTTTATGAGATGGATATGAAGAACAAAAATTGACCTAGGTTATGTGGCTAGGTATATTGGGCCTATTTTTCAAGGGATATAACTTGTTAGTGTCAATAAAAAGTTCTATGGTTAGGTCTAAAAAAAGCATGTAATAATTAAGTGTTAGAGGGATGTTAGAGGGATGATTGTGTGGTAACATGCTATGTCATTTGGATTATAGATTAGATGATATGGTAGCACAAAAATGAATTTATTTGGATAAGAAGGAATCCTAGGGTAAAATGAGAACTAATTTGTGTTTGATGAGGGCCTTTTTGTAAGGAACCCCCAGGTTATTTTATTGAGTTTTGAAAGTACATGCCTTTAGAGGTGACATCATAAATGGATGGGTTTGTGGTGGAATTCATTAACGAAGTCTAATTTTGATCCAAGTCTCGAGATTATCATAACCAATATCTAGAAACGGTCTTGATTATTCTAAGATAATATCTTTTATGTTCCATTTATCTAAATGCCACTTCCATTTTGAAGAAAGAGATCTTTGGAGGTGGTACTCATGGAGTGGTGTTGTTGACTCCACAAGGTGGAATGTTCAACACTAGAACTTTGTGATTAAGGTCCTAATGAGGAGATAGATGATAGTTCTTACAATGGGTTTCTATTTAAGAAGATGGTAATGGGATATAAGAATGTTTTATTTTATTTCTATTGTGGGATATAGATATACATGTATGAATTTTAGGTTTGGCTGTATTTGGGGCATGATTCAAAGATATGGTGTTCAGTTATGAGGTAAAAATACAGATACTCATATTGTGGTAAGTATCGTACTAAACAAGGTGATTTGACCCTTGTGTGGAAGGGGTAAAAATTCAGTAGGAATCACAATGATTGGGTCAATGGATAGCTATGGAAGTGTATTGGGAGATGGCTCTGGTAGTGGTGATGTTTCGTGTATGCGACATGACATTATAAGTTGATTTCAATAGTGTGGAGAACTATGATCCTAATGAATTTTTTTGAATGACATTGTGACATCTCTGTATAGAAAGTCCTATTAGGAAATGTCCTAGTGGTTTTTTGATGGTGGAAATCAATGGTATGACCTTGGTGGGGTTGTACTCCTTATCTTTGGAGTTATGTAGAGAAACCCGGTAGATTTAATCAAGTAGAATGAAATTTTTTTGGAATGAATTGATGATTTTTTGGATCAAAATATTATAGGGTTGATGAACATATAACATTATCTTGTTTGAGATGTTTTATAGCTATGAAGTTGTAGAGTCTCGAGATTTTCAGGATTATAAAATTTATTAGAAATTTGACTTTTTTATTTTGGATTCATATAAGGGTTAAAATATTAATTTTCTTATAGATTATGATCTCATATAATTTCTTGAACCACTAATTTTTTCTTAATATTTGAAATTTATACTTGACACGAGTTTGGTAAAATTCTAAGAGGTTCATGTAGTCGATGAATATTTAATATTTAATTAATTCGATATTAATTTTTTCAGATGAGTTTACGTAGTGATATCTATTGAAAATATTTTAAAATTGAGATTATTTTTAAATGGTTGAGTCCAGGATGGGGTTTTTTTCATATGTAATGATTAAACACTATTCGAGTTTTTGGAAATGAGATGAATATTAAAATGGGAATTTAATTAGTTAATTAATTAATTAAAATAATAATCCCCCACATTTTGGGACTTCCTATGCATGGAACAAGGGGGTAAAACTTATTCCTCAAATAGAATCTTGATAAAGTGGTATGGTAAGATGATGTGCCACCAAACATTATCCATGGAAGTGACTGAGTCTAGAGTGATGTGCAACAGCTTCCAAGAGAATATTTGGACCCAAATCATAAATGTTTTCACCAAGAATTATGCCATTTTTTTCATTTTTATGACTCGATAACAAATGATATTTTATTTTCATGTTTTAAAGACAAATAATGATAACTAATGACCCCATGGGGGTTGATCTATTGATGATAATGAAAAAACAAAGGTTTTGGGATGTTCATAAGGGTTTCTAGATCTGAATTCTTGGTCAAATGTTGGGTTGTTGATAACCACATGTCGTTTGTTTAACATATTTGGGGAATATAGACTTTTTTTAGTTACATATCATGTACTGGGAGTAGAACCTATGTAGTGGGACCAGAAAATGTGGCAGAGAACATAAGAGATGAAATTATAGAACTACATGGTATGTAGTCAAGCTATACACCATGTAGAGGGACTAGGACATTTGGCCAAGAATATAGAAAGACACCCTATAAAAGGGGGACATGGCCATGTTGGAGTACAAAGATAGACCCCAAGTATTACATGATCATGTAGTAGACATAGCCAGACCCAATGTATGTGGTAGTCATATAGTCGTACAAAACTAGACCCTGGGTGTACCCAGGATTAACTGAAGTACATGGATCAGGGGAATATTTCAGAGGACATGTCATCTACTCAGGGTACACGCCATATACTTACACTTTGTTACACATTGAAGGGATTTCGTTTTCCCTCAAAACATGAATGGGATCCATGATGAGTCCATTTTGTGCTTTTTCACTTTTAAATTGATGGTAGATACCATGGGGAGTTTTTAGGACTTCGAAGAGCTGGTATATGATGATCAAATAATGATAAAAAATTCTCTAGAAAGTGATTTCAACTATATTTTAATTGTAAGACCTAGAAATAAAACAATGAGAGGGTAACATAAATGATTATAATACATAGAAAGAGTTTTTCAAAGTCCACAATTTTTTATGGAGTGGAATTTTACCACATTAGTAGGATAGAGTTTCTATTAAAGGTAGTGGATATGTTGGGTTTTTGAGTCATCCTAGCATAACATAGAAAGTGCTTTGGTATGAGAACTTATACCATATAATGATTTACTTCCTTTATTTCTTTTGATTCCCTGATATTCTAGTTAATGTGATGTGATATGTGTGAACCTCATGGGATGGATGTTTTCATGAGAGTTTATTGTGACCTCATATTTGGAGAGGTATGCCTCCAACTATATTCTTACCGAAAGGATACCAAGTGGTATTCTATCTACTTGCATACTAGTTATGAGTAACACAACATGAATTAATATTATTATGTGTGGAACCATGGGCATAAGAGGATTCTTGGTTGATTGACTTACCCTTATAGGGTGTGAGTATTTGGGGTAATAAAAACTATCGTTGTCACCCTTGGACCCAAACTAATGTGTTATATGATGGGGTTGAGATGCGATCATGGTCATGGGAATTCCACCATAACTTGGTATGAGTTCAATTTTTTAAGTTGATATCAGTTTACGCCTATAGGTTATTTTTATTTGGTATGGTTTTCACATTTTTTAGTTTATTTTTCTGATTAATGAATGTTATTATTGTGAGAGAATTCGACTTCATGGTCCACAGGGTTGGTTTTGGATATAAATTTTTGAGAATGATGGATATGATGATCTATATCTAAACTAATGGGTTTGTTCATGGTTTTGGTGTTGGGATGAAATTCCAGATATGGTTGATTAGATATAGCTGGGAAAGTGGAAATCATGTTCCACAGATATGATTGTGGTTAGTAGATAAAGTGTTCTGCATATATGGTTAGATGTTGGAATGATGATTTAGGAATGAGAAGTATATTATATGGATTAGGTGTTAGATAGATGATATATATAGTATTAGTATAGATTATGGTTTATGTTTCAAACTAATTTTCTAGGAAATGACTATATACCAAGTTGGATGGGTTGGTGGACTGACACTCTAGATCTATGGTTTACATGTCATAAAGATGCTTCAGGAATGGATAGTATATGATAAATATTTTGTGTTAGAATGAGTCTCTAGAAATTGATAATATTATTAACATTTATTTTTTTTTCTAATGATTAAGTCACTATTTCTAATGATATGGGTTTTAGATTTTGGGTTAATGCTATGGGGTTTTCTAGTAAATTAGCATGGTATGATCACCTGCAACTGATGTGTATAGGTACCATGCAGTAGATAGTAGGTAATGTCTTAAATTATAGTTAGGGATTGAATGAATGTTAAGAAATCATATTTATTTGGATTATTTGTAATAAATATGTGCTTAATGATTTTTTAACATTAGTGGAATTAGTTACTGTTGATCGGATTCATAGACCCAATGATTCGATGATGGTTTTATTTATAATTATTTTAGTTGTGTTTTGGAAAGCCTGGGAATATTCTATGAAATTAAATTTATATTAGTGTGGTATAGGTTCACTATTTGGGTTGGCCTACTGTAATTTATTTCTCGCCCCATGTATGTGAACATTAGTATACATGAAGACATTATGTAAACATTCAGGTAGAGGATGGATGTATGATGGATTAGGTGAAAATATTGGATTATATGATTGATTATGTCACTGGTGTGCAGTATGATGATCATGATAGACTATATCGATAGAGTAATAGAGATTTGTTATATGGAATGGATCAACATTGGTAGTAGATCCTATTGTTTTAATTTTTTAATTTTTTATTTTCTCAATGTGATTGAATCATTAGGTGATTAATGTTGTATATATGGTAAGGTTGTTCAAGAATTTATTGCATTTCATTTTATTTCATCATGGTTATGTTTTAGTTAATTATTTATTACATGTACTTTAAAGTTTATGATTTTTAGTTGTTTAATTCTAGTTGTGCACTCTAAAATGGGGGTTTTGTCTCTTTACAATTCTTCCTTAGACTCCCACTGCATTTCAGCATCCACTGCTCTATGAGGTGGCGTGCTTGAGTTCTTAATGTTATCTATTAAAGGTCACTAGTTTAGTGTCATATGGTATAGGATTTTGTTGTTATATTTTCACTATATATAGGCCGATGAGCTTTGATATCAATATTGTTCTATCATAGGTGTTTTTGGAATGTCACCACAGACATCTTGATTTCATTTCGATGCCTTTTCATGGAAACAATTCCCCATTATCCTTTTATTGAATCATTAAAATATAACCAGGTTCATAATATTATATATTACCATCTTTTTTAATTCCACTCTTGCAGGTTTAGACATTTCAATATTCCTATTATTTATTCTGCAAAGAAAATTTTAACATTTAAATATAAATATATCTCAAAAATACAAGATTTAAAATAATTGTTATCTATATTTCAATTGACATTCTTAACATCTACCTTTATGAATATCTTCATGTCACAATGAGTGTGATGGGAAAAGAAATACAAACTCTAATTTTAAACATTAGGGAAAAAAGAAAATTTAATTTTTTTATATTCCTCTAAGAATAAGGTCAATATTTATATGGAAATACCCCAAACTCATCATCATCATGGTGTGAACTCTACTATCAAGACATGATCATCAACTCACATTATGATCTCGAATCTCTGATCCATCTTCCACAATAAACTCCCTAAAATTAGATATCTCATCATAGTGTTTCATTTTATTTACTCATCAAGATATTGGTGTGGAATAATGTAATTTTCCATGATTATTCGTAAAATTCCATGTCCATTGCCTATTCAAAGATCTTAAAATTAGGTTTATGGAATATTATGTGAGATATTTCTTATATTTCATATGAATCTCTATAATATAATACTTTTATTTTTCTTTTAAATATCTATAATCATTAACTACAAATATTTACTAAATATTACTATTAATTTAAAAATAACTAAATCTGCTACCTATATACAAATATTATTCTTAAATCAAATAAAATCACATCATGACCATCCCGTTAAATTTTTCCATGAATTTTTTCTCTTTAAATTGATAAAAATATTAATTTTATTTTATGAAAAATGACATGTATTTTTATCTACAATTGTATATTGACCCTTCACACTAGAAGTAATTGGAAATCCCATAGATGTTCTAAAAAATATCTTTCAAATAAATTTAATCTATTAGATAATTATTGTTATATTTAAACCTATTTTATATTTCATTAAAAGTAACAATGATTTTAGATTGAGCTAAATGGATGACCGATTATAAATGAAACATGACATAATATTAAAATATTATTATTTAAATTAAATGTTATCACCTAGCCATTGGGATGGAGTTTATGTACATGAATGAGTAAAATATGAAAATATATGGTTCTCACATATATATAAAATAAAATATTTGATCTCTATTTATAAAAAAATAAAAATTAAAACTATTTGAAAATAATGAAAATCTTTTTCTGGGAAAAATCAATTTTGTAGAAATTTTTTTCCTTACTATATTAAACTAAATAAATTAGAGTATAATTTTAATTAAATTTATATAATTAATATTAAATAAAATACTTAACATTCATTATTTCTATTTTCTTGACAACTGATAATCATAAATCTAATTTTACGATTAAATTTTTTTTATAAAAAAAAAATTTGTTTCCTCTTTGAAAAATTATTAAAATGTTTTTATGTATTGAGAAATGTTAAATGGAATTTTTTTCCAGTTTTTAAAATCACTAAGTCAATATTATATTTTGATGAAGTATTTTTAAATTTATGAAAATATTAATTTTTTGATGAAATGTGAAAAAATACAAAAATTTTATTGAAAACATCTCTTTTGTTTAATTTTTTTATGTTAAATTATATTAGAAAATTATTTTAAATTGAAATTACTCTAATTTTATATATATTAATACTATTTATGTCATTTTTATCATTTTTAATATTGAATTTTGTTAAATACTCCCTTTAACCTTTTATACATATTCTTTTTAGAAACCTACTTTCCAATTGCCTATGTAGGATCTTTGTTTTGGCACCTCGTAGTGGCTTCTCTCCTTCCCTATCTCACCTCTAGGGTTCCTATAGTGTGGAGGCTTGGAGGTGGGAGCTCTCCATCGACCTTTAAACCTTTATCATCATTGTCTCCCCCTATATCTCTTATTGGGTTCCCCTCTATAGGCATTCTCATAAGTGGCCCCTTCTCCCAGATGTTTCTCCCCCCCCCCTCACCTACCCTATTACGACCCCCTTTGGCTTCCTGGACATGTTCCCTTGGTTTTGGTGTCCCATGGTGCATGTCTCTAAAGCTCCTCTCCCCGAGCGGTGTTTTCTGTCTAGATCAATCTATGTCCCTTCTATGGTGATGGCATTGGTCCTCTTTAGATGGACATCCAGCCCTAGGTGGCATTGACTCATCCGCAATATCCATGCGGTATACATTTCGTCAGCTAGGGTTGTGGTTTTGGTTGGTCGTGAGATTATATAGAGTCTCATGAGCTGTTCAGGTGGTGGTGGGGTTGGAAGTAGGTTCTCATCATCCGACCACATTCTGGGGGGGGCTCGTGATATAGTTCTTAGAAGTGACTTGTTGCTTCAACCGTTGGCACATGCCTACAATTGTTCCACAACCAGAACACAATCAAGGTGATGGTTTAATTGTATGGAGAACTTTTTGTGTAGGTGAAGTTTTCCTATGATTTGGACTTTTTTTATTGGTGTTGAATGGATTTTCTGTTGTTGTGATTCTCCTAGTGGCCTCTGCGGTCCGCGATCAAGGTATTATACTCCCTAATCATTCTCAAGAGGCTGCACTAGATGGGGTTCAGATCTTGGATTTTACTTCTAAACATTGAAATTCAAATTTGGATGTTTTTAGTGGGTATGGACTTGTCCATCAGTTCCAGTCCCATGAATTTCTGCATGGGATATTATTTCAAATTTCTATGAGAAGGTGGAAGCTGATATTAACATATTTTGATTTTTTGAGGGGATTTCACTAGTTTTGAAATGGGGTGTTGATTGAATTGGGATTTTTTTACTGTTGTGGTCTTTTTTGTATTTAAATCTCTTAATTCATGTCAGGTTCCCCCTAATTAATTAATATGTGGTTTATCTTAATAAAAAAAATTAATTTTTAGTCAGTCAGTCAGTTGCTTCTATTGGAGAAATTATAAAATATATTTTGAAACCTATATAAATAGAATTTTAAAATTAATTTCATATTTTTAAAAATAATAATCTATATTATCTAATAATTACATAATATTGTTTTACTATATTTAATATAAAATCATTAAAAAATTACTATAGTAAAGGTAAATATAAATTTACTGGAAGTTAAAAAATATTATAAGGACTAAAAGGATCTAAAAACATTTATAAAATATATATTTGTGAAACATTTTTACCATACTATGTCTAAGTACCTATAACACTCCATTTCATACTCATTATTCAAGTGAAAATATGGTTACACCTTTTTCTTTTCAAAAATTAAGAGTTTTCCACTCACATCACTTATAAAAGGATACCCCCTGTCTTCTCTTATATAAACATTAATAAGCTCTTGGATAGTAAATTAACTATCCAAGTCACATAAAAAATATCCTTTTATAATATCAGAATCATTATTTATTAATTAATTCCATCTTGAGAGTTATTTTTTAAAAACATAAGGAGGTTACCCGAAGAAGAGGCAACGTTCATCAACAAACATAATTTTTTTTAATTTCTTGATTTACAAAATCAAATTAATCTTCAAAAATTTTGATATAATATAATAATTTTATTACATATAAATTTATGTTTTTAGGTCAATTTCATTACATAAAATTGTTTCCACTTTAATGAAATGGTTTACGAAATCAACGTTCGTGTGTACGATGGACTAATGCCTCACAAACCAATGTCATTCATTTCTCCATTACACTGTATCATGGATAAGAATTATGATGGATATAATATATATAAATTATATTTATATCCTAATATTACCCTTTTATTCATTATATAATTTTTAACATTTTACATTCAATATTATATTGGGTATTATAACATTATTCATGGGTATGATAGACTATCACCTCGTGAAGTGATGCGATTTGTTTTCTCTAAAACATTACATGAATGATAATTAGTATAATGTTAAGGAATATATGAGATATAAATGAATAAATTATGATATTAATGATATCATTATCATTCTTAAAATATGATATATCATTTTTTTAGATTTTCACTCACTGAAAGATGATAAATTTGTTCATGTATGTGTGGACTACCACTTCCATAAAGCAATGTCAATATTTTTTAATTTCCACATATCATGGATGATACGCAAAATTATTTTTAATCAAATAAGATTTTATTTATGTTATTATGATAATTATGTATAGATAAATATTACATACCTCGTTTTTATAATGATTATTGAAAATTGTAAACGTTACTCTATCGTACGTATGAGATACCGTTTCCATGATCATAATTTTCTTCATTTCACAAAACCAACATTAATGAATGGTATTAAATGTTGTATTAATGAAAAAATATTATAATTATTTCTGGATTATTACTCTTGATATTATGGAACTATGATTAATTTAATATGACCGAAAATGAAAAATCGAAACATATATGAAAAACAAATCAGTTATTATGTAACACCCCATGATTTCATAGTGTGTTATTTCTTCAAAATAATTCAATAACTTGCACTACATGAAACACCGAGTTCAATCGCACCATGACTTACCAAACAAGACATTCAAAAGAGGTTATGAATAGTATTAACTAAATTTTAAACTAATATATCCTTATAATTTTAGAATCCATATTATGAGTTTCTTAGACATAATGCAAGAACAAATTCATTTTCAGTATTACACTTTTATCAACTTTTAATAGTGAACCCTTTTTAAATATAATATTTTAAACTTTTTGGCTAAATGGGGACATCAAAAATTTAAAATGAAACATCCCAAGCTTCCACGGTACGCTTTCCTTTGAATAATACAGCAGCGTGTGTTATACACAATTTCGAGTTTTAACACACACCACAACCGATCAAACTAGCCGTTATGAATAGTAATACCAACTTTTTGAAATTTTATCTCTCAAAATGGACTTCATTATTGGATTCATAATATTGAATTTAGCCTAAGGTGAAATTTTGGTACTTTTCAGATAACTTTAATATTTTGATGAATAGTGAAAATACTAAATTTTAATTAAAAACAACTTTTTTAATCAAAATATTTAAAAGTGATAAATAATTAATTTGAGTGGTTTTAAAGTATAAATAGAATATATTTTTACAATTTAATACAATGTTGGTCATTAGAGATAATTTTACAATTAAACCGGACATAAACAAGTGTCAATCTTTTGATAGTTATTATCTCTTAAAAACACGCTTTTTGTTTTAACAACGGGAATTAATTTTAAATTAATTTTTGACACTTCTGTGTTTAGAATTTGGAAAAATGGATTCCATATTTGGAATCAGGATGGTCAAATTGTGTAAAAAAGTAACTTTTATTTTTAGACATTTTGAATAATTACTTCGGTAAATATTTTATTTACCATGGTTAAGGGTAAATCTGGTAAATAAGGGTTAAAAAATAATAATATAATAATACTAAATTTCCCTAAAACATGTCCTAACCTTATTGGATGATACATGTTAGACCATATGCATCTTTGAGTCGATTTTGGAACCCCATGGATTTACTTGTAGGTGATAGGGACACTTTATTTTAATTAAGTTAAAATAAGTACAAAAATGACATAAACATATATCTTTTAGAAAACCAATTTTTACATAGGGTTATATATGTTGGATTTTGGACTATAAATATTCATTAGAAATCTAAAAGTATTTCCTACATAATTATATTTTATTTATAATTTTTAGACTTTAAATAATTTAATTTATTTATGACACAATGATGATGCCGTAATAACCATAATAGTGAAAAATTAAAATAATTGATATTATAAATACCCAAATAAATATAATTTAAGACTTTTTATGAATTTAACTTATTTTATAGGATACTATTACATATTATTATTGATTTAATTTACTTTTTTGGAAGTAATTATTCTGTTATGAGTTTCACAAAAATCAATTATTAAATAGTGGAAAAATTGACATAAAAGAGTTTTTAAAAACAATATTATATGATTAATTGATATTAAATTCCTAAAAATCCAAGGTTCCACCAAGAAACTTATATAATGATAGGTGTATCATTAATGGACCACTTGGGGGGTCGCTTAGATGTATATGGTAAGTTTATTAACCATATAATATAAAAATACAAAGATACATTGTAAAAGTGAAACTAATTAACTTAGAGTTAATACTTAAAGATAAGGTTAATATAAGTACCCAAACTAGTATAAATTATATTGTTTGAGTGTTTTTAGACCCATACCCACCTTAAAATTTAAAGAATCCACTTTGGAGCCATTCGAAATCGAATATGAATTTATTATAAATTAACATTTCTAGATCTTCCAAAGGTGCCCCTCACCTCTCTTATAAAAGGGCACTCCTCCTTCTCATTTCTTCATACCTTCAAAGCCTTTGGGTTCAGACAATATCTGCCCAAATACTCCCCCAACTTCCCTCACTACAACCAAGAGTCCTTAGTTTTATCAGAAAGCCAACCTACGGAGCCCTTTTGATCAAATAAAAAGGAAGAACCCGAAGAAGAGGTAATGATTTCACCACCCTTTTTCAAGTTCCTTTCTTCTTCCACTTCTTCTTATTTTGTTGTTAACATTCTAAAATAATAACTCTAGTATCATATATATACTGTGATTTTATTATAAATATGGTACAACCATATTCACTATTCTATCCATCCTTTGAATAACATGTCACCATACGTGCGTATGTTAGGCTTACCGTCTCCACGTCGTAGTGTAATTGTTATTCAATAAATTATTATTTGGATGGGTATAATAATGATGTGTAACTCATGTAAATAATAAATATAACATGATAACGATTCTGTATATATGATATACCATCCAATTATATATTATTTTAATATCAAAAGAATGATATTGTCGCTCGTGCGTACGTACGGACTACCGTCTCCACGAACACGATGAGATTCATTCTCCATCATATCCATTCAAGTATAATTATCATTTTATGATTTAAAAATGATTTTTAAGGACTTGATATCATTCTGGATATGAATAATATACATCCTATACATTACAAACATGGCTTACGTAACAAAACATATAAAAGAAAACGAGTAAGTAAACACCCAAAACGACGATAATTCTAAGATATTATTAACAAAGCAATGTTAAAAGATAATATATGAAATCATATTAATGTATATGATTATTTAATAATTTAATAAAAATTATTTCACCATTATATAGGAGGTTAACCTACCCCAACCAAGGAAAAGTGCATGTTAAGGGTTTATTTCAGAATCTCTTTATTATCTGAGTTTGTTTATACATAGTAATCTACTGGGATCTCTTTATCATCCGCATCCATGTTTCTTAAAAATGAATTTCAAAACTTTTTTACTATTTACTAAGATATGTGTTAAAGTCATTTATACCCTTTTTTGGCTTTTTATAAGAGGTTAATAAAGGAATCATTCCATCGTTTTCCAAACATGGTGCTTTTTAACCGTTTTGATAAAAATTAAGGTAAGAATGTTTTTTAAACTTATACGGTGGGTGATGCTGTTTACCGCCATTATAAAATTTTTAAAGCTTCCCTTACAAGATTACAGGGATATTTTCAAAGTAAAAGTTTTATTTTATAATTATGTGACTTTTAAATGATTTCAAAATGAATATTTTAAGAATTTCGGAAAGGCACTCTTTATCAAAATTAGAATTTTAAATGTTTTAAAGATTTATCTTTCTAAATCTTTTTAATGAATGTCCATGTATTCAAAATGGTTTTTAAGAACTTATTTATATGAACATGAATGTTTTTAAAATGTTAATTCCTTTCAAAATTTTCAAAGTTGTATGGGACACTTTGATTCAAAAATCTCTTTTTAATTACTTCCTTTATAAATGTGTGACTTTTAAATGATTTCAAAAAAGGAGATATTTATCTCTAATAGTTTTGATTTCATCTATGTCAACATCCTTTTATGGATTTTATGATTATATGAAGTTGATTTATTAAGATAAAAAACTTCCATAATGTATTGAAGGTTTTGTGATATGTTTGACTATGGATGTGTTATTTTTATACCATTCATCGTTTATGGAGAAATTATTGACATTTCGTATGCAAGTTTTAATACGAATGTTTATGTTATGTTTAAACCTTTTCATATGGGAATTCATTGGACTTAGTAAGTGACGGGTGGAGCCCGCTATAGCTCCTCGATGCATTGGTAGGTCTCATGAGACAAACTAGTGTCTTGGCACATAACCTTGGGAAAATATTATTTGTAGTCTTGGCACGAGACCTTGGCTATGTGGTTATGATAGCCTCGAATTATGCATTCCATCATTATGAAAGTGGATATTGATATTGCATGTGATTATTCGATTAGTATAATATCCATGTGAATAAGTAAATGGCATTATTTCATTTTACTTTTTCTATACTATGTTGATGTTCAAGTTTAAAAGGCTTTTTTTTTAGTTATAAATTACCTTAAATGTTTATTCTTATTTATGAAAGTTTCCACTATATTGTTATCCTTACTGGGCATTTGAGCTCACCCCTTTTCTATGTTTTATTTTTCCCAGGATGTGAAGAAGTAATTTATGAATAACCTTCAGGGATAGAATGTGGGGATATGAGTGTGGAATATGGATACAATATATTGTTGTAGCTTTTCACTTATTGATGTAATGTAAAACTTTATGAATATATCTAGTGTTTCCAAGGCTATTAAACCAATCAGTCTTTTGAGATTTGATCTTTCTCGTGATCATGCCAATGTTATGTAATAATGCACCGACTCTGGGTAACTGGGGTCGGGGCGTTACAGTTGGTATCAGAGAAAGTTTAGTACAATCCTTGGAATCTAGATTTAGATAAACTCTGATTAGAGCACATAGACCTTAGATGAACTTTGAGGATTAGAATAGACGAACTTCCTAGAATTTTGGTATTGTAGAGATTTTGTGAGTTTTCCGAGCAATACATCCTTGTCTGGATACGAGCAGGTAGAGGCGGCTCTCGCACAGATGTACCTAGGGGTAAAACCCAAAAACACCACTTTGAGCTAGACTCGAACGGGAACTGGTGCATGACAATGGGCCTTGCTGCACTCTTGGTTATGACACTTTCGGGGGATATGCTTAGGATAACTCTAATTTTCCTTACAAATCATTATGAAAGTTTTATGAGTATATACTTCATAAAAGGAAACATTATTATGATTATGGATTATATCCATAAACTATTTAATTTATGTTATGTGTTTTACAAGTTTGGGATTAGGTATTGTTAGTCATAAACAAATCTAGTGTATTAGATTGTTTAGAAATGGCGCCCAGTAGAAGGAATGAGAACTCCAGCATTGCACATGATCCAAAGAGAAAAAAGGATCATATCTTTCATAGTCTTAAGCCAGAATTTATAAGAGAAATAGTCTCCCATGTATTATCATCATATGAAGAAATAATATCATGTGGGATAAGATAAGTAAAGTGATAACTGAGTCCTATGGCTTTGAAGGGAAGCAAGAGAAGAAAAGGATGGAAGAGAGAAATATGGATAAAGGGAAGAGGGAAAAGAAGAATTTTTTCATATGTGATAACTGTGGGAAGAAACACCCTAGAAATTACCTGAAAGGAATGGGAGTTTGTTATAAGTGTAGAGGAAAAGGGAACACAGTACGTGACTGCAAGGGTAAGAAAATGGTTTCAAATGTACAATACTTCATTTTCAAGGAGTTTGGACACTACGCAAACCTATGTCCTAGTCATCAGACTATGCCGCAAATGATGCTATTGGATAATAATCAAGTTATGATACTACCACAGATAAAGAGGAATGATTAGAGTTCTTATGTTTATTATGTCATTTGACTGTTGTATCGACAATGTACTTGTTATAATAATTATGGAGTATATAAGGATTGTACTGCAGTACTATTTTATCAAAGACTTGAGATTGTGTGGAACAATGAAAAGTGACTCAATAGCAGGATAAGTTTTTGGAAAATATATGGTTGAGAGAATGATAAACCATAATATATTTCTTATATCGAGGTAGTGATTTTGGAATAATACATGATTGATTTGGATAAATTATATTGGATATTCTTGACTACCTTGAAACTAATTAATGATTTGTATATTCTATCATTGATGGGGTTTAAAACATTTTTGGATTAAAGGAGTATATCTATTATTCATTAAGGAATAAGGGATCATGAATGTAATCAATAATGTTTTATAGTAATTTAGGATGTTGGAGTTTTTTAAAAGAATACATGATGAAGGTGTTCACATGTTATTACGCGGAAAAAATGATCTTTACTGTGTTTACCTTCCTTATAAATTTTGTACTGAAGTATTTTGGATTGTTCTAGATTGGATTATTTTGTATTTCCATAAAAGGACAACTCGGAGGTCGGGCGGCAACCCGTCGCGTCCGGCAAGGCCGCGAGACTTGAACCCACAACCGAAGGGCGACAAGGGTGTATCACCTAACACTGACCCACGTGATGTCCTGGATTGAATAATGTCGTTTTTTAATGGTTCTTCTAGTTGAATTATAAATTCATTTTTAACCCTATACGAATAGGATAAATAGAATATTATTTTTATGTTCTATTATCTTTTAGAGTGAAATATGAGTTTGTGGTAGAAATTAGTTTTAGGATGTAACTCTACTTGACATGAATATATTTTTCTTCTTCTCTTATTCTATGATGAAATTAATTCTTATACTTTATTTAAGGAATCCTAAAACCAAAAATATGTTATCCTAATACCCTATGTTTTGTTGAACCGATGGTATTTCAAATCATCATAGATTGATGAATTTAAGGACCAAAATTTTACAATTGTTTTTGTTTGATGACCTCAATCAGTACCGATAAATATTTATGTTTTTCCTATAATTATATGTCTCAAATTGCCACCAATGTTCTCCTAATTGAGATCATAATTTGGTGGTGACCCTTTCATTTCACTTTTCCTCATATTATGACTAAATTTTAGTATCCCAATTTCTGATGTGTGTTTTCCCACGAAGATATTTTCTATTTTCAACCTTTTATTTTCAAAAAACAATTTCAAATTGCGAGGACACAATTTATTAAAGGATGGGAGAATGTAACACCCCAATATTTCATTGTGCGTTATTTCTTCAAAATAATTCAATAACTTGCACTACATGCAACACCGAGTTCAATCGCACCATGACTTACCAAACAAGACATTAAAAAGAGGTTATGAATAGTATTAACTAAATTTTAAACTAATATATCCTTATAATTTTAGAATCCATATTATGAGATTCTTAGACATAATACAAGAACAAATTCATTTTTAGTATTGCACTTTTATCAACTTTTAATAGTGAACCCTTTTCAAATACAATATTTTAAACTTTTTGACTAAATGGGGACATCAAAAATTTAAAATGAAACATCCCAAGCATCCACGGTACGCTTTCCTTTGAATAATACAGTAGCGTGTGTTATACGCAACTTTGAGTATTAACACACACCACAACCGATCAAACTAGCCGTTATGAATAGTAATACCAACTTTTTGAAATTTTATCTCTCAAAATGGACTTCATTTTTCGATTCGGAATATCGAATTTAGCCTAAGGTGAAATTTTGGTACTTTTCAGATAACATTAATATTTTGATGAATAGTGAAAATTACTAAATTTTAATTAAAAACAACTTTTTTAATAAAAATAATTAAAAGTGATAAATAATGAATTTGAGTGGTTTTAAAGTATATTTAGAATATATTTTTACCATTTAATTCAATTTTGGTCATTGGAGATAATTTTACAATTAAACCGAACATAAACAAGTGTCAATCTTTTGATAGTTATTATCTCTTAAAAACACGCTTTTTGTTTTAACAAAGGTAATTAATTTTAAATTAATTTCTTCCACTTCTGTGTTTTGAATTTGGAAAAATGTATTCCATATTTGGAATCAGGATGTTCAAATTGTGTAAATAGGTAACTTTTATTTTTAGAAATTTTGAATAATTAATTCTGTAAATATTTTATTTTCCATGGTTAAGGGTAAATCCGGTAAATAAGGGTTAAACAATAATATTATAATAATACTAAATTACCCTAAAACGTGTCCTAACCTTATTGGTTGATACATGTTAGACCATAGGCATCTTTGGGTCGATTTTGGGACCCCATGGATCCACTTATAGGTGATAGGGACACTTTATTTTAATTAAGTTAAAATAATTACAAAAATGATATAAGCATATATCTGTTAGAAAACCAATTTTTAAATAGGGTTATATATGTTATATATTGGACTATAAATATTAATTAGAAAGATAAAATTATTTCATACATAATTATATTTTATTTATAATTTTTAGACTTTAAATAATTTAATTTATTTATGACACAATGATGATGCAGTAATAACCGTAATAGTGACAAATTAAAATAATTTATATTATAAATCCCCAAATAAATATAATTTGAGACTTTTCAGGAATTTAAATAATTTTATAAGATAATATTACATATTAATATTGATTTAATTTACTTTTTTCGAAGTAATAATTCTGTTATGAGTTTCACAAAAATCAACTATTGAATAGTGTCAAAATTGACATAAAAGAGTTTTTAAAACAAATATTATATTATTAATTGATATTAAAGTCCTAAAAATCTACGGTTCCGCCAAGAAACTTATATAATTATAAGTGTATAATTAATGGACCACTTGGGGGTCTTTTGGATGTATATGGTAAGTTTATTAACCATATAATATAAAAAAAGAAAGAGACATTGTAAAAGTTAAACTAATTAACTTAGAGTTAATACTTAATGATAAGGTTAATATAAGTACCCAAACCTATCTAAATTCTATTGGTTGAGTGGTTTTCGACCCATCCCACCTTAAAATTTTAATAATACACTTTTGAGCCATTATAAACCGAATATGAATTTATTATAAATTAACATTTCTAGCTTTTCCAAAGGTGCCCCTCACCCCTCTTGTTAAAGGGCACTCCTCCTTCTCATTTCTTCACAGCTTCAAAGCCTTTGGGTTCAGCCAAATTCTGACCCAATACTCCCCAAACGTCCATCACTACAACCTAGAGTCCTTATTTTGATCAGAAATCCAACCTAAGTATCCCTTTTGATCAAATCAAAAAGAAGAACCCGAAGAAGAGGTAATGATTTCACCAACCTTTTTCAAGTTCCTTTCTTCTTCCACTTATTTTTCTTTTGGTGTTACCATTCTAAAATAATAACTCCAGTATAATATATATACTGTGATTTTATTATAAATATGGTACAACTATATCCACTATTCTATCCATCCCTTGAATAACATGTCACCATACGTGTGTACGTACGGCTTACCGTCTCCACGTCGTGGTGTAATTGTTATTCAATAAATTGTTATTTGGATGGGTATAATAATGATGTGTAACTCATGTAAATAATAAATATAACATGATGAGGATTCTGTATATATGATATACCATCCAATTATATATTATTTTAATATCAAAAGAATGATATTGTCGCTCGTGCGTACGTACAGACTACGGTCTCCATGAACGTGATGAGATTCATTCTCCATCGTATCCATTCATGTATAATTATCATTTGATGACTTAAAAATGATTTTTAAGGACTTCATATCATCCTGGATATGAATAATATACAAACTATCCATTAAAACATGTATTACATAACAAAACATATAAATGAAAATGAGTAAGTAAACACCCGAAACGACGATAATTCTAAGATATTATTAACAAAGCAATGTTAAAAGATCATATATGATATAATATTAATGTATATGATTATTGAATAACTTAATAACAATTATTTCACCATTATATAGGAGGTTAACCTACCCCAACCAAGGAAAAGTTCAAGGTAAGGGTTTATTTCGCAATCTCTTCATAATCCGAGGTTGTTTATACGTAATAATCTACCGGGATCTATTTATCATCCACATCCATGTTTCTTAAAAATGAATTTCAAAACATTTTTACTATATACTAAGATATGGGTTAAAGTCATTTATACCCTTGTTTGACTTTTTATAAGAGTTTTATAAAGGAATCTTTCCGTCATTTTCCAAACAAGGTGCTTTTTAACCTTTTAGAAAAAATTAAGGTAAGAATGTTTTTTTAACTTATACGGCGGGTGCGACTATTTACCGCCGTTATAAAATTTTCAAATCTTCCCTTACAATATTACAAGGATATTTTCAAAGTAAATGATTTATTTTATAATTATGCGACTTTTAAATGATTTCAAAATGAATATTTTAAGAATTTTGGAAAGGTACTCTTTATCAAAATCAGAATTTTAAATGTTTTAAAGATTTATCTTTCTAAATATTTTTAATTAATGTCCATGTCTTCAAAATGGTTTTTAAGGATTTATTTATATGGACATGAATGTTTTTAAAATGTTATTTCCTTTCAAATGTTTCAAAGTGGTATGGGACACTTTGATTCAAAAATATATTTTTAATTACTTCCTTTATAAATGTGTGACTTTAAAATGATTTCAAAAAAAGAGATATTTCTCTTAAATAGTTTTGATTTCATCTATGTCAACATCCTTTGATGGATTTTATGGATATATGAAGTTGATTTATTATGATACAAAACTTCCATAATGTATTGAAGGTTTTGTGATATGTTTGACTATGGATGTGTTATTTTTATACCATTCATGGTTTATGGAGAAAGTATTGACATTTCGTATGCTAGTTTTAATACAAATGATTATGTTATGTTTAAAACTTTTCATATGGGAATTCATTGGACTTATTAAGTGATGGGTGGAGCCCGCTATAGCTCCTCGATGCATCGATAGGTCTCATGAGACAAACTAGTGTCTTGGCACAAGGCCTTGGCAAAATCTTATTTGTAGTCTTGGCACGAGGCCTTGGCTATGTGGTTATGATAGTCTAGCATTATGCATTCCATCATTATGAAAGTGGTTATTTATATTGCATGTGATTATTCGATTAGTAGAATATCCATGTGAATAAGTAAATGGAATTATTTCATTTTACTTTTTCCATACTATGTTGAAGTTCAATTTTAAAAGGCTTTTGTTTTAGTTATACATTGCCTTAAATGTTTATTCTTATTTATGAAAGTTTCCACTATATTGTTATCCTTACTGGGCATTTGAGCTCACCCCTTTTCTATGTTTTATTTTTCCCAGGATGTGAAGAAATAATTTATGAATGACCTGCAGGGATAGTATGTGGGGATATGAGTGTGGAATATGTATACAATATATTGTTGTAGCTTTTCACTTATTGATGTAATGTAAAACATTATGAATATATCTAGTGTTTCCAAGGCTACTAAACCAATCGGTCTTTCAAGATTTGATATTTCTCGTGATCATGCCAATGTTATGTAATAATGCACCGACTCTGGGTAACTGGGGTCGGGGCGTTACATATTACCTGAAACATGATTTTAATAAGGAATTGTTAATAAGTGGGTAATGTAAGGTCATAATTAAGTCATATACGTTATTATATATATATATATATATATATATATATTTCTATAATATATTTTTTATAAAAATATATTTTTTATACATGAGTTCATAACATGTTCAAAGGATATTGAAAATTCAGTTAAGTGATTTATAGTCTCTATTTTATTTTTGGGAGACACATGAAAATTTTAAACTCATTTCATAGTTATAAAATATATAATACCTCTTTGAAATTTATAAAATCAATATCATTATTTTTTATATATTTTATTTTATTATTTTATTTTTTATAGTGGATTATGATCCAAAATATTACCAAAGAAGAAAAGGATTTCAGTTTCCCATTTATTTTCTATGAGACACAATCCATATAAACCATGTTTTTATTTTATGAGGGGTATATTATTACCATAAACATATTTAGTGAATATTATTTTTAAAATTATCATTATTTACATATCCATTTTAGTATATCTCTTTCATGTATTTTATGATTCAAAATATACCAAACTACTAAGATATTTTGTCCGAATTATCCCTTTTTAAGACAAATTTTACGTGATACACCAATCCTCTTTTACAAAGTGTATATAAAATCCCTTGGACAGGTTATATCATGTATATCTTTATTTTTAAGAAATTTACTATTTTATTTCATTTTATTATTTATTAGTACTTGTGATTCAATGCTACTAAATTGGTATGGTTTTTATGATACAATCTTATCCTTTATTGAGATTTTTATGGCATATTTTTTAAATGATAAAATATTATCTTTCATCTCTAATGAAAATAATGAATTATAATATCCTAGGGTTATGTAATGAAACTAATTTTTTTCATTAATTTCCCCCTTTATGTGCTCAATATTTCAAAATAATTAATTTAAGAAAAATTATATTTTTTATCTCCTCGATTGAAAATCTATTTTTCTTAAAAAACATTGTTTTCTAAAAAATGTTAAAAATAAAGTTTTAATATTATAAAAATTATTCATTAGGAAATTCATACAAATTTCATAATTTCATAATTTTTTTAAAAAGTAATTTTCATGTCATTTTAAAAAATAATGTCCAATTTGATTTTAATGAATATGTGTATAAGGACCGAGCATTAAACATTACATAATCTTATATTATTTTAATAATTCATATGGAATATATTTTCAGGTTTATAGTTTTATAGAATTAGGCCAAACTATTACATGACATCTCAAAAATTACAGGGTAAACAATTCTACTCAGTATCCATTTTTTTCAAAAAAAATATAAATTCATAAAAGAAAACAATAATTCTTTTCTTGACATAAATCTTTCTGAGTTCTTCCTTTCTCCTACTGAACCTTATATCCTCTGAAAAACATTCCAAAAACATATAATGAGCATAAAAATCTCAGTAAAGGTTATAAAATAAAGAAATAAAACATTAGTTTATCAACACATAAAAAACATATTCTCTTTAACATACCTTGTGAAATCATTAGATATATGAATAAAACATATAAATAATAAATAATAAAGGTAACTTGTGGAATACATATCAAACATACATTTTAGATTTCACAGATATGTAGGGAGTTACATTTGGAATACCCATCATAGTATATTCTCTAAATCTATTAAGAGAAACTTTAACGTTTAACTCCGTCAAGTTACCCAATTAATTGGAGAGCTATCTCGTGCTCACCCACCCTAGGGTTATCACGGAACCACCCGTATACTTAAACAATTTAAAATATCCATAAAATATTCCAAACCCATAAAATAAAGCATAATGTAAAGATAACATTTCCACATTGCAATCACAGTATATTATTTCAAGATATTGGCATAAACAATGCTTTATCAAACCATTTTCAAAATCATCTAAAATATATAATAAAGTTCTTTTTGAATCAATGTGTCCCATTCTAATTTGAATCTTCTGAAAAAAATTATTTCAAAACATTCATATACATATAAACAAATACTTAAAACCACTTTGAAAACATGGACATTAATGAGAACAATTTAGAAGAATAAATCATTAAAACATTTAAAACGATATTTTAGTTAAATAGTTCCCAACCAAATGAAAGAATCTTGAATACAAATATTTGAGGAATAAAATTTATCAAAACTAAGAATATGATGATAATAAGGATATTCATGATATAATATGTCAAAGGGAAGTATATACACTTTATAGGTTAATAAAGGTTCACAATATTAAGAATTTATCAATGAAAGAAGAATGAGATGTATTCACTTACAAAATTTTGGCAGCCTAACAACGTCTCATTATAATTCAGAAAATGATATGATGGGAGAGAAAAGGGTCTATCATCACTTAAAAATAAAATTTAAAGAAATAAGGATATATAAGAACATTTCCCATCATATGAGAATGGAAGTTTAATAGACATAACAAAGAAAAAAACCTTTGACTGAATGAGAATGGTGAAAGGTTCCCTTAAAAAGATAATATCATTACATTAAGGAGAAATCAAAGGAATAATTATGTGTGACAATTATAAATACCACCATTATAATTGGATATTAATTGTAAAAAAATAATAGTCCATTCACACAAATTTATAGCACGACAAAATCAACAAGTACAAGTTCATCCCCAAGAATAGAAATTGGGTGAAGAAGTTCCCTTACAGAAAATCGATAGCCTAACGACATCACATTAAAATTCAGAAAATGAGTTAATGAAAAATAAAAGTGTCTCTCATCACATGGAAATAAAATTTACATCAATAACAAAATTTTATAACACATCCCAACATAATAAAATGTAAATTTATAAGACATAACATTAAAGTTGTCTTTATCAAAAAGACGAGGGTGAAAAGGTTCCCTTACCAATTTGGTAACTTATGAAACATACACCACATGAAATAAGGATCATAAAATGAAGATGTAAACAACTATAATTTAATATTATATTATATAAATAATACAATCATGTTCATTACATACACCATACGAAGGAAAGAGTTTCCAATATAGCATGAATTCTCACGAGAATAAAAGGTGAGATGAAAACCCCTTACCTCATGTCCGACTTGACTCGTATTTTCCATGTTCTTCCCAAATAATAAATAGAAGTTAATTTATAATTCCTTAAGAAAATTTTTCATGTTTATTATTCATTTTTTATCACTTGTTACCATGCTCTAAAAATTAGTAAATTATTTGAGTTCATATCGGACATTTTTTCGATGTTCAGAACTGTAACAAAAAATGAACTTGTTATATTAAACAATTTTCCATGTGGTAAAAAGTCCATTATCTATAGAATGGTTTTAATGATTTAGATATCATATATATTATATATATACCTTGTATATGTTTTTATAATATTCCAATTCATTTGGAGTTATGAAATTAAAGGCACCATTCATGGAGATGGTAAGCTGTACATACGAATTAACACTAAATTAATTTCTATTTTATATTTAATGGAAGGAAAACATAATAATAAATAGGTATATAATATTTCCATTATAATATATGTGTTATTTAATCTAATTAACCTTGACTTTTATTTGTTCCACATATGGCATAAATGGGTCATATAACTTTTAGGGGGCAGTAGTCCGTACTTCCCCAAATTAAATTATCGTATTTACACATTAAGGAAACCATAAAGGTTTGATATAAATGAAAAATAATGAAGTATAGATATGATATAAACATAATATAAATCACATGTAAATACAGTTTCATCTTAATGGTCATTATAAGAGGTGGTAGGATACGATTAAACAATCATCGTTTCGTGAGGAATTAGTTTTCCATCCACAGAAACAATATGTTCATTACTCATTAGACGGAGGTACGTGTAAGTGTTTATCGAATCCTTTTTATTTAAAAAATCTAGTATATTGAGGATACTGTAGTTGTTATAAAAAATGTAATAAAAATATTTTAGGGGTTTTATAAGTAAAATAATATAAAAGAACATAAGAGAAGACGTTACCTTTAAATCGGGTAACTCTCATTGGGTTGAACCAAAATGATTTCTTGAAGTCCATTCTTGTCACGACCCATCCCCTGGGGCCGATGTCTTGACTACCCCAAGACCACATTCTATAGGCCATGGGACAGAGACAAGCATCATAGGTGTAATTCCATAATCTAGTAAGGTATTGACTTTATAACCTGTAAATATACACAGTTAGATACAAAACACTAGGTAAATTGTACAACAAAAGAGTGATAAAAAGTAAAAGTGGCCATAAATACAATACCAACATTAAAGTACAAGAAAATAAAAGTACAAGTACTGGGAAAAGGGAAAATATCTCATGGATCATCCACCAGGAAATCCTACCTGAAGGGTAGGTACAAATATCCTCTGCAGCACTCCACGTCCGTCGGGCAACTCTGTGTTCCGTCACGCCGTGTAGTCCAGCTCCGGGTCAGTCCAATCCTGGTACACTCTGCCTATGTCAGCACTATCCATTGTCTGCATCTAACACAATGAGGTGAGGGCATATCCCATGCAGGGGTGAGTATAACGATACTCAGTAGGGACCCCGAGACCCACAAGGCCTCACCAAAATCCAACAAAGATAAACCACAAGGTATGAAGTCAACAGTTAACCCCACTTAGGTATATGCCCATAAATATACCTAAGTTATCAAGTAATCCATATCAATCATGAGGTAAAATAAAATTTTACTAACTCAGATTACACAGGTATAAAACTTATGTAGAGATTTAGGGATGATTAGATGTATCCACTAAAGCATTTACTCTGTCAAACCCACGTAGGATCCAGGAATATGAGTTAGAGCTGTTGAACCCAAACATGATACTAGAACAGTAAATAGTTCTTATGAACCCCCACAGAATCCAAGAACAGTCATCAGATCTATCGAAACCACATAGGATCTGGGAACAGTAGT
Source organism: Viscum album (assembly GCA_963277665.1). Lineage (NCBI taxonomy): Eukaryota > Viridiplantae > Streptophyta > Magnoliopsida > Santalales > Viscaceae > Viscum > Viscum album. Next base: position 1,039,089,541 of record OY728146.1, read on the forward strand.
CAGAGCTGTCGAACCCATACAGGATCCTGGAACAGTAGTCAGAGCGTAGCCAAACATAAGATTTCCGCTCAAATCATGATTGATTTTGGGAGGGTCTTCTCCTCAAGAAAAGTGTCTATACATCAACTTCCATGATGTCCCAAGTTAAATTATCCAAAATATCAATCTTTCCAAAAGAAACCCAACGCGAGACATGGTGCGTCAATCAGACGACCAGTTTGAGAGTTATTGGCATTTTATTCTCGGGGGCCTGGTTGGATCCGTTATAATTCCACCCAGACCGTATCTCAAATATACCCAAAACTCTAGTGGGGTATACTCAAAGGGACCATCACTCTCCTATACTACCAGCGTCGCTGATTGTTCGTCAAATGGACGTCTGGTGCCAAAGATATGGCCAAAAAAAGTAAAGGGTCGGTAGTAGATCTGGGTCTGGTCCGACTCGGTCAGACCGACCCAACCCAACTTAGTCTGCACCGACCTGGTTCGGGAAACCCCGCGATATCTATTGGGTCCGGCCTGGATCATTGGGTTTGGCCCGACCTGAGTTTGGGGCCGGTTTGGCTCGAAGCGCCGCGAGGGTGTGGTTCGGTCCGGAGGGTGCGGCCGGGGCCGATTCGGCCAGGGTACCGCGAGGGGGATTGTGGGCCGGCTCGGGAGGCCGGCGCAGACAGTGAACCAGTTTGGTCGGGAGGCCAGAGCGACTTGGAGGTTTTTACAAGGTTTCGGTTCGGCCGGGGGCCGGGTGGTGGCTCGGAAGGCCGGATGGCCGAGAGCTGGGAGGCGGGGCAGAAGGTCGGGCGGCCGGGAGCTGGGAGGCAGCTCGGGAGGCCGGAAGGTTGGAAGGAACCCAAGAGGCCATTGGTTAGGTCAGGTGGTCGGTGGGTTGGCCGACCGGCAGTTGGGCAGGCCAGCGGGTGGTCGGGAGGTGGTCGGGCATGCCGTGAGGCGGCTGGGGGGGATCCGGGCTGGCCGGTGGCGGTGCGGAATGCTGCAGGTCACAAAGGCCATGGAAAGTGCAGCCTTTGTCTTCGATGCCTTCGTCGCCTCGTAGTTTCATCTCCATGCCGAAGATCATCCCAATCATGAATGGCGGAGGGTTTGGGCCAAGTTGGTTTGGCCCGCACCCTCCACTTTCAGGGTGGAAACATTTGGATCATCACGTTAGAAGAAAGATGAATTTCAATTTTCACAACCACCACTCCCATTATTTTCCATCCGAAGAAGAAAAAAAGGAATTTCATATTTCACAAATAAACCTCCTACCTTTTTTTGTTGTTCGATTATTAAGTCATGGAAAGAAGAAGGAGGAGATCGTCTTTCGTCGCGTCTGCCACAGACATCCATTCTAGACCTCATGTGTCGGCTCATTGAGGATGATGTGGAGGCATGGTCGGTTGAAGACATCCCACTTCGGTAGGATCCGAGGATGAAGGTTTAAGGAGATCATTTCCGGCATTCTTCATTGGAAGAACACGTTCTTCGTTCTTCATTCTTCGTTTGGAGCATTCTCTCAATAATCCTCCTCTCAAATCACCCAAGTGAAAAGTTGTGCCAAATAATAGTTTATAATATCTATAATTTTGTTGGTAGGAATTCAGAAATAAAAACTAAACACTTTTTTAGCACATTAAAAATTGAAGGGGATAATTTGGCACCATTAATTTTGTGTGTTTGCAACATTAATGTGGACGAAGCTCAAGGGGCTCCTCCACATTAAAGAGGGGGGTTGAGAGGTTTTCCTCTCCTCCAATTTCACAAGGGTCGGGTGGTCCCCACCCATAATATTCAAATTGGGCAGTTATATGGTCTCGAGTGGTCCCCACTTAAAACATTCACATAGAGGTTATAGTTCTAGTGGGTCCTACCTCCCAACATTGACATGGTTGCTCAAAAATAAAATAAAATTTAGATTATTTTATTTCATTATTTTCCACCAAAACCCAAAAACTATATTTTATTCCCAAACATCTGTCATCGAGGTGAAGGTCTTCTTGAGCGAATATCAGCGCTGCGAGTTCAACGGTTCCCTCAGATTTCAATTCCGAGAACTAGTTCAAATGTTTTAAAAACCTGCTCGTATGTTTACAGAACGTACCCGAACAAAATATTATAAATTTATTCCTGCTACACCGGGCCTCGGAAGCATGCACCACCAATTTTCACAGACTCATAAAAATCCCATGTATTTATGAAAAAAATTAGAAGGAATTTCTAAGACTATACATTCTCCCCACCATAGGTTTTTACATCCCTGTAAGTTATAACTCAATATATGGGAACATGTGGGGGGTACTAAGAACGCATATAAGCCTCCTTCTCCCATGTGATCTCTTGGAAATTCCCATACTGCCAGCAAACACGCACCAGGGGTATCGACCGCCCATTTAGGACCCGCACTTTTCGATCCTAAATCTCCACTAGAACCTTCGTAAAAGTCTCCCCATCGTCGACATCCAGTTCTCCGTGGTCGATGATGTGAGAAGGGTCATGCACGTATCTGCTCAGCTAAGATATGTGGAAGACGTCGTGCACCCGGTGAAATTGACGTGGAAGAGATAAGCGGTAGGGCACCTCACTAACTCTGCTGAGGACCTGGAAAGGTCCGATGAAACGTGGAGAAAACTTTCCACCTCGGCCAAATCTCCATAGACCTCATCAAGGTGAGACCCGTATAAAGACGTGGTCGCCATCCTCGAACTCTAGAGGCCTCCGTCTCCTATCAGAATACAACTTCTTCCTACTCTGTCCAGTCTTCTTCTACTCCTGGATGATCTGCACCTTCTCCGTGGTAGCTCGTACCATCTTTGGTCCCACTAGTGCTGACTCCCCAGGGTCATTCCAGCAAAAGGTTGATCTGTAAGGTCGCCCATATAATGCCTCAAAAGGTTCCATCTCAATGGTGGAGTGATAGATTTTGTTCTAGGAAAACTATACCAAAGTTAAGTGATCCTCCCAGCAGCGACCGATGTTGGGGACACAAGCACATAGCATATCCTCGAGGGTCTAAATGTTTCACTTAGTCTGACCATCCGTAAGAGGATGGAAGGCGCTGCTCAAATGAAGCTATGCCCCGAAAGCCTCTTGAAACCTCTTCCATAGCCGGGATATAGATTGTGAATCATGATCAGAGACAATCATCAATGGTATACCATGTAAAACAACAATCTCTTACACATAGACGCATCACATGCTCTCTATTGTAGCCTGGTCCATGATCGGTAGGAAGAGGGCCGACTTGGTGATTTAGTAGACAATCACCCAAATAGAGTCATGACTTCTATATGTACGTGGAATACCCATCACGAAGTCCATGGATATCTCATCCCACTTCCACTCTGGGACCTATATACCCTGAACCAAGCCTTCTGGTACCTAATGCTCCACCTTCACTTGTAGAAAAGTGATGCATGGAGAGAAAAACATCACTACATCCTTCTTCATACCTAGCCACTAGTGCTACCGTATGAGGTCCTGAAACATCTTCACCACTACTGGGTGTACCAATAGAGGGGAATTGTGGAACTCCCCCAACACATCCTCTTGAAGTGACACTGGTACCATGGTACATCCTATGAAGAGGATGACGTGCTCCCCACCTTCAAAAAATCCATCAGGTGCATGCCCTGTGGATACCTGAGGACATCGTGTCTTGCATTCAGCATCGGCACGCTGTGCCTATCTGACTCGCTGAAGGAGTGGGGGGGTGATAGTGAGAGACTTTAGGAATGTTTCTCCATCTCTATCCACAAAGGATATTTGTAAAGTGGATATCTGCTCTGTCCTTTCACCTAAATTTAGTATACCAAACCTCCTACTGAGATAATTTGCAACAATTTTACCCTTCCCAGGAGTATAGACTATCTCAAAGTCATAGTTTTGGAGGAATTGAAGCTAAAGTTGCTATATTAGGATCAGTTTCTTCTGAGAGAAGATATACATGATAATCTTGTGATCAAATTACATGGTAAAAAACTCACCCATCAAATAGTTTTGTCACATATTCAAGGTAAAGACCACTGGTGCTAACTCCGATTCATGGGTAGCATAGTTCTTCTCGTGTTGTCTCAGTTGTCAAGAACCATATGCGATCACTGCTCGCTCCTGCATTAGGACACATTCGATTCCCATCCCTAATGCCTCGCAGTAGAATATGTACCATACAACCTCCTCTAGAAGCCTCAAGATGGGGGCACTAGTCAACCTCTACCTCAGCTCCTGAAAGATCTTCTTGCAACTCTCCGACCACACAAAGCGTTTCCCCTTCTTTATCAAGGCTGATAGTGGTGCTGCAACTATGGAGAAGTCTGGAATGAATCTCCTACAGTATCCATCCAAACCCAGGAAACTCCGTACCTCCATCACACTATTGGGTGTCTCCCAAGCAAGTACCGCCTCAATCTTTGCTGGATATACTGCAACTCCATCCCCCGAGATGACATGTTCCAAAAAGTGTACCTCTCGAATCCAAAACTGGCACTTCGAGAGCTTACCATAAAGTTGGTTCTCTCAGAGTGTGTCCAGTACTACTAAAAAATGGTAGGCATGCTCCTCCTAAGTAGTAGCGTAGATCAGAATGTTTTTGATGAGGACTATGACGAAGCGATCAAGGTACGACTGAAAGATCATGTTCATGAGTCCCATGAACACTTCTGGAGCGTTGGTTACGCCGAATGGAATAACCAAGAACTTGCAGTGGCCGTAACAAAATCTAAATGTCTTCTTCTGTACATCCTCATCTCGAACTCTGAGTTCGTGATAGCTTGATCTGAGGTCTATCTTCAAGAACCACCACACTCCCTTAAACTGATCAAAGAGGTCTTCAATCCTCGGGAGCAGGTACTTTTTATTCCTGGTCACCAGGTTAAGGCGACGATAGTCGACACAAAGTCTCAAGCTACCGTATGACATATTGGTAAATAGGACCTAGGCTTCCTAGGTAGAAACACTGGGCTAGATGAATCCCTTCCCCTTCAAGTCCTCTAGCTATACCCATAGCTCGCGAAGCTCTGCATGAGTCATCTGATACGCTGGTGTAGATATCGGTGTCGTCCCAGGGTACAAGTCAATGTAGAAGTACACCTCTCCATGAAGAGGTAGACCAGGTACATCATCATGGAAAACATCCAAGTATTGGTCCACCACTACATCATAGCTCAGACTCTCCACATAAAATGATCCGAGAGTTAGGCAAGCCAACTGATGAGTGATCGGCTACACCCTCCTCTGGGTAAGTCCATCCTATGATGCAAAGGCCCCCTTCTCGCCGGTGAAGGTACACCTGGTCCCATATTTGCGGAAACACTGCACTTTGCGCCAAATACAGTCTATCTGAGAATTTATTGTAGATAACCAGTCCATACCCAAGATGATCTCTTAAGTCCTTGATGCTGCTAGGAGGATATCCCAGTCGAAGCTCTCACCTCCTAGAGAAATCTCACACTCCCGGAAACCGTGTGTAATCGTTGAGTCTTCTCCTGTAGGAGTCTCAAGACATAAATATCGATCCAATGGCTCTCTCAGAATCTTAGAGCTCCGAACAATGGCGGTGGAAATGAAAGAGTGACTGGCACTTGTGTCTATATGTACTGAAGCTATGGTGGAGTAGAATCATATTGTACCTTGAATCATCTCCCGATCACCATGATCGTAAGTATCAGCTTCCTGGAGTTGAGATCTACTCTATCAACCTACTCCATAAGGTCGGGGTGGACCTCCGGGTGGTGTTGGCGGTAACACCTTGAAACGTCTCACATCGCCAGTTGTATGACCGGCTCCTCTACCATGTCCGCCTATTCCCTGCGGACCACATCGATCGAACCTCTGCCTCCTCCTGGGAGGTACCTATATAGTATGTTGAGAATCTAAACGACGGATCAGATAGCCATGATCCATGTGACCCTGCCTACCGCATGTGAAACACTTCATATTCTTCGTATGACTGGATCTATCTCGTGTGCCACGCACAACCGAACCCTAGTCCTGAGGTCTTCCACTTGTAGGTCTGGTCATCATGGATCTCTGAGACATCTATCTGCTGCCAGCTACATAAGAATCTACTACATGATGCCCAGTGGCGTGTCTCGCTGTTGGTGATTTCTCAGCAAGGAAACTCTCCACTAAAGGGGCTCACTCCAACACCCATGCCTCTGTTAGGATGCTGAGGGAGGTCATCAAAGCCCAAATATCTCACCTGAGCCCCTACATGAAGTTACGGGCCCTAAAGAATGGGTCTCATACCATATCTATGGAGTAGAGCGAGAGGTCGGTGAACCTCAATGAGTACTGGGCGACCATCATGCTACCCTACTACAGATGAAGTAGCTCTTGTATCCGAACTTCATGTAGGCTGGCTGGGACAAACTCCCCCTGAAATAGGTTCTTAACGTCTGCCCAGAGTAGTGTTGCCTCTTCATGCACCTGGAGCATCAGGCTCCACCATATATCTACTTCTCCCTGAAGTAGACTTGTGGAAAGGATCACCAAAATGTATGCTAGTGTCCCTACCAGTTTGAAGACTATCACCACAGCCTCTAGCCAATCCTCATCAGCATGCGAGTCCATATCTCCCCTGTACCTAGGTGGCCTCTGGCGTTGGAACTTGTGAAATGAAATCAAGTGGCATGCATCATCTGCTGATGGTGCTGGTGTCATCAGTGTCCCAACGAGTAGTGGTACTACTGGTGCCTCCACTATGATAGGGCCCTACAAAGAGGCCTCGTCGCCCAGTTGGCTCCCATCTCGTACAAAGACTGGAACCCTGGCTGGCTGTCTATGTGGGGCCGTCCTGAAAAGAAATAGGTGCTCCACGGTCAATAAGTTATACCTAGTGAGGTGACTCAAAGAGATCAAAAAGAAAACTCTTGAAACACACACACAATCAGTGTTTTCATGAACTGAGTCAGAAATCATAAGTCAGGGTCTTGTGGTATGGATACGTCGGTCGTTGCACCAACACTGGACTCTAAGAACTAAAAAATCCCAATTAGTACCCTTAACACTACTTCTTTATAGATAAGATCAGAGTCATAAGTTCTGTAGTAGAACCGACTCCTCTAATACCAATTTGTCAGGACCCGTCCCCTGGGGCCCATTCTGTGACTACCCCATGCCCATCTTCCATAGGCCAGGGGCTGGAAACTTTTGAGAAAGGCATAATTTCTTAATCTGGGAAGGCATTTCCTTTATGAACTATAAACATACAGAACTAGATACAAAACACTAGGTAAACTATATAACAAAATAGTGCTAAAAATTAAAAGGGGCCAGAAATAAAATCCCAACTGTAAAGTACAAGAAACTGAAAGTAAAAGTTTTGGAAAAAGGGAAAACAGCTCCTGGATCATCCACTAGGAAATCCTACCTGAAGCGTAGGTGAACATAGCCTTCGCAGTACTCAATGTCCATCTGTCACCTCCATGTACTGTCACGCCATGTGGTCCACCTTCGGGTACCTTCCAATCCTAGTATAATCAGCCTCAGTTAGCACTGTCTGTCATCTTCATCCAATACAACGAGGTGCAGGCATAGCCCGTGCAGGGGTGAGTGTAACAATACTTAGTAGGGACCCCAAAACCCTCATTGTCTCACCAAAATCCAACCAGTATAAACCACAAGGTATCAACTCAATATTTGACACCACTTAGGTATATGCCCATACATATACCTAAGTTATCAAGTAATCAATCTAAATCATTAGTTAAACACAAAACTTACTAACTCATATCACACATGTATACAAATTATGTAGAGAGTTAGGTATTTTTATTAGATATCTCCACTAAATCATCTATTCTATCGAACCCAAGAAGGATCCAGGAACAGAAGTCAGAGCTGTCGAACCCACACAGGATCCAGGAATAGTAAACAGAGTTATCGAACCCACACAGGATCCAGGAATAGTAAACAATGTTGTCGAACCCACACAGGATCCAGGAACAATCGTCAGAGTTGTTGAACCCACACAGGATCCATGAACAGTAGTCATGACTGTCGAACCCACACAGGATCCGGGAACAGTATTCAGAGCGCAACAAGCCACAAAGTGTCCGATCAAATCATGCTTGATTTTGGGAGGGTCTTCTCCCCAATACAAGTCTCTATACATCAACATCCATGATGTCTCATGTTGATGTATCGAAAAGATCCGTATAACCAAAAGAAACCCAACATGACAAACAGTGCGTCAATCAGACACACAGTTTGAGAGTTATTAGAATTTTAGTGTCGGGGCCCGGTTGGATTTGTGCTCGATCCAACCTGACCGTATCTCCACTATACCCAAAAAAACCAGTGGGGTATACTTAAAGGGACTTTCACTCTCCAAGATTGTCAGCACCGTTGATGGTTCATCAAATGGATGTCTGGTGCCAATGATATGGCAAAAAAAAGTAAAGGGTCAGTAGTAGGTCCAAGTCCGGTCCGACCCGACTTAGTCCGGGAAGACCCAGTTCGGGTCGACCCGGCCTAGCCCATTGGCTTTGGCCCAGCTTGCTGTGCCCAGCCTAGTAGGCTGCGAGGGAGGTCCAACCCGAGTTTGGGGAAGGTTCGTCCCGTAGCGTTGTGAGGCAGTGGGCCGGTGCGGCTCGTCCTGGAGGGCGCAACCAGGGCCAGTTTGGCCAACACACCGCAAGTGGGGCCTCGTGCTGGCTCGGGAGTCCGGCGCGACTAGGGTACCGGTTCGGCCAGGAGGCCAGTGCGGCTTGGCAATTCGTCCAGGGCGTCGGTTTGGCCGGGAGGTGGGTGGCGGATCGGAAGGCCGGGAGGCCAAGAGCTTGGAGGTGGCTCGGGAGTTCGGAAGTCCGGAGGGAAGCAAGGAGGCCAGCGGGCAGGCCGGGTGGTAGCTAGGCAGGGCAGCAGGTGGCCGGGAAGCATCCGAGCGGGCTGGTCGGTGGCCGGGTAGCGACCGGGCAGGCCGACGGCGGTGCGGGACGTCGCGGTTCATGGATGCCGTGGAAAGCACGACCTTTGCCTTTGTCATTTTCATCACCTCGTCATTTCTTCGGCATGCCGAAAATCATCCCAAACAAGAACGGCGGAGGGGTTGGGCCATGTTGGTTTGACCCGCACCCTCCGCGTATAGGGTGGAAAGATTTGGATCGTCAAGTTAGAAGAATGATGAAGTTCACTTTGTAAAACCACCGCAATGATTCCTTTCTAACCAAAGAAGAAGAAAAAGGAAAGTAATATTACACAAATAAACCCCCTACTTTTGTTCATTGTTCGATGATGAAGTCATGGAAAGAAGATAGAGGAGATCATCATTCATCGCGTCCACCGCACACTTCTAATCTCGAGATCGTTCGTCGGCTATTTGACGATGATATGGATGGAAGGTTGGTTGAAGACATCCCACATCAGTAGGATTCGAGGATGAAGGTCGAAGAAGATCATTGTCGGCGTTTTTCGTTGAAAGGGTGCATTCTTTTTTCTTCTTTATTTGTTGGGAACTTTATCCCAATAATCCTCCTCTCAAATAAACCAAGTGAAATGTTGTGCCAAATAGTAGATTATAATATCTATTATTTCATTGGCAATAATTCAAATAGAAAAACTAAACACATGGTTGGTATATTAAAAATTAAAGGGAAGCATTTGGAACCATTAATTTGGTGTATTGGAAACATTAATGTGGAGTAATCTCAAGGGAATCCTCCACATTAAAGAGGGGGGGGGGGTTGAGAGGTTTTCTTATCCTCCAATTTAATATGGTTTGGGTGGTCCCCACCCCTAATATTCAAATTGGGAGGTTATGTGGTCTCGGGTGGTCCCCAATTTCAACTTCCACATAGAGGTTATAGTTCTAGTGGGTCCTACCTCCCATCAGCCCCATGGTGGCTCAAAAATAAAATAATGTGTAGTTTATTTTATTTTATTATTTTCCATGAAAACCCAAAAACTATCTTTTTTTCTGACCATCTACAGTCAAGGTGAAAGTCTTCTTAAGAGAATATTGACATTGTGAGTTCAACAGTGCCCTCAGATTTCAATTCCGAGCACTAATTCAAAATTTATAAAAACCCACTCATATGTTTACAGAACATACCTGGAAACAACTTCATAAATTGATTTCGGGCACAACGGTTCTCAGAATCACGTGCTGTCAATTTTCACAGACGTGTAAAATTCCAATATTTTAAGAGAAAAAATCCATGGAATTTCTGGGTATTTAAACTTCTACATAATGTAAGGCTTCTTGGTGGAATAGGGGGATCTTGAGAGATTAGTTGGGTAGTGGTTTCACAAGCCAGGGGGCTTGATAGGTGTGAGTAATTGGATAGATGTGAAAATTTTTTATAAGGGGGGAGGGGCTCCTTAGGAAATTTTGAAAATATTATTTTATTATATAATTATTTTAGGTCTCTAAAGGTCCAAAACATATTAATGTAGAAGATAATATGACTATTGTTCAAAATAATATCATCCAATAAGAATTGGATAGGTTTTGGATATTGTTTTTATCTTTATAATCTTATTTATTTATAACATTTACTAATGAGGTAAACACTTCATAATTATTGTGTCATAAATAATTTTATTTATTTGATGTCTAAAAATTATAAAAAAATACCATGATGTAGGATATCTTTTTAAAATTCAAAATAATATTTATATTTGAATAGATATCTTATTAAACTAAATGTAATAATTGATTTACTAAAAGATATATTTTTGTGACATTTTTTTCATTACTTTAAATTAATTAATATAAAGTTCCATTATCACTCTTAAGTGGCTCCATGGAGTCCCAAAATCCACCCAAGGATGCCCATGGTCGGAAATGTGTCAAAAAATATGTTTAGGACACATGTTAAGGAAATTTATTATGATCATGATATTATTTTTACCTTACATTACCCTATTTACCTTTAATTGTAGTAAATAGAAGTCAAAAGTTAATATTCACCAAAAATTATTTTCAAATTATTGAACAAAATTTTAATTATTAATAACAATCATGTATTTTGGATTTTCGAAATTCAATTTACGGAAGCGCTAAAATTTGATTTAAATGAAAGACGGGTTTTTAACTACAAATTAGTGTTTGCACTATATATCAAAAATTGACGTTTTTCAGAAAATCCACAAAATTATTCATAACCTATATTTGTTTTTCTGAATTCAAAAATGATGTATGTTTTACCAAATAAAAATCATATAAGTTTCATTAGTTAATTTAAAATTAATTATTGTTGTCAAAACAAAAGCATGTTTTTATAGAAATAATAACTATTAAAAGATTGGCATTTGTTTATGTCCAATTTCAATGTTAAATTACTTATAATGTCCTATATTGTATTAAATGATAAAAATATAATTTTATTAAACTTTAAAACTAATTATAATGATAATAAAACTATATAAATAAGTTAGATTAAAATGCAGTTTTGAATTAAAATACTATATTTTTGACCATTTATTAAAAAATGAATTTAACTAGAAAAATACCAAACAATTACCCAAAGTAAATTTTGATGTCCCGATTCTAAAAAAGAATATTATTTTGTCAAATAGAACAAATAAATGTTAGAAAAACTAGATTTAATGAGGCTTCACCATCCAAAGGTGATAAATCATCCTTTTAAAGAATAATAGAGTATTTATACTTAAAATTAGATTCATTCACATTTTAAGCCTCTATCTTTAATTGGATAAATTTAAAAACATTTTAAAAAACATTTATAATCATATTGTAATTAGTCTTGTTTGTTCTAGCTAATACAATGGGTATGGATTAAATACCATTTAAAATGATATTATATTATTATTTTTTAGTATGACCCAATGTTGTGTGCAACGTAATATTTCATAGAAACCTGTTGTTGTGCATCAGGTACACCATCGAACATAGTATCTCCTTTAAAGTAAATTTAATATTTAATTCACAAATATTAATAAATATGAAAATTTATTATTCTTTATTACTTGGGATGTTACATCCTTTCCAACTTTAAGAAATTGCATCCTCACAATTTCAATATTAGGCATGGAAACTACATTAATAGTTCCACATAGGAAAAACAGTCAATAAAACTATCACATTAAAATAAAGAGATATAAGTAAAATGGTCACCAGAGATAAACCATAATAATATTCCATCAAAACATGGATATGGGGGAGAAAATAAGTTTCAAGTTCTAATGAAGAGAGATAGAAAACATGATTAGGAGAAAGTTAACCACCAAGAAATCACAAAATATTTATAGGTTAAATGGTCATTGGATTCTCAGTAGGAAAAGTAAACAGACAAATTTTATTTGTTTGAATTTATTTATAATAATGTTTGAGATTTTTTATGAGATTTAAAAAGGACATGAGTAAATATACTTAATTATCAAGTACAGTTTCATCCTTTAATAAGTTTGTATCAAAAACTCATCTTTTCTCAAAATGATGAGTATTCAATATGACCTGTTCACATCTAAAGTTCTAGATTAACTTCTATAGAATCACATAATTCAAAAAAAAATGAATTTTATATTTTCCCTATCTTTAGAAATTAACAAAAATAAATGGTTAGTTCAAGATGAGATAATCCCAAAAATAGAATAATACTTTAAAAAATAAATATTATTCCAAATCTCCAAAATTCAGCAAAAATTACCAAAAGTTCAAAAATTACCATTCAATAAACAACTGTCCATAAAATTATTCAATTTAAACCAAACTAGGATTGAATTGAAAAAATCATAAGGATTTAATCACATAGTCATTCATAGTAAATCACAATATTTATCTCCAAATAACATCAACTACTCTTAATGTCTCATACTGAAGTGTAATTATCCTAATCACATATTCTCTATAGTAGGATAATAATTTCTATACATAACCCAAATAACCATAAAACATAGATTTTTCCATTATGAAATTTCAACCATTATTCCACCAATAAAACCCCAATGTATTCTATTTTCCTTAGACATATATTGTTTCCTCAAAAGAGATAACATCTTCCAAAATAACCATTATAACTAAATAACCAAATCATTTTCCAATAATAAGTATATCCATTTGATAAAATATAAGATCCCAAAATCAACTTGTTCTTGATCCATAAAATCATTTAACTAATAGAATAACTCATACTAACCAGATAATTCACGTAGGATAGTGGTAGGTAATGTGACCCTTTCTCCCTTTATTTGTGGTTTCGATTCCCATAGCCTTGATGGATGCAATAGGTTGTCACCCATCTTAGTAGTTGTCCTTTTTATAAATCTAAAAAATAACCCAAACATATTATAACCTCAAAGGTTGTCTTATACCTATCATTTTCATCCCAACTCATTAAAACCTCAACATGTTAATAGTGACTTAGATATATTGTCATTTTTTTTATTTCACATCCTTATGATAAAATATAACTATTCCCTAATGAAATAACTTTATAATTTGATCATTGTTCCCACATGGTTTCATTATCGTCTTGTTCACGTAGGTAGAAGGTCTATGCATTGCAACAACGATTTAGATATCCTTCAAAATCATTTTCTTTATTCATCCAAATACGACTTGTACAAAATGGGTCATATTTGTGTTCATAGAAAAATCGTTTCGGAAAATAATCATTTATAACATATAATTTCAAAACATATGATAAAATACGCTTTTTAAAACAGTCATACATAGTTTGAGTTGATACTCTCAATCGATGGTAATTTTAAAATACTATAAGTATGTGCTGGAAGAATATAATATAAAATCAAATATAAATAGGTTGTTTAAGGCTCTCATTATTAAACACCCTTTTCAAAATAACAATATGCTTCACAATCTTGTGATATGGTAAAATATTTGAAAACGCCTTGATAATATTTACCTTTCTTGAAAATATGATAATATTTTGAAAATATGATTTGATTAAATACAACCCATGATCCACACTGATATCGAGGTATAGTGGACGTGTTTGATATCTCAAAAAAATTATTTAAAGTGAGTTGTATTCTTGAAAAATATTCACAATCATTTGAACATGAATTTGCAATATCTATTGCAAGCATGTCATCCGTATGAGATAGAAATGTTTTTTGAGATCCCCCTCTTTCCATTTATAACTGACTTTCCATGATCTAAAAAAGTTATAAAACAAGGATTTAACATAAATAGTAGACATATAGACCAACCATGTGTCTAATAAAAACATCTAATCCCTAATGTTTTCTAAACCGACCATCGATACCAACTATAAGGCCCCCACCTTAAACATTACATAAACTAGAATTATGTTAATAATTCAAATTGAGGATCTTTTCAGGTTCATAGTTTTAGAGAATTTGGCCATTACTATTACATTGCATCTCAAAAATTACTAAGTAGATACTACTAATCAGTATCCATTTTTTTCATAGAATAAAAATTCTTAAAAGAAACAATAATTCATTTCTTGATAAAAATATTCATGATTTATTCTTTTATCTTACCCTACATTATACCCTATGAAAAACATTTCAATAAATTTTGTTGAGAAAAAAAATCTCAGTGAGGGTTATAAAATAAAGAACGAAAATATTATTTTACCAATACATAAAAAACATAATATCTTTAACATACCTTATGAAATCATAATATTTTAGAATAACACATAGAAATCAGAAATCATAAAGGCAACATGTGGCATCCATATCAAACATACATTGTAGATGTCCTATCTACGTAGGGAGTTACATATGGAATACCCATCACAGTATATTCCATAAATCTCTTTGGATAAATATTAATGTTTACCTCAGTCACATTACCCAACGCAGTAGAGATCCATCTTAGGCTCACCCACCCTAGGTTTATCACGGAACCACCCATATACATAAACAATGTCCAAGAACCATAACATATTCATAACCCATAAAACAATATTAAAGTAAAGATAACATATCCACATTGCAATCACAAAATATCCTTTCAAGATATTGACATAATCAATGCTTTATCAAACCATTTTCCAAATCATCTAAAATATTTAATAAATATATTTTCGAATCAAAGTGTCCCATACTACTTTGATGCTTTTGACAGAAATTCAAATTTAAAATCATTCACGTCCATATAAATAAATCCTAATAACCATTTTTAAAAAAGGAAATTAATGAGAAATATTTAGAAGAATAAATCTTTAAAACATTCAAAACATTATTTTAGTTAAAGAGTTCATAACAAATTGCGAGATGCTTGAATACAAATATTTGAGGAATAACATTAACCAAAACAAATAATATCGTGATAATAAGAAGATTCATGATATAATATTTCAAAGGGAAGTATATATGCCTTCTAGGATAATAATGGTGCCCAATATCAGGATATTCCTCAATGAAATGAGATTGAGACGTATTCCCTTACAGAAATTTGGTAGCCTAACAGTGTCTTATTTGAATTTTGAAAATGCGTTGATGTGAGGGAAAATGGTCTCTCATCACATGGACATAAAATGTGCAGAAATAAGGATATATAAAAACATGTCCCAAAATAATAAAATGTAAATTTAATAATAATAACAAAGAAGAATTATTTGACTAAAAGAGAAGGGTGAAAGGTTCCCATAAAAAGATCATATCATTACATTAAAGATAAATAAAAAGCATAATTATGCATGAAAATAAATAAATAAACCAAATATAAGTGGGTATTAAGTGTAAAATAATATATTTCATTCACACATATTTATGACATGACATAATCAATAAATAGATGTTCAACCCAAGAAATGGAAATTGGGTGAAGAATTTTTCTTATAGAAATTCGACAGCCTAACGACGTCACTTTAAAATTCAGAAAATTGGTTTATGGATTAGAAAAAGGTCTCTCATCACATGGAAATACAATTTTCCGAAATAAGGATATAGTGGAACATATCATAACATAGTAAAATGTAAATTTGTAATACATAACATTAAAGATGTCTTTAACTAAAAGAGGAGGGTGAATGGTTCCCTTGCCAATTTGGTAACTTATGAAACATACACGACATGAAGAATGATCAAAAAATGAAGATGTAAATACCAATAAATTAAATTAAATTATATAAATAATATAATCTTTGGTAGTATATACACCACACAAAAGGAAATAGTTTCAAATATTTCATGAGTCTCATGGTAATTAAAAGTGAGATGAAAACCCCTCACCTCGTGTTAGAATTGACTCGTTTGTTCTGTTTTCTTTCGGAATAATAAACATAACATAATTTAGACATCCATAAGAAAATTTTTAAAGTTTATTATTCCTTTTATATCTCTTATTACTTTTATATAACAATTTGTTAATTATTTGAGTTCATATCGGACATTTTGTCAATGTTTGGAACTTTAGAAAAAAAACTTGTTATAATTAAAAAATTTCCATGTGGTCAAATGACCATTATCTCAGGAATGATACTCATGATTGAGATATAATATATATCATATATATCCACTGTATAAGTATTTATAATATTCCATATCATTTGGAGTTATGAAATGAAATGCAATGTTCATAGAGATGGTAAATCGTACGTACGCATGATCGCTACTTTCATTTTTATTTTTTATTTAAAAGAATGAAAACCAAATAATAGATAGGTATATAATAAATAATATATAATATTTATGTTATTTAATTTAATTAAATCCATCATTTATATGTTTCATGTATGTAATGAACGAGTCATATCACTTTGAGGGGGAGGTAGTATGTACTTCCTCAAATGAAATTATCGTATTTACCCATTATAGAAACCATAATGTCATGATATAAATAAAAAAATACAGAAGTATAGAGACAATATAAATATAATTTATATCACATGTAAATATAGTGTCATCTAATTTTACACCATTATATGTGTTAGGAGAATATTGAACAATCATAGTTTCATGAGGCAGTAGTTCGTCATCCACAAAAATAGAATGTTCTTTACCCGTTTGACGTATTTGTGTGTAAGCGTAGTTCAAATAATTATCATATAAAAATATTAGTATATTAGGGATACTTGTTTTTTTTATAAAAGAAATTAATAAAAAGTGTTTAGGGGGTTTGAGTAGTGAAACAAAAGAAAATAACTTAGTAGTATACGTTACCTTTAAATCAGGTAACTCCCTTTGGTTTGAACCAAAAAAATTTCTTAAAGTTACTTTTGTATATGTTTAGGATTATAGGTGGAAGATAGAGATCTTGAGAGTTTATTTGGGATGAAGTTGGATGATCCAAGGGGCAAGATAGGTGTTACTAATGGTTTATATGTAAGGGATTTTTATAAGGGTAAGTGGGACTCTTTAGGAATGTTTGAAAATATTATTTTGTAATATAATTATTTTCAGTTTATAAAGGTCCAAAACATATTAAAGTCAAATCTAAAATAACATGAGTTCAAAATAAATCACTTAAAAATAAATGGATAGGTTTTGGATACTATTTTAATCTTTATAATATTATTTATTTAAATCATTCATTAACGATGTAAACACTACATCATTATTGTGTCATAAATAATTTTATTTATTTGATGTCTAAAAATTATAAAAAAATACGATACTCTAGAAATCTATTTACATTTCATATGAATATTTATAGTTCAAATTATAACTTATATAATCCCATGTAATAATTTATTTACTAAAAGATATATGTTTATGTCATTTTTTCATTACATTAAATTAATATATATAAAGTGTTATAATCACTCATAAGTGAATCAATGGGATACCAAAATCGACCCAAGGATGCTCATGGTTGTAAATGTATCAAATATCAGGATTATGAAACATTTTAGGGTAATTTAATATTATTATAATATTATTTTTACCTTCAATTACACTATTTACCTTTAATGAGGGTAAATAAAAGTCAAAATTTACTATTCACCAAAACATATTTTCATCTTCGTGAACCCCATTTTAATTAAAAATAACAATCATGTATGTCAAATTTTCAAAATTCAAATCACAAAATTGGTAAAATTTAATTTAAATGAAAAAGTCAGTTTTTAACTACTACTCAGTGTTTTCATTATTCATCCAAAGATAATGATTTTTTGAAAATTACCCAAAATTCAGCCAAATATATATTTCATATACCTAATTCAAAAATTATGTCTATTTTACGAAATTAAAAACTGATGAGTTTCAATATTTGAATAAAAATTAATTCTCATTGTCAAAACAAAATGTGTATTTTTTAAGAAGTAATAACTATCAAAAGATTGACAATTGTTTATGTCCAATTTCATAGTATAATTACATCCAATGAACAAAAATGGATTAAATTGTAAAAATATAATTTAATTAAAATTTAAAACCAATTAAGAAGATAATAAAACCATATAAATAAATTTTATTAAAAATAAGTTTCGAATTAAAATACAGTATTTTTCAATATTTTTTTAAAAATGAATTTTATCAGAAGAATAAAACAAATTACCAAAAGTAAATTTTGATGTCCTGATTCGGAATAAAAATTTTATTTTATCAAATAGAACATATAAAAGTGATCGAAACTATATTTCAAGAGGTTTATCCATCAAGATGTAATAAATTAACCTTTTAAAAAATAATAGAGTATTTATACTAAATATTAGATTCATTCACATTTTAGGCCTTTAAATTTTATTGGATAAATGTAAAATCATATAAAGAAACATGATTAATAATTATATTTTTAGTTCTGTTCATTCATGCCAATACAATGTTTAGGCGTTAACTACCATTTAAAATAATATTATATTATTACTTTTCCGTACATCCCAATGTTGTGTGCATTGTAATATTTTAATAAAACATATTGTTGTGTATCTGGTATTCCATCAAAAACAGAATCTCCTTTTAATGTAAAATTAATATTTCCTTCAAAAATATTAATAAATATGAAAATGTAATATGTGTTTTTTTACTTGGGATGTTACAACGTGAAATGAATATTCGTTTTAATATGTAGAACATGAATGTAATTTTATCCCAACCTGAAAAATAAATCTTTTAAATATTAAATTATAATATTAAAAGGTTATTTTAAAAGAAATTTATTTTGAAAATGTTTATGGTTTTAATTTTTTTTCAATGGGGATAGGTTATCTTCCTAAAAAGCATTCCAAGTGTTTGTTCTTTCAAAATAAATTTCCATCATTGATTACAACCTTTTATGTTACTTATTATTTATTAGGGATTTTATCCCAGAATACCATTCTTATTAATTCCATTAATGGTTTTTGTTTATTATTAAAATATGTATATGAAACCCATATCCCTTCAAAGGGTGGTCCTATAATGAAATGTTTTTTAATAAAATTTCAATTCATGAGTTTTGATATGATGAATGTTCTATGATTATATATAAAAAAATTTAAGGATCATGTGATGGGTTGGACAAATATATCCCTCAAATTAACAGGAAAATGATTAATGTTATATGATATCAAAAATGAAATTGGAGGTTATCCCATTCTAGAAAGAGGGTATGTGGGAGGTCATCCCAAGCCTGAAGTAGGTACATGGTTTATTAGACTAATCCTAATATGTTATGAGTTTATTATTTAGTATTCATGAAATAATATTTTCTATTCTTACTAGAATTCTAAAATTCAATGTCTTATGTCAATGTTTTTCTCTTATGGATCATGTTCTTTTATATTCTTTTGATTTATGTCTTTTCAACTATAGATCTTAATTCCATGACTCAAGATTACTATATTCGATATTCAGGATATAGTTTTCAAATTTTATTCTCATTTTCTCACACCCATACGTTCATTTTATGATTATGTTTCTTATTTTTTACCCTTACTGATTATAATAAAATATAATTTCTTATTTAATCATTCCTCTAGTTATGAATAATGGGTTTATGTAGGGAATACATGTGAATTGAACTAAATGGTAAGGTGATTATGGGAGATGTTTAAGATCTTCTAAGAGAGAAGATGATTGTGTATGATGTCTCAAAATTCACTATAATATTTTGGTATTTAGGTGTCTATTTGTGTAATGAATTAAATATTCATAAAAAAGATACATTATCTATGTATTAAAGGAATGAGTCTCTACAGTCTTTATTAGAGTAAAATGATGGAACATGATCCTTTGGAACTCCCTTGTGTCTATGTTGTAATAAGCATGGATTTTCAACCTAGGGATTAATAATGAATGGACTACAATGAGGGATTATTTTTTCTCTTTATTAGGTGGTGTATCCCTCCATGTAGTCCCTTTATAGGTAAAAATTATTGAACACTATAAATAATTCAATACTGCTATAGTTAGAATAAAAGGAAATGTTTAGTTGTCATTTTGAAAAATGTATGTTAAAAAATTAGTGAGATACTTAAAAATATTTCAAAGGATATATTTAGGGGTTTATATAAGTATAAGTATAAGGAAGATACAATTTATAAGAAATATTTGTGGAATTTTGGTAAAGGATACAGCTAGTTGTTTGAAAATAAAATTACATCCCAGTTTAGATGAAACAAGTGGATGTGTCTTTGTAATAGAGGTACCTAGTGTTAATTAATAAAAAAATAGAATAATTTTTTTATCTCAATCATACCCTAGTGTATGAAAACTAGCCCTGATTCACTCCTGGTTTGAAAATCCATAGGTAAATGGTATGGAAATTCAATTTTTTTATAAAAGATCGCGAAGGATTTAAATATATGATAACTATGAATAACGTAGGATAAACCTAAGGTTTAATTGATTAAAAATAAGGCATCATTATTTAGTAATCCTATTAGTAATATTTTTATTATTATGTGGGTTTACACTATGATTTGTGTTTCTCATATAATAATTTTTGGTTTTAGTCAATGGATGGAACCAGAAAGAACATTGTTGTCATTGAATGTTATAGAATATTTTATGATGGGATGTAGAATGAGGTGATGTATAAATTGTATTATATTGTGATTATTCCTAATCATTTATCTTAAAATATGATTACAAAAATTATCCATAACCAACCCTCCTTCTAACAAAATAAGAGAAGGATATAGTTCCTTAATAGTTTAGGTAGTTGATACTAAAGAGGAAAGAAGAATAAGTATCCCATATGTTAATAATGTGGGGATAACCACTCAAGGGAATGTATCTAAGGGATGAAAATATTTTTTTATATTGAAAGTAAGAAAATGAGTATAGTAAATTAAATGGAAAACTGAAAACTTTGGCTAATTAAATGGATGATAATAATGGTCTCCCTATGATAACATCAACTACATAATGTTTTAAATTTCGAATGGGAATTATAAAAATAAATGGTGTATGGGGAAATAACCTATAGGGAATCGACGAGGTTGTATGAGTAATGATCATATCATTGATGATGATGTAACTACATGTTATATGTAAAAGGAATGAAGTGATAAGTAATAAGATGATAAATAATAGTTAATGGTTTTAGAAGGAACAGGGATGATTAAAGTGATTATGTATTGAAATTTGAGAATTATTTTATATGAATCCTGAAATATATAATGATTAACTAGTATAAGTATTTCATTATGGACATATAGAAGTTTGTTTAATTGTACTATTGATCTGTAAAATTGATTTAATGGAAAAGTAATATTTTATGGAAAAACATGAATAAGGGAAGATAAGCATTAATATTTTTCAAATATTTAGACAATGGTTTTTAGTTTTTATAATTATATTATTGCTATGGATAATATAATAGGACATTATTTTTTACCTCATATTTGATAAATGATATGTTTAGAAAGTTATTTACGATGCCATTAACATAGTATAAAATTGGTTTTTATTTAAGAAAGATATCCAATAATCTATCTTTTGTTTAAGGAATAAGTAACCATGTATGTTTTCAATAAGTTTTATCATAATTTAGGATATTACCATGTTTCAATAGGATACATGGTAAATGTATTCACATGTTTGGAATGTGACAATAAATATATTTTTTATGATATTTTGTTTATTAATGTGACATTTATTTTTGAAGTTAACCCAACCCTAGTTACCTAGAGTTAGTGTCATACGTCATTATATTCAAATAAGATATAAGGAGTCTATATTGAAGAACCAAATATTTCAGTAGTTTTGGTGAACTAGATACATATACGATACCAAAATTCCCTCTATGAAGACCCGGAATGACATTTTCTTGTAAACCACATGCCCTCTTTGAAGGATGGGTTGAATGTGATATACATGGTGGTGTTAGACGCCTCTAAAATTCAAACAAGTGTGATGAATAACATTTTCAGTGACATGATTATTCTAAAGACTCTCTATGTTCCTAGAAGGGTCAAGAATCATATGGTTCTAAAATCTATTATATGGATCCCGCCCATCTACACATGGTTGAAAGTGAACATGATTGGGGTTACCTCAGGTGCGCCAGGACCTCAGGTTGTGGTGGAATCGTCAACACCCATCAGGGCTTTCTTAAAGTCTGATTTTACCACTAAATTAGAATTGGATTTTCTATATAAGCTAAGATTTGAGAGATGATCAAATGCATCAACCATGTGACTCAACACGGTTGAACACATATCAAGGTGGAGTCTGATTGTACCACAATGGGTAAAATTTTTAAGACACTTTCTCAGAATGTTCTTTGGATAGTTATTTCATCATGGAGTGCTTTTCATAGTGCTCTTGATCAATTACATTTGGATGTCACTCATGTCTACAAGGATTCCAATAAAGCTGTATATTCCCTTTCTATGTGGGCTATCACAGTGGTCTCCTCGAGATGCTCCTTTATTACTCCATATTTTTGTTCTCGTTTTGTTCATTCAGATATGTGTGGTGTGTGTTACTCGAGTCCTGTTTAGCCCTATTACTCTATCAATTTTCTATTTTGTATTAATTTGACAGTGGTTGTTTTCTCTCGGACCCTGAACATGTTTGTTAAATATCTGGTAACACATGAAATTTAATCAATAATATTTTAATATAATGCATCTAGAGATAATAATATTTGAAAAATATAATATATAATAATAACTGAACTTAAAGTGAAGGAAATAATTAAATATTGGACGTCTTGTTTCCCAGTAAAATGATACAATTACAATCAACAACATTCATAATATGGTTTCAAAAAAACGAGGGGAAAACCCACATAAATAATTATATTTAACTAATTCATCCCATGAGACTATGAATTCATCGAGGTTATTTCATTATCTAGTCCCAACCCCGGGTATTACATGTCCAAATAATCCATCATATATCTAATAATGGATTTAATTAATAAAAAATTCACCTTATAAAATATTTATATTGAGAGAAGGATACTTATTTTTAAATATTTCATCAGTTAATTAGATAGCATTCAGTAATAAATTCAAATGATACTTATTTTGAAACATTAATAAGATTATGTTGAAATATTATTTTAAAGGGTAAAAATTGGTGAAAATTAATTTGATAAATAATTTATGAAAATTTAAAAAACAATTTTGAATTTTTTTAGAAATATAGTTTTGGAAAAAATCAATTTTCCTACTGAAGACAATAATGACATTGGTTATTTTAAAATCAATTTATATTTTTTTGTTAAAAATAGTAGAAATTGATTATATTACCTAAAAAGATCATTAATAACACGATTTCAATAAAATGGAATGGGTTTAATTTGATAATGATCAAATAATATCATTCAACTGATATTCACGAATGAACCATTTCCACTTGATTGAGATTGTGAAATAAACCCTTGTAAAGA
Source organism: Viscum album (assembly GCA_963277665.1). NCBI lineage: Eukaryota > Viridiplantae > Streptophyta > Magnoliopsida > Santalales > Viscaceae > Viscum > Viscum album. Next base: position 1,039,113,206 of record OY728146.1, read on the forward strand.
TCATAACCTTGAAGTTAGAATCGACCAATTAATCAATTTTTTGTAACAAATATAAATAAAAATATAAAATATTTATAAAAAATATAGTAATTAAAGTACATTATATGAAAAATCATAGAATGAAATGATTAATTTTATTGAAGATTAACCAAATGAATTGAAATTGACTTATGAAATACATTACTGCACTATTTGTTGTGGTTGAACCTTCCTTAAACATATGTATAATGGTCTCAAACAAGTAAATAACTAATTATTTAATTGTAATAATTTTTATAATATTATATATGATTCATTTATAAGATATTTTTATCTGTTCTGTGATAATCATTCCTTAAATTTATTGTTTCGCGGATTAATTTCCATGTTTTCTCAGGAATGTTTTGTCACAAAAAATATATTTTCAGTACATATAATATTGTTAAATCATCTAAAAAATTATTATAAAGAAATGATTATTATAATTTTATATCAATTTTATTTTTAATACCAGTCATGAAGGATGGTTAGGAAAAATGAAGTATCTTTCGATAATGGAGATGGTAGGTCATACGTAAGCATTAATAACATTTCCATTTTTTGATTATCATTAAAGAAAGGTGGAAATTAGTATTTCTAATTTTATTAATTATAATTATATAATTAATATTATATTATAAACATATATATATCATCCATGTGGTTTAGTGATGAAAATAGAGTCTTATCACTTCGTGAAGGCAGTATTCCAAATATACACGACTGATGTTATCATGATTTTGTGAGTGAAATAGAGAGAAATGAATTAATATATATTATATTTAAATAATTACAACCATGAAATTAATATAAAAATAATTTCTTTTATATAACACATAATCATTAAATTTTCCTTTATCACCTTCTATTTGAAGCATCATTGAAAGACGAATCACATTCCCTCGTGAGGCAGCAGTTTATCATACACACGAGCGACATTATCATACCTCCAATGCAATTGAACTGAAAATGATATATATATATATATAATATTCTAAATCTAGGTGTATAAATATGTTATAAATAATATACATATATATATATACTTTATATCCATCATCATACCCAACCTTGAGATGTGAAATGGGAGAAATAAATGACATCAGTTCATGAGGCGGTAATTCACTGTACTAACAAATAATGATTTTTAAACCCATTTCTTGAAAGTAGAGGTGATTTCAGGTCAGTAAAATGTTATAAAAAATTTATAGTATATGGAATATAATTATCATATTATATCATCATAGTTTATGAATAATTTAATAAGTTGAATAAATAATGAAAATAAAGACGCTTGTTAAGGATTATTGTCTCTTCTTTAAATATACTCCTTCGGTTTGCACTAATTCCTTCCTATGATAGATTTATATTGGTTATAATGAGTATAAGATGATATGAGAGAAATTGGAAATTTATTTGGTTATGTATTGGACTATCAGAACTGATTTTTTGTTGTTAAGAGGGGAAGAGAGGGGTGTCCTTTTAAAATTTGTGGCGTGGACACACTTGGTATTTTTGAAAAGAATTGAGTACTCCCAAGTTTTTTCATATGTAACATGGGTCTAAAATAGACCATTATTAATCCTTATAGGTTTAATTGTCTAAATAGTTACATTATTCTATTTTTATATAAGTTTATAATCCACTTCCACACTTATCGTATTAGTTTAACCCTAGTTAAACACATTTTTACCTTAACTATGGAATTCAATTTTTGCACCATTCAGTATTCATTTAGGTAATAAATTATTTTTAAAATATTTGAAGTTTTAAATTACGATTATTAAAAATATTCAATCCATTTTTATATATTCAATTAATAGAAGTGCAAAATTTTAATTTAATATTAATCCCCCACATGTGAAGAAAATGTGGGTTTTTTATGTTAAAATTTTAAAGGCTTACATGGATTTAATATATAAATACAATATGAAAATTATCAAAATTACGTAAATGGGGTTAATTTATATAAAAAGTAATTAATTTTACATAACAAAATTTCAAATAATCCTTATACAATATTTATATAAAAATGTAGTTTTCAAATAAAATTTATTATTTTTAATTATTCATTAAAAAATAAAAAGTCCCAGAAAAATCCCAAAAAATCATGAAAATATAATTATCAAATTTATATTCAAAAAATAAATTTTACTAGTCCAAATAAAAAATATAAAAGTGGGGAAATTTTATTTTATATTATTTGAGAAAAAGGAAAATAAATATTTTTAGAAAAATACACTTTTTTAGGAAATATTTATTTTACTTTTGAATGATTATTATTTTATTTATATCTAATAGATATCTAACAAACATGTTTGAACTATATATTTTCATAGTTTTTTAATACTATTTGTAACATCTTTTATAATTTAATGTTTTTATATTCAATAATAATATTGAATGCATATTGTTGTCCAATAAAACTCTATCTTTAGTGTAACATAGGCTATCGAAGAAAATAATTATTGCATGTAGTTTATGATAACTAAATTTTTTTATCATACAATATATAATAAAATGTTTATATTTTATATTTTTTAGGATGATACATTCTACCCACCATAAATAAATTGCTACCTCGTAATTTAAACTTCATCACGTGAAACAAAGGTATGATATTTGAGAATTATTTTTTTGAAAAACTACTTGATAAAAATAGTTAATAAGAGATCCTATGAATTATAGAGTAATGCGAGTAAAAATTCCTTATTAAATGAAATATTAAAATGTTTTAAAAATATGATAACTTTTCGTTAAATTTAAAATATTTACCTAGAAGAAAAGTGTAAATAATTATAGAGATTGATTGAGGTCATTTATCACAAGAAACCGAATAATCCATGAAATGTTAAGGTCTTCAAAAATAAAATCTATAATTATTTTTGAAGAACATATAATTGATGTTATATGAATTAAATAGGGTTAATTTTTTTGATTAATGATAATTTTCATAATGATGAAGAACTATTTTACGATATAAGGAATCATACTTACCTGATAGATTTATATTTTATACGAAAAATTTCATCCTTTAGTTTCGTTTCATTCAATTTTAACTTCATCACATAATACAAGAATTAGATATCTTAAAAATAATTTTCTATTCATGAATAAATAATGTTAATTTTTTATTGACCATATGATCCATAAATGAGTGATACGTCTTTCATTCCATCTCATTCTATTCTCTAAAACCAATATAGTAAACATATGTTATATAATATTCATAAATGTTCATATAGTCATTTCATATATTAGTCCTCAAATCATCCAAATTTAAACTTAAACAATTTCATTATGGGATAAACTTAGAACCCTTCCAAATATTATGATCCATAACATTGGATGGAAGGTAACTGAATTACCAAAATGAATATATAATTAATCTCTCAAACAAAAAGAAGTAGTTCTTAATTATTACATTACAAACAAGTGAATAACTTTATCGTGTACTCTATTGAAACATGTTATTGAATAAAATTACCATAAAAATTATTTAATACATTCATTCATCCTTATTCCTTATGTCATACATAGATTATTGGATATATTCTTTAAATAAAAATATGTTTTAAACTCCATTTATGATAATATACACAACTTTCTCAACAAATCATTAGTTTATTCCAAGGTAGTTAGTACTATCCAATATACATTATCCATATCAACCATCTCTTAATCCCAAAACCATTAACTCAAAATAAGTGAAATATCAAGGGGTATATTTCACTAAATCATGTTTTTTCAAAGAAGTTTATCTTTCCAATGAATCATATTTCTTGGTTAATTCAACATATGATTTCAAATCCTTATAAAATCTGTATTTTAGTACAATACTTTTATATTTTATAATTACTATAACCAGTATATCATTGATGATATACTCAAATAACATAATTTTCAAATAAAAAAGAAAAGAATATTATTTATCCCACTTATTATGTGGTATTAGCATAAGATTAAACTTTATCCCTTAGTTTCTTTTAAGGTATATTCCCTTAAATGTTTGGGTATTTTTTTCATAGTTCACCACTTCCACAAAGTTGAAGAATTTTACACTGAAAACTTTTTTATTATCCTTGAAATCAAAATCATAAATAACTTTCTCCCAAAAAATATATAAATTTTTTACCCCTTTTAATAAAGTACTTGAATGTTTCTTTGCAAAATTATCACATGTTGGAAAATCCAACTTTCTCTTTTTACATATATCCATATATTTAACTATCATATTATTTTTCACCTTATTTAATCATTTTCGAAAACAAATTTATTATTATTACTATATCTTGTTATCACATGATTCCATGTCATCATATAACGATAATTTTTTGGAGAATTGTTCCCTTCAAAATATTGGATTAAGACAACAAAATATATGATAATTTTTACTTTTTAAATAGCGTACATTAGTGTGGTTCCCATTCCATATTTGGGGTTTCTCTTTTAAATGTTTTCATTCCCTAGATGAGATGAAATCATTATGAAATAGATTATATAATTTCCAAAATAGTGAAATATTTAAACAAAATTGAGGAAAATTATGCATAGCTAATCTCATAAATATAAATATGGTTTATTTATAGCTATCTTTATTTTAAAATATTTCATAATGTTTTGTAATAAAAATATAAATTGTCTTAATAATATCTCTGAGGAGTGTCAGAAAAAGAGTATCGTAAGGGCCATTTTTTTGCACGAGTTGATAACCAAGTCAAGCCCAATGCTCCCTTTTCAAATTAATTTCCCCTATGTACATTTGTTACAGAATCAGGTCCACTTGTAATATCCAAATGGGGATGTATTTTATGGAAAAATAAAATAATCCAAACCTTATTAAAATATAGGATGTTCTTCTATTCTTATCTTCAAATTCTATAATAGGGTTACGACCCCAAATTTATGATTTCCCAAATATAGTTCCCAAGGATTACATTAAATTTCATATATTACCAAATTCATTGACCCCGACCCTAGTAGGCTGTATTTTCTGTCTTACTTAATTACGTTGGCATATTATATAAGGAATATCATCCTAGAGGAAATAATTTTTTAGTAGTTTTGGTCAAAAAAATACATTTATGATTCCCATATTATATTTGACTGCAAAAATTTAAAAATAATTTATTTTCTAAATTAATAATATTCTCTCTAGAATATACATTCATATAAAAAATATTACACCACATGGAATCCAAGGGAAAGGAAAAAAATAAGGGTGGCCTCAAATGATCAATAAGGGTTACTTACATCAGATGATATAATGATTCAATTATCATAAACAACATGGAAATGTAAATAACAAAACACACATTCCATTTAAATAACTATACTACATAAATAGATAAGTAATATTAAATATAGACCAATAGATAACTGATAACACATTACATTTATAAATAATATTATAATAAAATTAATTCTGAGATAATTTCATTGCAAAAATATCAGGATAATAATAAAGGAACTATAAATGAAGGAGATGTTTAAATATATGAAATCAGGTTTTCCATCCTCATGATACCATTACCATCAATACCATTTCCAATTAAGGTTACAACATATTGGGAACAAACCCACTAAATTAATTCAATCAAACTAATATCTCCCATGAGACTACTGATGCACCACATGGAATGTATTAAATATTCCATCACCCATGTATTTCATGTCCAATAATTCCTTATATATCAAATACTCAATTTAATTCATTAAGAATATTCTTTATCAAATATATGTATTCAGTAAATGATATAGATTTATATATATTTCCTAGTCATTCAAATGAATATCAATGTAAACACCATATATAAAAATTGTATATGATTTAGCCAATGATAATATAGACATTTAGGAGAATTTAATCTCCACAGTAAAGTGAATAATTCAAGGTAAAGTTAATGACATCATAAATTAATCAAGTAAGTGAATGATAATTCTTTCTGTAATCAATTTGATCATAAACCATCCAAAATAATATTAATAATTGTATTAGTAAAATATATACCCATTCCAGTAAGACTAACAGATTGTTGTCGTTGATTAATAGAAATACCATAAAAATATCATTAAAAACATTATTGAGGAAACTATAATATTCATTTTGAAAAAATATAACGACAATACCTTTCGTTGAAAATAATTTTAAAAATATTTTCTTTATTAATTTCCTCATAACCCAAAAAAGGGAGATTTAAAGAAATATTGTCCACGAAGGTTTTTAATTAAGTATATGACATTAAATTAAAAAGACAAATTCGTTTTTTCACTATAGAAAGGTTAGAAATGTTTTTTATTCACAATATAAGAATAATATTTTTTTCCCAATTTCAGTAAAATAAAAAATACCATTATTGTTAAAACAATATATGATTCTTTTGAAAACATTTTCTGATGGGTTAAAATGGGAGAAATTTAAATTTTTAAATCATTTAGAAAATGTTAAAAAATGAATCATTTTTAGATACATGGTTCGGATGAAAACATACTTACGACTGAAGAGAGAAATAAAGTCATATTTTATTTAAAACATTTCTTATAATATTTTAAATTAAAAATAATGTATAAATGGTTTTATTAAATTAAAACATCACAAATAAATAAAGGATAATAAAATTTAATGTTTTTATTTATAAAATCATAAAATAATTTACATATACTGAAATTCACAAATGAACTATCTCAATTAGATTAAGATTGTGAAATAAACCTTTACAATGACCAAAATGTTTAACGTATTATATCCTCATTTATAGTTGTTTTAGATTTTATTTAAAATTATTACATAAAAAAGTAATTATAATAATTTTATATATGATTCTATTATAATATATTATCACTCATTCTTTAATAATCATTCATTATTTTCATTGATTCAGGTGTTAATTGTCCAATTTTCTTGTGCTTGCGTCGTCACAAATGATCTGGTTTCTTTAAAATATTATACATTTCTATAATATAAAAAATAATATACAAAAAACAATTATGATATTTTATATCAATATTACTTTAAAAATGATTCATTAATTTTTGTTATGAAAAATAAAGTATCGTGGAATCACTAGATATGGTAGGTTGTACGCATGAATGAGTAACATTCATGGTTTTTTACTAATCACTATAAAAAGAAGGCATGTTATATTTTACATTTAAATAATTATAACAATAACATTTTTATCATATAATATATTTATATATTTCATAAATGTGGTGTGGTGATGAAAATAAATTAACATAATTTTGTGAAGGAAGTAGTCCACACATACACGGATGATGATATCATTTTTACAAGAATTAAAAGGAAAAAAAGTAAAGAATATATAAATTATTTTTATATAAAGGAAAATGATTCTTGAATATAATAATTATTTCATGTATATAACATAGAATATTTAACTTTTTCTTTATCACCTTCCATTTTAAGTATTAGTGAAAGACGAATCACAATGCTTTGTGAGGTTGTGGTCCACTATGCACACAAGCGATGTTATCGTATCTTATTCATAATGGAATGTAAAAAGTTATATATATATATATAATATTGATTTTAAAGGAATAAATATTTTATAAATATCTAATATTTATTTTATATCCTTCATCATACACATCCTTGGGTGATGAAATATGGAAAAATTAAGGACATTAGTGCTTGAGGTTGTAGTCTACCATACACATAAATAATGAATTTACAACCTATTTGATGGAAGTGGAGATGGTTTTATGTCATTCCATTTTAATAAAATAATCTCATTATATTTAATATATTTAGTTTCCTATATCATCATTGTTTAAAAATAATTGAAGAAGGTGGAGAAAGAAATATAATTATGATGGTCGTCGAAGAACATTACATATTCTCTGGGTATCCTTATTTGGGTTGTAGAAATATCATTCTTGGTTTGATTTCCACCCAATATGAGGATTATCTAATGGTATTAGGGATGTTTTGATGTTATTTTGGAATTTCTTCATAGAACCAAATTGTTTTTAATATTTGAATAAGGGAGGATATGGAGTTTCCATTTATATATGGGGGCGATGACACACATTGTATTTTTGAAAAGATTTGAGTTCTCACAAGTTTTCTATAGGCCATAAGAGTCCAAAATAGAAAATTATCAATAATTATAGATTTAATGTTATAAAAATGGTTATTTAAAGGAATTTATACAATTTTATAGGTCATTTATACATTAATATGTTTAGTTTAACCCCTACAATCCAATTGTTACCCTAACCACAGTAGTTATTTTTTTACAACATTCACTGTTAATTTTTGTCAAAACATTATATTAAACATATTATAAATTATAAAATATTATGATTATAAATATTAAATCCATCTTTCCAAATTTAATTTTTATAATATTTAGAATATATTATGTCATTAATTTCATAGATGTGACGAGAAGGCATGTTTTTATTGTGGCAATGTTCGAATGTTTTGAAATTATTTATTAAAATTGAATATAAAAAATATTCCAATGAAATAAATTGGATTATATTATATAAAATTTAAATAATTTTACTTTAAAAAATTTCAAAATATATTTTATCCATTTCAATTAATTAAATGAATGGGTTTTTTAATTAAAATTCTATATTTTCACTATTTATGAAAAAAGAAAACATTGCAGATAAATCCAAAAAATAACCCTAATCTAATTTTGGAATTATTATTTCTAATATTGAATTTATTTTTTATAAAAAAATAATATTGGCACAAAATAATTTTAAATTATGTTTGGAAAGCACAATGAAATGGATTTTTAGATAATTGTAGTTTTTTAAGAAATATTCATTTTACATTTAAATGATTCTTATTTTAATTTCATATAATATATAACTAATAATATTTTTTAATATATATATATTTTAATTTTGTTTACCCTACTCATACACACCAATATAATAGCTAAGTTAAATATTTATTAATATTGTTAATAATAAATTTTTGTTCGGTAAAACTCGATCTCACATGTGACACCATCTATCAAAGAAACTTATTGTTATGTGTTCTATAAGACAACTATGTATTGCATGTATCATGTGTAATTAAATTTTTTTATTCTTATATAATTTATCAGGTGTCAAAAATTTTAAAAATTTATTGATCTTCTTCATAAATTATGAATTTTGGAAGGGTTATAAGGTTACCCATTTATGAAATGGTTTATTTTCAACTTTGGATGAGGTTTTATAGATTAACATTTTTCATTACCACATAATGATTTATCCATATTGGATAACTAGTGTTACCATTTTATTTCACAACAAATTTAAGCAATGAGTCATCATTATTTCATAGATCATATTCAATGCTTCTGAAAAGAAACAATAATATCTTTGAGTAAATAGATTTAGGCATAACAGAAGCATGAAATTGTGCTTATGAAATAAAAATAGATTAATTATATTATCATATTATCTTATACTAGATAGAAAATGAATTTCTCAAAATTAGGAAAAGGATAAAAAAATAAAATTACTTCTTGTTCCCGAAATTTTCGATAATATTAATGAAATTTTTCACATATATTTAGTTTATGTATTTGTGATTGTTAAAATTATCTTTACCATTTATTATTTCTCTCCATGGTTATTTGGGTGGTATTTTTTAATTCTCTATCCATGTTTTCGCTTCTAAGAAATATTATTATATTCTGAGACAAAGTATTTTTTTTATTCCAAATCATATTCTCACATCCGTTTTAATTTTTAAGGGGTTGTTTTATTATAAATTTTTATGATGTTTTTTTGTATAAAGAATATTTAAGATGTTAATCTTTTTATGATTGAAAACAATTTGAAGGAAAAAAAATTCAATTTTAAGGGGGTATAATGTAACACCCTTGGAATTTATGAAATAAATTCTTCTATTGAATTTAATCTTTTATATATTTTTATTTTCATGAAGCACTAGGTTTTGATTTTTGTACCATAAAATGATGAGTTTTTTTGTAGTTAAAATAACACTGATCTTAAAAGAAATGTGGCATACTATTAAAATATTATTATTTAAAGTGATAGTTATAGCCTAGCAGTTGGAATGGCTTGTAGAAATATTATTAAATAAATTATGAAAATAAATGATATACAAACATATATAAATTATAATCCATTTTTTAAAATTAATCAAAAAATTTAAATAAAAACTACATGAAAAGAATTGAAATCATTTTATGAAAAAATATTTTTATCTAAATAGGTATTCTTTACCTCAATAAATTGCACAAACCATTTTCTGTGAACATTTTATAATAGAATTTTTTATAATATATTCATTCAAATGTTTAATAATCATTTTATGTGTTTCTAGATAAGATATAAGAATAAATAAATTTTTTCCTTAAAAACTATATTTTTCAAATGTATAGTACGGTGGCCTTTTGCGTAATTATTTTAAAATAACATTTAAAAATGTTTGGAAAATTTATTTGAAATAATAATGTTTTTTTGAATCATAACATAATAATTCTCTTAGGTTGATTTTTTATCAATTTCTATAAATATTAATATTTTATTAATTGTTAGAATACTTAATATTAATTGAAAACATTATTATTAGTAATGTTCTTTATAAAGTAAAATTTTATTTTAAATTAAATTTAAAAAAACCTAAGGTAAATTATATATATATTAATGAAAATTATTTCATTTGAATAATTTTCATATATAATTTTGATATAAAAACCTTATAAACTTTTAAGCATTTTCTCATTGAAAACATTCTTTCTTTTCACGTTTGTGAGATTAATTTTAAATTAAAATCATCTAAATTATCTAAATAGAATATATAATAGCAGATTTTTTATTTTTAATCATAATAATTTATATTATCTATTATGTTCTACATAATTTTGGACAATAATTAATAGTGAAAATAATAAAAATTATTTATGATGGTTAAGGTAAAAATAGATTGATTAGATGGGTAAAAAATGATAACTATTAACATGAACTAAAAACTTGTATAAATTATATTTTATATTATTATTTTAACCGTAAAATTTCTATTTCTCTAGAATAATCTATTTTTGATACTTTTGTAATGTTAAAAAATGGGTACACCATTTTATTTTCATTAATTACTAGTATGCCACTCCCCTCGCTAATAAAATATAACCCACTATCTTCTCATACTCACACATTAAAACCATCTTATTTAAACAAACTAGCCCCAATAACTTCCCAAATTCCATTTTCTAATATTATAATACCCATATTATTCATAAATACAATGCAATAAAAATTTTGGTGAAAACCTAAGAAGGCTACCCAATGAAAAGTTAACGTTCTTCAATGATTGTTTTTATGTTATTTCTTCATCAAGTTAAATAAATTTTTATAAAAAATGATAATATAATAAATTCAGTATCTTACAAAAATATACATTTTTTTTGGAATGATCAAGACCTATAACCATCTCCCAATTCATAAAATCCATTATGAAATCAATATTTGTGCGTACTGTGGACTAACACCTCACAAACTGATGTCATTAATTTCTTCTATTACCACCTCTCATAGTAGGGTATGATGATGGATAAAAAGTATATATATATATATGATATTTATAATATAATTATACCTCTTTAGTCGTTATATAATATATACCTTTTTTACTTTTTATTCCATAGGGGATACAATAACGTCGTTCATTTGTAGGTAGACTATATCCTCATGATGCGATGTGATTCATTTTCATTATCTCTTTACATGGAAGATAATAAGTATATTGTAAACTAAAATATGAGACAAACACGGAATAATTACAATAATAATGTAACATTTTTCACTATTTAAAAAATAATATATCAATAATTTCATAAAATTTCACTCATAAGAAGATGATAACATCATTCGTGTACGTGTGGACTATAACTTTCATGAAGTGGTGTGACTCTCACTTTTCGTCACCCCAATAACTAGATGATTTATATAATTACATTAAAATAAATCATATGATATTTATGATATCAGAATAAATATATAAAGATAAAATATTACTTATCTCATATAAATAATGTTCATTGAAAAATTGAAATGTTACACATGTGTATGTACAACATAACGTCCCCATGATTTTAATGTACATAATTTCTCAAAAACCAACATTAGTGACTGGAATTAAAATTATAATTAATTTATAATTAGTATAATTATTTTAGGATTATTGTAATATATATTATTTAACCATGATCACAGTAAGATGACTGACAATAATAAATCATAACATATATTAAAAACAAATAGGTTACTCCCCAAAACGTGATTTTAACAAGGAATTAATAATAAATAGTTGTAAAAGGGCACAAGTAAAACATGTATGATATTATTTATTTATTTATTTATTTAATATATTTATATTATGAACCTAACTTATTTTATAGGGTGTATATACAAAACCTATGACATGTAACATCATGAATATCAATATTTTAATAATATATAATATTTCTTTTGATGTTATTCTTTAATGGAACTTTTGATTGAGTGTTAATAAAGTGTAAACGTTCTTATTATACAATATCATTGATTATTATGATTGTTTATGTTTATGTTCCTGAAAAAAAAAATATTATAAAAAATATATAAATAAATACACAATGTTTAATATCCAATAGTGATTTCATTAGAATACATGTTTTACCTTCATTTAATTATCATTTTCAACATACGAGTTCAAAATAATATTTTTTTACTAAAAATCATATTTATTTCTACTATTAGAAAAAACCCAATTTATGTTCAAAAATAATGTTTTCTAAAATATCTTTTAATGTTTAAAAAAATATTTATTAAATATATTTTTAGTCATATTTTTACTTTTTAAAATATATTTTAAAAGAAATATTCATTTAATTTTCAAGAACAATTCTTATTTGGATTTTAAAGAATACACGAAAAGAATCATTGTTTTTAAATATATGACATGAATGGTATTTTAAACCATCATGACCACTCAATTTTTTAAATAATCATTTATATGTTTCAGTGTTTATTTTAATATTAAATTATTTTTGAAATGGATTATGTTTTAAAATGTATTTTTTAAACAGGGGAGGCTATCTACCTCCAAAAAAATTCCAAGTGAATTTTCTTTCAAAATGATTTTAAATATTAAATAAAATCCAAATATGTTACTTCTGAATTACCATGGATATAATCCAATGATACTATTATTTTTTTCCCAAAAATATTTATTATTATGGTTAAAATATATTTACGAAGAAAATATATTTTCCCTCGGTTATTCTATGATGAAATATTTTATGAAACCCATTAATTTTCATGGGATATGATATATTGAATGTTCTATGATCTTGGGGGAAAATAATTTATGGATTATGACATGGATGACAAATAAATCTTTCTCTAATGAATTGGGAAATGATTAATTTCATCTGATCAAAATTGATATAAAATGGGATATCCCAACCCTAAAATAGGGTACATATATGGTCCCAGCCTTAAACCTTACTTAATCTTGAGTTATTACAAGATTACACATTGAGGATCTTTTCAGGTTTAGAGTTTTAGATAATTAGATCAGAAAACTTACATTACATTCCACATTTAAACAAAAGTGGTTACATAAAGATAGTATTCATTTTTTCCCATCAACGAGAACATATTTAAAATAAAACATGGATTCTTTCTTGACACTTCCTTGACACTATCATCATATCATTTACCTTTCCCTTGACCTGTGAAAAACAATTCAAAAAAACTTGGGATCAGCATAAAAAGCTCTGTAAGGGTTATAAAAATATGGAAAGGAAACATGAGTTCATATATACATAAGAATGAAATCATACTTTACCCATAAAACATAGGCACTTTAACATACCTCATCAAATCATGAATAAATCGTAGAAATCATAAGACATAAAAGGTAACTTGAGGTATTCATAACATTCTTACGTAGGGAGTAACCCTCTTGGTTACGTTTAGAATACCCACCACAGTATATTCCCTAAATCTCTTTGGAGAAACCTTAACGTTTCACTCCTTCGTGTTACCCAATGCATTGGAGAGCTATATCGGGCTCACCCGCCCTTAGATTATCACGGAACCACCCATCTTCATAATAATTCCCAAGAACCTTAATATAATCGAATCACATAAAACATGCATAAAGGAAACATAACATTTCTACATTTCAATCACAAGATATCAATACAAAACATTGATATTATAAAAACATTATGATAACCATTTTAAATACCAAAATAAAAGAAAATTATAACATGGTATTTATTTTTCTTTTAAAAATAAGATATGTCTTGTAGAGGAAGCCGAAACTCAAATAATGGTCATGGCGGCAGAGAAGTCGTTGTCGCCGCATACGTACGACAAAAACATTCCCTTTTGTCTTTTAGTAAACACTTCGTATAAAAAAGATCCCTTTTGAATAAACGTAAAATTCAAAGGGGTTTATACACCGTATAAAAGAAGGTTGTGTATAAAACACAATATGACTCAATGAAAGGAGATTGAGACGAAGTCCCATACAAAGATGGTATCCTTGGATTAAGGATAAATTAATTACATAATTATGTGTGAAAAACGAATACACGAAATATAAGTTGGTTTTAAGTGTAATACAATCAGAGGAAATTCAAACATAATCATAGAAAAACATATTCAAGGAGTACATGTTTATCCCAAAGAATCAAAATTGGGTTAAGAAGTTCCCTTGCAAAAATTCGACAGCCTAACGACGTCACTTCAAAATTCAGAAAAAGAGTTGATGAGAGATAAAAAGGGTATCTCATCACTTGGACATAAAATTTACATTAATAAGGATATATAAGAACATATCCCAACATAATAGTATGTGAATTAAAAGACATAACAAAATAAGTCTTTTAAAAAGAGGAGGGTGAAAGGTTCCCTTACCGACTTGGTTAACTTTAGAAACATACACCCCATTGAAGAAGGGTCATACAATAAATATGTAAGTACCCATAAATGAAATTATATTACACAATGAGTATAATAAGGGTAAGTACATACACCACTCAAAGGAAATGTTGGAGAATGTAGCATAAATCTCACGGGAATAAAAATGAGATGAAAAATTCCTTACGAAAACTCGGCAGCCTAACGACGCCACTTAAAACGTCCAAAAATGGATTGATGAGATCAAATAGAGTATCTCATCATATTTCAATAAAATGTACATAAAGAGAAATATAAAATAACATCCCCCATAATAACAAATAATAGCATAAAAGAAGTGACATAAATGAGAGTACTTAAAAATAAAGAGAGAGGTTAGATCTCTTACAACAATTCGACAGCCTAACGACACCACTCAAAACTTAAAAAATGGATTGATGAGAGAAAATAGGTTCTCTCACCATATAAACATAAAAGTTACAGTAGGGGTAATATAAAAGAACATCCAAATCATAATAAAGATGATCTTAAAAGTAATTACATAAAAGAGTGTACTTAAAAAGAAAGAGAGGAGTCAGATCCCTTACCTCAAGTCCAACTTGTCTTGTTCGTTTCTTTATATTCTGGAATAATAAAATTTGGTAAATTTCTAATTTCCTAACTACCTCCTTTAAATATTATTATTCAGTTCATATAACATATTATAATTTTATAATAGTTGTTTAATAATGTTAGTTCATATCATACGCTTTTGTCGATGTTTGGTACATGAGTCAAAATTTGAACTTGTTGGAAAATAATTTTCCATGTAGTTATAGGTACATCATATCCAAAATAGTATTGATGTATTAAATATCATATATATCTAGTATATATTCATTTTATACTATTCCATATCATTTGGAGATACAAATTAAAAGCACCGTTCATGGACACGGTAGGCCGTACGTACGCATGAACGCTACTTTCATTTTTTTGCAATATTAATGGAATTAAACCAAAATGAGAGAGATATATATATTATAATTCCAGAATGATATCCATCATTTAGATGTAATATATTACATATATATCCATTATATATATGTACTTATAATAGTACATAAAATTTTGAGATAAGAAATGAAATGTACCGTTCATGGAGACGGTAAGCCGTACGTACACATGAACACTACTTCCATTTCTATTTCATATTTAATGGAATTAAAACATAATGATACATAATAGTATTTTAATTACAGTATGTTATCATGTATAATATCATTAAATATATCCTTGATAAGTACCACATATGGTATTAACGAATCAAATCACTTTGAGGGGATGGTAGTCCGCACTTCCTTAAATGAAGATATCGCATTTACCCATAATGGAAACCATAAAGGTATGCCATAAATGAAAAATACAGAAGCTTAAGTAAAACATAAACATATTATATATCATATATAAATATAGTGTCATCTTTATGGCCATCATTTAAGGTGTTAGAAGAATGATGAACAATCATCGTTTCGTGAGGCAGAAATTCTCCATCCACAGAAACAGTATATTCTTTAACCATTAGACGTAGGTGTGTGTAAGTGTTGCTCGAATACTTATTATAACAACATCCTAGTATATTGAAGATAATTTATTTGTTAGAAAATAAATGAATAAAAAGATTTTAGGGGGTTGGAGAAGCAAAATAAAACAAAAGGACACAAGTGAAGACATTACCTTAAAATCGGGTAACTCTCATTGGTTTGAGCTCAAAGGCTTCTTTGGGAAGACATATTCCCAAAGTGAGGCTTAAAGGAGTTATAGAGGGATGTGGAGAGACAAAATTGTCAGGGTTTGGACGAGCCAAAGGCTTTGGAAGTGTGGGTAAGGAGGTAGAGGTGGGGGCTTTTTATAAGAGGAGGGGAGGGGACTCTTGGAAAGTAAGGAAATGTTACATTATTTTAGAATGAGTTTCGGATTTTAATGGTCCCATATTGATGTGTTTCTAGGATAATGTGATAAGGGTTCTAAATCCACCCATACAATAGGTTTTGTTCATGTGTATGTCTTAGATTTTACATTATCTTTCCATTTTATTTAAATCGTTAAATAATGAGGTCATCGCTGCATCACCATGATGTCATAAATAGATTAATTTATTTAATGTCTAAAAATTAAAAAAAAACTACTATGATTTATGAAATCATTTTATCTTTCCAATTACTATTTATAGTAAAAAATATTACTTGTATAACCCCATGTAATTTTTTTTAGTAAAACATCTCATGTTTGTGCCATTTTTACTTTAACATTAATTAAAAAGATATTTATGTCATTTTCCAACCAAAGTGGCTCCATGGGATCCCTAAGTTGACCAATGGATTTTCGTGGTCGTCCATGACACATCCAATGAGGTAGGACATGTGTCTAGGTCGTTTCATTTTATTAAAACATTATTTTTACCTTAAACTACACTAATTACCTCTAATCATGATTAAAAAATTAATAAGTTACTATTCACCAAAAAATTATTTTAATCCCATTGAACCACATTTTACTTCTTAATGACAACCATGTATGTTGTATTTTTGAAATTAAAAACACAAATATGGAAAAATTTCATTTAAACGGAAAATTCTTTTTTATAATTACCACTTAGTGGTTTCACTATTCATCAAAAATTGAAGATTTTTAGAAAATTACCAAAAGTTCACCCTAAGCTATATTTGATATTCTGAATTCAAAAATGATGTCTATTTTAAAAAATTTAAAACATATTAGTTTCATTAATTAATTTAATAATTAAATCCCGCTGTCAAAACAAATAGCGTGTTTTTATGAAACAAAATGTATCAAAAGATTGACACTAGTTTAAGTCTGATTTCAAAGTGAAATTAATTCCAACGACCAATATTGGATTAAATGGTGAAATTATATTCTAATTTCAATTTAAAACCAATTCAAAAGATAAAATAATCATATAAATAAATAATATTAAAAAGTGGTTTTGAATTATAATACAACAGTTGTTTACTATTCATTAAAAAAATGAACTTTATCGAAAAAATACCAAAAATTTACACAAAGTAAATTTTGATGTCCCGATTCTAAAGAAGAATTTTATTTTGTCAAATATAACTCATAAAATAGTCAAAAAGTGGATTTAAAAGAGGTTCTCCATCAAAAGGCGGTTAATCGACCCTTTAAAGAATATTAGAATGTTTACGCTTAAAATTGGATTCATTCGCATTTTTAATCCTTTAACATTTATTGTAAAGAGTAAAAATATTTGACAAACATATATAATAATTTTGTAGTTAGTTCTGTTCATTCCCTCCATTACAACGGCTATGCGTTAACTACCATTTAAAATAATATTATTTTATTATTAGAGTGCAACGTAAGATTTCAAAGGATCTCGTTGTTGCGTATTGGGTAAGCCATCGAGCATAGAGTTCCATTTATATTAATATTAACATTTTATTCACAAATAGGGATAAATATAAAAATTTCATATTCTTTATTTACCTGGGGTCTTACATCCTTCCCCCCTTTTGGGAATTGCATCCTCGCAATTTTAAAATTGAGCTTGGAAACATACTTAAAAGTCCCACATCGGAACAAGAGTCGATAAAACAATCACATTAAAATAAAGAAAGATAAGTACAGAGGTCACCCAAGTTAACCCATACTAGGATTCCATGTAGGAAAACATGGACATGCAGGAGAAAACATAGGTCCATGTTCTGATGGAGAGTGATAGAAAACATGTTTAAGAGAAAGTTAACCATAAGAAAATGACAAACTTGTGATGGGTTATACGGTATTCGATTCCCCAGGAGGAAAAGTTAACAGACAACATTTTCGTTTTAAGTAACTCTTCATTGAGGAATTCATTTTTGATATTAAGGAGACATACTTACTTGTCATGTTGACTTTCAACTTTTATTAGATTTCTTTCACAAACTCATACTTTCCCCAAAAGATGAGTATTTAGGAAGACTTGTTCACATTAAGAGTACTATAATCAACTTCTAGAGAATCACCTAATCCACAAAAGAGAACTATATACTTCCCATATCTTTAGACCTTAACCAAAACCCAAACCAAAAAGGTTAGTACAAGATCAGATAATACCCAAAAATGATAATCCTTTTTTAAAAAAACAAATCTATTCTTAATCTCCAAAATTTATCAAACAATACCCAAAGTTCAACAAATACCATTCAATAAACAAATTGTCCATAAAATACTTCAAATTAAACCAAACTAAAATTGAAACCCAAATATTTTAAGGATTTATTCACATAGTCTTCCAAGGTACAAATTAACTTTTATCTCCAAATAACCTCAGTTGCTCTTAAATTCTCATATTGAAATGTAATTAACCTAATCACATATCCTCAATGATAGGTTAATCATTTCCATAGATAACCCAAAATAAACTTACTCTTGATTCCTAAAATCATCTAACTAAAAAGAATTAGTCAAAATAACCAGGGACTTCACGTAGTCCAGTGGTAGGTGATAAATACCAGTCACACTTTGGTTGTGGGTTCGATTCCCACAGCTTTGTCCGATGCGATGGGTTGTCACACGGTCTGCATGTTGTCCTTTTTCCAAAACTATATAATTCTTAAAACATTCCCCAAAACAAGATAAAATCTTCAAAAATGATCATGACATATTTTAACCTCAAGTTTATCTCATTCCTTTCATTTTCCATCATAACATATAATAACCCATAATTACCTCAAAAGTAAGGATCATATAAACTCTAATGGTTACCTTTATAATTATCACCTGAACTTCCACATCGATTGGTCATCTCATACATGATGTATTTCAGAACATAGCAAGGTTAAAGTGGATGATCATGACACCTTGATAGTTGGTTTAGAACAACCACGAGTTTCCTCATTGAATACCACGTTTCATCTAGTCTCATAATCAGAGAACCACCACAGTTTCCTTCAAACCTATTGTCACTTTGGTGCCTGCTAGATCCATCCATTCCCTAAAAACAGAAATGTCAGTGTGAGTATATCAACAAAACCATCATTTACTAATGATGAAGATAACCATAAATATATACTTACATATTCACTTTTTCTAAAACTAGGACTCTTTCTGAAATCCTAGCCATTATGGTAAAGTCACTTATGCTTAGAGAATACCCTAACCTCTAAAGTTATCTAAACCGACCTTTGATACCAACTATAGGGCCCCAGCCTTAGACCTTACTTAATCTTGAGTTATTACAAGAATACACATCGAGGATCTTTTCAAGTTTAGTGTTTTAGAGAATTAGATCATAAAACATGCATTACATTCCATATTTAAACAAAAGTGGTTACATAAAGATAGTATTCATTTTTTCCCATCAACGGAAACATATTTAAAATAAAACATGGATTCATTCATGACACTTCCTTGACACTATCATCATATCATGTACCTTTCCCTTGACCTGTGAAAAAAATTTCAAAAAAACTTGGGATGAGCATAAAAAGCTCAGTAAGGGTTATAAAAATATGGAAAGGAAACATGAGTTCATATATACGTAAGAATGAAATCATACTTTACCCATAAAACATAGGCACTTTAACATACCTCATCAAATCATGAATAAATCATAGAAATCACAAGACATAAAAGGTAACTTGAGGCATTCATTACATTCTTACATAGGGAGTAACCCTCTTGGTTACGTTTGGAATACCCAGCACAGTATATTCCCTAAATCTCTTCGGAGAAACCATAACGTTTCACTCCTTCACGTTACCCAATGCATTAGAGATCTATATCGGGCTCACCTGCCCTTAGTTTATCATGGAACCACCCATCTTCATAATAATTCCCAAGAACCTCAACATAATCGTATCATATAAAACATGCATAAAGGAAACATAACATTTCCACATTTCAATCACAAGATATCAATAAAACACATTGATATAATAAAAACATTATGAAAACCATTTTAAATACCAAAATAAAAGAAAATTATAACATGGTATTTATTTTTCTTTTAAAAAGAAGGTACGACTTATAGAGGAAGTCAAAACTCAAAATAATGGTCACAGCGGGGGAGAAGTCGTTGTCGCCGCATACGTACGACAAAAACATTCCCTTTTGTCTTTTAGTAAACGCTTCATTTAAAAAAGATCCCTTTTTAATAAATGTAAATGTCAAAGGGGTTTATACACTGTATAAAAGAAGGTTGTGTATAAAAAAAATATGCCTCAATGAATGGATATTGAGACGGAGTCCCATACAAAGACGGTATCCTTGGATTAAGGATAAATCAATTACATAATTATGTGTGACAAACGAATACATGAAATATAAGTGGGTATTAAGTGTAATAAAATCAGAGGACATTCACACATAATCATATAATGACATATTCAAGGAGTACAATTTTATCCCAAAGAATCAAAATTGGGTTAAGAAGTTTCCTTGCAAAAATTCGACAACCTAACGACGTCACTTCAAAATTCAGAAAAAGAGTTGATGAGAGATAAAAAGGGTATCTCATCACTTGGACATAAAATTTACATTAATAAGGATATGTAAGAACATATCCCAACATAATAGTATGTGAATTAAAAGACATAACAAAATAAGTCTTTTAAAAAGCGGAGGGTGAAAGGTTCCCTTACCGACCTGGGTAACTTTAGAAACATACCCCCCATTGAAGAAGGGTCATACAATGAATATGTAAGTACCCATAAATGAAATTATATTTCATAATGAGTATAATAATGGGAAGTACATACACCACTCAAAGTAAATGGTGGAAAATGTAGCATAAATCTCACGGGAATAAAAGTGAGATGAAAATTTCCTTACGAAAACTCGGCAGCCTAATGGCGCCACTTAAAACATCTAAAAATGGATTGATGAGATCAGATAGAGTATCTCATATTATAACAATAAAATGTACAGAAAGAGGAATATAAACGAACATCCCCCATCATAACAAATAGTAGCTTAAAATAAGTGACATAAATGAGAGTACTTAAAAATAAAGAGAGAGGTTATATCTCTTACGAAAATCCAGTAGCCTAACGGCACCACTCAAAACATCCAAAATGGATTGATGAGAGAAAATAGGGTCTCTCACAATCTTAAAATAAAAAGTACAGTAGGGGTAATATAAAATAACATCCCAATCATAATAAAGATTATCTTAAATGGAATGACATAAAACAGTGTACTTAAAAAGAAAGAGAGGAGTCAGATCCCTTACCTCAAGTCCAACTTGTCTTGTTCATTTCTTTATATTCCTGAATAATAAACTTTGGTCAATTTATAATTGCCTAAGGACCTCCTTTAAATATTATTATTCATTTCATATCACATATTATAATTTTATAATAATTTTTGAATAATGTTAGTTCATATCAGACGTTTTTGTCGATGTTTGGTACATGAGTCAAAAATTGAACTTGTTGGAAAATAATTTTCCATGTAGTTATAGGTACATCATATACAAAATATTATTTATGTTTTAAATATCATATATATCTAGTATATATTCATTTTATACTATTCCATAGAATTTGAAGATAAAAATTAAAAGCACCGTTCATGGAGACGGTAGGCCGTACGTATGCATGAACGCTACTTTCATTTTTTTGTCATATTAATGGAATTAAAACAAAAGGAGATATATATATAGATGTTATAATTACATAATGATATCCATAATTTAGATGTAATATATTACATATATATCCATTATATATATGTACTTATAATAGTACATAACATTTTGAGATAAGAAATGAAATGTACCGTTCATGGAGACGGTAAGCCGTACGTACACATGAACACTACTTCCATTTCTGTTTCATATTTAATGGAATTAAAACATAATGATACATAATAGTATTTTAATTACAGTATGTTATCATATATAATATCATTAAATATATCCTTTATACGTACCACATATGGTATTAACGAATCAAATCACTTTGAGGGGGCGGTAGTCCGCACTTCCTTAAATGAAGATATCGCGTTTACCCATAATTGAAACCCTAAAGATATGCCATAAATGAAAAATACTTAAGATTATGTAAAACATAAATATACTATATATCATATATAAATATAGTGTCATCTTAATGTCCACAATTGAAGGTGTTAGAAGAATGTTGAACAATCATCGTTTCGTGAGGCAGAAATTCGCCATCCACAGAAACAATATGTTCTTTAACCATTAGATGTAGGTGTGTGTAAGTGTAGCTCGAATAATTATTATAAAAAAATCCTAGTATATTGAAGATACTGTATTTTTTATAAAATAAATGAATAAAAAGATTTTATGGGGTTGGAGAAGAAAAATAAAACAAAAGGACACAAGTGAAGACATTACCTTAAAATCGGGTAACTCCCTTTGGTTTGAGCTCAAAGGCTTCCTTGGGAAGACTTCTGCCCAAAGTGAAGCTTGAAGGAGTTAGGGAGGGATTTTGAGAGACAAAATGGGTAGGGCTTTTCAGATCCAAAGTCTTTGGAAGTGTGGCTAAGGAGGTAGAGGTGGGGGACTTTTATAAGAGGAGGGGAGGGGCACTCTTGGAAAGTAAGGAAATGTTACTTTATTTTAGAATGAGTTTTGGATTTTAATGGACTGAAATTGATGTGTTTCTAGGATAAGGTGATAATGGTTCGAAATACACCCATCCAATAGGTTTTGGACATGTGTAAGTCTTTTATTTTACAGTATCTTTCCATTTTATTAAAATCGTTAAATAATGAGGTCATCGCTGCATCATCATGATGTCATAAATAGTTTAATTTATTTAATGTCTAAAAATTATAAAAAAAAACTATGATGTATAAAATCTTTTTATCTTTCCAATGAATATTTATAGTAAAAAATATTACTTGTATAACCCCATGTAAATATTGTTTTAGTAAAATATTTCATTTTTGTGTAATTTTTACTTTAACATTAAATAAAAAGATATTTATGTCATTTTCCAACCAAAGTGGCTCCATGGGGTCCCCAAGTTGAACCATGGATTTTCATGGTCGGCCATGAAACATACAATGAGGGTAGGACATGTGTCTAGGTCATTTCATTTTATTAAAACATTATTTTTACCTTAAACTACACTAATTACCTCTAATCATGATTAAAAACTTAATAAGTTACTATTCACCAAAAAAATTATTTTAACCCCATTGAACCAAATTTTACATCTTAATGACAACCATGTATGTCAGATTTTTGAAATTAAAAACACAAATACGGAAAAATTTCATTTAAACGGAATATTAGTTTTTATAAGTACCACTTAGTGGTTTCACTATTCATCAAAAATTGAAGTTTTTCAAAAAATTACCAAAAGTTTACCCTAATATATATTTGATATTACGAATTCAAAAATGATGTCTATTTAATAAAATTAAAAACATATAAGTTGAATTAATTAATTTAATAATTAATTCCCGTTGTCAAAACAAACACCGTGTTTTTATGAAACAAAATGTATCAAAAGATTGACACAAGTTTAAGTCCGATTTCAAAGTGAAATTAATTCCAACGACCACTATTGGATTAAATGGTAAAAATATATTCTAATTTCACTTTAAAAACAATTCAAAAGATAATCTAATCATATAAATAAATTAGATTAAAAAGTGGTTTTGAATTAAAATACAGCATTTTTCACTATTCATTAAAAAATGAACTATATCGGAAAAATACCAAAAATTTACACAAAGTAAATTTTGATGTTCCGACTCTAAAGAAGAATTTTATTTTGTCAAATATAACACATAAAATTGTCAAAAAGTTGATTTAAAATAGGTTCTCCATCAAAAGGCGGTTAATCGACCCTTTAAAGAATATTAGAATGTTTACGCTTAAAATTGGATTCATTCGAATTTTTAATCCTCTATCATTTACTGTAAGGAGTAAAAATATTTGACAAACATCTATAATCATTTTGTAGTTAGTTATGTTCATTCCCTCCATTACAATGGCTAGGCGTTAACTACCATTTAAAATAATAATATTTTATTATTAGAGTGCAACGTAAGATTTCAAAGGAACTCGTTGTTGCGTATTGGGTAAGCCATCGAGCATAGCATTCCCTTTATATTAATATTAACATTTTATTCACAAATAGGTATAAGTATAAAATAGTCATATTCTTTATTTACCTTGGGTGTTATAGTACATGAGAGTTCATCCAAATAATGATGTAGGAACATGGATGATTATCCCAAGAATAACATGTTATGAATGTATTTGTGGGTATATTAACAAAATATTTTCAATTCATATTTTATTGCCACAATTTTTTTTTCTTGTTCAAATTTTAGGCTCTCATGGCTTGTATTATTTTATTTCTTATGGATTCATTTATTATGATCTAGAAATATTTATTAAATGACTCTATATTATGATATTTTATATATATTGTATTTTTTCAATTGTTATGATCATGTTATCACTCCCATAAATTCATATTTTGATTATGTATCACCAAATTGTACCCTTAATAAGCATTTGAGCTCTATCATTCATATGATTCTTTTCCCCATGTTTTAAATAAAGTATTTAAGTAGGGTATCTTTACGAAGAGTACTAAATGGGAACATATTTATTGGATATGTTTAATATCTTTCATAAAATTAAATGATTCAGTACCTAGACTCCAAATATTATAAAAGACCAATGTTCTCCGTCATTTGTTTTTTCATTTATTAAATATAAATCTAAATAGATGTATTATATATTTATGAAATTTTTTTCAATATAATAGATACGGTAAAAATCCTTCCTAATCTAATTTATGCTTCATTAGTGAAATTTTTAAATTTCCACGGGTAATAAAAATGACTCTTGTAATATAGTATAAGTCAAATGATGTTTACTTATTTTGGGTGTTTTCATCTATTTTCAAATTTAACGAGAACTCTTAAAAGATAATTTGTATGTTACAATTCAGGTAAACTTTATGAACTCACAGGTATTGCATCAAGATTTTTACATTTATCATGAAGTATAGATTATCGAATCTTACAAACATAGCAGTACTTCGTGACTTTTACAATTCTACACACACCAATTCTGTAGTACTCTTATATTTACAATAAACTTCACCAGGGCTTATCCATTCTTCACTATGCATCTTGGATTATTTATATGTATAGAGTGATATTCTAGTACAATATTATATATATTTATTCCTTGAATTAGATACTCATATAAATATAACTCATTAATTTTATTTTTGAGAGTTATCCATTTACAAAAAACTATATCCAATAATTTTCTTCCAGAATACATGTAATTTTTTTTGTACTATTCAACAATAACATTTGGACTCATATTTTAATTCTATAAAATTTCAAAACTAGATTAAAAACATGGAACTATATTATAAATCCATATTTTCATCAATTACTTGTTCGACCCAGGGTCATACAATTTTCCCCATAATTTGGGACAATGACTAATAAACTTTCTCTTAGTATAAAACTATTAGCTAGACTGAAGTCCCACATTTTTTTTGTGTAGTGGATTATGTGTTATTAATAATAAGTGTGTCATATAAACTCATATATGAGTCATGTTTACAATGTATGTGGTGTTTGGATCCCTTTAGATGAAAACTATGATGCTAGGATGACCAATGTGGACAATGTTGTTAAACTATTGAGCACTAGTAGAAATATGCATTGTACATTTAATGTTATAAATGACACGGGGAAGCTTTTAATACCATTTATTAATGATTATGGGTGGCTTCATTCACCCATATTTATCACCCACTCCCATAAAGGCTCATTATGGGGACCCACCACCCTACTAATGGTGTAAACCATTGAAAAGATTAAATCACCATATTGGGATGTGGGGATGATCCTATGGACCAGATAATAAATATGTGGTCCAAACACTATGATGAATCATTTTAAAATGGAAATAGGTTGTGATTGTCTTATGATGTAAATTGTGAAGGTTTAATTCTCAATATAGATAGTGTCAGGTCACTATTTAAAATAGGTGGACATACACATACACCAGTACCATGATTTTGTGGCCATAATTCATAAGTTATAACTAACATGGGTTTAGTGGATGTAAACTATTTTTTTAATTCATAATGACCATTATAATATAGATTTAATTTATTTTATAAGGATGTGGAAATATTGAAAAATTAAATATGTTTTCTTTCACCTGTGTAACTTAGGTGGACTCAGCTATATTTATTTTATCTCTTAATTAGATAAATAGGTATGAGAAATATTATTAAACATCGAAACTCATTTTTGTTTTGGATATAATGTTCCTCATTCTTTAACCATTAGTTTTTGAAAAAAAATAGTTCTTCAATGTAATGAATGTAGTCTACTTATTTTTAGGTTTCACTTTGTAGGGAGATTCATCACTCACATTTAATAAGATGGGACTCTCTCTATTTTGTTATTTTTCATCTATTTTTCATTAATTACAGAGGATAATGCTAAAAAATATGTTAAAACCTAGTAACATATTAATCTTTTACATTATATAGAGGTTTTATTTCCACATTAAAAATTGTAGATCTTAATTCTTACATTCTTTTTGGGGAGTGATTATGATGCTAGTGATTCAAGAGACATGATATGATACAATTAAATGAAAATATTTTATAAAAAAATTTATTTGTGTTATCTTAAATTTTCATCCTAAATAATGTATATTATAGAAGAAAATTCATGAGATGATGATAATGTACTAAATTTTAAACTTATATAGAAAGAAATATTTTCCATCTATGACATATATTGAAATTTTATCAACCATTACATGAAAACTAATATTTTTTAATAAAGGGTGATATATGTGTAATTTGACAATAAAGAGAAAAGTTTTTTATAAAGAAAGAGAAAACATCCATTTTTGGTTTATTTTTTAATAAATTTGATTACATAGATGTTTTATACTCTATTATAATACAATAATATTACTCTAGAGAAATATTTTTAACAAGATGGTATTATATGATTATTTTATTGACAGATTTGGTGTCAAATTTCATAATTCTCTTTTTTTTCATTGATAAAATAATAGTTATAATTACAGTAAGTTGATTTATAGCTCATTTTATCTTGAAACTGTTATCTAACTTTCTATTAAGAATTCATTTTTTGGATGAATATATTTTATGGGGAGAATAAGAGAAATAATTAATATATCTCACTCAATGTTATCAAAATAATGAGATATAATATACCTTTAATATATTCTCAATATGGGGGATAAAATACCAAAGGCATATAAAATATATTAGTAATGTAAAAAAATTTCAAATGGTGAAATTTAAATGTTGATCACATTTTTGGGATGATGTATTTTATTTGTTTTTAATAACTTTTTTCAAATGTAGTTAATGAAATTCATATAAGAGTACTTTAAATATTACTATGGGTGTTCTAGAAGTTTTACCACTAGAATATCACACTCCGAATATTGAAATCATCAAATTTAAATTCAATATTGAGGCATGTTCTCCTACCATTAAATGAAATTGATTAAAGGTGGGTACTATTATAAGAATATTGGATAAAATCATGTCAACATATGTAATTAATAGATGTAAGGATAGTGTTTCTAACCAGATAAGGATAAATTAATGTAGAATATTCTATTTAGAATTTAAAACCATCCTAAGTTTTCATGGTACAAAATAAGATATATTTTATGATAAAAAGGATGAAAAATGATGAGAATAATATGAGTAAATTTATCTGAAAGATTAATCTCTAGGGTAATTAGAGAAGTTGGGATTATATAAATTCATAGATGTTCATGTGAGTCAATCAATTAACTATTTACTCATTAGAAATACATAAATTTAGCAGAATAAAAACTATGATTTAGTATTAGTTTATCTACATCTATTTCTATCAAGGTAATGATGGATTTAGGAAGAAACTAAAATGAAAAAAATAAATGATATTATTTTTCTGATAAATTTTTAAGTAGAGGTCAATCTAATATTTGGATATGAAGTATGAGTTGAATAAAAAAACATTCTATAAAGTCATACATGTAAATGACGATGAGAGGTAATAATATTATGCGTTAAAATGGATAGAATAACAACTGACTTATTCATGGAATGAAAACGAAGAAGGTCATATGTGTGGATTATTGACTTCATTAGATGTTGAAGATAGTAAAATATTTATTTGAGTATGAGAAAATGAAGAATATGATGTGGTATAGAATTATTCCAATGGATCTAAAAGGATCATAAGATATTTAATTACATGACACAAAAATTTTAAAATTACTATCATTATAATGATGAATATCTTGAAGTTAAAAGCTATATTTAGTGTAGGAAAATTCATGATTCAATCCCTATTTTTTTGTTATTTGACATGAGACTTTATTCTATATTTTTATGATATTTAACTTATTTCCATGATCTTATATAATATATGATAGTTCTGAAAATGGAATTCAAAAATATTTCTTCAATTTTTGATATATCAAATCACAATAATATTTCAGAAGGGTTATGATAATAAAACAAATTTATCACATTTAAAAAATATGATTAATAAATTTTTCAGGTAGTATCTTGGAATAAGTGAAGAAAATATAAGTAATTAAAAACAATTCATTTTTAGAAGATATCATTTGGGCAATTATTTTAGAACACTAAAATGTATATTTTTTAAGAAGATGAGTATAGTCACCATATTTAGTTTTCTAGAAGATGATATCTTGACTAAATTCAAGTACCAATTACATAAGTTCTAGACAATGATTATCATGGTAGTGTGTTCTCTATAATTATTTTTAATAAAACCAGCAGATAGGCTAATGTTCATTATTAGTGTTGTTGGAATTCACCTAGTATTCTCTATTCTGTCAATAAGGTAGTTGATGAGAAAAATTGAATAATTGTGGTTCTATTATGAATATATATACCAATACTACCAATATGTATAAGACTTTTTTAAAGATATTGATAAACAAAATTTTTAATATTATGGTTTAATAGCTCAGGATAATACATTTATTCTTTTTTTTTGGATAATAAATTATCATATTCTAACACCAATAATAATTTTAAAAAATTATAGATTAGGATAATAATCAATCACAGAATGGAGAAGGTTACCCACATCACATACAAACCATATATTAAAGATTTTATGATATTTAATTTACATTCTCTACATTGCATTAGGGATTAATTTAAAGGGCACATAGAATATGTCAATACTTCCAAAATTTTTATAGAGGTTTTATCTACTTAAATGAAGTAAATGACTGAAAATGAACTCGATCATTAAAATTTCATCATCCCTATTGACAAAAATTGGCCCTATCTATGTGAATAAATGTTCCACTGAGACATATGGTATTCTATATAACCTTCACGCATCCACATATCAACTTATAGAACACCGGATTCCTCGTCTATAAAAATTTTAGATAACTTAATATTATTTCCACAAAAAATTATAGAAAATTTTTAGTACCAAAAATTCCAACCTAGTTTCATTTATTTGGTTTCAATATATATTCGTATTTGTTTCCGATAATTCCAATAAATCAACTTTATCAGTGTGATTCTAACACAATAAATCATAATTATTGTGATGAAAATCATCTATAATACAAAATGAATGTAACCATAAAAATGAAAATAGGAATAAAACAAATATATATATGTATGTATGTATATATTTGTATGTATGTATCATACTTATGGAATGTAATATCACATAAACAAAACATTTGATACAAATAATGTAAAGTATCCTAAATAATACAACTATATACATGAAAAGTTAACATAAATAAATTCATCAATTTTTTTTCCTCTATCCATTTTCATCTTATCCCCCAGTTTTCACAGCAACCACACTTATTTCTACTCTTAGGCCCCTTACCATTAGTTAATACACTTAACATTATACACACACACACACACACACACACACACACATATATATATATATATATATTTGTGTGTGTGTGATGTATTCTTGCATGGTTTAAATATAAATACCTAGTAGGTGATTAATTCTATAATTCTCTCATATCCTATAATATAATTGTTATACATATGAAAATATATAAATAATTGTGGTTAAATTAAATCCAATAGTTTATGAAATTTTGGGCTTATTAAGAATCAATACCACCAAACACAACCTTTATTGATAAATTAAAAAAATTATCATTTTAGTCACCCAATGGGGTATGATAAGATCACAATATCTCATAAAAACATTGAAATCATTGATCTAAATAATAACCCACACATATATTCAATACATATTTATTCTCTACAGTCCACACATAGACACTAATAACCTCACCATTTCCAAAAATAAGAACTAATACCTCAGCCCATATAATCTTGAGTCACCTTAGCTGTAAATAAGAACCGACCCCTCTATTCTATATAAAATTTTACCCTTATTCCACACATAGATATATATTCCATGTCCACTATAACATTAACACTTATTATCTACATATAATAATCAACCCTTGAGACCGCATAACACATTAATCCTTAGTCGGTGATACATCACTATTATTTAAGTCAATGATATTTATTATTCCCTAATGCATGGTTTATATGATTCTCATATACATATTATACACATATAAATAATATAATTTGATTAATTTTTCAACTAACATGTGTTATAACACATACTTGTGATTATTATGAAAGAACCCATGAGAATATTCCCATAGAAGATACATCTCTATACAATCCCATTTATCATTTATTAATAATCATATTGGTTGATTATATATTTAACTTTACCTAAATATATGTATTACTCTATGATTTCATCATTTATCTTCTTAATAATTAATCTTTACTTGGAAGAATGATAATATCAATACTAATAATAAATAAAAATTTACATGTTCATTTTTTTATCCCTATTTCACCTCATTTAGTCCCCTATGTAAATTTACCAAACCCCGTGTATATTTACTAGCATAAATCCCATAATGACATAACATTTTGGTTTGATATCTCATACAAATATCTTAATAAAATACTTTCCTATGAAAACTTATTTATTGGTATCAAATCCAAGTATTTATAGACATTCTACCAACATGAAATATATAATATTTTTTACTACCATTATTTAATGGTTATATAAATGTTTAAATAATAGTATAACAACAATTTTCTTACTATCAATAACTCAATATATCTATGGGGTTTAAATGAAATCTAGAGATGAGATGTCTAGTCAAGAAAAGTAGAAAAGTAATCAGAGGAAAAACATGAATCTATAGTACACTCACTACCTAACCCAAGAAAATATTTAATTTATTTTACCATTCCTTTGAAATTAACTTATTTAATACAATAGTCTAATTTAACCCTAGAATAATAATAGTCCCCATTAAAACATTTTTGAACCACCAAACGTTTTCTTTAATGAAATCAACCAGTGGTAGAAACTTCCACCCCACCATGAATCTAGTAGCCTTCACAAGAGTTTTTGTTAGACCTTCACTTCTATCATAAGACCTAAATTATTAAACACTTAAATATATCCATCATGGATTCCATCAACTAATATTTTTTCGTATAAATAAACACATTTAACAGTTAAAATAATGATTTTAAAATTAATAACTAACCAAATATTTACTAACACATTACATATAATACATTGAATTCCTTATATTATTATATTAGAATAATTAAGGTTCATTTTTCTTACTATTAAGTATTACATGTTCTTAAAAATTTTCCCAACATATAAACAATTATACATATGTAACTTTCATATATCATCCTTTTATATAATTTGATTAAGGGTTGTTGTGTGTCTTTTTGATCTTGTGATGCATTTATTATAAAAAAGATATAATTTAGTATGGATTTTTATCCCCTTATTGATCAAGACTATGATAATGTATCATCACTCCATGTTGGGAAACTTGTTATATTCTCATATATTAAATGAATTACATGGGATATTTTAATTTGTTATATTCAACCATTTTAATGATTATAATAGAAGAGTGTCTTGGATTATATGGGATTTCAATGTCATAAATCTCATGGATATATGTTATGTCTTTGATAAATTTATTTTATATTAATTCATAATGTTTGAAGATTTAATTATCAGATGATTTTTTAGATATATAAGATTTATGTAGATCATGTTAGATCCATTTATTTGTTGAGTAGTAATAACACTTTATTATAGGGTTCTATTTTATTATTATTATAAATTAGAAACTCAATGTTATTATTTATAATAAAATGTTCATCTCAATCATTAATAAAGTCTACATATATAAATATTTATCATTTTTTTAATGGTTTATTAGAAATAAATATATTTTACCAGATTTATTTATCAAAAATACATTGATTCATATCCATAAATGTTTATAGGACATCCAATATATTCTTTTTTATAGTTTCACTTGTGGTTATATCTTAAATAATTAAATTTTAAATGAGAAAAAATTTTATGAGGTTTAATGATGTTTGTGTATTAAATAATATGGGTGCATTAAATCTCACATCATTGGGTGTTTTTTATTTACTTATGTAATATATTTGGATGAGGTTTTTAATATGGGATATTATACCATGAAACATATGATATCACACAACTACCTTTCCCAGTTTTATCTTATAAAAAATCTATCACAATTTTATTATAAGACATTATAGGATGCTATATCAAATTGGATATATATATATATATTATTAGTTTTTTTGTTTTAAATGAATTTATTATTTTCATGTTGACTAATATAGTATATTTTACATGATTATATATTATACTATATTGAATATGGACATTTTTAATGAATTTTCATTAATTATGGCCTCATTTATTCAATAAATGGACTCTTTACATTATATAAAATGATTTGAACAATGTTTATTTTCAATCTTGACAAACTGATAATTGATGCTCTTAATAACCAAATAAATAATTAATGTTTTTAATATTATCATTGAATGATAAATATTTTATTGGTTTTGAATCATGGTTCACTATGTCAATAGATTAGTTGCAGTGCATTAGGTCTTTCTGTTATTACTCAAGGATCTAAAACATGTATATGTATGATGGGTGGTTTGAATAATATAAAATATTTATTCAATTAATTCATATATATTTTAACTAAAAATATCTTAATTATATCAATGATTTTATGATTGGTTATTTACATTGTATTTAAAGCTCTTTTAAATTTTCAAAACACATTAAAACATAAACCACATTGAATATATAAATCAATTAGTTAAAGAAGATATTAAATCATACATTGAAAATTGAACAAGTTTTGTTGTATTTGATATAGGTATATACCATTTAAAAATTATGTTTTTATACTTTTCCAAGAACTATATGTATTTTAATATATTCCTTCCATAGAAAGGTATTTCATTAAATTTATTTTACAAGAATGAAGTTTTTTTCTTCTATGTTTCAGAACAAAATTTTTTATAAATATGTAATTCGTGTTAACTAGAATTATATATTATATACAATTTTATATATTGTGTACCTTAAAATAAAATTTATTATAAAAAATTAATAAAGGTAAAAATTAATGATCTAAACACTACATATTGAAATTTTCATCACCCAAGATATATAAATGTGAAAGGAAATCAAATAACATTTTCCAATTAATTTTTTGGATTTCTTGATTATGAATATTTCAATAAATATAAATCTATTTTATAAGATAAAATGAAAAAAAATACTTTTTGAAAAATGGATAATGATAATGTTTTTGGTTTTTTATAGTGCATCATTACCATAAATGGTTATTTTTTTAGGTGTGGTTATATGCTACTCATGAGAATAAATTTTGATACCATTAAAATATTAAATGTTATTTGAAAATTATGTATAGAATAAGCTTTTTAAGAGTATTATGATACATTGAAAAAATAAATGAAGTTATTTGTTGATCTCATAAATTAATAAAATTATTTTTATAAAAATCATTATTTTTATTACACACTTAAACGTGATTTAATACATAAACATGAACATAATATAATTTTTAGGATAGATAGGTCTAGTGTCTTGGGAAATTATGAACATTAAATAACAAATTAAAACACGAAATAATTTTTTTTTCAATCTTCTTTTACATGACCAACTCAGTCTTTCATACTTAACACTGCATGGGATATCCAGAGGACATACATAAGAAAACAGTTAGCTATAAGGCTTATTATGGGATTAAACAAGTAATAACACGAAAAATAAAATAAATGTTTTGAAATAGGAATGTCAACGGAGAACCATATAAACAAGAATATAAAGTCATGATATAAAATGTTTATCATCATATGGAAATGTGGAAATAATATACAAATGGTGTTAGCATGATCCATGGATCATTGCACATGGATTATAATGAGTAAACCCTTATTGAACGAGAATTATAATGAGTAAAACCTAATGAAACATGAATTAGAATGATTAATTTCTCATTTCACATGATGTATCATGACACTAAATATTACCCAATTAATTGAAGAACTAATAGAGAACATCCTTCCTAAACATTTCATTTCATGCATAAGTGTGCCACATGGATCATATAAAAAGTAATCATTCAACATCATAAGTTATTACACAATTAAGGAATGTGTAATACATATACTTAAGTACAATTCAATAAGTATATGTATATAAAGGTGAATACCCTTGATAGAGAAATGGGTATAGATTTCACTACATGATGATTTTGGCTACGAATATTCATTGTGCAATTTCGGAATCATAACAGCGTCATATAGAAATTCATAAAATGGGATGATGAGAGAGAAATTGTTATCTAATAATTTATACATGAAATATAAATTACGGTGATCATGTAACATAACATCCCAACATATGAAATGGAATATAGATACATAATATAGAATAAATTCTTAAATGTAAATAATAAGAGACAATTCCCTTACAATTTTTTTGCATGGTGACGAGTGTTCACGAAAGGCATTAATATGAGAAAGGGGTATCTCATAATTAAAACATAAGTTGGAAATTATGGGGAGGTTCAAATTCATACCCCAACATTTTTAATTTAAAATAAAAGGGTAACACAATATTAAGAAACAAGGATGAAAATGAGAAATGATGGATTTCCTTATGAAAATTCAGCATTATAACAGGTACACATAAGGGTTCAGAAGAGGTATAATAAGATATATATGGAATATCATAATTTATAAATCATATGGGATGTAAGTAGGATATTTAAGAACATATCTGAACATAGTAATATAAATGATTAAAAAACATAACATGGATAGAATTCTTGATAAAAGAGGTGGGTGGAAGATCCCTAACAAAATTTCGACATAGTAACTGCTTAGGTAAGGGTAAAAATGAGGGATAATAAATAATAACTCAAAAAAATTACATAAAATTGATAGTAATATAATTATTCTAAATGAATGAAATCATAACCATTATAAATTACATGAAGTACATTCAAATATAAAGCCTGAATTTTAATGGAGGAGAGGAAAGTGAGGATCTCTTACTTCAAAGTGTGATCCCAACGACTTGGGAGAGGCTAGGGTGAGGATTTATGGGAGAATGGGGCACCATTGGAGGTCAATATAGATTTTTTAGAATATGTTGGTCAAGCAACAAATGGTTTTAGAGAAGATGAATGAGAGTTTGGGTGGGTTTATATTAGAAATGGGAGGGAATTCTTTATTTTTTATCTTTTCAACACAACACATTATAATATTCAAAACCATAAACCATATAATGGTTTTTGAAGATCGTTTCTAGAAAAGGGGTGTTTTATACAATATTTTTTAAGGAAAAATGTAGAACATATTAAAATATTACCCTTTCGCATGTAGTGGTGAGTCACACTCTCAAGGAAATCATTTTAAACTTTTAAAATATTTTATAAGTCTTGGAGGGTCCATAAGGCATTATAAAATTAGTCAAAAAAAATAAAATCACATTATTTTGATGTTAAAACATATATTTTCTGAATATTCCTTTTATAGTATTTTATTAAATCACTATCGGGCCATGATGAGGTCATAAAACACATTATATATTTATAAGATATTTAATTTTTCCCCAAAAATTCAATTATCGTAGAAAATTTTAAAAAAACCAATGGAAAATTTCAATATAATTATTCAAAAAATAATATACATTTTGTCTAAATAATTTTAAAAATAAGTGAATTTTCACTTTTAAAATAAAAACTTTAATTTATTGAAAATTGATGGGTTTTGACAAAAACAGTTTCCCAACCTTAATTAAAGATACAATTAACATCATAAAAATTATAAAATTATATAATAATAATATTTTGTAAAATATTATTTTTTTAAATAATTAAATAAGTCATAAAAATATATTCTTTACATAAAAATAAAATTTCAGTTTTATCATATCATAATATAATTCTTATCAATGTCAATACTAAATTTTTTATAGAGTAAAAACAATAATAAGTAAATACAATAATCCCATATAATTAAAAATAGTGTTCTTATTACACTATTATAATAAAATTATTAATAAATTCTCAGCTTGATATAATAATTTATTTATTTCTAAAAGTAGAATTTTACCTGAAAAATCAATTTATCTAATTCATTTTATTTTTAAGAAAAACTATTCTCATAAAGGAATTTATGGAAGAAGAGTTTTATTTATAAACAGAGATTACACAATAAGTAACTAATAATTTATTACATAACCCCTTATAACACCCTCATAAGACCTAAGGGTAAGGTGTGTGATGGTGATCGACTCATGGGGAGGCTTAGATAACATCACCCGGGTGGTAATATCTATAATTTTGAACTTCTCATGTAGGTAATTATGTTCATGTTTATTATGTTGAAGTTCGTCTTAGGCTTGGTCAAGAGTGATGCCCAGTGATTCCACCTTCTTTTGGAGCTCTGAAAAATGAGCTTCGTATGGCTTGAGTTTACTAGATGAGTCTATCACCACCTTTATCCCTGTTGAAATTATTTTTTAAAACCATATATTTATTCTGATCATATGATCATTGCTAAAGAGATATAGTATTAATTCTAATGGAATTTAATAGTAATTTAAACCCAAAACTAAATGAAATAGTGCATGTGTTTTCTATATTCATAATCCATGAAATGAAATAGATTTTTATTCAAAATGTTTGGGTCGTTACAACATTCCCCCCATAAGAAA
The DNA here is from genome assembly GCA_963277665.1 of Viscum album. Lineage (NCBI taxonomy): Eukaryota > Viridiplantae > Streptophyta > Magnoliopsida > Santalales > Viscaceae > Viscum > Viscum album. The sequence continues at coordinate 1,039,151,348 of OY728146.1, forward strand.
TATTTCCCTTGAAATTTTCTTTTCCCACACTAATGAAGATGAGGGTAACTCTACTTAATCACTTACTTCGGTTCCCATGCGACTTTTTCAAACATGTGGTTTTCTCACAACACGTTGATGAGGGTCATAGTCTTATTTCATTGAATTTTTTCTCTATGATCTAATATTTTCACCAGATTATCTTTCCAGGAGAGGTCATTCTCCAATGGTACCACCTATGGATTGAGTAAATGCGATGGCTCATGAATGTAATTCCTCAAAGTAAAACATGGAATAAATCATGTACTTGAGACAGTTTTGGTGAGAGTGCTAGTCGATATCCCACTACTCCAATGCAATCAAGAATCTCAAAATGGCCTATGTAACTTGGAATAAGCTTTCCATTCTTATAAAATCTCAAAAACCTCTTCCATGGTGATATGTGGTGGAATACCATGTCACTAACATCAGAATCTATGTCTCGTCGAAGGTTCTCAACACCACACTTTTTTCAAATATGAACATCTTTAATATGCTGCTAGATGGTCTTAACCTTATCCACCATTTCTTCTTCCATTTCTGGAACTATAATTTTTCTCTCCCTAGCATTATCCAAATATGTTGGCGTTCTTCACCTCTTCCCATAAATTTCTTCATAAAGATCCATTTGGATTCTTGGGTGAAAATTGTTGTTTTAAGAGAACTAAACCAGAGTAAAATGTTGATCCCATCTTCCTTTGATGTCCATTTATAATTCCCTCAAAATATACTCAAATGTTTCGATAATCTTCTCAGATTGGCCATTAGTTTGTGGATGATAATATGTACTGACATTCGGCTCAGTATTCAGAGAATGTTGGAGACTATTTTAGAACGTAGAGGTGAATATTGGATCATGATCGGATACATTAGAGTTTGGAACACCATGCATACATACCACTTCTATAATGTATATCCATACCAGTTGATCCAATGATAAATATTCTCAAATTGCAATGAAGTGTGCAGTCTTTGTAAGAAGATCAAAAACAACCCAGATAGCATTGTTTGCTTTGGATGTATTAGGATGTCTAGTAACAAATTCCATGGTGATGTTTTCCCATTTCCATGTTAGTATGGATAATGGTTTCACCATCCCCTTAGAATTCTTCACATAAGCCTCTAGTTGCTGATATAACAGGAAATTTTATGTATACTCACTGATATCTTTATTTATGTTATCCCACCAATAATTCTCTTATATATATCGATATATGTTTGGCCTTCCTAGGTGAATAGAGAAATTATAACTTTGTGAATCATCCAAAATAACTTTCTTTAGATTTGGATTTAATGGAACACTTACTCTTGACCCAAATCTAACAATTCCTTCTACATAGACAATGAACTCTATGTATTTCCCTTTTCTAATAGTTTACATTTTGTTTTGAATTCTGACATCATCATTTTGAGAATCCTTTAAACATTCAAAAAGAGATGATAAAAAATAATTTCTGAATGGATTTATTTTTTTCCCTTCTTTATGATTCCCATGTCCATCTTCCTCAAATCTAAAAACATTGGATCCTTTTCAATTATCATCAATGATAGAATTTCTTGGTCCATTCTACTTGGAGCATCTTCCACATTCTTCATTTTCCCAGGGTGGTAATGGAATGAGTAGTCATAATACTTGTTGAGCTTTAACCATATTCATTGGAGCATATTAAACTCTTTTTATGTGAATATATATTTGGGGTCTTTGTGATCTATATATATTTCACACTTATCCCCAAAGAAAAAACACCACTTCATTTTTAACATAAAGATCATTACTACCAACTCCATATCATGTGTTGGATTTTTTTTTCACATGAACATTCAACTACCTTGATGAATTAGCAATGAATTTGTCCATTTTGACTAATGTTACATAGAACGGAGAATTATAAAATTTTCATGAAAAACATTCCCACAAACTTCAACATGAGATACAACACCTATAAAGCTTTTACCTAATTATTTATCATCATTTCTTCTATGGAACCAATGGTTTTAGAAAACAAAAAAGATATACTAATAGGGAATGGATTGAATTAAATTACGAAATACACTAAATTTATGTAGTGGTTATATATATTTCATTCATGATTATCCATCTTAGCATAGGGCATACAGTTCTCACTCGATCATGGATATTGTTGATGCTCATCTTGCTTCTCAACACTTGTAATAGAGAATCAGTGTGCATAATGCCTTACATCTCCACATTTATGACCTATAACCATGTAAGATACCTCATATGGAACTTTGTTTTCACCCATAACATTATCCATTCTTTCATGTCAATTGGATACATTTTTACCGTCCTTTCCCCATAAGAAACCTCTCCTAGTCCCTTTTTGAATTTTACCTTGTTTCCTCTTTCCACATTTATTGCATGAAGGAAATTGGGTATTATTTCCCTTATCATCTTTATCAGATGTACTTTCAAGATATGTCATCTTCCTTTTCCTTGATGTCCTTGGGCATTTAAAAAAAGTACCAATTATTATTCGTGATTTTTGATAGCTGGTTTGGCATTATGACAATATTTCCTACTTGATCTCCCATTAGATTGGGAATCTCATTGGGACATTCATCATATTGCCCTTCACATCGACTGTTAGCTCGATTCCTCATATTACCAGCCATCATATAGAATAAAAGAAAAATTAGGGATGTGTTTCTTAAATATTTTAAGACATAAAGGGAAATCCAATGACATTAAATGAATAACTTATAAATAACATTTATTTACATTAATTATGAATTTATAGTCTTCAATCTATGTTATCTATGATCTACTTCCCAACATATATTTTCACGGGAATTATTTTTATTACCTAAATAATGGTTCAATATAATCTTATGAATTTACCAAATCATATACCACAGGATTATCGAACCAAGGGTGAATTAAGGCTCATTTTCATGCACTCTTTCCCATTCAATTCTAGCTCAAAGCTGTGACTTTGGGTTTTACCCCTAGATACATTTGGGAAAGAGACACATCTACATTTTCATATCCAGACAAGGATATACTTTCTTGATAAACCACTAACTATATACTCACCAAAATTTTGGACTTATTTTATTATACTCATTATTATCCAAATTATTTAATTGAATTTTTATATTCTGAATCTAAAAAATAACTAAAAATATCCTCTGTAGTTGGGGTTTGTCTTAGTGGTAAGCACCCCTTAAATCTACCTGAAAAATGGGGGTTCAAAACCCATTGGGCACAGGTTACTGTAGCAGTACTGTAGCGTACTGTGGCAGCAGTGTACTGTACCAACGGTGAGCACTGTAGCGGTGGCAGGACACTGTAGCGGCGGCAGAGTACTGTAGCGGTGGCGGGTACTATGTAGTACTGTAGCAGTGCAGGTACTGTAGCTGTACTATTCACAGAATGGGCTTCGGGCCAAAAAAAATGGGTCTACGGGCCATGTAATGGGCTGAATTCCCACTGGGCCTTCAGGCTATGTAATGGGTCTCCTTCTACCCAGTTAAAAGAGGTCTTTTCTTTACTTTAATAATTAATGAGGCTTTGGCCCCAACTTTAAAAAAAACTAAACCTATCCTCTAATAACAACTGTAACAACCCTTCTCTTTTTTACAAACTTATTCATGATTTTTTACATAAAAATTAACTTAATATAACATCATGGATTGAGATAACATTTGTCTTGGAAAATTAGGACCATTACTTAACAACATAAAACATGAAATGAAATGTCCAAATTTCAACCATATTTGACATGACCAACTCATTCTTTTGTACATAACAATACATGGAATAACCTAAGAACATACATAAGAAAGGGGTGAGCTATAAATACCAGTAAGGGAGTAAACAAGGAATAAAATTAAGAATAAAATACATGTTAGTAAATATGAATATCAACATGGAAAAATAGAAAATATAACATAATGGAAAGATATATCATGATTATCATAACATTGAAATGTGGTAACAACATACCATATGGTATTAGTATGAGACAAGGCTCATTGAACATAGATTAGAATGAGTAAACCCTCACGACAAATGAATTAGAATGATTAAACCACAATTTAACTTTAATTAGAATGATTAAACCCTAATTTCACATAGACTATCTTGATATTAAATAATACCCAATGCATTTGAGTGCTATGAGGGTGCACCCTTCATAAACCTTTCATTTCATGCATATGTGTGCAAAATGGATCATATAACATAGAATCATTCAACATCATAAGTTATTCAATGATTAAGGGATGTGGAATACATAAATTTAAGTAGAATTAACTAAGTATATGTTCATAATGGTTAATAGCCTTAATAGATAAATGGGTCTGTTATTCACTACATGAGGATTTTGGATTGGAAAATTCGCAGTGCAATTTTAGAAGCATAACGATGTCATATAGAAATTCATAAATTGGGTTGATGAGAGATAAATGGGTATATAATCATTTATACATTAAATATACATTATGGGGATCATGTAAGATAATATACCAACATATGAAATTGATTTTAGATACATAATATAGAATACATTCTTGAATGGATATAAGAAAAGGGAAATCCCTTACGGAATTTCGGCATGGTAACGGGTGTACAGGGAAAGAATTAATGGGAGATAAAGGGGTATCTCATCTTATAAAATATTTAGGGAAGTATTTTAGATGTTATAAGTCATACCCTAGAATTTTTAATTGAAAATAAAATGCTATAATAAAATAGATAAACCTACAAAAAATGAGATAACATGGAATCCATTACGAAAATTCAGCATGGCAACTAGTTCACATAAGGATTCATATGATGAATAAATTTTAGTCAAATCGACTCTCAAAATTTATAAATAAAATAATTATTCTGTTGGATATTTAATAACATGTACATAAATAGGAATAAATTGGATTAAATAACATAATAAGAAATAAATGCTTGATAAAAGAGGTGGGTGGATTATCCCTAACGAAATTTCGGTAAAGTAACATCTTATGAAAGGGTTCAAATAAAAGAGTATAAATAATACAACATTAAAATTAAATCAAATTGATAGTAAAATAATTAATATAAAAGAATGAAATTATAACCATTATAAATTACACGAACTACTTTCAAATATAACGCTTGAATTTGAATGGAGGAGAGAAAAGTGGGGATCCCATACATGGAAGTGTGATATCAAAGGTTTGGGATAGGATTCAGAGAATATATTTAGGGGATTGGGGTGCCTTGGGTGGAATCTAGTGAGTATGGAGTAGAAGTTCATCTACCTACAAATGGTCTGAGTTAATAGAAATGGGAGGTTGGGTGGGTTTATATAAGAAATGAGGGGGATTATTTATTATTTAGGTTTTGAACACTAGACATTAAAATATTCAAAACCACAAACTATCCCATGTTTTTTACCATGGTTTTTACCAAATGGGATTGGTATAAAATATTTTATAATTACAAGGTCCAAAAATATTAAAATATTATTCTTCCTTATGTGGAGGTGAGTCACACTCTCTAGGAAAACCACTTTAAAACGTTAAAATGTTTTATATGTCTTGGAGGGCCCTCTAATAAATTTTAAAATTAATAAAAAAATGTAAAATAACATTATTTTAAAGTTAAAACATATTTTTTCTGCAAATTTCATTTATAGTATTTTATTACAACACTATTGGGTCATTATGATGTCATAAACCACATTATATATTTATACGTTTTTTAATTTTTACCCAAAAATTCAAATGTCTCATAAAGTGATGAAAAATTCACCACCGGATAATTTTGACAACCTGATTCCAATAATTATATTCAATTTTTCTATGTAATTATATATATATGTTAATTTTCACTATTAAAATAAAAACCAACATATATTGAAAATTGAAGGGTTTCGACAAAATGAGTTTCCAATCCTTAATAAAAGGTACATTTGACTTCATAAAAATTATAAAATTATATAATAATAATATTTTATTAAAAAACTATTTTTATCCAAAAATTCATTAATTCTTCAAAATAAATTCTTTAATTGAAAATAAAATATCATTTTTATCGTATCATAATATAATTCTTATCAAACTAAATAATTATTCATTTATAGAATAAAAAAATATAGAATAAATATTACCATCACTTATAATTAAAATGAGTGTTCTTATGGCACTATTATATTAACATTATTAATTAAACCTCAGTTTATTATAATAATTTATATATTTCTAATAGGTATAAATTTACCCAAAAAAATAAATTTATCTACTTCATTATATTTTTAAGAAAAACTATTCTCATAAAAGAATTAATGGAATATGACTTTTATTTATAAAAACATATTACAAAATAATTAACTAATACCTTATTACATAACCCCTTATAACACCCGTATAAGACCTTAGGGTAAGGTGTGTGATGGTGACAGACTCATAGGGCCGCTTAGATAATATCACCTGGGTGGTAATATCGATTTACTTGAAATTATCCCGTATGCGATTTTGTTAAAGCTTAACGTGTTTGAGATCATATTCGGCATGGTCAAGAGTAAAGCTCAGTGATGCTACCTCTTTTTTGAGCTTCATAAAATTAAATTCATGCGGCCTGATTCAACAGTAAGATGCCATCACCACCTTTTTTTATGTCCAAATGATTTTTTAAAACCCTTTATTTGTAGTAGACATGTGATCAATGTTCAAAGGATATATTATCAAGAGTAACGATATATAACCTTCATTTAAACCCAATAATAAATTAGTGCATGTGTTTTCTATATCCATAATACATTAAGAGAATTTGAATTTTATTCATAATTGTTAGATTCATTACAATTTTGGAGTATTGTATTGTATCAAAAGTCACAAAAACTGGAAAACAAAAATATAATTATCTATCCAAATAAAGGAATCGAGCATATTTAAAAATAGTATTATAAATGGAGTGTTTCATAAATCCAAGTATTATATTTCTTGTTTATGATATTTAAATACTTATATTTTCACATAATTTCATATAATACTTGGAAATGGGAAAACATAAAATAATGTTTCAATTATGAAATCCACCATCTTTTCATTCATTGTTGTTTGAAAATTTTAGGAATTACTAAAAAAATTTACTTCAACCAGGTTTCGAAATAAATTAAATTTTTTTTTATATCTAATCAATCATATAGAAATAAATATTATGTCATTTTTTATTCCATAGAGATTAATGAATTTTCCTCATACAAGTAAATATCTTAAGAAAACATTATATGTTAGTGAACAAATGGGGGGATACCTGAACATGGTGATATTGAAGTCCAAAAAGTATGTTAGGTTTATATGATAAATAAATTTTTTTATTTAATAATAGGTAATAAAATATAAACCAATATAAGATATTATAAAAATTAAGTATCTATTTTTTAAGACCCAAATAGATGAATCTTTATCATGTAAAATTCGGAGTGAATAAAATTCAAAAATGAAAAACCTACTTTCTAACAGGTGCTTATTACGTATTCAAAATAAGAATTTTGGTTAGATGTATAAAATATTTTATTTAATATATATTTATATATATATATATATTAATCATTTTCAGTATTTATTCTATTTATATATAGGGGTTATACTCTTTTGGTAAAAAAATTAGAATGAAAACTAATTTGAATGATATCATTTCATCCTATAAATTTTGGTTTATAGAAAAATAGTATAATCAAATTCATTGCTTTAACTATTAAAAAATATTTAGTTCATCGATGTTAGAACCACTATTGTACTATTCACCCTAAGAGTGGATTTAATTTGGGTTAGAATCATTTCACATCACAAAGATCTTGTTCAAATGTAACTAGAAACTCAATAATCTATCACAATAATCCATCCAAGAACATTATCCAGGTAATAAAAATATGTATCAGATATATGAATATTTTTCTTAGTTCACCCACATATGTTATACAGAAGGATCATACAAAGGTAGCATTGAAATATATAAAAAAACTAATATATTTAAATGTGAAAACAATTTTTTGATCATTTCACTATTGTGTTCAAGGATCATAACATCTTATTATCGCTCTACGTACAGCCTAAATTAAATAGCAAAAATATTTGGGCACTTAAAAAACATCAAGAAATAACTAATCTAAATGAATACATAAATCTCATATTGGTGTTTCTATTTTTATCTATCTCTATTTATTTCATTATTTCATTATTTCATTATTCATTCTAGAGATAATCACAACTAATCATCCAATCCTATAGTGATTCAATAATTATCCCACAGCACAACCCAATTTTTTTCTTTCAAAAATCTATTTTTCATTGTTCATAGTAATCCTATATTTTTTTAATCGATGGGTTAAAATATAATTTCCCTTCAAAATAATCAAGAGTATCAAATATTTATCTCACATTAATAAATAATATTTTCTATTTTTTAGAAATACATAATTCTATGAAACATATAGAAATCTCTGAAATAATTGATTCATTGTGTATAACATTATAGTCATCTATTTAAGAACCATACCTTCTAGAAACCATGGATTTTTAATATGCCTATCCTAAAAACCATTCATTTTTTAAATTTGATAAATCCACCTAAAAACATCAATTATGTGTTGAATGAAAATGTGATGTGTTTCATTACATTCTTTAAAACCACAATATTTAACAATAGACTTTTTTTTATATTCAAAAAAATATAAGAACACTTTTAATAAAATACGACTCCAATAAAATAATAATATTACAAAAAAATTTATTTATCACATTAGATGGAACCAAATAATTATGTTTTAAAATAGTATTTTTAAACTCAATCCTTTAAACATTGAATTTTGATGAATCTATGTCAATGAATGGGAAAATATAAGAATCATTTCATAGAAAGAATACATTATTATTTTCTAACATTTCACAGAAATATTATCCTCTTAATATTTATCAAAGAAGATATTTAAAAAAAATATAAAATAATCGTAGTTTAGTTTTATCTAATATGACTTTGTTTCTGGAAAATTATACACTAATGCTAATAAACTTCTTAGAATGTGTCAAAAAGTTCCCTAACATCATATAATACATATGTTTAAAATAATTAAATCCATATTATATTTAAATTATATATTAAAATTATATCAAAATATATCAATATTTTATATATACTTTACCAATTTAACAGAATATTTACAGAACATATTTCTAAAAAATTATATAGTCATTAACAATACCATATTTACAAATTTATAATTAGTTTACAAAAACACAAAATATACATTTGTTAACATAAAAAGAATTTCCATTTTGATCGATATTGGTTCAAACATTCTACCCCATTAGGTTTTTCGGGAATTTCCATTTCTTATATATTTTAAATTTTTTGTTGAAAAGTACCATAATGACGAAAAATAGTATATAAAAACGGAAAATTCATATATCACTCTCATTTAACATGATATATTTTTAAGAAAAAATAATTATTATTGTGTTATTTTTAAGATTACTTCTACACACATTGAGTCTTCAAACCAAAAACTAATAAACAATACTCCTATTTTCATCTTAATGTTCCACACATATAGGTCATTTTATTCTTCATGGATAATATCTCAACTTCTATTCATGTATCATGTTACATAATCTACTCCTTTGAAATGATATATAAATTTTCTCCCCTCTTATAAATAAACAAATAATAATTTCTTTTTTCCCTCTCGAAAATATCATTTTTAATAATATACACATATTAATATATGGTAATTATCCAATCCATTTTCTGTTTTGTGAGGTTCTTAAAATATAACATAAAAATAATTATTAACTATCAATAGTATATAAATTGTCGTATCTATTATATTTCTTATAATGTGATCTACATCCAAAACATAATCTTATAACTTTTCCAAGATAAAACCTAATCTCAATATATCAAGCCAATGCATTTTTAGTATTTTTTTACTAAGATAATTTTCAACTTTTTTTCCTAAATATCAACCTATTCATCTTTAATTATTCACCAATATCATTCAACATTTTTTTCATCGAAATAAATTAATTATAATCCTAAAAAGATAAAATACACTCAATTTCAATTATATTTTATAAATTAATATCCATATCTTTATTAGAACTACAATGTTAGTTTTTATTGAAAAATAATTATCCTCCACTCATAGATTATATATATATAAATTGTCATTCCCAATACCATTATGAATAATCCACCATATATAATTTATTTTATTCATCGTTAATCAATAAGAAATTAAGGGCACCCTATACATACATCGTGATCCTCATTTTTCAATAATGATTTCCACAATTAATTTTTTTTTAAAAACATCCCAAAAATAATGTTATATCAATAATTGAAATCTGTTATCCATCAAATAGATTAAGCTTCCAATCATTCCCAAGACTAGTGTTGGAGAAACATGGTTTCTAAATTCATGCATTCTATACTAAGATACCACAGTATTTTATGATGAAAATGACTTATAATAAATTTGATAAAACATTTCAAAATTAATATTTCTTATTTTTATTATGTGATAAATGGTTACATGTTTTATGATTCACTTTTATCATAATTATTAATGTGAAATCTAAAATCAGAGTTATTTCAAACTCCACATTCATAATTTTTTAAACCAATCAAATAAATCCATTGTGATTCTCCCAAATATGATATCAACAACATAAATGAGTAGCATAAATTATTCTCTCATTGATCTCTTTATATAATGGTTATGATTGAAACTATATATTTTTAATTCAAGCATCATCATGTATATTTCTAATCAATTATACCATGTTCTTGGTTATTTTTTAAAACTATATAATTTTTTTTGAGATAACATTCATTATATTCATTCCATATTGAAAAAACATGAGGTTTTTAATATTTACCACAATTTTTGCACCATTTAAGAACGTCAACATCAAATCCATCTGATAGATTTTAAAATTGCATTGAATTTCCACATCTAAAAATGATCACAGTTATTCAAATCATACAATTTGAGAAAATTTATCCTTAACATCAGTTGCATGAATTTGAAGATATCCTTTATAAAATAACATTTCTTTATTTTGAATTACATTTCAATCCTAATTATTATTCTATTAATGTATATTTTTTCATATAAAGTTATGATCATTCAACCACTTCCCCAAATGACATGTTTTAATAATTTCCATTAGATCAAACTAATCACTCATGTATTTTAATCATTAATCAACCAAATAAACTTATTTATAAGATTTAATATATATGTTTGATAAAAATATATTTGTTTCAAAATTCCGTACCCTCTAGGGTTGTGTTTGAGATATTTTATCCACAATATTACGGGATTTATTAGCTACAACATTTATTTTTATCCATTATGCTAGTGAATTAAACATATCATCTCTTTAATCCTCTTATGATTCAATATTAGGGAATGATTCATTTCTTCACATTTAATTTTATATAGATTTTAGATTCTTATTCGATTTATATAATTTTTTTCATTAACTTCTACATTTTTACTACCTAAAACTTATTATGTCCCCTATTAATAAACATATAGGATTTATACTTTGTTGAATAACCAAGAAATATGTCAATATCCACTATATTTTTGATATCATGACCAAACCCTAATATTTAAACCCAACCATGAGAAGAATCAATGTTCTAATCATCATTTCACATTGTAATCCAACCACTAAGGGATTGATAATTAATATTATACAACTATAATACCCAATGTGCAATGAAATGTGTATACAATTTTAAAAAAAATCTATTCAAAAATAGAACACTAAATAATATATTAAATGATCATGAAAATAATGTCTCAAATTAATGAAATGATAATGTAAACTCCATTCTAGAATACAACCATGTAAAAAATAACAAATCAACTAGTAATTACTCATATTTATCTATTTTTTACATTATGACCTATACTAATCATTTCATCCCAATGAAGTGGCATCCAAGTAATGTGAAACAATATTCAACATTGTCCATATTAGAAACTTTTTTCATATATAGTGGGTAAGTACAATACCATGAATGATTTCACCAATTCTCATATTCACACATGTTTATATGAAATAATTTTTTATTTAATATGCATTTGGTAAAGAATTAACTCCCAAATTTTTTTTATTAAATCACCATAATTAATCAATATAAACAACAATAATTAACTAAAAAACTACAATAAGTAATCATAATGAAAAATAAAAAAGTAATGAGCATATATTACCATCAATGATAAACATATCAACAATGAAAAAAAATTTATTAAATATAGCCACCTAAAAGAAAAAAATAATTTCCTAGAATCCAATAGAACACCACACACCCAAAATAATATCCAAAAACAAAAATAACCCTTAAACCTTATGTAACCATTCAAGAAAGTTTATCTTCAACTCAAAAGTTGACCAAAAACCCTCAAACCTCATTTTTATCACTAAATATGTCCCCAAAACCATGTGGGTCAGTAAAACCACATCAAGATATCATATCTGATGAGATACCGAATCCAATGTATGATTTTATAAGTATCATTTCCAAAACCACTCCAAAATAAATTTATAAACATAATTCAAAACCACTTAAAAATAATCTATTCCACCCAATAAAAACAAAGATAATGTTAATGTCATTATTTCATTTTCCCAAACCGGTAATTAAATACCTCCAAGAAATATAAAAATAAAACCATAATATATTTTATCAAAAAATAAAAATATTATGTATAATAATCAATAACTCAATTCCATAATTCAGTAAAAAAATGAACATAACACCAAATTAACATTTTTTAAAAGGCTCTCGGACACATGAAAATTTTCAATTTAAATATTCCCAAAATATATACACTAAAAACATTAATATCTAAATTCATATATTATCTATTATTAAATTTATTTTATGTTTTTATTGAAAATAATTTAATGAATAACATCATTTTTATTTCAGGAAAATTTCTTATAACTAGAATAAAATATAAGAGACCACCCTCATTTCTAATGTCAACATCAAATACCTAATTAATAATCCATAACCACCCACCTAGAAACCCTAAATAATTAATTAATTGGGAAACACTTAACATCCAAAAATTTGGCATTAAATAACAACAAAAAATATATAATCCAATCACCATAGAATTATGTATCAGTTGAAAGAAAATTAGGCAATATTTTGTAAGGATAACACAATTCCTCAATGAAACACTACAACAAATTATCGAGATCCCATAACTGGTGAGGGAGAGAACTAGGAAGATGAAGAATAATAAGAACATGAATTACCTCATATCCACTTGTGTAATAGAGGATGAAATATTCACTTGAATCGAGAATAACACTCGATAACACCATATCCAGAGTTGAGATCAAAATGGGTAAGGATGGGAGGTAATTAGGGTTTATCAAATTTGTTTTCAAGTATTATTAAATGTTTTTAATTTCTTAGTATATTGAAATCACCATGAAATACCTATTTTCCAAAAACAAACAGTTCATGCTTTCTAATATAATGAAGGGATAATATAGAGATCATGTAGATAATTTTAACTTCCCACTACCCAATATTTTTTTTATGTTTAATGGACATTGAGCCTATATAGAAGAGAATTCGCATGAGAAAAACTTTTCTAAACATCTATACAAGATTTATATTCACAAAATACTTAATTTCAAAAATATAAAAACTGTCATAGATCCAATAGTGTCATAAAGAAAATTAAAGAACATATAAGTATTAATTTATAAAAATTATTCATGTAAATTCCATGAAACTATATCTAATAATTAGTATTATACTAAACATCTATAAATAATGAATATTTAAGACCCTATAATTTGAAAAATCTTACAAATAATTCAAAAAGATCATCAATAATAGCCATTCATAATTAAACCCTAATATATTCCTTTTATCTCAAAACCTTAACTATAAAATTCTACCAAAACATTTTCATCCATGAAAAAAGGAATAAAAAATTTGTGTAAACACCAAGGAAAATGGAAATATGAAAACTCTACCCACCATCACAAATTTTACCCTTAAAAAGATACTGATCATCTACAGCATAAAAATCCTTGAATGGGAAAAAAATTCATCAACATACTCTCCAATACAAATAATGTCTATACATAACCAAAAGCATCCTATTATATATTGTTATCATCATATATGACCTATAACTACTGAAATTCTACATCCAACCCCATTACATTACATTTACCTCTCATATACCACACAAATATGTTATCCCATAATTATACTCAAACATAGAAGCTACGAATCACAATCTTACCCAAAAAAATATTATATATCATATCATTACTAATCCAAATTATTCCCGTAATGGATTAATCAGATTGAATTTGAATGTAATTTAACCTTTTAGGATATCCCATTACCATAAGAATTTTTTCACGCCTATCATTCATTTATCCAAACCATCATGTAAAAGAAAAACACTAAAAAAGTAAAATTATAGCCACAAAATTATCACAATCAATGGATAATTACGTTGCCCATAATTTTAAAAAATAAAATAATATAGAACATTTAACTAATTACATCAAAATCCTTTTTTCCAATCAAAATGCACATGTGCATTGGGTTCCAAATAAAATATTAACATCTCATTTTCATCACTACTCAGAAGGGATTATTATGATTTCCCACAGAAATCTACCTTTACCAATATGTATTTCAATATTTTTGACCATGCACTACACCTTTAAACTCACTAAAATTAGATCGATACAATCACAACAAAACAATATTCTCAACAAGTGATTCACATTTTAAAGTGACAATTCATTTATCCAAATGGAAATGCAACTATTAACCCCATTACAAAAACCATTAGCTACACGTTTAACCATCATAAATTATTTTAACAGGTATTTAAAATCTATATATGGCATGAAAATATCAAAATCTCATTCCACAACCACTATATATTTCAAATCTAAAGAATAACCTTGTCATCTGTCATCACTTCAAGAACCTTTGATTGTATAGTTTAAATCCATTTACCTAAATACCAATACTTCATATATCCATTTATTATTCTATGAAAACTATCCATACTCCAATAAAAAAATCTATGAATATTATACCAAACATATCCCTACCCATGAAAATCGACCACCATCATGTGAAAATATATATACCAAAAAAGAAAAATATGACCAATATTAAAATAAAATATCACTTTATAACACTACACCTCATATAAAAATTAATAACTAAATGATACCAATATAGATCCACATCAAATATAATAAGGTGTAAAATTACCAACTCAAATTTAAATTTTCATGTAAATAAACTAATTTACGTGAGGGACCCAGACTAAACCACTACCTCAACATAATGACACAAATGTAAAATTATAAATTGTTAATTAAACATCTGATAAACTGGGCAATGATGAAAAAATTTAAATATATATAGTTATTATAAATGTAAATTAAGACTCTAATAAAACCTTTCACACATCTCTGCATGAAGAAACACACAAATTCACAACCGAATTTGATAAACCATATGAAATAATATTCCATACTATACAAAAAGACTTTAATGCTAATTTGACACTATCATATACCAACTGACCCCTCCATATCAAATGGATGAATCATACAAATGTAATTATTCATATTCCAAGCCCATTAATCATATTTGGATTTATTATAAAACATATCCAACATTAAATCCAATAAACAAACCCATTTCTCTTGAGTCTGACCCACTTGTTACAAATATGATGTATAAGGGGAAAGACCAATATAACATTAGATAACCCACCCAATTCCTACCAATATTATCACAAATCAGAATATTTAGAAAACCACCAATTTTGACATCAAAAAGAATTATTTATGATACACTAAATTATTTAACCCATTCTAAAAGTATAAATTTTCAAATTATATTTAAAGACAAAATTAGTGCAACATATATGTTTTTTAACAAACAATTATTATAAAAATCATTAAAATTTAGACCTTGTCTAGATTTTCCAAACCCACCATACAATAAACATTCAATAGGAATTTTTTATACGAAATCACAAACAAGAAAAGAATTATTATAAAAACAATCATACTTTTGTAACTATTTTCAGAATGAAAAGTCGATTGATCTTAGAAAAATATATTAGGCTTTCTCAACTGAGGAAAAAAATTAATAATCAAAATTTTAACATCCAAAATATCACGAAACAAGGAAAATATTTTTATCCATCATAATCAAAAACATTTAGAAAATGAAAATATTCAATTTCTTAAAATATTGTTATATGATAAAATAATATTGAAAACAACCATTCAGAACGAAAAAATTATAATCATGTTAAAATCAAAAAAGATAATACCAAAACAATTAATTTCTTAAATTGAGTTTAAATAAAAGTAAATCATCTACAAAATACAAATATAGTGCTCAATATTAACACCACTAAAAAATAGTTTCCACAAAAAAATTCTCAACACTCAAAACATCATTTTAAATATTTATAACATAATATTTCTATTTAAAAATTAAAAAACATAAAATAATAAAGTTAAATAAAACAATTATCTAAATTAAATGACCCTAATGCCATCAAATGGACTACCAAGATTGTCCAATTTAGGTTTCAACCAAAAAATGTTTTTTTACCTTACCGATATAGTCATTTTCTAACATTTCCATTTTTCAATTCTAGTGTAATTTTATAGAATACTAACACCATTAATATATTATTATTTAGGATTTATATTCTTTCCATAAAGGTTATGTTTATAAAAATAAACTATTTTTATCTATTCGTTTGACGAAATTGACATATATTTGGTAATATTTCACATAAAAGTAGGATTAAACAAACAACATTTAAATATTTTATAATAAAGATTTTAATTAAAATCTAATTAAAAAAATTATATGTAAAGAATAGTTACATCAATTCAAAAAATAAAAATTAAAAATTAAATATGATATGAAAAGAATAGCTTTAAAACCATTAACTCCTCTACACAATAATCACCTATATAAAATGCCAATATTATAACAAAACATGTAATGAGAAATAATACCACAGAAGTATGAAGCATTTTGTCACATATAAAATTAAAAATATGGAAATGCGAAGTGTAGATATGGTATGTTTAGTGATGTTATATAGATATGAAAGAAATATATCCATTTAAAATTTTGTCATTACAATTATAGACATTAAAAATATAGTCATTCAAAATATGGTCCTTGGTTACATATCAAGTAGGTATATTTAAGATATGTACTATTATATGGTAAATTTAAAATAATACCACCAACATGAAAATAAAAATATGATAATAAATTATTATAAATATATATTTCTGTTATTGATAAATATGATTATGATTATTAAAATATTAAATGATATATATATATAAATATTTCAAATATTGGTTGTAATATGAATAGATTACAAAATTAAAATTTTATAATATTAATAATTTAATATAATTTTATCTATTAAAGAATATTTATTATAAAAGTAATATTTTATTTTTTTTTAAATTTTTTTTTTACTTTTTATTTATTTTATCTAAATATATTTAATTTTACAATTTTGGAATATTATTATTTATAAACATGTATATTAGTGTCTTTTAAATTAAAAAATTATATGAAATAATATAAAAGACACCTAATGTTTAAAACCTTCAATTGATCAAATATTGTAGTTTTTCTATTAATTTTGTATTTTCATATAAAAATTAAATTAATAAATTTTAGATTATAAAAAAAATAATAATAAATACATTTTGTATTTTTAATTACGTAATTATGTTAGAAAAAAAATTAGAATTGTTTTAAAAAACATGAGTTTTAGATGAATAGTTAAATACAAATATACTACGACTTTTATGCCATTATTAGAATATAAGTATGAAATAGGAATTTATGTTACCTTATAATTTAAAAAATATTTATTTTTTAATTGGAATTATCAATTTAAAAATTTCTATTATAATTTAAAAACCAATATTCTATTTTTGAAAACACATGTAATATTATTCAGAAAAATGATTTTCAAATATCATTCATTTATCTTAATAAATTTATTTTTTTATAATTTTAGAAATTTAATTATAGAAATTATATCATAAATTTAAACTCATTGGGTCCATATAATATAATAATTAATACTTAATTTTTTATTTAATGAGTATTTTGGGTAAAAACTCGTTACTGTGGTACATGCTTGAATTGAAAAGGTAATAATTCAAGGAGAAATGGGGTGGAATTTTTTTTATAAATTTTTTAAAAAATAATGATTTTATTTAAAACATTTCTATTTTCAAAACAATTATTTACCAAAAAATTTATCCATATTCCATGTTATTAACATCCTATTATTTATATGTTTTGGGTATTTATAGAAATTTCATCTATTTTCACTTTTAAAAGGTGGTTTCTTCTCCTCACTTCCCCTCACACAAAAATTCCATATTATCAACCCAAACTATTCTAAAATATCATCTCAACACCCCAATCCAAATTAAAATGGTTTTTTTCTTATCAAAATATCAACCCTTAAGGTCTTAGTCACCTTTTATATGGAGATAATTCATGAAGTGATGCATAAGTTCTCAACAAATGTTTCTGTATTCAATTTCATTATGTTCACTTATTCTTCGTGAAATTAAAATAAACCATGTCAAATTGATAAAATTAATGTACACATTATACACATATATTATTATAATTATGGTAAAATAATTTACCACTATCCCATTTATGAAATCCTCAAACACGCTCTCTCAGAATTAAGTTCTTTAAATATACTCATTATATTTCATGATTTGAAACAATTAATGTTACAAAATTTAAAAATTTGAAAACAAACAACATAATATAGAAATATAAATTAATTAAATACTCAAATACCATTTTTCTATATAATTTATACAACACATACATAACAATACCCATGTCTTTTGGTGTCTATTTCTACCACTATAATGAACATTTCTTATTACACATATAGTCATTAACATCTCCAATAAAATTATAACCCCATGAAACATTTATGGACATAATTTATTTAAAATAAATCTTCATAACCTAGTTAAATAAAAAAATATTAAGGTTGAGATATGATTCTCACTAAATATAATATATATTAGAAGCTATGAGGAGTTAATAAATCATAATATAGAAAATTAATCAAATAGAAAGTAGTAACTGAAATCATAGTGGATGAAAAGAATAATTAAATACATTAATGATCTAACTATGTAGGACTCATTCCAATAAATTATAAATTTACTAATTAAGGTATATATCAAATTTACTTTCAATATTAAGGAAGTATACAAATGATACCCAATACATAATACATGATAGTAAAAAAAATTCCAAACAATATGCAATCCAATTTCATATCACGACACTATAAATGTATCAAGGGGATATGTAATTTCAATCCTTGTCTATACCATCATGTACAATTCATTCCATTTATATTTACTGATCAATTTAATTGACAAATTATATGTTAACTCAACCAAAGCACGTTTATTTTGATTCAAGAAAACATAACAATAATAAACACCATTTCAACCCATGAACATTCAAAATATATATTTTTTCAATTATTACATATATAGAAGTTATAAATGGATATGGAATTAAAATTAAAAGAATATATATAATAATATGGATTTTAAAAAAAATATCCAAATAATGTTAGACATTATTAGAGAACGTGATCACAATAAGGTTAATAGTCAAGAGAAATTCAATAATGAAATAACATTGAATATGTCAAAAATATGAAATAAGACAACAAATTCATAATAAATAAAAGGTTTTTAGTAATTTAATGAAATATTTATAACAAAAAAGATAATATAAGTAAATCATTGGAAATAAATGGTCTTAAAATTTGGTAACATTATATAAATACAAAGTGATAAATTAGTTACAAAATTGTTTTAAATTAATTAAAGAGTAATACAATTTTATTAAAATTTTAAAAAATAATGGGAGAATAATTTTATTTCAAAATAACCATAAATTATGGTAAATTAATATAAAATAAAAATTATGGTCCTGATATTGGGGAAATCCATTCATTTAATGAACAATAAAACAATGATACATTTTAAATTTTAAGTAAAAATTTAAAAATACCATTTTGGAAAATGATAAAATATTCTTATAAAAAAATGAAATAACACAAATTATATTTTAAAATTAATTTAAAAAATAATTTTATAATGGTAAAATAATTCTTTAAAACATTTTAAAATTTATGGACATTGACGAAAATTTTTATCGACTAGAATGAAAATAAGTTCGATATTTTTTAAAAACCATTTTATCGACCGAATCAAGTCGAAAAGAAGGTAAAAATGGAACTAATAATTGAAAAACAAAAGAAAAACCCAAATTTTAATAAAAATAAGGTATTTGAGAAAGACATAACAAAATTTTCCCATCATAAATTTATGCATAAACAACACCCCATAAAAAGTGAGGTTATGAAATAATCTATTAGCACTTTGGTATGTTTTGAATCTGAACCACTTAAACTAATTAACACAATATGAAACTTTCAGGTAATTTAATAATATAAATTAGTGATATTTAATGATAATGGAGTATTTTATACACCATATAACTGAAAATAAGGTATAATATAAATTGTGTCCCATCAGAGTGAAATTTTAACAAAATTCCATTACAAATATAAAACTTTGGATGTGAGATATAATCAAAAAAGTAATTATTTATGAAATATTTAAATCCGAAAAAAGATTATGAAATATAAAGTATAATAATAAATGTTTACTTATCAATTAATATTTTCATTACATAATCAATTATGAAGTTATATGACCAAATAAATGTAAATTTGGTCAAACAAATACCATACATTTCCCTTTATGTCACCTCTATGTTATTGATATGAAATAAATTTTATGTGTTTTTTTATCCCACTAATATTTGAGGGTTGTTTTAATTTTTGTTTACATATATATTTGGGGAGAGGTTATAAATAATAAATTAATTTAAATTTTTTGAAAAATGTTGTAGTAACTCAGTTTTTATTTGAAAAAACAATTTGTATTTTTTGAAAATTTTAAAATTTTAAGTTTATAGTAACCCAATTTTTTTATACATAAGTATATATTTTTTATAATATTCAATAAATTTCAAAAATACATTCTATGTAATATAGAGTATTATTTATTTTTAGACTAGATATGAAACTTCCGTATTTATGAATGATCTTCAACATCTCTCAAAATGATATCCCTATTTAGTACTCTTCATAGACATAGCACTCATAAAACATTTCTTCATAACCCAAGGAAATATAACATTGAAAAGGGTGTGCTCAAATTCTTATAAATGGTAAACATGATATATATTAATTTATAATAATTTGAAATAATAAGATAATAATAATGGTATGAAATCACGGTCATAACTTATAATGGCCAAACATAATCTTCCAAAAATCATAAACATTTATTATGAAATACAGATTTATCATTTCAAGTGGAATTAATAATAGGAGTTAGAAATATTTATAAATCAACCGCTAACCATAACATCATTTCAAAAACTTTTTCCACCATTATAAGTATAAATACCATTTCATATGTAAATATTTTCCACTAAGGCAGTGAAAGCATTATATTTTTGGTATCAACTACTATTTCCCATAGAGGATCAAGCACATTGAATTTTTTCCCTTTCAGAATAAAGCACATGAACTTGTTTCCCATATATTATTAATTACATGAACATATTTACAATATCAAATCATGTATTTCTACTTTTTCCCATATCATCTCAATTACATATTTTTGTTTCCCATAGACATCCCAAGGGATATAATACCATCACAAATTTGTTGTAGGGATATATAATTATGGGTACACCCATTATAAATTTAAAACCATGAATATGTGTGACATATAACCAAAAAAAATTCATCATACCATCATATGAAAACTCATTAAAAACATGTTTCATTAACACTTCCTTAGTCCATCATAGCATAACCCCTATAAAATTAATGGGATTCAAAAAATTAAAAAAATATTTATTATAAACCATCTGTATATATATATAAAAAATATGGTGAAAATTTATAATATTCTTATTAAAACATAATTACCACCATAATTTATTATCATTGATGAATAGATATATCTCAGTAAGATCATTAAAAAATTATTCAGGAAATAAACTCTACATTTTGAAATCAATTCATTAAAATAACAATAAAAATAAAATATTATTTAAAAAATATATTGAAAATAATTTGGGAAACATGTAAAGGAATTTTCTTATCATTTATTGGTCATGATTTCTAGAAATTAAATTCATGTCGTGTATGTTAAAACAATGATTCCTTCCACATTTTTGGTAAGAAGTAAAAAATTATGTATTTTTGAAAAAAAACATGAATATTCCACACAAAATTTTATTGAAAAGTAAAACACGGGTCAAAATAACTTTTAACAATCCTAGGATAATACTTTAATGAAATTGAAATTTTTTTCAATGAAATATTAAAATATACGATAACATATATTTTCCTTAATAGATAAATATCGTCAGTTTACCTTAAAAACAATAATTCAGTCTCTTGGGTTTATGAGGAGATGAAAAATAAAAAATAATCTATTTAGTGTCCAGATATAAATAGTGGAGAATAATATAAATTACCTTATTGATAGGTATATCATGATATTATATCATCAAAAACATTATCCTAAGTAATCCCAATAAACAAATACATTTAAATCAAAATCAGTTAGCATATTGATAACATTTCAATCATAATACCGATGAAATAATAAAAAAATGAAACATTAAATTTCATTATCATGAATAAATTCATGAAATAACACGTTAAAGTGAATTTTTATACACCTAATAATAAAATATGAGTTCATAACATAATAGTTTTCTCCAAGATAACAATTTGAGATTGAAATTCCGTACCATGTTGGTAATATCTGAATAAAAACATCATGAATATAGAACCTAATAAGTATATTTGAATCTTAATAAATTTCATTAAAATCATTAGAGAATAAATTAATGGGTAGTATATACACCACACAATATAAACAAGTGGTAAATTTTGTATTATATATATGATAACTTGTCTAGTTTATGTATAACCTTTTATCAGCCACTTATTAGTAAATTTGTTAAAATCACTCCTTCAGGTGCTAACAACATCATTTTTAGGTATGTTTCAGGTTGGTAGTTGTCGACAATTTTTTTTCATGTTTTTATCATATAAATTTGTTTAATCATTATATAAATATCCCATATATTCATTATATACATATTTTGAGTCATCTATAAATGTAGAGATAAAAAAATGAATTACACTGTTAACAGAGATGGTATGTATTACATATACATGAATCCTATTTTAATATTTCAATAGATGAAATTAAATAATGTGAAATAAAAATTCAACATTATAGAATCATTAATATGTCATATATATAATATATAGTCATAAAATATATCCTTCTAACCATCAATGTAAAAATAAAATGGAAAATATATTATGTTACATTGTGTAGCTGGTAGTCCACGTGATCACATAAGACACATTATGATTTTATTATGAATTGGAATGTATTTAAGTATATGTTATATTATAATAAAAAAGATTAAATTTTATCATAAATATCATTCAAATATAAATTAAATTAATCATTATGTCTAACTCTGATTGGTGGTAATGAAAATTAAATTACATCAATTCATGAGGAAGTAGTCCTATATACATATGATTGATAATTTTTTCCAATTTATGGAATATGAGATGGATATAGGTTATTAAAATAACATAGTAACAACTTATTATTTTTAATACATTAGGTTTATTATTTATTCATAGTTGAAGATGATATTTTATATGTAGAAGATATTGTTAAATGAAAATACATGGTTTAGAACTATATCTTTTTTCTGAACAACATCTTCATGTTTAAACCAAAATCCTTCCTAGGATGGGTTTCATATAAATATTGGGCCTCTTTGTTATAGATAGGGATGTACTAAAGATATTTTTATATGGATTTTATAACATTGTTTTCATGTAAGTAACTCATTATTTATGATTTTTGAGTATTTAATACCTTTGGGTGATGTTTGGGATGACATAGAGGAATTTTGATATGTTTTTAAGGATTTTATAGAGGTTTATTGTTTTATCATGATTAGTAGAAACCATGAAACACCAACAAAAAACCATGAAAAGTGAGACATAGGCTACTGGGTTGGAAAAAGGTTAGGTGAATAGTTATTCCAAACCATGCGGCCACCAAGAGTAACCCTATAAATTGAAATATGAGGAAAAATAAAGTTGGCACACAGTTTATATAACTATGAAATCCAACCATGTGGAGACTATTTTGACCCAGTTTCTAGAACACACATTTCACGTGGTTTTCCTAACCATGCACGGTTAAAAATTGGATCCTTATACTATGGGTCTCATTCAGGATTACGTCTAAACATTTTTTTCTCTTTGAAAACCCTACCTCAGTTTTATCTCCTCCCAATGGTTGTGGAGTCACTTCCCATAGACGAGAGAGTGATCCTTTGGAAAATCATTGTCTGTTGAAGGCCTAAACCATATTAAATTTTTACATAATATGTCTACATTAAAATTTATTAATTAAATGTGGATATATTGATTAATCTATATCATTTACTCAATACTAATATTTATGATATGGAATATTGATTCATGAATTAAATAGATTATTTGAGATATCGGTAATTTTTAGGACCTACAATGATGGGTGGTGCCTAGTATAATATAACTCCTCGATGAATCGATATATCTCTTTATAGAAATATATTGGCTAAATTAATTGCATTTCAATAAGTATTATTTTAATTCTTTTATGAAGGGTGTTGATAGTATATGCATTATAATTCATGAGATCATGAAATCCAATAATTAAAA
Organism: Viscum album; assembly: GCA_963277665.1. Lineage (NCBI taxonomy): Eukaryota > Viridiplantae > Streptophyta > Magnoliopsida > Santalales > Viscaceae > Viscum > Viscum album. Next base: position 1,039,176,364 of record OY728146.1, read on the forward strand.
ATTTCATTCATTAATAATTCAATCAATATTATCCATGACATGTTAGTAATGGTATTATCTTTGAATTAATTTATTGATTAAATGGAATGTTTTTTGTTCATTATTTTCACTTTATTTATTTATTATTACTTATCTATTAATTTTTTCAAGTTATATCAATTGACTTTCTATTTCGTTTTTTACCATACAATATTGATTATTCTTTGTTGATATATGATAGCTTCTCTGGTAATTATCCTTTACTTTTAATTTGAATTCAAACTTGTTTTTTCCTTCCCAAATAATATAAAGAAGTGATATTTGAATCAGGTTTTAAGATTATTTCTCATTCGGTTTTGTTATGTATAATTTTTAACTTTCAATTCTCGTTCTAACATGGATATCATGTTTGTATCCGGTTCTCCAAAACTGCTAAACTAATCTGTCATTCATGATTCAAACCACTGTATCTATTCTAATGTAATAAATAATACACTGGCTCTAATATTTTTGGGTTGGGGTTATTCCATTTTTTATAATTTTCTAATATTTTTTTTAAAATTAAACATAAATACTATTTATTATTTTTCTTCTCATTGTTCATAATATGTGACATTAAAAACATCATGACATCTACCAATTTCAAATATCATTTTCCACACCATTACTAATACTTAATAAATATCTATAAAATTTGGGTGATTCTCAAACTCATCTATTTATTAAATTTTTAAATTTTTTAAATTTTTGTTATTTAATGGTTTTAAAATTTTCAAATATACCGCATGATTACACACATTTGTTTTAGATAATTTGAATAATTTTTAAAATTCTTAAAAAAGTTAATAACATAAAAATTCACTATACATTATTTTTATCATTTATATTCATTAACAATGAAAATATATTGCCATTGATACCACGAAAACATATATTAATATACTGTTTCAACTCTTCACACTTTATGCAGGAATTACACAAGAATTTAGATGATATTTAGGTAATATAACTTCATAGTTTACAAATATAAAGAAAAAATATAATTTACAGATAATATTTAACAACTAAGTCGTATAAATACTTTTTACTCTTTATTAGTTATCTATAGGACACCAAATTTTACTTTTCTAATACAATATCAATAATGAAAATGATTTTCTTATTTTTCATCAAATAAATTATATTTTATTTTTAGAAAAATATTTTCTAAAATTTTGATTATATTTTCATAAATTAGTAATTCCATGAGTTTCATTAATTTATATTTAATATTTATGATATGATAATATCAAAAAAAAATTGTATCTAATAAAAAATATATTTCAACTATTCAAAAAAAATTGGACATAAAGGAATGAATATACTAAGGTAATTTAAATATAATATTTTTAGCCTTTACAAATATGTTACATTTTTATAAAATAATTGTCAAAATGAATAATTCATCCAAATTTCATTGTTTTGAATATTTTTAAAATCATTTAGATTACTTTTTAACTGCTTGCATGATAATTTTTATATCGTTGTATAAACGTTTAAGGTAATTATATAATCTCTAAAAATTAGAAAAAATTTACCATTATGAAAATAATTTTGTTATTATAGAAATAAACAAAAAAATATTTATATACATTATTTTATACTTATTTTAACTTATAATATATATATATATATATTAAAGTAGGAGAGTATAATTTGATGTTTTTTATTTATTAATATATTATATAGGTCATAATAAATTCTAAATGGAAAAAAACCATATATTAAATGTTAATATGATTACAGAAGAAATATAATAATTACCTGAAATATAGAAATTTTTTTGAAATAATTTTAAACCTTATAACAAAATTTTTAACCAAGTAAAACCACATTTACTATTTTGCAATAGTGATTTATTAACTATTTTTAGAATTCATTATTAAAAAATAATGTCAACATATTTATATAATAATAATTTTTATTATTTAAAATATGGATACAAATTAAAAAAATTCAACATATATAAGTTTTAGAAATTCATTTTAAAATAAAGCCACAAAACATGATGAAAACTAGTTTTTGGAAAAATTCTATTTTAAGACTAAAAGGGTTCTTTATACCAAAATAAACAAAAATATTGATACAAAATGTATTAATAATTATAATTTCAAAAAAATTGTTATAAAAAGGGGGCATCAAGTATAGTTTAGAATAGAGGGCATTTTTCTTTATAATCTTCATCTAAATTGTTTATCCATGTTTGTAAATTTTCAGAATATTCTTAACAAATTCACCCTAAGATACTTTTGAAATTATAATTTCTAAATTTATATTATTTTTTAAAAATATAGTTATCTAAATTAAGAAGAAAGAAATTATAATAACCCCACAAAAGGTGATATAAAAACCAATTTTCTTAGAAAAAACATAGTTTGGAAGCATAAATTTACCTTACTATAAATTGGGAACTTATTTTCTAATTATTCCTTAATAAATTTGTTTTGAGTAAGATTATTATAAATTTATTTCTTCATGTGGTTACTAATATTCATACCCTCTAATTAAAAGGTTGTTTTATAATGGTGTCATTAAAATAAATATTATTTTAACAATTTTTCACAATTTTCATAAATCTCATTGATAAATTTTATGAAAAATATTTATCTTAGTATTGTATAAAATAATATTTTTCTATGATTCACAAATTTCAAACATAACGAAAAAATGGACTTTTGTGTGTGTGTTTGGGGACATCTGACTCCATAATGTGTCGTGTTTCCTTTTTCTGAACCACATTACATTGTTTTTTCAACTAAAGGATTTCATAAATAAGTGTTATACATATAACATATATTATATTCTGAAATGATAAAAAAAATACATTTCTAAAATTATATGGAAAAAACCATCAACCATGTGTATATATGGACTAACTATTCCATATAATGATTTTTTGGGTATTTTATTTTCATTACCATCATATATGGATAGTCATGAGAATGGGTTTAATGGATAAAATTTATTCTTATCATTTCAATAAGGTTCGAGTTTAAAATTTTTTTATATGATTAATGATATGATCAAAACATTATTATTGTTAATTAAATCATATAAACAAGAGTACTAGAGGAAAACCATTAAATAAAATTATGTACTTTTTTCATATCCATTAACTCATCATCTAATAACATTCTAGTTATGATATATCACACTAAAATTGAAATTACTCCACTATTATATAGTAGTAATGATATTCCAATTGAATCACCTTATAAGATTTAATTAATCATTTAATGCTTATGTTTGGGTTCACTTGATCACATAATTGATCAATTCTATGAAATTATATTATGGATGACTCAAAAAATGATATAATATGATATATGTATTTAAATAATTATTTTGTGTTGGTTCTTGAAACTATACATTATCTTGTAAATCCATAATTAGAAAAAATTATTTTTGTTATGAAAATCACTAAAGTCAACTTTTGTTGATTTATTCTTCAATTATAAATAGTGAAGTAAACATAACTGGGAAGTGAAATATAATATATCATTTCATGTCATCAATTATAGTAAATTTTAGTAACATAGATTGATTAACTTTTGTAGGAGAATGATTACCAATATCACACCTTGTACAAATGGTGAAAACTATAGATACAAAATTTTTGAAAATATGAACAAATAACTAATATTCATGTAGATAATTATTACAAAAAAAAATTATATTTATTTTCATGTATTAATATGGTTTACATTATTATATTCAGATGGATATATTGGTTTTATAAGAGGTTCGAGCTCATTTTACTAACATGGAATAAACATAAGGTGTTTATTGGCCCAAATATTTTTTTGAGTCATAATCACTCCAAGTTGATTTTGATCATTCATGATTTCATTATTATATTATAATATGTTATAACATATTGTTTTTATATTATTTCTATAGGAAATCATTCTTCACACTGAAGTCAGATTCCTAGTTTATTTTATTATTTTGGGAAAATGTATTTTTCATAAATTAAAATCTAATTTTAATGGAATTTTTCATTATATACATTTATAATATAAGGGGTTTGTTCATGAAAATACAATAAAAGTATTTATCACTGAGAGAGATGAAATTAATTATACCATGGAATGTCTCTAAATGTGGGATAAATTAGAATTAATAATTCATGATAATATTTAGTTTGTATAAGAAGAGTAAATAAATGATTTTATTAAAGAAAAAAAATCAAAATGAAAATAAAAGTAACTAATTTTAAAATAATAGATAAATATTATTTAATAAGGAGTGGGATACCAATATTGATATAATAGATGTGGATATTCCTAGCCCTACTAGATGCTTACCTATTCCTTATTTAAAATTACTTCCCAATGAAAATTTTCAAAACCAACTAAAAACCCACCATATGAACACTGATGTTTTTATGGATATCATATGAGTACCTCCAAATGATTTTTGTTCCTCATATAGAGTGATGAAACTACAATAATACCTCTATGTAATAAAACCAATCCAAAATAAAAACTCTCAACTAAAATACCTTTCTGATGAATTATAAATAGGGAAATCAATTATTTCTTTCTTTGGATTGGAAAACAGCCAAAAATGTGAGAAAAAGATATCATGAAATAAAATAACTTATTATATTTAAAAATATAGGTTTAGGGGGAATTAAAAATTTATTAATGATGAATAATAAAATATATAATTTAGTGTACTTTGATTGTCACCATCCACAACAACATGGTTCTTAGCCTTGTATCACTTTATAAACTCCTATATTTTTAACTAATTTCTTTCTACTATACACACACATATTCTCCAGAAACCTCTCCATACCAAAATTATAATTAATATATAACCTATTAAATTTAATAGTAAATACAAATTTATAAAATAAATGTGCTCTATAATTTTAATCAAATAATATGTATATTTGAAATTCATATGATTTATACCCAACATGATACTAAATATTGAAAGATGTTATTTTAAATTTTGTTTTCATATATTTGGCCTATTCATCTAAAATATTTCAGTGTCATTGGAAAAGTAATGATAAATTTAATACTGAATTAATTTAGATATATTTTCAATCCATGAAAATGTTTTGGGATCCACTTTCTAATGCCCCCATCTACCATCTTAATGAATTCATTTGAGTGTGATATTTAATGGAGAGATGTGTAGCAGTGTCAAACATCCTTTCTAGCATCAATATTCTCATTTCGAGCTGTATATATTGAGTTATATATAATTTTTATAATGTTTTAAAATTGTTTTAGTCAAATATTTTCTGAATTTTTTAATTTATTTTATCCTTATACTAGTTGATTCATCACTTGTTCCAGTTTGAGGACATAAATTACACAAATAAAACATCCCAAAAAATAATAGCATAATTTGTATTTGTTTTGAAATTTTTTTTCTTCTGATATATTGAAGTGATAAAAAATATTAAAAATTCCATAATTAATTAATTTTTTAAATTTTTCTCAGAACACACCAAAAAACCAAAACATAATGAAATTTCACCCAAAAAAAGATGAATTGGTAAGGAAAGATTCATTAAATACCCATTAAATAATTTCAAATATCTTCACTATCAATTCCCCAAACCTAGGTCTTGGAATCCATGACAGGTTATAAATAAAAATAAATATACAGAGAATAATTCAAAGCACATGTCAATGGAATTAACTGAAATTAATATCATGTAATCCAAACACATAATTCATTTTATAAGGAATAAATTAAAAATTATCCATTATTTATGTCCATTATATTCCCATTTCATTCATTCATCCATTAACAAGGACACAAATCAGCACAATTTTTAGCTTCAAAACATGGTTTTTAATTTAATAAATGTATTCTACATCAATGTAAATGTGAGGTTCACCCTAAACATGTAAAATTTATAAACATACAAAATATTTTTTTATATTCTTGTCTCCATTATTTGGACTAATAAATTGATTTTATTAGAATTTTAAAGTTATTGGGTTTCAAATATATAATTTTTTAAGAAATATGAATTGCTACATTTTTAAAGATATATTATATGATTCTTGTTTTCAATAAATCATGGTATTCTTCTCAGTATTCAAAGAAAATTATCATCTCAAAACATAATTAATATTTATATCGGAGAGCCAAAAACATTCATTTTAGTAGTAATTATTTCATTGAACTCCAATAATTATTATTTTTTATTTTCTAAATACTATCTAGATTTGATATTTTTGAAATTATTTTGGATTATATTGTAGTTCAAAAATTGTGTGACTTCTACTAGCTTTTAGAAAAAAAATTTATTTCCAAAAGTATCTAATAATTTGCTGAGAATAACCCCAAAGGGCATCAATTACAATGAAAATCATATGTATCTCCATCCATTTATTTTTCTCCACCAAAATTATCCTATCAGGGTGTAAAAAATTATAATACAACTTCCCTAGTGTTAATAATTTATAAAATAATGAAATTAACTTTAAGAGTGGGTTTTATAGGTTAATATGGCTTATAATGAGGCTATTTAACCATAGGTTCCTTACAAACATGTGCTCAAAAATGTCAAAAGTAATATGAAATACAAATAAATATAGTTCAGTTTTTTAAAAGGGTCCTTTAATGCCAAATGTATTACTTCATTATTTTTGAACATAGGTTCCTTAAATATATATGTTTTTTATATATGTTTTGAAAATTATAAGTAAGATAATGTTTTTTTATTTTACTCATGATGTGAGTTTATTTATAGGAATAAATAAAAATTAGTTAAGGTACTCAATGGAAAGTGATCATTAAATTTGGAAATCATTCATTCCGTGGAATTCCGAATTTGATGGTCTTTTCCTTATTTTCTAAAATATGAATCTGGGAAACATCACATTTCTATATACATTTATGTTTAGTTACATGAATTAAGATAGTTATTTTCATTAAAAAATGTGGTCAATTCAGAATGATATTTAATTTTAATCTCACAAGTATAAAAAAATTAAAAATTAACATAAAACAGATAACATTTTAAAGTGAAAATAGGCAAAGTTCAATTAATATTTAAAACATAATTTACCAAATATAACATAATAAATACAATTTTAACAATGATATTAACCTTACCACACTTATTTTGTGAAATGTACCCATTTCTAAACAGTTTTTTGTGGTATAATTCAAATCAATAACTAAAACATATCAAAACAATATGCAAGAAGGAAAGAAAAAACATGGATACAAATTTATTAATCTTTATGAAGATAGATCTTCTCCATTTGAGATATTGATAATTTTCCATAAACAGCTTCAATATGTTCCCATTAATTATAAATAGTGTCCCGTTGAATTTTTATTTTATCTATATTGGTCAAAAAGGGGGAAACATGAGTAACATTGAGTGATTCTAATAATTTAGAAATAAATTTACCAAGGAGAAACTATATTGTATATTTAAATAGTATCATGTTATCTTTTTTGTTTGATTCTTTATAATAATTCCTTCATGAAAATTTGTGGTTATTTCTGGTTATAAATTGGATATTTCACTGGTATTATTTATTATTTCATCCATCTCTTGAAAGTAGAATATTAATTATGTTACATTTGAAAATAATTTCATGATACTTATTATAGTAGCAAAAAATTATTTGTGCTCTAACACGACATCATGGTGAAAATACATTCCACACAATAATATAATTTTTTACATTACAATTAAGGTTTTAAAGTCATTCATATATCCCCATACTTCATCATCCAGTATTAAACAAAAATCTATTATATATGGGTGAATATATTTTCAATGAATTTGTATAGTTTCTCTTTTTGATAATTCATCCAATCAAATAATTTTAAGGTTATATGTGGTAGTGTATCTATAACGAATCCCATATTTCATTAATGGAGATTTTGGGTCCCTGTTTATGATGTATGTTCATTGATCAGTGAATATAATCTTTGGAAGTCCCAATATAGACAATCGATATCATTTCCCAATCTTTTTCAAATCTTTTTCATCATCACCTCTTGGGGGAAATAATTCTACCCACTTTCACACATAATTTCTATAAAATTAACTATAAATGACTTAAAATAAATTGGCATAGGGTGTAATAAAATCTATAACCCTTATATCAAACATATCACAAAAAAAGTGATTATTGATTCATCTCAATCATTTTGGAAATTTTACCATGAAATTGGAAATTATTACTTGTTATATAAAATTAAAAAACATTTATAAAAATTCAGGAAAATATAAACCATAATCAATGAATTTTAATTCCATTATTTCGGGTCCAACATGTCCTCCACAACACATTATCTGACAAAAAATTAGGGGTGATTGAACTTGAAAATATTTAATTAATCTCATTATCATTTGACCACATAAAACATAAAAAAGGTATAGAGAACCCAAAATATAAATATTTTCATCACTAATGTTTTTTGAAATATAATTCATAGAAAAAATGGGGTATTTTTCTAGAAGTAATATAATCACTAGGTTTACAAACTAGGGTTGCTGACCTTTCACAGCTTGTAATTAATCATTAAGAAAACTCCCTAAAATTTGTCAAAAATTAATGTTTTTATTAAAAATAGATTGTCATCTTCTTAAATATATTTCCATGAGCTTTTAAATTTTATTATATACCCTTTATTTAAAAATAATGATTTTTTAACAAAAGTATATATCTCAATGTCATTGGTTTGGAATCATGTTTATTCATAAAAAAATATAGATATAGAATGGTCTGTGAAAACAATTAGTTTCCATCCTAGAAGATTATAGATAAATTTTAGTAGTGATAATAAAATACCAAGATGTTCATTTATAGATATAAATTAATTTTATTGGTTATAATCTATTGTTCTCTAGGTAGAAGAACTAATATGGGATTTACTTTATAAACATTTAATTAAAACATCCCCAAGGGAAATGTTTTAATCGTTATTAAGGATTGAAAATGGAAAGTATAATTTAGGTGGTTGAACAACTGAAGGGGTTATTAGTTTTTGTTTCACAACCCTAAATCCACATTTACAACATTATTTAAATTGTAAGTTGGTGTACTTTAGAGTAATCTACACAAGATAATTGGTACCTTAATAAAATAATTTATAAATCACTTATAAAAACCTCTCTAGCCAAGGAAAGTTCTCAAATAACTCAATGATGTTTCATATGGATATATATAAGTGACTCTATATGTGGATTACATACCATAAATTTTATATATAAAAACAAATACAGAAGGACAATCCCTTTATCTTCTAGGAAATGTAATTTTTCATCATGGAGTGCATGATTTATAATAATGAAATTTTCAAGAACATGGGTAAATATTTTCTAACATCTTTAAATTGAGATTCGTAAAAAGTGAACTAATTTAAAAGAAATCGAGGCAGGTTTTTCTAAATTTAGTGAAAATTTTAATCATATATATTTGAATGTTTCTATAGTAATTACATATACCACAATGAATTATCTTACAATAAACGATACCAATGGTTCATGTGATATTGGGTTTCCCTTAATCATCACGTGTAATATTATTTTTAAAATAACCATATGATCCATTAAGAAAAAAAGGATGTATGTTTAGAAAGTCATTTAGGGATTTGATCAAGAAATGGGTATGGTAAATGGTATTTCCTTGCCAAAAAATTAAGGTTCCTATAACAAATTCACATCCTCCATTTAATTGAAATAATAATAGGGATAATATCACCAAATTCATTCCTTGTGATTTTAAAGGTTCCCTTTTTTGGGAAAACATTAAAATGGATTTCAAAATGACTCTAAAAATGGAAAAAATAATTTTTTGAACCAATAATGTATTGAAATGTTTTCTAACAACTTCTAAAAATATTTTTTTTGATCTTTTTGAAAATTTCCTCATAGTTTAATCATTATCAATAAAAAAATCTTATGTATGAACCCTGAAGAACTATTTATTATTATATTAGATATTTTCCATCCAAAATCCTTATTTTAGGATGAAAAGACTCATAACGTTTTTTATATTTGTATCTTGAAATTCATTTTGAAATGATGGGGGATAATTATAAATTCTCACATATGAATTAATATTTTAGGTTTCTAGAAAGTTGGTTTCACTATAAATTAAGTGGGTTATTTTTATTATTAAAAGAAGGATTGGTTGAATCAATATAATCAGTTTCATATCGTATTTTGTTCCAATATGATGATTTAATATTAATGTAAGAATAATCCAATTTTTGGGTACACTGCTCAAAGTAATGTTCATTCTGTGAAATTAATATTTTTAAATGAATTATAGTTAAAAATTATGTTGAAAAATTTCTATATTATTGATATTGGTTTCATAATATATTTCCATTATTTCTAGAGTAGAAATTATTTTTTAAAGATTAGTTACCAAATTATCAACATTTTTTTAAGTTAGTGTAAATATTTCCATCATTTGAGAGTTCAAACTCATCGATTTCAATATAACACCAATCAATCATGTTCACCTATAGGGATTAATTATCATTAATTCAATATTTCATGGACTAAAAATATTTATGTTAAATATAACTCTAAAAAATTTAATTTAAATGGTACCTTTGTGGTAATTAATATTTTCATTAGTTGTTTTCAAAAAGGGTCTCTCTATAATGATACTTTAATTGGTATAAAAACATTAAACTTCCATATCTATGAAATTAATAAAGGATGAAAAAAATTCATGTCTCTCATATGAACTTGAACATCTATTATAACAACATTAGGCTTGGTGGTTCATTGGAATGAACGATGAATGAAAATTCAATCTAGTTTTAGCTCTCAAACCTATAATGTTGACTAAATAAAAGGGGGAATAACATTAATTCATTCATTTAAATAAATAACATCATCATTTTATTATCATTTTCATATGGTTCAAGGAATGTTAAAAGTTCCCAGGTATCTTCATTTGATAAGAAGTACATGATTATTCATTGAGGAAAAATTCTTCCCTAAAGTTTACTTTTATCCTCATTTTAATTTCCCCTTATGATAATAAATCTCTTATAAAAAATATCATATATGTAATTTGTTTCACTGCATCATGTAAACATATATTGACATGAAAATTACTAAATTTTTTGAAAACATCATTATCAATTTTTATCACCACTTTAATTAACATGTTGATTAATATAAGGGTGAGGTAGTGGTTGTATGAATGTTTCTTTAATACTTCTAGCATAATTTTGAGAAAAATAGGGTCCAATAATTATTTTATAATCCTAATTAGCTCTCTAATGAAAATATTTTTCTTGTGGAATTTATTTTTATAATTAAATATTTTGTTCTATGATAGGTTAGTTATGTTTGGAGTTCCATTCAGTGGGTTTGATTTCATGAACTTGTTATAATTTATTAGATTTAGGGTTATTCAATTTAGTTCCACAATTATTCTCTATATTACTAACTTTATATTTTCATTTATATCATGGGATCACATTATTAGACTGTTAAAGAAAATGAAAACTCATATTTTTCTCATTCTATTAATATTGGTGTCCAATTAACCCACTTGATCTATTGATGTATTTGTTATGTTCTATTGTTTCCCCAAATATTACTCTATGTAACTCTCAAATTTTTTATTAGGTTTTCAATTTTGATAATTTATTCATTAATAAACATTGTATTCTTCATTGAAATATCTTAGTTAAGGACTACATGACTAAACATGGAAAATAATATTTTTGGTTTAGGCTGTCAAAATAGTTCATTATAGTTTCTAAATAGCCTTTTTTAAATATTAGATATATTTAATAGGGAATTTATATTATATTTGAGATGGTTTTCAAGGAGAAAAATGAATTTCAATTCTAAAAAGGTTCATTCTTTTCAAAGAACTGGTCACTAATATTTTCATTGGAAGAATAAATTACCTTATAGAATTGCTTCTAAAAATTTCATTCAAGATTGAATACGGTTTTTGGGGTTTTTTAAAGAAAATAATTGACCTCAACATGGTTATAAGATCATTACATTGAATCAGAATCTGTGGTCTTCAAAAAAAATATTAGGTAATTTTTAGGAATATTTCCCATGAAGAGGGAAAATTGTTCAAAATTATTAACCATTCTAGGGCTTGACTATAATTTATGTAATAGGAATATATATTTTTAAAATATAGTTATTCCTATGAAAAACCAGCCATATTATTATCTGTAAGACTCAAATCTTAAAGATATTGAATTAGTTTTTAATAACTAACATGATGGTGGGTTAAATAAAAATTGATTGTTTGGAATCATTACTAATAATCAATCAATGTTTTACCTAGTGTTTTCTTAATCCCATAAATCTATTTTTGAATTAAATTAGTTTTAGAATAAGGGGAAAATATCAATAAAAATATTTATTAATTCATTAAAAACTCTAATCAATGTTGAATAGGAAAAGAAAAATCATTCATTGGTTTATACTTATAAAGAATATGAAATGAACTCAATTTCATTTAAATTCCCTAAAAATATTGTCATTAAAATTTAAGACAAATATATTTGAATTATTAAATATTATTATATGGATATTCAGCTAGAAATCTGTTTGATTTAGTGAGTTAGTGAATAAAATCAATTTTAATTTCTAACCCAGTAAGTGCATCGAGATATTACTTACGTTTTTATTGATTTTAATTATAAGATGAAGTTAATTATTCAATGGTTCAATTGTTTTATTTTTTTATTTTTTTATTAATAAAATTACTTGTAGGTTTTTTATTATTATATTCAAAAATAGGAATAGTGGAATTTCTAATAGCTCTTTCCCTATAGTGATAATTATTATCAATTTTAAAATCCAATGATAAGAATGAAGGGTTTCAATTTTGAGTCAATGAAAACAAAATTAAAAATAAATTCATGATATATACCTAGAAATGGTTCCAGTATATATAATATATTTTTCTAAGAAACTCTAATAAATCAATTTATCCCCTAAACAGATTACAAATTGAAATCCCCAAATTTTCTGTTGAGTATGATCTAATTTTATTTAAAAAATTTCAATTTTATTTTTTAAAGTATAATAAATAGTTTTTTTTTTTAAAGTAAACAAATTAAAATCATAAAGAATTAAATTAATTTAAAATAATTTGAAATCTTGATTAAAAATTATGTCTGAAATGTATAGGGGGATGGTAGTTGGGGAATATTCTATCCCTACTGGACACTTCCTTCATCCCCATTTAAAAATAATTACAAATTAAATTTCTCAATTACCATACAAATATCCCTTGATGGATACCTATGTTTTCATGTATAACATATCCATTCCTCAACATGAATTTTATCCTCCAATAGAAGTGTTTCAACATCTTGAAGACCACAATGCAGCCAAACCTAATTGATAATAATATAAAATGTATTGAAAAATTAAACCCACCACATCCATTAGGAAACTTTTGTTTTGTATAAACTCAAAATAGAATATATATGATGATTAAATATTGAGATAATGTGTCTATTAGTTTCTCCTATATACAACCACTTGGTTCTTAGCCTCACATCACCTAATAGGCTTTTTTTTCTTCTCATTTACTTATAATAAACTATGAATTCATATTTTCATCATAAACAACTCCATAACATCCCTTAACTCACACTTTTTACAGCTTTTAAATACTTTAAAATCCAAATTTCTAAAGGAAGTATTTTTTGAATAGTTTTTTCAATGTAAATTTTTACAAAATGTTCACATTTTTTAGACCCATCAAGATGTAGAATTAGGGAATAATTTCTTATGGAATGTTTTTCAAATGCATCCCATATCTTCGTCCATGAAATTTTTATCTATTAGACACATGATGAATGATTTATTGCCCAACTACTTCATATACAACTTCGTATGGAAAAGACTGTTAAGTTTATTGTTTTTTAACATGTTCATATACCATATTAACGAACTGAAACCCAAAAATGATTCAACTTGAATAAAAAATCAAAATATTTTTGTTTATATTCATTTAAATACACATGAAAAATAATTTATATTCCAAAAATTATTAATATATTTAAATCAAACCAATTTTCTCTTTTCCCTAGTGAAAAGTCATATTGTTTTTACCTCCATTGATCTCAATATTTGACATTTGTCAATTTAAAAGAACAGTTTTTCAACCATTTAATGATATGGTATATTAAAAATGTAATTTCAAAACATTTCAAATGATTTTTTAAATTATATTATTCACAACCCTTCAACTTCACATATTAAAAAAGTTTTTATTTCATAAAAAGAAAAATCTGTTGGAATTTTTTCTAGTAATATTCTATGATGTTTCTTCCACTTTATAAAAGAATTTGTTTTGTAAAAAGTAGCTTATAAACCACACCTTTTAAGATGATATTAAGAATATATTTTTAGGGAAATAATTTTTATATTTCTCTTCTATTTTAAATTTATTATTATTCAAGGAAGTTAGGGTTATAAAATTAAAATATATATTCATTTCCTAAATAATCCATTTTTTATAAAAAAAATTTGTATCAAATGATCATGTTTAATTTGTGATTCCATTTAAAAATGATTTGAATCACATTTTCATTACATATTTTATTTATCATATGATGAATGAATTTTTAGTGGCTATTATATATATGGATAATGATCTATAGTGTCAGTATCTCCCTCAAATGCATTGGATAATGTTTTATATCTCATGAGATAAATATGAGAATTGAGAATAGAATGATTGTTCCATTATACTAATCAAGTAAAGAAGGATCAATCAACTTTTAGAATTAGGTATTGATTTATCCTATATTAGAAAATCCATGTAGTGATTTTTTATCCACTATATTATTAAATTAGTGATTAATTATCAATTGTGTCATGGGAATTAAGAAGTAAATCATGATCCACTATATTATGTATATCTATGTTCATGTTTGTGACACTTTTTTTTATTTCTAAGATAATAATAATCTATTTTATCTTACATGTTCTAATAATATTCTACATTATAATGTAGTGATTTATGATTCGTTTTATTTATATTATTTACTTTTAACCATGAATTTTTTCACCTTTCATATATATTTTTATACCTTTATAATTATATATAAGACATTTTTGTGGTTGTTACTTATGACTCATTAGTATTTTTATATTTTATTTCTATATACTCATGTTTTATGCCAGGTTTATGATCTATTGATTTTGACTAGATGAGAGGTTCCCATTATTGAGCATTCAAGGTCCACCATTTCATATGTTTCCATTCCCTATATTATGAGGATAATTATATGATATGATTTTCCTAGAAGAGGTTTTAGAGGAGCATAGTTATAGGGAAATTACTACTAGTGTTTTAAAATTAGAATTATTTGTAGCTATTATTCTAGACATTTATCCTTATTGTCTTTGAGTTTCGTAGATATTTTTTATATTAATTAATTATACCATAGAATAAATTTATCAGTTATGTATTTTTAATTGGGTTTACAATTGTTTTTATTGATGTTGGGTTTAGTTATTTTTTAGAGTATTTTAGAAAACCTTAGTTAAAACTGTTTAGATGGGTCAATGTATATGATGATATCATTAAATATTTTTAATTTATTGTATAGGTTTTTTCTAGAATAAAATTTTTTATAGATTCTATAAAGTGGATGTGGATGTGGAATAGATGATCCAATGGGTACGCACCATAAAAATGGTTTTTTGATAATTGAGTCGATTATCACACAAATATAGGATGAGTTTGCCTAAGACTAAACACATGGAATATATCTTTGTGGATATTCTTTGGTTGATCAAATTATCCTTAAAAACTACTATGAAGGACTTATCTTTTAGTTAAATTCATGAATTACAATGTTCAGTATAAGATAACACATCTTAATTTAATATTTGTTAAACTATGGATGATTTAGGTTGAAATATGGTAATTATAGGTTAACAAGATTATAATTGTTCATGTTCTCATAATATAATCTATTTTATGTTTATTTATATAATAATTACCCTCTATTATTATTTTCTCTTCAATCATTTCAATCGTTTAAGATTTTCAAATGGATGGCATAATAATGAACCATGATATGGGGGGGAAATATGTAGAATACCTCAATGAAAAAACCATCATAATGAGAGATAGAGTGCGAAACCTAGTGATTATACCAACAAATTTATCATGAAATATATTTAAAAATATGAAACTAGTTCGGTTCCCAAACACACCAATGAAGCGAAGGATGGAGTCTCACAAAATCCAAGGAGATGTAAATGATATAATAAATATTATTTTATTTATTTTATTTCCTAAATATGGGATTAATCACAAACAGAATCATCTCAAGTGTATTGGAAGATGCCTTAATTTTGGATTATGGATTCATTAAGTATCAAACTAATGATGAAAAATATATATTTTTTGTTCACATGATTGAATGAAATTAATTTCATAATAATGTACCATTAATAAACCAATTTATTATATGTGGGTAACATGGGAATCATCCAAGTAATCTTCATAACCCATGGAAAAAAAGATAATGAGAATCACCATACTTTGAATTAATGAAGAAAATGGAATACCAATGAATAAACTATGCTCGGGAATAAACACAATATTCAAGGTACACAAACCATCAAATATAGAGTCTTATATGTCTAGTTGAAATTTTATTCATAGAAATATAGTATATATAAGATGTTTTCTAACAACATTAAAACATGAGATTGATGATTTTATTGTCAAATAAATATTCTAGTGGTATTATTATTAAATTTCATGTGGATATTAATAGAAATACACCTGATGGAAATCTTATTATAAATACTCTAGATAACTTTAACGCGGTTTTAGTGATGCATTTGTTCCCACCTGATAGAGGAAATATAATCTAGGGTAAAGAAAACATAATTAAAATTAACATGTGATATTCTATAAGTTAAAATACCATAATAAACACCCTATATTAGAAAAATTTATAATGTAGGTCTTGAATGAAAACAACGGTAGACTTTTCAACAAAATTGATGGAGAAAAACTCAATATTAGATATAAGAATATTCTATTTAATGTGATTGTTTTTTTTCAAAATTTTAATGTTTATATCTATATAAACATTATAATTTTAGACACATATATAATTTATATGCCTTAATATATATCGTTTGGAATGTGTGAATTGAAATTGTGATGATGCAATTTATTTAAGGGGATGGAATGTAAAGCCTTAGGATGTTTGGAAGAATATTAATTCCTTAAACTATATATTTATAAACCTACACAATTTTATTCAATTTTTTCAAATTAATTGATATAGAAAGGTAAAATTTCATAAAATATTGTTATTAAATAATGGCCACACTAATATCATGTAGTAAAAATTTATGATAAAATTTTATGACACTAAGTATTAAACATATTTTACCATTACATCCTTTAAAACTAAAAAACAATTATCAGGGAATAATAAATTTAATATAATAATATATTTAAATCCCACAAAGTCAATCAACCCTCATCTCCTTCATTAGTCATTATTATTATAACAACCCTAAAATGATAAATAATACTTTGAAATGAGAAAGAGTTCTATGTGGTACAAAACAGTAACTATAGAAATGGAATGTGTGAATAATATTTTTTAGTACATTTTGTTGATTCCCTACAAATTGGAATTGAAAAATCCATATGTTATGAAATAACTAAGAAATGGATTATATTTTCCCTAAAATAAAAGGGAAAGGGAGGTGGTTGAAACATGAGGATCGCATGATATTCCAAAATAGATGCGACCACATGACCTTCAGAAGGTGACATGAAAGGTTCATGTGGAGTGCATGACCTGATTAAGATATCATGGATCCCCTTATACAATCCATTTGGTTCCTGAAATGGTGTTAGATAAATTGTCTTCTCACACATGAGCTACCAGATGAGTTCCCCCAAGTAACGCAACACATCATCTGATGGGCACATTAAATCCATTAAAAATCCTTATAAAATAAAGAGAAATATATGAAAATGACGGGATCCTATTTCAGTCTTAAATAATGATCTAAACATTCATTTAGTTCATAAGAGACCATAGGAGTCCTATAGATAGACCCACCTTTTCATACAAGAGCCCACTGGAATTTCAATCTCATCACATGAAGGGATCCAAACTTGTCTATGTGGTATTGTGATCTCCCTTCAACCCCAAAGGAAAACAGAACGGTTGTCCATGATAATTCTCACACATAAACATTTATTGGTTATGTGATGAATCATGTATTAGGATAGTGATTTTATTTGAAAACACTAGTATAATATCATGATACCCTTAGCCTTTGTGAAATTAACAACAGAAATAAAATGGGAAATGATGAGAGATTCGGGAAAAATAAGATATGTTGATCATCACAAAAAAGTAGTTATGAACCATACAAAGTAACCATAGATCATTAAAATCCCCCACTAAACAAGTAATTATGATACCGAAAGACCACTTGGCATAAAATTATTTTCTCATGAAGACCCTCTGGCAAGCCACATCTATTTCACAGAAGGTCCAGGGAAAATCTTCATAGATTAAGAAAGAGCCTTTCAGTAGGTACCTATATCTCATGAAGGCCCTTGGACATATCGTCCTGACCTTTTAAAATCCCCTTCACATATCCACATGTATATTAAAGACCCATTTAATTTGAAAAATTAAATAAATGAGGCACTGATGGGATAGTCATGTGGTCATTGAAAATCATGTGACACATGAAAATAATATGCAATTATATCATGGAAATCATGTGACACATAATACCTTTAATTAATCCATAGAAAATATTCATGATACTTTACACACATTGTGGTGTGTAACTGGGGTGGTGAGGTCAATATGTACCCCCTCATGTAAAAGAATCATCCATGGATCCACAGACTAGCACATCTTGGCATCAAAGCTGACTTCTTAGAGCATCCAATCTCACGAACGTATAGATTTTACACCAGGTAAAATCTAGGTAACAATCTATGTGATCCAGAATCATACAAATTCACTTCACGTGATCACATATGATCATACGAAAAACTCATGGCATGAATACTAAAAAATTCCATGGGTATA
Source organism: Viscum album (assembly GCA_963277665.1). Taxonomy (NCBI): domain Eukaryota; kingdom Viridiplantae; phylum Streptophyta; class Magnoliopsida; order Santalales; family Viscaceae; genus Viscum; species Viscum album. Next base: position 1,039,195,444 of record OY728146.1, read on the forward strand.
TCACATGTCGGATTGGTCATGAGAAACCTAAAAAATCTAAAACACCAAAAATATCTAAGTCACATCTATAATAAAATTTGGAATATAACAAATAAAAATGGGAGACCCATGTAAAGAAATATACAATGATCTTCATGCTCTACACATGAATTATCTGGATCATGTGACAACACTTGGATATGTTGATCAAACCACACACTATTCCCTTGATATACCAGTTGGACCGTACTACCTCTGTCATAATGTTAGATCGTGTAACTTGGCTCACCCCAGGAATTCCACCCAAGTCTCACAAATCCTTATATTCTTACCATCTAGATCTTGAAAAGTCCTCATAGAGGCCTCTATAATTATAATATGGTTCCATTGAAATTTATCCAGGTTTTACAATGACATTTGGACAAGTAGTATTGATCATGCGATGGAAACAAATAAAATTCATCCAGGTCTTATGATGAACTCTGGACATATCATCTTAATAGTGTGATGACTGCAAGGACATAATATCAAGGTTGATGCAATTTCCTTCAAACAAGTGAGATAGATCAGGATATTGTTTACAAGAAGATTTAGATATGAATTTTTATAACCTCCATACATGTCTTCTAGGTCATGTGATTGAATTCAGGAAAGGTTATTTGGGTCTTGTAATATCTTCCGGACAAGTAATCCTTGATCATGCAATGGTCATCATACATTCTATTCAGATTATGGGATGTCCTTTAAGAAATTCAATTGGGTCATGAAATTTTCTTTTTAAATGTATAAAATACAATCAGACATGTCAATACATCTTCCTAAATGTCAATCAGACAATCAAGGAATGTTAGGTAGAGAATCAAGCAAGTCAGGAAGACAATCAGGCCATGTTGGGTGGGTGTCCCATGACCTGATAACCCAATCTAGTGCACATTCTATGGATAACCTAGGGTTTAAGCCCTGATCTGTGAAATAATTTGATATTCCCCATAGGACAGAGAAACTTGAGGGTGTAATCACTGATTGAATACATAATATAATATGTCATACATGTTAGGTAAACCTTAGTGTGTAAGGCCCAGTCAAGGATATAATATGATATATCCCACATTGAAAGTAAACCCTTGTGTGTAAGATCATACTAAATATATAATGTGATATGGATCACATGGAAGGGAAACCTCACTATGAAATCCCTAATCATATGTAGAAGATAATATATACCACAATTTAGGGAAACCTTAGTGTATGATACCCAATAAACTAAACTACAAGAACCATGATTCCTATAAAAACAAGGATACATAGGATGCCTTTATAAATCCTGAGTTCATTTAGGCATCCACTCTGATGTATTTCCTCCCACATATCAGACATTTCTACTATTAGTACCCAATTATTCCCATGGGCTGACCATTATTCCTATCCCATAAAATGGATAAGGAATCAATTAAACTACAAGTTCTTAATATATCCATGATGTGTAGGATGCCTCTATTAGGCCCAATATTAATTAAGGATGTGATTGTTTGTAAACCATGATAAACTAAACTATGATACCTCAGATTTCTATAAAAATCAAAATAAAAATGATGCATTAATAAGTCCTGATCTCATTACATATTTTAATCTAGTGTAATTCCTCCCATGACTATGATATTTCAACTATCAAGACCCAATCATTCCCATGGGATGATCATTTTGAATCATCCCTCATCGGACTGATGAGTTCACTATACTATGAGGATTTTGATTTCTATAATAACTTGGAAATAAAGGAGTCATTTTTAAGGGCTGAGTTCAAGTATCAATCTACTCTGGTCTATGTCCCCACCATGAATTCATCATTTAAGAAATCAAGATAGAATTATTATAAGGGTCTTATCATTCTAATTTATCTTTTTGTGGAATGATAAATCAAATAAAGTATGATAACTCGAATTAATAAATTAACTAGGATACATAGGGCACATTTATTTATCCTGATCTCAATTAGGCATTCATTCCGATGTAAGTCCCCTCATATCTCTAACATTTTTATCATTGAGACATTATCATTCCCACATGACTATTATTATACCTCAACCATCAGATAACTAATAATTCAAATGAACTACAAGAACTATAATTCCTATAATAAATATGATATATAGGATGCCTTTCTAATCCCTAATCTCAAGTACGAATCCACTATAGTGAAATTTTCCCCATGTATTTCACATCTCAAAATTATGACCCAACCATTCCCATTAACTGATCATTATACCAAATATATTATAAGTGTGAGGATTTAACCAAACTATGAGAATATTGATTCCATTCATTATCATGATACATAGGAATCCTTCATAAGGATCAATATCTATATTTAACATCAAAAGAGGTTCTCCTATTACAAAATTCCTGAATCCATATGTAGTGAGATTGATTACATTCTATCCATTTTTTCTCACACTAAGTATGTATCACTTGGGCTTAGGGAGTTGAAATGATCATAAAATTCTCTTCTTGAATCTCCACCAGCCTAGGAAACCAAATTTTGTCAACCCTGATGAGGGGAATGATATTATTACCACCATATAAGGGAATCTAACATGGGTCTAGTCCCATGGGCCTGATCAAACTACAGTGACTCTGATTCCTACCAAAATCAAGATACGTATTGCGTCTCCTTGAGATTTGATCATAAAAACTTGGTTCTTACGTTCCCTTATATATATCCTTTCTAAATGATGTTTAATTCAATTTTATTAAAAAACTATATGGATTTTTATTCCTATTAAAATTAGTATATGTTGTACACATCATGGTGGATCAATATCAAATGCAAAATATTAATCAGATCCATATATGGCCAAAAATCCAGCTATGTTGAGAAATACAACTTCTACATAAGCAGATACCCATAAGGGGAAATGAGAAAAGAACCTCAGATACTTACAAATATACTTAATGAAAATTTTCCAATTAAAAAATAAATGGGTCAATCCTATGATAATTTTTTGTTTAATCAGGTTAGTATCGATATTTAGAAGACATTCATGAACATATCGTAAATCCATAAGAGAGTACCGATATAGGCAACAGTTCCAACCTAATGAGTGTGATGAGCCTGTCCTCCCATCCCCTCAAGAACTGTGAGTTCATAATAATCTATCAGATTGAAAACCCAAATGATCTCATGCCTTTTGAAATCATTTCTATACCTAGTTAAGGATGTTGGAACCATTGTGGGTTTTTGTAATGAACAATAATGGTGAAGTCAATGTGAATGATTGTGAAATCCATTGAACACCCCGCAATATATCATTGTTCTCAACTGAATGCAACTAAGTTGTGTTCTTTTATATTGAAATAAAAATGGTAAAACCAATGTGAACTCGTTTAAACACATAATATCTTTCAAAAGATAAAAAAATGATAGACTACCCTGCTCTCATCGGACAATTTTGTTCCTATCATGAGGTTTCCCTAACGGTCACGTCCTTTTCCAACAAGAAAAAAATAATGAAACCAACATGAATATATCAAATAATAATGTAATAATTTCACCATGTGGTGGTCCATTTTTTATTACCCTATGGTAAACATAGCACGAATCATATGGTTGATTCTCAATAGTTTGGGTTCTCATGAAATAAGTCCATCCTCACTTTGACAAGCCCATGTGAGTAGAATGGTTGGGCCAGGGATAGGAAATGACTATTTCATTAACCAATAATATCTAATTGAGAAAATATAATTCTTATGATGAAGAATTAATCACTGAAATTATTTCCTATTTTCCTGTTGACTATAGATACTTCTTAAGAAAATAACACAATTATCTAACATGCCTTTATCTGGTGACCGTTCTAGAAAATCAGTTTTGGGTGAAACCCCAACAGGGCTCAAAATGACTCACAAACCTGAAATCATAAGAATATGGTAGAAAATAAAATGGTCTGGGAATAACACTTACATTATATGATCCAAACCCTCTAGGATTCCCATGTGGGACTTTAAGTGTTGAAAACAACAACTATGCATCATGCATAGAAATCCCAAGTAAATCCAATTGCAATAGTCATCACTTCCAAACACATCAGGAGAATAACCCAGGAGCATGACAATCATGAACGTTATTAACTAATCATAGTGGACCAAGTAGCCAACTATGACTCCCTTCTGGTTCAGGGGCCACCGATGAAGGCTCCTGTCAGCCTTTTTCAGTAGTGCAATCCAATCGGTACCCTCAATTTTCTTTCTGAGGGTACCACATGACACATTTATACCAATTCTACCCATGAATGGAAAATAAAGAAGACATATCATATGTGGAAGAATCTATACAATCATGATTGGGAACATATCTCAACTCCCGCCAATGATATCTACCATCATATTATAGAAGTAACCAACGAGAAGGCTCATAGCCCTACTAAATCAGGAAAATTATGTGGGCACATTCCTACAAAAATAATGGGGTGGCACATATCCATATACACATGCATGATTTCCATCATCATATTATATTGAAAAAATGATGATATAAGTGGGTTCATATTCCCTCATCAACTGAAGATATCTGCTAGTATATAGTGGATATTGAAAATGTGTAGGCTTCCATTATTTTCTACACATTTCTAAGGTGTCGTTACATCTTAGAAACAACTGAAGAACATTTCCAGCATATTCAAAAATTTGTATAGATGAAGGTAAAAGATAATATTCCCATCCCTATATTCTGGGTAGCATAACACATTGATCAGTCTAAACAGGTGGCTACTTCTCAGAAAGCGCAGATACATGCTCCTATAGTAGAGAATTATTGGCACATTCCAGTAATGGGTGATGCACTAGACATGCCTCATTTTCCATTTACAACTAGGCTCACAACGTGAGAGAGGAACATGGCCTGAATAGTCGAAATGTATTATCAATAAAAGAAAGATGTTATATTCCAATAGACAAGGATCTGGCTCACATACCTATTCTGGATGGGGCTCACAAAGTAAGAGTGGGACCTGACTCAGGGAAGGTTCATATTTATAAAAAATAAGACTAGAGGAATACTCCAATGTCCTAGGATTGGGCTCATATACTCCTTATTTTATGGGATCACCAATTGATAGTGGAACATGCCTTAAGAAGGGACCATATTCTTTTTAGTGAATATATCTAGCATGTTCTAATATATCATAGAAGATAATATCTTATCCCTACATCCTCTGATGAACAAACGCATTTGCATACTTTTGAGGCTATATAATAGGAGGCTCATATCCCTTATCTCAATCCATAAGTTAATTGGAATATTGAAATAAGGAATTTAAATTTTTTTATGGCTCATATTCGCACTCCAATCATGGGTCACCAAGTGAGAGAATCATTTCACGAACCTAGCTATTGTTCCATCCTACTCGACACCTAGCCTGGTGCATGGCATGGCTTGAAGGGTTTTCCCAATACCCATGGGATTTATACTAGTGCATGGTTATTATCATATTAAAATTGGGACTTATTTTACCCATGATGAACAATTATAAATGAAACTTAATAAAAATACATCATACCAAGATCAATACTCATAATCAGAAGAGACACAACCATCCCGTTTCAACATTTTATAATTTTTACTAAAACCAAAACAACCCTAACGGAGATGAATATAAACCAAATGAAAACAAAAAACCATAAATCAAAAAGAGGGTCATCACCAACAAGACACCACCACCAACACCTACAAGAGAATACCACTAGAAAGTCGAACTACCATCACAATGCATATTTATTTTTCATGAGTCAAACGTAACTAAGTCAATATACACCTAATGGTGTATTCATGGAGGGAGACAAAGCCTAGAATGATTCGACCCAATATAAAACATTCCATGACCAATCATTTTATTAATATTAATATGAAGGTTTTAAAGAATAAAATTTATGGACAATTTTATAGAAAACATGCTAAAGAAAAAAATTATTTTCTTTTGAAATAAACAACATTGTTCATTATATGATGATGGTAAGTACGATATCTCAAAATATAAATAAGTGGTGGGAAATACTTATTCGTACTAGTTATATTGGAACCCCGGGGACCTCATATATCGATGAAACATGGTATAGAAACCAAACTAATCATCGAACTTTTTCATGAACCACTAGATATGAATATATCTAAAATTATTGTGGTATCAAATAATCATAGTTTAGTTAGTGTTGTATCATCATTCCTTCTAGAAAGAACTGATCCTTGACCCCATCGATCCAACTAGCATACTAGAAATAGTCCACCCACCTAGTCACCTAAATTACCATTGTTCCCAATTTCCATTCCACATATCACGTAAAACATCACTTGCACATATGCATATTCCAATCAATATAAAAACATTATAAATAACCATTTCCATAACCAAAACCACTTTCAAATACAAATTCACACAATAACATTTCAAAATAAGCTTCACAACATTCACTTATTTTATCAATCGCCTTTATGAAATGAAAAAATGAGCCACACTTGAAATACACATTTAACATAACCCATTTCATTTGGAAAAACATTTTTCAACACATGTTCATATTGAATCCTTTACAAAATGCATTTTTCACCTCATAAGAAATATATAGAACACATCTAAGAAGAAAATAAATCATATAAATGTTACCAAATGATGTATAAGCATGGAACCACCAACATCATGTGTTTGAACATGTAGAAATTGAAGCTAAACCACAACCAACCCACCAAGGGACCCTATAAAAGGAAATATAAATCCAAAAAAATCAATATTGAACCCAAAAACTCTATATACAAACTAATATAGGTCACTCAACCCATTATATAGTGAAACACCTAAAGAGTGAGGAAGAGAAAGCCTTGAAAAGAGGATAAATTAACGGATAAAAGAACTTACTTGACGGTTTCATGATTAATACGCACCAAATTCACCACAAAAATGAAGGCACAATAGATCCAAGGGAGTAGGGGAAGGCTACTAGGCTGAAGAATCCTGATCGTGGAGGATTTGGGGTGTTTAGGGTTAAAATAGAATTATGAAAAGGATAAAAATCCAATATTTAATGAACAAGATGGGTTGCATGATTTGACTGCATGGTTTTACAAACTATGTGGGAAACATTCACCCATAACTATCCAAGAGGGATAAGCCACATGGTTTTCCAACACAAAATACAAACCATATGGTTTGACTCTATAAAAAATATCAATAGGTCATACAATTTCTTGGGTAAGGGTGTACAGTTTTTTGAACTCTGTTCCACCTACTATTAACCCAAAACACACATTTTTTTCTTAAAACAGAAAGGAAACCAAAAGATAAAATATTAAAATAAAAATAATTAGAAAAATACATCAAAATATTATCATTTATGTGACAATTATTCAATCCATTAGAACATTTCATCCTCATAAAGTCAACAGAAAATTGATCAGAAAACAAAATTGGATATTCCTCTTCAATAGATGACTTCAAATCCCAAGTCTCCTTATCATAACTACTATGATAATAATTAATTAGAACCAGAAAAATAGAAATCCTACAAATAAAATTCTCTTGGTAATCTAAAATATGCACCATTTGTTTAGAGACTAAAAAATATAAATCAAAATCTAACACTTCCTGATTTAGAAAATGAGACGGATATGGGTTATATATTTTCAGAAGGGATATGTGGAACATGTCATGAATTTTGGTCAATATTAATGAAAATTCTAACATGTATTCCACCATAATGATTTTATCAATGATCCGGAAATTTCAAACATACCAGGTAATTACCTCTCCTTTCTTACCAAAGTCGCAATGACCCAAGTGAGGTTCCCCTTTCACAAACACCTAGTCATCCATAGAAATATCTAGAGTTTGGTTCCTCTGATCGATATAAGGCTTATAGAATCTATGATATATCAATAACCACTTCCTGTTAAAATTTAATTTCTCATATATCTTCTGTACATGGATTTGTCCCAATAGAAACGTCTCACAAACATCATCGAAACACATTGGAGATTGAAACATATTACTACAAAGCCCCTTGAAAGGAACCATTCCAATTGAGAATTTGTAACTATTGTTATATAAAAACTAATACAATCTAAAATGGTTATCCCATACAACAATAAAATGAAAAATTCATGCTCGAATCATGTATTACAAAATCTGATTCTCCCGCTCTGTCTGGATATCCATTTGAGGATGGTATACGATACTGAACATAAACTGTGACCCCATTTCCTTATGAAGGATGTCCCAAAATAGAGAAGTAAAATGGGGGTCTCTACTAGAAATTATAGCTGATGAAATTCCATGAACCCTAAAAACCTCCTAAACATATAATTTTCCCAACTCATCCACCTTATTTTAATATATAATCCAAATTAAATGTGATGATTTTGTTAGATGATTAGTCACAAACCAAATAGAATTCCTTCCCAAGGGTGTATGAGGTAAAACAATAGTGAAATCCATTGAGATATCCTCACACTTCAAGTTAGGAATGGATATTAGGTAAGGAAAATTGGTCAGCCTATGATGCTTTACCTTAACCAGATGACACATATAACATCAGGATACAAATTCAGCTATGTCCTACCTCAATCCTGGACACCAAAACTATTGATGAACATCATAGTAAATATTGATAGAACCAAGATGAATGACCAAATGAGAGTGATTTCTATCCAAAATCACCACCTTACTAAAATAAAATGGAACAAAAAAGAATCCCTTTATTCCCAAAACACACTTGGGAGACAATGAAGAATCATAAGCCATCTCCCCAACATTTTGAAATTGCATAGACTACTGGCACAACTCATTTGTTGACTACTCTTGTCGAACCAACTCTAGGAAATATTGTGTTATCTGAACACTAGAAAATAATGGAACTCCACTAAGCTTCTTGATCTCCAATTTAATCTCATCAAAGATCCCCATCATGGTCTACTCATCTCCAGTCTTTCTAAAATCTTGTACTGAAACTATTCATCTCAATGAAACTTCCACAACATTCCTTTTTCCAGCGGTGTAGATAATTTCAAAATCAAACCCCTGATAGTACATTACCAAAAACATCTACCTTAGATTTAAATCCTTTTATAAGAAAATGTATCCTATGATTTTATAATCTGAATAAACCACAATATTCGGTCCAAAAATATAATGGTGCCACGTCTTCAAGGCATTCGTTATTTCTGCTAACTCCAGGTCATGGGTCAGATAATTCATTTCATGTGCTCGGAGATAGAGAGACCCATAAGCCACTAAATAGTCATTCTACCTCATCACACCATCAAGAACCATACCTAATGTTTCACAATAAACCACATAATCATTTCAAGACTCTCTAAAGATCAGAATAAGAGATGTGCTCAACCACCATTTAAGAACCTCAAAGGATGTATGGTATTATAGAATCCACTAAAAATTTACCCCTTTTATGTAATATTATTCATGGATAATGAAAGATGTGGTAAATGTCAAATTAATCACCAATAATATCTTTCCAAGCCCAATAAATATCTTATTTTAAACACATACATCAAATGCTTCCATAAATATAAAAAACAAATATTATCAGGCTCTACCAAAACCTCTTGTTCTAAGATCAGATGACCCATACATTTTAATTCCTTAATCTATAAGGTTGCACTTCAAATACTGAATATATAATTTGTCCCGGAGAGATCCCAATACAATTCACAAATACCCCACATGATCCTCCTTGTTCCCCAAATAGACAAGGATTTCATCGATGAACACTACGATAAAATAATTGAGATACTGGTGGAACACCCTATTCATAAGAACCATAAAAACCTTTTGAGAATTTATCAAATAAGAATGCTAGAAAAAATATTCAAAATGGCCATACCTACATCAAAAAGTAGTTTTTGAACATCCTCATATCTCATTTGGACTTGGTGATAACCAAAATGCAAGTCAATTTTCAAAATCGACCTTGCCCCCTTATGTTGACTGACGAGGCCATCAGTACGTGGAATAGGGTTATTGTACGTTATAGTAACCTCATTCAGCTTTTAGTAATCAATACATAACCAAATAGATCTATCTGACATCCTCTTGAATAGAAGTGTGGAGACCTAAATTGAGACTCTCGGTCGAATGAATCATTTGGACTCTAAAATATCTAAATATATCATTAATTACCTCAACTCTATGGGGGTCATATGATATGAGGGAAGAGATATCAGTTGTGTTCTAAGAACCAAATAAATAGTGAACTCCATATCCTACCATGAATGAAAACTCATGAAATCATATAGAAACCCTCTTAGAACACATCCACCATAAGAGGAAATCCACCCTCAAGATAAATACCAATGTCATCTAGTGCGTACAAAAATTACTGAAAAATTAGATTTCCCAATTCGAGAAGTGGAAGTCTATTTTGATTGGACCAAGGTTCCCCTTCACTATGATAAAGCCAGTTACTACCGTCAGGTTACACGAAACTCACTCAATTCCTATAAAAATCAATGTATACCTGAAAGTAGACCATCTATCCAACACTAAGGATAATGTCAAATTGGTCAATATCAAGAACAATTAAATACAATTCATACCCAACCACTAACATGGTTAGTGAACAAGATGGACACCTGAGACCCTACTCTTTATTTTTACCAAGTTTCATCACTAACCCCATTGCATACGGAGTATGATCAGTTAGAAATTTCAACATATCCATAATCTTGTCATAGTAAAAATAAATTGAAGAACTAATTCCCAAAAACAACTATTGATGATGAAATAAATATATTACCTCAAACAATCATACGTCCTGCCCATGTTCCCGCTGGTTCCATATCAAGATAATGAAGATGATTCTTCTCTACTAGAATTTGGGAACACCCACTAGCTTCAGTTCTTCTGTAAACTAACTCTTTCTAAAAGCTGATTCATTCCTACCACCACAATTATTTAAACAAGATCCCACTATCCTAGATGGATCTAATAGGAATGGAATTCTTATGGGAGATACAAATACCACACCACATTGAGGATACACAACATATACATAATCTGGAACTACTGAAATTGAATGTTAAAAAGGATGGCCCAAGCCACCACCTCCCTTATTGTCGTTCTCATCATTCTTACACTTCTTCTCAGATGAAAAAACACTACCCACTACTGAAACTAATCCATGAAAACCATGTTTTCCCTTATGATTAATTTCTACCATCATGGAATGATAGACCACATCAGTGTATGTCATCAGCTAAAAGAATACTTGAGAATAAATCTATGACTGAAACACCCTTTTGAACCTTTGAGCCTTTATCTGTTTAATAGAAATGATCGCAGGTGCATACCATACCAGATCCGTGAATCTATTTGTACACCCCATCACAAATCTATTTCCCTAGGAAAAATCTATGACCCCATAAGAAATAATTTAGGTTATAAACTCAAGATAGTAATACTCCTTTAAAATGTTATTTAAATCTTTTGAACTCATCTATTGTTTCTTACCAATTTGAACCATTGAGTCCCACTACCTCCGAATAGTACCTTCTATGAAGAAGGAAGCACACTTCACCTATTCGCCTTAGTAGTGTCATGAAATTAAAACATCCTCTCAATCTTCTCAAGCCATTCCAACCCATCCTAAGGTTCAATAATGGCATTTAAATAAAGAGGCTAGTTTTTTATGAACTCCCAAGATTTCATTTTTCCTAAAACCAATTCACCTTATCTAAATAGAGAGGGAGTATAATATAATCTATGTACTAAATTGTGGACAACCCAAACCACAACATCCACTAGTATATGATCAATTGGTGAGGGAGAACATTCTATCGCCTCTTCCTACTGTAGGATAGGAATTCTCTGAGGACTAATTTCCCTATAACAAATAATAGCAACCACCCTAGAGGAAAAACTATAAATGCATCACAATAAAAATACATTACACTAAAATAATTACTAATAACCATAAAAAATTCAATCATCCCCTTTAAACATTTTACAGCTTTTCCAAAAACAAAAACAACCCAAACAGATAGGGATACCAATACAATACAACCCCAAAACCCCTATGAAATATAAGCATCATCACCCCCAATCCACCACCACCAATAACTACAATAGAATACCACTAACAACCCTAACTGTAATCATGATACATCAGGAATTTTACCAAGTCAAACATAAAAAAAGTCCATAAACACCCAATGGTGTTTGATGTTTGTGAGCCAAATCCTGGTAGGATGATTCCCAATAATAGATATTAAATAACAAAACACTATATGACAAATTACAATGAAATTTTTATAATATAAAAGTAAGATACATTTTGATAGAAACAATTTTAAAGAAAAAACATGATTTTATTCTGAAATAACTATCAAAGTGAATTGTATGCCGATAGTAAGTATGATATCTCTAACGAGAATAGAGTCTTGGGAAATCCCTGTAAGTAGAAGCTATAATGTAAAATTGGGAACCTCATACCTCGATAAAACGTGTTATAACAAACAAACCGATCATTTTCCTCATGCACAATCCACTACAGAATAATATATCCAAAATATTAGTGGTCTCCAATAATCATAGCTTAGTTACTGTTGTATCTCCAATCCTTACATAAATAACAGATCCTCAACCCCGCTGATCCAACTAGCATACTAGTCCTTGTCCTTCCACCTAGTCACATAATATTCCCTTTCTGCCCAATTTCTATTCAACATATCACATAGAACATCACATTCACACATTAATAAGAAAATCAATATAAACACACATTATAAATCACCCTTTTATAACTAAAACCAATTTCATATCCAAACGTATGGAAAAACAATTTAAAAATAATATTCACACCAATCAATGTTTTTATTAAACACCATTAACATGGAAAACAAGGAGGAACACATGAAGACATATGTAACATAACCCTTTTTTGGAAACCATTTTTCAATATCTGTGAACCATGAATCAGTTCCAAAAACATTTGACAATTCATACACATTATATATAAAACATCTTAAATGTAAATCAATCACATAAAAGTTTCCAAATGTTTTTTAAGCTTAGAACCACCTTCCTCAAGTGTAGAAACTTTAAAAAATTAGTGGAAAAAATAACTGAACCACCATGGGACCATATTAAAGAAGGGTGAAACCAAAAACCTCAATATTGAAATCTAATAGTCATGATCCAGCCATAAATAGATCACCAAAAATACTGGAGAACAAAACCCCAAATGGTGAGGAAGATAAACCTGATAACATAGGATAAAGGAAGGGAGAATATACCTTACATTAATACTGGAGAACAAAACCCCAAATGGTGAGGGAGATAAACCTGATAACATAGGATAAAGGAAGGGAGAATGTACCTTACATTAGGGTTTTATAAATAATTCACACCAAATATAACATAAGAATAAAGATCCAAGGTATCCATAAGAGGAGGGAGAGGTTCCTTGGATGGATAATCCTATGTGGGGAGAATTTGGGGTGTTTAGGGTAAAACACGAAGGGGTGAAAGGGTAAAAATCCAATTCTTAATGACCAAGACAGGAAGAATGATTTTCCATCATGGTTTTATAAACCATGTGGAAAACATAAATATTTAACTATACAAGAAGGACATGCCTCATAGTTTTGTCACGCATCCTACAAATCGTGAGCCAAACTTGTGGTTTGCCTCTATCCAAAATTGAAAATTCTCCACATGGATTCCTAGTTAAGGGCACATGAATTTCTAAAATGTGTGCCGGCCACATGCAACATACGATTAACCCAAAACTTACATTTCTCATTAAAAACATAGAGGAATCCCAAGGAGTCAATTATATACTAAATATAAATATAAAAAATACCACAAAATGAAATCATGTATGTGACACTACACATACCTCAGGATAGGTTCATAATCTTATCCAAAAAGACTGGAGGCATATTCCAAAGGTTCATGATCAGGATTATATCACCATTTTGACCAAGGATCACCAAATGATAGAGGAGCATGCCTTGGGGAAGGAACATATTCCAGCCAATAATGAAGAATCTCATTAGAATATTCTAGTAGCTTCTCTATAGTGATCTCAAATTCCAACAGCACGATATGGTTGTCAATATATTCTGGAAGATGTCATACAATAGGCTAATATCCCTACATAGTTCCAAAAGTCATGTCATCATATTACATTCAAAAAATAAAAGGAGGATCATATCCCTTGTATTATCAATTAGAGTGTCCTAAAGGTTCTTTGAGGAATATCCTCAACACCCCAAGGGTCCGTCGACTCAATATCTGAAGTAGAAGGTGGTCATTACCATGATAGTTATCCTCATTGTAGTGTATAGATGGATCATATAGACTCTACCCCTAAAAATTTTTTAACCTCCCCATTTGATATCCCTCTTGAATAAGAAAATCCTCCCCATTACTAGACACTCCCTATATAGAAGTGTTCAAAACACAAATACCTTTATATGGTGAGGTTATAAATACATTGGAGTCAACCACATATAGTTCTCCATAAATTACTAGCAATACTTCACTATAGTCAATAGGAGTCCCCAAGAAGGACCTTCTTTGGTCTGAGTAGATGAAGGTGTGTATGTATGATGAAGAGGATGCCAACATTTAAATATAGAGAGTTTTAGAAGGAAACAACACCCCTAGCTTATTCGGGGCCCTCACCACATCTAACTATGTGATACTAGATGATCTTGAGAAGGTATGAAAGCCGTATCTATTACAAAATATGTGGGATAATCATTTGTGTTTCAAGTCATGACATGTGTCTTATCTATGATATTAGGGTCACCTCTATTCCATCAATATAATCTGTTGTTAATAAGAACCGGCTTCTATTTCCATGGATTGGGACAAAAAATTGTAAAAATCACAGTGAAAATCTAGAGCATTCATGAAACCATTATAGCACAACTCTTATATAGTTATTCTCCAAATTTACTTTATGAATCCATATACGGGGATAAAAAATGTATGTATATTTTCACTCTATCGTGCCACTAGAATAGTATATCCCCTTAGATATGGAATAATATAATTTCACATCCAACGATGTAAAAAGTGGGCCGAGTAACACATGGGATAGTTGGTCACTACAATGGGATAACCATTCTTCAATGATGCCAAGAAATTATGAATGGAGGAAGGGGATAACCAACAGATCTTTTAACTGGACCTCTCGATGTAGTGGGAATGAATTTAGACATAGATGTTGAAGTTTCGATCAATCCAATAACATATGTATAAACTGAATCCCTTCATGGGTTTCTATTTAAACCACCTCTTTCACAAGAATAGTTGTTTCATATAAAATATGTCACAATTACAGATTCAGTAGAAACAATCTATGTGTTAACCCATCCCATCGTGCTATTGGTATATTTCCACCGATTCCACCTCTATGATCATCAATTCTTGAGAAGATTTAGTACATGTTAGAATAGCTACAATCAATACCCATCTAACTAGTCTGGATGAATTTATATCTCAACAACCATTACGAGGTTCATCATTCATTGAAAAGATCCTATAAATATAAGAAACAATTCCAGATCAAGCCCAACCCCTGGTCTTGGTGAACTTATATCTTAATTTTAATCCCATGATTAATTAAATCCTCTACTATATTCATTGGATACTCCACAACATGATCAATCAATTATAATTATAGCCTAGAATAATCCCTTCTCCACTAGGATAAAAGAATTTTCATCATCTTCATCACCATTGAGAGAATATGTCTTTTTATATTTTGTTAAATAATATCGATGGTAATTATCACATATGTTCTACCTACAATAATACAAACCACTTCTATTGGTGGACCATTCATAAAACCCAACCTAAACCCCCATCAATTTCACTATTCACAGAAAAGGATGGGGGGCCGTATGATGATGGAATTCAAACCCCACTATTGTTGTAACAAAAATGGCCCAATATATAATAGTGTATGAAAAAAACCAATAAAAATTGTGCATAATTATCCTATTTCAATGAGATTAGTGGGAAAACACAATATCATAGTAAAAATTTGTGAATTTCATCACCATCTACACAATAGATAATGTGGATCAAGACATAGATGCAGAGGGATGTGATACATAAAACATACCCTAGGAGGACGGTCTTGATCCCCCCACCAGGGCTGCATGATCCCTGAACTAGAGGAGGCTCCTAAACCTAGATCCTCTAATTATCAATTTTCCACCACTATGGAGGAACACTAGAAATATAAATTGAAGAGTGTTTACACATCCCAAACACTGCCCAAAAAAACCGATAATCAATTCCTGGTGGAACAATTATCACCACATGAGAATGTGATACAAACTCTCAAACACCTCAACAAGGATCATCTTAGAGGAAATACTCTCCCTACGTATCTTCTACAGGAAGAGATGAATATTCTACCACCCATACCAATCTACCTATAAGAGTGGCATCTAGTCATTAGATTATCTCGGTATCTAGGTATCTTGTATAAATGAAATCGGAATTAGAAAATTATTGAAACCTCCCTCCATTATGGTGATAACCTATCCCAATATTGGGTAATAATTCAACCTTAGGAAAGATTGAGAATTAGCAGGAGATTAAAATAGGGCCACATCACAATACCCTTCCCTCTCTCTATATAAGGGAGGCTTCACAGACAACAATACCTTTAAAATATCTCAATGTCATTGACTCATAGATGACTTGAATTGAATCCATGGAAGGGTAATGTGAACCTATAAATCTGAGGAGAAATACATATCTTAAATGGGTTAATGACACTTTTCCTCCAACCAATATTGTAAATCCTGTATTTTCTACCTTTTAACTAGCGGGAAACCAAAAACATCACCCCACACACTTCGTATCCAAAATTTTCCTAATGATGGGCCCATGAGATAAATAAGAGGTGGCCATGATAAGGATTTCTTACATTCTATTTTATAAAGTGTTTTCATTAGTTCAACAACCTTCCAACATGATCAATTTTTGGATGGGAAGACCACCATCATCAATTCCTCTAACACTTCTTCTCAAAACTAAAAAAATTACAATCACTGACCAGAAGAAATACATGATATACAAGAATAATAGGGTGTCATAATTATAGTCTAGATGTAAGGGTTTAAAGTATTCCCTCAACATACATCTCCCGAAGGTATAATTATTGGAGCTATCTGGTAAAAATATCTTAGATGAGTTGCAGATGCCATTGATTCCAATTAAATATCTAGGCGGATTCCCTAGTTATAAAAAAATAAAATAATGTCTGGAAAACACCATTCAGTGAACCAGAACTAAATCTCAATTGTTGGGAAATGTATAGGGAAAAAGGATTCATAATATTGAAACTATCATTTTTACCCTCAAACTTTTTTTAGTACACTTTCACACACATTAGAAGACCCCAACCCTCATAAACACCATATATAGAGTGGAAACCTAAAAAAATGGACATTGGACAAAACAAAGAGATCAGTCTCACTCAGGATTTGAGGAATAAATGAATAAAAAATACACCTTTCTAAATGAAAACTAAATCAATTATTTCCTTACATCCATGTAAAATTACCTTCTGAAGCTTTCAAAGCCAAAGCCCAATGATTCAATCCTCACCAATATATACGATTGCATCTTTTTCTTGAGAAGGCTGGTTAACAACATCTAGGATTTCTTAATCTCCATAGAAATCCTTTAGATAATGTTAAATTAAATAAAATTTGTTTTTAATAACTCCCTAGAGCAGGTTACCTGCATAACAGTCACCAAATCAGAAGATGATGGTGAATGGGAAAAAATTATGACCTGGCATGGATGAATTTTCGAACATTAGATGACTCAAAATAATACAAACCATGATCATTATACCTAGACATCATATCATAGAATAAAAATAACAACTCTCTTAACATGGCAGGTGACAACATATATGTCTTCTAGTAGTGAATGAATGGATCATACATGGTAAGAGACAAAATAAGATGTTTCATTTTTATCTTTTATGCAAAATCTTGCAGATTTATTACCTATAACATTCGAAGAACGTGAACCAACACACCAAAAAGAAGATTTTGTAAATAATGATATCATTTTAGGGTTATTTTACATGATAAATTTTGTATACCCCTTCTTTGATAATGCATATGCCTCTATGTATTAGTTCTATGCACCCAAATTGGGAAGAAGATTCTGCATATACATGAACTGAGGATGCAGGGGATAGTGGGGTGTCTTCAGACCCAAAAATGTTGTCACTTACCCTTAGAGAATGTATATTTAGGTTATACCAAATAGAATACAATCCATAAGGACGAGCATATTCACAGAGGTATCTCATAATCCTCAATTAGTCATCTATTCCCAATCATCCTACATGACCGCAAAATGAGAGTGCAATTATATAATTAGTCCAGACAATGGAAAATGATGACACGACCTGAGCCACTATAAATAGATGCTAACTCAAAATTCTTGAAATCACCAATACCTACCTTCTTTAAATTCTCATCACTTGAATCGCATAATAAGGAACAACCCCACCTTAGTAAGCGTTGACATATGGAAAAAAGTAAATCATTACGAAATAGCAGGTGACTATCCTAAAAAAGATATCATCTTGGATGTTCTCCATCATTCAAAATAGATCAAGAGGCACTCATTAAATCCCCACCATAAACCATACGATTTCAAAAAAAAGTCGATGCAGCTGAGGTATATCGAGTTGAGGCCATGCCATCAAAATAGAATGTTTCCATCTCATTTGCTGAGTAGGATTAGAAAGAGGTCATAATGGGACACATTAGGGCCCTATATGTATCCAAAAGACTCAAATAATTTCTATATCCTAATAAATTAGTTTTAAAATAGTTTCATGGTCAACTTCATCCCAATTTTAACACTTCTTTGATTGAGATAGAGAAAATCAAACCTATCTCCCATAATTATTACCATTAAAGGGTATGATACACATGATCAAAGACATCTTTGGAAGATCATTTTCAATGATATTTTTTATTATCTCACATCTAATGCTTATTTTATGGTTTTCCAATAAGAAACCTTATACAATTTCTAGCTCAGAAGTTCCTATAGTTACAACTATATGGTTTTACCTTAGATATTTCATTAGTGTTTCCAATACCCCATCGATGGAAAAGTTGATATACAACATGATAATAATTCCCCCCTTAGTGTCTTATGAATCCACATATAATGATCCAATCTTCTATAATTGGGTTTCACAACCACCAATGGTTGATTGAGATACATAGATTGTATCCCCCAATGGCTTGGTGAAAACCCATAAAAATATACATAGTGTGATCGATAGAGATTATATGCTACCCATAAATATAATTGAGGTTGTAAAATCATTACCAAAATTTCCATGCTCTTTCTATCCAAATGAGAATTATAAAATACAATCAACACCATAATCTCTCTTTAATATATTTTTTATAATAAGATAAAAATGTTTTCCTCTTGGTGGCCTCTCTCACCTTAATAGTCATAGAGATTACCCCAGATTTATGACATCATCTGAAAATACCTCCATCGAATCAGAGGCAAATGAAGAAGAGGGTGAAATCAAGAACTCCCCTATCACATTAAATGATGGAATCTCTACTACCATTGATGAACACAAACTAGAAAATAATTGAACCTAAAAATGGATTGCTCCCTACACTAATTGTTACTACCATTACTCTCTAGTAGATAGAGATATAAATTTCATTTCTAAAGCATTGATAATATGTGTAGTCTAGGACTATAAAAAAATTCCCAACCTAAATCCAGATGTGGAGAACACCATATAAAAACACATGATGATGATAAAAGGTTGATATAGTCATCTTAGGGGATACACCCCACATATATGAGTAATGTAGAAGAAAAGATGAAAAATTAATCCAATCTAACTTTTTATGAAAATTCCAATACCCAAGTTGACTCACCAACATCGTATCTATCAGAAAAAGGAATGGTAAATTTAGGGTCTGTATTGATTTTAGATACCATAATCAACATTTACCAAATGGTAACATCCCATTTATTATCAGAGAACTTTTGATCGATTCAACTGTTAGGTTCCATGACCTATCCTTCATGGATTTGAATTTAGGGTACAATTAGATAAATATACCCCTAAAGATGAGGATTAAAATACCTTCAGAAAACATTATAGGACCATTTTATATCAGGTTATATCATTTTCATTAAATATTAATAGCACTACATACCAATGCACCATGAATAATATCTTTAATTCATTATTTGTATGAGTAACTAAATGTTATGTTGATGACATGGCAGTCAAATCCTAAGAGTGATGTGAACACTGAATAGACGTTATAATATTCTTTGAAAAGATATGAAAACATATTCTAAAGAATAATCCACTGAAATTAACATTTGGGGAAACATTTAGGAGGTTCCTCAGAATTTTGGTACAACATCGTTTCATTCAAAATGAATAATAAAAGACTAGTGTTATTCTATTAATGTCACCACCTCTAAATCTCAAAAAGTTGAGGGGGTTTCAAGGGAACCTTTCCTATATTTTTTGTTTGATATCCAATCAGATGGGAAAATCTCCCTCTATCACCATGGTAATGAATTAGGGGATCACAAGTCAGTGGTATGATTACTGTCAATAATCCTTCGAGAGTCTCTGGTAGTATCTTCTACACCCATGAGTCCTGACGCTAATTGTGGAAAGAAATCCACCCATCTTTTATATTGACTCTATGGAACGATCACTTGGTTCTATCCTAGCACAGAAGAATGATTCATGGAATGAGAAAAGTATGTAATAATCAACTGAATGATGCTATGTATTGAGACCCAATACTTATATTTTGAGAATAACTTCCTCACACTCATCTTTACCATGTAGAATATGAGTAATTACTCACCAAAAATGACACCTGATATATCGTATGGATCTACTAATGTGAATACTTGTCCATCGCATGATGACATGATGCATGTAATTATGATAATTTATTCTAAAACAATGAAAAATCAACTTCATGTCATAAAATTTAGTTAAAGAGAATTCCCTAGATAATTTTCTCACAGCACATCCTGCCTCGAAATGTACACTAGTATATATTAATCTCCAAAAAGAAGAGGTTTTCCATGACTATGACACTACCCACACAAGGGGTATTTATTTTTAGGGTGCCTCTAGTTTTCATATCAGTAAAATTATGGGAAATCAAAAACACAATCTGGTCGGCTTAGGGGTTTAATTGTTTTCTCTGGATAATTTTTTTCCAACTCTTCACCACTATCCAAAGGTTGGAAAAATAATGAGGTCGAGTAGTGAGCCCTAATTCCTAGCTGTGAACTAGAATTACAGTGTATAATATCCTACGTAGACATCAAAGGGCATTAAAAACTTTTGATAAAGCATATCACTAGAGAATATTCATTCTAAAATGAAGAACTAGCCCATCTCAAAAATTACCTTATGGGACTAATGGTATAGTTGCCTTTTGATCCCACATTTCATCATATCCCCCATCACATAATGTTGATTCCAACACATTGGAAAATTACTACACATTCCAAGTTTTCCCTGATCATGAGAAATAAATACTTTCTATCATTCACTGAAGAATGGTCTCATAAATCATTGTTTGTTATAAGGAAGAAATCAATTAAGTCAATACTACCCTTGAGTGTTATGAATCGATATCCACCCCTTGATGGATGGAAACCGTAATTGGTTACCTCTAAAATGGGACACTCTTGATATACCAATCCATAATAAAATAGATTTGGCACTGAGCAATGAACATAAAACTATATTATGGTCCAAATGATAAAAAATCCCTCTACAATGAAGGATTTGATGGAATCCTCCTCAGATGAATATAAGAAGGATATATTTCCTCCATTATGGAAGAAGTACATGCAGTCTCATGAAGCACTCGTCGTTCTAGTACCAGTCTCTACCACCAAATCAAGAGGTTGGATATCTACTAAAAACAATGATACAAGAATGTGTGGATTCACTATGAAATGTCATGAATGATAAATTCTTGAAAACATCATCCATAAACCCCCATAATTTCAATATCCAACTAAATATTCATAGACATTTTCTATGTGGGGAATGGATGTTGTAGGGTGATATCCCCCAAACATAACTAAATAGTTCAAGTACTTCCTTACTATTATTTACTCCTTTTTTATATGGGATGAGGAAATACCCCCCCCCCAATGTAGTTGGGACAAATAACATCATAAAATTCATATTGTACAATATCATCACTAGGTATGGAGTCCCTAAAATGATATTTATAGTCTGTGAAACTAATTTCTATTCCACATTATCGATTAATTTTTACCATGAGTACAAAATCAAGTCCAATCAACGATCCCTCTATCATACATAGAAATATAGGAAGATAGAGTCCTCTAATAAGACATTGTTAATACACTGTATAAGATGGAAATAAATACAAGATGTTTTTTCCAGATAATCTTATTCATGCATTATGGGCTTACCTTACTACCACATGTACTACTACACATGAAATTCCATATTTATTAGTGTACTGGACCACAATTGTTTTATCCATATAATTACAACTACCTTCACCCTGAATAGTCATTTGTAGAAAATAACATATCATGAGCAATCAAAAATGTGGTTGGATTCATTGGATTGTCTCATTGAGAATAGGTTTCATATATTTCAAAACCATGAAATTCATTAGAATTGGATCACAAGATCAATTAATAAAAAGTTTTCCCTCTAATAGTTCATCTAAGGAGAACTAGTGATCGATCTGAGAACTCCAGTGAAACCTGGACAGAATCCTGCGAAGATGGAACCCAAATGTGAAGGGACTTATATCATCCATAAGTTATATCACAGTGGATTTTACACACTATCTCTAATTGATGGGTAGTATGTCACGCCCCCCACCAATGTGAGGTTTCATAATGAATAATTTTCAAAGATTCAATAATGTTTCTTTCGTCAAGGATGCATGATGCTAAACAATAAAACATCACTTTTCCTTGTATAAAGATGTTAATCTACACATCTTTATTCATCCTAGAATCCATACATTAAAATACACTATTTGACCTATCCGGACCACATGATGTTAAACTATGTAATTGTTTCCTTACCATATGGTTTTAAATATCCCAAAGTATTCCCTCACCGAATAGCGTTAGAATGTGAGGAAATTATCATCTCACTGATGATTCAATGAAAATGATCTACATTTGTGAAAATGAAAGATGAAATGTCCCTATCTCTATATAAGATTCAGATCCACAGAGAGAATCCTTTCATCCAAGAAATATGTGTGGCATGATTCCTTCCATCATAGGATATGTAGTGACACTTAAAACTCTATTCTTGGGCCCAAGAACAATATTAATTTTCTTCCACTATGGGTGACCCACGTCTTTACCACAAGATGTTAAACTTCATGGATGATATCCTCTCCCAATTACACTAAACTATAGTTATTCCCTGAACTACGTGTGGGTTGATTAATTCCATCATAATATATTTAGTGACAACTAGACCTTTATTCTCCATCTAATTCATATCATTACACTTATTTCATGTTGATTCAATCATATCCTCACTGCATATTGTTCAACCGAACAAATGATGTCCTTAGTC
This sequence comes from Viscum album, assembly GCA_963277665.1. NCBI lineage: Eukaryota > Viridiplantae > Streptophyta > Magnoliopsida > Santalales > Viscaceae > Viscum > Viscum album. The sequence continues at coordinate 1,039,219,105 of OY728146.1, forward strand.
CATGAAATTAAACTTAAATCATTTCTAAAACAATGTTCATTTTTATTCTCATTCTAATGAGATATGTAGGGATGCATGGATCATATAACATGCACCAACCACCACATGATATACAACTCCAATAACCTTCCTCCAATTTCCTCCATGTCTTGAGGAACCTTTTCCATTCATTTTTTGTCACACCAATCATAATTCATGTGATCTTAGGATCATTGGTTAGGTCTCTACCATGTAATCATGAAATATCATCTCATGAAGGGGTTATCATGGTCATGCATGCATGACATTAAAAGGAACACCACAGTTCCTCAAATAATTATGTAAAACTACTTGGATATTTTACCTATCATGAAATTAAACCTAACATTACTATGGACCTTCCTCAAGAGGACCACTATTCTTGGGGATGGTCTCCAAACACACCTTCATTCAAGAACTACGTGCAGATTTATTTGTTTTATCATAGGATATGTACTGACACCCATATCTCCAATCCTAGGCCTAACCATCTTATATAATCATAAAAATGTCTCCCTTCAGATTTACAAGTCGGACCTGCATAGAGGGAATTCTCAAGAACTACATTTGGACATATTCAAGTCTTAATAGTATAAGTAGTGATTCCCATATCTCCAATCGAGGGACCATATATAATAATCAATGAGAAACATTACCCCTATACATATGGATAAAACCTACATAGAGAGTTTCCCATTTAAGAAAAATGTGTGGAATTATTCATATCGATACAATATATGTAGTCGTGTTCAGACCTCCAATTCTAGATCCATCTATAACGTCCAAAAAATAAATCCAACTATATAATGATAGAGTTATAAATTCTCATTTTCCCTATGTATGAGTCAAATCAGCACACATATTACTCGAGCACATTATAAATATTCCATAATTTTTCATGTTAGTTCCCATGTCCTTACAACATGATGTTAAAATATGAATAAACAAATATTGTACTCACCACATGACATTAAAATAAACCGAAAATTTCCTGGTGAAATGACATTAGAACTGCATGAAAAATATTTCCCCACTAAATTTTACTAAAATATGTAGTCCATAACCCATTATCCCCCATTATCAAATGACAATAAGTTCATTATCCTGGTCAACCAGATTATGGGGTTCTTTTATCATCTTTTAAGAAAAAAAATTCATAAATCACTCTTGTTGTATTTAGTGCCTTGGGATTCTAGAATCATTCAATGTTCATTATAAAAGAAATTATATATCTCTATTTCACCATGCTATCAATGTATAAGGGATCGTACATGTCAGAGAAAGACATCTTGGCCCTATATTAAAATCCTTCTTCCCTTGTGAGCCATATATAACCATGGTAGAATCCATTAATCGAGGGTGTTAAGGACCATCCCTGACATAATTATCCCAAATCATTACTCTTGACCCAAGAACCTCAATCCATGACATACAACATTATAATCTCTCACAAAAAAGGATTTTGTAAAACTCTTAACCATCGGTATACTAATTATAATCTTTAGTAACATTCCCATCATATTAGGATCATATGCATCATGATTATAAACTGGACATACTTTGGTCAAATTTTTATGAACATAAAATATATCCTTTGATGATCCAAATCACAAGATATTAAACTTCTTTTTAAAGAGACACAAAAAATATTAGGTTGAAAACCAAAAAATGGTGGACTGATAAAATGTCAAGTATTCTCCCATTAAACTCTACATATCTATAGTTTATGAAAAAATATGGTGAAAATAAATCAGGGTTAAATTTCTTAGAGTCTACATTGTGTCCCCAGTAAATGTGAATTCACACTTTCTACCACCCCCCCACTCTAGGAAAAAGTTTGAGTAATGGGTTTTCATGTCTCATCACCATTATAACATGTTAACTAGTTGTGGAACAAATTTTAGGGTCCACAAAACCTTTTTGAATCACACATTCCTTTGGAATCAGACTTCCTGATTTGAGAACTTTGGGTCAATTCAAACCTTTCTTGGTCCTTGAAAAAGAAAATATATCTACATATTTGGAATTTTTACCGACACATATCGGATTATACCTACCAACCAGAGAAATTTGGGCCCTGTATGAGGAATATTTTTTATTTTATTCATCCTAAGGTCATTGTGGTAAACCCAACACCTGAGGGTCTTTTATTCCATCCCCGGAAAGATTTTCCCATACCATCCTTAGGACCCGTGCACTTTGAACAATAATTTACATTCCCCATAAGCAAATTATTCAAGAAGATCTGAAATCATTAGAGTTATGTCCCCAAGTTTTTTTACCATTTCTAAAATTAGTAATTCAACCCCCATTCCTTAACCTTTTTTTGGAACAAACCTCATGATTATAAATCACAACGTATATGTCCCAAGCTTCACATTTAAAGAGAAAAACTACCCTAGGGAGCCATAACCCATCCTGGATGACTTTTTCATCATACCCAACTTCATCATATGGACAATTTATTCTTCTATAATAATTTATGATCCTTGTAAAAGGGAAGAGACACCTCTGTTTGACCATTCTATCGATGTATAAGGGATTTTATCTTCCAGCCAAAGGTGTCCCCTCCTTGTAATAATGGAACCCAATCATTGTGAACCCTAGTAACTGTGTGTTATAACCTAACACTTCATGTAGTTATAAATAAACCTAGGGGTGTCATTTCCATACCATATATATATATATATATATCAAATCACTCTTTTTAGATATGAATTTCATCACTCAAATTAAAAATATACAGGTGGATTTATCATTCGTAGTGTTTTTCATCAATGAAAACATCCCCCACAAATCTTTTATAACCCTCGTAAAAGAGGGGAGATACCTCTGTTTGAAAATGATACTAATGTACAATGGATTTAACCTAACAATCATAGGAATATCCTCTATACATGAATAAGAATCAAATCCTCATGTTCTCCCAACAACATAGCATTGGCACTCATCACCCCGGAGTGGTTTTTTTCATATCGATAAAATCAGTCCCATATAATATATTCAAGTCATTGAAGAAAGAAATTAAACTCCATGGAATCTCATAGAATGAGCTAAAATACTATTAGGTATAACAAAATAATATATAACCTGAATGTCATTAAACTACAATAATATAAGGTCAGAGCTAAAACACCCAAAAATACAATAATTGAATGTTTGAGCTAAAATAAATTAAACAGTAGTGATAGAAGTTCCAAGAAAAAAGAGTCTAAAATAAAACTATAAAATATATGAACTAAAATGCATTAAACAAAAATGACTGAAGGCCTAAGCTAATTGTATTAAAATTATACAAATAAATGATCAATGCTAAAAATCCTTAAACTAATTTAATAGATGATTCGAGAAAAAATACCATAAAATATAAAAATATAAGGTCCGGACTAAAATATATTAAACCATAGAAATAAAAGGTCAGAGATAAAAAGACCTAATATAAAATGATAGAAGTTCCATTCTAGAGGACCCTAAACAATATCGCAACAAAAATTTTGACTTAAAGAGTAGAGAATGTGTAAATCTTTCCAGGTCGAAAACCTGTAAGAGATCCATCAATGAAAATTATATTTCCACTCCAACTAAATCTTCCTCTATTTGATGATTTTAAAAATTTATGAAAATATTCCTAAAAATATAAAAATCTTGTGTGGCCCTACATATGGAATCTAGAAAAAGAAACTTGTTCTTTAAATGTTTATGGAAATTTGAAAAAGACAAATCATTCCCCTTTCAATACATGTATTTTTACCAAATTATCCTTATGTGGATTAGGTAATCTTATGTTAACTGGAGTAGATATAACGATGAAGAATGTAATAATGGTGGGTATTCATAAGAATTTCTCAACAATATTCTATTATGATTGAAATAATCAAAGCCAAAAATTCATGTTTACTAGGAATTGTGAAATGGATGGTTATTATTGATGATTCATGAAACATCATATCAAAAAAATTCTTTCACAACTTGAATGAAAAAAAACTGAAAAAGGACTTATAAATTTTAGTGGATCTATTAAATGATTTAATATAGAAGTAGGGATCTACACATTTCATATACTCTCTAAATACACAATCAACACAAAATAAATATCAACAATCGAATTAAAATAATATTTGTTCATTTGAACATGGAATGTTTGGAAGAGTCTGGCGAGAAGTTTCAATTTAACGATGATGTTTCGGTCACCCAGCTACTTCTAATTCCAGCCTAGGATGAATGTTATCAATAAAATTTGATAGGTATGGAACCATTTATTGAGTGGTTTCTAATGGGAATAATGGTGGTTATTGGTCATATTTTGAGAGAGAAAATATCTCCTCATATATGCATTTTTTAATGGTCAATACATCGATTTGGGCATGTAGCTCAGACATAAATTGATAGGTCTATTCCAACTATCATGTCCTATCCCCTAGGGCCCATGTTGTGACTACACCAAGCCCACCTTCAATAGGCAAGGGGCTAGAGACTAGCACTATAAAAGGAATATCCCAAAAAGTGAAGGCATTTCTATTAAACCTATTCACACACAAAAATGGTACACTACACAAAGAAACCCACAGAGGGAGGAAAGTTTTACAACCACCACAAAGAACCATCACTGAGATTAAAAGATGTAAACTAAAACAAACAACATGTATATGTCCTACATGAAGTAAAAAAGGCTGAAATATAGGCCCAACTGAAAGGAAAGTACATCGCATGAAGTACAATCTCTAGAGGTTGTCTTCCAAGGATCCTACCTTAAGGGTAGGTAAATCTAACTGTCGTATGCCACTGCTGCACACTACATCTATCGATCCACCTCCGAGCACCGTCTATCCCTGGATCCCCAAAGTCTCAGCAAAAGTTGTCTGTCATCTGGATAAGACACAACAGGTGCGGGGAAATCCTATGTAGGGGAGAGTATAACAATACTCAGTAGGGACCCCGAGACCAATTCGGTACTCACAGAAATACACAAATGAAAATACTACAATGCATGGTCTCAAGGTAAATCACAAGGAAAAGGAAGAAAGCTCACACCCAGTATATATTAAGTAAAGAAGTAAAGATGATTATTCATAAATATAAATCATCTTATTCTATTAAAAGGTTCTGATTTTGATCCAATAAGGGGATCTCTGTAGCAGATCCACAAAGGGTATCTCTATTACTGATCCATGACGGGTCTCTCTGCTACTGATCCACGATGGGTCTCTATATGGCTGATCCATGATGGTTCCTGCAACTATTGATCCACAAAGGTTTTATCTCATGTTGATCCTCAAAAGTTCCCTCTTATGCTGATCCATGAAGGTTCACTCTAATGATGATCCACGAAGGGTATCTCTTATGCTGATTCATGAAGGGTCACTCTTATGCTGATCCATGATGGGTCGCTCTTATCCTCCATGACACAACCAACACCTGAATTCATGAACATGGAATTCTTGATTCCATGATTATGTTCTCTTCAATCCATTGGTCATATATCAACCACCAAGATGTCCAACATAGAGTAACCTAAGGGGTCGCCTCATCATAAGGATCCGAACGCAACAAACAGTGTGTCAAACGGACACCCGGTCGGTAAGATATGTGCATATTTGTATGAACGGTACAGTTGGATTCGAGTATCATCTAACCTAGACTTAAGATGACCTCTAAAAAACACACATAGTGTCTCTTAGAATGATTTCCTCCTCTAGGGGGTTCCAACTCCACTTATGGCTCGCCAATCAGATGATCATTTTGATAGATATAATCATTTTGGTAAATAGAATCTGGTAGCATTTGGGTCTGGCCCGACTTGGTCCGACAGACACAGCCAATGCTAGCCTGAGGTCTCACATTACCTTTCATGCCTGCCTAGCCCATTGAGCCTTAACTGGACCCGATCGTGGTTGGGTGTGAGGCCAGTCAGATTAGTCACCTAGTGACCCGAAATATATTATGCTAAACTTGCACTAGCGGCCCGATCTCTTTTCCTAGCCTAAGCTACCATGTGGCCCAGTTTTATCCCTTTGGCATAGTCTGCTAATGCGGACAGGATTTAATTTTTACATTGGCCACTCAGGTGGCTCAGTTCGCTAGCCCAGCTCAGCCCGGCCCGATTGTCCCAGAGGATCGGCCAGGACCGGCTCGATCGGTCCGATTCTGCCAAGATCAGCTCTGCTAGTCCAGTTGGGGTGTGCGGGGATAGTTCAATCGGCGTCCCCCCATTTTTAGCACACAACCCACATAGAGTTGGGCATTCCCTTCTATGTGGCGCTAGACCGGTGCCACATCTAGATAACCGCTGCAAGCTCCGAGACGCGACCGCCTCCACCGCCGCACATGCCGAGCGCACCACCTCCACAAGTGCTGTTAGTGATGGCCAACGGCTCTACCTGCATGATGTTTTGCCTCCCACATGCGGCCACTTATACGCTGGCAATACCTTCCACTAGCCACCAGGCCTATTCCTGTGGTATGATTTCAAAACCGATTTCACCCTTAGGCCTATGGGGTTTCAGCCTTCCCTGATAGGGACTTGAAATTTCCTTGCTGCTATTTCAACCATTTGTTGACCAAGGACACACAAGGCATAGAGGGGTCAGGCCTTGTTTGTGTCGGCCTGGAACTTCTGCATTATAAGCTTAAAGTAGGGGGGAGGTTTGGAGATAACATTCTACCAAAAATATACCAATCCTGCTGTAAAAACCAAAGAAAAGGACACCCACCATCATCAGCGAATGATCTGTAGGTCTACCTATTTGACGGTTGACCCACCTTTTTTGCTTTAAAAAAATATCTGGGAAAATAATTTAATCAATGAACCCATATTGGTTTGAGTATATGTCACTAACGAGGGATGAAGCTTAGTGCTATCATCGATCCTCACTTTGTAAGAGTTTTTCACCATTCGTCGTCTCTTGAATCCATCCTGATAGAATTTGTCGATATTGTTTGTCATTGGAGGGATAGGGAGAGATACGTTCAACATTTATTGGTTGTGGAAATTCCACCCAATTATTTCTCCAACATCTTATTAAAATAAAACATGTCATGTCATTTTTGTTACACTGTGACATCACGTCATTATGTTGTTTCATTTAAGAAATAGCATAACTATTATGCTTTCACAAAAACATGCCATTAATGATCCACCTTTAATCTACCACATCGTCACCACACCGATGCACTGTAGTGTCATCATCCTCCACTCAATGGTGCGAAATAAAAAATATTAACTTATTCGAAGTTATTTTATTATTTTCTGAAATTTAGGAAATTTAACATTTCTGTCTGACCCTTGCCCATCGAAGATATGTCCTTTAATGGTGAATACCAGTGTTCCGAAATCAATGGTTCCCTTAGAGTTTTGATCCAAGAAACAGCTTAAAATTTTAAAAAACCATCTTGCATGTTTGGTTAAATGCACCATAAAAATAGTTCAAAAAATAAATTTCACACTCAACTCATGCTGATCGAGGATAGGAACTTCCTAAAGGGAAGACACATTCATGAGCTCAATGGTCTCCTAGATTTTCAATCCGAGTTACCTTTTATGAGTTATAATAATTTTTCAATAAAGTAATGGTTACTTAATTATTTTATTTACTTCCAAAAACTAACTTCTGCTATTAGCCCGCATTGGTCAATTTTAGGATCTGCCTATGGAAAGCATACCCTCATGAGTTTAGTGATGGTATCAGATTTTCAAACTGAGACACCATTCGTGTGTTATAATCATTTGAAAAATAAAATAATTTTAACTAATTATTTTATTTACGGTTATGTCATTTTTGGTTTTCCCACTAAGGTCTGCGCCGACTATATAAGTCATGCATAAGGTAAACCCACCATCCTAAATGAAACAGTGACCTCAGATTTTAGATCTGGTCACCTATTTTAGAGTTATTCCACTTTTTCAAGAAAACAACTCACAAGCGCTATTTAAAACATAACATTTTTCCGTAAATTATTTCCGGAACTCTAGGCCTCGAAATTGCATGACGTGTCAGCTCCTGGTCTAAAAATAATTCCATATATATAAAAAAATATATGAAATTTCTAAGACATTACATTACTCCCCCTATTTTGGGATTCACGTCATCGTAAGACAAAACAATTCTAAATAAACAAATGGGGGTTACTAAGCATGAATCTAAGCCTCCAGCCTCCATCTGTTATCCATGATATTCCCATGCTACCACTAAACGCACACTGGAGAAATAGATTGTCCAAAAAGTACCCTCTCATATCAATACACTATCTCCAGTGGAAAGTTTTCAAATGTAACTCCATCGTTAATGTACATATCACCCTTGTCGATGAAGTGTAATATATTATGCACAAGACTCATCAGCTATGACACGTGTAAAACATCACTCACCCAGTGCATCTGTGGGGGGAGAGATATGTGGTACGCCACCTAAACAACTCTACTCAGAATCTAAAAAGGTTTGATAACTCTCAGAGATTACTTGCTACCCCAGCCAAATATCCAGAATCCCCATCTGGGTGATACCAAAAGTAAAACATGGTATGACATCCCACCATCTTATCACATAAAATTTCATTAGATTATAAAAAACTAAGGATCTTAAAGGTTTAGTGTCTTGGAAACCAGGAACTGAAAACATGAAAACATAAAACATTCATCTTAAACACTTGAAAGGATTTTCATTATGTCTATACTAGGTTCATTATTTCATCTCATAACCTGGGGACATACATCAAAAGAAAGGGTGAGCAGAACTCCTAGTAAGGGAAACAAGGGAAACATTTAACATGTGAACTTGAGATACATCAATAAAGTTATGAAAAATAACTTTAAGGCATGAGAAATAAATCATGAGGTATATCATAATAAAAATAACTTATTTCATAACTTGAAGATTTGGCTACACCATTTAACATAGACAATCATTTTAGTTTCAACAAGGTCCATCCCCAAGGTGTCATTAAAAATTACCAAGGTCATTCACCAAGGCGTCGTTAAAATGGTCATCTCTAGAGATTAAGTCTTTACCCAATTCATTGAAGCGATTTCAGGGTGTACCCTTAAATTTTCCTTTTATTATCATGTGATCCACATATATCATCATCAATAATTTCTTAAACAACCCATATAGCATAAAATAAATGGGTTTCATTTCATAGTCATCACATTTTAAGAACTGATTTAAATACTTGATCTTTATGTCACTTTAAACCCACGAAAAAGGAAAGAGGGTTTCATGTATGTAAATCCCAGAATTTAAAATAGAAAATTTTTATATATATGTGAATACCCTTTTAGAATAAATATCATTGAGTATTCACTTAATAAAATAATAGAATTTGAGGAAAAGAGAGAGACATTTTGAGATAGAAATTCGGCAGCATAACGGCTATGTTGTAGAGTTTTAGAAAATATTGAAAAGATAGGGGACATGGGTCACCCAATCATAAATGATCCATAAAATAGTAGTGGGATAGAATATAAAGTATTTAATAACGTGGTAATGAAATTTTAAATCTATACCATATGAAATGAATAACATTGAAGGAAGACAACAATAAGATTTCTCTTATGAAAAATCGGCAGCCTAACGGCATCACTTAAACTTAAAAAAAATGAATTGACGAGATCAAATAGGGACCCTCATCATATGAACATAAAATAAAAGTATTATAGATATAGAGATCATACCCCAACATAATAAAAATGAACATTAAATACTTGAAAAGAAAATAAAACATGAAAATTAGAGTGGGGAAAGAATCCCTTACAAATTTGGCAGCCTAACGGCATCACTTAAACATCAAAAAAAGTGAATTGAAGAGAGAAAATAGGGCCTCTCATAATATGAACATAAAATATCAGTATTATAGATATTAATATCATACCCCAACAAAATAAAAATGAACTGGAAATACTTGACAAGAAAATGTCACATGAAACTGAGAAGGGTGAAAGATTCTGTTATAAACATTTTGCAGCCTAACGGCGCCACTTAAACATTCATAAAATGAAATGATGAGAGTAAGAGGGGATCTATCACCATATGAACATTAAAAGTGATGTAATAGGAATATAAAAGAACATCCTTCTACATAATAACATGGAGCATAAAAGAAATGACTTAAAAGATAGTATTTGAAAAGAAAGAGGGAGGTTGGATCCCTTACCTTAAAACGTAACTCTTAATACTCAAAGGTTGGGACCTTGAGGGATTGGGGGAACCTTGGGAGGGATATTTGGGAGGTAATGATACCAGATCATTGTTGGGGAAGAGTTGGGAGTGAAAAATGAAGGAGTAAAGGGTGTGTATTTATAGGGAAATGGAGGTGATACTTTAATAATTTCAAGGGACACCTCACTAGTGGTTTTGGAAAAACCATGGGCTTGCCCATGGTTTTTTCCCATGGTTTTTTCCAAATGGGACCCATCATACAATAACTCACCCCCTTTAGTCGACCATCAATTAAAATATCTCATGACCTCATCATGATGCAGTCATGATGTCATTAAACATACCGAAACCCTAAAACTGTATTTTTACTATTCACTGAAAATTCAACTTTTTACAAAAACTCCCATAAATTTATCTTAACATAATATCAAGGATATGAATTAAAAAATAAACTCCATTTTATAAAAATAATTTTTGAAATATTTTCAATTTAATTTTTAAATAAAAACACTATTCCCCAAAAATTCATTTTTTCAGAAAAAACCGAACAATTACTTTAACATAATATCGATGCTATAAGTTCAAAAATATAGTCCATTTTATAAAAATAATTTTCTAAATATTTTTAATTTAATTTTTAATTAAAAAAACTATGCATTCGAAAAAACTATTACTTGACTAATAATTAATGATACCGTCATTTACCTATTTTATTGAATCGCACTACATAATCAAGGTTCCTAAATTGTATTAATACTTTCTTTAAGTGAGATTCCTAATTCATTTGGTCACATTATGAATCCTAAACAAAAAAACACTATTCATAATTTATTATTCATCCAAAATTAAGTTGATCTTATTAGACTCTAAATTTATTAATGAACACATTTGCAGAAGACCATTTTTTGAAAATCATTACACATCATTAATTATTTAAGGTTTACATAAATATTTTAAAATATCCTTTTTTCATTATTCATCAATAAAATACATCATATATTCATTATAATATTTGAAAACTCCCAAACTTCACCATAATATGAAAACACAATTTTATTTACAAGAATGGATTATGGTCTCCTTACATATCCCCTTATAACCTAAGCATAGGACCTAAGTGTAAGGTTTTCTATGGTGAGAGAATATGAGGGCGGCTCGACCAACATTGCACGGGTAGTAATTTCTATCAGTTTGAACATCCTGGGAAGGCGATTCCATTCAAGATTCACATGGTGAATTTTGGCTTGGGTTTGGTCCAGGGCAAAGCCTAGTGGTGCTACCTCCTTCCCAGGTTCTGTTAGATGGGTTTCGATTGGTCCAAGGCTACTAGATGAGGCCATAAAATCTTATTTCTATATTAATTATCCAAGATCACTTGTATTTAGAGACAATAGTCTCGACATTCAGTTTCCAATGGTCATACTGACTAACGGTCATATAATAGTCAAAACCCAATAGTCTCATTTTAATTATACTCATGTTATCAAATGAAACAATTTCATTGAGTATGAAAAAAGTAATATAACACCCAAAATTAGGAAACAAGATTTATTCAAAATTTCAGGTCGTTACATTCTCCCCCCTTAAGAAATTGCGTCCTCACAGTTTTTAAAATTGGGCTTGGAAATTTCATTGAACGTCCCACATCAGAAAAAGAGTCAGCAACACTAATACATTAAAAGAAAGAAAAGGAAGTTCAAAGGCCACCCGAGTTAACCCATACTAGGATTCCACGTAGAAAAACATTGACATGGAAGAGAAAACAAAGGGTCACGTTCTGAGGGAGAGTAATAGAAAACATGATTAGGGGAAAGTAAAAAACAAGAAAATCGAAACCTTATGATGGGTTAAACATTATTTGATATCCCAGTAGGAAATGTTAACAGACAATGTTTTTTTTACATTCCTTTTGATAGTTCTGATGAATTAATTTACTACATAGAATAAAAACACAAGGAAATATATTTACCTTCTAGTAGAGTTTCATCCCTTAATAAGTTTCTACCAAAACTAATTGTTTCTCCAAATGATGAGCATTAAAAAAAACACTTCATCTCATCAAATGCACAAGAATCATCTTCCAGATAACCACATAATCCACCAAAGATTATCTATATATTTCTTTTATCTTTAAACATTATCCCAAAAATAGAAATGGTATGATAAAACAACTCTTCCAAAATACATAACCTCATATGAAGGGAAACTACTTTTAAATCATAAAAATTCCACAGTACTACCCAAAGTTCATCATAGACCATTCCATAAATAACTGTCTTTAAAATTCCTCAAAATAAACCAAACTAAGATTGAAGCCAAATACAAGAAGAATTTGATAACATAGACTTCCAAAATAAACTTCATCGTTCATCTCCAAACAATATCAACCACTCCTAACATCTAATAACAAAAGTAGGTAACATAAACATATTTTCCCCAAGATAGGATAATCATTTATATAAGTAACCTATATTACCATAAGTTCACCTTAAATTTATCTATTCTTTAAAATATAAGTCAACCTTTATTCCTCAAAGAAAATACCATAGTAATCTATTTACATCGATCATATAGGGTTCCCAAAATGGTGAACGTATTTGAAAATAATAATCATCTTTTAATCCCCTAATATTTTTTTTTCAAGAAGAACAGCTTAACAACATCAACATGTGGTACATGACAATAAGTGTTTTCCTTAATGATATAAAAGCATCTTAGGTGGTGACTCGATGTTCATAGAAAAAATTAAAGATATGCTCATAGGGCATGAACTAAGAAAACAACATGACATAAAAATTATTGCGAAGAAGTCACATGTACTTTAGTCATCAAGATCCATCTCAAAATAGGACATGCATTGTTCCCTTGTCTATGAAGATTGTTGATGCTGATCATGCTTCTCATCCCTTCCAAGAGAGCATTTCCTTGGATAATGTCTAGCTTATCCACATTTACGACATTGAAAAGTATACGGTACATTAGATCGAACCTTATCACTATTCATCACATTATCCATTTTTTAAAGAAATTAGTAACTTTATGCCCTATCACCCCACACTTAAAACATATCCTGGTTCCTTTGTTACATTCTCCTTGGTGCCTTTTTCCACACTTTTTGCACAAAATAAATTGGGTCTTCTTTCCCTTATCAACTTCATCAGATGAACATCCTCGAGACTTCGTCCTCGTCTTCCTTGATGAATTTGGGAATTCAACTAGGTACCAATTATTAATTGTTATTTTTGATAGCTATTTTGGAATAATCACAATATGTTAAACTTGATCTCTCGTCATCTCTATCACATTAATAAGGTATTCATCACATTTCCTGTCACATTGGTTGTTGGGACATGTTCTTCCATTTCCCGCCGTTAACTAAGAAAAGAAAGTATAATTAAGGGGATTAAATACGTAGCCAATAATCAAGAAAATGAAACATAAAGCATAGAAGGATAAAATTATAGTAGAGAAGTATACTCTAACTTGTGATCCCCTAGGTTCCAATCTAGGTTATCCATTATCATATATTCTTATGTGAATCTTTATTTTATTTTATCTTTGTTCATTTAATAATGGTTCAAACTAAGCTTATGAATTTACCAAAGCATATCCACCGGGAGTGTCGTAACCAACAGTGCAGCAAGGCCCGTCATCTTGTACCAGTTCTCGTTCGAGTCTATTTCAATGCGGTGTTTTCGGGTTTTACCTCTATGTACATCTTTGCCAAAGCCACCTCTACCTGCTCGTATCCAGACATGGATGTATTTTTTTAATAAACAACTTACTCAATACTCACCAAAATACTAGGTAGATTTCCTATATTTAAACTTTTCTATAGGGTTCTTCCTAACGTTTTCATATCCTAATTTCCAAAAATATCTAAACCATCCTTTGATACCAACAATGACATTCATCCTTTTTATCACATAAACTTTCATTACATTATACAAAACAGAGGATCTGTAAGGTTTCGTGCCTTGGAAACCAGGACCTCAGAACATGAAAACATAAAACATTCTTCTTATACACTTGAAAGGATTATCCTTATGTTCATCCTAGGTTCATTACTGCATCTCATAACCTGGGGACATACATCAAAACAAACAGTGAGTAGAAGGCCCAGTAAGGGAAACATGGGAAGCATTTAACATGTGAACTTGAGATACATCAATAAAGTCATGAAAAAGAACTTTAAGGAATGAAAAATAAATCATGATGAATATCATAATAAAAATAACATATTTCATAACTTGAAGATGTGTATACAACATTTAACATAGACAATCATTTCCGTTTCACCAAGGTCATCCCCAAGGTGTCATTAAAAATTACCAAGGTTACTCACCAAGGCGTCGTTAAAAATGGTCATCTCTGGAGATTCAGTCTTTACCCAATGCATTGGAGCGCTATTAGGGTGAAACCTTAAAAAAATTTATTATCATGTGCGCCACATATATCACCGTCAATATTTTCATAAAAAACCCATATAGAATAAAAGAAATGGGTTTCATTTCATAGTGATCACATTTTACAAAATGCTTTAAAGACTAGATCTTTATGTCATTTTAAACCCATGAAAAAGAAAAGTGGGTTTCATGGATGTAAATCCAAGAATTTAAAATATATCATTTTTATATATATGTGAATACCAATTTAAAATAAATATTTTTGAGTATTCACTTAATAAAATAAAATAATTTTAGAAAAAGAGAGAGTCATTTTGAGACGGAAATTCGGCAGCATAACGGCTATGCTGTAGGGTTTTAGAAAACATTGAAAAGAGAGGGGACATGGGTAAACCACTCATAAATGACCCATAAAACAGTAGGGGGACATAATATAAAGTATTTAAGAACATGGTAATGAAATTTTAAAGATTTACCATATGAAATGAAGAACCTGAAAACAAGACAAAAATAAGATTTCTCTTATGAAAATTCGGCAGCTTAACAGTGTCACTTAAACATAAAAAAATGACGAGATCAAATAGGATCTCTCATAATATGAACATAAAATTTCAGTATGATAGATGTAGAGATCATACCACAAAATAATATTAAAGAACTTAAAATACTTGACATGAAAATAGAACTTGGAAATTATAAGGGTTAAAGAATCCCTTAAAAATTCGGTAGCCTAACGGTGTCACTTAAACATCAAAAAAAGTGAATTGACGAGATAAAATAGGGTCTCTGATCATATGAAAATAAAATATCAGTATTATTGATATAGATATCATACCCCAACATAATAAAAATGATCATGAAAGACTTGACAAGAAAATAGAAAATGAAAATGAGGAGGGTGAAAGAATCCTTTACAAAAATTTCGGTAGCCTAATGTCGCCACTTAAACATTCATAAAACGAAATTATGAGAGTAAGAGGGGGTATATCATCATATGAACATTAAAAGGGAAGTAATAGTAATATAAAATAACATCCTCCAACATAAGAACATGGAGCATAAATGAAATGACTTAAAAGAGAGTATTTAAAAAGAAAGAGAGAGGTTGGATTCCTTACCTTAAAACATAAATCTTAAAACTCGATGGTTGGGACCTTGAGGGCTTGGGGGAACCATTGGAGGACTCTTTGGGAGGTAATGAGACCAAATCTACGTTGGGGAATAGTTTTTAGTGAAAAATAAATGAGGAAAGGGTGTGTATTTATAAGGAAAGGGGGTGATACTTTAATAATTTCAAGGGACACCACACTAGTGGTTTTGGAAAAACCATGGGCTTCCCCATGGTTTTAGCCACAAGGGACCCCTCACACAATAATTCATCCCCTTTAGTCTACCATCACTTAAAATATCGCATGACATCATCATGATGCATTCATTATGTCATTAAACATACCGAAAACCTAAAACTGTATTTTTACTATTCACTGAAAATTTAACTTTTTCCGAAAAATCCCAAAAATTTATCTTAAAATAATATCAATTCTCTGAATTAAAAAATAATCTCCATTTTATAAAAATAATTTTCTAAATATTATTTATTTAATTTTTAAATAAAAACACTATTCTCCGAAAAATCAATTTTTCACAAAAAACCCCAAAAATTACCTTAACATAATATCGATACTATAAGATCAAAAAAAAGTCCATTTTATAAAAATAGTTTTCTAAATAATTTTAATATAATTTCTAATAAAAAAACACTATTCACCCGAAAAAACTATTACTTGACTAATAATTAATGAAACAGTTATTTACCTATTTTATTGAATCAAACTACTTAATCAAGGTGCCTAAATTATATTAATCATTTCTTTAAGTGAGATTACTAATCCATTTGGTCACATTACTAATCCTAAACAAAAAATCACTATTCATAATTTACAATTCAACAAAAATTAATTTGATCTTATTAGACTCTAAATTTTAAACTGAACACATTTGTAGAAGACCATTTTTTGAAAATCAGTACACATCATTAATTACTTAAGGTTTACTTAAATATTTTAAAATATCCTTTTTTCAAAATACATCAATAAAATACAACCTATATTCATTCAAACATTTGAAAACTCCTAAACTTCACCACAAGAAGAAAAGACAATTTTATTTATAACAAAGGATTATGGTCTCCTTACATAGCCCCGTATAACCCCAGCATTGGACCTAAGTGTAAGGTGTGCTAAGGTGAGAGAATATGAGGGAGGCTCGGCCAACATCACACGAGTAGTAATTTCTATCATTTTGAACTTCTCAAGAAGGAGATTCCGTTCTAGCTTCACACGATGAAGTTCGGCTTGGGTTTGGTCCATAGAAAATCCCAGTCATGCTACCTTCTTCCCATGTTCTGTTAGATGGGCTTTGATCGGTCCAAGGCTACTAGATGAGGCCATCAAATCTTATTTCTATATTAATTAACAAAGATCAATTGTATTTAAAACAATAGTCGCAACTTTCAGTTTCCAATGGTCATATTGACTAACGGTCATATAATAGTCAAAACCCAACAGTCTCATTTTAATTATACTCATGTTATCAAACGAAACGGTTTTGTTGAGTATGAAAAAAATAAAATAACATAGAAAATTAGGAAACAAGATTTATTCAAAATTTCGGGTCATTACACATGGTCTCCCCCGTTGAACACCAAGGGTCTCTGTATCTTTTCAACATATGATTTCTGCCTGCTCTGTGTAGTCCTCATATGCACCTTGATGATATGCACCTTCTATGTGGTATCCCATACCAACTCCAGACCCATGAGTCTTGACTCCTTTGGCTCTATCCAACATAGAGGTCATCTACAAGGCCACCCATTAATGTCCTCAAATGGTTCAATGTTGATGGTGTAGTGGTTGTTATTTTTATATGAAAAATCTACCAGTGGTAGGTGGTCCTCCCAACTATGACCAAAATCTAAGACACAAGCAGTAAGCATGTTCTCCAAGGTTTAAATGGTCCACTCTACCTGATATCCATCATGGGGTAAAATTTTCTACTCAAGCACAGCTAACTCCCAAAAGCCACCTATAATCCCTTCCAAAACTAAGATGTAAAGTGTCCAACATGGTCTTATATGATCATCAAAGGCACCCTGTGTAGCCCCACAATCTCATGGACATAGAGGCATTCCAAGCCCTCTACTGATCACTGATCTTATGGGTAGAAAGTGAGCCAAATGGGTGAGATGATCAATGATCACCTAGATAGAATCATGGCCCCTGGACATGCGTGGTAACCCCCTCACAACGTCCATATAGATATCATCCCATTGACACTCTGGCACCTCAAGTGGCTGGGCCAAGCCTACTGGAACCTGAGGCTCAACCTTCACCTGCTGACATGTGAGGCATCTAAAAATAAACTATGTCACCACTTTCATCATCCTTGACCCCAAATACTGAGATTGGATGTCCTGATAAATATTTTCGACAATAGGATGTACCTCTAAATGGGATGTATGGAACTCCCTCAACAGCTCCTCCCACAAAGTCACTGGTACAACTGTGTATCCTAGGAAAGATATTATTTTCTCCCCACCTATCAAAAATTCATCAAGAGATTGTCTTGAAGATAACTGAGCATGTAAGGTATCACTGTTGGCATCTCATAGTTTCACCTTCGTTACTCGTTGTAACAATGGAGGGGAAACAAATATTGATTAAAGGAAAGTTGACACTTATTTACCCATGAATGATATTTGAATCAAGGCCAACTGCTCTGAGGACTCATTTGGTAGCTATGAATTGGTTCTCCTTCTGAAATATTTCTCTACCTCATTTCCATTACTAAGAGTATGGACTAAATTGATTTCAAGGTACTCAAAAACATCATCCATCGTCTCTGTCTCAACTATTGAAAAGCCTTTGGGAACCATTCCATCCACATAAAAGGCAACGCCTTTTAATTGATTGATGTTCCTATTGACCCTTTGAAAGTGGATATTCATTCTCCATGACCGCTTGGTTAATGTTTCAATAATCAATATATAACTTCAAACAGTGGGTCTTACTGTGCCCTTCCTCATCAAGTCCCCCAGCAAGGCCCCCATCTCGCGAAGCTCTACAAAAGCCCTCCAGTATTATGATTTTAATATTAGTTCCATCATAGGGTGTAGAATGATGCATAAGTCCCTCTACCTATGGGGAGATAATCCATAATAAATCATTTAAAAGGATGTTCCCTCAATCAATAACAACTATTGGGAACTAAAAACTCAAAACATCCACTACCATGCGGGTAAGGTTGGCTGACTCAAGTTTGATCTCCCACACCCTTTTTTTATGAGTTATCTCATGCTTCTGGGGATTTCCTTTTTTCCGAACAAGGAAATCACTATTGAAAGGCTGAGGATATTCCACATCCTATTACCTAAAACATTCAATATGATAATGAATGGTGGATGACCAGTCCATACCCAAACTAACATCATAAGGCCTCGATGCAGCCACCAAGTTGTTCCAACCGAAACCCTCACCTCAGGAGTGAGATCACATTGTTAGCATAAGTGTAATTATCGAGTCTCCTCCTATTGGTATCTCCACATGTAATGATCATTTCATTGGTTTAATTGGAAACTCTACGATTTTAACAAGATTCCTAAAAAGAAGGAATTGTTTTCACCTATTTATATTAATACGGAGTCTAGTAGTGGATAGAAATCGTACCTTGATTCATTCATAGAGCCCTCATGTCATTCTCCTTGACCATATTAAGCTACTACCTTCCCTATCCTCTAGCTCTCTGAGCTTGGTGTGGACCAGGTTGGGTTGTGGTTGAAATATGTCGAAATGTAAACCATATCCTCCTGCTCTCCTTGCTACTCTTCCACTTCTGTCGCCCTACATATTCATCAGTTCCTGTCACTTCCTCTGCCCCAGTGGATCATCCACCATTTCACTGTCAGCATGATGGGATGAAAAATATCTATATAGATATCCTCTATTGACATTTAAAAACCATATCCTCTTCTTTGGCCGATTGGACTCACCCTATGAGTCCAGAGCTATATATTCTAAGCCATGGGACCTCTTCTCAGATCGTCTCACATGTCCAAGTATCTGAGACTGAAGTCGGCTGCTTTCTTTCGCATTGATGATACAACTTTCTATATCTTCTCATCTAATGGACTTCTAACCATAAAGGTTCTCTCTATAGCCCTTGAATAAGATAGAATTCATAGAGTAATAGCACTAGCTCGATGTCCCTAAACACACCTTGCTCAATGGTCTGAGCCCAAAAGCACTGGTCGTATCGTATTCCTCGAGTACATATAAAATTTGACAATGATTGATGAATATTGAGGTACCCACATATCTTCCTATAGAATATCATGGGAACACATACCCCTTAGTAATTATTTCAAGATCCCATTCTTTAATAAAGGTTATCAATCTCTGTCCATGGAAAAGTCACATCATTATAAGATTTAGTAATTTAAACCCTTCCATCACCCTGTTGAACCAAGTAGAAGGATCAATATCTGGACCACCATCTTATCTAATGGTTCTATATATATATGGAAACTTGATCACTACCTCAAGACCGTCCTTAGACACCTATGAGTTGGGCACATCATAGAACCTGAGGAGTATCTATCCCTAAAAATCATGTAAGGAACTGAACCTACATTGGTCCTGTGCTAGGAGTGCTGGTAATAACTCCTAACCAATAGGTTGTGGTAACACTAAGGAAATTTTTGAAGGTACCTTCTCAGGAAATGGTCCGTCTACCAAAGTCTTCTCACTATATGAACCATCCTCATGGTCACTCAATGGAATCATAGCTGGATATCTGCATGAAGGCATATAGAAAGGAAATCAATATGAATCATGGTTAATTTACTATACCTTGTGAGATGACTTTGACCTAAAAAGGTCATAGAAAAACACTCAAGGATGCATGCAAAAGTTTTTTTCTAGTACTAGGTCAGAAAATAGAATTTAGGGTCTTGGTGCATGGATATGTTGACCGCCACACCAACACTGGACTCCCTGGCCTGAAAGGCGTACTCAAAACACTAAAAACTATTGCCAAATCAAAAATAAAGACACTTAGTTCTTATGGTAGAACCAATTTCCCTGTGATAGCATATTTTCATGACCCATCCCTCGGGGCCCATGATGTGACTACCACAAGCATGCCTTCCATACTCTAGGGGCTAGTGACTAGCCCCAGAAAGGAATATCCCAAAAAGGGAAGGAATTTCCTTTAAAAATGTGCACACACAGACATGGAAAACTGTAAGAAGAAAAACACAAAAGGAATAACGTAGTAAAACCACAAAAAGTCACCACCAATGAGAGTAAAAGGTCTAAAATGTAACCAATAACAATTATAAGTACTACAGGATGTAAAAAGGACCAGAATATAAGCCAAACTAAAAAGAAAGTACAATAATGGAAGGACAAGCTTCAGAGGCCGTCCACCAACAATCCTACCTGAATGGTATATACAAATCACTATCGGATGTCACTATAGAACACCATGTCTATCGATCCACATAGGATCACCATCTTTCCCTAGCACCCCAATTTCCTAGTAAAATTTTTCATCATTTGAACAAGACAAAATGGGTGCATGAAATTATTGCATTTGGGTAAGTAAGACAATACTCAGTACGGACCCCAAGACCAACTCAGGTACCACAGATATCCACAATACAAAATACCAAAAAGCAAGTTATCAAGGTAAATCACAAAGAAAAAGACACATATAAAACCAGTTATAACTTATTTACAGAAGTAATTTTGATTGGATTTAAAGCTAGATCATTTTATTATATTATGAGGCTATACTATTGATCCATGAAGGGTCTTGATACTACTGATCCATGAAGGGATTCTTGGATGCTGATTCACAAAGGGTCTCCCTCTTGATGATCCACAGTAGGTCGCTCTACTACCTATCCATGAGGGGTTGTCCTTCTACTGAACCACAATGGGTTTCTCTAATGATGATCCACGGACGGTCACTATTATTCTGATCCACTATGGTCTCTCTTATGATAATGCATGAAGGGTCCTTCTTATGTTGATCCATGAAGGTTTTCTCTTATGATTCACATCATAGCCATCCATTGGATTCCCTCACTTAGAATAATTTATTCAGGGGGGATATGATACTCAATTCATTAGTCGTACATCAACTGACAGGATGTCACACATAGAGTATCCAAAAGTTCCTTCTCTTTTTAAGGTCCCCAACACAACATACGGTGCGTCGAATGGACGCTCGGTCTGTAAGATATGGTCATTTTGTTAAAAGGCCCTGGTTGGATTTGAGTCTGATCCAACACGGCCATACGCGATCCTCTTCCAATAATAACATAATTTATCTCAAAAGGATCACATCGTCAAGAGTGTCTTAATTCCATACATGTATTTTCAATCGGACAAACAGTTTTAATTATATGGGTGTTTTAGTAAGTAGGGGTCGGTTGCATCAGGGCAGAATTTGACATGGTCATACTGACCAGACCAATCATGTGATGGGGTCCCACATGACCTATATTTTCTAACTAGCCCATTTGGCCTTACTGAATCCGATTGAGGTTGGGTGTGGGTTCAGTCCGCATAGTCACCTAGTGACCCAAAATTTCACCATCTCAACCGACACTAGAGGTCTAATCACTATTCCTAGCCCGGGCCACTCCATGGACAGGTTTTATCTTGTCAGACCAGTCTGCTAAGATGAACAGGCTGGAAAGTTTAGTCGAGCCACTCAGGTGGCCCGGTCTTCTGGCCTAACTCAGCCAGGCCAGTTCAGCCCAAATAGGCTCGGTCGGTCTTCTTCTGCTAGGACCATCTTGATTAGTCCTGTAGGGGTATGCCTAGCCAGATCAGCAGGCCTCCCCCTTGTATTCATGCTGTCTGCAAGGAGCGGGTTGCTCCCTCCTAGGCAGCACTAGGATAGCACCCCATATAGCCAATGATCTATGGCCTCATCTACCACGGCATGTGCCGCCTATGCCTGCATGGCCGGTGAGGGCTATCCACTCCACCCACATGCGACACTGGTAGTGTCATGATATTTTCACCTTCCATGGGCCACCAGGTCCGCTCTGGTGGTCCGATTTCAAAACCTCATGCACCCTCAGGCCTCTTGGGTTTCCTCCTTCCCTATGAGGGTCTTGAAATTTCCTTTCTACCATTTATAATGTTATTCGACCCATAAATATCAAGATAGAGGGGGGTCGGGACTTGTTCATGTTGTCTCTTCCCCTATTTATTAGAAGCATAATGCATGGGGGGGAACATTATATAAAAAAAATACCAATACCGCTGTAGATTCCCAAGAAAAGTAAGCCCTCCCATATCAACAAATGATCCTCGGGTCAACCTATTCGTGGGTCGATCTATGTTCGTTTCTTTATAAAAAGAACATGGAAAAAAATTTAACAAACAGCCCCTACCTAGTTTGAGGATCCTTCACTGACAAGTGATGATGCTACCAACTGTCGTTGATCCTCACTCCATTAGCATTCATCACTATTCATTTTATCTCGAATTCATCCCACTGGTTTTCATTGATAGCATTCACCTTTGGAGGGAGATGAGGAGAGAAGTTAAATGTTCATCATTAGAGGAAATTCCACCCAATGATTTCCCAAACGTGCTATTAAAATAATACACATTTCTTCATTTTTTTTACGCAATGATGTCGCATCGTTACACTATTTCATTTATAAAACATCACAACTATTCCTCTTGCAAAAAAACATGCCATTCATGATCCCCATTTAATGCACTTTCTCATCGCCTCATCACCACACTGCATTACCACTATCCTCCACTAAAAAGTTTGACAGAAAATAAAATAAAATTCTCTAAGTTATTTTATTGTTTTCTGAAATTTAAGAAAATTAAATTTTCCATCCAACCCTTGTCAGTGTATGTTATTTTGTCTTTAGACGAATCCCGTCATTCTGTGATCAATGTTTCCCTTTGAATTTTGATCTGATCACCGATTTAAAAGTTATAAAAACCCACTCTCACGTTTATTTCATTGAACCTTAAAAACAGTTCAAAAATTAACATTCACCCTCAACCCGTGCTGGTCCAGATTAGGATTTTCCGAAGGGAAAAATTACCTCATAAGATCAAAGGTACGCTTGTATTTTCAATATGAGTTTCTATTTTGGAGTTATAAGGATTTGAAAATAATATAATTGTTACATAATTATTTTATTTATGTCCAAAAACTAGCTTATATTATTGGACCACGGCTGCCAATGTTAGGATATTACTAAAGAAATCATACCCTCATGAGCTCAATGGTGGTTGTAGATTTTTAATATGATCCACCATTCGTGAGTTATAAGCATTTTAAAAATAAAATATTTTTATTTAGTAATTTTATTTAGGGTTATGCCATGATCGGGTTATCACAATAGAGGCAAACAACGACTAATCATAAGTTGTTCCTAGAGTAAACTATGAAAACTAAACCCAATGGTTCCCTAAAATTTCATATTTTGACACTCATTTTGGAGTTATTCCACTTTTTCAAGAAAACCACTCACAAGTGCTATTTAATGATTATCATTTTTTGGAGAATCATTACGGGCACTCCGGGCCATAGAATTGCACACCATATTAGCGCCTAGTTTTGAAATAATTCCATATATATATAAAAATTACATGGAATATCCAATACATTACAAGAAAACCTCTAAATATTCCTTCATTAATTTGGCCTAGAAAATCCTATCAGTAATATTGTGTATGTCCATCTTGAACGTAGCCAATTATAGTATCCTCTGTATGATTTGAGGTATGATTTTTTATAATGGGTGATGGTCAAAGACTCCCTCCTCAAAATCATGAAATAGATGATGAATAAGTTCCTCTTTGTCACGAAAAACTTATTTAGGAATATAAAAATGAGTATATGAAATTATTTCTAGATCCACATATGTTGTGTCTGTGTTTTTGTTGATTCTGGAGGGGGTCTGATTGAAGGGAGGACAACTAGATAAACTAGCAAGGAACTAGAAAGAGAAGTCTTATGTAGTTGTCCCTCAAAATATGTGTCATATACTGCTTGAATGGAAATACCGACTTCCTAAACAAATGATCCCACACTAATTAGATGTTATTATTTTTTTCAAGAGTTTTTCCACAAAGAGTCACCCAAGCCTTTTATCGACTCCATCAATTATAAAAGTAGGGGTGATGAGTAAAAGTTTTTTCCACATGATAGACTAGATTATTAATCATTACACATAGGTTATAATCTACCCAAACTTGAGATTAAGAATGTGATATAAATATAGGGGTTCCAACAGGATAAAGATTAATCTCTACATTGGTATCCTCTAAATACAATGTTAGGAAAAACTAGAAGATGATCTTGGAATTTCATTATCCCCACACACCAACTGAAAATAATTGGAAAAACCTTTCAATATAGTCAAATCAGAGGGAATTCCATTATATAGTACACAAATCTCAAATTATCAGCTCATCAATCATGTACGTAAGAACCTTGTCCTAAAGGGAGTTCTTGTGTGACATTTCATCAAGAGTACCACTGTAATTATCAATAATTTACATGGTCAACATAGAATAAGTAGTGAAATTAAAGTGTTCAAATTATATCAGCATATTAGAAACATCAAATGGGACTAATGACATGACATCAGCCCTAGAAATGTCCAACAACCTATGTATAAATAAGGCACTAAATATCCTTCTTGTGTTAAGGTATTTATAATAGTGTAAATACTCTCCTGTCCAGATGAATAAAAACTAAAAATGACCGTTGATCCTATAAGGTATTTTTTTACTGAATGTGGCCTCATAGATAATAAAGGAATGCAATATTTGGTACCTCTATATTGATTGGTCTTCCCTCTTCTAGTCATTCTTCTATCACCAACATGTTGATTGGGATTACTGAGTGCATGTCCCTATCAAGGAAAATCCATCTGTTAAATATCATAGCCATGAAACCTACTCAATAAAGGCTCTAGGACATCTTCAGCCTCAGTCTGTACCACCATGCACCATGATCGCTAATTCCCAGGATGGCCCATTATGAACCAACTATATAATAAACCATATGATTAAAGAATTGGTTAGGGAATATAGATATGAGCTGAGTTCCACTATAATAAAGTAAAATGTTGATCCAATAATTATAATAGAAGAGTCTGAGCACAATGACATCCTTTATTAAGTTTTCTTTCTCAATGTTGAGAAATTCCCTCACTAATAGTAGAGATAGTGTGTATTCATATGAGAGATATATGATAGGAAGGAATTAACTATACATTTCCCAAAGGAGGGACATCCTGGCCATATGATTGATATCCCTGAGTGCGATTACTACTTTTTCATGGCATATATGGAATGATTTAGATCCCAAGAACCAATGGATAAACATTTACCTAAGGGGATCTAAATGACATTATAAGATTAATTGTGAGACCTATAAAACAACCTAAAGATGGGTAACATGAAGTTGGTGAGTAAACTCTTGGAAAATATTTCTAACCCATAATGGTAATACCCATTTTGAGCTCCAACCACCAATAGATTTTTTTGAAGAGAAAATTATGCTCATGTAACTTTGAGTGATGGGATGGTGGGTGAAATTGTAGCCATCTGAATGTAAGGAAGTGTTCTCTATCATATGAGATAACCCTTGGGACCATGTAATATATATATTACCATCTTACTAAACATTCATCTGAATAATATCAATGGATATAGACATCTAGAAAAATATATGATTATAGTATGATGAAATTATGAAAACATCATCCAACTGGGAAAACCTATAAAGAGAAATATTGTGTGTTAAAGGAAAATTATCGATCTCAGACAAGAGAATTATTTTCAGAAACTCATTGTTAGAGGGCATAAGATATAAAGGGTTGTCATTATGATTCCTACATATTATAGCCCTTTGATTAACTAAGGTTGATGAACTGTTAATAGAGTTGTAAACCACCTAGAAAATAAATATGGATATGTTAGATAAGTGAAAATCCCATTCAGATAAATTCATAACTCCAGTGGCCTCATCTATATCATAGGAATCATAAATTGATTTATGAGTGTGTAAAGAAAACATGAATCACCTGGATCAAGATGATCTCATGGACCACATAAACCCAAAATACATAGGGAAACACTTAACCATCAATGAGACTCATAATCGTGTGACCATGGAAAGTTCACATAATCCACATAATAATCAAGTGTTCATGCAATCAAGCCAATAGATCTCATGAAACCTTCCACAATACCATGTTATTAGGGACTATATCCAATGTTCAACCGTTTAACATATATAAATTCATGGTTGTTTTGAGTAAATGTCTAGAAAAATTATATCTTCCAACAATTAAAAATTTTATTGTAGACATGGCCAAAACATCATGCATATAGCAGTCAAAACTATGGATATAATATGTAGAGATGGTTTTTGAGGCTATTTTCATGGTTTTCCACCATGGAAATATCTCCCATAGTTTTACACTATTGATGTTCGGATATATCGATAGTTTACCAACATTGTAGTAGAGCTATTTCCAAAGTGGAAAAATGTGGATATAGCCTATGTAAACCATGGATATATGAAAAAAATAATATGTTCCCAATCAGATTCAATCTTTGTACTGATTCTATACACACGAGAATCATATCCCCTACACCATGAATCACATAAGGTATATATATATATTGTTATATATATTTTTAAAAACAAAGGATATAACATGTAAATTATTTCAATAACCATTCCTGCGCATCTTTCACAGGTTTACTTTTTTTCTCTCAAGTAAGAGAGACCTATTGCCACAATTTTGAGAAATTGTGGCTATAAAAATGAAAAAAATACAATATATCAATGGTTTTTCTAAAATTGTGTTTAAAAAATAGGGATTTATCCACGATTTTACACAAACCAACACTATAGCCATTGTAAAAAGACCATATAGCCACATTATTTCCTAAAACATTGTAATTGCCCTTGAAAAAAGACCGTATAGTCACAGTTTTATGCAAAATATGGCTATATACCTTGGAAAAAACCCTATAGGAAAGGTTTTACACAAACCATGGTAATAATTCTTGAAAAAATATTATATATCCATGATTTCACTTAACTATGGCTATAGACTTTGAAAATATACCCTATAGCCATAATTATTTTTAAAAAATGGATATATACTTGTTATAAATACATATATCCATGTTTTTGGAAAACCATATCTATAGATCCGTGAATATAGCTCAATTTTCTAGAAGTGTTTGAAGTGGTTCCCAAAAAATAGTCTCGTGGATGGAAAATATGATCAGTTTTTATGGAACGTCTTTCTAAGGGGTCACTTAATGGAGGCATATGGAATGATATATAAGAATTGGATGACTGGTGAATGAACTAACCTCTATTCTCCAATATATATGTTCTTACATGGAATATAAAACTTCACTCAGATGACCTATCATTTCCCAAGAAACCCACTGGTGATAACTCAAAAGACTCATACATACAATTACATTCCTCATTATTGATTCCTTGTCCCCATAGACATCATTCCAGAGGAGGGGGATTTTTTTAAAGCATGCTAAATGATCATCATAAAATCCATATGTGACGAAATACTCACTAAATTTGTATTATTTTATCCAAAAACAAAATGATGGATGTTGAGATAAAATATACACATCACATGTTCTTATAGAAGACATGTGATCACCGGACCTTCAAAAGGTCACGTGAAATGGTCATGCATAGCGTATGACTTTCCTAGAATCTCATAGAGACCCATTGACATGTGCTTCTATTATATTGAAGGAATCCAAGAAATTATTCGATTATGTGGATACTAAAAGATGAATTCCACCATGTCACATGACATATCAGCCTGTAGGCACCCAAAATCCATCAAAAATTCCATGTAAAAAAATGAGAAAATAGTAAATAGATGGGAGACTATTGTAGTCATAAGTATTCATGAAATTTACCTATGTGGTTTTAAATATGTGATGGGAGTTCTAGAGAAATTCATTCCTTATATTGCATGATCCATCTATCATGTTACTATTATTATACAAATGGATTTAGATATGTTTAGGTTGTCTAGAGATCTCCCTCTATCCTCAATGTGAAATGGAAGGGTTTTCCATGATAATGATCATGAAAGTCCCTCTCTTGGCCATAAGATGTATCATATATGAGGATACTGATTGTATTCTATAACAATTTTATAAATTTATGAGAACCATAACCATTTTAAAATTATTAAAAGAAATAAAATGGGAAATGATGCGAGATTCTCACATAATGGTATTTGTTGATCATCACATGAAATGGGTTACGAACCCTAGACAATAAGAGTTTTTCAGGAGATGACCCCCTTGAATAGTGATCATGATCCTATAATTCCATTTTTATGACAAAATGTTCTTGTGATGATCCTTAGGCAAGATACATATTTCTCAAGTAAAGTGGTAGAAAAACAATGTATGATAATATGAGAGACTTTCATCTGAAATCTAAATCTCAAGATGGTCCTTTTACATGTTGTCTTGGCCTGTTACAATCCCCTATTCAAGTTAACATGAATTGGTAATAACCATTTAATGCAAAAAATATTCATGAAATGGGGAACATAAAGTATTTTCTTTTGGTCACTGAAATCCATGCGATTCCGACAAAATAAACCATGAATCAATGATGAAAATTTCATAACACATAAGCCCTCCACTGACTTCAAACCAAACATTCATGATATGTTCCATAAAAGGAAGAAAGTAATTAGGGAGTAGAGGACTATAAATTCCTCCATATATTCAAGGAAATTATTAGATCCATGCACCGACACATCAATGAATTATAGAAATCTCTTCATCACATCCAATCGTGGGACCATGATGGTTTTTCCCCAGGAAAAATCTAGGGAAAACCTAGGAAATAGTGAATAATTCATAGGCACCTCGTGTGATCACTTAAGATAATG
Source organism: Viscum album (assembly GCA_963277665.1). Taxonomy (NCBI): domain Eukaryota; kingdom Viridiplantae; phylum Streptophyta; class Magnoliopsida; order Santalales; family Viscaceae; genus Viscum; species Viscum album. The sequence goes on from OY728146.1 coordinate 1,039,248,711, forward strand.
AAAATAACTTCTAGAATGATGACTGGTTTATCTGAACGGCATCCCACATGTCAGCTGGGTCTCATAAAACAAAAACATGCTAAAATAGTGAACAAATCTAAGGTACCTATTCCATAAAATCTAGAATAAAAGTCTAAAAAATCAGACAATCACATGAATAAATATATTCTTATCCTCACAAACTTCACATTACTCATCCAGATCATGACTCTATATTGGGATAGGTCAATCAAATCCAGTGCCGCTCCCTTGACTTACAATTTAGATTATGTGATGCCCCTTGAACATGTCAAATCAAGTCACATGGCGCTCCCATAGAATTCCAGATTAGAATCATCAAGACCTCTGTATTTTCCATCTTGATCGTGTAATTTCTTTAAATAGGTCAGCCAAATTAAGTGACAGTTCCAATGCATGTCATACAGGTTTTGTAATGACCTCCAATCATGTCGTCTAGATCAGGAAATGGCCACTAGGACAATTCAACTAGCTATTATGATGACAAATGAACTTGTTCAAAAAATAATACTATGGTATACATGAAATTATAGCCCATGTATGGGGATTTCATCTAGGAATATCATCCAGATCACATGACAGCCTCAAGGACAGGTCATCCTGGTCTGGCGATGACTTTCGATCATATTGGTTAGGTCCTCCAATATCCTCCATGATAATTCATCAATATCATTAAATGTAATCCAAACAAGTCATTCTTAATCATGTGATTACCTTAAGACATTCCATTCAGATTATGAGACATCCTTGGGAAAAGTAAAATAGTTCATGTGATTTTCTTTGGACATGTTCTTAATAAAACCAAACTTGTCCAAACAACTTCCAAAATGTCATTTAGACAATCAAGGCATGCCATTCAGACAATCAAGAAGGTTAGGAAGGCAATCAGGCTAGTTTGAGAAGGTATCCCTATACATGATTAACTGTATCCAGTGAACATTATAGTGATACTTATTCAGTATACCCTAATCAACAACGTAATATGATATGTCACAAATTCTAGGACAACCATGTTGTATATTCCCTGTTCATTGACCAAATATGATATGTCACACATTCTAGGGAACCCTGAGTGTGTAATACACGAACAATTAAATAATATTATATGTATATTATTATTTAAATTATAATTTTTTTTTAAAAAAAATTATACTTTACAATCCTAAATTAAATATTTTAAATCTCAAGCAATATTTTTCTCAACATTTTATTTAATTCACTATACATTTATTAGTATAAATTTAATAATAAACACTTTTAAAAATTGGATAAGAATAAATTGATTTAAAAATTAAAATCAGTGGATGAAAATTATCTATTTAGGACCACTTGATTTTTATGTATAATGATTATATTACCATATGTAAAACATGGTTACCATGATAAAGGCTTCAATGATAAAATTAATAATTCATCGGGTAAATCGATTGAAACATGTTTTTAACAAGTGTGATAAATATTTTGAGTCTATCTATACCTTTATAATTCCTCACTCCATTATTTCTAAAAATTTTATTCTATATTACTTGATAATTACTTCCCATTGTAGGAATTTTTTTGGTATTTAAAAAATTGCATCTATTTTCACTTATTAAAGGGGATCCCCTATCATTACATCCACTCCTATTAAATCCAACAAATATTTCCCTAAAAACAATCTGAAAATCTCTTAGAAACTCCAATACTCTATAATGGGGTTTTGGTATTCTAAAAATACTAGCCCTATGTGTATTAAAACCCATTTTAATGGATATAATCCATGATGTGAGATAAAAGTTCTGAGTATCCTTTTCCCTTTTATATTTATATTTTTTCACATAATCTTACTTAAATTATAGTTAAAAACATAAACATAAAACATTAGTATAAATATTATATTGATAATTTATTATAATAATGGTATAATAATTAATCATCATTATTTTATACTTTAAGAAAATAAAAAATGACTTTCTTTTCTCTGTGTGGATTACTACCTCCATAAAGCATCTTTTTTCCCTTTACCACCTTACATGAATATTTGTAATATTTAAATTATTAAATAATTATAATATTTATAAGATAATTTAGATTATAAAATGATAAAAAATATTATATATTTCCCTCATTCTATAAAAAAGTCATCAACCATGTGTCTGTTTGGACTACCACCTCTATTAAACGGTTGATTCCATTTTTCTTTTCATCAACACAAAAAATGAATGGTCATGATAGTGGTTTTAAAGTAAAAATATTGTTTTTATTTCATTACATTTTTTGTATAAAAAATTGGAGAACCTGTAAATGATTTAATCAATAGATGATTATCCTTAACTCAGACGTTTAAAACAACTGTAGTATGAGAAGAATTATTAATTCATGTTAGGTACTACTTTAATATCCATTATTTTCCATATAATTCCCTTTTAATTATGATATATCACAAAAATAGACACTAAATGTCATCATTTTTCAATTTGTGTAATGATATTACAAATAAATCAACTCATAATCAACTATTAAATATACTATATTCATGTTTGGGTCAGTTTGACCACATACTTGAAAAATAATGTGAAATTATATAATGGATGATCAAAAAATGTAACTAATTATTTAATGTGATATAAATATTATAAATAATTATTTTTATAATCCATAATGGATATGTTATTGATTAAATCACTAAATAAAAACACCTTTAGTTGGTTAAGAAAATAACCCACTCTTTTATTATCAATCTGATCTTCAATGATTAATAGTGAAAGACTCATCAGGGAATATTATAACATCATTATTGATTATAAATCATCCATTATAGTATAATTAATGAAATATAAATTTTTAAATTTGGAATGAGTGTTTATATTTTCACCCATCCTACAAAACTAGTACAAACTATCAAAAATATAAACACGTGAGGTGGGAGAAAACACAAAAAAAATAACTAATATACATGTCGATAAGGATTACTAATTAAAATTATAAACTTTTTAGTAGAAATTGGGTTATGAAATAGTATATTATGGTTTTATTTTTTTAAATGTTCTAAGTATGTTTTCAACTCTTAGAGAATAAAGGTAGGGGTTTTTCTTGACTGAAATATTTTCATTGATTCATAGTCACTCCACTTCTATTTTGATATTTCAAGCATAAATTGTTGTACCCAATGATGATGTTATGTAACATTTAGAGTTTTTAGAGGTAAATAATTTTTCACAATGATGTGTTTTTTTGATGATTCTAATGTTTTATAAAAATGAATTTTTCAAAAGATAAATTCCATTTTAATGCATTTTTTATCCATATCAACGTTTTTAATTACCACAAACATTCTCCTTTCCCAATTAAATTCTCAAATTTATTTTTTCACTAATAATCCTTATATATTGATTTAATAAATTCAAAAAGAAGCTTTAAGACCTTTTAATTTTGTGGGTTTTCAATAAAGGTAATTTAAAACATTTAAAAGGATATTCTATACCATGATATTATATTATTTCTTTATACTTCACATTTTAAAATATGTTTTATTTCATATAAAATTATTTTTATTGAAATTTATTTTGATTAATTATTAGGTTGTTTTTTTCTCCATCATAAAATAAAATTTTTCCCTGTGACTAGAAAAAAAACCTTTAATATTATATTACGAACAGATTTTTAAAAAAATATAGTTTATATATTTCTCTTCCATTATCATTGTATTCGTATTTATTGAAGTAATAGTTCATAAATCACCTTATTTTTTATATTCCTAAATACTCTATTTTGGATATTTTATTTATCATGTAATCATTACTTTTTATGTTTTTCTATTTATAATGATATGATACTAATTTTTTCTCTTGGGTTATTTATGATAATATGAATGGCTTGATTTTTAGTCCCACTCATATGTAAGGGTAATGATTGGTGGGGTTATATATTCCCATATAATTAATTAGTTAGGTTTTTATATCTAATGATATGACTATAATAATATTTTAATGACTTATATCTTTATTATGGGAATCAGGTATAGAATTATCTCTCCACTATGGGAATCAGGTAGTCATACATGCTCCACAATGGGAATAAGCAAGTGATTATTGAACCATTGTGTTATAGAAATCAGTTAGTGAATCATGCTCCACTATTTTATTATTATTAATACACATATTTATTTCACTTAATATTCTTAATATATTCATTATTTACAAAAAACATTAAATGTATATGATATTACTCTTTCTGATGATATTCACCCATATTCTATTATTATTATTTTTACTTTTTTTTTACTTTTTAAATATATTTTTCTAGAAAATTTTTTATGAACATTATAGGGTTTCATGTTTCAATAATACTTTTCAAAATGATAAACCTTATTTCTGATTGGAACTTGTGATACCTTGATCTTTTCATTTAATATTTCTTCATCACTGTTATCTTACATAAAGTTAATAATCTAACACTTATGACTAAATTATATGTCTACCTTACTCAGCAGTCAATAACACCACATCATTATGTTCCCATTACCTAGGTAGTGAAGATAATAATATCATATGAGATATATAAAAGTGGTTCTAGAGGGTCTTGATTATAGATAAATATCAAAAAGTGGTTTAAAAATAATATTCCTATATAGTTAATATTCTAGACATTAAACCATTAGGCACATGGATTTTGTGACTATATATGATATGTATTAAATAAACCACATAATTGATATCTAATTTATCTAGATTTATATTAGGTCACAAACAAAATTAATCATTAAGGAAAGATACCAACAATCGTTTTAAAATCTAGAGAAAAAGAGAATCATGTTGATGTTTAAACCAAATTACCAGTCAATAGTTTTAATCAATATTTTTTAAACTTTCATTATCCAACACATACACCCAAACATGCTTCTACATTAATAACTATAATATATTAATAAATATTACACATCAAAACCTTTTACTTTGTTAAATTTCAATAAAAATCCGAATAAACATTCATTTTTCATTTTTTTAAAAATAATTTTCTAGAGAAACACATTGAAAATTACAAGAAACCAATAGAATTTCATAAAATTAGTCCCATTATATTATATGAATCATGAGATAGAAAACATATCTTCGTCCATTATGGATAAGACACCATACCAAGGAAACCCAAAACAATCCAACTTTTTTGAGTGAACTAACACCTTAAAATCAGAGTCTTTCTTCAAATATCATGTTTCACTCTAAAACAATTGATCCGACATTTTTATAGGTTACCTCTAAAATTAGGAAATATCCAATATCCAGACACACCAAAAAAATTTAAAATAAATTAATAACATTTATAACATACAAACCAAACTCATCTACTTGAACCTAACCACATACAAAATAAAAATTCTACCTAGTCCATGGAACTATCCCTTAACTACCATTAACGAGATAATACACATAAAAACACTTATACACCATATAGTAATGATTTACAACTATAACATGAACAACAACCGCATATTTGGAATAAATATTACTCAATAAAATTTGCTCAATGATCATTGAAATAATTAATCTAAATAAAAAATTGTTATAAAAAACATCATGATATTATAAAACCATATAAAAATAACCAATATATAACCAACTATACATCCTTCTCTAGTCTCCACTAGAATACCTCGACTACTCCATTCAATCTGATGAAGCAATGTCTAAAAACCCTTAAAATGATTTCAATATTATCATCACAAGTAATATGATTCCCTTGTAACAGATGATTAAATGACATAATAGGAAATACCCTCTAATAACCTAGACTCCAAATATATAGAGATGGTAGTATATTGCATTACTAGAATAGAATAGAATAATTACCTTTTTATCCAACAGCATAGTTGTCTTATAAGACATGATACATAAATACATTACAGTAAAAACATATAATAAAACAAGAATTAATTACAAGAAAATGATTTTCTCTTCTATAATATCATTTAAAATTATACATATTTACCCTCTAATTATTCTAGTGAATGGAAAAATGACAAGGATGGGATTAGATGTTCAGTAAATAATAGTATAAAACTAATGATATATTAGGATGAACATGGAAAACGTAATTTTGTAGGAATATATATAAAGAATGAATTAATGAACAATTAATACTAATGTAATCCTATATCCAAGAAAATAAATAAATCATGGATAACAATAATCGATGTTCTCACATATAATGAATGAATAATGTTAAACATCAAAACAAGATGTCAAGGCATTGGGCAAAGACACCATACTAATATGGGGAAGGTATACACTAATACAATTGTAGTTTTTCCTCATGAGACCCATCTATTAATGAAGTGGATTCTTATTTTTTGTGTTACACCCATCACATTATTAAGTTAAATTCATTCACAATAATATTGAACAAGACATTTCATAAAATTTTCAAAGGAATGTATAAATAAAAAATATGGTTATTTATTTAATAAAATAATAATAAAATACATTCACATTAAATTAAAAAATGTGGATATCTAGGATAATATCCCTTAATAAACTTAGAAAGATTGGGGTATGGTCAATGTAACATGAATTACCCTTTTCAATGATATATTTTGGTGAGGGTACTCTCAATGTATAATGTTATCCATGTAAAATATTAATTGTGTTTAATAGTTTAAATTTGTAGTAGAATAATGTAATGGTATGAAAAAATCCATCATCATGGTTCATTATGATTATGTGAATATTCCAAAGAACACCCCCCTGGAGTGTGTATCCAAGTGTTCATTATTAGGAAAACTATTCAAGCATTTGTTGAAAATTATGTGAATTATTAACCATTAATTTTTAAGATTATTAACCCCTACTTCATATTCTATATATTCAGACCCACTTTATAGTGTCCAAAAATGGACTTATTTTACAAGAAGCATCAATCACTATTACTTTACCAAAACATAAGATGGGTTTTACACTATATAAAAGATTAAATTTTACAATTATTTTGGTACCAATTAAATAAAAATAATATTATAGAGAGATAATAATATATATTTTTAAATACCTTGTAATTAATGGATAATATGAAAAAAAATATTGCTTGTAATTTTACTCACTACATAAAATAAAAAAGTGGTCAATATAACAAGATTCCCAATGAATAAAAATGAGATGGAATACCGACTTATGGAATGGGTAGAAATTCCATCAATTGTTTTGGAATTATTTTATTAAAATTAATCTTTATTACAATAAATAAAACTCATTTCATGATATAACTTCTCAAATACTATGTATATAAAAAATTTAAATGAAATTAGGCACATACAACAAAAATTGCCTCAAATAGAAAACCATGAGATGAAAAACCCTTACCATTAATCATGCCAAACAGGTTGCAATTTAAACTTATATATAAAAAATTTCTATATTAATAATATATTTAATCAAATAATTAATTTTTATATTCTTTATTCAAAAACAATTATGATTATTATAAACATTTATATTTTTAGTTATTATTTATTCTCAATATTGTGTGTCAATAATCTTGATCATTTTGAACTAGTTTCATAATAACAGTGTTGTTATTTTTTATTATAGAGAAGATAATCATTCCTACATAACATAAGTCTATCAAATAGTTTTTTTATTAATATATAATTCTCTAGTCACATTTAATTTCTTTATTAGTTATGTTGCATGAAATTGGAATCAATTTCGGATTATTTTGGTAATTTTAGCGATCACATAAGATATTTTAATAATACGTTAAATACATAATAGAAGATTTCCCAATCCATTAATTTATCATTTATTTATTCTTTTTTAGAATAATTTTAGTATATAATATCTCATATTCTTCCATGACATATTTTTATATCATCTTTCAAGTAGGTTGTTAGATGACCAAAATAAGGATATTCTATAATGAATCGATGATTCTGATTATAAAATTGTTTATTTTTAAAATAATATAATTATTAATGTTAAAAATGATATTATTTAGATAAAATTAAATTATTGGGTAATATTAAAATTTTTAAATAAAAAATATAAAATCTAGAAGAAAAATAGATAAGTTACTTCATAGAGTCGATAATCTACACAGCAAACAGTTAATGTTTACATTACTCAATGAATGAGTGGAAATTTAGGTAGATGATAAATTTAAATTTAATAATAATAGTTATATTATATATATATATTAATAATTAATATCAACATTAAAACAAACCACGATAGTTGGTATGAAAAATAAAAGATGATAATTCATGGTGGTGGTTATCTGAGAACAAACACAGACGATGCTTTTGTATTGTTCATAATGGACGGAGAGGAACAATAAATGTTGGTTAAATTAATATAATAATATAAATATTTAGAAACTATATTTGATTAATTATATTGTTATTGATATATGTTTTTTGGAAGAGTGATATTATGAATAAAAGATTAATAATGATGTAATACTTAAGTCATGAACATTAGTTTTCTCATAGAAATATCCTTAGAAGTTGAGGCATTAATCAAAATAATGATGACCAGAGGAAAATGGTAAATTATACTCATTTATTTGAGTAACATAATGGATGTTTTTCATGAATATATTATAATGGATATTTTTGTATGAATTAGGGTAACTGTGTCTTGTTTTTATGTTAATAAGTGAAAACTTTTGAGAAAACCCTTCACTTTTCAATGAATTCATTTCACTATTAAATATAAAATTACTCTAAATTTTCAAAATAATAAAGGGTCTTGTGTTCTTGGATGGATAATGTTTCCAATAAAACTTTCCACACATGTTTTTTACATTTAATTAATTATTTTCCATGATTTTTTATATTGTTTATTTAGATTTTTATCTTGGTAATAAGTTATAAACTATGTAATTTTTATTTTTATAAATAATATAAGGTAACACATAATACAACATTTCGGTGTGATGAACCAAAATTTATCCTATATTTAATCTATTTCAATTTATACATATGATAATATTAACTGTTCAATTAAAACATATAACAAACCGAAAATGTGTTTCTTGTAATAAATTGATATTTTTACTATTAATTATTCTAAATGAATGAGTATTAGTATATTTATATATTAGTATAAAAAATATATAATAATAATTTTTGTGAATTTATGAATTCATTTGAAAATGTAAAAAAAATAGAATATTAGTAAAACCATTTGTTAAAATTAATATTTCATTAAAGAAATAATTAAATTTTATTCAACTAATATTATTTATATTCCTAAAAAATAAATTCATATTGTTTAATAAAAAGGTAATTTTAATCATATATAATAATTACATTATGTTAAATTATATCCCTATAACTTTCAAAAAATTAATTTTTAATGTAATATCATAAATATAATTTTTAATGTGAAATAATACTTACGATTTCCAAATGATAATCATGGGTTTTAAAAATACAAAATTATAACATAAAATTATTTATTTTACTTTATAAATTTACATATTTAATATAAAATGGAATAAAAAAATATTTAATTAATTTTTAAATTATTTTAATATTATAAATGTGATGGTCTTGGTCATTATTTTTTATATATTTTCCAAAAAATATGTTGTTTTCATAAAAAGAATCCATAGAAAATAATCATTAGATGGTAAGGATGTGTGTAATATAAAAATAAAGTCATTTTGGTAAAATTATTACTCTAACAATTTCCCATTTAGATAAATTCATGGATAAATACTCTTTGGATTTCATTTTTTATTATTTTCAATGTAACCACCCACCAATTCTCATTGGCTTGGGAGTACAACGAGTCATTTCTAGGCCTTAGGAAACATCCCCAACATGCCAAATTCTAGAAATAATTACCGAAGTGTTTCAGATTCAAATGGGGGAAGATTTACCCATTATGAAATAAGCCAATAAACCAACCAACCATTCACTATATAATGCATGAACAAAGAAAGACTACTCAATAAAATTATGTATCTCAAACCACATAAAAGTTTGAAACAACACAAAAATAATCAAGTATCAATGTACACAATGTATTAATGATAGAATACTCTCAAAAGACTACAAGACTGCAGGCTCCACAGGCTCCAAGCTCCACAATCTCCAAACAGACCAAACATCACAATGTAGTGCTAAAAACATGTGAAACTTTACCTTTTCCCCTATCCTGGAAGATGGAATCTGCAAAAGCACCAAAGTTCCAAAGAAGAGGTTAGTATAAAAATTAGTAGGTTTTACCCAATTACATCCTTACTCATGAAACTATTATAGAAAATTTATCCCCATTTATATATAATAGTTTATATAAAACAATTCTTCAAAAAAATTTATAACCAAATATAAATTAGTTCCAGAAACCATTTACAACCAAGTAAAAACAAAACCAAATGAAAACAATTTCTATCAAGTTATTTTTTCAGAAAATAACTAATCAATGATTTAAACCCCATTTATCTTATCATTTGGCATACCCATTTCCATAGTTCACAACACACCAACGCAAGCATGCTTCATTTGACAGTTCCATACTCATGAGTGGTCTCTCGTCCAATTACCTTGTGTCCCAAGGAAACACACACCCAATCTAGGTTCACGTCCCTTGTACCACAATTTTAATCATCCCTTATTAAGTGATATTTAAGAATGAACTCACACCAACACCATTTATGCCCAATATTTCCATTTTCCAAACAAACCACTTCAATAAACTAAACTATTATTCAATGCTTAAGGTCAACCAATTTCAAATCAATATTTCATTTCAATAAAACACCCCCTTTTATTGAAAACAAATAATCCCATTTATGTTCCATCAATATGGAAAAATAACCTTTTTAAAACACATATTTTAAAAACAAGAACCAAGGAATTCATTTAAAATCCCCAATTTTCATGATTTCACAACCATCACTCATGAAGGATTCCAACAAGTGTTCAGAAAAAAAATCACAATCAATTCAAAACCACACATTCAATATAAAATCATGCTAATCATTTTTACTAAGTGTATTCGAGAAAGAAGCATCTTACCTCAATGGTTTTGATGAAAACCACAATGAAGGAAGAACACTCAAGAAAAATGGGTCTATTTTTAACGAACCCACCTTAGATCTATTCTACTAGAAAGAAAAAGACCAAATATCAACATATTTGGTATCCACACACATTGATCCACCCATAATGGGAATAGTTCTAAGAAACCGAGAGAATAGGACAAGTAGATTTAAGATGATCTAATAAACCGAACAAGAACAAAGTGGAATGATCATATACCTCAATAATCTTTCTTTGATTCAGAAAGGAAAGACTTCGGATTGCCTATAAAATTCCTAGGAGAGGTTCCCCTACCTTCAAGTGGGAGTGATCCAGAGTTATGGCCACTTAGGGGAAAACTGAGCCATTTAGAGGAAAAAATGTGATATCCACTTTTTTAGGATATGACTTAAGTGCATGCACGGTTAGTTCACACGGTTAGACAAACTGCTTGCAAACCGTGGGCAATCCACTACCTTCTTTAACCCTCATACTACCTCCTCGCATGGTCTCCCCAACCGTTCTCCAACCATATAGGATACACTGCTATGGATGTTCAATTAATGCACGGTTTGGCCACATGGTTAGACAAACTGTTTGTCGCCCATGTGACTTCGCCTTCGCCTCAAAACATTATTTGAAGTTCTACAGACTCTCTCATTCATCATCCAAAACAATATAACCAAGAAAAACATTACGTAAGGGTTACATACTAGAAACTGGGTGTACAAAATTCTCCCCACCAGTGGTCTTTCCGTACTCAGAATGTAGAAATCTCTCACCCAACTGAAAGTGTTCCGTCCACCGCTCCTTCACTTCATTTTCATGTTCTGATGTATCTTCCTAAATCGGACCATGATTCCATAAAACCCGCACAAGACTGATGCATTTTCCATGAAACACATTTTTTTTCCTACCCACAATCTGCATGGGTATATGTATCAAGGAAGCATCTGACACTAGGTCAACGTGATTTCATCTGATCACATGGTCAGGATCAGGCTGATACTTTTTTAACTGAGATACATGGATCACATTGTGAACCAAACTGAACCATGGAAGTAATGCCCAGTGATATTCCACCTCTTTGACACATTCTATTATCTCGATAGGGACAATGTATCTATGAGATAAATTTCCCTAATTCGCAAAACGATGATGTCCATATCTCGAAGAGATCCTCAAGAAAACATGATTACCCACTGTGAATGACTACGGTGTTCTATGGTGATATGAATAATATTTATGAAGACTTTGAGCCATCCCCATCCTCTTTATGATCAACATGATATTCTCCATTGTTTTTTGGTCAAGCCTCGGCCCAACTAGTGACATTTCACTAGTCTCCACCCAGCATAATAGAGAACGACAAGGACGCCCATACAATGCATCAAACGAATCCATGGGCATCGAGGGATAATAGAAGTTACTGTATGAGAAATCCACTAAGGGTATATGCTCCTCCAATGAACCTCAAAAATCATTACACAGGATCACAACATGGATTCCAACGTTTGTATCATTCTCTCATATTTATCATCAAATTGGGGATGATATACCATTCTCATAGTCAACTGAGTCACAGGAGCTTGCTATAAGGGTTTTAGATACGAGATGTGAACCTCAGATCTCTGTCTAAAACTATTCAAACTGGTATGTCAAGCACCATTATCACTTCTCGAATGTAGATTTTAGATATATCCTACACCATATGAGTTTCACAAATGGGGATTAAATGGGCAGACTTGGTAAGATGATCCACTATCACCCTTATGGCATCTTGTTCCTGAACTGTTCATGCAATACCTATAACAAAATCCATCTCTATCTTCTTGAATTTCCACCCTAGGATAGGTAATGACTACAATATTCCTGATGGTCTTTGATGCTCTACCCTAACTAGCTGACTAGTTAAGCATTATAAGAAAAACTGATCCACCTTTCTTTTCATACCACTCCACGAAAACTGCACCTTCAATGCCTTATACATATTCTATGTAACTAGATGTACAAACCATCTCAAATTGTGGTAAGAATGATGTTGATGTTTCTAAAAATCCATATGTACAACTATCTGATCCTTAAAACACAAAACTGAACTCTTATTAAGTTCTTATCCCTCAGTGGTCTCTCCAACATTGAGTTTTGAACTCATAACTAGACATTCTGCATTAGATGTGTTTGCCTCTTTGACAATTTTTACAAATTCAAGAACACGGGTAGATGAAAAAAAACAGCAACATCACCTCTGTCTTCACATTCCTCATGCATGTCGGCTAGGACCAATATAAACTACCATTCATCTAAATCTTATTTTCCCAACTAAGCATATGATTTTATACTCAATGAAATTACAATTGAATTCCCTTTTCCTTCTGTATACATCTAGTAAATGTCAAACATCTAGAGATACTCTATCCATCTCCTTTGCCTCAGATTTAAATACCACTATGAGAAAATGTGTTTCAAGATTTTTTGTTTTGTGAAAATTGTAAATTTATCGCCAAAGAGATAATTTTCCCATGTTTACAAATCATGGGAAACTATAGATAACTCCAAATCATGTGTTGGGTAATTATTCTCATGCAGTCTTAACTTCCTTGAACCATAAGCGAACACATAGTGTACTTGCATGAGAACACAACCCAAACCTGTTCCCAAAGCATTACATTACACCACATACCCCTCTCCTGATTCTAGAAAAATGAAAATAGGTGATGATGTAAGCGGAAAATTCAACTCCTATAAAGAGTTCTATCATTCTTATTTCCATTGGAATGTAGTATTTTTTTATCAGAGCTGTCATTGGCGAAGCTAGTCTTGAGAAATCATGCACAGGGCGTCAGTAGTAACCATCTAGATTAAAAAAACATTGTATCTCGAAGAAATTATTTGGTGTTTTCCGCGAGATAATAGCTTTGATCTTTTCAGGATCAACAGAAACACCATTTTTAGAAATTACAGAGCCAATACTTCCTATATCCAAAAATCTCACTTTGTTAATTTGACATACAAACGGTGATCTCTCATGATTTGTAAGACTATTTCTAGGTACTACCCATTTTCGGCCCATGTCTGTGAATATATCAAGATTATTTCCATAAACACCACAACAAAAGACTCTAGATACCGGTAAAAGATACGATTCTTCAATGACATGAAGACCGCAGGTTCATTAGTTAGATTTAAAGTCATGAATACATATTCATAGTGGTCATATCTGCATCAGAATGTTGTCTTTGGAATATCCTCCTTCCAAACATGCAATTAGGGGTATCGTAATCGCAGGTGAATACTGTAGAACCATTTTCACCCGTTAATTGATCAAACATATCATCAATTCTTGGTAGTGTATATCAATTCTTTATCATAACTCGGTTAAGCTTATGATAATCGATATACAGCTGAAGAGTTCCATCTGCTTTCTTCACGAACAAAACCAGTGATGCCCACAGAGATGTACTTTGCTAAATGAAACCCTTGCTTTCTAGATCCACCGACTACACATTAAATTCTCTTAACTCTATTGGTGATATCCTATTCTTCAGAAGGGAAATAAGACTAGTCCCATGAAAGATATCTATCATAAACTCTACATCCCTTAGAGGTTGTAACCCTGAGAAATTCTTGGGGAAGACATCTAGAAATTTTTCTAAAACTGATGGAAAACTATTTCCCTTGATCATTTCCATTGATGCCAAATTCAATTCTTCTAACTGATAAGATATTGTTCCCACCGTTGGTGACAACAAGTTATTTTCCTCTTTCTTTACCATTATCTCTCATTGGAAGAGATGCTCTATGTCATCCTCAGTCGTGAAACTCATTATTCGCCTATAATATCCAATGTGAGTCTTGAACATTTTTAACCAATCCATACCCTATATTACAACATAAACATCAATGTCTAACATTCAAAAGTCCCATTTCAGTTCAACTCCATCAAAATTTATTGCACATGCCCTATATGCAAAGGCTTGACATTCTTTTTCACCAACATGGGTTTTTCAGTTTTAAAATAGGAGGAATAATTTACAAATTTAAACATATCAAGTCAACAACATGAGAAGAAATGAAAGAATTTGATGCACCAATATCGAAGAGAACTTTCACAAGGATTGAATTTAAATGAATAGTACCACTCACTGTAGATGGTGAAGTTCCCAGTCAGGATCCAAGTATCACTGAGAGGGGGAGGGGGTGAATCAGTGATATATTTTTCTTTTTAAATTTACACTATTTGAAACAACCTTCACCTCCTATTAAAGAGTTTCTTCTCTACTGAACACATACAACCATAGGAACACAAGATTTACAAGGTTCACTACTCAACAAGAGTAGCTACGTCCTTGGTATGGTACGAAAACAATTCAGTACCACACAATCCCCTAGAAAAAAATCCTATGATGTGGAATACAATGAGTAGGATATACCCTTACAATCGTGAAGCACTTTGAAAACAATCCAATAGTATGTGTTCTCCCTCTTAGCACAAATAGTGTAACACAATGTTTCAGTGCTTCTTTAAAATTGAACAGATGTATTGTCTGAAGTACAAATCTTCAATTTCTTACCCAGAATCCGGTAATAACTCTCTTACGCACTACTGAATACGTGCGAAGACCCCAAATATTTCACGTAGCCTTTAGGGTGCCTTGCACGCAATTCAAATGGCATGCGTGTAAAAATTCCCTTTTGGCGCGGAAATCATTTTCACGCAACTTCCCTTTTTCGGGCAAAGTTTCACTTTTCGCTCAGCTTCTAGATTGTTTGTGCAACTTTCTTTATTTCACGAAAATCGCTTTCTTTTTGTGCACCTCAGTTAGCGTAAGATTTTACGTGCACCAAATCTCGGAATTTTATCTATGTGTCGAGCAACCACAAATGAGAAGGGTTATCCTCATATTTATAGGCATTTTTGACCTCGCGTGAAAAACACTAATCTGCGTGTAAAACTTCCTTCATTCGCGTAAAAACTCTTTTAGGAAACTTCATATTTCGCACCATGCTTCAATATTTCGTGCACCTCATGCCTTTGACATTTTTCATCCTTCTAAGCATGAAGCACCAATTGCACGCAAAATTCCACACTGCATTCCATATTGCGCACAAACCGATCCTTTCACGGGACATCATATTTCGTGAAATGATCCAATTTTTCGCGCAGCTCATGCCTTTGATATTTATTGAGCTTCTGATCTCAAAACAACTTTTGCATGAAAAACATAATTCCTCTATTTCGCGCATCCCGCAGATATTTCACGCCACCCGCTACTATTTCGCGCACCACTATATTTTTTCACACAACTTGCCTAAATTTCCGCGCACTCCATGCCTTTGTGAGTTTTCGATGTTCTGACCTTGAATCATGCCTTGCATGAAAAAATCTAAACCATCTTCAATATTTCATGCTCCATCCATTCCCAAACACATTTCTTCATATCATGATTTTCAGGCCCTAAAATTTGGGAAATACTAGAAAACGGCGCCACCTTAAACTGTGCTTTTCTGTCATCCCCAGATTGTCCATTGCATTGTCATTTTCTCTCTTCACTGCTTCCCATAACCATTATTCTACTCTTATCACAAATCCCACTATCGTGATATTTATCCTTTGATACATCAGATTTAGCATCATCAGAGTTGCAATGGGAACTGAAACTTCCCTATCATCCAGCAGCATCATTCCTTCTAATCAAAACTTTATATGACTGGCATCAGCATTTCTCCCCCTTTCCATCATAAGGCATGCATCACAAGTTCTCCTAACTCATGATATGTGTGAAATACATACCAGCAATGCATCGTCTTATTTGTGATCCTTCTACTAAGTGAATTGATTTATCTTCTTTGAAAACAAAATACAACACTCTGCAAAGGCTAACTCTTTAAACGTTCTTCTCCATTCAACTTGGTCCCAACAATCTCCCCCTTTGGATTTTGTTGTCAACAAAGATTCATAAATCACTGAACTTTGTAACCTTTTGCAATGTATTACTTATCAACAATTCTAAGCCTACGTGATCTAACTCATTGTAGGAAACAAGAATTATTAACAGCCAAAACCATGATGTCCAAAAGTAGTGACTGTGAAATCTCAAGAACGTACCTCCTCATCCTTCTTTAGAACATCTTTCAAGCTTCTGCTTCAGCATTCTTCACTTCTTCAACTTTCCTGTAAAACAACATTGTTTTCTACAGCCACTCCAACAAACAGTTTGAATAGTTCACACACATACATGATGAATTCACAGCTTACCCACAACTCCCCCTTAATACATTCTTCCTTATGGATAGATTTATGAAACAATTCTCCCCCTTGACAACACTATCAAAGGTAAGATGAGAGAGGGGACAGAAACACGTACCTTAACCTTGATGAGAAGGAGGTTGGACACCCATATTCAACCTCAATTTTGAAAATGATTCCTTCGGTAACAGTTTTGTGAATATATCCGCAACTTGTTCAGATGTAAGAACATATTCCAGCCTCAATTCATTCTTCTCAACCAAATCGTTGATGAAGTGGTACTTTATATCAATGTGTCTTGAATGAGAATGATGTATAGGATTTCTTGTAAGATTTATTGCACTCTGATTATCACAACCCAAGAGAAACAGTAGCTTTACTTCAACAAGTAGATCTTCTAGCTGAGACTTCATCCACATTAGTTGAGTTGCAGCTTGAGTAGCAGCAACATACTCAGCTTCAGTTGTTCTTATGGTTACTGAATTATATTTCTTAGTATGCCAACTAACACAAATTTTCCCCAGAAAGAATACTCCACCAGATGTAGATCTTCGATCATCAACATTTCCTACCCAATCAGCATCAGAATACCCGAATAAATCAATATTTTCATAGCCATCATACCAGATTCCAATTTTTTTGTTCTTTTGATATATCTGAGAATTATTTTTCCAGCAATCAAATGTGATACTTTAGGAGCACTCTGAAATCTTGCACATAATGTGACAGCATAGACAATGTTGGGTCTTGAGGTAGTCAAATACAACAGACATCCAATCATCTTTCGAAACACTTTCTGATCAAATTCCTTGCCTTCTCCATCATTAGACAACTTGGTTCCCACTGAGATAGGTGTGGACACTGGTTTTGAATTTTCCATGAAAAACTTCTTCAAAAGTTCCTTAGCATATTTTTCTTGAGACAGAAAGATATGATTCCTTTTCTGAAAGATTTGTAACCCAAGAAAGTATTTCATTTCACCTAGCATGGACATCTCAAATAACTTCTCCATATCCTCAGAAAATATTTCACATGATCTTTCATCATTTCTAGAAAATACGATGTCATAACCATTAACAATAACGATTAGTGAAAACTCCTGACACTCCTTGATATAAAGATTGCTATCAACTCTACCCTTTTTAAAATTCGTCTTCTTCACGCAAGTATCTAATTTAGAATACCCTGCCCTCAGAGCCTGTTTTATCCCATAAAAATCCTTCTTCAACCTGCACACATATATTTCATCCTTCCCAATAAAAAATCCACAAGGTTGATCAATGTAAACTTTCTCGTCAAGATCACCATTCAAGAATGCAGATTTTACATCCTTTTGAAAGATTTTGTAACCTCATTGTGCAGCAATGGAACGAAATATTCTGATTGTTTCTATTAGAGCTACTGGAGAAAAGGTTTCATCAAATTCAATGACTTCAATTTGTGAATACCCTTTGTAGACCAATCTTCCCTTGTTTCTTATTACTTTACCTTCTTCATTCAGCTTGTTTCGGAAGACCCACTTTGTTCCAATAATGTTCTTATTGTCCAGATTGGGTACAAGTTCCCAGGTATTGTTCTTCTCTATCTGATCAAGATCTTCATTCATAGCATGAACCCATTCTGGATGCTCAAATGTTTCATTTACATCATTTGGTTTAACTTTCGAATAAAGAGAATTATGTGATATAGCATTCGTTGTTCTTCTTGTTTGAACCCTCGAATTTTTATCTCCAATAATGTTCTGATCCTCCACATGTTTACTCAACCTAGGATGAGTTGTTTGAACTTCATCCTTTTCACTTGATATTTCTGAGTTAGATTCCTCTTCTTGAGTAGGATGATCACAGTCTGCAACATTATCATAAGTGTTAACAAAATCTTCTCTATCCCTCCCGACTTCCACATCAACATATGACTACTTTTCTTTCTCGGTATTTTCAACATCTTTTACATCCTAAGAATCAATAATTCTTCCTATTTCTTAGTTGAGGCATCTAATATCCTCTTCCTTCTGGAGCATAGCCAAGAAAAATTCCGTCATCTCCGCTTTGCTCAAATTATCCCATATTTCCACATTTCTTCTTTATAATACATGGACTCCCAAAAACTCTCATATGTTTCTGACTTGGAGTTTATCCATAGAAAATTTCATATGGAATCATATCTGAGTTTGGCCTATAGAAACATAGGTTCTGAATATACACAGCAGTGCTCATGGTGTGCCTCCAATAATAATGAGAAAGACTATGTTCAAGTGACATAGTTCTTCTCATTTCCACCAGACTTCTATTCCTCATTTCAGCAACCCCATTTTGATGAGGTGTGTATGGTGAACTGAAATCATGTCAAATTCCATGTTTCTCAAGGTAACTTTCAAACTCTTCATTTTTATACTCTCCACCATTATCAGTTCCCAACTTCTTCACTAAGTACTCACATTCCTTCTCTGATTTCCACCTGAAACTCTTAAAAATTTTCATAGCATCTGACTTATGTCTCATGTACATAACACAAGTAATGTGAGTAAAGTAATCAATGAAAGTAATGATGTACTTATCTAAATTTGTTGATTTCTTTCTCATTGGTCCACATTTATCAGAATATATGAGTTCCAAGGGTTGTTTTGAACGAATTTCTACTTTCTTATGAAAGGAGTTTGCAATCTTCCCTTTTTTCAGAAATTGTGCAGCACCAATCTCTTCTTCGTGATAAATTAGGCATATCTCGTACACTGTCACATGTTGATAGATTTCACATATTCCTCTGCCACATATGCCCCAACCGTTTATGCCATAAATTATTTTCATCCGCTACACCCATGTAACAAGAGTTCTGCACTTCACCAGCTTGGAACAAATTCCCTCTTGTACGTTGGCCCCTTGTAACTATGTTTCCATCATTTTCACTTTTCATAACAAATCCATCTTTTCTAAAGATCACTTTTTTGCCCTCATCACAAAGTTGTGACACACTAAGAAGGATATGTTTCATCCCATCAACATATATTGTTTTTTTGGATTTGATCTTCTCTTTTCAAATGATGGCTGATCCAAAACCTTTGATCCTTAGAGATTCATCATTTCCAAATGTCACAGTTCCATCTTTAAAGTCTTTCACATTCTTCAGCAGCTTTAAGTCTCCTGTCATATGAGACGAAAATCCACTATCCAGAATCCATGGACATTCTCCTTTTGTAGCTTTCAAAGCAGTTTCAACAACAAGTCTGTTTTGTTCTTCCTTTTCCTTCATTTTCTATTGTGCTTCTTCTGATTTCCTAGCCAAATCAATGTGTTCTAGCCAGAGAACCATGCATTCTTTCTTTTCAAACTTATCAGACTTGTCCCTTTTGTATTTTAAAAACTTTGTCTTTTGAGGATTATTAACAAACTTTTTTTGCTCTGGTAACACACTAAGGCAACCCTTAGCAAGATGTCCAGGTTGATCACATCTTTCACAATAAGTTTCCAGTGGTTGGAATCTATTCTCAACATTCACACCAGTCTTCTCAGATATCATCTGAAACTTATTTGAAGAAATTATATTTTGAAAGGGTTGACTCCCCCTCAATCCTTGTCTTTCAAAACGTTTGGAATAGTTGTAATGTTGTTGGTTGAACCAACACATGCTTGCCATGTGTCCGAATCAACCACAATACCAGAAGAAACCATAGAAAGAATATTTGCCTCTGAAACTTTTATACTGACAGGAGTTGTGAAAATGCTTCTCAAAAACCTTCATGTTTTCATTTGTAACTCTCTTCTTCATATTATATTCATCAGTACCAGATGTATTATAAGTCTTTCTTGACTCAAGATTTTTATGCACTTCTAATTTTTCTGCATTGCTGATTTTGACCACATACTTTTTCTTTCCAGCTTTGTTCTTATTAGAACCAGTTTTTTCTTTCATTTCAACCTTTGAAGGTAAATTTTGTAGATCCTTGTTTGGTTCATTCTTACTGGAAAATTCGCCAACTTCTGAGATAAGATTTTCGGAACTGATATTCATTTCATTAGCTTTATGCAGTTTTTGTTGGACAAGTTCCAACTCTTCTTCTTTTTCCTTCAGCTTCACTTCAAGATGATCATTACGATTCTTTGTATTCTCAAGATAATTTTTCAGATCATCAATCTCCTTTACCATCTTCATTTTCTCATCAGTAAAACCTTCTTGATTGTTTAATGTGTAATTTTCATTTATCAACTTCTTGTTTTCCTTCTCAAGCTTTTTGATCTTCCTCAAACATTCCTTTAGCTCTTCTTTCAGATACTGTTCAAGTTGAGTCTCTTATTCTTCAGTACTACTACTCTCATAATCATCATTATTCACTATTGCAAAAAAGGTACTCTCTCTAGCTTTCTCAGTATAAGATTTTTCTGATTCAGTCTCGCTATCATCATCTTCTTCATCTTTTGACAAAAAGCTGCTTATTTTTTATATAAAGAACTTTTTATTCTGACCTCTACTAGAATATTTATCTTTTCGACCCTGTTTCTTCCATGACCTTCTTGGTCCTCAGCATTCTTCATCACTGACGTCATCTTTCCCTTTTTGAGGGAAATTAGCCACAATGTGGCCAACAACTCCTCATTCAAAACATTTCAAAGGGAGTTTCCCTTTGTATTTCCATGTGCCTCTTTTAACATTTATAGAAAATAAGGATATAATTTCATCAAAATTTTTACATTCCTCATTTTCCGAGTCGGATTCACTAGATTCTTCATTAATAATAATTTTCTTCAACTTCTCTTTATTTATTTCCTTGAAAGACATTTCTATATCGGTTTTTTCTTTTCTCTTCATGGTATTCTCTCTTATCATCTCATAAGTGATGAGTGTACTGTGCAAATCATCAAGAGATAATGTTTCAGGGTCCCTGTTTTCTAGTGACGAAACTTTAGCATCAAATTTTTCACGTAGAATTCTCAGGATCATTTCAAAAACTATATCATCTTCTAACCTTTCACCAAGACATCTGATTGTACTGACAATGTCATTAACCTTAGTAAAGAATTCTCCACTAGATTCAGATTCTCCTATTTTCAAGTCTTCATACTTTAGCCTCCAGATTTGTAGTTTTGCCTTCTTCACTTTTGTATTTCATTCATAGATATTCATTATCTTATCTCAGATGCCTTTAGTAGTAGCGACACCTTTCACTCTTAAAAACTCACTCTTAGAAAGTTATTATAGTAATGCATTTTTAGATCTTCCATCATTTTCAAGATTCTTCTTATCGACAGAAGTAATAGGGACCCTGTCATCAATAGCACGAAATCCATCTGTTGTAGTTTCAAGAACTTTATATCCAAGAGACATAAGATACGACATCATTCTATCCTTCTAGATGTGATAGTTCTTTCCATCGAAAATTGGAATCCCCTTACTGTTCATGAAATTTAGACTCTCTATCACATCTTCTCTTCAAACACTTCAGCAAAGAATAAATGAAGGTAACCTGCCTCTGATACCAATTGATGTTCCCAGTCAGGATCTAAGTATCACTTAGAGGGGGAGGGGGTGAATCAGTGATATCTTTTTCTTTATATGTTCCCCCTTTTTGAAATAACCTTCTCCTCCTGTTAAAGAGTTTCTTCCCTACCGAACACACACAACCACATGAACACAAGATTTATATGGTTCAATACTCAATAAGATTAGCTACGTCCTTGGTATGGTACAGAAACAATCCAGTACCATACAATCCACTAGAAAACAATCCTTTGATGTGGAATACAATGAGTAGGATATACTCTTACACTCATGCAGCACTTTGAAAACCATCCAATAGTGCGTGTGCTCCCTCTTAGCACAAATAGGGTAACACAATGTTTCAGTGCTTCTTTACAATTGAACAGATGTATTCTATGAAGTACAAATCTTCACTTTCTTACCCAGAAGCCGGTAAGAACTCTCTTATGCACTACTGAATACATGCGAAGACCCCAAATATTTCACGCAGAATTTAGGGTGCCTTGCGCGCAATTCAAATGGATTGCGCGTAAAAATTCCCTTTTGGCGCGGAAATCATTTTCGCGCAACTTTCCTTTTTCGCGCAGCTTCCAGATTTTTCGTTCAACTTTCTTTATTTCGCAAAAACATCTTTCTTTTCATTCACCCCACATAGAGTAGAATTTTACGTCCACCAGAGCTCGTAATTTCTTCTATGTGTCGAGCATCCACAAATGAAAAGGGTTAGCCTCATATTTATAGGCATTTTTGACCCCGTGCGAAAAACACTAAACCGCACGTAAAACCTCTTTCATTCGCATAAAAACTCTTTCAGGAAACTTCATATTTCATTCCATGCTTCAATATTTCGCGCACCTCAACCCTTTTCCATTTTTCATCCTTCTAAGCATGAAGCACCAATTGCGCTCAAAATTCCACACCGCATTCCATATTGTGCACAAATCCATCCTTTCACGCGACATCGTATTTCGTGCAATGATCCAATTTTTCGCGCAACTCATGCCTTTGAAAATTTATGATCTTCTGATCTCAAAACATCTTTTGCATGAAAAACATAATTCCTCTATTTTGCGCATCCCGCAGATATTTCGCGCCACCCGCTACTATTTCGCGCACCACTATATTTTTTCACGCAACCTGCCTAAATTTCCGCGCACTCCATGCCTTTTTCATTTTTCGATGTTCTGGCCTTGAATCATGCCTTTCATTCAAAAATCTAAACCATCTTCAATCTTTCATGCTCCATCCATTCCCAAACACTTTTTTCATCTCCCGATTTTCAGGCCCAAAAATTTGGCAAAGACTGGAAAATGGCGCCACCTTAAACTGTGCTTTTCTGTCGTCCCCAGATTGTCCATTGCTTTGTCATTTTCTTTCTTCACTTCTTCCCATAACCATTCTTCTTCTCTTATCACAAATCCCACTATCGTGATATTTATCCTTTGATAGATCAGCATTAGCATCATCAGAGATGCAATGGGAACTGAAACTTCCCTATCCTCTAGCAGAATCATTCCTTCCAATCAAAACTTTATATGACTGGCATCATCATTTCTCCCCCTTCACGTCATAAGGATTGAATCACAAGTTCTCCTAACTCATGATATGTGTGAAATACATACCAGCAATGCATCTTCATATTTGTGATCCTTCTACAAAGTGAATTGATTTATCTTCTTTGACAACAAAATACAACACTCTGCAAAGGCTAACTCTTCAAACTTTCTTCTCCATTCAAATTGGTCCCAAAAATCTCCCACATTGGATTTTGTTGTCAACTAAGATTCATAAATCACTGAACCTTGTAACCTTTTTCAATTTATTACTTATCAACAATTAAAAGACTACGTGGGCTAACTCGTTGTATGAAACAAGAATTATTGACAGCCAAAACCATGTTGTCCAAAAGCAGTGACTGTGAAATCTCATGAACGTACCTCCTCATCCTTCTTCAGAACATATTTCAAGATTATACTTCAGAATTCTTCACTTCTTCAACTTTCCTATAAAACAACATTACTTCCTACATGCACTCCAACAAAAAGTTATAATAGTTCACACACATACATGATGAATTCACTGCTTACCCACAAATCCCCCTTAATAAATGCTTCCTTATGGATAGATTTATGAAAAAATTCTCCCCCTTGACAACACTATCCAAAGGTAAGATGAGATAGGGGACAGAAACACGTACCTTAACATTGATGAGAAGGAGGTTGGACACCCATGTTCAGCCTCAATTTTTCAAATGGTTCCTTCGGTAACGGTTTTGTGAATATATCTGAAACTTGTTCAGATGTAGGAACATATTCTAGCCTCAATTCATTCTTTTCAACCAGCTCTTTGATGAATTGGTACTTTATATCAATGTGTTTTGAATGAGAATGATTTATGGGATTTCTTGAAAGATTGATTGCACTCTGATTATCACAACCCGAGAGCAACAGTAGCTTTACTTCAACAAGTAGATCATCTAGCTGAGTCTTCATCCACATTAGTTGAGTTTCATCTTGAGTAGCAGCAACATACATAGCTTCAGTTGTGCTTAGGGTTACTGAATTCTATTTCTTGGTATGCCAACTAACACAACCTTTCCCCAGAAAAAAAAACTCCACCAGTTGTGGATCTTTGATCATTAACATTTCCTGCCCAATCAGCATCACAATACCTGGATAAATCAATATTTTCAGAGCCGTCATACCGGATTCCAAAATTTTTTTTGCCTTTGATATATCTGAGAATTATTATTCCAGCAATCAAATGTGATTCTTTAGGAGCACTCTGAAATCTTGTACATAAAGTGACAACATAGACCATGTCAGGTCTTGAGGAATTCAAATACAACAGACTTCCAATAAGCTTTCAAAACTCTTTCTGATCAACATCCTTGCCTTCTCCATCATTAGACAACTTGGTTCCCACTGAGATAGGTGTGGAAACTGGTTTTGAATTTTCCATTCCAAACTTCATCAGAAGTTCCTTAGAATATTTTTCTTGAGACAGAAAGATATGATTCCTTTTTTGTAAGATTTGAAACCCAAGAAAGAATTTCATTTCACCCAGCATGGACATCTCAAATAACTTCTTCATCTACTCAGAAAATCATTCACATGATCTTTCATCATTTCCAGCAAAGATGGTGTCATCAACATAAACAATAACGATTAGTGAAAACTCCTGACACTCCTTGATATAAATATTCTTATCAACTCTACCCTTTTTAAAATTCATCTTCTTCATGCAAGTATCTAATTTAGAATACCATGCCCTAGGAGCCTGTTTTATCCCATACAGAGCCTTCTTCAACCTGCACACATAGATTTCATCCTTCCTAATAACAAATTCACAAGGTTGATCAATGTAAAATTCCTCGTCAAGATCACCATTCAAGAATGCTGATTTTACATCCATTTGAAAGATTTTGTAAGCTCGTTGTGCAGTAATGGAATGAAATATTCTGATTGTTTCTAATCGAGCTACTAGATCAAAGGTTTCATCAAATTCAATGCCTTCAATTTATGAATACCCTTTTCCGACCAATATTTCCTTGTTTCTTATTACATTACCTTCTTCATTCAGTTTGTTTCGGAAAACCCACTTTATACCAATAATGTTCTTGTTGTACGGCTTGGGTACAAGTTCCCATGTATTGCTGTTCTCTATCTGATCAAGCTCTTCATTCATATCATGAACCCAATCTGGATTCTCAAATGCTTCATTTACATCATTCGGTTCAACTTTCGAATAAAGAGAAGTATGTAATACAGCATTCGTTGTTCTTCTTGTTTGAACCCTCTAATTTTTATCTCCAATAATGTTCTGAGCCTCCACTTGTTTACTCAACCTAGGATAAGTTGTTTGAACTTCATCCTCATCACTTGAGAAATCTGTGTCAAATTCCTCTTCTTGAGTAGGATGAACACAGTCTACAACATTATTAGAATTGTTAACAAAATCTTCTCTATCCCGTTCGACTTCCATATCAACATATGACTTCTTTTAATTCTCAGCATTTTCAACATCTTTTACATCAAAATAATCAACAATTATTCCTTTTTATTTGTTGAGGCATCTATATCCGCTCTCTTCTGGAGCATAGCCAAGAAAAATTCCATCATCTTCTCTTTGATCAAATTTTCCCAGATTTCCACCTTTCTTCTTATAATACATGGACTCCCAAAAACACTAAAATGTTTCAGAATTGGAGTTTTTCCATAGAACATTTTGTATGGAGTCATATCTGAGTTTGGCCTATAGAAACATCGGTTCTGAATATACACAGCACTTCTCATGGATTGCCTCCAATAATAATGAGAAAGACTATGTTCAAGTAACATAGTTCTTCCCATTTCCACCAGACTTCTATTCCTCCTTTCAACAACCCCATTTTGTTGAGGTGTGTATGGTGATCTGAACTCATACTAAATTCCATGTTTCTCAAGGTAACTTTCAAACTATTCATTTTTATACTCTCCACCATTATCAGTTCTAAACTTCTTTACTGAGTACTCACATTACTTCTCTGATTTCCTCCTGAAACTCTTAAACATTTTCATAGCATCTAACTTATGTCTCATGTACATAACAAAAGTAATGCGAGTAAAGTCATCAATGAAATTAATGAAGTACTTATCTCCATTTATTGATTTCTTTCTCATTGGTCCACATATATCAGAATGTATGACTTCCAAGGGCTGTTTTGAATGAATTTCTACTTTCTTATGAAAGGAGTTTGCAATCTTCCCTTTTTCACAAATAGTGTAGCACCAATCTCTTCTTCTTGATAAATCAGGTATATCTCACACACTGTCACGTGTTGATAGCTTGCACATATTTCTCCGACACATATGACCCAACCTTTTATGCCATAACTTATTTTCATCCACTACACCCATGTAACAGGAGTTCTGAACTTCACCAACTTAGAACAAATTTTCTCTTGTACATTGGCCCCTTGTAACTATGTTTCCATCATTTTCACTTTTCACAACAAATCCATCTTTTCTGAAGATCACTTTGTCGCCCCCATCACAGAGTTGTGACACACTAAGCAGGTTATGTTTCATCCCATCAACATATAGTGTTTTTCTGGATTTCATATTCTCTTTTCCAATGATGGCTGATCCAACACCATTGATCCTTAGAGATTCATCATTTACAAATGTCAGAGTTCCTTCTTTAAAGTATTTCACATTCTTCAGCAGCTTTAAGTCTTCTGTCATATTAGATGAACATCCACTATCAAGAATCCATGGACATTCTCATTTTGTAGCTTTCAAAGAATTTTCAACAATAAGTACGTTTTGTTCTTCCTTTTCCTTCATTTTCTGTTGTGCTTCATCCAATTTCCTAGCCAAATCAATGTGTTCTGGCCAGAGAACCATGCATTCTTTCTTTTCAGACTTATCAGACTTGTCCCTTTTGGATTTTAAAAACTCTATCTTCTGAGGATTATTAACAAACTTTTGTTGCTCGGGTAACACATTAAGGCAACCTTTAGCAAGATGTCCAGGTTGATCACATCTTTCACAATAAGTTTCCAATGGTTGGAATCTATTCTCAACTTTCACACCAGTCTTCTCAGATATCTTCTGCAAATTATTTGAAGACATTCTATTTTGAAAGGGTTGACTCCCCCTCAATACTTGTCTTTCAAAACTTTTGGAATAGTTGTAATGTTGTTGGTTAAACCAACACATACTTGCCATGTGTCTGAATCCACCACAGTACCATCAGTAACCATAGAAAGAATATTTGCCTCTGAAACTTTTATACTGACAAGAGTTGTGAACACGCTTCTCAAGAAACTTCATGTATTCATTTGTAACTCTCTTCTTCAGCTCAGATTCATCAGTACCAGATGTATTATATGTTTTTCTTGACTCAATATTTTTATGCACTTCTGATTTTTCTGCATTGCTGATTTTGACCACATACTTTGTCTTTCCAGCCTTGTTCTTATCAGAACCAGTTTTGACTTTCATTTCAACCACTGAAGGTAACTTTTGTAGATCCTAGTTTGGTTCATTCTTACTAGAACATTCGCCAACTTCTGAGATAGAATTTTTGGAACTGATATTCATTTCCTTAGCTTTATGCAGTTTTTGTTGGAAAAGTTCCAACTCTTCTTATTTTTCCTTTAGGTTCACTTCAAGATGATCATTACGATTATTTGTATTCTTGAGATAATTTTTCAGATCATCAATCTCTTTTTCCATCTTGATTTTCTCATCAGTAAAACCTTCTTGATTGTTTACTGTGGAATTTTCATTTATCAACTTCTTGTTTTCTTTCTCAAGCTTTCTGATCTTCCTCAAACATTCCTTCAGCTCTTATTTTAGATACTATTCAAGTTGAGTCTCTTCTTTTTTAGTATTACTACTCTCATAATCATCATTATTCACAGTTGTAAAAAGGTACTCTCTCTAGCTTTCTCAGTAGCAGATTTTTGTCATTCATTCTCACTATCATCATCTTCTTTATCTTTTGAAAAAAAGATTCTTATTTTTGATTTAAAGAACTTTTTATTCTGACCTCTACCAGAATATTAATATTATTGACCCTGTTTCTTCCATGACCTTCTTGGTCCTCTGTCTTCTTCATCACTGACATCATCTTTCCCTTTTTGAGGGTAATTAGCCGCAAAGTGGCCAACTACTCCACATTCAAAACATTTTAAAGGTAGTTTCCCTTTGTATTTACATGTTCCTCTTTTAACATTTTTAGATAACAAGGATAGAATCTCATCAATATTTTGACATTCCTCATTTTCAGAGTCATATTCACCATCTTATTCATTAATAAGAATTTCCTTCGACTTCTCTATCTTTTCTGCATTGAAAGACATTTCTATATCGGTTTTTGCTTTGCTCTTCATGGTCTTCTCTCTTCTCATATCATAACTGATGAGAGTACCATGTAAATCATCAAGAGATAATGTTTCCATGTCCATGTCTTCTAGTGACGAAAATTTAGCATCATATTTGTTAGGCAGAATTCCCAGGATCTTTTCAACAACTGTTGCATCTTCTAACTTTTCACCAAGACATCTGATTGTACTGACAATGTCATTAACCCTGGTAAAGAATTCCACAACATATTCAGATTCCCCCATTTTCAAGTCTTCATACTTCATCCTCCAGATTTTTAGTTTTTCCTTCTTCACTTTTTAATTTCCTTCATAGATATTCTTTAGCTTATCCCAGATGACTTTATCAGTACCGACACCTTTCACTCTTAAAAACTCACTCTCATCAAGTGATGAGTGTAATTCATTTTTATCTCTTCCATAATTCTCAAGATTCATCTTATCGATTGGAGTAAGAGGGACCTTGTCATCAATAGTAGGAAATCCATCTGTTTTAGTTTCAAGAACTTCATATCCAAGAGACATAAGATACTGCATCATTATGTCCTTCCAGATGTGATAGTTATTTCCATAGAAAATTGGAATCCCCTTACTGTTCACGCAATTTAGATTATCCATCACAACTTCTCTTCAAACACTTCAGCAAAGAATAAATGAAGGTAACATGCCTCTGATACCAATTGATGTTCCCAGTCAGGATCCAAGTATCACTAAGAGGGGAATGGGGTGAATCAGTGATATCTTTTTCTTTTTAAGTTTCCCCTTTTTGAAACAACCTTCACCTCCTGTTAAAGAGTTTCTTCCCTGCTGAACACACACAACCACAAGAACACAAGATTTACAAGGTTCAATACTCAACAAGATTATCTACGTCCATGGTATGGTATGAAAACAATACAGTACCATACAATCCACCAGAAAACAATCCTTTGATGTGTAATACAACGAGTAGGATATACCCTTACACTTGTGGAGCACATTGAAAACAATCCAATAGTGTGTGTGCTCCCTCTTATCACAAATAGGGTAACACAATGTTTCATTACTTCTTTATAATTGAACAAATGTATTCTATGAAGTACAAATCTTCACATTCCTACCCAGAAGCCAATAAGAACTCTCTTACACACTGCTGAATACGTACGAAGACCCCAAATATTTCACGCAGACTTTAGGGTGCCTTGCGTGCAATTCAAATGGGTTGCACATAAAAATTCCATTTTTGCGCGGAAATCATTTTCACGTAACTTCCCTTTTTCGCGCAAAGTTTCACTTTTCGCGCAGCTTCCATATTTTTCGTGCAACATTCTTTATTTCCCAAAAACCTATTTCTTTTCACGCACCTCACATAGAGTAGAATTTTACACGCACCAGAGCTCAGAATTTCTTCTATGTGTCGAGAAGCCACAAATGAGAAGGGT
The DNA here is from genome assembly GCA_963277665.1 of Viscum album. Lineage (NCBI taxonomy): Eukaryota > Viridiplantae > Streptophyta > Magnoliopsida > Santalales > Viscaceae > Viscum > Viscum album. The sequence continues at coordinate 1,039,279,745 of OY728146.1, forward strand.
TAGCCTCATATTTACAGGCATTTTTGAACCCGCGCAAAAAACACGAAACCGCATGTAAAACCACTTTCATTCGTGTAAAAACGCATTCCGGAAACTTCATATTTCGTGCCATGCTTCAATATTTCACGCACCTCATTGCTTTTCCATTTTTCATCCTTCTAAGCATAAAGCACCAATTGCGTGCAAAATTCCACACCGCATTCCATATTGCGCGCAAACCCATCCTTTCACGTGACATCGTATTTAACGCAATGTTCCAATTTTTCGCGCAGCTCATGCCTTCGAAAAATTTTGAGCTTCTGATCTCAAAACATCACTTGCGCGAAAAACATAATTCCTCTATTTCGCGCATCCCGTAGATATTTCGCGCAACCCGCTACTATTTCGTTCACCACAATATGTTTTCACGCAACCTACCTAAATTTCCGCGCACTCTATTCCTTTGTCAGTTTTTGATGTTCTGACCTTGAATCATGCCTTGCATGCAAAAATCTAAACCATCTTCAATCTTGCATGTTGTCCCCAGATTTTCCATTTCTTTGTCATTTTTTCTCTTCACTGCTTCCCATTACCATTCTTCTTCTCTTATCACAAATCCCACTATTGTGATATTTATCGTTTGATAGATCAACTTTAGCATCATCAGAGTTGCAATGGGAACTGAAACTTCCCTATCCTCCAGCAGCATCATTCCTTCCAATCAAAACTTTATACGACTGGCATCATCATTTCTCCTCCTTTCCTTCATAAGGCTTTCATCACAAGTTCTCCTAACTCATGATATGTGTTAAATAAAAACTAGAAATACATCGTCTTATTTGTGATCCATCTACAAAGTGAATTGATTTATCTTCTTTGACAACAAAATATAACACTCTGAAAAGGCTAACTCTTCAAACTTTCTTCTCCATTCAACTTGGTCCCAACAGATGGCCCATCTTGATCATCAATAATCATCTTCTCAAATACATACAGTTGCTTCATCGCTGCACTTTTCTCCTCATTTCCCTGCTAAGATTTCTCTAGTTGAGAAGATATGGTATTTTTTTAATTACCATGTCTAGAATTTCCTTGCCGATGAGAGTAATTCTGATTTCCACATCCCATCAATGCATACGATGCTTGTGATGCCAGAGAAGTGTCTCGAGCACATGACCATGGAGCACTATGAAAATAGCACTGAGGATGTCCCATCTTATTGTAATTATTAAATTCTCTAGGCTGTGCCACACAATATTGCTTTATGTGGTCAAGCGAAGAACATTGAAAGCAACCTACTTTGCTCTGGGGTCCTGTTGGAAGGTTCAATGAACCCACCATCTGATTCGGATTTCCAATTCCACATTGGAAATAGGTGTCCCTTTTCTGTTTTCTCCCATCAGTTGAGTTCCCACCATTTTATATAGGTATCTTCATTCCTCCTCTTATCTATCCTGAGATATCACAATCAGCTATAGTCACTCTATTCACTATCTCTATACAATACATAATACAGAGTACTACAATCTTAGATCTAATCTCCTACCTTATCCTCGACTCAAAAATAATTTCCTTCAAGGACACACTTGCCGAATTCTCTAGTGAAAAACGAACTAAATTCATGAATATAGATGTGTACTCTGTGATAGAGAGGATCTCATGTTTTAGGCTGAAGATGCCCGTCATTTTTTGGAGCTTGAACATATGAGGATACAATTGTTTGTTGAACATTTACTCAAAATCATCCCATGTAAGGCCTTCATCCAATTTAGAATGCACTACAAAATCCCACCACTAGAGTGCATTATCCTCGAAAAAATTCATCGATAGATTGTCCGTTAGCTATACCGGTGTGCTGATAAAGTCAAAGGTGTGGTTCATCATACTCAACAACACCTTGGATTTTTTTGGTTCAGAATCACCTCAGAAGTTAGGTGGATTCTGCTTGATGAACTTAGTGGTATGATCCACATGCCTTGGTTCATTCCTCCAGTTCCCCATATCCACAGCTTGGGAAACATGAACAATACACTGAAATAGCTCTTGGTTCACCCAATGTTCAGTTGAAACCACTTTATCTGCAGCTTCTTCGGGTTGGTTTCGACGATTCCTACTAGGTGCCACTTTTTAATCCAATAATAAACTTTTTCAATCCTAATCTCTAGAAATTGATGGCTTAGAATTTAAAATTATATCACATCAACTATTTACACATTGTTTTGAAAAATATATTTTCCATGTTCAACCATTTTTTAAAACATTCAACATTCTTTATGAAAATCAAACAATTTTCAAAATACACCCAACATTATGTTTTCAAAATCATTCATTTTAAAAACAATTCCTGCATTTTTAAAGAATTTACATCTTTTCACACAATCATAAATCATTTCTCACAATGTGATATGTAATCCTAGTGGGAAATAATTCCTCTAAAATGAAATCCATTTTCATCTCATTGGCTAAACTCATTACAATGATATTTACAACATTCTAGAAGTGTATCCAAAACACTTTTGTACCCAACACCTTGGAAATATGAAGTTCAACATAAATGGGTTATCTACGTACTTTTAGGCTATACATTTCATGTTCTAAAAATCCTACATCTGTATAAGATTCCAACCCATGGATAATGAGAAAATGAATTAAAAATCCAAGACCAAGATCATTGATTATTTGTACCACAAGGGAATGACCAGACTCATACCATTTGTAATGACTCACAAATTCTCATTGGCTTGAGAGTACAATGAGTCATTACTTGGCCTTATGTGAAATGCCCAAGATTCCCAAGGTGTGAAATAAATGCTGAAGGGTTTCAAATACAAGTGAGGAATGATTTAACCTATAATATATGTGATAACTGGGTACCAGTTACAACACTGACACCCCGCCCTTAACATGGTCGTCGGGTCCTGGCCAACCAGGTACCACCAGTTGCCCCGCAGACACGTCGGGCCCACCCCAGGGTCCACCCACATGCCTGAACGGGTCATCTGACTAATGATAGTCCCCACAGGCCAACACATGTCCTTTCCAGTGTGTTTTGTCCTCACTCACACACATCCTGGGAAACTTCCCAAAAGGTCACCCATCCTGATCACTACTCAAAGCCAAGCACGCTTAACTGTGGAGTTCTAATCAGACAGGCTCTCAAAAAAGAAGGTCCACCTTGTTGACATGAGTCATATCATTCAGTCATTTAACCCTTTATCATTTGGGGATGTTACAATCACCCCCCCCCCCCCCCCTTAGAGCACAACGCCCTCGTTGTGGGCCCTACATCTCAACCCAGGTAGTGCACCGTGCACTTAAGGATGGGTTCCTCCTCTGATACCAAATGTGACAACCGGGCCCCAGGGTCCACCCACATGCCTGAACGTGTCATCTGACTAATGATAGTCCCCACAGGCCAACACATGTCCTTTCTAGTTTGTTTTGTCCTCACTCACACACATCCTGGGAAACATCCCAGAAGGTCTCCCATCCTGATCACTACTCCAAGACAAACACGCTTAACTGTGGAGTTCTAATCAGATAGGCTCCCGAAAAGGAAGGTGCACCTTGTTGACATGAGTCATATCATTTAGTCATTTAACCCTTTATCATTTGGGGATGTTACAATCACCCCCCCCCCCCTTTAGAGCACAACGCCCTCATTGTGGGCCCTACATCTCATCCCAGGCAGTGCATCGTGCACTTAAGGCTAGGTTCCTCCTCTGATACCAAATGTGATAATTGGGCCCCAGTGACAGCACATCCACCCCGCCTTAACATGTTCGTCGGGTCATGACCCACCAGGTACCACCAGTTTCCCCGCAGACACGTGGGACCTTCCGAGGGTCCACCCACATGCCTGAACGAGTCATCTGACTAATGACAGTCCCCACAGGCCAACACATGTCCTTTCCAGTGTGTTTTTTGCTCACTCACACACATCCTAAGAAACATCCCAGATGGTCACCCATCCTGATCACTACTTCAAGCCAAGCACGCTTAACTGTGGAGTTCTAATCAGACAGGCTCTCGAAAAGGAAGGTGCATCTTGTTGACATGAGTCATATCATTTAGTCATTTAACCCTTTATCATTTGGGGATGTAACAACCCCCCCCCCCTTGGAGCACAACGCCCTCGTTGTGGGCCCAGGCTCCCGAAAAGGAAGGTGCATCTTGTTGACATGAGTCATATCATTTAGTCATTTAACCCTTTATCATTTGGGGATGTTACAATCACCCCCCCTTTAGAGCACAATGCCCTCGTTGTGGGCCCTACATCTCATCCCAGGCAGTGCACCGCGCACTTAAGGCTAGGTTCCCCCTCTAATACCAAATGTGACAATCGGGCCCCAGTGAGAGCACATACACCCCGCCTTAACATTGTCGTCGGGTCATGACCCACCAGGTACCACCAGTTGCCCCGCAAACACATGGGACCTTCTGAGGGTCCACCCACATGCCTGAACGCGTCATATGACTAATGATAGTCCCCACAGGCCAACACATGTCCTTTCCAGTGTGTTTTGTCCTCACTCACACCCATCCTGATCACTACTCCAAGCCAAGCACGCTTAACTGTGGAGTTCTAATCAGACAGGCTCCCGAAAAGGAAGGTGCACCTTGTTGACATGAGTCATATCGTTTAGTCATTTAACCCTTTATCATTTGGGGATGTTACAATTAACCGGGTCCCAGTGAAGCACAACCACCCCGCCTTAACATGGCCGTCAGGTCCTGACCCACCAGTTACCACCAGTTGCCCCGCAAACTCATGGGGCCCACCCTAGGGTCCACCCACATGCCTGAACGGGTCATCTGACTAATATGATAGTCCCCACAGGCCAACACATGTCCTTTCCAGTGTGCTTTGTCCTCACTCACACACACCCTGGGGAACTTTCCAGGAGGTCACTCATCCTGATCACTACTCCAGGCCAAGCACGCTTAACTGTGGAGTTCTAATCAGACAGGCTCCCGAAAAGGAAGGTGCACCTTGTTGACATGAGTCATATCATTTAGTTATTAAACCCTTTATCATTTGGGGATGTTACAATCACCCCCCCCCCTTTAGATCACAACGCCCTCGTTGTGGGCCCTACATCTCATCCCACGCAGTGCACCGTGCACTTAAGGCTAGGTTCCCCCTCTGATACCAAATGTGACAACCGGGCCCCAGTGAGAGCACATCCACCCCGCCTTAACATGGTCGTCGGGTCATGACCCACCAGGTACCACCAGTTGCCCCGTAGACACGTGGGACCTTCTGAGGGTCCACCCACATGCCTGAACGGGTCATCTGACTAATGACAGTCCCCACAGGCCAACACATGTCTTTTCCAGTGTGTTTTGTCCTCAATCACACACATCCTGAGAAACATCCCAGAAGGTCACCCATCCTGATCACTACTCCAAGCCAAACACGCTTAATTGTGGAGTTCTATTCAGACAGGCTCTCGAAAAGGAAGGTGCACCTTGTTGACATGAGTCATATCATTTAGTCATTTAACCCTTTATCATTTGGGGACGTTACAATAAACAGGGTCCTGGTGACAGCACAACCACCCCGCCTTAACATGGTCGTCGGGTCCTGACCCACCAGTTACAAACAGTTGCCCCGCAAACACGTGGGGCCCATCCTAGGGTCCACACACATGCTTGAATGGGTCATCTGACTAATATGATAGTCCCCACAGGCCAACACATGTCCTTTCCAGTGTGCTTTTTCCTCACTCACACACACCCTGTGGAACTTTCCAGGAGGTCACTCATCCTGATCACTACTCCAGGCCAAGCATGCTTAACTATGGAGTTCTAATCAGGCAGACTCCCAAGAAGGAAGGTTCACATTGTTGACATGACTCATATCATTTAGTCATTTAACCCTTTATCATTTGGGGATGTTACAATAACCCCCCCTTTTGAGCACAACGCCCTCGTTGTGGGCCCTACATCTCAACCCAGGCAGTGCATCGCACTTAAAGCTGGGTACCACCTTTGATACCAAATGTGACAACTGGGTCCCAGTTACAGCACAGACACCCCTCCCTTAACATGGTCATCGGGTCCTGGCCAACCAGGTAACACCAGTTGCCCCGCAGTCACATGGGGCCCTCCCCAAGGTCCACCCATGTGCCTGAACGGGTCATATGACTAATGATAGTCACATTATGCCAACACATGTCCTTTCCAGTGTGTTTTGTCCTCACTCACAAACATCCTGAGAAACTTCCCAGAAGCTCACCCATCCTCATCACTACTCTAAGGCAAGCATGCATAAATGTGGAGTTCTAATCAGGCAGGCTCCCGAAAAGGATGGTGCACCTTGTTGACATGAGTCATATCATTTAGTCATTTAACCCTTTATCATTTGGGGATATTACAATGTAGGGTTTTATTTTATTTTCTAGTTTGTGAAATCTTCCGTCACTTTCCCCTTTTATTTGAACCGCCTGTTATCGTGATAACGAGAGGAGGTCGGACCGCATTAACACGGCCGACACTCCTCCCCTTTTTTGGTTGTTGGTTTTGTTGCGGCGATCAAGGCAACGCGGTGCCGAAGCACCGCACAGAATTTTGATAAGGAAAGGGGGAGAAGCGCGGCGTCATCGCGCCGCGCCGTTGAAGACGAACCAAGACGCGGCACCGTCGCGTCGCGCTATTGAAAACGAACCAAAGATGCGGCCTCGTCGCGCCGCACCGTAGAACCACTAAAGCACTATGGCCGGAGCGGGGCCACGACGGTGGGGCGCGGAGACATCGCGCGGCGCCGGACGAACCAAGGCCACGGCCGGTTCCGGGCCGTGGTGGAGCAGCGGAACAGGCGGCCGATACCGGGCTGCCGGCATCGGAGCAAGGGGATCGGCCCTTGCCGGTCCCGTGGTGGCACAGCGGGTCGGCCGGTGCGGGCCGACCGGTACGAGGAAAACGCCGGGGGTCGTAACCCCCGGCCGGACAGCTGAGTGACCCCATAAAGGGGCTGCAACTTCTCCACGCGGGGGCAGCGCGCCCCTCACAATGAAATGGCTCGGCCGTTCGGTCGAGCCCCTGGCCAGCGCACCCAGCGCGCCGCGCGCCGGGCCGTCTGCCTGGCCGGTCCGCCAGACCGGGCCACGCCCAAGCGGGCCAGACCCGTACCCAGTTCGGGTCGACCCGGTACTGGCCGACCCTGGGGGTATCAGTCTGGGTCGGACCGGGCCCGAACCGCCTAATACCGAACCTCTTTCTGTCTGTTGCCCATAACTTGAGCTACATGCCTCCGATCGACACACCGTCAGTTGTGATGCAATCTTTGGATCGAGACGGTCGTTTCATTATATCGCACTCAAGGTTTCAGAAAACTTTGGGTTCGGCCGGGTTGGTTCGTACACAAAACCAACCGGGCCCTCGGAGCGGAAACACTTATAACTTGAGCTTCGGACGTCCGATTGACATGCCGTCGACATTGATGGATTCCTCTAAGTGAGACGGATCTTTTGGCTTACTCCGCCCGCGGTTTGGACGTAGGTGGAGTACAGTCGGGTTGGTTTTGACTTAAAAACCAACAGGGCCCCTCGAACGAAAAAGCCAATAACTCTCAGACTGGGCGTCCAATTGACGCGCTGTCTGTGGCGTTGAGTTCCTATTGACGATATGGATCTTTTGGATACATCAACTCTGGAATATGTGTTAGTTGATGTATCAGCCTCTCGACTCGTGGAGCAGACCCTCCCGAACGAGCTTGTTGTGTGCGGGAACCCTAGAGCTGGCTGTGACTACAACGACGACGACTGTGCAGAGATCTTCAGTGGATTCGACGACGACGACTACAGCACTCAGTGATCCTTTGTGGATCAGTGATACCGATCCTGTGTGGGTCTGATCCTATGTGGGTCAGTGCTCATATGTCCTGTGTGGGCCAGCGCCTAGAGATCCTGTGTGGGTTCGATCCTGTGTGGGTCTTTGCGGGGATTAGTTACCTATCGATCCTTTGTGGGTTAGATCCTTTGTGGTTCATTACGGGGGATAGTTACCTATCGATCCTTTGTGGGTCAGATCCTTTGTGGGTCATTGCGGGGGTTAGTTACCTATCGATCCTTTGTGGGTCAGATCTTTTGTGGGTCATTGCGGGGGTTAGTCCCTATCGATCCTTTGTGGGTCTGACGGCTTAGATGAATCAGTGAAAATATCTGAACATCTCTATCATTATACAAAGAAGTATACCTATGTGAGCTGAATCCTGTTTTGATTTCCTATGTGGATTGTGTTGTGCTATCCTGTGTGGTTTTACGTTTTTCTTTCCTGTGTGGACTGGGTTGTACATTGGCTCGGATGTTGGAGCCGATCGAGATTTGATGACTTAGGTATATGTATGGGATATACCTAAGCAGTGTCGGATGTTATTCGTGATTGTACCTTTCCTTTTTGGATTATCCTTTGTGGATTAAGGGAGACCTTCGGGGGTCTCGGGGTCCCTACTGAGTAGCTTATACTCACCCCTTCATGGGCTATACCCACACTACGTTGTGTTGGTTGCAGACGACGAACATTGCTGATCGTGGTTGAGGCTTGCAGAGCAGGACGGTACCTGGAGGTGGACCACTGGGCGGGACATACTCGGAGTGGTCGGCTGGACCCGAGGGGCAGTGGAGGCTATCTGTACCCACCCTTTAGGTGGGATTTCCAGTGGAAAACTCGACGTTGCGGCTTTACTTTTCAGTTGTTGTTTTCCCTTCCAATTGTACTTTATTTTCAGTTTGGGTTTGTATACTGGCCCACTTACTTTCCGCACTTACTGTTGTACTCAGTTTTTACATAGTGTTTACTTCTACTGCTTGCTTGCTATGTGGTGTTTGTTTACTTTACAAAGGCAATGCCTTCCCTTTTTAGAGGGATTTACACCTTGGTGCTAGTCGCCAGCCCCTGGCCTATGGAAGGCGGGCTTGGGGTAGTCACAGCACGGGCCCTGAGGACGGGTTGTGATAATATATAAGATAATAAACCAACAAACCATTAACTATATGATGCAAGACCAAAGAAATACAACTCAACAATATTATGTTTCTCAAACCACATCATAGTATGAAACAACAGAAAAATAACCAATTATCAAAATACACAGTGGATAAATGACACAAGACTTTCAAAATACTAAAAGATTCCATGCTCTATAAGCTCTATGATCCATAATCTCCAAACATCACAAACATCATGAAGTTTTTTTAGAAATTTTGGAAATGTTACCTTTTCCCATGTCCCGGAAGATGGAATCTGCAAAAGTACTAATGTTCTAAAGAAGGGGATGAGTATAAAAATTAGTAGGTTTTCCCAAATTATTTCCCTAATCACACCACTATGATAGAAAATTTAGCCACATTTATTTAAACAATTTATATAAAAAAATTCATAAAAATAGTTTATAACCAAATATAAACAAGTTCTAAAATCTGTTTACAACTAAGTGAAAACAAAACCAAATAGAACCAATTTCCAACAAGTTGTTTTTTCATAAAATTAACTAATCAAAATTTGAAAACCCATTCTTCTTATCATTTGGAATACACATTTACATAGTTCACAACACATCCACACATTCATGCTTCGTTAGAAAATTCCATACTCATGAGCGATCTCTCATCCTATTACCTTGTATCCTAATGCCACATTCCCCCGAGATATGGTCACATATCATGTAACCCAATGGAACTCAAACCATATTAAGGTCCCGTTAATCATGAACTCGCAACAATTCCATTTATGCCAAATATTTCCATTTCCAAAACAAACCACTTAAATGAAACTGAACTTTAATTGAAAACCAAAGCACAACCAATTTCAAAGAAATATTTTTTTTCAATAAAACACACATTTTATTAAAAAAACTAATCCCATTTATGTTCCAAAAATCCTGAAAATCACCTTTTTAAAAAACATTTTTTAAAACCAAGAACCAATGTATTTATTTAATATCCCCAATTTTTCAAATTTCACAACCATCACTCAAGAATGTTTCCAACATGTGTTCAAAAACCATATCACAAACAACTCAACAAAAAACAATAAATTTGAAAGCATTCTAATCTGTTATACTATGTGTATACAAGAAAGAATCCTCCTACCTCAATGGTTTTTACAAAAACCACACCAAATGATGAACACTCCTAAAAACCAAGTTGTTTTTTCAAGAACCCACCTTAGATATCTTCTCCTAGAAAGACCAAGATCAAATCTCAACATATTTGGTATCAAAACACTTATATGTACACCTAGAGAGCATAGTTATAAGAAACTAAGAGAATAGAAGAAGTATATATAAGTAGATCTATGAAACCGAACAAGAACAAAGTGGAACAATCACATACCTGCAAAATCCAACATTGATTCACCACAAAAAGCCTTTGGATTGCCTCCAAAACTCTTAGGTGAGGTTATTCTACCTTCAATGGGATTTTAATCTTGATTTATGGCCTCTTAAGCGGAAAAAAAGGCATTTAGAGGAAAAAAAGTTTGAGATACCCCTTTTTTAGGATCTCACATAAGTGCTCACATGGTTAGACAAAATGTCCACTAACCGCGCATTAGACACTTCCTCAGAAGACCCTCACACGACCTCCCCTCAGGGTCTCGTAAACAATGCTCCAATTTCAAAGAAATATTTCTTTTCAATTAAAAACCCCCTTTTATTAAAAACAGATAATCCCATTTATGTGCCATAAATATGGAAAAATCACCTTTTTGAAACACATATTTTATTACCAAGAACCAAAAAATTCATTTAAAATCCCCAATTTTCCTTATTTTACAACCATCACTCAAGAAGGATTCCAAAAAGTGTTTAAAAAACAAATTAGAATCAATTCAACACCACACATTCAATATAAAATCATGCTAATCAGTTCTACTAAGTTTTGTTGAGAAAGAAGCCTCCTACCTCAATGGTTTTGACGAAAACCACAATAAAGTAAGAACACTAAAAAAAACTGGGTTTATTTTTAAAGAACCCACCTTAGATCACTTCTCATAGAAAGAAAAAGACCAAATCTAATCATATTTGGCATACACACAAATTGATCCACCCATTACTATCATAGTTATAAGAAACTGAGAGAATAGGAGAAGTAAATCAAAGTTGATCTAAGAAACCGAACAAGAACGAATTGGAATGATCATATACCTCAAGAATCGTGCTTTGATTAGGAAATAATAGACTTCGGATCGCCTCCAAAAAGCTTGGGAGAGGTTCCCATACCTTCAAGTGAGAGTAATCCCGAGTTATGGCCACTTAGGAGAAAAATGAGCCATTTAGAGGCAAAAAAATGTGATATCCACTTTTTTAGGTTATGACTTAAGTGCCTACACGGTTAGTTCACACAGTTAGACAAACTGTGAGCAAACCGTGGGCTATCCACTACCATATTTGACCTTCATACGACCTCCTCACATTGTCTCCCAAACCATTCTCAAACCATGTAGGAGACACTGCTTCAGATGTTCAAACAATGCAGGGTTTGGCCACATGGTTAGACAAACCGTGCGCCGCCTGTGTGACATCCCCTTTGCCTCAAATCATTATTCGAAGTTCTCTAGACTCTATCATTCATCATCCAGAACATTATAACCAAGAAAAATATTATGTAAGGGTTAAATACTATAAACTGTGCGTACAAAATTCTCCCCACCAGTGGTCTTTCCATACTCAGAATGTAGAAAGACCTCATCAAACTGAAAGTGTTCCTGCCACCGCTTCTTCACTTAATTTTCATGTTCTGAAGTATCTTCCTAAATCGGACCATGCTTCCATAAACCCCGCACAAGAACGATGCATTTTCCATGAAACACATTTTCATGCCTACCCACAATCTATAAAACGATATGTATCAATGAAGCATCTGACACTAGGTCAATGTTATTTTATCTGATCACATGGTCAGGATCAGGCTGATACTTTTTAACTGAGATACATGGATCACATTATGCACCAAACTGATCCATGGTAGTAATTCCCAGCGATATTCCACCTCTCTGACACATTCCAGTATCTCAAAATGGCCAATGTATCTAGGAGATAACTCACCCTAATTCCCAAAACAATGATGTCCATATCTTGGAGAGATCCTCAAGAAAACATGATTACCTACTACGAATGACTATGGTGTTCTATGGTGATATGAATAATATTTCTGACGACTCTGAACCATCTCCATCCTATTTCTGATCAACATGATATTCTCCATTGTTTTTTGCACAAGCCTCGGCCCAACTAGTGACATTTCACCAGTTTCCACCCAGCATAGTAGAGAACGACAAGGAATCCCATACAATGCATCAAACAAATCCATGGAAATCGATGGCTAATAGCTATTACTGTATGAGAAATACACTACGGGTATATGCTCCTCAAATGAGCCACCAAAATTCTTTACACAAGATCACAACATGTCTTCCAATGTTTGTATCATTCGCTCGGATTTCTCATCAACATGGAGATGATACACTCTTCTCATAGTCAACTGAGTCCCAGGAGCTTGCTATAAGGATTTCCAGAAATGAGATGTGAACCTCAGATCTCTGTCTAAAACTATTCAAACTGGTATGTCGATCCTCATTGCAAATTCTCGAATGTATATTTTAGATAGATCCTACACCATATGAGTTTCACGAATGGGGATTAAATGGGCAGACTTGGTAAGATGATCCACTATCACCCATATGGAATCGTGTTCCTGAACTGTTCGTGGAATACCTGTAACAAAATCCAATTAAATTTGCTTCAATTTCCACACTGGGATAGGTAAAGACTACAACATTCCTGCTGGTCTTTGATGCTCTTCCCTTACTTGCTGACTAGTTAAGGATCACAAGACAAACTGAGCCACCTTTCTTTTCATACATCTCAACAAAAACTATGCCTTCAATGACTTATACATATTCTATCTACCTATATGTACATACCATCTCTAATTGTTGTAATAATGATGTAGAAGTTCCTAAAAAACCATATATACAAATATCTGATCCTTAAAACAGAAAAATGAACTCTTATTAAGTTTATATCTCTCTGTGGTCTCTCCAACATTGAGTTTTGAACTCATAACTAGACATTCTGCATCATATGTTTATGCCTCTTTGACCATTTTTACTAATTCAAGAACACGGGTAGCTGAAAAAAAACTGCAACATCACCTCGGTCTTCACATTCCACGTGCATGTCAGCTTGGACCAACATCAACTACCATTCATCTAAATCTTCTTTTCCCAACTAAGCATATGATTTTATACTCAATTAATTTACCATTGAATTCCATTTTACATCTGTATACATCAAGTCAATGTCAAACATCTAGTGATACTCTATCCATCTCCTTTTCCTCATGTTTAAATCCCACTATGAGAAAATGTGTTTCAAGATTTTGTGGTTTCTGATCATTGTAAATTTATCACCAAAGAGATAATTTTCCCATGTTTTCAAATCATGGTAATCTATAGCTAACTCCAAATCATGTGTTGGGTAATTATTCTAATGAAGTCTTAACTGCCTTGAACCATAAGCGACAACATGGTGTACTTGCATGAGAACACAACCCAAAATTTTTCCCAATGCATTATATTACACCACATACCCCTGTCCTGATTCTAGAGAAATCAAAATAGGTGATGATGTAAGCTGAGAATTCAACTCCTAGAAAGAGTCCGGGCATTCTTATGTCCATTGGAATGTAGTAAATTTTTATCAGATCTGTCATTGGCGATGCTAGTCTAGAGAAATCATGCACAAGGCGTCACTAGTAACCATCTAGATTAAAAAAACTTCTTATCTCGAAGACATTATTTGGTGGTTACCAAGAGATAAAATCTTTGATCTTTTCAGGATCAACAGGAACACCATTTTTAGAAATGACATGGCCAATAAAACATACTTCCTGTATCCAAAAATCTCACTTTCATAATTTGGCATACAAATGGTGATCTCTCATGATTTGTAAGACTATTTCTTGGTGCTCCCCATTGTTATCCCATGTATTTGAATATACCATGATTATTTCCACAAACACCACAAAAAAAGAATCTATATACCGCTAAAATATATGATTCATAAAAGACATGAAGACCGTTGGTTCATTAGTTAGATTGAAAGTCATGACTACATATTCGTAGTGACTATATCTGCATCAGAATGCTGTCTTCGGAATATCCTCCTTCCAAACGTGAAATTAGTGGTATCGTAATCGCAGGTTTATACTGGAGAACCATTTTCACCCCTTAATTGATCAAACATATAATCAATGCTTGGGAGTGGATATCTATTCTTTATCATAACTCATTTAAGCTTATGATAATCAATAGACAGCTGAAGTGTTCCATCTTCTTTCTTCACGAACAAAACCAGGGCTGCCCATAGAGATGTACTTGGCCAAATTAAACCCTTTCCATCCAGATCCTCCAACTAAACATTATATTCCCTTAACATTATTGGTGATATCCTATTATACGGAAGGTAAATAAGACTAGTCCCATGAAGGAGATTTATCCTAAAATCTACATCCCTTATAGGTGGTAACCCTGAGAAATTCTTTGGGAAGACATCTAGAAATTGATCCAAAAATGATGGAAAACTATTTCCCTTGATCATTTCCATTGATGCCAAATTCAATTCTTCTAACTGATAAGAGATCATTCCCACCGTTGGTGACAACAAGTTATTTTCCTCTTTCTTTCCCATTCTCTCTTATCAGAAGAGATACTCGATGTCATCCTCAATCGTGAAACTCATTGTTCTCCTATAACAGTCGATGTGAGTCTTGAACATTTTCAACCAATACATACCCTAGATTACAACATAAACATCAATGTCTGACATTCATAAGTCCCATTTCAGTTAAACTCCATCAATATTTATTGCACATGCCCTATATGCAAAGGGTTGACATTTTTTTTCACCAAGATGGGTTTTCAGTTTTAAGAAAGGACGAATAATTTACAAATTTAAACATAGAATGTCAAAAACATGAGAATAAATGAAATAATTTGATTCACCAGTATCGTAGAGAACTTGCACAAGGTTTGAATTTAAATGAATAATACCTCTCACTATAGATGTCCCATCATGATCATCAATAATCATCTTCTCAAATCCATACAGTTTCTTCATCGCTGCACTTTTCTCCTTATTGCCTTGCTGAGATTTCCCTGGTTGAGAAGATATGGTATTTCTAGAATAACCATGTCTAGCATATCTTTTCTCATGAGACTAATTCTGATTTCCATATCCTATCAAAGCATATGATGCTTGTGATGCCAGAGAACTGTCTCGAGCACCGGACCTTGGAGCACTATGACAATAGCACTGAGTATATCCCATATTGTTGTAATTATGAAATGATCCAGGATGTGCCACACACTATTGCTTTATGTGGTCAAGCGAAACACATTGAAAGCAACCTGATTTGCTCTAGGGTCATGGAGGAAGGTTCACTGAACCCGCCATCTGATTCGGATTTCCAATTCCACATTGGAAATAGGTGTCCCTTTTCTGATTTCTCCCATCAGTTGAGTTCCCACCATTTTATATAGTTATCTTCATTCCTCCTCTTATCGATCCTGAGATATCACATTTATCCATAGTCACTCTATTCACCATCTATGTACAATACATTATACAAAGCACTGCAATATTAGATAGAATCTCCTACCTTATCCCCGACTCAAAAATACATTCCTTCAAGGACACACTTTCCTAAATGTCTAGTGAAAAATGAACTAAATTCATGAATAGAGATGTGTACTCTGTGACAGAGAGGGTCTCATGTTTTAGGCTGAGGAATTCCATCATTTTTTGGATCTTGAACATATGAGGATAAAATTGTTTGTTGAACAATTACTCTAAATCATCCCATGTAAGGCCTTCATCCAATTTAGCCTACACCGCTAAATCCCACCACTAGAGTGCATTATCCTTGAAACAATTCATCGATAGATTGTCCTTTAGCTCCACCGGTGTGCCGATAAAGTAGAAGATGTGGTTCATCCTACTCAACCACACCTCGGATTTTTTGGGTTTAGAATCACCTCAGAAGTTATGTGGATTCTGCTTCATGAACTGGATGGTATGATCCACATGCCTTGGTTCATTCCTCCAGTTCCCCATATCCACAACTTGGGGAACATGAACAATACATTGAACTAGCTCTTGGTTCACCCAATGTTCAGGTGAAACAACATTATCCGCAGCTTCTTTGGGTTGGTTTCGATGATTCCTACCAGGTGCCACTTTCTAAACCAATAATAAACTTCATCAATCTCACACTCTAGAAATTAATGGCTTAGAATTTAAAATTATATCACATCAACTATTACAACATTGTTTTGAAAATGATATTTTCCCTGTTCAACCATTTTTTAAAACATTCAACATGCTTTATGAAATTCAAAAAAAATTCAAAATACACCAAACATCATGTTTTCAAAATCTACCATTTGAAAACAATTCCTGCATTTTTCAAAAATTTACATCTTTTCACAAAATCATAAATTATTTCTCACAATGAGATATGTAATCCTAGTGGGAATTCATTCCTCTACAATGAATGCCATTTTCATCTCATTGGATAAACCCATTACAATGAGATTTCAAACATTCTAGAAGTGTATCCAAAACACTTATGTACCCAACACCATGGTAACATGAATTTCAAAATAAATGGGTTATCTACGTACTTTTTTTCTATACATTTCATGTTCTAAAAATACTACATCTGTCTATGATTTCTGACCAAGGATAATAAGAAAATGAAATCAAAATCCAAGACCAATAACATTGATGATTTGTACCACAAGGGAATGACCAAACTCATACCATTTGTAATGAATCACAATTTCTCATTGGCTTGACAGTACAACGAGTCGTTAATTGGCCATATGTGACATCCCCAAGATGCCCAAGGCTTGAACTAAATGATTAAGGGTTTCAAATACAAGTGAGGAATGATTTAACCTTTAATATATAGTACAATAAACCAACCAACCATTCACTATATGATGCATGACCAAAGAAATACAACTCAACAACATTATGTTTCTCAAACCACCCTATATTATCAAAAAATAGAAAAATAAAAAATTATCAAAGTACACAGTGGATAAATGACACAAGACTCTCAAAATACTACAAGACTCCATGCTCTATAAACTCCAGGATCCATAATATCCAAACAACACAAACATCATGAATTATCATTAGAAATGTTGGAAAGGTTACCTTTGCACCTGTCCCAGAAGATGGAATATGAAAAAGTAACAAAGTCCCAAAGAATGGGTGAGTATAAAAATTATTAGGTTTTCCCCAATTATTTTCCTAATCACACCACTAGGATAGAAAAGTTAGCCACAATTATTTAAAGAATTTATATAAAACAATTCACCAAAATAGTTTATAATGAAATATAAACAAGTTCTAAAATCCATTTACAACCATGTGAAAACAGAACCAAATAGAACCAATTTACAACAAGTTATTTTCTCATAAAAATAACTAATCAAATTTTTAAAACCCACTATTCTTATCATTCGGCATACCCCTTTACATAGTTCACAACTCATCCACACATTCATGCTTCATTAGAAAGTCCCATACTCGTGAGCAGCCTCTCGTCCTATTACCTTGTATCCCAATGACACACATCCCCGACATATGGTCACATATCATGTACCCCAATAGCACTCAAACCTTATTAAGGTCCCGTTAAGCATGAACTCACAACAACACCATTTACGCAAAATATTTCCTTTTCCAAAACAGACCACATAAATTAAACTGAACATTAAATGAAAACCTAAGAAAAACCAATTTCAAAGAAATATTTCATTTCAATAAAACACAAATTTTATTAAAAAAACCTATCCCATTTATGTTCCATAAATCTGGTAAATCCCCTTTTTAAAAACCCATGTTTTTAAACCAAGAACCAAAGTATTCATTTAATATCCCCAATTTTTCAAATTTCACAACCATCACTCAAGAAGGTTTCCAACAAGTGTTCAAATACCAAATCACAGACAACTCAACAATAAAAAATAAATTTTAAAGCATTATATTCTTATATACTAAGAGTATAAAAGAAAGAAGCCTCCTACCTCAATGTTTTTGACAAAAACCACAATGAACAATAAACACTCAAAAAAACCAAGTTGTTTTTCAATAACCCACCTTAGATCTCTTCTCCTAGCACGACGAAGATAAAATATCATCATATTTGGCATCAAAACACTTAGATATACACATAAAGAGCATACATATAAGAAACTGAGAGAATAGAAGAAGTATATCTATGTATATCTATGAAACCGAACAAGAACAAAGTGGAACAATCACACACCTGCAGAATCCAGCATTGATTCACCACGAAAAGCCTTTAGATCGCCTCCAAAACTCTTGGGAGAGGTTATTATACCTTCAATGAGATTTTAAACTTGATTTATTTCCCTTAAGAGGAAAACAAGGCATTTAGAGGCAAAAAAGTATGAGATCGCTATTTTTTGGGATCTCACATAAGTGCTCACACAGTTAGACAAAATGTGAACTAACTGTACGTTAAACACTTCCTCAAAATACCCACACACAACCTCCCCATAGGGTCTCCTAAACCATGCTCCAACTGTTCATGAGCCACTACCTAAAAAGTTACATCTATGTGTGGTTTGGCCGCATATTTAGACAAACCATGCGCCACCCATGCGACTTCCCCTTTAGCTAAAAATTTATTCCAGGTTCTCTCGACTCTCTCATTCATCGCCCGTAAATTTATAAGTAAGATTAAAATTAAGTAAGGGTTACATAATAGAAATTGTAAGTACTATACTCAATATTTAGTTATTACCATCTATAGTTGGATATTAGTTATTAAATTCTCCAATCTATAAATAATTACATCCTTGAAATTGTATACATTTCACCTACTAATAAAACTAGGAGAATTCCCTTATCATCACTTCAATAGGATCCTATTTTCTCTCATCTAGTTTTTTATTTCTCTAATGGAAGTTTCTTTCTAATTTTTCTAATTATAAAACACTTTCTCTTCGGTGTCTATAGTCTTAATTAACTCTTCATTATTAGAAAATTCAGGTTCCAACTATATTCTCTTAGGTGTAATCATATTCATCAGATCTAGAAATAATTTCCTCAATAATGAACCATGAAAGACCTAGTGTTCTTTAAATTTTTTGGTATACATATCCATTTAGTAAGATATAACTCCAATTCTTTCTATTACTTCAAAATTCCCAATGTACCTATAGCATAACTTCCCCTTTTTTCCAATTATTACAACTACATTCAATTGGGTTCCTTCAAGAATACATGATCCCACAATTGAAATTAAATATAATTGCAATTATTATCATCATATATCCATTTTCAACTACATGATTTATTAATATGATCTATAATATTCCATAATTTAATAGTCTTATCCTCTATAATAATTGTGCCAACTATCTTGCTTTCTTAAACTTCATCCTAACTAGTTGGATTATCACATCTCTTCTTGTAAAATGGTTCATATGGTGCACTAATGATGCTCAAATTGAATATATTATTGTACAAAAATTCAAAAAAATATACATAATAAACCCACATGAATTTTTAAACAAGAGAAAATGATATCACCATGTATTACAATATATGGATTGTTTATTGAAAACCCAATATATATTTGAATTATGACAACCCGTATTTTCATACACCTTAATTCATGATTTGTTGCATATTGATACAATTAAAAAATCCACAAAATATCATGAAGTATAGTATATATTGGAAATTAATTACAAAACATAATAATATAAAAAATATATATAATTAAATTTTTGAAAACATAGTTAATATTAACTAAATTTTCATTTATATATCTAAACTGCATGGTATAATCTTGGGACATACATAAAAATGCAGTGAAATATAAAGACCAGTATTAAAATAAAAAAAATTATAAAATGATGAAAACAAATCATATCAGGGAAGAGGAATATCAAGGTGAAATAATAGGTTTGATAATCATAAATATGATCATCGAAGAAATATACACGATGACAGTATAAATGAAACATGGGAATCTAAAAACAACATAAAACATGACATCATAAACATAATTAATGGATAAGTGTGAAGAAATAATATCATAGTGATCCTTGGAAAACATCTTGTGCACCATATATGGAATCTCTCGAGTTAAAAACATGACCTAGTTAATGGGAGGGCTATACAATTCAAGGTTCATCTATCACTTTCATATCATGTACATGCATAAGTGTTCCATAAAGATCATAAAAATTAAAGAACAATTTTTGTCTTTTAAAACCTAAAATGATGGATTGGGGATTCAAATACACATAAGAACTTAGTCAATGAAGGATAGTTTCATCTATTTGAATACCCTTTCGTGGAAAAGGGGGTGGGTATTTACTATACAATGTTTTGGTATGGAAATTAGCAGGATAATTTCATAAACATAATAGGGGTGTATAGAGATTCAAGGGAGGGATTAATTAGTTTAAAATGTGTCTCTAATCACTTCAATAACCTAAGGTAAGAAAATGGATTTAACAAAAAACGTATCAAAACATGAAAAAATGGAAGAAAAAAAAGTTATAATATAAAGGGCGTGTACAAATAAGGACGAGATGGAGAGGATCACTTTTCTTAAGAGGGTGTTTAAAAATGATTTGGGGGAGTTTTCATAAGGTTCGGAACTTTGGGATATCTTTAGAGAGGGTATTTCATAATAACATCATTCTTAAAGAGATTTAGTGAGGATTCTTGGGAGGTTCAGTGGGTTTATATAGAAGATGGGGGGATAATTCATTATTAATTTTAAAACATGGGTTTTGCAATCAATATGAGAAATTAATACAAACCACAATACATACCACTATTTATACACATGGTTTATACCAAATTGGAGAGTATTTCATTATTTTATATGTAAGATAACCATACTCATTAAAATAATTTACTTTGTGATGTGGTAGTGATTCAAAATTATAATGAATTTTTTTTGAAACCTTAAAATATAATATTTGTCATAGAGGATTCATAATGGTTTTATAAAATAACTGAAATAATATAAAACCAAAGAACATAAAGGGAAGACATAATTTTTTCCATGGATACTCTTTAGGGTAATTCTTCAGTCAATTTTTCTGTCTCATCATCTTATAATAGATAATGCATATTTATATTATATTAATATTTTACCAAAAAAGTAATTATATCATTAATAAATTAAAAAAATTTCCATTATAAATAGTTTTCGCAACGATTTGAAAATTATTGTTCATTTTTTCAAAGTAATTCTCCTTACAGTATAATTTATACTTTTAAATACACAATCCCCTTTGATTGAGAAATTCAATTTTTTTTTACAATAATTTTTTTTTGACCATTATAAAATATAAGTTTGATTTCATAAAATTATATTATCAATTAAATTTAATAGGTATTATTTATTAATAAATTTTTATAAAGATATAATTTATTTCATAAATTACTATGTTCTTCAAAAAGTGTGTCTTGGTTAAAACTATGTATTTTCTAAAAATAAAATTTATGTTTCTTCGTATAAATATCAAAATTATCTCAAAATCATTATTTCATCATTTAAAAAGTAATAATAGAAAATAAAAATATAATCATTATTTTATTAAAAATAATAAATAATGAATTGTATTTTTATAATTGAGATACATTTCCCCTTGTAACACTTGTGAATTCCAAAAGGGTAAGATGATAAATGGTGAGAATTTCACCGTGTGGTTCGGTGAACATGGTTTGGGTCACGATCTCGATTAACTAAAAATTACACATAAATGGGTTTTCCTATGATATATTTGTTGAATATAAACATTTGGTTGGTCTATAAAAAATAATATTTACAATATCTCTCTTGGATACTTTGATAAATGGGCTTTATATGGTTCCATCCTATTGGTTGAGGTTATTACTTCTTTCGCCTACATTAATTTTATTTATCATAACCAATAATATATAATCTCATATAAAAATTTCAAAATAGATATATTTTCAATGATTATAATGGTTAATCGTAATTTAAATATTAATGGATATGACTTATAACACTATACAACAGCCAAAGTGGCGTATGTGTTTTATATAACACATTAAATAATAGAGAATTTAATTTAATCATAATAGGAACATAATTTAAATTGTTTGGTTAATTAAATTCATAGCCATTATGAATTTTTTCCTTTTAATGTTTATTTCAAACACTAAAATAGATGATAATACTTCTATATCACCACCACTTCTAGATCCCATGTTGTTTCCTCAAAGATGTAGTTCCACCACAACAATTTGACTAGGTGAGTTGTATTATTATGAATAAATTTGTCTCGATGTTCTACGATTTTCACCAGATGCCCCTCATATGAAATATCACTCTCCAAAATTAGAAAATATATATTTAGTACATGTTAGGGGTTCATTATATTATTAATCAAGTTGGATACATGGAACACATAATGTATATGAGATTGGTATGGTGGGTGTTCTAGTCATTATTACACCACACTAATGTAGTAATGGATATAAAAGGATACAATGTAAATAGGGATCATAATTCCCTTCTCCCCAAACCTCATAAAATTATTCCTTAGTGATTTAATTAGGAACACCTTATATCTAGCCTCATACTCTATGTCACATTTGAAATTGTTTCATAACTTTTATGATTATTTTGATGGAATGTCTATCACGTTGAATGGTTTGAACCTTTTTTTCATCACAGAGATAAGATCAGATCCCATCATCTTCCATTATATAACTTTATCCTTTGATGTTAGATTCCGGAACCACTTCAAATATAGAACCTCATATAGATTCATTTTAATGAAATAATGGAAGGTGTTGTAATATAAGAACTCCACTATGAGAAGGTGATGATGTCAACATCTTTAGAAACATTAAACATAATCTCATAGTATCATCTAGAGTTTGAATGGTTCTTTAAAATTGACCATCCATCAGAGAGATATATTTATTTATATATCTCTGCTAAAAGTCCACATATTGGTGAAGGATTCTCTAGAACCTCAAGCTAATCCATTTATCTTGATTAGTTATAAAAAAAGTTTCACTCAATGTAGTCTAACCAAATATCTGATGTATATCATAGTGAGTTTGTTGATGGAGAAATAATCCTTCACCAAAATGAAAAGTAATGATTTTGTAAGGTGATATACTAACACTCGGATATAATTATTTCATTTATATATACTAACGATTAACCTAATGAAATCCATGGTTATGTTTTCAAATTTTCATTTTTTATTGGTAATGGTCGCAACATACCCTTTGTCATCAATTATTCAAAATTTAATTTTTTTATACCAATAATCAAGATACAAATTCCACGATATCTCTCTTCATGTTATCTGAATAAATTTTTTTATTCAAATATCTATATATCTTAGTGCTACCTAGACTAATAGAGAATTATTTTCTACAACAGTAATCCAAATGTGTCCTCTTCATTTTTTGTTTTTATAGGACACATATATAGGTTCCAAACCTAATAATTTTATCATTATAAAAGTTAAACATTTTAATTTTTCATCCTTATTATGAATCACATCATTATCATTTGGGGCCTCCCTAATCCTGTCATGAATGAATTTTTTGAGAAGTTACATATCAATGGTAGGATGACGATCATTTTATTATTTCCAATTTCATCCAATGAATGACCAAAAATATTGTATCCCTTTCAATCCATTTCATGGATAGGATAACATGATCCTTTATACTCAGAGAATATTCCACATTGTTCATCTTTACAATATGGATCAATCATAGTATGTGATCATCAATAACAAACTTAATTGTTACATATTAATATCCTTTTGAGTGAATATATACTTATGGTTATATGATTTGTATATATGTCACACTATTACCCATAGAGAAATTTTCCCCAAATATTCAATGTGAAGATCATTAAATCCAATTATAGTTCATTATTTGTGTTGTTATGATCCTCAATGATAAATTTTTTAGAGGAAAATGCTATCAATTTTTCATCATATATAAGAAAACAATGAACTCTTTTTTGGATGAATCATTGTAGACCTAAAATCCTTCCCCACTTTTGGGTAATGTGAGCACATGTGAAGTAATTATCCTCTTATAAAACAATTTAAATCATTATAAATATTTTTCATTATTGGAAAACATAAATCCCTTTTTTAACATAGTTAGTGGGGTTAAAAATCATGAGATGTTTTTTAAAAATCATTGATAGTACCCACCTACACCAAGGAAACTATCAATATTCATCAGTGATATAGGTCTCAACCACACTTTAACTTCCTCGGGCTTTAAGGATCAAAAAATATTCCTTTTATAATGATTACATTCCCATAGAAAGATACTTTATTCATATGTAAATAAAATTTTCTGTACTTTTTATAAATATTATCAATCCAAAATATCTTCCTTTTAGTATTCAAATTCTCATATTGTTCCTCTTAGATTTTTAAGTGGATAAGAATACTATCTATAATGATTAAAAAAATTCTGATGTAATCCATTAATAATAAAATCATTATGTAGTGACAATTTATGGAGAATTAGTGGTTCTACATAGAATCACAATGAACTCATTGTACTCGTACGATATATGAAAATTAGTTTTTGGGATATCATTCTTCTTCACCTTTACTTGATAGTATCCTAAATGAAGAGCCACCCTAGAGAAATAATAGCCTCCAAGTAACTGATTGAACAATTTATAAATCTGTGGAAGACGATACATGTTATTTATCTTTATCTTTATGATTTTATGATAATAAATACAAGGTCGCATTGACCCATCCTTCTTGAAATAGAGGATAATTGTACCCCATTGTGAAGCACTTGATAATATAAACCCGTTATCCATATTCTCATATAGTTACTCATTCATCTCATTATGTTTAATAAAATATATTATATATTGTGTCTTGGATATTGTTTTACCATAGGGTATAGGATCGATTGGAAATTTATCTTCTCATTTAGGAGGAAGACCAAAAACTTATTTGGGAAACACATCAGCTTATTCCATTACAATGGGAATTTCTTTGAGGATGATATTTTCTATTGAATCAATTTTTTGAGTTGGAAATTCTTTCTCATAGTTTTATTATATCCATGCATGAAATGATTTTAGAAAATAATATATATCCTCCTATGTTAACTAGTATAAAATTGGAGGGATATTTGTGATAAGATGGGTGATATTTTTCTCTAAGAAATTTATGTTGAAACTATATAAGGAATGAAATTAAAATCCTAGAATAGAATAAAATTTTACCAAAGGGTGTATCATATGGTTTACTTGGAATTTAAAACCAAATTATTTCATCAGGGAGGAGTTATATAATTTGGATAAAATAATTTACACATTTTTTATTTTCACAGAGAGCTATACTTATATTATATTTTGTGGGGTTTGAATAGTTTAAAGAAACCTGTGAAATAAAAAGAATGGGTATAACTATAATCAAAAAGTAAATTCACTATTTAGGAATTAAGAAATTGTCCACTTGTCACTACACAATTTTTAGGAACCACCTCAGTAGTTGTGATTGCATAATCTAACACTTTTTATTTTTATTTTTTAGAGGTTTTTGTAGTCGGTTTTCCTTGAAAATAATTTTCTTGGAGAATTTTTTCACAAATTTTACTTACTCCTTACAGTTGAAACATTGGATAATTTGTTTAGGGTTTACTAGAGAATTCCATTCTTCCGTATCATTGGTGGGAATCCCCAGTTAATAACCTCTAGCTAGGTTCCCTTTCTTCTTACACCAAAACTATTTCTTTTTTCCCTTGTGTAAATTCATGGGATGCTTTTAGCCACACTTTTTAGAAGTTGGTTGTTAAAATTTTCTTCCACTATTAGATCACCAAATTACAACACTATAATTAAAATCAATTTTACACTTATTATCCCCTTGGTAACCTTAAGATTTTCTGATCTCCATTTCAAATTAGAGTGAATATTTAACAATTTTCTCATATCTATCAATGTAATGATTTTATAAGGATTTTAATATAATTGTATCCATCCCACTAGAGAATAAATAAAATATAAATTTTAATGTATCAAAAAACCCATAGGAAAATCATGATAATATTGTAAGGTGAAACTCTTATGTCAGGATGAATTTTTCTTTATTTTTCATAAGTGAAATTAAATAGCATGATATATTAAGCCACAGTGTGCAAGAAAAATATTTATGAGAAATAAATTTGATGAATTACATCCAATCTATCACTTTAACCACTTCTTTAGGCTAAATATTTTTCATCAATGTACCTCATTGATCTGGTTCTCTATCCATAGCATAAACATACAACACAACCTTATCTCTCTCAGAGACTTTATGGATGGAGAATAAATATTCAATACAGCTGATACATTTTTCTATGATAAATTGATCAGAAGATCCACAGAAACAAGAGAGTCCTTCATTATATCAAGGACTCAAATGAAACAATATCCTTCTTAAGAGGATTTGGGTGTTCTTATTGATTAGAGTTTTATTTCAAAACATTATTTTATTGATAAAATATTGTCATGAATTTCATGTTTCAAACTCTCATTGGGTTGGAATTCTCGTTATGTTAGTCACCACATTTCACCTCACATTGTATGTTGATTTGGTTTCTATTATTTCTCTCCATTATCTAGAAAAATGGGAAACCTAGGGATGATAATTATATATTATTGAAAACATAAATATAATACCTTAATAATTAATGTAATAACTCATATATGGAATATATTCATTAACCTATGATTTTTTTGCCTCAATTTACGTAATCAATAATTGATTTCATAAATTTAAATCTATTCATAATTTTTATACCTTAATAATGGTTCTTATTGAGATTGAAAATTTACCAAATCCTATCCACCATGATTATGAATCGAGGTGTATAATACACCCTATTTTCATGCACCAAGTGATGATTGAGTATAGATCAATTTTCCCTATTAGAGGTTATTACTCATAGATATAATTGTTCTAGATATCCATCCATTTATAGTATCTAGAAATTGATTTATTTTCATCTAAATCACTTACTATATACATTATCAAAATTTAGGAAGGTTTTTCCTATATTTATAATTATCCCTTTGGATTTTAATATATTTTTTAATCGTAATCCCCCAAAATAACTAGCCATTCTTTTGATACCATGAAAAAAACCATTATTTTAATACACTTTAATTATTGTTTATTATATAAAGATAAAATTAATACAACCCCCAAGGATCATGAGTCCTAGTGTCATTGGGTAACATGAAATAAATAAAAACAACTTTAAAAAAATATAAAATAATGTTGTTGAAAATGTCCTTACCATTCTCTAAAATTGTATTTCTCTTTTGAGACTGCATAGGATAACTAGGGAATATATATATGAATAGGGTGAGATATAAATCACATTATGGAAACTGTAAAAGAATATCTTGATGAAAGAAATATGTTTTATTCCAAAGGAATATAATGGTGACATACTAGGGATGAGAATCATAATCATGACCATCCAATCCATATACAAGATGATAACATAAATGTATCATGGGAATTTGGATACTCAATAAAAGATAATATCATAAATAATGGTCATGTCCAACTGCCATGACATCATAAAATAGTGTACATTGGATAACCTATAATGAATCATAAATTTCAACTCATGAGATTAAAAAATATCCAATGAATTAAAAGGATATATAATTATTTTCCCACCCATTACATTCATATCATGTACATGCATAAGTCATCCATAAAGATCATACATCTTATGAAAAAAATTAATCAAGTTTTATCTCCTGATTAAGGAATGTGGGTTTAAATATTTTTATATAGCCAATTAAATAATGGGTAGGTAAATATATGTGGATATCCTTTAAAATAAATGGTTATGGGTATTCACTTTATAGAATCATGTCATGGAAATCACAGAATAATTTTAGCTACGTAATAGGGGTACATAATGATTCAATTAAAGGATTAATGAAAATAAAAAGGGGACTCTCATAACATGGAAATGATAAGGGTATTAAAATATTTATGTAAAAAACATATCCCAACATGAAAAATTGGATAAAAAGGAAGGTTTTGAAGCAGGTGGCCAAATAAAGTGGAGAATGGGAGGATTTATTTCCTTAATAGTGTATTTCCAAAGGCTTATGTGGAGATTATAATAAGATTTGTGGAATATAGGGAGGGTTAAAAATTGAGAATGTAATAGTAAAATAATTCTCCAAGAGATTTTTTTTGTAATAAAAAATGAAATGTATTAGTGGTTTATATACTAATTTAGGGGAAAATTAATTATTAATTTCTAAATTTTGTTTTTGGAATCTACACAATAATTAATTCCAAACCATAGACCATCCAATTAGATTTTTCACATGATTTCTACTGAATTGGAGTTTATGTTTTTATTTTAGAGGTCTAGTAACTAATATAGCTAAAATAATAACATTGTTTATATGGAAGTAAGTAATGTCTATACAGATTTTATTTGGAACCCATAAAATATAATATAGGATTTGAGGATTCCTAAAGTGTTTATAAAATTAATAAAATCACATAAAATCATATTATTATAAAGGGAAAACATTATTTTTTACATGAATAATATTTTTATTATTTATTACATCACCTTTGTGATTTTAGGATTCCATAATGCATAAAATATATTTATGTCCTATTTAATTTTTACCATAAAATTAGATTGTCTCAGAAAAATATGAAAACTGACCATTGGATAATTTCAATGTGTTAATTTATAAAAAGGTACTTATTTTATCAAAATATTTATCTTAATATGATAATTTACACTTTTAGGTCATGAATTTCAATTTATTGATAAATGGTATATTTTATTAAACTAAAAAGTTTCGTACCCCTCAAAAATTGCCTTTGACATTGTAAAATTATATTAAAATTTATATTTAATTTATATTATTAAATAATAATTTTTAATTAAAAAATAATTTGTATAAAAAATGATTGAATTCATAAAAATTATTTTTTTATTGAAACTATTTAATTTCCTAATATGAAATCCTTCTTTCATCATATCAAAATCTATTTTTTATCAAAATAGTTATTTAATATTATATAATGTAATAATATTTAAGAAAAATATAGTATCTATTTTATTAATAAAATATTACTATTAGGTTTTAGATATATAACCTTTTATTACACCAATTAATTCCATAATGGTGTATTGTGTGATTGTGATATTTTCTGGGGGTAGTTCAATATAAATTGTTGGGGTCATGATCTCGATGTCCTAGAACTTCTCTTGTAAAAGTTTTCTCTGTTTCTTTTGATATTCTATAATGGGCTGGTCTTTGCCTAGGAAACTTACTAGTAATTCTATCTCTCTTTGAATCACTGATAAATGAGCTTCATAGGTCACAATCCTACAAGTCGAGGAAATCACTTATTTTTTCTAGGTTAATTTAATTTCATATAAACCATAATATATACTAATAATATTATAACATTACATTATCTAAATTATCAATTTTGTTGAATCTTGAGGGTATTATAAATATTAGATGATATTCATTTTAATGATCTAAAATAACCAAATTAGTGTATGTCCATTATATAACCACATTATTTAATAAAATAATTAATATAAGAAAAAATGTAACATAAATTATAAATTTTTGGTTCTTCATAAGGAATTAATATGGTTATTAAATTTATCATAATTCCAATATAACATTCAAGACACTTCCATAATTTTAAGGTGAACTGAGGGTCATAATAAGATAAAATTAACATGGGTGCCCCATTAATCCTTTGGATTTTATTGATATAGATCTTGACAAAAGAGTCCACAGGGTGGAACTTTTTTTATTTGTAAGAAATGAGAATAAATAAGATCCTGATTGGTAATAACACATATCTCATTATTTTTTGTTGGAGTCGTTATTTTTAAGTAACAAATTCCATTTCAATATTATCTATAATACAAATAGTTAAAATCAAAGGATTTATCAATCCCTTATGATGTAGAGTTTTAGCGTTTTTCTGTTGGAATAGTTGGAATATAAAAACATTGTCTGTAATTTCCCATTTCATAAAATACCACTAAATAATGTTCTCTTAAATCCATGCACATATTTTTTCAAGAAGATTTTATAGAGAAATTTGAGCTAAATTTTTCATCTATTTGTTCACTCTTTAACTCTAGTAATGATGTAACATGTATCCTCTTTCCAATTTTCAAAAATCCATCTCCATAGATGAATTAAATCACGTTCTAATAATTTGTTGCATTAATATCACTTTTTATGTCCTCATAATAATATTATGTATACTCTATATTTTCCATTAAAGATGGTTTATAAATTACAAAGAAAATGAATAATCGATCACATTGACTAAAAATGATCAAATCAATCTTTAATATATCTATGGATATAAAATAATTTTTAATACCAATCATGGTCATAACTCCATGGTAACTATTACATAATGCATCAGAAACCTTATTTTTATTCCAAGGGTGGTAGTGTATCTAGCTAGCATAGTTGTCGAGTAGTTCAGATAGTCTTCTTTAACTTTTGATGATCTCTTTTATAGTTAAGATACACATCAAACCCTTGTCGTCCATATATATCACATCATTAAACTTATAGGTAGTTTATATATATTTTAAAATCAAGGATTAATCCTAGTAAGATAATGTGTGGGATAGTTTTGTTCATTTATTTTCAATTTCCTTGATGCATAGGAAACAAAGCTTTCATTATTCATAAGGGAAAAACCACATTTGTTCTTTCAAGCATCAATAGATTTTTCAAATCCAACTTTAATTGATGATAAGTTTAATAATGATGAATTAACTTGTCTCATATTTATTTCTTAAAAACATTATTATCATTCCCTTGACCATGTGAATATAAACTATTTAAGTGTGAAATTGGTTAATAGGTTGTCCAATTGGGAAAAAACATGAACAACCACTGATATTGAGCTGCTAAACCATGGTAATGTAAGTAATTGGTTATGTTCATTGATGTAGGGAATTATTTGAATATATTTCTCATTGAATGTTCAAAAAATATTCTATCATTTTTGATAATATGGAAAATAAATGAATCTTTATTGATCCAAACATCACAATTACAATATTTACACTATAATTCTTTTTTAAGGGTATTCATAGTTATTTTAAGATAAATCTCATGCTCCTCACATATTGTGTAGTATTTCAGGATATCATAAATTAATACCAACATAACATTATCCATATAATCCTTCAAATCTCTTTTAATTATATTTGTTGGGATAGAAGGTGAATTAATCAATCCAATGGAAATTACTATTTACTCATAATTCCACTATTTTGTTCAAAATATTTTCTTCTTTATATATTCCATCATCACCATTATATAATGATAACTAGAGAATTGATCAATCATTAAAATGTATTGGGATCCTTTTTTATTAAATATGTCATCAATTCATGGTGAATGATAGTTATTTTTTTTATTAAATAAATTTTCTCCATATAATACATGAACAAAATCATAGGCTCTCCCTTATTTTTTGTAATAATTGAAAGGCTCCCCACGGTGAACCACTAGGTCATATAAATCCCCTATCACATAACTCCTAAAATAATTTCCACAACTCTTCCTATTATATTAGTTCCATTATATTTTGATATATATATACATATATATATATATATATGACTTTCATTAAGAAGGATTTATATAGTCATATCAATATTTCACTATGTTTTATGGCCAATTAATTCCTATTGAAATAAAAAATGACTTTTTTTTTACAATGGGCACATCCCTTATACTTAGGATTTTCTTCCCATCCATATAAAATGTTTTCTTCTCCTATTAACCCATGATTGTTTTATGGTGATCCAGTAGAGGTTGGTATACGAAGGGATTTGTATTTGAAGTATATATCTTTATATGATAGACTACCATGATAAAAGTTTCCATTTCACAACTTTTTAAATAAATAAAGATAGTCTATCTGGTTATGATATATTGCTCAGCTAACAATGGATTAGTATTTACACTAAATTATATATTCTCTTGTCGCATAAGTTGTCCAAAACATTTCACCACTTTTTTGATTGGTACGTTTCTCTATGTGATCATGGTTATTTTCCATGACCAAGGTTAACTAACCTAAAACTTCTATGATCTAATCAACTCTTACTACATCCTCATTGACTTTTTCAATAGTGAATCCCTAATTTTCTGTAGGTGTTGATTCGATTATCTTTCCTTTAATTAATCTTCATCTCTTGGAAATGGAATGCTCATAATTAGCACATGATATTTAATTTTAAATTAATATTCGTATTATGTTTTGTAAAGTGTTACCTAGAAATCATGATGTATTTCTTATTACTTGTTCCATCGAACTAAATTCCCTATATCATGTAACACCCATATGTTTTCATGTAATATTTTCTTAAAATAATTTTAAAAATTTAATATCTTTCATTGAACACAATCATGAGTTTAAACGAACAACAAGAAACCCTTAGTATAAAATTACTATTATATCCTAGCCTTTATGTTAATAATGATAAGTATAACTAACTTATGAAAATTCATTATGAATTCATTGGCTACCAATTATTTATGAAAAATATAAAAAAGTATAATATTTGTATTTTTGAGTGAATTTTTATTGGTAATGAAGTTAATGAGGTATATATGTTATATACTTAATAAAATATTTTTTATATTCATCCAATGGATATTTTATTTATAGGGTATGAATAAACCTTATTTAATGTATAAAAACATATAATTTTTAATGTTATTTTTACGCCCTTGAATGGAGAAACCATTTTAAATTAATATTTTGACAAATTAAGAATTTTTATATGACATAATAAACTTTTTATTTTTAATCGGTATATAAATTTACTTTGGTTGAATTTCTGATAATTTTTGGATAACATTTACGATTTGATGAATAATAAAAATACAATAAATTTTATGAAAACAACATTTATTCATTGAAATAATTTATATGGTTAAATTAAAATATTGAAAGCATTTATAGAAATAATAGTATATATTTTTATCATTAAATTCAATGTATGTAATTAGAATTAATTGTACATTGAATTAGGATGTACAACCATTTCAATCTTTTGCAATGTTCTAGCTTTTAAAATGCCTTCTCTCTTTCCAACAACAAGATTAATTTTACGTTAACAAATTCTAGTTTTTGAATTTTTAAAAATGGTTTCCATATTTATTGTTAGTGGGTCAAAATTATTTAAATATATTTATTTTATTATTTGGGAATTATTAATAGCAACTTTGGTAATTTTTATTAATACAGTGAAAGGGTATACCCGTTAATTATGGGTATGTATAATATTATAAAATTACCCTAATATTACTATTAATATAATAGGAAGATTATTTTTAGTCTTAAAACATCCATGGATTTATATGGTATCCATTTGATCTACATGGAAGAGATTAGGACATTTAATTTCTTTTATTTTAAAAAAAGGTAAATATGTCTCACTATTATTTTAATAATTATATAATTTTTCATATAAGGTTATACTGAGGATAATATTGATTATATCTACTAATTTGAATGCTAAAATTCTTTCCTTTATCTTGGTAATTTATTTTTATGTTTTAAGAAAACAATAACTACATTAATAGCTCATACATTAATAAAGCAAAGATTATTTAATTGATAAAAAATATAGTTTTTATTAAAATAATAATATCCATTAAAAGATCAAATAACATCAACAAATTATATTTCATGAGTATATATCTACCATAATAATACAAGGATTGAGTTATGAACAATTTGGGAACTTATAAAGGGATTATGATACTTATATTATTTTACATAAAGTGATGTCAAAGTTGTCACCTTCATAATTTAATAATTATAACATTTTAAATAATGTATTTTCAAGAAGATAATTTATACTACAAGTATCATTCTTAAATATAGTATATTTATCTTTATCATAGTATTTTATTTTTAATTTTTATTCAACATATAATCATATTAAATAATTACTCAAAATAGTGGTAGTATTTATTCTATTAAGAGAAATATCAAATATATGTTATTAAAAATATTAAAGTATATATAATTTGGGAAAATTATAAAGTTTAATTAAGTTTAATTAATACCATGACCTCATTTAAATATTATAAAATTATTTATTCAATGTTATAATGTTATATTAATATTTTTAAAAATCAATGGATTGAATTGTGTCAAAATTGAACTTCTTAATTGTTTATCAAAATAATGATTTATTATATTATTTTAAAAAACGTAAACGTTTTTTAAAAATATATATTAATTATTATATGGTATTAATTTATCCAATTTAATTATTCATGGTCTATTTTACATGAAATAAGAAAATATTTTTCCCATTTTAACTTTGAATTATTTGTTACCCTATTTAAAAATCAAATTAAATAACTATATGTTAATTAACATGTCATGGTTTAAATTGATAGAAAAGCCTGTCAAAAATTTATTTGTTGATGAGTTTACAAACCTATATTATATCATCTCTAAAATTGTGATATTTTCTTGGGGGGGGGGAGGGATTGATTTTATTATAAATTATTATTTATGGAGTTTCCAAAAGTGCCCCTCACATCAATTATAAAAGGGATCCTCCTCCCTCAACTATTCACCATTCGTTGAGACTCAAGATATTAAATCACCTTAATTTTATCATTTTCAACTTCTATATTTAAAATATAGATGTTCTGGTCATCTTCAAATACTAACGCTAGTGCACTAATAAGATATTTAGAGGAAACAAGTTGAGGAAGAGATAGTCTCTTCAACCGATTTGTTCCAGCTTATTTTTCTTATATTCTATATTCATTGTTTTTTTAGTTAAAAAATAAAATAATCAATATTAATCATATTATAATATATTATTATAATAATGAAAAAACCATATTCCACCTTCTGTCCAGCCAATTAAAAATGAAACCATCACACGTGTGTACTTACGACTTACCATCTCCACGTTGTTGTGTAATATTGTTTTCACCACCACAATATTTGAAAGGTTATAATGATATAAATAATAAATATATATTATTATTATATCAGGATACTATTTTTAAAGTATTAAACACCATCCAATTCAATACAATTAGTCAGTTTTAGGGAATGATATCGTCGCTCGTGTGTATGTATGACCTACCATCTCCATGATGCGATGTGATTAATTCGACATGCTGTTCATTAAACATTGATTATATAAATGAATGGAATTAGTTAATACAAAATATATTATAATAATATAATTCATGAAATGATATAACATTAGCCTAAGAATTAGAACATTAACTTATTCGAAAAAACGTGCATAAGAACATAATGCAGCTAAGATCTGAATAACAAGTGACAATGATATGTTACTAACAAATAGATGATAATATTATCTAATATGTTGTCATAGAAATTACTTTGACTTTTTAATTATTCAATAATATTATTTAAATCATTATATGGGAGGTTCAGATATATATGGAGGACATAAGACCTAAGGTTGGGATAATTTTGCAATATCATTATTATCAGAGATTTTTTATATGTAATTATTTACTGGGTTATATTTATCGTCCACATCTATTTTTCATGAGTATTTAATATCATTTCTATTATTTTATAAATTTATAAAGTTTATTTTTCTACTTGGGGAATTTTTATTTAACATTATGAAGGAATATTTTTTCCTTATTCGATACAAGGTACTTTTATATTTTTTCAGCAAATGTATGAGATGAATGTTTTCTAACATATACAACATCAACAGATTCTTATTCATTGTTAAAAATATATTTACATGAATATTCCTATAAAATAATTCAATTTTATTTTCAATTAAATTATTTTCTTTTAATTTTTCGTGGTATTTTTAGAAAAGAAAATGTTTTTGAAGAAGAAATGATATTTTCGTCAATAATTAATTTCAAGTGTTTTAGAAAAATTATTTTCCATTATAGATGAAATTATTTAAATAGAATTATGTTTCTATCATTATTGTTAATAGGATTTAATTGTGTTTATTATGGAATTATTTTTATGAAATCTATTTTTTTATATGGATTATGATGGAATGATGTTTAAGAAACACATTTTTGATCCATTGGTTATGCTATGATGAATGATTTAATTTTTTATGGAACATGTTAGAATGATTTAATTATGAGATGGGTGGGATCTATATCTCCCTCCAACTCATTGGGTAATGATTTATATCCCATGATATATACACGAATAGACTGTAAAGTAAATCTAGTTTAGTAATACAGTGCTGAAACGACAAATAAACATGGTTCAATAATGGATATTGTCTACTATAACGGTCTTGGAAATAAACCTTGACTAATATGAAATTATTTTCTATATTTATGTGTATGAAAAAAACTTCATGTCTTATGTTATTACTTTTGGGATTATGTCCATTAATTCTTATGAAATTTTCTCCCATGAAAAGATATCACAATCTTTCATATGCAGGATAAAACATCTAAATGTTATTTTCCAATGTCTTATGATTTTGATATGTTTGATATTTCCAATGTTTAAAATTACTGAGAATATGAGATCACTGTTCCATTTTTTTCTTTTCCACTGGTCATGATTAAGGGTATTAGTTAACATATTTCAAAAAGGAATCTATTTATAAATATATAATAAGAATAAAATTTAGATGTTTTATGAACTATTTGTTTATGTTTCCCAATTTCTAGAGACACTATACCTATATGGTCGTGTTATGGATTTATTAAATTTCATAAAGAATATACATAAATATTTAAGTAATATAAATGTATGTAAATAATGGGTCATTATAGTTGGTATCATAGGAATTGTATAGTTAACCTTTGGATACTAGGATGAGAAAACCATAGTAAAAACCCTAAGGATATGTCTATGTATAGCTTACAATCTGGGTGTTTTAGAAATGACTGTGAATAACTTAGGATAAATCCTAAAGTGGATTAAATTAAAATTTTATTTATTGATTATGTGGTTTTGAAATTATGATTAGTGTTTTTCACACTACGATTCTTGGTTTTAGTCAATGGATGGAACCCAAAGGAACTACATTAATACTGAATGTGACAGGCAGTGCAATGATTGTACTCCTGAGCGAGAAAGTGTCATGGGAGTTGGAATGAACAATCTTGTAGCTATGATAACACAAATTTCTCATTCTATGAATCATACAAGACTTCAAACAGAGATAAGGAGAGAGAAACATTCTATTGAGTCCTTAAAAAGGCAGCCTCCACATTCTTTCAGCAGGTATTCTGATCCAAGAGTGGATGAATAATGGATCAGTACCACTAAAATGATATTTTCAGTTCTATAATGTTCTAATAATTATAAATTCATCTCATATTTTTTATCATTTGGAAGGTTATGTTTAAAAATGGTGAAATCATATTAATAATACAAGGCAAAGAGATGAAATTGATTCCATGGAATGAGATGAGTTCAAGAACGAAGTTTTCAATAAGTACTTTACTCGTATTCTTTGAACAAATATGGAGATGGAGTTCCTTGAACTTAAGAAAAATTATGATGAATTTTTTGGAACATACGAAGATGATTTTACAATACTTGCAAGGTATGCTTCTGGAATTATTATTCAACATGAGAGTAAAATTGATCGATTATTTAGTGGCTTAAAACCAAGCCTATGATGTGAGTTCTACAAAAGGCACATTAATAGCTATGATAAAATCATTCAATGTAATATTTAGATTGATATAGATATTGGAGTAACCCATCATAACTATTGGTTTGATATGAAGAGAATTACAAAATACAAAGGAAAATCCAAAGACCACACTAAAAAGAAGATGATTTTTCCCTTATGCTCAATGTGTGTAGAGAATCATAGAGAAAATTTTCTTAAATGGACTAGTAAAAGTTTTAGGTGTGTAAAAAAAGACCATCAAGTAGTTGAATGTCGAAGTGATGGGAAAAATATTTCTAATAATATGAATAGAAAGAATGCTACACATAATAAACCCCTACACATTATTGATACATGTGTTAGGAAATTTGGAATTATAAAAATAAATGCTCTAATCGAAGGGTTATTGATGACAATCGATGTTAGAAAACTCTTAAGGCCAAAGAAAAATTAAAGTCACCTGAAATCACTATATTCCATGGAGAGTATGATAATGAAGCGTTGGAAGGTACACTTACCATCCACTCTAAAGTAGAAAATGATTTATTTGATTATGGATACCCCCACTCATTTATTTTTGAATAATATTTTAATGGTATCACTATATTACCTCAATAATTAGAAGTTGATTTAGTTTTGACAACTCTTAATGGGACAACAGACGCATCAAATGTTCATAATTCTTCTCCTGTTGATGTTTTTGGGAATGTGATTTCAGAATATGTAGTTATTCTCCATATAGTGTAATTTTAGGTGATTCTTTGATGGGATTGGATTTCTCTATATGAATATTATATTAATTTCCAAGGGTGGGAAGTCACATTTCACATTCCCGATCAATCTATGATCATTTATCAATGCAAGGATGAATATAACCTTCCATTATAAATTTATCCAATTTAATTGGTCTTGATACCTATAAATAAAGGTTGTCTATATCAAGTGGTTAGGGAGAAACTCACACATAATAATAAACCAATTTTACAGGATTTCGATGAAATCATTATAGAGGAATTGATAGGTTTTCCACCAAATCATGATGTTGTGTTTTCAATAGAATGCATACTGGGTGCTATGTCTATTTCAAAAAAACCTTATAGAACAAACTCAATTATCTCATTTGAATTGAAGATGAAACTTCAATTGAATCTTGATAAGGGATTCAGATTCCCTAGTGCACCACCTTGGGTAACAAATGTTCTATTTTTTAGAATAATGATGTATTAATGAGACTCTCCATTACATATCGAGAACTTAACAAGATCACTATAATAAAAAAAAATCATCTTCCCCACATTGATAAATTATTCAATATCATGATTTGAATACAATCGTGAGTTTAAATGAACCCTGAGACACCAGTAGTATAAATTTACCATTCTTTAATAGCATTTAGGATAGTGTAAATATGTATAACTAACTTACGGAAATGCATTGTGTATTCATTTGCTACCAATTATTTATGAAAAATATAATTCAATAAGATATTTTTATTTTTAAGTGAATTACTATTGGTAATAAAATTAATGAGGTGTATAATTTATATACATAGTAAAATGTTTTTAATATTCATCCAATAGATATTTTATTCATAGGGTATGAATAAACCCTATTTATCGTATAAAAACTGATATTTTTTAAATGGAAATTTTACACCTTTGAATGGAGAACCACTTTTAAATTATTGTTTTGACACATTAATAATTTTTATATGACATCATAAAAATGTTATTTTGAAGCGGTATATAAAAAATTACTATGGATGAATTTATTATATTTGTCAGACAACATTCAAGTTTAGATAAATATTAAAAATATAGTAAATTTTATGAAAACATATTTTTTTCATCAAATTAATTTATATGGATAAATTATAATATTGATTGGATTTAAATAAAAAATAGAATATATTTTTATAATTCAATAAAATGTATGTCATTAAAATTAATTTTACATTTAATTCTGATGTAAAAACATTTCAATGTTTTGCAATGTTTTGGCTTTTAAAACACGTTCTCTATTTCTGACAACATGATTAATTTTAAATTAATTACTAAAAATTCTTTGTTTTGAATTTTGAAAAATGGAATCTATATTTATATCTAGTAGGTAAAAATTATTTAAAATTATTTATTTTATTTTTTTGGGCATTATGAATAGCATCTTCAGTAATTTTTATTAATACAATAAAAGGGTAAATTCGGTTATTAAGGGTAAGTATTCTATTATAAAATAACGCTAAAACATGTATTAGTATCTTTGTAAGAGTATTTTTAGACATCAATCACCTATTGGTTGAAATGGTATCCATTTGAATCCACCTGGATGAGATTATGATATTTAATTTATTTTATATAAAAAAAGGTAAATATGTCTTAATCAAATTTTAATAACTCTATCATTTTTAATATAAGGTTATACTAAAGATAATTTCGATTATAACTAATAATTTTATAAAAAAATTATTTTCTTTTATCAAGGAAATTTATTTATAATTTTAACAAAAAATAAATATATTAATAGATTATACATTAATAATTGAAGAAATTATTTAATTGATAAAAAATAAATAATATAGTTTTCATTAAAATAAAAATATCCATTAAAAGATCAAAAAACATGACCAAATTATATTGGTCAAGTATATGTTGACTGTAATCATCCAAGGGTTGATTTATGACCCATTTAGAGCCTTCTAGAAGGGATTATGACACTTATATTATTTTATTTAAAGTAATGTTAAAGTTGTCACCTATATAATTTAATAAGTATAAAATTTTAAATAAATGATTTTCTAGAAGATAAATTCGACTACAAGAATTATTTGGAAATATATTTTATTTATCTTTATCATAGTTTTTTATTTTATTTTTTTATTCAACCAATAAAAATATTAACTAATTACATAAAATAGTTTTAGTATTTATTCAATTAAGAGAAATATCAAATATATGTTATTAAATATATTAAATAAAATATAATTTGGGCTACTTAAGATGTCTCATTAGGTTTATTTATGACCCTTAACTCCTATTAATATAATAATATTCTTGGTATGATGTTATCTTGTAATATTAATATCTCAAAAAATCAATGATTTTAATAGTGTCAAAATTTATACTCTTGATTGTTTATCAAAATAATTGTTATTATATTATATAAAAATCATTAATTATTTTTAAAATAATATATAATATTTATTAAATGGTATAGAATTATCTAATTTATTTATTCATGTTCTATTTTACATCAAATATGAAAATATTTTACCCTTTTATGTTTGAATTATTTGCTACCATAGTTAAAAATTAAATAGAATAACTCAGTGTTAATTAAAAAGATAAGATTTAAATTGCTAGAAATACTTTTCCAAAAATTTAACTTATGATGATATTAAACCCCTATATCAGCTCATAATCAAAATTGGGATATTTATTAGTTGTTTGGAGAGGTTTTTGATTTTATAATAAATTATTATTTATAGAGTCTCCAAAAGGTTCCCTCACCTCAATTATAAAAGGGATCCTCCTCCCTCACCTCTTAACTTCACTTTGAGCCTGCATGATCCGCAATCCCATGAAATGTTTTCTTCTAAAAACACATCTTTACATTATAGTGGTTTGGGTCATCTTAAATGATAAACTCTAGTGCTCTAAGAAGAGATTTATAGGAATCACATTGAAGAAGAGATAATCTATTCTACCGATTCTTTCAATCTTATTTTTCTTATACACCAAATTCATTAATTTTTTCATTATAAAGTAAAATAATATGTATCAATCATATAAAAATATTTCATTATAAATATAGAACAACCATATTCCACATTTTTATCCATCCAATTAAAAATTAAACCACCACGCGTGTGTACGTACGACTTACTATCTCCACGCCGTAGTGTAATATTTTATTCACCACCACCTTGTTAGGATGGGTATAATGATGTACATAATAAATTTATATTATTATTATAATAAGATACTATTTTTTAAATATTACACACCATCCACATCAATACCATTCGAAAATTATGGAAATGATATTGTCGCTCATGCGTACGTACGACCTACTGTCTCGAGGATGCGACACAATTAATTGTACATGATGTTCATAAACCCTTGATTATATAAATGAATGAAATGAGTAGAATGAATAAATATGATATATATTATAATAATATCATTCATTAAATGATATAACTATAACCTGTGAATTGGAACATGAACTTATCCGAAAAAATGTGCATAAGAACATAACACAATTAATATTTGAATAATGGGTGACAATGACATGTTACTAAAAAATGGATTATAATATCGTATATGATATCATATAAATGAACATGACTCTATAATAAGTACATAAAATTATTTAAATCATTTTACAGGAGTTTTAGGTACATACGAAGGATATCAGATCTAAGGTAAGGGATATTTTTTCAATCTCATTATTATCCGAGATTTTTTATGTAAGTATTTACTTGGTTATCTTTATCATCCACATCAATTTTTTCCATGTATATATTATTATTTATATTATTTTATAGTTTTTTAAAGTTTATTTATTTTTCAGTGAATTTTTATTAAACAGTATGAAATATATCTTTTGTCCTTATTCAATACATGTTTCTTTTTGACCTTTTTAGGAAATGTATGTGGAAAACGTTTTTTTAACTTATCAAAAATAAAAAAAAATCTTATGATTTAATTATTACTTAATTCATTTAAGATTACCCTAAAACATTTCATGTGTATTTTCAACTAACTTATTTTTTTCTAATATTTTTTGGCATTTTGAGAAAAGAAAATGATTTCGAAGAATAAAGGTTATTATCCTCAAGAATTAATTTCAAGTGTTTAAAAAAAATTATTTTACCATCTAAGATGAAATTATTTAAACAGGGTTATTTTTATATCCCTATTATTACTATTATTTAATTTTGTTTATTATGGAATGATTTATATGAAGTATATTTATTTTATATTGATTATGATGGAATGATGTTTAAGAAACCCATTTTTGTTCCTTAGGTTAGGCTATGATGTATAATTTATGTTTTTGTGGAATGTGTAAGAATGATTTCATTATGAGATGGGTGAACCTAAATGTCCATCCAAATCATTGGGTTAATATTTATATCTCACAAGATAGACAAGACTAGAATGGATAGAAAATATAGTTTAGTAATACATGGCTAGAACGATTTGTAAAACTAATTCAGAAATGGATATTGCTTACTATAATGGTCTGAAAAATGAGCCTCGAATAATATAAAATGATTTTTTTATTGATGTGTATGAAAAAAACATCATGCCTTGTGTTGTGACTTTTTGTATTATGTCCATTAATTCTTATGAACTTTTATCCCATGACATGATATAATGATATTTCATATGCAGGATAAAACTTCTAAATGTAATGTTCCTATGTCTTATGATTTTGATATGGTAGATATTTACCTTGTTTACCTTTACTAATAATTTGAGCTCACCCTTCTATATTTTTATTTTCCCCAGGTCATGAATAAGGGTATTTGGTAGGATATTCCAAAAAGTAATATAGTTATAAATATATACATAGAATACAATGTAGATGTTTTACGAACCACTTGTTTATGTTTCCTAATTTCTAAAGGCACTATACCTATGCGGTAATGTTGTGTCATTATTATATTGTGTAATAAATATAATTAAATATTTACGTAATATCAATATAAGAACCTGGATTTTGAGCCTGTAAGACTTTGAAATTTTCTTGATGTTATTCCAGAGTAGGGCGTCCAAACTGCTTGCGATTCCGAGCCCCGGTGTGGCTGGAATTAAATTTTAAGTGCGTTCACACTAGACATGCTAAATAAGCAGAATAAATCCTAAACGGTTTCTCAAGTTGGAAAACCAAGGGCACTGTTCAGTTCGGAGGGTGTTGGTTACCCTAGGAGGGGTGTAACTTTCGCAGGAATGACCCTTCTGTGGAAAATTCCACCAGGGGTATTTTCGTAATACAGTAACCTCGAGCGTAAACTCTATAACTTCATATCAGAGGCTCAGAT
The DNA here is from genome assembly GCA_963277665.1 of Viscum album. Lineage (NCBI taxonomy): Eukaryota > Viridiplantae > Streptophyta > Magnoliopsida > Santalales > Viscaceae > Viscum > Viscum album. Next base: position 1,039,323,574 of record OY728146.1, read on the forward strand.
TAAAATTCTAGTATCAATATTTCACTTAGAACGTGGATTTTTTTTCTTACGGGTGGCTTAAATTCTACCCCATCGAGAGTTCAGGTACGGGCCTACTGGTGGGTGTTTAAAAATTAATTAAATTTTAATTAAGTTCCCTACTTAAACACTCCCCTCCCCCCTTCTTCCCCCCTTGGAATTCACTAGCGAAAGATCTACCAACAAGGGAGAAAACCTCTTCATGTTCCTCCCCAGCACGACAGTGGCAGCTCCGGCGGGTCGTTTGTGAAGCGACGGGTTGCGCCCAGCAAGGTAGGATTTTGCATTTTTTTAAATTTCCACATCTACATTGAACTCAAATTATAGCATTTAATTTCTGTTTAATATTCGATAGAATTCAATGGATGCGTAAGGTTTGATAAGAGATTTACAACGCTATTTTCGGATCAAAAATCTGAGTCCCAGGGCGTCTGGGGAAGCCCTGGGAAATTTTTTGACCAAAACCTTGGTTTTCCAGCGGTTCGAGGGAGGTCCGGCGAGTCCAGGCGGCGGTGCGGGTCCTCGGTGGTTGACAGTGGCACATCAACTCCCCAGGTGGTGGAGCAACGACATGATGGTCAGTACGGGAAAGTGAGATGGCAACCCGGCGGTCTAGGCCACAGGAGGGCGCACTGGCCGGCATTGTCGGTTCGTGTGCGGCGTGTGAGACCAGGGTCAACGTGACCCCCGGAGACAACCGATACCTGAAATGTGCGGGTCTCGTGGAAAAGGACCGGATCAGATTAAGGCGGTCTAGGTGAAGTGGTGTGGCTTACAAGATGAACTGCGGGCCATGGTGGACCGGGCGGTCCGGGCGGCCGAGCTGCGGACCGCCGGTCTAAAGGGGTGGACCGGACCGAACCGATCCCGCCCACCCCGTATTCGTCTATTGACAAAAACAACTCTAATTCTCAAACCGAGAATCAGAATTGCATGACATCTGCAGAAATGTGATCCATGGATCAAGAATGAGGTTTTGAGATGGTCTCGTGGATATTTAATTCCCGATATGGGGGGCTCGGTGGCACAACACGCATGTTAAGTGTTATTTAGCTCCTCGCCGAGATTCTTCTTTCGGATGGCGCGAGCACATATGGAGACTGTATTAGGTTTTGTTATTGGAATTGTCATCTTGGAATTGAGACGGAGTTGTCCAGGGTTGTTTCTGGTATTGAATCCAGAGTTGAGGCGTGGGCCCCATGGGCTGTCTTTTAAGCAGTGTCTAGCGTATTTCTCCTTTCTTCACCAGAAGTCCATTCTGGGAAAATGAATAGTCGATTTGGCGTGTTTTTCTAAGATAATTGCGATGGAAGAGTTTGGATGACATTTTTTGAGTCGTGGTGTGGGACCCACGAGACGCCATATGGGCATAAAGCAGTGTTGAATAACTTTTCCGTTGGGATTCCATTTCAAGCGAGTAAATAGTCTATCTCGTGTGTTTTTTCACGAGGATTGCAATGGTGTAATTTCTTTGGGAATGTAGAGCCACATTTGTGATATCATTAAATGTGGAAACATGCATGGTCGTTGGTCAGAGGTTCTTTTGAGACACACTAAACCAACGCACGTTAGCGATGTTAGTGACACCCAGTAATGGTACCGGCAGTGCGGAGTTATCGGACCAGTTCAGGGTCTACCCTCTGGCGGGGCTGGGTAGTGGGTTACCCACTGGAATTCCGGGTTTACCCTCAAGTGGGGCTGGGAAGTGGGTTACTGGTTGACCTTAGGGTTTACCGTCCAGTGAGGCTGGGCAGTGGGTTACCTGTTGACCCTATGGTTTACCCTCCAGTGGGGCTAGGCAGTGGGTTACCTGATGACCTCTTAGGGTTTACCATCTCACTAGACTAGGCAGTGGGTTACCTGGAAGAAGTTATCAGACTCATACCTTTCTATGAGGCTGTTCAATGAATTTTACTCCATGATTACTGGAGTAGGACCCTTGGTTGTATGGTTTAGTGACGAGACTGCATTGACTTGTGGGACATTTTGGGTTCAGGGATGGACATCCTCAGAACTTTTGGCATCTTTTTCAGGGTTGAGCTTGGAGATAGATATCCCCATACACACTCATTCGGGTTTCTTGTTGAGCATATATCTATATACACCCTACTTTTGTTCCCACTCCTTGGGTTCATTTACTCTTCTTCTAGGAGGGGTGAAGATGCATGGGGTATGCCACGTGCTTTCTGTGTTTAGCCCCTCTTGGTATGGATGAGCCTACTACTTTTCTATTGTTGGGTTGATCCACACTCTCTCTCTATTGTACTCTTACACTTTTCTTTGTTCCGTCTACTTCTCACCGTTTTAGTACCTCCTTTATTCCTCCCTTGAGCTTTCAGGGAATCCTACTGAGTATATTTATACTCACCCCTGCTTGGTATTTTCCCGTACTTGGTGTGCCCTTGCAGATGACAGATAGGTAGATCGAGACTATGGAGGGGCATAGAGGACATAAGAGCTTGGGCTGTGTTCAGTGGTCATAGTAGGAACTTCAGGTGTGAGACTCACAAGCTATTTAGTTTTGTTTACCTGTTGTCAGATTGTGGCACATTTCGGGATGGGCACGTGTTTTTCCTTTTTTTTTGTTCAGTTATCTTGTCAGTACATTTCAACACATTACTTGTTCTACTCAGAAGTCGATGCATGGCTTTGGTTGGGTTATAGTTGTTGGCACTTTGATTTCCTTGTTACTCTGCACTACTGCATTGAGTGGGTTGTGTGCGCATGTACAAGTACTAAGGAAAAGGCCTCCTTGAAATTGTTACACCTTCAGTGCATGTCAGCTACCCCTAGCCTATGGGGGCGGTCTTGGGGTAGTCGCGGCTTGAGACCATTAAGTTCGGGTCATGAAAAAGTGATATCAATGGTGGTCCATTCCTTGGGAATTGTTCGGATGTCATTAAAAAGGAATTGGTTGGGATTTAGGGAAATAGTGTTGATGTGTCTTGAGAGCGACTTTCAATCCAGGGAGTCTAGTGATCTTATGGGTGGCCGACGTATCCATTCACCAGGACCCTGATAACCCTCTTGTCGACTCAGAACACTGAGACACTTGTTGCAGGGAATTTAGAACATGCATCCGTTGGGATTGAGTCTTTGAATATCATTTTTGGTGCCAGATCTCATTTTTATTTCGGATATATATATATATATATATGTATGCTAATCTGATCGCGATAATCCTTGATAATTTTCAGGATTCCCCCAAGATAGCAGCCAGCGAGGTTACCCTCTCTAGTTCGTGACGACAAACTGATGAGTGATGTGGCATCATTTTAGGGACCCTCATGTTATCCCCTTCCACCCAATGGTTTAGAAGTATCCCCCACATCTAGATATCTGAAGTTAGTACCAGCAGCAAAGGCCGTGGTTCAGCGCAAGCTGAGTGCGCTCCGAGACTTCCAGCGTCAGCGGCCATAGAATTTCCATCTGGACTCAGATCCCCATGCAACAGAAGATTGGCTAGAGTCTGTGGAATGAAATTTTAGTTCGGTACGGACACTAGAAGACTTGATGGTATCCCTTCCTACTATCCTTTTCCTTGGGATGGTCGGACGTTGGTGGGGGTTGGTTACACAGACCCACGACGAGTCGTCTCTCACTTGGGATATCTTCCTGCAGCTTTTTCGGGAGCATTACTACCCCTCTTGTTTACACTCCATTCAGATTCAAGAGCTTATCAAGTTTAAGTAGGTGGGATGACTGTGGAATAGTAATCAGCCCGATTTACTGATCTGACATGCTACTCACAGGATACGATCCGTGCTAGTTACTTTGGGGTGTGGAAGTTTGAGAAGCGTCTTTACAGGGAGATTTGTTCTAGTGTAGTGCCCCTATGTATCCCCACTTATGCTGGGGTGCTAGATCTGGCGCTCATGATAGAGAGCTTCTTTGCAAATGGACACCAGCTGGCAGGGCCTAATTGTGGCCGCTTCAGAGAAGAGTCTTCGGTAGCTGGCAGGCGACAGAGAGCAGAGCCTCTTTCGGGGAGACCCTTCCTTGAGCAGACTCAGGGGTAGGGTCGTACACCATAGTGGCGCCGTAGAGCACTGGGGTAGTCATGAGAGTGTCAGTTCTATGATTGTGATGGATGGGGTCACCTAGCACAGGACTGCCAGACCAGGCGTACCGAAAAGCCATGGCAGGAAGTGGCCACACTACATCGACAGAGGCAGTGCTGTGACTAGGGATCTCCCAAGTGAGGATAGGGTTGTCCTTAGGGAGGCAGTGCAGGAAGAGCGGTAGGACCTATAGGTTGGGGATGGAATTTTGAGTTCCTTCCACTGCCACCACTAGGCGGCCCACACAAGGCTCAGGGAGTTGGCGGTAGGGGCCACAGACAACTTCAGGCTATGGGTGTTCGTGACCCCCCACACACGAGATGGCCTGAGGTACGCTTTGTGTTTACTGTACGCTTTCATCAGTACTAGTAGACACATGAGCTATCCACTCTTGTATATCACTGGTTTTGTTATGGGAGTTGGAGCTTCTAGTAAAGGCACCTACACCTACACATAGCCTCAAGGTTCCTACGTGAAGTTCCTCGTTAGTGACCTTTGTTTGCAGACAGTGAGAACTTTTGTTCGGAGGAGAGAATTTCACGTGGGACCTACACGTCATCACGATGGAACCTTATGATGTCATCTTGGTCATGGATTGGAATTCCATGGTTCGCGCCCTGATTGACTGTTGTCGTATACTAGTCAGATGCATCCATTCTGATGGTATGAGGTTCACTATCCTTGGTGAACCAGACCTCATGGCAGAGTAGACGGGTACTCTGAGCAGGAGACCACAACCTTTTTATCACCAGTTGGCGAGCACGGCTCTCAGAGAAGCAGACTCTACATGCACCTGTATCCCTACCGTTGTAGAGGACTACATGGAAGTCTTTCTTGAGGATGTCCCAGGACTACAATCGAGGAGAGAGATGGAGTTTTGCATTGACTTGCAGCCGGAGACTGCCCCGATATCATGTGCAACATATCGGATGACACCAACAAAGCTTCGGGAGATACCACTTCAGTTGGAGGACCTTCATGAGAAGGGTTTCATCAGGCCAAGTTTGTCCCCCTGGGTAGCTCTGGTTTTGTTTATGAAAAAGGAAAATGGGAGTCTACGTATTTGTGTGGATTATCGTCACCTGAATCAGGACACAATAAAGAACAAGTACCCTTTTATGAGGATTGATGACCTCTTCGACCAGTTTAGAGGTTCGAAGTGGTTCTCCAAGATTGATCTTTGATATGTCTACCACCAGGTGTGGGTTCGTGAGTCTAACATCCCGAAGTTGGATTTTTCGTTTTCGTTATAGGTACTACAATTTTATGGTGATTCCCTTTGGTGTGACAAATTCCCCCTCCATTTTCATGGTTTTGATGAACAGGATCTTCTAGCCGTATATGGACCGATTTTTGGTTTCCTTTATTGACGACATACTTATATACTCTACGATGGAGGAGGAGCACGTGGAGCATTTGAGGATGGTCCTAGACTTACTCTGGGAGCACCTACTATATGAGAAGCTCTCGAAGTGTCAGTTCTAAATTCATGAGTGTCACTTTCTGGGGCATGCCATTTTAGAACAGGGTTTAGCTGTAGATCCCACAATGATAGAGGGAGTGCTTGCTTGGGATCCACCCAAGAATGCGTCTGAGGTGCGGAGATTCCTTGGCTTGGCAGGGTACTAAAGGAGGTTCGTGGAAGACTTATACAGGATTTCTGCCCCTTTGAACGCATTGACAAGGAAGGGATGACCGTTCACCTGGACTGATCAGTGCCAGAAGGCCTTCGAGGAGTTGATGTAGGGGCTAACTAGTGCTCCAGCATTGAGGCTGCCAGAGGAGGGGGTTGAGTTCGTAATGTACTACGACGCTTCAAGATATGGGCTCGGGTGCATGCTGATGCAGTAGCGTGCAGTGATTGCATATGGGTCGAGGTGGTTGAGGTCCTATGATAATAATTATGTGACTCACGATTTGGAGCTGGCATCGCTTGTCTTCGCCTTGATTTACGGAGACACTACCTTCTGGGTGAGCATTTTGTGGATTACTCAGACCACCAGAGCCTCAAATACATCTTCACTCAGAGGGATTTAAATCTAAGGCAGAGGCGCTGCTGGATTTTCTGAAAGACTATGATTTCAAGATAGTCTACCCTCCAAGGAAGGGCAACGTAGTAGCATATGCTCTTAGAAGGAATTCCTGGGCTCATCTAGTGAGGGAAGCTTCATAGCAGTTGGCTTCCCTACATATGATATTGGTGGAGCAGGATGGTACAACTTTTCTGCAGTAGATGATACTGACTCCCTTGCTCCTTGAGTGTGTGGGACTGTCCCAGCCAGGTGATATCGATAGCGAGGTACTGAATGATCAGATATCCATGGGCGATGTACCCGATCGGTATTCCGAAGGTGGGAACTCGAGATCCTATTCCAAGGGAGATCTATAGTGCCAGTGGATATGTGGGAGGAGGTGATGTGGGAATTCCACACTTCTCCCTTTTCTATACATCCCAGTGTAGGGAAGATGTACAAAGACCATCAGTGGCAGTACTGGTTGTCTTGCATGAAGCATAGCGTAGCTGAGTTCGTTTCTCGGTGTCTAACCTTTCATTAGGTGAAGGCAGATCATCAGGTTCTGGAATGGTTGTTGCAGCCCCTTGATATCCCAGAGTGGAAGTGGAATTGCATATCTAAGGACTTCATCACATGGCTTCCACACATAGCGAAGGTCCATGATTCCACTTGGGTGATAGTGGACCAACTCATGATGTTGGCGAACTTCCTTTCCATCAGGGAGCAGAGTTTGGTGAAGAGTCTAGGGACGTTGTACATTCAGGAGATTGTCCACCTTCCTGGAGAACCCTCTACAATTTTCTCTGAACGTGATTTGTGGTTTATGTCATGATTATGGAGATGCCTGAAGAAGTCATTCAGGACTCAACTGTGGACGAGTACAACTTCCCACCCCAAGACGGACTGGCAGACCGAGCGCGCTATCCAGTTGTTGGAGGATATTCTCAGGGCATGCATGTTAGACTTTGGCCTTATCTAGGAGGATCACCTTCCCTTGGTGGAGTTTTCATATAATAACAGTTACCACTCTACTATCAGCATAGCACCTTTTGGGGAATTCTACAGGATGGATCACAGCAGACGGAAGTCATGTACAGACCATCATCACATGCCTTTGGAGTTCGATCAGGGGGACCATTTCTTTTTGAGAGTCTCCCTACAGCATTGAAATTGGAGGTTCATTCGGGGAGGCAAGCTATCCCCGTGGTCTATTAGGGCCTTTTAGATCATGTGTATGGTTGGTGAGGTTGCCTACCGTCTTTCTCTACCCCCACAGCTGGAGAGGGTACATGATGTCTTCCACCTGTCGCAGCTAAGGAAATATTTTCACGACCCCATGCACGTTATCGACTTGGGAGAGATGGACATTGTGGATGGAGCAACCTTTTCAGAGCACCCAGTGGCGATTGAGGACTGGAAGGAGCAGACTCTGTGTGGATGGATCATTCCTTTGGTTCGTGTGTTGTGGCAGCACAAGAGGGTACATGAGAGCACCTGTGAACAGGAGACCCAGATGCAGGCTCAGTATCCCGAGTTCTTTTTTTAGTTTTTTTTTTGGGAAAGAAAAACATGAAGGAGATAATGATGTAAGAACCTAGGTGTTGAGACAGTAAGACTTTGAAATTTTCTTGATGTTATTCCAGAGTAGGGCATTCAAACGGCGTGTGATTTCGAGCCATTGTGTGTCCAGAATTAAATTTTAAGTGCCTTCACACTAGACATGACAAATAAACCGAATAACTCTTAAACGGTTGCTCGGATGGGAAAATTGAGGGCACTGTTGAGTCTAGAGTGTGTTGTTTACCCTACGAGGGGTGTAACTTTCGTGGGTGCGGCCGTTCTGGGGAAAACGCCACCAGGGGTGTTTTTGTAATTTAGTGGCCTCAGGTGTAAACTTTATAACATCTGAACAGAGGCTCAAATTAAAATTCCCAGACCACCTTTGCACTCATAATGTGGATTTTACCTTATGGGATGCTTAAACTCGACCCCATCGAGAGTTCAGGTATGGGGCTACTGTTGGGTGTTTAAAAATTAATTAAATTTTAATTAAGTTTCCTACTTAAACACTTCCACCGCCCCCCCTTATTAACCCCTTAGAATTATCTAGAGAAATAAATCCCAAAAAGGGAGAAACATTCTTCAAGTTACTCCCCAAAAAGGCATTGGAGGATCCGGTAGGTCATTTGTGAAGCGACGGGCTACACCCAGCTTGGTAGGATTTTCCATTTTCATTTTAAACTTCTGCATTTTCTTAGAACAAATAATACAGAGTCTAATTGCTGTTTAATTGTATTGAGAATTCCATATATACATAGTGTTTGATTGGAGCTTTCTAATGCTTTTTTTGGATCGAAAATCTGAGTCCCATGACGTCTGGGGGAGCCCTGGGAACTTTTCTGGAAAAACCTTGGTTTTCCAGCTGTTCCAGGGTGGTCTGGCGAGTCCAGGCGGCGACATGGGTCCTCGGTAGTTGGTGGAGGTGTGGAGGCTGCCCAGGCAGTGGTGCAACTACCCAGCGGTCGATTCAGGTGAGCGAGATAATGGCCCAGTGGTCCGGGCCGCGGGAGGGCGCGCTGTCTGGCTTCGCCGTACGACACGCGAGTCCGGGGTCGTCACGACCCCTAGAGCCGAATGAGACCCGCAAAGAGCAGGTCTCGTGGAAAAGGACTGGGCCGGCTTAAGCCGGTCCCGGTGAAGAGTTTCGGTCCGCCTGGTGAATCACGGGCCATGGACTGCCGGTCTAAACAGGTGGACCGGACCGAACCGGTCTGGCCCACTCCGTCTCCGTCCATTGACATTAAAACATCTGTAATTCTCAAACTGGGTATCATAATTTCTTGTTTTTTGAGGAAACACAATCCTTGGATCAATACGGTGGTCTTGAAATGGTCTCAAGGATTTTTAATTTCTAAGATGGGGGGCTCGGTGGCGTGACACACCCGTTAAGTATTATTTAATGCCTCGCTGAGATTTTTCTTTCAGATGGCGAGAGCACTTCCGGAGTCTGTTTTAGGTGCCGTCAGTGGTGTTGTGACCCAGGAGTCGAGGAGAAGTTGTATAGGGTGGTTTTAGGCATTGAATCTAGAGTTGAGTTGTGGGTCCCATGTGACGTCTTTTATGTTGTGTGTAGCGTCTTGCGCTTTTTTCACCAGATGTCCGTTCAATGTGAATGAATATTCAAGTTTTCATGTTTTTCCTAGAGAATCGTGATGGCGCAGTTCACCCGACCTTTTTTGGGACCGAGGTGGGGGACCCTTGAGATGATGTATGGGAGAAAAGCGGTGTTGAATAACCTTTCCGTCGAGAGTTCGTTTCGAACGAGTAAATAGTCTATCTTGCGTTTTTTTCCTCCAGGATTACAATAGTGTAATTTATTTGGGCATGCGGAACCTCATTTGAGATCTCATTATATGTGGATACATGAAAGGGCATTGTTCGGAGGTTAAATTGACACCTGTCGAACCAATGAATTGTAGTGATGTCAGTGACACCCAGTAATGATATGGGCAGTGTGGAGTTATCAGACCAGTTTCAGGTCTACCCTCCGGCGGGGCTAGACAGTGGGTTACCCACCAGCATATCAGGTTTTACCCTCCAGTGGGGGCCGGGAAGTAGGTTACCCATTGACCTTAAGGTTTACCCCCCAGTGAGGCTGGGCAATGGGTTACCCATTGACCCTAGGGTTTACCCTCCAGCGGGGTTGGGCAGTGGGTTACACAATGACCTCTTAGGGTTTACCCTCCAGCTGGGCTGGGCAGTGGGTTACCCGATGACTTCTTTCAGACTCATCACTTTCAATGAGGCCAGTTAGTTACTTTTCCCCCATGATTATTGGATCAGGACCCTTGGTTGTACGATTTACTGATGAGACAGCTTTGACGTGCGAGGCAATTGGGTATCAGTGAAGGACATCCTTAGAACTGTTGTAGACTTTTCCAGGGATGAGCTTGGAGATAGAGATCCCCTTACACACTCGTTTGGGTTTCCTGTTGATCACACACACACACACACACACATATATATATACACCCTACTTTTGATCCCAATCCTTGGGTTTAGTTAATCTCGTTCTAGGAGGGTCAATGATGCACGACATATTCCACGTGCTTTCCATGTTTAGCCTTTCTTGGTTTGGACGAGTCTACTCCCTTTCTTTTGTTGTGTTGAGCTACACTCTCTATCTATTGTACTGTTACACTCTTTTTTGTTCTGTCTATTTATCACCATTTTAGTACCTCCTTTGTTACTACCTAGAGCTTTCAGGGAATCCTACTGTGTATCTGTATACTCACCCCTACTTGGGATTTTACCGCACTTGGTGTGACCTTGAAGACGACGAACAGGATGACCGAGACTAGGGAGGAGCGTAGAGGAAATAGGAGCTTGGGATACGTTCAGTGGTTGTAGTAGGACCTTCTGGTGTGAGACTCACCAGCTGTTTACTTTTGAATACCTGTTGCCGGGTTGTGGCACCTTTCAGGATGGTAACATGTTTTTCTCTGTTCTATTCAGTTATCTTGTTAGTAATTTTCAGCACTTTACTTATTCTAATTAGAAGTAGATGCATGATTTGTGGTTGGGTTATAATTGTTTTCACTTTGGATTCCTTGTTACTCTGCACTTTCTGTATTGAGTGGGATGTGTGCATGTGTACAAGTACTTAGAAAACGGCCTCTTCGGGATTGTTACACCTTCAATACTTGTCACCAGCCCCTGTCCTATGAAGGCGGGCTTGGGGTAGTCGCGGATCGAGATAGGTGGGGTATGGTCATGAAAATCAATATATCTAATGTATGGTTATATAGATATGTAATCAGAGAAAGATATAGTTATCCTTAGGAGACTAGGATTAGAAAACCTCAGTAAGAACCCAAAGGAAATGTCTAAGTATAGGTTACAATCTTAGTGCTTTATTAATGACTATGAATAAACTAGGATAAAACCAAAAGTGTCCTGAATTGAAATTTTACTATTCATTATGTGGTTTTCCAATTATTATTAGTGTTTCTCACACAATGATTCTTGGTTTTAGTCAATGGTTGGAACCTGAAGGAACCACATTAATGCTAAATGTGACGGGTAATTCCACAATTTTATTCCTAAGCAACCTAGTGTTATGGGAGATAGAATGAAAAATCATGTAGATATGATCACACAACATTCTCATGCAATGAATCATGAAGGACATCCAAACATTCCAAGGAGGGAGCAACATTATTTTGAGTCCTTCATGAGGAAGCATCCACATTCTTTCAGCGGGTCTTCTGATACAAGATTGGATTAATAATGGATATGTAAAACTAAAATGATATTTTATGTTCTACAGTGTTCTGAACTAGATAAATTAATCCTAGTAGTCTATAATTTTGAAGGTGATGCAGACTAATGGTGGAATATAATCAAGAATATGGGGCAAAGAGATGAAATTTAGTCCATGGAATGGTTTGAGTTCAAGAAAATATGTTTCAATAAGTATATTAGTCATATTCTTTGAAAAAATATGGAGATGGAGTTCCTTGAACATAAGAAAAAGGGTGAGGAATATGTTGGTACCTTTGAATAAAATTTTAAAATAAATGAAAGTTATTCATTTGGAATTATTATTCCACATGATATTAAAATTGATCGACTATTTAGTGGATTAAAATAAAGACTCTGAAGGGAATTATCCATAAGAGACTTTTATAGCTACGAGGAAATAATTCAATGTTCTCTCAAGGTTGAGATGGAGATTAGAATAACCAATCAGATTTATGGGTTTGATAAGAAGAGAAAAATGGAATTAAAAATAAAATCCATAGTCCACACAAAAATAAAGATGAGTATTCTGTTATTCTCAATTTGTGGAAAGAATCATGGGGGATATTTTCTTAAAGGTAATAGTAAATTATTTATGTCTGAAAAATAAAGTCAACATTTAGTTGAATTTTAAAGTGGTAGGAAAAATATTTCTATTAATATGAATAGAGAAAATGCTATATAGAATACACCTTTTACACTTTCATGCTATATGTTATAAGAAATGGGGTATTATGAAAATAAATTCTGTAATCGAAGGGTTATTGATGATGATAAATGTTAGAAAACTTATAAGTCGAATGAAAAAGGAATGTCACATTCCATCACTTTTGGAAATGTGAAGTACGATAATGATGTGCTGGAAGGTACACCTACCATCCATTCTAAGGTATCAAATGTTTTATTTGATTATGTATACACCCACTCTTTTATATATGAATAATTTTATAAGGGTATCACTGTATTACCTCAACAATTAGATATTGAGTTAGTTGTGATAACTCTTAATGGAACAATAGTCACATCAAAAGATTATAATTATTCTTTGGTTGATGTTTGTGGGAAAGTGATTCAAGAAAATCTATTGGTCCTTAATATAGTGTAATTTTATGTGATTCCTGGTATGGATATAATTTCCCTATATGGAGCTCATATCAATTTCCAATGGACATAAGTCACATTTCACATTACAGATAAATATATGATCATTTATCAATGCAAGTATAATTATCATCTTATAGTAAATATTTCTTCAATCTTACGGGTCTTGATCAATATAAATAATGTTTATCTGTCTGAAATGGTAATAGAGAAACTCACTCTTAAGAACAAACCCATTGTATGAGATTTTGATGGTATATTTCTAGATGAATTTATAGGTTTACCACTAAATCATGTAGTTTAGTTTTCAATAGAATGCATACCAGGTTCTATGTCTGTTTCAAAGACTCCTTATACAACGACCTCAATTATGTTGATGGAATTGAAGAAGAAACATTAAGAGAATCCTAATAAGGGATTAATACACCCTTGGGAATCACCATGGGTAGCACCTATTATGTTTTTTAAGAAGAAAGATGGATCAATGATAATCTTCATTGATTACTGAGAACTTAACAAGATCAATACCAATAAAAATATCATCTTTCCAACATTAAATAATTATTCGACCAATTATGAGCAGATCAATAATTTTCAAAATTGATCTCAATTCATGATTTCATCAATTAAGGGTCAAGAAGGATGATATACCAATGATGATATTTCATATAAGGTATTGACACTATGATTTCATATTTATTCCTTTTGGTCTTACTAATTACCCTACTATCTTCATAGATTTAATGAATATAGTCTTTAGAGACCATCTTGATTAGTTTCTAGTGGTCTTTATTGATGATATTCTAGCCTATTCGAAGAGCAAGGAAGAACACGAAGGCCACTTGATAATTGCACAGAAGACCCTGAGAATGGTAAATCTTTATGAAAAATTTACCAAGTGTGAATTATGTATTTAGAAAGTTGAATTTCTAAGTCACATAATTTTTGGAGATGGGATATCTGTGGATCAATCAAAAATAGAACTTGTTGAAATTTGACCGAGAAAAAAATGGTAACTGAGATCAAGGGATTTCTTGGTTTGGTTGGATATTATCGACATTTTGTGAAAGATTTTTCATGATTATCTAATCCACTCACAAAGTTGACTCAGCAAGGAGTTATGTTCATATGGACGGAGGAATGTGAATTGAATTTTTATGAGGTAAATAGAAGGTTAGTTAGTGAACATATGCTCACAATACCTTTTAGTATATAATGTTTCTTGATCTACAGTGATAAATCCCAGAGAGTTCTAGGATGTTTTCTCATGAAAATTTATATGTTGATAGCTTATTCATCATGACAGTTGAAAATCCATGAGAAAAATTACCCAACTCGTGATTTGGAGTTAGCTATTGTAATATCTGAATTAAAGATATGGAAGAATTATCTATGTGGTGAAAGATTTGATATTTATTCTTGATCATAAAAGTTTAAACTATATTTTCACAAAAATGGGGATAAATATATGCCAAATAATATGGTTGGAATTGATTGAAGAATATGACTTCTCAAGAAATATCCACCTTGAGAAAGTGGACATGGTGGAAGATTCTTTGAGTTGACAAGACTATGCTAGCCTATCTGTGATAAGGATCACAAAAGATCCAACATTTATTGATTTTTAAAGGATATATCTGTAAATTTTATTAGAAGGGGATAGACATAGTCTTTGTTAAATAAGTTTTTAACCATATATATAAATGCAGATTATAGAGGTGTAGGAAGAAGGTGCACAGAATCAAAATAAGGAGAGAAATATTCATGAATTCAAACTAGATTGCAATGGAATAATATGTTTTAGGAATCGGGTTTGTATTCCTCCCACATCAAAATTAAAGAAAGATATAATAGATGAGTCTCATAGTTCTTTATTTTATTTTCACCTAGGATGCACAATAATATATAGGGACCTGAAAGAGTATTTTATGTGGGATGGAATGAAATGAGATGTTGTTGAATATGTCTCTTAATGCTTGGTTTTTCATCAAGTTAAGACGTTGAGACAGAATTCTAATGGGATGTTACCACCATTAACCAGACTAGATTGAAAGTATAAAACCATCACAGTAGACTTTGTCATCAGACTTCCCAAAACATCCAAAGGAAATAATTATATTTGGGTTATAGGTTATTACCTTACAATGTCTTCACACTTCATTTCTATTAGAGTGGGTTTCTCTCTTGATCAGATTGTGAGGATATATGTAAAAGAAGTTGTGATATAGTATGGAGTACCACTTTTCATTATATTTGACCGAGATCCAAGATTTACCATGATGTTCTAGAAAAGTCTTGAGCATTCTATGGATACATAATTATGATTATACATTGCTTATCATCAATAGACAAATAGTCTGCCTGAGAAAACAGTTCAAACTCTGGATATATATTGTGAGCTTTCTCAATGGATTTCGTAGTAGGTTGGGATCAACAGGTACCATTGGGGGAATTTTCATACAATAATACCTTTCAATGTATTATTGAAATGGATCCTTATGAATCCCCTTATAGAAATAATTACATAACTCAAAATTGATGGGATGAATTTTGTCGAATTAAAGCTATTATGACATAGTCTTGTTGATGAAATGGATGAAAAGGTCATATCGATTCAGGAAAAAATATGACCATCTCAGAGACGAAAAAAACCTTTTTCTAGAAATCTAAGAATGATACTATAGTTTAAAGTGGGAGATAAGGTTTTTTTGAGAATATCTTAGAGAAATAGAGTAATGATATTTGGGAAAAAGGGAAGCTGAGCCATAGATATATCGGTACATTTTAAATATGGATCATCTTTGAAGGTAGCTTACAGATTGATGTTCCCATCGAATCTATCTTAGGATAAGGATTGTTTCCATTTATCTCTTGTGAGAATTTACATACCTTATCCTTCACATGTACTAAATTTAGATGTTGTAGCATTTGAGAAATATATTTATTATGAAGAACAATCGATATAGATTCTAGTTCGTAGTGAAAAAGTTCTACGAAACAAGACCACCCACATGGTTAATGATGTACGGTGGAACCCCCAATTTGTGGAAGCTATGTGGGAAGTTGAGGATATGATGAGGGAAGGTATATTCATATTTTTGTTTCCATGTAATGAATTTTTTTGGTGAAAGTTTTTTCAAGGGAGGTAGAATATAACACCCTGATGTTTTCATGAAAATTTTTCTTTAAATAGATTACATTCTTGAGTATCTTGTATTTAACACAATCCTGTGTTTAAACGAACCCTGAGACACTCTTATTATAGAATTAACATTATATCATTGCCTTTAGGTTTGTATGAATATGTATAACTAACTTATGAAAATGCATTATGAATTCAAAGGCTACCAATTATTTAGGAAAAAAATAAATCAATTAGATATTTTTTTTGAGTGAATTACTATTGGTAATGAAACTAATGAGATATATATGTTATATACATAATAAAATATTTTTTATATTCAAAAAATGGATATTTTATTTATTGGGAATGAATAAACCGTATTTAATGTATAAATATATATATATTTTTAAAAGGTAATTTTACACCTTTGAATAGAGAGAATATTTTAAATTATGATTTTTACACATTAATATTTTTTATGACATCATAAACATGTTATTTTTAATAGTTATATACAAATTTACTTTGGATGAATTTATGATAATTTTCTGATAACTTTCACGTTTTGATGAATAGTAAAGGTACACTAAATTTTATAAGAAATTTTTTTTTTCATCAAAATAAATCATATGGATAAATTATATTATTGAATGTATTTAAAGAAAAAATAGAATATTTTTTTAATTCAATACAATTTATGTCATTAACATTAATTTTACATTGAATTTTGATGTAAAAACCTTTAAATCATTAGCAATGTTCGAGCTTTTAAAACTCATTCTCTCTTTCTGACAACAATATTAATTTTAAATTATATAATAGAAATTATATGTTTTTAATTTAAAAATATTTATTACATATTTAAATTTAGTAGGTCTAAATTATTTAAAAATATATATTTTATTTTATGACATTTTGACTAGATACTTCATTTATTTTTATTAATACGGTAAAATGGTAAACATAGTAATTAAGTGTATGTATACTATTATAAAATTAGACTAACACTGGTATGAATATAAATGGAATAATAATCTTATTCATAAATTATACATGGGTCAAAATGGTATCCATTTTAATCTACTTGAATGAGATTTGGACATTTAATTTAATTTATTTAAAAAAATGTTAAATATTTCTCACCCAAATTTTATTAACTATTATATTTTTAAAATAAGGTTATAGTAAATATAATTTTTATTATAAGTACTAATTTTAATGCTAACATTATTTCCTTTATTTTTGTAATTTATTTTTAATTTTTAAGATAACAAAAATTACATTAATATCTTTTATTTTAATTATATTGAAATTATTTAATTGATAAAAAATAAATCGTATGGTTTTTAATAAAATAATAATACCCATTAAAAGATCAAAAAACATTATCAAATTATACTGGAAGAGTATAAATCTACCATAATCATCCAAGGGTAGATTTATGGACCATTTGGAGCATTATAGATGACATTATGACACTTATAATATTTTATTTAAAGTGATGTCAATGTTATCACCTTCTTAATTTAATAAGTATAAAAATTTAAATAATGAATTTTCTAGAAGATAATTTTGACTAAAAGTATTATTATACAATATTGTATATTTGTACTCATCTTAGTGTTTTATTTTTAGTTTTTATCTATCATATAAGAATATTAAATAATTACACAAAATTGTTGTAGTATTTATTCTATTAAGAAAAATATCAAATATATGTTATTAAAAATTTTAATGTAAATATAATTTGGGCTACTTAACATGTATAATTAAATATTGTGATGACCTTGAACTCCAAGGAATATAATAAAATTAATGGATCCAATTTATAATGTTATATTCATATTTTTATAAATAAATGAATTGAATAGTGTCGAAATCGATACTCTTGATTGTTTATCAAAATAATGTAATATTATATTACTTAAAAATCATTAAACATTTTTTAAAAATATATAATAATTATTATATGGTATATAATGATAAAATTTAAATATTCATGTTATATTTTACATCATATAAGTAAATATTTTACCCCTTTAAGTTTGAATTTTTTGTTACCGTTGTTAAAAATTAAATTGAATAACATAGTGTTAATTAAAAAGATTAGGTTTTAATTGATTTAAATACTTTTCAAAATTATATTATATTATTAGATTATAACCCTATATATTCTCATCTCCAAAATGGGGATATTTTTGCGGGGATTGTGTAGGGTTTGATTTTATTATAAATTATTATTTATGAAGTTTCCAAAAGATTCCCTCATCTAAATTGTAAAAGCGATCCTCGTCCCTCACCTCTTCAGTTCACATTTAGCCTTCAAGATCGTCCATCCCCTGAACTATTTAATTATAAACATCCATATTTATGTTATAGAGGTTTTTTCCATTATCAAATACTAACTCTAGTTCTCTAAGAATAGATTTAGAGGAAGCCCGTCGAGGAAGAGGTAATCTCTTCAACCTATTCTTTAATGTCCTTCTTCTTATAATCCATATTCATTATTTTTTTCATTATAATGTAAAAATTTTTGTGTCACTTATATACTGACATATTTTTATAATCATTTACCAACCATATTACAACTTTTATCTATCTAATGAAAAATGAAACCAGTACACAAGAATATATATGACTTTTCATCTCCATGCTGCGGTGTAATATTATTTTCACCACCACCTTATTTGAATGGTTATAATTATGTTAATAATAAATATATATGATTATTATAACAGGATATTTTTGTAAAATAATACACCCCATCCACGTCAGTTCCATTCAAAAAAATTTAAAATCATATCGTCGCTCATGCGTGCATACGACCTACCGTCTTTATGATACGACGTGATTAATTCTAAAAATACATCATTAAACCATGATTATATACATGAATGGAATGAATTAATATTATATATATTATAATAATATCTTTTTTAAAATGATATAACTATAACATAAGAATTGTAAAATGATCTTATCCAACATAACTTGCATAAGAATATAAAGTAGTTAATATTTGAGTAATGAGTGACAACAAAAGTTTACTAAAAACGGATGAAAATATGATCATATATGATATCATAAAAATTAATATGACTCTATAATAAATCAATAACATAATTTTAATGATTATAAAGAATGTTTATATACATAAAAAGGCTATCATACCTAAGGTAAGGGATAAATTTTCCATCTATTTGTTATTGGATATTTTTTATACGTAAGTATTTACTGAGTTATATTTATTATCCACTTCCATTTTTCGAGAGTGTTTAACATTATTTATATTAATTTATAATTTTTAAAATTAAAATTTTCCTATTTGGTGAATTTTTATTAAACCGCATGAAAGGAATCTTTTTTCTATATTCGATACAAGGTTTGTTTTGACCTTTTCAGTAAAAGTATGACAAAAATATTTTTTAATTTATACGGCATCAACATAATGTTATTATTTAATAATTCTTTATTAACATTAGGATTATTCTAAAAAATTTCATGTTTATTTTCAATTTAGTAATTTTAATTTAAAATTTCATTGCATCATGAGAAATAAAATGTTTTTTAAGAGTAAAGGATATTTTCATAAAGAATTAATTTCAAGTGTTTTATTAGAATTATTTTCCATATAAGATGAAATTATTTAAATAGTGTTATGTTTATATCCCTTTTATCATTAAAATTTAATTATTTTTTCTGGGGACTCATATTTATTAAATCAATTTATTTTATATGGATTATGATGGTGAAGATCTCCTCGGGTTGATTCATAATTTGATGGGGTGTTTCTGCTTCATAGAAAACCCTTTTTGGAATTCGTCTTCTGTGGTGTTAGGGTCACGACGGTGACTGGTAGTAATCAAGAAGGCTGCGGCATGAATTTCTCTAATGTGATGATCAAGATCTCCTCGGGGTTTGTTTTGGATTTGGCGGTTTGAATTCAGATTTTCATTTCCCGCCTGATTTTTAGTTTTAGAAAGGTATTGGTTTATATGTTGAAGTTTGAATTTTTGTTTGGGCGGATTTTGTTAGTGTGATTTTTGTGTGTTCTATGTTTGTGAGGTTCCCACTAACCGAAAAATTGGTTTATCTTGAAAATGAAAAAAGAGTATTTGGTGGTGATTATGATGGAATGATGTCTAAGAAACCCATGTTTGTTCCTTGGGTTATGTTATTATGAATGATTTATGTTTTTATGGCACACAAAAGAATGAAATCATTATGATATGTGTGGTACCTATATCTCCTTCCAATGAAAGGGGTAAATATTTATATCTCATGAGATAGAAATGGCGGGAATGACAAGTAAATCTAGTTTAGTAATAGGGGTCTAGAATGACAAGTAAATCTAGTTTAGTAATACGGGTCTAGAATGACAAGTAAACCTAGTTCTTTAATGGATATTTTCTACTATAATTTTTTTGGAAATTAACATTGGCTAATATGAAATGATTTTATATACTTATATGTATGAAAAATACTTCAGGTATTATTTTTTTACTTCTAGGTATTTCCATTAATTCTTGTGAACTTGTATCCCATGATATGATATCATGATCATTCATATGCAGGATAAAACATACAAATGTTATGCTCCTTGTTCTTTTGATTTTGATATGATTGATATTTTTCTTGTTTAACCATAATTAGAATTTGATCTCACCCTTTCATGTGTTTATTTTCCCCATTCCATTAATATGGTTATTGAGTAAGATATGACAAAAAGGTATCTAGTTATAAATATATAAGAAGGATAAAACGTAGAAGTTTTTTGAACCAGTTTTTTATGTTTCCCAATTTCTAAAGACACTATAACTATGAGATCATGTTGTGGATATGATATATGATGTAATGAATATACATAAATATTGAATTAATATGAATGTATTTAATGTATGGGTCATTATATTTCAAATTAGAGGACTGGTGTAGTTAACCTTTGGAGACTAGGATGAAAAAACCTTAGTAAGAACCCTATGGATATTTCTACATATAGGTTACATTCCTAGTTTTTTATAAATGACCATGAATAAGCTATTATAAAACCTAAATTTCCCTAAATTGAAATTTTATTATTGATTATGTGGTTATCAAATTGGGATTACTGTTGATCACACTATTATTATTGGTTTTAGTTAATGGATGAAACTCTATAGAACCACATTATTGCTGAATGCGACATGTAATGCAACAATTGTACTACTGAGAAACCCAATGTTATGGGAGGTGGAATGAAAAATATTCTAGCTATGATCACAGAACCTTCTCAAGATATGAATCATAGAAGAATTCCAAACATTCAAATGTAGTAGAAATATTCTATTAATTCCTTCATGAGGCATTGTCCACCTTCTTTCAGTGGGTCTTCTGATCCAAGAGTTGTTAAATAAGGTATCAATACCACTAAAACGATATTTTCAGTTCTACAATGTTTTGAACATGATAAATCCATCCTAAAATCTTATCTTTTGGAATGTGAAGTAGAAAAATGATGGAATCTTATCAAGAATATGAGGCCAATAGATGAAATTGAGTCCATAGAATGGTATAAGTTCAAGAACATATTTTTCAATAAATACTTCACTCATATTCTTTGAAAAAATATAGATATGTAGTTCATTGAACATAAGAAAAAGGATGATTAATCTATTGGTACCTACAAAGAAAATCTTACAAGGCTTGCAAGGTACGCTTCTCGAATTATTAATCAACCTAAGATAAAATTGATTTATTATTTAGTGGAACAAAAGCATTTATCTGAAGGTAATTAGACATAAGGTACTTTAACAGCTAAAAAAAATCATTCGATCTACTCTCAAGGTTGAGATGGATATTAGATTATCCCATCAGAACTATGGGTTTGATAAGAAGAGGAAATGGAATTCAAAGGAATATCCAAAGACAACACTAAAAAGAATATGAGTTTTCCCTTATGCTCAATGTGTCACAAGAAACATGAAGGAAATTTTCTTAAAGGGACTAGAAAATGTTTTCTCTGTTGAAAAAAAGGATTTCAGGTATTTGAATTCTAAAGGGATGGGAAAAATATTTCTAATAATACAAATAGAAAAAAAAGGACACACATGAATTCACCTCCTATGATTTAATGTAAAAAGTGATAGGAAATTGGAAATTATGAATATTAATTCCCTAATAGAAGGTTTATTGATGATGATCGACGTTAGGAAATACATAAGGCCAAACACAAAGGAAAGTCACATGCAATCACAGTCAGTGATGTGGGGTACGATAATAAGGTGCTAGAAGGTACACTTACCATGAACTCTAATGTATAAAATTATTTACATGATTATGGAAACCCCCAATATTTTATTTTTGAATTATTGTTTGTGGGTATAACCATATTACATCAACAATTAGATGTTGTGTTAGTTGTGACAACTCTTAATGTCACAAAAATAACATCAAAAGTTTATAATTCTTCTCTGGTTGTTGTTTGTGGGAATGTGATGATTAACAATCTAGTGATCCTTCCAATAATATAATTTTATATGATTCTTGGCATGTATTGGATTTCTCTATATGGTGTTCATAACAATTTCCAAGGGAGGGAAGTCACATTTCACATTCTAGATCAATCTATGAGAATTTACCAATGAATCGATTAACATATCCTTCCAGTATAAATTTCTATTATCTTAATGTTCTTGATCCCTATTAACAATGTTTATCTATCAAAAATAGTTAGGGAGAAGCTCACCCTTAATAATAAACCCATTGTATGTTATTTTGATGATATCTTTCCAGAGGAATTTTTAGGGTTTCCACCAAATCATGAAGCTTAGTCTTTAATAGAATTCATCTCGGGTGCTATGTCCATTTAAAAGACACCTTATAGAATGACCCCAATTAAGTAGAAGGAATTAATGAAGCAACTTCAAGAAAATCTTTTTAAGGTATTCATACACCCAAGTGTGTCACCTTGGGTCGTACCTATTTTATCCTTTTTTTAAAATATGGATCAATCAGACTCATCATTGATTATTGAGAATGTAATAAGATAACTACTCATAAAAAATATCATCATCCCTACATTGATGAATTATTCGACCAAATATGCGAAGATCTATAAATTTCCAAAATTGATCTTCATTCTAGATATCATCAATTAAGGGTTATGAAGGATGATATAACAAAGATAAAATTTTGCACATGGTATTGAAATTATGATTTAGTAGTGATGCCTTTTGGTCTTACTAATTCCCCCACTATCATAATAGATTTAATGAATAGAGTCTTTAAAAAATATCTTGTTTGTTAAAAGGGGTATTTATATATGGTATTCTTTTCCATTTTGAAGAACAAGGACGAACATGAAGGCCAATTGAGAATTTTATTGAAGACCCATAGAATGGATATGATTTATGGAAATTTTTCAAAGAGTGAATTCTGGCATTAGAATTTTTCATTTTTATGTCACAAAATTTTAGGAGATGGGATATCTGTGTATCCATCAAAAATAGAATTTTTTGAAAGTTTACTAAGACCAAAATGGTAACTGAGATTTGAATATTTCTTGGTTTGGATGGCTATTATCGAGGTTTTGTAAATGATTTTTCATGATTATATAATCCACTGACAATGTTGAATTAGAAAAGAGTGAAGTTCAAATGGATGAAGGAATATGAAGAGAGTTTCAATGAGATAAAAATAATGTTAGCAAGTGCACATGTGCTCACACTACCTTGCAGTCAATAAAGTATTATGATCTATAGTGATGATTCCATGATGGGGTTAAGATGTGATCTCATTCAAAATTATATGTTGATAGCTTATTCACCACAACAGATGAGAATCCATGAGAAAAATTACCAAACTCATGATTTGGAGTTATCTACAGTAATATTTAAATTAAAGATATGGAGGCATTATCTTTATGCTGAAAGATGTGATATTTATACTAATGATAAAAGTTTGAAGTATATTTTCACACAAAAGGAGATTAATATATACCAAAGAATATTGTTGTAGTTGATTAAATATTACAACTACTCAATAAAATACCACCCCAAGAAAGAGAACAATGTAGAAGATGCTTAGAGTTGACAAGACCATGATAACCTATCCGTGATGAGGATAAAAAAAGATCTAGAATTTATGGATTTGGAAAAAATGGATCATGACATTTTAAAGGAAGTGGATAAATATTATCTTTCTCAAATGAATTTTCAATCATCTATAAAATTTAAGATTAAGCAGGTGTATAAAGAATGTGTGTAGCTACCAAATAAGGTGAGAAATATTCCTAAATTCAACCTTGATTATGAAAGAATAATACTGTTCAGGTACCAAGTTTGTATTCCTCCCATTTCAAAATTAAAGAAGGAGATATTATATGATGCTCATAGTTCTTCATTCTATATTAACCATGGAAGTAGAAAGATGTATAGGGACATGAAAGAGTATTTCTATGGGGATTTCATGAAAATATATGTTTCCAAATATGTCTATCGATTCCTGGTTTTTCAACAAGTTAAGGCTGAGAGATAAATGTCTAATGGGATGTTACAACCATTACCCAAATCAGTTTTGTAATAGTAAAACATCACTATGGACTTTGTCATTAGACATCCCAAAACATCCAAAGGAAATAATTCTACCATGGTTATAGTTGCTTGCATTACGAAGTCTCCACTCTTCATTTCTATTAGAGAGTATTTTCCTATTTATCATCTTAAAAGGATATACATAAATTAAGTGGTAATATTTCATTGAGTACCACCTTTCATTATATCTGATCAGGATATGAGGTTTACAATGATGTTCAATAAAATTCTCCCTCATGCTCTAGATACGTAATTATGTCCCAGTGCTTCTTATTATCATCATACAGACAGTTAGTCTAAGAAGAAAATTCAAACAATGTAATAAATTTTGAGAACTTCTTCAATGGATTTCAATGTTTGTTGAGATCAGTTTCTACCATTGGGGGAATTTTCAGACAATAATTTCTTTCACTCTAGTATTCAGATGTCTCCTTATGAATCCCTTTATAGAAATAAGTTCATAACTCCAAATTTTTTGGATGAATTTGGGGGAAGAAAGCAATTATTACTAGATCTTGTTGATGAAATGGATGGAAAGGTCAGATTTATTCAAGAACACATAAGAGTAGCTCAGATTCGACAAAAAATTTATGTTGGGATATGAGAAATGATCTTGAGTTTGAAGTAGGTGATAAGGGGTTTTTATTGAATATCTATAATAAATATAGTAAATACATTTGGGGAAAAGGGAAGTTGTGCCCTAGGTATATCGGTCCCTTTGAAATTCCAGATCGTGTTGGGAAGAAAAATTACGGATTGATGCTTCCACCTAATCTCTATCAAGTTCATGATGTATTACATGTATCAATCATGAGGATATACGTACCGGATCCTTTACATGTACTAAATTCAGACGTTTTACCTTTTGAGCAATATATTTTTAATGAAGAATAACCGATAGAGATTCTAGATCGTAGTGAAAAAGTTCTACAAAACCAGACCACTAGCTTGGTTAATGTTTTATGGTAGAGCCACCAATTTGTGGAAGCTATTTTGGAAAATTATGATATTATGAGGGAGATTTATCCTCATATTTTTGTTTCCATGTGATGAATTTTTAGGGTGAAATTCAATTTAAGGGTAGTAGAATATAACACCCGGATGTTTTCATGAAATATATTTTTTAAATAATTTTAATTCTTCAGTAGCTTGCATTGAATGAAATCATGAGTTTAGAAAACAATGAGACACCCTTAGTATAAAATTACCATTATATCATATCCTTTTGGTTAGTATTATTATGTATAACTAACTTATGAAAATGCACTGTGAATTTATTAGACACAAATTATTTATGAAAAAAATTAATTATATATTCATATTTTTCAGTGAAGTACTATTTGTATTGAAATTAATGAGTCATATATGTTATATAATTAATAAAATATGTTTTATATTCAAATAATGTATATTTTTTCATAGGGTATGAAAAAACCCTATTTAATGTATAAAAAACTATATTTTTAAAGGAAATTTTATACCTTTGAATAGGGGACCCCTGTTAAATACAGATTTTGATGCATTAATTATTTTCATATGAAAAAATACAAATTTTAATTTTATCTGGGATATAACAATTTTTGTTTTATGAATTTATTATATTTTTCCGAAAACTTTCATGTTTTGATAAATAGAAAAAATACATTAAACTGTATGAAATCAACTTTTTTTCATCAAAATAATTTATATGGTTAAATTATAATATTAAATGGTTTTAGAATATAAATAGAATATTTTATCATTCAATATAATTTATTCGATTATAAATACATTTACATTTAATTCAAAGGTTAAAACATTTCAATCCTTTGTAATGTTTTATCTTTTAAAACTTTTTCTCTCTTTCGAACAATGAGATTAATATTAAATAAATTTCTAAAACAATGGGGTTCTAAATTTTGAAAATTTATTTCTATATTTGGATTAAGTAGTTCAAAATTATTTATATATATATATTTTATTTTTTGGGCATTATGAATTGTTATTTCTTTACTTTTTATTAATATGATAAAAGGGTAACCCAGAAAATTAAGGGTAAGAATACTATTATAAAACAACCTTAACAGTTGTCTTAATATTGGTGGATGATTATGTTGTGACCTTAATAATCCTTGGATTGAAATGGTATCCATTTTAATCTACTACGATGATATTAGATCATTTGATTTTTTTAACGAAAATTTAAATATTTCACCAACAAATTTTAATTAATAAATAATTTTTAATATAAGTTTATAATAAAGATAATTTTGATTATAACTAATAATTTGAAAGCTACAATGTTTTAATGTATCATGATAATTAATTTTTATTATTTTATAAGTAAATAATTACATTAATAGCTTATACATTAATGATGAAAAAATTATTTAATGGATGAAAATTATATAATATTGTTTTTATTAAAATAATAATACCCATTAAAAGATCTAAACACTTGAAAAAATGTTATTAGTTGAGCATATCACAATTATAATCATCCAAAAGTCAATTTATGGAGCATTTATAGGCTTATATAAGGGATCCTGACACTTATATTATTTTATTTAAAGTGATATTAATGTTACCACATTATTAATTTAATATGTATGACAATTTAAATATTGGATTTTAAAGAAGATAAATTCTACTAAAAGATTTCTTTTAAAGTTTTTTATATTTATATTCAACATAGTAATTTATTTTTAATTTTTATTTAACAGATAATCTTATTAAATAATTACACAAAACTATTGTAGTAATTATTTTATTAAGAGAAATATTCAATAAATGTTATTAAAAATATTAAAGTAAATATATTTTTGTCTAATTAATATGTTTAAAAAATTTTATAGATGAACTTTAACTCCATGTAAAATAATAATTTTTTTTCAAATTTAGAATTTTTTATTAATATTTTTTAAAATTTATAAATTGAATACAGTCAAAATTGATATAATTGATAGTTTATCAAAATAATATTTTTTTAAAATAATTAAGAAATCATTATATTTTTTAAAATATATATATATTAATAATTATATGGTATAAAATTATCTAATTTATTTAATTATGGTCTATTTTATATCAAATAAGTAAATATTTCACCCTTTTAATATTGAATTATTTGTTACCCTAGTAAAAAATTAAATAGAATAATTAAGTTTTAATTAAAATGATAAGGTTTAAATTGACATAAATACTTGTAAAAAATATATTTATTGATGATATTACAACCCTATCTTATAAAATATTCAATATTGGGACATTTTTTTTTGTTTTTTGGGTAGGTTTTGATTTAATTATATTTTATTATTTATGGAATTTCCAAAAGTGTCCCTCACCATAATTATAATAGGGCACCTCCTCCCACAAATCTATACTTCACATTGAGACTTCATGCTCAGAAAACCCCTTAAATTTTCTATTCTAAACTTCCCAATTTACATCATAGAGGTTCTGGTCATCTTCAATGACCATCTCTAGCACTCTAAGAAGAGAATTTGAGGATGCACGTTGAGGAAGAGGCAATCTCTTCTACTGATTCATTAAAAATTCTTTCTTTATATACTCACTCTTAATTATATGTTTGATTATAAAGTAAAAACAATAGTATCAATAATATAATGATATGTCACTATAATTATGAAACAACCATATTTCACCTTCTATCCATCCTATAAAAAATGAAATCACCACATGTGCACACGTACGACTTACCGTCTCTACATCACGGTGTCATATGTATTTCACAAACATCTTACTTAAATGAGTATAATGATGAAAATGATAACTATATATGATTATTATAACCTGATATTTATTTCTTAATACTATACACCATCTACTTCAATACCATTCAACAATTTTAGGCATTATATCATTGATTGTGTGACTGTACAACATGCTGTCTCTACGATGCGATGTGATTAATTCTACTAGATATTCATTAAAATATGATTATATACATTAATTTATTGAATAAATACTATATATATTCTAATAATATCATTATAAAAATTTTATAACTAGAACCTAATAATTGGAACATGAAATTATCAGACAAAACATGCATAAGACCATAAACCAGATAATATCTGAATAATGATTGACAATGAAATGAAAATAACCAATAAATGATAATATGATCATATATTATATAAAAAACAACTATTATTATATAATAAGTAAATAAATTTATTTAAATCACTATACATAATGTTCAGATACATACGATGGATATCTAACCTACAGTAAGAAATAATTTTGCAATCTCATTATTATTTGAGATTGTTTATACCTAAGTATTTATTGGGATATATTTATCATCCATGTCTTTGTTTCCCAAATATGTAATATTATTTATATCATTAAACAATTTTTAAAAATTAATTTTACCCTTTGGTGAATTTTTATTAAACATTATGAAAGGAATCTTTCTCTTTCTTTGAATGAGGTACCTTTTGACTTTTCATGAAAAAGTATGAGAAGAATGTTTCTATAACTTATAAGACATCAACAGGATCTTATAATTTCATAACAACATATTTATATGAAAATTAATTTAAAACATATCAGTTTTATTTTCAAATAAATTCTTTTCTTTTAAAATATGATGGAATTTTGAGAAATGAAAACGTTTTAGAAGAAGAAAATATATTTTCCTCAATAATTAATTTCAAGTGTTTGATCAAAATTATTTCCAATATAAGAAAAAATTATATAAATAGAGTTATGTTTATATTACTATAATTACTATGATTTCATTATGTTTATTATTTAATTACTTTTATGAAATCCATTTATTTTATATGCATTATGATGATATTATGTTTTACAAACCCATTTTTTTCCTTCGGTTATGCTATGAAGAAATTTTTTTGGTCTTTTTGAACATGTAATAATGGTTTCATTATGGGATGGGTGGAATATATATCTCCCTCCAATGGATTTCATAATGATTTATATCTCATGATATAGAAATTATTATAATGGGAATGAAATCTGGTTCAGTAATATATGCTTGGACTGAAAAGTAAACAGGGTTCAGTAATGAACATTGTCCACTATGATTGTATAGGAAATGAGTCTTGACAAATATGAAATGATTTTCTATTATTATGTGTATTCCAAAAAACATCTTGTCTTATGTTATTATTTTTGGTATTATTTCCATTAATTTTTATGAACTTTTATCCCATGACATGATATCACGATCTTTCATATGAAGGATAAAACTTCTAAATGTAAAGTTTTTATGTATTATGATTTTGATATGATTGGTATTTCCCATGATTACCCTTATAGAGCATTTGAGATCACCCTTTCATATGTTTATTTTTCCCAGGTCTTGAAGAAGGGTAGAAAGAAATATATATCAAAATGGATTACAGTAATGAAGATATTAGCATGAGACAACATATATCTTTTATGAAATAGTTGTTTATGTTTCAAACTTCTAAAGAAACTATACCAATATGGTCCTTCAATGACATTATTATATGTTGTAACAAATATAATTAAGTATTGAAGTAATATAAATATGTGTGAAGTATGGGTTGTTGAGCATCATTTCTACAGGGATCCTGAAAAATATATTTAATAAAAAATAACAACGTAGACTCCAGAAACACATAGTTATTGATTAGTTTTCATTATTAGTATCGAATAAAAGGGTTCACATAGGATCCAAAATCATATTATTATTGGAACATATGATTCATACATACATTACATTTTAAAAATCAAGGTATATGATGAACACATTTTGATTAAATTATTATACCTTAAATTGAATCCCTAAAAAACAAAACATATTTAACGACTATGTTTCCTGGGTAAAGTAAAACAAATAAAGGGGATCTTATATTTTTAATAAAGACAAGAATACAACAGAATATATCAAAATATAAACAAGAAACATGTGATATTTTAGGAATAAATAAATAAAAGGAATCTATAATCCTCTAAAATGATTGAATGTTATATTCATAAAAATATTTGAAATCATGGATAACAAAAATCATTGATCTCATACTAATTAAATTTATAGTACTGAATATCAAAAAATGTTTTCGAGGCCATAGTAAAAAAACCACTATACTAATATAGGGATAGGTATACACCAAAAAAGTTTAGTTTTGTCTCATGATACGATTTGATGAATCAATGGGCTATTTAATTCTGGTCCAAACCCATCATTTAATTTTGTTCAATAAATTATAAATAAGGGTTGATAAAACAACTCATACAATTCCCTATGGAACCTCTGGATGAAGAAAAACATTGCAAACTAAATAAAATTTTTTTTCCAAAATATACATCCTTTTTTAAATAAATAATGTGGATTTATGTTTGATCATACCTTAATCAAAATACATGTCATGGGGGTATCTTTATAATAACTATAAGTTACTTTATTCGAGAAATATACTCGAGAGGGTTCATAAAATGTACAAGGATAAAAATAGAAGATACCATCAGTGTTCAAATGTTTATATTTTCTAGAGGATGATGAAAATTTAAATAAAATCTTTCTTTATGTGTCACGACTTATCCCCCGAGCCCCATGCCATGACTATATCAATCCCTCCTTCTATAAGACAGGGGATGGTGACTAGCACCGAAGGCATATTCCATAAAAATGGGAAGGCATTTCCTTTTAAACCTGTAACACACACAACCTATCACACAACAAGATAACTCAAGTAAACTAAATAGTAAACAGAGTGAGTATAGCCTGTAAAAAGAGGCTAGATTACCAGCCCAACAGGAAAGTACAAGGAAAACTGGAAAGTAAAAGACTAATAATAGGTGAAAATAAACTCTTGGATCGTCTACCATGGATCCTACCTGAAGGGTAGGTACAACTCATGAATGGTCGTCTCTGCGGTTCCCCTTGTTTAACGTCCACCGCCGAGCTACCTCCAATCCTTGTACCGTCTTCCTTAGTCAGTGATGTACTTCATTTACAAAAAACACAACGATGTGTGGGATAGCCCTTACCGGGGTGAGTATAATGATACTCAGTAGGTACCCTGAGACCCTCAAGGTCTCACAAAATCCACAAATGATAAACCAAAATGGAAGGAAACAACTAATAACCTTACTTAACTATATGCCTATACATATACCTAAATTATCATGTAAACTCCTCTCAATCATGTGGAAAATACAGAGTCCAAATCCAAAGCCCCAAACTCAACTGTTCCACAAAGGAAGAAATACCATGAATCCATTTAACAAATAGGCATGCCGCACAGAAGAATACCACCCAGGTATTACTAGGAAGGAAAGTACCACACAAGTACAAACTGAGATCACACCAGTTATAACTTAAGTACAGTAGTAGAGACGATAATAATTAACTACTGAATCATCTCACTCTTTTAAGAGGAAGACCCACACAAGATCACCCGGTGCTGAACGACACAGGATCGCTCGGTGCTGACCCACACATGATCGCTAGGTGCTGACCCACATCAGATCTCTAGGCACATACCCATACAAGATCGTTAAGTGTTGACCCACATAGGATCGCTCAGTGTTGACCCACACATGATCTCTCTTCATTATTTAGGTTAAATCCAACTACTGGGTTTCATCAATATGCTTACTCATCTCTGAGAGGGTCTGCTCCACATGACACTGGTCGATACATCAACTACCACGTAGTCTCACGAAGAATTATCTCAAAGGACTGCGACATCATAGGGGTCTCAAAACAAAAGAAATTTCATCAATCGGGTGCCCGGTATATGAGTTATTAGCCTTTTAGTCCCGAGGGCCAAGTTGCATTCATGCTCGATCCAACCTGACTGTATTCCTACTTTAGAAAAATCTCTAGTGTGGTATACTCAGAGGGACCTTCTATCTCAAAGGATTCTAATGTCACTGACGATTTTTCAAACAGATGTCTGATGCCAAAGTTATGGCCAAAAGAGCGTAAATGGGTCGTAGTGGGTCCAGGTCTGGTCCGACCAGGTCAGACCGACCCTGCCCGACCCGACTTGGGCCGACTCGTTTTGGGTCGACCCAGCACAACCTGATGTGTCTGGTCTGGTCCGTGTTGTGTCCCAACCTGTAGGGTGGTCTGGCCCACGCTAGGCGGACTAACCCGTTGGGTCGTTCGACCCGTGCTGAGCGTCCTGGTTTAGCAGCACAGAGGCCATGGCACAGCGCATCAGGGATGTGGGGCAGCGTGAGGCCCCATGGCAGCCTAAGGCCACGAGTCTACGTGGCGGGGCTGCAGGGCAGCGTAGCCATGGACATTTCGAGGTTGTAGGTGCCTCGGGGCGGCACAAGGCCGCAGGGCAGCGCGACGAAGCCGGGGGTGGTGCGGCGAGGCCTCCGATGGAGGAGGCCTCAGGGCGGCGGTGCCATGTGGCAGTGGAGGCCGCAGGCGGCGATGGTCGTAGATGGCAGAGGCCATGGACTGGTGGAGCGCCATGGGGCGGGGGGCACCGTGCCTCCATCGGCAGCTGGCTTGACGATCGTCCCTTCTTTTGTCACCTTCTTCGAGGTTCTCGAGTTCCACCAATGCCAACCGCTGGCACTGATCACCGTCACCATTGCGAAGAACACACAATAGAAACAACATTTGTGGAGAGGACATGCCATGTTTGTTTTGCCCGCACTCTTTGAGTTTGGGCAGTTGAAATCAGCTATAATTTCTTCCTTGTTTCACAAATAATTTCCAAGAATGGGAACAGTACAAATTCAACATCCACCCTACATTGATGATTTGGTTGAAGATTTTCCACGATTGAGATGGTTTGGCATTTTTCGATCCTGCATCAAGTCTCATTTCACAATGTCGGTGAGGAGACGAAAAGATGAAGTCAGTGACGACAGCGTTTCCTTGACCATTTGTTCATTTTTTCACTTGGTATCCTTCAACGAAGTTTAGAGAAATGCTCGTCAAAGGAGAATATTTCATCATTGGCGTTCTTTGTTGGAGGATGTGTTCCTCCAAGTTCTCCCAAGCTCCCAGATTTGCCAATAATTAATTTCCCCCAACCCACCTAAAAGAAAAGGTAGCCAATATAATAGAATATGTTGGCATAATTTCAAATTGGAATTAATTAATTAATTGAGTTGGTGTATTAATTAATGATGGTGTCATAATTAATGAAGTGGATGTTCAAGAGACTTCCCCTTGTTTAAGTGGGAGGTTCAAAGGGGTTTAATCTCGGGTGGTCCCCACCACCATAACCTCTCATTGGAGGTTTTAGGTTTGGTGGTACCCATCTCTATAACCTCAAGGGGAGGTTTAATTATAGTGGTCCCCTCCTCTCAACATCAACAATGATTTTCAAAATGAAATAAAAATAAAATGTGACACTATTTTATTTTATTTTATTCTCTCATGAAAAAGTGAAAAACTAATTTCTTCACCTCGACCTACTACGATCGAGGTGAAGGTCTCTTTAAGAGAATACTGGCGCTGCGAGTTCAACGGTGCCTTCAAATTTCACTTCCGAGCACCGTTCCAAAAGGTATAAAAACCCGCTCGTATGTTTACTTAACGTACCCGAAAAATAGTTCATAAATTCTTTTCGGGCAGACCAGGCCTCGAAATCACACGCCATCAATTTTTGTGGACTCGTAAAATTCCTATTTTATTATAAAAAATTACATTTAAATTCTGGGTCATTTCAATATTATTCACAAATAGTGTGTCAGTATTTGAAATAATATCCCATGGGAGTGTCATCTTCAATTAGTGTATATATTTTTTAAATTAACTACCAATACATTTAATTTTTATTAATACTAGGTAAATCAATTCCTTATATTTATACACTTCTATATATCCATAAGTGGATTTATTTTCATGTAATGTACACATACTCTTACTTGACCAATACATGGGATGGGTTTTCCACAATGGAATCGACTAGGATTACAATGGATTGTGTAACTCTTTAATGAAAGGAATATTAGGATAAATAACAATATAGACATGTAAATAACATGATATTAATAAATAATATTTTATAAAAATTCATTGTAAATATATGATCCACAGAAATGAAATAATTGGATTATATACCCTGATTCTCCATGAATTAAAATTGATATAGAAAACACAACTTTTGGACTGGGTATAAATTCAATCAAATCATATTGAATGATAAGTCATTAGTTTTATCTTTAAATTCAATAAATAAATTTAATTTCATGATAAAAAATATAAAATTGGTAGTATATACACCGTATAAATGAAATTATTTTGATAATAAGAAAAATATCTCAAAGAGAGGAAACTGAGATAGACAACCCATACCTTTGATCCCACTCAAAAAAAGTGTTCAAATAACCTGTATAATAAAAATAACAATTATAATCTTTTATTTTATAAACTCATTTTTACTAATAATATTTTTTTAAAATTTATATAATTATTCTCCACATATATATATGTTAGTCATTACATATTTTACATATCTTTTTTGAGTAATCATGATTCTTTACAAGTTGTTTCATAATAGGGTATTTTTTCTTTATTCATATCTCAAATAAAATAATTTCAAGATAAAATGAGGTACTTTAAAAGATAACATGTATTGATTTGTGACTTTCTAATTTGATTCTATTTGTTTTGTAGTTATATTGGGTGAATGTGGATTACTGTCATATTATTTCAATAATTTTAGATACCAAATATGATATTTTAATAATAATTTAATTATATAATTGCCCATTATAGAGACATTAAAATTAGTTATTTTATTATTATATTTTAATAATATAAAATTTAGGTTTCTATTTCCATTAATGATATATTTGTATATAATCATTCATGTAAGTTGGTAGACCTACCAAATATGAACATACATTAATTAATGTATAAATATTATTATAAAAGTTTTTTATATTAGATATAATATCATTATTTTAGTATATAAATTATATTATTTACATACATTTATGCTCCTGGGTATTTTTTAAATAGTTATTAATAAATATTAAATGAACTATAAGAATAATATGGAATTAAGGTATATGATAATAATAATTTTAGAATTATAATAATAATATAGATTAAAAAATTATTCAATGATCTCAACATTAAATCAAAACATCATAGGTATTATATAAAAAGAATGATATCCATTCCTGGAGGTTGTAGTCTTCTAATAATCATAAATAACACTTATTGTTTTTTAATGGTTTGAGAGAAATAAAAAATTATTATTCTATTTATAAAATTAAATCCTAGTATAATAAAGGTACTTGTTTTTTTAATTTTTTTGGATAAAATAGGCTAGTAGTAATAATATTAAGAAGATGGTGATACTTATGTCATGAGCATGAGTTTTATATTCAAAACTTCATTTGCAATAGAGGCCGTATGTTATATAGTGGTGACCACATGAAAAATTAAGTGTGAGAGGTTTATTTTAGGAACTAAATAAATTTGTTTCAATAATAAATTATATGGGATATTTTTTTTTATAAAATGGGGGATTTGTGTCCATTATATACATATAGAAAAATGAATCATTGTGAATACCATATTATTTTCAATGATATTTTTGCACTATACTTGCCTTTATGGATAAAAAGTATCATAATTGTTTAGGTTGGGGTTCATATGGGTTGATAAATCCTTAAAATATATTTTAAATACATTTTTTAAACATTTTTGTGTTATTAAACCGTGTATTACACCATTTTTTCTTTGGTAACATGTTTTTGACTAAGTAATTAATATTTTATTAAAAATATGTGGTAACTCATATTTCCAAATTAAGGTGTGATGAACCAAAATAAAATATATATTTAATACAATTCAATTTTAGGATACGATAAAATTTATTTTTAAATTGAAAAATAAAATAAAATAAAAATAGTTTTCCATAAAAAAATGTTTCTTATAAAAATTATTTTTCACAATTAAGTGTTCTGAATAATAATTGGTATTGGTTATTGAATAAATTTTTGAATCCTTGTATCATTATTACACATTAATTCAAGATTTATTACATTATGTTCCACTTATTAAAACCCTATACATCAAGGGGCCTTTTCCTTTGATAGATTAACTACAAAACAAAACAACATAAAACATGGATAAATAATTTATTTAAAATATTCTTTAAATTCTCTAAAAAGAAAAAATTCCCTTAAAAATACATGGTAAAATGTGGGAATGTACATAAAAAGGGAATATCTTGGTCCACCCATCTAATAAGATATAACAAGATCACTCAATAGCATCTAGGTGCACTAATCATATATAAAATCCAATAACTATAAAATGAATAATGTATATAGAAATTATATCATAAAACTCAGATAAAAAATAATTATTAATTTATAACTTGATTAACCTATTTCAAAAATGGATTTAATGTAAATATTATTAACATATGATTAGCCTACAGAAAAGAAATAGGTTCTATAAATTTTTCTATGAAACATGATTCACCCATGGAAGAGAAACTGTTTCCGTGAAAATATATCTGAAACAAGATTAACATAAGGAAAAGAATTGGGTTCCAAACCAATATCTTTGAAACTTTAATTACACTTGTAAATGAAATTTTTTCCCGAACAATGTCATTGAATCATGATTAACAAGTAAAAAATAAACAGGTTCTATTAAAATCTCTTTAAAACAACCATAATCCGTCCAAAAAAAGAATGAGGATGGTATAAATACAAAATATCCCATGTGGATCATAATTGAAATAAAAGTTTTTTTAAAATTACTGAATTTAAATACCATAAAGAATCAATAAAAAATTGAATAAAATAAAATTTTATTTATAAAATAACTTTTAAAAACATATAATGTCATAAAATGTTATAAAAATATTTTTCTTTGAAAACAAACTTTGTAACATATAAATAAATATTTTAAAAACACTTTTAAAACATTTCTTAGGTAAAATATAATTTTTTTTTATTTTTTTAAAACATAAATAATTTATAAAATTATATTATATGAAAACAACTTTTAAAAACAATTAATTTTTAGAATATTAGGATAAAATATTTTTTAAAAGATATCCATTTAAAACTAAAAATTATGCATCAAATAAGTTTTCATAATTTTGGAAGGTAATTTTACATATTCCATAAATGTTAAATAACATTCCTTTTTCACTGAGAAAAGGTTTAAAAGTGCATTGTTTAAAAAATAATAATATTCATTTCACATTTTTTGTAAAATAAAAAACTCCATTATTTGGAAAACATCATGAAGGTTCATTTTAAAAAAATTAAAAAGAGAGAAAATTTATTAAAATTTATTTTTATAAATAAGTGAGGACTAAAAATAATTATTGAAATTTTTTTTACAAATTTTTTTTTGAGTAAAATAAATTTCTAACCAATGAGAGAAATAATGTCACATTTCCTTAAAAATATTTTTAGAATTATTTTTAGTATCAAATCATGTCAAAATGTTATTATTAATTTTAAATATCATGAATAAATATATTAGATTAAAATTCACGATTTTATTGAGATATTGGTTATATGATTTCATCATTGGAATCATAATTATAAATAATCTCGAAAAAATATGAGATTCTACCATAAGACAGTTCACACATTGGTAAATTTGAATTGTAATACCCATGAACGAATAAAATTAAATGAAACATATAATAAAATTAAAATAAATATATTAATTACATAAAATGTTTATGGGTCTGACTATACATCTTATAAAAGATAATGGGTCTATAACATAACATACTTCTCAAAGAAGGAAAACTGAGATAATAATTCCTTGTATGTTTCATAACTATGAAACTGTATACCCCATTGAATAGAGATCATAAAATGGATATATAAATCCCCATAAATTTATGTATAAGAATCATAAAATATTTTCATGGGGTTTATAGACACCAAATATAAAAAATAATTGGTGAATAATTCATAGATCTCATATAAATAAATGTGAGACAAGAAAACTGTTACCTAGAGAATGGTCAATCACGCTTGTTCTTTGTCTCCCATAATAATAATCTTATGTTAATTATTGAAATAATTATTAAAATTTTCCTAGTATAATATTCCTTTTTTCCTTTTATTCCCATGTTATATATGACTACTTAATCAATTAAATTTATATCAAATGATTTGACCATATTTAGCATATGTGTCAAAAATGAATTTGGTAGGTTGAATATGGTCAAAGAGGATGTTATATAAAAATATATAGAATAATAATCTTGGAATAAATATCATATTTTTAAATAAATTATAAATTTAAAACTCATCATGAATTGAGGTAAAGAAAAATGGGCTATGTTACAATTATGGAGACATTAGGCCAAGTGTACGCATGTGTGACATTTCCATTTTTCAATGATTACAATGGAAAAGAGGTATATAATATTTTTTCTTCCCTGAGTGATGATAATATAAGAACAAACAGATTATTCCATTAAATATACTTATATATATCCTGATATCAGTTTGGTGATGAAAATATTGTTACATCTCCTCATAAAGGCGATAGCCCACAAGTATATGAACCAAGATATCAACTTTTTAGTGTAAATAGATAAAATGATATATTACCTTTAAAGAATGATAATTATTTCATTAATATAATAATTATTTCATTTATATAACATATATTTATTATCAATACCCTTATCATCTTCCATTTAACTTTTTTCTGAAAAATGAATCGCATCGCTCCGTGAGGTAGTGGTCCACCGTACACACAAGTGACAATATCTTATACCCAATATAAAGGAAAGAAAAAATGTTATAAATGATATAATTACTCTATATAAATAATTATGTCCAAAATATTATTTATATACTTTATAACCATCATCATAACCAATTGTGATACAAGGTAATGGAAAAACGAATGACATTAGTTCGTGATGCGATAGACTGCCGTATAGATGAAAGATGATTTAATAACCCATTTGATTAAAGAGATAAAACATTTAGGTTTAAAATTAACATTATAAAATATTTTAATATTGAATATATATAGTTTTTTATATGATCATAGTTTAGGAATAATTTAATGTGGTAAAGAAATAAATAAATTTAAAACACTCATTGAAGAAGGCTACCTATTCTTCAGGTATCCTCCTTACATTTCAACCAAAGGCCTTTATAGGATGGATTTCATGAAATAATAAAGATATAGTATAAAATGAGGGAATTTAAGAAGTTATTTTGGGTGTTATTTTCTAATATTAAAGGTTTTAATGTATAAATATTAGAGGAGAGGGGGTTTAATTTTATATGTGCGGGAGAAGACACACATTGCATTTTTCAAAAGAAACGTTTGCTTTAACATTATTCATATTTCACAAGGGTCCAAAATGTAAATTTACCGAACCTTATATTTGGAATAGTAAAAATATAGGCATTAATTTTTAAGGTTCATAGTTCATTTTTACCCTTATCATTTCATTTTAACCTCCCCACGGTAAATCCATTTTTTTACTTTAACTATGATAAATATTTTTTTTTTCAGTTTTCATAATTAATATTGTTAAAAAAAATTAGATTACCTTATTATAAATTATAAATTAAAATTATTTTAAATATTGAATATATTTTCCAAATTCAATTCACATAACTGAAAATTATTAATTTAAAATTAATCTCACGTATTCAATGAGAAATCTGGGTTTGAAAAGAAAATGTCACAATGTTTTACAAGATTTTATAACAAAATTCAAAATAATGAATTATAAAATTAAAAAAAATAATATTAATTTATATAAATTTGAACTAATTTAACATTAAAAATAATTTAAAATGTAATTTAACTTTATAAATAATATAAATAAAAAGGCATTTTTCAATTAAAATTCAGTATATCTCATTATTTATCAAAAATAATAATATTTTTATAAAACAAAAATATTCACCCTAATATAATTTCTAAATTATTATTTAAAAAATTAATTTTAATTTTTTAATATAAAATTTCTATTAGTGAAAAAAACTAAATTTAAAACAAAACCTATTGACATCACGAAAAAGTGGGTTTTTGAGATGTGTATTTTTTCAATCATAAGTTGATTTTATATTAACTCTATTTATAATAGTAACCATTGTATGAATATAAATTAATATTTATTGATATATAATATATAAATTTTTAATAAACAATTCCCTCAATATGGTTTATTTTAATTAAATTAAATTGAGAAACATCATGTACTTTGAATATATTTTTAGAAAACCTTCTTTTTTTAAACCCAAAAATAAACTTATAAAAAATATAATATAAATATGATTAAAAAAATTAGTGGATTAATTATAAATAAATAATGAATGTATTATATAAAAATATAATAGGTAATTTTAATTACTTAATTTATAAAAAATAAATTAAATTTATTCAAAAATTAATATTTTTCACTATTCCCTAAAAATAAATACCTTCCAAAAAGTCCCAATCATTTTAAAAAGGAAAATTCTGATATTACAATTTAAAAAGTTAATTTCATTCTACTAATTTAATTTTATAAATGTTTCAAAAATTTATTATAACACTTTTTTCATGAAACGCTATAAAAATTATTTTTGGAGAAATTTATTTTAAATATGAAATTATTTTTGTAAAAATTTATTAATTATTTTCTAAATATTTATCTATAATTTATATGGATAAAAATATATATATTTATATATATCATAAATTATTTATTATTACTCATACCCTCCAATTTAACATCATGGTTATAAAAATTATATATATCAGGGATGATTGAAGCTCAGTTTTGCATATTGAATACGATATCGATCATAAAACCCTTGGGGATACATGTATTGAAGGATATAAAAATATTAAATTTTGTTTAAAAAATATATATCATAATGTCTCTACATGTTACATCCTCATATAATTTTAGTGGTTTCAATTTTTTATCATATAAATCTTTATTTTAAAATATTAAAATCTCATGGTTTTAAAAGATTTCATTAAACCACCATTTCATGTAATTTATGACCATTCTCTATCTAACACACTCAATCTCTACCTTAATGTTATGTAATTTTTCTAAATTCTATATATATGTCTCTCACAAAAATACCTATCTTGTTCTCACTTCCTCTTATTGGGTAATTCCATCCTTATCACATTTCTCATACTCATTCATTATAAAATTCTTTTTGATTATGATATGAATAATGTTTATGTAACCCATTTTCATTCCAAGGGAAATTTTTATGTTATTCCTTATGAATGATTCCTTCATGTGGCACACATAGATCATAAACATGTTATTATTGGTGTTCACAGAGAGTAATGGCTGATCCCAATATATCTTATGTGATGGGTGTGTCCTAGACAGTTCTCCAATACATTAGGTAATGTTATAGTATAATGAGACCTCATCAATACAATTATGATGTAAAATTAACCAATTGAATGACATTTTCCACCACGATATATTTTCAAAGAAGTTTTCTTTGATTCATTTTTATGCCATGTTATATGGTGTTTTTATAGTTTAAATTTTTACATGATCATTTGATACCATTTTCTTTATGATATTATTCTATGAAATTACTCATGAACAATTTATTTTATGATATCATGTTATACCATTAAATCTCATGTTATGTTTCTTTATCATATTTTTTTATTCATTGTGATTTTTATATCATGACTTTCACTATGTATATCTCTATTTTTTCAATGAAATATTAGGAGATCAAATAGATTTTAGGAGATCAATAGGGAGAATGAAATAATGATTCAATGATTATGTTTCCTTTTAAATAATATGATCCTAGTCTTCCTGAGACACTAGTCCTTTACAGTCCTTATTTTATATTAATGGATATTTCTATTTAAAAACCATGTTATTATATGCATAAAAGTCTTGGGTTTCCATACTTTACACATACCATTACTATCCTTATGATTCCCAAGTAAGGAGATATGGCTTTTCACTCTCATTAAACCCTTCCATAGATCTTTATGGACACCTATTGTGATGTTGAATATTTTTCATGATTTTCCATGCCAAATTTTTTGTGTGTATACCCATACATAATTCCAATCAAGTTATTATCCAAGATTTATGTATCCATAACTAGTTTGAGAATTCTATTTAAGTATCCCATACTCCATAATTTTAGTATTAAAAGTGATGAAATATGTTCTCACGTGGTATGGTTTATGTGGAACACAAATTCATTTTCATAAAATTAAATTGATGGGTGTTCACTAAATTATTTAGTCCTACAACACATTGGGTATTGTTTTTATCTCATGAGATACCATGAATGGTTCATGTGATGTTATCATAATAATTATATTTTATAAGATATCAGTGGTAAGAATTGATATATTCATATGATGTCATGATATATATTTTTTCCACAATCCTATGTTTCCTTGATTTTATCTTCTTATATCATGCTTCAATGTTATTTTTTATTATTATAACCCATTATATATCACCTTGATATACCTCTAGTGTAACATGTTTTAATTTAATCATGTTATTATTTGAATAATTTATTACTGTTCATTATTTCTCACCCAATTATTAGGTACATCCTCAGATAATTCTGTACAATTTTTGAGGAGCAATGTCATTTTATTAGAATTTTATAGAGTTTTAAATAATTTAATTGGATCCCTATTATAATTTTTTTATTATGTATCCATTTTCCTAAATACACTAGATCTCTTGATATTCGGGGATTGTATTATGTGTATAATTATGAATTAAATCATGAAATAGGGCTCATAAAATATATAGGTTTTCAAAAACCCCATGAAACCTTATGATATAAT
The DNA here is from genome assembly GCA_963277665.1 of Viscum album. NCBI lineage: Eukaryota > Viridiplantae > Streptophyta > Magnoliopsida > Santalales > Viscaceae > Viscum > Viscum album. Next base: position 1,039,366,506 of record OY728146.1, read on the forward strand.
CTATGTACATGAATCCCAAAAAACTTATTAAGATCTAATTCTCATTAGGAAGGATGTTATATATTATGGTCAGCTAGAAAACAAATACATGGATAGTTTCATGACTCTTCACTGAATACAAATTCTCAGTGCCAAATTCTGATGATATAATAATAGACATCAACTCTAGAATATAACCATGTAATCTCAAATTGGTAGGATCCTCATTTTTGTCCCTCTTCTATAGGTAGGTGATGCATAAAATAATAAACATAACAACACTTTCCATCATTTTTTGACCATATAAATTGATTCTTATGATCCAAGCACATGTTTACCACATTATAATTTACTGAAAAAAGAGAAATATGAAACTAGCTCAAAATCTCCTTAGGAACAATATATATATCTATTCTCAAACCCTAGAAGAGGATGACATGATCTGGAACATTGAAAAATGCATCTAGTCCTTTTCTTTAGGATATCAAGGCCCATAAGATCTCATAATCAATATCACCATGTTGGGTGTCCCTTACCAGTGGATGAATTATAAGTCTTTCCCCCTCTGATGGAAGGTATAAAAACTTCTCTTTATGCCACCGTATATTACCATAGTGAGGATAAATACTCATACAAATCCTCCATGAAATATGTATAATAATTTTTGTTTATGGAATCAACCAATACACTTCCCTTCAATAGATTATAATCTTTTGTGATGTTATGGCCCCATAGTAACTATAATAAGCCCCTTCTCATTAGGGTAATACTACATTTAGAGAAAATATATCTATCATTATTTTCATATTTAATGGCAGAAAACTATTTTTCAAGATGATAGTGTCTCCGCATATTCAAGGAAAATTCACCAGGTCAAAGATCCAAGTCATGAGTTGAAAAATTCTCCGTGTGTGTTATATCAATAAAATACCTTTAAATAATCCAATCTCACATCAACATTAACAAATATTCAATTCCAAATATGGAATAATTATAGTATAACTCTTACTCAAATTTATCTTTTATAAAAGAAAAAGTTACTAAACTATTTAACCCCTACTTAAAATTATATAATTCATTTAAATAATTTTTAGGCTAGTCAAAAGTATACAATTTTTTCTCAAGGACTTTATAGGTTTTCGAATTTTTTATAATTTCTAAAAAAATATCGAAAAGATATATCTCTAACCTAAGGAAACAATTTACCTCAAATATTATATTAGGTTTATCCCAATCTATTATATACTCATCCTTCATGGGATCAAATACAAACCCACATACTAATATTATATTTCCATAGAAAATGACATCATAGAACCCAAACATTCACATCAAGATCATGGCATACAACTAATTAACATGAAATTTTTCTAGGAAAATCATCATTTGATCAGCATGTTTTACCATTATTTGAGAGTAAATAAATATTTAATCAATGAAAACCACCACATGTTGGTGTAATTAATATGGTATAATTTTATTCCTTATCACAAAAAACACGAAAAATGAATTTTTTACAACAATTGAAATCTTTAAGAATGTCTATTATCCATTAAGACAAAACAAAAATAACTTCTAAAAATACTATATTTGATCCCAATGATGGTGATAATTAGAACTTAGTGTATTATTTAAGAAACATTTTACTTTTATTTTAGTTGTTTTGGGAAATCATAAAACAATAGAAAAGGGTATTTGTTTCATTAAATTCAAAAACCTCAAGAATTGATATTATATTTAATGATTCATGCTCTCATCTTGATTTATATGGAATAAAATATGAGATAGCAAAGGATACACACTAGGTATAAGAAATAATTTCTCGATAAGTTTCTACAAATCCTACATCCACTTCCTAATTTCAATTGAGCCCAAACAATATTCTATTGAATAAATAAATGAATTCCATAGGTGAAACATAAAGATAAAAGGTTCTCATGATGAGGGGTAACCATATATCGTTTCTGGGAATATATCCCAATAATGTTCCAACTCTTAAGGTTATTACTCTTACATATGTTTATGGTGAACTAATTAATGATCACTAATTTAGTCATAATCATCATAAATATTTAAAGCATTGGTCTTAAAAATATTTTATCAGGTTTCCACTCACAACTAAAGGTGAATAATAACCCATCAACCAAATTAATTGTCACCCTACAACAATATGAATCCACTAAATCCATGACTGAGAATAATAATTCCATGAAAAGGATAGTATATTAGGGACCAATATTTTTTATGTTGATATACTATGTAAAATCTCTGTATTGATAGTAATATCAGACTAATAGTGGATGAGAGTGAGTGGATGATCACCACAAATAGAAATTCCATGAAAAAGAGGACATGCAAGGAGCTATACTAGAATCTCTATCATGTAAAAAATAATACTTTAATTAAATAATATCTTGTTTTAGTGTTGATGAGTTTGAGTTTCATAACACAGAACACCCAAATCAGACCAAAAAACAAGTTAGTAACAACCTGATCAATATCATATATCTTTAACATCTAATATATCCTATAGAATCAAACATTATATTCCTATAATAGACTATAAGAAGATGGTACTTATATTAGATGATCAAAGAATCTTACACCAAAAGCTATATAAGAACTGCCATCTCTTCTTCCTAATCCATATATTAGAGGTCCGACAAATTTTCTTAATGTTGATACCTAATCTAAAAATTTTCTCATTTAAGTAGGTTCATCTACTATGCTATTATGAAAATATTCCACTTCCTACATTGTGGGTACATCTTTTATTATATGTCCTCTACCTCTAAAATTATAACATCCTCTCTATCACTATTTTGATGATTAAATATTTAATCACCCTATATCTTATCTCTGAGATCAATCTCATAAAATAATTTTCCTATGAATTTTTGATCCTTTTATTTACCATCGGTCATCTTCCTCTAATGAATCTACAAATAAAAATAACAAAATTTTATTGGAAACTCTCAATAAATAAAGAAAACTCCCAAACTCTAGAATGGGTTGGGATTAATAAGGGAATTTTCACTGCATTAATCTCTCTCTAGTAGACACTCAAATTTATGAACGTGAGGATATTTGTCAAGAATCATTTCTTGAGAGTACATCATGATGTTTATGAACAATAAATCATAATGTGTCACATTCATTCTACCATGTTTCAAGTCTAACACCTCCTATAGTTTTACTATCCTAATTGTTTATAGAAATTAATACTCTCTGAACATGTTCTCATGATCAATATAAATTATTATAATCTCATAATGAGTTTTCAGGACCAGTACCCACCAATGTCTTGCTTTCACTGAAAAATACTAATCATATGATCCCCCATCAGGTTAGTGGGATCCTAAACAAGGTGAAACATATGAGTAATTGAATCTATCCAATTTTTAGTTTCATGAAAATATGAATCACATAAAATTATAAGATGTATATAGTTATAAAACTCATGATGTGTACTAAATTCATTGGTTTTCTAATCCTAATTTTTAGGAGTAACATATATTTTGTAGGTGTTTTAGAGGACTAAAGAATGACATGAATATATATAACATCATTTAAACAATTTAAAAATTGCCTATCATAAAAACATACATTCCAATATCTTAAAGGTTCAATAAATTTTGATATTAGCAATATCAATTTCTTATTTCACATTACTTCTACAACATATCCCACATAGTTTTACTCAGATAACATCCTCTTAAACAGATTCATTATTGTGATTCCATAGGACAAAAACAAACATAAAAATGAGTGAGATTAGGTAATATTTATGATAAAATATTATAAATGAGTTATAAATGTTTAAATCATAATCTTGTGAGAAAACATGGACATGAGATAAATTTATTGTTATAGTTAATATGAAATCATGATAGTTATAAATAAAGAATCATATAATGTCAAATAACCTCAAAAGTATCACCATGGTATCATAACATATACCATAGAATAATAATATAGAAACAAGAAACTATAGTCATGGGCCAGGGAGAATAATGTTAGAATGAGTCACAAATAAAAGAATATTTGAAAAATAACATTATAAACTTATCTAAATAAAATTATGTGTATGAAAATTTTGGTGACCATATCATTAAATTCCATCCATAGAGTTTTTAAATTCTTAATTAAATCCACATATAGTGTTGTGAACATACCAATAAGGTCCATGCATATTGTTTTGAACATACCAATAATGTCCATGAATATATTTTTTATCCTAACAATATAGTCCGTGAAATTCATTTCTAATATATTAATAACTTCCACTTACAAATTTGTGACTATATCAATTTGTTAAATGCATAAAATAAAAATATCATGAAATATAATGAATCCCCAAGGAACTTGACGGCTATATGTGAGTCACTCATCACATTAATAAACTATACATATGTGTGAAATAGTAAACCAACCATTTATCCTATTGTAAAAACCCATGGAAAAAATATGCAACCTGAAACTTTTTGGATGTTTACCGTTTCTCTTCATGTAGCCTTATAGTTTGGATGGTTTGTTTGGATGAACTAAATTGATTTATATGTTTATCAGAACTTAGAATGTTCATCATAATTGAATTTTGAGAAAATATAATTATATGATTCAATGTAAATATATATCCATCAGAAGATGGAAATATACAAATGATGATATTTTAACTAAACTCAAAGAACTCATAATCTGACCATTGGAATATTTTATAGTAATTGCCGACACATTTATCTTGAATTTTTATGGAATTTTTTCTATTACATGAGAAACATGAATACTTTTTCAATTATATTATATTTTTTCTATATCTAATTTATATTGTGTTACTTTGATTGTATTTCCATTATAGATATTTTCATAGAGAATTTTGTGGTGAGATTTTCATTATAAATGCTCTATGCATACAATTCCCTAGACCCTCACTCTAAGATCCAGTACACATAAAAACATATAATAGAAACATTATTGATACCAATTATATATTCTTGAACATAAATATCTCATAATTAAATATTTCTATTCAAAAATTCCATTACATACACTGATTATAGCTTTTATGTTTAAATCTTTCGATTATTTGTAAAAATTAGAAACTAATAAATCCCATGTTATTATTAACTAATAGACATTTTTAAAAATATAATAAAAAAATTTATTTATAATAATAATTTCAATTATCCCCCAAAATCTCTTACAATTAGTTTTTTTAATATATAACAATTGCACTAATTTTCATTGTAACCTGGGAGAAACCTAAACATAAGAAGAGGTGAACTCAAACTCTGCATAAGGTAAAACATACAACTGATAAAATATTGGCATAAACATGGAATACATGATGTATTTTGAATTATTAATCATCATAGTTATATAATAAACTAAAACTTAGATCATAAAACATAAATACATATGAATGAAAATTTAAAGACCCGGAAATTTCAAGGAAATGTTTTTCTTAATTTTCTTTGGAATTTTACAAGAACCTAGTTTCCGACGGCGCATGATTCCGAGGCCCGGTGTGCCCGGAATCATTTTCCAAATTTTGGCTCGGGTACGTTCAGTGAATGAATGAGCGGGAATTTATATCTTTTGAACCGGTGCTCGGAATCAAATTCTGAGGGCACCGATGGAACCGCAGCGCCGATTTTTTCATAGGAACACCTTTTCCGCAGTTGCGTTTTATCGAGTTTAGAAGTTAGTTTTCAGTGGTTTTTAATTAAACTGAATAAAAATATGTGTTTTCCATATTTTTATTTTAAGTGGTAGTTAGAACCTCCAAGGGGAGGTTAGTGGAGGGTCCCACCCGCACATAACCTACCTTGGGTGGATGTTATAAGGTGGGTCCCACATGAGTATCAAACCCCCTTAACCCCCCTTAACTCTTGAACTCTCCATTTATGTGGATGAAACTCTCTCTCAATAAATGAGTCTCTCCACCTCCCTCTCATTAAATTTGACAACTTGAGATATTTAATTATGTGAGTTAATTTAATTTAAAACTCTTGAAATTCATAAGCTTTGTTGTGTTAATAAAACAAGTTAAGAGATTCTTTTATTTGGGTTGGAGTTTAGTTGATTGGGAGCCTTTGGAGAAAAAGCATAGGAAGTCTTGAGTTTCTTCGTTCACTACGATGAAGAACACGAAGAACGTCTCTTCCGCCACTGAATCACAACGACGCCATCTTCTTCATCGTTCTTCAACCGAGGCAAGGAAAGGGAAGCGACTCCCACAACATCTCCAACAACCTTCATCCGCGTCAAAGGAGAAGACGTCGCCCGCGAAGAACGTCGTCAATGACGATGTCACATCCGAACGCTCATCCACCAACGACGAGTACCCTTCTTCCTTTCCGACGCATGAGCATGAGAATTGGGAGTGTGTGACGAACACGACAATCGAGGAATCGATATCCGCCCTTTTTCCGAGATCATCAAAGAACGACAATTACGAGGTAGGGAATTTAAAATGTGATTGTTGGTGAACCCTCGATTACTCCCTTCTAAATATAAGAACGCGGTTCAACTAAATATTAAGTTGATCCATGCAGATTATTTTGCGGGTTGGGATTATTGTTATGATTCTTTTTATTTAAGAGGTTGTAGGGGATTGTCTTTACTTTATTTGGTTCGAGATTACTCCCTTGATTTTTATTCTTCGTGAATATGTCCAACTGCTATCGTTTAACAAGAGGGGTCCAGTCCGCACAAACACGGCAGACCCACCTACTTTTTCCATGTTGGATTTCTTTGTGGTTTGGTACGGGAAAGCGTGGTGCCGTCGCACCACGCGAAATAATGCGGCAAGGAAATTCGCGGTGTCGTCGCGCCGCATCGTGAAAAACAAACAAGGGCGCGACACCGTCGCACCACGTCGGAGAAACCCGAAGACATCCGCGGACGGAGTCGGGCCACGGTGAAGGGGCGCGGCGCCAAGGCGTCGCGCCGGAGAACCACGAAGACGACGCGTTTTGTTAATTGATGCGTGGATTGACGAGCGACGACATAACGGGGCCACAAAGTATTTTTGAAGCTTGCGTAGTAAAGTACGAGACCCAAGATGAACACTGGCTCAGACGGTTTTGAAAACGGACCACCGGAGCAACTCCGGTGGCCCGCGGAAACACCCAGAGGGGCGGGTCACCGGCGCGGCGCCGCCGGAAGAATTAGCAGCGGCGGTTGCCCCGCCGCCCTCAATTAACGGCGAGGGGCGGGCCGCGCGCACCCCCCGCTCCCCGACTTCGGCTTGACAACGCCGAGCCACGGCGGGCCGGTCGGGCCGGACCGTGCCGGCCGGGCCAGGCCAGGTCCAGTCGGGTCGGACCCAGTTCGGGCCGACCCAGGGGGGTCGGGCCGGGTCGGTCCGGGCCCAGACCCCCCGTTTTCGGACCACTTTCAGTCAAATGACCATATCTTGGGCTACGGACCTCCGATCGACACACCGTCAGTTGTGTAGAGATCCTTGGAACGACACGGGCGTTTCGGTATATTACACTCAAGGTTTCAGGGAACTTTGGGTTTGGGTGGGTTGGTTCGTACACGAAACCAACTGAGCCCTCGGAGCGGAAATGCTTATATCTTGAGCTCCGGACGTCCGATTGACGTGCCGTCTGTCTCGTTGATTTCCACTTGTTGAGACGTAACTTTTGGAATACTTTTCCCGAGTTTTGGATACAGTTGGATAGTGGTCGGGTTGGATTGTACCCGAAATCCAACCGGGCCCCTGGATCGGGAAAGCTGGTATCTTTCAGACATGACGTCTGTTTGACAAACCGTCAGAGGCATTGATGATAACGTTGAGAAACGGTCCCTATGAGTATACCCTATTATAGTTCGGGGTACAGTTGAGATACGGTCGGGATTGGTTCGCTCACGAAACCAACCGGGCCCCTGGGACGAAATGGCTAGTAACTCACAGACCGGGCATCCGATTGACGCGCCGTCTATTGCGTTGAGGTCCCTATGACGAGGAGGTCCTTTGAGATACTTCTTCATGGGACTTTGAGATACTTGGAGTATCGACTTGTAGCTCGTGGAGCGGACCCTCCCAGAGATGAGTGTGCGGAGTACGGAGACCGTGTAGCCGACTGAGACCTGACGACTGCTTGACTGACTCGACTTGGAGTGAGTCGACTAGCCCAGTGGACGGAGCACTACTTTTTGAGGTGCAGACCCATGGCGGACGGAGCACTACCTGTGTGACAGTGCAGACCCGCGGTACTCGTCCAGAGAGTACCTCAGCAGGCTAGTAGGGGGTGTGCACTACTATGTTTGGGCGGCATACCCCGGCGGGAAGCACTACTATGTTTGGGTGGCTGGCCCGCGGTACTCGACAGGAGGATTACCTCAGTAGTCATAGGTTAGTGAGCAGTACCTCAAAGTCGTGACAGGACCATTGTACACTCCAGAGACGGAGCTCTTCAGCAGTTACGGTTTCGATAATGAAAATCCTGGTTTGAGCTAAGCCTTTGACCTTTGTGTTTCCTCATGATTGAGATGGGTTACTTGATAACTTAGGTATATGTATGGGCATATTCCTGGGTAGTGGTTATCCATTGATTTCACAATCCTTGTGTTTCCTCATGATTGAGATGGGTTACTTGATAACTTAGGTATATGTATGGGAATATACCTAAGTAGAGGTTTTCTGTTGAAATCTTCTTTGTGGTTATCCTTGTTGGTTTTAGTGAGACCTTGAGAGTCTCGGGGTCCCTACTGAGTATCGTTATACTCACCCCTGCACGGGATATGCCCACACCTCATTGTGTTGGTTGCAGACAACGGTAGTGCTGACGAAGGTCGAGTGTTCGAGGACTGGACGGTACCCGGAGGTGGACTACACAACGAGTCAGTACCCGGAGGTGGACTTCACGGTGAGACAACACTCGGAGGAGGTTGACGGGCGAGAGCGTTGTGGAAGCTATCTGTACCTACCCTTCAGGTAGGATCTGTGGTGGACGATCTAGAAGCTGCGCCATCTATACCTACCCTTCAGGTAGGATCCGAGGAGGATGAACCATGAGCTTCTTCCTTTATCCATGTTGTTTGTCTTTTTCTGTTGTACTTTCGTTCAGTTGTAGCTGTACTTTCAGTTGGGTTTGTATTCTGGCCAATTTACTTTTCAGCACTTTCTTTTGTACTAAGTGTTTTACTTCCGCTTGTACTCTGTGGTGTTTTGTTTACTTTTATAAAGGCAAAGACTTCCCAGTTATTGGGATTTACGCCTTTGGTGCTAGTCACCAACCCCTGGACTATGGAAGGCGGGCTTGGGGTAGTCACGACACGGGCCCCGATGACGGGTCGTTACAAATTGGTATCAAAGAATTCGGTTCTACCGCAGAACCTATAACTCTGATATATTATTTCTTTGAAGAAATAGTGTTAAGAGTACCGAGTGTGGTTTTCAGTTCAGGGAGTCCATTGTTGATGCGGGCGACCGACGTATCCATAAACCAGGACCCTGAAAACTGATTTCCGACTTTGTGCATGAAATCACTGATTGTGTGTGTGTTTCCAGAATTTTTATTTAAATATCAGCTCAAACCAGGTTAGCTCACTAGGTATAATCATTTGATCGTGTCACGTTGTTTCTTTCAGGATGTCTTTTCTCCGACGACCAGCTACAGCCCAGAGGGATGTGCATACTGACAGCCCGCCGAGCGACGAGGCTTTAGTACAGGGCCCTCTTGTAGTTGAGGCACCAGCGGAGGCACCATCGGCACTACCATATGTTGGGACACCGATGCCACCAGCCCCAGCAGTAGGCGATGCACGCCACTTGAGCGCGCTGCACGAGTTCCATCACTTGAGACCACCCAGGATCCGGGGAGAGACGGACCCACAGGCGGCCGAAGATTGGCTGGAGGCTGTGGTGAGAGTCTTCAGGCTAGTGGGGACACCGACAGGATTCATAGTGATCTTTGCTACCATCCTTCTTCAGGAAGCAGCAGGCAGGTGGTGGAGCCACTTGTTTAAGTTTTACGACGGGATGGCCTTGACATGGGAAGACTTCGAGACCATCTTCAGGGTGGAGTTTGTGCCAGTAGCTCTACACCCCGAGCATGTTCAGGAGCTGCTGCCATTGCCGCATGTTTTTCGATCGGTATCTGAGTCATCTGTGGGAAATAGAGAGATGATGCAGAGGTCCAGGAGGACCAGACCAGTAGTTGGGCGATCTCGGGTTTTAGGATCGGTGGTGCGGGGCACCCGGGGTGGGGTCAGAGCCAGGCCTGCCATAAACAGACAGTGTTACTCATGTGGCGGAAAGGGTCACTTGGAACGTGACTGTCCGACTCCTCGTATAGTTGATCCGTAGGCTTTGGAGGAGCCACCGAGGTAGAAGCAGCGGCGGGTGATTGAGCAACAGCCGAGCAGTGGACAAGGTAGTAGAGCTCCGGGAGCAGGTAGATAAGAGCGGAACAAGTGGATACGTCTCTTGTACTTCTAGTTCCATGTTGATGTTTTTTTTGTGTCTTTGTACTATGAGCTGCAATAATAAAAAAGACACTTATCTTTGTTTGCTTTCCTATCCTTTTGTTTGGTTGATACTGGGTGGTCCCGGTTAAAACTGTTGACTTGACCCTCACTTTCTAGATTTCTACTGGAGGAGACCCAGTGACCTCACAATGATGCCGAAAGTGTAACTCGACCCTTGGAGGCGAGAGTGACAGTTTGATCTCTTGGTAGTTACGTCGAGGCCTTACAACGTCATCCATGGCATGAATACATCATTCATGCCAGGATTGACTGTATTAGGCAATGGACGTGGTTCATCCAGAGGATGAGACCGAGTTTCTCTTTTCGGCAAAGGAGAAATTTTAGCAGCTCTTCAGATCGTAGGCAAAGAAGATACAGATCATCCAGGAGCGGATGAAGACTGCACGGTGCAATAAGAAACAGGAAACCGACTCCATTCATAGAGACTCGAGCATGTTAAATGTTTAAAGAAGAGGAAGCTTTAAGGAGAGATGAGTCTGCGAAGCAGAAGACGTGGAGGCAGAGCTAGGAGAGCAGCATGAGGTGGTGTACATCTTAACATGCTACAACCACCCGCCTTAGTTATCCCCGCCAGGCTTAGGGAGATGGAGGGAGGATGAAGAGTGCGGCTGCATGAGGTCAAGGAGTGTGACCCAATGACTCTAAAAATGATTCAAGGGACAGTCTGTTTCCACTACTAGCTGTTGTAGTAACAGACGTCGTTATGAATCATTCCTTGCTTTCACAAATCTTTTTCTAGACCTAGAGTTTCTGGTAAGCCATGGACATGACCCTCACGTCTGCAGATACCTTTGGAGGAGACTCGATAATCACACTTACGCCGACGGTGTGGTCAGACCCTCGAGGCGAGTGTTTCGGTTGGAATATCTTGGTGGCAGTGTCGAGGCCATACGACGTTGGTTTGATTATGGACTGGGCAATCACAGTTCATACACAAATTGACCATATTAGGCAAAAAGGTTGTGGTTTAACTATGACATCGGGATGGGTTTTCCTTGGTCGGCAAAAAGGAATCCCCAGGCAGCACAGGATAAACTCATTCAAAGGAGGGTGCGACCGATCACTCTTGAGTCGGTCAACCTTACCCTCGTGGCACCAGTCGTTTTGAGTTCGAGTTCTAAGAGGAATTGAAGACCTCTAGAGTTCGATGATGATGATCACGTCCCGATACGGGTCTCACCTCGACGAGGTTTACGGAGATGTGGCCAAGGCCGAAAGTTAACTCTGAGGTTCAACAGACCTTTCTAGGTCCTCAGCTAGGTAGGCGAGGTGGTTTACCGCTTGACCCATCCACCTCAGTTGCACCAGGTGCACGATGACTTCCACGTATCTCAACTGAAGAGATACGTGCTTGACCCTTCGCATATCATCGACCATGAGGAGCTGGACGATGGCGATGAGGTGTATTTCACATAGGTTCCAGGGGGGATAGAGGATCGACAGGAGCGGATCCTATGAGGATGATCAATTCCTCGGGTGCGCTTTATTTGGCAGCACGGAACCTCTAGGTAAGCACATGGGAGCGGAAGGCTCAGGTGCGTGTTCAATACCGCTTTTGTGACCCTAGTTTGTGTTGATGTTTTACGGGGACGTAAAGCCCGGAGGTGCGAGTAATGTAATGTCCCAGAAATTTCAAGGAAAATTTTTTCGTAATTTTCTTTGGAATTTTACAAGAACGCAGTTTTTGACGGCGCCTGATTCCGAGGCCCGGTGTGCCCTAAATCATTTTCCAAAGTTTGGCTCGTGTACGTTCAGTGAACGAACGAGCGGGAATTTCTATCATTTGAACCGGTGCTCGGAATCAAATTCTGAGGGCACCGATGGAACCGTAGCGCCGGTTTTTTCTTAGGAACACCTTTTCCGCAGTTGTGTTTTATCGAGTTTGGAAGTTAGTTTTCATGGGTTTTTAATTAAACTGAATAAAAATATGTGTTTGACATATTTTTATTTGAAGTGGTAGTTAGAACCTCCAAGAGGAGGTTAGTGGAGGGGCCCACCCGCACATAACCTCCCTTGGGTGGATGTTATAAGGTGGGTCCCACATGAGTATCAAACCCCCTTAACCCCCCTTAACTCTTGAACTCTCCATTTATGTGGATGAAACTCTCTCTCATTAAATGAGTCTCTCCACCTCCCTCTCATTAAATTTGACAACTTGAGATATTTAATTATGTGATTTAATTTATTTTCAAACTCTTGAAATTCATAAGCTTTTTTGTGTTAATAAAACAAGTTAAGAGCTTATTTTATTTGGGTTGGAGTTTTGTTGATTGGGATCCTTTGGAGAAAAAAGCTTAGGAAGTCTAGAGGTTCTTCTTTCTCTACGACGAAGAACATGAAGAACGTCTCTTCCGCCACTGAAGCATGACGACGCCATCTTCTTCATCGTTCTTCAACCGTGGCAAGGAAAGGGAAGCGATGCCCACGACATCTCCAACGTCCTTCATCCGCATCAAATGAGAAGACGTCGCCCGCGAAGAACGTTGTCAATGATGACGTCACCTCCAAACGCTGGTCCACCAACGACGAGTTCCCTTATTCCTTTCTGACGCATGAGCATGAGAATTGGGAGTCTGTGACGAACACGACAATTGAGGAATCGATATCCTCCCTTTTTCCACGATCATCAACAAATGACAATTACGAGGTAGGGAATTTAAATTGTGATTGTTGGTGAACCCTCGTTTACTCCCTTCTAAATCTAAGAACGCGGTTCAACTAAATATTAAGTTGATCCGCGCAGATTATTTTGCGGGTTGGGATTATTGTTATGGTTCTTTTTATTTAAGAGGTTGTAGGGGATTGTCTTTAATTTATTTGGTTTGAGATTACTCCCTTGATTTTTATTCTTCGTGAATATGTCCAACTACTATCGTTTAACGAGAGGGGGCCGGTCCGCACAAACATGGCCAACCCACCTCCTTTTTCCATGTTGGATTTCTTTGTGGTTTGGTATAGGAAGGCGTGGTGCCGTCACACCATGCGGAATCATGCGACAAAGAAATGCGCGGCACCGTCGCGCCGCGTCGTGAAAAACAAACAATGGCACAACACCGTGGCGCCGCGTCGGAGAAACCTGAAGACATCCGCGGATGGAGTCGGTCCACGGTGAAGGGGCGCGACACCAACGCGTCGCGCCGGAGAACCACAAAGATGATGTGTTATGTTAATTGACGTGTGGATTGACGAGCGATGATATTACGGGGCCGCAAAGTATTCTTGAAGCTTGAGCAGTAAAGTATGAGACCCAAGATGAACACCGGCTCAGACGATTTTGAAAACGGACCACCGGATCATCCCTGGTGGCCCACGGAAACACCCAGAGGCACAGGTCGTCAGCGCGGCGCCGCTGGCGACCGGAGGCGGCGGCCGGAGCCGTTTGGCCGCCAGGCGGCGACGGTGCCCGAGCGTGCCGCCGGAAGAATTGGCGGCGGCGGTTGCGCCGCAGCCCTCAATTAACGGCGAGGGTCAGGCCGCACGCACCCCCTGCTCCCCGACTTCAGCTCGGCCACGCCGAGCCGTGGCTGGCCGGTCGGGCCAAATCGAGCAGGTCGGGCCGGGCCGCACCAGCTGGGCCGGGCCGGGTCCAGTATGGTCGGACCCGGTTCGGGCCGACCCAGGGGGTGTCGGGCCGGGTCGGTCCGGGGCCAGACCCCCCGTTTTCGGACCACTTTCAGTCAAATGCCCATATCATGGGCAACGGACCTCCGATCGACGCACCATCAGTTGAGTAGCGATCCTTGGAACGAGACGGCTGTTTCGTTATATTACACTCAATGTAACGCCCCGACCCCAGTTACCTAGAGTCGGTGCATTATTACATAACATTGGCATGATCACAAGAAAGATCAAATCTCGAAAGACCGATTGGTTTAGTAGCCTTGGAAACACTAGATATATACATAAGTTTTACATTACATCATAAAATGAAAAACTACTACAACAACATAATGTTTCCACAGTCCACACTATAATCCCCTCATAATATCCCTGCAGGTCATTCATAACTTATATCTTCACATCCTGGGAAAAATAAAACATAGAAAAGGGGTGAGCTCAAATGCCCAGTAAGGATAAAAATATAGCGGAACATTCAAAAATAAGCATAAACATTTAAGGCAATGAATTACTAAAACAAAAGCCTTTTAAACTTGAACTTCAACATAGTATGGCAAAAGTAAAATGAAATAATTCCATTTACTTGTTCACATGGATATTCTACTAATCGAATAATCACATGCAAAATCAATAACCACTTTCATAATGTTGGAATGCATAATGCTAAACTTTAATTACTTTTCAAGGCCTCGTCCCAAGACCTTGGGGCTAACTGTAACCGGAACCCAACCCGGAGTGCCTCTAATAACCGAACACCAACCCGGAGTGCCTCTAATAACCGGACACCAACCCGGAGTGCCTCTAATAACCGGACACCAAACCGGAGTGCCTCTAATAACCGGACACCAACCCGGAGGGCTTACTTTTACCAGTCCCTAACCTGGAGGGCTTACTTTTACCAGTCCCCAACCTGGAGGGCTTACTTTAACCAGTCCCCAACCTAGAACATACTTGTCCAACACATTCATATGAAGTAAAGATTGAAATATAACATAAACATTCTTATTGGAACTAGCATACGAAATGTCAATACTTTCACCATAAACTATGAATGGTATAAAAATAGAACATCCACAGTCAAACATATCACAAAACCTTCAAAACAATATAGAAGTTTTTTATCATAATAAATCAACTTCAAATAATCTTAAAACCCATCAAAGGATGTTGACATAGACGAAATCAAAATTCTTTTTAAAGAAATATCTCCTTTTATTTTGAAATCATTTAAGATCCATATAAAATCAAACATTTTCTTTGAAAATAATCTTATAAGCTTTTAAGGGAAGCTTTGACGATTTTATAACGGCGGAAAATAACCGCACCCGCCGTATAAGTTAAAAAAAACATTCTTATCTTAATTCTGTCGAAAAGGTTAAAAAGCACCTTGTTTGGAAAACGACGGAAAGATTCCCTTATAAACCTCTTATAAAAAGTCAAACAAGGGTATAAATGACTTTAACCCATATTCTTTTAAATATTAAAAATGTTTTGAAATACATTTTGAAGAAACATGGATGTGGATGATAACGAGATCCCAGTAGATTATTACGTATAAACAACCTCGGATAATGAAGAGATTGTGAAATAACCCTTACCAGTTTGGTAACTTATGAAACATACAACCCATGAAAGAGGTATCATACAATGAATATGTAAGTACACATAAATTAGAGTGTATTACACAAAGAATATAATTATGGGCAGTACATACACCACACAAAAGGTAATGGTGGCAATATGGCATGAATCTCATGGGAATAAGGAGTGAGATGAAAACCCCTTACCACGTTAATCAACTGAGTCGTATGGCCAAAAGTTAATAACCACCAAATTATTTACAGAATAACATGAATATGATAATATATATCAAATTCCAATACACAATACACCACTTTCAATAATTTAGTGGCGAATAATGGAAATCTCACGGAATTGAATGTGAGATAAGAAAATCCCTTACCACGTACTTTTCCTTGGTTGGGGTTGGTTAACCTCATGTATAATGGTGAAATAATTTTTATTAAATTATACAAGAATCATATACATTAATATGATATCATATATGAACTTTTAACATTGCTTTATTAATAATATCTTAGTATTATCGTCGTTTCGGGTGATAATCGATTCGTTCTTCTTAAATGTTTGGTTACGTAAGACATGTTTGTAATGGATAGATTATATCTTATTCATAATCAGAATGATATTAAAATTATTTTTGACCCTAAAATGAGAATAATACTTGAATGGATACGATGGAGGATGGATCTCACCGCGTTCGTGGAGACGGTAGTCCGTACGTACGCACGAACGCTACTTCCATTTAATTTTTATTTTAAAAGAATTGAATCCAAATGATACATAGGTATATTACTATTCCAGTATAATATAATATTTTATATATGTTACTTAAGTTCATTAACACCATCCTTTATACGTTCCATGTGTGGTATGAACGAGTCATATCATTTTAAGGGGGCGGTAGTCCGCACTTCCTCAAATGAAATTATCGTATGTATATACAACATGAAACGAATAATGGTATGAAATAAAATGGAATTACAGAAGCTTATATATAAAATATATATCATTTATATCATATTTAATTATAGTGCCATCATAATGGCCACCATGAGAGGCGGTAAGATGTATTTGAACAATCATCGTTTCGTGAGGCGTTAGTTTTCCATCCACAGAAACATTATGTTCATCATCCATTAGATGGAGTTGTGTGTATGTGTAGTTTGAATACTTCTTATAACAACATCCTAGTATATTTAGGATACTGGTGTTGTTACAAAAGAAAGGAAATAAAAAGAGTTTGGGGGTTGGAGAAGCAAAATAAATGAAAATAATTTAAGAGAAATCGTTACCTTTAATTTAGGTAACTCACTTTGGTTGGAACCAAAGGACTTCTTGAAATGCTTTCTGCCTAAGGGAAAGCTTCAAGGAGGAGGATAGGGATGTGGGGAGCTTATTTGGGCAAAGTTTGGATGAGCCAAGTGGCTTGAGAGGTGTGAGGAATAAGTAGAAGTGGTCTCCTTTTATAAGGGAGAAGAGGGGCTCTTTAGGAAAGAGTGAAAGTATTACTTTATAATATAATTATATTCGGTTTATAATGGTCCATAAATCATTGAGGTCGAATATAAGATGACTCATATTCTAAATAACATCAACCAATAAGAATTGGACAGGTTTTAGATAATATTTTAATCATTATAATCTTATTTATTTAAATGATTTATTAATGAGGTAAACATTGCATCATTATTGTGTCATTAATAATTTAAATTATTTGATGTCTAAAAATTATAAATAAACTATAATTATGTAGGAAATCTTTTTATATTTCTAATGAATATTTATAATCGAAAATCCAACATGTATAACCCTATGTAAAAATTGTTCTTCTAAAAGATGTAAGCTTATGCCATTTTTATTTTTATTTTAACATTATTAATATAAAGTGTCCCTACCACATACAAGTGGATCCAAGGGGTCCCCAAATTGACCCAAGGATGCTCATGGTCGGGTATGTGTCCACCAATAAGGTTAGGACACGTTTTAGGTTAATTTTGTATTATTATAATATTATTTTTTAACCCTTATTTACCGGATTTACCCTTAACCATGGTAAATAAAATATTTACCACAGTAATTATTCAAAATGTATAAAAATAAAAGTTACCTATTTACACAATTTGGACATCCTGATTCCAAATATGGAATCCATTTTTCTAAATTCAAAACACAGAAGTGGCAGAAATTAATTTAAAATTAATTCCCGCTGTCAAAACAAAAAACGTGTTTTTAAGAGGTAATAACTATCAAAAGATTGACACTTGTTTATGTTCGGTTTAATTGTAAAATTATGTACAATGACCAACATTATATTAAATGGTAAAAATATATTATAAATATACTTTAAAACTACTAAAATTCATAATTTATCACTATTAATTATTTTGATTAAAAAAGTTGTTTTTAATTAAAATTTAGTAATTTTCACTATTCATCAAAATATGAAAGTTATCCGAAAAGTACCAAAATTTCACCTTAGGCTAAATTCGATATTCCGAATCCAAAAATGAAGTCCATTTTAAAATATAAAATATATATAATTTCAAAATTTAGGTATTACTATTCATAACGGCTAGTTTGATTGGTTGTGGCGTGTGTTAAAACTCAAGGTTGCGTACAACACACGCTACTATTTTATTCAAAGGAAAGCGTACCGTGGAAGCTTGGGATGTTTCATTTTAAATTTTTTTGATGTCCCAATTTATTCAGATAGTTTAAAATATTTTATTTAAAAAGGTTTCACTATTAAAGTTGATAAAAGTGCAATACTGAAAATGAATTTGTTCTTGCATTATGACTAAGAAACTGATAATAGGGATTCTAAAATTATAAGGATTATATAAAGTTCAAAATGTTGTTAATACTATTCATGACCTCTTTTAATGGCTTTTTTTTGTACGTCATGGTGTGATTGAACTCGGTGTTGCATGTAGTGCAAGTTATTGAATTATTTTTAAGAAATAACACACTATGAAATCCTGGGGTGTTACATTCTCCCCTCCTTCAATAAATTGCGTCCTCGCAATTTGAAATTGTTCTTCGAAAATAAAAGGTTGAAAATAGAAAATATCTTTGTGGGAAAACCCACATCGGAAATTAGGTTACTAAAATTTA
Organism: Viscum album; assembly: GCA_963277665.1. Lineage (NCBI taxonomy): Eukaryota > Viridiplantae > Streptophyta > Magnoliopsida > Santalales > Viscaceae > Viscum > Viscum album. Next base: position 1,039,385,304 of record OY728146.1, read on the forward strand.
GTCTTAATATGAGGAAAAGAGAAATGAAAGAGTCACCACAAAATTATGATCTCGATTAGGAGAACATTGGTGGCAATTAGAGACATATAATTGGAGGAAAAACGTAAATATTTATAGGTAGTGATTGAGATCATCAATCACAAACAAGTGTATAATTGAGGTCCTTAAATTTATCAATCTATGATGATTTGAAATACCATCGGTTCAACAAAACATAGGGTATTAGGATAACACATTTTTGACGTTTCAAAATATCTTAGTTGAAATCCCACATCGAAAAATGAATTAATGAGGCCTCTATTTAAAATAAAGAGTCGAACGTATGAAGATTACCGAAAATAACACATACTAGGGTTCCATGTAGGAAAATATGGATATGGAAGAAAAATCTAACCATCAATTATCTGATGGAGAGTGGTAGAGAACATGGCTATGAAAAGGCCAACAATCCCAAAGCCATTATTTAGTGATGATTTAAGGTATCATCTAGGAAAACATTTTTGTTATAAGTTTCTTTTCTTAATGTTGAGGAATTTATATATGAGATTGGCTAAGATCATAAGGAGATATACTTACTTTATAATTAGTGTTTTATACATTAATAAATTTCTACCACAAACTCATCTTTCACTCTAAAAGATAATAGAATGTAAAAAAATTCTATTTACACTATTCGTATAGGGTTCCAAAATAAACGAATTTATAATTCATCTACATGACCTTTTAATAAAATCTACATTATTTAATCTAGGACATCTCATGGGCCAGTGGTAGGTGATACACCCTTGTCGCCCTTCGGTTGCGGGTTCAAGTCTCGCAGCCTTGCCGGACGCGACGGGTTGCCGCCTGACCTCCGGGTTGTCCTTTTATGGCAATCCAAAATAATCCAAACTAGAACTATCCAAAATACTTCTGTCCAAACTCACAGTCTAACATTTATAAGGAAGGTAAACATAATATATATCCTTTTTACCCCGTAATAGCATATGAATACCTTCATCATGTATTACCATATTCCTTATTGATTACATTCATGCTCCCTTATTCCATATAGAATGCTGGATATACTTCATTAATCCAAAAATGTTTTAAACCCCAACAATGATGGAATATACAAATCATTAATCAGTTCCAGGGTAGTCAAGAATATCCAATATAATTTATTCAAAACAATCACATAGTATTCCAAAATCACTACCTCAGTATCAGAACTATATTATGATTTATCATTCTCTCAACCATATATTTTCCAAAAATTTATCCTGCTATTGAGTCACTTTTCTTTGTTCCACACAATCTCAAGTCCTTAATGAAATAGTACAGCAGTATAATCCTTATATACTCCATGATTATTGTAACAAGTACATTGTTGATACAACACTCAATTGACATAATCAACATAAGAACTCTAATCATTCCTCTTCATCTGTGGTAGTATCATAACTTGATTATTATCCAATAACATCATTTGCGGCATAGTCTGATGACTGGGACATAGGTTCTCGTAGTGTCCAAACTCCTTGCAAATGAAGCATTGTACATTTAAAACCATTTTCTTACCCTTGCAGTCACGTACTTTGTGCCCTTTTCCTCCACACTTATAACAAACTCCCATTACTTTCAGGCAAGTCCCAGGGTGTTTCTTTCCATAGTTACCACATATGGGAAAATTCTTCTTTTCCCTTTTCCCTTTATCCATCTTTCTCTCTTCCATCCTTTTCTTCTCTTGATTCCCTTCAAATCCATAGGACTCAGTAAACTCTTTACTTATCTTATCAACACATGATATTATTTCTTCATATGATGATAATACATGGGAGACTATTTCTCTTATAAATTCTAGCTTAAGACCATGAAAGATATGATCCTTCCTTCTCTTTGAATCATGTGTATTTCTGGAGTTCTCATTCCTTCTACTGGGCGCCATTTCTAAACAATGGCATAAACTAGGTCAGTTTATGAATCAAAATACATAATCGCATACTTATAAAACACTTAACATAAATTGAACTATTTATGGATATAATCCATAATCATAAAAACGTTTTCTTTGAGGAAGTATATACTCATAAACCCTTCATAATGATTTGTAAAGAAAATGAGAGTTATCCTAAGCATATCCCCCGGGAGTGTCGTAACCAAGAGTGCAGCAAGGCCCGTTGTCGTGCACCAGTTCCCGTTCGAGTCTAGCTCAAAGCGGTGTTTTTGGGTTTTACCCCTAGGTACATCTGTACCAGAGCCGCCTCTACCTGCTCGTATCCAGACAGGGATGTATTGCTCGGAAAACTCACAAAATCTCTACAATACCAAAATTCTAGGAAGTTCTTCTATACTAATCCTCAAAATTCATCTTAGGTCTACGTGCTCTAATCAGAGTTTATCTAAATCTAGCTTCCAAGGTTTGTACTAAACTTCCTATGATACCAACTGTAACGCCCCGACCCCAGTTACCTAGAGTCGGTGCATTATTACATAACATTGGCAGGATCACAAGAAAGATCAAATCTCGAAAGACCGATTGGTTTAGTAGCCTTGGAAACACTAGATATATACATAAGTTTTACATTACATCATAAAATGAAAAACTACTACAACAACATAATGTTTCCACAGTCCACACTATAATCCCCTCATAATATCCCTGCAGGTCATTCATAACTTATATCTTCACATCCTGGGAAAAATAAAACATAGAAAAGGGGTGAGCTCAAATACCCAGTAAGGATAAAAATATAGCGGAACATTCAAAAATAAGCATAAACATTTAAGGCAATGAATTACTAAAACAAAAGCCTTCTAAACATGAACTTCAACATAGTATGGCAAAAGTAAAATGAAATAATGCCATTTACTTGTTCACATGGATATTCTACTAATCGAATAATCACATGAAAAATCAATAACCACTTTCATAATGTTGGAATGCATAATGCTAAACTTTAATTACTTTTCAAGGCCTCATCCCAAGACCTTGGGGCTAACTGTAACCGGAACCCAACCCGGAGTGCCTCTAATAACCGAACACCAACCCGGAGTGCCTCTAATAACCGGACACCAACCCGGAGTGCCTCTAATAACCGGACACCAACCCGGAGTGCCTCTAATAACCGGACACCAACCCGGAGGGCTTACTTTTACCAGTCCCTAACCTGGAGGGCTTACTTTTACCAGTCCCCAACCTGGAGGGCTTACTTTAACCAGTCCCCAACCTGGAACATACTTGTCCAACACATTCATATGAAGTAAAGATTGAAATATAACATAAACATTCTTATTGGAACTAGCATACGAAATGTCAATACTTTCACCATAAACTATGAATGGTATAAAAATAGCATATCCACAGTCAAACATATCACAAAACCTTCAAAACAATATAGAAGTTTTGTATCATAATAAATCAACTTCAAATAATCTTAAAACCCATAAAAGGATGTTGACATAGACGAAATCAAAATTCTTTTTAAAGAAATATCTCCTTTTATTTTGAAATCATTTAAGATCCATATAAAATCAAACATTTTCTTTGAAAATAATCTTATAAGCTTTTAAGGGAAGCTTTGACGATTTTATAACGGCGGAAAATAACCGCACCCGCCGTATAAGTTAAAAAAAACATTCTTATCTTAATTCTGTCTAAAAGGTTAAAAAGCACCTTGTTTGGAAAACGACGGAATGATTCCCTTATAAACCTCTTATAAAAAGTCAAACAAGGGTATAAATGACTTTAACCCATATTCTTTTAAATATTAAAAATGTTTTGAAATACATTTTGAAGAAACATGGATGTGGATGATAACGAGATCCCAGTAGATTATTACGTATAAACAACCTCGGATAATGAAGAGATTGTGAAATAACCCTTACCAGTTTGGTAACTTATGAAACATACAACCCATGAAAGAGGTATCGTACAATGAATATGTAAGTACACATAAATTAGAGTGTATTACACAAAGAATATAATTATGGGCAGTACATACACCACACAAAAGGTAATGGTGGCAATATGGCATGAATCTCACGGGAATAAGGAGTGAGATTAAAACCCCTTACCACGTTAATCAACTGAGTCGTATGGCCAAAAGTTAATAACCACCAAATTATTTACAGAATAACATGATTATGATAATATATATCAAATGCCAATACACAATACACCACTTTCAATAATTTAGTGGCGAATAATGGAAATCTCACGGAATTGAATGTGAGATAAGAAAATCCCTTACCACGTACTTTTCCTTGGTTGGGGTTGGTTAACCTCCTGTATAATGGTGAAATAATTGTTATTAAATTATACAAGAATCATATACATTAATATGATATCATATATGAACTTTTAACATTGCTTTATTAATAATATCTTAGTATTATCGTCGTTTCGGGTGATAATCGATTCGTTCTTCTTAAATGTTTGGTTACGTAAGACATGTTTGTAATGGATATATTATATCTTATTCATAATTAGAATGATATTAACATTATTTTTAACCCTAAAATGAGAAAAAGACTTGAATGGATACGATGGAGGATGGATCTCACCGCGTTCGTGGAGACGTTAGTCCGTACGTACGCACGAACGCTACTTCCATTTAATTTTTATTTTAAAAGAATTGAATCCAAATGATACATAGGTATATTACTATTCCAGTATAATATAATATTTTATATATGTTACTTAAGTTCATTAACACCATCCTTTATACGTTCCATGTGTGGTATGAACGAGTCATATCATTTTAAGGGGGCGGTAGTCCGCACTTCCTCAAATGAAATTATCGTATGTATATACAACATGAAACGAATAATGGTATGAAATAAAATGGAATTACAGAAGCTTATATATAAAATATATATCATTAATATCATATTTAATTATAGTGCCATCATAATGGCCACCATGAGAGGCGGTAAGATGTATTTGAACAATCATCGTTCCGTGAGGCGTTAGTTTTCCATCCACAGAAACATTATGTTCATCATCCATTAGATGGAGTTGTGTGTATGTGTAGTTTGAATCCATCTTATAACAACATCCTAGTATATTTAGGATACTGTTGTTGTTACAAAAGAAAGGAAATAAAAAGAGTTTGGGGGTTGGAGAAGCAAAATAAATGAAAATAATTTAAGAGAAATCGTTACCTTTAATTTAGGTAACTCACTTTGGTTGGAACCAAAGGACTTCTTGAAATGATTTCTGCCTAAGGGGAAGCTTCAAGGAGGAGGAGAGGGATGTGGGGAGCTTATTTGGGCAGAGTTTGGACGAGCCAAGTGGCTTGAGAGGTGTGAGGAATGAGTAGAAGTGGTCTCCTTTTATAAGGGAGAAGAGGGGCTCTTTAGGAAAGAGTGAAAGTATTACTTTATAATATAATTATATTCGGTTTATAATGGTCCAAAAATCATTGAGGTCGAAGATAAGATGACTCATATTCTAAATAACATCAACCAATAAGAATTGGACAGGTTTTAGATAATATTTTAATCATTATAATCTTATTTATTTAAATGATTTATTAATGAGGTAAACATTGCATCATTATTGTGTCATTAATAATTTAAATTATTTGATGTCTAAAAATTATAAATAAACTATCCTTATGTAGGAAATCTTTTTATCTTTCTAATGAATATTTATAATCGAAAATCCAACATGTATAACCCTATGTAAAAATTGTTCTTCTAAAAGATGTAAGCTTATGCCATTTTTATTTTTATTTTAACTTTATTAATATAAAGTGTCCCTACCACATACAAGTGGATCCAAGGGGTCCCCAAATTGACCCAAGGATGCTCATGGTCGGGTATGTGTCCACCAATAAGGTTAGGACACGTTTTAGGTTAATTTTGTATTATTATAATATTATTTTTTAACCCTTATTTACCGGATTTACCCTTAACCATGGTAAATAAAATATTTACCACAGTAATTATTCAAAATGTCTAAAAATAAAAGTTACCTATTTACACAATTTGGACATCCTGATTCCAAATATGGAATCCATTTTTCTAAATTCAAAACACAGAAGTGGCAGAAATTAATTTAAAATTAATTCCCGCTGTCAAAACAAAAAACGTGTTTTTTAAGAGGTAATAACTATCAAAAGATTGACACTTGTTTATGTTCGGTTTAATTGTAAAATTATGTACAATGACCAACATTATATTAAATGGTAAAAATATATTATAAATATACTTTAAAACTACTAAAATTCATAATTTATCACTATTAATTATTTTGATTAAAAAAGTTGTTTTTAATTAAAATTTAGTAATTTTCACTATTCATCAAAATATGAAAGTTATCCGAAAAGTACCAAAATTTCACCTTAGGCTAAATTCGATATTCCGAATCCAAAAATGAAGTCCATTTTAAAATATAAAATATATATAATTTCAAAATTTAGGTATTACTATTCATAACGGCTAGTTTGATTGGTTGTGGCATGTGTTAAAACTCAAGGTTGCGTACAACACACGCTACTATTTTATTCAAAGGAAAGCGTACCGTGGAAGCTTGGGATGTTTCATTTTAAATTTTTTTGATGTCCCAATTTATTCAGATAGTTTAAAATATTTTATTTAAAAAGGTTTCACTATTAAAGTTGATAAAAGTGCAATACTGAAAATGAATCTGTTCTTGCATTATGACTAAGAAACTCATAATAGGGATTCTAAAATTATAAGGATTATATAAAGTTCAAAATGTTGTTAATACTATTCATGACCTCTTTTAATGTCTTTTTTTTGTACGTCATGGTGTGATTGAACTCGGTGTTGCGTGTAGTGCAAGTTATTGAATTATTTTTAAGAAATAACACACTATGAAATCCTGGGGTGTTACACTCAAGGTTTTGGAGAACATTGGGTTCAGCCGGGTTGGTTCGTACACGAAACCAACCAGGCCCTCGGAGCGGAAACGCTTATATCTTGAGCTCTGGACGTCTGATTAATGCGCCGTCTGTATCTTTGATTTCCTCTTGTAGAGACGGAACTTTTTGCATACTTCTCTTGAGTTTTGGATACAGTTGGATATTGGCCGGGATGGATTGTACCCAAAATCCAACCGGGCCCCTGGATCAGGAAAGCTGATATCTTTCAGACAGGACGTCCGTTTGACAAACCGTCAAAGGCATTGATGATCACGTTGAGAAATGGACCCTATGAGTATACCCTATGAGAGTTATAGGTACAGTTGAGATACGAACGGGATTGGTTCACTCACAAAACCAACCGGGGCCCTGGGACGAAAAGGCTAGTAACTCACAGACCGGGCGTCCGATTGACGTGCCGTCTGTTGCGTTGAGACCCCTATGACGAGGAGATCCTTTGAGATACTTCTTAGTGGGACTTTGAGATACTTGGAGTATCGACTTGTAGCTCGTGGAGCGGACCCTCCTAGAGACGAGCGTGCGGAGTACAGAGACCGTGTAGTCGACTGAGACCTGAGGACTACTTGACCGACTCGACATGGAGTGAGTCGACTAGCCTAGTGGATGGAGAAATACTTTGTGAGGTGCAGACCCATGGCGGATGAAGCACTACCTGTGTGACAGTGCAGACCCGCGGTACTCGTCCGGAGAGTACCTCAGCATGCTACTAGGGGGTGTGCACTACTGTGTTTGGGTGGAATACCCTGACGGGAAGCACTACTGAGTTTGGGTTGATGGCCCGTGATACTCGATAAGAGGAGTACCTCAGCAGTCTTAGGTTAGTGAGCAGTACCACGGAGTTGTGACAGGACCACTGTACACTCCAGAGACGGAGCTCTTCAGCAGTTACGGTTTCGATAATGAAAATCGTGGTTTGAGCTGAGTCTATGACCTTTGTGTTTCCTCATGATTGAGATGGGTTACATGATAACTTAGGTATATGTATGGGCATATACCTAGGTAGTGGTTATCCGTTGATTTCACAATCCTTGTGTTTCCTCTTGATTGAGATGGGTTACTTGTTAACTTAGGTATATGTATGGGAATATACCTAAGTAGAGGTTATCTATTGAGATCTTCTTTGTGGTTATCCTTTTTGGTTTTAGTGAGACCTTGAGGGTATCGGGGTCCCTACTGATTATCATTATACTCACCCCTTCATGGGATATGCCCGCACCTCGTTGTGTTGGTTGCAGACGACGACAGTGCTGACGAAGGCCGAGTGTTCGAGGACTGGATGGTACCCAGAGGTGGACTACATGACGAGTCAGTACCCGAAGGTGGACTTCACGACAAGAAGACACTCGGAGGAGGTTGATGGGTGAGAGCGTTGTGGAAGCTATCTGTACCTACCCTTCAGGTAGGATCCGTGGTGGACGATCTAGAAGTTGTGCCATCTGTACCTACCCTTCAGGTAGGATCTGAGGAGGACGACCCATGTGATGCTTCCTTTCTTCCTGCTGTTTTTCTTTTTCTGTTGTACTTTCCTTCAGTTGTAGCTATACTTTCAGTTGGGTTTGTATTCTGTCCCATTTACATTTCAGCACTTTCTTTTGTACTTAGTGTTTTACTTCTGCTTTTACTCTGTGGTGTTTTGTTTATTTTCTAAGGGCAACTCCTTCCCAGTTATCGAGATTTACTCCTTTGGTGCTAGTCACCAGCCCCTGGCCTATGGAAGGCGGGATTGGGGTAGTCACGGCACGGGCCCCGAGGACGGGTTGTGACAGAAAATAAATAAATCATATGGATAGAAATATAATAATTCATGGTGACAGAATACATAATGTAAACCATATTGATCTTCCCATCGAGGCCATGAATAATACATCATTGTTTTTTCAAGGATGTTGCCAATACATCTTGCGGAATTTGGTAGGAATACACAAAATAACTAAAGTTGTTAGTCTCATGAGACCTATTAATGAATCAATGGAATGTATAATGTATGGATCCACCTATCACTTTTTTAATCCCAATGTATTATTCATATGAGACAATGGGTAAACAATACAAAATAAACTTGTATAATATTCATTTGTATTGAAATAAAAACATATATAACACCAATAATTTTCACCACATCAATAAAATGGATAAAATAATTATAATACACCTATATAAATAAGTTAGACGGAAAAAATACATAGTATTCTTTTCAATGTAATCCATAAATATCTCTATTTGAAAAACATTTATAAAATTTTTCAATAGTTCCCTAATAATTAAATGTAACATTAATATATATAATAATCCCCAAAACTAACACCATATTTATCAAGGGGTTTGATTTTATGTGAATAATTTATCCAATTAATAAATATATGGAATCTTCGTGAACTCTTATTTATAAATGAAATAGAAAATGAGGTATTCATTTTATTATGTCATTCGAATAAAAGTTATTCCTAATCAGGGTAGATAGTTATGAAAGATAAATTGATGGATCATATCTTTAGTAGAAAATAATTTTTCATAATACATTAATAGAAATATATTGTTTGATATCATTTTATATATATCCTCGATCATGCATAAGATATTTCAAAGAAAAATGACTAATATATGAAACACGTTTTTAGAGTTTTAGAAAATTCACTTTAGAATTAAGAAATATCTTGGATCATTTATAAATATTTTAAAAGAAATATTTTATAAAATAAAAGAAAAAATATTTGTTTTATAAAATATTTATTCATAGAGAAAAAGATTCCTAAATAATATAATTATAGTGTATTATGTTTTTAAAATATATTTTAGAAAACATTTTTAACATTATCCAAAAATATGAAGTTACATGACACTATAGTAATTTTTTTGAAAAATGATAATTTAAACCATTGAAAACATTTACTTCTAAAAAATAATAATTAATATGAAAACCCTAAAAATGTATAAATATTAAAAAAATAAATGTGGGGTTGAAAATAAAACAGTTTATTTTTAATGCATGGAAAAACTTTTTTAATATTTTGAAATATATTTGTTTAAAACTCTAATTGTAAAAAGTGTATTTTCTATAAAAATAAGTAGTAAATATAGTTTTTATTATCATATAAATTAATCGATATTATATTTCATAAAACTAAATGATAAAATTTCAGGAATAAAAATATAGACATGGATGAAAATATAAATTTTTAGGAATTGTAGTAATTCTAACTAATATATATTTTATTTTAGAAACATTTTATAAAAAAATTGATTTATATAGATTAATTTCCCCAAAAAAACATAAGGATGTAATATATCAAACCATGGAAATGTAGTATCAATGAAATCTTGAAAATTATACTAAGGTAATAAATACTATAACCCATTTTAAAGGATAATAATTCGATGAAACTAATGTAATATTGAAGGAATTAAAATATAACAACATGAAGGATGTGTTTAAAATGAAACATTAAATAACATGAATAATGATAGAATCATGATAAAAAATAATAATGGGGTAGTGAATACACCAATTGAAAGTAAATTATTTTTATAATATGGTGTATTAATAATGCAGTGAAAATTTAAAAGAGGAAACCAATACCTTGTTTGTGATTAAGTATTAATATTTCTCTAATATCATAGATAATAAAATTAGGATAACATAGTATATTCATAGGAAAATTATTCAAATATATTTCTTTGAATATATAAAATTTATTATCACATTCTTTTTTTATACCACTTTTGGTTATGTTTTCTTGAAAGGTGAATCAATGTTGAATTATATTATTGATTTTAGTGATCGAAGATGATATCTTATTAAAAATATAAATACATAATATAATAATTTATTAAATTAATAAATTAATTTTTTATTAATTTCTAATAAAAATTCTAATTTATTTTAAATAGTTATCTTTTGTATAGTTTTGTAGAATTGTTTGATTATGTCGTTGAAAAAACCCAAAACACGAACATGATATATCTCATTGGATTAGTATTGTTAATGAATGGTATAATATAATTATAATAGAATATTAAAAAAATATTTATTTTTTATGTTTTTCAATTACATTGTTTCCCATTTTCATGAATAATGAAAAATAAGATGAAAAATGAAAAGTGATTCTTTGTGGAGGGAACAGCCTGTCCAATGGTTAGATAATGCTATTTTATTTTTATAAGTTGATATAAAGGAAAAAATATTGGTTATTACATTAATATATTACAACTTCCATATAATAATTATACTAATGTCCTTATATTACCAATTTTTTGAAGCTTTGGAAGAGAAATATTAAGAATAAATTCTATGGACTAAGTAACAGTCTCTTTGGTAACAAGACCATTCCCATCAATGTCTTCATTAAAATGATGGGATTTATATAAATAAATTTTAATAGATTGTTATTAAAATAATATAGATTTATATTGAGGTAATATTTTATATTTAGTGTAAAATTTTCCAGGAAACAATTATGGCATTAAGGGATGGAATTGTTCCCTCTTATAAGTGAAGAATAAGGAATGTTTGTGAATAATCTTTACATTTAAAAGTCATCACAGACCAATTAAATGATCAATGAATTCTAAATTTAGATATAATTTATTTTAGGGTGATCTTGGGTTGATAATTTATATGATAAGTATTTTAAAAAAAGTTAAACTTGTTGGAAGTCATTTATTCTTATATTTTTACTTTTATGAATTTTTTTCTTATTCATGGTAACGAGTTTCTATCTAAGTGACATATGTTTTAGTAAAAATATAAAATAATGAAAGTTATAAAATTTCACTGATATAGATGTAAATTTAATATCTATTTATTCGAATTTAATATTTAATTAATAAAATTTAAACATTTAATAAAAATATTTTTTATATAGAATAATTGTTTTGTAGAAAATAGTTTTCATTATTATTATGTTTTATTGATCTTATTTTGTATTTATTAACAACTTAATGAGTAATAATTAATTTAAATATGGGTTTAAATATTATATTAAATATTATACTGGGAATATATTAATTTATTTTATTAGATAACAATTACATAATATTAATAACAAATTCATTGAGAATAATAACTTTAAAATTTTAATGGTTAATTACATTAATCATATTAAAAATAATTTTAAATATAAAAATGAAAATGACTATATTAAATACTATGATCATGATTATAAAAAATATAAAATAATTTTTTCAATTAATTCTTATAAGTGATGAAAACTGTTATTTTAATATAAGCGATAAAAATTGTTTTTAGAGTATTGTGTAACTTATGCTTGCAAAAAGATATAAATTGATTTTATAATTAGAACATACTAATTTTGAATAATTTATTTCACACATAAATATATATAATTTATATAAAATGTTTTAAAAACATTTAATTCATTCTTATATTAAGATAATGTCATTAAAGTTACAGTTTTAGCAATGTCAATATATTTTTCTCTACTCTTCTAAAAACTACCACATAAAAAATACTAAATATTTATCATAAGATAATATTTTGAATATAAACTAAAATTTATGTTATTTTATTCATATTTAAAATTCTAAAATATAAGAATTTAACATTAATATAAAAATTTAATGAAAATGGACTTCATAGGAAAATAAATTTTCTTAACATTTCAATTTTTATTATTTTTAGTTTCAATCAATTAAAAATTATATTAGGGTTTAAAAAAATTAATATAAAAATATATTTATCTCTAGTATATCTATTTTCATAAAATAAACTGCATATAAATCCAATTTTAGAAAAAGAAATACATTTTTTGGTATAATATTGTCTTATTATCTATTTAGGATTACTAAATGAATCTTATAAATTCATAACACTTTATAAGAAATTATATATATATATATCATAATAAAGTTAACTCTATTTTTGTCTTACAACTCTGGGGATATATTTTAACAGTTATATAATGTTCTCAATTTCATATTTTTTTGGTTTTCCATTTATTACTAGAAATAAAACATAGTATGTTTCAAATAAAAATATATTATTAAAATTATCAGGGTGTCTGGAAGATTTTATTTCACATAGTTATTCTTTTCCTAAACTTTAATGATAAAATAGTTTTAGGATTTTGGAAGATGGATTATTTTTCCAATGTTATTGGTCATGTTTGTGGATAGGAATATAGATACTTTGTAATAGGGTTGTATTTGATGAAGATCAGTGTGTATGGCCTTATAGTAGATCTTGGGATAGAAGTCATTCTTGGGATTAGAGTTTAATGAGTATTATCAATGTGATGGATGGATTTAAGGGATATAAAGATAGATATCATTTGATGGATTTTTTAATCCAGGATATCTGTTAGTGGAACTTGTATACCTTAGATTAGGTATAATGATCATCTTGACAATTTAGATAAATGAAAAATTCTTCTCGTGTTTTGGAAGTATATTGGTAAAAAAATACATTATAGTTTCAGAATTTTTATCTAGTATATATAGAATTTTTAATACTTGTATTTTATATAATTTTAATTTAAACTATTCTGGTTGATTTTTTATATAGTGGTTTAACTTCTGATAGATTTATTTTTCCACTTATTTGGAACATTTATATTTTATTATTAATAAAAAATAATATCATCTTTTAATCTTAATTATTTTAGTTGGGGAAAAGTTGTAAAAATTTCTGGACAACTAGTCACTCTACTATTATATTGATATATCACACATCTTCTAGGATACAATTTGGTAATAAATCGTAACTCTACCTAACTTTGAGGAATATTTCTATTTTATTAATATTATCATTTTTTATTATATCCTAACTCTACATTGGATCTTGTTCCTTTTAATCATTAATATTTACCTTTTTATTGTCTATTTTATCAATACATATAATAATTTGTTTAATCTAACATGTAGAGTATGTATGATCTTTTATTATATAGAAGGACCTTTAATTGAAATGATATAGAATTTAAATCTTTATTGACCATCGATTAAAGAAATTGTTGACTATAATGTTATTCTATCAGTGTGTAGAATTTTTTTATTAATGTAACACCCAATGATTTTATGATATATTTTTTCAAATTATTTTAATATTTTTGATAGTTTGTATTTCGTACATCACTGAAAATAGTTTATTAAAGAACTATGTTTCTCTGTGTTATATGAAAATACCAATTAATTCTTCCCTATTTACAACATAATTTTTATCTTTCTTTATATGTAACACCAAGGTTATCTTATGTAACATGCAAGACTGACTTTCCCGATAGTTTTCTTAACATGCAGAACTGAGTTTTACCAAATAGTAATATATTATTAAAAATATTATTATTTAATATATTTAGATATAAACAAGACATTAAATTAAATAATATATTATTTCATAACTTATGAAAATATATATTTTAATTCATTATTTAACAATTAATTATAAATGAATATAGAAACCAAATGAATATAAAGGGAATTATTTTATAAAAGACACTTTTTATTTGAAAAAGTTGATTTATCTTAATATTTTATGTTAATAAATATTATTGAATGTTATTAATAACATTTATATTCTATATATTTAAGAAAATATTTTTATATTCATAAAATTTATTTTATAGGAAAAAAATGAGAATAGACCGTATAATACACATAAAAACCAATATTTTTATAAAACCAATTTTACAGACTTTTAAATAAAGATATATTTTAATCTAAAATTAATATTTTTTATATATTTTATATGTAAAAATATATATCATTTTTAAATCTAATCATAGAATTTATTTTAGGGTGAATTTTTTGAATTTTTCTAGGATGTTTCATTTTTTAATGAGTAATGAAAAATAATGAATTTAAATTTAATTATATTTTTTTCATATAAATTATTTATATGGTCAAATTATATTTTTAAATGGATTTATAGTATAATTATATTAATTATTTATCAATTCATTCAATTTATATCATTCGAATAAATTACACTTTTAAATTTTATATGAAAAGTTAGAAATCTTTTAAACGTGATTACTTTAAAACATGTAGTGTCATCTCATATATGAGATTAAATTTAAATTAAATTATACTATTTCTATGAAAGGGATTTGAAAAAATGGATTACATATTTGGAATCTGCATAATTTATAAATTTCATTAAGGTTAATTTAGTTTTCTGACCAAAAATAATATTGAATGTAATTAAAATTATTTACCTCGATTAATGTAGAGTAAATTTTAACAAGTGAGAAAACCTTAAAACTAAGGGAACAATTGACCTATAATATTATTAAAAATACATTGGATGTATATATTGTGACCATTTACTTCCATATATATAAATTATAACATTATTAGATCCAACCGACATGGGAAAATTTCAGTTAAATATTTTTTCCCATGAATTTACAAGAGTACCACTCTTAGTCCCCTATAAAAGTGAAGTCACCCCCCCACCAACTTCCTTACAACTCCCAGGACACATTGTATAAAAAAATACCCAAATAGATTCTAAAAATACCTCCCCTAAAAATATAATAATACCTTTTGGAGGAAATCAATCCAAGGTATCCCTTTGATGAAAACCTAAAAGCGTTTCCCAAAGAAGAGGTAACATCCTTCCTCATACTCCTTTATTTTATTTTATTTCTCCATACCCTCAACTATACATATTATATTATTATATAATAACAAAATAATTCTAAATATACTTATATTTTTTTATATTATGGGGTTAAACAATACTTACACACACTTTTTTCTAATGGGAAAAAATCATACAGTTCTTATGCACGGAAAACTGCAACCTCACGAAATGAGGTTGTTTGTTTTACAATTACCACCTTTCATTATTGGGAATTATATTAGAAATTATATTTATATATGATATATATATGATATTAATTATGTATTTATGCTTCTAATTTTTTTTAATAACACATACCTTTATACATTCAATCTAGGGTAAATACGATAACATCGTTTGTTGACGTGTGGACTACCGCCTCCTCAAAACGATGTGATTCATTCATATTCTATGTGGGAAGTTTTAAAGATGGTTTTCTGAACATATATGTTATAAATGATATCATAATAATACTATACCAGTTATGTATATATATTTACATATATATATACATATATTTTTATGTATATTTCATTTATTTTTTTCTTTTCAATACGACAATAAAATGGAAAGACCATTTATGCATCTGTATGGGCTATCGTCTCCATGAAATTTTTTTTCAATTTCGTACTTATATATTATATACATTAATATAATACACATAAAATTAATATTTCTGATATTTATACAATGTTTTCCATTCATTAAATCGTGACATATGTTTAAGGACTAAATATATAACAAATTAAGAACCAAGTGAAAAGGAAAGAGAATATTATCCAAAGTGTAATCTTAACATGGAATTTTTAGTATGTTTTTAATATTAAAACATTATAAAATATTATATGGTAGTCGATATAATAATATATTTCATTAAGGGAATTATAATAAACATATACTTATTAAACAAGAATACTATAGGATTATAATGAGAGTTAGACATAATGTAAGTGAATTTCGAATCACTTTTTTATTTTCATTAGATACATGCCTTATTCACCACTAATTTATTTTTAGTGGTGTAAATAATTCCCATTAATTTATTATATAAATATTATACCTGAATTTAGTGTAAATCACATATCCATTTTATGATCTTTCTTTTCAAAAGCTAATAAATTGGTAATGTGATTTTGTCTCAATTTTCTTTTTTATTAGGACAAATTCCATGTTATAAACCAATATTTTTATATGGAATGTAGCTAACAAAATTTACATGTTAAATAACAAAAATAATTATTTTTATGGTATTATAAGATTCAGGTAATTTTATTTTCTTAAATGGGGTGTATATTTCAATATAACCATGTGGTAAGATTTTATTGAGATAATCTCATTGATTATCAAGATTGGTTATGATTATGCTTCCATAAAGAAAATATTACAATTCATATCTCAAGAAAACTCATGAATTTTATTATAATATATATATATAAATAATTTATTCATGTATTGGTAAAATTTTTCCATTATATTGTACATAAAAGTTTTTTGAATTTGTTTTTAATAAAGTTCAAATTTACATATCTCTTTGATAAAGAATATTTGTCTTTTAAAAACAATGTATTATAAAAATAATTTCCAAAAATTTTCAATAAATAATTAAAAATTGTAATTAAATTTTCAATGAAATGGATTTAAAAATTTCTCAATCATTCTTTATATGTTTTCAAAGTTTTTTTTGAATAAAAGGGTTTTAAAAAAATGTTTTCAAACTTATTTTTTAATTTTTCATGGAAAAATTAATTCAAATTAATTAAAAGACTTATTTATATGTTTTAAATTAATTTTTAATGAAACTTATTTTTTAAAATTTTTGGTTTTAAAAATAATTTTCATCAATGAAATTATATTTTCCTCAAGAAATGTTTTTAATATGTATTTAAACATTCATTTCCGATATAAGTTGACATCTATTGTTGTTACTCATGCCTTTATGTGGAAATGAACCAATGTTCTCATTCATATTATTTCGTTGAATGGTTAATTTTTTGAGAAAATATAGATTAAGATTCTTTTTCCCTTTTATGTGGTTATATTATTTTCAAACATACTTCTTTTTACAGATTATGATTTTTGATGAATTGATTATGAAAACTATATCTTTTCCCATTGGTTATGATATGATTAAATGTTTATGAAATACATTTCATTTAATTGGAAATGATAGTATTTTTTGTGATCTTGTGTAACATGTTTTTACGATTTCATAATGAGATTGGTGGGGCCTATATCTCTCTTCAATGTATTAGGTAATGGTTTATATCTCCCGAGATAGACTATGATAGTCTTGTGGGTGAACCTTGAATACTAAAATGGCTATAAGAGTGTACCATGCATACCAATACTGTAACAACCCAAGTAAAAAAAGAATATGGAATTTTTATATTTATTCCTATTTGTGAAAAAAAAATGTTAATATTAATTTAAAGGTAATGCTATGCTCGATAGCTTACCCAATACGCAACAAGTAGTTCCTTTGAAATCTTATGTTGCACTCTAATAATAAAATAATTTTATTTTTAAATGGTAGTTAACGCCTAGTTGTTGTAATGGAGGTAATGAACGGAACTAACTACAAAATGATTATATATGTTTGTAAAATATTTTTACTTTTATCCAATAAATGTTAGAGGCTTAAAATGCAAATGAATCCAATTTTAAGCATAAATCTTCTAATATTCTTTAAAAGGTCGATTAACTGCCTTTTGATGGAGAAACCTTTTTTAAATATACTTTTGACCATTTTATATGTTTTATTTGACAAAATAAAATCATTCTTTAGAATCTGGACATCAAAATTTACTTTTTGTAAAATTTTGTTATTTTTCCGATAATGATTATTTTTATCGAAAATGTTGCATTTTAATTCAAAACCTCCTCTTAATATGATTTTTTATATGGATAGATTATATTTTTAATTTATATTAAAGTGTATTTAGAATATATTTTTACCATTTAATATAATGGTGGTCATTGGAATTAATTTCACTTTGAAATTGGACTTAAACTAGTGTCAATCTTTTAATAGATATTGTTTCTTAAAAACACTCTATTTGTTTTGACAGTGGGAATTAATTATTAAATTAATTAATGAAACATATATGTTTTGAATTTTGTAAAATAGACATCATTTTTTAATTCGGAATATCAAATATATCTTAGGGTGATTTTTTGGTATTTTTCTGAAAAACTTCAATTTTTGATGAACAGTGAAACTACTAAGTGGTAGTTAAAGAAAATGATTTTTCGTTTAAATGAAACTTTGCTACTTCTGTGATTTTATTTTCCGAAATCCTACATACATGGTTTTCATTAAGAAGTAAAATGTTGTTCAATGAGATTAAAATAATTTTTGGTGAATAGTAACTTTTAAGTTTTATTAATCGCGATAAAAGGTAATTAGTGTAATTTAAGTTAAAAATAATGTTTTAATAATATGAAATGACCTAGACACATGTCCTAACCTCATTGGATGTGTCATGGCCGACCAAGAAAATCAATGTGTTAACTTGGGGACCCCATGCATCCACTTTGGTAGGAAAATGACATAAATAACTTTTTATTTAAAGTTAAAATTAAAATGTCACAAACATGAGTTGTTTTACTAAAAAAATTTAAGTGGGACTATACAAGTCATATTTTTGACTACAAATATTCATTAGAAAGAAAAAAGATTTCCTACATCGTGATATTTGTTTTATAATTTTTAAACATTAAATAAATTAATTTATCTATGACACCATGATGATGCAACGATTACCTCATTATTTAATGATTTAAATAAAATGAGAATATAGGGTAGAATCTAAGTCTTACACTTGTCAAAAACATATTGGATGGGTGGATTTCGAAACTGTATCACTTTATCCTATAAATATATCATTTTGGGACCTTTAAAATACGAAAATCATTTTATAATAAAGTATCCTTTTATAACTTTCCAAGAGTGCCCCTCATCTTCTCTTGTAAAAGGCCCCAACCTCTACCACCATACACACACCTCTCAAGCCTTTGGCTCGGACAAACCCTGCCCATTTAATCACTACACATCCCTCTATTCATCATTGAAGCCTCACATTGAGCATAATCCTTTCCAAGGAAGCATTGGAGCTCAAATTAAAGGGAGTTACCCGATTTAAAGGTAATGTCTTCCCTTGGGTTTATTTGTTTTATTTTTCTTCTCCAAACCCATAAACTATTTTTATTACTTTTTTTTGTAACAAAACCAGTATCTTAAATATAATAGAATGTTGTTATAAGAAGTATTAAAGCTACAATTTCACACACCTCCATCTAATGGTCAAAGAACATATTGTTTCTGTGGATGGCGAATTACTACCTCACGAAACGATGATTGTTCAATATTCTTTTAACACCTTAAAAGGTGGACATTAAGATGTCACTATATTTATATATTATATATAATATTTTTATGTTTTCTTTTTTCTTCTGTATTTTTTATTTATGGCATACCTTTATGGCTTCCATTATGGGTAAACACGATATCTTCATTTTAGGAAGTGCGGACTACCGCCCCCTTAAAGTGATTTGATTCTTAAATGCCATATGTGGGATGTATAAAGGATTAAATTAATGGTATTACATATGATATCCTATTTTAATTATAATAAACCTTTATATAATTATTATTTCACTCCATTTAATACAAAAAAAATGAAAGTAGCGTTCATGCGTACGTACGACTTACCGTCTCCATGAACGGTACATTTCATTTCTTATCTCCAAATGTTATGTACTATTATAAGTACATATATATAATGGATATAAATTTAATATATTACATATAAATTATGGATATAATTCTGGAATTTTAATATATATATATATATATATATCATTTTGTTTTAATTCCATTAATATGACAAAAAATGAAAGTAGCGTTCAGGCATACGTACGGCCTACCGTCTCCATGAACGGTGATTTTAATTTTTTTTTATCTCAAAATTCTCTGGAATAGTATAAAATGAATATATACTAGATATATATGAAATTTAAAACATTAATACACTTCTGGAGATGATGTACCTATAACTACATGGAAAATTATTTTCGAACAAGTTCAATTTTTTACTCATGTACCGAACATCGACAAAAATGTCTGATACGAACTCACTTTATTAACCAATTATTATAACATTATAATATGTGATATTAACTGAATAATAATATTTAAATTAGGTCCTTAAGAAATTATAAGTTGACCAAATTTTATTATTCAGCAGACTAAATAACGATCGAGTCATGTCAGACACGAGGTAAGGGATCCTACCTCTCTATTTCTTTTTAAGAACTCTCTTTTATGTCATTTCTTTTAAGATCATATTTTTTATGTTTGGGGATGTTATTTTATATTCATATTAATTTAATTTTTATGTTCATAATATTAGAGAACCTATTTTATCTCATCAAACCATTTTTGGAAGTTTTAAGTGGCACTATTAGGCTTCCGAGTTTTCGTAAAGGATTTTTCATCTCCCTTTTATTCCCGTAACATTTATACCATGTTTGCCACCATTTCCTTTGATTGGTGTATGTACTGCACATTATTATACTCTTTTTGTGGTACAATTTCAATTATGGGTATTTACATCTTCATGGTATGACCCTTCTTCCATGGGGTGTACGTTTCGAAAGGTACCTAAGTCGGTAAGGGAACCTTTCACCCTCCTCTTTTTTAAAAAAAATACTTCTTTTGTTATGTATTTTAATTCACATACTATTATGTTGGGATATGTTCTTATATATCCTTATTTATGTAAATTTTATGTCCATGTTATAAGATACCATTTTCTCTCTCATCAATTCATTTTCGGAATTTTAAAGTGACGTCGTTAGACTGTCAGATTTCTGAAAGGGAACTTCTTAACCCACTTTCAATTCATTGGGTGAAACTTCTTCTTCTTGATTTTATTATTCCAAGATTATGTGTGGAATTTCTATGTTTTAATTTCCACAAACCTTTGTGTGGATATAATATTTCTACACATAATCATCTCATTGATAAATTCTTACGAACATGTATGGGAAATCATAACTCAATCACATTTCATTGAGTTAAATATCTATGTCATCGGTTTTGTTTTTACAAGATTATGTGTGAATGACCTCTGATTTTTTCACACTTAATATCCACTTATATTGTGTTTATTTATATTTCTCACACATAATTATGTGATAGATTTATCCTTAATTTAAGGATACCATCTTTATAATGGATTTCGTCTCAATTTACATTTCCATTGAGGATTCATTGTTGTTATGCACCAATTCACTCTTATATGGTGTGTATACTGTCCTTTGACATATTATATCATGAATACCTTTATACTCATGGTATAATAAAGTTTGGATTAAATGTTATTCCACAATTATTTTTATTCAAGAGTCTCCCATTTTGCTAAAAACTCTTTAACAAAAATATCGTTTTAAATGTTTTAAATATTCATTATCCTAAATATTTATCTTTAATGTCCATGTTTTCAAAATGGTTTTCATTATTTATTTATATGGACATTAATTTTTTAAAATTTTAAAATCTTCAAAGTGGTATGGGACACATTGATTCAAAAATCTCTTTTAAATGATTTTTGAAAAGGGATTGATTAATTAAATATCTTGGAATTACTTATTGTGATTGCAAATGAAATGTTGTTATTGAAATGTTTATATTTTCAATATTTTTATGTGTAATGACGGTACTAGGAAATTTTACGAGTGGTTACGTGATAAACCATATGAAGGTTGGTGCCATGAATACCAGGACGGGTTGTTACGTTATAACCTCCAATGCATTGGGTATGGAAGTCGTCCGTATGGCTATTCCATTAAGTGATATGTGTGGAAGTCGACCGTATAGTAATTCCATTTAAGTATGTTTATGTCCCAAGTTGCCTTTATATGTTATATATATGGGTTTTATGGTAATATTTCGGTTACCAAAGGGGTAAGTAATGATCTTTTATTCAGTGAAGAGTTTTTTATTACTACTTCGTAATGGTGAAAAGTATTACTTTGATAAAGTAATATTGGTTTACTTGTTGTTTTGAAAAACTAAGAGTTTTCCTTCCTTGTGTATCCTTTACTGGGCTTTTTATTCTCATACCATGTTTTTGAAATGTTTTCCATAGGACTTAAAGATGAATATGGTCAAGGATGGGATCAAGGAAATACATGCTATCTAAAACATGGAACTAGAAATGTTTGTTTTTAAGAGTATTTATTTTATGGAAACATAGTAGAAGTGACTACTTTGTAATCTTTTGAGATGAAATAGTTATGTCCTAATTCCCTAAAACTCTAAACCTGAAAATATCTTTAATGTGAATTATTCATTTAATTTAATAATAAGTAATGTTTAAGGTCGGGGCCTTATAGTTGGTATCAGAGGTCGGTTTAGATAACTTTAGAGGTTAGGTTATTCTCTAAGCATAACTGACATTACCATAATGGCTAGGATTTCAGAAAGAGTCATAGTTTTTAGATAAAGTAAATGAGTAAGTATATCTTAGTGTTTATCTTCCTCATTATTACATGATAATTTTGTTGATATATACACACTAACATTTCTATTTTTATTAAATGGATGGATCTAGCAGGCACCAAAGTGACAATGGGTTTGATGGAAACTATGGTGGTTCTATGATTAAGAGACTGGATGAAATGAGGGATTCAATGAGGAATCTCGTGGTTTTGCTAAACCAACTATCAAAGAGACATGATCAACCACTTGAACCTTGGTGAGTTCTCTAATGCATCATGTACAAGATAACCAACTCGATGTGTAAGTTCAGTTAATAATTATAAATGTAACCATTAGGGTTTATATGATCCTTACTTTTTAGGTAATTATGGATTACTCTATGATATGATGGAAAATGAAAGGCATGATAAAATCTTAAGGTTAAAATATGTTATGATTATTTTTGAATATTTTTTCTCATTTTGGGGAATGTTTTAATAATTATATAGTTTTGGAAAAAGGACAACACGCAGACCGTGTGACAACCCATCGCGTCGGACAAAGCTTCGGGAATCGAACCCACAACCAAAGTGCGACTGGTATTTATCGCCTACCACTGGACTACGTGAAGTCCCTGGTTAGATTGACTAATTCTTTTTAGATATATGATTTTAGTAATCAAGAGTATGTTTATTTTGGGTTATCTATGGAAATGATTAACCTATCATGGAGGATATGTGATTAGGTTAATTACTTTTCAATATGAGAATTTAAGAGCAACTGATGTTATTTGGAGATAAAAGTTAATTTGTACCTTGGAAGACTATGTGATTAAATCCTTAAAATATTTGGGTTTTCAGTCTTATTTTGGTTTACATTGACGAATTTTATGGACAATTGTTTATCGAATGGTCATCGTTGAACTTTGGGTTTTTTTGGACAAATTTTGGAGATTAAGAATATATTTTCTTTGTATAAAGGATTATACTTTTGTGGATTATCTGATCACATACTAACAATTTTTGTTTTGGTTTTTGTCTAAAGACATGGGAAATATATAGTTATCTTTTTTGTATTAGGAGATTTTCAAAAAGTTGATTATAGTACTCTTAATGCGAACAAGTCTTCCTAAATACTCGTCTTTTGGAGAAAATATGAGTTTGATTAAGAAATCTTGTAAAAGTTGAAAGTCTAAGTGACAAGTAATTATGTTTCATTATGATTTAGTTAAGCTCAAAAATAAATTCCTCAATGAAGAGTAACTTAAAACAAAAATGTTTTCTATTAACTTTTCCTACTGGGGAATCGAATACCGTTTATTCCATCACAAGTTTGTGATTTTCTTATGGTTAACTTTCTCCTAGACATGTTTACTATCACTCTCCCTCATAACATGACCCTTTGTTTTTTCCTTCATATCCATGTTTTCCTACATGGAATCCTAGTATGGGTTAACTCGGGTGACCTTTGTACATCTCTTTCTTTATTTTAAAGTGATTGTTTTACTAACTCTTGTTCCGATGTGGGATTTTCAATGATGTTTCCGAGCCCAATTTTAAAATTGCAGGGACGCATTTCCCAAATGGGGGAAGGATGTACGGCCCCAGGTAAATAAAGAATATGGGATTTTTATATTTATCCCTATTTGTGAAAAGAATCTTAATATTAATTTAAAGGGAACGCTATGCTCGATGGCTTACCCAATACGCAACAACGAGTTCCTTTGAAAACTTACGTTACACTCTAATAATAAAAGAATTCTATTTTTAAATGGTAGTTAACGCCTAGCTGTTGTAATTGTGGGAATGAATGGAACTAACTAGAAAATCATTATATATGTTTTTTAAATATTTTTACTTTTATCCAATAAATTTTAGAGGCTTAAAATGCAAATGAATTCAATTTTAAGCATAAATCTTCTAATATTCTTTAAAAGGTCGATTAACCACCTTTTGATGGAGACCAATTTTTAAATATAATTTTGACAATTTTATATGTTGTATTTGACAAAATAAAATCCTTCTTTAGAATCTAGACATCATAATTAACTTTGTGTAAAAAATTTTTATCTTTCCGATAAAGATCATTTTTATTGAAAATGTTGCATTTTAATTCAAAACCTCCTTTTAATCTGATTTATTTATATGGATAGATTATATTTTTAATTTATATTAAAGTATATTTAGAATATATTTTTACCATTTAATCTAATGGTGGTCATTGGAATTAATTTCCCTTTGAAATTGGACTAAAACTAGTGTCAATCTTTTAATAGGTATTGTTTCTTAAAAACACGTTATTAGTTTTGACTGTGGGAATTAATTATTAAATTAATTCATGCAACATATATGTTTTTACTTTTTTAAAATAGACATCATTTTTGAATTTGGAATATCAAATATAGCTTAGGGTTATTTTTTGGTATTTTTCTAAAAAACTTCAATTTTTGATGAATAGTGAAACTACTAAGTGGTAGTTAAAGAAACTGATTTTTCGTTTAAATGAAACTTTGCCACTTCTGTGATTTGATTTTAAAAAATCTGACATACATGGTTTTCATTAAGATGTAAAATGTGGTTCAATGAGATTAAAATAATTTTTGTTGAATAGTAACTTTTAAGTTTTATTAATCGCGATTAAAGGTAATTAGTATAATTTAAGGTAAAAATAATATTTTAATAATATTAAATGACCTAGACACATGTCCTACCCTAATTGGATGTGTCATGGACGACAAAGAAAATCCATGGCTCAACTTGGGGACCCTATGGAGCCACTTTGGTAGGAAATTGACATAAATAACTTTTTATTTAAAGTTAAAATAAAAATGTCAGAAACATGAGTTGTTTTACTAAAACAATTTTTTAAATGGGGTTATACAATTCATATTTTTGACTATAAATATTCATTAGAAATCTAAAAAGATTTCCTACATCATGATAGTTTTTTTATAATTTTTATACATTAAATAAATTAATTTATTTATGACACCATGATGATGCAGCGCATACCTCATTATTTAACGATTTAAATAAAATGAGAAGATAGGGTGAAATCTAAGTCCTAAACTTGTCACAAACCTATTGTGTGGTTAGAATTAGAAACCTTATCACCTTATACTCTAAATATATCCTTTTGGGACCTTTATAATCTGAAAATAATTTTATAATAAAGTATCCTTTTATAACTTTCCAAGAGTGCCCCTCCTCTCCTCTTATAAAAGGCCCCCACCTCTACCACCTTACACACACCTCTCAAGCTTTTGTCTCAGCCAAACCCTTCCCATTTCATATCTATAAATCCATATCTTCATCATTGAAGCATCACTTTGGGCATAATCCTTTCCAAGGAATCCATTGAGCTCAAATTAAAGAGAGTTACCCAATTTAAAGGTAATGTCTTCCCTTGTGTTCTTTTGTTTAATTCTTCTTCTCCAAACCCCTAAACTCTTTTTATTACTTTTTTTGTAAAAAACCAGTATATTAAATATACTAGGATGTTTTTATAATAATTATTCTAGATACACTTTCACACACCTCCTTCTAATGGTTAAAGAACATTCTGTTTCTGTGGATGGTGAGTTACTACCTCACGAAACGATGATTGTTCAATATTCTTTTAACCCCTTCAAAGGTTGCCATTAAGATGTCACTATATTTATTTATTATATATAATATGTTTATTTTTTTCCTTAAGATTCTGTATTTTTCATTTATGGAATACCTTTATGGTTTCCATTATGGGTAAACGCGATATCTTCATTTTAGGAAGTGCGGACTACCGCCCCCTCAAAGTGATTTGATTCGTTAATGCCATATGTGGGACGTATAAAGGATGGAATTAATGGTACTACATATGATAACCTATTGTAATTATAATATACCTCTATATAATTATTATTTTATTCCGTTTAATACAAAAAAAAAGAAATGAAAGTAGCGTTCATGCGTACGTACGGCTTACCGTCTCCATGAATGGTACATTTCATTTCTTATCTCCAAATGTTATGTACTATTATAAGTACATATATATAATGGATATTAATGTAATATATTACATATAAATGATGGATATAATTCTGTAATTTTAATATATATATATATATCTCTCATTTTTTTTAATTCCATTAATATGACAAAAAATGAAAGTAGCGTTCATGCGTACGTACGGCCTACCGTCTCCATGAACGGTGCTTTTAATTTTTTTATCTCCAAATGCTATGGAATAGTATAAAATGAATATATATTGGATATATATGAAATTTAAAACATTAATACTATTCTGGAGATGATGTACCTATAACTACCTGGAAAATTATTTTTCCAACAAGTTCAATTTTTACTCATGTACCGAACATCGACAAAAAACGTCTGATATGAACTCCCATTATTAAGAATTTATTATAAAATTATAATATGTGATATGTACTGAATAATAATATTTAAAGGATTTCCTTAAAAAATTATAAATTGAACAAATTTTATTATTTAGGAGACTAAAGAACGATCGAGTCATGTCGGACACGATGTAAGGGATCCTACCTCTCTCTTTCTTTTTAAGAACTCTCTTTTATGTCATTTATTTTAAGCTCATATTTCTTATGTTTGGGGATGTTATTTTATATTCCTCTTACTATAATTTTTATGTTCATACGATGAGAGAACCTATTTGATCTCATAAAACAATTTTTGGATGTTTTAAGTGGCGCCATTAGGCTGTCGAGTTTTCGTAAAGGATTTTTCATCTCCCTTTTATTCCCGTGACATTTATAACATGTTTTCCACCATTTCCATTGAGTGGTGTATATACTGCACATTGTTATAATCTTTGTTTGGTATAATTTCAATTATGTGTATTTACATCCTCATTGTAACATCCCAAGGTTTTTTAAAAATAAATTGAAAATGCTTGAAATTTTGTTTAAGGAATATATAAGTATCCATTAAACATAATTTTATTTCTTCTATGTTTTGAATTTCATGAAACTGTCATCTACCATTGTGTTCAGTATGTTATTTAGAGTCTAATGAAACAAACTTGTTTTTTGGTGAATAGTAACATTACCTTATGAATAGTAATATGACCTCATGAATAGTAAAGAATATTATTATTTTATTTTCCCAAGGCAATAGGATAATGGGATCTTAATTAGTATTCCAATGTCACAAAAAACTAATTGCACTTCAATATTGTTATTTTTCGAATTAATTGTGACCTTATTCAAAAATTAAATTAATAATATTTAGAAAATTATTTTTGAAAAATGGATTTCACTTTTGAATTATACATGTCGAATAATTTTTGGGGTAAATTTTTGGTATTTTTGTGAAACTCTTGAATTTTCGGTGAATAGTGAAATATGATAAAATACCGTATAATCAATTTATCAGTAAAAATTCACTATTTATGACAACATAAGTGATGTAAGGACACTTTCTTAAAACTCACATGATATTATAACTATTTAGGGCCACTTGATTTGGGATTATTCATAGTCTTGATAAAAATATTATAATAATGATTAAAATAATCTAAAATACCTCCCCTCCTCCACTATAAATACCACCCTCACTCCCCTCTTCCTCCCACACCTCTCAAGCCTTGAGAATTGTCTAATTTCTGCCAAATTCCCTCCCCAATCTTCTTCCCCACGTCCTAGAGCTGCTGGTCTCACCAAAAGACCAAAATCAAAGCCCTTAAGAAGGATCTCAAGGAGAAGAGATCAAGAGGTAAACAACCTCTTTTATTTTCTTTCTTTTCTTTCATTTTTTGTTATTCTCTTCCATTCCCTTTGTCTTGTGTTGGTATATTTCATTATATATTACCCCCTTATTGTCCATATCTTTTATGAATGATGATATATTCTGTTCCTCTCATCAATCTTGTTTTTATAAAATTTTAAGAGGCGCTGTTAGGCTGCCGAATTTTCGTGAGAAATTTCTCAAGATTTTCATTTATTTCATGATTCGTATTTCTACTTTCTTCACTACCTGTTATCCAAGAGGCATGAAATATCCAGAATCATGTATATTCATTATGTATTCATGTTTAGGGAAAATTACTCATCAGTATTCTTCTCCTCTTCCACTTATTTAAAGAATCAAAAAACATTGTCTATTTGTGTCGAATTACCGACATCGTGGACGATGTATTTTCAATTTCCATTAATTCTTTTATGTCTGGTCATAAAACCATTTATATGGTTGAACCAGGTTATAATATATGTTTCATGACTCATATAAGGTTCTGGAATTCTTTTGTGCTCATGTTTCAAATTTAAAAGACAAAAAGAGGTTGTTATTATCAAAGAACCACTTAAATGATCTAAATGAACATCATTAATGTTTTATCTAATGAATCATCCTCATATAAAGAATCAAAGTGATAAATTGTATAATTTATGGTACTGTAAATATGTAAATACTAATTCATTCCAATTCTGGAGTTTCACTTCCAATCAACAAGAACGATTCATAATGAACCGATCGTGAAAATCCCAAAAGAACTCACCCAAAATAATGCAAGGAACAAAATACTAACAATTAAGGGGTGAAATGAGGTTATGAAATGACCATATAAGATGTTATAAACATGAAACTGTTTCTGTAAAATACTAATAACACTCTTTTAACCATTATAAAGGAGGTTCAAACAAATTTGAAGTAATACAAGCCTAAGGTAAAGGAATTCTTAACCCGATTTCCATTCTTTGGGTTAACCTTCTAATTTTTTATTTATGGGATATTTAAATTGTTTGTGTGATGGGTTATATTTATATTATGTTTCATTATTTGTATATACAGAGTATATAAATATTCCATCCACTCTATTAAGTCTCACTTCAAGTATATGATGTTTATAAGGGACTTTTCTTCTAAAATCCTCTTTTAAAATTCTATTTTACAAGATTCGAAAGCAATGTTTTTATGATATTATTTATGTTGTATGATTATGTTTTAGTTATTGGGAATTGCATAGGATGAAGTTTGGGACCTATATTTCCCTCCAATGCATTGGGTATGAGTAGGTTGGAGGTCGGTCGTATGGTTACTCCAAGTGTAACTGCGATGGTTACACAAAGTAAGGTAGCCGTGAGGGTTACAAATTTTAAGGTAGCCAAGATGGTTACAAGATTATGTAAGTAATGCCCTAAGATACCTTTATGATTATATTTTTGTTTTTTTGGATCTTTTGTAAATATCATGTTACACGAAGTAAGTATTTATGGGTGGAAAGCATGTCTTTTGAAAATGTTTTTATACGTTATGAGTATTCATGGACTAAAGTGATTTTTCCTTATTTTTCATACCTTACTGAGCTTTTGTGCTTATCCCATGTTTTTAAATGATTTTTCACCGGTCAATGGATGAGTAATACAAGGAAGTAAGGCATGTTAAATTTTGAAGAATTGTCAAGGAGTCTTGTTTTAAGTTGTAGTGTTTTATATTCTGAGAAAAATGGAAACCGATTTTATGGTATCCACTATGTAAAAATGTGTAATGTTATGAATGTATTACGTCCTAATTCTATAAATCTCTAAACTATAAAATATACTCAATTTAAATGGAAGTGTGTTCTTGACTAAATTATAGATTATGTATGTAATAAGTTCAGGTCCTTATAGATGGTATCAGAGGATGGTTTAGATAACATTAAGGGTTAGGGTGATACTAATAGAATAACATAAATGATTTTCACTCTATGTTTAATTTGTCATAGCATTTTAAGATTACCATGTTTCTTCATCTAAGAAATGTTTGTTCAGAATGTTTGTCCATAGAAGGAATAAGGATGATGAAGAGGATCATGAAAAACATCTAAGGGTTGTCTTACAAAATTTAAAAGAAAAGAAACTATATGGAAAATTCAGAAAATGTGATTTTTGGTTGAAATAGATTTCTTTTCTTGGGAACATTGTAAATAAGGATAGAATAACAGTTGATACTGCCAAAAAAAGTAGTAGATGAATGGACAAGACCCACAAATGTTACAGAGATTCGTAGTTTTCTAGGCTTACCAAGTTATTACCGATGGTTTGTTAAGAACATTGCATGGTTATCTAGCCCGATAACTAAGTTAACATGGAAAGGGGTTAAATTTGTTTGGATAGAGGAATGTGATGTTTGTTTTCAGGAACTAAATAAGAGATTGGTGAATGATTCACTTTTGGCCTTACCTTCCCGGAATGGTGAGTTTTTCATATACAGTGATGCTTCTTTGAAGGGACTTGGTTGTGTTTTGATACAGAATGATCAGGTAATTTCCTATGCTTTAAGACAACTTAAACATCATGAGCTAAATTATCCCACACATGATTTTGAATTAGCAGCTGTGGTTTTTTCTTGAAAAATATGGAGGCATCATCTATACGGAACCAAATGCCAAATATATACTGACCATAAAAGTCTTATGTATATATTCACTAAGAAGGAATTAAACATGAGGCAGAGAAGATGGCTAGAACTGATAAAGGATTATGACTACACGATCAATTACCATCCTAGAAAAGCAAACAAAGTAGTAGATGCCTTAAGTCAGAAACATCATGCATCATTAACCACGCTACGTTTGGAACATGATCCCTTGATTAATGATTTGATGAATTTTGGATTGGAAGTTGTTGGTGTAGGGAATACCTCTCTTTTGTTTCATGTTTCAGTGTAGTCTTCGTTGTTATACATAATTATGAAAGCGCAGAGGGAAGACCGTGAGCTAAAAAAAGGTATAATTGGTTAAAATGGGTAAGTTGACAGAATTTAATCTTGATAAAGATTGTGTTTTAAGATTTGGAAAATGGTTGTGTGTGCCTTGTGATTCCCAGTTGAAGAATGAATTGTTGTGTGAATCTCATTGTTCTCCATTTTCTGTTCATCCTAGAAGTACTAAGATGTACAGAGACCTTCGAGATTATTATTGGTGGAAGGGGATGAAAGGAGATATTGTTGATTTTACAATGAAATGTTTGACATGTCAGCAGGTTAAAGCAGAGTGGCAGTTACAGAAGGGGACGCTTCATCCTTTGCCAGTGCCAGAGTGGAAATGGGAGAATATATCCATGGATTTTGCGGTGGGACTACCAAAGACTTATCGAGGTAACAATGTGATTTGGGTTATTATTGATCGGCTAACAAAGTCTGAGAATTTTCTTTCTATTCGAGATACAATGACATTAGATCAGCTTTCTCGATTGTACCTCAAGGAGATTGTCAGGTTACATGGAGTTCCTCTTTCCATTGTGTCTGACCGAGATCCTAGGTTCACTTCTAAATTTTGGAAGGGACTTCAGAAGTCATTAGGCACAGAGTTGAATTTCCATACAGCTTTTCATCCTCAATCAGATAGGCAGTCAGAATGAACGATTCATACTTTGGAGGATATGCTTCGAGCTTGTTCAATGGACTATCAGGGAATTTGGGATCAGAATCTTTCTTTAGTTGAGTTTTCTTATAATAACAGTTTCCATTCCAGTATTCAGATGGCACCTTTTGAGGCTTTTTATGGAAAGCGGTGTCGGACTTCTGCGTTTTAGGATGAAGTCGGTGAAAGAAAGTTGATGGGGCCAAAATTAGTAGAATAAGTGGCCGAGAAAGTGAGGATGATCCAACAACACATGAGGGCAGCTCAGAGCAGGAAAAAAAGTTATGCAGATAACAGAAGGAAAGACTTATCTTTCGAGGTAGGTGACCATGTTTTCCTTAAAATCTCTCCTTGGAAAAGTGTGATGCGTTTCGGTAAGAAAGGGAAACTAAGTCCATGGTTCATCGGTCCTTTTGAAATCTTGGATAAAGTTGGAATAGTTGCATACCGCGTAGCTTTGCCTCTGACCTTGTTTCAGGTACACAATGTTTTTCATGTTTCGATGTTGAGAAAGTATGTTCTAGATTCATCACATGTCTTGAGCCCAGAAGAAGTTCAGCTGGCAGAGAACCTTCCTTATGAAGAAAAACCGGTTCAGATTATTGATCGAAGAGAATAGATATTGCGGAAGAAGGTAATCCACCATGTAAAGGTTTTTTGGAGAAACCACATGGTTGAAGAAGCAATATGGGAGTCTGAAAATGCTATGAGGGAAAAATACCCTCAGTTGTTTAATAAGTAAATAAAATTGTGAGGACGCAATTTCAAGAAGGTGGGGATAATGTAACATCCCAAGGTTTTCTAAAAATAAATTAAAAATTCTTGAAATTTTGTTTAAGGTATATATAAGTATCCTTTAAACATAATTTTATTTCTTCTATGTTTTTAATTTCTAGAAACTGTCATCTACAATTGTGTTCAGTATGTTATTTAGAGTCTGATTAAACAAACTTATTTTTTGGTGAATAGTAACATACCATTATGAATAGTAATATTAATAGTAATATGAATAGTAATATGACCTCATGAATAGTAAATAATATTATTATTTTATTTTTCCAAGGCAATAGGATAATGGGATCTTAATTAATTTTCCAATGTCACAAAAAACTAATTGCACTTCAATATTGTTATTTTTCGAATTAACTGTGACCTTATTTGAAAATTAAATTAATAATATTTAGAAAATTATTTTTGGAAAATGGATTTTACTTTTTAATTCTACACGTTGAAAAATGGATGGGGTAATGTTTTGGTATTTTTCTGAAACTCTTGAATTTTCACTGAATAGTGAAATACGATAAAATACCGTATAATCAATTTATGAGTAAAAATGCACTATTTATGACATCATAAGTGATTCAAGGACACTTTCTTCGAACTAAAATGATATTATAACTATTTATGGCCTCTTGATTTGAGATTATTCGTAGTCTTGATAAAAATATTATAATAATGATTAAAATAATCTAAAATACCTCCCCTCCTCCACTATAAATACCACCCTCACTCCCCTCTTCCTCCCACACCTCTCGAGCCTTGAGAATTGTCTAATTTCTGCCTATTTCCCTCCCCAATCTTCTTACCCACGTCCTAGAGCTGCTGGTCTCACCAAAAGACCAAAATCA
This sequence comes from Viscum album, assembly GCA_963277665.1. NCBI lineage: Eukaryota > Viridiplantae > Streptophyta > Magnoliopsida > Santalales > Viscaceae > Viscum > Viscum album. The sequence continues at coordinate 1,039,419,246 of OY728146.1, forward strand.
AAGCCCGTAAGAAGGATCTCAAAGAGAAGAGATCAAGAGGTAAACAACCTCTTTTATTTTCTTTCTTTTCTTTCATTTTTTGTTATTCTCTTCCATTCCCATTGTCTTGTGTTGGTATATTTCATTAAATATTCCCCCATTAATGTCCATATCATGTATTATTGATGTTATATTCCATTCCTCTCATCAATCTTGTTCTTAGGAAATTTTAAGTGACGTCGTTAGGCAGCCAAATTTTCGTGAGAAATTTCTCAAGATTTTCTTTTATTTCATGATTCGTAATTATTCTTTCCTCACTTACTCTTATCCAAGAGGCATGGAATCTCCAAAATCATGTATATTAATTATTTTTTCATGTTTAGGGAAAATTCTTCATCAGTATTCTTCTCATCTTCCACTTATTTAAACAATCAAAAAACATTGTCTATATGTGTTGAATTACCGACATCGTGGATGATGTATTTTCAATTTCCATTAATTCTTTAAAGTCTAGTCATGAAACCATTTATATGGCTGAAAAAGGTTATAATATATGTTTTATGACTCATATAATGTTCTGGAATTATTTTGTGCTCATGTTTCAAATTTAAAAGACAAAAAGAGGTTGTTATTATCAAATAACCACTTAAATGATCTAAACGAACATCATTAATGTTTTATCTAATGAATCATCCTCATATAAAGAATAAAAGTGATAAATTTTATAATTTATGGTACTGGAAATATTTAAATACTAATTCATTCCAATTATGTAGTTTCACTTCCAATCAACAAGAACGATTCATAATGAACCGATCGTGAAAATCACAAAAGAAATCACCCAAAATAATGCAAGGAACAAAATACTAACAATTAAGGGGTGAAATGAGGTTATTAAATGACCATATAAGATGTTATAAACATGAAAATGTTTCTGTAAAATACTAATAACACTCCTTTAACCATTATACTGGAGGTTCAAACAAATTTTAAGTAAGACAATCCTAAGGTAAGGAAATTCTTAACCCGATTTCCATTCTTTGGGTTAACCTTGTAATAAATTATTTATGGTCTATTTAAATTGTTTGTGTGATGGGTTATGTTTATATTATGTTTTATTATGTGTATTTATAGAGTATATACATATTCCATCCACTCTATTAAGTCTCGCTTCAAGTATATGATGTTTATAAGGGACTTTTCTTCTAAAATCCTCTTTTAAAATTCTGTTTTACAAGATTCAAAAGCAATGTTTTTATGATATTATTTATGTTGTATGATTATTTTTTTGTTATTGGGAATTGTTTATGATGAAGTTTGGGACCTATATTTCCCTCCAATGCATTGGGTCTGATTATGTTGGAGGTCGGCCGTATGGTTACTCCAAGTGTAACTGTGATGGTTACACAAAGTAAGGTAGCCATGAGGGTTAAAAAATTTAAGGTAGCCAAGATGGTTAAAAGATTATGTAAGTAATTCCCTAAGATACCTATATGATTATATTTATGTATTTTTTGGATCTTGTGTAAATATCATGTTACACGAAGTAAGTATTTATGGGTTGAAAGCATGTCTTTTGAAAATGTTTTCATACGTAGTGAGTATTAATGGACTAATGTGATTTTTCCTTCTTTTTCATACCTTACTGAGCTTTTGTGCTCTTCCCAAGTTTTTAAATGATTTTTCACATGTTAATGGACGAGTAATACAAGGAAGGAAGTCATTTTAAATGGTGAATAATTGTCAAGGAGTCTTGTTTTAAGTTTTAATGTTTTATATTCTGAGAAAAATGGAAACTGAATTTATGGTATCTACTGTGTAACAATGTGTAATGTTATGAATGTATTATGTCCTAATTCTCTAAAGATCTAAACTTGAAAAGATCCTCAATTTAAAAAAATGTGTTTTATTTACTAAATTATAGATTATGTATGTAATAAGGTCAGGTCCTTATATTCATGGTATGACCCTTATTCCATGGGGTGTACGTTTCGAAAGGTACCTAAGTAGGTAAGGGAACCTTTCACCATCCTTTTTTTAAAAGACATCTTTTTTTATGTATTTTAATTTACATACTATTATGTTTGGATATGTTCTTATATATCCTTGTTGATGTAAATTTTATTTCCAAGTGATGAGATACCATTTTCTCTCTCATCAATTCATTTTTGGAATTTTAAAGTGATGTCGTTAGGCTGTCAGATTTCTGTAAGGGAACTTCTCAACCCACTTTCAAATATTTGGCTTAAACCTCTAATTCTTTATTTTATTATGCCAAGATTATGTGTGGAATCTCTATGTTGTAATTTCCACAAATCATTGTGTGGATATAATATTTCTACACATAATAATCTCATTGATAAATTCTTACGAACTTGTATTAGAAATCATAACTCAATCTCATTTCATTGAGTTAAATATCTATGTCATTGGTTTTGTTTTTCCAAGATTATGTGTGAATGACCTCTGATTGTTTCACACTTAATATTCAATTATATTGTGTGTACATATATTTTTCACACATAATTATGTGATAGATTTATCCTTAATTTAAGGATACCATCTTTATAATGGATTTCGTCTCAATTTACATTTCCATTGAGACTTCATTGTTGCTATGCACCAATTCACTCTTATATGGTTTGTATACTGTCCTTTTACATATTATATCATGAATACCTATATTATCATGGTATTATAAAGTTCATATTAAATTTTATTCCACAATTATTTTTATTCAAGAGTCTCTCATTTTGCTAAAAACTCTTTAACAAAAATATTGTATTAAATGTTTTAAAGATTCATTATTATAAATCTTTATCTTTAATGTACGTGTTTTCAAAATGGATTTCTGTATTTATTTATATGGATATTAATGTTTTAAAATTATAAAAGCTTCAAAGTGGTATGGGACACTTTGATTCAAAAATCTCTTTTAAATTATTTTTGAAAATGGATTGATTAATTCAATATCTTGGAATTGCTTATTGTGATTGGAAATGAAATGTTGTCATTAAAATGATTATATTTTCAATATTTTTATATGTAATGAGAGTACTTGGACATTTTATGGGTGGTTATGTGATAAACCATATGACGGGTGGTGTCGTGAATACCAGGATGGGTGGTTACGTTATAACCTCCAGTGCATTGGGTATGGAAGTCGGCCGTATGGCTATTCCATTAAGTGATATGTGTGGAAGTCGACCATATGGTTATTCCATTTAAGTATGTTTATGTCCCAAGTTACCTTTATATGTTATATATATGGGTTTTATGGTAATATCTTGGTTACAAAAGGGGTATGTAATGATCTTTTATTCAGTGAAGAGTTTTTTTATTACTATTTCGTAACGGTGAAAAGTATTACTTTGATAAAGTATTCTTGGTTTACTTGTTTTTTTGAAAAAATAACAGTTTTCCTTCCTTGTGTATCCTTTACTGGGCTTTTTATGCTCATCCCATGTTTTTTAAATGTTTTCCACAGGACTTAAAGATGAATAGGGTCAAGGATGGGATAAAGGAAAGACATGGGGTCTAAAAGATGGAACTAGACATGTTTCTTTTTAAGAGTTTTTTTTATGGAAACTTAGTAGAAGTGTCTACTTTGTAATCTTTCTAGATGAAATAGTAATGTCCTAATTCTCTAAAACTCTAAACCTGAAAAGATCTTCAATGTGAATTATTCATTTAATTCAATAATAAGTAATGTTTAAGGCCGGGGCCTTATAGTTGGTATCAGAGGTCGGTTTAGATAACTTTAGAGGTTAGGGTATTCTCTAAGAATAAGTGACATTTCCATAATAGCTAGGATTTCAGAAAGAGTCATAGTTTTTAGATAAAGTAAATGAGTAGGTATATCTTTGTGTTTATCTCTCTCATTAGTAAATGATAATTTTGTTGATATACGCACACTAACATTTCTATTTTTAGTAAATGGATGGATCTAGTAGGCAATAAAGTGACAATGGGTTTGATGGAAACTGTGGTGGTTATCTGATTAAGAGACTGGATGAAATAGGGGATTCAATGAGGAATCTCGTGGTTGTGCTAAACCAACTATCAAGGAGCCATGATCAACCACTTGAACCTTGTAGAGTTCTCTAATGCATCAGGCATGAGATGACCAACTCAATGTGGATGTTCAGGTAATAATTATAAAGTTAACCATTAGGGTTTATATGATCCTCATTTTTTGGTAATTATGGGTTACTCTATGATATGATAGAAAATGAAAGGCATGAGATAATCTTGAGGTTAAAATATGTTATGATTATTTTTGAAGATTTTATCTCGTTTTGGGGAATGTTTTATGAATTATATAGTTCTGGAAAAAGGACAACACGCAGACCGTGTGACAACCCGTCGCGTCGGACAATGCTGCGGGAATCGAACCCACAACCAAAGTGCGACTGGTATTTATCGCCTACCACTGGACTACATGAATTCCCTGGTTAGTTTGACTAATTCTTTTTAGTTATATGATTTTAGGAATCAAGATTAATTTTATTTTGGGTTATCTATGGAAATGATTAACCTATCATGGAGGATATGTGATTAGGTTAATTACTTTTCAATATGATAATTTAAGAGCAAATGATGATATTTGGAGATAAAAGTTAATTTGTACCTTGGAAGACTATGGGATTAAATCCTTCAAATATTTGGGGTTTCAATCTTAGTTTGGTTTACTTTGAATAATTTTATGGAAAATTGTTTATCGAATGGTCTTCGTTGAACTTTGGGGTTTTTTGGGGACAAATTTTGGAGATTAAGAATAGATTTTCTTTTTATAAAGGATTATACTTTTGTGGATTATCTGATCTCATACTAACAATTTTGGTTTTGGTTTTTGTCTAAAGACATGGGAAATATATAGTTATCTTTTCAGAATTAGTGGATTCTCAAGAAGTTGATTATAGTACTTTTAATGCGAAAAAGTCTTCCTAAATACTCGTTTTTGGAGAAAATATGAGTTTGATTAAAGAATCTAGTAAAAGTTGAAAGTATATGTGACAAGTAACTATGTTTCATTATGATTTAGTTAATCTCAAAAATAAATTCCTCAATGAAGAGTAACTTAAAACAAAAATGATGTCTGTTAACTTTTCCTACTGGGGAATCGAATACCGTTTATTCCATCACAAGTTTGTGATTTTCTTATGGTTAACTTTCTCCTAGACATGTTTACTATCAATCACCCTCAGAACATGACCCTTTTTTTCTCCATATCTATGTTTTCCTACATGGAATCCTAGTATGGGTTAACTCTGGTGACCTTTGTACTTCTCTTTCTTTGCTTTAAAGTGATTGTTTTACTGACTCTTGTTCCGATGTCGGATTTTCAATGATGTTTCCGAGACCAATTTTAAAATTGCGAGGACGCAAATCCCAAAAGGGGGGAAGGACATACCACTCCAGGTAAATAAAGAATATGAAATTTTTATATTTATCCCTATTTGTGAAAAAATGTTAATATTAATTTAAAGGGAACGCTATGCTCGATGGCTTACCCATTCCACAACAACGAGTTCCTTTGAAATCTTACGTTGCACTCTAATAATAAAATAATTTTATTTTTAAATGGTAGTTAACGCCTAGCTGTTGTAATGGCGGGAATGAATAGAACTAACTACAAAATGATTATATATGTTTGTAAAATATTTTTATTTTTATCCAATAAATGTTAGAGGCTTAAAAAGAAAATGAATCCAATTTTAAGCATAAATCTTCTAATATTCTTTAAAAGGTCGATTAACCACCTTTTGATGGAGAAACCTTTTTAAATAAACTTTTGACAATTTTATATGTTGTATTTGACAAAATAAAATCCTTTTTTAGAATCTGGACATCATATTTTACTTTGTGTAAAATTTTGTTATTTTTCCGATAAAGATAATTTTTATTGAAAATGTTGCATTTTAATTCAAAAGATCCTTTTAATATGATTTATTTATATGGAGAGATTATATTTTTAATTTATATTAATTTTTATTTTGAATATATTTTTACCATTTAATCTAATGGTGGTCATTGGAATTAATTTCACTTTGAAATTGGACTTAAACTAGTGTCAATCTTTTAATAGATATTGTTTCTTAAGAACATGCTATTTGTTTTGACAATGGGAATTAATTATTAAATTAATTAATGCAACATATATGTTTTGAATTTTTTACAATAGAAATCATTTTTTAATTCGGAATATCAAATATAGCTTAGGGTGATTTTTTGGTATTTTTCTAAAAAACTTCAATTTTTGATGAATAGTGAAACTACTAAATGGTAGTTAAAGAAACCAATTTTTCGTTTAAATGAAACATTTCCACTTCTGTGATTTGATTTTGAAAAATCCGAAATACATGGTTTTCATTACGAAGTAAAATTTGGTTCAATGAGATTAAAATAATTTTTGGTGAATAGTAACTTTTAAGTTTTATTAATCGCGATTAAAGGTAATTAGTGTAATTTAAGGTAATAATAATGTCTTAATAATATGAAATGACCTAGAAACATGTCCTACTCCCATTGGATGTTTCATGGACGGCCATGAAAATTCATGGGTCAACTTGGGGACCCCATGGAGCCACATTGGTAGGAAAATGACATAAATAACTTTTTATTTAATGTTAAATTAAAAATGTCACAAACATGATTTGTTATACTAAAATAATTTTTAAATGGGGTTATACAAGTCATATTTTTGAATATAAATAATAATTAGAAATCTAAAAATATTTCCTATATCATGATATTTTTTTTAGAATTTTTAGACATTAAATAAATTAATTTATTTATGACACCATGATGATGCAGCGATTACCTCATTATTTAACGATTTAAATAAAATGAGAAGATAGGGTGAAATATAAGTGATACACTTGTCAAATACCTATTTTATTGGTGTATTTCGAATCCTTATCACATTAACCTCTAAATATATCCTTTTGGGACCTTTAAAATCCGAAAATCATTTTATAATAAAGTAACCTTTTATAACATTCCAAGAGTGCCCCTCCTCTCCTCTTATAAAAGGCCCCCACCTCTAACAGCTTACACACACCTCTAAAGCCTTTGGCACGGCCAACCCCTTCCCATTTCATCTCTCCAAATACCTCTCTTCATCATTTAAGCCTCACGTTTGGCATAATCCTTTCCAAGGAAGCCTCTGAGATCAAATTAATGAGAGTTACCCGATTTAAAGGTAATGTCTTCCCTTGTGTTCTTTTGTTTTATTTTTCTTCTCCAAAACCCGAAACTATTTTTATTGCTTTATTTTGTAACAAAACCAGTATATTAAATATACTACGATTTTTTTATAAGAAAGATTGGAGAAACACTTTCACACACCTCCGTCTAATGGTTAATGAACATACTGTTTCGGTGGATGGCGAATTACTGCCTCACGAAATGATGATTGTTCAATATTCTTTTAACACCTTAAAAGGTGGCCATTAAGATGCCAATATATTTATATATGATATATTATATGTTTATGTTTTCCTTAAACTTATGTATTTTTCATTTATCACATACCTTTATGGTTTCCATTATGGGTAAACGCGATATCTTCATTTTATGAAGTGCGGACTACCGCCCCCTCAAAGTGATTTGATTCGTTAATGCCATATGTGGGACATATAAAGGATGTAATTAATGGTAATACATATGATATCCTATTTTAATTATAATATACATTTGTATAATTATTATTTTATTCCATTTAATACAAAAAAAAAAAGAAATGAAAGTAGCATTAATGCGTACGTACGGCTTACCGTCTCCATGAACGGTACATTTCATTTCTTATCTCCAAATGTTATGTACTATTATAAATACATATATATAATGGATATAAATTTAATATATTGAATATAAATTATGGATATAATTATGGAATTTTAATATATATATATCTCATTTTGTTTTAATTCCATTAATATGACAAAAAATGAATGTAGCGTTCATTCGTACGTACGACCTACCGTCTCTATGAACGGTGCTTTTAATTTTTTTTATCTCAAAATGCTATGTAATAGTATAAAATTAATATATACTGGATATATATGAAATTTAAAACATTAATAATATTCTGGAGATGATGTACCTATAACTACATAGAAAATTCTTTTCCAACAACTTCAATTTTTACTCATGTACCGAACATCAAAACAAATGTCTGATATGAACTCACTTTATTAAAAAAATTATTATAACATTATAATATGTGATATGAACTGAATAATAATATTTAAAGTAGGTACTTAAGCAATTATAAATTGACCAAATTTTTTATTCAGGAGACTAAAGAACGATCGAGTCATGTCGGACACGACGTAAGGGATCCTACCTTTCTCTTTCTTTTTAAGAACTCTCTTTTCTGTCATTTCATTTAAGCTCATATTTCTTGTGTTTGGGAATGTTATTTTATATTCCTATTACTGTAATTTTTATTCTCATATGATTAGAGAACCTATTTGATCTCATCAAACCATTTTTGGAAGTTTTAAGTGGCGCCATTAGGCTGTCGAGTTTTTGTAAAGGATTTTTCATCTCCCTTTTATTCTCGTGACATTTATACCACGTTTTCCACCATTTCCTCTGAGTGGTGTATGTAATGCACATTATTATACTATTTGTGTCATATAATTTCACTTATGGGTATTTACATCTTCATGGTAAGACCCTTCTTCCATGGGGTGTACGTTTCGAAAGGTACCTAAGTCGGTAAGGGAACCTTTCACCCTCCTCTTTTTTTTTAAAAAAAGACATCTTTTGTTATGTATTTTAATTAACATACTATTATGTTGGGATATGTTCTTATATATCCTTATTGATTTAAATTTTATGTCCAAGTGATGAGATACCATTTTCTCTCTCACTAATTCATTTTCAGAATTTTAAAGTGATGTCGTTAGGGTGTCGGATTTCTGTAAGGGAACTTCTTAACCCACTTTATATTATTTGGGTCAAACCTCTACTTATTGATTTTATTATGCCAAGATTATGTGTGGAATATCTATGTTTTAATTTCCACAATACTTTGTGTGGATATAATATTTCTACACATAATCATCTCATTGATAAATTCTTACGAACTTGTATGGGAAATCATAACTCAATCTCATTTCCTTGAGTTAAATATCTATTACATTGGTTTTGTTTTTCCAAGATTATGTGTGAATGAACTCTGATTGTTTCACACTTAATATACACTTATATTGTGTGTATTTATATTTCTCACACATAATTATGTGATAGATTTATCCTTAATTTAAGGATACCATTTTTATAATGGATTTCGTCTCAATTTACATTTCCATTGAGACTTAATTGTTTTTATGAACCAATTCACTCTTATATGGTGCGTATATTGTCCTTTGACATATTATATCATGAATCCATTTATTCTCATGGTATTATAAAGTTCGGATTAAATGTTATTCCGCAATTATTTGTATTCAAGAGTCTCTCATTTTGCTAAATACACTTTAACAAAAATACCGTTTTAAATGTTTTAAAGATTCATTATTCTAAATCTTTATCTTTAATGTCCATGTTTTCAAAATGGTTTTCAGTATTTATTTATATGGACATTAATGTTTTAAAATTATAAAATCCTCAAAGTTGTATGGGACACATTGATTCAAAAATCTCTTTTAAATGATTTTTGAAAATATATTGATTAATTCAATATCTTGGAATTATTTATTGTGATTTCAAATGAAATGTTGTTATTGAAATGTTTATATTTTCAATATTTTTATGTGTAATGATGGTACTTGGAAATTTTACGGGTGGTTACGTGATAAACCATATGACGGGTGGTGCCATGAATACCAGGACAGGTGGTTACATTATAACCTCCAATGAATTGGGTATGGAAGTTGGCCGTATGGATATTATATTAAGTGATATGTGTGGAAGTCGACCGTATGGTTATTCCATTTAAGTATGATTATTTCCCAAGTTACCTTTATATGTTATCTATATGGGTTTTATGGTAATATTTTGGTTACAAAAGGGGTAAGTAATGATATTTTATTCAGTGAAGAGTTTTTTTTACTACTTCGTAATGGTGAAAAGTATTACTTTGATAAAGTATTCTTGGTTTACTTGTTGTTTTCAAAAACTAACAGTTTTCCTTCCATGTGTATCCTTTAATGGGCTTTTTATTCTCATCCCATGTTTTTGAAATGTTTTCCATAGGACTTAATGATGAATAGGGTCAAGGATGGGATCAAGGAAAGACATGTTATCTAAAACATGGAACTAGACGTGTTTCTTTTTAAGAGTTTTTCTTTTATGGAAACTTAGTAGAAGTGTCTACTTTGTAATCTTTTGAGATGAAATAGTTATGTCCTAATTCTCTAAAACTCTAAACCTGAAAAGATCCTCAATGTGAATTATTCATTTAATTCAATAATAAGTAATGTTTATGGCTGGGGCCTTATAAATACGGTATGGGGAGTGAAATAATACTACTAATATGGGAATGGGAGTGAATAATGGATAATAAGATGGTACTATGAGTGAACCCGTACTACTAAAATTTCCTTGATATTGATTCCTCAAATACTATAGAAATCATTCTATATGCTTATTTGTCTTCCAAAATTCCATGTCTTTTTTCTATCTTATGATTTCATGGAATATGATATTTTTTTCATTATGATTTATATATTGAAAACGATCAATATTTATTAAATTATTTATGTTATGATCATTGATATGAAGGGTATGATCAATTAATTTTATTCTCATGTTCCCATACCCTTATGTTCATGTTATACATACATAATTTCTTTATTTATCCATACTAATCATTCAAGTTCAACCCTTTCCAATGTTTCCTTTATTCATGTTATGAGGAAAGGTTTTAAAGTATAATTAATATGAGGAAAGGTATTTGTTAGAAACATGGATGAAATTTCACCGAGTTAGATGTGTTTTGTTCCACGTTTATATTGGAACTAAAATAATAAGATTTTTGGGTGTTTGGTTTTTTAGTGATTTATGTATTTGGAAAAAATTGATGTAATGTTAATTTATGAAACTTGAGGGTTCCTATAGTTGGTATCAGACTGAATGGATTATATAGATTTAGAAACTAGTATAGAAAACATTAGTGATATCCATAGAAAGGTTTCTAAGGATACACATAGGGATATATCTAAGGACAAGTCTATGGATAAGGATAACTATTGGAAAATGAAAACGAATTTTGGTAATGGATATATCAAGTTATTTTATAAAAATATATCCTCTTGGGATACAACATGTGAATGTGGATTTGGAATATATGTACCTAGGGTTAAAAACATCCACAAGTTGTGTCGGTCTTAACTCATCGTAACCTTATACAAGATAACATGTCTTGCTGCACACCTGGTACAAAACTCCCAGGGTATGTGTTTTGGGAATGTAAAAACTCTTTATGAACCCTCTCTATAGATTTAAAAAAAAATATGGACATGAATAAACTAGTATACACCTATAGTTTCATTGGATAAATTAATATGTCTCATGACTTATAATGTTATAGGTTATATTTATGATTATGTGGATTTACTCTATGAAAATTGATACACACATTTATTCTTTATGGTTTTATTCAATGAAGGGAAACAGAAGGAACTGGGTTAACATTGATTGTCATGGCTACTTTTCCAATGGGAATTCAAATTAGATTATCACTAGATAGAAAGATATTTTGATTATGTTGAAACAACTATCACGATATATGATTAACAATGTTATATTTGGTGACATTCCAAACATATAAAATATTAGTAAGATGAACTTTTATAATAGTTCATATGGTTAGGAACATAGAGAAAATAATATTTTTCGTTATTTATTTTAAAATAAGGGAAGGAGAAGCTTGAGGAATAACTTAAACAGTTGTGAATATGTTATTTATGTGTGAAAAACTGGCATGGAGTAATGAATTGTCATGGAGTTCAATGTCATATCAATGGAGGAAACATGAATTACCCAAATAGATACCATGACCTGAGAATATCCTTTTAAATAATGAAAGGGATCATTCCATGCCAATCATTAAAGTGGAAGGATTAAAGTATTTATGTATTTGGATTCAAGAATAACGAACAATGAACAATATAATGGTTGCTAAGTGTATGTTTTTTCACTAAGGATTTACATGATTACATTGAATGGATTTTATGGAATAGAAAATTGATTTAATAGAAACGTGATGTCCATGGAAAACACATGATTAAGGGAATGATTCCCATTAATATTTTCTTTACATTATGATGATGTTTTTTGGATAAAGATATAGTGGATATGAATAAGAATACTGTATGGTATTAATTACCATAAAACTATTTAAGGACTTTTTAACATGTTTTTTCTATCATTGATGATGTTTACATCATTTTTTGGAGTTAAGAAATATATTAGAATAACTATGGTAAAAGGAAACATGCATGTTTTCAATATGGGTTTTCAGTAATTCATTTTATTATTACATTTCACGAGAATATATGATGATGGTATTTAAATGTTTAGTTTGTGTCAAAAAATATATACTTTAAGATATATTGGTGTGCAGTGAAAATATTTTATGGGAAATTTAGTGACCTTATTTCTAATGTTTTCGACTACTATCTTTTGGAATGGGAATAAGGTTAAACATTTATTGAATGGTTATTGTTAAAGTGTTATCTCTCTATATAAAGATTTATAAATATTTTATAAAATTTCATAATGTTTTTTTCGATAAAGATAGATGTAATGACCTATCACTTGATTTATGGATCTCATGTTTTGTTAAGGCTTCAAGAATGAAAAATTACCCTTAATTTCATGGAATTAGAGTTGATTTGAAAGTTAATAAAGGAAAAAAATTAATTTTTCATTTACATCATATAGGTAAATATTTTCATAAATATTTTTTAACGTTAGAAAAAATGATCTTAAAACCAAAAATGATAGCCTATTACATTCATTTTCGATGAATTATACAACCCCTTATGTAATCACAGATTTATTGCTTTTTGATTGTTAATTTTATTCTAAAAATTTTCTCTATCTCCATTAGAACATGTAGTTTATATTTCTCTTTGATGTCCATGTTTTCAATTTCGACCTATGTTCTCATGTGTATAAACCATGTTTTATGTTACTTTTGAAAACTGTTATGTTTCTGATATTCGTCTTTATAAAGGATGTTTTATTGTTTGACTATATGATGTGGTTTTCTATCAAAGGAGCTTTCGAGCATTAAAACATTGAGACCCAGAATAATTTCATGGGGGAAATTTATTTGAACCAGGGTATAATTTAACACCCGAATATTTTATGAGATATTTCCTTTCTAATTAATTTAATCTTTGTGATATTTTCCATTTCTATGCAATAATACAAATTGTTTATTAGAGCACTATGTTTGGCTTGTGTTATACACATCTCTAAGTTAAATTGTACTCAATACACAACATAATGTTTATCGTACTCTACACAGAACATTGAGATTAAGTTATGTTTCATGCAAGACTAAATTTGTTCGATGGTTTTACAAACACCTAAGACCATGTTTTATCAAATAGTAATATATTATTAAAAATATTGTTATTTAATATAATAATATAAAATACTATTGTGAAATATTAATATTATTAGATAAACTAAATTATGAAAATATGTTGTTTAATTCATTTTTACCTATTAATAGGAAATTAATATGAAAACAAAATGAATATAAAGGGCATAGTTATATAATAGACTATTTTTATATGAAAAAGGAACAATTATCTTAATAATTTAAATTAATTACTATTAGTGAATGATATTAATTAAATTTATATATTATATATTGGATAAAATATTTTCTATATTCATAAAATTTATTTAATAAGCATATGATTATAATATACCCAGTATAACATATAAAAACCTATATATTTATAAAAGTTGTTTTATCAGCATTTAATGGTGAACCTATTTTAAAAAAAATAAACTTATTTTTTTATAAATTTTATATGTAAAAATAAAAAACATTTTTGAAATAAAAAAATAATATTTAGTTTATAGTTTATTAATTGTATTTCGATGTGACGTATCATTTTTCGATGAATGGTAAAAAATAATGAATTCTAATTGAAAACTATTTTTCATCTAAAATATTTATAAGGATAAATTATATTTTTAAATTATTTTAAAGTTTAATTTTTTTAATTTTTTTAATTAATCCAATTCATGTTATTGGAATCAATTTTAAATTGAAATTAAATATTAAATGTTAGTAAACATTAGAAGGTTTTTTCTTTTAAAACATTCATTATTGTCCCGTATAAGATATTAATTTTAAATTAATTTCTGTTACTTCTTTTATTGGAATTTGAAAAAATTGATTTTATATTTTTATGTAGAATAATTTATAATATCTTACAACATTAAATAAGGTTTTTATCAAAATTATTATTGAGAGTAATTAAAATTAATTACATTGGTTAAGGTAAAATTTAGAAAAAAGGTGGACTAAACCTTAATCATAATGGAAAAATGATCTATACACATTTCAAAAATCCATTGTATTCCATATTTTCACCATATCCTCTTATTTATATAATTTTTCCCATAATTTAACTTGCCTAAAATTAGATAAATGTGTGTGGAATTACTTTTCCAATACATTACAAGAGTGTCAGTTCTGCTCCACTATAAAAATGCACTCACCCCTCCCACTTCCTCACACCTATCAAAACACTTTTTATCGAAAAATATATTTCCATATTGAATCTAAAAATTACTCCCCTGAAACTCCAAACATATAATTTGTAATAAGGCTATCCAAGGAATCCCTTTGATGGAAACCAAATCGAGTTACCCAAACAAGAGGTAACATCCTTCCCCAATATCCTTTCTTTTATTCTATTTTTTCACCACGAAAATATCCTTATTACATAAATATATAAATAAAAATATATCAGAAATATAAAAATGTGTCTTAATATTAAGGTTTTTACATGAAATTACACAAAATTACATCAAATGGGTAATGAACTTACTGTTCTTGTGTACGATGAACAATCACCTCACAGAATGATGTTCTTCATTTTACCTTCACCACCTTTGATGGTTAGTAATTATGATATATAGTATGTTTATATATTATATATATGATATTTATTATTTATTTAGGCTTTTATATTTATTATATAACCCAAAACATTATACTTTTTGTCTTGTATAAAAACGATATCATTGTTTGTAGACATGTGGATTAAGCCTCCTCAAAGCGATGCGATTCATTCAAAGTATACATGGAATGTATTAAGGATGGTTTTAATGAAATATTATTATATATATGATATAATAATGATATTGTAACAGTTATATATATATATACATATATATATATTTTTCATTTTCTTTTTTTCAATATGACGATAAAATGGAAATAACTTTCATGTGTATGTATGGCCAATCGTCTCCATGAATGGTGTATTCTATTTCATAAATATATATTATATAGATTATTTTAACACAAATAAACTAAACTTTCAGGATATTTAAATTGAGGTTTACATTCTGTAAATCATTATATATGTATAAGAACCAAATATATAACCAATTTAGACACAAGTTTAAAAAGATATTACCCAAAGCATAACATTAATATGGAATTATTAATAAGAGGGTAGTATAAACAAATAATAAAATCAAATATGGTAGTGGATATAAGAATATGGTTATGAATAATATGTATAGTAAAATTTAATTTATAATACATGAAACATCTATGATCTTGATTAGATTCAAGACATAAGGTAAGGTAATTTCATCTCACTTTTTATTTTTGTGAGATACATGCCTTATTCACCACTCATTTATTTTGATGGTTTATATACTGTCTATGAATGTATTTTATGAATATTATAACTAATTTTATGTATATTTTCATATCAATTTTATTATATTTCATTCATGAATTTTAGGTATAAAAATATAAAAATTCGGTAAAGTAATTTTGACATAATTTTCCTTTTTTGAGACACTTTCCATATTATGCATTTATATTGTTTTATAGAGTATATATACTAACATTCATATGTTTAATAACTAAACTAATTATTTTCATGATATTTTAATCTTTATGTAATTTAATTTTTTTAATTGGGGATTATAATTCAAAGTTACCCAGTGGTAAGAGTTTATTGAAATAGTCTCACCGTTTATTGACATCGTTTGTGATTATGGATCAATCGATGAAATATTTTGATTCATATCTGAAGAAAACTCATGAATTTTAAATCACTATATATATTCATTGTTTATTCTATTATTTGTACCAATTTTTCACTCTTTTGTAACAAATATTATTAAAAAATGTTTTTTATGAAAGTTATACTTTACCTCTCTCTTCAGTCGTTAATCCACATTCATTCAAAACGATGTTTTCAAAAAAAGTTTCAAATTGTTTTGAATATTTATTTATATTTTTTAAAATTATTTAAAATTATATTGTTTTAAAAAAGTTTTCAATATCTCTTTATATGTTTTCATATTATGTTCAATGGAATGGTTTTCCTATCATTTTAAATATTTCTTTTTATGTATTCAAAGTATATTCAATAAAAGAAGTTTCTATTTTTTTAATATTTCTTTATATGATTAAAAATTGTTTTTGATTACAATTTTGATATTAACTTTTTTAAACATATTTTATAAGATTTCAATGAAAAATGATTTCAAAATTATTTGAATACTTATTTTTATGTATTCAATTAATTTTCATGGGAAATTTTTTTCTAATGTTTTTATGTTTTTAAAATCCTTTTCAAATAAAAAAGTATATTTTACTCTAGAAATTTTTCAAAATGATCCTGAAAAAACTATTTCCCTTCTAAGATGACATCTGTTATTCTTACTCTTTCCTTTATGGGGAAATTAATTAGTTTTCCAGTTAATGTTATTTCTCAGAATGGTTTACATTTATATTTCATGATTTTTATGAAACTCATCTAGATTTATTTGCTTATATGCTTTTGAAACCTGATTCTTTTCCTGGGTTATGATTTCGATCAAATGATTATAAAACATGTGTATTTTTTCATTAGTTATGATTTGATTACATGTTTATGATAACCATTCCATTTAGTCAGTTATGATATGATTTTTATTATCTTGTTGAAAAATTATGTGTTATTTCATTAGGAGATGGGTGGGTAATTTATCTTCCTTTAATTCAATGAGTAATGATTTTTATCTAATGAGATATACATAGTTGATATTGGGAGTGAGACTTGTCTACTAAGATGGTTATGGGGGTGAACATTGAATACCAGGATTTCCTGGGGAGATAACTCATACTACTAAGATGGAAATGGGAGTGAACCAATACTACCAATATGATATGGGCAGTAAACCCATAGTTCTATGATGGCCTTTTAAGTGATTCATTGACTAAATTGGATAAATTTATACATGATTATGTGTCTACCAAAATTCCATGTCTTATTCCTATTTTATGCTTTCATAGATTAATCTTGTGTTTCCCTTATGATTTAAGTCTTATAAACTGCAAATATTTCTACCATGATTCATCTTTAGGATCTTTTATATGCATAGTATGATCATTGAATGTCTTTCTCATATTCTTGTAGCCTTATATACATATTATGCTTACGTATTTCCTTGATTTACCGTTAATGAACATTTGATCTCACATGTTTCTTATGATTACCTTCCTCAAGTTATGAATAATAGTTTTTATGTTGAATTACCATGGGGAGATATCTTTGTGAGAAACATTGAATATCTTTCATTGAGTTTGAAAATTTTTGTTCCCAATTTCCAATGTCACAAAACAAACATGGTATTTGGGAATTTATTTAATTTGTTATGTTTTCCACAAAAGTGACATAATTTTAATTCTTGAAACATGAGGTTTAATATAATAAAAACATTATTGGAACATTTTCTAATGATGATGATAATTTATTGAATTTTTATGAAAAATTTAGTTATATTTTCTCATGATGAAAAGATACAGTATCAAGTGAACTATAAAGTTTACAATACCTTAATTTTATCAATGACGTGGAATATTTATATTCAAATTATATTCATGTGAGAAGGAAAATGGAATATCTAAAAAATACAAAAAACACTAAATTTGGAACTTCCAATTTTCTTGAGACTCAAAGATCTATGTTGAGGGATGATTATGAGGCCTTCAATTTTTTTACCTAGCAAATCTGTTACACAAATGAGTAATTTCATTATGAATGTTTTTAATGGACTTAATTTTTTCACTAAGAAGAACATTATTATTGAATATCTTTTGGATAAAATGATTGATAATTTACATATAGAATAGGAATCCTGAGGTAGAGTTATATTTGAAACTAAGAATCAATGGATCATTATCTTTCTTATCCCATAGAAACTATAATGTAGTGTGAGAATTAGTTTAAGACATATATTGTAGAGGAGAATAGAATGAATTTAGTGACATTAAATTCAACATATATTTCTTGAAAAATCAGTGCTTAAAATATAAATATACATATATAAAAAGATAAACAATAATTAGAATATATTAAAACTAATGACTGTGAAGGAAAGGTCATCCAACTTGCAAAGAAAATAAATAATATTATGATAAAAGTGAATTATTAGTATGTATATGGTATGGAAAAAACTAAATACGAAAGTAAGGAGCTTTGGGACACTATATTTTATGAATATATAAAATCATAGAATATAAATTATATTTCCTATGGTTGAAAAAAAATATAAGAATGAAAAAAATTTGAAGAGAAAACTAAGAAAGTTTTTTAAGCCACTAATTATTTATTGAATGTCATTGAGTATAAATCTTAAAATATAATTAATTATTTAATGGGTAATAACTGAATGATTGCTAGTTTCTATTTAGATATTCCTCAAAATGATCTATGATTAACAAAAAGGGTAACTACTGATAAACAAGAAAAATTAACAAGTAATTCCAATGTATATTTTTCAATGGATTAGTAAAATATTTCAACATTATTATAATATGAATAACATTCCAACATTTGAATAAATGATGTTATAAGTGTATTTCAAAGAATAAAATAAAAAATTAATGAAAACTATTAATCATTTTATTGTTAAGAATAGTTTTTCATAGAGGAAACAGAACAACTTATCTGTGAAGGCATATAGAGGGAAATGACCATTCAAATCAGTATCCTAAGATGGTCAGAATCAGAACTAAATAGTTTGTTGCAGTGATGGATCAGTTGACTCAGGAGTTAAAAATAATATTGGTGAATGCTCCAGTTTTGGAACTACCTTCCATGAATAGAGAGTTTGTTATCTATAGTGATGCATCGTTGAAGGGACATGGTGGTGTCCTTATGCAGAATGATCAGGTAATTGCATATTCTTCACGTTAGTTGAAAACTCATGAGGTAAATTACCCTACACATGACTTGGAATTAGCTGCTGTTGATTTTGCTCTAAAAATTTGAAGGAATCATTTGTATGGAGTAAAGTGTGAAATATATACTGATCACAATGATTTAATGTATATATTCACTCAAAAATAATTGAACATGAGACAGAGGATATGGCTTGAATTAATTAAGGATTATTATTGTACAATTCATTACCATCCAGGAAAAGCAAATAAAGTGGCTGATTCTTTGATTCGAGAAAGTAATGATTTATTAACCATGATATGTTTGGAAAGAGATCCTTTGGTTTTTGATTTGATGAAATTTGGCATAGAATTTGTTGGTGCAGAAAGTTCTTCTGTTTTGTTTCAAGTATCAGTGACATCATCTCTGTGAGACAGAATTAAGCAAGCACAAAAGCAAGACAATGAGTTGCAGAAAAAGGTAGAGCTGGTTCAGAAGGGTAAGTTGCCTGAATTAAACATTGATAATGATTGTGATTTGAGTTTTGGGAAGAGATTGTGTGTGCCTTGTGATTCACAGTTGAAGAGAGAGAGTTGTTATGTGAAGCTCATAGTTCTCCGTTTATAGTTAATCCAGGAAGTACTAAGATGTATAGAGATCTTCGAGAGTATTACTGGTAGGAAATAATGAAAATGGATATTGCTGATTTTATTGTGAAGTGTTTTACATGTCAACAGGTTAAAGTAGAGTGGCAGTTACTGAAAAGGATACTTCAGCCATTACCAGTGCCAGAGTGGAAATGAGAAAATATATCCATGGACTTTGTTGTGTGATTACCGAGGACATCTTAGGGTAATAATGCAATCTGGGTTATTGTTGATCGCTTGACTAAATCTGCTCATTTCCTTATTATTTGAGATACATTATCTCTAGATCAACTTTCTCGATTGTATCTTAAAGAGATAGTCAGGTTGCATGGAGTTCCCCTCTCCATTGTATCTGATCATGATCCCAGGTTTACTTATAACTTTTGGAAAGGCTTTCATATGTCATTGGGTACTGAATTAAATTTTACTACTTCTTTTCATCCGCAATCAGATGGGCAGTCAGAACGAACAATTCAGACCTTGGAGGATATGCTACGAGCTTGCTCTATGGATTATCAGGGAAGTTGGGACCAACATCTTTCTGTGGATGAATTTTCTTATAATAACAGTTTCATTCCAGTATACATATGGCACCATTTGAGGCATTATATGGGAAGAGGTGTCGAACTCCAGCTTTTTGGGATGAAGTGGGTGAAAGGAAGATAATGGGACCATAAATGGTAGAAGATATGGTAGAAAAAGTTTAGTTGATTCAGAAACACATGAGAACAGCTCATAGAAGACAGAAAAGTTATGCGGATAACAGGAGGAAGGATCTATCTTTCGAGGTAGGAGATCATGATTTTCTCAAAGTTTCACCGTGGAAAAGCATGATGCGATTTGGTAAGAAAGGAAAGCTGAGTCCAAGGATCATTGGACCATATGAAATTTTTTAGAGAGTTGGATCAGTTTCATACAGAGTGGCATTACCTCGATGTTTATCTCAGGTACACAATATTTTTCATGTTTCTATTTTGAGAAATTATATACCAGATCCATCTCATGTTTTGAGCACAGAGGTAGTTCAGTTGGAAGAGAATCTCTCTTATGAAGAACAACCAGTCGAGATTCTTGACGGAAGAGAGCAAGTGTTGCAAAATAAGGTAATTCACCAGGTAAAGTATTTTTGGAAAAACCATATGGTTGAATAGGCAACATGGGAATCTGAAAATGCTATGAGGATAAATACCCCCACTCATTTTGATAAGTGAATAAAATTGTGAGGACGCAATTCCCAAAAGGGGGAAGTATGTAATATCCCAGGTAAATAAAGAATAAAACATTTTCATATTTATTAATATTTGCAAATTAAATATTAATTTTACATTAAAGGGGTTTCTATGTTCGATAGCGTACTCGATACACAACAATGAGTTTCTTTGAAAACATATGTTGTACACTAGTAATATAATAATATTATTTTAAATGGTAGTTAACACGTAGCCATTGTATTGGCGGGAATGAATAGAAATAACTAAAATATGATTATATATGTTTGTTAAATGTTTTTATATTTATCCAATAAAGGATAAAGGCTTAAAATATGAAAAGAATTCAATTTTAGGCATATATACTATAATTTTCACTAAAGGTCGACTTATCGCCTTTTCATGGCGAACCATCTTTAAATATAGTTTTGGTCACTCTGATACTTTCTGTTGAACCAAATAAAACTATTCATTAGAATTAGGACATCAAAATTTACTTTGTGTAAATTTTTGGTATTTTTCCGATAAAGTTCATTTTTTTAATGAATAGTGAAAAATGATGTATTTTAATTCAAAACCACTTTTTAATCTAATTTATTTATATGATTATATTATCTTTTGAATTGGTTTTAAAGTGAAATTAGAATATATTTTAACCATTTAATCCAATTTTTGTCGTTGGAATTAATTTCACTTTGAAATCAGACATAAACTAGTGTCAATCTTTTGATACTTTTTGTTTCATAAAAACACGCTATTAGTTTTTCCTACAAGAAATAATTATTAAATTAATTAATTAAAATTATATGTTTTGAATTTTGTAAAATATGCATCGTTTTTGAATTCGGAATATCAAATATAGCTTAGGGTGAATTTTTGGTATTTTCTGAAAAACTTCAATTTTTGATGAATAGTGAAACCACCAAGTGGTACTTAAAAAACTGATTTTTTTTAAATGAAACTTTACCACTTCTGTGTTTTGAATTTCAAAAATCTGACATACATGGTTGCCATTAAGAAGTAAAATGTGGTTCAATGGGATTAAAATAATTTTTTGGTGAATAGTAACTTTTATGTTTATTAATCGTGATTAGAGGTAATTAGTGTAGTTTAAGATAAAAATAATGTTTTAATAATATGAAATGACCTAGAAACATGTCCTACCCTTGTTGGATATGTCATGGACGACCAAGAAAATCCATGGGTCAACTTGGAGACCCCATGGAGGTACTTTGGTTGGAAAAGACATTAATAACTTTTTATTTAAAGTTAAAATAGAAATGTCACAAACAGGAGTTGTTTTACTAAAACAATTCATAAATGGGGTTATACAAGTCAGATTTTTGACTATAAATATTCATTAGAAAACTAAAAATATTTCCTACATCATGATATTTGTTTTATAATTTTTAGAAATTTAATAAATTAAATTATTTATGACACCATGATGATGCAACGATTACCTCATTATTTAATGATTTAAATAAAATGAAAAGATAATGTAAAATCTAAGACCTAAACATGTCAAAAACCTTTTGGATGG
Source organism: Viscum album (assembly GCA_963277665.1). NCBI lineage: Eukaryota > Viridiplantae > Streptophyta > Magnoliopsida > Santalales > Viscaceae > Viscum > Viscum album. The sequence continues at coordinate 1,039,442,005 of OY728146.1, forward strand.
ATGGATTTCGAACTCTAATCATCTTAGCCTCTAACTATATAATTTTGGGACCCTTTTAATCTGAAAATAATTTTATAATAAAATATCTTTTCTTAAATTTCCACGAGTGCCCCTCTTCTCCTCTTATAAAAGGCCCCCACCTCTACCTCTTTACCCACACCTCTCAAGCCTTTGGTTCGGCCAAAATCTGATCTTTTTGTCTCTCCACATTTCTCTCTTACTCCTAGAAGCCTCACTTTGTTAATAAGTCTTCCCATGTATGCCTTTGAGCTCAAATCAAAAAGAGTTACTCGTTTTAAAGGTAGTGTCTTCTCTTGTGTTCTTATGTTATATTTTGCTTCTCCAACCCCCTAAAAACATTTTATTAATTTCTTTTGTAACAAAAAAAGTACCCTAAATATAATAGGATGTTGTTATAAGAATTATTCGAGCTTCACTTACACACACCTTCATCTAATGGTTAAAGAACATACTGTTTCTGTGGATGGAGAATTTCTGCCTCACGAAACGATGATTGTTCAATATTCTTCTAACACCTTCAATGGTGGCCATTAAGATGTAACTATATTTATATATGATATATAATATGTTTATGGTTTCCTTAAGCTTCTCTATTTTTCATTTATGTCATACCTTTATGGCTTCCATTATGGGTATACGTGATATCTTCATTTTAAGAAGTGCGGACTACTGCCCCCTCAAAGTGATTTGATTCGTTAATTCCATATGTGGGACGTATAAAGGATGTATTTAAAGTTAGTATATATGATGTTATACTGGAATTATAATATACCTTTATATCATTATTATTTCTTCCCATTAATGTATGAGATAGAAATGAAAGTAGCGTTCATGCGTACGTACGGCTTACCGTCTCCATGAATGGTGCATTTCATTTCTTATCCCCAAATGTAATGTACTATTATAAGTACATATATATAATGGATTTATATGATTTATGTTACATATAAATTATTAATATAATTCTGGAAATAAAATATACATATCTCTCATTTAGATTTAATTCCATTAATATGACATAGAAATGAAAGTAGTTTTCATGCGTACGTACGGCTTACGTTCTCCATGAACGGTGCATTTCATTTCTTACCTCTAAATGATTATGTAATATTATAAATACATGTATATTCTGGATATATATTATATATATGATATCCAAATCATGAATATTATTCTGGATATAATGAGCCTTTCACCACACGAACAACATGTAATTTTAAAAGTCCACTTTCGACATAAGAACCAAATATCGACAAAACAAACATTATTAACTTAAATGATTACATAATGATTATAACAAGGAAATAATTGATATAAAAGGAATAGTAAACTTTAAAAAGGTTCTTAAGCAAGTTGAAATTAGGACTAGTTTATTATTCATGATATTAAAGATCAATCGAGTCACGTCGGACACGAGGTAAGGGACTTCGTCTCAATCTCTTTTCATTAAGGCATGTTTCGTTTAATACACAACTTTCTTTTATATGGTGTATAAACCCCTTTGGCATTGACTTTTATACAAAAGTAATCTTTTTCTACGAAGAGTTATACTAAATGACAAAAATAAATGTTTCTTTTAACATACGCAGTGACAACAACCCTTTTTCACCGCCGCGATTATTTTTGGGTCTTTGGCTTCCTCAAGAAGCCGTAATGTTTATAAAATGAAATAAATACCATATACTCTTTTATGTATTTTGGTATTGAAAATGGTTTTTATAATGGATTTTTTATGTCAATATATTTAAGAGATATATTGTGATCAATGTGTGGAAATGTTTTCTTTCCATTATATTTGTTTTATGTCTTGTGATTTTATAATGGTACTTGGACATTTGACGGGTGGTTACATGATAAACCATATGACGGGTGGTGTCATGAATACCAGGACGGGTGGTTACGTTATAACCTCCAATGCGTTGGGTATGGAAGTCGGCCGTATGAATATTCCATTAAGTGATATGTGTGGAAGTCAACCGTATGGTTATTCCACTTAAGTATGTTTATGTCCCAAGTTACATTTATATGTTATCTATATGGGTTTTATGGTAATATTTTGGTTACAAAAGGGTATGTAATGATCTTTTATTCAGTGAAGAGTGTTTACTACTTCATAAAGGTGATGGTATTACTTTGATAAAGTATACATGGTTTACTTGTTGTTTTAAAAACTAACAGTTTTCATTTTTGTGTATCCCTTACTGAGCTTTTTATGATCACCCCAAGTTTTTTTAAATGTTTTTCATAGGACTTAATGTGGAATAGGGTCAAGGATGGGATCAAGGGAAAGTCATGCTATCTAAAACATGGAACTAAACATGTTTCTTTTTAAGAGTTTTTATTTTATGGAAACTTAGTAGAAGTGTCTACTTTGTAATCTTTTGAGATGTAATAGTTATGATCTAATTCTCTAAAACATTAAACCTAAAAAGATCCTCAATGGGAATTATTAATTTAATTCAATATTAAGTTATGATTAAGGCCAGGGCCTTATAATTTGAGCCACCCCAAGAGTCTTTCACCATTGCATACCATACCCTTCGGTATTATGTGGGTGTTATAAGGGGTTATCTAAAAAGACCCTATAACTATGACTATGTACATTATTTTTGTATAAATAATGTGCATTTATTTTATAATTGTACGTTGTAAATAGTTTTTAAAGCACAAATAGTATTTTATGTAAATGTTCATCTGAGATATATTTTTTGATTAACTAATGGATTTTTGAATTAAATAATATTTTAATAAAATAGAATTATTATAAAAATAATTTTTATTTAATATAAATGATCATATAATTTTATGAATGCAATTGTAATTTTTATTATGGTTTGAAAGCTGTTTTTTTCAAAACCCATGAATTTTCGATAAATGTTGGTTTTTATTTTAAAAGTAAAAATTAAAATATTTATAAAACTATTTAGATAAAATGAATATTATTTTTGGATTTAGGATGTCAAAATTATCCAATAGTGAATTTTTCATAATTTTCTGAGACCGTCAAATTTTTGGGTAAAAAATAAATACTGTTTAAATATATATTTTGATTTATGACATCATAATGGCGCAATAGTGATGTAATAAAATACTATAAACATTATTTTTGGCCAATATATGTTTTAACACTAAAATAATTAGATTTTATATTGGTTTTATTTATTTTAAAAAGCTTTAGTGGACTTTTCAAGGCTTATAAAACATTTGGTCTTTTCAAATTGTTTTCCTTTAGAGTGTCACTCACCTCCACATAAGTAGCCCAATTATTTCAAGGCGTTTGGCCAATTTCTATATAAAATCATTTTCGATAGTCCCGTTTTTAAAAAACCATGGGAAAAACGAGGTTTTGGTTTGTGGTTTTGATATTTTTAATGTGAGGTGTCCCAAACATAAATAATAGAGAATTCTCTCTCCTTTCTTATATAAACCCACCCAAGATCCCACTTATTGTTCACTCAAAGCCTTTTTAGTTCATCCAAATCTTTCCATACTCTCTCTGTAATCCTCCTAATGTTCTCTAATCTCCCAATTTTCCTTTCTGAAGCCTCTCCCAAGCCTTTGGGATCACACTTCTAAGTAACGGATTCCTACCATTCTTTTTTATCCATGATTTTTAATATTGTTATGCCATTTTATATTCAATTAAAAATGTTGGGGTATAATTTTACACCTTACCCATACTACTCTATTTATTTTTGGATGATGGGAGACCCCTTTGTCTCTCATTAATGCATCCCATGTACACCCATTACCATGCCGAAATTCTGTGAGAGATTTCTCTCTCCTCTTTTACATCAAAGTAATTATTTTGTATTATGAATCTAAATTCCATTAAGTTTGTTGGTAAATGTATTTGTAGGACTAAATTACTATCCATTTCATTTACATATGATGAGACACCCTTTTCACTCTCATCATCCATTTTCATTAATCCTTATGTTACACTATGATGCTACCGAAATTGCTCCGTGTTTTCCCAGGCTAAGATCATTGTGTAGTGAATACCATACCCATGTCTCTATCAAGGATATTAACCTTTATGAATATATACATATTTAATGGTAATTTAATTTATTTTTACCACATTACTTAATCATGTAATAACTTATTATTTTGATTGATTCCATGTTATATGATCAATGTGGCACACTTATTCATGAAATGAAATGTTTAAGAAGGGTGTGCCCTGATAGCGCTTGAATTCCTTGGGTAAATTATAGTATCATGATAAGTCATGTGAAATGGGTGTTGAATCATGATAATTAAGGTGGAATGATTTTTTACTCGTGCTTCATGCACAATTAGTGTTTACTCATGCTCCATGTGAAATGAGCCTTGGCTCATGCAAATAATATTTTAAGTGTTGCTGCCACATTTCCCTGTTATGATTATCATTAATTTTCAGGACTTTATGATCATGTTTCTCAAATTCTCCATTGATATTCTGATTGTATAAAATTTATTTTATTCCTCATGTAATTCTATGTTTATTCCTTTACTAGGCTTTATAGCTCACCATTTTCTTACGCATGTCCTCAGGTTATCCCATGCAATGCTAAGTATGAGAGAATGTAGTGGTCATGTAAAAAAGTTTTCAAAAAAAAGTTATTTTTTTATGTTCTAAGATATTATTTAATGTTCCTAAACCTCAAAGAAACTAGACCTCTCGATCTTATATGTTCTATCAAGTGAATATTTTATGTAAAAAATCTGGTTTAAGTGTGTAATAAAAAGCAGTGTTGTTATAGTTGGTATCAGAGGATAAGTTTATTTATTTTTGGGATTAATATTAGAAAACCCTAGTGAAGACTTAGAGACATGAATATGTATAATAAAAACATCCCTGAGTATTGGTGAACATTGAGTAAGTGATTTATCAATCCAATACATCTGTGTCGGGATTGGAGCAGGTAGAGGTAGCTCTGGCATAGATGTATCCTACGGGTAAAACCTAAAAACACCGCTTTAAGCTAGACTCGAATGAGAAATGCTACATGAAAATGGGCCTTTCTTCACTCTTGGTTACGACAATACATGTAGATTTTATTTGGTAAATTTATAAGCTTATTATGAACCCTTATTAAGGGAATGAAAAAAATACCCTATGAATATATGTTAGAAATTAGATCATGAATAGAATAGATTAAAGCCTATGGATTCATAAGTTACGGAAGTACAAGTTATTTATAATTCATTGGTTTTGTTCTTGGATTACTATTTATGTGTTACCCATAACTTTCCTTTTTTCCAGCCTATGGCCGATAATAGGAGGACTCGGACTGACAACCGATGTGATGATCAATTTGATGATTGTGCTAGTGAGATGCCCAATCCGATGGGAGTGGGAGTCGCGAACATTGTCACGACTCTCCCTCAAATAACTAAATATTTGAAGAGAAACATGGGTCAAGAGAAACAGCCAACCCCCCCCCCCAGAAATAACAAGTCTCTATTGAGAGCTTTATGAGTCAAAGGCCTCCTACTTTAATGGATCATCATATCCCTCCATCACCAAAAAATGGATCAACTCCATTGAAAAGATATTCTCCATCCATCAATGTTCTGAACAAGAGAAGGTTCTCCTAGTTGCTTATCATATGGAGGTTGAAGCTGATCATTGTTGAACATTGATCCAAATATAAAGCCTGAGGGGGAGATTGAGGTGTTGGAATGGAAGTATTTTCAGAAAGATTTTTTTTATAAATATTTTTCATGCACCCTTTGACATAAGATAGAAAGGGACTTCCTTTCCCTCATGAAAAAAAGGAGATGAATCTGTCTGAGTGTACAAGGATAAATTCACAAGTATTTTATGATACACCTCTGACTTATTCATTACCCCAAAATGAAAGGTTGACCGCTTCTTTGGTGGGATTAAACCTAGATTATGAAAGACTCTTGTGATCCATGGCTTGGACTGCTATGTATAAATTTTACTATGTTCCCTCAAGGTTGAAATGGAGATTAGAAAATCTTAGGGGTATCATGTGGATAAGAAGCATAAGGTGGAATTCAATGCTAGCAGTCCAATTGATAAATCCAACGGTGTTAAGAAGATCCATCACCCCATATTCCAAAGGTGAAGAAAGAAGAACCCCATAAATTTCCTGAAGGGAATGAGGAAATGTTTTAGGTGTGGAAGAGATGGTCACCTAGCTGTTATCTACTGACAAGAAAAACCCATGGCTGCAACAGAGGACAGGAATGATCCATTTGAACCACAATGTGTTTTTCATTTCTACAATTACAAAGAAATAGGGCATCTTGATAATTAATTCCAGGAGTCGAGGGTTATTAGAGGAAACCAACAACCTCCAAGGCATCAAGGGAGAGATTTTACCATCACTACTACCTAATTGAACCTCGAAAACGAAGTGGTGATAGGTATGCTAGTTATTCATTCAAGAATAGTGAATGTATTTTTTTATTCAGATTCTATGCATTCTATTATATCCTAAAATATTAGTTGAACAATCCCAGCACCACCAAAAATCATGGAAGTAAAGATGTCAGTGAGTACGTAAAATGGGGTAATCATTTTACCCCGTGAATATAACACCTCCCCTGTCATAATATGTGGATTGAATTTCCCGACGAATCTCATCATACTCCCTCTAGTGGAATTTGATGTAATTATTGGCATGGATTGGATTTCCTTATATATAGCCAACATAAATTGTTGTGAGAGGGAAATCACTCTTCATATGAAGAATAAACTCCTGATTCTATTCAAGTTCAAGGAGGAAGATGAGTCTTTTTAGCTCAATCATCTCAATTGGGGATATTACTACCCTATGGGCATGCGTATGTAGCTCAGATGATTGAGTCTAAGGAGGAAACCATCCTTGAAAACATGTGTATTGTGAAGGAATTTGATGAAGTGTTTCCCAATGAATTTCATGGTCTTCCTCCTAGAAGAGAGGGTGAATTCTCAAATGATATTATACATGTGGAATTTCCAATATCCAAGACTCTGTATAGAATGGCTGTTGTGGAGCACGAGGAGCTGATGAAACAACTACAGGATAGTCTTGATAGAGTGTTTATATGCCCATGTGCATCACCATGGGGTGAACCATTCCTCTTCTTCAAGAATAAAGATGGGCCAATGCACATTTGCATCGATTATTGTGAGATTAACAAAATCACGATAGAGAACAAGTATCCTCTCCCATGAACCGATGACTTGTTTGATCAGCTTCGTGTAGTACATTACTTATCTAAGGTGTATTTATGGTCGGGATATTATCAAGTATGGGTGAATAATGAATATATTCCTAAGATTGCTTTTCATACAAGATACAAGCACTATGAATTCATAGTAATGCCTTTCTGACTAACTAAATCTCTAGAAATCTTCATGGACTTGATGAAAAGAGTCTTTAGGGACTACCTATATAAATTTGTGGTAGTATTTATAGATGATATTCTGATTTACCCCAAACCCAAGGCGGATCATGAGGAAAATCTATGAACTGTACTAGAGACCTTGAAAAAGGAGAATCACAATGCAAAGTACAACAAGTGTGAGTTCTAGTTGAAGGAGGTCTCATTCTTGGGCCATATAATAATAATAAATGTGATATTTATGGGTCCCTCCAAAACAGATGCAATTGGGGGATGTATGAGGCCAACATCAGTAACGGATATCCATAGCTTCTTGGGGTTAGCTAGATATTATCAATTATTAGTGAGAAATTTCTCATGATTTTTCAACATTCTTACCAAGCTAACTCAGAAGGGAGTAAATTTTGATTAGTGTGATGAATGCTAAGAAATATTCAAGGGTTGAAAAAGAAGGCTTATAAATATGCCCATTCTCACTTTACCCACAAGTGGAGAACTTTTTTTGGTATTCAGTTATGCTTCGAAGAAGGGCATAGGCTATGTGTTGATGAAATATGCTTCAAGGGAATTGAAATTTCATGAGAATAATTATCCATCACATGATTTGGAGTTGGATGCGGTGATCTTTTATTTGATATTTTTGTTCATTATCACTTTGGGAGAAGTGTGAAATATATATAGACCACAAAACCCTCAAGTATATATTCACACTGAATGATTTGAACAATGCCAACGAAGATGGTTAGAGCAGATCAATGACAATGACATCTCAACCATTACCACCCTGGGAAAGCGAACAAGGTGGAAGATGCTCTATGTAGAAAGGACCCAACGATTCTATCATTGATGAGAATTGAGAAGGATCCAAGCTTCTTAGATTTGATGACGATGGACATGGGAATCAAAATGAATGGAAAATCAACAATACATTCACAAATGATTTCTCAAATTTATTTTTTGGAAAGTTTAAAGGATGATCAAATGGATGACGTGTGAATTCAGAAGAAAGTGGAAGCTATCAGAAAAGGGAAATCCTCAGAGCTTAAGGTTAATGGATACAGAATTCTGAGATTTGAGAATAGATTATTTCTTATATCAAGTCTAGAGCTGAAGAAGGAACTTTTGGATGATGTGCATAGTTTAAATTTCTATATTCACCCATGAAACACAAAGATGTATCGAGATATTCGAGAGAATTTTTGGTGGGATAATATGAAGAAGAATATTGCTAAGTATACATCAAAGTGTATAGTGTGTCAGTATGTGAAGGGAGAGAGGTAGAAGTATAAAAGGATGATGCAACCATTCCCTATATGGGCTTGGAAATGGGAGAACATCACAATGGACTTTGTCACCGGACTTCCAAAGACATCCAAAGGAAAAAATGCAATCTAGGTTGTTGTGGATTGTCTTACAAAGACTGCACACTTATTTTCAATTCAAGAATATTTCTTATTAAATCAGCTAGGACATACATATATATATCAGAGAAGTGGTATGGCTGCATAGAGTACCGCTATCTATTGTATCCGATTGAGATCCAAGATTCACCTCAATGTTTTGGAAGAGTCTTCAACATTCTCAAGATATTGAGCTGAACTTCATTACAACTTATTATCCTCAAACTGATGTCCAATCCGAGCGGACTATCCAAACACTTGAGTACATGTATAGAGTGTGTTCTATGGACTTCAATGGAGGGTGGGACCAATATATTCCATTGGTTGAATTCTCCTACAATAACAGTTTCCACTCGAGCATCCAAATGGAACCTTATGAATCCCTGTATGGGAAGTGGTGAAGAACAATAGTATGTTGGGATCAAGTCGGTGAGCGTAAGATACTAGGACCTGAAATGTCTGACGAAATGATGGACAATGTGGAAACCATTAAGTAGCATATTAAGGAAGCCCAGAGTCGATAGAAGAGTTCTGTAGATAACCATAGACTAGAACGTGAGTTTAAAGATGGAGACATAGTATTTCTATGAATATATCCATGTAAGATTGTCATGTGGTTCGGAAATAAAGGCAAGTTTAGTCCTCGTTACATCAGCCCCTTCGAGATTATTGATTGTGTTGGGGCTGTGGCCTATTGACAAGAACTTCCACCTACCATGGACAAAGTACATGATGTCTTTCATGTATCCCTCTTAAATAAGTACATACCAGACCCTTCGCATGTACTCCCTTTAGAGGTAGTACAGTAGGAATATGATATTTCTTATAGGGAGAACCCATTGAAAATTTTAGATCATAGAGAAAAAGTTCTACAAAATAAGACAATCCACCTCTTCAAGGTGTTGTGGATAAACCAAAAGTTTGAATAAGCGATGTGGGAATCGGAGGAAGTGATGAAGTAGAGTTACCGGCATTTGTATTAGAGTGGGAAAAGAAAATTTCAAGGGTAAAATTTCTTAAGGGGAAAGATTGTAACGACCCAAAATTTCGTTAATGGAGATTTCTTCTTGATCTAATTAAATGTTTACTATGGATGTATAAATTTTGAATTTCAATGGTTTTATGTTTCAGGATTTCAAAATACCATTATGAATATTGACTATTGCTAATATAGTCATTGAACAGTGATCAAATGATTTAAAAAAAGGGATATAAAAAATCCAATTTACTCAGACAAAGGAAGTAAAGGCATCATCCAGTAGACTTGCCCCATATGAAGCCCATTTTTGGAGCTTGGAATGGAGGTGGTGTCATTGGGCTTTGCTCTTGACCAAGCCCAATCCGATCATGAAGACGTTAAGCTTGAGCGATACTGACTTCGGGAGAAGTGGAAGTTAATAGAGATCCCCACTCGAGCGATATTATCTGAGCCACCCCAAGAGTTTATCACCATCACACACCTTACCATTCAATCTTATGTAGGTGTTATAAGGGGTTATGTAACAAGACCCTAGCACTATGACTATGTACATTATTTTTGTATAAAGAATGTGCATTCATTTTACTATTTTACTTTGTAATTTGTTTTAAAAGCACAAATAGTATTTTTAGTTAACATTCATATATGAAATATATTTTGATGAATTAATGGATTTTTGAATTATATAATATTTTAATAAAATATTATTATTATTTAATTACTTTTTATTAAATATAAATTATCATATAATTTTATAAATGTAATTGTAATTTTTATTATGGTTTGAAAGCTGTTTTTGTCAAAACCCATGAATTTTTTATAAATGTCGGTTTTTATTTTAAAAATAAAAAACACGAATATTTATAATATTATATAGATAAAATGAATATTATTTTTGGAATCAGGATGTCAAAATTATTCAATGGTGAATTTTTCATACTTTTATGAGACAGTTGAATTTTTTGGTAAAAATTAAATACCGTTTAAATATAGAATGTGTTTTATAACATCATAATGAACCAATATTTATGTAATAAAATACAATAAAAATTATGTTTGGACAATATATATTTTACGAATAAAATAATGTAATTTTAGATTTATTTTATTAATTTTTCAATGATTTAGTGGACTCTCCAAGGATTATAAATTTTTTTTGTCTTTTTAAATTATTTTTCTCAAGAGTGTGACTCACCTCTACATAAGAAACTCGATTATTTTAATAAGTTCTGAAATTGGCCTTATAAAATATTTTTTTCCACTACCCGTTGGGAAAAAAAATTGGAAGAAACCTAGGTCTGGTTGGTGGTTTTGATTAGTTTAATGTGAGTTGTCCTAGACAAAAATAATAAATAATTCTCTCTCCTTTCCAATATAAACCCACCCAATCTCCCACTTATTCTTCACTAAAATCATATGGAGTTCGACCAACCCTTTTCATCCTCTCTCTAGAATCCTCCCATGGTGCCTCAAGCTCCCAAGAATCCTCTTTCAAGCCTCTCTCAAGCCTTTGGGTTCACACTTTCAAGTAAGGGATTCCTACCTTTAACTTTTTTATCTACGTTTATTAATATTGTTAGGCCCTTTTATTTTCAATTTAAAATGTTGGGATATGACTTCAAAACTTCCCCACAATTCCCTCTTTATTTTTAGATGATGGGACCCCCTTTCTATCAGATTAATGCTTCCCATTTACACCTGTTACCATGCTGAAATTCTGTGTGGGATTTCTCTCTCCTCTTTTACATCCAAGTAATTATGTTTTTATTATGCATCTAATTATCATTACGTTTGTTGGGACATGTATCTATAGGACCCCATTACTGTACATTTATTGTACATATGATGCGACACTATTTTCTTTCTCACCAACAATTTTCATTAATCCTTATGTCAGGTCGTTTTACTGCTAAAATTGCACCACATTTTTTCAATCCAAGATCATTGTGTAGTGAATACCATACCCATGTCTCTATCTAGGGTATTAAACTATATAAACATATACATATTTAATGGTAATTTAATGTATTTATTCCACATTACTTAATCATGGAATAACTTATGGTGTTGCTTTATTCCATGTTATTTGATCCATGTGGCACACTTATTCATGAAATGAAATGTTTAAGAAGGGTGCACCCTGATAGCGCTCCAATGCATTGGGTAAAGGCTAGTATCATGATACTTCATGTGAAATGGGTGTTGAATCATGATAATTCAAGTCCAATTATGTTTTACTCATGCTTCATGTGAAATGAGGGTTTACTCATGTTCCACATGAAATGAGCCTTGTCTCATGCTAATTTCATGTTAAGTGTTGTTGCCACATTTCAATGTTATTATTATCATGATTTATCATGCCTTTATGATTATGTTTATCTTATACTCCATGTATATTCCTATTATCTATTATTTATTGCATTCCTTATGTTATTCCCTATTTATTACCTTAATGGGATTTATTGCTCATCCTTTTCTTATGCATGTCTTCAGGTTATCCCATGCAATGCTAAGTACGATGGAATTTAGTGGTCATGTAAAGGAAGCCTTCAATAAATATGTTGTGTGTATTATGTTCTAAGATGTTATGTAATGTTCCAAAGCCCAAAAGACACTATACCTCTAGATCTTCTATGTTGTATCAAGTGAATATTTTATGTAGTAAATAATGTTTATGTGTGTAATAAAAAGAAATGTTGTTATATTTAACAAAATAACAACTCCAAACACCATCCTAGATCACCTTAGTTCTAAAATCCTCCACCTTAGAATTATTGGAAATCTAATGTGAAATTCAAAATTGTGCACATTATCCATAGAAACTATAAGACAATAGAAAGACTCATATATCACTCTATGTGTATATGAAATTTTCTCAATGTAGAAATAAATATTTCAATATAGTATCCAATGCATAATGGTATTTAATAACTCTCATACATACATATAATGCACTCTCCCAAAACTAGAGTCTCAACACTAACAAAACTTGTAAATAAATAATGCACACCTATTGTTGACAATATACCACGAAATTTTACTATGATTTCTCTCAATTTTAAATAAACCCAAAGATAATGGGTCATTTGATCTATTTAAAGCAGAATACACCCCCATGGTTATAAAATCCATTCAAGTATTAATTATTTTAAAAAAAGTGAAAATTTTTAATGTTCATGGGGAGAAATGAATTTCTTATACACATCAAGATGGGGGAAATGGTTCAACATTGAGGTATAATCAGTTATTCTCAAAAGCTAGATTTTCCAATAGTTAAGTCATTATATCTACCACAAACTCATTAGTTAAAACATACTATATCTTGACAATTCCTTTCTCCACTATTTCATTAATAAATTGTTATAGTATTTCCATATGTTTGGTATAAGAATGTTGTATGAGATTAATTGTGTTTTCTACCATTCTCTTTTTATCATCATAGATCACCATAGGCTACTGTAATTCCACCCCAATATCTTCCAATTGTTTGCACATCCAAAAAATTTCTTTGTATGACTTATTCATTGAGATATTTTTTATCTTTATCAAATATCGATCAACATTTTTCTACTTCCCTCTTATCCATCAAACACATTTACTTCCCATAAATATACAACCACCACATGGAGATTTTTGGTCCATCGCATCTCCATCCAAATACCCATCCAAAAATTTAGATAAGTAACGGTTATATCATGTACTAATGAACAAGAAAAAGTTATGTGTACCCAAGATTTACCTCTAGATTTATTTTACATTTGTGAAAGGCACTTACTTTGGGTTATTCTAGAAACAATTATCTAAATATATTGGAAATATGGTATGTGGAAATGTTGAAATAATAAAAGGTACGGCTCAAATAATTCTATTATATAAGGTGGGTAAAGATATTTACCATCTTCATGCTTCCCAATAATTGTTCCAATTTCAATAGGAGTGCATAATTGTTTTAAATAGTGCATGTATAACTTATTTTTCATCACTATGGAATACGTTTCTTGAGATATGAACATTTATTCCTTCATTTTTATCACCTATAGCCCCTAGAAAGTATGTTAATTCACCAATGAAAGAAATTTACAATTAAAATTTCATTTGGTTAGAAAATTCACACTTATATTTATTATTTCTTATTCTATAGATGATATCATCCACAAAAACAATATCTATAAGATTTTATTCATTAGGTATATTCAGATATAGATTATTATTGACACCACAACTTTTTAATTTTATCTTCTTGGTATATGAATCTAGTTGACTATACCAATCTCACAGTGCCTATTTTTAACTATATAGAGACTTATTCAATTTTAAAACTTTTTTAATCATTTTTAATTTCAAATCCCATCAGATATTCAATTTATACATCATATTCAATAATTTAATTGAATAATGTATTTTTTACATCTATTTGGTAAAATTTATATTCTATTTTAATTAAAATATCCAAAATAGGTTGATTTAATATTGTATGGTTACTAGAAGAAAATTTTCAATGATATAAATACCTTTTATTTCAATATAGCCTATAAAAACCTATAATAATTTTTTTATTACATCACCATGATCATGTTTTTTATAAAGATACACATTTTCCCATTACATTAGAATTTTTTTAATTTAAAAAATATCTCAAGTCTAGTTTTTTCTATATGATCAAGTATTTCATCGACGGATTTAACTCATGATTCATCATTCACTACTTTCTTAAAATGAGATTGGCTCTATTAATAATAGAATATTCATATATACAACATCTATTATTCTATTTTTTTGTTAGCATTGATCCATATACAATTATATTAGATAGAAAAACCTAAATTCTCATGTTTCATCTCAAAGGTACTAAATAATATTTTTTATCAATGACTTATTATTTTCACTTGGACTCATAGTAATTTTTGACACACATCTATGTATAGATTCATTTGATGTAATGAATTTATTTTCTTCGTATAGTTAATCATATTAAAAATGGACATCTTTTCATATAGTGTTATTCACATTTTTCTCCTCAGTGTTTTTTAAATATCTATTATCTAAAATTTTAATCATCAAATTTCTGTATTTTTTAGGCCAAAATCTTTATTGAGAATCCCATAAATACTGTGGGATCCTTCATTTTTATCAAAAAAAACTTTTCATCTCATGAGATAGAACACATGATCTTTTAAAGTTTCGTTTAGTGAAAATTTCGCACATAATACATGAAAACATAAACAAATATTCTCATCCACGAAAAATTCATAATGATGGGTTCACTAATGGTTAATTTTACTACATCTCATGTCCTAGGGACGTATAGTAAATGAAGGGAGTGAGAATGGATCAAATTAAGGGAATAAAAATGTGATACATTTATCATGTGGTCTTGAGGGATATAAATAAGAACATGATGCATAAAAATATATAAATATCAATAGAACATAATGTGTATAATAATATAAATAACATTAAACATAACATGGAAATGTGTATAAAACATAAAAATGAGACATTCATATGTATATAACCATGGTTTATCACTATGGTGTCATAACTAAAAATTAAAAAGGTTATTCACCAATGTATCATAAAATAATCATATCTAGTGATTAACTTCTTTAAATAAAAAATTGAAGTTTTATAAAGGTGAATATTTCATTTTTATTAATTTTATTTGAGACACATTGATCATATTAAATCATTTATCAAATAACCAAGGGAGAATAAAGTACATGTTTAATATAAAATCAATAAGTATTTATGTTCTTAAACTGTGACCATAACATAATTTGTTACCTATAAAAAGGAAATTTAGGTTTAGTATAAAAACTTCCTTGAATAAATGCATTATATTAACATCTGGGTGAATACCATTTGATAATAAACTTTTTTTAGTATTCACAATATAATAATTTCTCATCTAAAAGAGATAAATTTTGAGAAGTAAATTTGAAAAATGACGGTTATAAAATATAGGTTAATAAAAAGGTTAAAGTAAAGAAAATGAAAATCCATGAATGATAGAAAATAATATTTCAGTAAGGGAAATATAAAAAAGTGTAATAATAGTAACATAGAGTATATACAACATATTAAAAAATAGGTTCTTGAATTAAAGAGAAATAGATGAGAATGTCATTTCCCTTTATATTTACTCCTAGATGATGAGGATGGAACCTTATAGGATTATAGATAGCTTGGGGAACTCTATAGGAGGAAAACTCACCAAAAAATTATAAAGGATTGATTTGGAGTCAATGATAATGGTGAAATGGGTGAATATTTGTAAAAAAATTGAAGGAATTGTTTAATAATTTCAAAATATAGTTCTTGAAAATCACAGTTTTGTAAAGTGAACCCCCATTGGATTACCCATGATTATTTATCATTTTTTTTTGAAATTTGACTGATTATTTATGATATTTTATTTAATTGGGACCAGAACCCACTTTTTTATATGCCACGTGACTTGGGAAGTAAATTTTCCAAAAAAATAATGCTTTTAAAATATAATTTTCAATTTAAGAATTTGAAATGTCACTTACAGGTTTTTAAATTGATTAAATCCAATAAAATTACTTAATATTAATAAATAAATATTTTAGGTTGTATATTGTGTTAATAGCACACCCTGTTTTTCTTGTTTTGGATTATTCTATGGTTTGGTGGCGATTTCAATATTTTACATGGGAACGGGGTGTGATAGGTGTCATGTTTTGAATTTTGTCCTTGTATATGTTTTTTCCACATGGTTGATCCTTATATGTTTTGGAAATAATTTTAGAAATAATAAAAAATTTCACTTGGAAGACCCTAGTGCATGATTGGTTAACGGTTTGGGCCAACCATGTTCCCAGTCTATAAAACTATACAGTTGGGTATGGAACCTACCACATGGCTACCATATAGTTTAGGAAAGACTATAGTCGATTCCCAAGTAACCATGTTGTCATTAATCTAATTTAAGTGGCTCTCGCACGATTACCTTACAGTTTGTAAAACTGTGCAGCCTAACCATGCGACATGCCAAGATTTTAAAATTCGGGATTTCCAATTTTCCCCTTCTATTTTTTAACCCAAAATTCATACTTTATTTTTCTCTAGGTTTGTGAAAACTAAAGGGACTCTCCCCTTTTTCCCCAATACTTATCCCCCTTCATTAGATGTGGATCAATGGATTTCTCCAAGGGTTTGTCTACATTCTTCAAGTTATCTTCCTCTCCTCATATCCCTATTCATACATATTTCATTTATTTGAGTTCCCTTTTCTACCATTTTTATATTTATATAGGGGTTGGTTTTTTCCTTTTTTTAATGTGGGGTTTTTTTTCATTAGGTCTCCTCTTCTTATATTTATAATTCTGGAACCCACAAAGAGTGATTTACAGTATGCGTTTTCATTGTGCCTTGGACTAAAGGTAGTTTTTTTGATGCACATGCCTTTTTAATTTAGTATTAATTAGTTTATATATTTTAAAAATCTCTTTGATCAATAAATATGAACATTCAACCCTTGTATTTGATTTATTAGTGTAAAAATGGTGTTTTAAGCCTTGTTTTATTAGAACTATAATTGTATCCGTAAATATTACACACTAAGTGTTTGGTTAAATACCATGTTGGATATTGTAGGAAATTAAGAATCTGATATAGTGTTTGGGGTTTCATGTATGTGTTTTCCTTGTGTTTTTGGTGTTTATAAAGATATGAATTTTGTATTTTAATGTGTTTTGTCGTGTGTTTCTGATAAATAACCCATTTAGAACTTTTATAAGAAATGGTTTGTTTTAGGGTGTAGTAGAAATGGTTACAAGTGTTTTTTAAATGGTTTGAAATGGTAAATGGTGTGTTTACACCTATTTTGAAGGATGGATTCAATGTTTTATAAAAGTTGGTTTTGTGAAATCCTTAAAGTCCTTCTTGGAAACTCTGTAAAATTGACAAAATAATTATTATGAAAACCATCTATAGATGTTTTCCATTCCTTGTTTATGAATAATGGATGAGATGTACCCATTATATAACCTCATGATTCATTATTAGGGTTCTTCACATAGAACCATTTTTATTTTATTTTTTCTTAAAGCTAGAGATTATTCATCAGAGAGACTTAGGCTGAGACCTGTTACGAATTGTTAGTATATATATGTTTTTATTGGATACATAGATGATATTGAATGGATAAACCCTATTATATACATGAGAAATGGGAACTTGTCATATTTAAATAAATTTATGAGAATTATTTCCATACTGGTAGGTCAGGTACTCACCAGTGGCCCATAGTAGGTGGATAAATTTGGGTATATTTCTATGGGATTTCTCCCCGCATTCTATCCTGAGTTAGGGTAGATAAGATTTTGTGGGTTTTGATTTCATCATGTGTGTTATGATAATGGGGATGGGGTTTTGTGTATTAGTATTTTTTGTATAGTTATTGATCTCTTCTGTTGACCTATGTCTATTTGATTTTAGTTCTATACAGTGATGATTAAGATACCTAAATGTATATTTTCATTACCCTTGATATGTTATTATTGTGGTTCCATTTTGTGTGTTTTTTTCTAGGAAGTCATGTTTTGGTTTCCAAAGGACTATGAATATTTTTTAATGTGAATGTGTTTTATAATTTTCCATTCCATTGAATAGTAATTCATCACTTACCTTTCTGAAAAGTTAGTGATACACAAAAGGAATGATCTTGGATTTTGAAATGAATATGAAAAATGAGTTATAAATTTAGAAAGTAAAATGTGTAGAATATAATAATTTTATATATTTTAGTTCAAACATGAAATTATTTGTCTCTTATATTTTATATTAAGTACAATATGATTAGATTATAAGGCTAGACTGTTGAGTTTTACTACTCATGCATATAATTATTTTTTGTTTTTAACCCTTGCGGAGATTTCTACTTGAGTTCAGTTACCATGGTTAGTGGTATATATTGTGTTGGATAGTGACACATGGGGTCACATAAAGATGGTGGAGTCCTATTTTAATGTTTCATTAATTATATAGATTGGTTATATTTTTGGATTATTTATTAAATTATATTTATCTTAGTTTAATTTATATATCAGATTTATTGTGAATCTTATGCTATTTTGTTTTTATTATTTATTTATATGATAAATCCTTCCCTTTGGGTGCTCTATTGATACTCGACAGTAGTTACCAGCTCATGGGGATCATGAACTCCCTTCAGGCCCTTCCAAGTATCATATTGGGTGGCTAGTTCTTGGTTAACCTAGGTTGGTTCATGAAAAAATGGTATCAGAGAAAGTATTCTATTATGGGCCCCTATTTTTATAGAACCCTTTATTACTTGGGGGTGTCAAAATATATGGAATTGAATCATCAAAACTTGAGATGTAGGTGTGGGCAGAGTGTCACAAACTCTTGATCGTTTCTATGGGAAGTTTATCTTTGTTAGTTTCTTTTTTTTTTCTTTAGGGATTGTTTGGTGATTGTGATATGACAAGGGGAATTATGAAATGGTCTTTGTGAGTTCATAGGGCCTATAAATCCTTGTAGAGCTAAGTTCATGTTCCTATAATTCTTTCAATGTTGGGAGTTTGTTTTTAATTTAGCTTCTAACCATATGGTCATGTCACCCACCAACACTAGATCTCTCTGGTGGGTCTCCTTGAATCTTCTTGATTACTGAAAAATTGTTTTGAAAATACTTTTGTGAGAATTGTGGATGAACGTTTTAATGGAATGGTTATATTTTGAATATTGGAAAAATTATTTTCTAAATTTAATTTTATTAGGGTTTTCGTAAGGTGGTTTTTTGTAAAAAAATTCTATTTGTAAATCAGAAATGGTTTAATGGTATTTTTGTTTCTTTATCTAAACATATTGTCTATTGAAATAAAATTTTGTGAAATCATGAATTATATTAAGGTGGTTTTTTTGAAATGTTTGAATGTGACTTGTTTTGAAGTGTTCATGTAGAATAAATTAGTTTTATAAATTACTTTTGAAATGATGTGTTTTCAGAAGATGTTTTGTTCAATTAGAAATGAGTATTGTTAATTAAGGATATAGGACTTTGAAAAAGGATATTGGTAAATATTTTAAAATGTAAAATCGTTGATTGATAAAGGATGTTTGATTTGAAATTTGTTTTGAGTTAAAAACGAATTTTATTTTTTCAATTTTTGTAAAAAATTTCAAATAAAATGAAATATATTTTTGACAGAAATCTCTGGAAGTTTATTTTCATGCCTGATAAAATGGTTTATTTTGTAAAATCTAAAAAATTAATTTTAAACTTGGTGGTTAGTAAGACTTTGGAAATTTTGTGTTTTTATGAATGTGTTAATTAAGTTGGTTTAGAAGGTGAGGTTTTTTTGTTCTAGTGTTTTGTGTTCTAATGGGTGTTCACATGTGTGGTGTTTTGTGGAAATGTGAAAGATTCCTGGTATGGAATGGTGGTTGGATGCTTGGTGTAGCATAGAATTACGTATGTGCGTCAGACTCGATTGAACACTATTGGTGAGTGTACAAAAATCCACCTAGTTGTTTTATTTATCCAAAAGTTTTTTATGCTGGAAATTATGGTGTTTTTGTAAGATAGTTGTTATGTAGTGGTTTTTTCTATGTTTGAAAAAGATTTATATATTTGGTATTATCTTCTATATGACATAGATGTTATACTCTTATTGTATCCTACATTTTTATTTTGTTGGTATCCTGATCTTGAAGCGGTGTTTAAGTAGAATTTTAGAAATATTTTTGGATGTATTTGAGACAGTTTTCCTCTGAGTTGGTGTTTTTTTCAAAGTGATGTCTGGGGTTTATGAGATGCTTTTCATAGATCCATAGTTTTCTTATTTCCTTGTGTTCACCCCCAAAGAGATTTTATGTATGTTGTGGTACGAGTATGTATGGTTCTCTGTTGGCAAGATTTCTAGTTGATCAACCAAAGGATTTCATTTTCTGGTTTCAAAAGATAAATCCACCTCTTTGATGGATTCCCTCATCAATTTATTGGGATAGAGAGTTGTTTGGGATCCGTCTAGGATGATTTCATATTTTGGTGACTCACTTAGTTGTGGAGGTTTGGGGGGGTGATGGGTTTTGGCATATCCCTTCTCCATTATGTTCCTCGTATAGAGTGATAGAGAATGGTGTTGTATATCTATAATCCCATATTTGGGTAAAGGTGTTTTGTTTGAAAAAGTGAGTTATGTGGTGTGTCATAATCCATTATTCCTTCCTAGTATTTCAATGTGTTTTTTGGGGCACTAAATTAAGGATTTTAGGATAGGGATTAGTAGATCATGAATATGAGTTAGTAGATGCTTTATAAATCAGAACACCAGCCATAAGTCCCAGAGTGGAGGTGGAACGTAGTCATGAATCCCAGGGGTTAAAGGAGTTTTGAGAATTTTCGGGAACCACCATTAAGATGAGGCTATTCTAGTGTTTTTATTATGATTTCTCTATGACTAGGATTCCATATGGTTGCAAGAGCATGATGAACATACCCCTCATGCAACATTCATGAATGTGACTTCTAGAATATGAGTTCTAATCTGTGTCATCATGTGGAGCGACATTGTGCATCAGGAAAAGTCATAGATTTCCTCCATTCATCGGAGTCTAGTGTTGGGTATTTTATGGTTGTGGTATTAGTTTTCCAGACATTGGGCCCCTTCCCTCCTTGATCTATATGGGGGTGATTTTTAGTCTGAGTTGAATGTGTTGGCCAAGTTCTAATCACTTCTATTTACGGCGGGGTAGTTTAAACAATCTTGTTTCATTCTTCTTGGCCTGGCATGATTGGCCATTGAAAGGGAGTTTTGGGTTGGAATGTGTGGTAGAGGCATGGTTTTGTCTTGTGATGAATCCTAGTTTGGTTAGAATTAGTCGGTTCATAATGGTGGGGAGACAAAATATGAGTCCCATTATGTTTTCTTTTAATAATTAATCATGTTCTAGTTGATTTTTTATGGTTTGGAGTTTGTTTGGGCCACCCCTATTCTAGTGATCTATTATTGGTTTGGTTTCGGTTTAATCTGGTTGATGTGGATTCATTTAATGCTGTTGATTTTTTAGTTTCCACCTTAGTTTGGATGACTAGTGGGATTATTAGGAGAATACCCAATGGTCTTGTTTTTGAAATGGTTTCGAATGTGGTGTCTTGATCCATCCCAGTTTTTGGAAATTAGTTCTGGGTTGTAGTTTCATTTCAGTCAATGGGCTTGATTTCCATTAAGTGTAAGTGAAATTTTATTAGCTTAATAGGTGGGATTATATTGATGAGCAATAATTAATATTTGATCAATTAACTAGAATTTGTTGTGGCATTCTAGTGGCGTAAAACATTAATTGTAGGGAGAATTGTCACATCGGGTTTTTCTAGTTTTGGAATAGGCTCTAGTTGGGTGTGAATTTTTGAAATTTTCTCTGGATCCATGTGTTATGGGTGTCATGATTTGAAGTGTCTCATTTTCTATATTTTTCTAAATGGTTGATCATTGTCTCCATTGAATATTTTTGGATAAATCATGTATTTTTATCTTTGGTAGACCCTGGCACAATGTTGATGACCGGTTAGGGCCAACTGTGCGGCAAGACCAGGAAATCGTGCGCAAGATTATAGAACTTACTGAATGTCTACCACATGACTTGGGAAACCGTGTGGTCAATTTCCAGGTAATTGTTTGGTAATTCATCCATGAGTAGTGGTTATTTCATGCTTATTGTATTGTTTGTTAAACAATGCAGCCTACAACTGTGTGACTTTCCTAGAATTTCATATTTTTGGATTTCCAACATTTCGCCCTCATGTTTTTTCTAACAGAAAACACATGTTTTCTCCCTCTCCAAGATAATGGTGTCCTAAGGGGATCTACCCTTGCTTCCCAATCCTCTACCCCTTCCTTAGATTTGGATCTACGGATTTATCCCATATGTTGGCTAGATTCTTCAAGCTATCCTTCTCTCCCATAGGTTGTATAGATTCTTCAAGGTATCCCTTCAGTCTATCCTGAGGTAAGATGGCTAGGTGTTTATGCGTTTTGTTTTCATTGTGTGAGGAATGCTACTAATATGGGGCATCCTATTTTGGTATGTTCTAGATAGTAATTTATCTCTTGGGTACACTAATGTCTATATTCTTTTAGTTGGTTGCAGCGATGATTGAGATACTTTTACATATATTCTCATTTCCCTTTTTATGTGAACATTTTGTTGTCTTTTTTTGTGGTGTTTTCTTGTAAGTGATGTGTTGGTTTCTAAATTTCTGTGAAAATTGTTTTAATGTGAATGTGTTCTATAATTTTCCTTTCCATTGAAAATTAAAGAATCACTTACCATTCAAAAAAATTTATGATACACAAAATGGGATGTACTTGGCTATGGATATGAATAAGGGAAATGAGTTGTACTTATTTTTGAGTAAAATGTGTAGAAAAGCATACTTT
Source organism: Viscum album (assembly GCA_963277665.1). Taxonomy (NCBI): domain Eukaryota; kingdom Viridiplantae; phylum Streptophyta; class Magnoliopsida; order Santalales; family Viscaceae; genus Viscum; species Viscum album. Next base: position 1,039,465,182 of record OY728146.1, read on the forward strand.
TATATATTGTAGTTCAAACATGAAATCTCAGGTTTCATTAATTTTAAAGGAATTTAATTGGGAATAGATTATTGGGCAAGCCTATTGATTATTAATACTCATTAATATTGTTATTTTATATATTTAGTCGTTGTATAGGTTTGGACATGAGATCATTCGTTGTGGGTGACGATTGATCTTGTGTTAGAGAGTGAATCTTGGGGTCACATAGAGATGGTGTAGTATTATTGTCTAGTAAGGATGCTTGTAAACCTTCTATTTTTAGTTTTTATTATTTATTTATAGGGTGAAATTGTTCCATTTGTGTGCTCAATTGATGCCTGACACAATTTGATAGCCTGTGGAGATCAGGAACGCCCTCTGCACCATGCCATGGATCGACTTAGGTGACCAGTTCAAGGTTGACCTATGTTGGTTCATGAGAGTTAAATAAATTATTACATTACTATGACATAAATATAATGTAATAACACATACCAAAATCTAAAACTATATATTCTCATCTCACTGTAAAATAATATATTTTAGAAAAATTTCAGTAATTAACACCATCCTAAATTTAATGTGATTATTTGAAATATAATAATAATTTTATCAAGATAATTAAATTAAAATGTTAGTTTACCATTTTAATATAATCATAATTATTTATTGAATGTATTAGTTTTTAATACATAAAAACATTTATGACACTTATAAAACATTCCTCAGAAATTATTAAATTATTTTATCATTTATATTTAAATAAGTGTGTTTTAAAATAATATTTCATTCAAACAAATATTATTCAAAATACCAGAATTTATTATAATTGTGTGAATATTTATAAAAAAATAGAATTATGTTTTTTTGTGAATCCAACAATCAATTTTTCAAATTAGTCTTATATAAACATATATTTTATAGAAAAATAATATTCTAAAAAATGTGATTAATTGAATAAAAATTTTCTATAAAATGTAAATTAAAATTTATTTATCTAATTATAGTACATGTAATCCCTCATTACACCCACATAATCCCTAAGGGGTGGGTGGGAAATAGTGGTGGTTTCATGGGGTGGCATGGAATCATTGACCGAGTTTTAATGTTTAAAGACTTGAACTTATCTGGTATGTGATTTCATTCAACGTTCACTTATCGAATATCAATTTGGTCTTAGTCAAGGGTAAAAACTATTGATTCTACATCCCTCCCAGGTTTTGACAAATGGGTTCAAACAAGATGAATCTACCGTTTGAGTACAATATTTATCATTTCTGAATCAATTATCATTTTCCATTACTAATTATAACTACTAATTATAATGGTAAAATTATCACCAATGGGTATAGTTCCTAGTGATAAAATTGACCAATGTATATATTTTTTGATGTTCATATTTGACAAATAGTCGTATCATAGTTGATTCCCAATGGTTACACTTCCCTTTCTACCTGATAATATCAATTCACTAGTTCACTAAATATTCACTAAAATTACTCTCAATGTTATATATTTTCATTTTCTAAGATGTTGATTTGTTTATTAATAGTTCTTTCATTTATACAGTGTTGGTCATGGGGTTGATGATATTAGATGATTGGGGGATCCATTTTTTCCAAAAAAAATTCTATATTATAATTTTTTTCATTTCATACAGTTTTCAATTTTCCTTGATTTTTTAACTAAACAATGTAATGATATTTATTAATGGTAAATGGTTTTGTCAGTTCTTCAAAATTTCATTTGTGTAAATAATATTATATAATGTAACAAACAATTTTGGAAACTTTTTTCCGAACCCCTAGGTCCTTTCAAATACTCATTCCACTAAAACATCACCATATTTCTCATGATTTGGTTCTCTATTTGGAATATTTCATTTACATCCAAATAAATAAAATATTTTCATGGAATTCCTAATTCAATAACACATTTCATGTAGGGTCCCCTCTTCCCTAGGTCTTAGAAATGTATGGTTCTGAGAATAGACATTAACTTTAACTCTCTCATTTCAATAATGGTGAGCAATTATATATTTAAGGAGTAATATTTTGGCCATATTATTCACAATTTCATTTTCTCAAACAATGATTCTATTTTGTTCTGGATTTCACACTGATGAAACATCATGTTTTATACCATGATTCTAGAGAAAATTCTCAACTGTAAAAGTGGTTTATTCGAATATATTATCCTAATATAATGTATTAATTATGTGATAGGTCTAATTATTACTCTTCTGATATACCACTTCATATATCGAATAACATCTATATTTCCTTGTAATATCATGGCCAATAATATTCTTCTATAATCATCGAAGAAAATAATTAAATATCTTTCTCCATATGGTATAGATATATTCATCATACCACGTAAATTAATGTGGACTAAATCAAGTAGGTTAGATTCTATATTTTTATTTGGTTGATAAGGGTATTGTATCTTTTTTCTAATGTAAATAATTCTTTTGAATTTTCACTATCTATCTTAAAAATTGGTATATCCACTATATCACTTATGCTAAAAAAAATTGGAATATTTTTTGGTGAATGTGACCTAACATTAAATTCCAAAATATTTTTTATTATCCACTATTAAGAGACATGTACTTTAATGAATTCCCAAATAGTATAGAATACAGTTAGTTCTACATTATCTCGTAAGATAGTTTCCAACTTTTCGTTTGATCAGACACCCTTTCTGGATAAATATAACCTCAAAAGTAGATTCAAAAATTGAACTAACACCTAGATGGTTTTTTTACCCATCAATGAGAACCACTTCACTAATATTTAGCTCATAATCTACCAAATTCTTATCTCCACTCCCCTTGATATTAAAAAATCCTCCATTTCTATATATAATGGTTCCATAAACTCTATTTATTAACATTTTTCAATAGAATTACATTCTCTATCATGTTTAATGAAAACTGGCTGTCATGACTATTTTTTATACTAATATTAACTAAATTGAAAGACAATTTCCACTATATGTTCTTTCTTAATATTATTATTTTCCCATACATAAGATACAAGTTCAAGTAGATGAATAATATAGTATTAACAAATTATTCATAGCAGAAAAGGTGAAATCATGATCATAATACTCTTTTAATGGAAAGTAATTGTTTTTCAAAGGATTTTGTTTTAGTTATCTGTTTTAATTTTTATATGCCCTATGCAATCACTATTTCCAAATCCTCTTTTCCTACAGTCAACATCACGGTCCCCAGTATTATAAAAATAAAAAAAATATATAGAAATTATTTCTAATATTTGAATAAGGATATTTCCTCATTCTAATTTGAGTAAAACAAAGAGATTCCCTATATAAATAGTTTCTTGACTCTTCATAGTATAACAAATTGTACCCAAGGGTGAGAAAATAATGACACATAAAAAGAGGGGAACAATTATGTCCTTCATTCCTCCATATTTCCCCAACATTCATATATCTTCCATATTGTTTAAAAGTAACTAATAGTCACTTATTATTCTCAATATTATAATTTACATTGGTTAGATCGATCAATGTTCGAACATCCATACACTTAGGTTATATGGTAGAATAAAAAACCTTGTACTTTAACATATTTAGATATATAAACTTTCACTTCCTTTATTGTATCTACATCACAATTGATTCAATTTATATCCTCCAATTAAGGTATCTATTCATTTAAATGTTATTGATACCATCTGACCCTTTATTATCCCTTTTAGTCAATTCCTAACCTTTGAACACCCCAAATTATATCTTCTTATATGAATGAATAAACATTAATACTGAAACATGTTTTATTATCAATTAAACAACTTATTCTTAAATGTAATAGACCATATTTTCTCTCACATATTTTGTTTCATTAAGGTCATTAATCACCTTAGTCTATTCTTCAATCATACGCTTGATGCTCAAGACTTATTCTGACATTATCAAGAAAGACATGTTATTATTTAACTCATATTATATCCATAAAATCAATACTTTTAATTACAACACATATTATGATAATTATTTTTTGAAATATAATAATATTTGGATTGTTCATTCTTTGAATATAATGATCTTCAAGAGCTCCCCCATGTTAAATCTTGAGATCAACTACTCTTTCACTTTTATTATATTTTTCTAGTTAGAGATCTTAATTCCCATTATCATCTATCAAGGCATATTATTTATCATATTTTTATTCTATTTTTATTTCCTCAAGAGAGTCTATAATTTCATTTTATTCATTTCTCACAAATACCAATCTATGAAATTTAATTATCTGTAAACCCTAATTTTTTTACTCTCTTATAGGAGTTAATTTTATTTTTGGATTCTCATAAAACATTATTCACATTCATCATCATCGTATAAGGTTCGAATTATTACTAAAATGATCCAAAATTTTTCTCACTAGAAACAAGAGAAGGGTAGTTTTCCACTTAATATACCATTTTCTCTCTTGAATTTTATTCTTATTAGATAGAGTATTCCACCATCCACATCCTCTTATATATTGTATATTTTAAAATTTTCATGTTTTTGAAAGGAATTAAATTTAATATCTTTACTTATTTGACATGATATTGCTTTTTTTAAATCAATTTTTTTAGACACCAAATTACTTAAAATAACATGATGATACATCTTGGAGAAATTGATCTCTTATAGAGATGAGCCATTTGGATTGTACACAGGCTTAATTCATCTCAATATCTTCTTAAAAATATAGATATTTGTGATCTCTTCTCTAATTCCTATAATATATTCAACAACATTAGTTGATTTATTAATAAAACTATTAGTATTCTCATCTGAAAACATTTTCAAATCATTATACGTATAAAAGAATACCTGATGCAAGACCACCTTCACCTTATTATCAAAATAATATGTATCAAACAATTTATTTTACATTTCCTTCATACTAGTTTAGTTCATCAATTATATATAGATATAATATAATATAACTCAATATAAGGTTTTATGAAATTTGGAAGTAAAATATACCCATTTTAATCTTAATATGTCATCTAATTCGGTATCACATCACTAACTTCAATACCATCTAAAGTATAATAAATGACATTAAAAATATGAGAATGAAGATGTTATATCATTTTATTATTCAAAATATTGGATTGACATCCATATAATAACAGAAAGTGTACCATTTAATTAATTCCCCATTTCAAAAAAATGATGATATGTTTAACAACTACGATTTTTCTCTAATACCACATGTTATATCCTGGGATTACCTGAGAGGGGGAATTATGGGGTAAATTTTATTTATTTTAAATAATGGATATATTTCCCAGGTTGTTCAGAAATTTTTCATACTATCTTATTATACATCATATTAACTAAACACATAAATATAGATATAAAAGAAAGTATAAAATAGTTACATGGTTCACTACTAAGATTTAGTCAAATGGGAAGATATTAATGGTTCTTTGGTCATAGTTAGATACAATTATCTTTTCAATATTATGTGAATTAAAAGTATTTGGACATTTTAACTCCATGGAAAGTGAAATAACATTACACTTTGTTCAAGGAAAGTTAACTTCCACCCTTGTATCACTTCAGTTGACTCGTCCTTGTACACTACTATGCCAAAACTCTAGAAATAACAATCGACTTAGATGTACCTTCCATATTGTCATCAAATTATGATTTCATTTTCATTAGAAAATACTAAATTTGATTCTCTAATAAACTATATATTATTTAAATATTCCCAAATTGGATATTCATGTGATAATATTACCCACAGATTGTTTCGCGGAAGTATCCATGTGGATCCTAATTCATAATATACTCATCCTCATGGATGAAGTTATAGAATTCAGGGATAGTTTTCTACACACTATAGATTCACCATATGAGAATCCTTTTTTCCACCATTTACTCACACATATGTACTTTATAATAAACTCTGTAGGTAAAATAGTTAACTATGATGAATTCTTCTTAGATCCACCACATTTACAACATATTGGCCCTATATACCACAACACAACCTTTTAGACTATATACGCAATGCATAATAAATACATCAAATATGGTTCCATCATTTAATTATATTTTTAATGAACATATTATTTTTCCTTAATTTTGATTAAACATAATTAATGGTTGATCAATATATTTAGAGAAAAATTACTCTATTAGAATCAGTGAACACTGAAATTGAAATTAATTCCCTTCAAATAGAAAAAATCATGGAACACAAAATGCTCTCTAGAATATGGTTGAATATTCCAATTGTGGACCACATACAAGACTCTATAGATTATATAAAATTATATATTCTAGAACCATAAACATTCTATATGAAATACACACTTACTTCATGGTCACTAAAAAACACCAGCTTTCATCCTTATGGTTTGTTAAAATAACACAAGATAAACCATGTGGCTGAATGATCTCAAATTCTATATATACTATATCAAGATCTCATCTCTGGTTTGTGGTTATACGGGTAGAATAGAGGACAAAACTAGGGAAACTCAGTATTTCATTGAGTGTTCTATGTGATAGATGAAATGTGTTACCCCTATTCACAAAAAAAATCCAACAATCGCACCAAAATCATGATTGTTTCTTCCAGAAAATTTGAATCCATAGGGATATATTTCAATTTAAAAAATATTATTGGATTACATTTTCTTTTAATCCCTTTAAAAATATCAGAAATTTATTTTGATAAAACACAATAACAACACCAAACACTTTCAAATTGTAACTTGAGCCCAACAATCACCCTTTTATTAAATTTATACTCCTAGGTTAACATCAATTATAGATTTATAAAATAAGAACATTATCTACTTCCTCTATTTACCTAATTATAAAATTGAATGGGAAAATAAATTTTTCCCACTACTACCAAAACCTTTTCAAAAAATTTGCTGGTATATTATATTTATTTTCCCTTCAACTAAACGTAACTAGTATGGGAATCATATTTCCTAATTCAATATTTATAAAAACTTTTATTTGTAAAAACTTCATACTCCCAACTAGATAGAAAAGTTAATTTCTACAAGTGTTTTATCATATTGTATAATGAATGGAAAAAATCCCAAATTTTATATTATTTGGTGGGAGTTTCCATTATAAAAGAAATAAACATACATTTCTTTGTGAGATCATGGAAGTTCCACTAATTTATTTTAATTAAAGAGAATCTCCCTAAGAAACATAAAAATATTTGGAATATTTGAGATAGGATTAGTAAAGGGAATATTAAAATATAGTTTCTTGAATTTATCAATCTATTTCTTATTATAATTTTCCACCTTCCCATGGTAAAACCTCTTCATACTATGATGATAACATCGTTAAGGATACAGTTTTGGTTTATTCCATATTGTTTCATTTTTCATACTTATTTTTCATTATGTGTTGGTAATATATCATGAAATACTTATAGTTACATATAATTTTCATATATGTATATATATATTACATCATAATATATGAATATTAATTACATAAAGTTATGACCCACAGAATACCCATAAAGGTTTAATGTCTCTTAAAACATTGATACACAAAAAACTATTTTATAAGAGATGTAAATCATCCCACACATAGTTCATAATAACTATAATCCTTAGTAGACATATCGTACATAAAATAATTCTTCAAAAAAATGAAACATAAGAAAGGGTGAGATCACATGCTCTGTAAGGGTAAACAAATGAGGTATCAGTGATCACATAATAAAATAATTGAAATAAGTCTTTGAGACCATTAAAAAATAATTTAAAATAATTACAAACATATAATTTATCCTAATATTGATTCATCGAAAAAAATATTGGTAGTTCTAAATATTTTAATAATAAATGAATCAATTAACATGATCAATGAGAGCATTACATTATCATAAGACTTCGTTTTGTGGCATACACATAATTATCCAATGTTATTTCCTTATTCAAGGTTCACATCCAAAATATCATATTGGAATGGAATAATGACCCATTAAATCTTACTCTTATTCAAGGTTCACTCCTATGATTATCATAGAGGAAGGATTCCTTTACTAAATTGGGATCACTCCCCATTTAATTCTTTATTATCTTAGGAGATATTGAACTTTAACAAATGTATTATAGGTCTATATTATTTTAGGTCCACCCACCACATAACAAAATTCCAATCGTATGTGTGACATAATGTCATAAATAATTCAATTTATATCATAACCAATGTTAAATAAACGAGTTTCAAAAAAATTTCAACTATTCATCATTACGAGACCTATGGAAAATAAATAGATTTCATAAGAATATCATTATCATAATCCTAAAACATCAAAAGGAAGTATAAAAATTCATTAATTGGATAATAATTCTAGTAATGAATAATTTAAATAAAAAATTGTTACTATATTTGAAAATTTATTATTAAAATATCAAAGGAATATTTCTTAGGGAAAATACTTTTTCATTTTGAAATCACATTTTTAAAACAAAAAATATTTCAAAAATAACGATGGATTTTTTTAAAGTATCTATGAAAACAAGTAACGTATTATCAAATCATATAGTGTTAATGATGGTGAAAAATTTATTTCATTTATTTTAAGTTAAAATAACAATTAAATTCATATTTTAGAAAAATATTCAAAAGTACCTCATTTGGGAAATGATAAAGAGACTCCTTTTAGAAAATTATAAAAAAGTAAAACAAGGTTAATAAATACCTTAAACAACCATTTTAGATTTTTAAAATATTTCTTGAAATTTTTTTAGAAATCATATATATAGAATAAAATGGAATCTTGGATGAATGTATAAATAAACTCGATTTTCCTTAAAATTATTAATTAAGACCATTGCTTTTTAATGATAGTAAAATAAAAAAACGTGAAATTATAGAAAAAAAACTTTGTTAAAATAAAATTTATGGGATTCATGATATTTATATATAGGTATAAGATAGTTAATCGTAAACACTCCTGATAAATAATTTTATTATAACATAAATCCCATACCTCAAGATTGAATTGCTTCGAAAGAACTCTATGTAAATTTATAATAAATTTAAAATTGTAATAATTATATAAAAGACACATTTAGTTACATATAATATCATACATGATCCATTTATTAAATTTTAATACCCATTTAGTAATAATTCTTTACTAAAAATAAGGTTTCTATGTGTTAACTATTTCATTTTTCTTGAGAATTTTTATTTATTAGTTCTGGTCCTTGTACATTGATCATGGTTCCACCATCTACATAATGTAAATAATGATATAAATATCATATATATTATATATATATATATATATATTTATTTATTTATTTATCCATAAAAGGAAATGATATAGTAATGAGTTTCACAATTCTTGAAGAGGGTATGTCATACATAATTATAAATGGCCTTTTCACTTATCAATAGATGAAACAAAAGAATGGTAAATAACAAATTCAACATTTGGGAAAAATTATTATATCACATATATCAAATATATATATATATATTGAATCTATACTTTTAAAATTCCATGTAAATACGAAATAAAAATAAATTAACATCACTTCATTGAGGTGGTGGTACACATTCATGCACGAGCGAAGTTATTGTTTTCCAATATAATTGAATATAAGATTATTGATATGATATTCTAATTATATAGTAATATTAATTTCATAAATATCATGTATAAACATTAAATAAATTATAATAACCATCAATGATTGATGGTAATGGAAAATTAATTGTACCAATATGTGGAGGTTGTAGTCCCCTCATACACACAAGTGATACTTTCACATCCAATTTGATGTAATAGATGGTGGATATTGAAGGTTACATAATCATAAAAATTTTAATTATATTTGGGATACTAAACATATTAATTTATTATTAATACCAAAAATTTGGTGTATGTAGAAGAAGAAACAAATTGAAAGTGGTAGGATAATGCAATTACATCTTCTTCTGTAGGCCTCATTTTGGTTCTTTATTAATGGATCTTGGAATTTTATTTTAACATGAAAACCCCCTCAAAATCATAGATATAAAATTTTATAACCTATGGTTTTTGGTTTTTTTAAAGAAATAAAATCCAGGTGGTATAAATAAGAGAACATAGGGGTGGCCTCTTATATGTGCGGGAGAGGAAACACTTTGAATTTATTAAAAGAATAAAATATTATAAAGTAATTCTCATTTCATACACAAAATATTTGTAACATATTATATGGTGGGATATTTTTGGGTGGTAATATGGATTATAAATCGTATTTTGACATGTATAATGGGATGATATACCCTTATCTCTTGGTCTAACCCCCTGATAAACCCATTTTAACTTCAAACGTGGAAACACATTTTTACTATTTTTACAATTCGTTAGGATCAAAAATTAATCTTACCTTATTAAATAATGTTAATAATGAATATAATGATTATTTAATCCCTTTTATCATTTTAAATTCTTTCAAGTGACAAAATTTAATTGAAATTAATCTCTCAAAATGTGATGAAATGTTGTTTTTCCAAAAACATTTTATTAAGTATACAAAACTTTTATATCAATATTCTACACAAAATTGATTTTAATGTACTAAATTTGATAATTTATATTATTATATAAGTAATGATACATTTAAAACAATCTTAAAACAAAATATGTAATGCCTCGTAACTCAAATTGAATAATATTCTATTTGATAGCATATGTGACACACAACACCAAGTGTATTAGAGAATATTACACTCAAATTCTTAAACAGATATTTTATATATTAGTTAAATTATATCTATTATATATCTTCAAATTAACCCAATATTAAATTATCATTTGTTATATGAGAAAAAGACTTTCTCCGATATCTTGCATTAAACAAAAGATCGACGATTACCGAATACTATTAATATCATTATATAAATTGAAAATTATATCATATCCATTAAATTAGTGGTTATAAATAGGATTACCTAAATTATTAAAATATATTTTTTACAAAAATATAAAATAAACTCATTGGTTACTAATTAAATAGAAATTAAAATAAAAAACCAATTAGATGTAAAGGAAACTTTTTAAGATAAAAAACTATATTTTATGATCCAAAAATAAATTGTTTCTTAATAAATTAAATTAATTACTACTAGTGGATTAAATATATTAAATATATACATTATGTACAAAATAAAATATTTTTTTTACATTCATAAAACATATTTGATACGAATCAGATTAGAAAAAAATTAAATTTTTCAAATAAAAAACTAAACTTTTATAAAGTCAGTTTTTCCGACTTTTAATAGCACACCAATTTTAAAAATAAATTTTTGAAATTTTATAAGTTTTATGTGAATAAATAAAATTTATTTTAAAAAATATGAATATAAAAATTATTTTGGAGTTATTTTTTTGTATTTTTCTAAAAAATTTCATTTTTAATGTATATTAAAAAATACAGAATTTTAATTGAAAAATTCTTTTTCATGTAAATAACTTATATGGGTATATTTTAATTTTAATTTATTTTAATGTTAAAATATATATATTATACATTTAATAATCCAATTTAGGTAATTTTAATCAATTTTAAAATGAATGTGTATATTAAAACTATTCAAAAATTTAAACTTTTTCACTAAAAAACACGTTTCATCATCCCGTCTGCAAGATTAATTATAAATTAATTTATGCCAATTATCTTATTAGAGATTGAAAAAATGGATTAAAAATTTATCCTAATTATGATTTATAATTTAAAAATAGATAAACATAGTTTCTGACCAAAAATATGAGTGAAATAATTTTAAAATAATTATATTGATTAAGAGAAAAACTAGCTTAATGAGGAACTAAACCATAAACTTAACAACAATAATGACCATGAAACATGCAAAAATCCAATTCTATTGAAATATTTTACCATATAACATATTTTATATAATTGTTTCCATAATTTTATCCATGATTCATATATAATCATGGGTGGGATTCCATCTTTAAAATTTACAAGAATGTCACTCCTCCTCAAAAATAAAAAAGGCTCTCTCCCCTCCCACTTATTCACACATCTCAATACTTTTTCCCCATATAATAACTACCATTATCTCATCCAAAAATCCATAAAATAATAATAGAAACATAAATTTTATAATAATATAAACCAATTCTGTTCTTCGGTGAAAACAAAAAGGAGTTAATAGAAAAAGAGTTAATATTCTTCAATGAGATTTTTTTTGTTTTATTCTCCACACGTTTAATTATTCATATATTTTTTATCATATAAAATCCTAAATATTTTTAATATAATGTGATTTTTTTATTTAAAGGTTACAACATATATTCACATACTCATCCATCAAATGGGATACACAATCATTGTTTGTGTGTACGGCGGACTACCCCCTCGTGAACTGATGTCATTCATTCTTCCATTACCACCTTTTAAGGATGAGAATAATAATGGATTTTTTATTTATATATTATATATATTATATATATATTTTATTTATGATTTTTTAATTTTTTATATAACGCAGAAATTTAAAATTTTTATTTTTTGAAAATTCGATAATATCATTTGTCGATGTGTGGACTACGACCTCCTCAAAACAGTGTGATTTGTTCAAAATTTACATGGAATGTATTAATGAAAATTTTATTAAACATATGTGATATTAATGACACGAATATTATAAATTAATTATTATATAAATATATAAGTATAGAACTTAATTTTTAAATAAGACAAGAAAATAGATGTAGCATTCACGCATACGTACAACCTACTATCTCCATTAATAGTGAAATTCATTTCTAATTAGTCTATTGTATGGATTAAAATTAATAAATATATACAGAATATATATTATTTTTTTGACATGAATTAAATTCTATAATTTTTGAAATCATTATCGACAAAAGAGAAACAAAATAAATAACAAGTTAAAACATACTAGAAAAACAATAACATTAACACTCAAAATGATGAATATAATGAAAAATATTTAACAAGTAGGTGATAAGATATTATTATATAATAATATATGATATTAAAAATATTATTACGGTTCTTGTATAAGTTGTTAATGTGATTAAAACTACTATACATGAGTTTAAATGATGTTCACCCAAAAAGAAATGCTAGGTTATGGGATTTGTTGTTTCACTTTTGTTTCTATGATACATATTACTTATTCAACACTCATTTCTTTTGAGGGGTGTATATAATATAATATGAGATTTTATTTCATTTATTTCAGGATATTAAAATTTTAAATTTATGTTATTATTTCACAGATCCCATGATTTAAAAGTTACTCAAGTAGTAATGTATTTCATCTAAATTTACATTCCTTTAAGACTTATAAGTTATTATGAACCTATTAGAAAATATGTGGTCCCACACATCCCATTTAAATTTTTTTATCATGAATAATTTATTATTAATTTTATTTTAACTTTAAATTTGAATTATAAAATCCAAGGGGATTTTATTTAAAAATTAGCAAGTGATATTAGTTGTTGAAAAATATCACTTTCTTTTGTTATTCTTAAATTATCTTGAAAAAAATAAATTTATTTAATAACTTTATATTGGAAAATAAAATCCCCCTAAATGTACATATCATTATCATATATAATTTAATTTAAAAAAATTTATACCATTTTTATATATTGTAATTAACTTGATTGTTATTTGATTATATAGAAAAAAAAAAGAAAAATTTATATTGTTTACACAATACAGATATTTGATAATAAAAACTGACCATTAATTAAATCTATTATTTGATAAGTGAGAAATTATTTGGACATGAAGTGGTGGGTGGGGATTGGGATTTATATATCCCCTAATGCATCGACAGGTTCTCATGAGATAGATCCATTTCTCATCTTAACCGGGTTTCCACATATAGTTTTAAGCTGTCTGAATGATAGATCTTGATATTAATGGTTTGGATGTCCCTTAGACATGACGTACAATTATTAGACATTAACATAATTTTAGATATCATTATTATCCTAGATATTTTCACTATGATAAATTCTAGGGGTGAAATTCATTTTTATTTTATTGATTACATTGCATGTGTTTTTAGTTATCAAGAATTCTGTAATGTTTACACTATCCCATTCAGTTTATTGATTACCAAGAATGCGTCTTCTGTTTATTTACCTTACAATATTTCTTTTTCTAATAGATTCCTTATTCTTCCACCATACTTAACCCTTACTGATCGTTTAATTTCACCCTTAATTTGTTTCCTTTCACCATGATTCCTTTAAGTTTACTAAGAATGGTATACCAGAATATTATTAATGGAATAAATTTATCAAGAAAAAAATATATTTTAATTTTTTTATTTCAAATGTAATATAGTTATAATAAATGTATATTTTTACCAATATTACTAAACTGATTGGTACATCAGAATTTGATCCCTTGTAATCATTCCAATTTAATGGTTGTAAATACCAGCTCCAGACATTCTGGAGTTGGGCCTCTACAGTTGGTATCAAAGAGGTTAAATTAACACCTTTGGAACTGGATTTAGGAAATGTAGATTAAATAAAATAACACTAAGGTAGGATTTTGGGATATAATTATTTATGAACATCCTAATGTTCCAGTTATATATACATTATGGGGATTTTAATGCAATACATATCTATATGTATTCTACAAGTAGATTTAATTCACACACGGATGTACCTAGGGGTTATTACTCTAAAATGTTTACATTTTCCTTAACTCCATAGTATCTTAGTATATGGTAATGGTTGTTACAACAATCCTGGTTTGACACACTAGGGGATATTCTTAAGATAATTCATATTTTATTTTCAAACAATTATGACAGATTTTAATAGAAAATGATAATGAATAACCTTTAATAACCCTAAGGTGTCATATATTGAAAATAATGTTTCCAAATTTAGACATGCTAAAAATGATTATACAGTTTTCCCACAATGATAATTGTTTCTCACACTGCACTCTTTGGTTTTTGTCAATGGTTAGGACTTAATGTAATGCTATAAATATTGAATATAATGGAAAAGGTGGTGATAATGAGAAACCAACTTGAATAATTATAGGAGTGACATATATATATTTTATGCTATATAAGTTTTCTAATAATACGATTAATGAAAAATTCCATAACAAACTCTTGGACTAACCAATAAAAAGAAGGATTTATTTTTCTAAGAGCTTGAGTTGTAGAGAACATGAAACAAAGAAGGATAAATTTCCATCATATAATAAATATGGAAGGAAACATCTAGGAAAGTGTCTCAATGGGGCGTAATTTTTTTTTTTGTGTGGGGAAAAATTTTATAGAGAAAAGAATTGTTGAGAAAAAATTAAGATAGTGATTGAAGGGAATAAATCTCATCTTAAGGATAAAATAATAGTTTGTTGCAATAAATATGGGGAACCTTGTCATTACCCATGTCAATTCTCAATTATAATTGTTAAAATCTAGACTAAGGGAGGAACTATGTGGAAATAAATGGATAAATTATT
Source organism: Viscum album (assembly GCA_963277665.1). Lineage (NCBI taxonomy): Eukaryota > Viridiplantae > Streptophyta > Magnoliopsida > Santalales > Viscaceae > Viscum > Viscum album. Next base: position 1,039,480,700 of record OY728146.1, read on the forward strand.
TATGTGTTGATATTGGTTGGAAAAACATATCTAAATGGATATTTAATAAATAAATTTTAAGGGTTTACATCTTATTTATTTTTTGAAATTATATTAACATGGTTTTGTAAAAAAACAACATGTATATTGAGTGAAAACCCATCAAATATATCAAGGAAGTGTGGATTGATCCCTTGATAAAATGACAATAAGGGTTTTGTCCCTACCACTATCATGCGTGATAGCCTTGTTAATATGTAAATATTTTTAAGTAAACTTTTTGAAAAATTAATTTTACGTATAACCTATAGGTATTACTTCTTGGTATTAGAGATTAATGTTTCAGACATATTTGTTATTGAAAATATTTAGAGAAAAAAATAGTTTTTACCCTATCATGTATCATACGATCTATTAAAATTGGTTTTTTTATTCAGGCAGAAAAAAGTTCATTTAGTATATCACTTTAATGGAGTAAGGGATCAATTATAATCTTGTCTTAACACAAATAAATGATGAAATTGTTATTATGAAACTAAAATGTATTAGTTAAGTATATTTACCTATATTCTTGGTCAATAATAAAATTCCTCAAAATTTGGAAAAGGATATTAAAATATCAATGTTATCTTAATACCATCAAATTTGTTGAACCGATACTATTTTAAATCTTCTTAGATTTTTGGCTTTGTGGCCATTAAAATTCCATTAATAATTCACTCATTTGTGATCAATTTCCTCAATAAATCACTATATTTATTTATTATTTTCTATCAAGAATGTATTTTAACTTTCTACTAATGTTATCCTATGTGTAAAGTTAATTATATGTTATTAAATATGATAGTTGGAATTTAATTCTCTCTTATTAATAGGGTGTTTAATCAACCTTTACCATGATATGGGTTTTTAAAAAACGAATTTTTAAACATCAAACCCTGTATTTTATTGATCAGGTTTAAATTTTGAGGATTCTATTTATTTAAGGTGTAAATAATGTAAAACATCGAACCTCAAAAAGAATAAGATTCTATTTGATAGCTTATGAGACATGAAACACTATACATAGAAAGAAATATATCATATTGAAGATTTTTGATATGTTATATATATATATGATAAATTTGATCTAGGATATTGTTTTTAATCAACACAATGTTGATATTTCTTTCATTACATGTAATAACAACCATCTATGATGGCTTGTGTTACATATAATACCGATTTTACTTGTTACGATTAATATTAATATTTAAAATGAAAAATATATCCTTTTTGTAAAATTACCATTTATGAATAAAAATAACCAATTGATGAAAATTTTATTTTTACCAAAATATAAAATGATTTCATTTTTACCAATATATTTTAAATTAAAATAAAAAAACTAATTAGATATAAAGGAAATGTTTTTATAAAAAAAATATTTTATACTCCTAAAGTTGTTTTCCGGTAACAAATTAAATTGATTACTGTTAAAGAATGATATTAATGAAATATATTAGTTTTTTATTAAATAATGATTTTTCATTTATTGAATAGATTTTATATGCATAAGATAAGAACGAACACAATTTTACACATAAAACTATACCTTTTTAGAGGCTGTTTTTACCACATTTTAATGGTCCACCTATTTAGAATTAATTTTATAAATTTTATAAAATTTATAAAATTTATATGAAATATTATACTTCATTTTTTAGAGATTAATTTAAGGATTATATTAGGGTTAATTTTTTATATTTTTCTGATAATTTTTATTTTTTGATGAATAGGGAAAAATACTAAATTTTAGTTTGAAACCACTTTTTCATTTAAATAATATATAAAGTTATATTATATATTGGATTTATATTAAAGATATATTTGATTAATAATACATAAATAAATAAAATTTACATCATTTTAATTGCTTTCACATTGAAATTGGATATAAAAATATTTCAATTTTTTAGGAATTTTCACTTCAAAACCCGACTTTGTTGTCCCATCTACGAGATTAGTTTTAATTTAATTTCTGCCTCTTATTTTCTATTAATTTTTAAAAACAGATTCAATATTTTATATAAAAATAATTTATATGTTCTAATATGTTCAACACAATTTTTGACAAAAAATATTAGTGAATTAAATTAATATTAATTACACTGATTAAGAGAAAAACTAGAATTATAAGGGAATAAACATTAATAATAAGTGCCAAAATATCATATAAACATGTCCAATACCTATTTTATAGAAATAATTTGACCATATAATTTCTTTTAGAAAACTTTTTTCATTATTTTATTAATTTTAAATTGAAAAAACATTTGTATATGTTTTACTTTCAAAAAAATATCTAGAATTCTACTCCTCTTCAACATTAGAAAGAAACTCCCCCACAAACTTATTAACACATCTATAGAAATTTGGATAATAAAAAACCTTCCCAAATATCTTCCAAGAATACCTCCACTGATAATAAAATCCTTAATTGTTTTAATAAATCAAACCAAGTAATACTGTTGGTGGAAACTAGAAATACTTTACCAAAAAATAGGTAATGCCCTTTAATGAAAAATTTTGTTTTTTTATTTCTCCAACAATAAAATTATTATTATTATTTTCTAGTTTAATATAATAAGTATCTATAATATGATTATATTTTTTTATTAAAATGGTATGACCAAAACACATACAAAATTTCATTAAATGTGATACATAATCTCTATTTTTGTGTTCTACAGACTTCCATTATCATTCATTATTCCATTTCCACATGTCATGGATGTAAATAATGATAGATTTATAAATTATATATGATATATATAATATTTATAATTTATTTATGATTTTGGATTTTTTTATATAAAATATTCCTTCACGCTTTCTAATTTCTTGGAATACAATGACATCATTTGTGGATATGTGGACTATTGCCTCATCAAAGCATTGTGATTCACTCACACTTTACAATGAATAAATTAATGATTTATTTTATAAAAATATGTGATATATATATAATATTAATATGATACTATAATGATAATATAAATATATAAATATGTCACATACTTTTTAAATGCAATAAGAAAATGGAAGTAGTGTTCATGTATAGGTACGATCTACTGTCTCTATCAATGGTGCCTCCATTTACTATCACCGTATTTTATTAGTTATAATAAATAAATATATTCATATTATATATAATATTTATATCAAAATTTTAATTCTAGGGAGTATAAAATTATGATCGGCATAATAGAAACAAAAAATAACATGTCACACATACTCGAAAAACAAGGCAATTAATACCTGAAATGGTGAAAATAGATAAATATTATTAACAGACATGTACTAAAATATTATAATACATTAATTTAAGATATTATAAATATCTATATGGTTATATTATATGTTAAAATTTTTCTGTAAACTATTATACACAAGGTCAAAGTACATTAACCCAAATAGAAGCGCAAGGTAAAGGGATTTATAGTCTCACATTTATTTTGGAGGGACTAATTCCTTATTCACCACTTTTTTCATTTGTGTGATGTATTAACTTCCAAATAATATTTTTTCATTAATTTAAATTAATTCATGTTATTAAATTTTTTAATTGATGTAATTCATTTATGTATCACTGGATTCAAAACACGCTCATGTAGTTAGGTGTTTAATCTTATTTAACGTTATTTTCAGACTTATATGTGATTATGAAACAATTCACTTTTATATAGTGTATATACATCATCATTGACATTTAGTATAATTAATAAATTTTTTTCATGGTTTTTTATGCTTCAATTTGAATAATCTCATCCATGGTTATTTGCTTTAAAAATTACCATGTGATATATATTATTGAAAAATCTCAGTTTTTTTAGTGATTGTTAAATTTATCTTGAACCAATAATACTATTGTAATCATTTTTCATTGGAAATTATATTCCTCATAAATATAAATATCATTAAAATGGTTATATTCATTTTCTAAACAATATACAATTTTTACATAGGGTATTTACCATGATTTGTAATCGATTATCTGGCGAAATATTGATAAATCTTTATTCTTTAATCAATGTAAATATTTTATAATGCATATTGTTAAAAAATTAAATATATTATTTGATATATGAGGAATGATATGTACCTGTAGTGATGTGTGGGTCCTGAAATTTTCATATCCCCTCAATTAATTGATAGGTTATCATGAGACAAATAAGTTTCAAAAGTTAAAATGGTTTCTACAAGTAGTTTTAATCTGTTTGGAGGTAGATCTTGAAAGTTGAGGTTTTTAGGTGCCAAGGACATGACGTCGAATAATTAAACATTTTCACCATTTTCATTAGCACCATTATCCATGATATTGTTAAAATGTATGGATGTAATTCATGCTTGATTTATTGATTACATGGCATGTGTTTTCAGTTTTTATCATTCTATATTGTTTATGCACTCCCTATCAGTTTATTTATTATATGTAATATATGTTTAGTTATTTACATTTCTTATTTTTTACACACTATCTCTCAGTTTATTGAATGAATGGAATTTGTGTTTAGTTATTCGACAATCTATATTGATTAATCTCACTGATTAATTGCTTTTTCCATTATACATAACCCATACCGAGAATTTGACATCACTTTTTTTTCTATCCCCATGATTCCATGAAGTGTACTAAGAATAATTTTCAAGGATATTATAGATATAATAATGTTATCCTTGAAAAAAATATGTTTTAATTTTTGTACTTATAATGTACTGTTGGTATCATTTATGTATCTACTTTAGTAAGAAAAAAACTAGTCAATATATTGAAATTTCATTCCTTATAATCATGAAAATATAATGGTATTATAAACTATCATTAGTTATACTAATTTTGGGTCACTAAAAAATGAAAAAAATTAAATAATTTGATGATTATTTTTTTAATAAAATCCAAATTTTTGACTATTCATTTAAAAATATGTCTTCTAAAATAATTCTCATACATTAAATATTGGATAGTTTGGGCTTTAATGTTTATAAAATGAATGTATTTTTTCGATGAAATTTTAATAGAATGAAAAAAATAATAATTCAATTATTTTATCATAAGAAAATAAAAAAATATTATTAAGGGAAAATGTATTTTTCATGTATAAAAAGACGTTACTAAAAAATGATGAATTATTAATAAATATATTTTGTTTAACTAAAAAATTGAACATGATTTTCAAAAAAAATTATTTCAATTCATTCATGCAATTTATTATCTAAGATTTAATTGTATACTATATATTGTTTCGTTTAGACTTGGGTTTTCATGTATCTCTTTCCTTCAATGAAATTAAATTAATTTTTAGAGTAATATTTTATAAAACTGTAGGGTGATACAATATACCCCAATTATTATTAACTTATCCTATGAAATTAAATAAAATTGATAAAAATAAATAAGTATATATATATTTAATCATACCCTTAGGGTCCCATGTATATTCTTCAAATTTATAATTAATTAAATTTATATTAACCAGGTGAGAAGTCTTATTACATAGCACATTATCAGTAAAAAACAATATTTGTATCGATTGTTATTACTATGAAAATTCATGATCTAGTGGTACAACCTCTAACTTCAGTACATGTGATGGATTAGGTGGGTACTTTGTTTGGAGGTACACGAAACACATCATGAACTTGAGAGAGGTTCGGTGGAAGTACCAAGCTATAAGCTACCGTCCCTAATCGATCAATAATCTCAAAGGGGACAATCTATATAGGGATAGATTTTCCCCTCTTTTAAAATATCATAGCCATATTAAATGATGACATTTTAAAGAATATATTCCCACCAAATTTAAATTATATTTTTTACCAATGATTTGCATCATTGATTTTCTTGTTGACTCTGAGATCCTTTAATGTGTGGTTGATTGGTTAAGACATTATCTATATTTCTCTCATTTGGTTTAGATCCCAATAAATATTTTTACAAATTTATCCTAGTATATTCGATATCAATAATTTTATCTATGTAGTTATTCATAAGTATCCATCATAATAATCATGTTAATGAAATTTATGTAAAAAAACAAGACTAGAGGAAGGTGTTGATCCCAACTACATTTGATATCCATAAAACAAGACCTCATCATGTCCTATAATTTTGATAGGTTCTATCATATAGAACATATTTCTAAGGATGATGAGAAACACTAAAAAATAATTCTGAATACAAATTTTTTTGAAAATATCACTTGAACGTTGAGGTCGACCTCAGTTCCTGATAAAAAAAATAGAATATTGTACTCTATGAAACATTGAAACTTCATGTATGAATAATCTAGAAAGATGGTCAAGAGGGAAGAATTAACATATAGAAATAAATTGAAAAAAAATGTAAATAGGTTGACTATAACCCATATTGAATTATGACTTTTAGTAATTTTGGGGGTTCCAATAAAAAAATATATGGTAACGTTCTATAATTTCCATTATTATATCGGTATTGGTTTTAACATCCTCTTAAACATCAATATCTCATCCTTATCTTTTTGACATACCAAGTTCCATGGAAAATACTCTGTAATATCTCTCTTTTTGATTTCACACCAGAAATACTCTTTCATATATTTATACATCTTCATACATTTGGAATTAATAGAGAACTATTAAATATGAGCTTAATAAAAGAACCCATTCATCAAATATGTTTTAGATGGGACACATACATAGTTCCTGGACCTTATCATTCAATCACAATCAATGTTGAAGTTAGGAAAATTTTGTACCTTGTTTTGAAGACCTACAATTTTCTTATGTGCTTCTTTAATAATTATATTAATAGATATCTAAATATTATTCAAATCTAGAAAATATTTCTCCACTTATATAACGATTTCCTGATTCATCATTTTTTAATATAGAAATATTATATATTTTATAATTCATTCCATAAATAATAATGCATGATAAGTTTTAATCAAATCATATTCCATATTGTTCTCTTTCTCTGGGTGGAAATAGTTTAAGTAGTCATAATATTTAGTCAACTATAACCATCTTCGTTAGTGAATATTAAACATGTAGGTTCAAAATATGAATGTATATGATCAATTAGAATATGGGAATTAATTGTAAGTTTAAAAACATTCAATTTTATCCTTAAAGAAAAAAAATCCTTAATAAGGTTAAAAAGGAAAATTCACAGGACCTTTTTTATTTCAACAAACATGCTAGGTTGTGGAAATATGGTTCAAGATATGAAACACAATAAAAGTTTACAAGGAAAGGATTCTACGTTAAAGCATATATAATCTTAACAATCATAGTAACTAGAAGAACAAGAAAGTTTAAGAATTATATAATTTCTTCCTTTATCAAAATAATGCAGAAAATAAATGTGAAATAAAACAAGTAACAAGTATGAATTATTTTAACCAAAATATTAGGGTATCCAACAACCTGGGATAAAGGTCCCTAGATTTATACTTTTAAAAAGTTTTCCTTACCCACACCAGGGTAAGCCCTCGATAGGAATATATGAATCTGGCATGTTATCCCTGAAATCCATTGAACAACAAGTTATTCGGAACTTTTGTCTTCCTAATCAGGGAATTACTCGAACATTAAGGTAGTTGGAACCTCTGTTTTTATATCCCTAAAAGTCCTTGATTGTGAACAGCAACAATCGGAGTCGCGTGAAGCAAGCTAAACAAGATGTTCAGTACTCACAAGGCATGAGAGTCTATCTCTCTAGAAATTAATACAACGGCATGTAATATATAGATTGATGTATTGGGTCTCAGTTGTTATGAGCTCATTCAAATGAGCTCTAATTTATAGGCATTTCTCTAACGGTCGGCTCCCTCCTCCAACTATCATATTTTATCTTGAATATCTAAGGGACCTGTACACGTGTCACTCAAACAACAGTTAGTTAAAACAATATTATACAACATCATTTCATAACTATAATAGGGGTAAGTAAAATATAGTTACTTAACAAACTCTATTCTTTGGAGTCTAAGTAAAAACAATGTTCAGAGTCTATGTAAATAAATACATGGAGAAAATAAATCCTAAATATTCAGATTCTATTTTTCAAGGAATTAGAAACCATAATTCTATTGAATTTCGAGTATGAATTTCAATGTATTTAGAGACCAAATTATATGGAATTCAGAGTTAGAATTATAATAGATTAGGAAGCTGGATTTTGAGAAATTTGGAGTCTGAATTATAAAGAATTCAGAATCCGAATTTCTGAGGATTTCAGAACCAGAATTCTGAGAAATTCAGAATCTAAATTCTGAGTAATTAGGAGTCTAAATTCTGAGGAATACAGAACTTGAATTATAGGGAATTTGGAGTCTGAATTATGAGGAATTTAGAGCCTGAATTCTGAGGAGTTCAAGGTCTGAATTTAAGAGAATTCCGAGTCAAAATTTCTGAGAATTCAGAATCTGAATTTCATAGAATTTGGTATCTGAATTTTAGAGAATTGAGAATCTGAATTTCAGATAATTCAGAATCAGAATTTTCAGAGAATTCAGAATCTTAATTTTAGAGAATTCAGAATTTGACTTTTTGAGAATTCAGAATCTGAATATTAGAGAATTCAGTATCTGAAAATCAGAGAATTCAGTATCTGAAAATAGAATACTCTATATCTAAGGATTTATAGGATTCTAAGGTTTTAGATTTGAATTTTTTTAGATTTTATAGATAAAAGAGGTTATAATAATAGAAACAATAAAATATACAACGAAAACAAAGGTAATGATAAAAATTCCATGGGGAAGGAAAATTATTCTTATTAAGATAATTTTTAGGGAAAATAAAATTTCCCTTAAGATAGGATGTTTGTGATTTTCAAAACATGAAGGAATGGAAAAGTCATAATTAAATCATATTGACTCAACAAAACTATTTAAATGTGAATATATACAATAAACATTTATGATTACAATATATATCATAACATAATCTATAAGGATAATTCCTCTATATACTTATTTTAAAAATTACCACAACTTACTCTATTTCAATATTTTTTTATTTTTTATCTTGAATAGTAAACAATTTAGAAGAATAACTTATAATAATATCATTATAAATTAGGACACATCATTTTCCCTTCATTTATTCCCAACTAAAGATCAGAAACCCTTATTCATTTTAGGGTGTTGTATACACATGTTTGAGGACTATACATCACTTCAGTTATTTGAAATTCACATTAAATTCATTTATCTAGAGAAACATGGTTTGCTTTTGAGTAGACATAGTGAGTAGATTAAATAGTCATGAAAATTATTCCATAACTAGTTGATAATATCTCCCCAAAATAATGAAGATTATGTATATTAGTTATTTTGGTTAGTCTGGGATAATGTTCAATGACATTCATGTTTTATGGAACCAAATATATATAGTCACGTGATATTATATAGCCCAAAAAAGAAAATTATTATATCAAAGATTTAAAATTGGTGAAAAAAATTTAGATTTTTCTTCCATAGGGTCTTCATTATAATCCTTAAGTAATATTAATGATCTTACCTAAACATTAAATATCTATGAATATCATTTATAAAGAAAATTCTAACTTGATCAAGGTAAAATATAATGAAAATATTAATTATATCCATGAATATAGTGGGGAATTGGTAATAGAAAATGGTATCACTGTAAATTCATATTGTCCGTACTTTTTTATGGAAGGATGTCTTGTGTATTTATTCACTTTTGAACCTAAATATATAATATTCAAATAAAATAACAATTGAGTAAAAAATATTGATTGTCCATAATTCACCAAAAACAGCATCAATATAAAGTAGAGAATACATATTCTTGATAATAATATTGTTAAGATCCCAATATTAAATAAAGAGTCAAATTTATTCATATTTCTTCTTAAAAAAGAATAAGAGTACCCCAAGGTGTTTCAAATGGATAAGTGAATACTTTTTTATGATTATCCTGGATTTTATTCTTCAATTACTATAAATCAATTGGGTAAACTAAATATGGATTCCTTGAAAAACATGTATCAGTAGGTATGGGATCTATTGAAAACTAAACTTAAATACTCAGTCACTCTTCTTGAAGTTAATCGACAATATATTACACAATAGGTATATAATAAATGTTGAGTTTCTCCCCTACCTTATTACATAAACACCCCTTTTAAATATGAATCAAGACCCATATAATATATTTAATTTCGATTAAAAGTTTATATTTATCATTTCACTGATTTAAATTCTTAGTTTGGTTTAAAATATAAAAAATGAAATCCATTCCTAAATTATTGATGTTGGATTTATATAATTAGACCAATCCAGATCTAATATAACATAAAATTATAAAAGAATGAGAATAATTATACATTCAAGAACTATATTCTCAAAAATTATAATAAGAGATGAATTATATACTTGAGATGTGATCATTATACCCTTATATGTTTTCAATTATAATTCAAGATATTATAATTTAGGTGTTATTGTGGTAACCTTAGAAAATTCTTCACATATAAAAGAGTGGTAATATCAATAATTTAAAAATACATTAGTAGTTCTAGAGTGGTTTGTAACTGTACCATTCAACCCATCATTATACACATAAGTGATATTGATCAAAGGATATTACAAATTATCTTTATGATAATGAGGTTAATAATTTATATTATCTTATTTATCGATTATATTTTATCAATGGTTAGCCTAATGTCCATATGTATCGTATTTGAAATACTAGGGCATGGGTGGTGTCTACAGTGCTTATTCTCTATAAGTATCTAACTTCTAATTCAAATTACTTTAATATTTGATTGCATGGGGATATTTTTATCCACAAATAAAACACTTGACATCATCCTTAAGATAATTTCCTCCATATTCCCTTCAATACTTTAAACATAAATGAATGATAATCTTATTATCTCAATGGATTTTTTAATTGTATTGATTTCTATCATTGTTTTATTATCAGAACCATGAGACATTTTTTATCCACCTTGATAGAATAGTAAATTATTTAATCATTGATATTTTTGTATCTTATAGATAACACCATTCAGATACATTTTTTTTAATCCACCTAAGAATGAATCAATCATAATTTCATTTTGGATGATAATACTCTATGTGTTCCTCACATTTCCTAATAAAGTTACCTCATAAGTACTGAAAAATTTATCATAATTCTTATTTATCTTAAGAATTACTTCTCCATTTTCATAAAATAAATATGAGGAATATAATTATTTTCAATATAAGTTCCTAAAATCACTCCAATCTATGGATTCGATTTATTCCAATTTCTTCAAGTTGTTGATAAGAGTCTATCATTGATCTTACTCATCTTCCAAATGATAATCATATATAATAACAATTTATTTTTAAAAAAAATATTGAATAGAAAAAATATCTTTTTTGGTATTGATCCACTTTTCAACAAATAATGGTTAATTAAAACCACAAATAAGAGAGTTATGTTCTCTCATGAAACACTTAACAAAACATTATTACCTCCTTTTCTTGTTGGTATGCTTGGTAAGATTCATAGATTAATAATGTTTTATAAGCATAAAGGAAATATTTTTCATTCCAAATCCGATGAAATTAGTTTTTTCAGGAGGAAAATTAATTTATTCTACATTACATTCAGTATCAACATGGTTTATTTAGGTCTCAACCATTGACTATAATCAAAAATAATAGTGTGATGATTAATAATGCTAGTGGGAAATTACATGATCATGAAAAATCATTTATTTGATATCTAATTCATTACACCTGGTTTTAAAATATATAAAACAATAGGATTAACCTAGGTCATTTATGGTCATTATCAATTCATATCCTTCATAATGGATCATTTGAAAAATGTGATTTAACAAAATTATATACCCTATAAGAGTCAAACCAGGTGTATAGTTAGGGCACACTCACCATGAAACAGAATAATGGTAAGGGTATATTTCACCAAATATTATTGGGGTTGCTACCCATATACACATTTATACCAAAAAGACATCCTCTTGCAGTATCTGGATAATGATGTTTCACTTGGAAAACAGAACTCTATTCTTTACAATCACATTGGATATTCTCCTATACATTAGATTATCATAAGGGTTATCACTAAAGATTTCTAATCCTAGATTCCAAAATTAACTAAAACATTATAAAACCCCTATAATTCTTGATTTATTTACCCTTAAATGAATTTAATCTCTCTAATAGCATGTTATCCAGACAACACTAGGTTTAAACCAAAGGTCATACTCTATTAAAAAAGGATTGTAAAAACCTCATTTTACAAGATCCTAGATTTCATGGAGTTATTTTATTATTTAAATTATGGTTTTAATCCCCTAAAATTGGATATTTAAATGTTTACCAGAAGTATGAGGAATCTAGGGGTGTTTTGGGGGTTTGGGACATGATAGAAATGGATAATCGGGCCATCTTCTTCAAGTTTCATGGTTGGAGGATGGTTAGGTGTAACTGTGTTCCCTAACCATGCTATACAGGAGAAGGGGTTCATAATTATGTAAACTGTGGAAGGTATAAAACCAAAATTCCTCCTCCATTGCATCAGGATTTGAATTATCTCTCACGCTTTTCTTCCTCATTATTCCTCCTCCATTGCATCGGACGAAACAAAATTCCCAAGACTTCCCGAGGATCATTCTCCTTCAATTATAGGCCGCATGGAGTCTTGTTGTATAAGGATAAATTCCCTGAGAATTTCTAATTCTTCTCATTCTTCTTTTTTCTTGATTGGGGGTTTTTATTCTCTTCTCCTAAAACAAAATACCTAAAATTATGTTTTTCTAGAGAATATCCAGTTATGGCTTCAAAGGGTTCTTGAATTTGGATCTTAGGATATGGTTAAGTGATAATTTGTCTACGAATTCGAGGTAGGTTTTCTGCAAGTTATGTCCATAGTTTTAAAGTTCATTTGTGCATGTGTTGTATAATGAATGGTTCTCTCTTTATGGGAATTTGTATAACTACCCCCACCCCATTTCATACATTTACATTAAATCACAATTGTATAATACTTAAAACATCAAACAAATAGATTCCCGAATACCGTATTATTATAGTTCCTTTGGAAACATGGAAACAAAACACTAGTATAAAAGTAATCTATATTATTTCCCACTATGTTTTTCATGACTAGAACCCTTCATAGACACATAATGCATAATACATATCATTATAACCTAGTGAAGAAAACATTAAAAGGGTGATATCAGATATTCAATAAGGGTAAACTTGGGATACATGTATGTATAAACATGAGCATAGGGATTTTAGAACATGATCATAAGATTATAATATCAATGACTTCATATAAAATATCATAAAAATTAATAATTTAATAAATATTGGTCATTCATAAAAGATTAATCATATGTAATGAAATAATATATGTCATGGAAGAATATCACAAAAATAAGACAGGTGATTTTGACGTACATAGACATATGATATTATTCCCTATAAGTCAATAATAATTTCTAGAACAAATAAGGGTAGTTTATGGGAACCACCCCTTCTAGGTTAGACAAAACACCATCCCTGGTTGCAGTAATTTATTTATAATGTATTAGGATTCTCCATCATCCCATATTAGATCAAGATTCCCCATCATCCAACTTTATGGTCACTACATGTATTGGGTAGGAAACAACACCATCCCTAGTCATCATCTTTTACTTGTAAAAAATATGGTTTCCCCATCATCCTATAGTGGATATATCGCTTAAATTTTATTCACATGATTATCTCATGAGATATAAATATTTACCCAATGCATTGGAGGTAGATATAGTACCCACTCATCTCATAATAACATAATTCATACTTGTGCTACCTGATAATAAAAATTTTATTATATCATGACCCATAAAAAGATATGTTTTTATAAATATCTTATCATAATCCCATAAAATAAGATAGGTTCCACAAACAAGTGATTATATATTAACCAATCGAATAATGTAGGCTTCATAATCATATCATTGAATACTAAATAATGAAAAGAAGTAGGTTTTGTAGTAATAAAACCTATAGAAGAGGAATGAGTTTCATAAAAATCGTTTTATAAAACCATAATCCATTAAGATAAAAGAATATTAATAGAACCTTTGATTCATTTCCCAAAAGGTAATGAGTAACATCAATAGATGTCATCTTAGATGGAAAATATTTTTGAAATATATTATAAGAACATATATTGATGGAAATGTCATTTATTCTTTATAATGGTTCTTTAAAAAATAAAACTATTTGGAAAACATTTTTTTAATAACAAAAATGAAAACATATAAATAAGTATTTGAAAAAAAATTGGAATCCTTTTTCTTTGAAAACATATAAAGATAATTTGAAAATGTTTTAAAATCCATTTTCCATGAAAATATATAAAGTATACTTGAATATTTTTTGAAAATAATTTATTTTAAAATGCATTGAAAAATTATAAATAAAACGTGAAAACTTTATAAAAACTTTTTTACTTGAAAACCTATGAATGAGTCTTGATAATGTTTTGGAAACCCTTTTCTTTTAAAAATTATGAAAGAAGCTTGAAAAAATTTTGAAAATTCTTTTTCATAAAACCCAAATTATGAAAATCAATTTTTCGATTATTATTATAACATTTTATATATAAAAATTATCTTTTTAATATTTAAAATTAATCATCAATAGAATTTTGTCCATAATGGTGGGTAAATCCGTACGTGCCGTACATTCCTCTTGCACCGTAAAATGTTTTGAAAATTTCCCTTACTAGAAAACTACATGATGATTAATTTTTAAGTTAATTTATGTTCAAAAGTTAAAATAGTGGTAAAACCATTTTTTAAATATCTTAGGAGAATAGTATAATATTCTTTGAAGCCTTTTAAAATACATGGTTTTGGAGGGACATTGATTTCTGATAGAAGAGAGAGTCTAAGTTAGAATTTTAGAAAATAATTTTCAAAGATTTTATAATTACCCAAGAGTGGGTAAATGTTAATAATAGATGAATATATGTTGAATAATAATTAAAGAATAAATATAATAAATTTTCTTATGAGGTGAATCATAATATTTAATCAATGAGAACATGATCATAAACAATCGAAATAAATTATATAATTGTTTCATTAAACTCTTACCACATTGTAACATGGTATAATACAATCCATGTAAGTAAATGAAATTACATGAAGCATAAAATTTCATTAAAAATGTATATTCATTATATAACATTCCAAATAAAACTCTTAAAAATAATTTAGTTGAATAACAAAATATATGTCCTAGATATGGTTAATTGATACAAAACTATCTAACTAATTTGGTAACTTTTGAAACATAGACTACATGAGATAAAGATCATAAAATGTACTTATAAATACCCACAAATTAAAATATAAGAGTAGTATAATATATTAATTGGTAGTATATACAAAACAAAACATAAGTGAGTGCTGAATAAGGCATGTATCTCATCGAAATAAAAAGTGAGATGAAATCACCTTACCAAGTGTCTTGACTCTTGTCATACTCATTCAAACCTCATGTATAATAAATTTTTGTTTATTATAAATCTTTTACCGAACCATATTATTATATATAATACCTTATATGGATTTATTATGACTTTATAATACTCACTTGTTAACTATTTCATTTTAATATTACGCTTCAGGTTATATTTTCTTTATTCTTCACTTGTTTCTTTATTTCAAATATATTTGGTTCTTATACATATATTATGATTTTTAGAATATAAAAAATTACATAAATATAATTTATATTCATTTTACTTTTTTTATAATCTTAAATTGAATAATAAATCATAAAATTTAATTCACCGTTCATGGAGACAGTAGATTGTATGTACGTGTGAGAATTGTTTCTATTTTATTATCATATTGAAAGAAAAAAAGAAAATGAAATATATTTATATATTAATATAATATAATTAATGTGGAATTATTATTTCATATATCCTATAATTTCACTAAACACATCCTTAATAAAAATTTTGTAGTGTGTGAATGAATCACATCGCTTGGAGGGGGTAGTAGTCTACACTTCATCAAATAAAATTATCATATTTACACAATATGGAATGAATAAATTTATTTTCTAAATAAAAATTATAGAAGATAAATACATTATAAATATATTATATATTATATATAAATAAATTTTCAATCATAATTTTCAACATGAATTGAAGTAAAGGAAAAATGATCAATATCATTTCATGAGGTAGTAGTTCGTGGTACACACAAACTGTTTGTTAGTTACCAATTAGATGGAATTATGTGTAAGTGTAGGTCAAACCCTTAGCAAAAAAAATACTATTATATTTATTATAATATTTTTTATACAACTATTAAGTAAAAAGATATGAGGGAGTATATAATGGAAAAAAAGAAAAGTAAGGAGCTTGAAGAGGGATGATACTTCTTCTTTGGGTAACTCCTTTTGGTTTTCACCAAACGTATTTCTTGGATTCCTTTATTAAGAATGGGATGAATAAATTAGTAAGGGAGGTATATTTTTAATTATATTGATAATATATTTACAAAAGCTAATAGATTTTATTGGTGTAATGAAGTTGGGTAGGTGGTGGTATTTTATAGGGAAGGGAGGTGACACACATGACATTTTTTGAAACAAGTTAGGTATACCCACATTTTTACCAAAAAATGTCATACCAAACCAACAAAACTAATAAATATAAGTTTTATGGACAAAATATATTTATAAAATGGGTGTTTTAGAAGTTTATATTCCATTTATTGCTTTAATTATACGGATTATTCCCTTGTTACATTATAGTCTTTCTTAATCGATGTAATTAATTTTTATTAATTTCCCTAATTATTTTGTTTAAAAAATAATTTGAAAAAATTATAATATATAAATTATTTTAATTAAAATTATTTAATCCATTTTTCAAAATTCAAATATCTTATGTGGAAGAGATTAATTTAAAATTAATCCTGCAGATGATATGATAAATTGGGGTTTTAGAGTAAAATCCTCCAAAATTTAGCATTGTTTTTAGAGTCAATTTCTATGTAAAATTGAGTCCGATGACATAAATTGGATTAATTGATAAAAAATATGATCTGTTTAAACATAAAAAAAAATTCAACATATAATTTAACCTTATAAATAAAATATATGAAAATGTAGTTTTGAATTAAATTTCAAGATAAATTACCATTCATTAAAAATGAATGTTCACAAAAAATTACAAAAAAATTACCCTAAACTAATTTTTATTTTTTTAATTAAAATTTTATGTTTATTTTAAAATATATGATCCATAAATGTTAAATAAATTGGATTTTAAATAGGTTCTCCATTAAAAGGTGATAAAAATTCCTTATTAAAAATATTGTATTTTACACATAACATTTGGTTAATTTTTATCGTAAGACAATAAAGTATGTTGGATGAATATAGAAAATATTTTTTGTAATATAATATATATATATATGTGTGTGTGTGTGTGTGTGTGTGTATTTTACTGTGGGTGACATTATAATAACTTAGTGATTGTAATTAATTTAATTTGTTAGGGTAAAAAAACATTCAGAGTACAAAAATAATATATTTCTCTTGATATTCAATCGGTTTTCATATTCATTTGAAACCAATGAATTAATTTATTATATTAATAAAACATATATTTTCATACGTTAGTAATCCCTTTTCATGAGTACTTAATTAATTTTTAGGTTATTTTAAATAATATATGAATAATATATCATTGTAGTTATTTGGTCTTATGTGTTACAGAAGGCATTGAGGAAGGTCATTTTTGCATGTAACAGAAGCTAACCTCAGTGTTCTATGTAGGGAAAATAAAATTTATGATGCTTTTAGTCCACGTTTGACATGGTTCTTCATATAATTCAATCCAAACATATTTCATTAATATAAAATAAATTATTTTTTGTGTTGTGTGAACTGAAAAATATCAAAAAGATTAAATTAATTTAAAAAATATATATATAATAAAATATTGGGGTTTTACATTCTATCCCCCAAAAAATTAGTTTCTCATTTTAAATCATCTGGGTTAACAATGTATTAATACTTCATAGTTTCATGCTTATAAACTCACATTATAAGAATGAATACTAAAACTTCCCTTAAAAAGGGAATGTTGGGACCATAATAGCTACCCAAATTAACATATAACTAGGTTTACACATAAGAGAGCATAGGTTGGGAGTGAATATTGGATATTGTGTAAGAGTATAAATATTTATAGGTAGTTATTTAGGTCATCAGTCACAAATGAGTAAATTATCAATGAAATTATGAAGGGATCAAATTTATAAATATATGATTATTTAAAAGGCCATCAATACAAAAAGTTTAATGTATTAGGAAATTACATTTTATTATCATTATCCTATCTTTGAGTTATTGTTTTATTTACTAAGAATATAATGAAATATAAATACATTATATATTTGTATAGAAAAAATTTCATTCTTTGTTTTTTCATTTCACAATTTCTAATTCATTCATTACCTCAAAAATGGATGTCTAGAAATTAACATTGATACCCAAAGCAGTTAAACAAACTTTTATCAGATCATGTGGCCCGTAAAAGAATGAAAAGTATTTCTATTTATCTCTAAAGATCCTTCAAAAACCATATAGTTAATTCATTAATATCCAAACATAAAAATAACACTAATGTTTCATCATAAACTTTTATTCATTAAAAATTATTAAACATTAACAAGGAAAAGGTGTGGGTCATTGGTAGGCATGAAACCCTTATCGTCCTTCAGTCATGGGTTCAATAACAACCACCTTTGAACCCTAGATTTCTTTACACCTAACATACATTATTTCTTTTTCTAAAACGACACAAATATAATATCCAAAATAAATATTATACACACCCTTGAAATAATTTTAATCACTAATTAGCCTTTTAGATAGTATTTTCAATAAATTCTCAATACATAAATATTTCCTCTCAATTTTGATTAAATATATTCATGAATGGTTAGCTTTATAACACTTCTAAAAGAAGAAAATTCATGACTTTTGAAATAAATTCATGAAATTATATTGACATTGATTCTTAAAATATTAAAAATGAGCTCTAGGTTTTCAAATTCTAATCATGTTAATGCCTTCGTCAAGTATTCTCTTAAATTAGGGTAATAACATGAATTAATATAAATCCTTTTTGAATAAATGCATGTTACCTTCTTCCAAATAATATTGTATCTATTCCTTAAATCCAATAATGTTGTAAACTTTTTCAATCATACCATAAATCACTTGTCAACAAGTCCTTAATTAGTTCCAAGGTAATCCAATTTTCTTATTTATATCCCACACATCATTATCCAGCAAACATTATCATAACATAAAGAACATATTGAGTGAAATATTTTTGTTAATCAAATGTTTTCCATTAACATCACCATAACATTAAATGAATTTTCTATTCCATGGGAACTATTCAGCGTGTTCATTTAAATCCATTGAAAAAAAACTAATGTGAACAATCCTTATATATTTCACCCTTAATTTTACATAATTATTAAATCCAAATACATAAAAACATTGATTTTTCCACTTATACATAATAAATTATCTTGTGTAACTCATCATATTAAATAATACCTATTTCCTTCCACATTTTATATATAGTCTCTTCATCATCTGTAATGTAACCATTACTCATGACACCTTGTTGGTTCTCTTTAAGAGGATTCTCAATGGGACATTGTGTTGTATATTGACCATTTATTTCATACTTAAAACACTTCTCCTTCAATGATTTCATAGGGAGTCCAATATTATATCAATTTCATTAACTGAACTCTTCATTTTCCTCTTCTAGTCACTTTCTTTGTTTTTTTGTTTTCCATATTAAAAATGCCTTCTTATTCCTCTAATACATTTCTCATGGGATTATTTCCATATTATTGACACAAAGGAAAATAAATATTCTTTCTTATATGGTATCTAACACCAAAACCATCTGTGAAAGCTTTCCTTCTCTTATTTAGTGAGTCTAAGAGTTGTTAAAGGTACATGTTGTTAATCATGTTTCATGAAAAATGATTTGGCATGCTCATAACATCGTTTAATCTTATGATCATATCATTTGACTTATCATAAAAAAAATTTATGTATCATTCAAAATTAAACCAATTATTTTGGATTCCCACCATTGACTAAAACCAAAATCGATAGTGTGAGAAACACTGATCATAGTGGAAAACCACATAATCTTGAAAGATAATTACATATAGGATGTCTAAATCCGGACACATACTTATTTAATTTATGACACCTTAGGTTTATAATAGGTTACTCATACTCATAGTATATTTAAATACTTTATGATGGTTTTTAAAGTGTTTGTGAATTACAAAATCATATTCCTTGGGACTGTCAAACTAGGTGTGCATCAAGGATAGTTGTCTTGTACCAGGGTGAGCCAAGTCACGACTGATGCACCTTGTTAGAGTTATTACCCCTATTTACATCAGTTCTAGATCCACATATAATTGTAGTGTCTAAATATGGATTTATTTCTAATAAAATACTCACTCTATCATTTACCAAATTTCTAGGACATTTTCGTAAATGTAAACTCATCCTTATATCTATCCTTAGAGAAATACTTAGAAATATCCTTCCAAATATACCTAGGAATCTCAATAAAATTTTTCTCATTAATTTTAACAAATTTTACATAAAACATTTCTATGATACCAACTATAATGACCCTAACTATTCATACATTAACAATACATGACTTTTTTGGGTTGATGAAAACATTAAACAAACTGACTCTAAAACACTATAATAGTCTAATGACTTTAGAAACATGGAAACCAAACCATTGGAACATAATAGAGCTACATTTTATCTAACTAGGAACATCATGACCATCTCCCTTATTAGAGACATAATACATAATACATTTCATCATAACCTAGGGAAGGAAACATAAAAATGGGTGAGCTCATATACTAAGTAAGGGTAAACAAGCAAGAAATATATGAATAAGAATGAGCATAATATGTATGAGAATGAGATGATAACATAATAATATCATACCCTATATATCAAATATCATAAACTTGAATAATTTTATAACTATGGGATGTCAATAATACATGAATCATAATAAAATAAAGAACATAATCCATGAAATCTTATCATAAGAAGAAAACATGGAATTTTGACATACATAAACAAGTGATTTCATTCCATTTTAGTCAAGACTCAATATTATAACCTATAAAGGCACTTAATGACAATTTAACCTAATTGTTGGGACACACCATGATCTCAAATCATAGTTCTTTCCTTGTAAGGGAGCAGGATTCCCCATCATCCCGTCGTGGATTCGGTTCCCCCATCTTCTAACTTCATGGTGACTACACATTACTGGGTGGGACACACCACCATCCCTAGTCATAGTCTGCTCCATATAAGGTATTCGGATTAACCATATTAACATGTTGTATCAATCCCATATACTTTATTAACATAATTATCTTTTTAGATAAAAAACATTATCGATTACTTTGTAACACCATCAGATTTTGGGTAATATTTTTTCCAATTAATTTATATTCTGATATATTCACATTACATAACACTGAAAATAATTTTATTTTAAATAAATAACTCATGAATTCCTTTAAGACCACACCAACTTGGAATATTTTACATAAAACATCTACTTGGAATATGTTACACTCAATACCAAATTGGTGTGCATTATACGCAACACTGAGTTTCTACAAAACATCATTTTATTATTATAATTACTTAAATGAGATAATTATAACCTAGAAGTAAAACATATTAATATGAAAATTAATAAATACTTATAGATTTTATTTATATTTTTTCACATTAGTAAAACATATTTATGATGAAATATATAATTTTTAGTAAAGTATTTATAGGTTTTAAAATATTATTTTCTTAAAGAAGAATCTTTTTATATCCATTTTTGAACCTTAATAAAATTAAGTTTTTTCATTAATTGAAATTTAATTTGATAAAATTAATTCAATTTTTTTATTCTCATTTTTGAAATTATCCTTTGAATAATATTTTTTACTTTTTTGAGAGACATTAATTTTTGGATGAATAGTGAAAAATACCAAATTTTAATTCAAAATTTTCTTCTTCTGTAATTTATTTATAATAATAAATTATAATTTTAATTAGTTTAAAACAATAATTAGATATTAAATTTATTAATTAATACAATTCTATTCATTTAGATCAATTTCACTTTGAACTTGGTTATATACATATAACAATCTTTTGATTGTTTTTCCTTCAAAAAAACCCTACATTGTCAACCCGACTAGGATATCAGTTTTAAATTAATTTCTACCACATACATGGTTATAATTTAGAAAAATTGGTCTCATATTTATAATAATAAAAATTTATAGTTTCTAATATATTTGACTTAAATTTTTTACTAAAATTATTTGTGAATGTAATTAAAATTAATTACATCAGTTAAGGAAAAATTAAGATTAAATAAGGACTAAACCTTACATTTATAACCCAATAAGACATAGAAACATGTCCCATATCCATTTTTGAGACATCATTCGACAATATCTGTAACACCCCGAGATTTTATAAAAAAATATTCTTTTTAATTTCATTAATGTCTTGTGTTGTACGCTACACCAAAAGGAGCTTACACAACACGCATCCTTGACTTTCCTTGCATTACACGCAAGCACGACATTCCGCGATAGCGTGTGTTGCATGTAATACGGAGTTTCACTAAACAATGATATGCTATTAAAATATTATTAAAACTAGCCGTTATGAATATTAATAACCACTTTTTGAAATTTTGTAAATTTTATTTTCCAAAGTGGACTTCATTTTTGGATTCGTAATATCGAAATTATCTTAGGGTGAAATTTTGGTACTTTTCGGATAACTTTCATTTTCTGATGAATAGTGAAAATTACTAAATTTTAATTAAAAACAACCTTTTTAATCGAAATAATTAACAGTGATAAATTATTAATTTGAGTAGTTTTAAAGTATATTTAGAATATATTTTTACAATTTAATACAATGTTGGTCATTGGATGTAATTTCACATTTAAACCAGACATAAACAAATGTCAATCTTTTGATAGTTATTATCTCTTAAGAACACGCTATTTGTTTTGACGATGGGAATTAATTTTTAAATTAATTAATGCAACTGATATGTTTTGAATTTGGTAAAATAGACATCATTTTTTAATTCATAATATCAAATATAGCTTAGGCCTATTTTTTGGTATTTTTCTGGAAACTTTCATTTTTTGATGAATAGTGAAACAACTAAGTGGTAGTTAAAAAATTGAATTTTTCATAAAACATAATTTTACAGCTTCTGTGAGTGGAATTTCAAAAATCAGAGAGACACGGTTGATGTCAGTAAGTAAAATGTGGTTCAATGAGATGAAAATAATTTTTGGTAAATAGTAACTTTTTACTTTTTTTTACCACGGTTAAAAGTAAATAGGGTAATTAAGGGTAAAAATGATATTATTATTACCCAAACACATGTCCTAATTCTATTGGATAAGTTTAAATCGACCAAAAATAACCTTAGGAATAAAATATGACCATTTAGGCCCACATGGATTAGATTAGGACATTTATTATTAATTTATTTAAAAGAAGGGTTAAAATAGTTAAAATCAAAGTTTAATAAGTAAATCATTTTTAATATGGGGTTATACATAAGGTAAATTCTACTATAAATATTAATTAGAAATATAAAAATCTTTCCTACATAATGGTATTTTATTTGTAATTTTTAGACATTATATAATTTAATTTATTTATGACACAATGATGATGAAGTAATTATCTTATTAATGTAATATTGACATAATTGATGTTATAAATACCCAAATAAATGTAATTTGAGACTATTTACTAATTACACTAATTTTATAGGTTAATATGACATGTTATTATTGATTTAATTAATGTTTTTCAAACTAATCATTCTGTTATGATTTTCACAAAAATCAATTACTAAATAGTGTCAAAATTGACATAAAATAATTTTTAAAACAAATATTATATTATTAATTGTTATTTTATTCCTAAAAATCTAAGGTTTGGCCACATGACTTAGATAAGGTTGTATATATTAATAATAAACAACTTGGGGTTCGTTTGGCTGCTTATAGTATGCTTATTAACCTTATAGTATAAGAACACAAGAAGACACGGTAAAAGTAAAATTATTTAACTTAATGTTAAATCTAAATAATAAGGTTAAAATAGGAACCTAAATTTGTATAAATTTTATTGAATGATAGTATTTTGACCCATCCCCACCTTATATTCGAAATAAATCAATTTGGAGCTATTTAAAACCGAATTTGGCTTTATAATAAAATAATAATTTTAGTTATTCCAAAGGTACCCCTCTCCTCCCTTATAAAAGGGCACCTCCTCCCTCTCTTCCTCACACCACTTTGAGCCTTCAAGATCGTCCTACCCCTTCCAAATTCCCTTTTCCACTTCCCTAGAAACAACCTAGATGTTCTTTTCTTCCTCAAAGACAAATTTTAGTGCCCTAAAAGGAGATCTCAAAGAGGAGCTTCAAAGAAGAGGTAATGTCTGTTACCGATTTTTTCAACTTTATTTCTTCTTCCTCTTCTTCTTATTAGGTTGTTTCATTATGAAGTAATAACATCATTATCACTAATATTCTGATAAGTTATTATAAGTATGAAACAACCCTATTTCACCATCTATCCATCCTATGGAAAACGAAATCACCGTGCGTGCGTACGTACGGAATACCGTCTCCACGCCGTGGTGTAATCTATTTTCCACCACCACCTTACTTGGATGGGTATAATGCTGTAAATAATTAATATATATGACTAATGTAAAGTGATATTGATTCTGAAATAGTATACAGACACCCCAATACAATTCAACGATCATGAGACCGATATCATCGCTCGTGCGTACGTACGGACTACCGTCTCCACAACGCGATGAGATTCATTCTCCACGTTAACCATTCATGGATGATTATAACGTATATATAATAAGTAATCATGAAATATATGACATAATAATGATACTGGATTTATGTGTATATATATTTATTTCATCTACTTAATTCCATTCAACTCAATAAGGAAACGAAAACCGCGTTCATGCGTACGTACGACCTACCGTCTCCATGAACGGTGTATTTCATTCCATTTATCGATCCATTATATATATGTATATTCTGAATGTGTATTATATATAAATAATTTTCTACATTATGGATTTAAGTAATCATGATCTAAGTAATCATATGAATAATTACAAGTCAAAACACAGACGAAAAATGAAACGATTTTACCCAAAACGCTCTTTAACATGGAATTTACAAAAGAACGGATAATATAAAGTCATAAGTGAACCATATATGATATGATAACAATGATTATGATTCTGTAATAAGTCAATGACATTATTTAAATCATTATACAGGAGGTTCAGACACTTACGAAGCAAATCAGACCTAAGGTAAGGGAAATATCACAATCTCATTTTTATCCGAGATTGTTTATACTTTGGTATTTACTGGGGTGTATTTTATCATCCACATCCATGTTTCCTCAATATGTAATATTATTTCCATACTCCTACAATTTTTTAAATCCAATTTTAACCTTCAGTGAGTTTTTGGTAAAAGATATGAAAGGAATCTTTTGTCGTTTTTCATACGAGGTACTTTTTGAATTTTCAGACAAAAGTATGAGAAGAATGTTTTTTTAACTTATACGGCATGAATGGATTTTTAAAACATTATTTCCAAGAAGCTTCTTTTAAAATTTTTCAAGTTTATTTTTAATCAACTTCTTTTAGTTTAGAATTTTATGACATGTTAAGAAAGGAAAAGTGTTTTTGATGTAGAAAGGATATTTTCCTCAAGAATGGAGTTCAAGTGTTTTATCAAAATTATTTTCCATCTAAGATAATAAAGGGTTATGTTTCTATCCCTATTATTACATTGATTTGATAATTTTGTGATAGAATTATTTTTATGAATTCCTTTATCTTATATGAATTGTTTTATGATGTCATGATGTTTAAAAATCCCATTTTTATTACATGGGTTATGAAATAATGTATGATTTATGATTTTGTGTCACACATAATAATGGTATAATTATGAGATGGGTGGGACCTATATCTACCTCCAATGCATTCGGTAATGATATTATATCTCATGAGATAGACATGGCTGGAACGGTAGGTTATACCGGTTCAGTGAAACAGGACTGAAACGAGGAGTGAACTCGGTTCAGAAATGGACTTTGTCCACTACGATAGTCTTGGAAATGAGTCTTGACTAATAAGAAATTATTATCTATGATTATGTGTGTATTCCAAAAAGTTTCATGTTTTATATTATGATTATTGGGATTTCATTTCACTACTATGATTTATCCCATGTTATGAAATTATGCTCTTTTTTGCAGGTTAAAATTTCCAAAATGTTACGTTCTTATGAATATGATGTGATTGAAATTTCTTTTGTTTACCCTTACTGAGCATTTGAGCTCACCCTTTTATGTTTTCTTTTCCCCAGGATATAAAGAATGGTTTTAGGTTAAAAAAAGTGAAGATCTTTATGGGAGATGTTGAAGATCTTTCACCACGATTAGAAGATTATATTCCGAGTTTCCAAAGACACTAAACTATTATGATCCTTGTGTGTGTGTTTTTGTTATGTACAAAGTATTCCGAAAAAGTAATGTAATGTCCATGTACGTTATGATCTGGGTCTCTACAGTTGGTATCAGAGGAAAGGTTTAGTCAACCTATGGAAACTAGGATGTGAAAACGTTAGTAAGATCCCTAGAGATATTTCTAAGGTATGTGTAGGGATGTCCATAAGGATAAGTATACATATAGGATATAGTCCTAGAAATATGGTAACAATATTAGATTAAACCAAAGATGTTAGATATTAAATTTACTCCCCCTTTATTATGATTTTTTCCTCTCACACTATTCTTTTTGGGTTTTTGAAAATGGCTGGAAATAAGATGATTCACGATAATGGAGGATATGATGGACAATGGAATGATATTCTTCATGAGCAACCAAATGAAATGGGATTTGGAAGTCCAAAAATCATTATTAGGCCAAATCAGAAATCTCATGATATGATCAATAATGTAAAATTTGTTAAGTTTCCTGACTCGACTAATAAGAGAAATGTGGAGTTTCATGATGATCATAGAGGAAAGAAAGTTCAATTTCCCCTATGTAAATCATGTGGGAAGAGGAATCAAGAAGAATGTTTCAAAGGAACTGGAAGATGCTTTGGGTGTAGAAAAGAAGGACACAAATCCAGTAAGTGAAAAGGAAAAGGTTCAGTTAACACCAGGGATGAGGATAATGGTATTACTACGACATCAAAAATGGTTAAATGTTTTAAATGTGGAATGTACGGGAATTATGCAAACCAATGACCTAAGGGAAAGTCTCATGAAAAGAATCTGTATGGTCGTATGGGTAGTATTTATGTTGATGATGATGAAGAGACTACAAATGATATGTGAGATGAAAGAATTGTTGAAGCTTGGTCAATGGTTTAATAATTTAGTGGAATCATTACATGTTTATCATGTGTAATGTTGTATAAGTAATCTCATGGTACTATGGAATAAAGAGACATCTAAGGATTGTTACACTGTTGTCTTTCCTTGTGTTTTGAAAGTGTATGATTAATGGTACCAGTATCCATGAAAGGTTATTCAGATATTTTTGGAATGTAGATGATATGTGCATAATGAAGGGATAAGAAGAAAATTAAATTTTTGATAGTATTCATGAGCTCATGACTGATATAAGGAGAAGGTTATATCACGGTTTGAGTATATATAATTTTTGGATTTTGGTATGTGGAAAGAGTTAACTTTTGATTGCATTCATGTTTTCACTATGGTTTAATTAATGGGTATTCATTCCTCAAGAGAATACATGATTAAGGTATTCACATGTTTGTAATTTGACCAACAAGATATACATTATGATATATGGGGGTTAAATGATGGAATTCACGTGATTTTTATGTGACATTTCAACTAATCATTTTCTTTATACTATGAGCTTGGACCGAAGTATTTTAGACAAGCCTAAAGATTGGAATGGATTATGTTGGACATAAGTTAGTATTGTTTAAGGATAAATTTTTTTTGATATTGTTGATGGGATGTTATAGTAATATAGCTTTATAAAAAGGACAACCTACAGGACGGGCGACATCCCATCACGTCGGACAAGGCTGTGGGAATCGAACCCACAACTGAAGTGCGACTGGCCTTTATCGGCTACCACTGGCCTACCGGAAGTCCCTGTTTAGTAGAAACTAGTTTTATTATATTAAGCAGTATGATATATGAAGTATAAGTCCATTTTAGGAACCATATATGACTAATCTCACTATAGATGGACTTATGTATTTTTGATAACTTTTATAACATTTTGTTTGAGACAGATTGAATGACCCATCATTCTATCACATGATCTGCTAACACATCACGAATAACAAATTCAACTTCATTTCATTAAGGGATGAAGTGGAAATTGTTCAATTAATGAACAACAGTGAGATTGTACCAAAATCATGTAAGTATTTCTTTTAATGATCTTGAAAACCAAAAATGTTGTCCTAGTGCCCTTATATCCGATGCATCTGATGATACCTTAGATCATCAAAAATCTATGGATTTGTGATTCCTGACTTTTCCATAGCCATGTTCTCTACCACTCTCCATCAGAACATGATGGTTATATTTCTCTTCCATATTCATATTTTCATCTATGTGGAAACCCAGTGATTAGTTTATTTGGGTAATTGTTACGTTTCATAATTTTGTTTTTAAACATTGGTATTGGTATTCCTTTTTACGATGTGGGTTTCTATTAAAGAAACTTTCAAGGAGTAAACCATTTATAACCCCGACGAATTTCGAGGGCGAAATTGATTTGAAGGGGGGTAGAATGTAACACACTGAGATTTTATGAAAAATATTCTGTTTAATTTCATTAATGTCTTGTGTTGTACGCTACACAAAAAGGAGCTTTCACAACATGCATCCTTGACTTTCCTTGAATTACACGCAAGCGCGACCTTCCGCGATAGCGTGTGTTGTACGCAATACGGAGTTTCGCTAAACAATGATATGCTATTAAAATATTATTAAAACTAGCCGTTATGAATAGTGATAAACAATTTTTGAAATTTTGTAAATTTTATTTTTCAAAAAGGACTTCATTTTTGGATTCGGAATATCGAAATTAGCTTAGGGTGAAATTTTGGTACTTTTCGGATAACTTTCATTTTCTGATGAATAGTGAAAATTACTAAATTTTAATTAAAAACAACCTTTTTTATCGAAATAATTAATTGTGATAAATTATTAATTTGAATAGTTTTAAATTATATTTAGAATATATTTTTACAATTTAATACAATGTTGGTCATTGGATGTAATTTCACATTTAAACCAGACATAAACAAATGTCAATCTTTTGATAGTTATTATCTCTTAAGAACACGCTATTTGTTTTGACGACGGGAATTTATTTTTAAATTAAATAATGAAACTGATATGTTTTGAATTTGGTAAAATAGACATCATTTTTGAATTCATAATATCAAATATAGCTTAGGCCTAATTTTTGGTATTTTTCTGGAAACTTTCATTTTTTGATGAATAGTGAAACCACAAAGTGGTAGTTAAAAAAATGAATTTTTCATAAAACTTAATTTTACCGCTTCTGTGAGTGTAATTTCAAAAATCTGAGAGACACGGTTGATTTCAGTAAGTAAAATGTGGTTCAATGAGATGAAATTAATTTTTGGTGAATAGTAACTTTTTACTTTTTTTACCACGGTTAAAAGTAAATAGGGTAATTAAGGGTAAAAATGATATTATTATTTCCCTAACACATGTCCTAATTCTATTGGATAAGTGTAATTCGACCAAAAACAACCTTAGGAATAAAATATGACCTTTTAGGCCCACTTGGATTAGATTAGGACATTTATTATTAATTTATTTAAAGAAGGGTTAAAATAGTTAAAATCAACGTTTAATAAGTAAATATTTTTTAATATGGGGATATACATAAGATAAATTCGACTATAAATATTCATTATAAAGATAAAAATATTTCCTACATAATTGTATTTTATTTTTAATTTTTAGACATTAAAAAATATAATTTATTTATGACACAATGATGATGCAGTAATTATCTTATTAATGAAATATTGACTTAATTGATGTTATAAATACACAAATAAATGTAATTTGAGACTTTTTATGAATTTCACTAATTTTATAGGTTACTATGACATGTTATTATGGATTTAATTAACTTATTTCGAACTAATCATTCTGTTATGATTTTCACAAAAATCAATTACTAAATAGTGTCAAAATTGACATAAAATAGTTTTTAAAACAAATATTATATTATTAATTGTTATTTTATTCATAAAAATCAAAGTGTCGGCCAAATGACTTAGAAACGGTTATATATATTAATAATAAACAACTTGGGGTTCGTTTGTCTGCTTATAGTAACTTTATTAACCTTATAGTTAAAGAATACAAGAAGACACGGTAAAAGTAAAATTATTTAACTTAATGTTAAATCTAAATGATAAGGTTAAAATAGGAACCTAAACTTTTATAAATTCTCTTGTATGAGTGGATTTCGACCCATCCCCACCTTAGCTTCGAAATAAATCAATTTGTAGCTATTTATAACCGAATTTGGATTTATAATAAAATAATATTTTTAGTTATTCCAATGGTACCCCTCTCCTCCCTTATAAAAGGGCACCTCCTCCCTCTCTTCCTCACACCACTTTGAGCCTTCAAGCTCGGCCAAACCCTACCAAATTATCTTCTCCACTTCCCTAGAAACATCCTAGAGGTTCTGGTCTTCCTCAAAGACCAATTTTAGTACCCTAAAAAGAGATCTCAAAGAGGAGCTTCAAAGAAGAGGTAATGTCTGTTACCGAATCCTTCAACATTATTTCTTCTTCCACTTATTCTTCTTAGGTTGTTTCATTATGAAGTAATAAAATCAGTATCACTCATATTCTGATATGTTATTATAAGTATGAAACAACCCTATTTCACCATTTATCCATCCTACGGAAAACGAAATCACCGCGCGTGCGTACGTACGATATACCGTCTACACGCAGTGGTGTAAACTATTTTCCACCACCACCTTACTTGGATGGGTATAATGGTGTAAATAATTACTATATATGAATATTGTAAAGTGATATTGATTCTGAAATAGTATTCATACACTACATTACAATTCAACGATCATGAGAACGATATCATCGCTCGTGCGTACGTACGGACTACCATCTCCACGACGCGATGAGATTCATTCTCCACGTTAACCATTCACGAATGATTATAAAGTATATATAATAAGTAATAATGAAATATATGGCATAATAATGATACTGGATTTATGTGTATATATATGTATTTCATCTACTTAATTCCATTCAACTCAATAAGGAAACGAAAACAGCGTTCATGCGTACGTACGACGTACTGTCTCCATGAACGGTGTATTTATTTCCACTTATAGATCCATTATATATTTGTTTATTATGAATATATATTATATATAAATAATTTTCTACATTATTAATTTAAGTAATCATGATCTAAGTAATCATATGAATAATTACAAGTCAAAACACAGACGAAAAATGAAACGATTTTACCCAAAACGCTCTTTAACATGGAATTTACAAAAGAACGGATAATATAAAGTTATAAGTGAACCATATATGATATGATAACAATGAGTATGATTCTGGAATAAGTCAATGACATTATTTAAATCATTATACAGGAGGTTCAGACACTTACGAAGCAAATCAGACCTAAGGTAAGGGAAATATCACAATCTCATTTTTATCCGAGATTGTTTATACTTTGGTATTTACTGGGGTGTATTTTATCATCCACATCCATGTTTCCTCAATATGTAATATTATTTCCATACTCCTACAATTGTTTAAATCCAATTTTAACCTTCAGTGAGTTTTTGGTAAAAGATATGAAAGGAATCTTTTGTCGTTTTTCATACGAGGTACTTTTTGAATTTTCAGACAAAAGTATGAGAAGAATGTTTTTTTAACTTATACGGCATGAATGGATTTTTAAAACATTATTTCCAAGAAGCTTCCTATACAATTTTTCATGTTTATTTTTAATCAACTTCTTTTAGTTTAGAATTTTATGACATGTTAAGAAAGGAAAAGTGTTTTTGAAGTAGAAAGGATATTTTTCTCAAGAATGGAGTTCAAGTGTTCTATCAAAATTATTTTCCATCTAAGATAATAAAGGGTTCTGTTTCTATCCCTATTATTAAATTGATTTGATAATTTTGTTATGGAATTATTTTTTTGAATTCCTTTATCTTATATGTATTGTTTTATGATGTCATGATGTTTATGAATCCCATTTTTATTACATGGGTTATGCAATGATGTATGATTTATGATTTTGTGGCACACATAAAAATTGTATCATTATGATATGGGTGGGTCATATATCTCCCTCCAATGCATTGGTTAAAGATTTTATATCTCATGAGATAGACATTTCTGGAATGGTAGGTTATACTGGTTCAGTGAAAAAGGAATGAAACGAGGATTGAACTCGGTTCAGAAATGGACTTTGTCCACTAATATAGTCTTGGTGATGAGTCTTGACTAATAAGAAATGATTCTCTATGATTATGTGTGTATGCCACAAAGTTTCATGTTTTATGTTATGATTATTTGGATTTCATTTCACTACTATGATTTATCCCATGTTATGAAATTATGCTCTTTTTTGCAGGTTAAGATTTCCAAAATGTTATGTTCTTATGAATATGATGTGATTGATATTTCTTTTGTTTACCCTTACTGAGCTTTTGAGATCACCCTTTTATGTTTTCTTTTCCCCAGGATATAAAGAATGGTTTTAGGTAAAAAAAAAGGGAAGATCTTTATGGGAGATGTTGAAGATCTTTCACCACAATTAGAAGATTATATTCTGAGTTTCCAAAGACACTAAACTATTACGATCCTTGTGTGTGTGTTTTTGGTATGTACTAAGTATTCTGCAAAAGTAATTTAATGTCCATGTACATTAAGCTCCGGGTCTCTACAATATCATCCCTTTTATCTAATTTCATCTATTATTGGATCTACATGACATGTCAAAACCTATATGGAATTAATTTTTAAAAATATTACAAAAGTGACACTATTTCTCCACTATAAGAAGGCCTCCTCTACTCCACTTTTTAATAGCTATAAAAACATTTAGAATATTCCGATATCGAATATAATATCCTCCCAAAAATCATCCCTATATCTAATAAGATTCCACATGGTTAGATATCAATCCAAGGAATCCTTTTGGCACAAACCAATAGGCATTACCTAATTAAGAGGAAAGGTCTTCTCTCAAGATGGCTTCTTTAATTTTAATTCATCACCCCACCAATATATTTATTAAATAATTTTATAATAAATAAAATAATAAATATTCTAGGATTTTTATTCTATGTCTTAAACCTACACTAAAACAAACATCCTTCTAATGGGTAATGAACATATTGTTTATGTGTATGGAAAACTAACTCCCCATGAAACGATGATTGTTAATTTTTTATAACACCTATTATGGTGGAAATTATTATAGAATCTATCTTTATATATCTTATATATTAAATTTATTACGTCTTTAACTTTATTTTATAAATTTTAAATCCTATATCTATATACGTCCAATTTCTTGTATATATAATAATTTCGATTGTGGATGTTTGGACTATTTCCCCCTCAATGTGATGTGATTCATTCACACACAATATAAACTATATTAAAAATGGGTTAAGTAAAAATATATTATATATATGGTTAAATAATCCTATTCTAATAATTTTATTTACCTATTTATATAAACAAATTTCATTTACCTTCTTTCATTCAATACAGTACTAAAAATGAAAAGAACATTCAACCATAGGATGACCTACCATATCCAAGAACATTGTATTCCATTTCATACTTATATATTATATAGATTTTTATAATATAATCATAATTAATATATATGATATATATCATTGTGTAAATAATTTAAATAATGATATATGTATAGGAACCAAAGATATAACAAATAAAGACACAAGCAAAAGACAAAGCAAATATTACCCGAAGTAAAACCATAATGTAGTAATGTTAACAATAGGGTAATATAATGTAAAAATAAAACCATGTATTTTATTATATATATGAATATTATTTTTTTATATATATATAATAATCTTAAATTTATTATACATGACTATTTTTCGAGTATAATGATGTTCAAGACATAAGTTGTGGGGATTTCATCTCACATTTTATTTCCATGAGATACTTTCCATGTTCTCCACTCTTTCATTTTGCATGGTGTATATACTGACCATGAATCTATAATATGAATCTTATTAAAAAAATTATTTTTATTCAAATATCTAATTTGTGATCTTTATTTAATGGGGATTATATTTAAAAGGTACATAATGGATAAAAAAAGTTTTGTACTAATTTTCCTTCTTTGAGACTCATGTTTTTTATGCACCTAAATTTGTTTTCAAGATGTATATACATAAACATTACAAGTTATATCCTGGAAATCTTGATATTAATGATATTTTAATCTAAATTAATTTCCTTTTTTTACATGGATAGTCTAAACCCAAATTACCAAGTGGTAAGAGAGTAATGAAATAATCTCATCACATTTAAAAATTGTAAATGATCATGCTTATTTGAGGAAATATTGTGATCCATATCTCAAGAACACTATTGAGTTTCATTATCCATTTTTTGTTGATGATATATACATGTATTAGTACCATTATTTCCACTCATTGATACTTTGAATAATTAAGAAATTTTTTATTAAATTCTATTTTTATTTTTCTCTTTGGTCAGAAATCTATTTTTTTTTATAAAATGGTTTTTAAAAATGAATTCAAATAATTATTGAAGTTAATTTTAAAAGAAAATGGATTTATAAATTTTTTTATTGTTTTTAACGATTTATTTGTTAATTTTTCATATCGATTTCTATATAAAACTATTATTAATTATCATGAAGCATCTTTTATAAGTTTTCAATGAAAATTCTTTTGAAAATGTTTTCAACCTTATTTTATATGTTTTCAATGAAAATGGTTTTATTTTTTTCAATGGTATTTTATATTTTTTCAATTAAATGGTTTTCAAAATGTTTTTTTCATTATTTATATGTTTTCATAGTATATTCAAAGGAAATTGTTTTTAAATGGTTTTACGTTTTAGGAAAAAAAAATCAAATAAGAAAAGTTATTTTCCTATGTATATGTTTTCTAAATATCCTTCCATGTTATTTTACATATATTATGATATCCATATATTTTTGTCATGAAATTTTAAAAAATAATCCAAAGGGTAAATTTATAATTTTTCAAGAATGGTTTGTGTTTTGATGGAATGATTCTTATGGCACCCATTTCTTTTTCATGGGTTATATAATTTTGAAAACTAAATGTTTCAATAGGTTGTTCTTATGATGAAATGATTATGAATCTTGTATCTTTTTTATAGGTTATTATATGGTTACATGTTAATGATTTCCACTTCATTTCATGGTATTATATATGATTTCTTGTTAGTTTTTGGAGCATGTATGTAATATTTAATTATCAGATAGGTGGGACATATATCTTCCTCCAATGCATTGGGTAATGATTTATCTCTCCTGAGATAAAAATTAATGTAATGAGAAGTTAACATTGTTCAGTATTACATGGATGGAATGACAAATGAACTCCGTTCAGTGTTATAGGGCCGGAATGAGGTGTCAACCAGGTTTCATAATACAAGGCTGGAATGGGGTGTAAACCCGGTTGAGTAAAAGACTTTGTCTACTATGATGGCCTAGGAAGCAGTTCCATGACTACTATATAAATCATTATATATTCTAATGTAACTTCCAAGATTCTATGTTTTATTTCTATGTTATTATTTCATTTATTATATTCATTATTTATTTATAGTTCATGATTTATTAACTACCAAGATTTATGCCATGATTCATGTTTATGATCGTTGGTATATTGGGTATGATATTTGTTGGACAAAATCCCTCAAGGTAACATTGCAGTGTTTTTGGTTGATTGTGTTTGTTGACAAAGCATGCTTTCATGGATATTTGTCGAGTTCCCAAGATGTTGTTGACAATCATTGTTGACAAAGAACGATGACAAAGGAAAAGGACGATATGGAGGCAGTACAAAAGAGCAGTACAAGGTGGCGCCGTTTCCCAGTGTTTTCCAAATTTTTGGGGTCCAAAATATGGAGTTTGGTGAGCATCGCGAAAAGAGGATTTCTATGAAGAGCATAATTTCATATGGCAAATGCATGAATTTCGCGAAGATAGGATGCATGGTTTGGAAATTGTGAAGACCAGAAGAATGGAGGCGGTGATGCTTCGCGATTACGTCAAGCTTCGCGAACGGTAGAGGCTGAAGCGCATTGCGGCGAAGGCGCGAGCCGCGAAGATAAGTTGACGGTGATTCATCGTGACTACGTCAAGCTCCGCGAACGGATAGTTGCCGTGGAGCTTCGCGATTTGGACAGAATTCCGGCGGCAACTTTGGAGCTTCGCGATCTGAGATGACGTGGCGTTGACTTCGCACGGAAAGGACAAGGGTCGGTGGAATCGCCTATAAATAGAGGCCGACCCCTTCGAGCGAAGCAGAGAGAGAATTTTCAGAGAAAATACTTTGCTCTCAATTTGGGAAGGTGGTTCGCGGAGCCAGTGTGCTTCGCGAAAGAGGTGCTTCGCGGCGGTTATTGTAGCTCCGCGAAACCTGCGAGCTCCGCGTTGGCTTACTTAGCTTCGCGAGGGTCGTTTCTTTGCGACGTCTTGAGCATCGCGAGAGTGCTTCGCGAAGGAGCTTCGCGAGTGAGCTTCGCGAAAAGGCAGGAGCTTCGCGAAGGCTTGTTTGAGCTTCGCGAAATTGGGAGCCTCGCATTGTAGGGTGCTTTGCGAAGGTCTTTCCAAAGGTTGTTTGCCCAGTGGATAGTGGCAAAAGGGTATTCATCTACAGGTGAAAGTTGAACTTCAACAGAGCATCTAAATACAGAGAAAGATGCATTCCTTAATGGAAATGAAGAGACCTACAGGTCTATAAACTGTGAGTGGATTCCCTTCTGGAGCAGTGAGCTTAGGAAGAGGAAGAATGTGATCCTCTCCACTGGCAGTGAGCCAGAGAGAGAGAAACAGGGAGTGACCCTTGGGAAAGCAGTGAGCTGACCCTAAACATTGTAAAGGCAGTGAGCCTGGGCATAGAAGTGATCTAGCCCGAACCTTGTAATCCACAGCTAGTGAAGATTAGTGGAATTTGGTACGACCGGAAACCTGTCGGAGTATGCTCCTTGGACGTAGCCCTTAGTGGTGAACCAAGTAAAATTGTTGTGTCCTGCACTTGCTTTACTTTCTGTTTATATAGTCTAGCAGGAAAGAGAGAGAAGATTGTTTTGCTTAACAGTGAAACAAGATCAAAACGGGCATTAATTTTTAATTAGTCATACCCTGATTCACCCCCCCCCCCCCCCTCTCAAGGTATTCAGCCTAGTGGACCTAACAAGTGGTATCAGAGGGAAGGTTGAAAGTTGTTCTTCTCTCAATGGAGGTAACCAATCATAAAGGGATTCTGATCTTCAACGGATATAATTTTCAAATATGGAAGAATCGGATGCAACACTATTTCCGATCCTTGGGAATGGATGTGTTTTCAGCAGCTATGCATGGTATCACAGCTGATATTAATAGTGGTGCCTTATCAGAAGCTGAGCATAGAGAGTTGGATGCTGATTCCAAAGCAATCAATGCCTTAGGGGGAGCCCTTTCCAATCCCATATATACAAAGGTGATGTCATGTAAAACGTCACATTCCATGTGGGAAAAGCTTTTGAATATATATGAAGGGGATACAAAGGTCAGAGAGGCAAAGCTGCAGGTGTTGTGGAACAAATATGAAGATCTGAAAATGAACCCGAAAGAGTCTGTTGACGCATTCTTTGACAGGGTAAACACTGTTGTAGAAGATATGCGAGGTCTTGGAGAAGTCATTGAAGACATAAAGATCGTAAAGCGCATCTTGAGGAAACTTCCACCTCGGTTCAATCCGAAAGTTTCAGTACTAGAAGATAAAGATACAAAAGAGCTAACACTGGACAACTTGCATAGTACCTTGGTTGTATATGAAATGAGGAACGATGATAATGAGGCTGTGGAAAAGGGGAAGTCCAAAGAAGTGGCATTTAAGGCCATGAAGAAGCTGAACATTGAAGATTCTCAGGAAGAAGAAGAGACAGATGAGGTAATGTCATTCCTCTCCTCAAATCTTCAAAGAGGAAAAGGAAAGTTCAAAGGGAAGCTTCCACTTTCTTTCTTTAGATGTGGAAAAGTTGTTCATCTTGCTGCAAGGTGCCCCAAAAAGTTTCAAGAAGATAACGATGAAGACGAAGTTGAAATTCCCAAGAAGAAATCTTCAGGCTATGTGAAAGGGAAGAAGCAGTGCAAGAGAAATTTCTTCAAGAGGAAGAATCCTCTTTCACAAGAAATAGATAGTTCAGATGAGTCTGAGGATGAAGAGGTTGAGGAGTTTGAAAATTTTAAAGATCATAGACAAAATTCTATGGTAGCGGTCATCGGTAGTTCTCAGGAAATGGAAGATACTGACTTTGGAGAAGAGGAAGAAGAAGTTGAAGGAAGAATTGATATGGAAGCCGAATTGGAAGCAGCTCTTGAAGAGATAGATGTTTGGAGAGCCAAAAAGAAGAAATTCAATAAAGTGGTTCGTGATACCAAACTCTATATGCAACAACATGATGAAGAAAAGTCATAACTGTTAGAATAAATTGAAAGACTAAAATCCTTAACACTAGAGAGCTCAGAAAATATTGCTGAGCATAAGCTTAAAATTGAGGAACAAAAGAAGGAAATTGATTGTTTGACTAACACAGGAAAGGAGCAGGTCAGACGTATCAAAGAGCTTGAAGAAGAAGTGGTCAGTTTACGACGAAAAATGAAGGATCAAGAAAAACTCTTGACCCCCAATGTGATATCAGAGAAGCAGGACATTCAGAAGACAAAAAAGATGAAAGAGGAGGCTCATAGTTCATCAGGAGTGAAGCACCAAGAAAGCTCAAATGATAAGGTTGATTCAGGGCTTGATAAGAAACAAAAATCGGTGGCAGTTAATGTCAGACCGCAAGCACCCGTTCCGAATTTGAAGGTTGATTTGGGCACAAAACAGAATCAGAATATTTATGGATCCCAAAGGGAAAATCGTAGTGCTGAAGTATCACGAAGGAATGTATCCTATATCAGGTGTTATTGTTGTGGGAAGATGGGACATTCACAGTATGTGTGTTCCATAGCCAAGAGATATAGAAGGGAACAAGAACAGAGATGGCAGCCAAACAGGGAACGGTTTTCCAGTATATATTTTAAAGGTCACTATTTTTGGTGCGGAGGATTTGGGCACATGGCTAGGTATTGTACTTCGAC
This sequence comes from Viscum album, assembly GCA_963277665.1. Lineage (NCBI taxonomy): Eukaryota > Viridiplantae > Streptophyta > Magnoliopsida > Santalales > Viscaceae > Viscum > Viscum album. The sequence continues at coordinate 1,039,520,445 of OY728146.1, forward strand.
CATTCAGAGAAATGTGCCAAAGCAGAATCAAAACACTCGCAAGCAGCAGTTCAATAAACCAACAGGTGATTTAAAAACGCAGAATAGATTTACGGCTTTGCAAGATGAGGGTGGTCCATCATACTCTGAGAAAGAACAGAAGCCTCAATCCTTGCCGAGTGTGAAAGAAAAAGTATGGACCAAGAAGAAGAAAAATGAGAAGGCTGTGGTGGCGGAGATTTCCCTTAAAGCATCAGATCGATCTGGTGTTTGGATCCTTGATAGTGGTTGCACATCCCACATGACGGGTAATAAGGATCTTGTTACAGGAATCAAATATGACAAAGAAGGAGTTGTCAAATTTGGAAATGATGAAGGCCTGAAGATTGTTGGCTTAGGGAAAGACAAGTTTGGGGGAAAAGAGATGAGACGTGCTGATGTCTTGGTAGTAGAGGGTCTCAGTCATAACCTACTCAGTGTCAGTCAACTATGTGACTCTGGGCACTCTATCCAATTTACCAAGAAGATGTGTGTTGTGAAAGGAAAATATGGAGCAGCTGTTCTGCAGGGAAAAAGGTCAAAGGAAAATATCTATCTTGTAGGTGGGGAAGAAGATACTTGTCTTTTATCCAGAGAGGAAGAAAACCAGCTGTGGCATAAGCGACTCGGTCATCTATGCCAACCATCTATAGAGGATCTCGTTAAATGTGATGCTGCTAGAGACCTTCCCAAACTATCACGTGATCGCACTAATACGTGTGATGCTTGTCAACAAGGGAAAATCATCAGAAAGACATACAGGCCAAAGGAACAGAAATCAACTAGAGTGCTTGAATTGGTGCATGCTGATGTATGTGGACCTATCTCACCAAGAGCTATAAATGGGCAAAGGTACTATGTTCTTTTCATTGATGACTATAGCAGATTGGCCTGGGTATTCATAATTACCCATAAGACAGAGGTGTTCAGTTGCATAAAGCAGTACAGGAGGGAATCAGAAAAGAGGCTTGGGCAGAAAATTCTGAAGTTTCGTACTGACAACGGTACGGAATTTACAAACAGTCAGGTTGAAAACTATCTCGAGAAACATGGGATAAGTCATCAAGTTTCATCAGTAAGAACTCCCCAACAGAATGGAGTAGTTGAAAGGAGAAATCGGATCATCAACAACATGGCCAGAACAATGCTTATTGATAAGGACCTGCCAGAGAAATTTTGGAAGGAAGCAGTTTTGACATCGGTCTATGTTTCAAACCGGTCCCTGTTATGTCCGAAGCAAGGGAAGACTCCGTATGAACTGTGGTACGGAAAGAAGCCAACGTTGAAGTACTTTCGAATCTTTGGAAGTATGTGTTTCATTCTCAAAAAAGAACATCATAGGAAGTTTGAGGCACGAGGAGATGAAGGGATATTCCTTGGCTATTCTGGGAAAAGCAAAGCGTATAAATGTTTCAAAAAAAGGCTGGGAAAAATCATTGAAAGCAATGATGTCACTATAGTTGAAAATGAGCAGAATACTCAATGATCTAGTGAACAGTTCCTGGATGAAAGTGATGATGAGGTAAGCAACCCAGGGGGAGCAGAAGTGGCAGAAGCTGACTCAGAAGAAGATACTGATGATGAAGAGGAAAGTTTCAAGTCGGTGTCTGTGAGAAAGCCAAAGAGTCGAGCTGAAATTGATAGGCAGAATATCATTGGTGATCAAACAGCTCCAGTTCAGACTCGAAGAATTAAATCATCACAGCAAGCATCGTTTTTGTCTCAAGTGGAGCCGAAATTTTTTTTCTGATGCAGCTGAAGATGAAAACTGGGTTTAGGCCATGAATGAAGAGCTTGATCAGATTGAGAAGAACCAGACATGGGAGATTGTTTCGAGGCCAGCAGACAAGAATGTCATCGGGACTAAATGGGTCTATCGCAACAAGATGAATGAAGATGGCACAGTGATTCGGAACAAAGAACGACTAGTGTGCAAGGGATACTCCCAGATAGAGGGAATAGATGTTGATGAGACATTTGCACCGGTTGCAAGGCTGGAGACAATCAGATTATTTTTGTCCGTAGAAGTGCAAAGAAAGTTCAAAGTGTTCCAGATGGATGTCAAATCCGCATTCTTGAATGGGGTTCTGGAAGAAGAGGTGTATATTGAGCAGCCAGATGGTTTTCTCATTCATGAGGATGAGAACAAATTTTGCAGGCTGAAGAAGGCGTTGTATGGGCTGAAACAAGCACCAAGGGCATGGTACTCAAGGCTTGATCACTACTTGAAGAAGCTTGGTTTCTAGCGTGGAGGAGTTGACTACAACCTCTATTTCAGTAATGGCAATAATCAAAGGATGATGGTGCTAGTTTATGTCGATGACATAATTTTTGGCGGATCAGATGAAGCTCAGTGCAGACAGTTTTCTGAATTTATGAAAAATGAGTTTGAAATGTCAATGATTGGAGAGCTAACATTTTTCCTTGGTCTACAGGTGACACAAGGAAGGAATGGAACTTTCATTTCTCAATCCAAATATGCCAAGGAGGTTCTAAGATGGTTTGGAATGGATAATTCCAAGGAAATGAAGACTCTGGTTGCTACCCGGATGAAATTATCAAAAGATGAGGATGGCAAGGCAGTTAATATCATAGAATACAGGCAAATCATTGGAAGTATGTTGTACTTAACCGCAACAAGGCCTGATATTGTTTTCTCCACATGCCAAGCAGCGATATATCAGAGTAATCCCAATGAAAGTCACATGCTTGCAGTGAAAAGAATAATTCGGTATATCAAGGGCACGGTGGACTTCGGCTTGACATACAACGACAAATCTCAGACAGAGTTATTGGGATATACTGATGCAGACTGGGCCGGTTCAGCAGATGATAGAAAATCAACATCAGGTGGTGCTTTCTATCTTGGTGGATTGTGTATTTCTTGGCTAAGCAAGAAACAATATTTCATTTCATTGAGCACCGCAGAAGCTGAGTATATTGCGGCCACTCAAGCATGCACACTGTTATTGTGGATGAAGCAGCTGCTTGAAGATATGGGAGTTGAAGTGAAGTCTCCGATCAGAATCCAGTGCGATAACTCAAGTGCTATAAATCTCAGCAAAAATCCTGTCCATCACTCTTGGACAAAGAACATTGAGATAAAGTATCATTTTATCAAGGAGAAAGTTGAGCAGGGGATCGTGAAGTTGGAGTATGTGCTTACAGAGCTACAGGTTGCAGACATTCTGACAAAGGCCTTACCCAAAGAAGCTTTTGAGAGGCATCGATTGGCTCTGGGAGTTCAGTCAATTCCCCACACTTGAAATAGTGTGGATATGGGACCCCCCCCCCCCCCTCCCCGAGTTATGGTGTGTTTTTTCCTAATGCGCTGATATGTGTTCTCTACTATGTTACAGACTACAAAGAAGTGACCTTTGGGTTCGTTGACAAAGGGGGAGAAAAGTGTTTGTTAATGGGGGAGAAAATCGTGCGGATATTTGATAAATCATAATTGATACGGGGAGAAGCTGACAGGTGGAGCAGCCAGAAAGGGGGAGCAATGAGAAAGGGGGAGAGTATTTTAAATCTGACGATGCTATAAGTGATCGTTCAAAGCATAGAAATCACGACAGCTTAGGATCGTGATAAAAGCATAAAAATGATGTTGGAATGGTGTGAGACGGTGTCCAGCTATCAACAATTGGTATCAAATTAGGAATTCACCAATTGGTATTAGTGTGGTTCAACAACTGGTTTTATTTTAACAAATGGTATCAGGGTGGAATCGACAATTGGGGTCTGACATGAAGTGATTCATTGATGAACTTTTCATACTGCTCTTGTTTCTCACGCCGAGCATTGCTCATGTGGGCTTAGAGTACGTGTTAAGTGAATCCTTGAACGCTATCAGAATCACAGGGGGCGAATGGTGGTAGTGGCTGGAAGAAGACTCAGTGAGGTATCAAAGTGAAGAAAATCATCCTGAGCAGAATTGTGAAGAGTTGTCAACAAACCCAAAGGGGGAGATTGTTGGACAAAAACCCCTCAAGGTAACATTGCATTGTTTTTGGTTGATTGTGTTTGTTGACAAAGCAGGCTTTCATGGATATTTGTCGAGTTCCCAAGATGTTGTTGACAATCATTGTTGACAAAGAACGATGACAAAGGAAAAGGACGATCTGGAGGCGGTACAAAAGAGCAGTACAAGGTGGCGTCGTTTCCCAGTGTTTTCCAAATTTTTGGGGTCCAAAATATGGAGTTTGGTGAGCATCGCGAAAATAGAATTTCCATGTAGAGCATAATTTCATATGGCAAATGCATGAATTTCGCGAAGATAGGATGCATGGTTTGGAAATCGCGAAGACCAGAAGAATGGAGGCGGTGATGCTTCGCGATTACGTCAAGCTTCGCGAACGGCAGAGGCTGAAGCGCATCGCGGCGGAGAAGGGCTTTGCGAGAGAGCTTCGCGGCGAAGGCGCGAGCCGCGAAGGTAAGTTGACGGTGATTCATCGCGACTACGTCAAGCTCCGCGAACGGATAGTTGCCGTGGAGCTTTGCGATTTGGACAGAATTCCGGCGGAAACTTTGGAGCTTCGCGATCTGAGATGACGTGGCGTTGACTTCGCACGGAAAGGACAAGGGTCGGTGGAATCGCCTATAAATAGAGGCCAACCCCTTCGAGCGAAGAAGAGAGAGAATTTTCATAGAAAATACATTGCTCTCGATTTGGGAAGGTGGTTCGCGGAGCCAGTGTGCTTCGCGAAAGAGGTGCTTCACGGCGGCTATTGTAGCTCCGCGAAACCTGCGAGCTCCGCGTTGGCTTACTTAGCTTCGCGAGGGTCGTTGCTTTGCGACGGCTTGAGCATCGCGAGAGTGCTTCGCGAAGGAGCTTCTCGAGTGAGCTTCGCGAAAAGGCAGGAGCTTCGCGAAGGCTTGTTTGAGCTTCGCGAAATTGGGAGCCTCGCATTGTAGGGTGCTTTGCGAAGGTCTTTCCAAAGGTTGTTTGCCCAGTGGATAGTGGCAAAGGGGTATTCATCTACGGGTGAAAGTTGAACTTCAACAGAGCATCTACATACAGAGAAAGATGCATTCCTTAATGGAAATGAAGAGACCTACAGGTCTATAAACTGTGAGTGGATTCCCTTCTGGATCAGTGAGCTTAGAAAGAGGAAGAAGGTGATCATCTCCACCGGCAGTGAGCCAGAGAGAGAGAAACAGAGAGTGACCCTTGGGAAAGCAGTGAGATGACCCTAAACATTGTAAAGGCAGTGAGCCTGGGCATAGAAGTGATCTAGCCTGAACCTTGTAATCCACAGCTAGTGAAGATTAGTTGAATTTGGTACGACCGGAAACCTGTCGGCGTATGCTCCTTGGACGTAGCCCTTAGCGGTGAACCAAGTAAAATTGTTGTGTCCTGCACTTGCTTTACTTTCTGTTTATATAGTGTAGCAGGAAAGAGAGAGAAGATTGTTTTGCTTTACAGCGAAACAAGATCAGAACGGGCATTAATTTTTAATTAGTCATACCCTGATTCACCCCCCCCCCTCTCAGGGTATTCATCCTAGTGGACCTAACAATATTATGTTTTCATGATCATATTATTATACCCTTATTCTCATGATTATGCCTACATGTATCCATTTTTTTACCTTACTGGTCAACTAAGATAACCCATTTTATGTTTCCTTCACCAGGTTATGAATACGAAATTCTTGTATGATATGTCTAAGAGGGGTGTTAGTCTTGGATAGCCTAGTGGGAGATAATATACCTCTTTTATGTACCAGTTTTTACATCTTCATGTTTCCAAAGGCACTAAACTAGTATGATATTTGTGGATTTTTTTGTATACTTTATTATTTAATCTATAAAACTGATGTTATATTTATATATGAATAATGACTGTCATTATAGTTTGTATCATATCAATGGTTTAGTTATCCTATTGAAATTAATATGGGAAAGCATTATCAGATCCCTTGGTATTTTTATAAATATATTTATAAGGAAGTCTCTATGGATTAGGATAAGGACAGATTTATATTTAGGAGAATGTCTAGGAATTTTGCTAGAGGATTGAGTTAGTCGTTTAGTATAAATATATCCTTATATGGATACTACAGGTTGATATGGATCTTGCATTGATATACCTATGGGTAAGAACTCATACAAGTTTTATTAGGCTTGACTTGGTATAATTTTGTACATGATAATGGGTCATATCACACACTTGGTTTGACACTCCTAGGGGATATGCATTGAAAATTTGCAAAATCTTCACTAGCCATCAAGAAGAATTTAAATGTAAGTTGCCTTTGAATAACCTAAGACAAACCGAGGGTGTCATAAATTAAGGAAGTTGTCATGATTTAGAGATCTTATTAGTAATTTTTCATGATTATGTGGTTTTTCTTAATGATATGTTTTTCTCACCAAATGATTTATTGTTTTAGTCAATAGAGAGAACCAGAAAGAATATGGTTACTATTGAATGTTTCATATTTTGATGGTATGGGAATTATTAAAATTAATTTTCCCAGTGTAAATCTCATCAGGAAGCTGGTATGAGTATTGGTTATGCTTATGAGGATAAAGAGAGCACAAACAACATATGAAAGGTATGTGATGTTCTTACAGTACTGTTTATATTAAAAATAATAAGCAAGATTATATTGAGTTTGAGTAACCTTAAAACATGATTCATATTTAATATTCTATGAATTTGGAATTAAGTAATAAGTCGATGAATTTTGACTAATGGTTTATGAATAAATTTAGATGAATGGAATTTTTGTGTCTTGTAATTCAATGATTATGTCATACGAATCATGAAATATATTAGTAATTTCATTATGAATTTTAATTAAGGATTGAAAAGGATTTGTATAATGGTGATTTCATGGAATTGTGATATTTTTAATAACATATGGTAAACCTTAATTAATGCCATATATTGAGATAATGATATATGAATAATGAGATGTTGGATAAGATTAAGTAAATTGGATGTTATAGATTACCAAGGAACTGATTATTGAAAAAGTGGTCTACGTCATCAAGGATGAATTTTACAACTAATTTTTTAATCATTAGAATAAGGAATCATGGTTTTTTACAAAATGATTTAGGGTAATTCAAGTTATTACCATGTTTTTAGAGGTTTTACCATGAGGGTATTCACATGTGTTAAATGTAACAACTAATAGATACTTTGTGATATATGGGGGGATCAATGATAATCTGATTTTGGGACATAATTTATAATGTTTTGGTGTTTTTTCAGAGGGTTTATAAGGTTGAAATTTAATTAAATGTTTAGGTAAAAATCAGATTATGTATTTATGTATTGATAATGTATTGAAAACCTTGGTTAAAAGGATATTTAGTGATTAAACTTATTTAAATTAATGTCCATCATATTTATTTTTGAATTTATATTAGTTTTGTTTTAGAAAAGTACAACATGTATATAGTGTGACAACTAATCAAGTTATTCAAGGATGCGGGTATTGAACCCATGACCAAAGGATGACAAGGGATTCACAACTACCATTGGCCAACATGATTCTCTGGTTATTATACATTTATTTTTGATGAATATACATTTTTTATGAAATATTTGTGTTACTTTTTATGATTAGAGATTAATGTATTAACCATATTAATTTTGATTAATAGTTAGATAAAAATAGTTATTAATTTAATTCTTTTATGAGACATAGGATCTACTAAGAGTGTACTTTAGTTCTTAAGAAATAAAAGTTAATTTTTTGACATACATTTATTGAAGTAAGGGATGAATTAGAAATAGTTAAAAGAAAAACCAAAGAATGAAATTTTGTTACAGAAATATATCAAGTGAGTTTATTTATAACAATTCATTGTTAGTAAAATAATTACTAAATGATAGAATAATGATCAAAAAATAAAATGTGTTTTCTTAATACCTTGGTTTTGTTTAAATGATGGCCTTTTAAATCATCATATATTAATGGTATTAAGGCCCTCTAATTTTCATTAATCATTCACATTTATTTTATTATGAAATTAATAAATTTCTATAAATATTAACACTTCTTCCATTTTCAGTCCTCACACCCATCCTTTGTTCTCCAATGTAGAAGCATAATTATATGTCACATTGCATAATCGTTGTGGTTCCAACATTCCTTTTTAAAGAAATTCATAGTGTTCAATTTTACAATGTGGTTTTATATTAAATTAACTTTAAACTTTTCAACCTTTGATAACTCAAACTAATTTCAAGGAAAAAAATCATTTTAATGGGGGTAGAATGTAACACCTTAAATTTTTTTGTTATATTTGTTTCTAATTAATTTAATCTTTTTATATTTTTCACTTCATGAAATGGTGAAACTAGTTTTTTTGATCACTAAGTCAAATATTCATTTCCCATGACACTGACTTGGCTTTTTTTACATGGAACATAAACTTTGAATAAGTTACATGAAGCACCAATGGGATAACCTAAAAATGTAATGTAATAAACTTTTATTTGATTGAAATAATGAAACACGACACCAAGCATGTAAGGTAATATAATATTCGAATACATTATAATATATTTATTATTTAAAACAGATTTTATATATTTCAATTCATGCAGCACCAAGTTATCTTGCTTTACACACAAGAGTGATATTCCAAAATACCTTATGTTTTACTCAAGTCTGAACTTCGTCGATGGCTTGTGTTACACTCTAGATCGACCTTTGATCTCTTTTATTGTGCGCAAGACCATGTTTTATTGAACAATGATATAATATTAAAATATTATTATTTAATATAATATGATATAACCTAGCCGTTATCTTAGTGGTTATGAATAGTATTAACTATATTATGAAATTCTTTGGTTTATAAAAATACAATATGAATTTATGGGTTACCGATTAATGAGAATCACAAATAAGAAACAATTGGATATAAAAAAATATTTTTAATTTTTTTCTTCCAAATGAGTTTTTTCTTAATAAAAATAATTAAATACATTTATTTATTGACTTTAATGAAATATATATGTTATATATTCAATAATTTATTTTATATAATTATCTATTATGTTTGATATGAATAATATAAGAAAAACCCATATTTTACACATAAAAACATATATTTTTATTATGGCATTTTTACTGCCTTTTAATGGAGAAACCATTTTAAATTGGAATTTTTAAACATTAATTGATTAAATATGTTAAAATATTATTTATATATGAATTAAAAACTTATTATTTAGGTTACGATTAATATGATATATTTTTATTAATCATTTCATTTTTAAATGAATAATTAAAAATAAAGATTTTTAATTTAAAACTATATTTTCATCTAATTTATTTATATAGATAAATTATAATTTATATTGTTCTAAATATTTAATTATATAATATTTTTATCAATTAAGAAAAATTATATTATTTTAGACAATTTATATTTGAAATTGATTATAAAAACATAAAAAACATTCAGATGTTTTTACATTAAAATCATGCAATGTCGTCCTACTTACAGGATGAATTTAAAATTAATTTCTACAACATAGGTGGTTTGAATTAGAAAAAAATGGATTAAATATTTTTAGTGATAATAATTTATAATTTAAAATAATTAATAATATGTTTCTGACCAAAAATATTAGTGAAGGTAATAAAATTTAATTACAATTAATAATGAAAAATCAAGATTAATAAAGTACGAGAACTTTCTATTAAGGGCTCAAATGACCGATCCACTTATCCAACACCAATTTTCCGGACATATCATGTCGATAAACAATACATTATTGAGTGTTTTTTTTCTTTTATTACTTTTTTAGTTTAGAAAATGTGTACACCTAACCTACTTCCAAAAATTCTATGTGAGTCATTTTTCATAATTTTAAAATGCCACCACCTGTCCCCATTCCCTAAACATCTGAAACCACCCAGGATTAGCCAAAATATACCCATATATCATCCAAAAATAATTCCTTTGTACATAAAATCCTCCCTTTTGTAATAAATACACCAAAATAATCAATTTGTTAAAAACCAAATGTAGTTACCTGATTACGAGGTAACGTCTTCTCTTAAACATTTAAATATTATTTTGATTGTCCAACCCCTCATATATTATTATTATATTTATATATAAAATGGATAGTATCCTAAATATATGAGGATGTTTTTATGATAATATTTATACATACAATTCTAAACATTTCCATCATATGGGTACTAAAAATATTATTTTTGTGTAAGGTGAACTACTACATCACAAAACGATGATTTTTTTGTTATCCCTTACCAACTATCATGGTGGCCATTATGATTGATAATTAATAAATATTATATATATATATATATGATATTTATTAAATATTTATATTTTTTTGAATCAATTTATTACACAAACCAATTAAAATTTCCATTTTACGTTTTTATGATAACATCATTTCATGAAGTGTGGCCTACTGCCGCCTCCAAGCGATGTGATTTGTTCATACCAAACATGGAACATATAAAGGATAGTTTCAATTAGAAAAATGTGACATAAGAACCAATATATGATATTAATTTCATTATTAAATGCGTAGTATTATATTATCTATATATATATATATCGTTTTCTTTGTTATCCTCTCACACACAAAAGAGTTATGTCAGTTGTGGAGGTGTAGACTACCGCCTTTTCAACAAGATGTGGTTCCTTTTACATAATAAATATTGTATAAATATGTAATTATTGTAAAATTAAATGTTATTTATGATATAATGATAATTTTTTAATGATTTGGTGTTACCTGCCTTCTTTCTATAACGATCATTGAAAAATGGGAACGTTACTCATGTAGATGTGCATCCTGCGGTCTCCTTGAGTGTAATATTGGTTCATTCATCATAAAAACATGTAATGATTGGTCTTTAAACTGAAATTTAGGAATAAATATGATGATTATGTTTTGATTATTATTATTTATATGTTAATTAATGACCCCTATGACCATTGTTTACCTACTAAATTGGTTTTTGACTCATAAACCAAATGTGGTCAAAACAATTGATGTTAAATTAATTGTTCAGGTAGTTATATATAACATGGTAATAAGGAAAATAAAAAAATGAAAAACCAAAAAAATGTTTTAAATACATAATAAAATTAACTTTATTTTATTATATAAGAATTTAAATGACGTTCAACCGAAGGGAAACTGAATGTAAGGGACTATTGTCTCACTTTTCTTTTTGTGAGGAATTATTTATTATTTTGCACCTAATATCTAATATATGGTTTAAAAACATCCTTGTTAAAATTTAATGTCATTAATTGTATTATATTCATGGTAATTAATTGTTTTATTTAATTATTATTAACTTTAAGTTTTCCAATTCATTTTCTACACATTGGTAAGGGATTTCATGTCAATTTACATTCCATTGAGAATTATTTTTCATTATATACCAATTCGCTTTTATTTGGATTATATACTTCCTTTTTCATGTGATTTCATTAATTCCCTTAGTTTAATTATATTATAATTTTTATTTAACTTCAAACATTTCATGATATTAGGATTCAATTATTTCAAAGTGTTATGGGACACATTGGAATGTTTCAGGATTATTCTCTTCAATATTGTTATTAATGGTTATATTTTTATCTCATGACCTTTTGTGGTTGTTATCCTTATATTAAAAAATCACTATATTGTAATGATTTTTTATTGAAATTTACTTGAATATCCATATTCTCATAAAATGGATACTATTATTTCCTAAACCTTAAAGTATTTTTCTTATGGTGTAAACATTTAAATTTAATTTATTATTATAGGGAAATATTGATAATTTTTTAATCTTTTTTTAATAAGGATTTGTGTTTCGGAATATTTTTTATTTTTTTATTCGATATAAGTAATGTTTTAGACTAGAAATGATGGATAGAGCCTATACTTTTTATAACTCCTTGATTCATCAAAATCTTTTCATTAGAAAAATTAGATTTGAAAATTAAAATAGATTAAATAATATTGTGAAAGGCCATGGTAGTAATATAGTTTATTGTGCCTCAGAAACAAAATCCATTAATTAATCACTTCCTTCATTTATTTTCTTTTATTATTAAGCCGTGATATTTTTCACTGAAATATCTATGGATATATTTAATTTTTACTTCGTTGATTTAATAGAATGTGTTTCTGATTCTTACCTTATAATATTTAATTTTTCTTATCTAGTTATTTTAGTGGAATGTGTTTCCATTGTTTATCTCTAAATTTTTTTAAGAACATCCTTCTCAGATTTTTGATTATATGTTATGTGTGTTCTATAATTTACCATTCAATAATTATAATTCTCATTGATTCATTGTCTCTTATCCAATCTTTTTTCTTTGCTAAGAATTTGAGCTCAACCTTTTTATGTTTCATTACCCATTAACCCACGATTACTAGGATATTAAAGGATATACTAGGTGGATTATATATATCATTGACATTATTTATTTTGAATGAAGAAAACAATTTTTTGTAATTAGAGTATTATTTTGTAATAGAAAACTCATTTATGTATCTGTTTTACCAAGACTATCAAACTCTCAGTCCCTTGGGACTTGATTCCTTGTAATAATGCCAATGTAAATGATATTAGAGACAATATCTAGGCTATTCAGGGCCTGGTCACTACAATTGGTATCAAATAAGGTTTAGTAGAAATCTAAGGAACAAAATTCATAAAAACATAGTTTAGAAAACATAACCCTATGGTAGAATTTTAAGATAATTATAATAGAAAATTAAATAATTCTAGTAAAGTATATATTATTTGGGTCTTCTTAGAAATACATCATTTTTTAGATACAACAAGTTGATGTGGTTCTGGCATAGATATATCTTAGACTAAAAACCCTAACAAGGTGTTCCAAGCTGGACTCGGGGTAACCCAGTACACAAAAACGAGTCTTACTGCGCAACTGATTTGATACTCCTTGGGGATATTCTTAGGAAAATTCACATTTTCATTAAAACCCATAATGAAGGATTTGTATAAATAATAAGTAACCAAATTTAAACTGTAACATCCCAGTTAATTAAAGAATAAAACATTTTCATATTTATTAATATTTATTAATTAAATATGAATTTTCCTTTAAAGGGGTTGCTATGTTTGATAGCGTACCCGATACGCATCAAAGAGATTTTTTGAAATCTTACGTTGCACACTAGTACTAAAATAATATTATTTTAAATTATAGTTAACACGTAGCCATTTTATTGGTGAGAATGAATAGAAATAACTAAAATATAATTATATATGTTTGTTAAATGTTTTTTACATTTATCCAATAAAGGATAAAGGCTTAAAATACGAAAAGAATTCAATTTTAGGCATATATACTCTAATATTCACTAAAGGTCCACTTATCACCTTTTGATGGTGAACCATCATTAAATATAGTTTTGGTCACTCTTATACATTCTATGGGACCAAATAAAATTCTTCTTTAGAATCGGTACATCAAAATTTACTTTGTGTAAATTTTTGATATTTTTCCGATAAAGTTAATTTTTTAATGAATAGTGAAAACTGTTGTATTTTAATTCAAAACATATTTTTAATATAATTTATTTATATTATCAGATTATATTTTGAATTTGTTTTAAAGTAAAATTAGAATATATTTTTACCATTTAATCCAATAGTGGTCATTGGAATTAATTTCACTTCGAAATTAGACTTAAATTAGTGTCCATCTTTTGATTTATATTGTTTCATAAAAACACGCTATTTGTCATGACAGCGGGAATTAATTATTAAATTAATTAATGTAACTTATATGATTTTAATTTTTTAAAATAGACATCATTTTTGAATCTGGAATATCAAATATAGCTTAGGGTGAAGTTTTGGTATTTTTCTGAAAATCTTCAATTTTTTGATGAATAGTGAAACCACTATGTGGTACTTAAAAAACTGATTTTTTTCATTTAAATGAAATTTTACCACCTCTGTGTTTTGAATTTCAAAAATCCGACATACATAGTTGTCATTAGGAAGTAAAATTTGGTTCAATGGGATTAAAATAATGTTTGGTGAATAGTAACTTTTAATTTTTTAATCGCGATTAGAGGTAATTAGTGTAATTTAAGGAAAAAAATAATGTTTTAATAATATGAAATGACCTTGACACATGTCCTAAGCTTATTAGATGTGTCATGGCCGACCAAGAAAATCCATGGGTCAACTTGGGGATCCCATGGAGCCACTTTTGTTGGAAAATGACATTAATAACTTTTTATTTAATGTTAAAATTAAAATGTCACAAACATGTGTTGTTTTACTAAACCTATTTTTAAATGGGGTTATAAAAGTAATATTTTTGACCATAAATATTAATTAGAAATCTAAATAGATTTCCTAAATCATGATATTTTTCTTATAATTTTTAGATAATAAATAAATTAAAATATTTATGACACCATGATGATGCAGTGATTACTTCATTATTTAACGATTTAAATAAAATGAAAATATAATGTATAATCTAAGTCATACACTTGTCATAAACCTATTGTATGGGTGGATCTCAAACTCTTATCACCTTATCCTGGAAATATATAATTTTGGGACCTTTAAAATCAGAAAAACATTTTATAATAAAGTAACCTTCTATAACATTCCAAGAGTGCCCCTCCTCTCCTCTTATAAAAGGGCCCCACCTCTACCACCTTACCCACACCTGTCAATCCATTTTAAATCTACCGACATCTTTGTAATCAAGGAGTCGGGAATAGTAGTTTCTATAGAATATAGATATGTGGATGAGGTGTGCAACTTCAGGGGGTTCTGAGACCCATTGTCTCATATAAGGATAGGCATTCTACCTACTGAGTCTGAAGGGTATTGTAGTATGCTTTTGGATCTCAGTTACGCCTCATCACTACTTTCCACCCTCAGACAGATGGGAAGATAGAACAGACTATCTAGAAACTAGAGGATATAATGTGAGCATAAGTATTGGACTTTAGCAGGTCTTTGGTATGACACTTACCCTTGGATAAGTTTTATTATAATAATAGTTTTCACTCTTAAATTGTAATGTCTCTGATTGAAGCTTTATATGAAAGACTATGTTTCTCACCTTTCCGCTAGACAAAGGTTGCGGGAAAACGTTTCTTGTTCCTAAAGTATTTTAGAGTGTGATAGAAGAGGTTAAGCTCGATCATGAGAGGATGAAGGTAGTAAAATACTAGTAGAAGTCGTATGCCAATCACAGGAGGAGGCCCTTGGAGTTTGAGGTTGGGGACAATGTATTCTTGATGGTTTCCCCTCATCATGGGAAGTGGACGTTCTATACAAGGGGTATGATTTCTTTGAGGTTCATCAGACCTTTGGAGGTATTGGGAAGAGTTGGAAAGGTGTAATAATTGTTGGCCTTCCCCACCCCCCCCCCCCAATTCTAAAGTTCTATGATTATTTTCACATCTATTAACTCTGTTGGTACCTACACGATGACTCTCACATCATAAACTAGGGAGAGTTGTATATTGAGTATCACACTATGTTCGTCGAGTGTCTAGAAGATATCAAGGATCGTCAGAAGAAGGTGTTGTGTGAACAAACCATTCCTTTGGTTCATGTGTCGTGGAGACAAAGGGTTCCTAGAATAAAATAAATGGAAATAGGATGCGTTTATGTATACACAGTACTCAGAGTTGTTTGTAATTTTTGTTTGTTATGTTTTCTCTTGTGATATAATGTTTGAATTTTATAGCCTAGGAGATGAGTTTTTCCCTTCCTCTATAATTTGTGATAGTGTTCTGACATCTTGAAATCAAAGGTCCCAATTATTAACTAATACGCATTAATATAAACATGATTAAACCTGTGTGGGTACGTGAATTCCACCCAGATCAGATAATATCATGAAATGGAGTACAAGATTCTCTGATTTTTGTGATTGGATGGTGCGATTGTTATGCTTGTGTATTGTGTCTTCGGGTCAGTTGGTTTAATAGATGTCGGGGGAGGTGTTTTTGGATGTTGAGTTTTAACTCCAAATTTTGATCAACATAGGTTGGTTTATTGTTGAACATTTATTTCAGTAGAGGTGTTTCATGTGTAGCGAGATCCTTGAAAGGTATCTCACTGAGCGGTTGTTCGAAACCCTCTTTTCCTTCTAGGTTTGGTTTTAAATTCTTGTTGGTGAGAATAGTTTGAGAAATAACTGATGTTATGTCTTGGACCTCACTGGTCTATTACGTTAGAAAATACAGTGTCTGGAGTGTCCAGGGAGGTCACAGTGGCCCATTTCAGGAGTTTTTCAAAAATCTAGTTTTTCTAATGGTGTGTCAAGACTAGTGACATAACACCATTGATTTTGGACTAGTGAGTCAGGATTTGTGAGTCAAGACTAGTGATTCAAAATATTGACTCCCACTAATGACCCAAAATGGTGAGTCGCTGATGGTAGGTCTCCAATAGTTAGTCATCCAATGGTATGTCGTCCAATAGTGAATCCTCTGATGGTGAATTATCTGAAAATGATTCATCCAATGGTGAGTCACCCAATGGTGACTCATCCAATGGGGACATATCCATTGGTGACTCGTCCAATGGTGAGTAACCCAACAGTGACTCATCCAATGGTGACTCATCCAATGGTGAGTCACCCAACACTGACTCATCCACTTATAGCCCATCCAATGGTGAGTCCCTCAATAGTGACACATCCACTAGTATCTCATCCAATGGTGTGTCACCCAATGGTGACTCATCCACTGGTATCTCATCTAATGGTGGGTCACATCAGTGAAAAGTACTTGTGAATCCCATTAGTGACACGCCTAATAGTGAGTCATTTCGAACACTTTTTCAAAATTCATGTTTTCCTTCAATTGTTTCATGTTCTCCCCTTTTATGATTCCCTTCACATAAAATGAGTTAAAAAAAATATTTAAATGGTTTTTAATTTTTTTCAAGGTATATAGATCATAACAATAATTTCATAAAATTACAAGAGACTTTAAAATTTCTAAACTTTATTGTCCTTGTCAAGATCCACATTTACTGGTGTTTAAAAATGGTTTCTCCCATTGTTTTAGGAACTGTTCTTTCTAAAGAAGAGATATTATCTTCCTTGTGAACTCCCATTTTATCTTGGTTAACCCAAAACTTTTCATCCCCAAAGAGCCATGTTTTTTTCCATAGATATTGGATCAAATTTACCTTAGAGTTTCTTTCTACTGCCTGCACACCTCATGTTTGGGGAAATAAGGAAGTTTTGATCATTTTCTCTTCCAAGAAAGGATCATTTCTTCTCTATAATTTATGTATCATGTGGGGTGGGTGTATGAATTACTCATGGTGAATAAATTTGGATTGAAATTAAATAAGGATAACTGAATCTATTTTAAACAGTAAACAGGTGTTGAAGAAAGTTACTCATGCTTATTTTTTATTCTTATTTTGATCCATGTCATGAATTGTATGGGATTTATTTCTGTTGAAAATCATGCCCATTGTTGTTATTTGTTTTCATACCTATATTGGTTTTTAATCCGGGTCTTTGATCTTTTATGGAATGGTTATATATGTGAAATTGGATAACCATGTATATTTTGTTATTTAAATGGATTCACTGGATGAAACATGTTTTGCGACAACCCCAAAATTAAAAATCATAAATAAATAAGGGATGCCTTATTAAATATGGAGATTTTCCTTTTTATGGTTGTTTGGATATGTGGTTGATAATAACACTATGTGTAGGATGGTTCGGGTGGTGTAATGGTATCTCTAGTTCAGATATAGTTTGTTTGTTTGACTATGGGACAGATGGAAGGTGTTATGAAATAGGTCTGTGTTTGGGTTGTGTGGTTATGTGTTGATGGGTGTAGTGTGGATATGAAGTAAGACTGCTAATATTGGTTGTGATGATTTGTGTTTCTTGGAATGGTTGTGAGTTTTAGGTTTTTTTGGTTTGGTGGATGGATTGGGAGGGATGAATTTGAAGAATGATAATGACGTTCGTAAATTTTACCATGGTTCTTTTCTCTATGTGTGAATTTTTTTTTATGGATTGACATGTGGTGTGATTAGTAGTTTCCCATGTAGGGATATAATTAATTGAAAAATAGTTTAGTAAAGAATGAGAACTGGTAAAATTAATTGGATGGGGGTAGGAAATGAGTTGTGGCATGGGGTGTGGTTGTGCATTTAGAGGTTGAATTTTTTTTGAAAGTATTGTGGAAATGGTTTTTTTAGAATCCATAGTATGGATTGAGTGTTTCTTTTCTATATGTATTAACTATACTTTCCTTGTTATTTCTATATGAACTGAACCCTAGTTGAACAATAAGCGTCGAACGACCCCTTCATCATAGTGGAGGGTGTCCTTTCCCAATATCTATGTGGGAGGAGGGATGGATGGTTACATTCTCTTACCTTCTTCTGCTTCTAGGCATTGATATCCCATGATTCTTTGAGAAGGTTATTGTGTATTTTTCGAGGCCGGGGTGAATGTGGGTGGGTTTTGTTTTCCCATGTGTTTTCAGGGTAATATGGGGTGTACATTCCCAGGTGTTTTTAGGATGATATGTGTAGTGATTTCCTAGGTGTAATTGGTATAAGGTGTGGTTGTGGACTAGCTGTCTGTTGGTGGGACATGATGTGGTACATGGCCTAGGTGTCTACGAGAGAGATGTGATAAGAATTGTTTTCCTATGTTGTGGGATTAGCTATCAGGTCCATTTTTCTCTGGGTGAGATGTGATGTGGTTTTTACGTCCCTAGAATGTACATGAAGGTCATGATGTAGGGCTTGTGGAAGTGGTAGCAACGTCATGATGTTTTATATTAGAGTATTAGCGGTTAATCAGTGGGAAGCGGTGTGGGGTAACCAAATCATTGATATTATTACTATATTACTTTAATTGACTTGAATTATTTGGTGAGTGTTCCTTGGTGATGTTGGGATGGTTATTATACCATGATAGGTGTTGTTGGTTTTTGATGTTTTCTCATAGGGGGATTATTATGTTTCCGCCAGTTGTTCATGAGAGACCTTGGTTTTTTCTACTGAGTATACTTTTTCTCAACCTATATATAAAAAACTACTTTCAGGTTTCACTAAGGAGTTTGGGGACCATTCTGGGTATTACTCGCTTGCACTTTGGGATAGCTTTTTTGTCGCTCATTAAGTTTACTTTTGGTATTTATTTTGGATTTTACATATATTTGTAGACTTTTTGTTTTAAACGTGAATGTGGGATGGTGTAGTCTTATATATATATATATATATTATATTTGTTTTGAGGTTTATACATCTTATCTCATGATTTTGGTTTCAATAAAAAGTTTAATGCCTCCTATCTATTAGGATTTGTATACCCTTATTGTTGGTTGCCACCTCGAGACCTACTAGAGGTGAGAATGAAGGGTTGTTATCTCTTTTTCTCCATTTCCAGCTCATGAGGGGCATCATTATAGAGAGGGGTTGTGAATGATATATGAGTTTCATCTATACCTATTATAACATGGAATATTTTTAATAATCCTCATAGCTAAAATTTCTCTATACATCTTGGTTACTCCATGATGTATAGTGATTTTAGGGGAATTTTTTTATGGGATAACATGAAGTGGGAAATTTCAAACTATGTATCCAGATGATTTATTTTTCAATAGGTCACATCTATGTGACCGAGTCATAAATAAGTAATGAAACTAATTTTTATTCTTTTATGCAGATGGGATGAAATTAAAATCAAGATTATAATAAGACTACCAAATATTCCAAGAAATAATGATGTAATGTGGGTAATTTTCAATCTCCATACAGAATTTACACATTTCATTTCTATAATAAAATATTTTTATCTTGATAACCTTGAAAGGATATATAGTTCCACAACCATGTTTAAAATTTATCTTTGGTCCTAACTTGGTTCGAGACTTAGTTGTTCTGCTCGGGAATTGGGTGTGATGGGTCCAAAGTATTAGGATAACATTTTCAAAATTTGGGTTTGGGCTAGTTTTAAATTTTTTATGTTTAGAGAATTTTCTGGTTTTATACTGGTGTGTGAGCATCATATGGTTAGAAAAATATCTTTGGTCAGCCCAGGTACTAGTGCAACCGTTTTTTGAATGGGTAGAACCCACCGCACGACCAAAACATAGTCTCTTTATCCATACGGGGTTATCATGATGTTCCCCTAATTTTAAAATAAATAAATAATTAAAATGATAGTTAAATAAAATAAGAAATAAATTGAAATAAAGGAATAAAAAAATAAAATAAGATAAGTGAGATAAAATTTATATAATTTCTATGATAATAATAATAATCATCATCATGTTATAAAAGAATATTATTATTATTATTATTATTAATGCGAATAATATTCACGTTACCATTAATATTATTTTTATTATTTTTATTTGTATTATTTATAATATTTTAATTAATAATATTAATATTATTGTTTATATATTAATTAATTTATTATTATTATCAAGTTATTATTATTATTTATTTATTTTGTTTTGTTAGGGTTTGGCGCCTCACCCATATATGCCACTTTCTACCCGTCACAGGCCTTCACCTTGTTTGCAGCTTACCTATGGTGATTCCAGATGACCTTCCTCCTACCCCAATTACATAGACTCCCTACCTCCTAACCACATTGCACTAGCACTCCCTCCTTGGATGGGCCCTATTTCAGTGCACCCTTCTTCCAAATACCACTCACCGGTGCCCCCTTTCCTTCTAGTGACCTTCCCTGAGTGCCCTACTCTCTTCCGGATCACGCGCCTCTCTCTAGTGAACCCCTCTTTCTTTTTTAAGGGTTTGAGGTTTCTAGTGGGTATGTTGTTAGATTTAGTGAGAATATTATTTTTTTAGGTTTTATCTTGTTTTTTTGGTTAAATGTTACCTTTTTAGGGTTTTTTCGATGTGCGATTGCGGTGTAGATATGGTTTCAGAACACTTTCCCAAAATTTCTCCAATTGGGGTAGGTGGTTCTATAACCTATAATTTTTAGATGATTTAATTTTTTTATTTAATTAATTTATGCATGTTTTATAGTTAAATTTGGTGATGAGATATGTGTTCCTGAAATATTTTCACATGCATGTGTGATGAAATTTGGTTTTCTTTTAGAAATGGTCAATTTTTTCATATGGGTATTATTGGGGAAATTCATGGAAGAGATTAAATAATTATTTAAATTGTGAAAATTATGTTTTAGTAATTATTAAACATATATATGGGTTATAAATGAATTTTTATTTAAAATAAATGGTCGTGTTTCGTGCGTATCTTATTTTAATTTTTCTTGTAAAGATTGGATTTCCATTCATGGAAAGTGAGAAATGTTTTATAAGGATGTTAAGGTGAGAGTGTATTGAAAATTTTATTTGAAGGAAAAATGTATTATTTTGGCTTGTTGAACTTGTTTCACATCATTGAATTAAAATTTTAAATAGTTTATGTAATGAAAAATGTGTTTTAAAAATGATCTTTATTTGAGTGTAATTTTACTAAGGGTCATGGACCATGGAATTTGTTAAAAATGGGGGGGGGGGGTTCTTATGTTGTATAAGAAGGGAAATCTATGAACTGTGCAAGTGATGATATATTAATTGCAAATTGGTTTTGGTGTGTGTAAAATGTAAAATGGATTATTTAGATGCGTTATCCTTTTTTTGAACATTTAAAATTGAAATAAAATTATTTGAATAATAGAAATCATGTGTCAGTATGGCCTAGATGTGCATATGGTTTTAAAGTGACATTTCTACATGATGTTGAGTGTGTTATGGGTGAAACCATCTAAGTTCTATTTAGAAATGATTCATATATTTTTAAAGTGACTTATTAAATTATTCGTGTGATGCAAATTAGTTTTTGAAATTATTAAGTAATGGAAAATGTATTTTGAAATGTGATTTGGTGTGCATTAGATTTAAAAATGAGATTTGGGTATGAAAGTGGTGCCTTTTGTGTGTAATACCTTGTTAGTATTGTGAAATTTGAATGTGATATACTATGTGAATGTGAAACTTTATTGAGCCCAAAAAAATAATTCTGGGTAACTATTTGGATGGTCTAGGACTAGCACTCTAGATCATTCAAAAGTGGTTCATCCCAGTTACATCTAGTAGGATTGACACTTCAACACTAACTAAAAATTTGAAATGATTGGATAACACTAATCCTTGGTATGTGATTCCCACCTAGTGGATTGTTCATGTAAACTTCTATGTTTTTTGTTTCAATATCATATTTTCACCCATATTTTAGGTTCTTAGAATCCCCCCTGAGCTAGTTTATCCCTAGGTATTTATCCATTGTACTCTACCTTATCTCCTGGGGTTCCATCTATCGGAATATGGTGGGCCTCTTGTGTTTGGATGTGTGTGTGTGTGTCCACATTTAGGAGCCTCTTTTCATTAAATTAAATGGTTGTATTGGTTTTCTTTTTAAGTGGTTTATTTTCTTTAAAGTGTTTACTCACAACTAATTTCCTAAAAATGTTTTGAAAGAATTAATTTAAATGAGTAAGTTACCTTGTCTTTAAGATGTTTTGGAATGGAATATTTTTAACAGGGTGTAATCCTAATGAGCATTATATAACACCCTACATACACCCTTAGGTGTATATAGGCCTTGTTTAATGTTTTTTTCATGTAAAGGCAAGATGTATAGTGTTGGTAGTTTGATTTTGGAGTGGCATTTGGTATGGATCATGGTAGTGGCGGCTTACGGATGTGATTCCTCTCATTGTATTGGGGTTTGGTATAAAGTGATTTTACCTTATTTCATTTTCCATTTGAGGTTATGTATACAAGTTGTAATCATTTACATATGAAAATTTTTAGTGGTGTGTTTGGTTGAATTTTACAGATTTAAATTTTATGTTTTTTATGTCATTTTAATGTGGTTAATTCTGGTAAATCATCCACTCTTTTTTTATATTATTATAGGGAACCTGTGTCAGCTTGTGGGGATAGAAAATTCCCATTGGTCCTTTTGGAATACTGGGTTGGTCACAAGGTTAGATGGAGATCCGGATTTGTTCGTGATATATAGTAATGAAGTTATAAGACATCATGGAGAACCAATTTCGGTTTTTTTAATCATGATCCCCTTGTTACAACAAAGATCTAGAAGAGTATTTAGAAGGCTATTGGTACATTGAATTATTTGAAAACCACTTACCATTATCAAACCATTGGACAGTCTTAAAGGACTAATAAAAAATGGAAGACATACTAAGTTCATCCTCACATTTTATTTAAGGTACATTAGATCATTATTTACCAATTTTATAATTTTCTTATTTTAACAGTTTTTATTAAATTATTCATATGTTTCCATGTAAATAATTATATAGAATGAGATTTTATACTCCAACTTATTGGGATGGTATTGGTGAATAGAAAATTATAGGTCCATGAAATGATTAAGAGGAAATAAAAATGGTAATTAATATTCAAGTTTAAATGCAAGATGGTTATTTCAATAATTGGAGGAAGGATTTGAAATTTGAAGTGGGAGATCAGGTTTTATTAAAATTTTCTCCATGAAAGGGTGATGTAAGATTCGATAAGAAGTTTAAGAAGAGCCCTAAGTATATTTTTCACTTTAAAATAATGGTGATAGATAGAGATGTTGATTACATTTTGGAAACGACATCAAGTCATTCAAAATTACATGATGTTTTTCATATATCACAATTATTTAATTTCATGCCATGCCCAATGCATGTGATAACCTTTGATGAAATGGAATCGATGCCTAATAGATCGTAAAATTTTATAGGCATCCTGATTCTTGATATTAGAGAGAATTCATTGTGGAATCATATGACAAGATTAATAAATGTAAATTGGAAAAATCACAAAATTGATGAATCAATGTGGGAACTAGATGATGTTATGAAGAAGAACTAAACTCATATGTTTATAAGGTAATGTACAATAAATTTTGAGGAATAAAATTTTATAGTAGGTAAGAATCTAACACCCTGAAACATTATGATTTATCCCCCTATTAAATAAATTCAATATCTTTGATTTCTTTTGATTCACAAAACACAATATTTAAATGAAATGATATACTCTATTAAAATATTATTTTAACATGAGTATTAAAACATAGCCAATAAATTAACCATTATGAATAGTAATAAATAAATTATGGAAAATACATTTATTTTTCACACAGTCATTGGTTTTATATTTATTATAAATAAAATAAAGAACCATTTTAAATAAATAAAAAACAAATTACGAAAAATTTTATTTTTTTCAAAGAAAAAAGTTCTTCCAACTATTGATCACTTATAATAAAATTGTTTTTTGAAAATTATTTAACATTTAGTTAATAAAATTATGTTAATTTTTTAAATTAGCATATAAGAATTATCTTATTGTTAATTTTATTTATTTTTCTAAAAAGTATAAATTTCCTAATTAATAGTATAAATGTAAAGTTATTTTTAAACTACATTTCAATTCATAATATTTACAATGTTAAATTATATATTGAATTTATTTTAATGTGAAATTATACGAATTATATTAAAATTTAACTAAATTATGTCATTGGGATCAATTATATTTCCAATTTCAATATAATATCATTCCATACTTATAATAATTTTCTCATTGAAAACCCACTTTTTTCATCGTGTGTGGTATTATAATTTTAAATTGGATTTTTTGAAAAAAAAATTATTTTAGTTAAAAAAAGGATTACACATATAGAATCAAAATAGTTAATATTTTATAAAAATATAAAATTAATTTTTTAGCATTAAAAATAGAAAAATAAGTAAAAGTTAATTATCGTGGCTAGGTTAAAAAAAATTAGGTTTAAACTAAGATGATAAGGGTTAATGTAAAATAAAAACATGTAAAAATATATTTTATGTCTGTATTTGGACCTTGAATTCTCTAATTTTTGATTATTACCCATTATTAGGCTTTCTACAGGATAAAAACATGTCTGTAATTTTTTTCATTTCAAAAATTTCATGTGTTTCCTCCCCATATGTATAAAAGGCCACCCCCTCTCCCCCATACTCAGACTTCAAAATCTATTTGGTACTTACAATACCAACCAAAATAACTTCCCTAATTCCATAGCCACATATTATAACCCTTTTTTATCCTAAATATATCATACGAAGTATTTTTTTTGTAAACCTAATGAGGTTATATGAAGATGAGGTATTGTTCGTAGATGAACATTTATTATTTATTTTTTATAAAAAAACTCTTAAAATATAATTAATTCATGATATTATAAAAAACATTGTTATTTATAATCTAATTATATGATAAAATGATTATTTGATTACTTATATCAATCTCATATTCTATGAAATGGGAATCAAAACTCATGATTGTGTGGATAGAGGACTACCGCCTCGTGAATTGGTTTAATCTTTCTTCCATAACCACCATTAAAGAATATATAGATATACATATATTTATATATTCAAAATATTTATATTAAATTTGTGATATTATTATACTTATTTAATTTTAATATCAGATATTAGTTTTTATGTTTCATTCTATTTAAAGTACGATAATGTTTCTCGTGTGTTTACCAGACTGTGACTCACATACACATTATGTGAAATGTAATAAGGATAAAATAAATAAGTATATTTGACATATATGATATTATTTTTATTTAATAAAATTAATAAATCACCTACTTTCTTACTCTTTCACACATTAATTGAATGATATCGTCACCCTTGCGTATGTACGACCAAACATCTCTATGATGTGATGAGATTTATTTTCCTTGTCCTGGTATTATAAATGGTTATAAAAATATATATACAACGTAAAAATGATATCTCTAAAATTTATATAATTTTTTGGATGATTTATATATATCATAGGAAAAACAACTGGAACTTTCATACTAAAACGTGCATGAGAAAACCTGACATTTAACATGTAAAAAATAAAAATACTAAAATACTATTAACCAAATCTGGTATAATGTAATAAGAGGATCATATATTATATTATATGTTTTAATATGGTTCTATTAGAAATTATTATCATGTATAAAAATGTTATGCTAGAGTTTAAAACGCATTCACCTAAAGGAAGGCATGGGGTAAGGGAGATAATATCAATTTCCCGTCGTTGAGGAATATTTCATAATTGTGCAATTAATTTCATTTTTATCATGTAAATAATACCTATTTTACCTGTAATATCATGAAAAATTCATAATTAAATTTATTTTAATATTAATTTGAATTATTTCATCTTAGGTTATTTTACATAGAAATTACCTAGAGATAAGTAATTTCATAAATCAATTTATTTTCATTGGGTTATACTGTATCATTATTGTCCTTCAAATTCTATGATTCTGTGTTCACAAAATGTTGAATAAATTATATTATATTTACACTTGTTTTATATAAATTTAATTTTGATACACATAATCAATTCATTTATTCTCCTTTAACATTATGATCATTTTATGTATGTGTGTCTTAATTTCTATTTCAATGATACAAATTTGTTAATATGCACCTATTTAAATTTTTTGTGTATATACTACCCACTGTTGAATATAAAATGAATATCTATTAAATTAATTACTATTAATTATTTTTTTATACTTTATCCAATTTATTTTTATCATGGATATTAATAATTACCAACCCTTATACCATTATTATATATGGTGTTTAATTTAAATGATGTTTTATTAAATATCAAAATATTGATAAATCTTTGTTCTTTACTCAATGATGATATATATATATATACATAAATTTATAAGTAAAATTATTCCTTAATATAATTTTTTATCCAACATTTTTGGAATCCGTTGAAAATGCAGTGATGGGTGTGGCCTAAATTATATAGCACCTCGATGAATCAAAAAGTCTAATGAGACAAATTAGTTTTCTAGATTAAACGGGGTTTTGAATTATCTTTTTAATAGACTTAATTATAGTGGATTAATGATTATAAAGATCTTGAAATCCAATAATTATGTATTTAATTCACAAATAATTTAGTTATTATTTTTATCCATGATATTTTAACAATGATATTGTATCCTAATGCATTTCATTCTTAGTTTATTGATGAAATGGAATGTGAGTCTTACTATTTAACATTGAATATTTATTATTATTTACCTAGTTATTATATCCATGTTTTTAATTAAATATAATTGGTGTTTATTTATTTAAATTTATATATTTATTATTATTTATTAGTTTATGATAGCTTCAATAATATGTTACACTTACTGAGAATTTCATCTCATGCTTATTTTGTTTCCTTTACCCAGTATATGGAGAAGAAATATTTGAATGTCTATTTGAGGATGTAATTCATTTTATTTTGTTGTTTATAATGTTATATTTTCAATTCACAAAATAAAATGGGTATCATGTATGTATTTGGTTCTGAAAGACTACTAAAATGATCAGTCCTTTGGGATTTGACACCATTGTATCTGTGACAATGTAATAAAATAAGCACTGAATTTGGGTTATCAGAATTAGGGTTTTAACAACCTTTCTCTAAAACCAAACATAATTACCCATACATAGATATTACATTTTAATACTTGAATATTCATTAAGTAATATAATTATCCATTATATAATCTTATCGGTGTCATGTATTTATAAACATAGATACACAAAAAGTTGTCCATATGAGATATAAATCATATCTCATTATGTTCATTAAATCTATCACCCTTCATATAAATTTCATACTTTAAACCTTTCATCACAACATGGGGAACTATAATATTGGAAAGGGTATTCTTAGATGATCATTAAGGGTAAAAAAGTGAGATATCAATGATCTCATAACCATATCATGAGAATAGTGGATTAAGATCATGATCTTGTCATTTTTAAATCATAACCATCATATCATATATCATAATCTTGATTTGTGTAATAATGTATCGAAGAACATATGATAAGAATATTATGGTAATCAAAGAACCTGGTTTATGAGAGAATAACATTGGAATACGGAATATGTTTTTGATATACACATAATCATAGAAAATCATTTACTTAATAAATGATCACTTCAAATACTATCATAGTGTATTGGATTCACTCCACATTATATTGTTCTTTAGTCAAGGTTCACTCTCCAGTCAATGATAGTATATAGAGTCCCTTACTGAACATGGTTCACTCCCCATTCTATTCCATATTATCTTGTGAGATGCCTATCTTTAAAAAATAAATTTTATGGATATTTAATTTTTCTCCCACCATCCACAAAATCATTTTCATTCATATTTGTTCCACAACATCATCAAACATTCATCATATAACATAACCCATAGAAAAACTAGATTCCACAAACATAAATTCATCTCATTATAAGATAACCTATTTCAAATAAATGAATTTCATAAAAAAATCCTCATTATAATCATAAAAAATCCATAATGAGAATAAAGACAATATAATTGGATAATATCCTAAGTAAATTATAATTAATATTAATTTTTGTTAACGTAGATGATAATTTTATTTAAAATAATAGTCTAATTTTTTTTAAAAAAACCCTTTTATTTTGAAATCAATTATTTAAAATAAATATATATACAAAATTTTAATGAAAAACTATTCATTGAAAATAACCATGATTATTTTTAAATAAATCAGAAAAACTGGGAGGGTGATTGTGGTTATAAATTCTATTTATATTTTTTATAGTTGAAAAACATTTCATTCATAATTTTTTGTAACAAGTCAACATTACCTCATTCAGAAAATGGAAAAAAGATTCTATTAAAGAAATTATATGAAAATTCACAAAAGAAAAGAAACTAAATTAAAACCCCATTATATTTTATTAAAACAATATTGATTTTTTAGGAAACATTTATATGCATGAAAAGTTAATTTCGAGCGAAGTGAGAAATAATGAAATATTTCCATACTAATTTATTTTAGTCCCTTGAGTTTTTAAAGAGAATAAAATTAAAGTAAAACCTTTTAATATAAATAAATATATAGATATTAATAAAAAAAATTCGGTATTCCTTAGGGATATATTATATAATTTCATCATCATAAACATTATCATACAAAATACCAATAAATAATGAGATTGTACCACATATACCTTTCATCATGTTTTAGTTACTTCAAAACAACTATAACCATTTTTATAATGAATTTATATTTAATATAGTTTTATGATATAATCATGTAAATACTTATAATATTATATTTTTTCCAATTATAAAATTTAATCATCCATATATTAATAATTACTTATTAAAATCCTCATTTATAGGTGTTAACTATATTGTTTTTCTTTAGAATTTTTGTTCACTTATTCTGTCCTTGTGCTTTGATAATGGTTCCATCAACTCCATATTGGGAATCATGATATAAACATAATATATTTATTTATTTTCATTCTTAAATTTTTAAGATAGAAAATTTTATTACACATTTCTTTGTGATGGTTGGCTGTATATACGCATGAATGATGTTTTCATCTTTGGAAGAATAAAATAAATGAAATGTAAATTTTTATTCACCTTTACAGAATACTTATTATATAATATATATTATATTTACTCTTTAAATATGTCCTTATTACAATCATGAAAAATAAGAAACAAATAGAGAATCATTTATCTTAATAGAGGTTGTAGTTCACTCGTATGAACCATGGACATTATAATTTTCCAATTGATTGGAAGGTAATATAGTGGATATGATATTATAATTCAAAAATAAAATTTATTTAATAATTTAATATATATAATTTAACCCTTAATAATAACATTCCATGAAATAATTTGATATAAAATGAATTTTATCCTTACATGGAGGTGGTAGTCTACATGTACGGATGAAAGATACGTTAAAATCACATTACAATAAATAAATGGTGGATATTGGTGATTACATAATCATAATAATATTTTATTATATTTATTATACATAATTTATTATTTCAATATGAATACCATATAAATATTTTAATTAGAAGAACAAATAAATTTGAAAGATGTCGGGTATGAATATTACCCCTACTTCAGTAGGCCTCCTTTAGATCATTTATTGAGGACCCATGAGATGATCTATTACGAAGAACAGAACATAAAAATTATGGATGTGGAAATTTATAAGAAAATTAATATTTTTTTCGGGGTATATGGCTCAAAGTGAAGTAAATAAAAAAAATTAGGTGTATCCATTTATAAGTGGGGGAGATGACACACTTGGAATTTCTTAAATTGTTAAAATATTATAGTCATTCTCTAGAAAATTAATACACAATTAATAAATATTATAGTATGGGATATTTTTTGGTATAAATATGATCTTATAATTGGATTTATATATGTTTAATTTAAAACATTACCCTTGTCTTTTGGTTAACCCTACCCCTAGTAAACCCTCATTAACAATAATTGTAGTCACAATTTTTTTATTTTTTTAAAAATATTTATGGTTGAAATTTATGTTTATCATATTATATAATATTAATTAGAAATATTTTAATTTCATATTCCATTTTATCAAATAAAATTCATATAAGTGGTAGAATTAAATCCAATATGAAAGAAGAAAAATACAATAAAAATAATTTTGTAAAAAATCTAAAGTATAAAATTTTTTTTTATCAAAATTCAACATAAAAGATATTTCAATGGAATAATTTGAATTATTAATAATATAATTGAAAAAAAATATTCTTTTAAAATATTTTATAAAAAAACATTATCTTTATATATTTTTTAAATGAAAACTTAAATGTCAGTGAAAATATAATATTTTCACTATTCATTACAAATTATTTTTTTTCGAAAATTATCAAAAATTTACTATGAGAAAATATCAAAATGATAACACAAAAAATTAAGTTCATTACTTTTTATATATTCTCAAAATTGGAAAGAAATAATTATATTAAATTCTCTCAAAAGTCATTATAAATCAATTTTGGGTAAAAATTTATTTTTGAAGCATATAAAGACTTCACATAAAATTAAGTAATTATTTATTAATCAATTTTATATTCATATATATAACCTTTATAGATAATTTTATAATTGGGTTTATTCACATCTATTATTCCAATTTAAAGGATGAGTTATATTGGTATATAATATTATGGTTCCTTTAGACTCTGGATTACGTGTATCATGTGCTATTAAAGTAATTAAATTTATTTAATGAGAAATATATTGTAAAATATAAAGATGTTTCACTAATTACATTTCCTAAATCTATTTTTCCATTGGTTGTTTTATCTCAATCACAACTACATTCTAATTGTAATATTTTTTTCTCCAATATTAAATGTACAGTACAAATGAATGCCACATTCACCTCTTCTCTTGCAACCTCTGTATTTCCCAGTAAAAGATTAAGTATTATCTCTATCATATTTTGGAAATGTTTTCATTATTTTTATGTTAATATTATGGGGAATCTATTTATCATTCACAGATTTTTTTATTCCATAGGGTTCTCTCAACTTGATTAACAATTTAGTCATTCTTCTTTGTGTTTTTTTCACCGAATCATCAAAATATGGTTGTATTTATTATGGATACAGTTAGTACTCATACTAATGTTAAAACGACTATTTTTATTTTGAAATTTTTGGCTGGTTGGTCTAATTTCATATTATAATTGCAAGAACCCTGGATTACCGTGACTATAAAAATCATCTTTCCCTATTTCATCACTACAACATTTATTTTGAGTAATTGGAGTTTCCCCTTATCTAAATTGTATTTTATAATATATTTGAGGTTTGATATAGCTTACAAGTTTAATGTCACTTAGTGAAATATATTTTAGTCACACTTTTCAGGGTTGGAAAATATGGGGACCACCATGAAAACCCTAATGAATGTACTTTATGGGAATTTATGGGTGATCCTTGATTTTGGAAATCTAGTTGTATGTTCATTATAATTGATATAGCCCTTATATGAGTGTATTCATGGATTATCTCCTCCTCTTGGTCCATACCAATATTGAATAGGCCTCTATTCCCTTAATTTTGATATATTTTCCTCTTGATCATCTACAACGTCATGAAATTCTTGTTGGAGTTTGTTCCCTAGAAACAACTTTTTTGTAAATTAATGTGAACATGTATTTATTTTTTTAATATTTTAAACTACTTTTCACAACATGATTATTTTATTTCATGACATAGTATGTTATAATTCTCAAATATTAGTTATCACACTTATTGTTCATAGTAGTTTCCCGCTATGATGAGAACCCAAAAGTTCTACAATACTATTCTTGAATACATGATCTATAGCCAAACGATATAATTTTAGGGAAACAAATGATACATTATATCATGGTTGGATACTCATAGGAATTTTAGGCAGCTTATCTTGATGTATTACCTTGGTAATATCTAGTATGGATATTATGAGAATGAGACCCTCTAGTAACAATTCCATATTTCAATGTGTCATTGGATGTCCGTATCTGTGAATGAGTGTAATGGTCCTTAGAATTTTGATTATTATTATTGTGTATTATGATCCACACACATATATGTGTTGATGAAAACCATGATGACATATGTTCATGGTGAAGTAGGATATGTTGGGTCTGTCATGAGTAATATTGCATTAATGAATAATTCCAGAAGGATTTATCCCTTCAATTCATTAACAAAAGATAATATTGCAGGCCCATTGATGGAAATGATATAGCCAAAATAAATCAATGGCCATGGTTTTTTATAGGCCAGTTCTATTTCTGGAAAGTCATATAATGGTATATCAAGCACATAGGTTGATTGAACTAGCATGAAACCTTCTCAATTAGAGATATTGTGATAAAGGGATTATATTACTCTATTAGAATTCATATGAGGTGACATTTCATTGTGGAATTAACTTCTTTTTCTATGGGTTCCTTGGTGTGTTTCTAGCCTCTAACCTTGTACATTAGGCTGCTTCACCTAATTCCCCTGAGAATGAGTCTTATAAGGTTACACACTAAGTGTATCCAGAAATATCAGTTAAATAATATATTATTATTTATTATTTAATAGGTTTAATTAAAAATATTCCCATACGTGGTTTGATAATTATTCATGTTTGTTTGATTTCATATAATGTTTTTAGAAAATATAATATTTATTTATTTATGAGAAAAGAATGCAATGATATTTATATAATAAGTAAATCGATATTATTCAAGGCCTGATAAATATTGTGGAGGAATGGAAGACTTAGTTTAATGGTTCGGTGAGAAATGAGAATATTGAATATTATTTGATTAAATTATATTTAATTATAATTTTAATGTTATGTGAGTGTCAAAAAATAATAATATTACTATTATTATTCGACATGGGGTTTTTGTAATATTAAATAATAATAATAGAAGTTATGCAATTATTCTAATTTAACCCTAGAAATATAAATATCAAATTATATTTTTTCATAATTATCCTATTCGATTGTACAGAATGATTCAAGGAGAATCCTCTAAAGCCTAGAGATTTCCCTTCATTAAGAATGTTCTTAAAAACAGTTAAGAATCCTCCTCTACCGAATCAAGAAGATTTCTTAGGATGTGATTCTAAAGGTGATCAAGTTGAACAATGATTGTGCAACGATCTTCTGTGCTAACACATAAATACTCCATTAGTAACATCTAGAAATTTTTGTAACACATGTGGATCACCACTAGAGTAAATCTACAATTTCTTTCTAAAATGTACTGATGGTGCACCATAAATCTGTCACCGGGCACCTCAATTATGAAACAATTCCACATAGGTAAATCCTTATCAAAATAAATTAATTATAAACTATATTTTTTTATCCCACTTTCATGGTTCTTGTGATATTATTAGTTTTCTATTTCTTTGAATCAGTTCTATGAATCATGACATTCTTCGTCTTTCATATTTCATATTGATCATTGATTTTGGAAAAAATTAAATTTGGGAACTTCCCATCGTGTTGTTCCACTATGCCTAGAAACTAAAAGTTTTTTTATAGAATGCACATAATTTTTTATAATTATTTAATATAATTAGTGATTTATGAAATTATAATATAGTTTTTCAAATCGTGCTTAACCATGCATCTAATATAAATTTAGAGATATGTTTCTTCCTCATTCATTTTTCATAGATCTAATCGAGATATCTATGTTTTTTTATTAAAATAAAATAGAGTAACTCATATAGAGGAGCTGAGGAATCGGCCCAGATATCACCGCAGTACATGCAGTGTAGTTGAGTTCAATACACCGGGAGATGATTTAGAAATTACTTAACCCATTGGAATTAATTAAACATAATGTAGTTTTTTATTACACCACATGTTAACCTGGGTAGAATAGTGCATGATTAGTCAGAGTACACACCGTGAAGTTTATTTCTATTAGAGACAAGTTGTGTATTCCACATAAGGCCTACCTGGCTGGTTACCATGTAACATAGATTCACTATAATGAGCGTCCCATTGGACTTGTCGTGTACTCCAAATTTTTAATGGTACGTTTTACACACTGATTCCCTTGGCGTGTACGTCAGATAGATAGTGAAGGCTGTACACACCATGTAGATTAAATAAACATGTTGTGTACTTTTACCAGTTACACATATTTGAAAATTAAAAATCATGAAATATAAACCTTGAGACATGTATATTCATATGGTCGTAAATATGGGACACACCACATGATATGATTATATATATATATATATAATCTATGTAATATTCAGATTTTCATTTCATGTATGAGTCATATTCCAAGTTGTTACTCTATGTTAATTGAAGCATAACATGTGGCTGACAAATCATGTCATTTATGTAATCATACTTGATGTACACATCATGAAAGTATGTGATAAGTCATGTATTCCACATGTCATAAGAGTAAAACATTATACATATATAATACATGTTGGTTAGATTTAAACAACTATTCACTTTGTTTCCTCCAAGGTACACTTATGTACAAGGACAATTTTAAATGAATTTATGTTATTTATTTAAAATTATAATTGATGAGAATATCAATTAAATTAAGATAATTATAAAGATAAAAGTAATGATTAATTAAATATAATAATTATTTGATTTGATCCTAATTTATCTTGAAAATAATGGTTAAAGTATTGATTATTAGTTTTAGTAAATGTGTAATATGTTGCATGCATTTGGATAATCATAATATGCACAAGACCTCTTGTATGTGATTGGTTAAATTTAAATTATTATTAAATTAAATTATTTACATGCATGCATTATCTCTGCATTATTATGTATCGCATGTGTTCCCATGGTTTCATTTATGTAAACCGCTTTTCCCCTCACCTGTATGTGAGTAAGAAGCTTATGTAATCGATGAGTCTCCCATACTAGTGGAGGTGGTTCAAGTTCGGATCCGAGACAACCCCAATCAAATGATATAAAAAGGTGGACAGGTGGAAATCTATAAGCATGAACATCAATTAGTTTGAGGTATTTCTCCCCCTGGTCAGTGGTTATTTTACCAACTTCAAGATAAACTGACCATTAAAACATGATCACGATCATACCCTTTATTTTTTCCAGTTAAATTTTTATTCATTTGGGATGTTTTGTCATGATCATATAATCAAAGAATTAAAAATAATGAAATTCACAACTAAAATAAATTGTATTATGTGTAAATATTATCTAAAGTCATGGTTAATCACTTAATAATTCCCACTTAATATTAACAAGAAATTGAAAAGGATTATAATTTGAAATTTAATCATAAAGGTTAAAATCCCCCTGTATAATATTAAGTTGGTATAGCCTTTCATTACTTGAGTTAGAAATGAACCGCAGTTCAAAGTGCATGACCAGTCAATGTTGGGTTGCTTTCAATTATCTGGGAATTATAACATAATGTTTGGGTTGACATAAATTGGTTCACATCAAAGGTTGACTACTGAATCAGGACATGGTGTAACTGAGAGGCAAAGGTGTAGGAAATATAAAATTAATGATTTCAATATGGGGGACTCCACCCAACAGATCAACAATCTATGAGTTAGTGAAGTTGTAATTTGCAATGCCTGCCTAAAACCATTCAAGTTTCATGACCAACCATATTTGGCATATTGATAAGAGGAATATATATCCTTTCCAATTGAATTTCTGTGAAACTGTATTTTTTAAAGCCAATGGTGGGGGATATTTGGTTTTTATAAAATAGTTGGAGACTAATAAATAAAAAATTTACTTGTTTTGATAAATTTATCAGACAAATTACAAAAACTATAATTACATTATTTTGTATAAAACCCAATAAAATGACATGAAACATATCATTGTGATCCATAAATAATATGGAAAACCTTCTCACCAACACCAATTTTTAATAGTGGAAATGTCTCTTACGGGTCATCCTTCACTAAGAAATAAAATTGTATATGTTGAAAGAACCTTTACCAGTTGCACCTAGAAATGAGGAAACTAGTGAAGAATTATCTCTCTATGTGAAACATCTGAATGATGCTACATTTTTTCATTTCATCATGCTCTTATCCATTTCCAATGAAACTTTAATGAAAAAAAGAGGATAGAGATTCCTATAGTATGATGTATCACTTTTAGGATCTCTATCGAGAGAAGGCGATACAAGAGAGGTATGATATCTCCAATGCATTGTGCACCAGTTATCTTAAATATTTCATTCCATCTAGGCTTCATGTGTCCATGTTTGTTATCTATATTGAATGCTTGGAAATCTTACTTAATAAATACTCTGATGAGTTGAGTACATATCCCATACATTCATCACATCCCAAGACCATCAATAGTTCTAGTATGAATTATAAAATGAGCAACAATGATAAAATTCTATCGAAACTTCTGAGCTTGATTAGCCATGTGGATAAGGTCGTGGGGTGTGATAAACACATAGTTCTTATGGTGAATAAGAAAAGTATGAATAAGGTAAAGGGTCCCAAGACCTATAAACAATCAAAATCTCTCTAGCACCATCCTTCCAAGATAGGTAATATCCAAAGGTAGGGCAAGGAAAAGGAGGAAATATGTTTTTCTTTTGAAAATCTAGGCCACTAGAAGAGGACCTCAACCCAAAATTTAGGGTAAAAAAAGGTGTGTTTGTTATCGAATGTAATCTTTCACCTTTTACACATTGATTATTATATAGAGCTTGTGGTGCTCAATTTTATTTCCAAATACTGGAACGATGTTGATTTTGAAAAATATCTAGAGGAGTGGTGGATCTATGAGTTATCAATGGTGTGAGGCTGGCTTCTCTTTCAATTGGTGACTATCAGCTTTTATTTCAAATGGGAATGATCTTTATTTTATGTTATTTTTATTATGAACTTACTATTTTCAAAAACATAATTTTCATATCAATTTTATATATAGATGGGTTTATTTTAAAGTTATGAAATAGAATATGTTTCCATTACATGGAAAACACTTGTTATAGTATAACACATTTAAATAATGGCCAATACCTATTAAATTATGCAAACCATGTGTTGAAAATTTATACAGAATCAAGTTCACATGACTCATATAACACACGACTTTGACATCACCATCATATTCATGTAAATTTGAATCATTTTACAAAACTCTATCAAGCTGTTTATTTAGATTAATCTATGATAAAAAATACATGATAGGTGTCATGCATGTTTATAATGAAAAATGACTCAACCACCATTTGGTGGACAGGGGGAGAGGGTAACAAAGCTTCTAGGATTGGTACACACTAATGTGTGCAGACTATTTCCCATTGAAGCTAGAGGTGGATATTATAACATTATAACATTTATGGATGATTTGAGTAAATATTTTTATATCTACTTAATGAATTGTAAGTCTAAGTATTTTTTGAAATTCTAGGGATTCAAGAATAATGTAGAGTATCAACATGGTAGGATGATAAAGAAGCTTCGATTGGATCGAGGTGGTGAATATGAAAACTAATATTTCATTATGTTTTTAATTGATTTTTCGGAATTTATCTCAAATCACTCCACTATATAAAAAACAATGAAATGGTGTTAGTGACAAAAGGAACTATACATTGTTGTACATGGAAGGTTGATGATGTGTCATGAAAATCCTCCATTTTCTTTTTGTGGATATGAATTACAAACTACAGTAGACACATTAAATTGAGTACCAAATAATGTGTAAAATGGAATTCTTTTTGATCTATGGAGTGGATTGAAACTTGTTTGGTTTCATATGTGTCTATTGGTTATGATGAATTTGTTAAGGATTTATAAGGAAACAAACTAGCACCCCAGGGCATGAGGTGTATTTTTATAGGGTATCCCAACGTAAAAAGAGATGCTACCTATACAAACCCTCAGAAAAGAAAGTCATTTTCACCTGACAAGGTGATTTTATTGAGAGGGTGCACATCCTAAAAAAGGATAGTGGGGGGAAAGATTGAATTTGATAGTGTTGATTCTAATGATACACAAGAGTTTGTACAAGAATGAGTTCCACAAGTCCACATGGAATAATTGGTTCCTAAAACAAAATTAGTATATAGGAGTGTAAGAGAGGTAAGTGAACCAGATATATATGGATTTCTAGTAACTCAGAATGGTAACTCATTATTAATAGACAATGATGAAACTGTCTCTTAAAAAGATGTAGCAGGGGGCTTAGAATTTAGAAGATAACAAAAATCTATGAATTTTGAAATGGATTTCATGTATCTAAACCAATTTTGGGGTTTGGTGGATGCGCTAGAAGATGTAATTCCTATTGGATAAAAATGGGTATTCATCAATAAAATTTACTATGAAGGTAAAGTAACTACCTAGAAATAAAGTCTAGTTGACAAAGGTTTTATGAAACATCAATTAATTGACTATGATGAAACATTTTATCCAGTTTACCTCTTTAAAACCATAAGAGTCATACATTCCATATCAACATACCATGACTATGAGATTTGAAATATCGAGGTCAAGACTAATTTTTTTTAATAGGAACCCTAAGGAAGATGTCTATATGACACAACCAAAATGGATTGTGACACCAGGTGATTCCAAAATGATTTGAAAGTTATAGATATCCAGTTATAGATTAAAGCAGGCATCTGAATCATGGAATATTCGATTCGAGGAATCCATAATAGTATTTGGTTTCATTAAAAAATAATGTGAGACATGTTTCTACAGATTATTTAATGGAAATTAATTTTTTATCCTAGTTGTGTATGTTTATGATATATTACTTATTAGAAATGACATACCATTTTTACAATCAATTAAGGATTAGTAAAAAAAGTGCTTCTCTATGAAGGGCTTGGGAGAATCAGCCTACATAAAAGGGCTCAAGATCATTCATGATAGATACAAGATGCTTCAAGTATTAAGACAAAGTACTTATATTTACCAGATATTAAAGATATTTCATATGAAAAAATACAAGTGTGTATTGGTTCCAGTGTCTCATGGTTTACATATTTCTAAGAAAGTGTTCCCCTAGAAACAATAGAAAATGGATAGAATGAGTAAGATCCCATACGGTTCAGTGATAGGATCAATGATTTATACCATTTTATGTACTAGAATCGATTTTTCCTATGCACTGATCATACTACAGTGATATCAAGTAGATCCAAGTTAACAAAATTAGATTGTTGTTAAGACTATCTTTAAGTATCTTAAAAGAACTAATGATATATTTGAGGTGTGTGAAGGAGGTGAGTATCTTGTCATTAGAGGGTACTATGATGTTGGTTTTTAGAAAGATCAGAATGATTTCAAGATTAAAGTAGGATTTTTTTATCTTAATAGAGGACCTATGAGGAGGAAGATTTTATAGGGGAAAATTATCGATGATTCTATAGTATAGTTTGAATATATAGCTAATTATCATGAAACCAAGGAATCCATTTGCATTCATAAAATTTTGTATGGACATTATGTGGTACCTATTAGTAAAGAACCTATCACATTTCATTGTGATAATACTTCAGTGGTGGCTCCTGTAAAAGATTTAAGGTCACACCAGGGGAAAAAGCATATACTCTAAAAGTATCACCTCTTGAGGAATTTATATAGTTTGGGTAATGTTATTATGAGAAGAGTACCCCTGAAATATAACATG
Source organism: Viscum album (assembly GCA_963277665.1). Taxonomy (NCBI): domain Eukaryota; kingdom Viridiplantae; phylum Streptophyta; class Magnoliopsida; order Santalales; family Viscaceae; genus Viscum; species Viscum album. The sequence continues at coordinate 1,039,560,566 of OY728146.1, forward strand.
TTAGAAACCTTAACTAAATTCCTATCTCAATAGAACCATTAATATCATGTGAGAGATAGCAGACAGAACGTTGTTATCAGTTGGCACCAGAGATACTACGATTCTTTTGGAGTTGGTTCCCTAGAACAAACTTCTTAGTACATTATGATAAGAATGTGTTCATTTTTTGAATATTTATAAACAACTTATCACATTATTATTATTCTTATATGTGACATAGTATTCTATAATGCCCTAAGTGTATCTGTCACACTAAAAGGTCATAGCAGTTCTTCGCTATGATGAGAATGCATAATTTCTACCACACTATTCTTGAATATAAGTTCTGTAGTTAGATGATATCATTTTAGGGACACAAATTATACATTCTATCAAGGGTGGAGACTCATTGGACTTTGTGGCACCTTCTAATAGTGTGTTCCATTGGTAATATCCTGTATAAAATTTTGAAAATGAGACCCACTAGTAGGAAATTCACATTTCTATGTGTTATTGAATGTTCCTGTCTACAAATGAGTGTATTCATCTATAGACATTATAATTAATATTAATTATTATTATTAGTCATGCACTTAGATGTATTGATGAAAATTTTGATGACATATGTTTCCAATGAAGTAGAATATGTTGGGTGGGTCACAAGTAATATTGCATTAATGAATAATGTGAGAAATGATTTATCCCTTCTGTTCTTTAATCAAAGTTAATATCTCATGCCCTTTGATGGAAATTATATAGCCTAAATAAAATCTATGGCCATGGTGTTCTATTGGCTTGATTTATTTCGCAAAAGTCAAAGAAAGATATATCAAGCTCATAGGTTGGTGAAACAGGCATGTAACCTACTTGATTATATATATTGTAATAAAGGGATTATATTACATGATAAACATTAATTTGAGGTGACATGTTGTCATAGAATTAATTTATTTCTTTATGGGTGCCTTAGTGTATTAATAGATTCCAACCTTATTCTTTAGGCTACTTCACCTAATGCCACGGGGAAGGAGGCCTAGAGGGTCACATACTATGTGTATCCAGAATATCAGGTAAATAATATATTATTATTTGTTATTTAATAGGTTAAATAAATATTATTCCATATACGTGGTTTAATAATTATTCATGTCTTCTTAACTAAATATAATTATTTATCTTTTTTTAGTAAATAAAATATTTATTTATTCTTTTTGAATAATGCATGGATATTTATTTACTAAATAAATAGACATTATTCAGTGCTCATTAAATATTGGGGAGGAACTGAAGACCGAGTTGAATGGTCCGATGAGAAATGATAATATTTAATATTACATAATAAAATAATATTTAATTATAATTCTCATGTTAATCGTTTGTCTCGATATAATAGTATTACTATTATTTTTTACTTGGGGTTTTCTAGGATTAAATAATAATAATGGAACTATTGAAATTCGTTTATTTTAAAACTAGTAATATAAATACCAAATTATATTATTTTCTCATTAGCCTATTCGGTTGTGTGTAACAATTCAAGGAGAATCCTCTAAAGCCTTGATACCACCCTTTTCTAAGAACACTCCTATGAATATTGAGTCATCCTCCTCCAACAGATCAATGAGAATGATTTGGAAGGTATTTTCAATGTGATAAGATGGATGATGCAGGCATAAGGAACTTCCGTGATATCACCCAATGACTCCTTCGATGAAATGTAGAGATTCTTGAAACCTATGTGGATAACCTCTAGAAAAAATCTACATTTAGTTTCTATAATTCAACGATAGGGCACCACCGATCTATCATCAAAAACAACATCAATTAAAGGACTATTTAGAGGTAATTAATTATATAATAAAATTAGTTATAAACAATATGTGTTGATCTATCTCTATCTCAGTTCCACTGCAATTATTCTTTTTATATTTATTTTACCCAATTCTATGGATCATGGTGTTCATCATCATATAGATCTTGGATTGATCATTGATTATATAAAATATTAATATTGGGAACCTCCCATCACATACTTCCACTGCACTCGGAACCTACACTTCCATGGGGGCCTTCATGATTAGTTATCCTCCTATATATTATTTGACTATGTCCAGAGTGTTGTTTTCCATCTACTAGTAGAAGGTTTACGACTATATCCACATGGTTACCCCATGATAGGGGCATCTCTATATAATCACCATCAAAATTTCTAATAACTTGTAAATTGATTCATGTTCATATTGTTAAAATTTATGTATATAACTCCTAAACCTTTTTATTATTTTAGGTAGATAGTATTTGTTCAAAATTAATTGATCATGTTCTTACCAGGTCATGATGTATCATGGATGTCTTGATTTCAATCACTCTTTGGTTTACCTCTCAAGTGAAAAAAAGGAGGTCACAAAGTTATATTGCCTTGTCATAGAATTTTTTCCCTCAATTGAGTCAAAAATCTTAATGAATGTGTAAAGATGAATATGGGGATAAATATTTTTCATTCTTTCAAACAGTTAACAATTCTGAATCAATTCTAAAACACATGGTTTCATCTCAAAGTGTTCATACTCAATTGAGAGCCTGAAAAGACTAGGAGTAGACCGATTGATAGATGATATCATTTAATCATAATTTTCATCTCATATAGTGTTTTTTGGGATAGGGTGATGATTTTGGCATGCTTATCTCATATTACATAGGTTTTTATGTTATTTTCATTTACTAATATCATGTTATCCAATAATTAGTTCAACATATATGGGTGGAATTTAAATTTTTCTTAAAATTGAAATACCCATAATCTCATGCATGATCGGTGGATCAGGTTCATTCAATCTCCATTATGATAACAAAAGACACTTATTCATATAAAAGTGAAAAAAATAAAAAAATAAAAATTGAAAGGTAAAGAATGAAGTAATCAATCAATACAATATTTTTTTGGAAAGTTTTATTTCCACATACCAGGAAATGATTCCAAATATAATACACACCCACATATGTTATCACCATCAAAGTTAATTGAGTCATAATTTATAATATAAAATCATTGTATCCTAATTAAAAAACTACCAATTTTTAGTATATAATTTTTAGTCTTGAGGGTGATCCATTGGGACATGAAGATCCCATCATAGTTAAATTATATCAATTGTTGATTTGGTATAAAATGTGGAAAAATATTGTGGACAAATAAGAATAATTAAAGATACATATTCAAGAAGACAATGTATGAAACAACTAACATGAGTTGACTAAAAAAGTAAATTGGTGTATAGAGATTATAGATAAATTTCAATGGATATTTCTAAAAATATGATAATTAATTTATCATGTTAATCATAAAAATTGAATAATTATGATTTTTTGAAGTTAATAAATAGCACTTCATTGGTAAAATTTAAATCCACATAAATAAAATAAATTACTATTGTCTAGGTAACCTAGTGAGACCTAGAAGAATTTGGTTCTATCCCAAAAACAAAAAAGGAATAATTAACATCATATCTCACATCCCAATTACCCTATATCACATTATGGTCTTTCACCAAATAATAATAAACCATGTAAAAAACAATTTCATAGGATTGAATTATTATCACTGTGAGATTAATCTAACACATATGTTTCAAAAACCAAAATAATCAATTTTTTTAAATTCATATCCTCTTTCTCTCAATCAGTTATCCCTCAAGTTACTACTCAATCATGATAGATTATTAATACATCATGGTTGAAATATTAAACATGATGGATGGATAAATAATACTCATAAGATTTAAAATAAAATAAATTGTAGAAAAATGTGTGAAACATGACTATTATAGACTCTTCAATATCAATCTCCATGTATTAATTAATACATAAAAGACTCAAAGGAATGATATGATTACCTCTTATAATTATTTTTGCCCAATGACTTCATAATATAATTATAATTTATCTCAAATATTTTTAAAATATGGATCTCTTATAAATTCAACATAATATAAAATAAGTATGTCGTTCATCAAAATAGTTTAGAAATGAAGATTGAGGTGTGAAGAAATAAAAACATGAGTTTTATGTGAACTATGGAGTAGAATTATATTGGACATGGGATGAAAATGTATTAATTAGAAATATCTACATTAAAATTTATATAATACCTGATATCATAATTAATTCATTTTGATATTTTTATCCATGGTTTGAATAGCATTAACTCCCCTCAAATAGGCCTGGATGTGAAAGTGGGGTTGTAGCATAGAGGTCATGTAGAATGAGTTATATGGATCTTATATTTTATGAACCAATACATTGAGAATTATATACTATATCATGGACTATTATACCCCCATTTAAAGGGAAAATGAGTTATTCAAACAAATTATTCTACTCTACACAAAGAATTGTACACACCATCATTGTGTCTTGAATCAATTTTAAATTATTATACTTGGAATGAATCTTATGTGTCAAAAAAATATAAAGAATTAAGATCAAATTTAATATACATCCAAATATATATAATTTAATACTAAATTTTCATTATATATTCATAGTGACACTTTGAGAAATATTATGTATGCTCATCTTTTTGTTTATCACAATGTGACATCCTTATACGCAACATTATTGGATCTCTTGCATAATCCATCTCATTTTATTGAATGTAAAAAAAAGTATAGAAAAATAAAATCGTTAGGTATGTGAAATTAACATAAGATAAATCCTTATTTATATTAGATAACCCTCCTTCAAAGTATTCTATATTTCTTCTTATATAATATGTCATGGAATAAAGCCCTAGGACCTGACACCATAGGTCCCCCAGATTCTGACCTTCATTTATCATGGTATAAAACCTCACATATCTTCTCTAAATAAGGCTTTTAAAATCTAATATATCAATCATCTTGAAATACTACCTCATATCCATCCCCAAACATATAATAGAAAAACTCTCTATAGCAGTGTTCCCCCACCAGTTTCCAATCCCACTTCTATAAAGAGAGACTATGGGTTGGTTTCTAGGGATATACAATGGTTATTCTCAAACTAGACCCCCCAATTAATATTATTAATAATCACAACATGTTATAGTTTATGTGGTCTTATTAGATTCATTTTTCATCAAAAATCTACAAAGCCCATAAATCCACTTCAATGCATTAATATGAGCACAAATTAATGAAAATCATGCATGCAAGGAAATATTTGATCAACCTAAAAACTTAAATTGTGGTCAAATAAATTATATATTTTAGACTCATCAATTAATGATTAATTTAATTTATTATTATAAACATAATATACATGAAGAAAAACAATTTTTTTGGAAAATATCACTTGTTATTAGTATATGTTTTTAATTTTTTATAACTAATAAATAATAAATTCATGAATGTTTATTCACTAGTTTAAATAAAAAAATTATTTGATTAAATTTTATAATGAAAATATGAAAAATTAAATATTATACAAATATATAAAATATAACAAAAACAATTAATTAAAATCAACAATTTTTTGTGTTATATATAAATATTTAAATCAGGGTTCCTTTTAATGCCATAACTATTTTTTGGATGTTGTTAATTTATTTTCATAATATTTTCATCATATTTTGTGTAAATTTTATTGTTATTGTTAAAAAAAGTAATAATTTTTCTAGAAAAAAAATTCATTGAAATAGATTCTTTAGAATCAATAAAATTTACCATGGAAATTGGTATCTTTTAATTTCATAACAAAATAAAACACTTTTTAAAATATATATATATTTATACTGAAAATGAGTTTTTTCAACATCTAAATAATAATTATAGATATTGAACATAAAAATATTAATCTATATAGGTATTATGCTTATCGATATTATACCAAATAAGTATATACCAATTACTAGTTTCCATATAACAACTATATTACCCTCATTACATCCTATAAATTTATTTCATCCTAACATCACATATCACACTTCTAGTTTTAAGGGTGTTATTATTTTTTACATATTATCACATTTAAATTTATTCACTTTTAAGGTATGTAATCATCCATTTTAAAGAATCATTCAATTTTTGTAATACATCATTTCATGTACTTATGTTATAATTCTCTTTTACACGGGAATAAATTGTGTTTAATTTGACCCAATTCATGTAATATTTACATTCTAACTTTGTTTTGATTCATTGTAAATAATAAAATAAACAAGATAGGTAAATTAAATGGTCCCTTAAATTTGGGATGTTACATCCCCCCTCGAAAAAATTACATCGCTTCAAGTTTAATTTCCCCCACTAATAAAAATTAATGATGTTATGATTATTCATTCCCCAAAATAAAATTTATAATGATAAATCTACATTATTATCTAGGGTATGATTAATAAACTCATACATTCCTTTATAATAGTCATATGATTAGGTTTTTATTTAAAATAACTAATTCTTTTGAATATTCATCCATATATTTAATTTATGTATAACCACTACTTTCTTGAAATCATGCATCGGTAAATTTTTAACACATATTATTAATTTATTTGAGGAGTAAGCTACCACCATGACTTGTGGAACATCCAAATCCCTTTCTTATTTATATTTATATATCAAAAACTATTCTCAAATATATGTAATTACAAGAACATGTTTAGTGAAAAATCAATTCTTACGATCCTTGAAATTATCTCCTTATTCTTCTATCCCATGGAACTTCACTCACTTTTGTGGAAACATAGTGGGCTCAAAATTATCTGAAATTTATAATAAAACAATGATTATTTTCACATAATCCATGACAAAGATTAATCTATATCATAGTTGTTTCTCTAATTTGTTATTCAATCACCTCTATTTTTTAAGGATCTATATAAATAACCTCTATCATTATTTATTAACCCTATTAGGGTACTTTTTATACAAAAAATTCACCCTTAATAAAAATGGAAAATAGATCTCTATTTATTACATCATTAACATAATACTCAAATGCTCAATATGATATTATTTTCTCATAGAATAGATTATAATATCATCTATAATGAAAACCAAAAAAATTAACGGTAATATCCAATGACTCTTTTCATTAGATTCCTGAACATAAACGGGGAAATTGTACATCTAAATGGAATCATTATAAATCCATAGTGTCCATATCATTTATGGAATACTATCATGGGTATATATTTTTAATTAATAATTTAAGTTATCAAGATCAAACATGCAGCTTCTAAAAGTATTACTACAATATATGTTGATTAAATAAATAATAATTATGGGGTCAATGATGAATTTTATTGTTTTTTAACTTATTGTGGTCTTGATAATAAATTCTAAGAGTCCTTGACACATCCCTTTTTCTTGAAATATATAACCTTCACACCCCATGAAGATGCACTGGGGATTAAATAAACCTTGTATAAATTCTCTTGTAACTTGTTTGAAAATTCTCTAATTTGAATGGAGTCCATTCACTAAAGATTCATTGATATTATCCTATAATTATGAATGATTTAAATTGAAAAGTAAACCTAACATTTTAAGTGAAGTCCAGCCATCTCTTATGGAAATAAATATCAATATGTGAACTCAAAATCCACATATTCTTCATAGTGAGTATCTTCGGAACCATTTGAGTTAAATATCCCTCGTTATTGAGTATTAGGCGTCATATAAATAAATTAATTTTAATAGGGAGTTCATTGTAAACATTACATTGATTGAAGATCATGGGTAATTTGGGATTGGAGGTGAGATTTTCAAATTAAAATAATTAATAATGTATCTGTATAGGTGGAGTTAATAAATTAAAAATATCTTATCAAATTATACCAAGGGAATAAAGAAAATATTTTCCAAGAAGTATCCTCTTATAGACCTCTTTAAAATAAGACTAATATACCTTAGATAAAATCATTTCAATACGAGGTGTTTTCATTTGTAGTTATGCGTCTACTGTATAAATCAATAGTGTTTTAGAATATAATATATAAAAATTAATACATAGTAAGAGAATCAAATTTTTGATTTTCATTAATAAGTGTACCTGTCATGACCTCAGCTTCAAGATTTTATTTCAAATCCATTACTAAACTGTAATGGTTTGAAATATAAATAAAAAATATATTATATAAAAATTCGAGTAAATAATCATTTATATATATATAATTATTCCTAATATGTCTTACTCTAATAAATTTATTTTATCATGTGATACATTTAGGTCAACCTATGAAACCTTATGTTGTATTATTATGTACTTAATAACATAATCCCAAAAAATAACTAAACCCTACACTAATTCCAACATAGATGAAGTCCCCATAACATGAATATATCATATATTATTTCCATAATATAAAAATTACATATCCTAAATAAAAACACAAGCCCAAAACCTGAATATGTACTATCATTGGGGATTATCAACATAATTGTTTTATGTCACCATATTTCTTCAACATCTCCAACAAAATTTTCCTCACATGACATCCACCTAAACATATTCCAACATATAATTCAATAAGAAAAAACAATATTTAATAGAAGATAGTGGCAATTCAAAATAATGGAAATCTCATCAATGATTCATAATGGGTTAAATCATAATCAATTGAGAAAATAATATAATGGGTAAAATACAAGATTAAAATTAATATAAAATAATTAGTGTTGTCTATAAAAAAATATAGACAAACATATAATATCAAAGGTATCATCAGGAAATCATAGAATATTCTATAGTGTATGAATATAGAGACATGGTAAAATAATCATGGGCCGTGAATCATAACATAATCATGTGGTAAAAACTCTTACAACGGTAAACTATAAACATTGGCAATATACTTTACAATATTTAGACTTGTGAATTTATTTTCTAACATATATATAAGGTATACGCACAGGATTGAAAATATATTAGTAAAGTATGTGCATAGAGTTTTGGGAATAACAATATGGTCCACATATAGAGTTTTTTTATAAATTAATATGTTAAAAAATTATTTTTTAATAAATTTATAATTTCATTGAATATATTTGGGAACATATCAATAACTTTAACACATAACATAATTATCTCATGAGATATAAATCCGTAGTCGATGCATTATAGAGAGATATCAAACCCACATATCACAAAATTATAAACCATGCATATTTGAGTGATATAAAATCATTCATTAACCTTAAAATGAAAACCCTTGGAGTGAAAATGGGTTACCCAACATTTTCAAATCGTAATTGATAAATGGTATCATGAATTTAATTTATTGATACAAAAAATTCAATATGATATAGTAATTTTATCATAACATAATTTAGAGTGTAATCTATGAAATATAACTTCATAGGAGATATATATATTTGGGATAAAGATAAAAATGAAAGGGAAATTGATTGAAAGAGTTTTCGTAAAACATTTTCCATATTTCTCTAAAAATATAAATTTACAAGCCACTTTCAAAAATAATTTTCATGAATGAGATAAGAATAATGTTTAAAACATTATTTTAAAAATTATAACAGATAAAATTATCTTTTAAATGAATTAAGGATAAGTTATACAATGTGTGGTGGAAGATAAAAGATGTGTGAAGGATAAAAGAAATAACTTTTTATACTATTTTTTGCAGTTTTATAGAAAATATGCATCAGATAAGAAGTTATAAATTTTTTATTTGAAAATAGATAATGTTAAATTTCAAGGGTAAGGAAGATAATACATACTTATAATTCAAAATATGTAAATAAAACCTTTGTGGTAAGAATTTTTATTTATAGGGATAAAAAAGAGATAATAGAAAGGATGATAATTATTCTTAACAAATGCTACCTTTTATGAAGAAATAATTCTTTCAATGAAGAAGATATTGTAATTAAATGAAAATTTATTTAAATAAAAATATAAAATACCATATGAAAGAGATAAATGAATGAATATAAAAACATTAAATATCTTCATCAGTAATGATGGTGTATGACTCAATGAAAAGATATTGAGTATATAAAACCCTTTATCTTATATTCCTTATTGGTTGGTTGTCCTCCAAAATTTTATAGAATAAATTTTAGATTATTATTATTCTCTATAATACATATATTTATTTTTATTTTTACTGATAACATTCACTCAAAATTAATTGTTACCCAATTAATAATCCTTTATTGTCAAACATAATAGCTGGATAACGATTTTCTAGTTTGTTCTATGATATATTTTTTATAGTGGTCTAGATCCCTAATACATTATCATGTGTTAATCACCCCATGAATGGACATGTAGATTATATAGTATTTTTTTATGTAGTTCTAAATTTTATTTCAATTTTCTAAAATTTATGGTGATGGTTTTCTAGAGTGTTTAAAATATCATTCTGTTTATTTTGATTTAATAAAAATAATTGTTTTTATTAATAAATATACTTATATGAAATTCTTTTACATAATTTAAAAAAAAAAAAGAAATCAGTCATTATTTTTTTCATATTACCATTATTTTATATTTTTTAGTCCTTTGTGGTTTAATAATTATAATATTATTCATGTAGGTGGTATAACCGACAAAAAAAAGTACACATAACAATGAATGAATGAAAAAAAATATTTTTTATAGTTATACTGTAACATTTAAATAGGAATAATTGTATTAAGATAATTTTTTTATTTATAAATAATTTTTTTGAATATTTTGATGAAAATTTTTATTAAATTTATTATAGATAAGAAAAAACTTATTTTGAAGACATGAATCATATCTTAAAGTGTCTCATGGAAATAAAGGACTTTGTACTCCCTTTGACAAGAGGTTACCGAATGTGGGATAGGTTGATAGGTAGTTATTTTTGGAATTATATTCATTATTAAATATAATAATTTTTTTCTTTACGGTGGGTAGTAGGGTGGTCCTTTAATAGGTGATCGTGAGTTTTATTTTTACAAATTAACATTCATTGCTAAATAAGGAATGTAATTTCTCATAGAATGTGAATCTAATGTGAATATTGATAAAGGATAATTATAAGTGTATAATTCCATTCTCAACTCATTTATAGATAATATTTTATGATATTATTTCCCTTTACCACCTAGTTAAATCTTTTTACCTTAGTTTTACTCTTCCATGGTAACACAATTTTTACTTCGGTAATTTTTTATTAATCATAAAAAATGAAATTAACCTGATTAGTTAATTATGAAATGATGATTTATAATATTAAATAAATTTTATTATTTTTAATTATTAATTTAATTGAAATGTATTTTAATATAATAACCTATCATGCATATATTGTTTTCCCTAAAAATGTATTTTAGGCATAAAAATGAATTTATTTCTATTCTTGAACATGTAATAATATTTAGATGAATGTCAGTTTTTTCTATATTTTTAATAAATTTTATTTAAAAAATTATATATTTTTTAATAATTTAAATTATTAACATATAAATATATTATATAAATAACAATAGATTTTTAAAAATTATCTCTTTTAAGAATTAAATTATTTTATATTTATTACTAACTAATTAATAATGAATGCCTGATTTTTTTCATTTTTGAAATATATCCAAATTAATTTCATTAAATTTCATACTCAAAATATGTGAAATTTTACATTAAAAAAATATTGTATATAATTACAAATAATGTTTTAAATTTAAATATCTTACTTTATCTACAATTAACTAAATGAGTATTCTTTATGTTTTTTATATGTATTTGTTAGATGTTATTAATTTATTTTACTAATAATTAATTGAATGCAATTAATACATTTTATTGAAATAATATATTAAAAGTATTACAATTAAAAAAATACAATATTATAAAATTAATTTATTTACAGTCAATTATATTTTCCCATGTCAATTAGTATCCTTTTTTTGAACTAAAAAATAAATTATTTTATTTATATTAACTTATTAATAATTAAATAATATATTTTCAATATATGAGTGTAGTTTTTTATATTGACTATAAATGATTACTTTTAAATGGGTAAGCTGTTTAATGGTATTATACCCAATAGTTATAATTCTCTTTAATAATGGTCATATAATGGAAATTTTACCCCCCTTTAAATCCTATATATTTATTCCCTTGTAAATTCAAAAATGCCAGTTATCATTCCTATAGTTATATTTTTTAATTATACAATATTCTTCCTAATTTTCATATACTTTCTCTCTCTCTACATGTATGGATTTACTAACAATGATTATCAATGGTGAAGAAGATACTGGGGATTTTGTTGATGTAAATATATTATTCTTTTTTTAAACCTGTTTAAATTTATGATCTTTTATGGAATATAATCATACATGTGTTATAAAACATAGTTTCAAGTAATTTTTGTTATTCCTAAACTATCAGTGAATATATTTTTATTAATTTTATTTACTTATTTTATTATTTACATCCTACATATGTATTGATTAATATAAATGAATAAAAAACACAGGGAAATAAAAAAGAACACTTAAATATATGGTGTTACAGTGGGTCTTATCTATACTCCACTAGTGGGGGAAACACCTATGTATCAAGACCATATTTTAAAGCCTCATGGTTCAACTAGTCAGTAATTTTAGGCATAATAATCAAAATGGGATCATTATGACCACACCTCTAAAGCTGAGTGGGATATCAAAATGGTGGAATCCTACATTCAAAAAGATAAAACCATGTCTATTAATGTAAATCTGTAATATTTGATGCAATAAATACATAAATTAAAACAAAAATAACATGTTATGTAATTTTTATTAACATCTCATTATAACATAAAAGTCATTATTTTTATTTCCATATATATTAACATATTATCATATCCCCAGGGAGAGTTTATATAAACCACTCACAGAAATCACTAGGTTTATTATTTTATTAACTAAACTCAATACAGTGAAACACCATTTTCGTAGGTATCCTAAACCAATTAATACTTATCTATTATACTCAAATTCTATCTCAATGACTAATAAATTATTAGAACCATTCAGACATTACTCGACCAACCAGGACCCTACCTGGGATGGAAGTAAGTAGAGTCTTTTAACCCTTTCCCACATCTATTGGGGAAGAGGATGGATACTATCACCATGAAGGAATATTAATGATATTGGAGGTTTATTCCTATAAACATTCATATAATCAAATTTATTTTGTATAGTATATAATAGTGAAAAAAGTATGAAACTAACATTCATTTACATGTTTGCATCACCTACTACAAACCCTATAAAGTTTCAATATAAACAAAAGAATAAAAATAAAAATATCATTCCCTTAATGTCATAATAAATACCAACATTCAAAAACTAATAAAGGAAAACTCCTCATCATGAAAATATCATCTTTATTACCTCCTTCTACAAACATCACCATGACACAATAGTCTGAAACACCGCTAAGACCATATCTATTAAAGTAACTTATGCACTATATGTTTCTTGAATGGAAAAAAAACAAACTAGAACAAGGCCCATGAGTAATAGTATACCTAGTAGAATTCCCTAAAGATAAAAATAAGAAACAAATATAAAATTTTCGATCGAAATTCAAAAACCCCCAAAAATAGTAGGATTCAATATAACCAAAGATATAGATATTCATTTTCATTATAGATTATCTCTAATGGAGTCATACCTCAAAAGGAACCTATAATTCCTTAAAATTCACTAAATATGAAGTAATCAACTATCCAGATTCTACCACTTCTATAATATCCCATTGTAATAGTACTTGGGGTACTACATCTCAAGGTGGATTTCATATTATCCAATGGGGTAATAACCTCTATGAGGGATTGATACCTCATTTTTTTCAATTATACATTAGTAAATAGGGTTATTATATAAATAAATGTAGGAATAAAACCCCATCATGATGGGGAATTACCAACTATATTATATTTATAGAAGGCCGACACCATTGTATCAATATTTTGTTAAAGGTTTATTGACCCCACAGTTTCTCTATCCATCTCACCCACTTTGTGTTATTGTCCCTATGAAGTGAAGGAATGAAATATTATCTACATAGAGAAGAAATAATAATTTTATGGTAAATATTTACACCACATTGTGTTCAATATAGAAAAACATGGATAATTTCAAGTTTATTTCCAAAAAAAATTACCCAGTGAGATGATATTAAAAACCATAAATGGTGCAAGGTGCACAACATTATTTCTATGGGCATAGAATGTAGCTCAAATAGTATTCGTGCATGTACATCCATGGTATATTCATTTAGGTTTGACCTAGACTAAATTTTGAGTAAGGAGTCTATTTTTTATGACACATAAAAAATTTAGTTTTGTATATATGAATTTCCCCAAGTCGGGTTATAGTTAAACACAATACATTCGGTGGATAACATAGAGTGTGTAACTAAAGCATTATCCTAGAGTATACATTAGTATATATCAAAGTGTGTAATTTTAAAAAATATGGTGTGTGACTCATATACATTGTCTATGTTATATTTTTAATCACACGTAATCTATTTAACCTCATGGAATTGAGAATCATGATGAGTGACATATTTGAATGAAAAATGTGTTATTGGGATATTAAAACTAGATATATATGTTTTTTTCATTCAGACCACAAAACCTAAATTTTTTGATGAATCCACTAAAATCAGAATTCATTTGGCCCATTATTATTATTACAATGATAATTCCCACTACAACTCATGTTATACATTCCCTCGTTGTCACCATCATATCTAGGTCAATACACACTATCTGTGTCACTATCTTGGAGTCTCCACAAATCCATTGTATCAATTGCATTATCCCAATGATAAATGTATCCATCCATCCAACCATCATGGTATCCTAAAGTCAATACTTTGGATAATGTTAAGGAAGATGATATAGATAAACAATGAGAGTGTAAATGAACAATGGGATATAGTTTATTGTGGAAATATCTACCAACAAAAATATTATGGAAAGTAATGAAAATAATATAGGAACCCTTATCAATTGGTGGTGAAAAAATATATATTTAATTTAATTTGAAAATATTAAAAATAATCCAGGCATGAATGTTCAACACAAAAAACATATTTCTATTAAAAAAATTGTATAGAACAAAATCAATGAATAAATTTTGATATAGCATAAACAATATTCATTTTAAAAAACTAGAAAAATAATTATAGATTAATTTCAAACCATAAAAAATCAAGGTTTTAGGTTATGATATTGGTTAAATAAAATATATATTTCTTTAAATATAATAATCATTAAATGAGGTGAAGTATAATAAGAAAAATCTCTACCTCATTGAATGAATCTTCGAAGCATTGATATCTGATTAGGATTTCAACCATTTTTCCTATTGAAAATGTTCCCTCTCTAAAATGTCAGAATTTTTGTAGGATTACATTTTTTCCAATTAAAACCAATGCCATAAAAAATGGAATAAAAACTTATTTATAATGAAATATTATTTCAATATGTCTTTTAAAATTAAAATATGGAAAATCTCAGTCCATGGTTTAAATCCTAAATATTGATGCCATAAGCCTCTAAATAAAAACCCTCCATTCTACATACAACAACAATGTTATAAACTCCTTAAAGGATCAATTTCTATGTGTTAAATTTTTCATATACATATAAGTAATAATAATATATTATATATATTATATATATTATATATATTATATTTTTTATTGAAGATACATTTTTCTATCAACAATAAATAAAATTCATAACCAAATTAACAAATAATATTAAAATATTAAATGGTATTTATACAGTATATTTTGTTCACTACATCATAAATATCAAATAATTCTCACTATTTGATGTCAATATTGTATTGCTCTATATTACTCTTTAATCTTGCTTTTATTTCTCCTCTATATTCTTCTCGGTTGTCTTCTATGTCTCATGCTTTATTTTATATTCAAAACCATATATACTAATCATGTTACATATCTCAATTATTATATATATCATTACAATTTTATGAGTTATATAAAAATTTAAAATATGTAAAATATACAAAAAATATTATGTTGGGTGTTACATGATATGTTACTCTTCAATTACATGAAAAAATTAATCTGAGTTAATGTTATCAAATCTTATCCCAAAAAATAACAATTTCGAATTTAATAAATCACTTTAAAAAATTTACAAAAACATGTTTACTTTAAAAGTGAAATGTTTTACTACATTTTTCAAAACCATGTAATTCAATCATATTATTTTACCCTTTCTAGTATCATCCATGTAAAAATATTTCTTTTTAAAGGAACACTAATCAAAACCTGGATAATTTAGAATGTCTTTTTAATTTTTAATTTTAAAAAATCCATTAAATATTCTTTTGTAAATTTTTCCCTTTCAGAACATGACCTTAAAAATGGAATATTGATAAATTCAAATCAACCAATGGGATCTCATATAAAACCACATCATAGAGATAATTGTATTATCATTTTGGGTTGAACAGTTAAATCTCTGTTTCTTACCTTCTTTCACATGTTTATTTTTCAAAAAAACAATGTATAAAATATAACATGTTTTTATTTAACACAACATGGTTTTTGGAAACATTGTGACTTCATCTACCAAACATATCAAAGAATTTCAAACACTCCCCTAACATCATAAGCTAACTAAATTACCAAAAATGAATATTTTATAATATTTAAATAAACCAAGAAACCGGATATAAATATTTAAATTAGCACATAGGTATAGATAATGATAATTAATTTTTTATTCTATCTACAAAAACTCCATAAAAATTCAGTTACTTGTTGTTTTTCCATAACATTTATAGTATTCTACAATATCTTTTTAACAATTAGAATCAATTTAATTAACAAAAAACATATCCACTATCTTTCAAAATTCCCCACTCTTTAACAATATAGGTTATAATAATTATCTATGTTAAAATGTATTAAGATTAAACTTTATATAAGAATATATTATGATAATTAGTTTAAAAAATTAGACTTAATAATTTTAATCTTAAATAAGAATTCATCTAATAACATTCATATGATATAAGGTAAAGGGTATGAGGATCTATGTGGTAAAACTATGTTTTCCATGTTATGATGATCCATTAATGAAACAAATAAATTTCTTAGATTTCGAGGATGAATTTAAATTATGAAATAAATATTTTTTATTAATGAATAAGAAAAATATTTTTTAAACATTTTGGTTAGTGGAATTATTGTTATATTTTTACAATTATATATGGATGACATGTTATCCATCATAAAAAACTTCCATATCATATATTTTATAAAATCATTGATATATAAGTGTTTAAAAATTAAAAATAAAAGTGAATAAACATATTTTTCTATATAAGTATCAATTGAGATAGATTAAAAATGTTTCTTTTCTAATTTAAAACAAATATATTGAATTGTTTTTAAGTTTTTGTATAAAAAATATCATAATGTTATTTTTTCTACTGTTTCATAAAAAGAAATCCTAAATATAATTATTTTAATTATATAATTTTAAAGTGGGGATATATAAGTAATATTATTTAAACTTATTTAATATAATATATCATGTTTATTATGTTTTATAACCAGAATGTTATTTCACGTGATTTAGAAATAATAATTAATATTAATTCATACAATAATAAAATTTTATTGGTTAATATTAATAATATTCTCAAATAATTGAGGAGATATAGTATTTTAATATTTTTATATAGAGGTTAGTAAGGATTTTGTGTAAAAATTTATTGAAATTCTACATTCCAAACTAATAAATTTCATTCAATGCCGTAGTTAGGGTTTTTGTTTTATAAAAATAGTGCCAAAGTGATCATTATGTGGTCTATGTAGCCTAATACGGATAATTATATTATATAAGTGCAATATATCACATCATTATTTGTACAAACGGGTTCATTTGGATAAAAAAGTTTATTGATGATGTTAGGGTAATTTCAATCATAAAAATGCCATATATAGTTACTATTTTAATGAATCCTTTTGTATAGAAATAACCTAAGGGTTGTGTAAAATAATTGGGTATTTAGTAAATAAGGTAATAATATTTGGGTTTGGTTTCTATTAAATATTTTTTAGTAATGAAATATAATTATTTTTAATATAAATTTAATCATGTTATATAAATATAAAGAAAATAACTAATTATATTTCAATTCCATGTTTTTATTATGAGATTTGATGTGATTATAATCTTGATAGTGGTAAAAACAATAGTAATCTCTCATCAATGTTTGAAATATAATTTCATATACATATACTATTTGTTATTATTGAAATGTGTATGAATTTATATATAGATAAAAAACAAAAAAAATTGGACATAGGGTAGTCAAATTTTTATTAATATTTAAGTGATTTAATTATACCACATGGATAAATTAATAGATAATTCATTGGTATGCTAGGTGTATATCATTAATAGAAATAATACATATATAATGAAAAAAGGTAACTTGGTTCTTTTGGAACCCTAAAATTCTAAATGATCTTACTATATATTTTTTCACTCCAATGAAGATGGATGAGAACACCATATAAGGAAATTTTAATGGTAATACTTGAATACTTATGCACTCTAATCTGAAAGAATCCCTACAGAAATTGGATAAACTTTTATTTGATTGAGAATAATTCCAAGTGTAAATTCAATATAGATCATTGACTATATTTTAAAGGTATTATAAGGTTTTGGTGAATTACATCTACAATTGAATAGTGGTACATAAATTCCAAATGAACACAAATATTGTGTTGGTGAATAAGGATGGAGAATTGGATCAGAAGGAGGAACAAATTTATTCTTCCAACAATGAGCTCCGTGATAATTTGTCAAGAAATCAGGAACATGTTGAGGGTCAAAATAATTTATATAGTGAAATTGTAGAGGATTAAAATGTGTTAAATGATGTATTTTCCCAACAAGTGATGTCAAGGGGTTTGAATATGAGAATACTATAGTTCCTGGTTTTTTAGGAAATGATTTTCAGGAGGATAAGATAATCATATTATATATTAACAAGGCCATACATATTTTTTAGAATCCAATGATAATTGAAGGATTACAAATCTAAACTATGGTGTAGGGAGTGGTCATCAACAACACTCACTCTTCTAATAAGGCTAAAAAATATAAAGAGAGAGAATTCAATTCCCGCTTGATATAAACTATAGGTGATGAAAAAATGATTAGATTGTCTAGATTCTCCTTATGAAGAAAAATATAATGGTTTAAAAACCTGATAAGGTGTCTCATAAATTTCCAAATAAGTGAGATCATGAAATAAACAAGCTAGTTTCTATTCCATTAATGGATCCTTTTATAAAAAATTAAATAATTCCTAAATGATATACTTAAAAAAAATCCATAGTCATGTGGTTGGAGGGGTAAAGGGAAAAATAATAAGAAATTGAATTCCCATATTTATAATATTCAAGGACTAACAAAATCTATAATTAATACATCCCTATCTCATTTTATTTTGAATCATAATCCCCTTAGTAATGGAATTTCAATCCCATGAATTATTTCTTCACCTTTTCTAGAATAAAGTTTCATAAATATATATGTTGGTTGATTCATGATTTTTCTAGGGTCTGTAATATGAAATCTCTCTTGTTATAAACTTCCAACAAGATCCTCTATATTTCAGTATGTGAATCCAGTAAAAAATTGATACTTAGAAATTTACATTAGAGTGTCAATAAATATTATTTTTCATTGTTAATAAATGTAATTGAAATATCGTTAGAATATCTATGATGGATAAAGTATAGTACAAAATGTAGTATATATATGATTGTTGGATAATAAAAGGGTATTTAAATGCCCTTATATATATATATATATTAATTTTTTGGTATAAATTTATTTTCTATAGCATTTAGAATGTTTAAATCATAAATTGAATGAAATTATTTGATTGAGTTTAACCTAATTGAGTCAAAATACACTAGGAGTGGAAAAATTCTTAATAGGATGGATACTATTAGGAATGATACATATTTTATTATTTCTGGTGAACTTGTTTTTTAGATTAGATCTATTTCATGACCCTTCCTTGGATGAATTCAGATCATCATCCCATTATTACTTTTTGAAAAATGAGCATATGAAATATTCTTAGACCTTTTTTATTTTTACAAATCTAGGATATCTAATGAGATGACCATACAAAATTTTAAGTACACTTAGGATAAAATTAGCTATAACAGTTATATATTTACTTACTTCACTAAGTTGAAGATTCCCAAATCTAAGATTATGCATTAGAATACATATAATTCTTATATAATTGATGAGGACATATTCAAAACTAAAAAAGAGATTGAGAATCTGCATATATCTCACTCCCTTATTGATTTTAATTGAACTATTATTAAGAGAGATAGAGAAACTGATTTTACTTATAAGATCATTAATATTTTGAGATCTAATTGGAAGATCATGAAAAAATTTCATAGAGGTAAGTGGTTAATTGTTGGAGATAAAAACTATCCATTTTTCTATAAACATCAAAATTTTGAGAAGGTGAATTGGGCCCTAACATATATTTTTAATGATTATTTCATCCTCTTTAATATAGAAGATATTTCTCCCAATGTGACAATCTATTATAAAGTTACTTTCAGCAAAACCATTCAAGATAATCAGCCTGATCTGGAGTATGTCATCCCATCAAAACAATTATTGCAGAATTCCATTCCAAATGGTGAGGAAATTTAGGTTATTATCAATAGAATTAATTATCACAGTACCTATAGTCTTGATGGTTTCTCTAATAGGTTATTTCATTCCATTTTTTATATTAATAATGTAGAGTTTAAAATGACTATGAATTTTATTTTTAGAGTTATGATATTTTTAATTGGATTTAGCTCCTAGTTTTATGTTCTTAATAAAAATCAAAATATTGATGATGATATTTCTAAATACACATTTATTAACATGAAAAAGTATTTGGAAAGTATTATCATAATACATAGGTCCATTACAGACACTCAAAGTTTTCAAAAAATTCATTTTAAAAATAAATTTAGCTTTACCAATAGAAGGAAGATCAAATATAACCATATAAAATCCTTTAAAAGTGTCAATATTCTTCGGTAAACCACTTATGTAAGAATTTTAATTCAAATATTAATATTTTTAAATAATTTGATTCTATTAAGTTGGATTTCATATTAAAGATATTAAATAATTTTTTTAATGATATTTTTATTCAAAGATTAAAGGTTTTTTTCAAATCAATCAAAATATTTATTTTAATTAATAGTTCTCTAAAATAATTATTTTAGTTATATAGAGGAGTTAGGAATGAATATACCTTGTCTCTTATTCTCATTTCTGTTACTAATAGTTTAATTAGTATATTTATCATATAAAAAGTAGATAAAGGTATTACTAAACCCATCATAGTTTGTAGGATCCTGACCAATCCATCTCATTTAATTTGTGTTGATGAAATTATTATCTTTCATTATTGAGAAAAGACCTTCCAAATTATTATAAATAATTTTTAGTGGAATGAATATTTCTCTATATATTTTATTAATTAAAGTAAAACATAAATATTTTTTCAAATGAATATCTTTATTTCATAATAGTAAACTTCTCACTCTCTAGGTTATAAAACCATATAAATGTATTTTAACTATATTTGGGTCCCCATGATCTTGGGATAACCAAATTCCACACATTTATTATTATTTTTTTTCCAATGTTGACTTGTAGCAATCAACATGGAAGGGAATGTCCATTTTCATGGTTGGTAGTGTAAGAACACTTCTACATATAAAATAATTTCCATTAATCATGGAATAAAATATTTCAATTCATTATAAATTTATAATAAAATAATGTATATTTATAGTAATTAAAGAATTTATACTGATGGAATGGTAACTTGACTTTAGGAATCGAAACATGACCATTCAGAATAGTAATATGGACAATAGAATAGTAACACCACCTAATAAAGTAAAAATAAAACTTATCCATCATATTAGTGAATATATTATCTATTTTTATCATTGAAAATTTAAATAATATTTTTGAAAATTATAAATTAATTTTTCATATTTTTGGGTGTCAAAAATATTAAATAAAACTTTTTTGATTAATTTAATAATTTAAATGAATGTTTATTTTCATAAAATTTAATTGTCAATTATTATTTTGTTGTCTTATTGATTTAATATAATTTTATGAGACCTTGATTAATTTTCCAAGGTGATATGAAATCAGTTATAGTTTTAAAAAATTTCTTTTTCGAATCAATTATTATTTCAATTCAAAATTAAATTTCTCATATTTTAAAAATTATTTAAAAAAAAGTGTTTAATTTTTAATTATACACATTGAAAAATTAATATGGTGAATTTTTTTGTTTTTATAAAATTCTTATATTTTACTGAATAGTGAAATATGATAATTTGTGAAATAAGAGAAATACATGAATTATTGAGTCATGGATCATATTCTGATACTTTAAAAACCCTTGGTTTGAGTTAACATGCAATTATTATTTTATTTAGTCCCAATAATGAACAATATTGTTTTTATTGAGAAAAATAATAACATAATGACTAAAATAATTGACCCCCCCCCCCATCCATAAATACCACCCCTCACCACCTCTTCTCCTAACACCTCTCAAGATATGATAATTTTCCAAGTTATACCCAATCCTCTACCCAAGCCTCTTCCCCACACCGAATACTTATTGTTCTTACAAAAAGACCAAAACTAATGGCCCTAAGGAGGTTCTCAAGGAAGATAATTCAAGAGGTAAAAATCCACGTTATTTTCTTTTATTTTTTTTCAATAATTTTTCTTATACTCTATTCATATAACCTTATCAAATATGCATGAAAATTACAATATATTATATATACTATAATTGTTTATTTTTTTGGAAAAATTAATCAACATACTTCTTTCTCATTCCTCACTTATTATAAAAATAAAAACATCATCTCTACTGTGTCGATTTACTAACATCATGGATGATGTGTTTTTATTTTCCATTACTACCTTCATTAATGGTAATAAAACAATTTTAATCATTGAAACATATTGTATTTTATATGATAAAACATTAATTATGTTATTTAATTAACATATCTACATAATATTAAATCATATAACGAAACTAGTTTGTGATTATTGAAGAACCGCCAAAATGATCTAAACAAATATCATAAATGTTTTATCTAATGATTCATCATCATATATAAAAAGTAAAATGATTTATGGTATCTTTTAATAATATGGAAACAAATTAATACCATTTATTTCATTTTCTTGATTTTTTCTTCCATTTGACTAGATAATACATTATGAACCGACCATGGAAACCATGTAAAAAACGCGCCCAAAATATTGGAATTAACAAAATATATTTAATAATTGGGTGGAATGATGTTATAAAATTTTTATAAATGGTGTTATAAAAATAAATATTTACATAAAAATCTTAATAACACACTTTTAACCATTATAAAAGAGGTCTAAATATATTTTAAGAATGAATAACCAGAGGTGATGGAAATCTTAACCCAATTTCCATTATTTTGGTTAATTTTATAATTTATTGATTATTTGGTACTAAGATTCTTTGTGATGTTAATTTTTATATCCTATTATGTGGATTAATAGTTTATACACATGTACCATTATTTTTATCAATTCTAACTTCAAATATATCATATTTTCAAAGGATATTTTTTTAAATGACCTCTTTTAAATTTCTAGTTTTACAAAATTAAAAAATAATGTTTTTATGAAGTTATTATTATTTATTGATTATGTTATGGGTCTTGGGAATTGTTTATTATGAATTGTGGGAGATCAATATACCTTTAATTTATTGGATATGTTTATGTTGAAGTTTGGTTTTATGGTCACACAAAGGGAACTGTGATGGTTACACCATAAGTTACCTATGAGGGACACATTGTAAGGTAGTTGTTATGGTTACAAATCATAAGGTATCCAAGAGGGTTATAATATTAAGTAATTAACTCCCCAGGTTAAATTTATGGTATTATTTATGTTTTCGTTGTGCTATTTAAATATCATTTTTCACAAAGTAACAATATGATACATATTGGGTGAGATGTTTATCTCTGTGATAATGATTTCATATGTTTGTGAAAATTCATGAACTAACATATTATCTTCTTCTTTTTATATCCCTTAATGAGATTATTTTTCTCATCCCATGTTTTAAAATATTTTTTCACAGAGATTAATTGTGGGTAAGATAAAATGATAATAAAAGAAGAATGTTGTGAATAATTTTTGTGAAAAATATTTTATTTTTTTAATAAAAGATTTTTGGTCATAAAAAAATGGATATTTTCTTAGTAGTCTCCAATTTTTAAGCTTATGGTTTGATATATATAAATTTTCTCCAAAATTTATAAAACTATAAATTGAAAAGATATTTGGGAATTTAAAGAAGTGAATTCCAAACTTATATTACTAGATTATGCAATGTTTAAGGTCGGGTCTTTATAGTTTGTATCAGAGAAGAGCTTAAATAACTCTAAGTCATAGGATGATCTTAATTGAATACACTAAAATAATTTTACCATGTGTTTATTTTTAAATGAGAAATAATTTTAAGATTACCATATTCCTTCAACTAAGATATGTCTATTCAGAAAGGATTTCTATATAAGAAGCAATGAATCTAAAGTTAAAAGGAACTGAAGGAATGATATCATTATTAATCTTTATCCAGAAATGGAATGGATTGGAACTGATTAGTTTTTTATAGTAATGGCCCATTTATCACAGGTAATAAAAGTTTTGTTCTTCCTTGAAAGAGAACAACCAGAATAAACATAAAGGAACGTGATTATAATGGGATATTTTATGAGGCAAAAACATCTTATTTTTTTGTATCTTCTAACTTATTGGTGGTTGAGCGGTTGTTTAAAACTATGGAAATGATATTTTATGTCCTCAAGTGTTGATATAATGAAATGGTTAGTCTTTACATTTGTCTTCTTTAAGGTGAATCTGAATAGTATGGTAACTGTTCATTAATATCAGGGATAGTAATAAGATAGACTCCATTGAATGGGATGAATTTAATAATATTTACCTTGAAAAATATTTTCATATGGTTATATGACCTATTATAGAAAATGAATTCCTTTAATTGAAACAAAAGGAGGTTGATTCAGTGTTTTTTTATGAAACAAACTTCACTAAATTGGAAAGGTACACACCAAATAATATTCTAGATTATGATATCCTACTGAATCATTTTTACTCCGGATTAAAGCCAATATCTCAAAGGACGTTAGCGTCCAATGAATTAAAAAGTTATGGGAAACATTTTCAGTGTGTTGAGAGGGTACAAATTGATTTTGTAGATGATCATGTGTACTTTGAAAAAATGTTTAAGAAATGTTTTTGATGGAATTTTATGAGTAATAATCAATCAAATAAATCTGAAGGTACGAAAGTCCAATTTATAGTTTGTGAAAAGTGTGGTGAAAATCTCCTTGGGGAATGCATTAAAAAATTGAGAAGTGTTATTTATGTAGAAATTATGAACTTATGGCCCGATATTGTGGTGAATATGAACATAAAATCAATTCTGATAAGAAAACTGTAATGTGTTTTAGATATGGTGATATGGATAATTATTCAAGTAACATCCCAAAGAAAGATTTGAATGATGGAAAATAGACATATTATAAGAAAAAATGTTCATTAAGATCGTTTAAGACTACATAAGAATATGTTAGGACATCCAATGAAGTGGTATCATATACATTGTTTATTTACTCATATTTTTCTAATGTATTGTTTTATATAGGGTCTACACATTCATTTATTTCTGAAAACATTTCTAGTAAATTTGAAATTTCACCACAAAAATGATGATGTCACTTATGGTTTAAACAACATGGGGTAATATTAAAGTGAGAAGTCTTTAGAATAATCCAAATTTTGTTATCTATAGAATTATAGTACCTGAAATCCATGTTTTTTACCCATAATATGTTTTTATTTAATTCTATGTATAGATTGACTTTATTTTTATCATGATAAGATAGATTTTAGGACTAAAGATTTTTTTGCAGAAAGAGTTTTAGTTTTAATACAAGAATGAAACAATACTATTGATAAAATATCAGGAAGTTGCTAATCAATTAAAATACGTAAATAAAAGATACATTGCTCATATTATTGAATATATTGGAACTATTTATATTAATGAATTTTTGGTGTTAAATGAATATATGGATGTTTTTCTTGATGATTTTCCCAGTGTTATACCTGATCAGAATGTTGAATTTACCATTGACATAGTTCATGAATCGAAGACTATTTCAAAAACCCCATATTGAATGGATCTAATAGAACATATTTAATTGAAAAGTAATTTGTAATAGTTCCTTGAAAAATTCTTCATTCATCCAAGAACATCTCCAAGGGGTTCTTATATTTTTTTCTAAAAATAATGATTGTTACCTGAAACATTTCATTTATAATAGATCATTGAATAACATTACTCTTAATAATTGTTATCAATTTATCCATTTTGATAACTTGTTTGATTAGATCTAGGAATCTCAGTATTTTTCCAAGATTGAATTAAGATTGAGGTACTATGAACTGAAGGTAAAGGAGGAAGAAATCCCAGAAAACTAGTTTTTGTACTCGATAAAAGAATTATGAGTATTTTTTTTCTACCCTTTGGTTGGACTAATTCCCCTATTGTATTCAAGGATCATATGAAAAAAATATTCAAAGGAAATTTCGATAAGTTTTTTTTCTTTTATTGATGATATTTCGGTAAATTAAAAAAGTTATAAGGATCATGAAAAGAAAATAAGGATTTTCTTATAAACTCTCAATGAAAATAATTTTTATGGAAAATTTTGAATATGTGATGTTCGGTTTAAAAAAAATTTATTTTCATTGGAATATTGTAAATATGGATGGAATAACAGTTGATGCTTCCAAAAAATGTGGTTGATGAATGTCAAAGACCTACAAATGTTACTGAGATTCATAGTTTTCTTGGATTATCATGTTATTATAAACATTTTGTTGAAAAAATTCTTGGTTATATAGACTCATAACTACGATAACATGAAAAGAAATTAAATTTATTTGGATAGAATAATGTGATCTTTGTTTTCATGAACCGAATAAGATATTAGTGAATGCTCTATTGTTGGCCTTGGATTTCATAAAGAATTAGTTTCTCATCTATAGTGATGCTTCATTGTAGGGACTTGGTTTCATTTTGATGCATAATGGTCATGTAATTTTTTATCCTTTAAGGAAATTGAAACCTCATGAGTTAAATTTTATTAAACATTATTTGGAATTAGAATATGTGGTTTGATTTTTTTGAAAATTTGGAGGCAACATTTATATAGATCAAAATGTGGAATATACACTGGCCATAAATGTCTGAAATATATATTAAATAAGAATTAATTAAACATAAGGCAGATAAGATTTGTATAATGGATAATGGATTATGATTTCATGATCAATTAATATACATGATAATAAAACCATGTTTCTGAAGACCTTAGTAAAAAAAATATATCATTAACCATGATATGTATGGAAGAAGACCCCTTGATTAATGATTTGATGGATTTTGTCTTGGAAGTTGTTGGTTTGTGAAATTCATCTTTTTTGTTTCAAGTGTCAGTGATGTCATCTCTATTAAATGAAATAATGAAATCGTATAAGAAGAAGATGAGTTAAAGAAAAAGGTATAATAGGTGAAAAGGGCTATCTTTATTAATTTAATGTTGATAATGATTGTGTTTTGAGATTTTGGAATAGATTATGTGATCATTATGATTTCCAAATGAAGAAATAATTGTTTTCTATATCTCATAGTTCTCTATTTTTAGTTCATCATGGAATTATTAATATATACAAGGACTATTTTGAGTATTACTGGTGATACTGGATGAAAAGGGATATTGCATATTTTATCATTAAATGTTTGACATGTATACAGGTTAAAGAAGAGAGACAACTACCATAAAGGATGATTCACCCATTTCCAGTGCCAAAGTCAAAAAGGGAAAATATATATGTGGACTTCTTGGTAAGACTACCAAAAACATCTCGAGGTAATAATTCTATTTGGGTTATTTTTATTGGATAACTAAACCTGCACATTTTATTTCTATTTTAGATACTATGTATTTGCGTCACATATCTCGACTATACCATAAGGATATTTTCAGGTTACATGGATTTCTTCTTTCCATTATATCTTACTGTGATCCCAGGTTCACTTATAACTTTTGTAATGTCCTTCAGAAGTTATTGGAAATAGAAATAAATTTTAAAAATTATTTTCATTCTCAATCTGATGGACATAATGAGAGAAAAATATATAAGTTGTGTGATATTATTCGATCATTCTCAATGGACTACCAAGTAGTTGGGATCAACATATTTCTTTAGTTTTGTTTTCTTATAATAACATTTTTCATTCTAATATAAAAATGGAATCTTTTGAGGAATTAAATGGAAAGTGGTTTCAAATACTAGCATTTTGGGATGAATTCAGGGAAAGAATGTTGATGGGACTATAATTATTATAGAAAGTAGCTGGGAAAGTGATGATGATCTAGCAACACATGAGGACAAAAAAATTAAGGAAAAAGTTATGTAGGGAAGAGGAGTATAGAATTTTCTTTTCGAAGTTTCTAATCAGGGTTTCCTTAAAATATCACGATTGAAAAGTGTTTTAAATTTTGGTATGAAAGAAAATTTAATTCCCTAGTTCATTGTACTATATGAAATACTATGTAAATTTGGAACATTTTCCTACCAATTGGATTTTCCACTGATTTTATCTCTGGTACCCAATTCTTTCCATATTTCAATGTTGAGAAAGTATGTTCCAGATTCTTCTAAGGTGGTGATCCCAAAATTAGTTCAACTGAAAGGGAAACATTCTTATGAAGAGAAATGATTCAAATTATTTATCATAGAGATAAAGTATTATAGGGAAATGAAATCCACTAGGTAATGGATTTGTGGAGAAACCACATGGTTGAAGAATAAAACGGGAAACTGAAACTGTTATGAGGGAAAAGTACCCTCACTTGTTTAATAAGTAAATAAAAACTGTGAGGACGTAATTTTCATAACGTGGGTATAATGTAAAAACCTAGGTACTTCTAAAATAAATTTTTTTCATTTTGAAATTAAATATTTAAATTCATTATAAATTTATAATAAAATAATTAATTATTATTGAAATTAAGAAATTTATACTGATGGAATAGTTGCATTACATTAAAAAAAGTAACATGACCATTAGGAATATTAATCTATACAATAGAAGAGAAACCTCACCTAATAATGTATAAATAAAATTTAACCATTCTATAAATGAAAATAGGAAATATTTTTATCCTTGAACAAGTGAATAATTTTTTTCAGAAAATTATAAATTTAGTGGTGGTATTATTATGGGACAAAAGTATTTAATTACAATTTAATGATTAATTAAATATTTTGAATGAAAATTTATTTTCATAAAATATAATCACAAATTTTTATTTTTTTTTCTTATGGTTATATTATAATTTTATGAGACATTGATTAATTTTTTAAGGTGTTATAAAATCAGTTATAGATTTAAAATTGTTATTTTTGAAATAAATTTTTATTTTATTTAATAATAAATTTTATCATATTTAGAAAATAATCTTCGATAAATGGATTTCTTTTCTGAAATTTTCTCATTGAAAAATGGTCAGGGTGAAATTTTTGGATTTTATTCTAATACATAAATTTTTGTGAATAGTGAAATACGATAATTTATGAAATAAGAAAATACAATAATTATGCAGTCTTGGATGAGATATGATAATGTAATCACATTTTGTTCAAATTCACATTCCTTAATTATAATATTTAGTCACAAGATCCAACACTATTTGATGTATTGTAAAAAATAATAAAATAATGATTAAAATAATGGAACCACCCACCTCTACTATAAATACCCCCCCTCACCACCACTTCTCCTTACACCTCTAAATATTTGATAATTGAAAAAATTAATCCAAATACTCTTTAGAATCCACTTACCCACTTAAAAGTTTTAATTGTCTCACCAAAATTCTAAAACATAAGGCCTTAAGAAAGTTCAAGGAGGATGATTCAATAGTTCAAATCTTCTTTCATTTTCTCTGATTTCCTTTAAAATTATTTTTCTTATAATATCTTCACCTCAAATAATCCAAGAGTCATGAAAATTAATTTTTTTATATAATATATAATTTTATCATGTTTATGGAAAAATTTATCATCATACTTTTTATCCTCTCCCAATTATTCCAAAAAAAACACCATATGTGATATGTCGATTTACCGACATCGTGGATGATCTGTTTTCAATTTTCATTTCCGCCTTAATGCATGGTCATAAAACCATTTTAATGTTTGAAAAATATTTTTAAATTTATTATACATCCTGTTTTATGTACTGTAATGGAAATATATATATACTACTAAATTATATAATGAAACTAGTTTTTGATTATCGATGTACCGCTAATATGAAAACCCGTCTTTTTATTACGCACTTATAAATTATTTTTTACATAAAACATTCACTTGATAAAACATATAAGATTGAGAGGTCTAGTTTCTTTGGGGCATAGTAACATTTTCTAAAAACTTAAAACATTAAACCCAACATCTTATTGAAAACTTCTTTATGACCACTACATTCCCTTGTACTTAGCACTACATGGGATAACCTGAGGACATACATAAGAAAAGGGTGAGCTATAAATCCCAAAAAAATTGTAAAAAATAATTACATAAAGAATAAAATACATGTTAGGTAATAGAAATATAAATTGAGCATAAAATAACATGAACAAAAATGCATGATATAGCATGATTATCATAACATTGAAATTTGGCAACAACACTTAACATGTAATTAGCATGAGCCAAGGCTCATTGCACATGGAACTTGAGTAAATCATCGTTGAACTTGAACCTTGAGTAAACCCTCATTCCACATTAATTAGCATGATTAAACACCCATTTCACATGATGTATCATGATATAATAATTTACCCAATGCATTAGAGTGCTATCAGGGCACACCCTTCTTAAACATTTCATTTCATGTATAATTATGCCACATGGATCATACAACATGGATTCAATCATAATCATTTATTCCAAAGTAAAGGGATATAGAATAAATATATAAATCTTTATAATCAATAAGTAAATCTTCATAAAGGTGAATACCCTTGATATAGAAATGGGCATCGTATTCACTACACAATGACATTGGCTTGGAAAATCAATGCAATTTTGGCAATGTAACGAAGTGATGTAAGCATTCATAAAAATGGTTAGTGGGTGATAAATGGGTGCCTCATCATATTTAAATAAATTTGATAGTATGGGTGTCATATATATACATGTCCCAACCTATGTAACAGAATTTAAGTTCATAATACAAAAACATTACTTGAATGTAAATGAGGAGAGGGAAATTCCTTACAAAACATTGGCATAGTAATGGTTGTAAATAGAAGGCATTAATAAGAGATAAAGGGGTATCCCATCATTAAAACATAAATATGGATGTATAGGGGAGGTTTGATATCATACCCTAACATTTATAATTGAAAATAAAAGGAAATAAAAATATTAATAAACTTGGATAAAATGATAATGGAAGGAATCCCTTACTTGGAAGTTTGATCCCAAAGGCTTCAGAGGGGCTTGAGAGAGGCTTCTTGGGAGCTCGAGGCACCTTGGGAGGACTCTAGAGAAAATATTTCAGATGTTAAATGAAATTAAAAGTCATTGAGTGAAGATTATATGGGATCTTGGGTAGGATTATATAGGAAAAGATGGGGAATTCATTATTATTTAGGTTTGGGAAACCGCACATTAATCTAATCAGAACCACAAACTAGCTCTTGGGGTTTGCCTATGGATTTTGCCAAAGCGGAGTGGAAGAAAATATTTTATATGGCCAATGGCAGAAATTCTTAAAATAATAGGTTTGCTTAAGTGGAGGTGAGTCACACTAGCAAGGAAATAAATTTAAAAAGCTAAAATGTTTTATAAGTCTTGGAGGGTCCACTAATGGTTTGTAAAATAAATTAAACAAACCTAAAATATCATTATATTAATGGTAAAATATATATTGGCCAAAAATAATGTTTATTGTATTTTATTACATCACTATTGGTTTTTTATGATGTCATAAAACATATTATATATTTAAACCGTATTTAATTTTTACCCAAAAAATCAACTATCTCAAAAAAATATTAACAATTTACCATTAAATAATTTTACCGTTGTAATTCCGAAAATAATATTCATTTTATCTAAATAATTTTCTAAATATGTGAATTTTTACTTTTTAAATAAAAGTCGACATTTATCGAAAATTCATGGGTTTTGATAAAACGGATTTCAAACCTTAATAAAAATTAAAATTGTATTCATAAAAATTATACGATCGTTTATAATTAATAAAATTAATTTCATAATAATAATATTGTATTAAAATATTATTTAAATCAAAAATCCATTAATTTATCAAAATAGATTTCTTAGTTTAATATTAACTAAAATACTATTTGTTCTTTAAAAACTATTTACAATGTAACAATAATAAAATGAATGTTAATTCGTTATTATATACAAAAATAATGAACATAATTGTAGTGATAATGTCTTGTTAGATAACCCCTTATAACACCGGCATAAGAACGAAGGGTAAGTTTTGTGACGGTGACAGACTCTTGGGGTGGCTCGGATGACATTTCTTGTGTTGTAATCTCTATCAATGTCAAATTCTCCCATTGGAGGTTCTATTAAACCTTCACATGTTAAAGCTCAGATTGAGCTTTCTCAAGAGCTAAGCCCAATGATACCACCTTCTTTCTGAGCTCCGAAAAATGTGCTTCATACGGGGCAAGTCTACTAGATGAGGTCATTGCTTCCTTTGTCTGAGTAAATTGGATTTGTCAAAGCCCTATATTTATACAAATCATGTGATCACTATTCAATGGCTATATTAACAACGGTCACAATTCCTATTGGAATATTTAAATCCAAAACATAAAACCAAATAATTGCATACATTTTACATAACTATAAGAAGACAATTAAATAGACCAAGATGAATATTAATTAATGAATTTTTTGGTCGTTAAAATCTTCCCCCTTAAGAAATTTTTCCCTCAAAATTTTCTCTTCATACACTAAAATAGATGTGGGTAACTATTCTTTATCACTTCTTCTGATTCCCACATCGCTTCTTCAAACTTTTTGTTTTTCAACAACATAGTGATGTGGGGAATTATCTTATTTCATTGAAATTTTTCTCTACAATAAATGATCTTCACTGATTTCTCATCATAATAATGATCATACAATATCTATACTACCTCATAAGATAGTACATGTGAAGGGTCTGTTATGTACATCATTAAGAGGGATACATGAAAGACATCATGTGCTTTCGCCATGGTAGGTAGAAGTGCTAGTCGATAGGCCAAAACCCCTACATGATAATGAATCTTGAAGGGGCCTATGTACCTAGGATTTAACTTCCCCTTCTTTTCAAACCTCATGAACTTCTTCCATGGATATATGCGTAGAAAAACCATGTCTCCAACCTTCAACTCAAGGTTTCATCGACGATTATCCGTATAACTCTTCTTTCGTCTTTGGGATACCTTGATATGCTACTGAATTGTTTTCACCCCCTCCACCATTTCTTTGACCATTTTAGGTCCTATCAGCTTACGCTCACCGACGTCATCCCAACACTCTGCAGTTTTTCACCTTTTCCCATAAAGATATTTTTATGGTTCCATTTGGATGCTTGAGTTGAAACTATTATTATAGAATAATTCAACCTATGGAAGATATTGGTCCCATCCTCCATTGAATTCCATAGAAAATGTTCTCAACATATCTTACAGTTTCTGAAAAGTTCACTCAGATTGGCAAACTATTTGAGGATGATACGTTATACTGAAGTTCAGTTTAGTGCTTATATCATGTTGGAGATGTTTCCAGAACATCGAGGTGAATCAAGGATCATGATCGAATACAATTTATAGTTGCACTCCTTGCAGTATTACCACTTCTTGGATGTAAATTCATGTAAGTTGATCCAATTAGAATTACTCTCTAATCGCTATAAATTTATATGTCTTCGTAATCTGATCCAAAATGACCCATATATTTTTGTTTCCTCTAGATGTCTATAGAAGTCTAATGAAAAAGTACATGGTAATGTTTTCCCACTTCCATGTTGGTATTGGTAGTGGTTTCATCATCCCCTTTGTCTTTTTCTTCTTAGCCTTCACATGAGGACATACCAGGAACTTTGACGTATATTCAGCAACCTCCCTTTTCATATTATCCCACCAAATGTTTTCTCAGAGATCTCGGTACATATTCATGCTCTTCAGGTGAATATAGAAGGTAGATCTTTGTGGGCCATTCAGAAACTCCTTCTTTATCGTTGGATTGGATAGTACATATAATTGGGACCAAAATATCACAATTCCATTCTTTTAAATCATGAACTTTAGGATTTCTTATTTCTGATAGCTTCCACCCTTTTCATAATTTCTTCATCCTTTCTTTGAGCATGATTTATTTTCTCCAAAAGGGATGATTGAGTAATTATTTGAGAAAGTAATGATGATGTCCATACCTTAAGGATTCCCATGCCCATCCTCTGCAAATCTAAGACGATTGGATCCTTCTCAATTCTCATTAATAATAGAATCACTGGATTCTTTCTACATAGAACATCTGCCACCTTGTTCGCTTTCCCATGGTGGTAATGGATTGAGAAATCATAATTCTTGATGAGTTATATTCATCTTCGTTGGCTCATATTAATCTCATTCTATGTGAATGTATATTTGAGGCTCTGGTGATCAGTATATATCTCACACATCTCCCCAAAGAGATAATTCTACCAGATTTTCCACACAAAGATCATAGTTACAAACTCTAGATCATGTGTGGGGTAGTTTTTCTCAAGGATTTTTAGATTACTTGAGGTGTAGATTACCACATTATCATTCTTCTTCAACACACAACTCGGGCACTTCATCAAGGAATCACTAAATACCACTCAATGTTTTCCACTCATGGGTAATGTGAGCACGATCATAGTAATAAGCCTCCTTTTAAATTCTTTGAAGATCTCTTCAAATTCATCACTCCAAGAAAACATTACTCCCTTCAGAGTTAGTTTTGTAAGAGGTTTCGACAATCAGGATAAATTTCTCACAAATCGGCGATAATATCCAACTAACCTCAAGAGTCTATGAATATCTGTTACCATTATTGGCCTCATCCATCCCTCAATTTTTGTTCCATTGGGGGGATCCACTGATATCCCTTTTCTTTTAATGATATGACCCAAGAATGAGACCCCCTTCAACAATAACTCACACTTGTTGTACTTTTCTTAGAGCTTCTCCTTCCGCATAATCTCATGTATAGTTCTTAGATGCTCCTCATGATCCTCCTTGGGTTTGGAGTATATTAGAATATCATCTATAAAAAAAACCTAAAATATGTCAAGGTAATCTCTAAAGACTCTATTCCTCAATTCCAAGATGATAATTGGAAAATAAGTTAATCCGATAGTCATTACTATGAATTCATAATTCCCATATCTTGTATAAAAATTAGTCTTGGGGATATCTTCCTTCTTCACCTTTACTTGATAACATCTGGACCAAAAATATACCATGGAAATTTATTGTTCTCAACGTAGATGATCAAATAAGTCATCAATTCATGGAAGAGGATACTTTTTCTTTATCATGATTTTTTTAGCTCATGGTATTCAATTAAAAGGTGCATTGATCCATCCTTCTTCTTGATGTAGAGGACTAGTGTACCCTATGGTGAAGCACATGGGAGTATAAAACTTTTATCAATATTCTCCTGTAGTTGTTTTTTCAGCTCCTCAAACTCCACAATATCCATTCTATAGAGATTCTTGGGTATTGGAAACACCCTAGGTATAAGGTGAATTGAGAATTCAACATTTATTTTAAGAGAGAGACCAGGAAATTCCTTGGGAAACACTTCAGCGAATTCCCTCAAAATAGGCATCTATTTAAGGATTGTTTCATCCTTAGACTCAATAATCTGAGCTACATACACATGTTCTTAGGGCATTAATATCCATGATTGAGATGATGGAACTAAACAAGATTCATCCTCCTCCTAGAACTTGTATAGAATCAGGGGTCGATTGTCCACATGAAGAGTGATTTCCCTCTCATGACAGTTGATGTTCTCTCTATATAAGGAAAGTCAAACCATGCTAATAATTGAAATAAATTTCCCCAGAGGGAGTATTATTAGGTTCTCTAGGAATCTCAATACACAAATTATGATAGGGGAAGAGTTATATTCATTGGATG
This sequence comes from Viscum album, assembly GCA_963277665.1. Taxonomy (NCBI): domain Eukaryota; kingdom Viridiplantae; phylum Streptophyta; class Magnoliopsida; order Santalales; family Viscaceae; genus Viscum; species Viscum album. The sequence goes on from OY728146.1 coordinate 1,039,597,037, forward strand.
CAATGATTTCCCTATTTTTCATACTCATCGACATCTTTACTTCCCTGATTTTTGGTGGTTTTGGGATTGTTCTACTAAAATTTCAGGATATAAAAGAATGTTTAGAACTATAGAAGAAAACCCTACCTTTAAATTTTTCATTTTGGTTCTACACTATCCGGTATATACACAAGTTTTAGTATCTTAATGTATTAACACATAATGGGTAATCCAAAGACAAAAAAAGATGGGTTATATATTACATTTATTTCTTTATCTTATGAATATATAAGCTTCAATCTATGTTTTCCATGATCTACTTTATAACATGTATTCTTAGAGGAAATTTTTTTAAATTATATTAATAATGGTTCATACTAATCTTTTTAATTTACTAAAGCATATCCTCGGGGACTGTCGCATCCAAGAGTGCAGAAAGGCCCATTGTCGTGTACAAGGATACCCCTGGTCAAGCCCGAAACTCCTTGTCAGAGTTTTCAATTATAGGTACATCTTTCCCAGAGATGCCTCTACCTGCTCATATCCATACCGGGATGTATTTTCCAGATAAAACACATACTCAATACTCACCAAAATTTATGGATGTTTTTATTATACTTAGTCTTACCCCTAAGACATTCACTGGGGTATTCTAATCCTAATCCCAAACATTACTAAACCTATCATCTGATACCAACTATGAAAACCCTTCTTTTTATTAGACACGTAGACATGATTTATTAGATAAAACCTTCAATTGATAAAACATATCAGACCAATAGGTCTAGTGTCTTTGGGGCTTAGGAACATTAAATAACAACTTAAAATTAGAAGAGAGTTGAACTGGAGATCCATGGAGGTTACCAAAGTTTATAGTCCCCTTAATTCCTTAAATAATGGCCTAAAAATTACCCAGAGATCAAGGGAGATGCTGAGAATGTAAGGGGTTCAACCCTTGGTCTGCACTAACAAAAAAGGAAAAAGAGGGAAGATTTCCCTACTTCATGTTTAAGGGGAAAATGTATTTCCCCCTTTTAATCCAACTAAATATCTAATGTAGGCCATCAACTAGCTAGTGGTTACTAGAAATAATAGATAATATTACCAAAATACCCCTACAAAATTTGTGGGGCCTACTATTCATTGAGTTTCATTATTAAACCCTGCCTATAATGGCCACCTTGAATCCCCTAGGAATCCTTAAAGCCTATAATAATCTTCTAATAATCTGTATGAGGGCAGTTCAACACTAATAATTTGATTCTAAATTCAACATCTCATAAAGACCCTAACTCTAAAATGAATGTTTCAGATTCCCTCAATAATTTTTAGACACTTACGGAAATGAGGACTTACAATATCTATACCGTAATACTTTTAATCCTTGATATGTATTAATGGACATCCATACAAAAAATGGCATGTATCAATTAAAGACTCCAATTTAAAAATTCATATTATATACTTAAATTCTCAACATTCTTATTTACCGCAACCATGATTTTTATGTTTTTTACTTCTCAATAGAATAATATAACACTCATATCATTCAAAATCATCATTATGGAACTCCATTGTTCTCATCTAACTCAATACACCCATGTGTCATAAATCGAAAGTTCATCCTACCTAAGGCATTCTCCACCCTATGTTTTTTATTATACCAAAAGTTTATAATGATATGGTGCTTCTACCTTTGGAATTTCATTTCAATGTAGAGGAACCACATTCTATTGGAATGTCTATCCTAGTTTCCACTGTACCACTCTAGATCACAATTGAGAATGAATTTTACTAATATGCATAATTTATCATTTCCCAAACAAAAATAAAATAAACATATATTTTTCATCCACATAATGCTAGGAGTGCACCATATTTTTTCCAAAGATACTAGTTTAATTACAAAAACAATCCTATTATAAAAAAATGATATGTCTGTTGTATTTTTAAATTCACCCCATAAAATTGAACTTAAATGACTTATTTTACATCCTTTGGTCAACCCTACTTGATGGATCACCACTTCACCTATCAATTTTCTATCGAGACACCAAATTATGATTCCATAAATATGAGACATTCCATGATTACATGAACATGCTCCCAAAATTTAAAACCTTTCTTCTGGTTAAATCCCATTTTTGAACTCTCAACTAGTCAAAAAAACTCGTTCATTCTCTGTCAAAATGAGGTAATTGAGACTACCAATCCAATCATGCTAGAACCAGAACAACTCATTCCAATACTAAAGATAACACTTGGACACCTTTTTAAAGAACATATGATTGTAAACCCAACATTCATTGGGAATTTCATATGAATCTAGACCTTTAACCCACCGACATAAGCATTCCATAATGTTCATACCAATCAACTCAAGCATCAACTAATAAACATTCACTGTTACTTATTCTTATCCCATAGAAATATAATCCTCAAAACTAATGAAAATTCATCTAAATTCTATTTCACACCATCAATGGTCTATGGTAGACTCCCCATCATATATCTTACCCTATATTATACCTCATAAATAACATCAGTGGGTTACATTAGCACATGTGTGTCACTCATCATGAGCCACAATCACATCACCCCATAAATACCTAACAATTATTCAACATGATTATTCATACACCCATACTAGATCTAATTATAATTCATACTTTATCATGGAACAACATCATAATTTAAATTTAAAAACAAAATTTATTATGCCATCAATCATTTCATCAACTCCATTGGTCTTTAGTTCTCACTTGGTCAGTCATAGATTAAAAAATTTAGTAGATAATACATGAATCATGCATGTAAAATTTCATTCTCATCTAACGTAGAAGGGTCTATGAAAACATACCTCCCAATAACATCACCTGAATCATGCTCCCATTAGTTTCATCCCCAAAATAAGTTGACATGCCTCAACCACTAACCACAGTCTATATCATGGTAGTTTGTTAGTCCAATCACATTTTTTGTAATGAACCAACACCATTATTGTAATAAGAATACACACATTCTCTCACCTCATTAATAAAAAACCAAAAGACAATTAGACCATCCCCATGAATAGTATTTCATATGAATCCAAACTCAACAAAATTTATAAGCATTCAAGGTGGACCACCTAAATAAATATAATGGTATAATTTTGACACTTTAATAACATGATATATCCACTCATGCATAAATATCATCCAATAGGAATCTACCCATTACTTTAAACTTATAAGAAACACTCAAGATTAGGCTAACCCCTCTATTGGATTACCATGAATGAAAATAGAAACTACCTCACTAACCATGGGGTTGTATCTAAGGGACTCCAATTCCTCCCAAATATCACAAATTTAAGTCTCACAACATCATATCTCTGAGTAAACCTCATGTTCCTATCTCAATACCCATGAAAAAACATATTGTTTCCCTCTAAAAGGTCTCAATTATAAATAATTTAGGTTCTTCATGTAAATCCATCATCCTACTAGGAAACTTATTCTTACAGATCATCTATTAAAATAAAAGAACCCTCATGAATCCTAACCTATTTAGAAAAGTTTTATATATATAATAGTATCATACTATACAATTTGTGCCATGTAAACCACCAACACACAATTTTTTTGAATAGAGTTGCATTCCAAGCTATATGGGAACATTATCTATAGGATGTTACTGAAATACTAAATAAAATAACTTATTTATCTTTTCAAAACAAAAATTAAACATACACTCAATGTTTTATCCCTAAGGAATCACATTCCAATACTGATATATTAGGATCATCATATATTACGAGTGATAAGTGATTGTATCTTCATTAATAAGACACATTATTTCATAGATCCACATAACCTACCACATTAAGAAAGTAAAAATATAGGTCATCCCAGCTAAGTTGAATTCCTCCAAGTACTTAAATAGGAAAATTACATATGAGAATTTGTTGGAATTATATAAAAAATATACTTAGTCATCAGTCAAAAAAACCATAATAAAAGTCATATATGACATGTGGGTGGTATGGTAAAAATATGATGCATGAATATCAGTCTCTTTCCAATGAATAAATATAAAAAAACCAATAATATATTAATAACCTAAAAATCCATTTTACTCACCTGAAGTGAAAATCATAAACACTATAACATAAAAAAACAAAATTACATCCACATACCCCTTGTAACATAGAATTCTTATTATAATAAGTGTTTTCAATGCACCAGTATTATGTCCTTTATAAACTCTAACACATCCCTATATATTTTAGATACCTTATCCCAAATAGTAAGAAAAATAAAAAATATACACTAATACCACTTTGTAGTGTCTTTGGTCATAGGTCACTTGAATAGTGCCCCATACCAGTTTTACATAACACCACAAACATGAATCCCGATACAATAAAGGTTTTCAACTAGTTGTGGGGGTCTATGGTATTGTCATGGGGAGACAGTTCCCCATGATTAGAGGTCTCAATAATGGAAAGATAACCAAATATCATATTATAAACATAATAATTAGAGTACATAGGATACTAAAGACAACCCAATCTGTAAAAACATGCAATCTAGAAATAGTATAGTTATATAAGGATGATATCCCACAAGTCCAATCACATGTAAAAATAATCACATAATAAAAAATAATGTACAAGTATTATAGAATCAACTACATTTCTGAACCTCTCCTAAAACCTAGTATTCAATACCACTCAAGTTTCATAACTAAATCGTTAACAACATATTGAGTTACTAACCAAATTCTTTCTATAACTGGTGATAAATCTTCTAGGATTACCAATATTACTATAAACCTGGGAAATGATTGAGTACATAAATAACTAGAAAACCACCAATATAGTCAATTATAAAACTAGTATATATAATAAATACGCATATAAAAGGCTCACTGGGAACAAATAAATAATCTATGGTTAATAAATAACACTAATATTACCTAATTCGTTAAGTTCTTGGGTGTCTCTCAGGACATCATGATGGTTTCTTCAATGATAACCTCTTAGGAGGACTAATTCCTACCATAGTACTAGTAAATGGTATTTGTCCTTAGGATGAAGACTCTAATCATAGATAGTTTCCTTAGTAAATGTCAAGAAGTTTCTATTAATTTCAATATGGATATAACAACATTATAAAATTGGATCTATGGGTGAAAACCATGAATTCATAAAGCACATTCTCAATGAGATAAACAACTCATCATCAATAGAACAACATCTAGATATTACACTTCTTAAGACTAAATCCAAACTATAGTTATGATAAATGGATCAATACTAATTCCTTGTCATTCTAAGAAATAACTAAATCAAAACCAACTCTTTTTCACACTTCTAAATGGTCATATGCTAGGAATTTTGGGAATCTATATCAATAATATGTAATAACATCATGATCAACTATCCAGATCATAGGGATGACCTTGAAATATAATCATAATAATTTTGATCATAATAAAATCATAACATATAAATGGAAGGTTCCTCGACATGATATGAATATTACAGGAAAATGGCTTCTAGGGTGTTCCTTGTAGATCTAAGGTTGAATTTTTGGTGTCTTAGACATTATTCCATGCCTCCACAGCTATATCTAAACAATCAAATCTAGGCATCCTGAAATACATCATCACATACAAGTCATATCACTCTAGTATCACATGAGGCACAAAAATGGATCCCATGAACTACCTCTAGGTATCCCAATAATTCCATCGCATATTTCAAAATACCATAGTATGGGTTAAAGTAATCCCTCTTATTATCCTTTTTCTACATCCAAAGTAACTAAGTAAAACTATAAATAGAAATTAGCAGTCGACGGAATGCCTAATCCCATAACTTTTATCCACATCCCCTTGAGATCACATCATTGGTATGGGCTCTAGGATTATACTCACTAAAATATATATGAATTCATATTTACACTCTATCACTAATGTTACATGTCATTGGGGAACCAATTAAGTCCCTCTAGAGTCACATTGAGGCCTCCCCGGCCTCCTTGGAAAGTAACAACTGGGAGTTGGCCTTACGCCCATTAAATTTCCCTTACCTATTATGTATTCCTAAATAACCAACTCATCTACCATTAATTTTATATTCTAAACACCCAATTATTCACATCCCATTGGGGGTGTAATATAAATACCATGATCATCACAATTATCTAGATGTCTCAAGGTTATCTCTCATAGACAGACCCATCGTCCATGCATCTTGATCCATCACAAACCACTACCTAGGGTCACTATGTCACGAATCACATTATCCACTAAATATTATTCATTTATATTTAATTATTTCACATTAATCATGGCGTTACAATATACCAAGGTTCATGGGTAAATTTATAATCTTTTCTATAGGTAGGTGAGATGTCCAGTAAAAATATGTGGGTCTGTGGGACCGTCAAGACCTTGTGCATTTCAATAATTGGCTTATTATTTATTAAAAAAATTAAAAATTTATTGGCCCCAACACCTAAAGTGGTTAGGTCGTGCATATCACATTAATATATTAATGCTAATAATATAATAGGAATTATGAATAAGAATCACCAACCAGAAACCAAATTGATTCCCCATTTTATGGTAACTCGACAACACACGTCGATGCTCACCCAAACCAACAAGCCATTATCCAAAATAATCAACACCCTTAACCATAATCAAAATTCTAGAATAATCACTTATAAAAAAATTATAATTATTTAAATAACTATAACTACTTAAAATGGTTTTTTTTTCAAAAAACACTTTTGTGGGATAAGTGGAAAACATGAAAAGTTCAGAATAAAATGTCATAAAAAACTATATAAAATTAATATATCATTGAACATGATTATTATATTATAATAATCATTCACCTGATATAATATCCATTGAATTTTGTTTTTCTTCATATCTGGAACACCCTTTATAATATATTCAAAATTATACCTTATCTTGTCCCAAGTTTTAATATTCTCCTACAAATCGATCTTACATTAATTGATGCATCATGTTAAAATGTGATCTTGTTTGTATATCCACACCATTTCTTGTCATTATAGTAAAATTGAATCATTATCCCATTCATCATATTAACATCCTCCTGTGAATCATAATTCTACAAATCCAACTACATCATTTTTTTTCTTAACGTAGAGGACAACATTCAAACATGTTTCTATTTTACACTTCCTCATTTCCTTATCTTCTCCTCAATAAATCAGAAAGAATTGATTTTTGAGACATTTAGATATTCTTAGTGACTTTATGAAATTCATGTTCATAAACACTAACACCCAAAACCATGGATCGGCCCTTTACCTAATCTAGGGATCCTATCGTGTCACCAACCTCCTCTTTCCCTTTAGAATCACCACACAACCCTTTATTTTTCACCATTATGATTAAAAACATTCTTATAAACTTGATAATATATAGTGACCTTAGATTTTGGTTCCATTTTAACATCATGTATTTGGGAAGACCTTTTCTACAGGGTTTTAAAAAGCATAATGTAGTCCTTACACCCTTTAGATTTATTTCCCTTGAGCTTAATTTTTCTCCATGTGTCATACATACCCTTTATCGCTTTCTTTATCCCGGGGATTTGAATTACAATAAATTGAATTACATCTACATTATCCAATATTAATTGAATCAATATATCATCACCTAACTCAATCTTAAAGAATCCTTAAAAATAAATTTTTTTCCTTCTCAGGAAGAGGAGGTTGGATTTAAATCTAAGACCATGTTTAACCTTATCATTTTGATGTCTCCATATTCAATTACACTTCTTTATTATCCAGACCTCCAACTTCTATTCCATCAAATTGGTTTCTCATTTTAAGTGTATGAATAATCTTTTGGGTTGAATCTTATTCATTTTATTCACCCAGACCAACTTTGGTGTCAAGGTGACCTGTATTAAACTTTTCTCGGGAATTCAAATGGATGTTCCTTCCTCACATTCTCCCTTTAGAAAAGCTTCACATGCAGAATAATAACCAATATGAACTTCGTCCTCATAAGATAAAGGTTATGGGATGAATGTTTATAAGTTTGAAGAAATTTTTTTATAATGTCCCTCAATCCTCCCTGACCAAAAATAAATGAAACCAATTTATATTATTCCTTTAGACCTGCACTATAAGTGGAATCCATAACCTTGTCACCTAGAAATTTATTTTCACCCATAATATAAAAAATATTATTATAGTGATTATTGAGATCGTTGAATCAAAATGAAGTCAAGTTACCAAATATCTTATAAAAGAATACAAATCAACCCATGTGATGAAGATAAACAATTGAGTTTATTGAAACTCTTCCCCAACTTTATTCCAAACTAATTCTGTTGGATTTCGGGAAACATAAAAATCATCAAAAAATAAAGGGGACATAGGATAGAAAATAAAAATAGTTATATTGTCAAAATATAAATATCGACCAACCATATTCACTAACACTCGAATGACCTAATGATTCTAAAATGGAAGATATATTTTTTAGAAAACTAACCCACAGTGTCACGGTTGGAGTATCGTGTTTCATGTGAAAATAATAAAATCATCTATATAAGAATAAATGGGATTTATTATAGTTATGGGGATCATATGACTGGGCTAGGATGAAAGCAATCTTGGATTAAAAAGATTCATTATGTTCTTATTGTAGAGGATTCCAACAGTAAATCCTTCCTATAATCCCAAAGATCTAAAAATAAACCTATCGAATGATTCGACTGAAGGGTAATAATGTTTGAAGCACAACACCAACAACTTATTCAGAAGATGTGATTATTTATTAGTATTTGTGAATGAGAGTGAAAAATCAGGGAAACATTTGGCAATGTCTAGTAATTTAGGTCTGATAAAAATCTCGAGGAAGTGAATAAGTAAATCTGGATTAAATAAGTGGATAAAGGAATGGGGTTGAGACCTCGTGAATGACATTGATTGTCCCTACCCCAATAGATGAGGAGGGTTGGATGCATTTTCCATCACTAAATTTTTCATAGAGATTAGAATACAGTATGATTGAAATAACATCAAACCAACATAATTAACTAAAAATAACTTTACAAAATTTTACATATAAAATTAAATTGGTATAAATCCCTATAATTTAATTTTTTAACCATATCGTACTTGAAATATGACCAACCACTCAACAAAAAACTATGGATTATTCTTAATCATGTAAAAAAATACCTAATCAATAGAACTGGTAAAAATCCCAAATTTATTTAATTTTTTTTAAAACCATTCAAAAAAATTTAATAGTGATGTAGTTCATCAGAATAACACGTGGCCTCAAACAAATTATATCTCAAGACATCAATTAAGTAAATAGAGAAAACCCCTAATGAGAAACTCTAATTAAATATTTATTTATTTGGTGAATCACTAATCTTGTATATGTATATATTATCATGTTAGATGGTTATTCATTGATTCTAAAAAAACACTACATAACTGAAAAGGTTTAGATTCATTGGAAGATAGATATATAAATCATCTAGTTTTCATGATAGATGTTAAACATCACCCAAAAATATATTCTCACATAGTACATTTATTAGAAATACACTACATAAAAATTTTCTACATATAATGGGGAAATGAACTATAATAATGGGTTATATAATATAATCAATATGGGTTTCCATAAGATATGTGTAACACCCCTAGATTTTATGAAAAATATTCTTTTAATTTCATTAATGTCTTGTGTTTTATGCTACACCAAGATTACCTTGCGCTATACACAACACCGTATTAGCTTGCAGTATACGCAACACTATTCATGGATCGTGTTACACACAATTTTGATAAAAGTTATTCTACACAACATTGAGTATATATATATATATATATTCAATGTATAAATGGTTGGATTATGTTATACAAAACAACGAAGGATTCTTGCACAACATGCAACCCTGACTTGGCTTGCATTACACGCAATCGCGACCTTCTTTGATAGCGTGTGTTGTACGCAATACCGGGTGTTACTAAACAATGATATATTATTATAATATTATTATGAACTAGCCGTTATGAATAGTATTAACTAAATTTTGAATTTTATAACATTATTATTCATCTTACACATTTTATAGAACATGTTATAAGAACAAAATAATTTTTTCGGGTAAAATAAGTATTTTTCAACAAATACAGTTTTGCTGCCTTTTGATGGCGCACCCACATTAAATCTAGTTTTTGAAATGTTTATAAGTTCCATTTGACAAAATAAAATTATTCTTTGGAATCAAGAAATAAAAATTTACTTTGGATAAATTTTTCATTATATTCTGATGACTTTCATATTTTAATGAATAGTAAAAACACGCTATATTTTAATTAAAAACAACTTTTTCATCATAATATATTATGTGGTTAAATTATAATATTGAATGATTTTAAAGTATAAATATAATATATTTTTACCATTTAATATAATTTATGTCATTAGCATTGATTCTACCTTGAATTCGTAGGATAAATCAATTCAATCTTTTGCAATGTTTTAAAGAAAAACCCATATTCTTTCGACAACGGGATTAATTTTAATTTAATTTCTGCAACTTTTGTGTATTGAATTTTGAAAAATTGATTCCATATTTGGAATCAGTGGATCCAAATTATGTTAATAAGCTACTTTTTATTTTTGGGAATTTTGAATAGTAACTACGGTAAATTTTATTTACCATAGTTAAAGGTAAATCAGGTAATTAAGGGTAAATATAATATTATAAAATTACCCTAACACATGTCAAAATCCTATTGGATGACTAAAAGTCGACCCATATCATCTAAGGGTCGGATTGGATTCATTTAATGGACTCTTTTCTATGAAAATAATTTAATTATTATTAAAACCAAAGAATGTGACAACATGTCACTTTCTTAAATCTTATAAGTATAATAATTTTAATTTAGTGATAAACTTCATGAAACTTCAAACATTAATAGTCTCCAGAAATATAATACAATTATATACATCATAGTAATTTATTTAGAATTTTTAGGGATTAAATAATTATCATTTATTATGACACAAAGATGATGTAGTAATTGTCTTACTAATGAAATATTGATATAATTGATGTTATAAATACCCAAATAAATGTAATTTAAGACATTTTATGAATTAAACTAATTTTATGGGTTAATATGAAATGGTATTATTTATTTAATTAACGTTTTTAGAAATAATCATTCTGTTATGATTTTCACAAAAATCAATTACTAAATAGTGACAAAATTGAAATAAAATCGTTTTTAAAACAAGTATTATATTATTAATTGTTATTTTATTCTTAAAAATATAAGGATCATCCAAATTACTTACATAAAGTTATATATATTAATAATAAACAACTTGTGGTTTGTTTGGATTTATATAGTATGTTTATTAACCTTATAGTATAAGAACACAAGAAGACACGGTAAAAGTAAAATTATTTAACTTAATGTTAAATCTAAATGATAAGGTTAAAATAGGAACATAAACTTGTCTAAATTCTATTTTATGGGAGTATTTAGACCCATACTCACTTTATCTTCTAAATAAATCAATTTTGAGCTATTTAAAACCGAATTTGACTTTATAATAAAATCACAGTTTTAGTTATTCCAAAGGTGCCCCTCTCCTCCCTTATAAAAGGGCACCCCTCCCTCTCTTCCTCACACAACTTTGAGCCTTAAAGATCGGCCAAACCCTTCCAAATTATCTTCTCCACTTCCCTAGAAACATCCTATAGGTTCTGGTATTCCTGAAAGACCAATTTTAGTACCCTAAGAGGAGGACTCAAAGAGGCGCTTCAAAGAAGAGGTAATGTCTGTTACCGATTCTTTCATCTTTATTTCTTCTTCCACTTCTTCTTCTTTAGTTGTTTCATTATGAAGTAATAAAATCAGTATAACTCCTATACTGATATGTTATTATAAGTATGAAACAACCCTATTTCGCCATATATCCATCCTACAGAAAAAGAAATCGCCGCGCGTGCGTACGTACGGAATACCGTCTCCACGCCGTGGTGTAATCTGTTTTTCCACCAACACCTTACATGGATGGGTATAATGGTGTAAATAATAACTATACATAGTTATTATAACATCATACTGATTCTGATATATTTTATTATCCACACCAATTCAATTCAATAATTATGGATATGATATCATCGCTCGTGTGTACGTACGGACTACCGTCTCCACGACGCGATGAGATTCATTCTCCACGTTAACCATTCATGAATGATTATAAAGTATATATAATAAGTAGTCATTAAATATATGAAATAATAATACTACTGGATTTACGTATATATATATTTATATCATCTACTTAATTCCACTCAATTCAATAAGGAAACGAAAATAACGTTCATGCGTACGTACGACCTACCATCTTCATAAACGGTGTATTTCTTTCCATTTATCGATCCATTATATATATGGATATTCTGAATATATATTATATATAAATCATGTTTTATATTCTGGAATTAAGTAATCATGATCTAAGTAATCATATGAATAATTACAAGTTAAAACACGAACGACAAATGAGACGATTTTACCCAAAACGCTACTTTAACATGAATTTACAAAAGAACGGTAAATATAAAGTCATAAGTGAACCATATATGATATAATAACAATGAATATGATTCTGTAATAAGTCAATGACATTATTTAAATCATTATACAGGAGGTTCGGACACTTACAATGCAAATCGGACCTAAGGTAAGGGAAAATATCACAATCTCATTTTTATCCTAGATTTTTTATTCTTTGGTATTTACTGGGGTGTATTTTATCATACACATCCATGTTTCCTCAATATGTAATATTATTTCCATCCAACTAAAATTTTTTAAATCCAATTTTACCCTTCGGTGAGTTTTTAGTAAAAGATATGAAAGCAATCTTTTGTCGTTTTTCGTACAAGGTACTTTTTGACTTTTCCGACAAAAGTATGATAAGAATGTTTTTTTAAACTTATACGGCATGAATGGATTTTTAAAACATTATTTCCAAGAAGCTTCCATTAAAAGTTTTCAAGTTTATTTTTAATCAACTTCTTTTACTTTATAATTGTACGACAAGTTAGGAAAGGAAAAGTGTTTTTGAAGCAGAAAGGATATTTTCTTCAAGAATGGAGTTCAAGTGTTTTATCAAAATTATTTTCCATCTAAGATAATATAGGGTTCTGTTTCTATCCCTATTATTTCATGGATTTGATTATGATATGAATTCTTTTATCCTATATGAATTGTTTTATGATGTCATGATGTTTAGGATTCCCATTTTTATTACATGGGTTATGACATGATGTATGGTTTATGATTTTGTGGCACACATAAGAATGGTATCATTATGAGATGGGTGGGACCAATATCTCCCTCCAATGAATTGGGTAAAGATTGTGTATCTCATGAGATAGACATGGCTGGAACGGTAGGTTATACCGGTTCAGTGAAACCGGACTGAAACGAGGGTGACTCGGTTCAGAAATAGACTTTTTCCACTAAGATAGTCTTGGAAATGAGTCTTTACTAATAAGAAATGATTCTCTATGATTATGTGTGTATGCCACAAAGTTTCATGTTTTAAGTTATGATTATTGGGGTTTCATTTCACTACTACGATTTATCCCATGTTATGAAATTATGCTCTCTTTTGCAGGTTAAGATTTCTAAAATGTTATGTTCTTATGAATATGATGTGATTGGTATTTCTTTTGTTTACCCTTACTGAGCATTTTAGCTCACCCTTTTATGTTTTCTTTTCCCCAAGATATAAATAAAGGTTTTAGGTAAAAAAAGGAAGATCTTTATGGGAGATGTTGAAGATCTTTCACCACGATTAGAAGATTATATTCTAAGTTTCAAAGACACTAAACTATTACGGTTTTTGTGTGTGTGTTTTTGTTATATACTAAGTATTCCTCAAAAGTAATGTAATGTCAATGTATGTCAAGATTTGGGTCTCTAAAATATGTCAATCAATGATTATACGTGAAAATAAGATAAGCATAAGTGTGTGATAACATGATCATAACAAATAATAATCATACCCAATTTGTTATCAGTAATAATAAATCATGTATTAAGTATTTATCCTAAAAAATACATAATTCATAAGTGTTTAGAATAAAAAATAATAAATAATGAACCATTAGAACATATTATAAGCATAAAACATAAGTTCGTTGCATACATATAAAATAGAAAACCATTTACTTGGTCAAGTATCACGGTCAGGGTTATCATAGTGGATTGGGTTCACTACCCACACCATCATTTCCTTGGTCAATATTCACTTCCAAAACTATCATAGTGGATATATTGCCTTACTGAATTGGGTTCACTCTCTATTCTAGACCTTCATATCTCATGATATATCCATCTTTACCCTATGCATTGGATGGCTATTTAATTTTGATCCTATATACAACACAATAGAAATCAAATATATATTTGACATAAGTCAATAATTAATTCATCATATAATCATATCATAAACAGTATAAATGAAATTATTTTCATAAATATTTCATTAATTCATCATAACACAAACCAATGAAAGGAAAAGGGTTTCATTAAGGTTTCATCATAAAATAATTTACCAATGGGAAATAAATAAATTACATAGGTGAATCATTAAATAATAATAATTATAAGACATCCAAAGAAAAAAAACATGATGGTATCATAATATCATATCACTAGTGTTGCATAAAAATACATATTACATTTTTAAATAGATGAATATTACCTTTAAAATATAAATCAAACAATTCTTTTATAACATGACAAAATATCCTTTTATTTTGATATAATTTCAATTAAAAACTCCAAGAATATTGAGAAAATAATTTACACTGAAAATAATTAATAAAACCTATATTGTAATAATAAGATCAATAAAAGTTCATGATGGTAGAAAAATATGTTAATGTCATGTACTTTTTTAAAAAAATCCTTTCACATTTTTTTGTAAAAATTTAAATTGACTATTTCAGAAGAATTTATAAATATTCATTTTTAAAACATTTAAAATAAAGTATATTTTAGTAAAATTTACTTTTTTAAAATATTTCATGTATAGGTAAGAACATTCATAATAAAATTTTGACGATAATAGACATAGAATAAAAAAACATTCAGCCAAAGAATAAATAAATAAAATTTTTATTTAAAAACATTATCTTGTTAATTTTAGTAACTAAGGGTGAAAAATGGTAAAAATACATAAAAATATAAATAAATAAATATATTAGAAGAAAATATATGTGTTTTAAAACAAATTACTCACATAATTTTTCTCAATCAAAATTCATGCATAAATAATCATTATTAAAATGAGATTGAAACATAAATACCACATCTCAATTCACTTCTTACATCATAAAAATTAAAATATAATTTATAATTAATATATATTTTTTATAAATATATATTTTTTATAAATATATTCATAAAATATATTCATTCATAACATACTATGTATCATTCCTTTAAAATTTTTAATTACACTTTTATTAACAATTTATTCATTAAAATGGATATTTGGGTGAAAATTTATAGGTTTTACATGCATGATTCAATTTGATAGCTCCATATATTACACCATTTCCATTATATCGTAATCAATATAATATTAAAAATTACAAAATTATTATATTTTCATCAAATAAAATTACAGTTATGCATATAAATTGGTGATGAAAATGAATTACATAAATTCATGGAGATTGTAGTCTGTATGTATAATTGAGTGATATTTAAACTATTCAATGGTTCAAAATAAAGAAACCTAAATAATAATTCTCAAATATGTAATCATTACTATAACATATATATTCATTAAAACTATCCTTGTTCTTAATAATTTAAAGAGTAAATGAAAAATTAATAACATTGGTTCATGGAAGTGGTAGTCCATCTATATGCATGAGTAACAATATAATTCTAAAATGAATTGAAAATTAATATTATTTTTTAGATATTATAATTCCATAAGAATAAATATTTCATAAATATCATAAAAGAAATTTTGGAGAGGTAGTCCACACATATGCACAAGAGATACTATCATTTCCTTTTTCTTGGGAAGGAATTGGAAAATAGTTAATCTCTCAACCTAATAACAATTCAGTAAGACACAAAATAAATTATCATAGAATTTATATTATTTATTTGTAGAATATATATAAATAAATTAAATTTAATCTACTTTTTTACTATTTATACGTTATCATTCTGAATCCAACTTTGTCTTATACCTTATTCCTCGAAAAGATTCTATTCTGAACAAACCAGGACTTCTAGGACAAGGGGATTGATGTTTCGAAGGTATTTCATTAGGTAGAATCAAATAAAATAGGATTTTGATGTTTAAGGAGATATTATATGTGGTATCCTATTATAAGTGGGATAGAGGATGCAGTTGGTTTTTTTAATTTTAATATTATAATGCCTTACTCAAGTCATCTGGATCAAACATTCATAATAATTGAAGGTATAAATGATAATATATAAATTCCAAGAACCAATAAAATTATAAAAAATATTTTATTATATTTTAATATTTATTTAATTGGATAAAAAACAACCCACCCACCCCCTAGTAAACTCATCTTATCCTAAAAAAATGGTAACACATTTTTACTATTTTAACTATTCATTATGACTAACCATTAATTTGACCTCATTAAATTATATTAGTTATTTTGATTAAAAAATTGAAAACTATTTTACAAGACTCAAATATATATTTTTCCAAAATTAATTTTTAAATATATTCATAGAACGGAATAAAACCATTTTTTGAAAAAAAAAATACAATTTTGAATTATAAAACATAGTTTAACTTCATTACATCTCATGATAAAACTATTAGATTACTATTAAAATATTTTATAGAATATGTTTTATAAAAATTAAATTAATATAATTTATAAATATAGATTAGTTTAATACATTGAGATAAAAATTCATTTTTCGTATAAAAGTATTGTTTAGAAAAACAACTCTTTTTACCTTCATATGAATTTATTCTAATTTCTATCCAATTTAAAACTATTGAGTTCATTTTTTGAATATGTAAAAATTAATTATCTATGATTTATTTAGACCAATTTATAGCCCAAAATTTTTTGTCTATGTGATAACCATCACATTAAATATTTATATTTTAATAGTACATCATAGATTATTTAAACACAGTGTTGCATGTAAAGCAAGATATCAGACAAAATTAAATTTATTTAAAGATAAATATATTATAAAATATTTATTTGTTACATTATACGCACTTATTATAATTTCTACCTCAAAATTTATTCACACTAATATAAACAACTTAGGATACTTCTTCTCATCATATCCTTAGGTTCCTAGATAACTTCTTCAAATTTATGGTTTCCCAACAAAAAAATTACCAACTGAGTGGTATTTTCTATAAAAAATCCTATATTTGATCTAGAATCTCCACCATTTGTTCCTAATAATAGAGATTATACTTCCATGGTTTAATTTTTGAGTTCAACATATGTGAATTATTAGGTATGTACATCCTCATGAAAGACACAAGGAACACGTCATGAAGATGAGAGAGATTCAGTGGGAGTGACATGTGATAAGAAACTATATGATCAATAATTTTTAAGTGAACGATATATATTGGATCTATTTTTAAATTAAATACAAATAAAATTACTTTATTATATGAAGAAATTAAAATTAATACCTTCTCACCAACTTTGAACTCCAAATATCATTGATGATTTTCAGTATAATTTTTCTACTGAAACTGTGATTAGCTAATTTTACACTAAATAGATATCACATTATATTCGATTTCCTCATCTATAACAAGTGAACATAGATTTTTATCTTCATATTTATCCCATAATGTTTGTTTTTTAACTTCTCAATATAAGTGGATTCTTATGGAGCCATATGAATTCTCGAGTGAAATCTATTATTGTAAAAAAAATCAACCATAGAAATGTTTTGGTACTAATCAACATTAAACTCCATAAATATTCTCTCAAAATATATTATAGGGTTTTAATAATAATCTCAAACAAACCAAATATCTAAGGATTATATAAGGTACTGAACCAAAACTCTATATTAATACCCCCTGAAGACTTCTCCATAACATCACTGTAAACATCCAATCCCAATTAGATTTGATTAAGAGTGCTTCTCCATTTAATGTAATCATATAAAGGATATACTAGAAATATAATCAATAGAGATATATTATATGATGAAAATGAAGTTTGATAACATCATAAGTATGTCGACTACCATCCAAATAGCATTATTCCTTTTAGATGTTTTGTGAAGTCTGATGATGAAATCCAAGGTAATATTTTCCAATTTATATTCTGGTATGGTTAATCAGTGTAATATCCACTTATACTTCTTTATAGTAGCCTTAAGTTTTTTACATACCAATAATCAGTATACATACACTTAAATATCCCTTTTCATGTTATCCCACATGAAATACTCTTTCAGATATTTATACATCTTTCTACATTCAATATGAGTAGAGAATAGTGAAATATTTGCTTCATCAAAAAACGCCTTCTTAATGTTGGGTACTATCCAGAAACCTACTCAGTTCTTGAATATTATTATTCAATCACAATCCTAGTTTAACTCAATATCATTTATTTCCTTCTTCTGTAGTTTTACATCCTCCTTTTACACCTCTTTAATCCTTGCATTGATGGATGTTTGAATATTTATATGATAAATATATGATATTTCCACTTTACTCATAATTTTAAGACCTATTTTATGTATATAAATAAATATTGGATCACTTTAAATCACAATCATGGAAAAAATTCAATGTTATTTCTAATATAGAGCATCGTCAACCTTTGTCACCTTCCCACAGTTGTAGTGAATTGGGACTTCATAATTTTTAATCAACTTCATCCAACTACTAGGGTTCATATTGAACTTTTTATATTTGTATATATAGTTCATTATTTTATTATTTGAATATAAATCTCACCATTCACTATAAGTATAATTCCCTAATAATTTTAATGAAAAAACCAGTCCATCCAACTTGGAATCATGAGTCAGACAATTTTTCTCATAAATTTTCAATTGGAATGAGGCATAGGTTATCACCATATAATTTAGAATTACAATGAATCCTAGTCCAATATTTTTTTCATTAATAAATATTACATACCATTATTCACTATAGGGTAGTGTCGGTAGAATTGTACTAACCTACATTATTTTCATCTCCTTGAAATGTTTCACCCATTCATCTTCCCAAATGTACTTGGATCCCTTCTAAGCCAAATTTATTGATGTATTATATAGCTATGAAAAATCCCACACAAAGAACTGGTATTATCCATACATATTAATAATATACAAATAATAGTAATTGTGGTTTTTTGGCCATTTTTCAACTATATCAATCTTTAATTGATCTACTGATATACCATCACATGAAATTATATGACCTTAGAATGAATATTTTAATAAAAAAATCACAATTAATAAATTTATAATACATCTTCTCTTTCAACAAGTTATTTAATAAAATATTCAAATAGTCTACATTCTCTTCCTTTCCTATCAAATATATAAGTATATTATCTATAAATACTACCAAAAACAAATCAAGGTAATATCTAATGACTCTATTAATTTGATCTATAAATATAGTGTTGAAATTAGTAAGTCCAAATAGCATCACTATAATTTAATAATGAAAATACCTCATTAAAAAGAATTTCTTAGATATATCAACCTTTATAAAACCCAATTTATGATACCATGAATGATGTTCAATCTTCATAAAATATTGATCTATATGTAGTTGATCAAACTTGTTGTCAATATGGTGTTGAGTATACTTGTTCTTCTTAGTGATCTTATTATGTTCTTGACAATAAATGTAAAGATAGATTGACCAATAATTTTTATTTATAAAAAGAATAGGTGCAGCACAGAGTGATTAACTACGTAATATGAATCAATTATCAATATTCTTTTAGAGTTTCTTCTTTAATTATAAAAATAAAATTTGGGTTCTTTAATATAGAGTCATTGAAATAGGTGTGGCAATAGGTATGAGTTCTATTGAAAACTAAAATTCATAATTTATGGAAAAAATAGTAAAATACATAATAAATACATCATAAAAATCCTGAATAATAGTCATATCATTAATTTTGAGTTTCTCCCAAACCATTTGAGATAATTTCCCACAATTAATAGGTAGATAGCCTCTTGAAAAATAAGTAACTTTTACTTGAAGCTCATATTCATAAAATAACTCAATGACAGTCATATATTGATCCAGAATATTATATTATATTTCCCTTCATGGAAATTGATATGAGATCCATATAAAGAGGTAATATTTTTCCAAAATCACATCATATTAAACTAGAGGTAGAAAAAAATATTTTCTAGAAGTAGATTTCCATAGAATTATAATGGTGTGGTAATATATACTTGAGATGTGAACATCATAATATTAATATTTTTTACATATATCTCAACATCTAAACATTTATATGGTTACATGATACCTTTAAATTCTTAAAATATAAATGGGTCTATAAATACTAAAATAAAATAGAAATTTTCAATTCATGAGTGTATTGTAAGTGAACCTTTCATTCAACGGATCTTCTTTTTTCTATGTATTTATTTAGAATATTATATGGAACATTTTCAAATCCAAGAACTAAGATGACATGAAATTATAAGGCTAAGTGTGATCAAAATTAGTTTTTCAAATGTATTAAATATATTAATACCAAACATAAGATGTTTTCATAAAAATAGGAATAACTATAGAATAGTAGACAAAATCTGATATCTGAGGTTACTATTGAGTTTAGAATATGCGTTTTACCCTGGGCATTCCATAACCTTTGTCGGCATTGGGTGTTATGAAATAGTTTTTATTGTTGAAAAAATAAAAAAAAATTATATTATTGATGTATTTTATTTTTCATCAATTCAATGACATGTTCCCTCCCATTAAAAATAGTTATACCTCAACCATAGGGTTAGTCTCATGGTTAGGGTATTTAAGGGAACTATTAGAGAGGATTCAATAGAGGATCATTGGAAGACAACGTTAGATTGTATCGGGTCATGGTTCATCCTCCAAAACATTTCATAGATCTCACCAATAACTACAACACATAACCATTATTCATCATTGATAGATCCAAAAAATAGTTAGGATATATTTTTTTAAGAGTTTCATATTTTTATTTTGTCTAAGTCGAACATGGATCAATTACAAGAACATGAATTCATTCATTCATTGATGGTGTATTTATATGTGATGGATTTTTTTCTATTATATCATAATTATTTTATATATTTCATTGAAAATTTATTGTGGTTGAATGAACAATTTTTGAGGTCCATTACTCACGGATTATGTTTATATATTTCTACTTGTTTCTTCACACACACATCATTTGTATTTTCTTTGTCCAATGGTTCAATGAATTCATGGTATTTGATTATTGTGCGACCATCATATGGAACAACTAATAAATAATGTGGATTGTATATTTACATTCATCTTGGATTATATGTCACAACTATAGATGTCTTCTCCTAGAATTTTACAAGTAGTTTCAATGTCTGGATCCCATTATCTAGAGATGGGATGTCTGGTTGACCCTGAATTCATGATTTTTAGTTAGGGTTTTAGAAAAGGTGACGATGAGGATGACATAGAAGAGAAAACAATAGAATATGAAAATTCCAAATTACACGGTGTGAAATTTGGAATTACACACTATGTGGGTCCCGCAGAGTGGTTCTAGGGTCTCCGTGGAGAGAGAAATATCACAAGATGTGTGACTCCCATCGCACACGATATAGCCTCTCCTAGTGTATCAACATGTATCATGTATTATAAATGGACATGGATAGATATACATGATCACGGCCAGCTGTATGGTGGTTGGAACATGGGCACAACCAACTGTACATGGACATGGGAAGATGACACAGGTAGGATGTTAGGTGATCCTTACAGACTATGTTTGATTACATACGTGTCGTGTATGTCATGTTTTACATTCCATGAGAGGTAGAACATAATGGGAAGGATATGGGTGGGTTGGAAACACCATGTACCCCCTTTGAGGGTTTTCATAACCCCTTATTTCTTCATTTTTGACCAATATTGGTTGATTGTATACCATTTTTTCATCCCCATGAGAGTACTATGTGAAATTATGTCCACAAATCTAGATTGTAGTACCCTCTAGAGGATGATTATTATATACATTTTTTGTGTCACTTTGTGACAGAATATTGTGATCCTCTATCATTCCTATACCCTATGGGGTTTTGTGGAATTAGGATGACCTCCATGCATGGGGAGTTGATCCTCCCTCGAGAAGTCCATTTTAGTAGGGCTCACAATATCATTGGCATACAATTACATACATAATTGGTTAATCAAAATTGGTTTTTTGGTATCCCCTAATGGTATTGGGTGTCTTCCCTTATCTGCGAGTCGGGGCCTTCATTAACTCATGATTATTTTGGGGTAGGGCCCAAGGATTATGACCTCATGGATGGGTATCTCTAGTGTTAGCATGGCTCTTGGAGTGTGACCTAATAGAATGAGAATTACTTAAATAATAATCTTATTCATTAAATAATGGTTGTGATCTCCTAGAGGCACAATGTAACACTCCAAGATTTTATGTTCTGTCTCTTTTTAAAATATAATCTCTTCTATTGTTTACGTCGCACTCAATAATCGGTTTAAACGAATAGTGAAATATTATTATTATAAAATGGCCATTAAATTTGAAGGAATGAATAGTATTATACTCATTAAGAAATATATTTTTTTCTACTCATTTTAAATGTATTAATTAATTTCCTTTGAATAATCACATACTTTTTAGTAATTTTATTTTATTCTAAAAAATATGTTTTATTAAAAACGGTTTTCTTTCTTTTTATGAGTAAATATAAAAATAAATTTTGAAAATTCAATAAAATTTATTTTAAAAACAAATATATTATTTAAATTGTTGCATTAAAATTATCTTATAGTTATTTTAGAGGATTGTTTTGAAAAGAATGATTTTTCAGTGAATAGGGAAAAATATTATCCTTTAAAATGTCATTTTATATATATTGAAGTCTCATCATGATTTGGATTGAGACGAAAATAACATAATTAATCATTATATGTGTATAATTTAATTAATTAAATTTTAATCATTATAATTCATTTGGTATAAGTACATTTTTAGGCTTAAAATGATTTTTTTAAGAAAACTATTTTTCATTGTGTCTTACAGGATTCATATTAAATTAAAATCTATAAATTATATCTTTTGAATTTTTAAAAATGTATTTCATATTTATATTTATAGGGTAAAAATTTATTAAATAGTTCCCTTTTATTTTTGGCCAATACAAGTTCTGAACTTTCAAATTTTAGTTACCAAGGTAAAGAGTAAATTTGGTCATTTTTGTCAACAAAATTATAAGGATCGAAAAAATGACCCTAAAACTTGACGAAATTGTATTAGATAATTATTATTCTTCTATAATAATTAATTTTTTTCTAATATGACCACTTGTGGCAATTCGGATTAGATTATGACCTTTATAATATTTTATTTAAAGAAAAGTCTATGTTTTTTTTAATGGTTGGGGTCGAAGCCTCATTTATTATTAAATCAAAGAAAAGACCTATTTTAACTAGGTATAGGGAGACCCATTACATAGTCCGAAGGCCCAATGGGAATTTATCCCCTTACATGGCCCTAGGCCCAAATATTTCGCCCGAAGCCCATTCTATGAATAGTACAACTATAGTACCTACTCTGTTACAGTACCACACAGTACCCGTCACCACTACAGTACCCTGCCGCCAATACAGTGACTTGCCACCGCTACAGTACCCACCGCTTCTATTGTTCCCGACCCTGCTATAGTATGCTACAGTTCTGCTACTGTAACCTACACCCTATGGGTTTTGAACCCCCATTTTTCATGTAGCATTACGGGGTGCTTACCACTAATCCAAACCCCAACTACGAAAAAAAAGTATAAGATGTCACATTCATGATTTCAATAAATATAAAATTTTTAATATGGATCTATAAAAATGAAAATTTATGTTATAAATATTGTTTTAATAGATAAATAATTTATCTAACTTATGGTAATTTATTTTTAATTTTTATTAATAAAAATTACCTTAAATTCATACACAATGTTGATGCATCAATTATTCAACTAATGGGAAAATAGTATAAATGATATTGAAAATATTAAATTTAAAAAATTTGAATTAATTAAGGTTCTCTAAAAACTTTCTAGAGTAATATTACATATTAAGGATTTATTAAAAGATTTAGTTCAAATATATTTTTGGGGTATTTAATTTTTTAAATTCAAAGTAATGAATAGTACTAAAAATTGACATTAAGAATATGTTATTGTAAAATATTAATTCATAAAAATAAATTGGACATGGATAATTAATTCTATAATTTTCTATTTATTGGAAGTTTTTAATTTTATAGTTACATTATTGACCCTTATATAAAAGAATATATTAATATTATAGTAGTTATTAAGAGTTAACAGGTGGCTAAAACAACAATATAAGGGTAAAAAAATTACCTAAACTTATTAAAAAATTATTGGATGAAGATTAATCAACCCTTACCACCTTTTGATCTAATTTTAGTTATTTAATAGAAAATTTTCCAGGAAACAACGTATGTATAATTTAAATCAAATATGGTTATAAAATTTATCTCTCTTTATATTCAATATCATTTATGTGTCAGCATAAGGTAAAATCAAGGTATGAAATAATCTAAAATTCTATTTTGATATTAAGGGAAAAAATTAATTATACAGATTTTTTTAAATTTTTAAAAATTATATAATTATCTTAAATGCTTTTTTAATTCTAATACTATATCAATTTAATTAACATAAAACTAGAATACTTTTTTAAAAAAAATTATTTTTTTAAATAATTTGAATGAGATAATGTTTGATATGAATATTATAGTTCTACATAACATATTATAGAGCTGTAAAATTATTATATTATAATTAACAATTCATATTGATGTATTTGATGCTAGATTAAATAAATATTGTCAAAATTAAAATTAATAATAATTTATCACTATAATATTTTTAAAATTATTTAAAACTCATAAAAATATTATATTCATCCAAGTGAATTTAATATAGTTTAAAAAACACAAAAAAATTATTTATGAGTCATTTTTTTCGTGTATAGTAACATTATAAACTTTTTATGGTTAATATATTAGTTATTGTAATTAAGGTCAAAAATAGCAAACCAAGATGTTAACAAAATTCAAAAGGTTAAAAATGAAACTAAAAATAGTAAACATTATGTTGGTTTTTGGTATTAAAAATCATTCCTATCATATATTCTAATAAATTTATATTTAGTGGAATTTTTAATGATAAATTTTTATATTATAATTTAATCTATTGAGAAATTTTAAAAGTTCCCCTCACCTGAATTATAAAAGGGCGCATCCTCCCTCACTTATTCACACTGCATAAAGCCTTTTATATTGACCAAACCCTTCACATTTCTCCTCAAAACATTATTATCCATGTTCTTGAGGCCCTTTTCTTTCAAAAATACCATCCTTATATCCCTATGAATATATATAAATGAAATACATCAAAGAAGAGGTAATCATTTTTTACCTACTCAATAAAGTTCTTTCCTTATGCTACTTTATATTGATGTGTTCTATCATCCAAAATTAATAACTATAAAATAATAAAAATACTAATATTTTATTCGGTATATGGTACAACCATATTTCATTTTTTTCATCAATCAAAAAAATGAAAAAATTGTCCATGCGTGTGTATGGCCTACCGTCTACATGAATGGTGCAATTTTTTTTTCTATATCTATCTCTATGGATGAATCCAAATATAAATATATTTAATATATAATATATTTACACTATAAATAATATTATTCAGATGATTTAATTATGATAAATTTGTAAGGTCTATAACCACTAAATCAGAACATACATGAAAAATAGAGTTACCATCAGAAATATTGATTTTAACAATAAATTGATAAAAACATGTGAAAAAATATTATATGTAAATAATATATTTAATTGAATATAATAGTTTTTTCAGAAATATTTGTATAATAAATATATATTTATTATATATTACGTTTTAACAGGTACAAAGGAAATCGAACATTAGGTGAGCGTTTATTTCACAATATCATCGTTATTTGGGATTGTTTATGATTATGTATATAATGAAGAATACTTTCCCTTCATGCCCTTGTTTTCTGATTTTTTTTTCAAAAAATTCTTTATTTTGTAATGATTTGAATGACATTCTTACATCCTTTTTACCTTTTTAAATAATTTTTTGAAAGGCATATGTATACCATTTTCAAAATAATGCATGTTTGGATTATAATAGAAAATTAAAATGAATATTTATTTTAATGTGTATAAAATTAACATAATTTTCATCCATCATGGACTATTAAAAAATATTTAAATATTCTAAAATAAGTTTCCAATTTTTTTTTAAAATAAAATAAATTTCAAAATATTTTGTAAATTTTTGTTTTAAAAAGTCAATTAAAAAGTGAAAATGATATTTTTCACAAGAATTTGTTTAATCGTATTTTTATTCATCAATGACATAATCCTTATAATATAATTATGATAAAATAGAGATATATTGTTTTGATATAATCATAATTATATCTATGGATTTTTTATGACTAGTTTGATTGTAGAGGTGGTATTTTGATATCATTTACTATATTTTACTGGACGGTTTTTTATTATTTATACTAAATGGGGAATGTATTTACATTTCGTATGATAGTTTAAATAAATTATTTTATAATGATTATGTTTCACACCATTATTATTTGTAAATAATTAGACTTAGTATGTGATGAGTTGGGCCCACTATATCCCATCTATGCATCGGTCGGTCTCATGAGAGAAACTAGTTTGGGTTTTGGGAGAGGTCCTACCCATTATGTATGGTTTCTTGGCTGAATCATTGATGGTGAGTTTATGATTTCTGGAATTATTAATTCCCCCATAATGAGATTAGTTATTGATATTTGATGTGATTTTTTTATGATTATAATATTCATGGTTAAGTTTCATTCACATGGGATTATTTATATAGAATCATTTTATAACCATTTAGTCTTTCCATATTATTCTCATGTTATATATTAAATGGAATTAGTGGAAGATATTTTCCATTCCATTATTTATAACTTGTTTCCAATGATCTTTCACTATAATTAACCATTACTGATCTTTTGATCTCATTCCTTTCTTATTTTTTATTTTCCCTAGGATACCAGGAAGTGTTTTATGTCTGATATACAGGGAATGTTAAGGGGAATAATGGAATTCTCAAAGAAAATAATTTCTGTATTTTATTTTTAAAATGTAATGTGAATTTCAATTATGTATCTATTTTACCAAGATTAATAAACTATTTAGTCCATTGGGATATAATTTCTGATATATTATACCAATTCAATAATGTAACCACCAACACTAGGAAACTAGATTTGTGGTCTTTACATATGGTCTCAATCCTGATTATATTTTGGTTTTTATTTTTCATTGATTACGATATACTTGTTATGAGATGACTATTCTCGGTGCGTGACAATTAGTTTTTTAAGTGTTTCCTAGAAGGTATTGTTATACTCAACCCTATATGTGATCTTTCTACATGTTTCATGTATTTTGTAGACAAAGGCCCATTGGAAGGTGTCCAAGAAGAGAAGGGAGCTGGAAGAGCATATTAAGGCTGGACATACTAATGAGTTTTCCAAGTGGTTTCATTTGACAATTATCCAATCCTTCAGAGAAGGTTGGACCCTCTCTATATATTTTGGTTCGTATTTTATTTGGACCCTTTATCTATTGAAGTACATTATTGTTGTACTCAGATAGTGGATCATATATATATATATATATACATTCATTGGTTTTAATTGTTTAACATTTTGGCATTGTATGTAATTCGATGTGTATGTGTGTGTATTGATAAATTAGGTTAGTTCCTCCCATGTGTGTGACATGCCTTCATTGAACTGGTCAATATACCATAGCCTATTAGAGGTGAGTTTGGGGCAGTCATATTTCTAGACCCATTGGGTTGGGTCATCATAAAGTTGTATTAGAGTATTCGGCTCTACCTTAGTACCAGAGTCTGTGATATTGTATTGGGTTTTATTGGAACCATCTTTTGTGTTTCAAGTACATATTTTTGGATAGGTAATCATTTTTGTTGTGGTGAAAAATGTATCCAAACACCATGACTCTAATAACCTTCATTTTTACTCGTTACATGTAGTATTTTTTAGGCGAAACATTGGTGCATGCATCATATTGAAATGTGTTGTGGTTTTCATGTCTTTAGTTCAAATACATAGTTATATTCTTGGACCGGGGTTCATATTGTTTATTTATGGATACCTTTATGAAGATATACATTCGAGAATCCACTATATGATCACAATTATGATTCACTAAGTGATAAGGCTTTAGTATATGGGTTTGTTCCGAGGATAGTAACTCTGGGTTGTTTATCAACTATACCACCACTCGTTGAGAAGTAATTAGAAATGTTAGTTCGAGGTGAGGATTTATGAAATTTGATTTTGTTTCGTGAGTTCAACAGGTATAGGATTTCTAGTTTGTGGAGTGATACATAACCCCAGGTGGAGGAGGACTGGCATGGGAAATCACTCATGTTTTCTAGCTACTGAGGTCACCTATAGATTAGATGGTGGTCATCATGGTGAGTTTTCATCAGGGATCCACTAGGAAATGGTGGATTCTAGTGCCTTAGTCACATGTTGAGAAAGCTATCTATTGGTCATACATAGAGGATATCTTTAGGGAGGAGTTTTATCCGGACACATTGTGATCAATGAGAATCCAATAGATTCTGTATCTATAATAATGTAGTATGGTGGTGGTATAGTTTTCTGATAGGTTTACTGGTCACTTTTGAAACTCCATGTATAGGTTGAGATTTGCATTCTTTTATGTATAGACCATTGAGAATGGATTAATCCAAGATACAATTACTTCAATGATAAATCTATCCATTCCCACCTTTATGGGGGTTCTTGAGTGGGCCTTAGTGATGGAGATCATCCGGGAAGAGTATGTATAAATATTGGGTGATGGTAGTGGACACCAAGAAGATAATACCTGTATGATAGTTATATGACATCTTCCATATTGATCTGACTGTGATAGATTCTTTAGGATATGATCCTGGGATAGAAGATCACTTGTTTATGGCTCTAATGTTGGCTCAAGTCAGCTAAGGGAGAGGTAGTGTTTCTCATTCAATGGCTAGGGACATATTTTGTGGGATTTTCTGAGCTATTATACAGCTGATAATAAGATGGTTGATGAACCATCTAGGAATAGATATAGGTAGGTGAAGGGTGGTCTAGAAGACAGAGAACATGATAGAGGGTTTTGTAGAAAATAAGGAGGCGGTTGGAGGTTTTACCTTTTACCACCATGACCCCCTTGTTTTCAATGTTAGGCTCAGGAAACTAGTGGTCAGGGATGAGGACGACTACAAGTTATAGATTCCTATGACCCTAAGGCTCCAAGGATGATACATGGTATGATCTATGTCTTTTATACCTTTTCTATAATATTTATATACATAGGGGTGAGCCATTACTTTTTTTGACTTTCCGGGTTTGGTACATAGAGATTCTTTTTCTACCTTTTGAACAAGACTTGTACATAGAGACTTTGACAAGAGGAAACTCAGTGATTGTTCACTTCTGTTAACAGTGTGATATGATACTTGGATGGGAGAGCTTTGTATGATATTTATATGTTTCCGCAATGAGGCCTTATGATATCTTCTAATGTAAGAACTAGATATACATAGTTTCTTCTTATATTGGTTGTTCTAGGTATAGGATGTGATGTGACCATAGTGATGGAATGAGGTTTTCTTTTGTGTGTGAATAGGGAACATTGGAAAATCAATATACGTTTGGGAATAGGAGAGTGTAGATAATTACTCGCCAATTTTCTAGCATGACTCCTAGAGAAAAAGATGTTATGGGATAGCAGTTCCCAATGGTGGTATCTTGACCCGACCCATCGGGGTTTAACGCATGACTACCCCAATCCCACATAATGTAGGCCATGGGAAAGCATCCAAGGCCACGTACGCATATCCCAAAAATATGTGTCATTCTCCTAATATACTTGTATACACACAAGTATCCAATCCCACATGATGATGAAATGTAAAACATATAGAAGTAATATAGGAAAAAATATATAATCCAATAACAAGAGTGTGATAGTAAAGTACTTATAGAAGAAAAGTGTCCAAATACAAGACCAAAAAAAACATTAAAGAGACAAACCTACTATAAGGGTTAGGAATATAATCAAATGATAGCTCCTTTATAACACCTCTATATATCTAACTCAAGATATTATCCACCCACTCCATATCCTCCAAGGACACTGTCAAATGGGAGGTCATCTACATAAAACATTGCACGTGTGAACATATCCAATGTAGGGGTGACAATAAAAATACCTAGCTGGACACCCTGAAAACACTGAACCTAGTGCCTCAAGAAAATTTATCCTCATAGAATATACCATAATCAATGACAGGACAAACACACAAATATACTCAGGATGGAAACAACACAACCAGGAGGTTATGACCAACATCTAGCCACAAGATTATGGTCAATGGAATACTTCTTCTAGGATAATTCAATCTAATAGCCATGTTATCACCAGAGACGCTCTTCTAAGATGTCAATATATTTATCCCCATAAAATAGAGGTTATTGGTCATAGATGACCTTGATACTCAGATAGGGGGTCGTGGTAAGACCCACTAGGGGACACCACAAATCCCATTTGAATTAACCCATTGTGTAGGGTATATTATGCCAATGATACAACATACAATACCAATATAGTATTCTATAGAGATAATTAAATCCTAACTCAATTTTTTTATGTTTATTAAAAAAACCCCACCTATGTTATGAAGATGATAAAGGATCACATTCTCATCTCACGAAGGGACTCTATAAACTATATCTAAGACTCATCCTCTAGATGGGACCACAATCCTATGATATGGATGTAATGTTACACTATTACATTGAGGGAAAAGACTATGGGGAAACCCACTCAATAGACATTGGTCTGAACTAAAGAGACAAAGTTCTCTAAGCAGTCTCTAAGGGAGTATACGACTTGTAGGTAGAGTAGACAATGTTCTTTAATAAACCGAGATTTTCCCATCTGGTAACACCTGGCATGGAATGTAAACCTCAACATACACAGAATGTGATTGAATCACAAGACATGTATAGATTTATCAACACCATTCCATTACCACTTGGTTGTTTCCATGTATCATTGGTCATACCCGTATACTAGCATCTGTAAACATGGCAGTGCCCATGTCCTAGTACCCGATGTGCCAATGGATGGGTACTTCTATACATGTATGTGTAATTTCCTAATTACACATAAATTCATCAGGGAGGGTTCACACAGCCTTTTATATTTAACTCCATCCTAAACCCTATCACTACAACTAAGGGGACCTGAATTGTGTGTAATCACAAAATTCTCACCGTGTTTATAGAGATTATTGATATCAGTTAGATCATACTATGTGATGTCATATGCATCCTTGGAAAAACTTCCCTTACCAAGGCCAATAGATCAGGGGTCAGTCAAGACTTTCCATCATCAATGTCCTAAATTCGGTTTCAAATATGCTTGGAAAACACCATGTTGAGAAATCCATCCCCACATAAAAAAATCAGGATGAAAAGAACCCAAAGTCTATTCAAATCTACCTCTTATCATCAACCATCATGGTTTCACCATGATCACACTACCAATCTAGATCCTCACCTGTGGTATCTATTCATTGTGTTAAAGAATGATCATGAAATAGTCGAATAATTGATATTTCATTGAACAACGGACTAAAAGAGATGCCCTTGATGAATTTGAATATAATGGGCGAGAAAACCATAATCCATAATATCTGATGAACGAACCTTGATGTTTTATCATCCTTACTCAATTCATTTTTGTAGAAAAAGATAAACAAATATGAATAAAACACAATGAAAAAATATATAATTCGATCAATTTAAATATACTGATGATGCATGTATTGATTCTATTCATGGAATTGATATGAGTTCATCTATGATTAAATAATTACATGGAAAACATAAATTCAAAAGTCATAATAAGAGTTTTGATCTATGATTGATGAAGACTGATTTTTCATTACTGTCATTTATGAAATCCAAAAACTCTTTTGGTGCAACAACCCATGATCTGGTCCTGATCTGTTATTGTTATCCATGAATTATATCTTCCAATAGCCTCTAGGCTAAAACCATAATTATAAACTCAGTGGTGACCTTAAATATATGATCTAGAACCCCATTTGGGACTTATTCAACGTTTTTAGAAAATTGTGCACATGTTTTATTTAATATATTTAAAATATTCAAAACATTTCTTTCAGGAACACCAAGACATAGAATCATGCACATTTTATGTTTCTGGCCTAAAATGTTAACCATATAATATCCAACAATAATACATAAAAAATCTAAGTCATTATATTCTCCCCACTATTAGTCTTTATGTCATGAAATGTGAAAAATATACTCAATGAAATAATGGTACTAGAATTGAAACTGGTTATCCAACTCCAATGTATTATTTTGAATATTCTCATGCTTCCACCATACATGAACTAGGGGAATTGATCACCCATTAATAATCCTTTCATGTTGATCCTTGATGTCCATTGGGTACTTCGAAATGGTGGCTCCATCATTGTTGTCCATCTTTCCCCTAGTATATAACTTGTGATGGTCATGCACGTACCTCCTCAGATGTGAAACATGGAAGAATTCATATACCAAGGCTAGCTATAGTGGTATATCTAAGAGCTACACCCCCTCTCAAAATATACATAGTATCTAGAAATGGCCAATGAATATAAGAGATAATACATATCCATGTTGAAATAAATACAATCCACATCGAAGTGATACCCTCAAGAACACATGGTATCCATTATCAAATTGTATATGTCTCTGTCATAATTCTGAATTAGACTAATGATTGATCTATATTGTCCTAATTTACTCATGGATGATATAAACCTTCTCCTTATTAGTTCACACCAATTCTAGTCCCATGAGTTCAGACTCTCCGGGATCAGTCCAACAATGTGGTGACCAACAGGGTCACCCATCCAAAGCCTCAAATGGTGACATTTAAATGGTGGAATAGTTATTTTTTGTATGAAAACTCCACTAAGTGTTGATTATCCTCCCAAATATATCCAATTTTCAACATTAAATCCCATGGAATTCCCTTCGATAACTAAATGGCCAGCTTAGACTTTCCATCATTTTGGGTTAAAATGATGTGATTAAGAATAACAGAATCTTGAATGCCACCTTAAATCCTCTCAATATATATGACATGAAGATTTTTAATGGTTTTAAATGATCATTTAGGGAACTCCCTGGATTCATACTCTCTCATTCATATATAGGATTCATAATCTCTAAAAAAAACTCTTCTCTCAAATAGATAGAAAGTGGGCCAACATGGTGAGTTAGTCTATGATCAACTAAATGGAATCGTGTCCCTTGGATGTATGTAGTAAAACCCTAACTATGTAAATGGATATATAATTCCAATCCCTCTCTATAACCTCAATGGGTTGAGATAAACTCATGGAAACTTAGGGATAATCCATTATCTACTAAAAATTGAGGAATTGAGAGACAAGATCTAAAACTCCCTTCTTCATTATTGGCCAACAAAACTGAAATCGAAGGTCGTAGTACATAATTTTCAAAAATGAATGTTCTGTAAATAGGGTTTTTATGAAAATCCCCCATAACATTCTCCTTTAATGTAAAGGGTATCTTCATATTTTCCCTGAAATGTATAGGATTCTCTCTTCCTTCAAAATATCCATCAAGAGCACCTCTAGTGGATATCTGGGTACATAAGGTATCACAATCAGTATATCCAAATTGAGCATCCCTGACATGCTCTAAAACATGTGGGTAAATAACCATCCACTAAGGATATGAAGAACCAACCTTTTCTCATAAGGGAAAAATACAATAAGGATAACTACTCTAACACCTCTACCAACATATGGAAAAAGTTATCTTTCTGAGAGAATCTTCTACCATGTTACCCTTCCTAGGAATTTAAAATGTCTCAAGGTAATAGTCTTAGAGGAACTCTATCCATATCCTCTGTCACAAGATATGATTATTCAAAGAGAACACATACTCAATAATTTTTTGTTCAGAGTAAATGATAAACCACTCTCCCATTAGGTAGTGTCTCTAATTCTTCAATGTGAAGACTATCATTGCTAGCACAAGATCATAGTTCACGTAGTTTTTCTCATGTTGTCTTGACTGACATAAACCAATGAAAATCACAACCTTCCATGGCATCAAAACATAAAAAGTTTTGTTCCAAATTAATCTTTTAACATTATGTATTCAACACCCTTATTTAGTAATCTCAAGATGGGAGTGATGATGAATCTCATTATCAACATTTAAAAGCACTGTTTACACATTTGTTTCCAAAAAAAGGTCTCCCCTTATGGATTTAATATTTAAAGGGTGTTGGAACTATATATAAATAGTTTACAAACCTTTGATAGTATAATTTCAACCCATGGAAACTCCACACATCTGTAAGATTCTTGTGTGTCTCCCAAGCATGCACTACCTCAACTTTCATTAGGTCCACTACTACTCATTCCTTTGAGATGATTTATCCCTGGTAAGTGGAGAAATATAATCAAAAAATCAATCATCAAGAGTTTCTCATAAATAATTTACTCTCTGAGTGTGTCCAAGATCATCCTCAAGTGTATCGTGTTCTCCTCCTCAAAAACTGAGTATACTGGGATGTTGCTGATGAAGACCACCACAGACTGGTCTATGAAAGGATGAAGGATCTAGTTCATGTGTCCCAGGAAACTTTTTGGTGAATTATCCATGATTAACAATATTACTAACTACTCATAGTGACCTTAGAGACATCTAAATGTCATCTTTGGTGTATCCTCGTCCTGTAATCACACCTTGTGATAGCCTGATTTGAGATCAATCTTTTAGAACCATCAGGACCCTCTAAAATGAGTAGAGTTCTTCGATCCTCAGTAGTATATTCTTATTTTTCAATTTCACCATGTTAAAGCTCTAATAATTGAAAAATAACCTCAATATCCATTATAATATTTTTCCAAACAACACTAGGGATTCACTGGGGGAAACACTGTGTATCACAAAGCCTTCCTTCTGAATGTCCTCCAACTGCACCCTAAACTCTTGAACCTCTACGAGATCCATATGATATATTGATATAGCTATCAGAGGATTCCTATGGTGAATTTCAATGTATAATTCTAGATATCAGTGGGGAGCTAAGCCCGGTATGTCCTCTGGAATGTTATCTTTATACTCTTCCACAAGTTTAGAAAACTGGTATCTCATAGCATTCACAACTCTAAGTTCCATGCTATCCAACTAGTGAGTAATAAATTTCACTCTCCTATGCCTAGTCCCATCATGCACTAACAAGGTTTCATTTTCACCCAAAAATGAAAAACTTGTTTTATCAAAGTGGACACATTGTATCTTCTAAATAAAATAGTCGATCTAGCAATGAATTGTGGATATCCATTCCATATATATGATGATGTATGGACTAGCCGGAGGTCGTCACGGCCCTCAAAATTACATTTATTACTCATACACTAGTATAGTAGCACAGGGTCGATCCACTGGGAAGGAAGATGAGTTTTCTAAGGTTTTGAAACTAAAACCTCACTATTGTCAGCAATGAGGAAGGCAAATTTTTTACTTTTCATTTTTTTATTTTTTATTTATTTTTAATAAAGTAGTATGAAGCAAGTTGAAAATTATTTATTACCTATACTGGAAATGAAAAAGCAAGAATGAAATAGGGACAACTAAAAATAACTAAAGAAGGAAACATGAGTGCTGAGGGTAGATCAAAAGTTTTCTCGAGATATTTTAACCTTACTGGATTAAATGAAAGATCCTCATTTTATTAAATTCACACCTCAAAAATGTGTTTTTAATCCTTCCTCGCCAGAATAATTAATACTCTGTATTATAGCTCTCGAAGTTCGCTACTTAAACAACCACATACAACAATTTGATTTTAAGATGACAATAGAAATCTATCTCGCTGAAAGTTCCTATAGTCTGAATTTGAAAGTTTGATGAAATGTATCAATGATCGATCTTGCCAAAAGATCATAGATTTAGAATTATGTTCTTAAAGGTGTTAATTCAATTTTAATGTTTAAAAACCGGATTCAATCTCACTGAAACAATCAGATTCTCATTAAATAGTTTAATTGAAGAAGATAACAGTTTAAACCAATAAAATCCCAACTTCTCAAGCTATGGAATTAAACTAAGATCATTGACAAAATATAAGTAGATAGTATAGTGTAAAACATATAAAATAGAGGAAGACATATCCTCCCTCTCAGAATGAAGATTATGTACTGTTGCTTCACTCCTACATCTCCAAATCTCATGTATCGCTCTTGGTGTCTCCTGGGAGTTCTACTCTTCAATGTGTGATCGTGGAATGAGAATGAGAGTCCCCTCAAATTTTTCTACTTGTCTGCTTAAAGTACCTTGCTGTCATAAGCTTCATGTCACTGCTCAATTTCCACCGACTTGGAATGTCCTTCATGAGTGCACCACACACGTGCGCTTTTTTCATGACGGGCACGTCGCGCGAGTTTTTCTCACGTAACGAACTTTAGTTAAGTTAGTTGCATGAACATAGACATGTTTCCGACTTTGGAATGAACCTGCACAATTTATAAAATAAAAATAAATAAAAATGAACATAAATAATGAAAGATGGTTATTTTTTAATGATAAGTGTTATTTTTACTCGTTAATAATTAACTAAAATTAATTGATAATTATTTAATTTTATATTATTTATAAAATTATCCACTTAATATTACTACGTTAAAACATAATTTAACTAAAAAGTTATTAATTTAAATACAGTTAATAAAAAATAAAATATTAATTTTATCATTTTTAAGTAAGTTATTAATGTTTAACAACATAAGAAAATATGTAATTAAAATAACAAACAGTTTAGATAGTATTAATAATTTAATTTCCATTATTATTATTATTTTTAATGACATTAGATTGTTCGATTAATTTATTAATTAGTTTTATTTTAATTTAGTAATTAGAATTAAAACTTAATTTTTAAATATTTTTAAATTAATAATTTTATTTCATAGTTTATTTATAATAATTTTTAAATAACTATTTACTAAAATCAATAAATTAATGTATTATAAAAAATTATTATAAATTTAGTTTAATATATTAATTTATTATTTATCTATTAAAATTATAATTTTTTAAATTATAACATTAATAAATTTTATTATACATTTGACTTAATAAGGTTTCATTAAATTTTAATTTTCTTTACTTTATTTTGACTATATGTTTTTTTATTATTCTTTTTAATTTACTTTTCTTATTACTTTTATCTATTATGAATTATTTACTTATTTTCCTATATTCTTCTTCTTCCCCCTTTCTCAACGGCGCACAAGAGGAGGATTCTTCCTCCTTTGAACTGGCGGTGGCTCGGCGGATCTCCTCTTCTCCAAGAAGGTCGGCTTCTCTCCTCGGCTAGAGCTCCTTCCAACGGCGGACTGGCCTCCCTCAGACTCCCACGACAGCGTTGTTTCTTCAAATAGTAGGTGCAGAAATAGTAGCACCCCTCCAAAACCGGTGGTTCAGGTCTACCTCCTTCGAAGAAGATGGTCCGACAGCCCCTCGGCTCCAGCACTGCTCCCAACCTCCACCAGCCCAAGCGGCTACTCACCCCCTTCAGCAGCAAACAGCAGTCTTCGGCAAGATGCACCTCCAGTGGCGGCTCATCCCTAGCACAGACAGCAGCGAGCGGTCTCTTTTAGTTCTGTTGTTGTGCCGGAGTCAAGACGAGGAAGTATGTATATGGATGGTTGAGTGAGAAGGGGGAAGGGAAAAAACCGATGACGAGAATCAATGACGGTGAGAGGTGAAACTGATCCCTATGTCGGTAGAAGGAAAAAGATCTATCAGTGGGGAGGAAAAGTAGTGCGCGCAGGGTAACGATGAGAATGAGAGGTGTATCAGTGAGGGAGCTACCAAAAAAGGCAAATAAAAAGGATATCAGTGAGGCAGTTACTGATAGAGGAAAATAAAAAGGAGCAGTAGTGCATCAGTGAGGTAAGGCAGTGGCGCAGGGTCACCGTTAGAATTAAATAGTCACCGGTGGAATAAAATAGAGAACAATGATGAAATAAGTAGCTACTGGTCACCGTTATAAAAGTTCACTGGTATATTAAATGAAATAAAGTTACTGATAGAATCAATAAAACAAGATACCGGTATAGAAATGTATC
The DNA here is from genome assembly GCA_963277665.1 of Viscum album. NCBI lineage: Eukaryota > Viridiplantae > Streptophyta > Magnoliopsida > Santalales > Viscaceae > Viscum > Viscum album. The sequence continues at coordinate 1,039,635,736 of OY728146.1, forward strand.
GGTGAGCATCAGGGGTCATCGGTACAATTTACTAACGGTGACCCTTTAAAAAATAAAACATAAGTTTTTTTTAACAAGGATTAAAGATAATTAATTAAAAAATATATAAACAACATTAATTAAAATAAGATTTTTTTATTAAACTTTATAATAATAAATCCACAACAAAGATTATTAATTAACACTTAAATTAAAAATTGGATGATTAATTAACTAAGATTATAAAAGACTTAAACTAAAATAACTATAAAAGTTAATTAAAATCAAGAAATGAATAAAAATTAAAATCATCGGTGACCCAATAAGTCACCTCAAGAGCTCGTCTACCTCACCGGTAGACTAAAATCAAAATTTGGTGACTAAATAAGTAATCTGCATACCTAAAATAATAAAATTAATGTTTAAAAACTCTTAATTAATTAATTAATTAACTAATTGAACCAATAAATTAAAAGTGAACTACTAAATTTAATTAAAAACCAATATTATTTACTTAAATGACTAGGAGGAAGATTTAAAACATTATTTAATAAATTTAAAATATTCTAATGTGACTAAATTAAAAGATAAAGAATAAAAATAAAGCCTAAGTTAATTAAATAGGATTACATTGATTAAGAATTTGTTTAAAATAGAAATTAACCTATTAAAAAGATAAGCATAATTAACTTAACCAAACATAATACTCACCGGTATTTATAAATTTAAAGGTTCACTAATAGTTAAAATTAAAGGCTACAGTAATACTGAAATGAAATCTATCGGTAGAAAATAATAGCGGTGACAAAGGATACCGGTATAAAAAAGGTATTGTTACATCTCAAAACAGGCTACTGGTAAGCAAAAAAGAAAGCAGGTCACCTTTAGACAGTACCGGTAACCTGGCTACCGGTAGAAAAAATGTAACTATGTTATCAGTAGCTTAACTACCAGTAGTCTGGAAGTGGTAACTAAGTTACCAGATGAGTAAACATTTAAAATTAAGAGTAAATTATTTAGCAAACTCAATAATTATTAATAATAAACAAATAAAGATTATGTATACAAATTAAAAATTAGTTATATCAAAAACAAATAAAGAATACATTTATTATTTAAGGGTCTATAATTACATAAATTGTTATAAAAATGAATATTTGAAAATTTTAATTATAAAAATAAAAAAGTTCAATTATTAGATAAAAAGTGTAAAAATAATTAATTAAATCATTAAAAATTAATAAAAAATATGTGGCAAACTATGTAAAAATAAGGCCACATCAATGTCATAAGGTCTAATAAATTCTACCCGAATATCTCATACAAAACTCTCTCTTCCAAGTGTCAGATCACAATATCAGTAGAAGTGTGCAATCACTGAGTCATAGCATGTTGGAGTCTCCAACCACAAGGATTGATCTAATGGCTAACTAGAATCTTTAATTCTCAAACTAGATAAGTGGAAAGGATGTAATGAATTACACTTATGTCTCTCAATGCTACAATAAAAGTAGAAAAGGAATGGATCATAACACATATCATTCCTAGAGCCTCAAGGTCATATGACATCATTTCCTATATTTTCCATTGTCCCTTACCACTATCTCTTTGATCATGGAATTGACCACCTGGGTGTGCTGGTATTAATAAGTCAAACCACATACCACCACTTTAGGTTTTATTAGTTCTTCTTCAATCTACAACTCCTTCTAAAACACCCTACTCCTACCTCTGACTCTATCTTTGTGGTTCATCCATCATCTCTCAATTAGATATATGGCAGGTCATAAAATTCAAAGCTAGATGTCCCCAACCATCATAATAAAAACACTTCATCTCCCTTGGATAATTAGAGAAATCTTGAGAGCCCTTCACTACTAAACCTATGTATTAGGATCATATCCTAAATCATATTTCATTCATGGACCCCTATAACTGTTGTTTTCTACCTTATTCTAAGGAATCATATTTTTGGTGCCAGCTATCAGCACCCACTATCAAGGCAGTCTCTTCCAAGAATCACTCCACCAACAAAGGCCCACTGAATCACCCCTTCATAAGTTTGGATGCAGAGGGATACCACTGAAGACCAAATTTTTTAGTGTAATCCCTTCTAAAAGGTCCTTTCTATAATGAACGTATCACAAACCATATCCAAGGGTGTCTTGATAGACCAATATACCTAGATGAGTACTCTTCCATGGTTTAGATGCCCTGATACATATATTGAAGATCATATATTTGCACTAACCTCTATGTGGATGGATATAACTCCTCCTGGAATATAGGCTCAATGTTTAACCAATAGAGAGTTGTATCTGCATTTGACTAAGACACTATGCTCAACCATTGCCTAGTTTATCCCTGAAGTAGAATCACCATTAGAAATTTCATATAATATGTAGGTGTTATCATAAAGAGGAAAATATGAGTGATTTACTCTTTCTAGTCTTCAGACACTTTGGGTTATAGAACACCCTAAAACATGAGTGGTTGATGCCTCAGAAACTAATTAATTGCACTCATCATGTGTGCATCTTCTTTTTTAACTATCTATATTAACTCATACTCCACTAGTGATAGTATCATTGGAAATCCACCTGGAGGTGCTAACTCTAGAATTCCTACCCATTACAGAGAGGATCATCCTCATGATCAGGTAGTAGAATCCTCATTGTCTATATATGTGGAGGCATCCTAATATAAATCATGATTTATAATAGTCATAACAGTTTATATAGAGAGATGACTCAATAAATAATTGTAAAATACAACCCATTATTATATGATTCATGTACCGACTTCTTCCAAGCAATCAATATTTACATGTTTCAAATTGAAAGGTAGGTTTTCAATGTCCTGGTGTATAGATATGTTAGCCATCTCACCAACACTGGAGTCCCTAGCCTAAAATCCACACTTGAAACACCAAACATTATTTACCTAAGTTAGTCTCACTGACTCTAGTCCTAAAGTTTAACCAACATTTTATACACCACATTATCATGACCCAACCCCCAGGGTCGAGACCATGACTACTCCAAGACTACCTCTACTAGGGTAGGTATTGAAGACCAACACTGAGTAGGCATATCCCACAAATGGGAGGCATTATCCTAATCTACATTCATACACACACACATAACCAATCACACGTGATGCTAAAATGTAGAAAACATGAATTAATGAATGAACACATCTACAATGTCATAACAAGATTATGAATGTTAAGTATTGAAAGCATAAAATGATCCAAATACAAACCCAATAAAAAACTATAAATATTCCAACCAGATCTAAGGGGGTGTAATATGATCAAATTCAAGTATTAGGAAAACACCTTCGTCTAGGAAGCTCATGTTATGATCCAACTGAACTCTATCCTCCATGGACAATGTCAAAAGGTTCATAATCTGCATAAAATATGACATGTGTGGGTAAGGAACATGTTGGGGTGAGTATAATAATGACCAGTACGACACCCCAAAAATAATGAACACCATGATCCATGTAAATTAATCTCAATAAATGTTTTAAAAATAAATTTATAATAAAACAACACCCATACATGCTTTGTAAGGGCACTGTGCCACTAGGTGGTTGCAACCAACTACCAGCAACAAGATTATGCTTGAAGTAACAACTATTCTGAGATAATTCACACTAAGATCCATTATATCACTAGAGTAACTCATACAATAGTACAAGATCATTGGGACCCACCTGAAAAATATCATTGGCCTAAGAAGACCTAGAGACATAGATAGTGGGTCACACCCAAACCCTCTAGGGGACACCACAAACCCAATCTAAATAAACCTGCTAAATAGAGGATATTATTCCATCAATAATAAAAACATTACAGATATGGAATTATATATGGAGGATCAAAATCATGATCAAAGGATGTTCTGTTGACTCCACAAACCCCATCTATGGTATAATGATTATAGAGGTTCAGCCTCTAGTCTCATGGAGGGACTCCACAAACACTATCTGATACTCTTCCCTTGGATGGGACCACAATTGTATGATGTGGATGTAATTATACACTATAACCTTGAGGGAGACGAAGAAGTGGAAAACCACTCAATAGTCACTAGTCTAAAGAAATGAGACAAAGTGATCCATGCTATCTTTAAGGGAATACATGGGGTGGATGTAGATTATATGGCATGCCTTGCTTAACCTAGATCATCCCATGAAGTAACACCAGACATGACATGTAAATATCAACATACACATTGTGTGTGTGAAAAAAATTCCATGTAGAGGTATCTTGATACACTACCCATGTCGCATGATCGTGTCCATGTACATTTTTTCATGCCTCTTTATAAGACTGTGTACACATGGCCTTGTCCATGTACAGGTACACATTTGGGCACTGGACACGTACTTCTAGTTGAGTTTTTGTACATTTAGAAGTACATTTTATGATTTCATATAGGGTTCAAATTGTATATTACTATGTCACACGATGTGTGATATTTAACTCTAGTCAAAACCATAGTGTCCTAACCTGGAGGACCCACACAACATGTAATCCCAAAATACAGGCCATGTTAATCATGATTTTCCAGATTCTTTGAATCATTCCCTATGTTATCTTCAGTGTTTCCAAATATTCTACCTTCATTAAAACCTAAATATCTAGGGTAGTCTAATCATTTTCATCAACAGTGACATGAATCTGGTCTCGATTCCACTCAAAAAACACCACATTAATCCATTTTTTACCACATTACTAAATTGGGAAGAATAGAAACCAAAAATCTATTATGATCCACCTCCAATCATCCTCCAGTGTTTTTTTACCCTAATATCACCATTAATATAAAAATTCACCCACGGTATTAATCCATTCCCCCAATTAATGGTCACACAAGGATTGAATACAGGGTATTTCATCAAACTACGAGGTAAAATATATACTCATGGTGAAATTACAAAGAATGGGGGAATAAAATCATAATCAATAATATGTGAGGAAAAAATAATGACCTTTTTCATTTAGCATCAATTTATTTTCATAGAATAATATGAATAAATATGAATAATTCAAAATGAATAAAAATATAATTCCATCAATTTAAATCTATTGATAATACACATTCCAATTTTGTTCTTGTAATTGATTTCTGTTCATCTGATATTTAAGAATGAGAAGGAATACATAAAATTGAAAATATTACCTAGAGTTTGGATTGATCATTTATGAATAATTGTTCTGGTCTATCATCGTTGATGAGATCCATGAGCTCTATTAGAGAAATGATCTATGATAAAGTCTAGATATGTCATCTTTCACTATGAACACTCTCCTCCAATAGCCTCTAGGTCTCCTTGGTTTAGAAGCTAACCCTATGAAAAAATGTATATCTTTATATTTAAAGAGGAATTAGGTTGTTGCTTCCAGTAAAATATAATAAAAAATTTAATTTATTTATTTTATGAATTCTTCACCTGTTAAAATGTTTTCACAAACATCAAGATCCTATAAGGATTATGCCATACCTAAGGTAAAACTCATGTTCTAAGGTCAATTTTTTCCCTCATATTTCTGATTCACTACCTCATTTAAGAGGTATTCACATTTTTCAAGAAAACTATGCACATGAGTTATTTATTATATTTAATATATTTTAATCGTTTATTTAGGACACCAAAGGCCTCATAAAAACATTAACTCTTAGTTCATGATCTAAAAAATAATCCATCTAAAATCTAAAAAATAATAAATGGAAAATATAAATCAATATAGGTGATGGAAATTTATGAGGACATATTTATTGAGGATGTTCCAGGATTACCTCACCACTAATATCTAGACTAAGGAATTAACTTACTCTCTATGATGACCCTAGTATATACACCCACATATCATATGGGCCCTACAATGCGACTTAATATGAGAGTAACTTTGGAGGACTTTTATGAGAATGGATTTGTGATAAATAGGTTTTCCCTCTGGGTAGCCCCAGTGTTGTTCCCCAATAAGGTAGATAGGAGATTGAGTTTATGTGTGGATTACTAGTTCCTGAACTAGTTGACTATGAAGAATAAATATCTACTAATGAGTATTGATGAAATATTCAATTAGTTCATAGGGTCATGATGGTTATAAAATAAAAACCTCAGACCATACTATTACCATATTTGAGTAAGACGCGAGGATATATGGAATATGGAATTTTGATGTTTCTACGGTCACTATGAGTACTTGGTGATTCCCTTCAGTGTGATGAAACATCCTAGAAGTATTCATGGGACACAAGAACTAGATTGTTCACTGTTTCTTTGATCATTTTATGGTGGTATTCATTATTGATATCAAAGTGTACTCAGAATCTGAGGAGGAGAACATGCGACACATGAGGATAGCCTTGGACCCACTCTAAGAGCACCATAATTAAGGGAATCTATTAGAGTTTCAGTTATGGATTATATATGTCCACATACTATGACATGTAATCTCAGAGGTAGGAGTGGCAGTGGACCCGATGATGGTTGGGGAAGTGGTAGCCTGTGATCCACCCAAGAGTGTAACAAAGATGTAGAGTTTCCTTCGGTTGGTATGGTACCACTAGAGAATTGTACAAGATTTTTTGAGAGTGGTTTCACCCCTAACTTATTTGAACAAAAAGGGGAATCCATTCATGTGTAATAAAAGGTTCCAGAAATGTTTTCATGAGTTGAATAAGTGGTTGATGATCAACAATATCTTGATATTTTTGTGGGATGGTGTCAAGTAAATAGTGTTCTGGGATGCCTGGGGGACCGAACGTGGTGGGGCCCTAATGTATAGGTAGGTATATATTTCCTTTGTGTTTAGGTAGTTGAGACCTAATTAGAAAAAATATGTAACAATAAATCATGATTTAGTAGTTGTAGTCTTTTCCTTGACGATTTAAGCAAACTACCTTATGGTTGACCGATTTCTCATCAACTAGGACCCCAAGAGTCTTATCAATATTTTCTCTCATAATGATCCGAACATTAGATAGAGGTGATGGCTAGAGTTCCTCTAGGACTCTGACTTTTTTATTTTATATACTAATGGGAAGGATAATGTGGTTTATAATTCTATTAATATGAGATGTTGTTATCAGTTGTTAAATGAGGTGTCAGATTAGTTATCCTTATTGTAGTCCTCTTTAGGGGAAAAGGATGGTTTTTCATGTATTCAGTCGATGGTTGTTACCCCACCACTTCAACCACATGTTAGGGAATCTCAACATGGATATACCAACATTGAGACCTTATATACTTATATATCCATTGGATGTGCTCATAATAGATATTATGAAGGTGGGGATCACATTTTTATTTTTGGAGGATGGACGATGGTACATATAATTTTGTGGGAGGAGGTTATGAGGTTGTTTAATAAATCCCCCTTGGTTTTACATCTAGGTGTTGATAATATGTATTTGGACCTCTGATGTCAGTTTTGGTTTCTAGGAATGAAGTGTTGTTTCGTAGAGTTTTTATCTCTATGCCTCAATTGTCAGTAAGTGAAATTTGAGCACCAGTTTCATGACAATTTATCTAAATTCCTTGAGGTTCCATGGTTTAAGTGGGATGGGATATCTATAGACAGTGTGAAGGGGTTACCACATATATCCATGGACATGATTCCATATAAGAGATCATTTTATAACTCACCAATTAATCACACTTCAAAGTCATACAATATTATATTTGAATAAAGATATTTGAACTCTTGTATCTGTATGTGATAGTCAGACTCCATGGAGTTCTTGCGATTATATTTTCAGACTATTATACTCACTTTGCATCATGATTATGGAGAGGATTTCTGTTGTCCTTTGGAAATCTGTTACATTTTAGCATGGAGTTTTACCCCTAGACCGATGGCCATACTAAGTGGACCATTCATTCCATAGCGGTCTTTATATAAGCTTTCATGTCAAACTTTTTCTATATTTGAGAGGTTCCCCTACCATTCGTAGTCATTTCATACAATATCATCATCATTCCACCATCAGTATGGAACTAGTTTAGGCCTTGTATGGTTGACCCAGAAGGTCACCACTTTGTAGAACTAAGTTGTCCAATTCATCACTCATGGGACCAGAGTTGGTGTGGGCTATGATAGAGAATGTTAAGATCATCCAGGAGTTTATGAGGATGAAAAAAATCCATAAAAATTCCAATGAAGACTACTGATAGAGGCTGCTAGAGTTCCAATAGGAAGACCATGTGTTCTTGAGGGTCTCACCTCGACATGGATTATGAATATTTTTCTAGGTAATTAAGTTAATTATGAGATTTATTATCTATTTATAGATTCTTTATAGATTTGGTGAGGTGGAATACTACTTATCTATACAACTGGAGTTTGATAGAGTACATGACATCTACCACGTGTCATAGTTGGGGAGTTTTGTGCACAACCAATAGTATGTTATTGACTAGGGTGATATGGACATTAATGATATAACAACCTTTTATGAGTACCCAGTATATATCAAGTATTTACATGACATGATCATTAATTATTGATTGATTCACCTAGTTTGTGTCTAGTGGTAGCACTACTAAAAAATCGGGCATTAGCGACCGCCATTGGCGGTCGCTTCAGCTTCGTCGTTGTATGCCAAAAACGACCGCCAATGGCGGTCGCTATATGTGGCTGAAATTCCAGCCATAACCGACCGCCTTTGGCGGTTTCTACCCTAGGAAAATGTTTTTAAAAAAATTACTACTGAAAGAAATATATATATATATATATATATTAAAGAAAATATTTATATGTATAATATTAAATAAAATATTTCAAATATATATATATATATAATATGTTTTAAATATTTTATTATATATATATATATATTAATGAAATATATATATATATTATTAAATAAAATATTTTTCATTTTTTGATGAAATGTACGAATTGTGTTTTTTTTCTTCACGGTGCATAATCAGAGATAAAACAAGGTAAAAATCATAAAAAATGGAAAACAATTTCAAACAGCATTAACATCATGATCTTCATAAACAATAAATGATAAATGTGCTTCAACGATCCGAGAAGGTCCATCCATTTCAATCTTCTGCTTCAATAAACCTACCATAAGATAAAAAACAACAAAACAAAAGAAACATAAAGTGGACATAATTATTCAGTTATTATATACATATAATAAAATTAAATCTGACAACAAATAATGGTTCTATAATAATTTAAAACCCCCCAATTTAATAAATGCTATCATTTCAGGGCATTCAGAGCATGTTTGCTCCGAATTCGATCGTCTCACGCTGTTTTTTGTGTTTTACAACACCAGAAATGCGTTTCTGGTACCCATGGTCAAACGAAACCTCTGATTGACGTGCCGTCAGCATGAACATTTCACAAATCACACAACAGCTGTTGTTGTACGGTTTCATGGCATTTTGAGGTCGTTCAGGTGGTTTTGACCCCCCAACGCGCCATTTTAGCGTGCGCCGAGCTGCTGAAAACGACACAATCGGTCGTACCGTGCGCACCGCATGTCCGATGGGCATGCCGTCTCCTCCTACACGTCACGAATAATATTCCAAATGTTTCTGTGTGTTTTTAGGTCATTCAGAGCACGTTTTCTCTGAATTCGATCGTCTCACGCCGTTTTTGGTGTTTTATGACACCAGAAACACGTTTCTGGTCACCGGCGACAAAAAAACCTCCAATTGACGTACCATCAGCACGACCATTTCAAAAATCACACAAATTCTATTTTCGTACAATTTCATGGCATTTCGAGGTTGTTCGGGTGGTTTTGACCCCCCCCCCCCCCCAATGCGCCATTTTAGCACGCGCCGAGCTGCTAAAAACGACACAATCTGCCGTACTGCGCGCACCGCACATATGATGGGTGTGTCGTCTCCTCCTACACGTCAAGAATAATATTCCTAATGTTTTCGCGTGGTTCAAGGTCATTCGGAGCAAGTTTTCTTTGAATTCGACCGTCTCACGCAGTTTTTGGTGTTTTATGACACCAGAAACGCGTTTCTGGTCACCTCCGTCAAACGACACCTCCGATTGATGTACCGTCTGCCCGACCATTTAACAATTCACACAGCTGTTGTTTTCGTACGGTTTCGTGGCATTCCGAGGTCTTTAGGGTGGTTTTGAACCCCCTAACGCGTCATTTTAGCGCGCGTCGAGCTGCTGAAAACGATATAATCGGCCGTACCGCGTGCACCACACGTCCGATTGGTGTGTCGTCTCCTCCTACACGTCATGAATAATATTCCTAATGTTTTCGTGTGGTTTCAGGTCATTCGGAGCACGTTTTCTCCGAATTCGACTTTCTCACGCCGTTTTTTGGTGTTTTATGACACCAGAAATGCGTTTCCTGTCACTGTGGTCAAACAACAACTCCGATTGACGTTTCGTCTGCCCGAAAATTTCAAAAATCACACAACAGCTATTTTCGTACGGTTTCATGACATTCTGAGGTCGTTCGGGTGGTTTTGACCCCCCAACGCGCCATTTTAGCGCGCGCTGAGCTGCTGAAAAACGACACAATCGGTCGTACCATGTGCACCGCACGTATGAAGGGTGCGCCTTCTCCTCCTACATGTTAAAAATAATTTTTCTAATGTTTTCGTGTGGTTTCAGGTCATTCGGAGAACGTTTTCTCCGAATTCGACCGTCTCATGCCGTTTTTGGTGCTTTATGACACCGGAAACGTGTTTCCGGTCACTGCGGTCAAACGACACCTCTGATTGACGTGTCGTCTGCCCGACGATTTCAGAAATCATACAAAGGCTGTTTTCATACGGTTTCATGGCATTCTTAGGTCGTTCGGGTGGTTTTGACCCCCCAACGGGCCATTTTAGTGCGCGCCTAGCTGCTGAAAATGACACAATCGGCCGTAACACGTGCACCGCACGTCCGATAGGCGTGTCGTCTCCTCCTACACGTCATGAATAATATTCTTAATGTTTTTGTGTGGTTTCAGGTCATTAGGAGCATGTTTGCTCCGAATTCGACCGTCTCATGCCGTTTTTGGTGTTTTATGACACCTGAAACGCGTTTCCGGTCACAGCGGTCAAATGACACCTCTGATTGACATGCCATCAGCACGACCATTTCACAAGTCACACAACGGCTTTTGTCGTACGGTTTCATTGAAATTCGAGGTCGTTCGGGTGGTTTTGACCCCCCAACGCACCATTTTAGCGCGCGTCGAGCTGCTGAAAACGACATAATCGGCCGTACTGCGTGCACTGCACGTCCGATGGGTGTGACATCTCCTCCTACATGTCACGAATAATATTCCTAATTTTTTCGTGTAGTATCAGGTTATTCTTAGCATGTTTGCTATGAATTCGACCGTCTCACGCCGTTTTTCATGTTTTATGACACTGGAAAAGCGTTTCCGGTCACCGCCGTCAAACGCCACCTCTGATTGACGTGTCGTCTGCCCAAACAATTAATAATTAATACAACGACTATTTTCGTACGGTTTAATGGCATTACGAGGTCTTTCGGGTGGTTTTGACCCCACAACGCGCCATTTTAGCGTGTGCAGAGCTGCTGAAAACGACACAATCAGCCGTACCATGCGCACCGCACATCTGATGGGTGTGTCGTCTCCTCCTACACGTCAAGAATGATATTCCTAATTTTTTCGTGTGGTTTAAGGTAATTCGAAGTACGTTTGCTCCGAATTCGACCGTCTCACGCAATTTTTGGTGTTTTATGACACCAGAAACGCATTTCCAGTCACCACGATCAAACGACACCTCTGATTGACGTGCCGTCTACACGACCATTTCACAATTCACACAACGGCTGTTGTCGTATGGTTTCATGGCATTCTGAGATCTTTCGAGTGGTTTTGACCCCCCAATGCGGCATTTTAGCGAGCGTCGAGCTGCTGAAAAAGACACAATCGGTCGTACCGCGTGCACCGCACGTCCGATGGGCATGTCGTCTCCTCATACACATCACGAATTATATTTCTAATGTTTTCATGTGGTTTCAGGTCATTCAGAGCATGTTTTCTCCGAATTCGACCGTCACACGCCATTTTTGGTGTTTTATGACACCAGAAATGCGTTTCCGGTCACCGCGGTCAAACGACACCTCCGATTGACGTGCCGTCTACCAGACCATTTCAAAAATCACACAACAGCTGTTTTAGTACGGTTTCATGGTATTATGAGGTCGTTCGCGTGGTTTTGACCCCCCAACATGCCATTTTAGCGCGCGCTGAGCTGCTGAAAACGACACTATCGGCCGTACTGCACGCACCACATGTACGATGGGGGTGTCATCTCCTTCTTCACGTAACGAATAATATTACTAATGTTTTCATGTGGTTTCAGGTCATTTGGAGCACGTTTGCTCCGAATTCGACCGTCTCACGCCGTTTTTGGTGTTTTGTGACACCGAAAACGCATTTCCGGACACCGCGGTCAAACGACACCTCTGATTGACGTGTTGTCGGCTCAACCATTTCAAAATTCACACAAAGGCTGTTTTCGTATGGTTTCATGGCATTCTGAGAGCTTTCTGGTGGTTTTGACCCTCCAACGTGCCATTTTAGCGCGCGCCGAGCTGTTGAAAATGATACAATCGGCTGTACCGTGCGCACCGCACGTCTGATGGGTGTTCCGTCTCCTCCTACATGTCACGAATAATATTCCTAATGTTTTCGTGTGGTTTCAGGTCATTCGGAGCACGTTTGCTCCGAATTCGGCCGTCTCACTGCGTTTTTGGTGTTATATAACACCAGAAACGTGTTTCTGGTCACCGCAATCAAACGACACCTCTGATTGACGTTCCTTCTGCATGAACATTTCACAAATCACACAAAAACTATTTTCCTACAGTTTCATGGTATTCTGAGATCTTTCATGTGATTTTGACCCCCCAATGCGCCATTTTAGTGCGCGCCGAGTTGCTGAAAACGACACAATCAGTTGTACAGTGCGTACCGCACGTCCAATGGGTGTGTTGTCTCCTCCTACACGTCAAAAATAATATTCCTAATGTTTTAGTGTTGCTTCAGGTCATTCGGATCACGTTTTCTTTGAATTCTACTGTCTCACGCCATTTTTGTTGTTTTATGACACCAGAAACGTGTTTCCGGTCACCGCAGTCAAACGACACCTCCGATTGACGCTCAGTCTACACGACCATTTCAAAAATCGCACAATGGCTATTTTCGTACGGTTTAATGGCATTCCGAGGACTTCTGGGTGGTTTTGACCCCCCAACGCGCCATTTTAGCGCGCGCCAAGCTGCTGAAAACGACACAATCGGTCGTATCGCGTACAACGCACGTCTGATGGGCATGTCGTCTCCTCCTAAACGTCAGGAATAATATTTCTAATTATTTTGTGTGGTTTCAGGTCATTCGAAGCATGTTTGCTACGAATTCGACCGTCTGACGCCGTTTTTTGGGTTTTATGACCCCGGAAACGCGTTTCCAGTCACCGCGATCAAACGACACCTCCGATTGGCATGCCGTCTGCCCGGCCATTTCAAAAATCACACAACGGTTGTTTTTCGTATGGTTTCATGGCATTCTGAGGTTGTTCGAGTGGTTTGGACCCCCCAATGTGCCATTTTAGCGCGCACCAAGCTGCTGAAAATGACACAATCAGTCGTACCGTGCGCACCGCACGTCTGATGGGTGTGTTGTCTTCTCCTACACATCACGAATAATATTCCTAATGTTTTTGTGTGGTTTCAGGCCATTCGGAGCACATTTACTCCTAATTAGACCGTCTCACGCAGTTTTTGGTGTTTTATGACACCAAAAATGCGTTTCCGGTCACCGCGGTCAAACGACACCTCCGATTGACGTGTCGTCTGCCCAACCATTTCACAATTCATATAGCAGATGTTGTCGTATGGTTTCATGGCATTCTGAGGTCTTTCGGGTGGTTTTGACCCTCCAACGCGTCATTTTAGCGTGCACTAAGCTGCTAAAAACGACACAATCGGTCGTACCGCGCGCACAACACGTCTGATGGGTGTTTCGTCTCCTTCTACACATCACAAATAATACTACTAATGTTTTCGTGTGGTTTTAGGTCATTCGGAGCACGTTTTCTCCAAATTCGACCGTCTCACGCTGTTTTTGGTGTTTTATGACACCAGAAATGCGTTTCCGATCACCGCGGTCAAACGAAACCTCCTATTGACATGCCGTCTACATGACCATTTCACAAATCACACAACGGCTATTGTCGTACGGCTTAATGGCATTCCGAGGTCTTTTGATGAACCATTTTAGTGTGGGCCGAGCTGCTGAAAAAGACACAATCGGCCGTACCATGTGCACCGCACATCCGATGGGCGTTCCATCTCCTCCTACACGTCACGAATAATATTCCTAATGTTTTAGTGTGGTTTCGGGTCATTAGGAGCACATTTTCTCCGAATTCGACCGTCTCACGCCGTTTTTGGTGTTTTGTGACACTAGAAACACATTTCTGATCACCGAAGTCAAACGACACTCTGATTGACGTTCCATCTACCATACCATTTCAAAAATCACACAACGGCTATTGTCGTACGGTTTCATGGAATTTTGAGGTCGTTCGGGTGATTTTGACCCCCCAACGCGCCATTTTAGCGCGCGCTGAGCTGTTGAAAACGACACAATCGGCCGTACCACGCGCTTCGCATGTCCGATAGGCATGTTGTCTCCTCCTACACGTAAATAATAATATTACTAATTTTTTTTGTGTGGTTTTAGGTCATTCGGAGCACGTTTTCTCCGAATTCGACCATCTCACGCCGTTTTTGGTGTTTTGTGACACCAGAAACGCGTTTCAGGTCACCGCAATCAAAAGACACCTCCGATTGACATGATCTCTGCCAGAAAATTTCACAAATAACACAATGGATGTTTTCGTATGGTTTAATGGCATTACGAGGTCGTTCGGGTGGTTTTGACCCCCCAACACGCCATTTTAGCGCGCACCGAGCTGCTGAAAACGACACAATCGGCCGTACCATGCGCACCGCACGTCCGATGGGAGTTCCGTCTCCTCCTACACATCAAGAATAATATTACTAATGTTTTTTTGTGGTTTCAGGTCATTCAGAGCACGTTTTCTCCAAATTCGACCGTCTCACGCCGTTTTTGGTGTTTTATGACACTGAAAATGCGTTTCCGGTCATCGTGGTCAAACGACACCTTCGATTGACGTGTTGTCTACTAGAACATTTCAAAATTCACACAATATATGTTTTCGTATGGTTTAATGGCATTCTGAGATCTTTCTGGTGGTTTTGACCCTCCAACGCGCCATTTTAGCACGCGCCGAGCTGTTGAAAACGACATAATCGGCCGTACCGTGCACACTGCATGTCTGATGGGTGTGTAGTCTCCTACTACATGTCAAGAATAATATGTTTAAGGTTTTCATGTGGTTTTAGTTCATTCGGAGCATGTTTGATCTGAATTAGACCTTCTCACGCCGTTTTGGTGTTTTTTGACACCGGAAACGCGTTTCCGGTCACCACGGTCAAACGACACCTTCTATTGATGTCTCATCTGCACGAACATTTCAAAATTCACACAACGGCTGTTTTAGTACGATTTAATGACATTATGAGGTCTTTTGGGTGATTTTGACCCCGCAACGCGCCATTTTAGCACGCACCGAGCTGCTGAAAACGACACAATCGGGTAGTGGAAAGCTGTCCGGGGTGCGGGGGGCCTGTACGGGGTGCGGGTAGTGCAGTCTGGGGTGCAGGGAGGTTGTCCTAGGTGCGGGGGGGTGGGGGCTTTCCGGGGTGCGGGGAGGGCTGTCTGTGGTGCCAGGAGGGCTGTCCGGGGTGCGGGGGCTGTTCGGGGTGCGGGGAGGTGCTGTCCGCGGTGCGGGGAGCCTGTCCGGGGGGCGGAGGGGGCTGTCCGGGGTGTCAGGGGGTTGTCCGGGGTGCGGGGAGGTGCTATCTGGGGTGCGGGGAGCCTGTCCGGGGGAGGGGAGGGCTGTCCGGGGGGTGGGGAGGCTGTCCGGGGTGCGAGGGGGCTGTCTGGGGTGCGAGGGGGCTGCCCTGGGTGCAGGGAGGGTTGTCCGGGGTGTGGGAGTGCTGTCCGGGGTGCGGGGAGGGCTGTCTGGGGTGCGGGGGGTTGTCTGGGGTGTGGGGGGCCTGTCAGGGATGCGGGAGGGCTGTCCGGGGTGCGGGGAGGGTCGTCCGGAGTGCAGGGGGCTTGTCCGGGTTGTGGGGAGGACTGTCCGGAGTGCGGGGGGGGGGGGGCTGTCTGGGGTGCGGGATGGTTGTCCGGGGTGCAGGGAGGGATGTCCGGAGTGCGTGGAAGACTATTCGGGGTGTGGGGAGGGCTTTACGGAGTGCGGGGAAGGCTGTCCGGGGTGCGGGAGGGCTATCTAAGTTATGGGGAGGGTTGTTTGGAGTGCAGGGAGGGCTGTCCGGGGTGCAGGGGGTGGGGGGCTGTCTGGGGTAGGGGCATGTTCGGGGTGCGGGGAGGGATTTATGGAGTGTGGGGGGGGGGGTTGTCCAGGGTGCGAGGGGGGGAGGTTGTCTGGGGTGCAGGGAGGGCTGTCCGGAGTGCGGGGATGGCTGTCCGGGGTAGGTCGCGGACTACAAATAGTGAACTCAGCTCATTCATCAAAAACAAGTTTAATGGTTTATATTTGGAATCACATGTTTTTTTCAAAAATATTACAGAACATGCAATTCTAAAATTGAAAATTAATTGAACAAAAAATATCCAAATCAATAATCAGTTTCATGGTTACTTCTCAATTTGTGCACACAAACATTGCATAAGTCCAAAACACACTTTATACCCCCAAATCACAAAAAAAACTCACTAGAAACCCAAAATAAATATCAATAACAACCCCACCATTAATATCAGAAACACACCTCGTGAATATGATGTGTCATGCGTGTCCATCACTAACCTCTATCCGGTGGGCCAGGAGCCTACAACAAATAAACATTATGAATATTTTCAAAAGAAAATAATTTAAATTAAATAAATAAATATAGTATAAACCTGCATCGTATGATCCCCTGCAGCATCACCTGGACCCACATATTCCCGTAGTACTCTAACCTCAATAGCCAATTGCGCATTTGCCTCCTCGAAAGCCCACAGCCGTGCCTCGAAATCAGACAACTGTTGTGTCATCTGAGCAACAGTAGGACCGAAAACCACAGCGCGTGACACTACAGAACAAGGAATCCATGTTCCATAGGTCAAACTATATCCATGCTCGTCCTGACCAATAATGCGATGAACGATCTCATCCCTTCAAATGGGAAGCTGTCGCTGGTCCTCTGACAGATGTTCCAATTCAGCTTCAAATTGAGCCTGTGAAATATTTAAATATATATACATATATTAATATACAGATTTTATGTACGTATTGGTAATGAGTACAAGAACTTACTATGAATGCTGCAGCCTCTGGATCATTGCGATCACGAGTCCTCATCCACACCGACATTTTATCAGTTGGTGCACCTTGATCCCACAACTATATATGAATATAATATAAACACTAAACTGTATTAATTTAAAAAATTAAAAAATGAATAATAAATATCTCATGTAGGATCTGAAACAAGTGACGTGTCCCGAGCCTGTGAGGTGGTCCCTATAATGCTCCATTCTCAGAATGGCGTGTTGACACCTCCTACATTCAATTCATTCAAATTTCAAACAAATCACACATTCTTAAAAATATATATACCAAAATAAATACACAAACTGAAACACCCTCTGTAGAACAATATGCAACTAAATCACGCGACTGATCCGGGAGGACACCACTCGAGACTTTTTCCAGAATGTCTGGGTCACCCACATTTGGTACCCAGTGGTCCCTCTTGACTTTTCCTTTATAGTCTTTCCACATCATACGGCATTTTATCATACACACTGGTCGAAACTCATCAGTACATACTTTAAAATTTTGCTATTAAAGAAAAAAATCACATATGTTATTATTGTTTATACATATGGAATAAAGTAAAATGGTCTTCTTACCTGAACCTCCCTCCAAAGATGATCTAATGTGTCCTGAGGGATAGAATCCCAGTCAAGGGTGTTTAATGGAAATCGATGTGAATCATGTATGATATGACCCAGCTGACGAATAAGTGCAGGGGCATTCCGTCCCACAGGATGAAATATCTCATCAAATGAAACATCAAATGTCGTGTTGGAATTATATGATAATATGCCACGACCAGGGCCTCTCCAGCGAGAGGAAGCAGCAGTCGAGTCCGATCCTGTTGAAAACAATTTTATATACAAATTGAAAGATGATAAAATTATATATATATATATACATATATGTTTATTAATTACATAAAAAATAGAGACAATGACATTCCAACATACCTCGACCCTGAGACGTAGATGCCTCAGATGGATGATGTGGATCTTCTGCCTCTTCCCCTGACATGCATGCGTCATGGAAAACATTAGTAAGGGGACTATCCAAAGTGTCCAAATGATAAATTGGATTGTTTTTTAAAAAACCAAACTTGTACAGTTGTTAATCAAACAAAAAGGGATTGAATAATTAGTTGTGAATGAATTTTAAAAAATAAGAAAGTTTGCAAAATAGATATACAAATTATGTACAAAACCAATCAATGCATAGCCAAATTTCAAATTGAATTAATAAAAATTCAAGCAGCACACGAACCAAATGAATAATACATCAATATAAGTGAAAGCCCATGTCATACCTGATTGTGCTACAAACCTGGAAGGGAGGGGAGCCGAAGGCGGTGCTTCGAGGGAGAGGAGAGGCAGCGGTAGGGAGCCGGAGCCGGAGCTGGTGCGGTGAGGGAGGGGACGGGCGGCGACAGTGACGGGGAGAAAGAGGAGAGTAGGCGGTGAGGTGGAGACAGTGCAGCGAGGGTGGGATGACGAGGGAGGGGACCAAGGACAGGGGGAGCCGGAGTGGACGGGTGGCTGTGGCGAGGGGACGAGTATCGATCGTGCGGGGAGGGAGGGGACTGGGCGGCGACGGTGCGGCAAGGGAGACGATGGTGAAGGAGGTGATGGGTGGCGGTGGTGCGGTGAGGGAGGGGAAAAATTCGGAGGGGACGAGGGTTGGCGGGGTGCTGGGGGGGAGGGACGAGGGGGCGGAGGGCCGAGGGCGGATGTTGGAGGCCGGAGGTGCTGGAGGCCGAAGGCCAGAGGGCTGCCGGAGGCAGGTGGCGGGAGGCCCGATGGCAGAGGGAGCCTGAAGGGCGGCCGCAGGGTGGAGGGAGGTCGGAGCCAGAGGGCAGAGGCGGAGGAAGCCTAGAGGATATGGAGGGCAGGGCGGAGGGTGGCCGACGGAGGGCGGAGGGAAGCCAGAGGGAAGGCAGAGGGCTGCCAGAGGGCGGAGGGAGGAGGGGGGCCGGAGGTCGGCCGACGGAGGGCGGGCGGCAGAGGGCGGCCGATAAAGGGTCGAGGGCAGCCGGCGGGCAGGATGGAGGGTGGCTGGAGGGAGGAGGGCGGCTGTAGGGTGGTCTCCGAAGGGTGGGGCAGTGGAGGGTGGCCGACGGAGGTCGGAGGGCGACCGGCGGAGGGAAAAAGGATGACGGGGAGGGCGCGCGGCGACGGGGACGGCGCGCGACGGCAGGGCAGGGCGCGCGGTGATCGGGGAAGGCGGCGACGGGGACAGCGCGCGGCGACGAGGACAGTGTGCGGCGATGGGGATGGCACGCGGTGACAGGGACGGATCACGGCGACGAGGATGGTGGAAGGGTTCGGGGTGGGGGGGGGCTTCGTGAGAGGAGGGAGAAGAGGGTTCGGGGGGGGGGCGCCGAAGCTGGTTTTCTGTTTAGGGAAACCTAGAGACCGCCAGTGGAGGTTGTTATAGGTAAAGGGGCTCAAAAACCCATATTTCTAGTAGTGTAGCACAATAATTTTTAGGAGAAAAACTGGGATCGGTAGACCAAGATATGAGACAAGAATCCCCATCTTTTTTTAGTAGTGTATTATCTTTTTGGGAAGAAAAATCTTAAGGTGGAGAGAATGTAATGTAACTGATTTTTCAATGTACTTATTTTCAATATTATATGGATTTTTTTCGTAGCCATATGCTTAGATGGGGTGGGATTCTAAGGCCCAGTGTGCACATAGTTAATTTTTAAAACATATCAAAGATATTTATATCACGCTTGTATAGTTGTCATGAAAAAGTGTAATAACTATTTAATGGGCCCCATATCAAAAATCTAGGGAACCTTTTGGTTTATAATATATGTTTTACCCTATATGGAAAATCCTTTTTTGGTGTTGAGCATTATGAAATAGTTTTTATTGGAATAAAATTAATAAAATAAATATAATTGTTTTATTTTATTTTTCATTGAAACAATGAATTTTTCAACATATTTATACACCATTATGACTCAACCCTAGGGTTAGTCGCATAAAATTTGTAAATAGAGGAACTATTAGAGTGGATTAATTAAAGGATCATTGGAAGACAACAACAGATCGTATAAAATCATTGTTTGTGTGCCAACATATTACATGGATCTGACCAACAAAAAAATTGCATAACCATTATTTACCATAAGTCAATATATACTCTAAGAAGGATGTTTTATTTTTGAAATTCCATCCCATATAATTATCATGTTCCAACACAGATCAATTCCATGAACCAGAATTTATTGAATCATTGATGATAGGCTAATTTATAATAGATTTATTTTTTTCATTAGTCATATCCCTCTTTGTTAATCTATTTTATCAACCAAAGATCAATGTTGAAGGAAAAAAAGGTCAATGTTCATGCTTTATATATTATGGTTCAGGGATTTATTTCCTATTTCATGGAATAGTCCTTTTTAGTATTTTATTTTGAAAATTGTTCAATGAATACCTTTTATTTTATCATTACGCAACCATTCTTTAACACAAATGATCAATATCGTGGTTGTGTTTTGCGATCAAATTCATGATAGATTTGTTATGAAGAAAGAGTATATAAGAGGTGAATTACAATGGATTAGTGATTACCATTAATCCTATATTTGGTATCATGCCTATAGATGGTGCATGTCAGTGTTTTATAAGGAGATTCAAGGTCTGGATCCTAGTATCTAGCAACAGGACGGTTGGAAAAACCTAGATACACGGTTTCTAATGAAGGTTATAGTGGTGTTCATGTTGAGGACCACGTAAAATTGAAACTGGTAGGATCTAGAAATCCAAGGTCACATAGTGTGTAATCCCTAATTGCATGTTGTGTGGACCCCCCCCCCCAGTGTGACACTAGGGTTTCTATGGAGAGAAGAATACATATTCCATGTGAACCCTATCACACGATGTGTGACCAATGTTGGAATATCAACATGCGTCTCATATGTTACAAGGTTATGGGTAGTTTGCGATACATAGGCAAAACCATATGTACAAGACTACTACCAGGTGTACATTGGTTGGTAAGTGGACATGAATAATGGTACAAAAGCATAGGGATATGACATGGGTAGGGTATCAGGTAATATCTACATGTTTTGTATTATTAAATTTATTATTCATATATCATGTTTTACATTTCTTTTAAGGCATCACCACATGAGAAGATTAGTGGATTGTGGGACACACTATGTTCCCCCATTACACATTGTTTAAGACCATTGAGGGTGTTTAAATCCATTTGTTTAGTCAGTTCAGACCAGTATGAGTTGATTATTTTCCCTTGGTCCATCTCCTCAAGGTTTTAGTGTTACCTTATGTCCACAAATCTTGATTTTGATCCCCTCTAGAGTATGAATCACATATTTTGTATGTGGTGTCTCTCTATGATACAAGAGTGTGATCCCCAATCATTTTTATACCCTAGGTGATGTTTGTGGAATCAGTGTGACCTTCATATGTGATGGCTTGATCCTCTATCTAGAATTAAATTTTAGTATGTTTTTAGGTATTATTATAATATGATACCCTATATAGACTGTTGATCCAAATTGGGTTTTTGTTCTCCCCTAGCAATCATGGGTGTGAACCCATATCTAATTATGGGGTCTTCATAGACGAGTGTGTATTCTTGGGGGATGAAAATGACCATGACCACATGAATGATTGTATCCAATGTCATAATTGATTTTGGAGTAGGATATCTTGGAATGATCATTAATTTCAGTATAATCATGTAGCTGGCAGATTGGTTGTGACTTCCCAGAGGCTCAGTGTCTTTCCTATGTATGTCGATGTTTTTTAACACATTTTTTTCTATATCCTTTTAATGAGATGGATATTCCTGATGATTCTTCTTTAGTGTTTTTGGGTTGTCCTTTTAGGTATTTTTATACCCACCCATATATAGGATCTTCTCTCACATGTCATGTTTATTGCCAACAAAGACCCATTTGATAGTGCCTTGGGAGGATAGGGAGCTAGTGGAGCATATATTGGATTGAACAACCAAGGTGTTTTATCAGTGGTTTAATTTGATAGGTGTCCTTTCCTTATGATTTGTTTGGAACCTATATACGTTTTTTGATTGGGATTTTATTTTTCCCCTTTATTGATTTCATTATTGTCCTATCATACTCTTATTTTGGGGACATAGATGTATTCATTCATTAGTTACAATTTTTTAAAATTTAAATGTTGTATAGACTTGTAGATGTGTGCATGTGTATATATACATTAGTATAATTCCTCCCATGTATGTGACATTCATACATGGTGTGGGTCACCAACCCATGGCCTATTAGAGGTAGTCTTGGGGTAGTCTCCATTTAAGACCCATTGGTCCGGGTCATGACAATTCACCACATCGTTCTCATGACCCACTATAAATTTTTTTCACAGGCGATTTCCCTTTGTCTTTGGGATTAAAATATTATCATACTAGATTGTCATCAATATCCATTATATTTTTTTCATTTATTATATTAATGTTTATACACTTTAAAATTATAGCAATTGACCATGTGTTCACATTCTATTGATATTTTTCATCGATCCTTTCATTTACCAAGATCCTTACATCAATTCTGAATTATTTTTCTCGATGGAATTATTTTTCAAAGTTAAAACAATTACCATAACCAATAATTAATTTATTTCATTCTTATTTCAAAATTTTGATGAGAAAAACATTTAATTTTCTTTTCTATATAGGTTTTATTTTTACAATTTCCTCCAAATTTCATCTTTCATTTTTTGTCCCCAAAACCATGAGAAAACTGAGACAATTCAATATCCAATGAAATCATGAGGAAATATTGAAATATTTATTTATATATATATAATTTGATTATATGTAGTTAATTTCAGTGATTTTATTTCAATCCACTGAAGAATTGGTTTTCTTTACCTTCAAGATAAACGATAAATTTAAAATCATACCCTGCAAGTCTAGTGAAATTTTTGTAATGAATTCGACCACAGTACCTCATAGTCTACAATTAATTATATTGGAATAGATACATGTAATCCCATCTCAAAGGACCAAATAGTTAAAAAGTCTTGGTAAATAAGATACATACATAAATCATACATTACACTTTAAATTAAAACATACAACATATTTCATCCGTTAATAATGCCACTATTCTCTGAGAATAACCCAACATATCAATCATAATAAACTTCATATAATCGTAGGGAAAATTAAAACATAGTAAAGGGGTGATCTCATATGCTCAGTAAGAGTAAATAAACAGAAGAATTTATCAAAAAAATCATAAATGATTATGGGAAGGTAAATAACTAGATCACATTCCATTTAATCAATTACTTGAGAATAATATGGAAAGAATAAAATATGGTTCAGAAATTATATATAAGTAATCACATGAGATAGAAAAATAACAATAGAAATTATAATAGTTCAATAATCACATTGAATATCAATAATCAATCTCATATGATGTAATCCAAAAAATTGGATGTCTAAAACATACAATCAAGGCCTCACCCCAGATGCATATTGTTCCACCTCTGAGGTGGCACGTTTACAGGTGGTGCAGAAATGGTTCGACGAGGATCATCACCTGTACCTTTTTTATAGAGATGAGTTCTCATTGAATTTACTATTCCACTGTTTCGACCCATTCAGCATCATTATCTATTAAATAATATTGAATTAACCATGCGGGAACTGTTAGTCTTATCAGGCAATTGTGTGGGGTTCAAGAACTCATGAAATTGGTCCTTCTCGGATATAAATTTTTAGAATGGTCTCCAACGTGTCCATTTATGGATCCAAGAATGCCCAGTGGCCTTGGTATTCATGATTCATGGACATGAATTTTAAAGGCAGGTGCTCGTTGGTTGAAAATTTGGCCAACGATAGTTAATGACTCTGTTGGTCGAGTGGATGGGAGGTCAGGCTCACCGCACCCTTCTAGGGGAGGATTGGTGCCTCTTCCGAGACTCTCATTTAAATTTAAGTTATGTTCATATGTTCGTGGATGCTTGGTTAATTCCCAAAGAGTGTGTCCACGGGCTACCCTTGGTTTTCCGGATCATTGTATGCATTCATATAGTTGATGCTATGGGGGTGATGCTGACTTGATCCATTTTATAAGGCACTCTAGAGTTTATCATCATATAGGGGGACAGAATATTACTTGATTTTGGGATCAGTCTCATAAGGATGGCTTCCTACGTTTCCTCGGGAGTGGAATTCGAACCCATAAAGTTTAGAAGGTGTGGGGATTACACATGTGAGATGCCCAGTTGAGGGACATGATTGGGTGGGCCTTTTTGAATGGGCCCCTTTTCAACTCGGGCCTTCTAGTCAGAATCCTATGTATCCCAATTTGATCATGAATTAGAGTTCTTGTATTTTAGATTCATGTGAATGTTGTAACCCTCCCAAACCTCTAATCCCATGTGACTCAAGCTTAGTGTGAGAAACAAGAGGGTCTGAAAGATTCAACAATGCACGTGCCTCCTCCCCTATTGTTGGGGGAGGGATAGCTTCTAGAGAAAGAGTTTGGGGTGACCATGGGTGAGGGGACAGAGCAAAGAACCCTTTTATGTGGTATGACATTAAACATCATGCATATTTGCTTCAAAATATTGGGGAATTAACTTAGTGGGAGGGCCCTAGAATACATTTTGGGAAGGGGAGGAGATTCTTCATCATTATAGGGGGAGAAAACATAACCCCTTTGACTGATCACTGTGCTTCATTGAATGGAAAATCAAGTGATCACCCTCGATCTCTAGAATGGGTAGGTTCACGTCGGCATCCCATGGTTGGGCTCTAGGTTAACATGGTAATTTATCCCCAAAATCATTCCTGAATCTCGCACCCTTGTGGGAAGGGCCTTCGTGACTCCACTTACTGTGGGTATGTAGACTTAATGGGGCGAGCTGACACACCCTGTGCTCTGATCATATAGGTCTGGAAGCTTTGGTTGAGGCATTGGCCTAATGCTGGAGGTCTGTTTAGTGAAGGGATCATGGAGGACTAGATGGTATTAGATGGGTGTGGTTGGAACTAGAAGGAATAATACCTGAAAACACCCCATTTTGCATACTGACATTTTTTGCGGGACGGGGGAGGCTCTGCATACGATAGTGGTATGCGAGAAGAGGGGCCATCATCTTACCAATGTGCTATGCGGGGATGGGTATAAGAAACCACGTACCATAGAGGTATGTATCCCATCCCACTACTTTGGGTTCTATCCATACGGTGAGGTTGTATGCGGCGGTGGGTTCAATCCATGTAGTGGTAGGCCACATGGCGCACAATATTGTAGGGGGGTCTGGGGGTCATCATTTGTGGGGAGTTCATCTGTGAGAAGCCCTTGGTTCATGGTTCACCAGTTGGTTCAAAGTTTTATTAATATTATTCAATTCCTCTATTTTATGGTTTCTGGCCGGCTATACCTACAGAGGGAGTGGATCATGGTTTAGGATTCACAAATGAAACAAGTTGAAAGCCAAAGTGAAACCTCTAAGTCTCCCTCAAGATTTCGCCATCTATCCTTATCTCTGTCTGTCTCCCTCTTTGTGCGTGTCTTATATACTTTTATTATGGTCCTTTAATAGAGTATCGGAGTAATCATATCTTTTGGCCACGTGACACCATTTACAGAGGCCCATTGAAGCAATATCATGACCTACAAAAGACTCGGTTAACCGAGGTTTGGGAGACTTTGGTTCACGATAATGGATTGTAGAGCTCTTCTAATTCGGTTCATCCACGAACAGATGAGTTCACATCACGGTATAAGGATGATCCTCAGGCATATGAATTCTTCAGCAACTCGGTTCGTGGTTTTCCTTCCTCACTGACCATCGCCTCGCGGGTCAGCGGTTCACCGATCGTCCCTTATACTTGGCGGTTCACAATCCATCTTCCCCACAAACCATTCCATGTGATGGTACATGAGACACTTAGAAACCTTGATAACATAAATTCCTTCATGTTCATTCAAATAATTCAACATAATTTGAGTCCATTCAACTTTATAGTATTTTATAAATACTTTTTTTCTTCTACAAAGAATTTGATGGGGTATTTTTGTCACATGGCGTAATTTTCAGGACCATCCCAATGTCCCCATCGGAATGGTGTCCATTCAGAATGAAAAGGGGAATATTCCGATGTTGAAGTGGTCATGAACTAAAATGGTTCATGGTAGAATGGGTGGACCCGATAGGAAGGGGCCACACCTATATATAAGGGCCTACGTAATTTGTCTTTTACAATTTCTTTTGGAGAAAAGTACTCTAGATTTCCCTAGCTTTCTTTTCTCTCACGTACAATACTCCTTTCAAAAATCTTATTCACGAACTACATTGTACGTTCTGCGAACAGATTTATTTCCCATTTCTCCGTCTAAATACCACATTTGGGTGTTCATGAACAGAGTTATAGTTTTCCAAACTGGATTCGACGTAGGATGATGCTACGCGGTTGGGTCATCAGTGCCCCAAACTAGGATCAACGTACCGAAAAATAAAAATTAATAATTCAGACTTAATCATTTAATGTCCAATTATGAAGTACAAACTTAATCAAGGAGTAGGTTTGAGGTATCGTATTTCCATGAACCTCTATGTTCATCGGCCAACGATCCTCGGGCCAACAGCTTGCGGATGTTTCATGTACCATGGTTGTATGTGGTAGGGTGAGTCTGCATACCGTAGCTATAGGTAGTGTTACATTCACATATCTTGTAGTACGTGGGATGTGGAGACCACATATTACTTCCAAAATCCATATGCAGAGCTTTATAGGGACATACATTGATTCCTTTCTCCACTCTTCCATAGAATTTATCCAACAAAAATAATTTTTTGACCTGACTTCTTATAGGCTTCTAGATATTCTTGTGTAGGCTACAATGGCTTATTCATATGATGCTGCTGACATCAATGTTTCTTCTGATGCTACTATTGCTACCCCTCTTTCTACTGCTGACAAAAGATCAAAGGATATATTGCTTTGGTCGACGACCAGACTATGGTCATTATTTTTCACCAATATCTTTTGAATATTCTCATAGTGGGTCAATTGGAGTTCCCAGTCATAGAAAAGATCCCATCTTATGGGTTCCGCCTTTTTTTGACACAAAGATCCCAGCACCTTGCCCGATTGATCTGCCTATATCCTTGATAATTAATACTTCTATTCTGAAGGCTTTGATCTCTTTAAAGGGGAGGTACATTCATAGATATAATACATTCAGGCCTTTTCTACACTACACACCTCAAACCTTAGAGGGAGTGTAGTGGATTCCTGATCAGACGGCCCACTGTTACCATATCATCACGAGGAAGGAAATAGCGAATGAGCAACATGGTTGGTCATCTCGATGGGACTTCATCCTGGAGGCTCGTTTGGCATTGACTAGGGTGGAACTTTTGGATTCACCAGAGTTGTGAAAAATTCAAAAAAGAGATACAGACTGTGGGACTATACGTGGCTTCTTGGGTTTCTCAGTCGTAGTCCCATCGTCCTACTGCCCTTATTTCACAACTCCAAAGATGGTGCAGTCCCACTACTAACATATTCCATCTGACCCACGGGGAGGTCGGCATCAGCCTGTGGGACATCAGGATAATTTTGAGAGTCCCTATCACTCCATGGAGACTCAGGGCTTGTCCCACCAAATCCACTCGGAGGAGAGCGGGTACCTACTAGCCCATACAAAAAGATGGAGATTTTCACAAAGGGGGTGATGTATCACCCCCGATGTTGATCAATTATTTCGACTGGAGGCTTTCGTGGCCATGTTTCTTAGCAGGTGGCTTTTACTAGTGCGGGAATACAGTGGTGTAAGAGCTTAAACCTTTATCATGGCTGCTCAGTTGGCCACTAGAAAATTAATCAACTTGTATATCCCCATGTTGGCAAAGATATACTGCATGTTGGGTAAAATCATCGAGGGGGGGTCACCCTACAAAATGGATTGACCTTATTAAATTCATTTTTTATGGATGGTATCCCACATAATGGGTAATTACATTATCAATTGCCTACCAATTCTACATTCTACCCTCTGATCATACCTTTATAGCACCAACGGGTTCATGCCAGTGGCTTGGGCTTCATAAGATTTGCGAGAGGAGCAGACCAAAAGGAATAAGTCGGATTAATGGATTGTATCAATATTAAAAAAAATTCTCTTACCACCCTTATAATTCCCCTACTTATATTATAACAAACATTTAATCTGACTACATTCCAAACTGATGTTACTTATTTTCTCTTCGAGAAGGTGTCATGGTTTCCCGTATCAAAGGGGAACTTATTTGTGAGGGGTATGTGTCCTGGAGACTTAGTCGACAATTCAGCTGCATTAAGAAGTTATGTCCCCCTTCTCTCAATAGTGTTCTTCAGGATAAAGAATTAATTATATCTCCCCAATTATGGTGGATGTTCACCTGGGAGGACACCCAGTGCCAAGGCAGACTTCCAGATTCTGTGGATTCCATTCCCTTCCTTACAAAGAATTATGCTGAGGCCTGGTTTAAATCATATCTTGATAGCCAATTGGCCGACCTAGTGCTTATTGTGACAACACCCAAGGCATACATGAAGAATGGGAATGGGAAGCAAAAGGGAGTGGCCAAACACTCTCTACTAGAAAAACTCCCCTAAAGGTCTGTTCCTCCCCACCCCCCAAGGAAGGTTGTAAAAGATAGGGTTATGACTTTACAGGTGGCCAAACAACTTGCTAGAGTTATTTATAGGAATACATCATCCAATCCTTCTATGGATGATTTTACAGTGGCCTAGAGTTAATGGGACCTTTTTAAAGGACATTCATTTACCTTTTCTTGTCTCTCCATGATTTATGGATGCTCCTCCAGACTAAGGATGTGGCCCTTATAGGCATTGGCTTCTTATCAGCACCAACTGACATTTCTTTTGATGATGATCCAGATAGGGTGACATGCTATATTAAGGACTTTGATACCTTCATTCAGTCTCAATGTGTCCATCATAAGTACTGGCATTGGGTACTTTCCATGTTGCGACCAGAAACTATTGATGATGACGTTGACATCGTTGGATTTCCTACAATTGATGCTATGGAAAAAGATTCTTACTTGCCCCTATCATCTCATAAACATACCTTTTCTTGAAATCCTAAGTTATTAGGTACACCTATGAAATGTTTTCGTTTGAAGAAACCTTCCCCACTCCCATGTACCATCCCTCTAGCACTGGCCATCAAAATTATGGCCACATTTCCAACGTCATGGAGAGTATATGATGAATTAAGGGAGAGTGCCTCAGATGAATATATATGGATCCTTCATCAAATGGAATTATTAGATCATCTGGGTTTTTGGGGAGCCATTTATCTTACTTGTATTTCAGTTAACGAAGAGCCTGATGAGGTGGAATCTTACATTATTGAAATGGATAGGTGTCTTCACTCTCCTCTGGAGAGGTGTTACTAGTTGGACCATATGGTGTTGATGGAAGTATTTCCATGGATGGTGGGGGATGTTTATCTAAATCCTTTGGAATCAAATTCATTTATTGAAAATATGATGAAATATTCCCTCTATCATTCTTATTTTTCAAGGTCATGTCGGGTCTCAGGAAACAGCTTTTCCCCATCATATTCTCTTGGTGGTACAGTAGCTGGGGAGTATGCCCCCTAAATGGTAGGAGTACTATGAAAAGATCCCTCAATGACCAAGAAAATATGGAAGAAGTTACCTCAGAACCTTTTTGGACATTTCTCTTAGCTCCTCATGGTGACCTCATTTCAGATCCATCCCCCCAACACTCACGGAAGAGTAAGCAAGCCTCTCAGTTGTCCAAGAGTATTCGACGAGTGATCATGAGTAATTGTCTATTTACCTGATTACTAAAACAAGTACCCTTATCTTGTCAACTCACTAGCAGATATATATATATATACGTTGAAAAAGGGCCTATTAATTACCAGATTAAGATTGCTCAGTCATTTATAGCTCCTTTCACTTTTAGGTTGGAGGAAGGGTCACCATCTGTCGCGGCTGATCGAAACAGGGAAGTAGGGCCATTTGGAGAGATTGGGGGTATTGCTGACCCGTTTTATGTGCATTCCCCCACTCAAACAATATCTTACCCAACAATGAAAAGACATCCATAATTCATGGACTCACTTGACTGTGCTGAGAAGACTCCTATGGAGAGAGATAGGGTGGTCTTTATTGCATGGGTCGAGTCCTGTAACAGGCCCCAAGCCTTACCGGATCTTGGAGGGGCTTCAAATATTGAAGATACACTCAATATCGATCGAGAAACTATTTCCCTAGTAGAAGGAGTCACTTCACTGACTGGTGCTTTTTTTGTATATGGTGACTCTTATTAATTGACAATCGGGGAGGTTTATGTTCTGTCCCGTGAAAATTTGGAGCGGTCTATCATTTCCTTTTTCCATGTACTGAGAGGGGTTATGTTTTCTCACCCTAGGATTCTGAGACAGGTATCCTTATCTGGATCAACAATCCCTTCATGCCTCATACTAAATGAAAACCATTTGAAGGTCTTCTTGAGGGTTACCAGTTTTGTCCAAGCATGGCCCTGTGTTTTTATTCTCTCTAGGTATCCATGAGGTTCCATTGATGATTGAAGATGTGACATCACCTATTTTAGGTAGCGGTACCATTTCAGAGGTGAGAGGTACTGAAGATGTCTCCCCTCCATCCCCAAAACCAGAACCACATGCCTTTAAAATAGTGGCTGATTTCCTTACCTTTTCATATATTACCATTAATAGAGGCAAGGTTGTTGCAGGTTCAAGTTGTGTTGTAGATTCCAAGTGAAATTCCTCTTTGGTGATGTTCATTCCTGACTATATTTCATCATCATGGAGTGATTCTGTGATTAATTGAGTAAGCCTAGTCGATCTTCATCCGACTCGAAAAAAGGGGAGGAGGGACATTTGGAGACTAATCTCCCAGACTCCATTGGATGAGATTCCAGTAAAGTCTCCAAAGTTACACCACTATTTTGTGGTCCTGGGCTTTGGTGAATTTAACTTTCATGGAATTAAAAATATATTATGATAGGTTGTTGCTTCTCGAGAAGCATCTGGGCACTTGAATCACAACTCTTCATGGCAGAGTCGACAGCTTATCTAGATGCAACACAAAAAATACTCATTGAAAAAGCAACCACTC
Organism: Viscum album; assembly: GCA_963277665.1. Taxonomy (NCBI): domain Eukaryota; kingdom Viridiplantae; phylum Streptophyta; class Magnoliopsida; order Santalales; family Viscaceae; genus Viscum; species Viscum album. The sequence continues at coordinate 1,039,667,295 of OY728146.1, forward strand.
ATGCCATAACGGCTATGAAGTTGCAAAATTAACTCACAAAGAAAGAGCCTTTGATGGAACAGCTTGAACAATAAGTAGAGGAACAAAGCCAAAAGCTATAGTAGCTCAAACAGAAGATGGGTCAGGCTGCAACTGCCATTGAGGAGGGGCGATGGAAAATGTAGGAGGGAGTGAAAACTGGCCTCCAAAACATAAGGTAAGTAGAGGTGATATGTGAGAGTGAAAAAGCCGAGACTGAAAATTTATTGAAAAATTACCAAGCCGTTGAAAAGTATCAGCAATTGTTTATGAAACTATGCGACTCTACTGAACGTCTCTTGTAAAGGTCCTATCTTTCTCACAAGGAGAGGCTCTAGGTTTTGGATTCCCACCATATATTTTTGTGGAATAATATGGAACTGATTTTCCTATAAATTCTCTATAGGTTTAAAATTTCTTGTCATTTCAACATCATTTCAATCAATCATTAATTTTAAACCATTAATTGAAATCAATAAACTGAAATAATTGAACCAGTCTCTAATTTTCTCCTGATCCATAGGACCTATTGAGAAAAGTTTGACTATTACTAGAGTTTCATGAAAAAAACTCACAAACCCCTTTTTTTATTTTTACCCTAATTGTTTTCTAAGACAACTTGGTACGGGTCAGCAGGAATAGCATGGATTCTTCTTAGGCCTTCTTTTGTAGGGTTTTGACCTTAAAAGTTTTACACCTTTTTTAGATGGATCCATGTTTCCCTTTTTTAACAAACCAATACTTGACTTTTCCCAAGAGGTTACCATTGCGGATTTTTCCTCTGGAAAATATGGTATCTTTTTTACGGAAATTTACAGTTGTGCCAATCAAACTTATTACTGATGTTTTATGTCAAACAGCTTTGACCAAACTTAACGGGGTAAGAGCCCCATTTCAGGACCATTAGATAGAAGTGCTCTAATATCTTTCAGACATGGGTTAGGTAATTTTCATGACCCTTGATTTGTGGATTATGGAAATGCATGAGGCTTGGGAGCCGCTTTAGGCATACAGAGGTAGGAAAAGACTATCCTAGGGGTGAATTTTCCATTCATTGGCGACCACTTTTGTGGTAAACATATTCAAAGCGACTGGGGCATAATGTTCATAGTCAATAAAAGTTTTCTGTGGGATACTGACCTTCCATTTCTGATGCCCTATTGAGATTTGCGTAATTTTGAATTTATTTGGATTTTGGGATCTATATTGGGTGGTTGGAATGAGTAGTGTTTCATGAAGACATTTGGGACATTCTTGTTGGCTTTTAGTGGTAAATTTTCCCACTGATTTCGTACTTGCGTGAGAGAAAGCTGGTGAATGATAAAGTCAATTAAGAGTCTTCTTTAGGGGCACTTGGGAAGAAGAAGGTGTATAACCGACGTCTAGAATTTTTCCAAATCGGTGGTGTGACAAGATGTGAATATCATTTAATCATATGGAAGCTGGAAAGGAATCTTCTAGGGGATGAATTTTCCTTTGATTGACAACCATTTTTGTGGGAAATATATGCAGAGTAACCGGAGCATGACATGAATAGTCAAGAAAAGTTGTCTGCAGGACACTGGTCTACCATCTCCAATGGCCATTAAAGATTATGGGGATTGGTGACTTTCTAAATACAGTAGGTGACCTTCAACCAGAGGTGCTCCTGAATAGAAAAGGAGGAATTATAACTGAACTTCTTTGGGGAATCCCAAAAATGAGTAGGGGAACTCTTTTTTATGCAAATTAACTTCACACATATGGATGGAATATCTTTAAAATCATCAAAAGGTGACCTGAGATGAATCAGGCCCATATGATATGATATATCTGGGATATGTGTAATGATGAAAGTGTAAACCATGTCTTTGAGGTCCCTGGAATGAGGAGGTATGGGATGAGTCTAGGAATCTGTTGGGCCTACTGACAAGGAGAGGACCCTCCTGTGGTTGAATTTTACTTTGATTGATGGATATTTTTGTGGAAAACATGTGCAAAGCCACCGGGTCATGATATGTATATTCAAGGAAAGGTGTTAGTGGGACATAGGAATTCTATCCTAGATGGCCTTGTAGGGTTATATAGATTCAAGATTGCTCGGAGCACGGAGTCTGAAATATGTAAGGAGTGTATCCAAGCATATTGGGGACATTTGGGCTATGATTTACTCATGGAATTGGGAGTTACATAAGTATATCTGACTAGTATGTAGGGTGAGTAATTTTTTCCATATTTTTTATACCTGGTTATTTAACATCACTTGTCTAGGACTTGGGGTTCCTCTAATTGGAGGGAATCGTGACATCCCTTTTAGGGTTGTGTTACTAGGACCAAATTCGTGGACTACTTTTTTTATAACTCCACGGTGGATATATAGATTAAATCCCTAAGCTCATATGATCCATGATTTGGTGTGAGAAATAAGGGATCACAAGGATTCCGTGTCACTTCTTATGAATATAATGGTCAGTATCAAATGGAATTTTTGGTCTTAAATTATTGTTATGCAGTTTAACGTCATAAAACAAGGATAATTTTACCTGTGCAGATTAACATTTTGTGGTTAGGACATGATGATATGATGTTTAGAGTCATGCATTGAGGACAATTATTTTGTGATAAATATCTTCAATAGTTTTAGGTTAATCACAATCTGGATGTTCTTGAATTCCATGGATGTGAGTGATGGTAGAAGGTGAAAACCATAGTCTCAAGGGAAACATTAATTAGGAGGGATGACATGGGGCTTGGAAGCCATTTGTCATAGTGAGATAGGAGAGGACTCTCCTAGGGACGAATTTTCCTTTGATTGATGGTCGTTTTGTGGGCAACATATACAGAGCCATTAGGGCATAATGTTCATAGTCAATCCAAGGTGTCCACAGGATATTGGTCTTCCATATTAGATGGCCTTGAATGATTATGGGGATCCAATTTTTCCTAAGGTATGGAGTATAAAAACATGAATGATGTTCTTGGTATTGTGAGAATACACATACCATGATTAATAGTGAACTACTTGGATCTTCCACATAGGTCTAACCCATATGTATATGGGGAAGAATGATCTTTTGACTTCTCATGGCCGAGATGAATGTTCTGAAAATCATAATACCATGGAATGGGACACACATAACTCTTGAAGAATTTCACAGTTTATTTTCATGCAATAATACCTTTCATAGACTCCTCATACAATTAAAACCTACATATCAGGGAAAAAGGGCATTTTTTTGCTGGTGGATGGGCTGGGATACCGAATCTGAGCATCACTACATATCATGTGAGGGAAAAAATCAATCCACATATACTTATGAATGGTCCCTACGAACGTTTACTCGTTGTGTAGGGACACATGAGGTCATTTTTATGATGATTATGGAAGCATCATGGTCGAAGATCGTACCATCATTATGTATCCTGCAAGGGTAGAAATTAATCCCCGCATAGTTCTAGATGTTCTTTATGAATGTTATCTCAATGTGTATGGACACTTGAGGGGTTTTTTTGATGATGATGATGGATGGGTTGTGATTGAAGATTGAGGCATCATTATGTATCCTTCGAGGGTGGGAATCAAGTCACACATAGTTCTAAAAGTTCCCTATACCAATTTGACTTGGTCCATGTGTGAGGACATGTGAGGGAATTTTTGTTTCACTTGATATGGTTTCCTGGACTACCTTATTTCCTTATGATTTATTTGTATAAGATAATCCTCACCTTGGATCCTAATCTCACATGAGTTATACTCGATGCGAGAAACAAGGAGTGGCCATAGAGTCTCCTTCGCAAGTGCAGTGACGTTGAGGATATGATGGGGCATTTTATTTTTTCTTTTTCCCCATGGGGTTGGGCCAAGATCGAGGATCGAGGTTTTGCTTCGTATCTTTCAAGGGAAGGAATAAATCCGTACATAGTTCTGAATATACCCTGTACAGATTTTGCTTGTGCTAAGGGGTACGAGAATTTTCCTTCTATCCATCATGGTTTCCAGGTCTACCATGTTACTCTATTGTTGGATCTCTTAATAGAATCCCTACCATGGATACTAAGCACATGAGAGTTACACTTGATGTGAGATATAAGGAGTTATAAGGGTTTCCCTTACAAATATTGTTAGATATGGGGTGTGATGGAGGCATTTTTATGGGGGTTGAACGAGGATCAAGGATCGAGGTGTCTCTATGTATCCTACGAGAGAAGGAATCATGTTGTATGTAGTTCTAGGAGAGATCATGCAGTTTATTTTCATGTGATTAGAACGTTTTGGGTCATGTAGTTTAATGTCCTATTGTGAGGACAAGAGTAATAGTTTATTGTCATGAATCTAGGATGGGTTCCATACAATTTAACAACATGTAGAAAGGATGATGACTCATAGTTTAAGTATATAGAGTTGGGACCATGGAATTTTAGTTTAATGTCATGTTGCAAGGACTAATACCATACAATTTAACGTCATGTGGCCAGGATGATGACTCTTAGTTTATGGTCTTAGAGTTTGGGCCATTGCATTTTGGGGAATTTTCATGACTCATAGTTTAGGTTCGTAGATCTTGGATCCCAACATTTATGTTACATGGAGTATTTCTTCAAGAACATCACATTTGTAGGAGCCGTGATGAGTTGTCCATCTATTGATATCAGGGTGTATGCTCTGTTAGAATAGAACATTTGTATGACATATGGTCCTTCCCACTGCGGTTCAAGATTTAGGGGATTCTTCTCGAATATCATCAGGGTTTTGAGGACTAACACCATTTATACTTCGATGAAAGACTAATGGAAAACCATTTTTTTGAAGGCTCGTTCAATCCAGTTTTGGTAGATTTACAAATAGTGCAGAGTGTGCAGCCTTTTTTCATCTAGCTACACTAATTCATCAAACCATCTTCTGGATTTCTCATCCATGGAAATTTGATCACAAATGGACACAGGAAGTAATGGCACTTAGATTTCAATAAGAAAAATCGATTCTTCCCTGTATACTAGTGAATACAGGGTTGCCTGGGTTGCCATGCAAGTCATGGTCTGGTAATCCCATAAACCATGAAAAGGATTTTCATGCCATGATTTATTATACTTATTGAACATATATTGAAGTATGATGGATGGAGTCAGGTTGAAAGCAGTTATCTTCCCATTGGTTTCTACATGGTAATGGGACAAATGGTTGGCTTAAATTCCATACTCCCGGTATAACTTGTCCACTAGAGTATAGCAGAAGTTGGTGCCATTGTCTGTCTGTATTGTATGTGGGACACCAAACCTGGTGATGATGTTGGACTTCAGAAATATGATGATGTTTTTCACCATTACCTCTTTAATGGTAATGAATTCGACCCATTTAGAAAAGAATTCAGTCATTGTGAGTATGAATTTGAACTGCCTGGTTGTAGCAGGTGGATGTGGTCCCACAACATCGATCTCCCATGCGATTAATGGCCAGTAGTACTTAGCTGTATGAAGTAACTCTGGGGGTCGGTTTATGAAATTGTCATGAATTTGACAGGAATGGAACTTCTTGGTGAATGTGGCACAATCTAGTATCATAATGGGCCAGTAATACCAAAGCCTTCGAATTTGGTGAGATAGCTTAGTTGCTAATGGGTGCGCTCCACAAGCTCCGTAGTGCACCACTTTCATGAGGGAGGAAGCTTATTCTCCATCAATTCACCTAATAAGGACTCTATGAATGCCTCATTTTTAGAAGATCATTTCTTTGTTTACCCCATTATATAGGAAAAAGTTGACTATCTTTATTCAGACCTGCTCCCTTCCATCCCAATTAGGTGGGAGCTCCCCATATGGATAGTAATTTGTAATAGGCGTCATCCAACCGGTGGTATGACTATGAAATTTTGAAATGAGGATAATTTCATTGATTTCCTCTGTATTTATCTGGATGAATGGCAAGGTCATCCAATGTTGAGCAATGAAAATGATTGTTTCAACTAATTCTAGATCGACCAAGGATGTGGCTACATTTTCTAAAGCTTCGACTTGGGAATTCTATGACCGAGGGACATACGACAATGTTGGTTCTGATGGGAATCCTACCATCAGTTCTTGAACATGGTTTATCAAGGTAACCATTATCTCTTTCATAATATCTTAGTTACCATTGGCCCGTTTGATGACTAGCTCTGAGACACCCTTTATTTTTTGGTGTCTGGATTTCACCGAGTGTGGCAATTCGGGGCCTGCAATGAGGGCCTAATACTCCGCTTCATTATTTGTACACCCTTATGAATACAGGAAAGAGTAAGGAAATATGGCCTTTTCGAGAGATATGAGTAAGACTTTCATACCCACTTTTTTTAGTTTGTGTTCCTCTATCATTTTCCATATATGGATTCTAGAAGCACCATCGAAGTACATTTCTCACGTCTGGGGGTCCTCCTGAATGAAAAACACTTCTTGATCTGGATTTTCTATGCCAAAGGTGCTATTTTTTCCAAGGGTTCTCGACTAGGAATTATGCTAATGAATTCCCTTTGATGGCCTTTTGGGGAACATACAATATGTCGAACTATTGTAGGATGACTGCTCATCGTGATAGTCTCCCATATAGCATGGGACAATTGAAGATATATTTGAGTGGGTTGTAGTGGTAGACTAGGTGGACCTCATGGTGCTGCAGGTAATGCCAGAGATTCTAAACTACGATGATTTGGGCAAGGAAGTTCTTTTTAATCCTTGAATATTGAGTTTCAGTATCGATCATTGTTTGGTTGAGGTAGTAGAGGTTGTTCTTGCAGTTGGTATAATTATTGTGTGTGAGGAATGTGCCTAATGATTGTTCCAGGGAAATTATGTATAAAATGATTGGTCTCCCCTCAACTAGAAGAACGAGAACTAATGGGATTAGGAGATATATTTTAATATTTAAAAATGCTTATGGGCAATAATTATCCCATTCATAAGTAACACATGTCTTCATGAGCCTGGGGAACGAAAAACATTTACCTGCTAGGTTGGATATAAAGCATAGAATATATGTGAGTTTCGCCTAGAGACCTCTCAACTTGGTGAGTTTGTGAGGTGGGGACATGCCAAGTATGGATTTTTTCTTCTCGAAATCGACTTCGATGCCATGATGGCATACAACGAAGCTGAGGAATTTCCTCGAGGTAACACCAAAGGCGCATTTAAGGGTATTCATATTTAAACTGTGTTTTTGCAATTTTTTGAAGACAATTTCAATATCAACATGTGGTTTAAATGTTGTTATGATTTAACCACCAAGTCCTTGACATAACACTCGATGAATTTTAGAAAAAATGGATTGAAGATGCGATGCATGGCATGCTGATATGTGGCGCCATCATTATTTAGACCAAAGGGCATCAGTGTATAAAAGAACACTCATTGAGGGGCCCTAAAAGCAGTATCTTTTTAATTTTATTTGGCCATCTAGATTTGATTGTATCTAGAATAGCTATCCGTGAAATTTATGGATTTGTATCTGGTTGTCTCATTGATCAATAATACTATGATTGGGATTGGGAAATTCCGATTAAGGTCTCTGATGTCAATGAAGATTCTAATATTCCCATTCTTATTTTCGACATGGACTATATATTCCATCTAGGTTGAATATTGGATCTCCTGTATAAAGTAGTATTTGACCATCTTTTCAACATCAGCCTCTATTTTGGTATCATGAATTGGATGGGTCCTTCTGGCTTCCACTTTATCTCCCTAGTGATCTTCTGGAAATCCTAGATGGTGGGTGGTGACCTTAGGAGTGAGGCATAGAATTTTTCTGATATTCTATGAAAACACATCTTGATTCTTCTTTAGGAAAGTGTTGAATGCCTCCTTCTCCTCGATAAGTATGTCCATACTAATCAAATGGGGTCATGGGTCATTTTTAGTGCCCATATTTATCTCCTTATGTTCATTGATTATGGTGGAGACACCTTCTTTGAATGCAGGAGGGTCATCTTTGAGGTCTTCTTCCTCTTATTCTTCTTCATCATCACCTTCAACATCTTCTTCTTTTGATAGAGCAATGATTTTTGAGACGAACTCTCAAATGTTGGAAGAGAAATAATCTTTTTCATTAATTTGAGAGGAAAGGGTAGTTTGATTTACCATGGATGGGTTGGGAGAATCTTTGGTAGGGATTTTATTGACAACATGGGAGTCATCCCACCCTTTCGAGTCCCTGGACATAGTGGTCAAAATAGAGAACATTCAGACAACTGAGCCTGCACCCAGACTTGTGTTTATGCATTCAACTTGGTTGATGAGTAGTACATACTCTTCCTCAATTTGATGGAGGGGTTCGTTGAGATACATCTTCAATTCATTTGGGGAATTGATCAAATCAACTTCTCCATCTGAAAGATGTTTTTCTTTCAACTCATAGAACCCAGTGTTGATATAATGTGAGTCAAAAGACTCAAACATGGATTTATATATGTGAAATGTCTCTTTTTTCCATTAGTTCAATATTTTTTGCACTGATGGTATGAGAATGGAATTGTAGCATGCTAATTCCTCAAAGGCCTCTCTAATATTACATTGAAGGTTGTACTTTTCTACACCACCAGGAACTCAAAATCTGATATGAGATCTTCAAGACATTTTTTAATCTTGATTTATCCCAATGGTTTCTGCTCACTTTTGTCATATCCCATCAAAGTTGTAGTGAAGGTTGTAAAGTTGCCTTTCTCATATCCCATTTGATGAAGCGTTCACAGTGGGAGGAGGTTAAATCAAGAGCCATTTTTGATGAATATCCTCTGAACATAAATTCCATTTATCTTGTCAGACACATATAAGGGTTATATGTGACATTGAATGATGGTGTACTCATCCCTTTCTATGATGGAGATGACAGTGTGACATTCTTCAGAACTACTTTCCATTCGGTAGGCTTTGACTGCTGCTACTTCAGCCTTGAAATACCTGGATACTTAGTAAGTCTTTGATTAGTGTCACCCCATGATCTGCGGATATGATCAATGAATCCAAGATTGACAACATTTCTAGTATTGATGCCAAGTGCTCTAAAATATCATACTTCTGCTCTAAAATTTAGTGCTTCCCAGTTTGGGTTGCTCTTTCATAGAAATTTTAGGGGTTTGTGATGTAGATGTTGATTGTTCTTCCTCTGTAATAAGGGTTGGTGATTCTTTAGTACTTTCTATGTTTAGCCAAACTGGTCCACCAGTATACCATAGTTGGTTCAGTATATGCTCTTCCCCTGATGAATATTCCAAGATAACTGGACCTATATTTATTCCGATGAAGGTGAAGGAGCATTCTAGTTCTTGTGGTGTCTCTCAGAGGGTCCTTCCTTAAGTTTCTACGATGTTAACGGTTTGACTTGTGGCGTGTCTGGGAATTTGACTCCTACCATGATCATGCCTTCTAGGAAACCTCCAACATTTGCGACCTCTTCCTCCGAAACTCTAGTTGGGCGCAAGGAGTTTGGGTTTGTGGACATATTCTTCATCAAAGAAGGGGTCGATCAAGTGAATCACATTAGTGGAGCAGAAGATTGGTTCTTGATCTGACACTATTTTTTCTTAACTCACTCCTTCTGATGGTGCTGTTTGGAGGGACTGTGCCCGTTGTACTGTTTTTTGGGGAAGTTCCTTTTTTATTGTTTTGCAGGTCAGTTCCCATTGTAACATTTGGTGGGGCAATGTCTGTTGATCCAAGTCTATTGGAATGAAGTCATAAAGTGTCAAAACTGACTTCGTCATTGGTGAAAACTCATCTTCTTACTCTTGCTTTCTTCCCTTATATCATTTAGAGGACCGAGGGGCTGAAAAAGATAGTTGTGTTGTATTGGAAGTTTTTGGGGGTTATATTTTGTTGTTTAAAATGCACCTGTAGGATTCCATGGACTCGATTGATGGTCTTATGGGTCATCCAGTTGTCGAAATTTTTCTCCTTCTTACTGGCAGTTGTTCTCCACTCCTCTTATTCTCTTGAGATTAAGGTGGAAACACATGTCACATGTGCTGGTGGAGGGCCTAACATGACTTGCTTAGAATCCACCATATTTTGTAGCAGATCCATGAAAACGATGAATTCCTGGATGGTGTGTCATAGTATCTGGTGATATGAACAATAATTTGGATAGTCATCAAGACCCACTTCATCAGTTCGCTTTGGCTCTGGCAGCCGAAGATAATTTCAATTCAAGGAAGCTATGAAATAGCCATGGACCTGGTCATCTAGAATTAAATAAACATTATTTTATCGTTCTTCGAACTTATTTATTTTGTAACCTCGACGCTAATGTGTTTGTAGTTGGGGTGTTTTTTGGAATCCTAGGAGTCATGTATGGTTCTGTTGGGGCCTCACAACTAGAGCTAGTGTCGGAGGTTACCTATGTGGGACCGAAGCTACTTCAACTTTTCTCGTTCCTTTCCCATGGGCTGATAGGGCCACTCAAGAATTAAGATTGACCCTTTTCAAGGAATCTTCTATCCTTTGGGATATGGAAAAGAAGTCTCTAATCCCACTCATGTACTTCACTATGGTGAGCTTTGTTCGCGGTTCATCACAAAGGTTATTGATGAACATGACTAGCATCTTATCCTGGAGGAGTGTCTAGTTTAGGGAATATATCAGGCCCTTTCATCTAAAAATTATGTCTAAGACTCTCTCTTTCTCTCGCTTCATGTTATTCCTGAGAATAAAAACTGTTGTCTTGGGCAGTGTCGAACTGAACTATAAGTGATACTATTGCCAGAGCTCCTCCCAACCTATAATTGAATTGGCTGGGATGCTAGTATACCATATGAAAGTCGATACCTTTAGTGTTCGTACAAATCACCTGAGTTTTATATATTGTTTCTACTCTGGAGTTCCCATCATGGAATCAAAGTAAGAGGCATAGTGCATTAAATCTTATTCTGGGTTCCCTGGTCCATTGAATATTGGTAATATGGGGTTCCCAGTGTTTGGTGGTGGTGTAACATTTCTCACCCACTTGGTGAAGGGTTTGCGCTCTGGTTATATCAGAGAACTACTCCCATCCATGGCTTCTAGTAAATCCATTAGCTGCTCAATGGTGTTTAAAATCCCTTAATGAATATCTTGTTGGGCTTGATCTTGAGCCGGTGCAGTATTGGGAAAGACTGGGTGTGTCGGTGCTACTGGAATTTGGTGTTGATACACAGCCGAAGGTATCATTTGTTGGTTCACCTGGATGAGTGCATATGGAATGGGATCCTCTTTTGGGATCACCTACTGAAGTTTTGTGGGGGTAATATACCCATTGATATAGATCCCTCGACGTTGCTCAACATTAATTCACCTGCTCTCTTTCATTTATTCCTCCTTCTTAGTGATCCATTCTTCAAGGGTTAGGAATGCACTCTCAGGGGTAGGAGAGGGAAGGTTATAAAAGACCTAGGATTTATTCTTCTCATTAATAGGGTTTCGTATTTGAGATAATGTTAGATTGACTGAGGGGGTACCTAGATTTAGGGCCGCCCTCTGGCTCTGGGTATGCACACTATCATGTTTGGTGTGGGATACCTCTGGGAGGGAACCTTCTACCTTCATGTCTTCTCCCCTTGGTTTATTTCCTGTGAGATCTGTGGGGTTCTAGTTCACCATGTTCACTGAGGAATACCACATTGGGGGTGGTGTACCTAGTTCTGAATGGTAGGAAGGCTTCCTTCATGATTTATTGGTCTTTATACATCCATTCTGTGGTATTCTCTAGAATTCTTGATGGAGATTGACCCAAATGGTGCCCTAGTCTGGCCTTGTAACGCGCCTCCGTCTCGGAGGGTGGAAAGTACAAGAATGGGTGGAATGGGTAACTCCTCATTCTATCATTGTTCATAGACAGTGGAAGAAATATGTCCGTTGTGCAGGGATTTGAGGTAAAATTCTTTCAACCCTATAGGCTAGGGTTGTTCCAATTATTCTGTTAATGCACTGCATCCAAGATTTGTTGGTCTCATGGGGGATTTTTTATTTAAAAATGCTCATATCCTTATGGAATAGGGTTTTTCCAAAATCACAGTGGTAGCCACAACAATTTCCACCCTTTCAATTTCACATAATCTTGCACGGGCGTGAGTTGAGTGTGGCATTGGGCATGCACATAGTATATGGTCTTTTGAAGACATGATCACGGCTTGCTAGTTGGATTACCTTAGGTGGTAAACATACTAGATGTTCATGGTTTCATGGATCAGAAGCTTTTTTATGGATTGATCTCTTCAGCCCTGATGCTTTTAAGACATACATCGGGCTATTTTTTGTTGAGTATCCCATATTTCCTAAGCAGTGGTTTCACTTTATTTTTGACTTTGGGTAATTAAATTGCAGGATGTCATTTCTTATGGGGCCTCATGGACGGGACGTGGGGTGAAGAGTATAAATCAATGTTCTACCCACCCCCAAATGTGAACTTTAGAAGGGTAATATCCAATGAGGTGATAAAAATTTTGCAGTGCATGGAGGAAGGCCAGTTCAAGGTTTTTCTTTCTCTTTTATTATTGTGGATTCCTTGCAGACAGGAGGGATTCCAGGTCAATTAGATAGATAAGATCCCCAATCATGTTTACATGGTCCATGTAACATTCATAGGGTAGGAATTTTCCTTTCATTTGATGAGGATTCATCTATATGTTTAGGAGAATGACATGCATGTATTCCCCAGGAAACACTCCTAGTATGTCTAAGTAAGAAGTTGTCATAGGCCAATACATCAATGGTGTATTATCCTTAGATAGTTTTCTTCTCAAAAGAAACATATCATGTTGTTGTTATTCCAGAGGCCCCTCTACTTGATATTCCCATATGTACATCTTCTTAATAAGTTTTTTCCAAGAAACTGGTTCTGTAGAAGCCTTATTGATTTTTGGACACCACAGGGGTGGCTTAAAAGATGAGTGTGGCCCCAGGCCATTCTATGGTTGAGAAACAATATCACTCTCTATAGACGGAGTTCCCGATGTGTCAAACTCCATTTTTTTGAGTGCCTCATCTTAGGAGGTATTTCTCACATTTGTTTTGAAAATATGAGGACCTTCCTACTAGTATTAATTTTGATTATGCAGAGGGCCTTCGGAATTGACACTACAATGGCGAGGGCTACTATTGAAACTTGATGACCTACCGTGGAAATTTTATTTTGGCGTGTACCCTAGAGAGGACCTTTAGGGAGGGCTATAGAAAGGGTAAGACCTTCTTTCTACCTGATTTCACTGAGGGGCGGACCTTCACAGTAATTTTCATTGTTATGAGGGACTTTGCGATAACCGTCATCGTGGCAAGGACTACCATCCTGACTTGATACCTGGATGTTGGGAGAATTTTTATACTGTAAATCATAGATAGGATCTTTATGATATACTAAAACAAGGGGTGGACCTTCTTTTTTCTTGGTGTTACCATGGAGAGGTCATTTAAAACAACATTCAATACAGGGAGGGCCTTGGCAGTCACTATTATCATGGCAGGGAATACCACCATGACTTGATGTCTGACTATAGGGAGAAGCATATCTGCAGTATATACCCCAGGGAGGACCATTAGGGTGGACAAAATCAAGGGGAGGGACTTCTTGTTGTCTGATAATTAGGCCAAGGGAAGTGCTACCCCAACACGTGTCTGGTGATAGGCTCTCATGATAGATCATTCTTGACCCACATAGTAAGCCCTCGTGCGTGGACTATGGAGGACCTTCAGAGCTTCTGGTAGAGACATTGCGGGGAGGACCTTCACAACTGCTACTGCCACTTCCATAATTTTTTAATGGAATTATAGGGTCTTGAGCCTTTGTTGTTATATGTTTGGGGGTGTCAAGAACCTCGGCTTCTAGAATAGCAAGATCATGTATGTGCTCTTCATTTTACGATTTCCATTGGCGCTTTTCATTTTTAGGTGATCTATTTTGGATAACCAGGTCCATATGCTATTGGTAATGGACTTCATATATGGTTACCTATCTTGTTGGGCCCCTCAAAGTCATCATGATATGCCGACAGACATCTTGAGTTTTGGTAGGGATATACTCTTGCCTTAGAGCAACCAACATGTTGGATCAGTATCCCCCATTTGGAACGAGTATGTGTTCCCGATCCGGTTGTTCATATGTCATGGTATATTTTATTTGACCCTCCTAGACTAGAGTAAGGATGCATAACTACTCTGGACTAACTAAATCATTTTTTATTGAGTCATTCCGTTCGAGGGAACCGGGTTGTGGGCCCAATTTCTTACCTTTTCTGTCGATGCAATGATATTGTGGCATGTTTGGAGGATATATTCTGGGACCTATGTCTAATCTTACATCATTTTTTGGATGTGTTGTGATACATCTTTAGGTGGAATGGGTATGAAGCATCATTCTGATATCAGAGGAAGAGTTTTTCCTACTCTGGTCCTCTATGAATCACCATTAGTTACTGGATGTTCTCCAATCCGGGGAAAGGGGAATGAGTCTGTTGTCATTTGTCTTCTCCAGTTTCCACTATATTTTACTGGTGGTCTTCATATTGACGAGCGAGGATTTTCATCCACTATCTTACTACTTTATTTGTCTCACAAGATTTTTATACATCTATATATATTTGACTCTTCTCGTATTTAGTTTTCACCCGATTTGGATGGTGGGATTTATATTAATTAGCAGGTGTTTATTTCTGTGTGTAGACTATTTATACCCTATTTAGATAGTTGGCTTAAAATGCATCATCAGGTGTTTTTTCTTATTTGTTGCCTATTACTGCCCTATTTAGATTGTAGTTTGGAAATGCATCAGCAGGTGTTCGTTCATGCGTGTAGCATGTAGCTTCCCTATTTAGATGAATGGATGGAAATGCATCAGTAGGTATTTGATCCTATAAATAGCTGGTTTCCACCCTATTTGTATGGTGGGATTGTTGTGAATTTCCAGATATATGCATCTACAGGTAGTTTTCTAATCTGTCTGCACGGTGGGAACGGTGATCATTAGCAGGAATGTGCATGTGCTTGTATTGTGCCACCCTATTTCCATTTTGGCCTTCAGTGGAAGGGGAAATGTTCATATGGTTTCCCCTTGAATTTCATCGTGTTAGTATGGAAAATATTCTCTTTATGAACCAGGGTGATAGCATGTTCCCAATTATATATTCGCTACCCTTGGCAGCCAGCCCAGGGGGCCTAGGTCTCCTGGACATTGGCAGGTTCCCTCGGCATATGGTTCTCATCGTTAGGAGGAGGCCTGGTCATCTGGTGTTGATAGAGATGCTCTTTGGCAGGGGCCCAGGGTTGGGACCCCTGTTCAGTTGATCATTGACGTCATCTGCCTTTTTATGATAAGGGAGGGAATCGTTGTCATATTCCATATATATGATCTTCAAACGATTGGATAGATCCACCGGTGTCTCCTTGCCCTGGGGTACCGGTAGTGGCTGAAGAGATGGGTGGTGGACCTTTGTAGGCTAGAGATCCTGTCTTGCATCCTCCAGTGTAGGGAGAGTACTATTTTGGTGGTAATCTATGATCATCATATTGGACACACAGGGTTAGAGATGTTGGGTAGGTGAGGGGGGTCATTTCCTTTGTTGGGGCTCTAGTCTCCTGTGGGACTACTGATGTTCATGTCTTCATGGGTTGTTGGGATGTCATTTGTGTCAAAATTTGCTCTAGGGGATCCTAAAATATACATATATAACAAACAGACCACAAAACGTCATCAATGAAGAATTCATGTAAACATATTCATATTTAGCGATCCATCTTGGCCATCTTCCCCTTTTCTTTTGTTGTGGGACGAAGGGTCCTGAGTGGGGTGAGATCACCACCAACGTTAAGGATTCATGTCGGGTTCACCAACTTGGTTCATCCTCTGAGGTGGAACATTTTGTGCATACCAGGACAAAAAAAATGGTCTTAAGTGATTTATCCTTTTTTCATTTATCATTGGTGTAGAACCAACATATTTGTTAAGGGTTCACGTCAGGTTCACCATTTTTGTTCTGCCTCTGAGGTTACAAGTTTATGGGCGGTGTGGAAATGGATCCATGAAGATCATCACTCGTCCCTTTATTTATAGGGATGGGTTCTCATTGAATTTATCTTTTTTGACCTATTCATTGTCATTATAGTTTAAAAAATGTTGAATTAACCCTTTGTGAACTATTGGTCCTAGAAGGACATTCTGTGGGGTTCAAGAACTCATACAATCAGTTCTTCTCAGATATAACTTCCCCGGATGGTCTTTAACAGGTTCATTCATGGATCCAAGAATGCCCAACGACCCTGGTATCCATGATTCATGGACCTTTATTCCAAGGGAAGGAACTTGTTTGATGACGATTTGGCCAACAACACTTAAGGACTCCATTGGTCGAGAGGATGGGAATTCAGGCTCACCACACCCTTCTGGGGGAGAATTGTTTCCATTTCTGGGACTCTCATATAGATTTAATTCATGTTCTTATGTTCATGAATCCTTTTTCCATTATTGAAGAGTCTTTTTATGGGATTCCCTTGGTTTGAAGGATCTTTGTAAGCATGCATATATTTGATGCTTCATAGGTAATACTGACCTGAGCCATATTATAAGGTTCTCTAGAATTAATGTCATCCAGGTGGACGGAAGATGACCTGATGTTGGGATTGGGCCCATAAAGAGGGATTCTTACATATACTCAAGAGAGGAATCAGAACCAATGTAGTTTAGAAGGTGTGGGTCTTATACATTGGAGCTTCCCTGATGAGGGACATGATTGGGTGGACCCATTTTTATTGGCACCCTTTTAATCCTGGGCATTCTGGTAAGCATCCAATGTATCCCAATTTAATCAGAAATCATAGTTCTCATAGTTCAGAATCTTGTGACCATTGTAACCCTCCCAAACCTCTAATCCCATGTGAGTCATGATCAGTGTGAGAAACAATAGCATCTGTAGGATTCAACAATGCTCATGCCTCCTCCCCTGTTAGTGGGGGAGGGAGAGCCCGTGGTGGAAGAGGTTGGGTGACCATGGGCGAGGGTATAGAGCAACGTACCCTTTAATGTGGGATGACATTAAAGGTCATGTGGCCCTCCCATGGATGATTGGGGACTTACCTAAGTGGTAGTTCCCTAGAACACATTATGGGAGGGGGAGTTTTTTTCTCATCAAAGGGGGGAGAGAACAAAACCCCTCCAACTTATCACTACTCCTCATTGATTGGAAAAAAAGTGATCACACTTGATCCCTAGAATGGGGAGGTTCACGTCGGTGTCCCAAGGTTGGGCTCTAGGTTTTCATGGGAATGTAGCCTCACAATAATTCTTGAAGACCTCATATTTCTGGGTAGGGCCTTCGTGACTCTGCTTCTCATGGGTATATAGACTCAATGGGGCGCGCTGATGTGCCTTGTAGTCTAATCAGACGATTCTGGTGGCTTTGGAGGAGGCTTTGGCCGAATTCCAGAGAACTTGTTAGCAGAGGGATCTTGGAAGACTAGACTGTACTGGAGGGGTGAGGTTGGAACCGGAAGGAACAATACCTGAAAACACCCCATTCCACATACTGACTTTCTATGTGGGATGGGGGTGGCATAGCAAACTATATTGATATATGTGCAGAGGCATCGTCCGTGTATCAATGTGGTGTGAAGGCATGGGTATAGGAAACTGTGTACCATAGAGGTACATAGAAGATCATGCCGCTTTGAGTTCCATCCATGTACCTAGGTAGTACATGGAACTCGGTTCAAACTAGGTAGCAGTATGCTACATATAGCACAATATTGAAGGGGGTACGACGGATCATCATTTGTGGGGAGTTCATTCATGAGAATCCATTGGTTCTTGGTCAACTAGTTAGGTTCATGGTTCTATTATTATTATTAAATTACTTTTTTTTGTTTTTCAGCTGGTTGAACCTACAGAGGGATTGGTTCGTGGTTCAGGCTTCGCCAGTGAGACAAGTGAGAATCTATAGTGCAGCCTCTAAGTCTCCCTCAAGATTTCATCATTTATCCTTCTCTCTATTCATTTTCCTTTTTGTGTGGTCTTTTGTACTTCTACTATGATCCTTTTATAGAGCATCGAAACAATCATATCTATTGGACACACAACACCATTTTAGGAAGCCCATTGAAGCAATATCCTGACCCTCAAAAGACTCGGTCAACCGGGGTTTGCAGATGCTTCGGTTTGCGATAATGGTTCGTGAAGCCCTATTGAATCGCTTTATCCATGAAATGATGAGATCATGTAATTTTATGTGGATAGTCCTCACGTGTATGAATCCATTAGCGACTCTGTTCGTGGTTTTACATGCTCTCTGGCCATCACCTCATGGGCCGGTGGTTCGCGGATCAGCTCGCATACCTAGTGGTTCATGACCCATCTACTTCACGTACCTTTCCTGATGAAGGTACACTGACCATTTAAAAACCTTGAAAACTTAAATTACTTCATGTTATTTCATGGAATTGAAACTCAATTTGATTCCATTCACCCTACTAAACTTGTAGAAGAACATTAATCTTTTTTCAATGCATTCATTGGTGGTATTTTCGTCCCTTGGCGGAATTTTCAGTACCCTACACATACATAAATGGGTATTTCCCCGACCAAAACTTTACCTAGTTTGTCTCATGAGTCCTACCGATGCATCGGGGGGCTATAGTGGACCCATATCATCAATTACTAATTCCAATTAATTTCTTATATGAAAGGGGTGAAGAATAAACCTCATACACATTAATATTAAAAACTATCAAATGAAATGTGATTATTCTAACCAAAAACCAATAATGGTATCAAAATAACACATCCAAATTCCAAATAATCATAAACTACTCAATAAAATATGGTACATAGAATCATAAGAGATAAATATCAATGGATTATAGGATACAATAATTTTTTTTGGAATAGATTAAAATACACTAATAAAATCATTGAAAAAATATTCAGAGAAATACCTTTTTTAATTTGAAATAATTTACATCAAAAACCGTGTAATTATAAAAGAAAAAATTTTCTTTAAAAATAACCTTGTAAATATATAATTCATTGATAAATACATTGAGTCAGAACAAAAGTGAGAATTTATTTTCATGTTGTATAATTTTAAAATAACATTTCTTCCAAATATTTTTGTTGGAAAAGTCAGAAAGAGCATTGTTTATAAAATGACAAAAAATATTATTTTGAAACTACTTCTTAAAAAGTAAATCGTGGGTAAAATTAACATCAAATATTCATAATATAATATTTAAAAAAATTAAAAAAAATTA
Organism: Viscum album; assembly: GCA_963277665.1. Classification (NCBI taxonomy): domain Eukaryota; kingdom Viridiplantae; phylum Streptophyta; class Magnoliopsida; order Santalales; family Viscaceae; genus Viscum; species Viscum album. The sequence continues at coordinate 1,039,686,519 of OY728146.1, forward strand.
TTATATCATATATTTTACTATTATATCATCTTATAACTCATTTTTTAATAATATTTCCTTACTACCCTTTTTCATGTGTTAACTGATTCCTTTTCTTATAAATGTTTTATCATGTAAAGCACGTTTATTTTTCATTGGATATAGTAAAATAATATAAAAAATTTTATTTAGGTTACATATATCATATTTATTTATTATATAAATTTTTATAGTCATCCCTGAATGGGGACATGGAAAATGAATTATATAGTGTTGTGGCAATGGTAGGTCGTATATAGGCACAAACAACGATATCATTCCATTAATGATGAAAGGGTATGGAAGTGTGTGGTATATAAATTTTTCCATAATCAATATCATGTCATAATTATCATATAAATATATATTATTTTAATCATTATAACCATCCTTGTATGTTGGTTATGGAAATAAAATTACACCACGGTGTGGAGACGATAACTCGTATGTAAGAATGCATGGTGAATTCATTTTTTATTAGATGGATAGAAGGTAGAATGTTATTTTACAATATTAATAATAACATCTAATAATATATATTATACTTTATTTATTACATTATAATAGAAACAACAAATTAATGGTACGTGGAAGAAGAAATAAACATGTAAGTGTCAGTAAAGATGATTAACACTTATTTGGAAAGCTTCCTTTAGATCTCATCTTAGGGACACTAGGGTTTGTTGTTTGGTAAGAAAAACATATAAAAATTGGATAAGGATATTTGGAAGATAAATTGGCTGGGTTTGGTTTATCTGGAAATCTCAAATTGTGTTGAATAAGTGAATGAGAAGATACCCATTTATAATTGAGGTGTGGGGAATTTTTAGAATTTCCCAAAATATTATGTTATAATAAATTTATATATCATTCCAAAATCCACAAAATAGAAAGGAATTAAAATATAATATATGATAGGGTTTTTATCCCATAAAGACATTAATTTTTTCATTTTAAACCTTATCCTTTTTATTTACCCATTAGTCAGTTATTTTTTTACTATAACTGTGGTAACCACAATTTTAATCAAAAAGGGTTAAAAATGATACCATAAAAGGAAAAAGAATCATAAAAAGAAAATTTATTATTTTTATGTGTATTTATTTAAAATGGTCTAGGATAATATTAATATGAATTTTATTTGTTAAAATAGAATATTATTTTTAAAATTTGTCATTAATTTCAATTTTGAAAATATTCATTTAGTTTGACTTAAAATACATCAAAAAGGGAAACTTGAATATAATGATTTAAAAAATATATAATCATTCATATATATATATATATATCAATAAATGTATTTTCACATAGTAAATATTTCATATTAAATAAAAATTTATATTTTTAAAATCATTAATTTTATTTTTTGGTTTGTTAAATTAATTCTATATTAGTATTTCTTAAGGATTTAAGGGTGAAATATAACATCTAAAAATAAAAAATAAATTAATATAATTAATATAATTTCATTAATATAAAAAAAACATTCATTAATGTTCATATCATTTTTTATCTATGTGGACACATAAATAATGTTAAATACAAAGATAGTGAAATTTTTAACTATCTTTAATTTAAAAAATATTTAATCAATTTATAAAATAAATTCCATTAAACACTTCAAATTACATAATAAGGTTATAATGTCATATTACTCTTCATAATATAATTTTTTTACAAGTTTAGGTCATACTTATAACCTTATATTTGGGTTTAAATCATTATTTATTCCCTTTTACTCTTATGGTGACAACATGAAGTTTTACTTTTTGAAGATTAATATAGTTAATAGAAAATAATAAGTTTACCATAAATTAATAATGGATTATATTTTAAAAATTATCTAAATTAAGTGGATTAATCTTAGTTTTTTATTAAAAAGAATTTCATTTAATAAAATATTATTTAATTTAATATGACATTAATGTCAATTTTGACACTATTCATTACTTTGACTTTTAAAAATGTTAGTAAAGTAAGATATATTCGAAAAGATATTTGAATATATCCCTAACATGTCATTAGAATTTATAAAATTATTTTATGATATTAATTATCTCAAATTATATTTATTTTAATGGTTTTAATATCATATATTTGATAATTCCATTAGTAAAATTATTACTACATCATAGTTGTGAAATTATTTATGTAAATTATTTATTCACTAAAATTTAAAAATAAATAAACATGATGAATATAAATATTTTATATATAAAAATAAAATATATGATTGAACATAGATAATATATTACCATATATTAAAAATGTTACATTTATTTAAAACATTACTATGTTAAGTCTTTAATTTTTTTAAAATAAAATAATATACGAGGATTATTGTCATATAATAGGCTCCAAGATGTCATTAATTGTACCCAATAATATTTCTAATCAATCATAAATCATCTAAAAAATAGTACAAGTTTTATGTAAATTTTATAATCCTTTTCATATTTATTTTTACCCTTAATAACCCTTAACCATAGTAATTAAAATTTATAAATTTACTAGTCATATTGTCAAAATATAAAAAATGTATATTTAATAAATTTCAAACTTTTGATTAAAAATATGAAATAAAATTTTCAAATTTAAAAATAAATAAATGGATATAATTAATTTAAAATTAATCTGATATATTGTGTGAGAAAATTGGTTTTTATAGTGAAAATTTTCAACTGTTTGAAATGTTTTTATATCAAAATTCAATGTAAAATTTATTGTAATGATCTAAATTGGATTAATAAATGTATAATTAATCTAATGATACATTAAAACCAATTTAAAATATAATTTAATATTATAAATTATTTAAATGAAATGTTAGTTTTTAATTAAAATAAAAAAAAATCATTATTAATCAAAAAATGAAACATATCAAAAAAATACCAAAAACATAAAAAAATCTATGTTCTTATTTAATAAAAAAAATTATTCATTCAAATAAAATTTATAAAATTTCCAGAAATAATTTTTAAAATAAGTGTGCCAATAAAAGGTGGAAATACCTTTAGAAAATATAGATTTTATGTGTAAAAATTGACTTATTTTTATATAATTTCTAGGAAGAAACATATCGTAAATTTTAATCATTATATTGAACATATAATATATAAATCAAATAATTTTTTTAATACATTTAATTCTATCCAACCTCATCTCTATGTTATTATAATATTTCATTGTTTATTTAAGATGGGTGTCTTGTGCAATGTAAGCTTTCTAAGAGACTAAATTTAAATTGAGACATACCATAAAATACTAGGATGTTAAATTATACCATCCTTTAATAAATCATTTCCTTGAAATTTTAATGTCAATGTATTATACTTGAAAATTTTTCTGTGGAAAACCCACATCAAAAATTCGATTAATAAAACATCCTCATAATAAGTGGAAAAAGAAAATTTAAAGGTCACTAAAAAATTTGGATTCAAAATAAGAAAACAGTAGTGAAAATTGGAAACATAGACATGGAATGTAAAAAATGGTAAATTCATAAAGTTTTTATTCCAAAATACTTTTTCTGAATACGAGGTATTCTTTTACTATATATATACGTACATGAGAAAACATACTTACTTGATTTCATTTAATTTCACAAGCATAATATCATCATTTTGTTATGCTTCAATATAAGTCCCCATCATTTCCTAAACCAAGAGATGGATAGTCAAGATTAATTTTATTCATGAAGAACCATCATCGGAAGATCCATAAGTCATTCCTTCAAACATTAAATATTTATCAAAACCAAAATGGTTTGCACAGGTTATATAATATGATAAATAATTATTTAATCTAAAATAATAATATCTAAAGTTAATGTTAAACCATTCGATAAGTATTTAACCTTAAGAATCTTCCAAAATAATTCATTCAAAATTAAAAGTCCAAAAATTTAGAAGGTCACTAATATTTTAAAATCAACATAACATTAGATTCACCAAACAATATAATGTTAATATTATTATCACATACCTACTATTAGATCACCTTAAAAACCTTAATGAAATCTTTCAGGATTCCAAATACTTGAAAAATAAGTGCAGTAGTAGAATAATTTTTTATTATATATTTCTTATGACCAGTAACTAATTAATAAAAAACTAAAATTCTATAATTATTTAATCTAGGAAAAATCACATTAATCATACAAATTTTCTATAGTAATATCGTAATCATGACCAAGATCCATTAACTTATTTTGAGTTATATTCCATTGACTCTTGGAGAATTCACTTTGTGTACTATACTATATCCATGCAGTTTAAGCATTGAACATTTTAAATTCTTTTCATACATTACATTCATGAGTATGGTCGTATTTCTCTCCACACATGGAGAAAACACTTTTTCCTCTTATGTATATACCATGGAGTTTCCTTAAAAATTTATCACATGTGCGAAAATCATAATTTCCCATATTCCACATGTATATATTTTCTACATCCATCTACTTGTTCTCATTATTCTTTCCAAATCCATAATACTTAGCAAAAAATTCCCCTTCTCATTAACACATTTATATATTTACTCATATGATGAGATTTTTTTAGAGAATAGTTCCCATAAAAATACTGTATTAAATACATTGAATAAATGATAATTATTACAATTTGGATTGTGTACATTGATACAGTTCTCATTCCTTCTCTACGCTCTATTTATAAAGGATGTCATAAACTAGATAAAATGATAATATTATAAAATGTAATGTATAATATAAATACTAGTTAAACACATAAAAAGTTTAAAACAAGGGTATGATAAATCTCTAAATCCTAATCTAGTTTAATTAGAAATATTTCCAAATTCAATTATTGGTTATCATACAAAAATTAAGATCTCATGGTTTCTACTAAACTTCCTTTAATTCCAACTATAATGACCATGACCATAGTATACTAGATTATTTAGTTACATTATTTTATAAGTTTAAATATATCTAATAAAATCCCAAAGAACCTACTAGTTCAGTACTCTTGGTAAACAAGATACATACTTTATCCATATGTTACAATTTAAAAAAAAACAAATATATAGTGAATACTTTGAGATTACCATTATTTTGCTAGATTAACTTTTTATATCAATCATAATAAACATCTTAGAATCTTAGGTACAAATAAAACATTAGAAAGGGGTGATATATGAATTTAATTAAGGTTATAAATACATTGGAAGCTATCATAAATAAGCATAAATGATTATGGAAAATTAAATAACAAAACACATTCTATTTAATCAATAATTTGATAATAATATGGGAAAAATAAACTTTGATCATATAATTTCATATAGATAATCACATGAGATTTAAATGTGACCATAGGAATTCTAATAGTTATATAATAACATAGAATATCAATAAATAATATCATAATTATAGAATACATAATTTCTGAATCCAAAGACATACTATCAAGGCCCATCCAATAAGTGTACAAAAATGGGAAATGTCTCAACCAAAACCTTGTCTAGTTTGTCTCATGAGACCAACCGATTCATATATGGGATTTAGAGGGCCCCTGCCATCACATACTAAGTACAATGTATTCCTAATATTAATGGAGTAAAACATAAACAACATAAAAATTTATATTAAAAACTAGCATAAGAAATGTGAACGCTTAAATAATAAACCAAGAATAGTATCAAAATATAATACACATAGTCAAAATGATCATAATACATTAAATAAAATATATTATATGGTATCATAAAAGATAAATCTAAATGAATGATATGATTTAACATTGGGTGTTTACATAGAAGAAAATAATCTAATAAAATCATTTAAAATTTCTTAAGAGAAATTCCTTTTTTAAATTAAAATAATTTTTTTAAAAAGACGTGTAATTATAAAGTAAAACATTTTATTTGTAAAGAAACATCGAAAATTACAAATAATTCTTAAATAAAATAATGATTCATGAAATGGGTAATTTCTTTTCATGTCATATATATTAAAAAAACAGTCCATCCATATATTTTTTCAAAATCCAAAAAATACCATGTTTTGAAAACCAAAAAAATTCTATTCAAATGATTTCATAAAAATTCAAAAATATATAAAAATAAAATTTAAAAATAATAAGATTATACTAAAAAATAAATTTGAATTTTTTTTCAAAAAACATGGAAATTGAAGATAAATAATCCCTAGTAGATAATTAAACTGAAACAGTCCTAAATAATGATGAGATTGTGAAATAAACCTTTACCTTACTCTTTCCATAAATTTAAATGTTTCTTATATTGTTATATAATATTTTAAATCCTCATATTTATTTTTAATAGAACCAAATTCATATTTACGATATCATATATGATCCTCTTATATTATCTTTTCAATTTTCTGTTAATAATATTTCGTTATAACCCCCATTTCAGGAGTTAACTAATCCATTTACATATGCATGTTTTTCATGTAACTCACAATTCTTCTTCATAGGATATTATTAAATCATATACAGAATGTTATTTTGCTCATAGAGATAATATTTATTTATTATATGAATTTTTATAATCATTCTAGAATGGTGAAGATGGAAAATGAATCACATCACGTCATGGAGATGGTATGCCATATGTACGATCAAGCAATGATATCATTCCCTTAATGGTGAAAGGGTAAAGAAATGGATGATGTATGAATATTTATAGAATAAATAACATTTCATAGTTACCATATATATACATTATTTCCATCATTATAATCATCCTTGTATAGTGGTGATGAAAAATAAATTGTACCATAGTGTGGAGATGGTAAGTTGTACACACTCACGTGTAGTGATTTATTTTTTCATATGATGGATATAAGGTGGAATATGGTTGTAAAATAATCATAATAACATATTATAGTATTTATTATACTATAATTAATACATTATAGTTTAAAAAACACATGAAGAGTAAGTTTAATAAGAAATAAACATGAAAGAGTCGGTAAATATGATTACAACTTCATCAGAGAACTTTTTTTATATATTCTATTTGGGATGCTGGGATTTGAATTTCAGAAGAATAAAAACATGTATAACTCATATAATGATGTTGGGAAGATAAATTTTCTGGTTTTTTTTAAGATATAAATCTCAATGTGGGGTGAATAATAGGAGGAGGTGACCTTTTATAATTGAGGTGAGGAGAACTTTTGAAATTTCCAAAAAGATTAAATTATAATAAATTAATTTATCATTCAAAATGAATCCAAATGAAAATAAATTTTAACATAATATAGGATAGATTTGTAATAGAAAAATCCAATATAATTTATACATGTTTTGGATTCATTTTAAATCTTAACATTTTTATTTACCCTAAGGTATGTTATTTTTTATCTTAACTGTGGTAACAAATTTATTCATAATAAAGTGTTAATAATGATACTCCAAAAATAAAATGACTCATAAATGTTACATTAATGACTTTATAACTATATTACATTAACATGGTTAATGATAATATTTTTTTGAATTTAATATAATCAAATAAAATTTTATTTTAACATAATATCATTATAGACAATTTTGATACTATTCATTTAATTTGACTTCATATACATAAAAAAGGGAAATTATAATACCTATGTAATATATATAATAGATATATAAATACATTTCCCAGATTAAATATTTCAATTTATATAAAATTTATTTTTACAAATTAAATTAATTTTTTTTATTAATTAAATAAATTTTGTATTAGTATTTCACAAACATTTAAGGTAATTTTATAAGCTATAAATAATAGAAATTTATTTCTATAATGAAATTAAATTCATTAGGATTAAAATAGACAATTATTTTCATTTAATTATTTATTTTTTCATATGTGGACGCATAAAAGATATTAAATACATATAGAGTGACATTTTGTATTTATCTTTGATTTAAATAATATATATGTGACTTTCATTGAAACATGTCCATTAAAAAAAATTATATATTACGGTTATAAAAATATATTAATATTCATACAATATTTTTTGGCACGTTTCGGCCATTTTTGTGCCTTTATCTTTTGGTTTTACCCCTTATTTTATCCCTTTAACTCTTATGGTGTCAACATGGATTATTTCTATTTGAGGGATAATACAATTTCTATAAAATGAAAAAAGAACAATAAATAAATTGTGGATGAAATTTTCATCCTTATCTCAACCATTTGGATGAATATTATAATTCATTAAAATTTTATATAATTTAATAAAATGTTATTTATATTAATATAACATTAATGTCAATTTTGACACTATTCATTACATTGACTTTTGAAAATATCAATGAAAAATGATATCTTCAAAAAAAATTCAAATACATCTCTATCATTTAAATATAATCTATAAAATTCATGTACGACATTATTTATCACAAAGTATATTCATTATAATATTTTTATATCAATTATGTTAAAATTATATTAATAAAAAAGTCATTGCATCATTGTTGTGAAATTATTTAAGCTAATTATTTTTTTCACTAAAATTTGAAAATAATTTTCAAGATGAAGTTAAAAATTTTAACATTAAAAATACTATATAAGGTGGAATATAGATTTTTAATTAGCATATATTAAAAATGTTATACTTCTTAAAATAATAGTGTCATAAGTTTGGCTTTTCATAAATAAATAATATCAGGGGTTTAAAGATATCTAAGTGGCTAAAAGAGGAGATAAATATGGAAAAAAGATTATTTTGGTTTACCATCACTCATAAAATAATATTACAAAAATTTTTGCATAATTTTTAAATCTGTATCAAAATTATATTTACCCTTAATTCCCTGATTTACCCTTAACCGTGGAAAATAAAATTACAATGTTGACTATTCAGATTTTCCAAAAGTAAAAGGGAATATTTAATAAATTTTAACATTTTATTCCAATTATTTAACACAATTTTTCAAAATTCAAACCATTTAAATTTATAAAATTAATTTATATTTAATCCTGTAAACTGGGAGAGAAAAAAAGTTTTTAATGTGAACACTTTCAAAAGATTGAAATGTTTTTATATCCACAAACACTATAAAAATTATTCAAATGAACTAAATTTTATTATTATGTTTTTAATTGATCTAATTTTTCTATAAAATAAAATTAAAATATAATTAAACATTATAAATTATTTAGATTAAAATTATGTTTTCAAGTCAAATGAAGAATTTTTTACTATAAATAAAAAAAATCAGAAAAATAGAAAAATCTCAATGAAAGAAAATTTTGATTTTCCTCTTTAAAAAATTTTAATTTAAGAAATTCAATTTATAAAATTCCAAATTTTATTTTTTAAATATGTGTGCCCTTAAAATGTGGAAAACTAAAATTAGAAATATATAGATTTTATGCATAAAATTGGATTCATTTTTATATTATGTCTAAAAAACACATATGATGAGTGTTAAACATTATATTGATCATATATTATATAAATATCCTATTGTGTTTAAAACAATTCATTCATTCTAATTTGACCACACGATTATAACAGTATTTCATTATTCTTTTAAGTTGTGTGTTTCATTAAACATAATACTTTGAAGAGATTAAATTTAAAAAGATAAATACTATAAAATCATGTGGTGTTACAATTTTTCACATAGATAATAATAAATTCTTCATACTTTTATAAGTTCTATAAATTCACTTTTAAATGTCATGTAATGTGTTTTAGGAAAATTATTATTGTAAAATACCATTTTAAACCCTTCCCATGTCAGGGGGTCAATTTTATCCTCTTCCCTAATATTCATGAAAAGGATCTTGTATTAATATTATTCACTTTTACTAATAAATTCTACCATGATAATTGTTTCAATTTATAAACACTAGATAAAAGAAATTTGTTCTATGTTACTGAAACATTACAAATAAATTATAGGATCAGGTAAACTATAGAAGGAAGGTGGACATTTTTTCATAAATGATTCAATAGTGATTTTTTTCAAACTTCTTTCCATTGGAAATATTATCATGATTCATGTTACCCATCAAATATAAAGAGTTTTGAGTGAGCATAACCAAATTATTTTTCATCCAAACTCTAATTTCATTTGGTTTATCATGTGGAAATTTATTCAAATTCTTATTATATTCAGTGTTAACATGATTCCTAAGAGTTTTAGCCCATGACTAGGATAAAAAACCATGGTGTGAGAAATAATAATAATAGTGAATAACACTATAATCATAAAAAAATTATTCATAGTATTTATAAACCATTGTGTCATATTTTCAGACTAGGACACCATTGGTTTAACAGATCTCATTTGTGGTCATTATCTTTTCAAATCCAATATAATGAATTGTAAAGAATATATAACATAACACAAGAAAATACCTAGGGAGTGTTAAACCTAGTGTGAAATAATGGATCCTTCACTATATATAAGAATTATGTTTGAGATATACTCGACTAACTCTTTTTTAATTTTTTAATAATGAATACATATTTTTCAAAACCACACCCACTTGTACAATCCAAATAGGTATGTATTAATAGGAAACCACATAATCTCTATCTTAATAAAACATTGGGATGTTATACTATAAATAATATTATCCCCAAGATCTTTATAAAATTTCTCTAATAAGAATCTCCAAAAATTAATAGAGCACAACTATCATATTAAATTAGGGGGGCCAAACATTTTATACATATATATTAAATAATTTTAGATTAATATTCATTTAATCCAAAAAAACATACCACAAACTGTTATGGTTTAGAGTATTTTGATATTAGATACATGAATCAATTCATTTTTTAAAAGATCATGGACATCTCCCAATAATATCTTCTCACATTTTACCCTTCATATACATACATTATTTAAAACCATTCTATATAACTTAGGGGAAGGAAATATAAGAAATGGTGAGGTCAGACTTTTGTTGAGGGTAAAAATAATAGATATCCATCAATGTCCATATATGAACATAAGATAATCATAACTGTATGAGAACATGATAATAACATATAATTATGTATCCCAATTATTCAAATATAATTAATCATAAATCATAGCGTAAGGCCTTTTCAAAAAAACACATATGTTATAAGTGTGTTGAATCATCAATAATTAATCATGGTCTACGAGAATGTGTCCTAAGCCTATAGATTTTTCACAACAGTTGTCCAACCGTGAAAACCTTGAGGATTAAATATTCAATATATGGTTTTGAATGGAATCATGGTTGTGGAATATTTTTCTAAAGCTAATTACTTAAATACATTTGGTTAATCTGATGATAATATAAGAGTATGTTTTAGCTGATACCCCAATGTCAAGTAGTTTTATTCATCGTCTTCAAAGAATAATAAATTCATTTACTGATTATAAATGAATTAGAAAGATAATAGAAGAAATTTTGTGGATTCATCTTCTTCTATTGCTTAGGGTAGAATTATACCATATTTTTTTATTATAGTATAGTGGGACACCCAAAATCTAAATAATAGTTCAAAAATATAAATATTTATAGTATTTAGATATGGGTTACCTTAAGATGTTCAATAAAACAATCTCATGGATAATTAGTCGTGGATCATCAACTAAGTGAAAGGATAAATGGTTTTTGTTGATAAAAACAATTAAAATATATAAGGAAATTATCGAAGAGTATGGATACATCATCAATAAGAGAATTAAATTCCATAGAGGAGTTAGAGAAATCTTATAACTATAAATAATGTTTCAAATGAGGCAGTAACTAACAAAAGAGATTCTATAGTGTCAGGTACCATTCTGATTATCTCTATGATTATTTATATATTATTCGATACAAAATCACCATATTCATTTTTCAATGATATATTATTTTATTATTTCATATTTTGAGTATATTTAATTACACCTTTTTAAGAATTTATACTGCCATGGGTGAAAGGAATGAAAAAGGTTTTAAGTGTCGATCATGAATAACTATGATTGGAGACATTGGAATACCATGGGAATTATAATAATTAAGATAAAAATATATAAATAAATTATTTTTATAGATTAGATAATTATATTTTGTACTCAAATCAATTTTGTATAGTTTTAGATTTATTTGTGTGTTGCTAGATCGGACTATCCACACTTTAAATAGAGTGGTATATTCAATCAAGTATGGTTTGATTAATGTTGATTGAAACCCATAAATAATATTTTGAACCCATACATAATGTTTGGGGAACCAAATATACCTTGATGTATTAGGTTGAATATATCACCCACACTTACATACAAAGGAATATCAAATTTCTTATCCCGGTCCATTTTGTAAAAAGTTATCCCTTTATATTGTGTCATTACCAATGTTTAGATCTTGTCTTCTCAGTTTACAGTAACCCTCATGTATGGGGGGCTAGTATAGAGTAGCCCTTACATAATAGGAAATTACTGATTTTTAGACCATGTCTTCTAATCACACAATAAACATTATATATCTTCTGTAATTTCAATTCAACTCTTTAATATTCTAGTGAGATTCAAAATAAATCTTTTATAAGAAGTCTATTTGAAAATTATTTAATAATATATAACTCTATGTTCTTTTATAAGTCTTCTAAAAACATCACATAATAATTAAAACACTGCATAATTTCTTTAAATCAATCCAAAACATTGGAATGAACATAATCTATAATGAAGAACCTTGTAACACATGTGTTTGGAAATCATTTATGAGTTTAAAACAAAAGCTAACTAAAGAACATACCCAATTAATCTTTTCACAAATCCTTTTTATTTTTATTATTACTTATATATACTCTTAAGGGTCTCAAAAACCACCCTATGATAGGAACCATTACGAATTGAAACATATTCTTCATTAATGGATATAATAATATACTCATTTGGATTTTATAATAAATCATTAAACATATTCCACTTTTCAAACCCAAAAAAAACATTGAAATGAATCATTTTTATATAAATGAAATACCACATGAGCAAACTCAAAGTAATAAACATGAATATTGAATATAAAAACATGTTCTCCATTAAATTTACTTACATCCACTTATTCACATATCTTATTCCTCTTTAAATTCTTCTCCTACTTGAAAATATATTTCTTGAACCTTTGAATAAAAATTCCTAATGTACATTCTCACTAAACATATGAAAGTACTTCACTAATTATATATACCATCTTCACATCATCCCCCTTTAAAAAAATTTCTCAAAATATATTCTCCCCCCAAATAAGATATAACTCACATAATAAGTTGAAAATATATCTTTGGATTATCCCCCTATATTTTTTCTCCCCATTTGTAAAAACATTGTGTTCTAAGAATAAAAGGTTTTATGTTTTCTTTCTCCCCATTGGAAAACAAATATCTAAAGAAAAAGTTTGATAGGTGAAAATTTCATCATAACATAAACTTTCATAAGTGAAAGCTATATTTATTCTTCTACCCTATTAGAATTGTGTTAAACTACTCAAAACCATTCATTGAAATATTTTTTAACTCCTCATTCATATAATCAATCAACTCTTGATCCTCTAATGAATATTTATCCTATCTTCAATCAATATGAGAAAATAATTGGGATTGTGTTGTTGACATAAAAGTTCTCCGAGGTTTAACGTGAAATCCTTATTATTAAATGTTTTTATACCTCCACATTATTTATTATAATTGAATGAATTAAAATATGTTTTATTCATTAATGAAAATTTTTGAATCATCGCCTTCAATTTATACTTATTATAGACTCGTTATGTCTTTATAACCTTCATTCCACTTCTAAATAATTTCTTTTTTATCATCTTCACATCTAAAAAATAATTATTAATGTGAAACATCATTATTTGAGTATTACTATGCATTAACATCAACACCATCGAATAAGTTAAATGTTTATAGATAATATTTTTTATTTTATTTTAACTAAGATCAAATATTATTTTATGACATAATTTATATTATCCTTTCATGCTCAAATAGAATAAGTTTTCAACTTCACCAACCTAGAGAATTATATCTCATTTAAAATTAACTCTCTTTATAACCAACAATGTTTTAGCCTTCTATCAAATATTATTTATTCAAAAATTATTGTTAATTTTCATCATCATAGATATGATACACAATTAGAAAATAGTGTTTTATCCTATCAACAAATAGTTTTATCGTTGATTCTATCTTATCTTCACTAATGATTGTTGAACCAAATCCTCTAATTTTGGGTGAACCACTAATTACAAAGGTCAAATATAATTCCTTATACTTCATATCATCATTTATGATATTTAAATATCCTATAATATGATATGAGTATTCACTATCTAAGATCCATGGACATTACTTTTTTATGATTTGAGATCAACTTCCACAATTAAGATTTATAAATTTATTTTTATTTATTCATTAGAGTATTTTTAATATTATCACCCATCTAAAGTAGGAAAGGTAAACTGGTAGAAAGTTATGAGAAAAGTGACCCAATTTTTAACATATTTCACAATCCTCATCCAATAGTTAGAACTGGTTCTCAACATTTAATTACTAATTTTAATATTTATTCAAAAAATTACTCATTAGGTTGAATGAATACCCCTATAAATATATAACCAAAAAAATTCCAGGTATATAAAAATATTTTAAATTAAAATAACATATCGTTTAAGAGTTACCCAATAAAATACATTTATAATATTATTTATAAAATACATATTATCCAAAAAACTATTTATTGTCCATGTATTGACACATTCGCTTCCATCATTTCACCATAAATTTCCTATACATTTTATGAGATAAATTTTTCATAGACTCAAAACACTCCTATATTCACCCTAGATATATTCTATTAATTTTATGAATCACCATTTTTTCCTTAATTTTTTATTCTATTTTTCATTCTTAGAATAATTAGACTTATTATATTCATCTTTATTTTCTATAAATATGAATTTCTTCACATGTAATTCAAAATTATCCATTTCACAAACATTTTCAAGAAATTTTTAACCCTTATGATTTGATATTTGATAGCCAAAATTAATTTCATAATTCTTTGGAATGTAGAATCTTTCCATAATATTATCTACTTATCTTTTTATAGTTTTTATATAAAATTAATAAATTTGAATTTGAATTTTTAAAATTCATTTACATCCACTAAAAAATTTTATTAAACAATTTCATGCTCTTTAAATTTTTCTTTGACCTTATAATACAATACAACATCCAAATTATTCTATTCGGTAAGAAACATCATCAAGTTAACAATATCATTTAGTAACTTTGAATCCTATTAAACATAGATAAATTTATTGTTTCTTTAAAATTATTTTTATTTATTTTTCATATTTATTCACGTTATTTATTTTTTGGATAATTTATAGTAGTTAATTGTATTTTTAATTTCCCATGAACTCTGTTTCTATTTAGTTATCACCTAATAATTTTCTAATTTCATAACTTGTAAAAACTCAATTATTCACATTTTTAATAAAAAATTATTCATCAAATTCACTAGAAGTATCATCTTCTTCTCAATCCTCGCTATTATCATCATAATCAAGAATAGATAATAAATTTCTCTACATGGATTTATACAAATTATTACCTTTCCCATTTGAAGAAAATTTTACTAATTTATTCATTGATAAGAATCTTGGATTCGCATCCCAATCATCACAAGCTTTATATTATTTTTATTTTTGAGAATTCCTTTAGAAATTTATAAAAAATACACTATTGAAGCATACTATGGAAAAAATTCCATGATAAAATCATTGAACTATTCTCACTCTTATTTAATTGAATGAAATTTTTTTCATATTTTCTTCATAACACTTTTCAATAAAAATTTATTCATCATTTACATTAGTTTCATTATTGCTCTTATATTTTTTCAATTATTTTTGGTAAATTTACTTATAAGATATAATAAAATTCTTGAAGGAAATTTAATTATTTATTTTAGAAGAAATTATAATTCTATGAAAATCATCCAATTTAATTTAACCAAGATCTCAGTCTTCATGTTTCAGGACCTTCACATATGACATATATAGAAAGGTATTTAGAATCTCCATCACAACTATAGAATATTCATATATTCATAAAACCACTTATGTTTCAAACCAATTAATTAACTCTAGTGAATAATGAATCAGTTTTTTCATCATCATTCATCTTGAGATCAACATATTTAAATCTTTAAATTTTTATTTTATCTTTGTACAATTCATCATTACCTTCGTATAAAATTTATAATTTATCGTGAATTCCCTTCACCATTATCATTCATTTAACATTGAGAAACTAGTTTTGAGAAATAGATGAAAAATAAATAATTTTGATCATATAAATCATTATTAGAATTCTATTTATCGACAATATTATCATAGCACATTCAGTATGAGAAAATAACCATTAGTGGTAACCATTAAAATATCTAGACTGATTGAGAGAAGATAGTATAGCATTTTAATTTTTCTAATATAATAATTCTTACCATAAAAAGTAGTAATCCTTTTTTGTTTCAATGAATGAATATTTTCAATGATCCCTATATAATATTAGAGTCCAAATAATTAAACAAAATGGATATTTGTATCTTATGTATTTGATTATCTGTCATGGTATCTTGAACTACTTGGATACCATATATGGCTTCCCCATGCATGGTGTTGGATCATTGAGATGGAAGGAAATCAGTGAAAAATATTTCGTTTTCCCTTTTATGATTTCAATTAATATAAAACCCTTTCACTTCCGTGAGTGAAAAATACCACTAAAAATCTCCAACACACCGAGTAATGAAAATTAGAAAATAAAAACTGATATTTCATGTTCAAAAAAATTGAGAACCTATTACTTGGAATGATCAAGTAAAACATAAGATCACATATACTACTATAATCACTATTTTGGATATAATAGAATGGTTTATCCTTTAACTCATGTTATGAATATAAAACAATGATTTTGTTTCATAAGTACCCCAATAAGTTTCATTTTTATCATAATAATCAATGAAGTAGATATTATCATTTTCTATTGAATGATTATCCCCTAAATATTTATAATTCACTCATACTAATTAAAATTTAATAATGTTTTTGGATATCTTTCTTCCACAATACACATCAAAGGTGTGATGATCACTCTAAAACCATGTGTATACTATTATTTTTCTTATACTTATATTTATAAGTACACAAATATATAAAATCTTTCTCATATATCACCTCTTATATACTATTTCTATTTATTTATTCTCTTTAATCTCTTATTCTATGTCCTTTAATGAGAATTTCCCATGTTCAAATTCATATACAATAACAACCCTTTTTTCCAATTTAATTTTTTATTTTACATTTGATGTGTGGTTTTTATTTTCATGTTATTATTAGAGTTAGATAATTATATAACATGAAGAATAAATTCAAGACAATTAAATTTGTGATTTTTTATTAACATGATTAGTGAACATTCAATTGGAAATAATTTATTTTCATGTGATCAATTTAATAAATTAATACAAACCCTAGATAATTAATTTATAATAAATAATTTTCTGGTTTTACTATTTTACATGATGAATTAGGTTTTATTTTTATAGTAAATTATGATTTACTTACAGGATTAGAGGGATGTCATTGGTGTTGGTATTAAATGGGTTTAATTTTTAAGTGAATTTTTCATTAATGAGATTTCAATTGTTGTTTTATAGTAGAGAGTGATAATACAATTAATTTAAAGAAATTTATATAATGGAGTACTAGAAATATTGACAAGGGAATTAGGGAATTTGATGAGATATATTATATATATTGTAATTTTATTCTATTATTTATTGATGGATGAGATAAATAAAGAGATATTTAAATAGGATGTGTAGAAGTCTGATTCTTTTCCTTTAGAAGAAATCTCTTATGCATGAGGTGACGTTGAAATTTCTAGTGATGCAATAAGAATAAAATGATTAAAGGTTAAAAAATTATATGATAATTAATATATACACTATAAAATATTTTATATATTTTAATATAATTATATATAAGGGTTTATATATTCAATAAAACTATATCCTTTTATATTTACAAGTATGGGGCATTATAATGGATTTTTATGATATTTGGAATTAGTAATGAAAAAATGTTACCAGGGTTGTGTCACTCTCTATAAATTTTACACTCTAAAACTTCTTCTTATATATCATGAAGAAAATGAGTTACATGATGATCATTTCTAGTTTAATGGGTGGAATACCATTTAATAGATTTCATATACTCCTATATAGAGACTATCTGTGAGTTTTATGAAAATAGAATGAATAGTTCCAATAAAACATAGGGCATTCCTAATTTCTTCAAAATATAATTATGTTCATTATTTTTTAAAATTTTATTTATGTATAATCTTAATGATAAGACCTTATATATGATTTATGAAATACCATATATTTAGGTGGATTTGATACATACTAAGGGTTTATCTAATCCATTTATAATGTGTTAATTAATTTTTATATAGAATGATTTGACTATCTGATTATTATTTTAAGCCATAAAAAGATTAAATTTTTTGGAGTTTTTATTAAATGGATTTATATGAAAAATACCCTTTAATGGTATGTTAGTTACAAATAATATTAATATGATTATTTTTATTTCATTGTTTATGAGGTTTCATTAGTAAAATTTAATTTTGTGAGACCTATTTTTAAATATATAAGATTCAAATATGGTATTGTAGAAACATATACAGTGTTAATTAAGGAGAGATGCATTTTGGAAAATGCGAACTAAAATGAAATTTGGGGATGAACGTGTGAATGGGTGATGATTTTCTCATATATGGAGAATAAATTTTATGTATATATATATCTTATAAAAGGTGTATTTTCTTGGAACATATACTTTCTATTGGGGCTTCAGTGGATGAATAGTATTCTGTGTGATTAGGGAAAATAGAGGAGTTCGCTATTAGATTTTAGTAGGGTTTTTTTTCATTAATTAAACATAATTGATAATTTTATTTAATAATATTGTATTTTAAGAAGTTACTGTTTTATAAAAAAAATGTTTATAAATAAATATATCTGATATCATATCCCTGAAATCATTTTTTTCCAATGTTTTAGAAAAAAGTTATGTTTTTATATGAAACTCTTTATGATTTATCATTCTTTATTAAAATTTACAATAAACTTATATTATTATAGATTATCATTTCACATAAAATTATTTTCCTTGTATAAATATATATTACAGCAATTGGGGAAATCCTTTCAGGTTTAAACACACACCCTATATGTTTACCTTAGTGGGAATGTAGA
The DNA here is from genome assembly GCA_963277665.1 of Viscum album. NCBI lineage: Eukaryota > Viridiplantae > Streptophyta > Magnoliopsida > Santalales > Viscaceae > Viscum > Viscum album. The sequence continues at coordinate 1,039,705,847 of OY728146.1, forward strand.
AATAATTTGTCTTGATGTCCGAAAAGAAAAGTTTCTTTAATTTTATAATTGAGAGTTTTATAAGAATATTTTTAATATAGTGGTAATATTATATGGTATATAATTGAGAAAATATTTTTATTTTGTTTCAGTTTAAAGCATTATTCATTGATCTTTTATTTTATAAAATGAATTTTTCCTAAAATTTAAATTATTTTAATAAAAATATATTTACATCTACATGACTTAATTACCTTTTATAGTTCTATAATGTGATGAAAAATGATTCTATAAGAGTTTAATTTGTATTTCACTACTAGTTTATAGACAGTATTTATGATAGAATCACAGTTGATGTCATATGGATCTCTAATTTGGGACTCAAAATATGGGTTCTTATGTTGGGGTGTTACATGTAAGGACAACAAGATTCAAATATGAATTTGGTATCTCTAATATTTAAAAACGATACTGTTAATTCGTGAATAAATTAATTTAACATTCCACCATGAAATAACCTTAATCACCAACTAAGTTGATTAGATTACTTTAAATTCTTACTTACTTCCTTCAAATATACTGAATTTTAATTATTTTAGAAAAGTAATTAAATAACTAATAATGTTATGAAAATAAAAATATTTGGACCCACTAATTTTGCAAGTATTTCCATTCAATAATAATTTTGGCATCCTTGGAATTATCTAGATAGCCCAAGACTACAAGATCCACTAATAACTATAGATACAAAGATACATTTTTTACCTTTAACACTTGCTACATGAAAATGTATCTCAACTTTTGTAACCCAATTTTTAACTATTAAATTGATAATATTTAAGAAATATAAAAAATTGATTCTTCAGCCTTTATTTGAAACTGTATTTTTTATAGATAAACTCCTCATTATCTTCACTAATTTAACCACTTAATTTTTTTTCAATAACAAATTAATAAAATATTTTACAACCCCCCCCCCCCAACATTTTCACTTATTCAGTGATATATCATAGTTAAATTTTAATATATGATACATTAGTCACTAATAAAAAAATAATTCCACTGAACATAGAATATTTTCCCACATTCTTATTAAGATAATCTTTAGACATCAAATTGATAAATTTTCATCCACCATAATTTAATGACTAAAGATTATCTAATAATTGTTTATATTATTTATTCTCATTATTCTTCCTCTAATATGAAAATAAATTAATAAAAAACTATATCTTTTCCAATAATCATTTAAAATAGTTCAAATCTCTTCTTTTTCATTACACATTTGAATTTCAAATTCATATTCATCAAATTTAATAAATTCTCAATTTATTAAAATTAAATTTGAGTCACTGGATCAATAAATAATTTTTTTAAATACTCATTAACCAAAAAAACTAGGTTTGACCACTACATTGTGCCTTTCCAATTTTACTGCCTAGACAAGAACCATGACAAGATCCCCATTTTAATAATCTTGGAGACAAGCCTCAATCGTTTTAACCTTCAACACATTAACAATGATATACGACAATGAAATAATTTTTCATCAGTTTTAAAAAAAACCATAAACAATCTTAATAGTCCGTATAATAATAAACACTACATGTCGGGTTAGATGTTTTAAATAAATCCTATAGATACCATGACCTCTAAAACAATAATTTATGGGTCTCTATAATTATTATTTTGTAATCACTTAATAGTGAGTTAGATTTTAATACTGTATGATATAATTTTTGTACCATATCAATAAAAACTAAAAAAATATTACTTTACCATAAATATATATTTAATTCTTCAAAATAATGAAATAACCTTCATCTCATGTACATTATTAAGATATAATTTAATTTGAATATGATTCATCTATTCAAAATAAAAGAAAACACTAAATTGACTTTTAACATCCACTTTACCTCACCTTAAACCAATAATATCCCATTTTAAACAAAACATATCTTATGTAATCCTTACTCTCAATTATCTTTTTTTACAATATCATACAAGGACTATATGTCATATTTTATTTCTCCAGTGATAAAAAATATTTCAAAGAAATGGTTGGTTATCTTTAATTTAAGGATCTAGAAGATCTTTTTATTGTTTGATTCTTTCAAACACTCAATTTTATATGAATGTTTTTCCTTTATAATAATGAACGAATGACTATTGTTGTAGGTCTCAAACTAATGATTTTATTTAGTTTAAAAAATTAAACTTTTTATTATTCGATATTAATTACATATTTTGTTTGATATGATTTAAAATTTATTATTTGTGTTATGTATCTTAGGATTAGTATAAAATTTAATTTCATAGAAAAAAATTGGTAAAACAAGTTGTGGATACCAGGATGTTTAATAGGAATCATAATGAAAATCTTGCTAAGTCCTGAATAATAATTTTTCTATATGTAAGCTTCATGTACACATGTAAATTATTATATGTGATTTTTACTCTCATTGACTAGTCCTCTTGGGAGATCAAGTATAGGGATAGATCATGTGTTATAAGGGAATAAATTAGATTCATTATGTCCTACATATGCTCAAGCCAGTTTTTAGAAGTGGTTTCTTGGGTAATTAGTCATGGATCTAACTTATGTTTTTATTTTTTATATATTAACTATATGATATCAACAAGAATTATATTTATTTATTCATAGTTTTGATTTTATATTGGATGTTCAACTTTTATTATGAGTATATTACCATTTTTAATATTTAATTCATGTATACTTATTTTGTATCTCTTAATTTTGTATAGGTGTATGGTTATTTAACTAAAAACACATAATACTAATTTTTTATTGAATTAGTTTTTAAGAATTTATTGATTTTTGTAAGGAAATTATTACCCCACATTCAGGATAGACCCCAAGTTTCTAGTTTCCAGTCTCTAATGACCATATTTACATGATTGGGGCCTTATGGGAAAATGACTAAAGAAAAATAAGTGATTTTATTCTATGTCAATTAATAATATTATAAAATCATGGTTTTGAAATTTATTTCAAAAATTTCTGGAGGGAAATTTCAGGTGTCTTGATTAATTTTGGTTTGAACAAAAGACACTAGGTTGATCAGATTCTTTGTGAGGTTTCTTATATATTTTCATCAATCATATTATTTTTAAATTTTCAACATAGGTGTTCTAATAATTAAATAAATAATGTGGGTATTGAGTCTCTTCTGTCATATAGGGACATGTATGAATGGATTATCATATATCTAACAAAAAATTTTTTGATATAGTTTCAATGTATGTCTGGATATATAAATTACCATAATTTGGTAAAATAAAAAGTATATTTCATTCAATAATTCGACGAATGGATTAGTTACAGAAATACATTTTTTTGATTCATAATTATCCTGGTAATGTGATAAATTAATTTAAAAGATAATTTTTTTAAATATAGTAATAACATTATGATATAAATTTAATTTTTTAGGACATTAATGTTTTAGAGAGATATCAAGTTATTTATTTATATATTGATTTACTAATATAATGAATAATTATTTATGTTAATTTTTTATGATGTTTTAAGTGGTATATCATGTGAATGTGTTTTTTTAAAATTTAATAACCTGGTAAATTTTAATGAATGTGTCTAATTGAGTATTGTTGAATAGAAATCTATGATAAAAAATTTTGATTATAAAGATATGATGTTATTATTTTATTTTATATTATATAATAAATTTTATTAAAATATGGATGAAATGTTGTAAATATATTATTATACAAATTTTAGTGAATGTGGATTTTATTTTTATACTAATAAAAAGATAATAATGTTTCTTGTTACACTTTTTTCATTAAAGATGATCAAAAATTTTATGTGATGATTTATATTCTATAAATTATTTAACATAAAACATATTTTCTTTATATGATTTCCCAAGGAGGGAAGATTATTTAATTTGAGTTTTTCAGGCCAAAACTAATATAGAATGTCATATTAATGCTTCATATTTTATAAAAATTAAATGGTTTGAATAGATTTAATAATTTATCTAAAATGGGATTAAAAATTTATGTGTTTTGTTTGTATGGGTGGTGTTTTCATTTAAGATGTTTTTTTAAATTCGATTACACATGTATAAACTAAACTAAAATAATATGTTAATTATTGGATTTCTAATGAAATTTTTATGTATTATCTTATTTATAATGATATACAAAAAACAGATGAAACATATTATTTTTTATTTAATATGTACTAAAATAATTTGCATGACATGTTATTTTTTTCATAGTATATATTATTATTTGATACAAATAATTAATTTATTGGGAATTTTAATATTCAAATACAAGTCAATTAATTTTAATTAATTAGATGTTTTTAATTGGTAATAATGAACTAAAATGACATGAATATATTAGGTTTGATTTGATAAAGTTATGAATTTTTAGAAAAAATGTTTCTTGAAAGAAACATTCAGGAATTGATATAAATTTCTCATATTGAAATTTTTTCTGAAATCATGACTTTTATTTTGATACAAATGTTTCTTTTATTTTAGAATAATATAAGATTTACGTTTGGTATGTTGAAACACACCAAGATTCTATGACTTTCATAATATTTAATTTATATGAGGAATAATTAGACAATTTAAAATAAATATTATTAAATGGTACCTAAATTCAATGATTTGGTAAGAATAAATTCCATTTGGAATTAAGATCTTTTTTAAAATTAGTCTTATAAAATTAAAATAGATAGGGAATATCATTTGGATGATTAAATATATTATTATAATATTATAATTTATAATGAAATCTACTTGAGTATGTTATGTTTAAATTTAAAATATATGAACTTTTATTTATATTCCTCTAAACTATTAAACAAGGAGTAAAATTTGATTTTAGCATATTATAGTTTGAACTGGAAAATATAATTTGACTAGATAATCATATTAATGTTATATAATTGTTGTTGTATTGAAAATTTTGTTTAATAATGTAAATTTTTGTCCCTATTTATCGCATGGAATGTATTATAGAATGTATGAATTTATGGGTTTGTAAATCATGCAAAAAACTAGATTAGGTAAATTTTTATGATATAAACTATCAAAAATTTGTTGACTTTGATATGAAAAAAGTAATTTAATTATTTTTGTATAAAATTTTTTAAATTAAGAGTTGAAATTAAAATCGCAAGGTAATTTGTGATCATTAATTTCCACTAATGAAAAAAAATGTAAAATACATGGCTTAATTAAAATTCATTGTGTTTTTCCCCACCAAAGGATTATACATGGGTTAATGAATTGTTCTTAGAATCCATGAATAGTAAAATCCAATCTTTATACCCTGAATTTAATTAAAGATTCTACCATGACCCCCCCCCCCCCCCCCGCACAAGGTACCCATCATGGACTACCAATTAGATAAGAGAGATAATGATTCTTGAATCCTTCCTCTAATAAGGCATAGGTAGGCATCCAGAATCGAGGGTATAACATACACATAGATGGAAAGTATTACTCTCTAAGAAGAGCATGAAGAAATATTGATAAAATAAAATAAAACCAACTAAATCTTTATTATAAATAAAGTAAAATATCTCAACAACATGCATCTAATGTAAAACAACTACAATAACTATAAAAGATAATACAAGTACCAAAAGTAAATCGACAATAGTGACCTCAAATCCTAAATAGCTCTTTAAAAACTCTATGAGCTAGTAATATCTAGCCTAATAACCACAAAACTATTGCAAATATAAAAAAAATTATGAAAACATTGGGTGATCATAATAGATAAACACAATTTCATCCTTCCTGGAGCCTCTCATGTAGTATATAAAGAAATAATATTAAATCCTCATGAATAACAAGTGATACTATGCCATCACCTAAACAAGTATACTAATCCCCCAACCTCACCTAGGATATCTCACCAATTATCACAAACAAGGGATCATATAATCTAATTTGAAAAATAGGGTACCTTGATAATACTTATCCTTACATTTTTCACTCTACACAAATTTCATACATCCTGATCCATATCTCTCCAAAATTAAGCTAGCTTGAAGACACACAGGTTAATATACCATCTCATTTATATCATGCATCACATAATCTCATCATCCAATGCCACATATCTATATAGTAATTAATAAGGTTCTAGGATCAACCACATCCTATATGTTGATTATTATACATCGTAGAATCATATTAGTAACATGACATACCTATAATAATCTATAAGATTCTCTATCTGGAGATACATATGTGTAAAATAAAAACAATCCACTAAAATCCTCAACAAACATATATGGGAAATATAACCATTGTTCATACTACCACAAAACACTACTAGGATAAGAAAGTGGGGAAAGATAGGGTCTTCAGGCATTCATTCATCAACAACTAAAATGTTGGGGAAAACACCTTCCTTGATTCCAATAGGTTTCAGTCACCCTGTCAGTATGGAAGGCGTAGTGTATGATGTAATTAACATAAATTGTATAATATCAATCATAGCTATATTATATATATCATCATAGTATTTATCTTATCTATAGCTACAATCACTTAGACACCATATTTCCACTACTAAGGAAATGATATCCTAAAATCGTATAATAATTCAAGAAGAACTCCATTTATTTATTTATTTTTATTAAACATTTAGCATTATATTAATTATTTCATTTAACCTTTAAAATTTATTAAACATTACTTTAACAAGATCATAAACATATTCTCATCCTCTCCATAAAAAACATAATTGATCCCATTATTTATCATGATTATCATATTTATACCATTATATCATATAATAACCACTTGGTTCAATAAATTTATCATTATTTAACATTCTGTAATTACAAAAACTCTTGGAATAATACTATGTTACCATAAAATAGAAGAATAAACCAAGAAAAAATATTTTCCTAAAGTAGTGGAAAAAAATAATGAAGAAATAAACAACCCAACAATCTGATATTTAAATATGATTCATTAATAATAAATACTTCTAACAATTAGAACAACATTGTTAAATACCAAATTCAACTAGTTACATCAGTCTTAGTGCAATGCCCAACACCATCATGCACATAACCATATATCCTTCTATATCATACATCATCCACTAACACAAGACGAGGTCTCTCTATGTACGCCTCTTCAACCATCAACCATCGTAGGATCATATCATGTCATATATAAAGGCTTATATCCATTGAAAATTAACAAGTAAGGAAACTAAAAATAGAGTAAATATTGACTCTAGGCCCTAAAACTAAGCCATTAAACCTTCACAAGGAAACATGATAACTCGTCCTCAAGCATTTATCATTACAAAATAATTAAATCTTTACTATCTTGGATTAAATTATTCATTTATCACAGGTTTAACCCCCTAGAAACCATATGAATTGTTTATTAAAAACATTTAATTATTTAAACATGATTTCAAGCATAACCTCATGTTTCAAGAGTCGAAAAAGGAAGAACAATAAAGAAAAAATACCACTTTAATATTTTATCTGCAATAATACTAGAATTTTTTTATTTATCCAAATTCCATTAATATAAGAAAGAAATTATTTAATTAACATCCATCTAGAAACATTTTATTTCCATAAAATACTAAGGTTGGATTCATTTTAACTTGAACCTTTACTGCTTTAACCTATAAAATTAATAAATATATATTCCATTACAATATTTAACATAGAAAAAAGATTAAAAAATCATAACAAAATTACAAACAAATCATAAACATTAATAGCACACTATCTAAAATATAAGAGGAAAATTATTATCACAATAGAAAAACCCGGGATCACTATAATCATAATACATTTATTTTCATTGTTCTTGTTAAATCTTCATGAATGTTAATTACACCACCATCTAAAGAGATAAAATAGGATAAAATTATGATTGGAAATAAAAATAAGAGGAATAAACAATTCCCTTACCTTGATTTTGAAGCATAAAAGACATTACATGGGAATAGATGACCAAGGTTCAACCACCAACAGAAGGAACGCCACCAATAAAAATATAATCTATCCAAAACGTATCATGAACAACCACCAACACACCACACTCAACAACAACCAAAAAATGCTTATAAACTATATACTTCTAAACCAACTGATGAATGAATATGAGGATGAAATAATGAGAAAACTAATATCTCAAACCAAATTCATTTCATTCTTCTCAAACCAATGGATTAAATGACAAATAATTGATAACTTCTTTAAAAATGGAGGTAGATTATACTATTTCCCATCAACAAAATTCAGTAATTAGACCTCCACATGATAAAATAACTAGAAACACCCTAACTCGCTAAAATAATCTATAAAATAATGTGATTCCAGGGGAGGTTAATATATTAGATAAAATAGTAGAGTTATCAACCTAAAATTATATTTACATCTTCTATTAAAACCCCATGTGTTTCCATTTTTGAATCAATCGTTATTCATAAGATCGAAGGTCATTTTATCCATTTAAAAATGATCTCTAATGCTACTATTTTCTTCACCACAACGTAGCCATGGTCATGGTGGTTCTTGATCTTGCTAACCTCAAAATATAATCCTCTCATGGATTGTATGCCAAATTCAATCTATTTAAAAATTAACATGTATTCCAAAAATTCTTATAAATTTGTAGTCATCCTATCCATTTTAGATAGAAGAACCCTCAATGTTCAATGCTCAAAATCATTCCCATCATTGGAATTTACACTTTCCTATTTTAAAGAGAAAGATCATAGCAGACCTATAATGACCTCAAAAACGATTTAAAAATACATGGTTCTAGATATTGTTCACCATGAACCACATAGACATCCAAAAAGGCCACCCATGTTTCCCAACATGATGGTGTGGCCACAAATAGAAGTCCCAAGGCCCTATCCAACCCTATAAAATAACTATAAACTTCTTATTGACACAAACCATCCTTAGGAAAACATAAAATAAATTTTAGAATTTTCTAGATCATTACATTAGATACCGCTCAAATAATTCCCATCTTCAAGAATTGTAAACCAGATCCATATAAAAGGAAAAGTATAGGGGTCATATGAATATCCACCTCATGACATACCTCAAGAGATATTTCACCATCACATAATCATACCAACCACACATAGAATAAAAAATAATAAATTTAAAAAAACAAAATTTCTCCCAAATACTATCAAGGTAAATTCCTATAAAAGATGAGAAATTCCACAAATGAGGTATCTTATAAGAGGAAACTATATCAAAAACTAGACAAAGTTAAAAACCCATAAGAAACTGTTACTAATATGGTTTAAAAATAAAAAAATATTAGGGTACTATGAACATATTTATGATTCAATTTCCAAATTACTCTCCTCTATGACATGGTTTTGTCACAAGAAATGAACTAAGGAAATAATGTGCTCATAAAACACCTTCTCTAGGATGTCCAAAATCTTCATATGTCATTACTTGAAATTATTATAGTCATTATCATTGAAAACACCCAAATTGATCATGTTATGGTCATCCTGAAGACAAATATGAATCTGAAATGCATGGAAATCATCATATATCTTTCTTATCTACGAGAGTTGTTCTATTTGATAGATCAGGACTTCAACATTAGCCAACACATTGAAAATCCTCACAAACCATTGAAAATTATTACACCTAAGAAAGAAACATCACTTCCCAGGATTAGGATTCACTATCAATAAAATATTATCTCTAACATCAAACTTAATAGGTCTCCTCATAAGGTTAGTATAAGACATATGATGATCATATTCATCCTTCATCCTATCAAAAACTACCTAAACCATCTCTATTAAACTCTACACTAGTTTCAACCTAATAGTTGTTCACTCTCCAACTATAGACTTTCATAATAGAGAACAATAAGGGCTACTATACAATGTAGTAAAAATTCCATAAAATGGTGGATAGAAAACTATTATTGTGTGAAAAACCATCCAATGGAATTTTCATCATCCAATAACCTCCAAAATCAATGAAATTTGTGTAAAAAATATCATCAATATTCTAGATAGTCTTCTCTCTCAAAAAATCCATCTAAGGATGAAAGGAAGTTGTAATAAAAAACAAAGTTTCAAAATCTTGAAAAATACCTCTCTACAACATTAAGGAAAAAATGATCATGATCAGAGATAATCATCCTTAGGGATCTATGGATTCTCACCACATGTTCTAGGTACTACCTCAACAAAACCTCCACTGAGTTAAACTCATTGTTCTCTAACTAGTTATATGATTTAGTCAAATGTTCCACTATCAACCATATACTATCATAACCTTCATGATTTTGGGGTAAAGAAGTAACAAAGTCTATTGAAATATACTCACACTTCCCTTGATGAATGTATCATTGATATTAAAATCTACCAAGAATATAGTGTTCATCCATAACCCTATAGAAGACTAAAATTCAGCATACAAACTATAAAAAAACAAAAATTCAACCAAAGCCACCAAAACTGGCCTCTCACATTATGGAACATATTCATCATGCTAAGATTTATTTCCAAGGATGAGATACAAAACTAATAGTGAAACACCTCATGCATCACTGATAGAAGTAAACCCCTCCCCTTGAATAACACCCGGTGTTTTTCATCCTCATAATAATCGTTGATGGAATCACCACAGACAACTTGGTTTACTTGAAACTCCACCTTGGAATTATTAAATTGGAATTCCTTCAAATGTTCCACAAAATATAACTACATTATCATCTAAAAAAGGAATCCTATTCATACAACCTCTCCCATATTAAAATTCGTCACTTATAAATATTTAATAACTCTTCTAGAATCTCTAGATTTATGCAAATAATTAGTTCATGATTTCCTTCTCAACACATATACTAGAAAATTTCTCATATAAGTTCTATATGAAATATCAATGTTATATTCCAATAATAATTCCATCCACCATAATTTTCATATGTTTTGGTCATACTAGGAGAAGATATACTTCAGGCTCTAGTGATCAGTGGAAACCAAAAAATTATCACCAATGATTTAATGTTCACACAACATCAAGGAAAACAAAACTGCTAACAAATCAATTTTATGGGTGGCATATTTATGTTCATGGGGATGTATCTACTATGAACCATAATGAAAAACAGATCTATTTTATACAAAGAAACTACCCAATAAAAGATTTTAAGGGTCATAGAAATACTCAAACTAAATAGATTACTATGGAAAACAATTAATAGGATCACTGACCTACTTATCCTTTACAAAATTAAAAGATGCCTATCACTGTTCATTCTATAAGAACAGATGATCCTTTATCGACAAGGCTATCAGAGGAGTCTCATCCAGATATTTATTAGAAACAATCCTCCAATAATAGCATAAATGAACAAGGAAACTATGTACCTTCACAACAGTATTAGGGGATTCCAATGAAATAAGTACCTCAATCATTAAAGGATCAACTGATACTCCATACTATGACATATAATTCCCCATGAAACAATCCTCCAAATCCCAGACGCCATACGTGGTTGCTAATTAAAAAATCGATGTCATCTATGAAATCCCAAAATTTCACATGGTTTATTTATGATATTCTCATCATATATAGAGTACATAAGGTTTTCATTAATGAAAACCACAGTGAACTCATCTAATAACTCACCTAACATTGTGTTTATTAAGCCCATAGACACTTCTGAAGATTTTTTCACACTAAACAATATCAAAATAAATTCATAATACCCATAACAACCTCAGAAAGTGGTGTTTAGTAAATCCTCCTCCTTCATCCACATATAATGATATCTCAATCACGAATAAATCACATAGAACAAACTAACTCATTTAAATAGATAAAATAAATCATCATTCCATTGAATAGGGTTGTAGTTCATCATTTTCGCTGGACTCAAGTGACTTTAATCAATATAAAGATATAGACTTCTTTTATATTTCTTAGTGAAAATAAATTAGAGCATCCCAAGGTGACATGATTCATAAATTAATCAGTAAAAAATATCATTAATATGTACAAAAAGCACTCGCAACTCATAATTCACCATATAATATCAATCCATCAATATCAGATAAGTTATTAGTTATAATTTTATCCCAAAATAGATCTCCCATCGAGGGGATAATTAGAAAAAATAATCATAAAATACATCATGCTATTATTCCATAACCATATAAAATAATCTTTATTGAGCCTATGAGAAAATCAACATAAAATTAGTCATCAATGATGAAAAATAAAAAACATTCCTCGAACCCATTCAAGGGTCCTGTTTTCCAATGAACTGTAGAGGCTCTTCATCGGAATTATAAAACGTAATCTTCCTCATGAAATAATTTACTATATCCTACATAGAATAAAAATAGTCTATAATGAAGATGATGTTATATGGTTGTATTTTTAAACATATGAACTCTCCCCCCCTAAGAGAAGCGCTTCCCCAAAACTATCTCATAGTCTCTACAAACTTCATACAAATATCGTAAATCTATAACTAGAGTAGTCAATTCCAAGGGAAATAGAAGCCTCTCCACATCACATTTAAAATAACATAGTAAGGTCAGTTTTATGAATGATTTTATAGATCCTAAATCAAAACAAAATATACACATAAGTGGAAAACATTTAAATAGTTCAACCAATGATAAATTTCTCACCTAGCGTTGTCAACTCCAATGCTTTTAGCAAACCACATCCTACTCCACAACCTCTCTGGAAATGATGGAGACCACCCCAATGGTAATGATCATCTCTTTATTCTTACATAACAACTTAGGGATATCCTATTCCTTCTTATCTCCCTTATTATGGTCCAAATATAGAGAAAAATCATACTATTTTCTCAGTTGAAACTATATCAATAGAGGAACCTGAAGTATAACACCTTCCACACATTTACATCACATAAAGTTTGAGCATTAGCGCAACTGATGACCTCATCCTCCACATGAAAAAAGTGTCAAATTCAAAATAAGGGCACTAAGATATTTACCATTGTAAAAATGAAATGATGACAGATAGGACCAACCAAAACTATCTAAAATATCTTATTTTATGTAAATTGGGAACCATAGACCATACTCTTCTATGTGAGGAATCCTAATGACTCCCCTCTCATGATGATATTATTCAAGATAATTCCCTCTCAATAACCTCTTCTATTGGTATCACCTTGAGATATGTCAAAAATAATAAATAATAGATCATTTTTAAAATGAAGGCTCACGTAAATTCCATGATTTGGACTCCTCATCTAGTAATTGTTATGAAGCATATTGTAGAAGGGTCCTAAATCAAGCCTTGAACTCCCACATGTTGGAACCCCTTTTTCATATAGTAAGAATATCATTTCTTCTGACCACATTCATAGTTAAAGAAATAAAATATACAAAAAAAGTATCTTAGAACTTTTCCCATGATAATGTCGACTCCTAGAGATAGCCAAGAATCTTGATCCACCACTTCCTATCCTCCCCACATAGAATTATCTCCACCAACAAAACCTAGTGGCCCTTCTGACCATGGATTGAACTGAAGGATATATTAAACTCCTCAAATAGGTTCTTCATTTATAATTATAGAAGGGATCCATCATATTTATGTATAACCTGTTGTTGGAACTCTTAGAGTGTCCTCCCCTAAGTGTAATTAACAATGACCTTAACCCTTTGGAATAATGATGGCATGTCTTGCTAAGTATAATAGATGATAACCTGATGATCATTTTAACCTGGAGTAATAACTATAAAATAAAAAATATTTGGGACTCAAGTTCTGGTAATATATAATATTTTAGGTCAATTATTTTTTTTATATAAGGTTCATACTATTCAAAATTTCTACCCACTTGAAACACAGGCACAAAGAATAATTACAAATGAAAATTTTCTAAGTCTTTAACTCGTAACCAGTATCACTTCACTATGTAGGCTTAGAAAATATAAAGGTTCATTCAATAGACTACAGGGGGGCCTAATAACCCATGTCTAAGATCATATCACTTATTTACATTGTATGCTTAACATAGGTGACATTGTTTCCCTACCATCCGATGTAGTCTTCACACATATTCCAAACTTTACACTCCATTCAATTACTCAACCAAAACTATTAAAATCAGTTATTCACAACCCATTCCACCCAAATGTACCCATAATGCTCTAATTGTGAGAGAATATAGTTAATGACACTTGAATCCAACTTCAAATTGGTCATTAGTTAGTGAAAATCATCAGAGGATTATAATGAAAAAAATAGGTGGAATTAACCTATATGAAGAGAATAAGGAAAGTGGTATAAAATAAAATAAAACACCATACAACTCATACTCATAAAAAAATTTAAACATCTCAAGTATATGCAGGTAATATCATACATCTAAAATAACATTAATTTGAAACTACATGTATGATCCAAGATGTTTTTTTTATGTTTCTATTTTGGTCTGTTATTTTGGTCAAATAAGTGTTTCCAAAAGTACATGAGATACCTTGGGGGTTCATTGGGGGTCCATGGCATGAAATAGGAGGGAAAAGAATTTCTTGGGCATATTGTAAGGTTTGCCCATGATTAGTGCAAACCGTGCCGAGCATCCTAGGTAATTGTGCACCCTTGATAGATTCTTGCATAAATTTTCCTCAGGACAAGATAAAAATGAGGAATTCCCTAGAGACCATGTGAAGTGGTGATTTTAGGGTAGTAGCTCTCACACAGTTTGTGCACAGTTTGAAAAACTATGTGGGTAAACCGAGCAGCCCAGTAAAGTTGGGAAATTTACCAAAATGCCAATACAGTATTTTTAACCCCAACTCAGGATTTCCTATTTTCTCACCCCTTACAAACCTTGTGATGAGACAATGATTCAAAGAGTTTCCAATGGAGGTCCTACCTCATCTCAAGTTTTTTTGGAGTTTTGTCATTTGCGAATCGATGATCAGGGTAAGTCTAATCCCCACTTTGATTCTTTTTCTCTATTATGGTTTCCATCTTTATCCAGTCTTCTTATTAATCACTAAAACCTTATTTTTTTCGTGAGATCTATTATGAGTCTTCAAGGGTTGTTAGAATCTAGATATAAGTCATTGATTGAGGGATCATTTGTTAAGAGACTCAAGGTAGGTGGTTTACAAGTTATATCTCATAGTTTTGTTTGAGAGTTGTTCGTGCTTGGGTTTATTTCCTAGTTACCCCATGTTTTTCTTTTGAAAAATTGATTATTTTTGGTATAATAAAAGTCTAAATGAATATTAAAGACCTTAATGATCCCCAAGGTATGCATTGGGTATGATTGACCCTTTAAAGATACCCATGGGGTGCATCGACACCTTCCATACCTTAGAATTAGATAAGTAAGTTCTATGTTATTGTGTGATCATGTAGAGTCCTTGTTAACTATTTGATATTCCTAATGGAATTCAAAAAGAGGTATTTGTCTTTTTTGGTTAGTATATGAGGCTTATGAGTTATGTTCGATATGCTTATGCGAGTTAGCGAATCTGAAATGGTTAATATGCTAAATTGATAATGGTATGTGAAATTGGAAAATATGTTTAAGGGGATTTATGTATATATATAATTGGTTGACATAAGAAAATTATTGAAGATTATTAGTGATCTTGGATTAAGATTCCTAAATGGGCCTAAATGGACTAAGTGATATAATAGAAAATGTGTTAATGGATCATGGAACAATATGATTGACCATGTTTCTTATTATGGATTATGATTGTTGTTGGTATTGGTTGTGATATGGTTTATGTGTGGTGAATGGATGGATAAGAATGTAAACCTATCTTGAGGTGTGGTATAATGTAATGAGGCTCCTCCCATCGGTCGAGCTAGACTAAGGCACTAACATCACCCATAATGTAGGGGTTAGGGAAAGGGGATTGAGCTCTATTCCCCTAACGATTTCATTCCACCTGGACTAAGGCTCCAAGGTGAGGATATTATGATGTGGTGATATATTATCCCTAGTTAGTTAGGGACTTACTTATTCCCTAATATGAATGATTTATTCCATGAACAATGTGTGATTGATGATGAAATAGTAATGAAAGACATAATTAATTGGAACCTTGGTCAGTATAGCTAAGTAGAGATTGTTAACTAGTGGCCCTGGATTGTTTTTCCATTTATTATTATTCATTTATACTTTCATGCAATATATTTTAGACTTGATATTTTTATACACCATTGGTGGTGGATTACTGATTTTTTCTCACACCCTGATTAGGCTAATGTTCAGTACCCGAGGTAATTTCATGCTTGCATGTTAAGACAAGGGAAATAGACCTACGCTAAAGAGTTGAGTCAGACATGGGACATGCATGGATGAGGTTCAAAAAATGGGTTAGGACGGTTTTGGGGATTTCATTTTTCATATTTATTTTTTTTGTTCACTTATCATTGTAGCAATACATGACATATTTACTGTTTCATGTGGTTTTCACACAATTTGGGATATGAATGAATATGATAGTTATTTGTTGTTTCTTATTGTTGCCATTTTTTATATTCTTTTATTTTGTGGATTACTTTGGAAAAGAGGGTATAGTATCCCAACGTGACCAATTAGACCCTCTCTGCTTGTCAGCAACATCTAGCATATGGGGAGCTGCGCTTGAGGTCATGTGATAACCCATATCGAGGCACCGATTTAGTGGCACCAGGGTCATGTATGATACAAAGTGGTATTAGAAGAGTTTTATTTCTTTCTTACTATTTAGGTGATTGTAGATAGGATGTCAGGATAGTTTTTGGCCATGGTAAAAAGGTCATTCTTGGAAGTAGCTAACCAAAGTACATTGTAAAACCCATGTCACCCAGTGCAAGAATTATTGTTCTTGTCATTTCTTATTATTTTTAATGATATTTTACCATTGGTTGATGCATATGTGGTGTGATGTGATAGTTTTATGATATTTTCCTCAATGAAGGAATGGAACTAGGTTGTGCATGCATGCATCATTCTAGGAACCTATGTATATAAGTGACATGCATTATAGTAGGCACAGACACACATGGGATGGATTTGTGGAACATAGAGGGTAGAATGCATTTGACTTTCTTAACAGTGGTAGAAGTTATGTCAAATGAAATAAAAAAAATGGGTTAAAATGGTATAAAAATGTTAAAAATAATTTAAAATTAATACTTGATAAGTGGTGGTATGTGAAATTAAATTTTATTGGAGTAAGTTGTGTTATTAGAATAGTTTTGAATTTGTGTCGAAGGTAAGTTTGGTAGTCATGTGAGTTAGTTACCTCATGTAATCTCGGACATTGGTAGGGAATGTTGAGGGTAGTGGGTCATGTATGATGAAACCTATTTTTGTGGTGCATGTGAATTTTTTTTCTTGTGAAGAAACTTACTTTATATTTGTGTAATTTTTATGGTATGTGTTCTAATTCACTTATTAGGAATTGTGGATGAATTCCTCCATGAAGATGTGTGTCATTTTGACGATAAGAGGGAGTTTCTAAGAATTCTCCCCCAATAGTGAAGAAAGAGGATATGGTGGATCGAGATAATAGGGAAGAGGAGTTCCTTGATAATAATTATTATTTTATACAGATTATGGAATGAGACCCATGGATGATTGTGTCGACTATGATTGAGATGACCAATGAGGTTTAACTACAGCTTCATTTAATCTTTACCGAAGATAGTGGGACATTGACCGTAGTGTTTGGATAGAGTATATCTAGAATATTCTGGACCATTTAGACATTACTCTTGATAATTGATTCAAGTTGGCGGTCTACATGTTAAGAGGGTGGGACAAGCATTGGTTGGGTATTATGGTTCAAACGGAGCAAGATGAAGTAATGGTGTGTGAGGATTTCCAAGAAATGTTTTTGAAACATTAATACCTTGTTAAATTGATGTAGGAGAAGGCTGCAATGCTTATGAGTTTCACTCCGGGGGCTGTGTCAGTGATGGATTATGATTTTCATTTCTAAAACTTGTGCAGATTCTTCCAGATGATGGTTGTAGATGAGAATAATATAGAAAAAGAATTACAAGATGGGATTAGGCATAAGACTAGGTCTTAGGTGAACATATTATGTCTGGAGAGGATTGAAGAGGTCGTGGACCAAGCCCTTATCATAGAATGGAACCTGAAGGGATCTTCGAGAGGTGGACTTTTGGTACCAACTGGATGGGCATGTGGTATAGAATTCGGGGGGAAGGAAGCATCGTTTTGATGTTTCCATCAAGTTCCATGTGAACAGGATAGTCAAAAGATAGGGGAAGCTTCTCAAGTGGGTTATCAGGTGTTCTGGTATCAGTTTTGAAGGATATAGCACATGTGGGGTCAATTTCCCCAACCACTAGTCGATTTCTGGTACTGTGGCAGGATGGGACATATAAAATGGTTATCAAGAACCCTTGGAAACCAAACATGGATGGGAGTCAGAGGTAGATACTTAATGTGGGTGGGGGATCGAGCACCCCATACCAGGATAGTAGTTGGAGCTCCACTGGCCGTATCGGTAGAGGTGGTGGACGTGGAACTTGGGGACAAGACCATCTGCACTAGTAGGGTAGTGAAGTGCATGGTACTCAGGCTGGATCCCATGGTAGAGGTATATGCCATCTTCATGTAATTCAGTCAACACTTTTATGTGGCAAGTTTGGACATTTGAATATTTGAGGTACGAATCTAGTAGCTTCCACACTCTATAATTCTTTACTTAACATAGGTTCTACACACTCTTTTATCTCTGCACAGTTTGTGATAATGTTGGGCCTACCCATGGAAAACGTTTCTGGGGTTCTCTCAATTGATACACCATTTGGGTTGCATTATGAGGATATGAGATAGTGTATAGGTTGTGCCTTATAGATTTGTGGTTATCATTTTCTATGGAATCTGTTTGTTCTTGAGATGGAAGGTTTTGACCTGATTATGGGAAAAGACTAGCTAGTGTTGTATCAATCCCATATCGATTTTTCTCATCATAGGTTAGCATTCACCTCTCCCATTGTACACACTTATGTCCTTTGTGTTTAGTGGGATGTACGAGCAAGCTGTGCAGGGCCAACTTTTCTGCGGTTGGTAGAACTCATAGCCCAAGTGGCATGCATTATTCTGGATGATGGAGAGGTGGAGAAACATGTATTTCCTCCTATAGTGGATTGGTTTCAGGATCTATTCCC
The DNA here is from genome assembly GCA_963277665.1 of Viscum album. Lineage (NCBI taxonomy): Eukaryota > Viridiplantae > Streptophyta > Magnoliopsida > Santalales > Viscaceae > Viscum > Viscum album. The sequence goes on from OY728146.1 coordinate 1,039,725,030, forward strand.
TAATGTTTTCTTGGTAATTCCACCCAAAAGTGATGTATAGTTCTCAATATATTTGGGCCTTGGGGAGGAATCAATTTCTATTCCACTATATCCAATGTCATAGGCGGAAATCCCCGAACTGAAGGATTAGCTGGAAGAGTTGGAGAAAAAATGATTAATTCAACCTTGTACATTTCCATGGGGATCATCCATTCTATTTACTAAAAAGACTAAGGGGTCGTTGAGGTTATATGTCATTTATAGGATGTTCAATCAGATTACATTTAAGAACCAATACCCACTTCCTGAAATTGATGACATGTTTAACCAACTAAGCGGTACCTCAGTGTTCTCTAACATCAGATTGAAATTGGAATACTATCAATTGAGGGTTATAACTTATGACGTACAAAAAATAGATTTCTAGATAAGGTATTTATTGTATAAATTTTTTATGATGTCTTTCAGGTTTAAAATTCACTAGTTCTGTTTATGGCACTAATGAACTAGATATTTTACCCCTATCTGGATCATTTTGTGGTTGTTTTTGTTGATGACGTCTTGGTGTACTCACGAACTCTTGATGATCATGCTCAGCATCTTAACATCATTATGAGTACACTAATATTGGATAGGATTTATTCCAATAGATCAAATTTTCAGTTATGAATTGATAATGTGCGTTTCATAGGACACATCATTTTTAAGTCACGTGTGTCGGTGGATCCAAAGAAGGTGCGGGTTGTGATGTATTGGGAGAATCCTAAGAATTTTTTCAATATTCATAGTTTTATGGGTTTGGTTAGATTTTTACAGAGTTTAATTTGGGATTTCTCATAATTGGCATCACCACTCTCATGCTTAATAAAGAAGGGTATTTGGTTTGAGTGGTCAGAGGCATGCGAAATAGCCTTTTAAGAATTGAAGAAGCGGTTAACTACCACACTGATTCTAATCGTACATGAACCTGGTAAGAAGTAAACCATGTTCTGTAATGTATACCATGTTAGAAATGGGGTAGTTTTAATGATGGATGATAGGGTTGTAGCTTATGGGTAAAGGAAATTGAGGCCTAATGAAAGAAATTACCCTACCCATGGTCACAAGCTAGTAGTTGTCGTTTATTACTTAAAGTGTTGGAGGAACTACTTGTTGGGAAAATAGACCATGGTTTTTATGGATCATAAAATTCATAATTACATCTTCTCTTAGTGGGATTTGAATATTCCGAAGTTAAGGTTGTCCGAGTAACTTCAATAAATTGATTTTGAGTTGGTTTACACACTAGGAAAAGAGAATACTGTTGCAGATTCTCTGAGCCAGAAGGCTCAAAATCATGTGGTTCAAGAATCCAACTCTGAGTGTAAAATGATGGAATTATATTCTAAGATACACCTGGTTGTGCAGGATGGGAATGAAAAAATAACCATTGTGTATATATATATTGATTCTACACTTTTGAGACTAGTCAAAAAGTGTCAACTGGAAGATCCGAAGTGTTTTTCTAAGAATGAAAGTTTTAGATGTGGGGAGTTTCCTTATAGTTGGGTTGTTGGTTCTGATGGAGTCTTCTGTGTTCCAAGTCATGTTTTGGTACCATTGGGAGTGTGTAAAGAGTTTATTTGAAATTTCTAATAATTAAAGTGGGAAGTACATCCTAGATTGAGTAAAATGTTTCATGATCTTTGTGGATAATATTGGTGGCCAAGAATGAAGAAAGATTTTGCAGGTTTTTTGGCACGATGCCTTACCTTTCAATAGGTGAAGGCCGAGAATCATCATCTATGTCATTTTTTATATTCATTCCTCATTCCAAAATCAATGTGGAATAATGTAATGATGGATTTTGTAGTGGGCCTTTCAATGATTCCTCAGAAGAATGACACAATCTTGGTGATTGTTGATCTACCAACTAATGTGGCTCATTTCTTGCTAATTATGGAAACATATATAGTGGATCAGTTGTTTGATTTATATATTCGATATACAGTTAGACTGAGTTGTGTTCCAAGAACCATAGTTTCATACCATGATTCATGTTTCACATCGTGCTTCTAGAGGGGATTACAGAAGGTTCTTGGTACCCAAGTGTTGTTGAGTACGGCTTATCACCTGCAGACAGATGGGTAGTCCCCGCACACAATTAAGGTATTAGATGACATTTTCGGAACCTGTGTTCTAGATTTTGGTGGTTAATTTGAAATAATTTATCACCTTTTGAGATTTCTTAAAATATCATTTTTCAGGCTACAGTTCAGGTTGAAGATTTTGAGGCGTACTATGGTAGTCCATATAGATCTCTGATATGTTGGTTTGAAGCTGGTGAGTCTGAGTTGTTAGTCCCGAGTCTCATGAAAGATCCATAGAATATGGTTCAGTTGATTCAGAAGTAGATGAAAATATCATAGAGTATACATAATTCAACTGAAGATCGGCATCATAGACCTCTTGAGTTTATGGAAGGAGATAGTGTGTTTCTTCGGGTGTTGTCAAGGTCGGGTCACCATAAAATTTTGAAGCAAGGTAGGTTGGCGCCTAGGTATGTGGGATAGTTTGAGATCATAGAGAGTATCAAACTAGTGGCTTACAGATTAGGTCTTCCAAAACTGTATAGTGTAATGCATGATGTTTTTCATGTTTCACAACTCTTTTATAATCAACCTAGTCTGTCTCATGTGATAAAGGATGAGGATGTAGAGTTGGAGGTAAATGTATCTTTTGAAGAGAATCCAGTGACTATTGTTCATCATAGTTCGAATAACTTTCGAGGAAAGGTTGTCCCTTTGGTTTATGTTTTATGGAAGCATTGAAATATACAGGAAAAGACTAGGGAGAGTGAATTAGACATGCAGTTTTTGTGGCCTGATCTCTCTACTTTAGAAACACAATGATGCTTGGGAAGAGAGGCTTGAGGACGATACGTCTTTAGTTGGGGAGGTCGTATGATCCAAGATCATTATTATGGTATTTTTTTGCCTATGTTTTAGTTTAATTCCATTTTTTTGGTCAAATAAGTGTTTTCCAAAGTCAATGAGGAGGGTTGGGGAGTTATGGTGGTTCAAGACATGAAGGTGCAGGAAAAAGGAATTCTTGGTCATGTTTCATTGTTTGTGCACGATTAGTGAAAACTGTGGGGAGCATCCCACATTACCGTTCAAACATGGATATAGGAATGTGCATGGTTACCTCACAGTTAAGCTAACCATGAATAATTTCTTTGAATCCATGCGAAGGGGTGATTTTGATATAGTATCTCTCACACAGATTGAGTGTGGTTTTGGAAAACCGTGATGGTAAACCATACAACCCAAAAAAGTTGACAAATTTACAAAACTTTTATTACATTACTTTTAATAAAAACTTGGGATTTCCTCCTTTATTACCCCTTTATACACTATTGACAAGCCATAGCTCCCAAAATTTTAAAAAGGTGGTTCTCTTCATCTTGATGTTGTTTGGTGTGTCGTCGGGCGTTAATCGAAGATCTAGGTAAGTCTAATCCCCTCTTTGCATCCTCTTCTCAATTAGGGTTTCCATCTTCCTCCCATATCCTTTTAAAGCTACAAAACACTATTTTCCCAATGATATCTACATTGAGGATTCAAGGTATGGTCGAATTAGGATCTATGGTTTTGATTGAGGGATTATTTTTCAATAGATTCATGGTAGGTGGTCTACCAGTTATATCCCATAATTTTGTTTGAGATTTGTGCATGCTTGGTTTTATTTCATGGTTACCCTTTATTGTTATTTTGATCCTTTGATGAGTTCGGGTATAATGAATGTCTAAATTATGATTGTAAACCCTCATCATCCCAAAGGGATGCATTGGGGGTGATTTCACTCTTTTAAGGAACCTATGGGGTGCGCCAACACCTTTCGGGCCTAAAATTAGCTAAGTAAGTTCTAGGTTATTGTGTTATCATGTAGATTCCTTTTTGAGAATGTGATATTATTAATGGAAGTATAAACGAGGTATTGGTTAATTTTTGTAAGAGTATGAGGCTTGTGAGTTATGTTTGATATGCCTAAGTGAGTTGGATCATGTGAAATGGTGAATATGCTAAATTGATAATGGTATGTGAAAAGGGAAAATATGTTGAAAATAATTTCATAAGGGAATTTATGAATATGTATAATGGGTTGAAATAAGATAATTATTGAATATTCTTAGTGATCTAGGCTTGAGAATAGAAAATGGGGCTAAATGGACTAAGTGATGTAATGGAAAATGTGTTAAGGTGTCATGAAACAATATGATTTACTATGTTGATTGTTATGGATTAGGATTGTTGTTTGTATTAGTTGTGATATGGTTTGTGTGTGGTGAAAAGGATGGATAAGAATCTGCATATGGCATGAGGTGGGGGATAAAGGATAGAGGCTCCTCACAAAGGTCGAGTTGGACTGATGCCTAACTCCACCCAAAATGCATGGGTTAGGGAAGGGGATAGAGTTTTGTTTCCCAAACAGTTGCATTCCACCTGGACTGAGGCTTCGAGGTGAGGATATTATGATGTTGTGATATGTTATCCCTAGTGAGTTAGGGATTTACTTATTCTATTATGTGAATGATGTATGCCATGAACCTTGTGTTATTGATGATGAACTTGTAATGAAAGAGACATAATGAATTTGTGAATTCGTTAGTATAGCTAAGTAGAGATTGTTAACTAGTGGACCTGAATTATATTTCCTTTTCTTGTTATTTGTGTATACTTTAATAAAATATTTGTTAAATGACATATTTGTGGATACCGTTAGTGGTGGCCTACTGAGTTGTACTCACACCCTGCTAGGTAAAACATTAACTACCCTAGTAGATTTCATGATTGCATGTCAGGACAAGGGCAAGGGCCCTTTGCTAGGGAGTTGAGACAGACATGGTACATGCATGGATGAGGTTCCATACATGGGTCAAGACTATTTTGGGGATTCCATTGTGTTCCTTTATTTTGGGTTTTTTTAAATGGAATTTTATCATGAAATGACATATTTACTATTTCTTATGGTTTGTACCCATTTTGGGAGATGTTTCACTATGCATGTTACATATTGTTTCCTATAGTTTCTGCTATTTATATTGTGTTTTTATATGAATTACTTTGGGAAAGAGGGTATAGTCTCCCCACATTACCTATTAGAACCTCATTGCTAGTTAGAAATCTCTAGCATACTAGGAGGTGTTTTTTAGTTCATGTGAGGACCCAGCTCGGGTCACCGATTTAATGGAACCCGAGTTGGGGACGTTATACAATATGTACTAAAATTATAACCTTGGAAACGAACTCAATGAATTAGTAGCTCCAAAACAACTCCATGAGCTAGTAATGTCCACCCTGATCACCAACCATCTCGTGCAGACCTAGAAATATCTTACAGATTAAAAGTTATCATAATACATATATTCATTTTTTATCCTCTTCAGATCCTCTTGTAAAAAAGATAATTAAAGTATATGATATCCCCAAGAACAAAAATTGATACTAACTCATCAACTAAACTAATATATTAATCCTCCAAACTCACCAAGTATCTCTGACCAATTATCACATACATGTGATCATATAACTTAATATCAAAAATATTTTACCCTACTACCACTTCCCCATTGGTTTTTTCGTCTTCCCCAACACTGTAAATTATGATCTATCTCCCTCTCAAAGTAATCCATCTTATAAAAACCTGGGATAATGATTCAACACATAAATCTCATGAATCACATCATCTCATAATTATATTCCACATCCTAAAATTGTAACTGAGTAGGTTCTGGGGGATACAGTAACCCATATGTAGAGTATTATACCCTTATCCATTAACACCCTTACACAACATAGATATAAAAATAATTCGGATTCTATATTCAGAGATGCATGTGTGTGAAATAACCACGCAACATTACTACCATCTATACACATATATGGGAATAATAACCTTCAAGAATATCAGTACATCATACTACCAGGAGACAAAATTGGGGAAAGAGGGGGAAATCATCCATCTATTCCATTGCAAACAGGATGTTAGGGAAAACACCATCCCATAATCAAAATGATTTTTTAACCAACAAATATAGGTAGGGTAGATTATGAAAACACATATCATAAATGATATAATATTACTCATAACCACATTATGGGTATCATCCTTGTCTTAATATTAATTTTATCTATAATCACTCAGACACCGGATTGTCACTGCAAAGGAATACATATCCTAAAATCACACAAGAACTGTAGAATAATTTAATTTGTTTCATTCATTTTATTAAAAATTTCATGTTATGTTAATTATTTTAATTGATCATTAATATTTCTTAAACATTGGGTTAAAAATATAATCAACTTATTCCCATGCCCCCAGAAATGAAAAATATGATCCCATGGTTTCCCAAGATTATAATCTTTCCGGTATTCCATATAGAACTAACCCCATGGTATAAAACATTTATTATTATTTAAAATTCCATAATTCCAAGTACTATAGGACACATACCAAGTTTCCATCAAATATATTAAAAAATCAAGTGCCACTAGATACCTCAAACTATGGGGAAAGGAATGCAGAAAAACACAACCTGGCCAACTAACCATTGAAGAAGATTCATTAACAAGAAAGAATTATATATTTCATCATAATAATGGGATATCACATATTCAAACCATTTTATCAGTCATGGTTCTATCCACAACACTATCATTCTCATCATCATGTCTCCCACCACCTTAAGCATAATTTGTTGCCACATAACCAGGCCTCCCCTCACATGCCTCATCAACCATTAGGTATCCTAGTGTCACACTATCTCACATAGAAATGCTCACATTAAAATAAAAAACACAAGATAAAAAGTAATCAATAAATATGTCCAATGTGTAGTATAGGCTCTAAAACTAAAGCATTAATATGTCATAAGAAAATATACTTTCTCGAACACATGTATTTATCTTTTCTAAATAATAGTTTCATTACTCTCTTGGATTAACAAATTCATTTATCACAGTTTGTAAACCACTAAAACCTAAATCATTGTATATTACAAGCTATAAATTATATAGATATGTTTTCAATCATAGAACTGGTTTCAACAAACTATAAAGAAATATATATATAATTAATCATGCCACATTATTATTTCATCAACAAGTATACAAATTTCTTAATCATTATCCAAGTTTCACTAATATAAGATATAATTTCATTAAATAAAAATGCCTCAAGAATAATTTTATTTACATAAAAACATAAAAGAAATTATTCTTTTTAACATTAAACATTATTAAATAATCCAATAATATTTCCATATTAATGTTCCTGAACCATTTAATAGATAGAGATATTCTAAACAAAATTTTAACAAATATGTTAAAAATTGTAAACATAGATATCTGACTATCTAAAAAATAAAGATTAAAACTTTTATAATTGTGGATAAAAATGTGATCGACACAACCATAAACCATTTTTTCATTATTCTCATATAATATTTTCTGTAGTTATTTCCATTGTTAACCAATTTGAAAAGGCATGAAATCATTATGACTACACATACAAATAAAGAGAATAAATGAATCCCCTATGTCAATTTATAGGCTATAAATTATTTACATTAGAACAGATGATCAAGTTTCAACCAACATTAGAAGGAACATCACTAATCCAATGTTAAGATAACTAGAACCTAGCATCCACAAACAGAAATGAAAATAATATTTTTGATAACAAATAATATATAAAAAATGATTATTGAAGAAATTGACAAAAAAATAGAATATAGGTACCTTAAACCATATTTTTTATGTTCTCCCCAAAAAAATGGTTAAATCCACAAGTAATTGATCAATAATTTCCAACGGGATTTAAAAAATACACTTTCATAGAAACAACTTCTGACAATGAGACCTACACATGAGAAAATGAGCATACAACTATAACTCATTGAAAAAATGTGAAAGCCAGAGTAATTTGAAAAGAGGTGTGTGAATAATTTAAAATTGGTGAATAATCATCTTAAAAACGCATTTTAGACCCCTATTTACACGCAATTCATTTTTCATTTCAAATCTATAAAAATCCATAGGTTTTAGTAACCATTTCTTCAATTTTAAAATGATCATGAAAGCCACCATGATCTCCATTATAATCTTACCATAGTCATGGATGTTCTTGAGTATGTTGTCCTAAAAAAGAATCCTCCCATAGTTTGTTTCACAAATATATGTCATTTCCCCTAAACACGACATCCAAAACATCATAGAAAGATGTTTCCATCCTGGTCATTCTAGATAGGAGAACATTAGAAGTTACATGCCCAACACCACAGCCTCATTGGCTGTTTCCACTAGTCCATTTTAGAGAGATAAAGATATTGAACACATCATGCATAAAATTGACTCCAAAATAGCTTAAAAAGTTATTGTTTTAGCCATTTTTAATCGTTCACTACATGACCAACTAAAAAATACTAACACTATGCCTACTACCTAGGTGTATTTTCCTTTGTAAAACCTTAAGTCCCTATGAAATCCTTTAAAAACCCTAAAAAACTATATAAAATCCTCCAAATCTGATGAAAATATAAATAATCCATTAAGAAGGTCCATAAAATTACATATCTTTTAAAAAATATTGTACTTATTTCCTCATAAAAAGACCAAATTATTTTTATATTTAGTATCCCCAATTCAAATATCTATAACATTCAAAAAAATTTCCTATTTAGGATTCACATTATAGAAAATAAAATCTCTCTAAGATCACTACAATTATGGATATCAAGTATATTCATAGGTTTTTAAATTTCAGAATATGTTATTAACAACTCTTAAATCACATAAAATTTATAGATAATGTATTTATTATTTAGGAGAAATATTTTATTAGTGGGTAAAATAATTTCTTATTAACATATTTCGGATATCTAATGATTTTTAATATGGAATTTTGCTCTTATTATTTGACCTGAAATGAATAAATATAGGAAATATAAGAAAATGATCTCTAATTAGTGAGATTGAATTTGGTTATCCATGGAATAGTAGGTGATCTTCAATATAAAATAACATGATTTTTGATTTGTCGATAATTATTTTAGATTAAATATGAATGGATTTACGTCACAGTTTATTAGAACTAATTTGAATATATGAACCCTAAGAGGTGGTGAATAAAGGTGTTTCCACATTTAAACTTCTTAATTGAACATATTCACCCATTTATTTGATCATGTTCCCTTGTCAGAAGAAACTCATTCAACCATTAACTTTTTATAGTTTTCTAATTGAAATATATATAAATATAAAGGATAGTAAATAATGCTCAAGACAAGAGTATTTTTACATGGTTCATCACTATGGGCTAATATAAGTATAATTCACCTGTATTTGTGTATATGTGATGTAATCTACTATAGTAACATTCAATAAATATATGTTCTTTGGATTGGTCACTATTATACATGGAATAATACATTTATAAGGGTTTAGAAAAGATTCATTTTTGGGACAAGTATCACTCTATTTTCTTCTCCAAGATCCATTAACTTAAAGAAATATCAGTATGTTTATATAAATGATGGCATCTCTCTATTTAGAAATAACATTATTGCATCATAAATCTATAATTTATGAAAATTTTATCTCATATTCCCTACAACTGCACGTTTTCAAACTAAATGATCTCAACAACAACATATTCCTTTAATGTATATATCTCCCATTTTTAATTCTAGATGAGAGTTCTCCCCTAATGCGAGGAAAAAATATTTTTCTTCCATGTGAATAAGAATAAAAAATATCCACTAGGTAAGTATTATACCATGTTATAATTATATTTATGTGTTCTATAAAAAATTTTTACAATCGAATGTATAAATATGATTGTTACCTCTTCTAATTTTTAATTTGAATCCATATTTTCAGTAATTTAACATGTTTTCTCCTCCTCATCATTATTGTAATGTTCTATATGTAAAATAAAAACTCCTATCTTCTTTTTTTCTAAGAAGATAATATTTTTTAGTATCATTCCAACAGTCAATACTTTTTAAAAACAAATGTATGTCATTTATATAATTTCTTCAAGAAAATATAATATTGATCTAATGATTGGGATCAATTCATTCTCAATAATTGTCTATGACCATTATACACATAATTCATGCATTTGAATCCAATTCAAAATCATAAATCTTCAATCCAAAACATCCTATATAAATTTAGACTTAGTTTACTCTTAACGTTTTTTATCTTCTTCATGGTGCATGCATCATTATTATAGTGCCATTCCCTCTTTTTGTACAACTGTTTCAATGTAAAACATATTATTTTTGCATGATTTTTTTAAAAAACATATCAAAAATACTTATCATACTATCTTAAAATAAATATGAAAAGGTTTCAATGAAAAAACTCTTTATGATCTCATATATGACCATGATTGTGGTGTGATGTTTTACTTCATAGTTAAATCACCTATATCTCCAACAAACTACTATAGAATTGAACAAATATAGTATCCATGTTTTAATTTTTTATACACCTTCATGTTTTCATGACCATTCAACAACTCCATCCACAAAATATGTATAATATCACAATTATAATACATATTAAGATCATTTCATGTTCTATAAAATCATCCCAAATGTCCTCTAACATTAATAATATTTTTTAATGAAACTAGTATTCCTGATGTAAGTCTATAAAACCTCAAAAAAACACAACTATCAATATATATTCTAAATACACCATATTCATAATATATCCTATATGTCTTTATGAACTCATTCTTAGCAAACAACCTATAGTGGAATGATTCATGTGTTGTGGAATTAATCCAATAATACTTCATATTTAAATCCCACACATACTTCTCCCAAATTCACACTATATTATGGATTCATCCAAAGTTCACCTCTTTATTAGCTTTAGATAATTCCTGAAAAACATTATATCATGGTTTCCACCTTCTTGGCACAACACTCTCGTTTTTTTGGGTTTATCCTTACATATATATTACTCTTTAAAATCATGTATCATTCACGAATTACAAAGTATTCTCAATGTTGATCCATTTTCACTATATGTTTTCTTAATTATGAAAAACCCCATTAAAATTCATATTTATCATTCATATAAAATATTTATTCTCATGAGGTTCCATTGTATTTTAATAAAGAATATAATATGGTCCATCCTACAATGTGGTTTAGATTTATATGGTGCAACCATCAAATAAACTCCTCTATTTTATATATCTTTAACTACAGTCATGGAATAATAAATACCATTTTTATGATGTATATCCAGATTCAATTATATAAATATTTGATATTGTCTTTTTTAATTTCATGTGTGCTTGTATCGTGGTGTGATCACTCGTACTGGTGTGATTTACTTTCCCTAACAAAAGACTTCCATGTTTTTCAAATATATAACATACATTATCATGTTTCCTACAATACCTTAGTAAACTATATTAATAAACATTATGAATATCACTAATAATATAACCAATCTAGATTTCATATCAAACGTCATGAAGAAAATATATATAAAAAACTTTTTCATTGTTCCTTGAATTTTCCCAAAACAATTCAATAAACATAGCCAATATTCAAATGTATATTCATCTTAATATTGATGATTCTCTAGTAACTACTTGTTTTCATGAGTTTATCAGTATGGCAATAAAATTTAATAATATTTTTTGGTTGAAAAAAAACAACCAAGAGACTCTTGATCTATGATCCCTATACCATTGATATCAAAATTGAAAGTTACAAGTAATGTTTCTCCCACTTTCATGAATGAAACAAATTCTAGAAAATTTATACCTTTAATTATTCAATCCACTTTCTTATTTTAAATAATTGGGTTTCCATATCAAACTCCAATTATCACTTATAAATCAATTGTTATTTCTAATTTTACCTCTTGAATCAATAATTTATTATAATAAAAATTCACTAGTTGATAATTCAATATCAATCACATCACAAATTAACACTTTTTTAACTTGTGGTTTAACTCTAGAGATTCTTTCTATTATTTACAACTATATATATATTATCCATATATATTCAGAATCAACTACATAATTTTTACATTATTCAGTGATGCCACATGATGGATAATCCTTTTGTTCTATTATCAATTGAGATTCAAAACTCTTCAACTGATAGATATATTTAATCAATGATTTTAATAAATGAATGTACCACATATAATTGAGTCATCAGAAAATACTATAATCTTACTAATTCATAACACATTATAGGATGTAAAATTTTATTTCAACAACTTCAATGTTGACTATGTCACTCAATTACTTCCATGATTTCCATATAAATTAAAAAAATCCACTTTCACATAATTTTTTCCCATGATATCAATCATACATACACAAAAAATTAGTAAATAAACAGTAATACACAATGTGTGTGAACCATGTCACTTGTAAATGCTTCTTATCCGATATATAATGCCGAAACCAAAGGGATTATAATTTCCTCGTAATAATAATCATTTAGATCTTAAATTTCAACAAAATTCCATAATAAATCAACCCTCAAAGAATAAATAAATTAATTTACAAGAACGTCCTCTTTCTAGGGAGTTATCCATTCAATAAATCCATTATGAAACTACAATAATTTATGAGTTTACATGACAAAAAAACCAATATTTCATTAAAAAATTTCATTATCATCCAAAACCATTATTTTATAGTTTCTTCCATTCGCCTATCATGATCTATACTCTTTAAATCACCCTGAGATTTTGTGATTTTTTTCAAATTAAAATTAATATTTAAAATATTTTTCACTACATGAAAAGATTTTTTTAGCTTTTTCAACACATAATACTATGTATATATTCGGTTATATAAAACACCACGTTTTTTTGGTTTCATACACAACAACGATATCATACATGAAACGTAACATCGAGATTCAATAACCCATGAAATTGTACTATTTTAAATATTAAAATTATAACCATTCTGTTAAATAGGCTTTTATAAATAGTATAAACTAATTTATAAAATATAATATTAAATTTCCTATTCAATATTTATTTATTTATAAATTCTTAATAAATAATCATTTAATTTTTATTAAATTATTTATATTCATCAAAATTAAGTTTCTTTAAAAAAGATTTTTATTCTTATTTATGAAAAAATATTATAATTAATTTATATATATTTTATAATATTTATTTGATAAAATATAATTCATATTCAAAATATTAATATCAAAAATAACTTATGGTAAAATTATGATATTTTTTGAAAAATAATGATTTTTCAATAAATAATGAAAAATAACAAATTTTGTAAAACTAAAATTATTCTCATTAAATGCAGCTATTTAAATTAAAAATTACGTTTTAAATTAACATAAATATTATTTTTCTATATTTAATCCACTTAATTCCTTTGGAATGAAAATTTTATTAGATATAGTATAAGTTTATATTAGGGTTTAAAAGTGGGTTTTTCCGAAAACTTTTTTAAAGTAAAATATTATTATCCAATTTAATTAATTAAAATAATAAAAAATGAGAATTATTTTAAGTAAAATTTATATATTATATATAAATAAATTATAATTTTATTCATACAATGATAATTATTAGACAAAGAGTTAATATAAAATCATCTTGTGCTTGAAAAATAAACTTTTTGGAAATCTTCTTTTTCATCACATCTGCGGGGTTTTTAAATGTGATTTTTGATTCTATTATAAAATTAAATTGAAAAAAACTTAATTTATTAAATAATCATGTAAAATTTAGTTTATTTAATTTTTTTTATTTTTTTCTAAATAGTTTCATTTTTTGTTAAATAGTGAAAATGAGAAATTTTAATTAAAAATAGCATTTTCATTTAATTTATTGATAAAGTTAAATAATATTTTAAATTAATTTTATTTTAAAAATATTTTAATTATACATCCACTAATATCATTTATATAATTTTAATCAATTTAACATTGTATTTTGATAGGAAATAAATTTCTAAACTTTTGACCTTTTCTTCTTTAAAAACTTGCTTTCTTGTTGCGTCTACGAGATTAATTTTAATTTATATTTTGAATATTTTGTGAGTGAAATTTGGAAAAATGGATTTAATATTTGAATAATTATAATTTTTATTATATAACATGTTCAAAGTAAATTTTTACTAAAAATTATTAGTCAATGTAGTAAAAATTAATTAACACGCTTAATGTAAAAATGGGTTTATTGGGTGCTAAACTAAAAAGATAAAGTTTAACATTACCTATAAAATTGTCTAAATATATAGGATGTATTTATTTAGACCATTAAAAACATATTTTTTGATAATAGACTATTTTTTTACCCTTTTTTATATGAAAAACGTTGTATCGCTAAATTGTTTTCAAAAATACCATGTGTGTCCTCTCCCACGTTTATAAAAGGCCATCCACTATATTCTTTTCTTCATACCTTAAAACCACATTATATTGGAAAATTCATGCCCAAATAACTTCCCATATTCCCTCCTATAATCATATATGGATTATTTTGTTCATAAACCCTTCCTAGGAAAGATTTTATTGTAAATTTATGGAGGATACCCAAAGAAGAGGCAACGTTCATCAACAAGAATTTTTGTTTTATTTCTTCTTACACCCCATTAAATTCTTATTATATAATTTCTATATATGAAAAATAGTTTATTACATATAATTATATGTTTTTATTTAATTTAATGATTAAAAACATTCTCCACTTCCATTAGATGCATTATGAAATAATCGTTCATATGTACGGCTGACTACAACCTCATAAATCAATGTAATTAGTTTCTCCTTTAATGCCTTTCAAGGATAAAATTAATGATCAATATAATTTTTACGTATATTATATATTATATTTACTAGTTTATTATGATTTGTTAAATACTATATCACACTTACCTTTATGTTTCCCATTTGGTGGGAATATGATAACATTGTCAATGTGTACAATGGACTAGTGCCTCATGAAATGATGTGATTCATTCAGTATTTACATGGAGGGTATTAAGGTGGGTCTGAATAAAAATATTTGATATATATGAAATATAAATTATTCTAAACTTTTAATATATCATTTACCTTTCATTCTTTCAATCTGACAAGAAAATGGAAGCAACATTTATGGGTACTTATGGACTACCGTCTCCGTGAGTGGTGTATTTTATTTTCTGTCACTAAATTATTTAGATTACAATAAAGACATATATAATTAATATATGTCATATTTATATCATGTTTAAGATGTTTTAGATAATTTAACCATGATAAATTTAATATAACAAAAAATATACCAAATCAAATTATATACACAAAACAAATGGGTTATTACCTGAAACATAACATTAACATAGAATTATTAATAAAAGTTTAACAAAGGTCATAATAAATCATATATGTAATGATATATATGATAGTTTTCAACAATATATTCATAATAATGGTATATTAATAATACATGATGTTTTAATGCATACAATGGATGTTAAGACTTAGGGTATGATATTTTCATCTCACTTTTTACTTTTTTGAGACACCTTCCATATTCACAACCTTTTTCTATTATTTTTTGTGTTTAATACCAATGAATTTATTGTATTATTATTATAATCATAATTATTTGGATTTACATTTCAATTACAGGATACCTCATTTATGGGGTTTTCAGTTAAAACATTTTCATAATGGTATGGCATTTTTGTCTCAATTTGTTTTATTTAATATATTTGTTATATTCTGCCCCAATATTTTATTATGATGTGTATATACATCCCCTTTTACATGTGGTATCACGAATTATTCATCCATATTATATTTTATGTTTCATTTTATATTATTCCTTCATGTGGATTATGATTCAAGTTACCAAAGTGTTAATCAGTTTATGTATCAATCTCGTCATTTTTCAATATTTTTTTAATTATGTTTCTGATGATAACATATAATGATCTCTCTCTCAAGAAACTCCTGAATTTTATTCTAATATGTTTATTAAAGATATTTTCAAGTAATAGTATAATTTTTTAGTATTTTTTAAGTAAAATAATTGGGAAAATATTTTTAATAAAATATGACTTTGTTTCTCTCTTCTGTCAGAAATCTATTTTCTTCCAAAATAGTGTTTTCTAAAAATGTTTTAAAAATAATTATGTATTCTCTTATGATAATTAAACAAATTACCCATGTTTGAATTTTTTTCAAATTTTATTAAAAGGATTCTTCATTTCATTTTCCAAAAAATTAATTTTTGTATTTTACCAAAAACATGAAAGGAATATTCATTTTAACATGTATGACATGAAATTTTTCATGACGAATAATTTCTCCAAACAATAGTTATATTTTTACAAATTTATTTTCTAAGAAAATGATTTTAATTTTTTTATATTTTAAAATAATAATAATAAATGATATTTTACTAAACATGTGTTTTATATTTTTTTCTGTCTTCTTTTATAAGTTTTGAAGGTTATTTTCCAAGAAAAGGATTTTTAAAATGTTTTTTTTTTTAAAAATCATGGAAAATAAATTTTCCTCAATAGATATCTTATGTAATATCTAAAAATTATTCTCCTTCTAATATGGAATCTATTTCTGTTATTTATTCCTTACTAAGGATATGAACTAAGGGTACTATTATTAATCTTTATTTACATGGTTTATTATAAAAAACGTTTTATGAAACCAGTATCTCTTCCACAAGTTATAATACGATTGAATCATCATGAAACCCACATTTTTTAATTGTTTATAGTATGATTAAATAATGAAATGATTATGAAACCTATCTCTTTTACACATGATATTATATGATGAAATTTTCTTGACGGACATTTCATTTTATGGGTTATGATATGATAAATTATTTATTATCTTGTAACATTCATGTGTATGATTCTCATTATATAATGGGTATTACCTGTATCTCCCTATAATTAATTAGTTAATGCATTATTTTATTATAAAAAAATGGGAAACAAGTTTATAGGATTGATCTTTAATTGGAAATAGGTGTGTCCTAGTACACTATGGGAAATAGGTGTTCCCTAATCCACTATGGGAAACATGTGTGTACTAATATATTGTGGAAAACATGTGTGACATAACCAATAATGAGAAATATTTTTTTTATCAATAATGGGAAATGAGAGATAAGTCCCAATATAATATATTGATGGTCTTTCTCTTTTACGAAGACTTATGTAATGTTTATCTATATTTTTGACGGTTCCATACTTATATGACATGAGATTATGGTTCATGATTTATTTTGGATTATTTCTCACTCTTATGGCCCATATTCTCTAAAAAGATAATTTCTTGTTCCATAAACCTTATTTATGATCCATGGAAGGTTCTTTCTGATCATTTTAGGTAATTCCCATTATAAAATACCCCTATTATTATCTTATTAATTCATATGATATTAGTTTTATACTTTTATATTTACCCTTAATGAGCATCTATGCTCACCATTTTTTATGTTTCCTTCCCTATGATTATGAAAGAAGGTTTACGTAGGGTATGAATAAAGGGAGTACTATGTGAGAAGATATTTGTAGGAAATTTTTAAGATATTTCACTATAGTTTAATATTGGGTTCTATGTTTCCAAACAAACAAAACTATTATGGTCTGTATGTTGTGTTTGTGTAATTTAATTATATTCATCTAAAAAGATATAATATCGATGTATAAGAATACTAGGTTACTATAGTTGGAATCAGAGAAAATGTTTAGTTATACTTTCAAAACTATGATGAGAAGCCCTTAGTGATATCTCTAAGAACATGTCTAAATATAAGTCTAATGATGAGTTAATGTATAGGAAAATGTCTTTGAATTTAGATAAAGGATATAGTAAGTGGTTTTCTAGTCATATATCCTCATATGGATACTACAAGTGAATTTTGATATTTCATAGATGTATCGTGGGGTAAAAACCTTGAAAACACCATTTTCAGATAGAATCAATCAAAAAAAGGTGCACAACAACAGGCCTTACAGTATAACAGGTTTCAAACTGCCAAGGGATATTCCTTGGAAATACACAAATTCTTTATGAACCATCATAAATTATTTAAATAAATGATGACTAAGAATAATATATGATAAATCTAAGGTTTCATGTATTGAAGAAGAATGTGTCTTAATTTAGACATATTATAAGATATTTTAATGATTAGTTTGTTCCTCATTATGAGTCTTGTTCTCACACTATGTTTTCCAGTTTTAGTCAATGACTAAAACTGGAATTAATCATGTTAACATTGAATATGATGGGAAATTTAGTGTGTGTAAGAAAATGAATTAGATGATGACTGGAGATAAAGATATATTTATTATTCATTATTACATATCACAATATATGATTAATAACTTGAACATCAATGAGATTCATGACACATCGAATAAGAGTAAGATGTAATTTTAGGAATGTTTACATGGTAATGAACATAGAGGAAAGAATAATCAGATTCCAATATTTCATAAAGGTGGGAAAAAAATGAATTTCATAAATGGAGGGGAATATGTGATCTATGTAGAAAATAAGTTCATAGAGTGATAAATTTTTGAGAAGTTTAATGTATTATCAGTGGACAAAAAGTTCATTAACCCACTCAATTACATTACCCAATAATTGACTTCTATACCAAGCAATGGCCTATTTTGTGCCAATAATTAAAGTGGTGTGGTTAAAGTATTTATATATTTGGATTCACGAATTATTAATTTTTAAATATATAATTATTTTCCATTATATTTTTCTCATTAATGATTTTAAAGAATAGTTTGAAATATGTTTATAACCTAAAAATGTGATTTAATGGAAATGTGTTTTTTAATTAATGGAAATATAATCCATAATAAATTTCTATTGTTTAGTTAATGATGTTTAGATGAATATATGATCAATTTTAATAATTTTAATTTGACATTATTGATGAACATGGAATTGGTTAATTATTTTTGTACAAAGATTTACATTCTATCATTGAGTTCAACACATTTATGGATTTAAGAAATATCTCCAAAAAAATATGTTTTCTGTAAGGAATAATGAGGCATTTATGATTTAAAAAATGTTTTATATTAATATAGTTTATTAAAATTTTTAAATAAAATACATGATAATGGTTTTCACATGTTTGGTATGTGATAATTAAGAGCTACTTAATGTTTTATGGGGGACTAATGATAAGATCATATTTGAAATTTAGTGGCCTTATTACTAAAGTTTTTTATTTTAATGTTTTGGAAGGTTTATAAGAATAACCACTTATGAAATAGTTTAAGTTGAAATTTTTATGAGGTTTTAATGATTAATTTATTACATCAACATATAAATATTTATACATAACTTATCTTATCACTTTTTTGAAAATAACTATAGATTTATCTAATGACTTATCATACTTTTATAGATGTTATTTAGTGATTCAGACATGAGAAAATCATCTATTAGAGTAATAGATGAAGTAGAAATTGATCAAATAACAAACTAATTATGAAATTGTTCCTATGTAATAAAAATATATCAAGTAAGAACATATTCATACTTTCTCAGTCTAGATGGTAAATAAACTCATAAACATCCGGAAAAGGATCTTTAAAATTGGTTTTGAGTACATCTATTTCTGATAAATTAAATGGTCAATTAAATAATCACTTATTAATGGTATTTTGGTTGTTAATAGAATATGTATTATCAACTTTAATGTGATAAATTATATCTATCATCATCTATAATTATTTATTCTTTTCTTAAATTTTTAAAAATTTACTTACCATTAATTTTCTCCTATGTGGAAACCTAGTAATGACTAACTTTATGTAACAAATATGTTTCCATCATTAAATTTTGAAGTGGATTTTTATTATTTATTTATACTATGTCGGTGTATATGAAATAATATTCAAATTTTAAACCTTTCTTAACCAATATTAATTTCTTGGGTGAAATTCATTTTAATAGGGGTAGAATATAACACTCTGAGATTTTGTGATTTTTTTCAAATTAAATTTAATCTTTCAATATTTTAGTACAAACAACAATAATTTTACCTTTTTTATAAGTAATACTATTTATATATTAATTTATATGAAATAATTTTTTTAGTTTAAGTTACATGCAATAATAATAGTGTGTATGACATGTGACACTGAGCTTCAATGAACCCTTAAATAATATTATTTTAAATATAACTATTATAAAAAATCAATTAAATAGTTGTGTGTTAATATTATAAATTACATTAGGAAATATAATTATAAATTTCCTTCTAAATATAATTTTATATTTAAATTGTCAGTAAATAATCTATTAATTTTTAGTAATGATATTATATTCATAAAAAAATATATTCTCCAAAAATGTTTTTTATTAATTAATATTAGAAAATATTACTATTAATTTGAAGATATTTTATAATAATTATTTGATAAAATAAAATTCCTTATAGAAATATTTATATTCAAATTAACTAATGGTGAAATTTTCGTATTTTTTGGAAAATAATGATTTTTCATTGAATAATGAAAATAAAAACTTTTGTAAAACTATCATTTATTTTCAATAAATTAAGTGATATAAATGACCCATTATTTTTTAAATTTAAATAATTAGTGTTTAGTTATATTTAATCCACTTAAGTAATTTTGAAACATCTTTACAATATATTTTAGAATATGTTTATTTTAGGGATTAAAATATGATTTTTCTAAAATCTTTTTTAAAGTACATAATGTGTCTCCATTTTAATTAATTGAAATAATGAAAAATGATGAATGTTTTCAATAAAATTTATATATTATTTATAAAAAAAATTAAAATTAACATTCATACAATTATTATTATTATACATATAGTTAATCTAAAATCATACTCTACTTTAAAAATGCACTTCTTAGAAACCTTATTTTTTATCGCATATGATGGGTTTTTTAGATTTAACATTTGAATATTTTAAAAAATTATTTTTTTTAAAAAAAATTAATCATTTAAATAATTGTTTTGAAATTATTTTTGAGCAATTTTTTGGGTTTCTTCTTAAAAGTTTCATTTTTTATGAATAGTGAAAAATACGGAACATTAATTGAAAACTTTTTTTTCAATTTATTTAACAATTTAAATTATATTTAAAATTTGTTTCAAAGTTAAAATAGTTCAATTATACATCCACTAATCCAATTTAAGTAGTTTTAATCTATTTAACACTAGATTTTGATACAGAAATTTATAAACTTCTATACATTTTCCCTTTAATACTCTCGTTTCACGTCGCGTTTGTAAGATTAAATTTAATTTGAAATTTTTTTACTTTTGTTACTGAAATTTTGAAAAATTAATTCTATATTATTAATTAAATTAATATTATTTATCTAATAAGGTCAAATTAATTTTTGAAAAAAAATTATTATTGCATGTAGTAAAAATTCATTATCACATTTAAGGTAAAAATTGGTTTTCTGAGCTATTAAACTAAAATGATAAAGGAAAAGACGTCCAATAAACTTATATAAAAATAATTTAATGGCCATATTTATAAAATTAAACCTATTAGGTTCAATAATTAACCATTTGTACCCCTTTTCATATGAAAAACACGGTATCACTCTTTTCTTTTCAAAAATACTAAGTGTGTCCTCTACCCCAATTATAAATGACCACCTCATAAATTCCCTTATTAACACCTTTAAACCAATATGGTTCTACCAATAACCTCCTATGTCTTTCAAAAACATCCCTCCAATCATCATATATGACTTATTTTTTGAATAAATCCATCATATGATATCTTCTAGTGAAAACAAAACGAGGATACCATAAAAGTTGTAACATTCATCAATGAGCATTATTTGTTTTATTTCTACCCCACCCCTTAAACTATGATTATATAATTATTATATAATAAAATATTTATTTTTCATATAATTTTGTTTTTTAATGTTCGTGGAATTACTTAAAACCATCTCTACTTTCATCAGATGGGTTATGAAATCACAATTCATGTTTATAGAAGACTATCGACTCGTGAACTGATGTCACTTGTTTCACCATTACCACATCTTGAAGCTAGAAATAATGATGGATATAAAGATAAAATAATTTATATATATTAATTTTATGAAAATATTATGATTATTTAATTACTATATAACACATAACAACATATTTTTTATTATGGGGGAATACGATAATGTCATTTGTGTGTACGGAGGACTACCGCCTTGCGAATTGATGTGTTTCATTCATGGTTTACATGGGATGTTTTAATTATGAGTTTAATGAAATTATTTGATATATGTGACATAAAAATTATTCCTTCATTTTAATATGTCAGTTTTATTTATTAATTTTAATCAATCAATAAAATAGATACAGTATTCATGTGTACATATAACCTACCATCTCCACGAATGGTGTATTTTATATTCCATCACTATATTTTATGGGTAAATAAAAGAGAAATATTTAATGACTATATATGATATTTATATAATGGTAAAAATTATTTTTATTATGGAACCAATATCAAATTAAAAGGACCAACTATTTAACATAACAAAACATATATGAAAACAAAGTAGTAATTACCTAAAACATAACTTTGAAATATAATTGTTAATAAACAGGTAATAAATAGTAAAAAAATCATATTTGGAATGATATATAAGAATTTGGTTTTATAATATATTTATAATAATCTAATATTTATAATACAAGCGGTTTTAATAATTAAAATAGAAATAAAGACTTATGGAAAAGGGATTTTTGTCTTGCTTTCTTACTTCTATAAGACACATTCTATATTCACCACATGTTTCTATTATGTGTTTCGTATAATTACCCTGAATTTATTTTATTATTATTATACTTATAATTATTTGGACTTACGTACCTACGTGATTAAATATATTTCATGTGTTTTATGGTTACAACACTAAAAAAATGGTAAGTGGTTTTTATCTAAATTTGTCTTCGTTGATACCTATGTTATGTTATGCACCTATATTATTTTCTGAGGTTTATATAAATCCCCTATAATATGTTATATTAGTAATATATTTATCCTTTTGATATTTTAAATTTAATTTTATGTTATTTATTAATGGGTATTTTGATTCAAGTTACTAATGTGATAATTATTTTATGTATCAATCTTATCATTTGTCAGGATTGTTAATAATTATTTCTCTGATGACAAAATATTATGATTCATATCTCAATAAACTCATTCATTTTATTCTAATATTATTATTTGTGAAATCTCAATGTAATAGTACCATCTTTACACTCTTTGGAATATAAAATATATGGTAAAATGATTTTATAAAAATAAAAATTTATTTATCTCTTTGGTTGAATATTTATTTTCATCCAACCACATCTTTTCTAATAATGTTTTAAAAAATGTTTTATTATTCTCAAAAGATTTAAAAATAAATTTTTACCCACTTTTTAATTTTTTGGAAAAATTTCAAAGTAAGCTTTATGGGATTTTCCAAACAATGCCCATTTGGATTTTGAAGAAAACAAGAAAGGAAACATGGTTTTAATGTGTATAGAATGAATGATATTTGTTGATGTAATGACCAATATTTTCTTTTAAGATTAATTTATATGTTTTAAATGTAATTTTCAAGGAAAATTAATTTCAAAATGTGTTATGTTTTAAAAATATTTTTTTAATTAGAAATGAGATTTTCCTCAAAAAAAATTAAATGATTTTTAATGTTTTGTTTATATGTTTTCAAGGGTACTTTAATTGTATGGTATTTCCAAAATATAATTTAAAAAAATTCAAATAAATATATTTTCCTCAAAAAATTGTTCTTTGATATATTTAAAAATCATTTTCAATATATATTATATATGATTTACTAGGGATATAAACAAAGGATACCATTCTTACTCTAACTATTAATTGATTATTTTGAATGAATGTGTATGAAACTATTATATATTCCCTGGGTTTTACCATGATTTAATAATTATGAAACACACTTCTTTTTAAACGGTTATTCTATAATGAAATGATAAAATAAATATAAATCCTTTCTCTTTTCCACATGTTATGATATAATTAAATGTTTATGAATCACATTTAATTTTATGAGTTATGATATTATGAATGTTTTATGATATTGTTTTCTACTTGTGTATTATTTTAATTATGTTATTGGTGGGACCAATATCTACCTACAATTCATTGGGTAATAAAATTTATATCATGATATAAAATGGGAAACAAGTCGACGGGCTTGATCCACTATGGAAAATAGGTATTATGAAAACCATTCACTTTATTACATATTAATTCATGAATTATTACTTAAAATTAAACAATATACAACTCATATGATCGAGAATCATAGTTTATTTATGAAATAGGCATATTACATAACAACTTATGATAGGAAATAAATCATTTTTATTGAAAACTTCCTTCACATGCTCGTACTTAAAACTGCATTGAATAACATAGGGATATACTATAGAAAGGGTGAGCTATATATCCCAGTAAAGAAATACACAAGGAATAACATGAAGAAGAAAATATATATTATAAAATAGGTATATAAATGGGTAATAATAGGAGTGATAATCATAAACATCAATAATGTGGCATGATATAGCATGATAACATAAAGGAAATAAGGGAAATCTAAAAAAACATAAAACAATACATAAAAAACGTAGGTTAAGGATAAATTCCAAGACATCATGATGAAAAGAGACAAATTGTGGATTATTTTCACTCCATAATCTCTTCCATGACATCCCATGAGACTAAAATATTACCCAATGAATTTTAGGAATATATAATGTATGGTTCACCTGTCACTTTCATTTCATTCTCATTCTAAAGTGTTCCACATAGATCATACAACATGGATTCATTCATTATCATATTTTATTACAAGATAAATTAGTGTGGAATATATAAATTTTATTCCCAAATCAAATAATTACTATTGTATAAAGGCGAACACCCTTGATAATAAATGTGTATGGTATTCACTACATAATTGTTTTGTCATTGAGATCATGGTGAAATTTCGGTATCATAATGGTGTCACATACGGATTCATAAAATGGGATGATGAGAGAGAAAGGATTCATAATAATTTTAAAATAAAAATGATACTAATAGGGACATTTAAAAACACATATCAAAGTTAGTAATTGAAAAGAGTAGGCATAAGATAATTAAGAAACTTGAATATAGAGGAGAAATAAAAGAACCCTCGCCTTGAGAGTGTGACTCCAAATGCTTGGGAGGATCTTCTTTAGATAATGGGGTCACCATTAGAGAACTCTATAGAGGTTAGGGAATAGTAATTATGTGTTAAAATTAATTTGAGTGAATATAAATTGGATATTAGGTGGTTTTATATTAGAAATGAGTATGACGTTCTTTATCATTTCTCAAACATAGGTTTTGGACTCTCTATAATAAATTTACAAAACAATAAAATTTCTAACTATTTGTTTCATGTTTTATAAAAGGTTTAGTTAATTTAATTATTTTATAAGTCCAAGGGCTGAAAATATTAAAATAATACTCTTTCTGATGAGGAAGTGAGTCACATCCTTGAAGAAATGATTTTAAAACCTTAAAATATATTATAGGTTTTGAAGGATTCCTAATTATATTATAAAATTAATAAAATAAAAATAATAATATATTATTTTAAGTGGAAAACATATATTTGGTTTTGGATACAATTTATAGTATTTATTACATCACTTTTGGGTCATTATGATGTTGTAATACAGACCATATATTTATACGATATTTTATTTTTACCTGAAAATTATTTTGTCTCTGAAAATTACAAAAAAAATCATTGTTTGATAATTTCAATGAGATGATTAGAAACATAATATTTATTTTAAGAAATTTAAAATCTAAATATATTAATTTTCACATTAAAAATAAGAATCAACATTTATGAATAAATGATGGTTTTTTCCAATAACAGTTTTTGAGCCCTTTTAAAAATGACATTTGACTTCATAAAAAATTTATGATCAGTTATATTTAAGAAAAATTATTTTGTAATAATATTTAAATAAATTATTATTTCAAATATCCATTAATTCATAAAAATAAATTCTTTAATTAAATTATAATATTACCCAAAAAATAATTTTTTTATTATATCCAAAACAAAATCATTTATAGAGACACAATAAAAAAGATGAAAATAAATTCATTATTCTATAAAATATACCTATTAATATTATTATGGTCTTAATACATATCCATTTAATACATCATAAAACGTCCTAAGAGTATGGTGCATGATAGTGAAATTTTCATAGGGTGGTTTGGCATATATTGTTTGGATCGTGATCTCGATAAGAATGAACTTATCTAGTAAATGGTTTATCTCATACGTAGGTTATTGTATCTCATAATGGTATTGGTCAAGGGGGAAGACCAATTATTCAATCTCTATTTTATGCTCTGATAATTGGTCTTCATAATGTATGATACTACTAGTTAGGTCATCACATCCTTTTTTCTATGTCAATTGGATTTTTTTAAACCCTATATTTATACTAATCATGTGAGAATTATTCGATGGATATATAATCAAAAAAATTGAATCTTAATAGTATTTTGAAATCTTATAGGATATATTAAAACAAAATAAGTTCATCTATTTTCTATAACCATAATACATAGAGAGAAATTATATTAAATAACAAGGGTAATGTTATTTATAACAATTCAAGTCAATAAAATAGTCCCCCCATAAATTTTCATTTCCCATACAAACATAGATTGGGGTAACTCTGCTTCATCACCTCATTGGGATCCTACATCACTTCTTCAAACCTATGGTTTCTCCATATAACTTTTACTAGGTTTGTTGTCTTATTTTATAGAACTTTCTCTCTATAATCTAAGCTCATCATAGGTTATTCCTCATATGACAGATCACTGTCTAATGTTACCAACTCTGGATTGTGTACAAGTCAGGGTTATAGTATGTACTTCTATAAGAGGGATACATGGAATACATCTGGTACTTGAGAAAGGTTAGGTGTGAGTGTTAATTGATAGACCACCACTTTGATGTGATCATGGATTTAAAATGTTTCAGTGAATGTTGGAAAAATATTTCTCTTCTTCCCAAATATCATCACATTAATCCAAGGATATATAAGGAGGAATATCATGTCACCAGCATCAAACTCTATGTCTCAGCAATTATTTTCATCATATCTCTTTAGTCAACTCTAAGTATCCTTTATGTGATGATGAATGGCCTTAACATTTTCCACAATTTCCCCAACCATTTTAGGACCTACAAGTTGTTTTTCCAACATCATCACAACATACTGGTGTTTTACACCTCTTCCCATAAAGGCCTTCATAGAGGCCAATTGGATTATTGAGTGGAAACTATTGTTGTATACGGACTTGGCCATATAAATGTTTTGGTCTCATCCTTATTTTATGTCAATTGAGAATGCTCTAAACATTTATTCAAGTGTTTGGATATTATTCTAAAATTGGCCATCAGTTTGGGTGTGATAATCCATGATGAAGTTTAACAAAGTATTTATAGCATCATGGAGACTATTCCAAATCATGGAGGTAAATCATGGATCTGAATCAGATAAAATTGATAGTGTTGTTAAATAAAGCCTCCCCACTTATGTAATATAAATCTTTGTAAGATGAGCAATACAAAATCTCTCTTGAATCACAGTTAAGTATAAAGTCTTTTTAAGATGATCCACCAAATCCTAGATAGCATTATTTCCTCTTGATGCATTCATAAAACTAGTGACAATGTCAATGGTTATGTTTTCCAATTTCCGTTTAGGTATGGGTAATGGGTAAATCTTCCCCTTGGATTTTTTCCATTCAGCCATCACTTCCTAATATATAATACTTATTGATATATATTATGTGATCTCAATCTTGATATTTTTTACCAATAGTGGTCATGGATATCTTGATACATCTTTGTGATCACTATATGGATAGAAAAGGTCGAGTTAGGTGTATCATACAATATATCCTTATTTTAATTAAGATTTTACAGTACAAAAATTCTTGACCCAAATCTTACAAAAAAATCGTTATTGACAATAAACATTTATGATATCTATTTTTCTAAAAGATTTCACTTTTTTCTAAATCCCTACATCGTTTATTTGAACATTCTTTATCCTCTCCATACGGGACAATTGAGAAATATTTTGTGAAATTATTGATGATTTTCCTTCTTATATGATTCCAATGTACATCTATATTATGTAAAAGAAGATCATATCCTTTTCAATTCTCATGAATGATAAAATTGTTGGATCAATTATACATATAAATCTACCAGTATATTAACTTTTCCAACATGTTAGTAGATAGGGTAGATATATTCATTGATCAGCTCTAAGAATCAGCATTGTCCCATATTCAGTTCCTTTTGTGTAAATATATATTTGGGGATCTTGTGATCTATATAGATTTCAAACATATCCCCAATGTGATAATGTATCCATATTTTCAATTTTAAGATCATTTATGTAGACTCTAGATCATGGGTTGGGTATTTTGGTTCGTGAACATTCAATTTCTATGAAGTATGGTCTATCACATTGTCATTATTCATTAATAAAAATCCCAAGACCTTATTTGAATATTCTCTTAATACCATGAAAAGTTCTCCACTTGTGGGTACTGTGAGTTTATGTGCATTGGGAGGACTTTTTTTCCAACTCCTTGAATATCTATTCACATTCATCATTATAATAAAATGAGACTCTCTTATGAGTTATCTTGTTTATAGGTTTTGACAATCTCAATAAATTTCTCACAAATTGATGATAGTACCCATCTAATCCAAGGAAAATACAAATATATTTCACATATTTTGTTCACACATCTCCTCTAATTGAATCTATCTTTGAAGGGTTTATATATATACTAATTATTGTGATAAATTTTCCTATGAATGAGACATCCTTCAACCAGAACTCACTCTTTCTATATATTGTATAAAGATTCTCCTTTCTTAAGGTTGTTAGCACAATGCTCAGATTCTCCTTGTGATCCTCCTCAATTATAGAGTAAAATATAATAACATATTTAATGACTACAACAAATTTTTCAACTTAATCTATAAAGACTCCAGTCACCAAGTCCATTAATATTTTAAAATAAATGGATAGTCTGAACAACATTACTATAAACTCATAGTTCTCGTACCTTTCATGAAAAGTAGTCATGGGGATATCCACCTTCTTCACCCTAACAAGGTAATACCCCAACCACATATAAAACAAGGTTAAGTATTGTGTTATGAATTAATGATCAGAAAAATCTTCAATATATGGTATATAATACTTTTTCTTCATCGTGATCTGGTTTTCTCATGATAATAAATGAAATGGTGCATTGACCCATCCTTCTTCATTATGAAGAGGATTGGTGCACCCCATGGTGAAGCACTTGGGTGTATGATCCCTTTATCTATATTCTCTTATAGTTTTTTCTTCAGCTCTATGATAACCATTATATATAGAACCTTGGACAATATAAATTCTCCAGGTATATTCTTGATTTAAAATTCAACCTCTTATCTAGGAATAAAACTAGGAAATTCATTATAAAACACATCTATGTATTCCACCACAATGGGTGTGTATTTAAGGATGAACCATTCTGTAGACTCAATCATTTGAGCTAGATATTATTTCTCATAAGGAAATAATATACATTATTTATATTATGGTGATAAATAGGATTATTCCATATCCTTGCATTTTTATATAATTGGAGGACGATTCATGATACTTAGAGTGACTTCCACCTTATAGAAATTTATATTTTCTCAATATAGGGAAATACAATCCATACCTATAATTGAATAAAATTCCACCAAAGGGAGTGTCACAAGGTTAATTGGTAGGTTCATACCACAAATTTTGACAAGGGAGGAGTTATATACTAGGGATTCTATAATTTCACCATTTATTATCTTCACTAAAACCTCTACATCCTTGCTTTGTGGTGGTGTTTGAATAATTCTACTAAACATCCATGATGTAAAGGAATGCGTATAACTAGAATAAAAAAGTATTCTCACTATTACTAAATGAATAACTAGTATACCTATAACCAACTCCTTATCAAGATCCACCTCAGTGGTTGTGATGGAAAAATCTCACCCTTTCTACCTTGGAGGTCGTTGGTTGTCTCTGAAAACCCTTGGATTATTGCATTGGTCAGAAAAATGTCAAGGTTCATTACAATTGAACCAATTAACAATGATATATGGGTTTACTAGGTCATTCCTTTCCTTTATCACATTAGTGTTTTTCAACTATAATCAATCAATATCTTGGTTTCCTTCAATCCCACACCTAAATAATTGTTTCATTCCCCTTTTGCAATTTCTAGGGTACTTTTTTCTGCACTTTTGACAAGTGGGATGTAGAAATTTATTAATACCATTATATTTATCCATCAATCCTTTATAATAAAACTACACGTTATTCTTTTTATCCCCATGAAACCCTTGATATTCTATGTTCTTTGTTTCAACTTTGAGGGAACATCATTCAATTTCCTTATAAATTTAAAATTCTTGGATCGCCATGTCTGTTTGTAGAAATGGATTTATCTCACTAAATAAGTATACAACCTTACATTTGGAGGTAACAACAATGATAGAGGAATACCATGAAAGTATTTTGATGTTTTAATTTTATTCATTGATATATTATTTTTCTCTTTTCTTGTGGGAAAGAATATCCACTTCCATTTTAAGTCATAGAGTGCGAGAAAAATATATATCAAAAAATATTTTTGGAATTCATTCCACCCCATCGCTTTGATATCTTCATGTAAGAACCTAGTTTTCCACTCAGTTTAGGATCCCTTAAATTTCAATCTAAATCTTTACTTTGGACAAAATATTGATGCCTAATGAATTATCAAATGTCTCAGGTGTGTTTGGGGTTTTTTCGGAGCACGAAACTCACCTTTTTTGGAAAACCTGGCCATGTCAAACGGCTAGCACATGGTTGGCACATGATTTTTCTAAACTTGTAGATAGTGTTCATTCAGACCATTACGCCTTTCATAGTCCACACACGGCTATACAGCCTAACCGTGTAAGGTTCTCCTCTACCCAGGTATACATAGTTTGTGAAACTTTTTTCAAACCAGGTGGAAAAACTATGCACAAGCTATTTTAAGGTGAAATTTTCATTTTTTCTTTAATAATATAACTATAACACCTATTATTCCCCAATATGAAAACTAGAAATATTAACCCCTTCTCTCTCAAATTGAGTCTTTTTTAAGGATAAATCTAGGGATTCAAATACCTACTTCATTCGGGATCTGATTGATCTTTCGTTCATCACATTGGATACGCAAGGGTAAGTACTCGAGTCCTCTTGAGTCATTCTCCTTATCTCTTTCTCTTGACCAAGTTATTAGGGTATAATATTTTTTCTATTTTTCATAGATCTACTCTAATATTATCCAAAAAAAGTTCCAATACTATAGTCGATGATTCATACAAGCCTAAGGTTGGTGTTCTATAACTCATCCATAAAGTTTTTTGATTTTGGAATAATCATTTGGGGCCCACCGATTTTATCAAGTGTCGTTTATTGAATTCAATTTCTAGGATTATACTCGTTATAACCATGTAGTTATTCTATTTTGGAATATGTGATTATTTATTGGTGGTTATTCCCATAACTCCAAACCCCTGATGTAGGGTGTTCTACAAAAATTGGGTATTTATTGTTTTGACATGTTTGAGCCACCGTTCGGGTGTGCCTTAGCTTGACCTTACTAAGGGTAAGAGATTCTATATTAAATGGATTTATCTATATTGTAAATTTCATAATGGAAAGTATAATGTATTATCACCACTTGACTATTGTAAGGTATGTTCCTAAATTTGACAATTAAATGTGAATCAAGAACTAGAAAGTATAATAAGTATATGGCTTGGCCTTAAATGTAAATGAATAGTAGGTTGCATATCTTTAGCACCCCTTACCACATAAATGGAAGGTAACGAAATGATTCTTTAATTTGGGATAGGCTTTAAATGGATTATATGAATGGTTGCGAACAAATTTGCCCTGTCACACTAATTAAAGGCACAACATGAACAAAATGACTTAACTAAAAGGTTTCTAACTAATTGAACTTACCACACTAATGAATGGAAAGGCTTGAACCAATGGTTTCATGATACAAGACCATATCAAACTAATTAAAGTCATGTATTGAACCCGAATAATCATTACATTACATCATAATTAAATATGAATGGCCTAACTAGAGCTTTCCTTAGATACACTCCATAGATACAGCAATAACAAATATGATTCCTTGGATACACTCCTTAGATCTAGCAGTGACAAGTAGGTTCCATGGTTAAATACCATCAAGCCCAGTCATTGCATAGCCAAATTATATATTTTATTAACTCCTTGGACTCATTTAGTGACTCATTGTGGAATGTCTTAGACTATGCTCCTTGTATTACACTCTTTCAACATTTCGGGCTACAGTAATACTAAGTTGGCGACCCTTAAGGTCTACATCGCCTTTGTTATTACCTTGGGACTTCACTACTAAATATTAGTATAGGTGTCCTTGATATAACTTGGAACCTTTGAAATGGTTAACTGGTGATTTATTTACAAACTAGTAATAATAAAAGAATGAATTTTTTGACATGTTCATACACCAACCGAGGGCTGAAGAAGATACTTGGGTATTTATTTACATCGTACTGATTTACATTATATATTCATGTTTGCACACTATTACATTTCCATTACACAGGCATAATATTATAGACCCCATTGGAGGTGTCCAACTGATATTTATCTCACACCCTCTCTGGGCGTCTTTTGGTACTTATGGAAGATTACATGGTTACAGGTGTTGCCAAAGGGAATCATATAGCCTCAAACACTTGATTTCTTGTTATTTAGGATGGAGATTGATAGCATATGACCAAGCCAGAGCTCGTGATGCTTGGGATAGTCTTTTATTTCCTATATACTATTGTGGAACATGTTATGACTATTGCCTATTATCCATGTTTTCTAGTTTTCTAGTGACATGACATATCATCAGTTGTTAAATGTTATTCTAGTTATTCAGTTGTTGTTATTGATGTCTCTATTTTCTATTATGCCACCTATTTAATTATATTTCTTCCGTTATTTATTTTTTTTACATTCATCTATTATGTAATACATTAGGAATGAGGGAATAGTCTCCCCACAAACACACCATAATCCCTCACTGCTAGTCAGCAGCCTCTGCTATTTGGGGAGATGTTCTTGAGGCCTTGTGGACCACGAAGCTCGAGGAACCCATTGAGAGGCATCCTTGTCTAAGATGATGAAAATTTGTATCAAAGGTGGATTCCATTCATGCATTACCATTTGGTGAAAATAGATTAGATATTGGGAATGCTTGAGACTTGGTTATAAGTTGTGCTTGGGTGTCGCAAAACCATGTTCAGGTTAAGAATCATGTTTCCTAAATTATAATTTTTGTTCTAGTTTTCCCTATTATATTAGATATTATTTAACCATTATGTGATGCACAAGCTATGTGGTGTTTTTTATTTTTACTTTGTTTAAAGGTTTTCTTTAATCCATGGCCTGATGATATAAGGTCAAAGATCATGTTACATGCATCCTTACAGGCACCTAGAATTCACATTTCATGCATATCGCCATGCCATATAGGTGAATTTCTATAATTTAAATTCCTTGATATTTCTTTGATTGCTGAGTGATGATGTGATAGTTAGCTTATGCTCATATTCCTCTTGGATTCAATTGAGTGATTGTATATATCAATTCATGAGGTGTATTGGCCCTCATGGGTTGGGATGAATAATTTACCGATTCTATCCATTATACTATAAATAAGTGGGTGCCATTCATAGTTACTAGTGTATGCTAATAGGTTCATGAGGAGAGGATATCCATTATAAAGTGAAATATGAAATCTAATATGAAATAATTGAACAACCTTATCCGACCTTATCAGTTTTATGAAAGTTAAAAGAATGAACCTGGTAATTAAATGTAAATTAAATGAAACTTATACTTTAGTAGCTACCGATACATGGCTATCTAAGTGGGTAGTTGGAGTAGTATTCTTTAAGTAGTGTGTTTTCATACATTTAGCTTCTTCTATTGATGTTATCTTCCGGCTAAAGAGTGTTCTAAGGTTTTTTCTTGGAAATTGTAGACCAATGATGCAATTAAGTCCTCATATCATACTCCATGAGGGAGGCGATGACCATGCTCTAGACATGGTGGGCCCTAAGCTACCTATCTTACCTCAATGAGTTCCACTTGAGGAACCATCTATTGTACCTGATCTGAGCATGGATTCCCATGTTCGTGATAGTTTCATACATCTGATGCAGTCCATGCATGGTGCACCATCGCATTCACCTACAATGGTTGATCTAACTCATGTGTTTAGTCGTAGAAACCTCCTAATTTCTCATGGGATGGAAGTCCACAATCTTCTGAGTCTTTTCTAGAAGCCACCATATCTATCATTTGTAATCTGGAGACTCCTCCAAATAAGAGGTTCTTCATTTCCAAGTATATACTTTGAGATTCTGGAAATGGTTGCTGGGAAGAGAATACCAAGGCTAGTTGACATCAAGGAATGTTATGGGTTGATTTCTGGATAGCCTTCTATGATTATTTCATTCCTCATATGCCGAGAGAAGATAGATCTAGAAATTTCATGAATCTCGAGTAGGTTTCTATTTCAGTCATGGTGTATTCATCATGTTTCAAAGAGTTACAACACTTTACGCTACATCTACTTGGTGATGAGCATTCACATGCAAGATGTTTCGAGGATAGTCTTCATTATTCCGTATATACATAGGTGAATGTATTTCCCCTAACTACATTTCCAATAATATTAAATCAGGATATTATCACTTAGCACAACATGAGGGATGGAAATTGTGATAGGTTTAAAGGATTTGGGCCGCATCAAGCTAGTAGTTCTTCCAGTGGTAGAAAATGCTCACTTGAGGTTTCTCATCAGGGAAGTGACAACCATATTATCTATTTTGAAAGCTCTAAAGAGGTTCATCAGTGTAGAAGATGGGGGAATTTGAAACCTATGTTTTATAGCATCACACTAGAGTGTCAGTCATGCATCTATATGAGTTATCTTCAACATTTCTATAGCACCATTCCCCTAGATTTGAGTGTAAAATGATCCGCACCAGCTTCATCATTTGGAGAAACTTCTTTTACACCATTTTAGGTGGGTAGTTCGAATATCATCGTTAGGTCTGACCAAGGAGGAGTTCATGGTTATGGTATCTAGAACCCTAATCACCCAAGATACCAGTAGAATAGTTATGATAATGGTAGTTCATCTATTTCCCATGCTTTTGGATCAATCCAATTGAATGCACTATAACTGATACCTTAGGATCTGGATGTGGGATCATCTACAGTGTGAGGTACTATTCTAGTAGCCTCTACTATAGTATCTGATTTATTTGTTACAGTTTATTCATACTCTTTTATCTTTGTATCTATCATGTAGAGTCTCGGACTCGATATATAGTATTACTATAGTGTAATGACCCTAGATACGATGTTAGGGGTATTAATAGAGGGTATACACTGGTGTACAGACATCCCCCTATAGGAACATAATTACCTTTTTTACAGAACCTTTTTTTTCTTGTGATAACTGGATTCGATGACATACTTGACATGGAATGGTTGGTTCACTATCACGCTTTTGTTTTCTACTATAGTCATAGGGTATATTTTAAAACACCATAGGGAAACAAATATCTACATAAGGGTGAGTGGGATGTCAAGGCTAGTAGAGCTCGACCAGAACATCATATGCTAGGTGGAGTGACTGCCCAGATTGAAGATCCCTTCATAGAGGAGTAGGGTTTATGAAAAGATGATTTACTTCCAATAGTGGATCATTTTAGGGATATATTTCCCAATTATTTGTTTGGCTTACCTCCTAAGAGAGAGGTAGAGTTTTTAATCAAGCTTCTTCCAGGAGTAGCCCTAGTCTCCATTCCTCCATACAGGATCGCATCAGCCAAACTTCAAGATCTTAAATCGAAGTAAGATAATCTAGAGGCCAAAGTATTTATATGGCCTAGTACATCCTCTTGGGGTTAGCTTGTGTTTTTTTTCAAGAAGGCGGATAGTACCTTACATCTTTTCATGGATTACATAAGGTTGAACTAGATTACGATAATGAGCTGATATCCACAACCTCAAATAGATGATCTCTTCAAACATCTCATGGAAGAAAAGGTCTTCTCCAAGATCTACCTGAGGTCATGTTATCATTAGGTACATGTCAGACCATAAGACATACATCATATTGTATTCTATGGCTGGTATAGTCTTTATGAGTACATTGTTATACCTTTTCGTCATATGAATGCTCCAACTATTTTCATGAATCAAATTAATATATTTTTCCACTCCTATTTAGAATTTTTTTCATGGTATTTGTGGATGACATCTTGGTGTATTCTCACAGTTCTAGAAACCATGCCCAACATCTTGAGATCATTCTGAGTACACAGAGAGATCATTATTTTTATACCAATCATAATATGTTCAATATCTGGATTGAAAATTATCACTACTAAGGTCATATAATATCAAAATCAAGTGTATCTTTTCAGCCAAAAAATGTTAGTGTTGTAGTTTTCTAGTAGCAAGCTAGGAATGTGTTTGAAATATGGATTTTCATGGGGTTGTCTGGATATTACAAGTATTTCATACAAAGATTTTATTTCATTTCTTCACCTCTTACTTGTCTTACAATGAAGGTTGTTAAATTTATATGGACCGAAGCTTGTGAGAAATAATTTTTAGAGCTGAAAGGGAGGCTCATATCGATACCTATTCTGACTCTTCTGGAGTCAGGCATCGGTTATGCCATCTTCATTGATGCATCATGAATCAACCTAGGAGTACTAATGATGCTGAAAGACTAAGTCATTGTGTATGGATTTCGGTAGTTGAAGCCTCACAAGATAAATTACCTGATGCATGACCTTGACCAAGCAGAAGATTTCCATTACATACATTGTTGGAGACATTATCTTTTGGTAGAGCACTTTTTAGTGTACACAGACCACAATAGCCTCAAATATATCTTTTCACAGTGTGACATGAACTTCAAATAGTGGAAATGGGTCGAATATCTACAACCTAGGATTTTGATCTTTCCTATACGCCTGGGAAGGGAAATGTATTTGCCGATGCACTGATTTAGAAAACTCAAT
The DNA here is from genome assembly GCA_963277665.1 of Viscum album. Lineage (NCBI taxonomy): Eukaryota > Viridiplantae > Streptophyta > Magnoliopsida > Santalales > Viscaceae > Viscum > Viscum album. The sequence continues at coordinate 1,039,762,404 of OY728146.1, forward strand.
CATAGATCATATAAGAATCTAGTTATAAATGGAAGTTAATGGCCCTCTTTTCTGAGTTGCATATAGAGTTTCATTATAGTCGTGAGAATTCATACTTATCATGCTTGATAGTTACCTCTTCCCTATTTGAGAAGGTGAATGGTAAATAGTTTTCATATCATGGTTTCTTGGTTCTCCATGATAGTATATCAAGGGAATAACTCGCCTTCTGATTGGTCTGTGAAGAAAGACTATGTATAGCATCTATGTGGATGTATCTGGGTTTGTATAGATATGAAAGAGGTGCTGATGAAAGAGTCTCTTGCTTCTTGGGGGGGGGGTCATCCAAGAATTTCAAAGATGTATAGAGATATGAAATAATAGTATTGGTGTCTAAGGATGACATATCAAATAGAAATCATTATCAATAGGTGTTCCACCTATCACCAACTGAATGTAGTGAACCAGATACCTGCAGGATTGTTATAGCCATTTCCAGTCCTATAATTGAAATGGGGCGATGTTGGTATGGGTTTCCTAGTTGAATTACCTAGGTGTTCAAGGGGTAAAAATTTTATTTGCGTAGTCATTGAACGATTAGCGAAATCATCCAACTTCATTCCTATCCGGGAGACACTCTCAGTTAATGAGATGGGAGGACTGTATGTCTGTGAAATCGTACAAATCCATGGGGTTTCTAATACTATCTTTTTAGATTGGGATTCTTTCATCATGCCATGGTTCTGGTAGAGATTGGAAAAGGTAGTGGGAACACAATTTCCTCTAAGAACTACTTATCACCCTTAAACCAATGTAAAATCAGAACATACAATACAGGTTCTAGAGAATATGCTTTGATCATGTCTCCATGATTTCAGCAGTTCATTGGAGAAGTAGATCCCTCTCATTGAGTTTTATTATAATAAATTGTTTCAAAAAATAATTTACATGGATCTGTTTGATACTATATATGGTAGGCCATGTCGTTCACCCTTGTGTTGGCTAATGTCTGGTGAGCTGGCCCTACTAGGTCCTTGTCTCATTTAGGATACCTTAGAGCAAGTTCAGCTTATAAAAAATAATATGACTACTGCTCAGTCTAGAGAGAAATCTAATGTTTATCATCATCAACAACCTCTTAAGTTTGAGATTGGGGATCATTTTTTGTTCTTTAGGTATCACCCAAGCTAGGGTACAGACAATTACAAAAGCATTGAATTGTGTCACCTTGTTATGTAGGGTTGTTTGAGATTCTAGATAGAGACGGTCTAGTAGCCTATCAGTTTCTACTTCCTCTGAGATATTATTCTATATATGATGTCTTTTATGTCTCACAACTTTTCCTAAATCATGTTGACCTTTCTCATATGTTTGATCATGAGGAAGTTGAGTTAGATGTTAATGTCAACTTTCAAGAGTGTCTAGTACACATCATTGAATAGAGAACAAAGGCTCTCTGAGGATAATATATCCCCTAGTACGGTTTCTATGGTAGTGTGGAAGAATAAAGTACAAGACATTCCCAATGGTCAGGTTTTTTGTATGATAGTGTTTCTACACCCTTGGATGGTTAACTCGGGGATAAGTTCTTTTAAGGGGGGAAGATTGTAAGAACCCGATTTTTCACTAAGGTATGGGTCACTTAAATTTCAATATAAATCTTTAATTTGGATAGAATATTGATGAATAATGTGTTATAAATGGTCTCAAGTATATCTGAGGACTTTCAAATCTCGTAACTCATCTTTTTTGGAAAACTATCCAAGTCGCATGGTTGGTGCACGGTTGACACACGGTTTTACTAATCGTGTAGATGGTGGTTCTCTATATAGATCCACCTCACAATGTTTTTTCATGGATGTGCAGACTAACCATGAGAGGTGACCTTCTATCTAAGTAAATGTGCATGGTTTGGGTACAGATTTTTAAACTGTGCAGAAAAATCGTGCACATGCTATTTTAATGGTAAATTTTCCATTTTCCCTTAATTATGTAACTAGAACCCATATTATTCCCTAATACAAGAACCATCAGGATTAACCCCTTTATCTATAAAATCGGATTTCCTTAAGGCCAAAACTATTGATTTAATGATCTCAATCATTCGAGATCCGATCAGGATTCTGTTCATCATGTTGGATGTGCAACGGTAGGTACTCAGGTCCTCTTGATTCATTCTCCTTATCTCTTTCTCTCAACTGAGTTATCATGGTATGATATTTTTTCTATTTTTCTTAGATATAGTCTAATTTTATCCAAATCAAGGGCCATTACCAGAGTAGTAGAGTCATACAAGGCTAAGATGGGTGTTCTATATCTCATTCCTAATGTTCGTTGATTTTGGAATTATTTTCTGGGCCCCACCAATTTCATTGGGTGTCGTTTATTGAATTCTTATTCCATGATTATACTCATTATAACCATATGGTTATGATATTTTTAAATATGTGGTTATTTATTGGGAGTTAGGCCCACAACTCCCAACACCCCATGTAGAGTGTTATTCCAAAATTAGGTTTTGGGTGTTTTGACACATTTGTGCCACCATTCGAGTGTGCCTTGTCTTGACCTTCATAAGGGTAAGTATTTATATATTAAAGGGCTTGATTTATATTTTTAATTTCATAATGGAATGTGCCATGTATTCTCACCACCTGACCCACCTAATGTATGTTCTTCAATTTGACAATGAAATGTGAAACATGAATTGGAAAGTGTACTATGAATATGAATTGGCCTTAAATGTAAATTAATAGAAGGTTGCATATCCATTGCACCCCTTAACACATTAATGGAGGGTATAGCAATGAACCTTGAATTTGGAATACATTTTAAAGGGATTAAATGAATGGTTTCATTCTACTAGGCCTTGTAACACTAATGAATGGAAAGTCTTGAACCAAATAACTTAATTAAAAGTATGCATGCTACTTGACCTTATCAAATTAATGAAAGTAATGGATTCAACCAATGGTTACATGCTACTTGAACTTATCACACTAATGAATGGAAATACATGAAGAAAAAGAAATGTTACAAAACATCATAATTTAATAGGTTTGTTCAAACTCGATCTTGTCTTGGATTCTTATTAGAGAATTACATGAGAACTCAGGAACCCCATTCGGATTCAAAGGATACATCTTACTCTGGATGAGACCCACATAGATCTAGATCCTTTTCTATTCTTGGATTCCTTGTATAATACTATAGGATCCCTTATGTAGTACTATAAGATTCCTTGGATACACTCCTTGGAGCTATCATTAACAAATAGGATGCCTTGGATACACTCCTCGGATCCAACATTGATAAGTAGGTTCCATGTTTAAATTCGATCAGGTACAGTCATTATAGAGCCCCATTTTACCTTTGATGAACTCATTGGACTTGTTAGGAGACTCATTATAGAATTCCATGGACTATGATCCTTGGATTACACCCTTATCCTATTCTATCATTCAATATTATTCAGTTGGAGACCCTTGATATCTACATTATAGTGGTTATTACATTAGGAAATCACTACTAAATATTACTATAGGTTTCCTTTTTACAACTTGAAACCTATGAAATGGTTAACTTGTGACTGATATACAAACCGGTAATAATGGTTGAAGGAATTGTTGACATGTTCAAACACAAACCGATGACTGATGCTAGTACATGGGTATTTTGTTACATTATACTACTTTACTTTATATATTCATGTCTACACACTATTACATTTACATTACATGGTACAGATATTACAGAAACCATTTGTGGTGGCACACTAATATTTATATCACACCCTCTCCAGACAACATTTTGTTCCTGTGGTAGATCACATGGTTTTAGGTGTTGAAAAAGGGAAGAATACGACTTCAAACACTTGATTTCTTTCTATTAAGGATGGATATTGATAGCAGATGACTGAGCCAGAGCTTAGAATTATTGGGATAATATCTTATTTCCTTTACACTATTTCGGAACATGTTATGTCTACTATCATGTATCCTTGTTTTCCAATTTAATAATGACATGACATATCATCATTTATATAATTTTATTCCATTTATTGTAACTGTTGTGTCAATATTTTATTTTTCCTTCTATTGACATATATTTATTCCATTATTTACCTACATTAACATGAATCTGTTCTGCTAAACATTGGTAATGAGTGAATAGTCGCACAAAGAACTCATCCTAGGCCCTCACTACTAGTCATAAGCCTCTAGAATTTGGGATGATAAGCTTGATTCGATGTGTCCCATCAAGTTCGAGGCACCCATTGAGTGGCATCTGCGTCTGGAACTTCACACTTCCCAATGATTTGTATTCTGGGTCAATTTCCACCACTAATCAAACTCTCCCTCAATATGATAAATATCCAATAAAAAATTATCTTTCTCAAAACATTGATGGATGGATAAAATAATCTCAATGGATTTTATATGTTATTATTCAAATAAGGTATCATATGATCCATTGAAATTATGAGTCCTTTATCACATAAATGACTCAATTGCAGCATGTTCTTTATTAGGGGGATTTGGGTTCTCCTTGTGATCCAGGTTTCTACTCAAAACCTGATTGAACTGAGAGGGTATCATCACAAAGTTTTCAATTCTCTCTCCCATTAAGTTAGTCATCTCATTTTGTTAGTCATAAAATTTCCCTTCACCTTGGTTTATTACCCAATTCAACATATTTTCTTCTATTCGTTATAATAATGGAAAAATTATGGATGAGTATTTTTCAACTATTAAACACATAAATGGGAATTAAATGGAATTAAGGGGATAACTTATAAAATACATATATTTCCTTAACTTATGAATTTATAGGATTCAATTTATGTTATCCATCATCTATTTCCTAGCATATACTATAATGGGTATTTTTTCCATTCATAATGTATCATAATGAGATTATGAATTTACCAAAGCATGTCCCCTAATATTTTCATACCAGCTCTGTAGAAGGGCTCATTTTCATGCACCAGTTCCGGGTCAAGTCTAGCTCAACATGGTGTTTTCATGTTTTACCCCTATGTGAATCTGTGCTAGAGATAGATCCACTTGTAGTATCCAAACAGGGATTTATTTTCTTAACAAAACAATTGTTATTTAATTACCAAAATTAATTAATTTTTTCTTATACTTATAATTATTCTGAATCCTTTTACTATAGTTTTCTAATCATAATCCAAAAAATATCCAGGATTTTACTTTTATGCCAACTATGGAAATCCTGCTCTTCATTACATATTAATTCATGATATATTACATAAAATTACACATTATACAACTCTGAAGATCAATAAGTCTAGTGACTTTGGGAATTAGGCACTTTATAAAACCACTTAAAATAGGAAAAACATCATATTTATATAAAACATCCTTAACATTATTGTACATAAAACCTCATGGGATAACCTAGGGACATACATAAGAAAGGGGTGAGCTATAAAGCCTAATAAGGGGATAAACAATGCCCAAAATATAGAATATATTATGTTTTGGGAAATAAAAATATCAATGGGTCATAAAATTATTGATAGTTATAAATATGAACAATGAGGTATGATATAGAGTGATAACATAAGAGAATCATAGTAAATGTGGCAACAACATAAAATATTACCTCATAATCATCGGTCAATTATAACTTCTAAGAAATAAAGATGGAAAAATTCTCTTAATGGATTCGATTCACTCCCTAATCCCTTGAATTATTTCTCATGAGACTAAAACAAAACCCAATGCATTCATGAAATTTATAATTTTGGGAGCACCTATCACATTCATTTCATTCTCATGTTTAAGTGTGCCATATAATTCATAAAACATGGATTTAATAATAATAATATTTTATTCCAAGATCACATCGTGTGGAGTAAATACATGTAATTCCCAAATAAAATATGCATAATTTCATAAAGGTGAAAACCCTTGATAGGAAATGGATATGGAATTTACTACACTATTGATTTGGCATGGAAAATTAAGATGAAATTTAGGTAGCATAATATTTCCACATAAAGATTCATAAAATTGGTTTGTGAGAGAGAAATGGGTACCTAATAATTTTTAAATGAAAAGTATAGTTATGTGGGCAGGGAAAAACATATCCCAACATTAGGAATTGAAAATATGATTCATAATATAATGAAGAAACTTAAAAAATAGGTGAAATAAAAGAACTCTTACATTGAGAGTGTGACTCCAAATACTTTGGAGGATCTTATTGAGATATTGGGGGAACCTTGGGAGGAATTTATAGATTGGTGGAAAGAGTTATAAAAATCTACAAGTATTTTGATTGGATAGAAATGGGAGTTTGGGTGGGTTTACATAGTAACTGATTGGGTAATTCTTTATCATTTCTCAAATGTATGTTTTGGACTCTATATAATAAAATAAATGAATCTAAAAACCTTACCATGGTTTTTGCCCATGGTTTCGTCCAATGGAGGGGGTTTTAATTATTTTATAAGTCCCGATGATGAAATTTAAAAAACAGTAACCTTGATGGTGTGGAAGTTAGTTATGTTCTTAAATAATTGATTTTAAAACCTTAAAAAAATATTATATGTTTTAGAGGATTCATTAAGGACTTATAAAATTAAGAAAATAAACTTAATATTACATTATTTTAAATGCGAAAAAATTATTCGGTTAGGTATACATTTTATAATATTTATTACGTCACTTTTGGCTCATTATTATGTCATAATACACACCTTATACTTATAAGGTATTTAATATTTACCTAAAAATAGACTTTCTCATAAAATTATGAAAAATACCCCATATGATAATTTTTATGTTCTGATTATAGAAAATAATATTAATTTTATAAATAAATTTCTAAATTTATGTATTTTCACTTTTAATATAGTAATCGACATTTATGGAGAAATAGTGGGGTTTTTTGATAATAACAGTTTTCAAGCCCTTATAAAAATTACATTTGACTTCATAAAAATTATACGATGATTTATTTTTAATAAAAATTATTTAATAATAACAACTAAATATAATATTATGTAAATAATACATTAATTCACAAAAATAAATTCCTTAATTGAATTTTAATATTTACCAAAATTCAATTTTTGTTTTATAGTGTCAAAATAAAAATAATTAAAAAAGTTAGAATCATAAGATGAAAATTTATTCATTATTATATACCATATACATATTAATATTATTAGGTTCTTGATATGTTTCCCTCTAAAACACTATAAAACTCCCTAAGAGTAAGTCGTGTGACTGTGATATTTTCATGGGGTGGTTCGGTGTACATGGTTCAGGTTATGATCTCAATGAGCTTGAACTTCTCCCGTAAATGGTTTCACTCATGATTAAGGTATTGGATATCATAATGGGATCAATCAAGGGAAAATCCTAGTTATTTTGTCTCCTAATGACACTTGGATAAATGGGCTTTAGATGGTATGATCCTACTGGTTCATGTCATCACTTTCTTTTCCTTTGTCAACTGGATTTATTAAAACCCTATATTTATAATAATCATATGATCACTGTTCAATGGCTATATTTTCAAATATTATGATGATTAATGATTTATTAAATTTAATAGGATATAGTAAAACCAAATAATTGATTTTTTTTCTAAAACCACAATACATAGCAAGAAATTTAATTAAATCAGAAGGGGTATTTATTTATAATAGTTCAGGTCATTAAAGGTGTGTTGTTGTCTACTATGGGAACAAGGTGTCTCTAGATCCACTATAAAAAATAGTTATATCCTAATACACTATGGTAAATGGTTAGTTATTTATCTAGGAAATTAAATAGGTGTGTCCTGGTCCACAAATGTAAACATGGGATATGTTCTAATCCACTTCACTGATGATCTAGGTAGTTTACCTTGACATGTAAAATATTGTTATTTATTTATGTTGGTGTTACACTTTTATGACATGATCTTATGGTTAATGATTGATTTAAAATGATTTATTACACATATTGAACATGTTTCCTGAAATGATAAAGTTTTATTCCATGAATCTTGTCTATGATCTATGATAGGTGGGGTATGGGCATTTTAAGTTCTATTTATGATCACATACCCTTATTCTTATCTTATGATTTCATATGATATTGGACTGATATTTATTATTTTACACCTTTATTAATCACCTTATCTCATGCTTTATTATGTTTACTTTCTCTATGATTATGTGTAATGGTTTATGTACCGTTTGAATTAACGAATTACAGCCTAAGAAGAACTTTGTGGGAGGTGTTGGAGATCTTTCACTATATTAGAGGATTTTGTTCCATGTTTCCAATGGAAATAAACTATTACAGAATGAATTATTGTTTTTTTGTAAGGTAATGAGTATTTATAAAAAATCATGAAATATCCATGAATGTGAAGTATGGGTACCTATAATCCTTCTTCTTTAAGGTTTTATACATCCAAAACAATTGTCCAATAACCATAATTGATACATAAATTCATCTTTATACATCATTAAAAATGAATACAATTCTTGATTTGGCTATAAATATCTATAGTGTTTTATTGAAACAACTTATTGATTCAAATTTGGATATATAACATTATTTAATGATTAAGAAAATAAAATATTTCTGTTTCAACTATTCTCCCTCCCATTCATCACCACTCTTTTTGTATGTTATAGGTGGCCCTACTTTCCAAAATTTCGGTCATTGGGATATATCTTAAACACTTTAACCATGCATTGTATGAGAGGATGGGAAAATTTTTCATCTTTTAGGAAGTAGAATTTCATTTTCTGATACTCCATATTATATTTAAAATATATCCATGTAATCATTTATAGTAATTATACAATTTACCCAAGTTGTGATAAAGATCGATCAATACCCTGATTAAATGAAAATGTCTATATGTATTAGGAGTTCTTCATAAATAACATACCATTTATATAAATTTTGGTTTAATGTAACATTGTTTCTTGATATAGAATTTTTCAACATCCAAAGTGTTGATAGGTTTTGTTGATTTGGGAGCAGGCCTATCTTATGGGCTTCCTGTATATCTCAATGATGGCAATCAAAAACCATGTTGTTCAATACTATCTAATAGGATATGATGTACCTTTTAAAGTTATTTTAAAAGAATCAATTATGAGGTATTTATGGTTTTGAACCCATTATCAATGAAGTTCGTTTTATGTTTGTGTAATCAGGGTTAATAATGGGAATTTTAAAGTCATTAGACCAAAACATGATTAAAGTTGTATAACATCATAAAAAATAGACTATATTTTACTAATTTTATATTCATATATATAGGAATATATTTAATACCAAAACCCAAGTAGACAAGAGAAATTGGTTACTTTATTTCATTGGAACTATATATAAGAAATAACATCTCAAAATATTGAATAGTTTTGTAATATTGGTGAACTAGAAATATGCATGAATTTCACATTACATTTGAATACATTAAATACAATGTGGTATATTCATTTTGAACGCAATTATTTATTCTATAATATCCCTACATATAAATAATAATAAATTTATTGGAATCTTGGGGAAATGAAATATAAGAATCAAGTGATTTTAGATGCTCAGTAAGGGTATGTAAATTGCTTGAGACAAATTATGCATCAATAATATGGAAGGAAATAAATGATAATTAAATAATTCCATATATATAATCACATTATAAAAAAAACCTGTCCATTGATATAAAAACTACTCATATAATCACATGGACATGAGAAACCTATTTTATATTGATGTAATTCATAATATTGAACATTTGAAACTTACCGTTGAAGACTCATGCCAAGACATATTAAAAATACTATTAATGATAATCCCATGACTTATTATATAGATGGGTTAGGCCTTAACCAATACCCAATCTATTTTTTCTTATGTGACCTTTCAATTCCTTGAGGATTTATGTAATTTTGTTCCCCAATCATCACTTAATAACTCCAAATCATTATTTATATGAATAAACCACACAACATAATTAAAAAAATTAAAATCAATAAATCTACCTATTGTAATAAATATAATATGTAATATTTATAAATTTTCCAATAAAATTGATCATAAACCATCCAAATAAAATGAGGGATTGTATCATTAGAGTGTATTATCAATAAAGCATAATATTTCACAAAGGATGTTGACATAGATAAAAATACTTGAAAATTTAATTAGAAAAATTCCCTTTTAACTTTGAAATAAGTTATCTAAAAATTAAAATCATGATATAGAAAAAAAAAATTATATTAAAATAATCTTGGAAACATGTAAATTAAGCTAGAAATATTGAATGGTTAGGACATCGGGAAATTTTTTCGCACCATGTAAGATAAAAAACATTCCATTCACAAAGTAAAACAAAAAAACTCATGTAGATTACGGTATAAAGATTGCTTTTTAACAATTTATAAAAATTAAAGCATGTTTAAAACATATATTAAAAATTAATTCGATAATAATCAAATATTCTAGAAAACATTTTTTATAACATATATACATGGATGAAATGTTTTCCCAATAGAGTAGAAAAATAAAGTTGGTTCTCCTTAAAAACATTATTTTGGTACCTAGAGTACTTAAATAGACGAATATGAAAGGAAAATTGGTAATATATATAAATAAATATAAGATAACAAAATATTTTTATTGTAAGACATAAGGGAATAATAATTCCTCCATGGAGACTTAAATATAAACATTCTATAATAATGATGAGATTGGGAAGTAAACTATTACCTTAAGTCCAAATTCCATTGTACATGTTAGAACATACTTTATAATAAATATATATTAATTGTAAACATATTATATAAACATAATCATATATATAATACCATATATAACTTATAACTTTTTATCAACCTTATATTAACAATTCTTTGTTAATGTCGTTATTTCGGGTAATAACTGCTTCATTTTTCATGTTTTTTTGGTTAGGTAGTTTTAATTATTATAATTTCAATATTGTTACTTAATTTTTATAATGATAATAATGATATAAATATCATATATATTCAATATTTTTTTAATTTTAGTAATTCATAAAATATATATAAAGAATAATTAATTACACCATTTGTGGAAAATGTTAGTCGTACGTATGCATAAATGATGTTTTCACATTTAAATGGATAGAAAAAATGAAATATAAATAATAATTCAACTTTTCAGAATAATTATTATGTCATATAAATGATATATATTAATAAAATCTATCCTCATTACCATATATGTAAAATTGAAATGAAAAATGAATCACATCGCTACATGGAGGTTGTAGTCTGCAGGTATGCATGACCAACATTATTGTTTCCCAAAGGAATGAATGGTAAGTAGGTAAATAAGATATTTTTATTCAAAAAAAATGACTATGCCATAAATATATTAAATAAACATTAAAACCATCATTATTCCCATCCATATAATATGGTGATGAAAACTGAATTGTATCACCCTTTGGAGATGGTAAGTTGTACGTACGGATGAGCGATACTTTTACGTTCAATTTTATGAGAATGTGGGTTAATAGTGTTGGGTTAATAATAATTATAAAAATCAGTAAATTTAGGATACGTATTTTATAATTTTATGATAAATAACATAAATTTATAGTTGTTAAAATAAATACTAAAAAAATTGATGTGTTAAGGTGATTACCTATCCTTTGGAATAAATCCATTAGATATCCTCTTAAGGATTATAGGGTTGGCATATTTGAAATACCAAAACCACTATAGTGTTTATTAGTATTTTTTGAAGATAAAATGGTATGGTGATGTTGATCTTGAATTCTCAGTACGATGTAAATAAGAGAAAGGAGGTGTGTCCTTTTATTGGCCAGGGAGGGGAATCACTTGAAATTTCTTAAAGCAGTAAAATATAATAGTCATTATAAAGAAAAAATATTTTATTGGGATATGATATGGTTGATATATCATCATTCAATACAATTTTTTTAGTTTTCAATAGTATTTTAATCTTTATATTTTTTAACCCCTTATTTATCTAATTTTAACCTAAATTGTGGTAACATCATTTCCATTGTTAATGGTTTTTAGTTTTACTTATATGGTGAAAATTCTCCCATGAATGGAAAAGGGGAGAAATTTTTTACCATATATTATCCAAATGTTACTATTTCATGATTTTTTAATTTTTAAATAGTTTAATAATATATTATTTCCATAAAATATCATTAGTGTCAATTTTGGGTTATTCATTTAATTTAACATTAATGACACTAAAAAAAAGATGGAATTAAAATAGGCTCCACTAATTCAACACTAAAATTTTATTATAATCTACTTAATTCATGATCCCCAAAAACAAATTAAAATTATATTACTTTTTATATTTTTAAAATTACTAATTTAATTTTTCTATTAATAAAAGAACAATTACGTTAGGGTTTTATATGAACTTAAGGTAATTATATAATTACTAAAAAGTATAAATAAATTTTCATTTTGAAAATAATTTCATTATTTTTAAATTATAAATTTATAGTCATTTAATTTTATACCCATTTGGACATATAAAATATTTTTTAAAATATGATAGTGACATTTTGTATTTTTTTTAATTTAAATATTATATAAGTCATTTTCATGGGAATGTGTCCCTTAAACAATTAAATATAGATCCTCAAGTGATAATTTTAAAATTATTTTAATTCAATAGAAGTAAATATAAAAAACTATGGCCTTATAACATAATTTCAAGCCAGATTAACCAGATTAACTTTTTATTGTGGTGATAAATTTCTCCACACTCAATTTTCATAATGTATAAAAATATAAGTGACCTATTAACCAAATTTATACCTCATTATTCCAAATAAATAATAAATTTTATCAAATAAAATCTAAATATTTTATATCAATTAGTTTTAAAATAAATGCGCAAAACCCGATGAGATCACTTTTTAGAAAAATATAATTTTTCACCATAAAACTAGATTAATATTATTATCTCTTTCCAAATAAAATATTATATTACTAATAAAACATATTATTAAATATGTAATATATAAATTTCATTAAAATTATTCACCAATAGTGATAAATTTAATTTATTAAAATAAAAAAACATTTTTCACATAAAAACAATTTTCCAGGAAAACCTCTCTATTACCTTTGAAAAAATTTTATTCTTTATCTAGTAAATTGTTAACTAATGAATTTATTTTTTACATGTTTAGACCATATAATTATTGTAATTAATTTTTTCTTGTTCACACTCAATTATATAATGGCTACGTGATAATAATATTTTAATAAATGATCATTGTGTATTTAAACATGGTGTTATTGGAACGCAAGATATCAAAGAAATAAAATTTATTAAAGAGATATATAATATAAAATATCTCAATGTTACAATATATTTTATAATATTTAATTTTGTATAATATTATGTGTAAGTTTGGTAACACCCATATATTTATATAAAATAGATTTCTAAAAAAATTTCTTTAATTGATAACGTGAGATTCATACAACACTGAGCATTAAAACCATGATATACTATTAAATATTATTATTTTTACAATACAATTATAATCCAGCTATTAAATTGGTGGGCTAAAAAAGGAATGGATAAATTATGAAATATATATTATGTTTGTATAAAATGAAATTTTTTTACTAATTCTTAAGAAATAAACACAATATATTTAGTAATGTGATTTTATTCTTCAATATAAGTTTTAATCAAAAAGCGATTTCTATTGATTTCTATGTGAAAATAAATATTATTAATTTCAAAAATATTATAAAAATATATATTATTTAAAAATAATATATTTTTTAAAATTAATAATTCAAAATAAATTAGAGTATTTTAAGGGTATTTTCTTAAAATATTTAATTTTTAGTGGAAAGTGAAAAATACATATTTTTATTAAAAACTGTATTTTTTTACACCATTGAAAAGTACAATTTTATTATATTTTCAAATTAAAATTAGTTTTATTATATTTTTAATTGATCAATTAATTTAATTGTAATCAATTACACTGTTTAATTTTGTATAAAATCATTTTTATATTTAAAAGGAAATTTTTCTGAAAAATCTTTTTCCATTTCCTTTTGACAGTTCCATTTTATATTAATTTTTCCAATAATTTGTTTTGAGATATGTAAAATTAAATCAATATTTTAAAATATGCGGTTCAAATTTTGTAAATAATTTAATTTTGTTATTGAAAAATATAAATAGTAAACTTAGTGATTTTTGTTACCCTAGTTAATGGTAATTCATGTAATTAAGGGTAAAAATATCATGACAGTGATTATAAAATTACCTTAAAAATTGTAAAACGTTTATTGGATGAGTATTTTTAGACCAAAATAATATATATTTCAAATTCTCTACCCTTTGGATCTAATTATTTAAAATTATGTCCCTTATAGTATTTAAATTTTAGAAAAGTTTAACTTTTTACATTATTGATTTTAATAAGTATAACATTTTTAATTTTTGGTTATCCAGAAGGAATTTTTTACCATAAATATTATTTTTAAATAACAATATTTATATTCATCCTAGTTTCTTATTTTAAATTTTAAGGAAATAAATAATTACATTAAATCCTTGCACAACAATGATACAATCATTATTTAGTTAAGGTAAAATCAATAAAGTGGTTTTAATTAAAATGATAAGAACTATTAAATTATAAAAACACAATACTAAATGTTATTGGATGACTAATATGTTTCCATAATCATTCAAGTTTCATATTTTAGTCCATTTTTTCCCTTAAAATGTTGTTATGTTCCTTATATAATTTTATTTAATTAAAAGTAAAACATGTCATAATCATGTTCTTATTAAGTATAATATTTCTAATATGGTATTATCTAGAATATATGTTCTAATATAAATATTATTTTGAAATATAAAATATTTATCGTCATAATGAAAATTTTATTTTAAATTTTTATTAGGGAAATAACTACCTCAAATAATTTCACAACTATGATGAAGTAATTTTTCAATTAATTGAAAAGTCAAAAAAAATTATATTAAAAATAATAAAAGTAATATAATTTGAATTAATTGATTTCATACATGACTTTTATTGATTAATATTACATATTAGGACTTTATTTAATTCAATATTTTTAATATATCTTATGATATTGATATTGTTAATGCCAAAGTAATAAATAATGTAAAAATGGATGATAATGATATTTCATGAATGTAATATTTTATTAAATTATATAAAAATCACAAAAAAAATATTAAATAATACAAATGAGAAGAGTATACGGTCAAATTTTTCATCAAAAATTAATTTATAGGCCATTTGGAAGTATTTTCCTCTATAATAGTCTTGTTATACTTTAATATTTTGAAAAATTGGAAAGTGCCCCTCACATCAATAATAAAAGGGAAAATCATCCTTCACATATTTATACCACAGTGATCCATCTAGATCAACCAATACCTATAAATTTATCTTTCTTACATAATTATCCATGTTTTAGAAGCTCTTTTCTTCCAAAAATTCTAACCCCAGTGTCCCTTAGTGGAGATCGAAAGGAAGATTCTTTAAGACAAGGTAATCATCATTACCAACTCTTGGGTGTTTATTTCTTCTTATACATTCTATTAATGATTTGTTTCCATGATAATGTAATAAATATATTATAATATATAAAAATATATGTTATTTTAATTATTATACAACCATATTCCACCTTTTATTCATCCAATGAAAAATGAAAGTACCTCTTGTTCATACATATGGATTACAATATCCACATCATGGTGTCATTTTTTTCATCACCACTTTACATGGATGGTTACAATGATTTAAATAATGGATAGGTATTATAGTTATGAAATTATATAAAATATTAAAATTTATTAAATCATTCACTCTCTTACCCTTTCACTCATTAAAGGAATTATATCATCACTCATGTGTCTGTCCGACCTACCATTTTTATGAAGCGATGCAACTCATTGTCGCTATCTAACATTAAGTAATGGTTATAGAAAATTTATTTAATGATTTAATGTGATATTTTTAACATTAATATCAATATAGAGATGATGAATATATATCATATGAGAAAACTGGGATATTCATGACAAAACATGCAAGAGAAAACATGGAAATTAACATTCAAAACATGGAAAATAATGAAATAATATAAAGTAATGAATTTTAATAAGTTATATAAGGACAATATAAAATGTTATAAATATAAATAAGGTTATTTAATAAATTAATAACATGTATAAACCCATTTTAAATAAATTTGTAACAATTTTGAAGGACTTCAAACCTGAGATAAGGGTTTCTCATCTCACTTTTACAATTGTGGGACATATACCTTATTCTCTATTTATTTATATTATTTGATGTTTATATTTACACTTTAATGTGTTATATCTTGAATACATTTTTTAATGGTATTTAATTTTTCTTTTAAATTTAATTATTTTTAGGTATTTTTTACTCTAAAAAAACACATTTTGTAAGGTTTTATTTCAAAATCTCATTATTATTCGGAGTTGTTTATGTTTATGTATTAATTAGTGAATATTTATATTACATTTACATGTTTTATAATGAAATAAAAAGGGTTTTTACTTTTCTAAAATTAATGTTTGAATTCATTTTTAACTATGTTATAATTTTTTCAAAATGGTTTAAAAAAATATTTTTATCATTTTATAAACAAGTATGTTTGTGAATTTTCCAACAAAAATATGAAATGGTGTTTTTCTAGCTTATATAGAATGAGAATATTATCGAAATTTCATGATGACTCAATGATTATATTTTTAACCATGTGTCTTTAAAAAATATTTTTAAAATCAGAAGGATCTTTTCATTATGAATTATTTCAAATTCATTTTCCATATAAGACAACATCATCTGATGTTAATTCAGTAATATTGGGGATATAATATCCAAGTATAACAATCATATTTTTTTTATAAATGGTTTATTTTTTTGTTTGTATGATTTTTATGAATTCTGTTTCTTTTCCATTAGTTAGTCTATGATAAAATGGTCAAAAAACCCATTTCTTTTCATGGGTTCTAAAATGAGGAATGATTTATATTCTTATTGAACACATATGTATATATTTAATTATGTGATGGTTAGGACCTATATATCCCACCAATGAGTTGGTTAATGATTTATATCACATGATATAGACAATACTAAAATGACTATTGAACTTGTTTAGGTAATATTGTGCTGGAACAGGAAGTAAACCCTTTTCAATAATATAGTGGTGGAAATGGAAATAAAAATGATACAGTAATATAGGGATAAAAGGAAAAGCAAACCAGATTTTGTAAAATAATATTTCATCTAAGATTATATTTTTAGTGATTCTTGACTAATATGGAAATTATTTTCTATAGTAATATGTATGAAAAATATTCTATGTCATATACCAATATTATGCTCAATGATCATGTTCTTTAGTTTCCTTATGATTTATATCTAATGGACTTGCAACATCTGTTAAATCATTCAAGATTATGATCTTTTATATATGGGGTACATTTTACAAATTTTGTTTTCATGTTATTATACCCTTATGGTCATTTTATGCTTATGAAATCACTATTATCTCCCTTATTTTTCATTACTGGGCGTCTTATCTCGCTATTTCCTATGATTTCTTACCTCATGTTATAGAGAAATGTTTATGTATAGTATTCCTAATAGGATTACTATGGAATAATATCTTTATGGTTGATGCTTAAGATATTTCATAAAATAAGAATATTTTTTATCTAATCTCTAGAGACTTTAAACCATTATGGTTCTAACACGGATAATATTGTAATGTATTGAATATTCATCTAAAAATGTAATATCTATGTATGAAAAGTATAGGTTGTTATAGTTTGTATTAGATTAATGTTTATATAATCATCGGAGATTGGGTTTTTAAAAATTTTATGAAAACCCTTACAATCGGACTATGTATAGGATAAAATCCAAAAAAAATTATAATGATCATGAATATCTAAGGTTAAACCTAAGGTTTCTTTTATTATAAAGAAGCAATAATGATTTAGACATTATCTCTCATGATTATGTGGTTTCCCACTATGATTATTATGTATCAGACTATTCTTTTTGGGTTTTATACAATGGATGGAACTAGGAGAATTAATGTCAATGGTGAATGTGATGGAAAATAGAACAATCTTCCTCATGAGAAACCAAATGAAATGGGATTCAAAATTTGAAAACATGGTATTATTCCAAATAACTGATCTAATAATATGATAAATAATATCAAGTTTGGTGAGTTTCAAAACCCATCTCATAAGAGAAATATTGAGTGTCATGGTGTCCATGGTGGAATGAAAGTTAAATTTTCCTCATGTTAAGCACCTGCAAAGAGGTGTCATGTAGAATGTTTCAAATGAACTACAAGATGGTCTGGGTAAGGAAAATAATGAAAAAAATAAAGTAATTTTAAAGTAAAATTGAAAGTTTAATTTCATGAAATGGATGAGAATAATTGTATTCTTATGTCATCATGGACATTTAAAGGTTTTAAATATGGAATGTATGGGTATTATGAAAATCCATATCTTAGGGAGAAAGCTAATGAAGAAACTTTTTTATAGTTATTTGAGTAATAGTTATATTACTGGTGATTAAGATACTACAAGTGATATATTATATTAAATAATAGTTATGGAATAATATTATATGTCTTGTTTAATGACTTAATAAGTTACAAGAGATGTTGAGTGTTTGTATATTATAATTCTAGATTAATGTTGTAGAAGTACTTTTACATTATTATTGAATAATGAAACATATAAGGATTGGTCCATTTAAGTTTTTATATATGTATTTGAAATAATATTTTTAATAGTATTGGTAACCATGAAAAGTGATTTAGGTGGTAAGGTGATATTTTTTAAAAACTACGGATTAAGGTAAAGATAATCATTAATATGTACATTATGTGATAAAGAGTTGTTTTTTGTAATAAAATAAATGGGATAGTATTGATTACGTTGTAAATGATTTGTAATATTTTTAAAAGGTGGTTTATGATATCGTAGATTGAGTTCATATAATTTTTTTATTTATGGTAAGAAGAAAGATATAGTTTTTTAAAGCATTCATGTTTTCACTAAGTTATTATGGTAATTAATTTCATTACCATGTTTTAATAGAATAAATGAAAATTGTTTTCACATGTTTTTTGTGTGACAATTAAGATCTATGTAAAGTTGTTTAGTGGTTTAATGATAATTTTATTTTTTATTTTTTGTTAAATTATTTCAAAAGTGGTGAATTTTATTCTTTTGGTGGTTTTATAAGGGTAACAATTTATTAAATTGTTTAAGTTGAATTTTGGAAGATGATTTATAGATTAATTTATTACATAACAATATTAAGTTTTATGGATATTGGATAAATTGTGCTAACCATTTTTTTATGATCCTAACTTGAGATAAAAGGAATGACTTATCATCCGATTATGTAACATATGATCCACTAGTTCTTTAGGAATTATAATTTCATCTTCATTCCTTGGAGTAAGACATGAAGTGTAAATTGATTAAGGAACAAGAAAAAAGTGATATTATACATATCAAATGAAATCTAGTAAGTATACATTCTTAATGGATTTTGAAGAAAAAATTATCTCATTTTCATCATTTCTGGTGATATATCAAGGACATTTTTCAGAAATATATGGTTTATTGTTTTGTGTTCATCAACAATATCTGGACCATGTACTCTATCACTCTCTATTATTAATTGGGGTTTAGTTTTTACTTCAAAATATATATTTTAATTCTCCATAAATTTTCTTTTCTATGTGGAAACCTAATTATGAATTACTTTCGGTATCCTTTATGTTTCCATCTTTCACTTTTTAAGGGATGTTTTATAATTCATTTGTACTAATTGGTGTTTAGGAATTAATTATCAATTGTTAAACATTTAATGAATGAGATGAATTTTGAGTGAGAAATTCATGTTAAGGTGTGTAGAATGTAAGACCCAAAGATTTTTATGAAATATATTTTTAAATAATTTGATGTAATTTAAATCTTAAGATTCATGAAACATCAAGTGTAAAACAAGAATATAATATTACATATTATTATTTTAACATGATCATAATAACACAGCCATTAAATTATAGGGTGCGAATATAAATATCTATATTTTTATAGTTTAATGAATTTAATATTCAATAAAAATATATTTATTAATTCTGGGAAAATAAGCACAGAATTTTTAGTAAAATCCTATTATTCATCCAAATAATTTAACTAAAAATTAATTTTTATTTCATTTTTGTGAAAATAAATATAGCTAATTTTTTAATCATTTAGAAAACTTATTTTATAAAATGATCACAATTTTTAAAATAAGTATTTAAATATTATATTAGGCTTATTTTTTGGTATTTTTATGAAAATATTTATTTTCAATTGAATAGTTAAAAATAACATTTTTATTGAAAAATGTATTTTTATTTCCAATATTGGAAAGATATATTTTGTTATGGTTTAAAAGTAAAATAAGTTATATTATACTCTAAATAATTAAATTAAGTTCATTATAATAAATTTCATGGTTGAATTTGGTATAGAATATTTTTTATATTTAAAATTTTATTTTTCCTAAAAACCTTTTTTCATTGTGTTTTTTGGGTTTATTTTTAAATTAAATTCATGAAATTTAGGGTTTAGAATTATGGGAAATTTAATCCATATTTAGAAAGATGTGTTGCATGTTTAAAAAATTGTTTCCTTTTATTTTTTTACAATATGAATTGTAATCTTAGTTTTTTTGTTACCATAATTAAGGGTAAATCAGGTAATTATGGGTAAAAATAATTGGACAAGGATAATATAATTACCCTAAAACTAGTAATAATTTTATTGGATGGGTATTTTGAAACAAAAACAATCAATTGATATAGTTTATTACCCTTTTGGAACACTTTTTTTACATTATGTCTCATATAGTATTTTATTTTAAGAAAAGTCAAACTTGTCATGCTATTATTTTTAATATGTATAAAATGTCAAATATATGGTTATCCAGAAGATATGTTCAACATTTAATATTATTTTTAAATATAAAATATCTATCTATATTGTGGTATATTATTTTTTATTTTTTTAAGTAAGAAACAATTAGTTTAAATGCATACACAATAATGATACAATAATTATCTAATTAATTAAAAAAATGAATAAAATTATTTTAATTAAAATTATAAGAACCATTAAATTAAAAAAACATGAATAATTGTTATTTTAAAATTAAATTATTTCCCTAATAAATGAAGGTTCAGATTTATGACCATTTGTTTCAATTAGGAACTGGTTAAGGCCATTTTAGTATTTTATTTAATTAAACGTCAAACATTTCATACTCTAGTTTTCAATAATTATAACATTTCTAATAGAGTTTCATCTAGAATATTCATTTTATGATAAAAACAATTTGTAAAATTAAAATATTTATCTTCATTATGGTAATATATTTTTAATTTTTAGTGATGAAATAATTACCAAAAATAATTATATAATGATGGTAAAGTAATTATTCAATTAATGGAAAATTCAAATAAATTATATTAAAAGTTTAGACAAATATAATTTGAATTAATAAAGGTTATTAAAAAATTTGATAGATTAATTTGAAATGTTATGGATTTATTTAAATACATTGTTAGAAGATATCATGTTATCTTATATTATTAACCTCAATGTAAAGAATATTATCTAAACTGAAAAAAAAAAAATATTTCATCAAAAAAATATTTTATTAATTTATATAAAATTCAAAAAGATATTAAATAATGACAAAGGGGATAAGATATGGAACAAAATTCATTATTTATTCATTTATAGTCTATTTTCAAGTCTTTTACTCTAGAATATCCTTATTATATGTTAATATTTTGAAAAATATTAAAAGTACCCATTGCTTCAATTATAAAAGGGAACATCATCTTTCACATATTGACACCAATTTGAGCCCTCAAACACTAAAAATACTATCCCATTTCTATTCCAAATTTAATTATCCTTGTTTTTTAGGTCCTTATATTATAATAATACCAACTATAGTGTCTTGAAGGGGTGACCTAAATGATGATTCTTTAAAAAAAGGTAGTCATATTTACCCACTCTTACAAGTTTGTTTCTTCTTCTACTTCCTTTTCAGGGGTTTTTACAATGATAAACTAATAAATACAGTATAATATATGTACTGATAGGTTATTATAATTTTTAGCCAACTGTATTCCACATATTATCTAACCTATGAAAAAAATCATCGCGTATTCATTTGTATGGCTTACCATCTCCACATTGTGGTGTAATTTCTTTTTCATCACCACTTTACATGGATAGTTATAATGATGTAAATAATTGATATATATTATAATTCTAAAAATATATTAATTTGAAAATTATTATATCATTTACTCCATTAACCTTTCACTCCTTAATGTAATTATATCATCACTCATTCGTACATATGACGTACCATATCCACGAAGAGATGCGACACATTTTATATATCTAACATTAAAAAATGGTTATAAAAATTAATTGTATGATTAAATATTAAATTTATAACTTTAATATCACTCTGGATATGATTTTTTTATATCTGATGAAATATAATAGGGACATTTTTTTTAAAAAATAAAACAAAAAAATAAGGAAAATTAACATCCTAATCATGCATATAATAATTTTTTGTTAATGAAATGGTGGTAAGATCTTATAAAATTATCATATAACATATTTTAAACATTAATATGTTTTTAATAACTTAATAACATGTTTAAAACCATAAAATAGGAATTTTTAACAAATTTGAAGGAATTCTAACCAAAGGTAAGGTTTTCTCGTGTCACATTTACTTATGTGGAACATATACATTATTAACAACTTATTTATATTTTGTAATGATTATACTTCCCTATTTATGTTTTATATAATTAATACCCTTATATTAATTATATTTAAAGTTTCATTTTAATTTTTTTCTTTCATGAGGATTATGATTCAAATAATACCAAAGTGTTTAGGGTTTATTTCAAAATATCACTATTATTCGGGATTTTTTATGTTTAAGTATCCATTGGGTAATATTTCCCTTCTATGTACATGTTTTCTAAAAAAACTAAAAAGGGATTTTAATATTTTCTAATTAATTTTTATATTCATTTTAACCCATATTTTTCCTTTTAAAAAATGGTTACAAGGGAATGTTTTTATAATTTTCTAAATAAGATACTTTGTGACTTTTCAAACAAAAATATGGAATGAATGTTTTTCTAACTCATGTGGAATTAAAATATTTTCCCAAATTCATGAATTTTTTTTTGAAGAATCCTATACAATCATAAAATTTTATTTTCAACGAAAATTATTTCCATTGTATGTGCACAGCTTTAAAATATATGTTTTCAATATGGAATAGATATTTCCCTCAAAAATTATTTCAAGTGATCATTAAAATTATTTTCCTAGCTAAGAAAAAATTAGTTTATGTTACTTATATTTTATTGGGGATATGATCTAAGGATACCATTCTTATTCTTTCTCTGAATGATTTATTTTTATGATGGTATGATGTTTATGAGTTCTGTTACATTTCCAAAAGTTATACTATGATGACATATTTATAAAACCCATTTATTTTCATGGTTTTGATGTGATGAATTATTTATGGTATTATGAACCAAATATGTATATTTTTTTATGTAATGGGTGGTACCTATATCTCCATCTAATTTATCGGGTAAATATTTATATCTCATGAAATATATAAGACTGTAATGAGGAGTGAACTTGGTTCAGAAATATAGGTTTGGAACAAGAAGTAAACTTAGTTTATAAATTCAGAGTTGGAACATGATGTAAAACCATTTCTGTAATAAAGTGTTATAATGAGGAGTGATCTCAATTTAGTAAAGTATTTTTTCCACTATGATGGTCTTGGAAGTGTGACTTGACTAATATGGAAATTATTTTTTATGTTTATGTGTATTCTATAAATACTCTATCTTATGAAAATATTATGATCACGGCTCATGTTCTTTGAATCCATTTTAATTCATGTCTTATTAATAGCCAAGATTTATTCCATCATTCAATATTGTTATCATTGATATGTTGGATACATTTTCCCAATGTTTTTTTTCATTTCGTATACCCATATACTCATATTATGCTCATTGTATCCCTTGTTTTCTCTTACTGAGCATCTAATTTGACCCTTTATTATGTTTCTTTTCCCTAGGATATGAAGTTTGTTTTTATGTATGATATTCCAATAGGGTTCTAGTTATAAACAGGAGAATATGTAGATGTTTTATAACCTATTTTTTTATAGTTCCATGTTTCTAATGTCACAAAACTCATACAGTTGTAGATTGGATTGATAATGTTAAATAGTGATAATTCATATAAAAAAGATATAATATATATGTATGAATAGTATTGGATATTATAAGTAACCTATAAATGGTTGGTTTGGTACTTACTCATGGGATATATTTTCTCATTCATCCTTTCTATTGATGTCTTGGAAGAATACTATATCATTAGGGATCACACATTAATAAGAGGATTATGCAATGTATATCTCTTTGATTGGATGAAATAGGTTAGATCATTAATGTTAATGTGGTTGAGAGGTGCACCTGATAGGAGTCATGTGGTGGTTTCATTCACCTCTGGTCTACTGGTTACTCGATAGAGGAGGATAATGGACTCATTGGGAATGTGTCCTAGTAAGTAAGAGTTTGGATTTACATCAAATCAAAGGACCATGATAAATTTAGCTTATTAATTACATGAAAAATAGATTCTTATATGTTTGGAAGTTGATAGAGTACATAACATAATTGGATACTAGTTCAGAGTTTTCAATTATAATGAGATGACAGGCTTCATTAATTACCTAATTCTATGGATCCTCATTATCTTGAAAATACATAATAGTTATCACCAAGGGGTTCCTACTATTTTGGAAGGAAACCCCAAGGAGGGTGTCTCATATTATTTTGAATCCCCATTATAAAAGTTATATATGATTGAATTGGGGAACTATTTTATGAATAATTGATTAATTTCATTCAAGAGGTCATATAGGTGACCTAAATGCATGTATCTAAACAGTGATTTGTTATGGGAAAATTTGTGTCCACAAAGCCTCCTAAGTAACCAATTTAGCCAAATTAAAGGACCTAAATTGTGGGGTTACCTCATGGACTTAATTTTATATAGGTACTAGGACTAGGAAATGTGTGTTCTAGTATGGGACTCAAGTCCAATATGGTTAACTGTTATAGAAATTGAGTGAAGAGGCTCCATAATATTAGAAAAGTGTGAATAGAACACCTTATCAAGTAACTAGGATAAATATAGATCCTTAATATTTGACTGGGGAGGATTGGAACCCTAGTATCTGACTAAAGTGTATTGGTGCCCAAGTATGGTTGACTAAGAACAATATGGTTGTTTGATATGAAGGCTTTGTTTAATGGATCCCTTATACGGAAACCTAGGTGAATATTGAACATTACTATGATAGTATAGTAAATTTAAATCCAAATATACTATTTGGTTTAATAAAGATCCCAAATATTAGGCTTTGTAAACTATGTCACCCTCATATTGAACATTAATGGATTGAATCCCTACAATAGGATTGTGGACAATATGGTTCCCTGGTATGGGATAGGAAAAATATGGTGGCCTGGAATCATAATAGGGTATATTTTAACCCCATTATAGGACTAGGGAGAATATGGTCCTCTAATATTGTACCTGGGTGGATTATTACCCTAGTATGGTTGGTCATGGTGAAGAGTGGCATAATATAGGGGCCTATAATAATATAGATCACCGGTATGGGACTATGGTGAATATAGAACCATAGTATAAGAAAAGGGTGGATTGGAATCATTGTATGAGTGGTAGGGGGAATATAGAACCTTAGTAGGGAGGTATAGGGAAACATCAACTTGATATGGAGGACTGGAGAATATTATTCCATAGTATGGGAGGTATGTAAAAACCTCTCCTAGGTAATGTTTTATTAGGAAAGGGACCCTTTTCCCTTTTCCAAAATCAATATCATGGATGTGTATTTTCCGGATTCATTAATGTTAAAATATAATAATAATGTAATTAACCTATGTTTCCATTATTTGACTTCAGTTTTTCACTTTGGAATTCACCAAAAATGGAAGTGTGAGTGTTGAGTATGCATAGAGGTGGATTAACATTCAAAATTACATGAATTTTTTTTTGAATCCACTCATGTCCCACCTTTTATATTATTAGATATTATTTCTATTAATAGGTAAAATAAGTGAGCACAGATCCAAGTGGATACCACCTATAATTTCCCCTACCTCTCTTATAGGGTGCAGGCGTGTAAGGTCTCCACAAAAGGATGCTTGGGGACTGGGGGTCAAGAATGAAAGAAAATTTCACTATGACCTTTTTTAAGGTGGTTAGGGTGGTTAATTATAGAATTTAAGTCCACTTATGGAAATAAACTAAAGAGTGAAAGCAGAGTGGGTAATTCCCCTTGCATAAGGGGACAAGGCTCAAAATGGACCAAGGTGTGTGGAAAATAGGCATATAGAGGCGACCTGTGTTCTATCCATACTTATTTTATCCAAAAACGTTTTCCTCCTCTTTAGAATCTATATAAATAAAATATAATGTTCCAAAAAATAAACCACTTAGGATTGGTTTCAATCAGAATGAATGTGATCAAATTCAAATGTAAACATGAATCTTGTGTAAACATGTATTCGAAAAAGGGAAGGCATCTACTAGTTGTGGATGAGGTCATGAGAGACATATAATGAGATTATAGTGTGAGATAATAGCTATGTTCAAGTTATAAATCCATCTATATAAATATGTGGATACCATCACATTTTTAGGTATTTCTTGACCATGGTAAATCCAAAATATTTGACTTTCTATTTTTACCCAACTAATGTTCTCAATTCCTATTGAGTTTGAGAACCTTTTTTATTTTGATCTATCATTTTTACCATATAGAGATAGTGTTATATTACTAGGGAATTAATTTGACTTCACCTATCCTGGAATGGACACACTTTTATTGACACCCCCACCTGGGTAAAGATACATTGGTGGAGGATGTGGAGAAATTTTGATAGGGAAAATTTTCTTTACAAAATTCTCACCCATATCAATAGGTCTTCACTCTAAGGATGTTTCCACATTCTTCCCCCATTTATCCAATTAACATATTTTTTAATTTTTTTAATAGAAAATGGAAAATCTTTCAAACATAGCTCTGGACATTGATCTATCCACATGCGTCCACCAACTAATCAAAGATATAAAATAGGATAAAGATATATAATTTATTTAAAACCAATCATCTCTCAAACCAATCATCTACATTAAACACTATATATTTTTAGAATCATATTTAATCCTAATTTATATAAATTAACTCTGGTATAGTGATGAAATCATTATTCTATATCAAAACCTATCATTATCTTGGTTAATAGAGTATGAAAATCTGAGATACAACATCTCATTGATATGCTCATACATCAATGAGCTGTAGAAACTAATTTCGTGTATACTAAATCATTCTAAAGTTTCCTCAGACAACATTTCATATATATTGGAGTCTATGATTCATTTTTAATCTATTATCCTACATTGATCAACTATTGAATGACTTCATAGATTGAGTTAGGATGGGTACCTATACCTCATAGGTAGTATAAAACTTGAATAGATGTCGGTGTGTGGGGTCTGACACACTTTTCATGAGTTTGAATGCTAACTGAATGAAGTAGAGATTTATGAAGTTATATAGATAACACACACACACAGATATATATATATATATATATATATATAAGTTTTGATATCATTATAGAGTTATTGAAATATTATATTCCATAAATGAATGCATTTTACTTGATACATGAGGAAGTATGAATCAGCTTGTGAGATGTATATAAGATCTGAATGTAACCATTTCTATAAGACATGTATGAAGAGTTACTTACCTTGAATGATACAAGGAAATATTCCAATTGAATTCCCCTATTGGTGTAAGAACTAATGAGGGATTTTATAAATTCTATACAAATGGATTTGTTTCAATTGATAGATATCAGTTTTGAAAAATGGATGAAGATCTTCATGGTCCCTTGTAGAAACATGTAAAACTCAAAAGTAATAATAAAGTTACCCCCTAAAAGGAATAATAGGGTATCAGACATGTACTATCTAGGGATATAACATGGTTTTTTTTTGGAATGGTTATATGATGTCAACCCACATTTTTTCCTTTCTATATTTATTTCTATTTGGATCATTGGATATATCCACCTAAACTACAGTACACATACCGGTATATTGTTGAGTACCTTGCTAGTGGTAGTAAGGGTGGAAGAGGGGTGTCCTATTACCCTATTAGAACTGATGTTATGTAATATCAATCAGCACATGATGCATATATACATGCATAAGATTGTGTTTTTTATATCAGTGTCATTTCAAGTGTTTTGGTACTATATAGTGGCACATTTCAACACATATGAGCTACATGGATAATTCATAATCCATATATAGAGATTTCATCCATTCATAAAGCATTTTCTTAGTATCATAAAATTATTTTCATAGGTTGTCAAGGAACTGATGCTTCTGAATCCGTACTTAATTTTCTTATTCCTTCCATACACTGACCCCACCTTTGGACAATTATAGATGATTATCATGGAAACTAAGAATCATGGTTATATAAATTAGTCATAAGTGAAAAATATAATCAAATGAGATATATTATAACATCTTATAAATGAATAATGTGAAATAAAAAATATCTTGTCAATTTCGATGTGTATAAAAGTAAATAGTGGAACCACTAGTGGAGGTTCAAATGGGGAATAAAAAAATTGTGGTGTGACAACTATGGGTGATGATATCCTAGGGTACCACTCTATATGAGATTATATTTCCCACCCCAAAATTATTTATTTAGCTTTAACCTATATGTACTCACACTTGTATAACTTCATATCCTTATAGGATACATCTAATAAATATCCCAAAGTTAATTTAATAAATGTCCTTATAGAAACTAATGCACACCAAAAATAATTATCAGAAGAGTATCTATCCATTAAGGTAGAGTCGATTTATTCTTGCTAATGGAAATTGAGAAATTCCCTAGTTGAGGATGATAGGTTGAGGAAGTAGCTAAAATGGGTATGAATCCTATCTGATACTGTGAAATGATCCTATCGATACCTCCTTATATTATCTATAATTGGAGGTTGTCTTTGTATTGTGGATGTGGCCCATTGAAGAAGATTTTTGGATTTTATGGACTACCCTTCAATTTGGGGTTTATATAACCCAAATCTGAAACATGGGGTTACCCCAATTTTTTTACTTTTACAATAATCATAGTGAGGTTGCATCTCTGAGTGTTAAAGTTGATTTTCTATGTGAGAGATAACATTATTCATATTATGTGGTGGGTATAGGATATAGTAAAATTAGTCACCATGGGGGTGAAAAATCATTATATCATTAGTATGTGGGATCATTTATTTGATCATGAAGATCGATGGAAACAATTATTTTAAGATATTAAATTTTATTTGTAATCAATTATAGATATAACATTATTTTATTTTTATAGAGTGTGAATATAACATAGGAATCTATAAGGTATCATTTTTATATTGTTGATGTCACCATAGTTAGTACTATAGTGGGGTCAGACACTCCATGGGAAGAAGATTCATCTCCCAACTATAATAATATGTTGGACGTGGAAGGGTGGGATCAACTCTAAAATTACTAGATTTGGGACTATCCAAATCGACGGTGGATCTATATGTAACTTTGTCACTAATTAGGAACCAATAGAGCTCTAAGATACCAAATAATCACATTCTCACCAGTGAAAGAGGATTGACATTGAGACTCGCCCTAATCTTTTTATTCCAGATACTAAAACTACACTTTTTTATTGTATAATAACTTTTTTTACAGGGTCCCTTATAAATTGATACCAACACAAGACTAGAGAGATTAAAAATACGCACATGCATCTTACGTTAAATAATGAGATGTATCAATTGTTAAGTGGACATTGAAAGAGTTTTATAGATCATTTTATTAGTGAGGTAGTAGATAGATCAGTTACAACCAATGATTGTAATTATAACATTTAATTTAAACATGATTAATATATTTATATTTTCTATGGAAGGGATCATAACACTTGATGAGGCTACAACCTCGGTGGAGAATATTCTATTATAGAAATAAAACTACTCATATTTTATGGAATTTAGTGAATTCGATAAGAATATGAATATACATGAGTCTTACTTATCAATTACGACTCAATTATCTTTTTTTTATTGCATGATAACATTTAATACAAAATTATATATCCTTTTCAATAGAAAATAACACATTGTAGATCCTTATTTAGAATATCATAAATATCTCACCACTTTAGAAAGATAATTTAACAACCTAATAAATATTTTGGATAGAGCCCCTAGATTTTACCAATAAGGATTATAAAGTCCTAATATATTGTTTACCTCACAAATACATCCCCATGATATCAAATTATGGGGTAAAGGAAATGAGTAAAGATTCCCACTTCATAGAAAATGAATAAGAAATAACTGGAGAGGATTCTCATGTTGAATCACTTGAGGGTTCATCATTATTTGAAGATTTTAAGGATTTGGATGGGGAAGGTGGATATATATTACCTTTCATTAGCATTGGAAATAATTTATTTATTCATAAAAATTACCTTTTAGTAATTCCATATCATGTGGAAGAACTAGTCAAGGAATTTTTCTTCTCAACAATTTAGTTTCAAGAGTGTAAGGATATTGATGTTATTTTAGTTCCAATGAGTTTAGGGGTGATGAATATATGACCTATCCGTGTAAACTAGTGTGGTAATATGTTCCATTCTCTAGGGGAAACTCTATTTCATACAAAGATTTTGTTGAATTTCGATATACTATATTATAGAATGCATGGAATGGAATCTATAAATTGATCTACATAAACCACATCGAGGTTCTGCTGAAGAGATATCATAGCCTCATCTACTTTTTCATGGTCCTTGGATATGATAGTTCTAAATATAATACTAGTCATGATGTCATGACTGAAAATATTCTTGATTCAGATTACATGAAAGTGTAACAATCAAACCTCTCTAGGGCAGAATTCACAATATATTCTGTGAGCTTCATATAAGTATCACTTCAATAAGGGTATCTCTTTAGGGATTTGATGCGGAATAAATAATGTTTGGATGATGAATAGTAAAATATTGTAATTCACATCCATCAATAATTTCATGCACTACTTGATGTAAATAGTGGATAAAATATGTTCTTTCTAGAGTAGAGAGATTATTCCCTTTTATGGAACCTATATCGATAAAGATATTTGAACTTCATTGCAATATTGATATGTCCAGGTGATTCATTTATAAAATTTAAGAATTCGTAGAGAATAATCTATAACACACATTTCATTATAGAACTCCATTTTTCATAAGCTGGATGGAGAATCCAATTTATGGATATAACATTCCTTAAATTTTATTAATGAAAATATTGTTTCAAACATTTTTTGAATTCCCAATATTCTATGTTTCTTCAACTATAGGTTTATCATAGTCAATGGAACTCATAAAAAGTAACATAAAAAATATTAAATCCATATAAAAATTATATGGAAATGAATCATGTAAATTGTGATTCTCAAACACTTAAAAAATGATGAAATATATAAATCAATATATTATATCTCAAACATGTTCCATTAGAATAATATAGGAGAGACGACTATGATTGACCATTTACCATCATTGTATTTTGGAGAAAGTTCATCAAATAAAGGACTAAAAATTTTATTTCCATTTGAATGTGTGCTATTATATGAATATTAAGGGTGAATATAGTGAAAAATTTACTATCATCATAATTCAAGGTTCTTCCACTCGTTTATAAAGGTACTGGATGACTTACTACTGAAATTTAACTCTTTGAAAAATTTAGATAGGCTAAATATGGCAATACATATACCATCCCCATAAACCAAGGATAGTTTATCCGTATATAAAATAGTTGAATGACTTGGTATAAATAAAATTATAATGAGAGATTTTTATTGAGGATTTCAAAGCTCCAAAGGGATAAGTAAGAGGAAATTTCAACTTTTTTAATTTCTCAAAAATCATTTGACTGAATATAACTGAGTAAAAAAAGGTCCTCTAACATTTTATTTAGTGGATGAACCTTGAGAGATTATCATGACTTTTTTTGTGGAAATAGAGGTTATCTTATGATTTGTGTCATATTATTTCATCCATAACATTTTTCTATGGGTTGAATAAGGAGATTATTATTGGTTTAGAATATAGTTTTTCTCGGGCCACCCTTCATAGGATTTCAATATGGAAAATTTTGTTCTTATTAATTTTTTTTAATTCTCAAAATTTATATTATGTAATGCATGTTGAACTAGGGAATATAATGTTTGAAGTTTATGTAATTTCAACCAAATGAGCCAAAATATTATGGTTGTTCATATTTAACCGAGATTTTATAAATTTTAAGGCCATGTAGCTTTAACCAAAATGAAGTGGTAGGATACATAGTAACACAATTGAGGTAAACCCATTATGAATAGAATTGGGGGTCTTATCAATATAGATGAACTCAGGGAGGGGTTATTATATTGTAAATCCATAGTCCTGGTATCAATAATTTATGGTTTTATGTGATAGTCAAAATGGGGATCAATATCTTAGAGTGCTTGATTCATGACTATTGCAGTGTGTGATGAAAGAAAATTTCTAAAAAAATTAGTGTGCATGAAAGTGGATGACTAGGGTCATCCCATTTTAGAAGCTTCATAGTTTTTAGAAATACTAATTCTAATTCACTTAAGAAACTTTTTTTATTATTTTATAAAAATAATAAAATTTTATGAAATAAATGAAATGTTAAAATACACTAATATTGATTGTAAGAAAATGAACATATAATTAAAACATAACGGTTTGGTTTATGTGTCTCATAATTCTTCATTGTTTGATTAAATTTTGTTTGAAAATCTAATTCTGTAATATCATACCTAAATTATTTTCATTTTATGTAGTGGGAGTGAAATCATAATATCATGGTTGGTGAAAACCTTAATTGAGTGTGTGACACATTCCAGGACTTGAATCCATTATATATCATGGTATCCATTGAATAGATCAAATAAACCATATAAAGAGATTATGTCAAACAGATAGGTGGGATAATATTTAAATAAAAAAGAAGTTAATTTTATTTCGGTGTTATGGTGAACAATCACCACACCCATGAACATTACCCTTTCTCACCAAAAACATAAATAAATCATTATAAATTAGGTGAATAATTCATAAAACATCACTTACCTCCTCCATTCCAAGCATCAAATTTTACCATTATTATTTAGGGTAAAGGGTCATAGTGGAATGATGGTAAAGATGAGAAGAAAATAAAAACAATAAAATAAAATAAAAATAAGTATGATAATAAAATAAAAATAAGAATGTTTGATGAGCTAGAAATAAGTTTTAGAGAGTAAAAATAAAATAAAACAGAATAAGAAAATATAATAAAATAAAAATATGAAATGTTAAATGGACAAGAAGAATAAAAATCATGGTGGATCACTAACAAAAATGCATGGGTTTCTTGTTAAAAATAAAATAAACTACATTAAATCATCATAGTAAATTAAACTAGAAACTAATCAGAAGACATAATACTAGAATTGGTAGCATGGATTCAATAGTGGCATCCCTTGATCAAAAATCTCCATTCATTGGCATCTACTCACTCAATTTTTATAGGGAGATATTCTTTTAGCCTTCTTTAGTCAAACTAGATCTTCCTTAATTATTTCCTTTTTTTAATATGTTTTCAATATATACTGAATTTGAATAACCAAAATTATCATCATTTTATACTTCATCATGGACTAATCTTGAGTATGTAAAAAAATTAGTGGGGATGTTTTTTTACATGTGTATGGTGAATACATCAGTGGTGCTCTATAGGCAAGGATAATGGTCGGATGTTGTGAAAATTGGAAGTAGTGGTCCTTGTCTATCCCCCATCCTTTACCTTGGTTGAAGGGATCTCCCATTATGTGTATGGTTTGAGAATATTTGAAACAAGGATCATGGAGATCACTGAGTCCCTATTGGTCTTCTATGGCGGTTAGGACCATTGTTAGTGGAAGTAGATATTGCTACTGAGCTCTCTAGTGGTGTCCATTGAGTTTTTACAGTGTTGTAGAAGGTAGTGGATGAAGAAAAAAGTGGTGGAAGTGGTGGAGGTGGTGGTATAAAAACTTATAATCATGGTGAGAGGGATGGGAGAGTGACATGGATTCATTTTATTAAATATTAATAGTGACTATGAGTTCACCATTCAACTTCGGAAACACGAATATTCTCAAAACGTTTTTATTAATCAATCCATGTGACTAGTGGATCAAAATCTCACAATAGGTATGTCAACCCATAAAACATCACACGCATATCTAGTCGCTCCAACATGTGTGGTCCAGCTGGTCTTATTCCCAACTACACTCCTATGTATTTCTTCATACTGGCCTGCTACGCAGGATCCTCCCCTTCCAGCTCTGCAGGCCCTTCGGGTGGTGGCTTGGCCAGACGGCTCCTCGTGAGATGTCTATGTGGTTGGATTCAACTGGTTGATGGGATGTCTAATATTGGAAACATTTTTTAGAAGAGAATATATAGAGACCCGAAGCTTAACGTACATGTACATTACATTACTTTTGCGGAATACTTAGTACATAACAAAAACACACACACAAAGACCGTAATAGTTTAGTGTCTTTGGAAACTCGGAATATAATCATCTAATCGTGGTGAAAGATCTTCAACATATCCCATAAAGATATTCCTTTTTTTCTACCTAAAACCTTTCTTTATATACTGGGGAAAAGAAAACATAAAAGTGTGAGCTCAAATGCTCAGTAAGGGTAATCAAAATAAATATCAATCACATCATATTCATAAGAACATAACATTTTGGAAATCTTAATCTGCAAAACAGATCATAATATCATAACATGGGATAAATCATAGTAGTGAAATGTAATCCCAATAATCATAACTTAAAACATGAAACTTTGTTTCATACACACATAATCATAGAGAATCATTTCTTGTTAGTAAAAACTCATTTCCAAGACTATCTTAGTGGACAAAGTCCATTTCTGAACCGAGTTCACTCCTCATTTCAGTCCTGTTTCACTGAACCGGTATAACCTACCGTTCCAGCCATGTCTATCTCATGAGATATAAAATCTTTACCCAATGCATTGTAGGGATATATAGTTCCCACCCATCTCATAATGATACCATTTTTATGTGTGCCACAAAATCAGAAACCATACATCATAGCATAACCCATGTAATAAAAATGGGAATCTTAAACATCGTGACATCATAAAAAAATTCATATAAGATAAAGGAATTCATAAAAATGTAATTCCATCACAACATAATCAAATCAATGTAATAATAGGGATAGAAATAGAACCCTTTATTATCCTAGATGGAAAATAATTTTGATAAAACACTTGAACTCCATTCTTGAGGAAAATATCCTTTCTTCTTCAAAAACACTTTTCCTTTATTAACATGTCGTAAAATTCTAAACTAAAAGAATTTAATTAAAAATAAACTTGAAAACTTGTAAAGAATTATTCTTGGAAATAATGTTTTAAAAATCCATTCATGCCATATAAGTTAAAAAAACATTCTTCGTACTTTTGTCAGAAAAGTCAAAAAGTACCTCGTACGAAAAACGACAAAAGAGTCCTTTCATATCCTTTACTAAAAACTCACCGAAGGGTAAAATTTTATTTAAAAAATTTTATGTGGATGTAAATAATATTACATATTTAGGAAACATGGATGTGGATGATAAAATACACCCCA
This sequence comes from Viscum album, assembly GCA_963277665.1. Classification (NCBI taxonomy): domain Eukaryota; kingdom Viridiplantae; phylum Streptophyta; class Magnoliopsida; order Santalales; family Viscaceae; genus Viscum; species Viscum album. Next base: position 1,039,798,506 of record OY728146.1, read on the forward strand.
GTAAATACTAAAGTATAAAAAATTTCGGATAAAAATGAGATTCTGATATTTCCCTTACCTTAGGTCCGATTTGCTTCGTAAGTGTCCGAAACTCCTGTAAAATGATTTAAATAATGTCATTGACTTATTCCATAATCATACTCATTGTCAAGATATCATATATGGTTCACTTATGACTTTATATTACCTGTTATTTTGTAAATTCCATGTTAAAGAGCGTTTTGGGTAAAATCGTTTCATTTTTCATCCGTGTTTTGACTTTTAATTATTCATATGATTACTTATATCATGATTACATAAATCCAAAATGTATAACATTATTTATATATAATATATATTTAGAATATACATATATATAATGGATTGATAAATGGAAATAAATACACTGTTCATGGAGACGGTAGGCCGTACGTACGCATGAATGCTGTTTTCGTTTCCTTATTGAGTTGAATGGAATTAAGTAGAAGAAATACATATATATACACATAAATAAAGTATAATTATTATGTCATATATTTCGTGATTACTTATTATATATACTTTATAATCATTCATGAATGGTTAACGTGGAGAATGAATCTCATCGCGTCGTGGAGACGGTAGTCCGTACGTACGCACGAGCGATGATATCGTTCTCATGATCATTGAAATGTATTGAAGTGTATGTATACAATTTAAGAATCAATATCACTTTAAAAAAGTCATATATAGTAATTATTTACACCATTATACCCATCCAAGTAAGGTGGTGGTGGAAAATAGATTACACCACGGCGTGGAGACGGTATTTCGTACGTACGCACGCGCGGTGATTTCGTTTTCTGTAGGATGGATAGATGGTGAAATAGGGTTGTTTCATACTTATAATAATATATCTGTATATGAGTGATAATGATTTTATTACGTCATAATTAAACAACATAAGAAGAAGAAGTGGAAGAATAAATAAAGTTGAAAGAATCGGTAACAGACATTTACCTCTTCTTTGAAGCGCCTCTTTGAGATCTCCTTTTAGGGCACTAAAATTGGTCTTTGAGGAAGACCAAAACCTCTAGGATGTTTCTAGGGAAGTGGAGAAGAGAATTTTTCAGGGTTTTTCCGGGCATGAAGGCTCAATGTGGTGTGAGGAAGAGAGGGAGGAGGTGCCCTTTTATAAGGGAGGAGAGGGGCACCTTAGGAATAACTAAAAATACTATTTTATTATAAAGACAAATTCGGTTTCAAATAGCTCCAAATTGATTTATTTCGAATCTAAAGTGGGTATGGGTCTAAATAATCTCTTCCAATAGAATTTAGACAAGTTTAGGTTCCTATTTTAACCTTATCATTTAGATTTAGCATTATGTTAAATAATTTTACTTTTATCGTGTCTTCTTGTGTTCTTATACTATAATGTTAATAAACTTACTATAACCAGCCAAAATAACCCCAAGTTGTTATTATTAATATATATAACCTTATATAAGTCATTTTTCCGAACCTTATATTTTTAGGAATAAAATAACAATCAATAATATAATATTTGTTTTAAAAACTATTTTATGTCAATTTTGACACTATTTAGTAATTGATTTTTGTGAAACTTATAACAGAATGATTAGTTCAAAAAAAGTTAATTAAATCAATACTAACATGTCATACTAACCTAGAAAATCAATGGAATTTATAAAAAGTCTCAAATTATATTTATTTGGATATTTATAACATCAATTATTCTAATTTTTCACTATTATGGTAATTACTGCATCATCATTGTGTCGTAAATAAATTAATTTATCTAATGTCTAAAAATTATAAATAAAATAGAATTATGTAGTAAATCTTATTATCTTTCTAATTAATATTTACAATCGAATTTATCTTATGTATAACCCTATATTAAAAATGTTGTAGTAAATAAACTTTGATTTTAACTTTTTTAACTCTTCTTCGAATTAAATAATAATAAATGTCCTAATCTAATACAAGTGGGACTAAATGGTCATATTTTATTCGTAAGGTTGTTTTTGGTCGAATTAAACTTATCCAATAGAATTATGACATGTTTTAGGGTAATAATAATATCATTTTTACCCATAATTACCCTATTTACTTTTAACTGTGTTAAAAAAAAGTAAAAAGTTACTATTCACCAAAAATTATTTTCATCTCATTGAACCAAATTTTACTTAATGACATCAACCGTGTCTATGGGATTTTTGAAATTCTACTCACAAAAGCGGTAAAATTATGTTTTATGAAAAATTCATTTTTTTTAACTACCACTTAGTGGTTTCACTATTCATCAAAAAAAGAACGTTTCCAGAAAAATACCAAAAATTAGGCCTAAGATATATTTGATATTATGAATTCATAAATTATTTATATTTTACCAAATTAAAAACATATCAGTTTCATTAATTAATTTAAAAATTAATTCCCGTCGTCAAAACAAATAGCGTGTTCTTAAGAGATAATAACTATCAAAAGATTGACATTTGTTTATGTCTGGTTTAAATGTGAAATTACATCCAATGGCCAACATTGTATTAAATTGTAAAAATTTATTCTAAATATACTTTAAATCTACTCAAATTAATAATTTATCACTATTAATTATTTCAATTCAAAAGGTTGTTTTTAATTAAAATTTAGTAATTTTCACTATTCATCAGAAAATGAAAGTTATCCGAAAAGTACCAAAATTTCACCCTAAGATAATTTTGATATTCTGAATTCAAAAATGAAGTCCATTTTGAAAAATAAAGTTTAAAAAATTTCAAAAAGTGGTTATTACTATTCATAACATCTTGTTTTAATAATATTTTAATAGCATTTTGTTGTTTAGTGAAACTAGTTATTGTGTACTACACATGCTATTGAGGAAGGTCGTGATTGCGTGTAATGCAAGGAAAGTCAAGGATGTGTGTTGTGAAAGATCCTTTTGGTGTAGCGTACAAAACAATACATTAATGAAATTAAAAATAATATTTTTCATAAAATCTCGGGGTGTTACATTCTACCACCCTTCAAATGAATTTCGCCCTCGAAATTCGTTGGGGTTATAAATGGTTTACTCCTTGAATGTTTCTTTAATAGAAACCCACATTGTAAAAAGGAATAACAAAACCAATCTTTAAAAAAAAAATTATGAAACGTAACAGTTACCCAAATATACTAATCCCTGGGTTTCCACATAGATGAAAATATGGATATGGAAGAGAAATATAACCATCATGTTCTGATGGAGAGTGGTAGAGAACATGGCTATGGAAAAGTCAGCAATCACAAATCCATATATTTGTGATGATCTAAGGTACCATATGATTCATCGGATATGAGGGCACTAGGACAACATTTTTGGTTTTCAAGATCATTAAAAGAAATACTTACATGATTTTGGTACAATCTCACTATTGTTCGTTAATTGAACAATTTCCACTTCATCCCTTAATGAAATGAAGTTGAATTTGTTGTCCGTGATGTGTTAGCAGATCATGTGATAGAATGATGGGTCATTCCATCTGTCTCAAACAAAAGGTTATAAAAGTTATCAAAAATACATAAGTCCATCTATAGTGAGATTAATCATATATGCTTCCTAAAATGGACTTATACTTCATATATCATACTGCTTAATATAATAAAACTATTTTCTACTAAACAGGGACTTCCTGTAGGCCAGTGGTAGCCGATAAAGGCCAGTCGCACTTCGGTTTTGGGTTCGATTCCCACAGCCTTGTCCGACGCGATGGGTTGTCACCCGTCCTGCAGGTTGTCCTTTTTCTAAAACTACATTACTATATCATCCCATCAATAATATCGAAAAAAGGTTCTATCCTTAAACAATACTAACTTATGTCCAACATAATCCATTCCAATCTTTAGGCTTATCTAAAATACTTTGGTCCAAGCTCATATTATAAAGAAAATGATCACGTGAATGCCATCATTTATCCCCCATATATCATAAGATATATCTTGTTGGTCAAATTACAAACATGTGAATACCTTAATCATGTATTCTCTTGAAGAATGAATATCCATTGAACCTTAGTGAAAACATGAATGCAGTTAAAAGTTAACACTTTCCACATACCAAAATCCTCAAAATTCTATATCCTCAAACCATGATATCACTTAGTCCTTATATCAATCATGAGCTCATGAATACTATCAAACATATTAGATTCTCTTTATCCCTTCATTATGTGCATATCATCTGTTTTCCAAAAATATTTTAATCACTTTTCATGGTTACCGATGCCATAAAATTATTGAAAACCACAATAGACCAAAACATAAATATTCCAATATTCCATGATATTATATACAACATTATTCTAGAATCCAATTACATAAACACTTAATCATTCCACCACATCGTTTTCATATTCAACATCACCAATGGTGATCGCATATGACTTACCTTTGTCCTTTGACTTAAGTGGTTGCTCATGTCGATCATCACTAACCCTTGGATTAGGGCATTTATTAGCATAATGCCCCATTTCCTTGCACTTGAAGCATTGAAGTGTTGGTGGTGCATTCTCTGCAGTCTTTTCTTATTCACATCATTAGAAACCCTTTTTCCATTACTTCGACACTCAGCTGCTCGATGACCTTCTTTTCCACACTTAAAAAATTCTCTAGTCCCTTTAAGACAATCTCCACCATACTTCTTTCCACACTTTGAGCATAAGAAAACATTCATATTCTTTTCACCATTATTCTGAGATTTCTCCTTGAACTCCATCTTTCGTTTCTTGTCAAAACTATGAGATGGATAAGTAACACCAACTTCCATTTCTACCTTGATAGCACAACACACAATTTCTTCATAGCTACTGAAGTCTCTTATTGATAATGCCCTTCCAAGATTTGGTTTTAAGCCACTAAGAATCGATCAACTTTACTTTCAGGTTGGATGATAAATCCAGATGTATACCTTGAAATCCATGTAAAATTTGCTTCATATATACCAACAGATTCATCATCCTTTTGCTTTAGTTCAAGAAACTCCTTCTCCACCTTTGTTCAAAGAATACGAGTGAAGTACTTATTGAAAAATAAGTTCTTGAACTCGTCCCATTCCATGGACCCAATATCATATCTTGGCCCCGTATTCTTGATAAGATTCCACCATTCATCAGCTTCACCTTCCAAACGATATACTGCTAAGATGACTTTATCATGTTTCTAACATTGAAGAACTGAAGATATCTTTTCAGTGGTAATGATCTATTGTTCAGCAACAAGTGGATCAGAAGACCCACTGAAAGAAGGTGGACGTTGCCTCATGAAGGACTCAATAGAATATTGTTCCCTTCTCTTCTCATTTGGATGTCCAGAATGATTTATAGCTTGTGTAAGTATATCAATAATATTTTGCACTCCATCTCCTATAACATTTGTTTGTTTAGGAAGACAATCATTGCATTGTCCATTACCTTGATCAACACGGTTCCTTCGGGTTCCAGCCATCGTCTAAAACCCAAAAAGAATAGTGTGAGAGGCAAAAATCATGCTAGGGAAAACAATATAAGAATAGGGGAGTACCTTCAATATCTAACATCTTGGGTTACCGTAATTCTAGTACTATAACCTATATTTATACTTAACCTTAGGGACATCCCAAGACATACCTTAGAAATATCTCTAGGGATCTCACTAAATTTATCGCATCCTAGTTTCCAAAGGTTGACTAAACCTTTCCTCTGATACCAACTGTAGAGACCCGAAACTTAACGTACATGGACATTACATTACTTTTGCGGAATACTTAGTACATAAAAAAACACACACACAAGGACCGTAATAGGTTAGTGTCTTTGGAAACTCCGAATATAATCTTATAATCGTGGTGAAAGATCTTAAACATATCCCATAAAGATCTTCCTTTTTTTCTACCTAAAAACTTTCTTTATATCCTGGGGAAAAGAAAACATAAAAGGGTGAGATAAAATGCTCAGTAAGGGTAAACAAAAGAAATATCAATCACATCATATTCATAATAACATAACATTTTGGAAATCTTAACCTGCAAAACAGATCATAATATCATAACATGGGATAAATCATATTAGTGAAATGTAATTCCAATAATCATAACTAAAAACATGAAACTTTGTGGCATACACACATAATCATAGATAATCATTTCTTTTTAGTCAAGACTCATTGCGAAGACTATCTTAGTGGACAAAGTCCATTTCTGAACCGAGTTCACTCCTCGTTTCAGTCCTGTTTCACTGAACCAGTATGACCTACCATTCCAGCTATGTCTATCTCATGAGATATAAAATCTTTACCCAATTAATTGGAGGGAGATATAGGTCCCACCCATCTCATAATGATACCATTCTTATGTTTGCAACAAAATCAGAAACCATACATCATCGCATAACCCATGTAATAAAAATGGGAATCTTAAACATCGTGACATCATAAAAAAATTCATATAAGATAAAGGAATTAATAAAAATATAATTCCATCACAACATAATGAAATCAATGTAATAATAGGGATAGAAACAGAACCCTTTATTATCTTAGATGGAAAATGATTTTGATAAAACACTTGAACTCCATTCTTGAGGAAAATATCCTTTCTGCTTCAAAAACACTTTTCCTTTCTTAACATGTCGTACAATTATAAACTAAAAGAAGTTGATTAAAAATAAACATGAAAACTTGTAAAGGAAGATTCTTGAAAATAATGTTTTAAAAATCCATTCATGTCGTATAATTTAAAAAAACATTCTTCGTACTTTTGTCGGAAAAGTCAAAAAGTACCTTGTACGAAAAATGACAAAAGATTCCTTTCATATCCTTTCCTAAAAACTCACCAAAGGGTAAAATTTGATTTAAAAAATTGTATGTGGATGGAAATAATATTTATATATTGAGGAAACATGGATGTGGATAATAAAATACACCCCAGTAAATACTAAAGTATAAACAATCTCGGATAAAAATGAGATTGTGATATTTCCCTTACCTTAGGTCTGATTTGCTTCGTAAGTGTCCGAACCTCCTGTATAATGATTTAAATAATGTTATTGACTTATTCCATAATCATACTCATTGGTATGATATCATATATGGTTCACTTATGACTTTATATTACCCGTTCTTTTGTAAATTCCATGTTAAAGAGCGTTTTGGGTAAAATCGTTTCATTTTTCGTCCGTGTTTTGACTTGTAATTATTCATATGATTACTTAGATCATGATTAATTAAATAAATAATGTAGAACATTATTTATATATAATATATATTCAGAATATAAATATATATAATGGATTGATAAATGGAAAGAAATACACCGTTCATGGAGACGGTAGGCCATACGTACGCATGAACGTTGTTTTCGTTTCTTTATTGAGTTGAATAGAATTAAGTAGATGAAATACATATATATACACATAAATCCAGTATCATTATTATGTCATATATTTCATGATTACTTATTATATATACTTTATAATCATTCATTAATGGTTAACGTGGAGAATGAATCTCATCGCGTCGTGGAGACGGTAGTCCGTACGTACGCACGAGCGATGATATCATTCTCATGATCGTTGACTTTTATTGGAGTGTATGTATACTATTTCAGAATAAATATCACTTTACAATAGTCAAATATAGTAATTATTTACACCATTATACCCATCCAAGTAAGGTGGTGGTGGAAAATAGATTACACCATGGCGTGGAGACGGTATTCCGTACATACGCATGCGCGAGGACTTCGTTTTCCGTAGGATGGATAGATGGTGAAATAGGGTTGTTTCATACTTATAATAACATATCAGTATATGATTGATACTGATGTTATTACTTCATAATGAAACAACCTAAGAAGAAGAAGTGGAAGAAGAAATAATGTTGAAAGAATCGGTAACAGACATTTACCTCTTCTTTCAAGCGCCTCTTTGAGATCTCCTTTTAGGGCACTAAAATTGGTCTTTGAGGAAGACCAGAACCTCTAGGATTTTTCTAGGGAATTGGAGAAGAGAATTTGGCAGGGTTTGGCCGATCATGAATGCTCAATGTTTTGTGAGGAAGAGAGGGAGGAGGTGCCCTTTTATAAGGGAGGAGAGGGGCACCTTTGGAATAACTAAAAATATTATTTTATTATAAAGCCAAATTCGGTTTTAAATAGCTCCAAATTGATTTATTTCGAAGATAAGATAGGTAGGGGTCGCAATAATATCATCCAATATAATTTAGACAAGTTTAGGTTCCTATTTTAACCTTATCATTTAGATTTAACAATAAGTTAAATAATTTTACTTTTACCGTGTCTTCTTGTGTTCTTATACTATAAGGTTAATAAACTTACTATAAGCTGCCCAATGAACCCCAAGTTGTTTATTATTAATATATATAACCTTATCTAAGTCATTTGGATGAGCCTTTGATTTTTAGGAATAAAATAACAATTAATGATATAATTTTGTTTTAAAAAATATTTTATGTCAATTTTGACACTATTTAGTAATTGATTTTTGTGAAAATCATAACAAAATTATTAGTTCCAAAAAAGTTAATTAAATCAATACTAACATGTCATATTAACATATAAAATTAGTGTAATTCATAAAAAGTCTCAAATTATATTTATTTGGGTATTTATAATATCAATTATTCTAATTTTTCACTACTATGGTAATTACTGCATCATCATTGTGTCATTAATAAATTAAATTATTTAATTTCTAAAAATTATAAATAAAATATCATTATGTGGGAAATCTTATTAGATTTATAATTAATATTTACAATCAAATTTATCTTATGTATAACCCTATATTAAAAATGTTGTAGTAAATAAACTTTGATTTTAACTCTTTTAACTCTTCTTTGAATTAAATAATAATAAATGTCCTAATCTAATCCAAGTGGGCCTAAATGGTCATATTTTATTCCGAAGGTTGTTTTTGGACGAATTACACTTATCCAATAGAATTAGGACATGTTTTAGGGTAATAATAATATCATTTTTACCCTTAATTACCCTATTTACTTTTAACCGTGGTAAAAAAAAGTAAAAAGTTACTATTCACCAAAAATTATTTTCATCTCATTGAACCACATTTTACTTACTGACATCAACCGTGTCTCTGGGATTCTTGAAATTACACTCACAAAAGCGGTAAAATTATGTTTTATGAAAAATTCATTTTTTTAACTACCACTTAGTGGTTTCACTATTCATCAAAAAATGAAAGTTTCCAGAAAAATACCAAAAATTTGGCCTAAGATATATTTGATATTATGAATTCAAAAATGATGTCTATTTTACCAAATTCAAAACATATAATTTTCATTAATTAATTTAAAAATTAATTCCCGTCGTCAAAACAAATAGCGTGTTCTTAAGAGATAATAACTATCAAAAGATTGACATTATTTATGTCTGGTTTAAATGTGAAATTACATCCAATGACCAACATTATATTAAATTGTAAAAATATATTCTAAATATACATTAAAAATACTTAAATTAATAATTTATCACTATTAATTATTTCGATTAAAAAGGTTGTTTTTAATTAAAATTTAGTAATTTTCACTATTCATCAGAAAATGAAAGTTATCCGAAAAGTACCAAAATTTCACCCTAAGCTAATTTCGATATTCTGAATCCAAAAATGAAGTCCATTTTGAAAAATAATGTTTACAAAATTTCAAAAAGTGGTTATTACTATTCATAACGGCTCGTTTTAATAATATTTTAATAGCATATTGTTGTTTAGTGAAACTCGTTATTGCGTACTACACATGCTATTGAGGAAGGTCGCGATTGCGTGTAATGCAAGGCAAGTCAAGGATGCGTGTTGTGCAAGCTCCTTTTGGTGTAGCGTACAGCACAAGACATTAATGAAATTAAAAATAAAATTTTTCATAAATTCTCGGTGTGTTACAGAATAATTATAAAATTACTTAGTAATGATCAACAAAATAATAAGATAAATACCAACGTCAAGTTACTAAATAATATATTAATTTTAAATCATTTTAATTACATATTCAATATTTCATACATTTTAGTAAAACAATGTATTTTATGGGATTATTCATTAAAACCAATTGAAAATTATATGCATGTGATTTAAAATATACTTGAAAATATAAGTGTGTTAAATACTCCCACACTATAACTATTCATGTTTTTAAGAATTGAATATCAAAATTTAAAATTAGAGGGAATCAATTCAACCAATATTTTAATTTCAAGGAAATCAAATAAAAAATAGTAAATGGTATATCAAAATTTCATGTTCCACACAAAATATTAATTCAATTTCAAACAATTCCAAGGGTCAATAAATACCTGAATTTTAATTTTTTCCTTTTGAGAATGTTAGATAATCTCATTTCATTCAATCAAGTTCCTCAATTTATTATTATTAATAATACCATATCATGATTTACCTTATATTTCTAACTTTTCACTCACCACTCATGATACAAATTCAATTAGATTTATACTCATATCATGAGAGAATTCTTCTTATCCATTATCTTGCAACGAAACTACTTTTTCTAATTTATAAGGAAAAAAGGCACATAAAACCATGGGCACATGTAATAATGGTTCAAATAAATATGAAAGCCAATTTTGTAAAAAATTGATGTCTAAAAATTAAGTCCCGAATGGTATGTATCTATCTAAATTAAAATGCATGATATCAAAAGTAAAAGTTCAATGAAATTATCCACTTCAAATTTTGACAACACCAACTTCCCAAGATTGAAGTAAAGGTCATGACTTATGAAATAATAATGAATTATGTTTACCCTTTTGAATTTTATCTACTTTTAAACATATGTTTCAACATAATTTTTCATTTTTTTAATTTTGTTTACAATGAAGTGCACATCCACCACCATACCACATTTGATGAAAATTAGCAGTCCAGTAATGTTGATTTTTTATTCTTCTAAGTCAAATCACATACTTATTTTTTTAATTTTTTCTTTCAATAGGGGAAAATAATAATGTATAATGGATAAATCATGAAGATTTATTAATAAACACACTTTTCACTATTTTACTTTTTACTTACAATTTATTTCACCCCATTCACCATGACCGCAAGACACCTACACTTAAACATTAAAAAATCATTAAAATACCAGGAGAAGGTAAATAATTATTGAAACTTTCTTTAAATATGCCTCATCCCTAAAAAGGTCATTCATGGTATCTATTGGATAATCATGGATTAGCGTATAAGGTGTTATCAAGGATAAGGTATTATTAAAATAAGTGCATCTTTCATTTTAATTTTTTCACACTAATAGCTTCGAAAAATTCTAATGATAGTCCTAGCTAGTTTCATATCTCAAGATTAGTCAAGAAATACGCTTACGATAAAAAAACTATTTATTATAAAAATACTATTAGTAATGGGACATTTTATTTGAAAGAACTCTAATGGAATGACTATTAAAAATAATAATTTCACATAAGTTTTATAAATTCAATGCATTAAAATGGTAGGGAAATTTCATTTACATGAATCATCTAATTCCCTTGAATAATGAGTCCTCCTTTTAATATCAATACTTTAATCTAATTATTTAATATTCCACCATACTCATTCAATCTCAATATCATTGAAATGTAAACATTGAATCATAGGGTTCATAATAAAGTCATTTATCCTATATATGTCAAGTAAATCATTTATTAATGTACGGTCATGCAATTCTCAATTTTAAAGCTCGGAATAGGTTTTTAGAAAAAAATATCTGCACCGTGTAGCTTTGTAGGGGGAAAATCTAGCCGATCAGCAATGCAAGGTGGGGAGCTAGGTGATCAATGATACAGAAGCTAGGGGAGGGGTAGCTCTTGTGGGTTTGGCCTATGGGTCATGTATTGGGAATAGTGTTCTTCTGGGCCTTCGGGCCATGTATTGTGAGTCCTGTTGGGCGTTGTGCCTTGGGCCTATGGGTCATGTACGGGTTCCCCTTCATCCCTTAAAAGACGGATTATCTATAATAAAATAAAAAATAAGGCCTTCGGGCCATTCGGGCTATTGTTGAGGAACAATATAAGGATATATTATACCATATCTATCCCCTTTATAGTTACGTATATCTTTCATGGTGGGGATAATATTTTGTATAGATCACCCTTTTTTATGGATACTACTTGTGAAACCTCATCCTTCTTGTCTAGTGATTGATCAATATATGCAGTATAAATTGAATTTTCAAACTATATTTTAAAATGTATTTTAAATTATATAGAATTTAAAATTTTAAAATTGAAATCAGAATTATATCTTCAATATGATAATCAACTATCTTATTCTCCTCTGGGTCAGACACATGGATTTGCTCAGGTGATTCCTTTAATTAAAGTTCAATTAGTGTTATAAATTTAATGTGTTACTTAGAAGTTTCATGTAGTTTTTCATTATATTCCTCTAAAAAATATAGATTGAATGAATCTAAAAATTCAAATAAATGGGATTTAATACTTAATTTAAATTGAATACTATCAAATGAGATATACTTTAATATAATATCAACACCACCTGTCAATTTAGCTTTAATATCTTCTTTAGTAGTGAGTGACTCTTGAAGTTAGATAATAACTAATTGAAGTACATAGTCAATATACTCCATATTTAACTCAAATCCCACCACATTGGTGCCTTTATCCAATTGCGTTCTTAATTATTGGTATAGGGGTGATGGTGACTCTTCTTTTTTGGTGGGGAGAACAATTTTCATTTCATCATCTACCTAGTTACTCAAAATTTCTTCATGATCTTGTTGATATCACATGTTTACATCAGTATATGAGTCCTCATCATCAAGTTATAGCTCTTCATGGTATGTATGGATCTGATCCATGGGTGGGTTGGGATATGGATACTCCTCAAACATGGCCTCAACTTCATTTGTGTCTTCGGAGAAAGTGGGGATCTCTAATGGTACCTCCCTTGTGGAATTAAATCTTTGATAATTATTTTATACTTCAATTTCTATTTAAATCAATTCCAGAAGTGAAAATATAGTCTCTTAGCCATTAATAATATTCTTGATTAGGTGACTGAGATTTCTAGCACTTTGTTGGAGGGCCTCCTCAGAAACGTGAAACCCTTTCTCTTAGTCTTGTACCCTTGAGTAATTTTTCCATGCACAAAGGTATGTTATGTTTAGATAGATCATTGAAAAATAGAATAGTATTATTTTTTATTATTTTTAGTCTTAGATAATTGTGAAAACATATTTTCAATGTAATGAAAAAATTAAATAACACTTATTATATCTTTTAAAATGGTGCCTATTTTGACTCATGTCTATTATAGGGCGTGGAAAAAGAAAATTTGTAAATTTTTTCATGTTCAGCCCAATTGTTGAAGAGGGTCATCTCACTTGATCATATTCATAGTTTGTTCACATAATAATTCAAATTCATATATAACAATTTTTTTTAAATTTTTCAAAAATTATAGAATTTGATGAAATAAATGAAATGATAAAATATAATAATACGGAATTCAAGATAGTAAAGAAATAACTTTACCTTTGTGGTCTATTTTATGGATTCCATCATTCTTCATTGTTTATTTATTTTTAGTTTGATAATATAAATCTAGAATCCCATGAATAAATTAATATCCTTTTATTTTTTAGGTGTGAAATATTTAATAGTTAATCAATATAAATTACACCATCTAGTGTGATAAAGGTTGATGGAAAAACTCAATTGAGAGTAGTGCACCTTCTAGGATCCAGATCCCTTAGTTTTTGTTTCATTTCTTTATTGATTAACTTCAACATATTAATATCATATATACCAAATAAGAGAGTGAATGTATTTAGATAAAATCATAGAATTGATTATGATTTTAATGACATGGGGTAAAATCTCCATGCTCATGAACTTCACCTTTTCTCACCGCAATCATAAATAAAACATTATAATTTAGTTATTGAATTATTTAAAAAAACCACTCCACCCACCCCCCCCCCCCAGCCAAAGCTCAGGTTATCCTCTCATTATAGCGGGTAAGAGGTCATGGAAGAAAGATGAAAAAGAAGAGAAAAAAAATCAATCGAATAAATTAAAAAAATATAATGAAAATAATGAGAATTAAAAAAAATGGATGATAGAGAAAGAATATTGAGAGAGTAAAAAATAAAATGGAATAAGGATGAAATTAAAATAGAATGATTTAATGCTAAATGTAGTAGAATAATAATAAAGATAACACATTGTATTAGTTAAAAAACATGAGTTACATGGTAAAAATAAACTAAAATACACTATATAAAAATTGAAAAAGAAAAATGAAAATATTTATTATGATGCATGGTTCCAACAATGGCATCCCCTGGACTAGAATCTACTTCCTTCTGAAGCTACTCAATCAATTTATAAAGGGAGGGTTTCCTTCAGCCTTCCACATTCAAACAATAACTTCATTAATTTTGTTCTTATTTGAATTTTTTTTCAAGATATGTCACATATAAATAATTAAAATTATTAGTATTCTATTTTTGAGTCTGGAATAAACTTGGAAATTGAAAAATCTAGTAGGGTAATTTACTTTTCATGTGTATGGTGCATGAATTAGAGGTTCTCAAAAGGATATAGAAGTGGCAGTTAGTGAAGAAAATTGGTGAAAGTGGTCCTTTTCCAGAATAGAGGTTCGTTTATTTATGTGTGTGGTGTTTTACCTTTATAAAGTAAGATCATGGAGTTCATATATGGCCCTAGAGGTCTTCTATGGATGTTTTCGGCTTCGTTGATGGAAGTATAGCTCATGAAAGATCTCTCTAATGGCAGTCAAGGAAATTTTCTATCATTGAATATGGTGGTGGTCATGCACGAAGGTAGTGACAACATCAAAGGTGGTGGTGCATAAATTTCCATGCACTATGAGAGGAACCAATGAGTAGAACAACATTATTCATTAAATATTAATAGTAATTTTGAGACCACCATCCTACAACAAAGACACAATGTCTCTCCAAGTGTGTTTATTAATCATTCCATATGACAAGTGGCTTAAAATATCAAAATGTCATCAAGATACTATAAAAAATCATACTCACATATCGGTCCATGCCTACACACATATCATGTGCGGACATAGGACTAACTAAACACCCCTAGGTTTCTCCCCACATACCTGTTGCACGAGCTACTCCCATGTTGACTCTTCTTTCCCTCCTAGTGGTGTATTTTCTAGCTGACCCCTATTGTTCTAGCTAAGAGGTTGGCTGACACTTGTCAATAGGATTTCTATGCTTGTCCAAAACATTTAGCTGAATATCCTTATAAAATTACTTAAAAAAGATCAACATAAAAATATAATAAATGCAACATCAAATACCTAAAACAATTTATTCATTTTAAATAATATTAATTATATATTCAATATTTCTCCTTTTTACAAAAAAAAACATTTTATGGGATTATTCATTAAAATATTTTAAAACATATAAGAATATTTTTAAATTTTGAATTAAAATATGAATGTGTTAGCACTCTAGTACCTTTAAATAAGGAATGCACATTATGGATGTAATAACTATATTTATTTTAATTGATATTTAATGAAATTAGGTAAATATATTGAGGATATTGTTGGAACCAAATTTATTCTTTGCTAGAAAAGGAAAATGGTATGTGTTTGTTTTCAATCCTTTAATAGATGATCAGAGATATTTCAAGGAAATGGATCTTACTGGTCAAACAGTAAGAAGCTTTCAAGGTGACATCTTTTCCCTTCACCAAATGTATTCCTTTATAATAAACTTGTTGTTTTTATGGAAAATTCCTGGATTTTTCAAAGACTCGCATGGGAATTTCTAAGAAATGAAGCATGATGGTTTGAGACGGCGTTTCTTTGCGATTTTGACGAGCATCGTGTATAGAAAAGATAAAGATCCTTTTATTGGTTCTTTGTAGTGATGCGAAGGATTTTGATGGAGAGTTCCGCAGTTACGATGAACTATGTGAAATAGAAATTTCAGCAGAGCATCGTGAGATGAAGGAAGCATCATGAAGACATTTTGAATGATCCTAATTTTTCACCTGTAGAAGTGGAGCTCCGTGATCAACCACTCTTACAAATAAGAGGCCACCCCTCTTTATTCTGGATGATTTTTGAGAGATAAAATATGTTCTCATTATGACTTCATGAAGAAAGGGGTGCTTAGTGATGCATTTTGTCATAAAGAAGCTTGTGCTTTGCGAAGAGACTTCCAAATTCCTAAATAAGGTTTCTCCTTTTATGGAATATTAGGATCGCAAAGATAGGGGGTTCCTCGTTGGCTCAGTATGCTTCGCGAAGGGTTTTTCACCATGAGTCATTGAGATTCATGAGTTTAGTTTCTCTTCAATGCAGTGAGCTTCGTGAAGGGTTGAGCAATGTGAAGGGGAATTGTGAAGTGTTTTTTATTATTAGTGTCGAGAGGACATGGATTTCAGTGAGAATCTAATCAGGTTCTTGATGCAAGTTGTGTCTCATGCTGTATAGAGAAAAATACTCCAATGAAAATCTATTGATATGACCTTCAAGTCGATGGACTGAGTTATACTTATGGTTCAACAGTGAGCTAGAGGGAATTTTCGGAAGTGTTTTGAGGGAAGTAGTGAGTCATCCCTGAACTATAGTAAAAGCAGAGTGTCTGGCATAGAGTGAGTGTGAATAAACTCGTATACTCCACAACTAGTGAATATTAGTGGACTTATATATGACCGACACACTGTTAGCGTATGCTCCCTTGATATAGCCCATTGTAGTTAAAAAAGTAAAGTGATGTTTCAACTCCATGAATTCATTGGTCTGACAAATTTTACAGGTTCCTACCAATGTGGGAACAATATCCACAACTTTAAGAAGAAAAATACGACACCCTGATTCACTACTCCCCCTCAAGGTGTTATGGAATCCTTCATGTGTTATCAGATCAAGGATACTAGTGTTTGATTTGTCTTACTATCATGGAGAATTCATCCAATGTTAAGAGAGTCCCCCTCATTGATGGATGTAATATTCAAATCTATTAGAACAGAATGATATATCATCTAAGATCTCTTGGAATGGAAGTTATCTTTTATAATGTGAAAGTAATACAAGTTACTGATCTAACAAGTCATTCTATGACCGATGCAAACCGGACAATTCTTGATACAGATGATAAAGTACAGAATGATCTCACTACAGTTCTTTCTAATCAGATCTATCTAAAGACGATGAGCTATAACTCAGCCAAGTCCAAGTGGGATAAACCTGAAAATATTTAATAAGGAGATATCATAGTGATGTAGGTGTAACTACAAGTCTTGCACAATAGGTTTATTGATATGAAGATGCATCCACGTGAGAATGCAAACTCCTTCTTCAATCTAATTACTGAAGTGGTTAGAGTCATTCTAGGATTATGTGAAGATATCAAATACATTGACATTGTGAAGATAATACTAAGAATACCTCCACCACTTTACAATGCTAAGGTGTCAGTTCTTGAAGAAAGAGATATTTCCAAACATTCTCTGGATGATCTGTTGAGCATCCATGTGGAATATGAAAATAGAGTCAACCAGATGATTCTACAACTCGTATGAGCAAAGAAATGGAATTCAAATCCATTGAAAAACTGAAAATTTCAATATATAGTGGTGTTAAGTATGATGAGAAAAGATAAATTATTTCTCTCATTTACAAGAGGTTTCAAAAGGGAAAAGGAAAGTTTAAATGGAAATTACCTATATCTTGCTTCTGTCATGGAAAAGTTGGCCACATTGCCTCTCAGTGCTCAAATAAGATTGACGATGAAGAAAGTAAAGATGAACACAATGAGAAGCCTCAGAAAAGGTTTTCCAAAAGGAGAGACATAAAATATAGAAAGAAATTACAGAAGAATATTTTTTTTCTTTGAAGAGGAAGATGATGATAATGAATTATTTGAAGAAGAAGAACCGGAATTTAAAACAGGAAACCATGAATCCATGATTGATACCGTTGGAAGGTTAGAACCATCCGCAGATAAAGATATATATAACCAGTTGACAACTTCTATCAATTCTCATTTATAACAAAAGGAAGATTTTGGTTAGATTCAGAATAATTGTAAGAGATGCAATATGTGGAAAGAAATGGTGGAAGAATCATCAGAATATGTTGATAAGCTTGAAGCTAGAATTGAACAACTAGAAGAACTAATGAATGTTAAATCTTAAATTTTTGAAAAGACATATCATGTAGTGGAACTAAAACTCAGAATATAATAATAGGAAAAGTCCATCAATGACCTTACCTTGTGACTAGTATAGAAGTCCAAAAATTTTTAGTGACTCGAAAGAGAAGTTGTTACTCATAGGAGGAGGCTCAAAAGTGAATGAAGTTCAACAAAAGTAAATAATAAAATAAAATTTGTTAGCTTCTCAGATGCTCACCTTCTTTATAGCGCAACACGAGGTTATAATGGAGTTGAAAATATTTTTAATGATCAGAGACCCACACACATGATAAACAGTGGAATCGATTGTGATGTTGAAATATCAAGTGTTGCAAATAAAGTGGTCCAGAATAATGGAAAGGTGAAAGTTGATCATGTTGAAAATCACTAAAAGTGATGAAAAAAGACCATTAAATCAAACAGAAATGATAACATAATACTTTCCTCAATCTTCTAGAAATGATAGTCATTCAAATATTTTTCCCAAGGAAGAGCTCATGAGGGCCAATGGAAGTGAGATGACATTTTATCTCATGAAGTGTCAGTTTTGTGGATGTCTGTGTCATACTATGTCATACTGTGAAGAGGCAAGGATCTATCTAAATGTGGGAGATCTATGAGTTCAATAGAGGTGAAAAAACTCATATCCATCCTATTATAGATTAATCAATTTTTATGGATATTGTTTTTATTGTTCTAACTTTGGTCATAAGGTTGTTTATTGCAGGTCGATGAGGAACATGGAAACCTCATACTAAAGCATGATACTAGTAAAATCTTGTCAACAAGAAAGCGTTTCTCTTTCAAATGGGTTTTCTTATCTGGGAGAAGACATTGATTATGAATAACCCATGAACAAAAAAGAGAGAATTGAAAGGCCATCAGTGTCCTTCACTTAATCCAATGTCTCATGGAAGGAAAATAAGAAAATTGAAAAATCCAATCTTATAGAGGAAACCCTCAAAGCTAAAAAAAGTAGTATCACCTAGATTCTGGATAGCAGTTGTTCATCACATATGACATGTAATGCATACTTGTTGATGAATTTCAAGAGGAAGGTTGATGGAACAGTACATTTTGGTAATGATAGAGCTCTGAAAATCAATGGTAGTGGAATTACTGAACTTGTTAATGGAGATCTAAATAAAACTGATGTCCTTTATGTGGATAGACTATGTCATAATCTCCTCAGCACGAGTCAACTCTGTGTCTCAGGACTTATAGTTAAATTTAATCAGAATGATTTCACTATTAAGGGAAAGATAGGAAATTCACTCATGAAAGGATGTAGAACAAAAGGCAACCTGTATCAGGTTGATTATAAAGAAAACATTTACTACATGATTGTTGAAGAAGAAAATAACATGTGGCATCAGAGACTGAGGCACATCAATCAGAAAGAAATGGAGAAGATATCAAAACTGAAAATTTTCATAGATATTCCCAACCTGAAGTGTGAAAAATAAAAATCTTGTGATGCTTGTATTCGAGGGAAGTTGGTCTATGGTTCATAACGTCCAAAGAAGAAAAGGGCATCACATATTCCTGATCTCATTCATACATACATATGTGGCCCGATAATGTTTCTAGAACTCATGAATAAATGTACTTCGTTATTTTGATAAATGATTATAGTATAATGGCATGCGTGATGGTTAAACACAAGAAATGACAAGTGCTTGACTGCATGAAAACATATCTTCGAATCTCTATGAATGATACTGAATGAACAATCAAAGTATTGTGATCTGACAATAGAGGGGAATAAACTTCCATTGAATTTGAAAATTACCTAGAGAAGCACGGGATAAACATGAGGTACCTATTGTGAGAACTCCACAACAATATAAAGTTGTTGAGAATAGGAATCGACTGGTGAACAACATGGAAATAACTATGATGATTGAGAGTCGTATTCCATGAAATTACTGGAAAGAGGTCATTCAAGTTGTGGTGTATATTAGAAATTGAACCGGTATTTATATGTGTGATACAAAGACACCATTTGAATTATGGCATGTAAGGAATCCCTCTTTGAAATACTGTAGTGTTTTTGGAAGAAAATGCTTCATCCAGAACAAAGAAGAAAACTAAGGGAAGTATGGTTAAAATTCAGATGAAGTAATTTTCCTTGGATACTCAATGAATAGAAAATCCTATAAGTGTTTCAACATGCTCTTAGGAAGGAATTTTGAAGTAAGAGATATTAATATCATTGAAGAGAAAACCACAAATTCATCAAGTATTTCATACGATGATGTGATAGAAAGTGAGGACGATAGTGACCATGGACTAAATGAAAATATAGAAATAGAGGGAGGTTTACAAAACACTCAGAATTCACATCATGATGTTGAAATCAAAGAATAATTTTAAGAGGAAACCATGGAAGGAGAGAATTTTATTGAACCTCACAAGAGAAGTATAAGAGATGATATTGATCCATCTAATATAATTAGGGATAGAAGTGCACCCACTAAAACAAAGAGAATGAACAATAATGCACAATATGAATTCTTATCTATTGTTGAACCATCCTAATTTGAAGAAGCTTCCATGGATGAATCATGGGTAAAATCTATCAATGAAGAGTTAGATCAGTTTGACAAGAATCATACATGAGATCTATTCAAGATACTCTAAAGGTTGAAATGTTATTGGTACAAAGTGGAACTTCACGAATAGTTGTGATGAGCATGGAAGTGTTATCAGAAACAATAAATGACTGGTATGTAAAGGATACTCCAAGATTGAAGGTTTCGATGTTCAAGAAACCTTTTCTCCAGTGGCTAGAATAGATTTAATAAAGATTTTTCAAGACATGGAAATCCAAATATGATATAAATTATATCAAATGGATGTTAAGACAACATTCTTGATTAATGTTCTCAATGAATAGGTCAACATTGAACAACCAGTGGGTTTTCCTCTTGGTACTGATGAAATAAAGGTTTGAAAACTAAAGAAAGTACTATATGGATTGAAATAGGAACCACGGGCATGGTACACTCAGTTAGATTCTTATCTACAAAAGCTTGTATTCAAAATAGAAGGAGTGGATCACAACCACTATGTTAAATTTTTTAACTAGATCGGTTCATGGTATTGGTATATGTGGATGATATTATTTTTGGTGGAAGAAAGTAGGGATCAGTGGATGAATTCTCCAATCACATGAAATCAGAATTTGAAATGTCCATGATTGGTGAACTCATATATTTCCTAGGGATGAATGTAATTCAAAATACTAATTATACATTCATTTCTCAAGAAAAGTATTCAAGGGAGCTGCTAAATAAATTTAATATGCATGACTCCAAACCAATGTAAACTACAGTTGAAGATGGAACAAAACTTGGAAGTCATGAGGATAGGAAATATGTAGATCCCACGAAGTATAGAAGGATTATTGGGATCTTATTATACCAGACAGCGACATGGCTGGAAATTATATTTTCAACAAGAATAGTGACCCACTTTCACAGTAATCCGAATGAAGAACATATGGGAGTAGTGAGAATTATCATGAGGTATATTAAAGTTAATCAAAATTATGTCTTTTACTTTTCTGCAGGTAGAGACAATGAATTATCATAATTTTTTATGATGACTAGGCTAGAGAGGTAGTTGACAGAAATTCCACCAGTGGTGGAGCATTCTATATTAGGAAGAAATGTCTTGGCAGGTTCAGCAAGAAACAAGAAAGTACTTCTTTGTTTTCTGCTAAATTTGTGTATATCTCTGATATAAAGGCATGCACTCAGTTACTTTAGATGAAGCAGCAACTAACTAACATCAGTGATGAGGTGAAATAACCAATGGTTGTCTTCTGTGATAATAAGAGTGAAATTAATTTCTCAAAGGATCATTTTCAGCACTCTCATACAAAACATATTCAAATCTGATATCACATCATCAAGGAAATAGTTGAACAAGGAATGATTAGAATGGATCATGTGGGAAATTAAAAAAAGTGGTTGATATCCTGACCAAGACACTATCAGAAGCTATGTTTGAGAAACATCGGTTGAACCTCACTGTTCATCCACCTCCTAGTGCATAAGGAGGTTACAGAATTCCCCTCTCCCAAAAAGTTTTTAACAGTGTTAATCTGTTTGTTAAATTTTTGCAAGTTTATAGGGGAGATATGATCCAGGGATAGTCTATTCTGAGCTCTAAAATGTTTAAATCACAGTCTATGGGTTTATTTCCAATGTGGATGAAATGACTAAATTTCATCAATGTGGAAATATGGAGAATCTCTTTTCAAGAGAGATTTCATTTGAACACACGAGAATATATTTCATGTCTTCCCTCTTTTTTTATACATTGATCACTACTCACGTGTATATAGAGTGGTGGATGAGTTGTTTCTTAAAGTTTCTAGTTTTGATAGTAGTCATCTCATCAGTGAATTTGTCTAGAGATTTCCAACAAACCCAAAGGGGTGATTATTGGAACCAAGGTTGTTCTTTTCTAGAAAAGGAGAATGGTTTGTGTTTTTTGTTGATCACTTAATAGATTATTAGGGATATTTCAAGTAAATGGATCATACAGGTCAAACAGTAAGAAACTTTGAGGGTGACGTCGTTTCCTAGTGTTTTCCAAAGTTTTGGGGTAAAAATTTTAATGATTGGAAAGTATTGTAAAAAGAGGTTTTTATTTAAGGCCATATGAAAATATAGAAAAAGAAGGATTTTATGAAGATATAAATCATGAAGTGGAATTCGTAGAGATTATAATATTTGAGGTGATGTGATCTGCGATTCTGATAGATTGATCTTGGAACTTCATGAATTTTATTCCATTAGAGTCAACTTGTTATTTTTATGGAAAAGGAATTGATTTTGTGAAGACTAACAAGGGAATTTTGAAGAAATCAAGCATCATAGTTTGAGACGGTGTTTCATTGTGATTATGACGAGCATCATGAACAGTGAAGGTAAGGATCACTACAGTAGTATTTTGCGGTGATGCGAAGGCTTTTGACAGGGATCTCTGTAGTTACGGCGAGCGATGTGAATAAAAAATTTCATTAGAGCATCGCGAGTTGGAGGACGTGTTGAGAAGATGTTTTGACCAATCTGTATTTTGCACCTGAAGAAGAGGAGATCTACGATCTACCATGCCTATAAATCAGAGGCCACCCCTCTTCACTATGGATGATTTTTGAGAGAGAAAATATTTTTTTGTTGTGACTTCGCGAAGAAAGGGGTGCTCCGTCAAGTAGGTAGTCATAAATAAGCTTTTGCTTTGTGAAGAGACTTTTAATGTCCTGAAAATGGTTTTTTTTCTTAAAGTGTATGTATTTTGGGAATATAGGGGTTTCGCATTGGATTAGTGAATTTTGCGAAGGGTTATGCACTACGTGGATGTGAGCTTCGTGAGGTTGGTTGATCTGTGAGGCAGTGAGCTTCATGAAGGATTGTGTACAGTGAGGCAGTGAGCTTTGCGAATGGTTGAGCATTGCGAATTGGCATTGTGAAGGGTTGTTTTTATTTTCAGTGTAGACTGGTTAGGGATTTTAGTGATCATCTACCATTTCCTTGATGAAAGTAGTGTCTTATATTGGATAGTGAAAATACACCATTTCCAATCTATTGAAGAGACCTTAAAGTCGATAAACTGAGTTAGACTTATTGCATAGTAGTGATCATGAAGGAATTTTTGGAAGTGTTCTGAGGGAAGTGGTGAGTCATCGCTGAACATTTGTAATGTTAGTGTGTCTGGCATAGATTTACTGTGACCGAACTCTTGTACTCCCTAGCTAGTGATCATTAGTGGACTTAGGAATGACCGACACATTGTCGGTGTATGCTCCATAGATGTAGCCATTTGCGGTGAACCAAGTAAAAGTGATGTTTCATCTACCTGATTTATTTTTTTATTCATTTTATAAGTTCCTACCTACATGGGAATAAGATCTACAATTTTAAGAAGAAAAATTTGGCACCCTGGTTCTCCCCGCCCCTCTCACGGTGTTCTGAGTTCTTTCAAATGATCATTAACCAAATTTGATTGATGAGTTCCAAAGAAATATTTTTCTATGTAATATGAGGTTAGGTGAATTTTCTATCCTGAAGAGAATATGTATCTAGTAGGAAAGATAAATATGAAACATGGATATCATTACAAAGAAAAGGAATCTATTTTGGAATTGGATACACACATTACCCATATCTATGAATGGTTTGTTATAAATCAAACACTAAAACCATGAATTTTTGAATATTAGAAGTAGATATTCAAAAGGGGATTAGAGCTCTCAAGTATAATACTTACCAAGGTTAATATATTATGTAATTTTCAAAGGGATTAGAGGCAGATAATAGTTTGTGACTGCATATAAAAAATACATGCTTCAAACATCACATATTATTTTGAAATAACAAGAATCAATCCACACATAGTTCTCATTTAGGTCTCTACACATATCTGGATCATGAACAGGGGATTATGGGAAAAATATGTGTTACCTAGTGATATAAATCATAATGAAACCCGACATCAATTGTTAAATATACCATCACCAGGGAATGGGTTTTATAGCTGGGTCTTGAATAAAGGGTCTAAAGATCACTATGTACCCTATAAGGAAATCAGTGAAACCATATTTAGATCCCATAAAATATATTACATCCTATTATAGAGTGTAATATATAAAGAAATGATGCGAGTAAAGAGAATATCTACTAGATAAGGGGTTTTAATATGATAAATTTTATTAGTTCCAATATAGGTGATCTAAATGTCACTATATATTCTTAAATAACATGATTCAATCCACACACGGTTCTTGAAAATATTATATAATGTAATCATACTAGAATGCTATTAATAATGATTCTCCAAGTATGAAAAATGAACCATAAGTTCTATGATGGTAAAGTGAATTTTATGTAAATTAATTTTACAGTTGGATCCAAGGTAGAAGACGAGGATGTACCAATGTAACATATAATAATAGGAATAAATAAACACATAGTTATTTTTTTATCTATGTTTTATGCCACCTATGGAAAACCCATCATGAATCAAGGATGTACAAACACTTGGATATAATCTTTGTAATAAGGTTCATGTTATGCAACTATAGGTTTATGGATAGGGAACAATATTTCAAGGATCATTACAAGTATATGGTCCTCATGAGAGGAGGTTAATCCATATACAAAGAATGACTCCATGTAGATTAAATTATGTATTTTCTAGACCATATTTTGTAATGTTTAACATTATAAAATAATGACTTAGATGTAATTAAGATTAATGTTGTACAATTAAGACCTTTGTGATGTCATATTTCCACAAATCTAGACCATGCATAGAATGAAATGGTCTCATCTTAGTGTTGATCTAGTGGAGAAAACTAGATGTGAACATCTCAAATATATAACAACAAGATGAATTGGGAGTTTGATTTGGATAATAATTGCATTTGAGTATAAAATAACCAATCTGGATGTCTTTATGTTTCCTGAAAAAATCGGAATCTAGCCACACATAGTTCTTGTAAAGATGGCTCATAGCATAATTAAGGATCACATGTTGGAGAAATAAAAGGTTTTCATCCCAGTTTAGGGTTATTATAGATAAACCAATATTATATTAAATAATAATACACCATCAACCTTTACTTTAGTTTACGTTTTACTTTAGGTGATCATGTTATATGTATCAGACCACTCTAATAAGTTTTAGGTCTTGAGGATGGACCATAACCTTGTAGTTTAGGGTCATGATATGTGGAATATGTGATGTGTAGTTAGGGTCATGCGATAAGTACTATATCTCATCCAGTAAAGGGTCAGAAAACAAGGGCCCTATTTCATATAGTTTTGGGTCATGTGATAAGGACTATGTGTTGAGAACTTTAGCATAATGTGATAAGGTCTCAATTCAAAAATCATATTTTCGAAGAGGATAATCTCAACAAAAAAATTATGTCTTAATGGAGAATGAATACCTCTTTTTTAAAGGGTAAAATAATAGGATTCCATATTATTTCTTTGAAAATGGATACAAAGAATTAATATTTATCATTGAGGGAATTTAAATCCACCTGAATAGTTGGATCATGGAATATATTATTCATAAAAAATAAATTCCTAAACCCATGTAAAATGGGGAGAGGTGGTAAAATTTTAACCATTAATAATAGAGATATTTCCACTTCACCACTAGAAAATAGTTCATGGGGTTAGAGGATCTACTGCTCAAGACTATAACATGGCCCTGGTTGGTAAGAATAATATATGACAAAGATATCATTACTATGAATAAGTTTCTTTTTTGAGTTGGATACACTCATTATCAATTTTTATGAAAGGAAGAAGATAAATAATATGATCATGTTTTTTAATTCTAATAATAGAATCTCAATTCAATTCTTGTGGGTTGGTGATGATTCATACATCAATGATCTGAAGTATGTTCATGAAGAAATGGGTATTTAAGAAGGTTTCAAACCCCATAAAGTTTATGAAACTATGTATTGACAACACTATCAGGTTTAAAGTATTTAAAGTCATAAAAATAGGAGTGAATACTCAAATTGGAGGTTTTTCCCTATCATTGGTGATAATATACCCATGGAAGGTTTTTATTTCACCAATAGATGGTAAAGAAGACACACACTAATTTTTTTTCTAAACCAGCAGGTCAAAAATCCATAACAAGACATTTTCTAAATCCATGTCTTTGTCTATAAAGTATTATGTGTCACCTTTTTTATTTTACTCCATTGATTTTTTCTAATCCATAATATGAATTTTAATATCATGTGAAAACTTGATATTTTATTAGGCCATCCTTTATGGGTTTTCAAGCTGAAAAGTTTTATATCTATTTTATTTTTTGATTAAAATATTGTAATTTGGAAAGAAATTAGGTTATTAAATTTAAATTTCATAAATATTGGACTAAATTTTTCTATGTTTTAGCTTCATATATTTTCAACCAAGAGTTCATAAAGACTATATAAAACTATAGTCAAGTCACGCTATATGGGCATAAAGATCCAAATGAAAATATAGAAAACCTCAAGGACAAGTGCGCATAGTTTAAGGTCATGACACTTTTGGATCATAAGTTGTTGAAATTAATATGAGAGGGGGATGAATAATTTTTAAAACTTTAAAGAAAATAATCATTATTTCAATAATTAATGATTTTGTAGTGAGATATATGTTCTATAAATGATATGTGATAGAAAGAAAAACAAATAATTTAGTTTTTTATAGTGTATTGGGTCACCAAGATCCTATTCTACTCCCCAACCTTCTCTACTCTTTTACAAGATTGATAACCCCTATGAAACTCACATATAAAGGTGTGGGAACCCATTATAGACTCTACCTTTTACAAATACCTAGAGTCACAACCTAGTCTTTTTATAAGAGACCAAGAATATTCTATGATTTATATTTTGATTATGAGTCTCAACCCAAACATCTATTTAGGGGGTATAATAACCAAAAAAACAAGACCTGTTTTTACATAAAAATTTATAAAAGAGATATGAAGTGATTTTAAATAGATAAAGAAGAGAATAAAAAATAAAAATAGAATTCAAATAAAGTATGAAGATGATCAAAAGATGTGGAAGATTATGAAGCTTGATTATCATTGATCACTTTAATGGAAAAATTATGAACATTGATGTAATTCTATGATCATGGAAATTGAATAGAAGTCAAATAATTTTGTTTATTTTATAAGAGAATAAATACTTGTGTAACCCCATTGTGTCAAAAAGTCATGATAATTTGGTATGTATGTCCTTTTTTTTATTCCATAATTACACATATAACTTATAAATACAAATCATCATTAATTGAAAGAAATTCATGAAGCGTCAATAGATCCAATCAAGACATGTCACTTTTTAGTGAATAACTAAAATAAAATATCACTAATACCTCTAATTTGAAAATGTGATACTCATTAACAAAGAGATCATTCATTATTCTCTTTCTATAAAAAAAATATTAAAAATTCTTCTAATGCATTCATTAAATTAAATGACTTTATTTTCTATAGTTAAAACAAATAAAATTTCTCTCATAAACATTTATAAAAAAAGAATAATCCAAATATTACAAAAAATGCGGAATAAAATGAATAATAAAAACCTTAAAATTTTAATATGGATTTGAAACATAATTTTAATTACATAGATTATAAAAAAATAATGTTAATACTTATTTAAAAAAATAGATAATCAATTAAAACATTTTAAAAAAAATCAGTAAAGAATTTTATAAATATCGCATTAATGAAATGTGTTGATAAAACTCAAATTTTTTTCAAAAAAACTAATTGTTTAAATAATCATGTGAGGAAGAAGAATCATGGTCGATATTCTTACCATACACTTTCTTGTGGTATACTGACTATGTGGTCAAAATGGTTTTATGGTTGATCAAATAACCATGATAATTTTAAAAGAACTTATTGTATTAATATATAATATAAAAATATTACATGCATTTAATATAAAATATAAACAATAATAAAAATTACTTCACGTAAATTGAAAAAAAAACCTAAAGTAGTTAAAAAATAAATACTTACTACAGGTAGTCATAATAAGATTACTTACCTCCTCGAGGTAAGTTCACTTACTACATTGTGGAAATTTAACTTTCAGACTTTTTGTAAGATGGATGGATTCATTCACAATATGTAATCCAAATAGGCTCTCATTAAGTAACTTACTATAATATATGGTATTTCTTTCCCCTGGAAAGTTAGAGACATGAAAGGCCACTACTATAGTGACTTTTCGTATGGATATTTGGATGAGTTTCTTCCCTACACTGTTATTGAAGTGTTATTTCACATGCTGATAAGGTGATGGAGGATGATGTCATCATGCATGAGATATAGAGATAGAGCTCCTATCAGGAGATGAAAAAGAATATGTAGGATAATAAGAATTGAATGGATGCGACAATGCTCAAGCGATGTAAATTTCATGCTTCAACACTTCTAAAAGCATTGAACTCTAATATCTTTCATATTGTCCACAAAATGATCAGGACAGAAATCAGATTCTATTATAGGTGGTCCAACAAAGATTATTGGAAAATTGGATTACTCTGATGAGGCTTTAGGAATAATTTGATCACTAAGAAGGGATCAAGATCACAAAGATAAGCTTGGTTGGTCGGATGAATGGTCGTATATGTAAAAATGTATGAATAGTTCATCACCCGCAATAGTCCCCAATATTAAATTCCATATTTATAGGCCACTCTTTATTAAAAAAATTGATCCATCACCTCTTTGAGCTACTAACGGGGGATCAACACCTTCACATCCCTTCATACACATGAGATACAGCCCATCTGTCCAAGTAGATCCATCATCATGCACTCTTATTGGAATTACAAATAATATCACCCACACACCTCTCTCTATTAAGGTTCTAGGTTTAGACATCCTATAGGGTTGTCCAGTGGTTCCCCTAAGAGGATGAAGGGCTGAACCAGGGGATTTTATAGATGTCCTATTTTTTATCTTAGTCCACCACTTAAGACTTATAAATAATATTCATTAAACAGTTTCAATGAGGAAAGAAAACATAAATTAATAATTACAAAAACATTAATAAATTCAAAACATTAAAACATATATGTAATCAAATAATAATTACCCAAAAATTTGAATTTAATTTATTATAATGTAATATATATTTTTCTAAAGAATTATAAAAATATAACCATTAAAGTATTAAAACACAAATTCAAATACATAAAATCTTCCCCTTTTGTAAACAAAAAAAGAAACATTTATTAATTTTTTTTAAAAAATCTCATCATTTTTCTAATTTATATAATAGTATATTCAAATTAAATCTTGAGAGAATTATTCCTCTTAAACTATATCAACTATTTCTAATTTACATTGAATAAATATTTTTTGAAGAGTAACATTTAGTTATAAAACAAGGGTAAGCATGTGTAGAAAACAAATACTAGTATAAAAAAAGAAGTAATTATACATAACATAATTTTTAAGCTTCAAGAATACCTAGTTTAAACATTATTTTCTCAAATTTGATATAATCTAAAGGTTTAGTGAAAATTCAAACATATTTTATGTATGAAAAAATTATAAACATATACCAAATTTATTTTAAAGATTCCTCAAAAAATAAAATCTCACATCTATGTGTTTTATTATGTAGTGTTTATATGGTTTTTATAAATTTAAATATCACTAGAATTATCATAGAATATTAAAACATTATAAAAATTAATATCAAAGTCAAATAAATTTTTTTAATCCATATACTCTAAGAGTAGTAACTTGTTCAGCGTTATCTATAAATATTTATACTTATTGTTTGTTTTATATCCGGGAAATTAAAATTTTACCAAGAAAATGAAACATGTCTATTGTTCTTTTAATATTGAAACTACATCCTCAAAATTTAGAATCATAATTATATAGAAATTTAAAAATACTGATTAGAATTAAATAAACTAGTACCGATAGTACACATAATATATCTAATTACTCTTTTATCAACATTAATATGACATTAAATATGGTTTGAATGAAATATATCACATAACAAATGAGAACATTTTTTCTGGTCTAGATGTAGTAAGATACAATAAACTGTCTTAAATTCCATTGTACAGATTAATATAAACCAACCATCTATATTCATCCATTTCAAATTTGAAATTGGTACATATTATAGTTTTCATATTCTTAGTAGAATCAATCCCAAAACATTTAACAATTTCTTTAGAATTTTTATATGGATTTAAGAAAATAAAATATTTTCATTGATTAATTTAAAAACTAAGAAAAAATTTCTTTTCTCCCACTAAGATCATGCCAAATTCACTTTTCAGTAGTTCAGGGAAATCTTATTTAATAAATAATTTATTAAACAAAATATTATATCATCAACATAAATATGTATAGTAAGTATATAATTTAAAAATATCTTTATAAAAAATGTTGGATCAATCATTACATTAAAAATTGATTTTATATTAAAAATTGATTTGATGTTTCCTTCCAAGATCAAGGAGAATGTATATAAACACAATGATTAACAAAATCTTTTTCAGAAATTATTCTATTAAAAAATTGCTTTTTAATCCAATGTGAAATAATTTTATATTATTAAAAAATAATAGGATAATAAAATTCAAATCACTTCCATCCTAGTAATAAGAAGAAAATAATCATAAATTTTAATTCCATTTACCTTGGAATAACCTAGAATTACTATTCTTTCTTTATTTTTAACTGTGTTTCTAATATAGTCAAGCATGTTGTGAAAAATCCATTTTGATCCGATTATAGGTTTATCTTTTGGAAATACAACCAATGTTCCCACTATATTCTTTTTAAATTGATTTAATTCATCAGGAATATAATTAATCACATTAGAATCAACTAATGCTTTATCAATGCTAATAGGAATATAATCTGTAACAAAAGTATAATTTTTAGAGTAAAGTAGAACCGATTTTCTTGTCTATATAAAAAATTATATATTATAAATTACTTATTAAATTTGATGGTCTATAATTTTTTTTCATTGTTTAGGATTAGTTTGGGAAGAGATATTCTCCCCTTAACTGATACGTTCTCATTATCTTTACAATTATATTAACCAATACTGAATTCTGTAAATTCAGCATCATTTTTTTCTAGAATAATATATTTTATAACATATATATATATATTAAACATTACATGTACAAACTCATCAAAAAGTAATGTTTAATTATTGAAAACTCTATAAGATTTCATTATATTTAAATATCCTAAAAATATTCCTTCATCACCTTTATAATCAAAATTGTTTAAATTGTATTTTGTATTTAAGAAGAAAATTTCCAACCAAATTCCCACAAAATTACAAATTTAGGTTTAAATCATTTTAATAGTTCATAAGGTGTATTATTTTAAAAAATTATAATAGGTAATTTATTTAAAACATGAAAATATTTATTTATATCATCTTTCCAAAAATATCTTGGAACATTAAATTTCATATGCATTGTCCTAGCTGTTTGTTGTATATAAGTATTGTGTCTTATAACCACACCATTTTTTGTGAAGTCCTATGGGCTGAAACATAATGTTTATATACATTTAATGCAAAAAAATTATCTGATTATATACTAGAAAATTCACTACCTCTATCACTTATAATTGATATGATTGAAGTATTCTTGAATTATTTAATAAGTTTACATAAATCAAAGAATTTAGTGAATGTTCAGTTTTTATGTCATAAGAAATAAATCCATTTATATCTAGTAATTCATATATAATTAAAAATAAACACTTTTTATCACCAAAACTAACAGGTTTTAGAGCTCCAAAAAATTCAATATTTAATAATTCCAAGAATCTATCAGTACAAACATCATTTAAATATTTAAATCATTCTTTATGTTGCATACCCTTTAAACAAGAATCACACAAAAAAAGTTATTTTTATGTAATTTTGGAAGTTACTGAACATGTTCATACATTGAAAGTTTTAAAAATAGTTTGAAATTTTCATTCCCAATATTTATATCCCAAAAAATTTCATTTTCTTCTATATAAATCAAACACTCGACCTTTTTTGGTTAGATTAGAGAAATAAATAGGGTAAATATTTTCTTTTCTAATTTCATAAATTAAAACCGTTTCATTTTTTAGAACAGTACATTTAACATTTTCAAAAATAAAATTTAATTCTTCATTACACAACCATGATATAATTATTGTATTAATTCTTAAACCATATATGTATAATAATTTGGAAATTATAACAGTTTTAGAAAAACCAACATCACCAATGCCTTTAATCTTAAATTTTGAGTTTTCCCTAAATGTGGCTAGGCCACCGTCACATTAATTAAAGGATATAGATTTAAAAATATCACATGGAATGTTCCAAGATAAGACACTATCTAAATATCATGTGTAATTAATACATATAGAGAATTTTTCTTCACACTATATACCCATCAGATAATATGTCTCAAGTTCAGTTCTAGAATCAATACTTAAGTATGAACAATTTTAGGAGTCCCAACCTTTAAATAGAGATCTATTTTATTTTCTAATTTTATATTTTTCTATATTTAGTTGTGTGAGGGTGGTGAAGTCTTTTCTAATGCAACATTTCTTAATAAACTTACAATATTTTAATTCTAAAACATCATTACTATTGTGAGAATTACCTTCATAGATAATCCACTATCTAAATATCATGAGTCATTAAAGCATATAAGGATAATTTCCTCACATTTTATACCCAGCTGAAAAAGGTTATATGTCTCATGTTTAGTTCTAGAATCACTACTTGAGTAAAGACTATTTGAGTACTCCCAACCTTCAAACGGAGATTTATATTCTTTTATAAATTTATAGTTTTATTTATTTAGTTGTGTGATTTTGGTAATGTATTTACTAATGTTACATTTTAACTAAATTTACAACATTTTAATTCTAAAACATTATTACTATTGTTATAATTTCTTTTCTTTAATTCATTTTTGAACATTATTCTAAAATATCATTTTCCACATTTATTTTTCTTGAACCTTACGAATTTATTGCTAAAATGATCCATATATTTTTTAATTTCCTAGAAATAAAATTCATAAGTGTTAGATATTTCCTTAGCATTAGACCTAAAATATATTGTATTCTATTTTTAGAATCCCCATCTTGAATGTTTCTCAACTAGAATTCATACTACAATAGAGAGCCTATTACTTCACCTATTGTATATTATTTGAAATTATTACTCTCATATATTGAAACCTTATTTACATTCCAACCTTTTAAAATATCTATAATTACTCTTTTAACTTGATTTGTGTTGTCCAAAACATCTCCAAGATAACTCAAACCATTTAAAAAAAGATGTGAACAAAGACCCTTTTTATTATAAATGAAAACCCACTTTTTATTTGGGTAGAGGGTGACTCATTACATAGATCATAGTCTCATGACTAAGTGGATCATGAACATGGACGGGTGTCCTTATGTATCATCATGCCAACATCATCTTGCCTACATCATAATGCATGAATCATTCATGTGTCCCTACCTTCTAGTGTCATTCTTATGTCACCACCTTCTCCCACTCATACGATTTTTAATACATGTAAACTGATAGAAAAAAATATTTTATTGACTCATGATCTCTCATATTAAAGTCTTAGTCTACTACTTGAATCATTCATAGCTTGGTTCTCCAAATCTTTTTAGTCCCATGGGGAGTAATATGAAGTATTTTCCATATATCTGGGGGTGTCATACAAGATAAGAAATGGATATAGACACTTATACTTATATAATAATACATACCACTATTAATTTTATAATTCTAAAAATATTTTACCTTTTCATTACTTAAAACTATCTTCAGGTCAAATTTCGGTAGCTCAAATGGATTATCCATTATATCCCAATGATCCACCCTAAACTGTTTCAAGAGGGATTCCATTATTTATTTCTAGTATCCTTAGTTACATTAAACATATAATGTGTTTTAAGGAATCCATCCATCATTGTAATTGACACCTGCAATCTTAAAAGAACCTTTTTTTATTCCTTAGACTATTAATTCTTTGATATAATGTTATCAAAAATTTAAAAATAAACAACATAAACAATCATAGAATATAAATATCATTTTATGTAATCACCTCCTATAATATCAATTGTTATATCATAAGTGATGGAAGTTAACACTAGTGGAGGGAGAATAGACATTTAAAATTTTAAAGACAAAAAATCTTATTTTTATTAATTAAAGATTTTATAGTGAGATCTATGTTCAAGATATGAAATGTAGGGAAAGTAAAAAATAATGAAGACATAAATTTATAGTGGTTAAGATCATCAATATCATAGTACATTTCTAAGCCCTCTATAATTCATATAAAGATTGATACCCACTAAGAAACTAATTTTCAAAGGATTGATAACCTATTAAAGGATTTTACTTTTACAAATACCTGGATGAAAAAACCCATTAATTTTATAGGAGACTAATCCTAGTCTATGATCTAACTTTTGATTAGGAGTCCCAACCCAAAGATGATTTTAGGTGGTAGAATAAACAAAACAAATAGGACTTGTTTTTTATGTTAAAATCATAAACCATACATAAAAAAGATTACAAACAGAAAAAAAAATTAAAATCAAGAAAACCAAAATATGGAAAAAATCTAGAAGATGATGAAAAGATGTAGAATATGATAAATGTCAATGATCTTTGATCACGTGAATTAAATAAGGTCAAACGTTGAAATTTAATTGTGATCATAATAAAAGAACATAATTTAAATGTTTTTATTTATCATATGAGAGTAGCAATAATTGTGTAACACCATTATGCCAATTGTTGATGTTGATTTGATCTATATATTTTTATTATTCCTTAATCAGATATTTAACTGATTAATAACGTATCATAATTAATTAAAATATCTTCTCAAAGTGTCCAGCGATCAAATCAGAATATTCCAATAGTTAAGGAATAATAAAAATAAAATATTAATCCTACCATGAATTTGAAAAAATATCACTCATTATCAAAGAGTTCATGCATTATTATGTAGTTGAAATATAACTATTAAAAATATGTCTAATACATTCATTAATTTAAATAAGAGTATTTCATATAATTTTAGAAAATAATATACTGTTCATATACTATTAATAAAAGAATAATTCAAATATTATAGAAATATACCAGAAATATTATAATTTTCTTACCAATTTAAATCATAATATTAATTCAATATATTCAAAAAAAATATGACAATAATTAAATATTTTAGGATAAAATATAAATTTTAAACATTTTAAACAAACTATCATTAAAAAAATTAAAAAATTACACTATAATAGAGTTTCTTAAAAAGATATAGTTTTTGAAAAAATATATATGTTGAACAGACCATTTGAGGAACAAGACTCACGGTCGGTATTCTAGCTGTGAATATTCTTATAGTATACTCATAGTATGATCGAAATTTGCATATGGTCAGTCTACTAATCATAATAAATTTAGAAGAGCATGCAGTTAGTATATATAAAATAAGAAAAAAATTACATGCATTTAATATAAAATACAAACAACAAAAATATTACTTCAAATTAATTTGAATAAAAATTTCAAGTAGTTAAAAATAAATACATACATACATATAATACTCATGGTAAGTTCACGTACTTCCTCTTAGAAAGTTCACTTACCACCTCGCAAAAAGTTCTCTTTCATTCTATTGGTATGGTTAAAGTCTGACTTCATAGTATGTGATCCAAATAGAATCTCAATAAGGTAACTTATCATATGATATAGAAACTCTTTCTAAAAGTAAGTCACATACACTCACATTCTCTACTAGGGTCACTACGAGTATATAAATTCAGATGAGTTTTTTCCCAAGACTGGCATCATGATTTTATTTTTCATACTGATGAGGTGGTGGAAGATGACATCATCATGAATGAGAGATGTATATGGATCTCCCATCATGTGATGTAGAGATTTTGGAGGATAATACTTTCTACATGGATGTAAATTTGTACAATAAATATGAATTTCATGCATCGATAATTTTAGAAGCAATGAACTCTTATATCTTGTGTTCTTTTCCTAAATACAATATTTATTGTATTTGTCTTTGATCAAAGTTGATCTAGATGGGAGTTTCGGTGAACTGGAGAACTCAGATGAGGTATAAGGATAAAGATGATCTCTCGGAAGTGATCAAACAGATTGTAAAGATCTTATTAGATGGAAAAAGGGAATGATTATATATTAAATGATATATGAACATTTAGTTTCACACAATATTCTCACATATGAAACATTATACATCTAGACCCCCACTTTATTAAAAAAACATTGTGTCATCACCACTACGAGCTACCATCGGGGGGATCAACACCCACCCATCTATTCAAACACATAGATTATGTCCCAGTAGACCCATTAGAATAATACTCATTCATTCATGTGGTCCTTATACATGCGTCCACCCACACACCTATATTCAAGAATGTTCTAGGTCCAAACCAGCCATGGGGATTACCTACGGGTCCCATAAGTGATTGAAGGTCTATCCCATGTGCTTGTATGGATGGCATATTTTTTTCACTTTATCCACCACATAAAAATAGATAAATTATAATAATTAAAAAATTAAATTAGAAAAAAAAAATATCAATTTCTAATTAGATTTAAAATTAATCAATTCAAAATGTCATGGCATATAAGTATGAAAAGATTAGTTTTTATACAATTTTAATTTAACTAAATCTAATTAAATAGAAATTTATCAATATAATTATAAAAAACTATAAAAGAGTTAAAACCCAATTTAAAATACATATATAATCTTGGATTGAATTTTTAGGTAACCCTAGGATGGGATATATAGGTTCCACTATATATCCTTATATATCAAGAATCAATTCAAACATTGTTCCATTGATAAAGGGATTTTAACCAAATATACGTCCACTTGAGGAAACATGACACGAATAGAAAAAACCCATAAACTTGGAGAGAGTTTAGGATTAAATGTGAATAAGTTTTCTGATGAACTAATTATAAAAGATATGGGTTTCACTCTGATTCTTGTGATAATAACATTCATTTTGTACATAGTTTGGATAAATATCTTGGTAAAGCTAGTTTATATGTGGAGGGACAGGGGAGGCTTCATTCTAGTGATAGGATATAGGGGTAAACCTAACGTGAATTGGTAATAGCATGGGAACATGAAATAAATATAGTGAGATTCATAATTAGACTCAAAATAGAAAATTTAGGTGTCACTACATATCTGAAAGTAACATGAATAAATCCTCAATTATTTCTTTAAAGGGGGTGTATATAAAAATATGGATTATGTACAAGATACATGACAATGAAATGGATTATTTTCTATATATAAGAAGGGAAAATCAATATATGATAGAGATATCAATACCATGATATACTAAAATAGTACAAACCTAATTAATGGTCATAAGATGTAATGGGAAAGTAAATATAATCTCTAGTTGGGCCTAGGATAAGAGTTCCATGAATCACTATATATATTTTGGAAATGGGAACCAATACACACCGAGTATAGATAAGTTGGTTTTTTATACATTCGGTGAATTTTTAATTCAAGGTAAGTAAATGTTTCCAAATCTATTTGAATATATTTCTAGAAATATTACTATTTAATAGATTGAAATATTATATAAGGGGAATTTTTCAATTTGAGTTCTCATGGAATTGATCACACCATGTTGTTAAAATTTCATGTGGGAATTACCACACAAAATATTTTAATGTTATAAATGATGGAATAAGTGTCGTATGGTATAAGGTCTTATGAAAAAAATCATATTCAAATAGTTTAAAGGCGCGTAGAGTGGAATTTATTTCGGTTTCGTTCTGGTTATATGAGGAGGGCCATATGTTATACAAATTAGGATCTTCTGAAAAGGACTTATCATGAAAAAATGAGAATTATTTCTTGATAAAATATGAATTAGTGGAGATAATGATATGATCTCCATCCATTACCATAAGGAATTAGGAAACATTATATTAAACCTTCTGTATTTCGTAAGGATTATCTCATTTTAGTTAATGATTTAAAGAATTATTCCTTGTTATTATAGAGATTTCTCAAGGACATAACTAGTTATCATAGAATAAATGATTGGAGGAGATAATTATGATTTAAAACTCATGTGTCTCAATTTTTATGGGTCTCTAGGTTGTACAATGTGACTAAAATTTTTTCATCGAGTCAATGCAATTCTTCTTACTAGATCTGAGACTTCTCATCTTCAGCCATTTGATCACAGATTTTGATGTGATGTGTGGGAAATTTAACCTAAACCATAAGGATTTAAATTTTTTCTATACATAATAAAACATGGGGAAACTCATGTAGAAGTATGGGTTGTACTGTGATATACTTAAAAATAATAAAAGATCTTATCAGGACAAGACAAATTGTATTTCTCCACTATCATTTGAAGGATATTAACAAGAGTTTTTCAAAGAGATTTTTCTATTTTTTCACCACTAAAAAGTAGCATGAAGAATTTTTGGACTTTATATTATACTTGTGATAAATCCTTTTAAATTTAGAAAAATATAAATTGCATTTGGTTTCCATCAATATTTTATAAAAGACTACAATTCTTTTAATGATATTAGAATTCATGAAATTGATGATATTATATGTTCTAAATACCATGATGGATATATCCTCTAACTGCATGGAGAAAAAATAAGAATCAGTAAGAATAAACTTGAACTGTCTAGTTGTCGATGAAGTCTATAGCCCCATGATATATATTCCCCATATATAAATCAACCAATAGTGTTTAGAGATGTGTCATAACTATGAGGGAAGATGAATAAAGATATTTATTATCTAGAAAGAATTTCATTTATTCCTAAATTCCTTGTATTATTACACCATCAATGACCATAATAAACCATGTATCAAGATTTTATGGAAGACATATGTTCTTGATTGATTAGCAGTAAAGGAACTAGTATGTACTTCATATATAATAGTAAGGATATCTCCTCCTTCAATTAACTTTGGGTGGAATCTATTAAGTCCATTCATATATAGGACCTTTTAGGAATTTGGACCATGGTAAAGGTTTAATTTTACTACCTACCAAGGAATATATTCCTTCTTTTCATGATCTTTTGGGATAATATCATTTCATAGATAGCTGAATATGGGATAAATCTATCTAGTTGAGGAAATTTTTTAACGAGGATATTGTCTCTCCTTGATCTATGGAAGCATTTATTTCATTTATTTACTTCATATTATTACTGATAAATAAAGAAACAACCTTATAATATGCTATACAGATGACCGTCTCATATTGTTTTAGATATTTCAAGGATATAGTTTCATTATCTGGTGTATATAATTATGAATTAAACAAATAAATAATGTGATATAGTGTTAATTTTTTAAGGGAATTCATACATAAATAAGCATACCTATAAATAAATGGAACCAACTCCTACTTATTGATGGCATAGTCATCATTGATTTTCTTAATTACTGAAATTGAATCACACTTTATATCTAATTTGAAAACTGTTATTTATAGCTTAAATTACACGAATAAAATAAGTACCTAGTATTTCACCTCATTATTAGTACATCCCTATAATAATTGGAATGAGAAATTTATAACTTCTTTCACAATATAGATGAATAAAATCCCGAAACTAACCCCTTTGAGCTTCATATATTCCATATTATTTCCCATGGATCATCTAGATTCGTCATCAAAGTATATTTCTCATGGATGAGATGTTTCATGGATATATAAGACCTCTTCATCAAGGTTATATATTTATAACATAAAATTATCATGGATTGGATGAACTATGTAGAATTTTGTTAAATTTTCTCCATTAATCACCTTTTTGGACATTAACTGGATGTTAAATTATAAAATAATTACTTCCCATCATGTTAGGTTCCCAACTAAACTAGTATTACATTGGATATATATGAGAAGATTGAAATAAGATACTAGTTAGACCTAATTGTGTAGAAAATAGTGAGTGACATTATATATGGTGAATATCAATGCAAGATAGTTCTCCACGATGTCGGAATATCATGTCTTAGCATCCAACCTCATCCTAATAAAATAACAGAGTCTTATATTTCCCTACATCATTTTTTTAATAAAAGAGGGCACCAAAAAATGCCTCCTAATTCACCACAGGAATGATGAATGGATTTCCTTATATTGGAAGCATCAAAACAAGTGGGTTTATGATATAATGGTTGTTATAATAATGTATTTAACAATTTCCATCCCAGTGAAAAACTAACCTTTTCTCATCAATTTCAAAAAGGGAAAACATTTGTAACTAGTTTAGTTATGAATCATCTAATATAGGTGAGACTTCACTATAATCCCCTAAAATCTTTGTGGTTTTAAAAAGAAGATACATTGACAATTACCTTGTTCTGTTTGGGGTCAACATTGATTTGTGATGGAATACCATAAATCCTATAAATGCTCCCAATGTCACCCCATAATATAAATTTTATAGGGTTCAAAGTCAATCTATTTTTCCATATTTTATTTAATACTACTAGAATATTGGAAGTATGATCATAGATTTTTTGATATTTTACTTCCATATCATCCACATTGAACTCCATGATTTTCCCCATAATGGACATGAATATATAGTGCCTGGAAGGTTGACATATTTTGTATGTGTTCTTCAATAATAATAGTATCACATGATAATAGTATACCATTTAGGTTAAATTTAATTCATGTTTATTTTCATCTTTAAGGACCATACATATTAGGTCAGGTCTATAAATTTGTCCTTAAAGGAGATGGATTTAAAGTCTACTATTTTTTAATGAACTATTCATTAATTAGAACTATGAAATCATCCTTTAGATAGTGGAATTTAATATCATTAAAGTTAATGAAAAAATATATTTTAATAATACTTTTCATGATGTTAATGATTATGGGGAACCCCTTTATGTATGTATCATACATAATGAACTTCCATTTGATCAACTTACCATTTTTGACTTACACCTTGGCTATGCGGGTCAGATGAATTCTCCTTACGACATGTTTATAGAAAAATTGGTTGTTCAGAAAACCTGAATGATAGGTATATACAAAAGGATCCAATCTAGTAATTTCTCTATAATTTTATTTATTTCATGTTTATGAGGTCTAATTGGATGTATAGGCTTCCTTCAAGGAGTATCTATTGTGTATAGTGGATTAAAGTGTGAAGACACTCTTAAGAAGGTATATTCCTTTCCTGTGGGTGATATGTATGCATGGCCAAGTTAAGGAAAATAATAAGTTATGGGAAGATGATATACGAGATCATTGTCTGGAACTATTTGTAGATGATACCTCTTTACCCTCAGTAGGTCAACTCAGGGACAATATTCCTTAAGGATGAGAGGTTGTAACGACCTAGATTTTCAATGAAGGAGTATATAATTAGTTTTTATATTTGAATACCTTAAATGGAATTAATAGTGATGTCTAATCAAGTCATAGAGGTCACTAGTATGTCTGGGATCATTTCATGTTCGAGGCATTGAAAGGGGTATAAGAGACAATATTGTGGGGTCTGTCTACCACTGTGTTCCCAAAGCGCATGGTCATGTGGCCAGTTAAAAATATGGGATAGATCCATTCTATACGGTTTTCATATGTCTAGTCAATATATGTGTCTAACCATGTTGTGTCTCTTTAGTAGTATTTAACTGAACACAGTCTGTGCACTATTCGGAAAAACCATGCACCTTGGTATTTAAGTGTGAAATTACAATTTTCACCTCATTTAATTTAAAACATTATTTCTCCTTTCCCTTCCTCTCTCTATTGGAAAACCTTTCATTTTATCTTCCATTGATCTCAAGAACCCAAAAATATATGAATTGATCTAGAACTCTTTTATGGTGTCTATTCTTCAATTCATCCCAAGAATTGGATCCATCATGATAATCTCCCCTAATATCTCAAAAACTATCTAAATTAATATTTTGATTTATTGTGTTATTTAGGTGCAGGTTCACTTTCCCTATTTTCCTAGAATTGGGCCATTTAACATATATATACTTACCTACTCTAAATCAAAGGCCTCTATTAAGCGAGGCATGGTCTACAACCATGAGGTAGATAATTACTTCTTTCTCCCTTCGATTTTTTATGTTTTGTAATTTTTCGATTATATCGCATGACATATTTTTTCAAGAGTCCCAATTATATTAATTCCTTCATGTATAATTTTTAATAACACCTTAATACATGTATATTGATCCTTTATTGGTTAGTTAGAGGTTGAACTAATGATATATGGTCATCTCATGGGTGTGCTAAGTAGAAGAGGCCATTATAAACAATTCATTCAAAATGACCATACCTCCTAATGAGATAACAACTAGTATTTTAAATAAAGTTTATCTTAAGGATTGGAAAATAAATGTAACCTAAGAAATATCTTATTTGTTTCTACCTCTTATATTTATAATTTCCCAAGTGTGGAATTACCTTAATGATCATGTAATCTTATAAATGAACCAATCATCTTATTATAGATGTTTCAATGTTTTAAAATAATTGAATGATCTAAATGGAATTGATCACATGGTTTTTATTAAGAATTATGGATTTATTACCCTTAAAAAATCAATTCTTTTTAATGGAATAACACCTAGGGATGTTAAATCCATGCCATTTCTCTGTGCTTCATATGAATTGTAATGACTTAAATGGAATTGAACATGGCTAATGACATGAGTAAGAGGGTATTCCTTATGTATTATATTATAAATGTGTATGCCTAATTTATATGTATATGGAATGAATATACATGATTTATTGGACATAATTCACTATGATAATTATACCTTTAATATGACTTTGTAGAGGCTGTAATATAATGGTAAGGGTTCATTGAGCATGGTGGTATCATGCTCCCTTATATACGTTATTGAGAATGATGTCTCGCACCAGTGATACTGTATGGGTGTTGGGATTTATGAA
Organism: Viscum album; assembly: GCA_963277665.1. Lineage (NCBI taxonomy): Eukaryota > Viridiplantae > Streptophyta > Magnoliopsida > Santalales > Viscaceae > Viscum > Viscum album. Next base: position 1,039,842,318 of record OY728146.1, read on the forward strand.
CCATAAACAATGATTACAGTGTTTTTATAATGGCTCACTCTCTATCTTGAATATTTTAGCATGACGTCTCTCACTCTATTGGGATGTAGGGAATGTACCCAATTTCATGATCTTATAAGCTCATTAGACTTGTCATGGAAGTCTTATTTATGCCCTGTTCAATTCATCATTAGTATTCTAGGTAGGTGGAAACTTACTTCCAAACATACTTGGTTCACTTATGTGGTTGAAATATACAATTAAACTATTTATATTATTGATACTATATATATAGTGACATGATCAGGAACACATTACAACCATGATATGAAGCAGGTAAACCCTCCAAGTGTCTAATATACACCTATTCAGGATGGTTATTTATTATATAATTAATTTACTTATTCTTTTATACCTTCATAGTACCTAGTTATGAGATTTTCTTGGATTACACAAAGAAACAGTTGGTGGTGGCCTACTTAGATTTTTATCTCACACCTTACTTGAGTTGCCTTTGGTACCCGATAATATTATTTTTTTGTAGGAACTAATAAGGAAAAGCACCATTATATTGGACTTTGACATGATTTACGTTTATTTTGAGCTTGAAAGTATGGGATTGGGTATAGGCTTGATATTCTTAGAGTTGTTTTGGCTTTTTGAACTTTTGTAATATTATGTACCATTCTTGTATAAATTTTTTTACTTTTTGTATGGCAAAATGTGATGCATCCAAGTATCATACACTGCCCCGATGTCTTTTTATTATATTATTAGTTGCTCAGTTTATTATATTCCATTACATAATTATTTAGTTATATATTAATTCTTTTGGATTTATCTATTATGATTGTTTATATGATGCTTCCATTGTTGTTTGAATATGATTTGTTTTGTTGTTCTACTCTTACATGAGGTTATAGTCTCCCCATTGTACCACTTTTACACCCTCACTACTAGTCTGTATGCTCTATTATATGGGGAGGTGTGCTTGAGGCCATGTGACCCACTGGCTTGAGGCACAACTTAAGTTGAACCCTTTTCAATACATTACTAAGTGGTATCATAGGGGTTTCCTTTATTGGCATAATATTTTGAGTCAATAGATTGGAGATTGGGAATTCATGAAACTTGGACATAAGCTATGTTTGGGCATCGTAAACCCTTGTTTAAGGTAAAGGTTGAGTTTTTATAATTATAATTTTCACTCTATTTTTTCCTATTACTATTGATATCAATTCACCATTAGGTGGCACACATGCTATAATGTGGTTATTATTATTGTTCTGATTGAGAATTTATTTCATCTTTGTCCAAATTATATAATGGTAAGGATCATTGTTACATGCATCATTATTAGCACACTATAACTAATTTTCCAATAATTTTTATATTCCAAATATATTTTTAGCAATCCTTTTCTTGTTGCATATTATTAGTGCCTTGAATGTGAGTTGAATTTTCCGGACACTTATTATAGGGATTAGAAAACATAATTGATACTTAAAGTGGCTTTCTTTTTAAGATATTATTTTCTTGAATGGGTTAAAGCAAACACCTAATGTATTAAATTATGTAACTTTAAGATATAGGTCATTGGAATCATGATTTATAACTTGTAATAGTGTGGGTCAAGTGGATGCCATGTTTTGATTCATAAGAAGTATGGTCCATTATGGATCATAAAATTTTAAATCATCTAATTCGACCATTCTATGTGATTTAAATATTTAAAATAGAAGAAATTACAAATGAGTATGAATTTTAAATTGAAAACAACCATTTATATATGTCTGATATAGACACTTGGACCCGAGATCATCCTTAGTAGTGGTTAGTGGGTATCTCTTATGTTCTTATAGCCTAGTATTTTCTCTTTTTACCATATAGATATTTATTTTGAATCTAGTAGAGAGGCATGATCATTTGTATAGGAATTTTTATACCTATTCTAGTTTCTTAAATGAAATTTCCTAAATTTATTAAATCTATTATGAGGGGTGTGTTTGTAATGGTAGTTTTCGGCCGCCATGACGTACACCAATCATATTCCTTAAAGGCAGTAATGACCATCCTCATAAGGTGGAAGGCCCTGAGCCACCATTGATTCATCCTACAATGTCACCTATGTAACCACTTCCTATTCCTGATATGGTAACTAATTCCCAAATCATTGATGGTTTCCTACATATGTTATAGTTATTTCAATGTGTAGTTCAAGCTTACTTGAAAATTCCAGAGTTGACTCCTGAGATTCAGCAACATCATCCTCCCTACATCTCTGGTGATGGAGGCCACATGTTGTAGGGTCTTGGATCATGTCTATTTATCTATATTCGAGAATATAGAGACACCTATAGAGTGAATATTAAAGATATAAAATTATATTCTTTATTATTTTCAAAGTAGTGTTGGGATGTTATCGACTAGAAGGATCGGCATCGTGATATGGTCTTGGAATATTTTCAAGCCATATTCTATGTCTACTTCTTTCCTCAAACTCTAATGGATGGTAGAGAAAGAGATTCCACGAACTTATAGAATGGGAGCATATTTTTTATAGAGTGTTCTACTCATTTCACTGAGCTACATCGGTCTCTATTTCTCTAGATGTTGATGATCTTATAACCACCTAGTGATTCAAGTATGGGTTGCAATATTCCATTCGATCATAGGTCAAAATGTTTAGGTTGAAGACCATTTCATAAATCATCAAACAAGCCTTTATTATAGATCATAACTTGAGGGAAGCTGGTGATGAGAGTCAGGATGGTATATAACCTAGAGCTATCAGTGGCTCTTCATTTGGGTGAAAGAGGCTCTTTGAGGATAATCATGGAAGTAGAAAATTTCATCCTCCATGAATAGATATTTTTCTTATCAATCATCATTGTGGGAATCCAAGGCAAACAAAACCCTAGTTCCAATGTGATCTAGTCTATTTCTTAGGCTATGGTGGGATGTTTAGTATTCTATGTTTCTATAGGACTTTCCCTTTAGTGCCTAGAACATTGAGATATTCAAATACTCTATGGTTAGGAGATGAACAATATGATCTCATCAAGCAGGTAGCTGGAAAAACACTGGCTGATTAGGATGAGGTGGTAGTTGAGGTTGAGTTAGTCATACTTATGATTCTCAGCGCTAGGAAAGATGGCTTTCTCTTGGAAGTCATATAGTGACTCAGGGTCATGGTGCAGGCCAGTTACAGATAGTTCATCCTTTTCCAGAGGACCATAGCACCAGACCTACTATACAAGGTACTCTTCTAGTATCCTAAACTTTATTGTCTCTCTTATTTTAAAATGTCACATATCACTCATTTATATCTGAGCCAATAACTAAATTTATTTTCCTTAAGATTGGAAACATTCCTAATGTTATGATTCTATACACACCGTTATGTATCTGATCAGAGGAAGTTCTCCATTTTAGGTATTTTCCACTTGAGATAGGTGGTTCCCTTTTTGTGTGGCATCTATACATCCTCGACATGACAATACTTTATTTAATCATCTGGATTGAATGGTAATTTCCCTATCGATACCATATTGACTGCTATCATAAGAGGGTGAATATTAAATTACTATATGGCATTAGTCTGGTGGATATGTGATATTGGGATGTTAGTGTGATATGACCTAGACCGAAGTAGTAGAGGCGGGTGGAGTGTCAGTACATATCTCCAATATTTTCCTTGATGATCGGAAGTTTCGACCTACAATTTTTTCTCCTATAGTAGAGAATTTCATATATTTGTTTCCTGATTAATTCTCTTGTCTACCTCTAGTGTGAGAGGTAGAGTCAACAATTGAACAAGTATTAATATTATAACTAGTGAACATTACTCATTATAAGATATTAATTAAGGGTCATAAAGAGTTGAAGAACCAATTAAAGGATCTTGAGGGTAAAGGTTTTATATGGCACATCACCTCTACTTTAGGTTCACTGGTCGTTTTCGCTAAGATGGAATACAGTACCTTAAGGCTCTATGTGGATTTCCATCATTTGAATCGTCTCACAGTAAATAATTGGTATCCACTTCCTATAATATATGACTCTTTGATCAAATCTGAGGAGTAAAAGTGTTTTAAAAGGTAGATCTGAGTTCAAGCTATCATCAAGTGAATTTTAGGACTTCGTATATACATCACACATCTTTTAGGAGTATTTATGGTCTCTACAAGTACTTGGTTATGATGTTAGGACTCATGAATACACCTACAACTTTCATGGATCTTATGAATTAGGTTTTCCTCCCATATCTGGAATCCATTTTGGTTGTCTTCATTGACTATATCTTGGTGTATCCAAGCTCTAAACATGACCATGAAACCCTTACTGAGATTGTGATGAATACACGAAGAGAGAATCATCTTTATAATGAGCTCAGTAAATTCCACATTTGGATAGATAAAATTCACTTCTTGGGTCACATTATCTCATTGTTAGGAGTTTCGGTGGAGACAGAGAAAGTTAGATCTGTAGTTTTCAGTGAGTAGCCCAGTAATGTAATTGACATCATGGTTTTTTAGGGATTAATATATATTAAAGAGAATTCATCCAGGATTTATCCTTCCATAAAGTTCCACTTATAGTCTTGAAAAAAAAAGGTTGTGAAATTAATTTGGTTTGAATATTGTGAAGCATCCATTTAGGAGTTAAAGGGAAGATTGAAATCAATGTTGATACTGATTCATTCAGAGCCTGGAAAGATCTATATTGTATACAATGATTCATCTGTATCAGTCTTGGAGTTTTTTTATATAGGAATATTGATTCATTGCATATGAGTCTTATCATTTGAGGATTCATGAGTGGAATTATCCGACACATGACATCGATCTCACTATTATTGTGCATCATTGTTGGAGACACTATCTACTTAGAGACTGTTTTTTAGAATTCAAATATCACAAATTCCTCAAATACATCTTTACATAGTGGGACTTGAATCTCAGATATTGTAGGTGTGTTTAATACCTACAATATTTTGATTTGAGCTTACCTACACACCAGGAAAACAAAATTATGTGGCTCATGCTCTGAGATAAAAGACTCGGAAACAACTAGTTCCGGAATCCAATGTCTAATAACATCTTGTGGAATTATTCTAAGACATTAAATTTTTGGTTCTAGAGGAATGTGATTAGACTATCCTCACAACCTTAGTAGTGACTTCAACACTTTATAAATGGTACGAATAAGGAATTTATCTAATCATGAAGGCCTTGTCCCGAGGGAAATAATTTTAGATGATGATACTTATTTAGGATAGACCATTGATAGGGATGATACTTTATTCTTCCATGGGTTTCCATGGGTCTCAATAGATATCAGAGAGGATATAATGTAGAAATTTCATGCCTCGGTATAGGAGGTTAACCTCAGTGCCCTCAAAATGTATAGGGATCTTCAGTTCCAATATTGGTGGCCTGGTATAAAATTTGAGATTACTGATTTCATCACTAGGTGTTCCACGTGTTAGGAAGTAAAGGAATAACATTTGTGACTAGTAGGTATTTTACACCGATTTTATATTCCTGAGTGTAAATGGAACTATGTTTCATTATACATCATCAATTGTTTACCCAGATCACCACTATGAACATTATGGTGTGGGTTTTCATTGATCATTTTACTAAGGTCACACACTTCCTACATATGTGAGAAACTATCATTGTAGATGATTTAAAAAGGTTGTATGTTAGATAGGAGGTATGTCTTCATGGAGCTCCTTGTCTATTATTTCTGACAGAGAATATTGTTTAATGTCACAGTTCTAGAAGGGGTTGCAGAATTCCTTGGGTATGCATGTATTTCTACGCATGTCATGTCACCTACATAATGATTGGAATAAGGAGCGTACAATTTAGGATCTAGAGGAAATGCAATGTTCATGTGTCCTTGAATTTGGGGTTCTTGGGAGAGGAGAATTCCTCTTGTGGAGTTTTCTTAAAATAATAGCTTTCAAGACACCATCGAGATGGTTCCTTATTAATCCTAATATGGTAGGAATTACTTCTCACGTTTTTTCTAGGTAGAGGAATGGGATGTAGCTATTTTTGGACCATGTATCATGAAGGAGACTACAGAGTAGGTTTAATTGAGTAGAAATTTCATTCTAAAAGATCAATCTAGGAAGTAGTCATAAGATAATAGACATCGAAAATCTCTTGAGTTCGAGGTTAGAGATTAGTTTTTCTTAATATGGTCACCCAGGTTGGGCCATAGATGTATTTAGAAATAGGGTAAGCTCTCATCAAGGTATGTTGGACCATCTGATATTGTGAAATAGATATAACCACAAGCTTACCAGTTGGAGATTCCTAAAATAAATCAACCATTGAACAATTTATTTTATGGTTCTTAGATTCATTGATACTATCTAGGCCATGCATATGACCTTTATCCTGATGAGGGTGAATTAGTTGCTAATTATTCCTTTGAGAAGTATCATATGTGTATATAGGATCGTAGAATGATGAAACTCTAAGGTAGGTCTGTTCATTTGGTATGGGTGTTATAGAAGCACAGATGAGTACTAGACTATACCTAGGGATGGTAATATGATATAAAAGATCAATGGTCATAAATCTTTTTAGATGCTACCTATTTACCCTCATAAGGTTAACTTGGGGATGATAAGTTTTAAGAAGGGGAAGTTTTAAAGACTTGTCTTTTGAAATAAGGTATTGATTATTTGTTTTTTTAGTTAAATAAGTTAAATGGTCCAAATAATGATGTCTAATCACATCATGGAGGTAATGAAAGTGTCTGGGTCTCTTTGAAGTATAAAGCTTCAAAAGGGGAAAACAGACTAGGCCACATGGTTTGCCTACAACTGTACGACTAAGGGAGCATGGCCACATAACCAACTTTAGATATGGGATAGAGCCATTATGCATGGTTTTCATATGGCTTGTCAAATGATGCACCTAATCATTTGATTCTCCCCAATTAATAGTAAACGATGTATATTTTGTGCATGGTTTTCCCAAAATGTGTCTCCAAACCATGAGAATTTATATTTTGGTTTGAAATTACAATTTTCCCATCATTTAACTTAAAGACTTATTTATAGTTTCCATTCATCCCTCTAGTGGCCAACCATGTAATTTCTCCTCCATTGAGATCAATAACACCTAATGCTTGTCATTGATCTAGAACTCTCATCTAGTGTCTATTCCTCGATCTGTCAAAAGCATTAGATCCATTTCGGTAATCTCCCCTAGTCTTTCAACTCATATCAAAGTTATTTCTTAGATATGTTGCATTATTTTGATGTTGGGTCATTTTCCCTGTTTTAAGGGAATTTGGATATTCCTTATATATCATCCAACCTACATTGAATTAGAGGCTGTTATTGAGTGATGAATCGTATATGGTCTTTAGGTAGTTCCTCGCATCATTTTTCCTTCAGGTTTTGATGTTTTTCAATTTTTTCATTGTTAAGCATGCCAGAATTTTTTGACCTTCCCAATTATATTGTTTCCTTCATGTATAATTGTTCCTTGTACCATAATACATGTCTATTGATCCTTTTTGGGTGAGTTAGAGGTTGTAAATACCAAATATAGTCACCCCATGGTTGTGAAAAGTAGAATTGGCCATCATGGCCAATTGGTTAGAAATGCTCGACCCTCATAATGAGATAATAGATCGGGTTTTTATTGAATTTTTCCTTGAGAAATAGGTATTATATGTAACCCTAGATTCCTCTTAGGTGCTTCTCCTCTTGTTGTTGGAATTGGACATGTGGGAAATTTCCTTAATTATCATGGAATCTTCTAAATGACCCATTTATTATAAATGGATTTCCCTTGTTTTAATTGAATTGAGTAAGTTAAATGGAATTTATCACATGGTTCAGCTTAAGAATGATGGATGCATTGCTTTTAATGAATCAATTGGTTTTAAATAGAATGAATTAAAGGAATGGTAAGGTCATTCACTTTGTTTATGATTTTTAAAATGCTTCATATGAATTGTAATGAATTAAAAGGAATTGAACTTTCCTAATGACATGTTTAAGAGGTTGTGAATTTTTTTTATTTTATAAATGATTATAACTTATATTTATGTATATGGGCTGAATATATAGTATGGATGGGATGAAACGCCCCATGCCAGTTTTTCTTTTAATACACCTTTATAAGGGCTATGATATGATGGTAAGGGACGATTAAGCATGGTGGTATCCTGCTCCCTTACATTAGGTGTTGATAATGATGTCTCATGCTATAGATATTATATGGTAGTTGTTATTTACACACCATGATGGATGATTAGGGTGTTTCCATGATGGCTCACTCACCTTCCCGAGTGTTGTAGAGTAACATCTCTCACTCCATTGGGATATAGGGAATGTACCCTATTGGATGATATTCTAGGATCATTAGGTTGTTCATGGATGTCTGAGTTATGCCTATGTCTAAACAGCACTAGTATTCCACATATAATACCACTTATGTCTACACGTACTTGGATCATATAGCTAGATGAAATATACAATTAAACTATATATATTTTTGGTACTATATATATATAGTAACATCATCATACACACATTCCATCCATGAGCTGAAGCAGGTAGACCTACCAGGTGTCCTTGGAACTTGAGTGGGATGGTTATTTATTTAATTATTCATTTACTTATTATATTATACATGCACACTATTTAGTTATGAGAACTTTTGGGATTACATATAGATGTCGTTGGTGGTGGCCTATTATGATTTTTACCTCACACCCAACTCAGGATTCCTTTGGTACCAGAAAATATTATCTGTATGTTGTTACTTATAGACTATGGTTCCCTAATATAGGTCTTTCACATTATTTAAATTTACTTGGATGTTAAGATAAAAGGATTGGGCATAGTCTCGAGATTCTTTGAGTTGTTTTTCCTTTTTTTACCTTTTGTGTTATTGTGTAGCATGATTGTATCCACCTGTTTACTTTCTGTATTCCATCAGGACATGAATCCATGTATCAGAAACTACTATAGATGATTTTTATTATATTATCAATTGTTCATTTTATTATCTCTTTCTACTTACTTATTTAGTTATCTGTCAATGGTTTCATAGTTATCTATTTTTATTTGTTTATATTATGCTACCACTTTTGTCTATATCTGATTATCTCTGTTGTTCCACACTGACATGAGGGTATAGTCCCCCACTATACCACCTTTACACCCACAAATCTATTTAGAAGCCTCTCGTATATGGTAAGGTTCTCTTGAGCCCATGTGAGCCACAGAATCAGGGCACAATTTTAGTATACCATGAGTCAAGGTTTTATAGTGGAATTGTACAATTTCAGTTCACATGGAATAAAAGACTCTAAGATATTTTAATGAAATTTGGTATTGACCAAAAAAATAGTTTAATGTCATAAATTATGGAATAATTTTCATATAATTTTATATATTATAAATAAAATCATCTTCAAGAAGGTTACAGTCATGTATATTGGGATTTATTTCATATAGTTTCTTGTCATGTGAGGAGGGAATTATGTTATATATATTTGGGTCTTCAGAAAAGGACCTATCATAGAGCTATGTGAATTATTTATTGATAAAATTTTCATTAGTGTTAATAATTATATTCTATCCATTGATTGTAATAATAAATTATTCAGCATTAGATTAATCTATGTTTATATCATAAGGACCTTCCCATTTTTGTTCATCTTTAAGAGGATTCTTCCTAGGTATTATAAGGGTTCTCGAAGACATCACTAATTCCCTTTGGAAAAATGATTGGATGATATCCTTCTTATTGAACACTCATGTATTTCAACTTTTATAGACCTATATGTATTGTAACGTGAGTAAAATTTTCTCATAGAGTAACTCCAATTAATATTATAAGATCTGAGACTTCTCATCAACATTCATCTGATCATAGATGGTTATGTGATGTGTGGGAAACTAAAAATAAATCATAATATTTCCTATGTTCTATACATAATTGAATATGTGGTCACTCATGTAGTAGTATGGGTTTTAGTTCGATATTCCAAAAAATATTGAAGGAGATTATCTAGAACTGACTACATGTATTTATCCACAATATTCTAAAGTATTTTAATTATAGTATTTTGAAGGCCTCTATCTATCTTTTGAACACTAAAAAGTATCATGAATAATATTTGGACTTGATATAGTACTCTAGATATTTCCTTTTAAATTTAGAAGAACATAAATTGGATTCTGTGTCCAAAAATATTGTGTGAAGTGATAAATATATAGTAATGATATTAGACTTCATGAAATTGATGATATTAATTTTTTTCTAACTTACATGACGGATTTATCCTTGGAATACATTAATGAAAATAAAATTCATTAATAATGAACTTGAAATATCATATAAGAACTTGGTCATAGACATTTCATAATCTAGTAAATTCTTTTAGAATTCACCATTTTGATTCCCAAATATATTTTCAGTTTGGAGTTTTATAATGTTAGTACATAATTCACACATGTCATACCACATGAATGTAAATTTGGTATATATAAAATAATATCCATTTTTTATAATATAAAATTTTTTATTAAAAACATGAAATCATTTCATGAAATGTATTTACAAAATTCATCTTGGATTATCCTTTTTTCTTACCCATCCGTAAACCCTGTGATTTTTTTTAAACATGGTAGGATACTAAAAATATCATTAAGAGATATAAAAAATAGAGAAACTTTTATCACATTAATACTTATAAACATATGAAATAATTTTCACAAAGACATAGTTCTCACCCAAAATGTATCATATACTTACTTTTTGAAACACTATATTTCCAAAAAACATAAATAAAAACATAAGGTTATATTAGAGAATTAATTACTTAATATTTTAAACCTTGTGGCTACCTTATGATTTATAACACACATGGATACCTTACAATGTAACCCACACGTCTACCTTATGGTTTAACTATCATAGTTATAAATGGAGTAACCATATGTCTGACCTCCATCTTACAAATACCCAATGCATTTTAGGAAGATATAGGTCCCACACATCATAATAATAATTTTCCAATATCCAAAACATAATAATAACCCAAGAATAATTACATCATATAAATCATTACCTTTAAAAAAATAAATGAAAAGATTATTTTAAAATAAAAGTTCCTTACAAATATCATATATTTGAAGAAATAATTAATAAAATAAATTTAATATGTTTATCCTCTCTATGTACATGTAATAAACCATAATATAATCAAAATTACATTTTAAAAATCATCTTAGTACCACATAATCAATAATGTAGAAGGTTGACCTAAAGAATCGAAATGGGATTAAGAATTCCCTTACCTCAGGTAATTCTTAAATAAAATATATTTAAACCTCTTGTATAATGGTTAAAAGAGAGTTATTAATATTTAATAGAAATATATTAATGTTTATATAACATTATAGGATCATTTTATAACACCATTCTACCCATTTATTAATAATACTTTGTTCATTCCATTGTTTCGGGTGCGTTCATTACATGGTTTCCATGGTCGGTTCGTATTGGATTTTATTTTTGAATAGAAGTGAAACTACATAAGTATAAGAAAATGGTATTAATATTTTTCCATAATATTAAACGATTCTAGAAATAATTTTTTCATATATGATGATTTATCATTATATAAAACATTAATGATATTCATTTAGATCATTTTGGTGGTTCTTTGATAATCACAAACTAGTTTCGTTATATAACTTAATATTATTAATATATATTAATTAAAGAACATAAATGATGTTTTATAATAAAAATTACAATATTTTTAAATAATTTAAATGGTTTCATAACCATATTTTAAGGAAGTAATAGAAATTGAAAAAAATTGTCCACGATGTCTGTAAATCGATACATCAAGGACAGTGTTTTTATTTTTAGAATGAGAGAGAGATGAGAAGTAGTACGTTGATGAATTATTCCATAAACTTGATAAAATTATACTATATATAACATACTAGATATTTTTAGGCATCTTGGATAGGTTAGGTAAAAAGAGTATAATAAAAGAAAATTAATTGATGAGAAAATTAATGAAAAAGAAATATGATTTTAACATCTTGATCTCCTCTCCTTGAGATCCTTCTTAAGGCCTTTGTTTTTGGACTTTTGGTGAGACCAGAATGTCTTGTACGTTGGGAAGAAACTTGGGAAGTTTATTGGGAATAATTTGGGCAATTATAAAAGATTAATAGGTGTTACAGGAAGAGGGGTGAGGGGTGGTATTTATAGTGGATGAGAGGAGGGGTTTTCCATTATTTTAATCATTTTTTTAGTTTTCTCAAGACATGAAATAGTGTTGGTTAATGTGACTAAAAATAGTAATAGGTGCATGTGATATTGTTCCAAGGGTACTAACAACAATATAACATCATCCATGACTCAATAATTCTTGTATTTATCTTATTTTGTAAATTATTATACTTCACTATTCACCAAAAAATCAAGTATTTCAGAAAAATACCAAAAATTTACCCCAACCATTTTTTATGGGTAGAATTAAAAAAAGGAACTCAATTATATAAAAATAGTTTTCTAAATATTAAAAATTTAATATTTAAATAAAATCATAATTTACTTAAAAAATAATAATTTAAAAAAATTAGTAATTTTATAACACCTTAAAAAATTAATCAAAGTCACATAAAATTATCTTATAACCATAAAAAATTAATAATTTATGATAAAATTTTATAAAAGTAAATTTTTATATAAATTATTAATTTAATAAAAAAATAACTAAATATTTTTTAAAAAAATACCAACACTTATAATATGATCATATTTTCATTTAAAATATTCCTAAATTCTATTTATACATTCATGGGTGATGTTACTATTCATTTGGTTCATTTTATATTCATAAGGTTCATACTACTATTCATAAGGTTAACATTACTATTTATAAGGGTATGTTACTATTCACTAAAAATTAATTTGATCTTATCATACTCTTAATATCTATTTAATATTAACCGTGTATGTCTATTTTTTAAAATTAAAATCATAGAAGTAGAAATTTTATGTTTAATGACTAGGTTATAAATATCTCTGTAAAAAATAGTGTCCTTTCACAGAGACTTGGTGTTTCATGCATTTTATTCTATATTAATTCTATTTATAAATCCTTTGGGTATTGCATTCTCTCCACCTTTTTGAAATTGTGTTCTCATAATTTTTATTTACTTATTAATCAAATGAGGGTACCGTTCCCATATAGAATTTTCATATTCCCATGTCACTTATTCAACCATGTGGTTACTCCATAAAATCATAACCTGGTGGATTACCTTATTCTTCAATACTTAATCTCTATGATTTAGAATCTGAATAGGTTTCTCTTCATATGAAAAGTTCTATTCTAGATTAACTACATCTGGGATCAATACAAGAGATGAATCTGGAACATCCTTTCTCAACATAAAAACATGTAAAATAATATGTACCTAGGATGAACTCAGAGGAAAAGATAGTTGGTAGGTGACTGGTCTAACTTTATCCAAGATTTGATAAGGTCTAATGAACTGTGAACTTAACTTTTCTTTCTTAACAAAATGGATAACACTTTTCCATGGTGATATTCTTAGAAAAACATGATCACCTTCCTCAAAATAAATGTCTCTCCTCTAGTTATTTGCGTAATATTTTTTTTTACTCTGAGCAGTTCTCATATGTTTTTGGATCATATTCACATTCTCAGCCAGAACCTATAGGGACACGGCCTTATTACAATACATAATCTTGATTTTAGACAAGAAATAATTTATTTTTTACATTGAGGATCTTTTCATGTTTAGAGATTTATATATTTGGGGCATAATACATTTACAAACTTACACATTATTATAAAGTGGATACCATAAAAACAGTTTCCATTCTTTTTAAAATATAAAACATTAAATCTCAAAACATAATTTCTTTGAAAATTATTCAAACATTTAACTTGGATTATTTCTTTGTCTTACACATCCTTATGACCTATAAAAATCATTTAAAAAACATGGGATGTGCACAAAAAGATCAGTAAGGGATGTATAAAAGGAAAGAGCGCATAAGTCCATGAATACTTGTAATGTATGGAAACATTTCCAAATGACTGGCTTGTCACCCATATATACTTACTTTTTGAAACATGAGATTCACACAAGATCCAAAAAAACATGAGAACATAACCATAATAATAAAGTTATTTTGAGACATTACTTACATAATTTTGTAACCCTCCCAGCTACCATATAATTTGTAACCCTCACGCCCACCATACAATTTTTATAACCATCGTAGTTACACTTGGAGAAACCATACGGTCGACCTTCAACATACACATGCCCAGTGCATTGGAGGGAAATATAGGACCCACACTTTATCGTAAACAATTCCCAAGAATCAGAAAAAAAATAATTCTTCCTAAATAATTACATAAAAACATTTCTTTTGAATTTTTGTAAAATAGAATTTAATAGAGGGTTTTAAAAGAAAAGACCCTTAGAGATATCATATAATTAATGTGAGACTTAATAGAGTGGATGAAATACATATATACACTGTAATTACACATAATTTAACATAATATAAAAAAAATCATCACAAAAATAATTCTAGTACCACATAAATAATGAAGTAGGATGTTAACCCAAAGAATGGAAATCGGGTTAAGAATTCCCTTACAAAAATTCGATAGCCAAACAATTATGCAACATGATTTTAGAAACTATTAAAAAGATAATGGACAAGATTAACCCTTCTATAAATGAATCATAATATATAATAGATCAATAAAAAGAAGTAAATAAGAACATGGTATGGATACTTGAAAGTTATACAACATAAAAGAGAACTTGAATGGAAAAAAGAAAGAAATTGAGAATCTTCCTACCTTGTAGAGTAACTCCTAGAACATGAATGTTGGGACCTTGGGGGAAGTAGGAAACCTTTGGAGGAGGAATAATAGGGAAGTGATGAGGCCAGAGCTTTGCTGATGAAGAATTTGGAATGAATTTAATGAAGTAATGGCTTGGTATTTATAGAAAAAGTGAGGGATTATTTTCATAATTTCCAAGGGACACCTCATTAGTGGTATTTGAAAAACCATGGGCTTTCCCATGGTATTTTCCCATGGTGTCAGCCACTTGGAACACCTCACATTTTATTTAACTATAAACAAGTATACCAGATTTATTACATCATTATTACATCATTAATGATTTCATTAACACAATGAAACTCAAAACTGTATTTTTACTATTCACTAAAAAATAAACTATTTTAGAAAAATCCCCAAAATTCACCCTAACCAGTTATCAACATGTTGAATTCAAAAATGAAGTCCATTTTTTGAAAATAATTTTCTAAATATCATTAATATAATTTTTAAACAAAATCGTACTTAATTCAAAAATTAACAATTTAAAAACTATAACTGCTTTTATATCACATTGAAAAATTAACCAAAATTCCATTATCTTTATTCCTTAAGAAAAGAAAATAATAATAAAATTTATTATTCATTATGGTTATATTACTATTAATATTACTATTGATAAGGGTATATTACTATTCCTTAAAAAACAAGTTGGTTTTATTAGACTTTAAATAACTTACTGAACACAATTATAGATGATTGTTTTCCAAAATTCAAAACATAGAAGCAGTAATATTTTGGTTAACGGTTAGTTATAAATATCTAATTTAAATAAAATTTCATGCATTTAAATTTATTTTTAGAAATCCTTAGGGTGTAAAATTATCCCCACCTTCTGAAAATTGCATCCTCGCAATTTTATTTACTTATTAAACAAGTGAGGGTAACATTCCCTCATAGAATTTTCAGACTCCCTTGTTGGTTCTTCTACCAAGTGGTTTTTCCAAAAAAAAACCTTTACCAAGTGGATTAGCTTATTCTGCAATACTTGTTCCCTTAGATCAAGAATCTTAACTGGATTCTCTTCATAAGAATGGTTCTCTTCTAGTTGAACTGCTTATGGGGTCAAGACATGTGATAATTCTGGCACATAATTTCACAACATTGAAACATGAAAATCATTGTGTATCAGAGACAAACATGGAGGAAAAGCTACTCGATATTCAATTGTTCCAACTTTATCAAGTATTTCAAGAGGACCGATGAACCGTGTAAATATATTCCCATTCTTACTGAAACGCATCACACATTTCCAAGGAGTGATTTTAAGTAAAACATAGTCACCTACCTCGAAAGAGAAGTCTTTCCTTCTGTTATCTGCATAACTTTTCTACATTCTCTGAGTTGGCCTCACGTGCTTCTATATCATCTTGACATTATCAATCACTTCTTCTTCTAATTCTGGCACTATCAACTTTTTTTCACCAACTTCATCCCAAAATTCCAGAGTCTGACAC
Organism: Viscum album; assembly: GCA_963277665.1. NCBI lineage: Eukaryota > Viridiplantae > Streptophyta > Magnoliopsida > Santalales > Viscaceae > Viscum > Viscum album. The sequence goes on from OY728146.1 coordinate 1,039,858,724, forward strand.
CTCTTCCCATACAGTGCCTCGAAATGTGACATCTATATACTGGAATGAAAATTTTTATTATAAGAAAACTAAACTAAAGAAATATGATGATCCCAAATTCACTAGTAGTTCATTGAACAAGCTTGAAGCATATCCTCCAAAGTTTGAATCATTCGTTCTGACTACCCATCTGATTAAGGATAAAATCTGTACTAAAATTTAATTCTATTCCCAACGGCTTCTAATGTCCCTTCCAAAAGTTATAAGTCATCTTGGGATCCTGATTAGGTACACTGGAAAGTTGAACTCCATGTAACCTGACAATCTCCTTTAGGTAAAATCAAGAAAGCTGGTCCAAATACATTGTATCTGGAATAGAAAGAAAATGTGTAGATTTTGTTAGCCGATCAACAATAACCCAAATAGCATTATTACCTCGAGAAGTCTTTGGTAGTCCTACACCAAAATCCATGGATACATTCTCCCATTTCCACTTCGGCACCCAAAAAGGATGAAGCATCCCATTCATACAGTGGAGGCGTGTGGCTGAGTGGGAATAGTGGTCGTCACCCTCCTCAGAATCCCACGCTTTGGCGACGGACCCCTATTCCACCTTTCAATCCAACAACTATGCACCTGATGTCAACTTGCTTCGTCAGCATCTAGAACCTTGGTGTTGCGGAGGACCCTGATTCCGACACCTTGGGTTCGAGCTCGAGCCTGAACTTGATCCCCCGACACCTGAAATACAGAGGGGAGGGGAAACGACATATGATTAATGGCTTCAAAGAGTGGTGGTTCTTCATTCCGGCTTCACAGAATCGATTTCATCAAAGACCTGTCTTACAGAAAACCAAATCTAGCACATCGGAAACCAGATCCACAAACCTTTCATGATTTTGAAATTGATCCATTGAAATAGATCTAGCACAGCGGAGTTAGAAATCAGATCCAAGAACCTTATAGGGTCTTGAATCCATTTTTAGAGTTTGTCACTTGAATCTGCACAAGCCGGTGGTTTTCTGGCCAGATCCACGGAGACACAAGTGTAGATCCACCAGCGTGGTGTGAACCCTGGTTCACAAATTCCTGGTCGCGTGTTTTTTCACGGCCACTAACCTATTGAACAGTGGAGTTTGATCTCGTAGGCAGTCAGTGAGAGGAGGAATCAGGATCACGAAAGGTCTTGTTCGAGAGGTCGTCGCCTCCTACTTTGTGAAGAGCTGGTCGCGAGAGGCATTTTCGCAAAGCCTCGTCATGGAGACCAGTAGAGTTACTCTGGCTGCGCGGTCTGGCCACAGTCGAAGATTGCAACACGATGACTCTCGGGTCACACCTGGCTGGAGGTCTATTGGGTCGTGCCTGGAAAAAAGGGACCTTGGGTTGGGCTTGGATGGTGTGTCATTGTCATATGGTGCGTGTGGACATACCAGTCGCTGATCATTTGAGCGGAAAAGAAAATCAGAATCAATGTGACATGTACCATGGAAGCGGATTTAGTGTACCAATGGAAGAATTTTTCCTTGAAGGAAAAAGAAAAATCATCAATTGAGTCTCAAAGAAATGAATATATGCTTCTGAAAAAATGTATGTCACTGCTGGTTGTTGGAAGATTTGTGGAAAAAATCACAGTCAACCAGGGGTCCCTAAAAACACTCTTTTGAATTTATAGAAACTGGAAGCGGGAGTGGCCATCCGGGAAGTGGGGAACAATATTTTAGTTTTTGAGTTCTTCAATGAAAAAGTTAGAGATCAAATCCTCAAAGGGAGGCCAGTGTCCTTTGATAACCAGCTTCTCTTGATGGAAGAATTTAAAGGTGGGGATGATATCCAGCACATTAATCTTACATGATCCCCCTTCTAGATACGCATTAAAGGAAGCCCATTTCATGGTAGAATGAAACGGGTTCTGAGAGAAATTGGTGATCACATTGGCCAATTCATTGAGTGGGACTATTTGGACCCAATCCAATGGGGACCTATGGTTCAGATTAAAGTCGTTGACGAATTTTCAGAGCCTCCAATGAGGGTCATGTTTTTGAAGCTCGATGAAGCTGACATTTGGATCTCATTTGAGTTTGAGAAACTCCCAAATTTCTGCTTATTCTGTGGGTGTATTGGCCATCTATAGTGAACATGTGACGCAAAGAAAAGGAATGAATCGTGCAATATTATTTTACAATATGGTCCCTGGCTATGAGGCAAAATTACAAAAATTGCCTATATCCCTAAGGCGGAAAAATAAAACGATCGTGACCATCTCACGATGGCTCACATGAGGTGGGTGGAAACTGAAAATACTAAAGTAATCATACTTGGACCTCCAGAGTTCCTTGAAGATAGTCCAATTTTCTAGAGGGATGTAGGTAGAACTTCTCTGAACATAATCACCACGTGCAATAATGATGTTTTCCTAGACAGTCGAACGAAGAAGCAAGACATCGAATCAGGCACAGCTTCTACCCCACTAAAAGACACTTTCCCAACATCATCAAATCCATTGCCAAAACCAAAGAACCCACAAAAATAAAGATCAAACCCAAAGAAAATGTTCACCGAACCACCAGATCCCAACCCTGATCCAAAAATGGAAATTTCAGTCATCTTTCTACAAGGTGACTCTAGGATGATAGGATTAACGGCATCAGGCCCCGTTACTCGTCGAACTTTAAAAAGGGTGAACTATAATAATAGAGAAAGAAAAAGTAGTTAATCCAAAACCTGGGGAGTTGAAATAAAAAATTGAAATGAGTACTTCGGCAAAAAACATCCCAAATAGATGGAAATTGGAGGATGACAAAATGATCCCGGAGGAATCAAAGGTGGAGGTGGGTACATCCCAGCCCCTCCTAGAGAAATGATCATTTTATGTTGGAACTGTCGTGGGCTTGGAAACCCATGAATGGTTCAAATGATCCAGCACCATTGCACTCAAATTATCCCTGATATAGTTTTTTTGTCTGAAACCATATTGGAAAACAAGGACACCACTGGCCTTGCACTGAAATGCAGCTTCCTGGGATGCCTCTTGGTTCCCTGACAAAGCCACAAAGGGTGTATTTTTCCCCTATAGAAGGATAATGTTGGATTTAGGATCTTATCCTTCTCCTCACACCATGTGGCGGTGGCTATTCATGAGTCCCAAACCTTGTCGTGGACCTTTGTGGGTTTCAATGGATGGCCATCCCACACTGAGAAGTGGAAGTCGTGGGATCTTCTTTTCAATCTTCAACGTGATCTTCCAACCCATTTTCTCTTTGGAGGAGGCTTTAACGAGATCTTGTATCCGAAGGAAAAAAGTGACGGAGCTCTTCGACCCTCCTCGTAGATGTATGGCATTAAGGATACAATTACTTGGGCGGATCTAGTCGATCTGGGATTCGAGGGTAATCCATTCACTGGGTTTCAGGGAAACATGGACAAAACCCTTAATGTAGAGTGCTTCGAAATATTTTTGGGCTCAACGGATTGGATGAATTTTTTCAGAATGTTTCACATTGAGTACATGCCGCTCAATTTCTTGAACCATTGTCCGATTTTTATTGAATTCACCTAAAGAGACCACAAAAATAAAGTCAGGAGACCCTTCATATTTGAAATCTTATGGTCTAAAGAACATGAATGCGAAGATGTCATCCGATAAGGCTGGAAGAGTGGACAAGCAGACATTGGGTCCAATCTATAACAGATAGCATCCGATTTGAGGATGTGGAGCAATAAAAAATTATGTCAACCTGACAGGCACTGTGATTTCCTCGAAAGAAAACTGTGCAAACTTCTCAACCAACCCCCAACCAATTGCACTATTTCCAAAATCAGTGTCATACAAAGGGATCTGGATGCAGCCCTGCGAATCACAGAAATCTTATGGGCTATGAAAGCGCATGATACCCACATTAAATAAGGGGACGCTATACCTGCTATTTTAATCTGAAAACCTTAGCTAAGCGATGGAAAAAATTTATCTCTTTCATATCGCATCCAGATGGTTTCAAATCCTATGACAACGATGGAATCCAAGATGCTATCTCTAGTTATTTTCAGAATCTCTTTTTGGTAGGAAGTCAAAACATCTCTGCTGAAGTGGAGGAATTTATTAGACATGTTCTCACTGAATAAATTAACAGGAAACTTTCCAAAGATGTGATGGATGAAGAGATTCGTATGTCTATGAAACATATCTACCCTACTAAGGCACCGGGCCTGGACATCTTCCTTTCCCTCTTCTACAAACAATATTGGCACATTATTGGTCCTGACATCTACAATCTGATGAAGAATATTTGGCCTGGGAAAATAAAACTTTCCGACATTAACGAAACTATCCTCATCATCATCCCCAAAATCAAGAAACCCTTCATGGTCCTAGATTTCAAACCTATCAGCCTATGCAATGTCTCTTACAAGATCTTCTCAAAGATCCTTGTTAATCAGCTATGTTCATGGTTTCCTGATATCACCTCAAAAATCAAAGTTCATTCATTGGCTAAGAAACTGATTACTAAAAATTCTATTGTGGACCATGAAGTGTTCCACTCAATGAAAACACGCTCCACAGTGAAAAGAGGAACCATAGCGTGGAAACTAGACACGACCAAGGCCTACGATAAAGTGGAATGGCATTTCCTAAAATTCAGGATGCTGAAAATGGGCTTCTGCTCTAAATGGACAGAGATGATCATGCATTGTGTCTAGTCTATATCCTTCCAAATTAATTTCAATGGGGTGCTCACCCATGGATTTTCCCCAACCTGAGGCCTTCTCCAGGGAGACCCTCTTTCCCCCTTTTTTTATATTGGTGGCTGATTTTTTTTCTAACCTCATGTCCAGGGTAGCTTCCTCTCATTCAATTCATGGGGGAAATTTTTGTTATGCAAGCCCACCAGTTTCAAACCTTTTTTTCCGATGATTTCCTTCTTTTCTCCAGAGAAACCCATAATGAGTGCCTCGCTATAGGCCATGTGATCCAACATTATGAGAGGGTCTCTGTGAAAACAATCAATCATGGAAAGTCAGAAGTCTCCTTCAGCTCTGGGGTCCCACTTTCCAAAAGAGAAGAGCTTTGTTCCATTGCAGGCATTAATATGGTCGAGAAGCATCAGAAGTACCTCGGGCTACCCATGGTGATTGGCGATCCAAAAAAGAAATCTTCACATCTTTTCTTGATAGGATAGAGAAAAAAATCCAAGGATGTACCCCAAAAATAATTTCCAAAGCCGGTAATGGGACCCTAATAAAGGTTGTCTTACAATCTATTCCCAACTACTTTATGTCCCTGTTTAAGATTCCTGCTATTTTTGTCAACCAGATCCACTCAAGCACAACAGACTTCTAGTGGGGAAAAAAATGGAAGGAATAAAACCCACTGGGTTGCCTGGAAAAGTCTCTACCAGCCAAAATCTGAGGGAGGAATAGGTTTCTAGGACCTATTTTACTTTAATGATGCATTGTTGGAAAAGAAAGGATGGTGCCTTATTAACCACTCATCCCCTCTCTGTGCGCGAGTTCTCCATGCTAAATACTTCCACCGCAAGGATTTCCAGGATTCCTCTCTTGGCCCCCGACCCAGCTTCCTCTAGAGAAGTATCTAGGGTTCCCAAAACCTTCTGGCTAGAGGGATGGGTTGGAGGATTGGGAATGGTTCATATGTTAATATCTGGATGGATCCCTGGATGATTGATAAGGATGTCATGTGGGCATCATCCCCAGCCCTACCAGGTCTCGAATGTTCCACCGTCCGGTGCCTTTTTGTTGATCATGGGAATGGGTGGTGCATGTAAAATATTCAATCTTGGTTCAATGAAAGAGAAAAAAGTATTATCCATAGTATCCCATGTGTTCCGGATGCAGGCCCTGATCACCACTTCTGGATCAATGACATCTCAGGAGCCTATATGGTGAAATCTGGCTATCGGATCACTCTTTGTACTCAGTCAAATGAAAGGGAAGGGGGGCATGTAAATCACTGTGGAAGCTCATCATCCCCCTAAAAATCCTCCACTTCTGGTGGTAGGTGTGCTCGGGCATCCTACCTACCATGAGCCTCCTCGCCTTCCGACATTTTTCCGGCGACAGGTTTTTCCCCTTCTGCCTAGATGTCCCAGAATCTCCCCTCCATTCTATCATCCAATGTCCGAGGGAAAAATAGATTTGGGAAAAATGGGGCTCATTCGCAGATAATTCACTGGATTTGGCCTCTGACCTCCCCTCTCTCCTAAGGCTTCGGTGCCCTTCCTCTTCACCGACCAATGCGGGCTCACTTTGCATCATGGACTTGATCATTTGGGTTTGTCGTAACGATGATGTGTTCTACCATGTCATCAAGCCTCCTAATTTCTAGATTGAACGGGCACCATCCTAGATTGGGGGCTGGTAGCATCACTCTAGACAATAAAATCCCTTTGGATCCCTTTCGATTTCTTCCCATTGGTGTCTGCCACTGGAAGTGATCCTCAAGATTAATGTGGAAGCGTCTCTCCCCAAGGATGGTTCTGTCCACCTTGGTCTGCTGGCCCGGGATCATTTTGGTAAAATCATTACTGCCAAACATGAATCCCATCACACTATTTGGGAGTCTGTTGATGCCGAAGCCACTTCCATCCTCATTAGGCTGATGTTTTACAAAGATCGTGGATGGGAAAAAATACACCTTGAGTCGGACTGTCTCACTATTATCAATGCCATTAACCTCAACAACGACAACATTAAATATCTTGGCCCCCTCATCTGAAAAATCCACTCTCTCCCTCAATTTTTCACATCCTTCACCTTCTCCTTCATCAGAAGGGAAGGGAACAATGCTTCCCATCAGCTGGAGGCCTCTGTCCCTCTTGATGACGACTAGCTCTGGCTGGACCACTTTTTGTCATGGTTTCACGCTTGTACTTCCACTGATCTCTATTTTTAATAAATCCATCTTTTAATCAAAAAAATCATAGTACAACCAGGATGAAGTAAAAATGGACAACTATGAGCCTCACACAATAGGTATTTCTTCAACTAGGAATCACGAGGCACACACAACCTTTTTTCAAATCTTAAAACACAATCTTTATCAATATTAAATTCTGGAAACATACCCATTTTAACCAATCATACCTTTTTTTGTAGCTCACAGTCTACCTTCTGCGCTTTATTAATTCTATCTAAAAATGATGACTACACTGAAGCCTGATAAAAAATAGATGTATTCCATACAACAGGAACTTCTAAGCCAAAATTCATCAAATAATTAATCAAGGGATCATGTTCCAAATGTAACATGCTTAATGATTCATGATGTTTTTGACTCAAGGAATCTGCCACTTTTTTTTCATTTCCAAGATGGTAATTGATCGTGAAATCGTAATCCTTTATCAGTTCTAAACATCTTCTCTGCCTCATGTTTAATTCCTTCGAAGTGAATATATATTTTAGACTATTATGGTCAGTATATATTTCATATTTGGCTCCGAATAAATGATCCATCCAAATTTTCAAATCCAAAACCACAACTGCCAATTCCAAATAATGTGTGGGATAATTTAACTCATGAGGTTTAAGTTTTCTTGAAGAATAATAAATTACCTGATCATTCTATATTAAAACACAACCAAGTCCCTTGAAAGAAGCTTCACTGTAGATGGAAAACACACCATTTCAGGAAGGCAAGGCCAAAACTAAAGCATTCACCAATCTCTTCATCAGTTTCTAAAAACAAACCTCACATTTGTCTGTCCAAATGAATTTAACCCCTTTTCGTGTTAACTTAGTTATTGGGATAGATAATCGTGAAATGTTCTTAACAAACCATCGATAATAACCCACTAATCAAAGAAAACTACGAATCTCTGTAACATTTTTAAGTGTTGGACATTCATAAACTACTTTTGTTTTGGCAAGATCAATTATTATTCCATCTTTATTTACAATGTGCCCAAGAAAATAAATATATTTCAACCAAAAATCACACTTGATGAATTTTTCATACAGTTTCTTTTCTTTTATGGTCTGTAAAAAAACTCTTAGGTGTTTTCCATGCTCCTCTTTGTTTTCAGAAAATACCATAACGTCATCAATAAAAATAACCACAAACTTATCCAAGAACTCATGAAATATTTTATTCATAAGATTCATGAAAAAAACATGGGCATTAGTTAACTGAAATGGCATAACCACAAATTCATAATACCCATATCTAGTATGAATGTCAATTTTTGGGAGGCCATCCTCCTTCACCATTAGCTGATACTATCCAGATCTCAAGTCAATCTTGGAATATTACAGAGCTCCCCGGAGCTGATCAAACAATTCATCGATGTGAGGAAAAGGATACTTGTTTTAAATAATGATGTTATTAAAAGCTCTATAATCAATGCAAAGTCTCATGAAACCATTTTTCTTTTTAACAAAAAAAATAGGAGCTCTCCATGGTAAAGTACTAGGATGAAGGAAGCCTTTATTAAGCAAATCGTACAACTGATTTTTCAAATCAAGAAGTCATATTTTAGCCATAGGATATGGGGGTTTTGAAATTGTCTTAGCATCAGGAACTAAGTCAATAGTGAATTCAAATTCTTGATTAAGAATGACATCAAGTAAATCATTAGGAAAAACATCATGGTATTAATTTAACACAGGCACTTCATCAATCTGAATAGTTCCCTTTCTTTCAAAAATATGAGCAAGATAACATTAATATCCAAATTTCAACAGTTTCTCATCTTTCTGATATGTTATCAATTGTATGGGTACCTTCTTGTTTACAAAATTAAAATATTTATGAAAAAAAACTTCTTAGGATCTATAGTAAATCTTAGCATTATAAACAGAAAGACAATACATTCCCAGAATAACATCAAACACAAATAAGAAAAAAATAAAGGTTCTCATGTAAAGTATTTCTAAATACCACAATAGAAATATTCTTATAATTATTATTTCCTATAATATTTCCCCCTTGTGTTTTAACAACATGTCCTGGTTTCATTTGTTGAAGAAATATTTCCAATTTTCCCCAAAATTTCTCAGAGATGAAGGAATGTGTAGATCCCCATATAAAACAAAACTTTTGAAAAATATGATTAAACAAACCAATTACCTGGTACAACTTCATTGGATGGACCGACATATGCTGACATAGTCGCAAAGGATCTCACTACACCTTTCTACTTATAGTCCGGATTCTTGGCATCATTTGGATCTCTATTTGGGTAGGCATTTTCCTAGTGGACAATCTCACCACATTTAAAACACTTTAATGTTTTCTTATCAGGATTAGACTTTGGATCATTTTTATTACAATATTGGGCCATATGTCCAAAATTACCACATTTAAAACACATCCTAGTATCATGAATACATTCTGCAAGGTGTTTCTTTCCATGGTTTTCAGAAACTAGAAATTGGATTTTCTTACCATTAGATTTCTTTGGTTGATTCTTACCCATAGATTTCCATCTAGAACTATTCTTCCCCGTATTTCCACAATGCACATGATCATTAGAAAACTCTATCTCTACCCTCTCATCACACCAGAAATGTTTCTCATAACTTTTTAATTCACGAGAGCCCCAAACCCATCAATTCCTTGGATTCAATCCTAAGTAAAGGCGGTTGATTTTTTAATCCAGATCCAGAATAATATTCAGAGCATACCACTCCAGTCAGGTGAAGTTCTCTTTATACACAGCCACTGAATATTCCTTCTTTTTCTTCAACTAAATTAATTGATTCTCTATCCTAAGTCTCACCACCTTAATAAAATATTTTTCAATAAAAATACTTTTAAATTCAACCCACTCTAAGGCATATATATCCTCTCTATCCCTAATATTCTTTAACATTGATCACCAACAATCAGCTTCACCTTAAAAAAAATAAATGGAAACGCATACCTTTTGGTTATTTGAACATCCCATAACATTGAATATCTTTTCATGGGATTTAATACATCCTTCAGCCACTACTAGGTGAGAAGATCAATTGAAAACAAGAGGGTGTTGTCTCATAAAATATTATACTATTGTAATGGTTTATTGTTGAACCTCTTGTTGTTCTCTTTCATGGATGAAAACACCATTTATTTCTTAAATTAGCTGAGCCATTACTGTCACAAACTTCTCGGTTCCAATCCCTACCAATTAAGGCTATAGATTTGGAAGGATTTCATTCTGTCGATGCCTCTCCTCTTCAGCTTCCCAGTTTCTTTTGTGGACAACCATTCTAAACAAACATATCTTTGATGAAGAAACATGTTAATATTTAAATTCTATAACATTTCAAATTAATACTAGAGTAAAAATTATTTATAGTATTCTTTTAACAACAACCTAACCCCTAACGTTATCTAAACCATCCTTAGATACCAATTATATGGACCTGTCCTTATTACATTACATAATATAGATTTTAGACAAGAAATAATTTTTATTTTACATTGAGGATCTTTTCAAGTATAGATAGTTTGTGAATTGAAACAAAATATATTCATAACCTTACACATTTTTATAGAGTGGATATGATAAAAATAGTTTCCTTTTTTTCAAAATATAAAACATTGAAGCATAAAAAATGATTTCTTTGAAAATTCTTCAGACATTTAACTTGTATTACTCCATTGTCTTACACATCCTTATACACTATGAAAATAATTTAAAAAACATGGTATGAGTATAAAAATCTCATTAAGAGATGTAAAATAAGGAAAGAGCACATTAGTCCATGAATACTTGCAACTTATGAAAACATTTTCAAAAGATAAGCATGTCACCCGTATATACTTACTTTGTGAAACATTATATTTACGCAAGATCCACACAAAAAATGAGTACAAAAACATAATCATAAAGGTTTCTTGGGATAATCATTACATAATTTTGTAACACTCTCGGCTACCTTATAATTTGTACCCCTCATACTACCTTACAATTTGTTTAACCATCACAGTTAAACTTGGAGTAACCATTCGGTCGACATCCAACATACACATATCCAATGCATTGGAGAAAAATATAGGTCCCACCATTAATCATAAACAATTCCCAATAACCATAACATTATCATAAATCATGAATAATTACATAAAAAAATTGCTTTTCAATTTTGTAAAATTGAATTTTAAAAGAGGATTTTAAAAGAAAAGACCTTTAAAAATATCATATAATTCAAGTGAGATATAATAGAGTGGATAGAATACTTATATAAACTATAATTAAACATTATTTAACATAATATAAACAAAAACCATCACACAAATAATTCTAATACCACATAAATAATGAAGTAGGATGTTAACCTAAAGAATGAAAATTGGGAAAATAATTCCCTTACAAAAATTCGGTAGCCTAACGGCTATGCAACATGGTTTTATAAAATATTAAAAAGAGAGGGGAAAAGACTAAAAAATAAAAAAATGAATCATAATTGAGAATATATCAGGACTAATAATGAAATAAGAATATTTTATGGAAACTTGAAAGTTATACCACATAAAAGAGAACTTGAATGGAAAAAAGAAAGAAATTGAGAATTTTCTTACCTTATTGAGTAACTCCTTGAACATGAAGGTTGGGACTTTGGGGGCTTGCTTAAACCATGGGATGAATACTAGGGAGGTGAGGAGGCAAAATATTAATTGACTGAGAACTGGGAAAAATTTTAATGAAGTAATTGGTTGGTATTTATAGCAAAAGTGAGAGATTATTTTAATAATTTCCAATGGACACCTTATTAGTTGTATTTGAAAAACCATGGGCTTGCCCATGGTATTTTCCCATGGTATTAGCCACTTGGGACACCTCACATATTATTCAACTGTACACAAGTCGACTAGATTTATTAAATCATTATTAAATCATTAATGATGTCATTAACACACCAAAACTCCAAACTATATTTTCTACTATTCGTCGAAAAATAAACTATTTCAGAAAAATCACTAAAATTCACCCTAACTATTTAACAACGTGAAGAATTCAAAAACTAAGTTCATTTTTTGAAAATAAGTTTCTAAATATCATTAATTTAATTTTTAAATAAAATCATACTTAATTCAAAAAATAATAATTTTAGAACTATAACTGCTTTTATATCACATCAAAAAATTAACAAAAATATAATAATCTTCAATACTTAAGAAAATAAAATAATAATAAAATTTTCTACTCATTATTTTCATATTACAAATCATATTACTATTCATAAGGGTTTGTTACTATTCACCAAAAAACAAGTTGGTTCCATTAGACTCTAAATAACTTACTGAACACAATTGTAGATGAACATTTTTCAAAATTCAAAACATAAAAGTAGTAAAATTATGTTTAAAGTTTAGTTATAAATATCTACTTTAAAAAAAATTCATGCATTTCAATATATTTTTAGAAATCCATGGGGGTGTTACACGTCATCTACTAATTATGGTCCCATAAATCTTCCTTTCCTCGAATTTATCCAAAAAAGTTGGAGTTCGACACCTCTTCCAATTAAATTTCTTAAAAGGTTCCATCTATATACTGTAATGAAAAGTGTTATTATAAGAAAACTCTATATATGAAATATATTGATCCCAACTTCCCTGGTAGTCCATTAAACAAGCTCAAATAATAACCTCCAATGTCTGAATTTCCCTCTCAGTATTTCCATCATATTGAAGATGAAAAGTATTTCTAAAATATAATTTTATTCCCAACTACATATTAAGTCCTTTCAAAAAGATATAATTGAACCTGGGACCATTGTGATATATAATGGAAAAATTTACTCTATGTAACATGAAAATCTCTTTAAGGTATAGTTGATAAATCTAGTCAAAAGACATAGTATCTTCATTAGGAAGGAAATGTGTATATTTATCCATCCAATCACTAATAAAAAAATTGATTTATTACCTCGATGATTATTTGATATTCCAACCATGAATTCCATGGATACGGTTTCCCATTTCTATTCTGGTATTGGATAAGTCTTGAGCATCCCCTTTGATAGTTGTGACTCTACTTTAACCTCTTGACATGTCAAACATTTCAAAGTAAAATCTTCAATATCTATTTTCATTCCATTCCACCAGTAATAATCCCAAAGGTCTATGTACATCTCTGTACTTCTATTATAAACTAAAAATTGAGAACTATGAGCTTAAAACAACAATTATTTCTTCAGCTGGGAATCACAAGGCACCCATAATCTTTTTCCAAATCTCAAAACACAATATTTATCATGGTTAAATTCTAGAAAGTTATGCACTTTAAAAAAATTACCTTTTTCTATAGTTCATGGTCTTACTTCTCTATTTTATTAATTATATCTGATAGATATGGCTGCACTAAAGGCTAAAACAAAAGAGATTATTTTCTTACACCAACAAATTTCATGAAAAAATTCAACCAATCATTAATCAAGGGATCATTTTCCTAACGTAACGTTTTTAATGTTTCATGATGTTTTTTACTCAAGGAGTCTTCCACTTTTTTTGCTTCTCCATGATGATAATTGATCATTCCATAATAATACTTTATCAATTCAAGTCATCTTCTATGCCTCATGTATAATTCCTTCTGAGTGGATATATACATCAGACATTTATGGTCAATATATATTTCACATTTGGGTCCATATAAATGATTCCTACAAATTTTCAATGGGAAAAGAACAACTACTAATTCCAAATAGAGTGTGGGGTAATTTAACTCATGATGTTTTACCTTTATTGAAGCATAAGAAAATACCTGATCATTTTTCATCATAACACAACCAAGTCCCTTCAATGAAGAATCACTATAGATGAAAAATTTACCATTTCTAGAAGACAGAGCCAAAACTAGACATTCACCAATCTCTTATTCAGTTAAAAAGAACATCATATTCTTATGTCCAAATAAACTTAACCCCTTTAGTGTTATGTTAGTTATCTTGAAAGATAATTATGCAAAAATTTTAGCAAACCATCGATAATAACATGCTAATCAATGAAAAATATGAATATCTGTAACATTTGTAGGTCTTGGCCATTCATAAACCACTTTGGTTTTGGTAGGATCTACTATTATTCCATCGTAATTCATAATTTTCACAATAAAATAAATAGATTTCAACCAAGAAACACATTTTCTAAATTTCTCTTATAACTTCTCTTCTTTTCGAGTTTAAAAGATAATCCTGCAATGTTTTTCATGATCCTCATATTTTTTTCAAAATACTAAAATATCATCAATAAAAACAACAACATAATCATCAAAATATTCATGAAATATACTATTCATAAGTTCCATGAATACAAAAGGGTAATTTTTTAAACCATATGTCATAACAAAAAACTCATAATGCACATATCTAGTATGAAAAGTTATTTTCAGGCTTTCATCCTCCTTCACCTTTAGCTGATGGTATATGGATCCCATGTAAATCATGGAAAAATATTGATCTCCTTGTATCCGATCAAAAAATTCATCAATACAAGGAAAAGGATACTTATTGTTAACAGTAATGTTATTCAAATCTCTGTAATCAATGAAAAGTCTCATAGAACCATATTTATTTTTAATGAAAAAATAGGAGCACCCCATGGTGAAGTGCTAGGATGAATGAATCCTTTATCGAGAAACTTCAGCAACTGATTTTTCAATTACAGAAGTTCTATTCGAGCCATTTGATAAGGGGGTTTTGAAATTGGATTAGCATCAGGAACTTGGTCAATGGTAAATTCAACTTCTTGATCGGGTATAACACTGGGAAACTCATCAGGAAAAAAATTAAGTTATTCATTTACCACTAGAACATCATTAATTTGTACAGTTACCTTTTTTCAAAAATAGGATCATGATAACTTTCATTTTTATATTTTAATATTTTCTTAGTTTATGGATATGTTATCAATTGTATAGGTTTGTTCTTGTATTCAAAGTAAATTTATTTATGAAAAAAACTTCTTTAGCCCTATAATCAATCTTATCCTGATAAACAGAATGTCAATAAATACCCATAATTATTTCAAACTCTACTAAGGTTAAAACAATAAGGTTTTTAGGTAATGTATGTCCACAAATAACAACAGAAATAATCTCATAGTGAATGTTGTTGTAATATTTTTTCCTGGTGTTTTAATAATAATTTATGTTCTCATTTCTTGAGGTAAAATTTCCAATTTACAAGAAAAATTCTTATAAATGAAGGAATGTATAGAACCTATATCAAATAAGACATTAGAAAAATCTATGTGAACAAACAAAGTACTTGATGTAACGTCCCAAACACAAATTCCACCCAACGGTGCCCCATGCTCGATTGGACACATGGCCTCAAGTGCATCTCCCCAAACTCTAGAGGTTGTTGACTAGAAGCGAGTGCATAGGTGAGTGTATGGGAAGACTATTCCCTTTTTACTGAAGTATCACAGCAGAAGTCAAACATAACAAATAGTGGAAGAGAAATAAAAATAAGTCAACTAAAGTAAACCAATAATGCAAGAGAGTTGACCATGTAACAACCAGAAATGTCTCATATGAAAAATGGTGCAGATGATACATGTATCTAGGAATAATAAAATATAGTACATGTAAATACAATACAATACATATTTCCAAAAAAGTACAAAAATACTCAAAAGGTACCACAATAGCATTGTAAGCCTCTGTTTGGTCATATGCTTCCCTACTCCAAGGTCATAATCAACAACTTATACCAGGGTGCATGCCCCTATCAACACCTACAACCATATAATCTATTTGGGTCCTTGAGGAGGCCCAAAAATGGTGTGATAAAAACATCACAGTATGTTACTCATGGTCTATAATGTTATAACATAAATAAACAAAGTGCTAGCAAGTATAAGGAATGTAATAAGGTCAATGGGTATTCTTGTGGAATATGTCTATTACAAAGTAAAACTGAAGATCCCCTCAAAGCTACCTACAACAGATTAATATCCTAATAGGGAAACAATAAACAAAGTAAATGAGTCTCATGGCCATGTTGTACACCCAGCCATGTTATGTAATCCACAAGAATGTTGTATTCATAAGTTTAGAATCCCATGGCCACACTGTATAATGAATAGTATATCACAAGGGCCGGATCGATGGTCTCATGTACCAGGGCATCCATATATTAAATCTAGACCATGAAGAGTCGGATCCAAGGAACTCATCCAAGACATCCACATCAAGTCACATGAGTGTCCCAGTTGAAACAGGATCTTGGCCCTGATTTGAGTCCTAGGAACATGTGTACCGACATGTCCTTTGTGAGTCTAGTCAAACTAGATCCATGGGTTATCAAGGCCTAAGGAACCCCATGGAATCAAGACCCAATGAGCATATTCAACCCATGGTGTCCACAACCACATTCTAGATCTGTAGTGAGAATTCCATGGAATCTATCAAACCATTTATTTAATCATTCATACTATTTAACAAATCAACATTTCAAAAATATTAGTATACCCACTCATATAAGAAATCGCATCCCATGTGTATACCCACTCATGTAATCCAATTCCATTTAATCAACCACAAGGGTATACTCACTAATTTATTCACATTTACCAAACACCATTTAATCCATATGAGCATGGTATAACAAGATATCACAAATCAAAAAGGCATTACATCTCCTTGGTGATCTATTCAATTCCATTCAGGCACTAGCAGGATTCATCAATCTAGGAAAACACAAGATCACACCCCTTGGTTTGTTCAAATAGGATTAAATGGGTTAAATTCATAAGGCTCACCCCTAGGGTGATATTGAATTATGTAAACGGTGTCAACACACCTAAACAAAACCTATGGGTATCCTCCCTAGGTCTGACTAATCCTACTATAAGTATCTCACTCAAAAAAAGGGTCATGCCGAAAATTCCAGTTGGTGGAATATTGGATGAATTCCCTAAAATCACCAAAATACCAAGAAAATCATAGAACATCTACCTAATTTTAGTAGTAGAGAGATCGTCTAGTATCAAGTCATGATTCATCCCGGTTTAGGATAAATATGAATAATGAACAAATAATAGAAAATACGGGCATATTATCTTAAAATAAAATAGTTCAACCATTGTTCCAATGAATCAAGAATAGATAAATAGGATTATAGTACATACCACTATGGATCCAATGAGACAAATCATGATTGAAATAGAGGTCGGACAGAAAATTGTGTTCAAATCCTAGCTTAGGTGCCTAAAGGGAGAGCTCCACAGTGAGGGCTTTTATACCTTGAAGAAAAAAAACCCAAAATTGGATTAAAAGGAAATTTTTAACATTTATTAAAATTAAGAAAAACAAAAAATCGGCTCACATGGTTTATCTTCATGGTTTCTCAAACCATGCAGAAACCATGCACAGTTCACTGTTTCCAAGTGGCACATCGCACAGTTACTTCGCACGGTCTGACTAACCGTGTGGTGAATGTGTGAAAGCTATATATCAAAATTATAGAACTTTTCAGACATACCATATGTCCATGAGGCTTCTACCACATGGTATCTCTAACTGTGTCGCCACTTCTACCTCCTGTCACATGGTTATTCGAACTGTTCGCAAGCCTTATGAAAATCGTGCGCTATTCCATTTTCATCACAAAACATGATTCTAGGCTCCCAAAAACCCTGGACACCACCAAAAAACTTATTATCAAAATGGGTACATACATAAGGCCATATCAAAGATTTTAAATTGAAAATAAAAGTTTTCCTATCTTGTATGAAAGCTCAGGTTCTTATAATCTTCCCCCTTATAGAAATCTGTCCCTGAAGTTCTCTCTGAATGGTGTTCAAGATTTATATGAGAACAACTATGGACATAGAAAACGTACGTCAGCTTCTCACTCCCAGGTATCATCTTGTAAATTGGTTTATACCATAACACCTGTTCTAGGGGAACTAACAGGCCTCAGAGAACCTTCATTCTCTTTTCAAGGATACATATCAGATTCTCCTCAAAGGATGCATCATCCTAAAGGTCATCCTCCTCAGGCTCAAAAGTGTGAGATGAGTCTAAATAATAGCAGCACAACTAAGATACATGGAAGACGTCATGCATGGATTAGTACCTCTAAGGTAACTGAAACTAATAATAAACCATCCCAACTTTCTCTAGAATCTCAAATGACACAAAATATCGAGGTGAAAGTTTACCCTATCTCTTGTTCCTTGTTTGTCCCAACCTTGGTGAATCCCACAAGAAAACATGATCCACATCCTCAATCTCTAGAGGTCATTTGCGGTGATCAGTGTATGATTTATAACATGACATTGAAGTATCCATCCGCCACTAAATCAGCTACACATGCTAAAAACCATCCTATATGATATGTGGTCCTAGAAAAGATGCCACACTTGCCTCCAAGCATCACAGTGGAGAACGGAATGTCCTACCATATAAAGTCTCAACATGTGCCATCGGTATAGTCACCTGATATCTATTATTATATGCGAATTTGAAAAGGGGAATTTTCCTCTCCCAACATCCCCAAAAATCTATTATTTATGCTTATACTATATCCTCTAGTACCAATATTGTACACTCTGACTGGCCATTAGTTTGAGGGTGGTATGCAGTGCTCTAAATGACCTGTGTACCTAGTACCCTCTAAAAACACTACTAGAAACAAAATGTGAAGTGGGTATCCCTATCTAAAATGATAGTGTGTAGGACCATGTGTATTTATGAAATATCATGGATATAAAACCTCCTAATATCATCCACTCTTAAATTCTCCTTGATCAGCAAGAAATGAGAGACCTTCATTAGCATGTCAACAACAACCCACATAGCATCATTACCTCAAGGAAGCCTTAGTAAACTAGTCACAAAATCTATTTTGACATCATCCCATTTTTACTCTAGAAATAGGTAGCTTCTATAAAATTCCATCCCATAGTTGATGTTCCACCTTCACCTACTAACAAGTGGAAGAACTCGTAAAAAAACTACCTACCTCACATTTCATACCCAGCCACTAGTACTAGCGGTGAAAGTTACAGTACATCTTGGTGACACTGGGGTGACTACCCAAGCTGAAGCATGAAACTCCTACATCATCTCCTCATGTATGTCCACTAAAACCCAAACACATCCATGGATACACAAGATCTTATCCTCGCCTACCATCCAACCAGGAGGTGGTTCCTCACCTACCACACACTCCTATGGAACTAGTCCTCTATAATCTGATAGCAACCTCATCCTAACTCTATCCATTTAGGTAGAGGTTATAGCTAAAGATGATATAAAATTCATCCCCTTCCTATCTTGAACCTCCATATGCATCTCAGAGAACAACACCATAATCTCACATTCGTTACTGGCTTGTTTCATCACCTATATCTGAGTCCTCTTTCTTAGTGTATTGGCCATGTTATTTCCTTTAACAAGCATATATGCAATCTCAAAGTCAAAGGGATGTAGTTAATCTACCCAACTTCACTACCTAAGATTCAGATCTCACTGCAGAAAGATATAATTGATACATTTATTGTACATTTTCACCAAAAAACGCTCTCTTAGTGAGTAATTTCACCAACAACATAAATCATGAATGACATAAGGTAACTCTGGAATGTGCATAGGGTAATTCCTCTTATGTTGCATCAGTTGTTGAGAACCATTCACCACGACTCAATACCCTTGCATTAGCACTACCATAATTCCAATACTTTAAGCATTATAGTAAACTATGTAACTCTTTCCCTGATCTAGAATTATCATGATAGGTGCTGATGTCAACCTCCCTTCCATATTCTAAAAGGTTATCTCATAAGAATATGACCAAACAAACTTTGCGACCTTCTTATTCAAGCCTATCAATGGAATTAATAAGCATGAGAAGTCCCATATAAAATACATGTTGTAATCTTCTAGACCCAACAAACTTTATATGTCAAAAAACATTCTTGGGTAGTTTTGAAGAAACTATGGCTCTCACCTTCTCTGGGTCCACTGATACACCTGTCCTCAAGATGATGTGACTCAGTATGTGAATCTATTCCATCCAAAAATGGAACTTTGTGAGCTTAGCATATACCTAATGCTCTCTCAGTGTATTCAAAATTATCTTAGGATGGTTGGCATGGTCATTTTGATTATGATAATACACCAAGGTATCATTCATGAAAACCACAACAAATTAGTCCAAGTAAGGATAAAACAGTTGATTCATCAGCACCATGAAAAATTTTGGCACCTTCGTGAGACTGAACGGCATAGCCAGATACTTGTATAGACCATACCTACTATAAAAGGTTGTATGAGGTATACATTTATGGATAATAGGAACCTGATGGTATCATTACCTAAAATCAATCTTTGAGAACATTTGATCTCCTCAAAGCTGGTAAAATAGGTCATCTATCCACGGCATGGGATATCGATTTTTAGCCGTCATCTAGTTCAGTTATTGATAGTCCAAGCATATCCTAAGGGTACCATCCACCATTTTCACAAAAAGGACTGATGAACACCATAAAAACGTACTGTTCTGATAAACCCCTTCGCCTAAAAATCCTCTTGCGACCACTTGAGCTCCTATAAATCCATCATAGCCATCCTGTTAGGCGAAATGGATACTGATGCATCTCCTTGAACTAGCTAGATAGAGAACCCCACTTATCTATTAGGAGGTAACCTAGAAAATTCATCAGGGGAGAGGTCCTTGAAGTGCTCGACTACTGCAGAAAATTACTCATAACTCTCTCCCTGATCATCCAGAAACTAACAAGTGATCTGGGATGTCATACCGCCCAGTCCGCTATGCTCGAATCTAGCTCGACTTTCTTGGATGTCCCATTCACCCTTGTGATGAAGCACTGCACCCTATGGTGATGTAAAATTCACCCTCTAGTGATAGAAATAAACATAGTATTGGTAAGATACTATCCATTCCATAACAATAATTATGTCAAATAATATCATCTCAAGGACATACGAACTCCAGAAGAAGTGGCACCCACCAACCTCATGGGTACACTCCATACACAGGCGCACCTCACCTGTTCTGTTTTCCAATGGTGTGTCTAGTGCCATAACACCCTTAGAAATAAAAATAGCTAGTACAAGGATCTTAATCACCCATTCAGATATAAAAATATTGGATGTACCTATATAAAAGAGAGAATATGCAATAGTACAATCTATTAAGATAGTAACTCTCATTATAGATGGTCTGGGATCATGATCATTTTGAGTGTGTTGCACAGCATAATTTTGGCCTATACTACGTCCCTATGACACTGACTGGCTACCCTGAGCCGATCCATCCATCCAACATTAACTTTTTATTAAACATTCATATTGGGAAGTCCCACATACAAAAAAAGTTTAAGGATGCCTAAAATTATTAAGTCCCAAAGAATCTTCCCTAACAAAGTTACCACATGCCTGGGGAAGAGATCCCAAGGAAGAAAAAAAAGACTTTGATCTCTAGTGGTAATCTCGGAGGCCAAAAAATGTTCCATTGTTAGGTCCACTAGGTTTGATACCCTGAGAGGGATGGTGAGTTAGGGTATGACAGATTAAAACAACTTCCCATATTCATCTTCTTTCACTATTAAGAAAAAACTCTCTTCTCTCTCTTTCCTGTAGCAAAGTATAATTAGAAACTAAATCATGCATGGGACACAATGATTTTTACTTGGTTCACCCTCGCTGGGCTACATCCAAGGAGAATACACTAACTATGTCCGATGTACCAAATCCACTAAACGTGCACTACTTTTTACAAAGTTTAGTCTAGGTCACTTCTATGCCTAGGCTAACTTCCATTACATAGTATAGGGTTAGCTCACAGATTTCCCAAGGGTCACTCCCTGTTTTTCTCTCTCTGTCTCACTACCGATGAAGAGGTCCACCTACTTCCTCTTACTTTGCTCACTACTCTGGAAAGGATCCACAAATAGTTTATAGACCTATAGGTCTCTTCATTATCACTAATGAAATCTGCATGTTTAACTGTTGGTAGACGCTCTATTGATGTCCAACTTTCACCCACAAATGAATCTCTCTATGCACCAGGTGTATCGGGCAACCCCAAATTTTATGAGAAACCTCTACACTGACTTGTGTGTATTTCCCTGCTTTTGCGTGAAATCCACTTTTCACGCAACACCTCTTTTACACACAAATTCTTCTTTTACACGCAAACAATCTTCTTCCACGTGCATCCTTTACATTATGTGAAAACACCTGTTTCCATGCATCCACTTATTTTTCACGAAACAGCCTTATTTTACGTGCAACCTTTTCTTTAGGTGCAACACCTCTTTTACATGCAACCTAAGCTTTACACGCAAACCCCTGACTTTATGTGCAAATTTTATGTTTATGCACAACTCTCTTGCATGGCCAAATTTTACGCGGTAGAGCTCAGATGCTCTCTAAGTATTGAGCTACTACAAATGAGGTGGTCACTTCATTTTTATAGGAAAAATAAACCCCTTGGAAAAAAACCCTCCTTCCGTGCATAATCCTCATTGAGCGTAAAAAACACATGTTCCACGCAACACCTTATTTCACGCCATGATCCAATTTTTCACACACCACATGACTTTGCCAATTTTTGAGCTTCTGATCTCGAAACACCTCTTGTGAAAAAAACACAAATACTCTATTTCACGTATCATTCCAATTTTCACACACCAGTTTATTTTTCGCACACCACGCAAATTTTTCATGCACCACAATATTTTTCACGCACCATGCTATTTTTTCGCGGACCACATTATTTTTTGCGTACCACATTATTTTTCATGAACCACTCTAATTTATCACACACCTCCCTTGGATAAAAACACATCTTTCTATTTTCTGATTTTAAGGCCCAAAAATTTGGTAGACACTGGAAAACGGCACCACCTTGTATCTGTTCTTTTTGTACCGCCTCCAAATCGTTTAGTCGTTTTTCGAGGTTCTTGAATCTAACATGGATTTCCAAAAACATCTCTTGAACCTGATAAAACACCATGTAAACCCACTTTTCAACAAATTATACATCGTGGTCTTATTTGTGAACAAACAAAACACGGAGGCCCGATTTGTCAATAAACACAATCACCTAAAAAATGCTTCAACGGTACCTTGAGGGATTTTTTCCCAACAATATCCCCCTTTGGGGTTGTCGAAAACTCTTCTCATAAAAATTATCACCACTTTGATACCTCATAAACACTTCTTCCAATTTCTACCACCATTCGCCTCTTGCGATTCTGATAGCGATCAAGGATTCACTCAACACATATTGTAATCCCACATAAGAAATACTCAGCATGAGAAACAAGAGTAAATGAAAAGTTCATCACTGAATCACTTCATTCCTAACACCAACTGTTGACACCAAACTAATACCAATTTCCAAACAGAAACCAATTGTTGATACCACTCTCAAAACCAATCGGTGATAATTGTAGACCTTCTAACACCATTCCAACACTACTCTTCTCCATTTATCACTATCCTCGACTATTTTGATATCTATTCTTTGATCGATCACTTCTAGTATCGTCAGATTAAATAATCTCCCCCTATCTCATTCCACTCCCCCTATCTCACTGCTCCAACTATCTGCTTCTCCCTGTGTATTTGATTTAGACGTTTTCTCCCTTCTTTAGCTAAAGTTTCTCCCACTAGAGGAGTCATTACTTCTCCCCCTTTTTCAATGAACCCAAAGGTCAATCCTTTGTGGTCTGAAACAGAGTAGAGAACACATATCACCACATTATAGAAAAATACACCATACCTAAGGGAGAGAGGGGTTCCCACGGCCACACTATTTCAAGTGCAGGGAGTCGATTGAACTCCCAGAGCAAGTCGATGCCTCTCAAAAGCTTCCTTGGGTAAGGAATTTGTCAGAATGTCTGCAACCTATAGTTCTGTAGGCACATACTCCAACTTCATGATTCCTTGCTCAACCTTCTTCTTGATAAAATGATACTTTATCTCAATGTTCTTTGTCATGGAATGATGGACGGGATTTTTTTTTAGATTTATATCACTTGAGTTATCACACTGGATTTTGATCGGAGACTTCACTTCAACACCCATATCATCAAGCTACTGCTTCATCCACAATAACTGTGTGCATGCTTGGGTGGCCACAATATACTCAATTTCTACAGTACTCAATGAAATGGAATATTGCTTCTTGCTTAGCCAAGAAATACACAAAACACCCAAAGAGAAAGCACCTCCTGGTTTTTATTTCCTATAATCTATTGAACTGCTCGAGTCTGCATCAGTATATCCCAATAACTCTAACTGAGATTTGTCACTATATGTCAAGTCAAAATCTATTGTTCCCATGATATATCGAATTATTCTTTTCACTAAAAGAATGTGTATTTACTTGGTGTTAATCTGATATCTCGCTGCTTGGCATGTGGAAAATACAATGTCAGGCCTTGTCGTAGTCAAGTACAACAGACTTCCAATGATTTGCATGCATTCTGTGATATTAACTGCCTTTCCATCCTCATATTTAGACCGTTTCATATGGGTAGAAACTGGTGTCTTTATCTCTTTGTAATTTTCCATTTAAAATCTTCTCAAAACATCCTTGGAATTTTTGGATTGATAAATTAATGTTCCATTCCTTCCTTGTGTCACCTGTAGACCAAGGAAAGACATTATCTCTCCAATCATTGACATTTCAAACTCACTTTTCATGGATTTGGAAAACTGTCTGCATTGAGCTTCATCTGATCCCCCAAATATTATGTCATTGACATAAACCAGCACCATCATCCTTTGATTACTATTGTTTTTTAAGTAGATATTGTAATCAACTCCACCACGCTGGAATCCAAGCTTCTTCAAGTACTGATCAAGCCTTGATTTCCATGCTCTTAGTGCTTGTTTTAGCCCATATAATGATTTCTTTAGCAGAAAAACCTTGTTTTCATCATCATGAATGTGAAAACCATCTGGCTGCTCGATATACACTTCTTCCTCCAGAATCCCATTCAATAATGATAATTTGGAATCCATCTGGAACACTTTGAACTTTCATTGCACTACAATGGATAGGAATAATATGATTGTTTCCAGCCTTGCAATTGGTGAAAATGTCTCATCGACATATATTCCCCTTATCTGGGAGTAACCTCTGCACACTAGTCGTGCTTTTTCCGGAATCACTATGCCATCTTCATTAATCATGTTGTGATTGAAACATTTAGTACCGATGATGTTCTTATCTAATTTCCTCAAAACAATATCCCATGTCTACTTTTTCTCAATATGATCTAGCTATACATTCATTTCCTAGAGCCAGTTTTCATCTTCAATTGTGCTATCGAGACATTTCGGCTCCACTTGAGATAAAAAAGATGTCTGCTCTAGTGATTTCATTATTCTTGTCTGAACTGGGGCTTACTGACCACCAATGATATTATGCATGTCAATTTCATCTCGACTCCTTGGGTTTTGTGCAGATACAGATTTTACTTTCTCATGATCATCATCGGTATCTTCTTCTGAATTAGCATCATCCACTTCTGCTCCCCCTTCACTGATTTCCTCTTCATCACTTTCATTATGAAACTATTCATTGCGATGTCGAATTCTCTCTTCATTCTCCACTGTAGTGACATCATTTCTCTCAACAAATTTTCTCAACCTTTTGTTAAAACATTTTTATGATTTTCTTCTTCTTGAGTATCCAAGGAATATGACCTCATCTCCTCGTGACACATAATTTCTATGTTTTTCATTATTGAGTATGAAACACTTACTTTCAAAGATTCGAAAGTATCTCAATGTAGGATTATTTCCATACCCCATCTTATATGGAGTCTTTTTTTCCTTTGGACACAACAGATCTATGTTAAAAATGTAGACCGATGTCAACCCTGCTTCTTTCCAGAACCTCTTGGGTAGGTCTTTTTCTATAAGCATTGATTTTTTCATGTTGTTGATGATTCGTTTTTCCTTTCAACCACTTCATTCTATTGTGGAGTTCATACTGAGGAAACTTGATTCCTTAACCCATTTTTCTCAAGATAGTGTTCTACTTGACTATTTGTGAATCCTGTACCATTTTCAGTATGAAACAACATAATTTTCCATCCAAGAATACTTTCACACTCCCTCTGGTACTATTTTAAGTAGCTAAACACATCCAACTTACTGGAAATAACAAATACCCATGCCATTCTGCTATAGTCATCAATAAAAAGATGTATTATCTCTTTTCGTCAATTTCTCTTGGTGTGATAGGCCCACAAACATCAACATGCACCAATTCTATCACTCTTGTTGACTTCTTTTCTTTTTCCTTATATGTCTTTCTGATGATCATCCATTGTTGGTATGCATCAAACGTATGAGTACAATCACGTGATAGCTTAGGGAGGTCTCTAGCTACATCACACTTCACCAGATCTTCTAGTAATGATTGGCATATATAGACAAGTCGTTTATGCCCAAGCTTGTTCTCTTCCTCTCTAGACAAAAAGAAAATTTCTTCTTCTCTACTAACCGTTTAGATATTCTACTTTGCCTTTTTTCCTTGTAGCATCATTGTACCATCTCTTCTCTTGACAACACATGTCTTATTGGTAAACTGTATAGAATACCCTGAGTCATAAAATTGACTAACACTAAGAAAATTGTGACTCAGACCTTCAACAACCAGAACATCAGACATGTCTTATTTCTTTGCCACCAAATCTGGCCTTTCCTAATACAATTACCTTCATACCTTAATCATTCCCAAACTTGACCAATCCTCTATCATATTTTATGCCTATAACCAGATCCTTTTTTCTTTTCATGTGTAATGTACCACTACTCTCAATGATCCACACACTAGAGGGATATGATGCTTTAAGGTCAATTTCTTCCACCACTGCCTTCTCATCCTTTTTATTCTTGGTCCATATTTTTTCCTTCACACTCGGCATGGATTGAGACTTCTGATCTTTTTCAGACTACGATGGACGAACTTCAACTTGCAAAGCTGCAAATATATTTTTCATTTTCAACTCACCTATTTGTTCATTGATCTGCTGCTTACAGGCATTTTGATTCTGCTTTGGAACATTCCTCTGTATGGATGAAGCATAGTACCTAGCCATGTGCCCAAATCCTATGCACCAAAAACAATGTCCATAAAAATATGTTCTGGAGAATTGTTATCTGTTTGGCCGACACCTCTGTTCTTGTGACCTTTGATATCTATTGGATATGGAACACACATACTATGAATTTCATCACATTCCACAACAATAACACATGATATAAGGTGAATTCCTTCATGTCACTTATGAACTACGAGTTTCCCCTTGGGATCTCTGAATATTTTGATTCTGATTTGTGCCCAAATGAACCATCAATCTTGGAATGAGTGATTATAGTTTGACTTATATTTTCACAACTTTTTGTTTTCGATCAAGTCCCAAATCATCCTTAAAGTCTGAGTTCAATTTCTGTTTCCTCCCTGCTGAACTAATCGGCTCCTCTTTCATCTTTCTAGTCTTCAGAATATTCCTCTTTCCCAATAATGTGATCGGAATTAAAGGTTTTCATGGTCCTTAACATTTCTCCACAGACCAAAAACTTCATCTTCAAGCTCTTTGATACACTTTATGTGATCCTTCATAGTGATATTCAAGCCATTGATCTCCTTCTTCTCTTCTTCAATCTGGAGTTTTTACTCACTAACTAATTCAAAATTCGTTGGTACTGATGACCTGAGTTTCTCAATTTATTCCATTAACTTAGACTTCTCTTCTTCTTGGTGCTTCATGTAGATTTTGTTATCACAGACAACTTTTTTGGCTTTATTTGTTTTATACCTCCAAACATCTATCTCTTTAAGAGCAGCCTCTAACTCAGCTTCCATATCAACTCTTCCTTCAACTTCTTCTTCTTCATCAATGTCAGTTTCTTCTTTCTTTTGGGTCTACCAACAACTGCCACCATGGAATTTCCTGCATGATCATTACAGTTGTCTATCTATTCAACCTCCTCAACCTCATACTAATCTGGACTATAAAATTATTGTGAAAGGATATTCTTCTTCTTAAATAAATTTCTCTTTAAATGCTTCTTGCCTTTCACATAGACTGAAGACTTCTTCTTTAGAATTTCAACTTCATCGACATCAACATATTCTTGGAACTTTTCGAGACACCTCTCTGCAACATGACCAACCTTTTCGCATCGAAAATAAGCCAGTGGAAATTTACCCTTGAGCATTCCTTTTCCTCTTTGCATATTTGAAGAAAGAAATGGAATCACCTCATCTGTCTCTTCATCCTCCTAAGAATCTTCAATGGTGAACTTCTTCATGTACTTGAATGCCACATTCTTAGATTTCCCCTTTTCCACAACATCATTATCATCATTTCTCATTTCATATGCAATAAGGGTGTTGTGTAGGTTATCTAATGTCAGCTCTTTCGGGTATTTATTTTCCAAAACTGAAACATTCAGATTGAGCTGAGGTGGAAGTTTCCTAAATATGCACTTCACAGTCTTTATGTCTTCAATGCCTTCTCCAAGACCTCGCATGTCTTCCACTGCAACATTTACCCTATCAAAGAATGCACCAACATATTCATTCGGGTTCATTCTCATATCTTCATAATTTTTCCACAACACGTGCAGCTTCTCTTCTCTAACCTTTGCATCTCCTTCATATATATTTAATAGCTTTTCCCACATGGCATGCGAGGTTTTTCATGATATTAACTTCGTATAAATAGAATTGGATAGGGCTCTCACTAAATCATTGAATCCCTTTGCATTAGAATCCAATTCTCTTTCCTCAGTATCTGAAAGTGCACCACTATTATTATTAGTTGTGATATCGCGCATTGCTGCTGTAAACACATCCATTCCCAAAGATCAGAAGTA
Organism: Viscum album; assembly: GCA_963277665.1. Lineage (NCBI taxonomy): Eukaryota > Viridiplantae > Streptophyta > Magnoliopsida > Santalales > Viscaceae > Viscum > Viscum album. Next base: position 1,039,887,529 of record OY728146.1, read on the forward strand.
GTGTTGCATCTGATTCTTCCATAGCTAAAAATTGTTCTCATTGAAGATCAGAATCACTTTATGATTTATGACCTCCATCTGAGAGAGAAAATGATATCAACATTTCCCTCGGATACAAATTCTTAGGTCCACTGGGTTAGATACCCTGAGAGGGGGGTGAATCAGGGTATGAAAGATTAAAACAACTTCCCATGTTGATCTTATTTCATTTTTAATTAAAAAATATCTTCTCTCTCTTTTCTATAGGAATGTATAAATAGAATCTAAATCATGCACAGAACATAGTGGTTTTTACTTGGTTCACCCTCAAAGGGATACGTCCATGGATCATACACCGGTGATGTGCCGATATACCAAATAAACTAAAAGTGCATTGCTATTTACAAAGTTCGGGCTAAGTCACTTATATGGCCAGGATCACTGCCAATACAAAAATTAGTGTTCTCTCATAGATTTCCCAAGGGTCACTCCATGTTTCTCTCTCTCTCTCTGGCTCTCTGTCGGTGGAGAGGACCACCTTCTTCCTCTTCCTTTGCACACTGCTCTGGAAAGGATCCACTAACAGTTTATAGACTTATTGGTCTCTTCATTATCACTAATGAAATATACATCTTTAACTATTGTAAGATGACCTGTTGACGTCAAACTTTCACCCATAGATGAATCACTCTTTGCACCAGGTATACAGATTTACCCAAAATTTTACCCACAAACACTACACTGACTTACGCGTAATTCCCTACTTTTGCACAAAATCTACTTTTCGCGCAACACCTCTTTTACGTGCAAATGCTTATTTTACGTGCAATATCCTTCTTTTACGCACAAAATTTTCTTTACCAAAATGAGGGGGTTCACTTTATTTTTATAGTCATGATCATCCCTTGCGTGAAAAACCCTCCTTCTTTGTGTAATCCTCATTGAGCGTGAAAAACACATCTTCCGCGCAACACCTTATTTCGTACCATGCTCCAATTTTTCGCGCAACTCATGACTTTTCCAATTTTTGAGATTCTGATCTCAAAACACATCTTGCTCAAAAAATACCAATCCTCTATTTGGCACACCACGCCAATTTTCACACACCACTTTATTTTTCACGCACCACGCCAATTTTTCACGCACCACAATATTTTTCACACACGACGATAATTTTTCGCGAACCACATTATTTTTCGAATACCACATTATTTTTCATGCACCAATCTAATTTTACGCACACCTACCTTTTCCAAAAACACATTTCTCTATTTTTTGATTTTCAGGCCCAAAAAATTGGCAAACACTGGAAAACGGTGCCACCGTGTATCTTCTCTTTTTGTACTGCCTCCAGATCATTCATTCCTTTGTTGAGGTTCTGCAATCTAACATAGATATCCAACAACCTCTATTATACCTGAAAAATTTCCATGTAAACCCCCTTTTTCAACAAATAATACATCGAGGTCTGCTTTGTGAAAAAACACAACATGGAGGCCCTCGTTCTCAACAAACAAAACCACCTCAAAAATGATTTAATTATACCTTGAGGGATTTTTTCTCAACAGCCCCCTTATTCACCTCACAAAAACTGTGAGTAAGGATCCCTTCAGCCGATCCACTCTGATTCTTCTGAGAACCCAGTGTCTGGCTACAGTGGCCAAGACCACTACTGCCTTGGCTTGAACAGCTTGCATTGCTCCATCTCCCAGCCTGAGATGGAGTTGAAGAACCTACTCATAAACCTAAATATGGAGATGAACCCTACCACTCACAAATAGAGGTAATTTCCTGCAAAACTTCTTCATATGACCCATCCTACAGCAATCTTAGCACTCGACTCGTTCGTGGTCACACTAATTCTTCATATGGGCTCACCTGCCACACTGATAGAAATACACCAAGCTAACTTTTCCCACAACCTGACTACAAATCATGCCATGGGAAGCCTCAAATCATCACTTACTACCTGAAGATATAGATCTACTAGGTTGAGAAACAATAATCCCCTATTTTATTCACTAAAAATATCTCAAGTTCCACTCTGTGATTAGTGCCTAATTCACAATCTCATTGAAAGAGGTTGACCTAAAAAAGTTTACCTGAGATCTAATAGATTGTTTGAGACCTTCCTCAAAGTTTCTCACCCTAGAAATCACATCAGTAAGATACATTGGTAGAAAATGATGCAGATCTATAAGGAATTATGAGTATTCCATAACAGTTATCACTCCCTCCTCCAAACGCATGAACTCACTAGCCCACTCAGCTCACAGAGTTGTGGGGTAAATATATTCATAAAAGAAGTTTTGGAATTCAGCCCAACCCATGTTTTGAGGCATGTCATCCTAGTACAAATCATCCCAATATTGCTTTACTACCCCACATAGCATGTATGTTATGAGCTTGAATCTTCACTCAGGATGTGTCTCCATATGATAAAATATCGCTAACATGGTCTCTAGACATAGTTATATAGCATGTGGTCTTCCATCCAATGAAAAAGTGGTAGGATGTTGTATCGGGAACACCTATGTCAGCTCACCCATAGTCAAGTCTAGTTGTGGTTCTCCCTAAATGGTTTGTATATATCAAAAGAAGCCTTTGGAGAACTATGCCTCGACACCTATGCCCAGAATATCACCCGGTTACTCATCCAGTATTAAAGGAGGATTAACTGGTAGCTCGTGGACCATTTTGTCCAAAGTATGGTCATCACCTCCCTCACAGTGTTCCACTACAGTTTATTGTGGTGGAATTTCTCTACAATGTAAAATTCAAGCCTTGGAAAAGAAAAACATCAAATAACATAGCTTAAAAGTGTAGGACAGGTTAAAACCCTCCTAAAACCATGTCAATAACCCATGGCCTACTCCTAATTCCAAAACTATACAAGGAATATCCATCAAACCACTAGAAATTATTCCTCTTTCCTACTCAAAATCCAAGTCTAGTTCAAGTCTCTATCATCAGTTCCAGTTTCCATTTTCACCTTAAATTTAATTATCCAGGATGTTCCACAAAGGGATTAATAATTCTGAATCCATGAGGCCCATAACATCTCATGAATCTTAAACATGGTTCCCATTCAGACCATACATTTGACATGTAAATTTAGAATTTATATTTCATTGGTGTGTCATTTCCCAATTCATAAGGGCCCATACTACTTATGAATTGAAATATGAAATCACTCATCTATCCAATGCACCAAAACTATCACTACAGTAGGAAAAACTATCACAACTGCATGTAATAAGTAATACATCCTATATGGAATGGAATAATGAATGTAAAGTGATTTATAACAAGTGACTATATAACGCATAAAATGGAACACCCTATTCTCATTGGGTTACAGCACAAATAGAACCCACAATTGCATCAATAATAACAATATAAATCATGTGCATTACACAACAGTGAAATCAAAGAAACTATAGTCAAAATCCAGAAGATAAAAATTCCATTTGAAGAAAATTTGACTTTTCCATGTACACAGGGTAGCTACTCTCGAGCAAAGATTATTACCAAACACCAGTTTCTTCCTATCCCTACCTATTGTCTCTAAATAGTAAGGAAAACCAGAAAAACCTACCTTTGATACTACATTGTAACATCCCAAACTCATATGCCACCAAATGGTGCCCCGAGTTCGGACAACCTCAAGTGAATCTCTTCAAATGCCAGAGGTTGCTGACTAGCAGCAAGGTTCTAGGTGAGCCTATGTGGAGACTATTCTCTCATTATCAGAGTATCACAATTGAATTCAAACAAAAAAAATAGAAGAAGTGAAATAAATAGCAGTCAATAGATTTAACCCAGGAAACCAAGATATGGATACCTTTACCAACCAGAAGTGTCTCATAAAAAAATGGTGTAGATGATGCATGTATCTAGAAATCATCTAAAATATTACATTGAAATAAAATACCATACAAATGTCCCAAAAAGTAAAAAAAGACCGAAAAGGTATCCCAGTAGCATCGCAAGGCGCAGCTTCATCCTATGCTCCCCTACTCCAAGGACACAATCAAAAACTTGTATCGTGGTGCTTGGCCCGATCATCACCTACAACCGTATAATCTTTTTGGGTCCCCAAGGACACCCAAAGAGGGTGTGAGATAAATGTCCCAGTTGGTAACCACCTAGCGTCTATAGAGTTATAACAATAATAAAAAAAGTTCTAGAAAGTTTAAGAAAATAAATAAGGTAAAAGTGTATGCTTGTGGAATAAGTCTATCACAAAATAAAACTAAACTTCCCTACAAGGCAACTTGAAATAGAGTCTTCTCTAAACAAAGCATCTATAATCCACGTAAATGAGTGACATGGCCACGTTGTACACCCATCCATGTTATGTAACCCACATAAATGCTGTAAAAATATGTTTATAATCCCACAAACATTCCATATAGTGAAGATTGGACTAGAAGGGTCGGATCCATGGTGTCATTTACCAGTTCATATGTGTAATAAATCTAGATCATGAAGGTTTAGATCCATAGAACTTATCCAAGGCATCCACATCGATTCTAATGGGTGTCCTAGTGGAAACTCGGTTTAGGAACTGGTTGGAGTCCTAGGAACATGTGTACCAGCATGTCCTATATGAGTCTAAGAAAGAAAAATCCACAACATAACAAGGCCCGATGCGTCCAACGAAATAAATAACCAAGAGGCAGAGTCAACCCATGGTATCCGCTACCATGTTCCATATTTTAGAAGAGAAATCCATTAAATCTACCAAAAAATTCATTCAATCATTCATTAACAAATCAAAATTTCAAAAATATGATTACACCCACTCATATTATCCGTCACATCTCATGATTATACACACTTATGTATTCCACTTCCATTCAATCAACCAAATGGGTATACTCACCCATTTATTCACATTCTCCAAATACCATTTAAACCAAATTATCCTGGTATAATTAGATATCACAAATCAAAAAGGAAATATATCTCATAGGTGAGCTATTTAATTCCATTTAGTCACTAACGTGCTTCCTTTATCTAGGAAATCACAAGTACAAACCCCTTGGGTGGTTAAGAAAGCTTAAATGGGTTAAATACATAAGTATCGCCCCTTAGGTGACCCTAAATCATGAAACATGTGTCAATTCACCTCAACCGAACCTAAAGGTATCCTCCCTAGGTTCGACTAAACCTTATACAAGTAGCTCTCTCGAAAAATGAGGTCATGCTGGAAAGTCTGGCAGGAGGCATATCAGTCAAATTCCTGAAAAGGTTCATAAAATCCAAATAAATACATAGACCACCTACCTCTGTCCGGTAGTAGAGATATCATCCCGTATCAAGTCTTTTTTCATCCAAGATTAGGAGAAATATTAATAGTGAATGAATAAAAGGATATTAGGGAATATTATCCTAAAATAAAATAGCACAACCATTGTTCCGAAGAATCATGAATGAAAAAAATGAGTCAAGGACTTACCATTACAGATCGGATGAGACAAACCATGATCAAAATAAAGTTCAAATGGTAAATCAGGATTAATGAATTTATTATGTGCCTAATGGGAGAGATCCATGGTGAGGGGTTTTGTTTCTCAAAGAAAAAACCAACATGGGTTTAAAAAGAAAAATTCAACATTAATTTTTTTTTAAAAAAATCACACACATATTTCGATCGTATGGTTTATCTGTATGTGTTCCCAAAATATGTGGAAACCATTCACAACTCACTATATTGAAGGGTCGCATCATATCATTACACCACATGGTATAACTAACCAAGCAATAATCATGTGAAAACTTTCTATCAAAAGTATAAAACTTTTTAGACTTACCACAAAACCATGCAGCTTCTACAACACAGTATCCCTAACTATTCAGTCGCTACTGCCTCCTCTCATAGTGTTAGTCGAACCATGCACAAGTCATGCAAAAACCATTCTTTGGGACATTTTCATCCCAAAAAATAGTTACAGCTCCAAACAAGCCCCAGACACCTCCAAAACGCCTATGACTAAGAGGATATCACATGCAAGGCTATATCAAAGCATTTAAACTGTAAATAAAAGGATGTTTACCTCATATGAAAAATTGAGTTCTTACACCTGATACCACATCATGGGATGACCGAATATCTATTTATGTAGTCAAGAAGTATGTAGCTGCAACTTTCTATTTATAATCTGGTTGCTTTCCTTCAATAAAATATTTCATTTGGTGGGTATTTTCATAATGACACATCTCACCGCATTTAAAAAACTTTATATTTTTATTATCCATATTAATATTAAGATCATTTTCATTACAATATTTTGAAATATGTCCAAACATACCACATTGAAAACACTTCTCTATTTTGGTATGTCATTCCCAAGGGTTCATTTTACCACACTTTTCACAAAATTGAAACTAAAATTTATTACCTTCAGATTTCATTGATTTATTACTACCCATCACTTTCCATCTAAACAACTTCTTATACTTGTTTCAAATTACATGTAATAATAAATAAAACTCTATTTATACCCTCTTAGAACATCAGAAAAATTTCTCATAACATTTGAATTCATGGGAGGCCAATTCCCATCGATATCATGGCTTCAATCCTAAGTAAAAAATGGTTGATTTTTCTATCAGGATCCCTAATAATATTTGGAGTGTACCTTTCAAATTGGGTGAATTTTTCCTCACACACAACCACTAAACATTCCTTCATTTTATTCAATTAAATTAATTTCTTTCCAATCCTAATTCGAACCACCTTCAGAAAATATTTTTCAAGGATAATATTTTTAAATTTATCTTATTCAAGGAATCAATCTACTCACTATCCCTAATATTCTTTACCATTGACCGCAACTAGTAAGTTTCTCCTTAAAATGATAATGGGAAACACAAAAAATTTGATTATCTAAACATCCCATGACATTAAATGTATTTTTAAGGGATTTAATACATCATTCAATCACTACTATATTAGAATATCCACTAAAAGTAGGAGGGTGTTTACTAATAAAAGTTTCCATTATCTTCATGTTCATTTGTGATTATTCTAGTTATTCACTTATATGGATTCAATTCCATTTATTTCCTATTTCCATTGAAACATTATTATCACAAATTTCTCAATTCAAATCCCTACCATTCTAGATTTCATATTTGGAATGATATCATCCTCTCAGTTCCTTTCAACTTCAGCTTCCATTTTTCTTATGAGGAAAACTATTCTGAATAGACATATCTTAGATGAAGCTACTTGATAATAATTAAATTATATAACATGAAAATAAGGTAAATATATTTTATGGTATTCTATTAACATCATCTTAACCCCTAAATTTATCTTAACTATGGTTTAATACAAACTATATGGACCCAGCCTTAGACATTACATAATCTAGTAAATTACTTTAGAATTAAAAAATTTCATTCCAAAATATATTTTCATATTATATTTTTTGAAATTTAGTAAATAATTCATACATATAAACCCACATTTATACAATGTGTGTACAACTAAATCAATGTCCATTTTTTCATAATACAAAAACATTTATTAAAAACCTGATCTATCTTCATGAAATGTATTCACATTATTCATCTTAGATTTTCTTTTTCTCTTAATCCATCATTAAACCATATAAAAAACATATTAAAACTTGTAATGTGAACAAATTTCTTTTTTAAGGGATATAAATAGAAGGATAGAAACCATTAGTTCATGATTGCTTAAAAACATATGAAATCATTTTCACAAAGACATTATTCATACCTGTAACGTATCATATACTTACTTTGTGAGACATGATATTTATATACATCAAAATTAAAAAAATTAAGGGTATATTTTTGAATTACTTAATTTTCATTGTAACCCTCATGGATAACTTATTATTTTTAACCCTTAGGGCTACCTTGGGTACCTTATGGTCTAACCATTTCAGTTACACAAGGAGTAACCATACGACCAAACACCATAATTCACATATCCATTGCATTAGAGGGAGATATAGGTCCCACCCTTCATTATAAACAACACCCAATAACCATAACATAATAATAATACAATAATACTTACCTCATATAAATCATTCCCTTTAAAAATGAAATGAAAAAATGATTTTTTAAAAGGAAACTCCCCTATAAATATCATATATTTGAATTGAGAATTATTAACATTATAGGAATATGTGTATAAAATATAAATACACATAATAAAACAAAATATAATAAAATGTAAATATCAAAAATAATCATAGCACCACATAATCAATAAATTTGAAGGTTAACCCCACGAATGGAAATTGGATTAAGAATTACCTTACCTCAGTTTCATACTACTTCAAATATGATTAAAAATCTTCTATAATGGATAAAAGAGTATTATTAGTATTTTATAGATACATATTCATGTTTATAACACCTTATATTATCATTTTATAACATCATTCTACCAATTTATTAATTATACATTGTTCTTTCCATTGATTTGGGTGCTTTCTTTACATGGTTTCCATGGTCGGTTCATAATGGATTTTATTTTAGAATGGAATAGAAACATCAGAAGTGGAATGAAATGGTATTAATATGTTTAAATAAGATTAAATAATACTATAATTCATTTTTTTCTTATATTATGATGTATCATTAGATAAAACATTAATGATATTCATTTAGATCATTTTGGCGGTTCTTCGATAATCACAAACTAGTTTCATTGTATATCTTAATATTATGTATATATATTAATTACATTACATAAAAAAGGATTTATTATAAAAATTAAAATCTTTTTCAACCATTGAAAATGTTTTATAGCCATATTTGAATTAATTAAAGGAATTTGAAAACACATCATCTATGATGTTGGTAAATTAATATATCACGGATGGTGTTTTTATTTTTAGAATTAAAGGGAGAGGGGAAGAATTATGATGATGAATTTTTTCATAAAAATGTTAAAATTATAGTATATATAAGATAATGAAAATTTTCATGCCTCTTGTATAGGGAAGTTGAATATCGTATAAGAAAATAAAAATAATTGAAAAGAAATTGAAAGAAAAATAAAGAGGATTTTTACCTCTTTATCTCTTCTCCTTGAGATCCTTCTTAAGGCCTTCGGTTTTTCCCTTATAGTGAGACGAAAATGTCTTGATTGTGAGGAATATCCTTGGTAAGAGGATTGGGAAGAATTTTTAAAATTATAAAAGCTTATGAGGTCTGAGAGGAAGAGTAGGTGAGGGGTGGTATATATAGTGCAGGAAGGAGAGTTTTTCCATTATTTTAATCATTATTTTATTACTTTTTAATTAAAATATATAGTTTTGGTTCTTGTGACTGAAAAACTTATTTTCTTCTTGTGATTTCTAACTATGGTTTCTAACCTCATAAAACATCATCTATGACTTAATAATTCATGTATTTAGCTTATTTCGTAAATTATTGTATTTCACTATAAACCAACAAATCAAGTATTTCAGAAAAATTAAAAAAAATACACTTAACCCTTTTTTAGGTGTTGAATTAAATAATTAACTATATTCTATCAAAATATTTTTCTAAATACTAGAAATTTTATTTTTAAATAAAATCCTAATTTATTCCAAAAATATCAATTTTAAAACTATAAATGATTTTATAACACTATGAAATATTAATAAAGGTCTCATAAAATTATCTTATACCCATAAGGTATGAAAATAAGTAATTTATCATTACATTTTATGAAAATACATTTTATTTTAAATTAATAATTTAATCAAAAAAATTAATTAATAATATATGACTTACAAAAATACCAAAAACTTATACTATGATCATATTTCTTTAAAAGATGCCTAAATTTTTTTATACATTCATAGGAAAGGTTACTATTAATTTAGAAAATTTAAAATTTATAAGGGTTATATTAGTATTCATAATGTTAAAATTACTATTTATAATGGTATGTTATTATTCACCAAAAATTAAGTTAATCCTATCAGACTCAAAATATCTTACTCATCGCAACAATGCATGTCTTTTTTCAAAATTCAAATCATAGAAGAAGAAAAATTATATTTAACTACTCGATTATAAAAATATTCTTAAAACATAGCATCGTTTCATATAGACTCATTGTTACATGCATTTCATTTTATATTAAATTTATTTGTAAATACTTGGGGTGTTATATGACTAGCTGTAGCTGGAGGCTATATCCCTATGATATATATATTACCCATATATAAAAATCCAAGAGTATTTAGTTAAGTGTCATAACACTGAGGGAAACAAATATTTTTTTTTGTATCGGGAAGGAAAGTCATTTCTTCCTGAATTCCATTTATTTTTACACCAATAATAAATATAATAATCCATGTCTCTAGATTTTATAGCATATATAGGTACATGACTGATTAGCACTGAAGGAACTAGTATGTACTTCCTATATAATAGTAAGGATATTTTCTAATTCAATACAAGCTAAGAGGTATCTGTTAAATCCTTTCTTATATAGGTTCTTTTAGGAATTTGGACCATGGTAAAGGATGAATTTTGCTACCTACCTAAGAATATATTTATTCTTATCTTGATATGGCTGGAAAATATAATTTTATAGATAGTCTAACATAGGATCTATATATCAAATTGACACATTTTTCAACATGGATATAGTCTCTTCATGACCTGTGGAAGTATTGATTTCATTAATTTACTTTATATCATTTATAATAAATGGACAAACCACCCTTTAACGTACTATGTAGATGACCATCTCATCTTGGTCTAGATATTTTAGGGATTTAGTTTAACTATATTGTGCATATACTTAGGAATTAAAAAGATAAATAATGTGAGATAATTTAAATTTTTAGGGTAATTCATATATCAATACTCATACATAATCTATAAAGGAAACCAACTCCCCCTTCTTGATGTCATAGTCATCATTGACCTTCTAGATTACTGATTTTGAATCACCCTTAATATCTAATCGATAAACTATTATTTTCAAGTTAAATTAAAATATAAAAATGAGTACCTAGTATTTCACCTCATTATCGGTACACCCTTATAACAATTGGAATGATAAATTCATAACTTCTTTCACTATAGAGATGAATAAAATCACTTAAAACCCCCTTTGAGATTAAAATTTTCCCTATTTTTCTCATTTAACATCTAGAATCTCCATAAAAGTATATCCCCCATGTTTGGAATGTTTTATTTTAGGATAATATTTATTCTCCAAGGATATCTATTCATAATATAAAATTATCTTGGATTTTTTAAATTGTGATTAATTTAGTTAATGTTTTTCCTTGATCAACGTCTTAGACATGAATTGGATGTTAAATTACAAAATAATTACTTACCATCATGTTAGGTGACCAGTTAACCTAGGATAACATAGGATATATTTTAGAATATTAACATAAGAGAGTAGGGGGACCTCATAGTGTAGAAATTCGTATGTCAGAATCTATACGGTGAAGATCAATGTAACTCAGTTCTACTCGATGTCAAAATATTGGGTCATAGTATCCAACACCATCCTAATAAGATAACATATAATTTTATGTTTTATTACATCATTCATCAAATAAAGAAGGATCCCAATAAATCTCTCTAAATTCACCACATTAAATATGATTGTATTTTATTCTCTAAGAAGCATCAAGACTATTGGGTTCATGATATAATGGTTGAGATCATAAAAAAAATTCACCATTTTATCCCAGTGAAAAACTAACCCAATATTCATAAATTAAAAAAATGGAAAACATTTGTAGTTGGATTATATATGAAAAATATGATATAAGTGAGACTTTACTATGATAGGAAAAACTATTTATGGTTTTGAGGATGAGATATATTTATTATTACCTTATTCTGTTTGGGGTCAACTTTGATTTGTGAGAGCATACCATAAATCCTATAAATGTTCCTGATGTCTCCCCAAAATCAAATTTTGTATTGTTCATCTTAAGGCTATTTTTCAATAGTTTGTTGAATACTTCCTCAATATCATAAGGATGATCATATATTTTTATATATTTTACCAACATATCATCTACAAAGAACTCCATGGTTTTCCACAATAAAGGACTTGAAAATATAGTTCCTGTAAGGTTGAAATATTTTTCATATGTTCTTAAATACAAATAGTATAACTTAATAATATTATACCATTTGGGGTTCACTAAAATAAAATTTCCTATCATATTCAAGGAACATTAATATTTGGTTATTTTTATAAGATTCATCTTTAATGAATATGAATTGCAAGTCATTGATTTTTTTTGATTAATAGTTCATTGATCAAAACTGGGAAATCAACCTATAGATAGTGGAAGTTAAGATCCATAAAGTAAAACAAAAAATATATTTTCATAATAATATTTTTATGGTAATGATTAAGGGGATACCTTTTAGATATTGATCTTACATAATGAAGTTACATTTGATCTGGTTAGCAATTTTAACTTACACCTTGGTAATGTAGGTCAGATGCATTCTTCTTACTGCTAGTTTATAGTTTAAGTGGTTATTTATAAAACCCAAATGATAGGTATCCACCTAAATATACAACCCATTAATTTCTCTATAATTTCATGAAAATACATCTTAGTGTTTCTTAATGAATGAAATTTATTTCTCTTATTCTTTAAGAGTCATGGAGGCACTAATCAATGTGATCCATTAATATTCCATTGTACCTATATTCTCTTATATGGGTTAATAAACAATGATTGATGTACCTGTTTAAAATTTTTAGTATAATACTTATTATATTATTCTAAATTTTATCCTTTATTATTAGAATAATAACATGGATTATAATCTTGAGTTCTATGATATGATACGGGCACATTGTTACTTCCATTTAGGCCGCATACTTTTTCAAATTTATATATACATATGGTGATTTTGGCTCCATAAAAACTAATTTTAATGTTTAAAAAATATATTATTTATGTAATTAATTTATTCATAACTATTTTTTTAATACCTTTTTCAATTTTCACATAAATTTACATAATTGGTGTGAGATACTGATGTTTTAATACTTAATATAATTTTTGAGCATTATTTGAAGTATTCCAATTGAGTCAGTTTGCTATATTAATTATAACACTCATCCTTCTTATCAAAATTGCAAGTTAATTTTTTTTAGTATTCCTTATTCCATTTTCATCATATCAATAAATGAAATCATTGGCCAATTATGCCATTTGAAGGTTCATATTGACACACATGAAGGCCCAAAGAATCTGTTAAGAAATTGGACCAGCCATGAAGATCAATTTAATAGGATCAATAAAGAAGTCCAAAATAGTTTATTCTCCATAAAAATTATGGGGGAAATTTTATTAATATTTTAGAAAAATTTCAATTCCCAACTCCACTAAGAAGAAGCAAAAATTATTCTATAAAGTCCATCCCACTATTCGGTCTGAGAATTCAAATCAGCACACATTTATTGAATTTTCTCCTGATACAAACATCTATGCAAGATGAGATTTTGAAATGTGGAATCCAAGATATAGGGGTCCTAATTTTTATAATAAATGGTACACATTTTATTGCATGTTACTTTTCAAAAACCCATTCACATTTTGGACTTTGAAAAAGTGTCGATAAAAATGGGCTGCTACACACTGTTAAGTAAAATAGCTATATCATTGTCTCCAAAAGTCCAATGGATGAAAATTTTTGAGTTATGAGAGTAAATATAAATTTAAAAAAAATTAAATAATTTAATATCTCCATATTCAGCTATTTTAATGACCAAATTGGAGATCCAAGTGGAAGGGTGGATTTGGAATGAAAACAGTCAACCACCTTGGGCTATAAATACATCCCCCTCCTATACTTAAAATGAGTAGGAATTTCAGAACATAAGGAGGAGTTTTTACAAGACTAGATACATTAAAATTTCTTGGTATTAATTTCCTTGATCTTGTTTCAATAAGAGATACATCTCCTCTACTTTTATTTTTATGTACCTTTGCATTTGTTTTTCATTGTATTCGCGTAAGTTGTTTTCAATTTCATTTTAATTTTAATGAAATTTTATTCTTCATATTATTTTTTAATCATCAACCATATATTATTAAATATTAATTATTTTAAAATAGTTTAATTTAAGTTGAAACCCCTTACCTTATTTTTCTTCCTCATCCAATCAAAAGTCTATTTTTAATTCTCATCATTGTTCGTGTGTGTGTGTTTGATTCACAATTTTTTTCTTATCCCATTATTTTAATTCTATTTATAATCAATCACCATAAAAACATATTAAGATATTAATATCCATATTAATGGATGAGTAGATCTACCATTTGGTAAAGTCTTTATTTGTGGTTATTAATTGATTGTGATATTTTTCTCGATGATTATTCTTTAGGTTAACATTGTGTATATTGGACATAAAATTCCATGGATTAATGACATGATTTGTTTAACATGTGGATTCCATGGATTATTGGAACCATAAATATAATACCATAAACAATTACAGATTATCATTATACCCCTAGTTAAGTTATTTCTTGGATTAAATCCATAACACATTGGAATTATGATAAAAGTCATCTTGTGAAGTGGGTGTTAATTTAATGAAATATAAAGAAAAGTTCAATGATATCATAATCTTAAATACCGAACAATGAACTCACCCAAATCATTATTAAATTGCTAAATTTGTCTTAATTAATCTATAATTTCACATAATCTCTATAATCAACCCCCCCTCCCAATTAATATACAAATCACAAAAAAAATGACTATTAAAAAGTATCATCATCGAGGATTCAACCTGAGTGCTGCTAGACACGTTAGCAGAGCACCTGACCCTTGAACGGTTGATTGGAGACAATAAAATTCACTTCAATTATATTATTCTAGGATTAATATCCATATAATTAAATATTCTTATCTAGGTTTATATAATATCAATAAACCCCACAGTCAAGTAGAGGCTCTTGGGATCAATGTTGATCTGAATGGACCATGCAGTAACCTCCTCCTCTATTGATGATGGCTATTCAATTGAAGAATACAACTGACCACCAAATGAGATAAAATTTATTATGGGTTTCATATAATTTACTAACATTACCCAATAACTCTAAATATCTAGATTTTTTTTTCAAATTTTTGTTCCACTATATTTGGTACTTTCAAAAACTCTTTTTTTTTCTTTTGGTGGAGTAAAAAAACACAAGTCACCTATATTGATGGAATACCTAAATATATTTTCTCATTGTTTTTCATCTTTTCATGATTATCCTTTAAGTAAAAACACTACTATATATCATTACCCAATATCTAATAGAAGCTGTAGTAATTGGTTTGATCATTTAGACAGGATTATTTTGGTCTCCAAATATTTAAAAATTTAATTATATTTTCCCTAAGGGTAGTGATTAACAATTTTAGAACATGTTCCTTTCGATAGGAATATACAATATTATTTATGTAATTAATGTTAAGGTAACCTGTCTTCTTTTTCTGATCATGTTTTGGACAATTTGTTTTATCTCTATTCAGTAAGATTCAACATATGATTTTTAGTTTTCTTAGGAGTCATATCCGGAAAGGGTGATCATTTAAAAATTATGGTGGTTTTTTATTCTATACCAAGATATTTTCCCATTATTATTACCATAAGCCAATATTTATCCTTGGTATACTGAATTGAATCTTGTAATAATTAGGCCACGTCTATAAAGTCATTATAATAACTAGGGTAATTTTTAGGAATTAAAATTCTTCACAACTTAACATAGATATTTTGTAGACATATTTCCCAAATGTACTCATGAAAATGCTACATATTTATTGAATAAGTTAAAGATTTCCACCTTATAAGGAATTATAAAACCCTCTCATTTTCATATTTTTTCAACTATATAGGTCAATGATAGTTTTATTCCTTATCATGGAGTATAATTTCTATAGTAATTACCATAAAATATCATCCCAATTAGAGATAAAGTTGGGTGGAATATCACTATACTATACAAATGTTGGTCCTTCCATTGTTTTCATAAATCATCTGAGTTTATCTTCTTTATATTTTTATAGATTTCACAAAATATTGTTATATCAATATTCAAATCCTGTAAGATACTATATTAGATCTCATATTCAATTAAATATCAAGAAAGTGGGATTCCAAAAGTTTGTAGGAGGAGGTTTCAAATACACACACTCATGTTATGGTTTTATCTATAGAGACATTGGTGCATGTTAACCATCCATATATTCTTTTCAAGAAATAATTTAATTAATGTAATTATTTTGTTTTTATGGGAATGTCTCCTAGACCAAATCTCAAGTGTAATTAAAGGTAGGAACCTGATATGATCTACTCACATGTAATTGAAATTGATATCCAACATGATTCAGTCTATAGAATCTCACTTGCAATGGTGGTGATTTCAACCCCAATAGAGGAAATTATAGATAGTACATATTTTATAGGGTTATATAAACTATGTTTTCGATCATCTCATTGGTTGGAAGACTGGATTCTACTTTCCCTAGATAGGGAATACTTTCTTGATAAAAGGGCTTTTCCTAAAGAAAAATGATTACCTATACCTATCAGTTTCACTCATTATGTATATTGAATTTTTTTAAATTATCATTTAGTTGAATATTCTTTTTAAGCACAAATTCTTATTGAGAAATTCATTCCTTAGTGGAAAGAGTCTAAACTATTTTTGTATGGTGGGTATGAAATGGATGTAGTTAAAACATTCCCTTCATACTTAGAGGAATATCTCCAAGAATGTGGTAAAAGAATATTTAGAGGAGTAACCATATCATTATTCAACTTATGATACTGATTGTGTACACCCTCTTTTCAAAATTTGGTTTTAACTAACTTTTGAATGGATGTATCATCATTATGTTCCATTACATCAGTGACATACTCTATGTTGTCTGTAGGGGTGATGATAAAGAAATTCATAGATCTGAATCGGGTATTGGGAATCATATCTTTATTCATGTTATAGTGATAAGAGGATTCAAATCCCTCTGAATATAACTCTAGGAATGTGTAATCATCTATCTTTACTTAAATTTTCTTAGTGTATAATTTTGATTTATGACTCCTGCGAGATTTCACTCGCTCCTTACAATGCTCCAGCAGAAGTAGTTTGTGTAAGGTAATCATGGGAGATTTTGAAATGGATTTCATCAAACACACTACTATTGAAGGAGATGAATCTTGAAATATAAGCAAGGTTTAGGTAACTACCAGTTAAGTTGATCATAGACTGGAAAATATTAACATCCTTGAGAGAGTTGGGGTAAAAATGTCCTTCACCCTATAGAATGGGGATACTCTTATACTACCACTAGTAATGTTATCACTAACTTCTTTCCCTCTAGATATTTTATTCAAGAAAAAACTATATGATGTACTTTTTTGGGTGGGAGGTGCTCACCATAAAGGAATTCATTGTGATTTAGGGATTCATTTTTCTCTAATGTGAGGCCCATTTAACATTCTAGTTTTCCTAATACATGAGTATATCAATGGATCATTCTCATCATGTACACCACTTCTAGGATTTATGCATGTAAATAATTAACTC
Source organism: Viscum album (assembly GCA_963277665.1). Lineage (NCBI taxonomy): Eukaryota > Viridiplantae > Streptophyta > Magnoliopsida > Santalales > Viscaceae > Viscum > Viscum album. The sequence continues at coordinate 1,039,905,093 of OY728146.1, forward strand.
GATGATCTAATTATAATATATGGATCAAGGGTATGAGACTAAGTATGTGGTGATAAAATTTTAGGATACCTTCCTCGTATAACTTTATTATTTAGATAATAGAGTGAAATGAAGATATTTGTCCTCACACCACCCTATGATATTCACATCTGGTAAGGCATTAATAAATATCTTATAGAGAGCCTTTATATTGTTGAGTTTGGTATTCTAGAGACTCCCATGTTATTTCCCAATCATAGTTTAATGACCCAAGCCTTTCATACATCAATTTTACATATTTTTTATGAACATTCATTACATTACAAAAACACACAACTAATGATCATAAAGGTATAGTGCCTTTGGAAAAATGGGAACATAAAAAACAGTTTATAATTGTTACATATCATCTCTCACTTATTTTCTCATAACTATAAACTTTATTATAAATATCACATGAAATACCTATCATCATAATATAGGGAATAGAAACATAAAAATGGGTGATCTTAGATGCTCTATAAGGATAACCAATCAAAATATGTAAAAATAAAGTGAGCATATAGGTATGAGATAAAGAATATAACATATGAAAATCATATCCTGCATATAAAATATCAAAATGTTGATTCATAGAATAATGATTTCCAGTTCATAAGACATGAATCATAAGGACTTCAAATATTGTGATCTATGAGAGAATAAAAAAAATAAGAAAAGGAATTTTTTTATACACATAATCATCAAAAATAATTTCCATAGTATTCAATGAACATTTATATGGATATAATATTAGAATGGGTTCACTCCAAAAAAACAATTTTAGTGGTCAAATTTCACTCATAATACTATAGTAGTGGAAAAAGTCACTTACTAAACTGGGTTCACTCCTCATTCGAGTCCTTTTTATCTCAGGATATTTTAATATTTTCCTTATGAATTGGAGGGAGATATACATCCAACCCATTATATAACAAAATCATACATATTTTTTCCCAAAATATTATAAAACATTAAATATATCATAAACCATAAAAATAAATGGGTTTTATAAACATTTCTTCAATGTATAACCCATAGAGAAGAAACAGGTTTCAAATAATTATTTTCGTCATAAAAATCAACCATAAGGAGATTGAATAAATATTTTATCATTAGATATTATCATAAATAAATATTATGTAACATAAAAGGATGTAATAATATATAGAAAATGATTTTGAAGGAAAAATCACTTAGAACATTTCTTGAGGGAAATAACCAATCTTTGAAAATCAATGTTTTAAAAATAGAAATTCGTAGAATATTTTCGAAATAAATTTATTTGAAAATAAATTTGGATAAATATAAAAGGAATATATATATATATATTAGTGACTATCCATGATAGAGGGATATTATGTTTATTCCATACAAATTAAAAAAATATTCATTTCACGTTTTTGGTAAAATTAAAACTTGACATGTTTGGAAAAAGACATAAAGATTAATTATAAGGAATTTTATATGAGTAGTCAAGAATTGATAAAAATGTATTTAATAGACTACAAGTATAATGTTAAAAAAAATTGAAAACATTATTATAAAACCTAGATATGGAAGAGAAAGGGTTTTTTGATCAAAGGGAAAAAAAAGTCACTTTAGTTGAAAAACATTATTTTTTGAATCTTGAGTACATAAAGAAAAGAAAATTATGAGAAAATTTGTATTATAAAGTAATTACCAGTTCAGAATAAAAATTTATGTTATTTTGAACTAGATAATAATATTTTTTTATTTAAAAAATAATCATAAATAATCCCGATAAACAATGAGATTGTAACATTAAAACCTTACTAATTTGGTAACGTTTAAATCGTTGGCCTCATTAAAGAATAACATAAAATATAAATTTATATATCCTAAAAATAATCATATTAATGAAAAAAAAATTCTGAATGGGAAGCATGTAAACCTCCTAAAATAATATAGGATCACAACATAAAATATATATCAAATAAGGAAAATTGAGAAAAAAATATCTTACCTTAAGTATCAACTTTCTTTGTACATGTTTGAAACTTATGTATAATAGATATAAATTTATTATAAATATATTATTAAACTGTAATCATATGTATCATAATATATATCATTTATTTATTAATTTTTATTACCCATTTACAAATTATTCTTTGTTAAAATCATGTTTTGAGTAATAACTGCTTCATTTTTCCTGTCTATTTTGGTTTGGTATGTTTGACCATTTTACATTGATCATAGTTCCATCATATCCAGAATTTGAACCAAGATATAAAGATCATAAATATTCCTTATATATATATATATATTCATTTTTATTAATCCATTAAAGTTATAAATACAAAATTATTTCCATTATTCATGGAAATGGTAAGTCGTACATACAAATGAACAATGTTTCCATTTTCTCAGTGGATCAAAAGAAAGGAAGGTAAAAAATATATCACATTTAAATATTAATTATGATTTCATTTAAATCACCTATATTCATTAAATTTATCCTTTATTACCTCTTATTTAAAGTGTTGTGAAAAAATGAATCATATTTCTTCGAGAGGTGGTAGTGTATTATACACATGAACGGCATTATCATTAATTCAATTGATGATAAGGTAATAAATTATATGATATATTAATTTTATGGAATTATTATTATGTAATTAATTTCATATTTAAACATAATATTAATTTTTAATACCTTCCATGTAAAAAATAAGTGAAAAATGTATCTCGTCACTTGATGAGGTGGTAGTCCGTTGTACATGCGAGGGGCGTTATAATATTCCCTGTGAAATATAAATTAAGAATTTATATGTGATATTATAATTTAAAAAGTATAATTATATCATAAATATAATATATAATCATTATAATAATCATTATATTTATCTTTAAGAAGTGGTGATAGAAAATGAATTATGTCGGTTCGTGAAGTAGTAGTATGTCATAAACACGATCAACGGATTTGTTTCCAATTTAAGGGAGGAGGATATGGTGTTCAGTAATTCCCATAATATAAAAATATTATATGTAATATACTGTGGTTATTATATTACAATGGTTTACTAATATTTTAATGGGGTGGGAGGACAAATAAAATAGAATGGTCGATTAAGGACGTCACCTCTTCTTCAATCAACTTCTATAGATTTGATAAGAAATACATTCTAGGATGGTTTTCTGATCAAACCAAGGATTTTAGGATGATTGGATGGAATTAAAGAAGAAATTCCAGTAGTTATTTTCATAAACAATGGGTTATTGAAGTGTGAATAAGAGACGATATGGTGTGTCCTTCTATAACTGAGATGAAAGGCATACATGTAATTTCTGAAAAGAAAAAGGTGTTCCCGCATTTTTCACATGACATAAAAACAAAATTTATTTTCTATCATGGTAGAGAGATTTTAAAATCTAACTATGTATATACAACGGGTTTTGGAAAAGTTTATAGTTTATTTTACCCCTTATCATTTTAGTCTCACCCACAATAAACCCATTTTCACTTTATCCATGATAATTTATTTTTATTAGATTTACTATTAATTATGATAAAAGATGAATTTGAAAATATTATATAATATTAATATTTTTAATTACATATATAGAATCTATTTTTTAAAATTCCATTCAAATAATTAAGAAATTTTAATTTAAAATTAAACCCGTAGTCATGAAAAAATAGTTGTTTTCAAATGAGATAATCTTCCAAAGTTAAAAAAAGATATCAAAATTAAAAAAAAATATTGATGCAAATAACCTAAATGAGATTAATAGATATATTATTAAACTAATATTATTTTTCAAATGATATTATGAAAATATTTTTTAAAAATGTTTAATGAAATGGAAATTCATAATAAAAACTAGTATTTTTCAATATTCATTGAAAATTTTATCTTCCCATAAAATTCAAAAAAAATAACCCTAAGAAAATAATTACATGATGATTTTAAAAAATTAATTTAATTTTCTCAAATAAATTTTCTAAAAGAATAAAAAATTAAATTGAAAAATAAGTGCTCAGAGTTTGATAAAATCGATTTTTAAAAATATATATTTTTTAAGTCTAAAATTTGATTTACTTTTATCTCATGCATAAAAAATATAATAGATTAATTTTATACATTTTATAGAATATATAAAATATAAATTCTATTTAAATAATTAACCCAAAGTTAATTTTTAAATTTATGGAGATAAAATATGTTTTTGTGTATAAAATTATTTTTTGAGACAAATATTTCCTTTATTTTAAAGTAGTTTTTATTTTCAATTCTAATTATTTTTTCAATAAATAATTAATTTTATATACATGTGTAAACAATATTTTTTCATAATTTAGTTAATCCTATTCATAGTAACCATTCCAACTCCATGCAAAAAATTACATATCAAATAATAATATTTTAATTGTATGTCAGGTTTTGTTAAAATATAGTGTTGAATGTAACACAAGCTATCAAAGAAATTAAATTTATTTGAAAAAAATATATATTTCATAAAACCTTGGGGTGTTTCATTATACCCCCCTTAAAATTAATTTTTCCCTCCAATTTTCCACCCTGATAAAAATAAATTAGGATACTTTTTCCTCATTACATCCATAATTTCCCACATAACATCCAAATGATGGTAGTTTTTTTTTAAAAACTTGGGCAATGTGAGTGGTCTTGTTTCATAAAAACTTTGTCCCTAAAATACAGAATTTCAATCACCTTCTAGTTATATGAAATAACATTATCTATATGTATGGCCTCTAATTTCAGTACATGTGAAGGATTACACATATACATTCCCAGGAGAGATACATGGAACACATCTTGGACTTTAAAGAGGTTTGGTGGAAAAACCAATTGATAGGATACCATCCTAATAAAATCTAGAATTTTATATGCAATTATATACCAAGGTATTATATTTTCATTGTGTTATAACAATAATTTTACCATTTAGTTGTTCTTCGATCAATTTCCACTTAATCCCTTACTATAAGAAATTATGATGAATTTATAATGTCTAAATAACTAAAAATCACAATATTCATAATATAATGATAAAACATTACTTATATCTCATGTTATCGTAAAAAAAATGGTTAAAAAAATATCCAATGACATCAAAATTCAAACTTAATCTATTCCTTGAATATTTATCCTTAAGTATCATCCATGTTTGACCAAAATATAAATCTATAAATTTAGAAAGGAGTAAAAAAATTCTAAAGTCAACTTATCATTAATCCCATATGTATAATTAAGTATCTCTTAAAGGTCACATACCAAATATGAAAATAAATTTTTCATATATTCTTCTAAATCATGGTAATAAATATAATTACCATAAACCTCAATTAAAACATAAATTCTTCCTCATTACTTAAATAAAAACATATATAATTGAATATATTCTATAAATCCAATAATTTTTAAAACTTCTTCAATGATAACATAAACCACTTTTTCATCAAATAATTAATCTATTATGTGGTCATCAATACTATCCAATTTAGTTTAGTCATATGAAGTATCTCATTATCCCAGTATCATTATCTCAACATTAAGAAAATATTAAGCATTATTCTCCCTTAATCATTTTTTTCCAAAAAAAATCTCGCTTCCATTAAATCATGTTTCTAGGTCATCATTATTATTAAACATATTCTTTCAAATACATAACGATATACTTATACAAAACAGTCCTTATATATTTCGTGTTTCATATAACATAATTCTTGAATTCCAAAGCATATACACTTCAATAATACCACTTTATTTTCAAATAATTGACTGTGATTCATTATATTATTCCTTAATACCAAATTTCAAAAAATATTACATATGAATCATGTATTAACATTCAGAAATCTAAATTTATCATTCTTTTTACATTGTTCATAAAAAATAATCTAAGAATAGACCATATATTTTATATTTAATTTGTATTATCTTCCTCGTTATTAGTATAACCATTACTCATAAAAATTTATTATTTTATTTACAAGATTTCCCCTTAGGGATTTGATATTTATAATTCCCATATTTTCCATATTTAAAACATCTAACTATCTATGATAACATTGGGAGACCATTATTCTCATCCATTTCATTAACTGAACATTTATTTTTTATTTAAAAATTGATTTCTTTATAACCTTATTTTCAACACTCAAAACATCTTCGCATTCATGTGATACATTCACTTCGGTGATTCCTCTCACATTCTTGACACATAGGAAAATGATATTCTTTCCTCTATGGTACCCGCAAGTTAATCTCAATTAAATCCATCTTTCTCTTCTTTGGGAAGTCTGATATTCGGTTATGGTGCATGTTTTTAATCATGTATCAGGATAACAAGTTATTAATAATCACAAAATACTTCACTTTATTCATCATCCCATTTGGTTACTCATCAAAAAAATTCATATCACATTCAATATTATCCTAGTTTTTTATGGTTACCACCATTGAATAAATCCAAAAAATAGTGTGACAAATAATAATAAATTTGTAAATCCACATAATCATGAAAAATAATTTACAAGATTTATAAATAATGTGACCTTACTTTTAATCTATGACACCATGGGATTGGCCTAGGTCATTCATGGTAGTTATTCAAATCCTTTTTGATGGATCATAAAGAGTTTGTGAATTTCTAAAACATTTCCCCTAGGAGTGTCAAACAATCTATGTAACAAAGATCATTTTCATTCACTATGTGATGATCAATTTCATCATAATGCACCCTTTTCTGATTTATTATCCTAAGGTACCACTATGTAAGATCCATATCTACCTTTAGTATAAAGACAAGGATTTCATCACTCAAAACCACTCACTCTATCCATCACCAAAATTCTATGATATTTTCATATATATATACTTATCATTATGGTTCTAATGAATTATTTATCTTATAATTATAATAATGATTAAATAAAACTACCTATGAAACTAACTATAATGATCTGATATTTACATACATAGTTATTAAATATTTTTTTAAGGAACATTCATTACATTACACAGACACATGAATAAGAATCGTAAATTTATAGTGCCTTTGGAAACTTGGGAACATAAATAGATGGTTCATAATAGTTCTAAAATATCTATAATGTAATTACTCAAAAATATCACTATTCTTTCACATACTACAAATAATACTAATGATAATAACTTGGGGAAAAGAAACATTATAAAGGTTGAGCTCAAATGTTATGTAAGGGTAAACAAGGGAAAATATTAAATGTTGTAACATCCCAAGTAAGTAATGAATAATAGATATTTTTATCTATGTCTATTAATGATTAATATAGTGTTATAGAGGCTTAAAATGAAAATAAATACAATCTTATGCATGGAATACAATAATATTCTTAAAAGATTGTTTTACTGCCTTTTGATGGCAAACCATTTTTGAATCTATATTTTGACAATTTTATAAACTATTTTTGTCAAAATAAACTTATCCTTTATGATTGGGACATCAAAATTTACCTTGTGTGAATTTTTGGTATTTTTCTGACAATGTTCATTTTTTAATGAATAGTGAAAAATACTGCATTTTACATCAAAACTGCTTTTTAATATCATTTATTTATATGATTAGATTATGTTTTGAATTGGTTTTTAAGTGAAATTAGAATATATTTTTACCATTTTATCCAATGGTGGTCATTGGAATCAATTTCACTTTGAAATTAGACTTAAACTGGTGTCAATCTTTTGATACTTATTGTTTTGTAAAAACACGCTATTTGCTCTGGCAGCGGAAATTAATTATTAAATTAATTAATGTGACTTATATGATTTGAATATTTTAAAATAGACTTCATTTTTGAATTCTTAATATCAAATATAGCTTAGGGTGAATTTTTGGTAATTTTCTGAAAAACTTCAATTTTTAATTTCAAAAATCCTATATAAATGGTTGTCATTAAGAATTAAAATGTGGTTCAATGAGATTAAAATAATTTTTTGGTGAATAGTAACTTATTAAGTTTTTAATCGTGATCAGTGGTAATTAGTGTAGTTTAAGGTATAAATAATGCTTTAATAATATGAAATGACCTAGACACATGTCCCAACCTTATTGGTTGTGTCATGGCCGACCAAGACAAGCCATGGGTCAACTTGGGGACCCCATGGAGACATTTTGGTTGGGAAATGACATAAATAATTTTTTATTTAATGTAAAAGTAAAAATGACACAAACATAATATGTTTCACGAAAACAATTTTTACATGTAGTTATAAAGATAAGATATTTTATTATAAATAGTCATTGGAAAGATAAAAAGATTTCCTACATCATGGTATTTTTTTATGATTTTTAGACAATAAATAAATTAAATTATTTATGACATAATAATGATGCAGCGATGACATCATTATTTGACGATTTAAATAAAATGGAAAGACAATGTAAAATCTAGGAACTACACATGGCCAAAACCAATTGGATGAGTGGATTTCGAACCCTTATCACCTTATCCACGAATTATATCAATGTGGGACCTTTTAAAACTGAAACACATTTTCAAATAAAGTAATATTTCTTTACTTTCCAAAAGTGCCCCTCCTCTCCTCTTATAAAAGGCCCCCACCTCTACCTCATTTCACACACTCCTCAAGCCTTTGGCTCGGCCAATCCCTGCCCATTTACTCTCTCCAGATCCCTCTCCTCATCCTAGAGGATTCCCTTTGGGCAGAATCCTTTCAAAGGAATCCTTTAGGCTCAAATCAAAAGGAGTTACACTTTTAAAGGTAATTCATTCTCTCATGTTCAATTGTTTTATTTTTCTTCTCCAACCCTCTAAACTCTTTTTATTTACTTATTTTGTAACAACACCAGTATCTTCAATATACTAGGATGTTTTTATAAGATTTATTTGAGCTACAATCTCACACAACTACATCAAATGGTTAAAGAACATACGGTTTCCGTGGATGGCGAAATTCTGCCTCCCGAAACGATGATTGTTCAATAATCATTTAACACCTTCAAAGGTGACCATTATGATGTCACTATTTTTATATATGATATATAATATGTTTTTAATTTTTTTTCTTTAAGCTTCTGTATTTTTCATTTTGGGCATACCTTTATGGTTTCCATTATGGGTAAACACGATATCTTCATTTAAGGAAGTGCGGACTACCGCCCCCTCAAAGTGATGTGATTCGTTAATGCCATATGTGGGACGTGTAAAGGATGGATTTAAAGTTATTATATATGATGTTATACTGGAATTATAATATACCTCTATATCATTATTATTTCTTTCCATTAAAGTATGGATAGAAATGAAAGTAGCGTTCATGCGTACGTACGACTTACCGTCTCCATGAACGGTGCATTTCATTTCTTATCCCCAAATGTAATGTACTATTAAAAGTACATGTATATAATGGATATATATAATGAATGATATATCTAAATGATGAATATAATTCTAGAATTAAAATATACATACCACTTATTTAGTTTTAATTCCATTAATATGACAAAGAAATGAAAGTAGCGTTCATGCGTACGTACGGCTTACCGTCTCCATGAACGGTGCATTTCATTTCTTACCTCTAAATGATTATGTAATATTATAAATACATGTATATTCTGGATATATATGATACATATTATATCCAAATCGGGAATTTAATTCTGTATATAAAGAACCTTTGACCACACGAACAACATGTAATTGTAAGAAGTCCACTTTCGACTTAAGAACCAAATATTGACAAAACAAACATTATTAACTTAAATGGTTACATATTGTTTATAACATGGAAATAAGTGATATAAAAGTAATAATGAACTTTAAAAAGGTTCTTAATCAAGTATAAATTAACTCAATTTTATTATTCAGGACGTTAAAGAACGATCGAGTCAAGTCGGACCCGAGGTAAGGGAACTTCTTAACCCAATTTCCATTCTTTGGTTTAATCTCCTACTTTAAAATTACGTCATGATATTATTATGTCCTATCTTGTATTTGTACTTTCATTATATGTAATTATAGTGAATACAAATAATAGATCTATTTTATTTAAAAAAATGATCTTTGTAAAGGACTTCGTCTCAATCTCCTTTCATTGAGGCATATTTCGTTTTATACACAACTTTCTTTTATACGGTGTATAAACCCCTTTGACTTTTACTTTTATACAAAAGAAATCTTTTTCTACGAAGCGTTTTACAAAACGACAAAAAGGAATTTTTCTTTTAACGTACGCGGTGACAAAAACCTTTTCCACCACCGTGAGTATTATTTGGTCTTTGGCTTTCTCAACAAGCCGTAATGTTTTTAGAATAAAATAAATAACATATACTCTTTTATGTATTTTGGTATTGAAAATGGTTTTAAAAAAGGATTCTATTATGTCAATATATTTATGATATATTGTGATTTAAATGTGGAAATGTTATCATTCCTTTATATTGGTTTTATGTTTTATGATTTTATATTGGTACTTGGACATTTTAACGGGTGGTTACGTTATAAACCATATGACGGGTGGTGTCGTGAATACCAGGACGGGTGGTTACGTTATAACCTCCAATGCATTGGGTATGGAAGTCGGCCGTATGGCTATTCCATTAAGTATGTATGGAAATTGGCCGTATGGCTATTCCATTAAGTGATATGTGTGGAAGTCGACCGTATGGTTATTCCACTTAAGTATGTTTATGTCCCAAGTTACCTTTATATATGTTATGTGTTCTTTTTATGGGTTTTATGGTAATCCTTTTGTTACAAAAAGTTAAGTAATGATACTTTATTGAGTTTTTACTACTTCATGAAGGTGAAGGTATTACTTTGATAGAATATATATGGTTTACTTGGTGTTTGAAAAACTAACAGTTTTCATTCTTTCTGTATCCCTTACTGAGCTTTTTATGCTCACCCCAAGTTTTTTTGAAATGTTTTCACAGGACTTAATGTGGAATAAGGTAAAGGATGGGATCAAGGGAATGTCATCCTATATAAAACATGGAACTAGACACGTTTCTTTTTAAGAGTTTTTTTATTATGGAAACTTAGTAGAAGTGACTACTTTGTAATCTTTAGAGATGTAATAGTTATGTTCTAATTCTCTAAAACTCTAAACCTGAAAAGATCCTCAATGTGAATTATTCGTATAATTCAATATTAAGTAAGGTTTAAGGACGAGGCCTTATAAATGTAATGTGAGATAAAATGTACGACATAATGAGCATAATATATAAAATCATACCCTATATTTCAAAGATGATACTATTAAGTCATGACATAATTATTGGACTTTTATAATACATTAATCATTCGGAAATCAAAGAACATGATCCATGAGAGGGTAACATTGAAATAATTCATAGAATTTTGGAATATACAAATAAATATAAAATAATTTCCATAGCAGTAAAGGATCATTTCCAAAGCTATCATAGTGTAATGGGTTTACTCCAGTAACTATTGTTTAAATAAAGGTTTTCTCCTAAGACAATCATAGTGTAAAATGTTACTTACTGAATAAGGTTTACTCCCTATTATAGTCCTACTAATCTCATACGATTTCAATCTTTTCCAAATTAATTTTATGGAGATATACATCCCTCACATCACATAATAAAAAACATACATATGTGTGCCATAATATCATAATACATATATCTTATTATAACCCATGAAAATAAATGGGTTCCATAAACATTTAATCATATCATAATCCATGGAAAATAAATAGGATTCATAAACAACTTTTCATCATAAACATAAACCATATCAAAAATTAAAATCACCTATTTAAAACTGAAAATTCATAAAATATTTTATAAATCATTTTACTTGAAAATATACTTTCAAAATTATAAATAAATATCTAAAACATTTTTATGGCATGAAATTTTTTTCATTCCGTATATGTTAAAACAAATATCCCTTTTCACCTTTTCAGTAAAATTCAAATGGGCCTTATTTAGAAAAATTAATGAAGTTTCATTTTTTATGAATAAATTATAAGAGAAAATCAGAAAAGCGTAAAAATTTATTTAATAAATAATTTGGGTAATTTTAATATCTTTTTAAAAATTTTATTATAAAACATGGATATGAATGAGAATGGGTTTCTTTAATAAGGAAAGAAACAATGTCAGTTTACTATAAAAATATCTTTTTGAATATAGAGTTTATAAAAAGAGAAAAATGAATTGAAAAATTTTATTCTCAAAAAATAACCATAATATAATAAAATTCATGGTGTTCTTGAGAACTATATTATAGTATTTTATCCTTCAAATCATAATCATAAACAGTCCTCATATACAATGAGATTATAACATCATACCCTTACCACCATGGTAATTTTGGAATCATAAGATCCTTTAAAGAATAATATATAATGAAACATTTAATAAAATTAAAATAAGGATATTAATGATATAAATTTTCAAAGAGGTAGTGTATACACTTTTTAAAATAATATTGGTTCATAACATAGCATTTGTCTTAAATAAAGAAAAATTGAGACACAAATATCTTACCTTAAGTATTGACTTCCTTCACACGCATTAAAACCTCATGTATAATAAATATAAGTTTATTATAAATCATTTATATAAACATAATAATATTTATCATACCATATTTTCTTTATATATGACTTTTTATTACTTATTTATCCATAATTCTGTACTGAAATCATGTTTTGAGAAATAAATGCCTCTTTTTCATGTGTGTTTTGGTTTGGTATTTTTTATCCTTTTAAATTTATCATGTAACCATAATATAAGAAATTATAACCATGATATAAATATAATATAAGTTTTTTATATATTTATTTATAGTAATCCATTAAATATATATATATATAATGAGTTACACCATTCCTGGATGTGGTAAGTCATACGTACAAATAAAAATTGTCTCTATTTTATTGATGGATAAAAAGAAAGGAATGAAAATAGTATATCATCAATATATATTAATTATTAAATCATATATAATACATACATTCCTTAAACCTATCCTTTAATATCTCCAATTTAAAGCGTTAGTGAAAAATGAATCACATCGCTTTGTGAGGCGGTAATTCATCGTACACATGAATGAGTTATAATTAATTCAATGGAGGGTAAGAAAAGTTATTATATGATATATTTATTTTTCATAATTTTTAATGTTTAATTAATATTACATATCAATATTAAATTAATATTTAGATACATTTCATGTAAATCGTATGTGAAAAATGAATTACATCACATCGTGGGGTGGTACTATGTCGTCCACACGAGCAACGTAATCATATTCCCAACAAAATGGAAAGTGAGAAGTTTTATGTGATATTATAACTACAAATGAATAATTATATAATAAATATAATATATAAGTTTTATATACATCATTATATCCATTATAAAGAAGTGTTTATGGAAAACGAATTACATCAGTTTGTGAGGCAGTAGTGTGTCGTACACCTGATCAAAGGATTTGTTTCCCATTTGAGAGAGGACGAGATTATTATAGGTAATGAAATTAACATAAAATATAATTATATAAAATATATTATTTATATTATTTATATTATATATATTATATAATCATTATTTAACAAATATTTTATGGTGGGGTAAGTAGAAATTCAATAAAACGTTCAGTTGAGATCATTACCTCTTCTTCATAAAAGTTCATTAGGTTTATAGAAAAAAAACCTTTCTAGGATCAAATTATGATTAGACCAAGGATTCTAGGATGATATTAATAAATTAATTAATACATTTGGGTATTTACTAGATGAACCAATGGGTTTATATGTTTTAATATTGGAAGAAATGTGGTGGCCTTTTATAAGTAATGTTAGTAGAACATTTGTAATTTTTGAAAATAATAAGTTGTAGGAACGTTTTTTACATTAAAAAAGGATATAAAATGGGCCATTATCAAAACTTATTGGTTCTATTGTTTTATTATTTCCATAAAATTAGTTTTTTAAAATATTTTAGGTCAATCTACCCATTTTTGTTTAGTTTAACCCCTAATAAACTCATTTTCACCTTATCTGTAGTAGTTAATTTTTATTATTCTTACAAATCATTGTGGTAAAAATATTAGATGGAATAATTAGGAAATATAAATTATACTGATTGAAATTATGGACTACATATTTTAAAATTATAATCATTTAATTTAAAACTTTACATTTAAAAATGAAACCCAGAGATGTCATAAAAATACAGTTTTCAAAAAAGAATTTTTACAAAGTTTAAAAACTTTTTATGTAAAAATTAAATATAAAATTGATTAAAATTAAATAAATTGAAATAATATATTTATAATTTTACTAATTTTACTTTTAAAACCATGTTAAAATAAATTTCATGGTCTTAAAATATTTAAAATAATTAAAAATTCTTAAAAAATCGTTACTTTTCACAATTCATTACAAAATTATATTCTGATAAAATTATAAAAAATATCATACTAATATAATATTAAAATTATGATTTCAAAGATTAATATCATCTTGTAAAATAAATTTTCTAAAATTTTCAAAAAAAATTAAAAATAAATCTAAAAAGTTTGATAAAAATGCTTTTGAGAAAAATTTAGTTTTAAATAATAAAATTGTATTTATTTTTATCTCACACCTAGAAAAATAATAAGAATTTTAAACATTTGATTGAATTTATAATATCTAAATTTTATTAAAATTATTCAAAAAAAATTATTTGTATAATTCAATAAGATAAAACATGTTCATAAAATTAAAAAAATGTTTTAATACAATGCTTTTATTTATCTTCAAAAGGTTTTTATTTATAATTATAATTATTCAATCACTAAAGAATTAATTTTATATAATTTTTAAACCATTTATTTAAACAATTTAGTTATTACTATTTGTACACATCATTCTAAGGTCTATGCAATAACTATAAAATTAAATAATAACATTTTAATTTAATGTTGTGTTTTGTTAAAACATAGTGTTGTGTATAACACAAGCTATCGAAAAAATTTATTTTATTTGAAAAAATATATATTTCATAAAATATCAAGATGTTACACTTAGGGTTCTGATCCATTAAAAAGGATACTAAGTTAACTTTATTTCAACTTTCATTTATAATCTTGAGGTGGTATACACACTCTTTATATAACTGATATCTAGTCTTGAGATAATTAATATTAATCAATATATTTTTAAATAGATGATGTATTCCTTACTCTTTTAACATATTCATAATATCATATTGAATGTGTCCATCAAAAAAATCATGACCAGTATCCTATCATTGTATAATTCCTTCCACATGACCATTGATTTTTCTTCTCTTTACAGATGGGTTCTTTGACATAATCCAACAATAAATATTATTTCCAAATTTATTTTTAAATAGGGGAATATCATTCTTAAACTTATCGGTTCTATCAAAGGGTTAATGTATCATAGGAGGTACAGATGATGACTATCTCCCCAAACCACACCACAACCGGGATGAGGCACCACTAATCTTTGAAGAGATATATGATGTTCCTATTTTCATTTCCTCAAGTGTATATTAATATGAGTTAAACTTTTATTAAATTTTTACATGGTTAATACCTTTATACCGATATGATAAGACATTATCAGAGGGGCCTTGTCAGTGAGAACCATAGAGAGGCTCTTCAGGTTTAATTATGTGTACATCATCATCGGAACGACCTTTTTAACATAAGACCTAGGGAATAACTATAAGGTTATTGACTTCGTTTCCATTTCTCAGCACCCTGTAGTTACAATTTTTTAGTTACAGTCTTTGATGGGACCTTCACTCCAACGATTTTAGAGAGAACGTATGGAACACATTCTCTGGGAATGACCTATGGAAGTATATTTCATCTGATCATGAGAAGAACCTATATAATTAATTACCTTCTATAAAATATCATGAGGAGTTCATTCATGGACTATATGTTTGATGCCATAAGGAGGAACACCATTATCGGTTCTCTGGGGCCGAAATTTGAAATTATTGGATATGTGTCATGGGGAAGACCTCTACGGTGGTAGTTTTATACTCATATTAACGAAGACGTTGTGGATCATTAGGTGACTATAAGAATACTGCATTGATCCTCAAGGATAATAATATCAATAGATACATATTGAAAACCTAGATTATATATTTCCTTTAGTAATAACTTCTTATGGATATTATTTTTTGGGTAACTGGGGTTAAAACCTCTATCTAAATTTTGGTGGCATAGTGTAGGAAGATACCATCATGAGTGGGATCCCTCATAGGTGGTTCCTCAATTATCATTGTAATGTGTTGAATAACTTTTTAGTTTTTTAGGGGAACATGGATATAATCCATCTCCTCGGTTGAAAACAAATTATATTTATGGGATTTATAAGAATTTATGGGAACATGGATATGAGTCTACTCCTTGCCTATCATTGGAATATATGAAAAGATTCATAAGAAACAATGGGAAATGGATATGATCCTACTCCTCGACTAATAAATTATATTTTTATAGGCTTCATATGAAATAATTGGTTAATGGATATGATCCTTCTCCTTGACTAATGACATAATATTTTGATAGGATTCACCATTTATGGAAACAAGCAATTGAGACTACTCTTAAGTTATTTATATAATATATATAGGATTAAAAAGGGATAATGGAAAAAAAATATAAACCTTATCCATGATTATTATTGAAATATATAAATTGGATTCATAAGATATAATGGGAATAGGAAT
The DNA here is from genome assembly GCA_963277665.1 of Viscum album. Taxonomy (NCBI): domain Eukaryota; kingdom Viridiplantae; phylum Streptophyta; class Magnoliopsida; order Santalales; family Viscaceae; genus Viscum; species Viscum album. The sequence continues at coordinate 1,039,921,845 of OY728146.1, forward strand.
ATGAAAAACAACCCAAAATTTTCATACATGTATATTAAATCATTTTTAAGATAAATAACATTATAGGAATATATTCTAGAATTGAAAGGTTTGGTATCTTTGGAAAATATGGTTCATGATCAACTATAAATAATCAAACATAAACATTACTTAATTACTTTCTCATAATACTCTTTAAGTTTTATTTTTCTCCATCACACATGTAATCACATTAGAATATACATAAAATAATTAGGATATTTAATAGATCAATGAGGGGAGGAATGACATGGGAGGAATAAGGGATATGAGTCAATAATACATGGGTGGGAATAATCATCATCATAATATCATAAGCATGGGATAATCATCATAAAAATGATGGAATCATTTGAAAAAGGATGGAATTGTGTCATATTCATAATAATGTAACATCATAACATAGTGTTCAAATACCACAATAATCTTTGAATAAATCTATCATCATGTACACATATAACATATTTTTATAAATCATTAAATAATAATTGTGAAAAAATGTAGCATCATGTTAATACATAATACATGTAATATTAATAGATGTATAACATTAATCAATGAACTATAGGTAAATATAAACATGGTCCCACTCATCACATCATAAAATGCTCATGATCATGCATTTCACATGGAAAGAAAACATAGAACAATTTTTGTCATGAAATAAACCCATATAACGAATTGGTTTTCATAAAAATATCATAAAAAACATTAATGAATAAAATTTAGGTTTCCAAATTAATTTTGAAGATTCTATTTTGGTATAAAATATCATCACTCTTTAGTAGAGAGTAAACAACTTAAGAGGAGTCAAAGCGATATTTTAGAAAATAAATTCATTTTTAAAAAATATTTAAATTGGAATAGAAATCATTTCCACAAAGTAGGAACATGTATATCCCCATAAATAAAATGGCGATAATATGAAAAATACATTTTAATGACATTATAGGAATTCATATAGTGAAAATAATAAAAAAGTGATAACCCACATGAAAGAGTTGGGTTATAGAATCCCCTTACCTTAAATATTATTATATTTTGTCTCATTTATATTTCTTATATTATAAACTTATGTTTGTAAATACATGAAAAAATATGTCAGTTATATTTATTTATTCACTCTTGATCCATTATGATTATTATATCCTAATTTATAATCCTCTTTGTTAAAAGTGAAACATTTTGATCCTATATTTTATTTAGTATATTCCATTTTCGTTGGATTTCATTTTTTATTCCAGGTCATTAATAAATAAATAAAATTAATTTCATAATATTAAAATACATGTAATAAAATATTTTATTTCTTTATATAATTCATAATAACCATCCTTGAATTTGGTTATAATTAAAGAGATGGCAATGTCCTTGTAGAAGGTTAACCAACCATTAATGTCAGATTGTCAAAAGATGGTGGTAGAGAAGTATAACCTATAATATTTTATAAATATAATATATGTAGTTGGTTAAAATAATTAATATATGTTTAACATACTATATAATTAATTTTATATGGTTTGGTGCGAAATTAAATGAGATAATGAGGAACAGAATATGAAATTGAAAAGAAAGGTTTATGAGATCCTATCATTTTCTCAGTGTTTCTTCTTTTCTACGACACTAACATCCTTGAATGATCATATTTTCATGACTCTATAGTGTCTCTAAGTATTATAATGGTTTTAATGAGGGTATTTGGGCATATATTGGTCTTTGGTAAGTGATAAAGAATTTTTTTCCAAGGGGAGGGGGGGTAATTATACTTGAGTATAGGGTTATTTTTGAGTTAAAATATTGAATTTCATACAATATCTATGGTAATCATGTTAAGAGTAATATATTTATAATTTTATGTCATATTGCTATAAAATAAAATTATTTTAGGTCTTTTAAATAATTCAAAACCCAAATTCATTATTTTATTAAAACGTGATGTTGAAAAATGAAAAAATGTTGTTTTAATAGAATACTTTATCACTTTATACTTTAGAAATATGATAACCCATATCTATAATACATTTTATAACTGTATTTTTTATATAAATATACATGTAATATAACTAAAAAATATCATGATTCCAAGTTCCCTTCAGTAATTCGGTACATAAAATATTAACTTAAAATATGAATGTGATGATATTATTGAGTACTAGTTAACATGCTCATAAAATTCATCAATCTGCAAAATTTGTATAGAATAACTAGGGGAAATACATAATAAAGGGGTATACTATGAATCCCAGTAAAATAATAATAAAATCATAGCATGATTAATGTAATACGTGTTAAGAAATAGGAATATCAAGAGAACAGAAAAGGGGAGATAATCATAAATAGGATCATTAAAGCATGATACAAGGTGATACATACAGGAAACATGGGAATGCGTAAAAACATAAAACATGACACTATAAACATAATTTAAGCCTAGAATCTATGTCATCATAACATAGTGTACTTAATATAACCTCCCATGCACCATACATGGAATATCAATGGATAAAAAATTACTGAATTCATTGGAGGCCTATATAATTTTGATCTCAACCATCAAATTCATATCATGTGCATGCATAAGTGTGACACATAGATCAAATAAAATAAGGGTTTATTTAACAAAAAACCCAATATTATAGTGTTTGGGTTACATTCAAATAATTCCCAAATAAATGAAATATTATTAAATATAGTTGAATTCCCTTGAGTGGAAAAGGGGATGGGTATTCACTACATAAATTTTTAGCTTGAAAAATCAAAAGATAAATTCCGCAGCATAATGGGGAACATAAATATTTATAAGAGGTATTAAGTATATTTAAAGGGGTCTCTCGTAAGTTTAAAATAATAATGTAATTTAAGTGGTATGTGTGAAAACATGTCCCAACAAGAACAACATTAAAACAATAGTAATAATACAAATAAGGAGCTTGAGAAAGGATGATAAGGAGAGGATCCCTTACCTTGATAGGGATCTTATAAAAGATTTATGGGAGCTTATTGAAATATTTTGGGAAGATTTAAAGGATACTATATATATATGTCTAGTGTAACATTATTCTATTCAGGATTTTAGTAAATAATAATGGGAGTTTTGGTGGGTTTATTTAGAAAAAGATAGAGGTTATTTATAAATTTTTAAACATTGGTTTTGGAATCTATATCATGAATTAATCCAAACCAAAAACCATACAATGGTTTTTATAATTTTTTTTACCAAATAGTAGTGTATTTAATTATTTTATAATAAAAAGTACCTAAATCCTAAAATTAATACCATTGGTGATGTAGACATGATTAATTTTTATAAAGTGTTAATTTTAAAACCTTAAAATATAATATAGGTTTTAGAAGATTAATTAAGGGTTTATAATGTTATTCAAGTTACTCAAAACACAATATTTTTAATGGGAAACATTATTCTGGTTTTGGATAGTGTTTATAGTATTTGTTACATCACTTTTTGAATTTTATAATGTCATAATTCATATTATATATTTATATTGTATTTAATTTTTACCTAAAAATTTGATAGGATTTTTGACAATAATGGTTTTATAAACCTTATAAAAATCACATTTGACTTCATAAAATTATATTATCTTTTATATTTAAATAAATACTATTTAATGAGAATATTTTTTTAAAATAACATATATTTATAAATTTCTTGAATTCATAAAAAGTGTCTTCATTAAAACTATATATTTTCAAAAAAAATATACTTTCTATTTCAAAATACTTAAATATTATTTATATCAAATTAATTATTTGACAATTTATAAAATAATAAAAGATCAATCAATATAATCATTATTTTATTAAAAATTAAAAAATTAAAAATTCATACAGTTTTTGTCCAGAAACATAACCCCTTATTACACTACTGTATTATTTAAGAGTAATGTATGTGATTGTGGGGAATTCTTGGGGTGTTTTGGAGAACAGGTTGTGGCTAATGATCTTGATAATCATGGAATTGTCTTGTAAATGTTTCCATTACTGGTTCAATTATTGAATCTTGGTCTCGGGTTAGTTAAGGGAAAATCCCAACGAAGCTATCAGCCGTATAATCTCTGATAAATGGGAATCCTAGGGTATATCCCTACTGGTTGAGGCCATTACTTCTTTCATGTGTTTCAATTTGTTCCATAATCAACCTTAATATATTCTAAACATACAAATCACTATTCAATAGATATGTTATTAACAATTATGATTTTTAACAGAATTTTAAATCTTATAGGATATAACTTATTTTGGTTTAAAATATCTAAATTAGTTCATGTGTTTTCAATAATTTAATTTCCGAATAATACATTTACTTGATTAAAATGGAAATTTAATTTATAAATGTTGGGATTGTTACATTATTCCCTCCTTCATAAAATCCAAGATTTAAATTTCATTTATACACTAAAATAGATTAGGATAATTCTATTTTATAACTTCTTCTAGTTCTCGAGTCACTTCATAAAACTTTTTGTTCCTCCATGGCTCATTGACCATGTGAGTTGTCTTGTTTCATATAACTTTTTCTTAATGATCTAATATCTTCACTGGTTACTCTTCATAATAGATATCATTCTCCAATAGTACCACCATTGGATTCATTACAGGTGAGAGTGTGTTATGTACTTAATCAATAGGGATACATGGAACACATCATGTACATTATATAGTTTTGGTAAGAGTGCTAGTATATAGGCCAATTCTTGAAACAACATTTTTTATAGTGAGGATTTCACTAAGATATTTTATTGAAAACTCCCCTCTTTAAGTGAAATAGAAATGTATAATTTTTCTAGAAAACATGTTAGATATAAAATAGTGATATAATGAAAAATCAAAAAAATAGCAATATTTTACGAAATGGTTTATGTACCTTCCATTATATATTTAGAAGCATCCGCTTCAACTACAGTGATCGTGTAAGCTTATCCTTATATCCTTGGCCTCTTCTATGATAGGTTCCCTTAATAGTTAGAAAATTAGTTCATATAATGACCCATTTAATTGTAGTTGAAACCATGGATAATAGGGGTATATTTCTTTCCATTACATTCATGAGCCAGATGAAACTTGTCACCGTACCTATAACACACTCTCATGGCCTTGAGACATTTTATATTATGTTTCATTCCATAATTTTTGCACGATATAAATTACATATTCCCATTCTTATTCTTTTATACATTGCATTATTCTTGGTGTTTATAAGACAACTTATTTTTTTATTTCCCTTGAATATATAGGATCTAGCAAATTTTTTCTCTTTTTTGATGGCACATAATATTACTCCATAATATGATGAAAAATATTGAGAAACCAGTTCCCTTTATAGACTAGGAATAATACCATCAAATAAATGGCCAATTTTGTTTCTTGTATTACTTATTTAATCGGTATAATATGATGATATCCTCTAAAAGGTATCCCCATACATATACCACTTTATATAACTTTTTTCATTAATATGGCGAACATTCTCTTCATTTTAGTTCATTAGCCACAGAGGAAATTTTATCAAATAATATAACATTAAAATCTCACCATTCCATATGATTCATTTTTTTCCTCCCTATTATTATGGATCAATGACCAATATAATCATCAGTTAATTTAAGTAAATATATCACAGGTATTTATTTTCCGCTTTTATTGTATCTTATATCCAAAAATATCTTCCCAAGAGACATAATTCATTTCTTAGCTACCACAAGATTTGTAGTCCCACTAAAAAAGGAGGATTATGATGCATTAAAGGGTCCAACATTGGTTTATCACACTATGGAACATTAGGTTTATCTATTTGGGTGAGTTTTTTCATCATAACCTAAGTAATATTCCACAATGTCTCCATGATATAATTAGTTATAAATCCAATTGTATTTGTTTTCTCATTAGGGTTCTCTATACGTTGGCCATTACTATTGATATCATTATTCTTTCTAGGAGTTATTTCTAAACAATATAAAATACTAGATTAGATTGGATCTTTATAAATCACAATATATAATTCTAAATATGATGTGTCACATAACATAAATTGAATATGTATGAATTTTTTATCTCGGGATTATAAACTTTATTTCATCGAAAATATCTTTATATCATACAAATATTTTCAAATACTTCATAATAGTTTATATACATAATGTGAATTAACATAAGAATATTCCAAAAGAGTGTAAAACTGGGTGTGTAGAAAGGCTAATTATTGTGTACAAGGTGATGATTGAGTCAAACCCCAATATAATATTTTTGGATTTATTTCCCTTAGGAAGAATTACTCTAGAGTTACATCCACTTGTAGTATCCAGATAATGGTGTATTTGATTAGAAAAAACCACAAAATCTCTATCTTACCAAAACATTATGATGTTATTATATACTTAATATAGTCCTTAAAGTCCATCATAAGGTTATGTTCCATAACCTATGTTTTCTTAAATTTATTTCTCACTTTTTCTACTAAAATTTTTCTAATAACAAATATAAGAAATCATAACTCCAATAACCAAAATTTTGTGTCTACTTTATTACATTTGCATAAATACAAAGGATATAATCCCAAAAACCCAATCTGTTTATTAGTCCTATAGAACCAAACAAATACATGAAAAAATTTATATTTGTAATAAAAAAATTAAATGCTCAGCATCCTTGATACTCATTCAAAAAATTCATCTTTATAACCTAGGGAAAAGAAACAAATTATGGTTAATCTCAAATAATCAGTATATGTCACATGTAGTAAAAACTACCATCAGTAAATACAGAATTATTAATACATAAAAAAAATGAAAACATGTTTCATTTAATCAAAAACATGGGCATGAAATACATCCATGGATAATATTAATGCAGTAATATCAGGAATAGTAATAAATTGATTATTAATAAAGGAAATTCATAATATTTGATGTTATGATCTCAAAAATAATGATATCTATATTATCAATAACATGTTCCAATAGAAATTAATTTATGGGTAGTTATAAACAAAAATCCATTTAATTCAGTTAACTAATTTATCTAATGAGACTATCGACACATTGAGTGGAAATCTATAACTGAGCCCCACCCATCATTGCAAATCCAATGCATTCATCATATAGTGAATGATCAATAAAATTCATAAACAATATGTATTATCAAAAAATATATTTATTGATTAAAAAATATGGATTTTTAAATATTTCCACAATCAGTAAAAGCATCATATATATAAATTTTATATAGTTTATAAAATTATCATATCTATGATATAAACAATGCTGATATTTATGATAAATTTTTATCCAATGAAAAATGATCATAAATAATTTAATGATTAAATTATGGTACCAAAACAACATATAAATAGTTTATTATAACGACAATAAATATTATTTCTCATTTATTAATATATATACCAAAAAATCTCATTCATTTTTTAGGAAAATAACCTTTCTTTTAGAAATAACATTTTTAAAAACTAAAAAAAACAAAATTTTAAGAAAATATTCTTATTAAATAATAATATTATAATCATGTAATAGAATCATTAAAACATTTATTGGTCATGATAGATGGAAATTATGTCCATGTCGTATAGGTTAAAAAAACATTCCTTTCAAACTTTTATAAGAAATGTGCCTCGTTTGAAAAATAATAGGAAGATTCCTTTTAAACCATTTTTTAAAAACTTAATCATGGTTATAAATTTCAATTTAAAAATATATTTATAATAATAAAAACATTATTGGAAATATTTTAATTAAAATATGGACATGGAATAAAAATATACCTTTTCAAAAATAAATAATATCAGTCTTTCTTTAAAGCATATCTTTGCTTGATTCATGTTCTTAAAAGATGAAATGTTGGATGAAAATATAGATACTAAATAAAAGGGTACTACTGAAATAAAACATTAATCATCATGAATAAATATATATTAATTTTAAATACATAAAAGTGGTTGTATATACACCATAAAAATAAACAGGTTCATAAAAACAAATATATCTGAATAGAGTGGAAATTGAGATGAAATTACTTACCTCACACTTCCCTTAGGTTGAACATGTTTTAATATCCTATATAATGGTTTTTAACATATTTTTTATTTATATTAAAACTATATTCATATTTATAATATCATATATGGTCCTATTATAACATCTTATTAATCGTTTGTTGTTAAAATTTTATTATCACCATAGTTTTGGGTTTTAACTATTCCATTTTTTCTTACATTTTTTTCATGTAAATTTGGGTTCTTCTAAATAGTATATTGGTACATCATCTATATAATGATATTAATTTTTAAATATCATTTTTATTTAATATATAATCTTTTATTATCATTATTTAATGTTTTATTAGGAAAATGGATCGTATCACTTCTTAGAAATGTTAGATCCTACGTGTGAACGAGAAACTTTATCATATCCTTAATGGTGAAAGGGTAAGGAATTATATGATATATTATTTTAAAGAATCAATATAATTTCCTAATGATCATATATATTCATTATTTCCATTATTATGACAATACATGTGAATCAGTTATGGTAATCAAATGACATCAGATCGCGATATGGTAGTCCATATCGTTCACATGAGCAGTGGGTTTTCTTTACATTTGATGTAGAAGGATATGGATACATATTATTCCATAAACATAATAATATATTAGTATATGGTAGATAATGGTGTTATTATATTGTAAATTTTATTATATAATTGAATTTTGTAAAGGAAGTAAAACAAAAGATATTTGTTTAGATGATTTATTTCTCTTAGAGATACATATTTTTTATCTCATATTAAGAGCCTTAGGATTATAATTTTGGATATAAAATTGGCTATAAAGATTGGATAATTTTGTTGGGTATATATTTTTCTAGGATTCAGTCAATCTATATGGGTCAAATTAGTGTAAATAAGAGAGGGAAGTGGTTTCCTTTTATAAGTGGGGGTGAGGACACGCTGAGAATTTTCAAAACGAAAAAATATAATAATGTATTATGAAAGAGAAATGGATCCATGGTAGACCATTACTGAATATTAGATGATATAGGGTTTATGTTTTTCCAAAAAATAGAAATTAGACCAGTTTTTAGGTCATATTATCTCTTCACTTTTTAGTTTAACCCCTAGTAAATTTATTTTAACTTTAAATGTGGTGATATATTTTTTATTATTTTACTATTAATTATGAACAAAAATGAAAGTTGACTTATTACCAAATTTTTGAATTCTGATTAAAATTATTGAATCCATTTTATTAAATTCATAATGTAAGAATCCATATCTTTTTTTGAGTTATGTATCATTCCTTTTCAGTTTATACTTAAGAAATAGGGGAAAAGATGTCAAGGGATGGATGCAGGAATGTTACACGATGCGAATGAGAACTGCATATTGTGTACTTATAGGTACATGTCATGTATGTTCGGTTACACTCCATGTAATCCTAGTACATGACCATGTAATGGTCTTGCCAGAAAACTGTACGGACATGGTGTAACACTCAAGTTTTTTATGAGAAATATTTTGTTTTTATGTTATATACATCATCAAAGGAATATTTTACTACACACAACAATATCTTGGATTTCTTTACACGCAATTGTGACCTTCCTCGATAGCTTGCGTTGTACGCAATACCGAGTTTCACTAAACAACGATATGCTATTAAAATATTACTAAAAATAGTCGTTATGAATAGTAATACCCACTTTTTAAAATTTAATTAATTTTAACTTTAAAAATGGAATTCATTTTTGGATTCATAATATCGAAATTATCCTAGGGTGAATATTTGGTATTTTTCTGAAAACTTTCAATTTTTGATGATAATGAAAACGCTCGGTTACTATTTGAAAACCAACTTTTTATTTAAATAATTATTTGTATTATATAAATTTATTTTAGGTCAAAATAGTTAAATAATACCTATATAAGTTCAATTAAATTCATTGGTGTCATTTTATAATAATTTTAGATATATAAAAATTTTATTGAACTTTTCACCGTCTTTTACCCACCTCCTAGGAGAGTTTAAAATTTTACATAAAACATAATTTTACTGCTTATGTGAGTGGAATTTTGAAAATAAAAGAGACACGGTAAATATAAAGGAGTAAAATTTTTTTCAATAAGATAAAAATAATTTTTGGTGAATAGTAACTTTTTACTTTTATTTACCACGGTTAAAAGTAAATATGGTAATTAAGGGTAAAAATGATATTATTATAACCCTAATACATGTCGTAATTCTATTTGATAAGTTTAATTCGACCAAAACTAATCTTAGAATAAAATATGACCATTTAGGTCCACTTGGATTAGATTAGGACATTTAATATTGTTTTATTTAAAGAAGAGTTAAAATGGTTAAAATCAAAGTTTAATAACTAAAAATTTTTTAATATAGGATGATAAATAAGATAAATTAGACTATAAATATTAATTAGAAAGCTAAAGATATTTCCTTCATAATGGTATTTTATTTATAATTTTTAGAACTTAAATAGTTAATTTATTTATGACATAATGATGATGCAGTAATTACCCTATTAAGGAAATATTAACATAATTGATATTATAAATACCCAAATAAATGTAATTTTTAGACTTTTCATGAATTAAACTAATTTTATAGGTTAATATGACATATTATTATTGATTAAATTAACTTTCTTCGAACTAATCATTCTGTTATGATTTTCACAAATATCAATTACCAAATCGTGTCAAAATTGACATAAAATAGTTTCTAAAACAAGTATTATATTATTAATTGTTATTTTATTACTAAAATTATAATTTCCCTTAATATTACTTATATAAGATTATATATATTAATAATTAAACTCTTGGGGTTCTTTTGGCTAGTTATAGTATGTTTATTAACCTTATGGTGTAATAAAACAGGAAGACACGGTAAAAGTTAAATTATTTAACTTAGAGTTAAATCTAAATGATAAGGTTAAAACACTAACCTAAACTTGTCTAAAATATATTGGTTGAGATTATTTCTACCCATACCCACATTATCTTCTAAATGAGTCAATTTGGAGCTATTAAAAACCGAATATGACTTTATTATAGAAAATATATTTGAAGTTTTTTCTAAAGTGCCCCTCTCCTCCATTATAAAAGGGCACCTCCTCTCTCTCCTCCTCACACCACTTTGAGCCTTCAAGATCAGCCAACCCCTGAAAATTTCTATTCTCCACTTCCCTAGAAACATCCTAGAGGTCTTGGTCTTCATCAAAGACCATATTTAGTGCTCTAAGAGAATGCTAAGAAGAGGCACTTCAAAGAAGAGGTAATTTCCGTTACCGATTCTTTCAACTTTATTTCTTCTTCTACTTCCTCTTATTTAGTTATTACATTATGAAGTAATAACATAAGTATCACTAATATACTGATATGTTATTATAAATATTAAACAACCCTATTTCACCTTTTATCCATCTTACGGAAAATGAAATCATCACGCATGCGTACGTACGGAATATCGTCTCCACGTCGTGGTGTAATCTGTTTTCCACCACCACCTTACTTGGATGGGTATAATGGTGTAAAGAATAACTATATATGAATATTATAAAGTGATATTGATTCTGAAATGGTATACTCACACTTCAATACAATTCCACTATCTTGGGAACGATATCATCGCTCGTGCGTACGTATGGCCTACCGTCTCCATGATGTGATGCGGCTTGTTTTACATGATATTCAATGCATAATGATTATAAAAATGAATTGAATGAATAAATATGATATATATTACACTAATACCATTCTGTAAATGAGGTATCTATAACCTAAAAAGAATAATAATAATTTACTCGACAAAACACGCATAAGAACAAAAAGCAATAAGCACCCGAATAACAAGTAGCAATGAAATATTACTAATAAGAAGCTAATAATATGACCATATATGATATCATAACTATGAGTAAGATTCTATAATAAGTCAATAACATTATTTAAATAATTATATAAGAGGTTTGGACACGTACTAAGCAAATCGGACCTATGGTAAAGGATAACTTTTCCAATCTCATTTTTATCCGAGATTGTTTATTCCTAAGTATTTACTGCGGTTTTATTTATCATCCATGTCCCTGTTTTCTAAAAATGGTTTCATGTATGTTTAAAGTCCTTTATATACATTTTTTACTTTTACTACATGGTATGTAAGGAATCTTTCTTTTGTGTTCCATACGATGTACTTTTTGACTTTTCGGTAAAAGTATGAGAAGAATGTTTTTTTAACCTATACAGCATGAACAGATTTTTACAGTTTTATAACACCTTATTTTCATGAAGCTTACTCTACAATATTTCATGACTATTTTAATAAAAATCCTTTTCTTTTAAAATTTCATGGGATTTTTTGAAAATAAAATTATTTTGAAGAAGAAAGGATATTTTCCTCAAGAATTCATTTCAAGTGTTTTATCAAAACCATTTTCCGTCTAAGATGACATTATTTCATATGTGTATATTTCAAGTATAATGTCTCTATGATTTACATGGTTTCACTTTTCTTATGATGATATCATATCCATTTGTTTAATATGGATTATGTGATGATGGTATGATGTTTATGAAACCCATTTTATTCTTTGGGTTATGATGAATGATTTATGTTTAAGTTGTGGCAGAAGTAAGAATGATTTCATTATGAGATGGGTGGGACCAATATCTCCCTCCAATGCATTGGGTAATGATTTATATCTCATGAGATAAACATGGATGGAATGGCAGGTTAATCCGATTCAGTGAAACAGGACTGAAACGAGGAGTGAACTCGATTCAGAAATGGACTTTGTCCACTAAGATAGTCTTGGAAATGATTCTTGACTACTAAGAAATTACTCTCTATTATTATGTGTGTATGACACAAAGTTTCATTTTATGATTATTGGGATTACATTTCACTGCTATGATTTATCCCATGTTATGAAATTATGATCTCTTATGCAGATTAAGATTTCCAAAATGTTATGTTCTTATGAATATGATGTGATTGATATTTCTTCTGTTTACCCTTACTGAGTATTTGAGCTCACCCTTTTGTATGTTTCCTTTTCCCCGGGACAGGAAGAAGGGTATTAAGTAAGATATGTCAAAAGGGACTCTGAATATGATAAAATAAAAAGGGAGATAGTGTAGATGATTTATAAACAATTTGTTTATGTTTCCCAGTTTCTAAAGACATTATACATATACGGTCCTTTCATGGTTTTGTTATATGTTGTAATAAGTGTGCTTAAATTTTAAAGTAATAACAATGTATGTAAAGTATGGGTCGTTATACATGGATTGTAGTCCCAAGTACACATCATGTAATTTTTTTAATGACTAAAATGGGTAGTATCATGGTTTTTGTGAAACTGGATAGGGGTTATCCCAAGTTGAAGAACAAGAAGCACCAGACCTTCAATCCCTTACAGACTAATCATCTGAACCCTGATTCCTTCATCGTCAGTTGTGTCTGTACCCAATTGGCAAGCTCTTGATTCCTCTTCAGTCGTTCTTTGGTATTTTTTTCTCAACAAAGTTATTGAAGGATGAGAGTTTATCATTGTTTTTTAGATCTACATCATTCAATATTTAATTGAAGGTTAAGGTTGGAAGTGGATAGTCGTAATACGATGAGGTAGGTGGTCTTGTGCCTTTTTCTTGATGTTGAGTTGTTTATATGTGTCTTAGTGTCATTCCCCATGTTTAGGTTATATCTATGAATGTAAATTGATCACTGTTGTTGCCTAATGATGATTAGGTCATGAATTAAATTAATTTAAGCATGTTTGAGAAATTTGGTTTCATTAAGTGCCAACCAGTGGGTGTGTTTCCCTGAGATGGCCATTGTATGGCCATTTGGACTAGGATGCCTATAGGCCTGCCTTTGTTTCTCTTTTGGGGGTTGTTTAAAATTTAATTAGTTAATTCAATGTTTCCCACATGATATAAAAATTTCTTACACATTGTGATAGTTTAATTCACATGTTTTCTTGTTATAAAAAAATTTTACCATGTCAATATTTTTGTTTAAGACTTTTAATTATTAGATTACATATTATGCTTGTGATATGAACTTCTCATGTGAGTATAATTTTTTAAGCCTTGTGATAATTTAATTCACTTGTTTCCTGTTTTGTTTGATTCCCATGTGAGTTGTTATTATGTAACCATGTTACAGTGTAATTTAAATGTGTTTTCTTTTATGTTGAAATGATTATATACCAGGATCAACTGTGTTGATGCTTATTCTTGTGGGATATGATTTTTTATGCTTGTCTGAGAGGATTTTCATGCCTACAGGGAAGGATTTATTCTTCATACAGGTGAGGATTTGTTATGAATGTATCTGAGGATTGGTTATCCTTGCAGGTGGGGTTTTTCTATGCTTATGGTCAAGATATTAAGTTGAATATTGAAATAGAATAACTTATGATGCCTCTTCCAAGCCAATGAACAAGTTTGGATTTGGTCTCCACTTTATTTATTTAGACAGCCTTCTGATGTATCTATTGAGGACACTCATATGGGGGATTTATGGGTTTAGACTGAATCTCAAGACTTATATAATTCAATATAGTTGAATTGTTGAACTTAACATAATGAATGAATATGGACAACATGACATGTATGATTGTTTACTTTTAAGTAATTCCTAGTATACCACATTTCCTTTTTGTACACTACTTGTTGAATATATATATTTATAGATAGGCACAAATCTTGTGTGGTTTCCTAGAGGGATTTATTTCTCACACCCTATTTGGATCATGCTTTTGGTCCCAAAACAATTATATTGTATGTGTTGATAAGAGAAAACCCAGTTCTACAGGTACCTGAGATGCTGTTTAAGAGATGAAGTGCATGTGATAGAGGCGAGGCTTGGGATACTTCTTATGTTTTGTTGTATATTTTTTATTTTGGAAAATATATTGTGGATTCCTGGAGTGTAATTGTTTTTTCTATTTTCTTAGAACATAACATGTTGCATCATCTTTTGTATGGAATGATGCTTGTTTATTTATCTTATCAGTCTTCCACTAGTTATTTTAGACGTATGTTATTTACTACTTATTCTATTGTATAATTATTTATTCCTATATGTTACACTTTTATAAGGAGTGAATAGTTTCCCCAATATCTAACCTTAGTCCCTTGCTGCTATTCGGTAGCCACTAGCGTTTGGGGAAATACATTTGGGGACATGGGGAAAACTAGGTACAAGGCACCAGTGGAGTGGCATCTAGATCTAAGATGTTACAAAGTGATATTATAGGAAATTTCTTTTATGATTTTCATTATTTTTTAGTGATTGTAGACATTGATATAAATTCAAGGGATTTGGTACTATTTAGTGCCTGAGAGTAGCTACCCCGCGTACAGGGTAAAGTCAAATTGCCTCGAATGACAGTGTAATTTTGGATTTTGAGTTATTATAGTTGATTTGATTTCACTGTTTGGTGACACAATTGTTTTGTTATATTATTATTGATATCATTGTGGTTATATTTAGTTTCCACCCAATGAGATGAGGGTATTATGTCTCATGCATCATATAGACACTTCTTAGAAATCACATGTCATGCATTATTTCCCCACCATTTAGAGATCATTACTGATTTTATGTTGTTGTGATAGATGTCATGCAAGATATTCATGTTGTTGTGATAGGTATCATGTCACGACCCGTCCTCGGGGCCCGTGTCGTGACTACCCCAAGCCTGTCTTCCATAGGCCAGGGGCTGGCGACTAGCACCAAGGCGTAAATCCCAATAAACAGGGAACGCATTGCCTTTGTAAAGTAAACAACCACCAGAGAGTAAGCAAGCGGAAATAGTAAACACTAAGTAAAAATTGTAACAAGCTGTGCTGAAAGTAAAAGGGGCCGGAAATACAAGCCCAACTGTAAAGTACAACTGAAAGGGGAAAACAGCAACTGAAAAGAAAAGCCATCACGTTGAGCCGTCCTCTGGAAGTCCCACCTGAAGGGTGAGTACAAATAGCCTCCACAGCTCCTCGGTTCAGCCGTCCGCTCTGAGTACACCCCGCCCAGTGGTCCACCTCCAGGTACCGTCCTGCTCCGCAAGCCTCCACCACGATCAGCGCTGTCCGTCGTCTGCAACCAACACAACATAGTGCGGGCATAGCCCGTGCAGGGGTGAGTATAAGCTACTCAGTAGGGACCCCAAGACCCCTGAAGCTCTCCCAGAATCCACAAAGGATAAACCACAAAGGAAAGATACAATCACGAAGTAACATCTGACACTGCTTAGGTATATGCCCATACATATGCCTAAGTCATTAATTCCCGTCTGGATCCAACATCCGAGCCCAAGCACAACCCAATCCACACAGGAAAGGAAAACGTAAATCCACACAGGATAGCACAACACAATCCACAAAGGAAAGAAAAACGTAAATCCACACAGGATAGCACAACACAATCCACAAATGAAAGTAAAACAGGATTCAGGTCACACGAGTACTTCTTCGTATGACGTTAGAGATGATCTGATGTAGCCACTGATTCATCTAAGCCTCCGGACCCACAAAGTATATGTAGGTACTAACCCTCGCAATGACCCACACAGGAATGATCATGAAGTTGAACCCAAAGACATTGGGAAACTCCTTCTCCATCAAGTACAGTGGTTATGCCGCTATGACCAAGCGCTTCCCTCTTACCTTGGACTGCTGTAGTACTCCACATATCATGTACTGTGGGCCTGCTGCTACAACCAAGCGCTCCCCTGTGCCGCTACAACCAAGCGCTCCTCCGTCGTGGGTCTGCCGCTACAACCAAGCGCTCCCATGTGCCGCTACAACCAAGCGCACCTCTGTCGTGGGTCTGCCGCTACAACCAAGCGCTCCCCCGTGCCGCTACAACCAAGCACACCTCTGTCGTGGGTCTGCCGCTACAACCAAGCGCTCCCCTTTACCGCTACAACCAAGCGCTCCCCCTCATAGCCTCCAGAGGTACTCCTTATATTGAGTGTCGCGGGTCTGCCGCTACAACCAAGCGCTCCTTCATCGTGGGTCTGCCGCTACAACCAAGCGCTCCCCACTGGGTTATCCGTAACTCACTGAGTCGTTCGATCAGCAATTGTCAACTCTCGACCAGCTCTAGGGTTTCCGCACACAGCATGCTCATTCCGGGAGGGTCCACTCCACGAGCTAAGAGGTCGATGCATCAACTGACATGTAGTCCGGAGTTGATGTATCCCAAGATGTACTGTAGTGGTCACTGCCGAAAACACGGAGGATTCCCGTACTTTTTTCATCATCGTTGCAGTCGAATCCACTGAGGATTTCTGTATAGTCGTCGTCGTCGAAGTCGCAGCCAGCACTACGGTCCCCGCACAGAGCAAGCTCGTTCGGGAGGGTCCTCTCCACGAGCCGAGAGTCTGATACATCAACTGACACAAAAACCAGAGTTGATGTATCCAAAACTTCCGTATCGTCAACCGGAACTCAACGTCGCAGACGGTGCGTCATTCGGACGCCCGGTCTGAGAGTTATTGGCTTTTCCGTCCCAGGGGCCCGGTTGGTTTCTAAGGCAAAACCAACTCGACCGTACTCCACCTGCATCCAAACCTCGGGCGGAGTATGCCAAAAGATCCGTCTCACTTAGAGTAAAACAACCAAGTCGACGACACGTCAATCGGACGTCCGAAGCTCAAGATATGAGTGTTTCCGCTCCGAGGGCCCGGTTGGTTTCGTGTACGAACCAACCCGGCTGAACCCCAACTATTCAGAAACCTTGAGTGTAATATACCGAAACGATCGTCTCGATCCAAGGATCGTGTTTCTGCTGACGAAGAGTCGTTTGGAGGCTCGTAGCTCAAGTTACGAACAAAAAACCGAAAAGGTCTGGAAACGGGGGGTCTGGGCCCGGGCTGACCCGGCCCGACCCCCCCCCCCCCCTGGGTCGGCCGAACCGGGTCGACCCGGTCAGACCCGGCCGGACCGGGTCCGGCCGGGCCAGGGCGTGGCCCGGCTCGGCCGAGTGGCCGAGCAACGCGGGGGGGGGGGGGGGGGGAGGGGTGGGGCGTGCATGCCCCCGCGTGACAACACTGCGGCCCCCGCGGGGCGCCGCCCTGGATCACCCGGATGCGTCCGGGCCACCGCGTCCCTGAACCGCGGTTCCGTGCGGCCGTGGAACTGCCTCGCCGCCGCGGCGAGGTTTTCCCGGCAGTGCGCTGGGCGCCGACGGAAGCTTCCGCGGGCCACCAGAGTTGCTCCGGTGGTCCGATTTCCTTCCCGTCTACGCCGCTGTTCCTCCCGGGTTCCGTTCTTCACTGCGGGATCATTAAATTGCCTCTGCGGCACGTTTTTTCATCGCCCACCAAATCCGTACGACAAGGAAGAACTGCGAAGGGTTTTCGGGCCATGTTTGTTTGGCCCGCACCCTCCGCTTTAGATAAAAACAGTCGGAAGAAAATATTCAACATATGAATAAAAGCAAGGCACAATTTTAATAAGATTAAAATTGAACTTGATCCAGGTTCTTTGTTTTAAAAGAAACAATCACGGGAATATAAAGTTATTTCACAAACAAACCCCTACCTCGTCAATTCATCGCAGGCGCGTTCTTTGCAGAATTGATCGTCGCGGAAGGAGGGGATCGTCGCGTCGTCGTGGTATCCGGCGTTGCGTCGACGAACTCCAAGGACCAAGAAACAACAGATTTAATTAATAATAATTAAATCCATAAGGTTTTTATAACTCACAAAGAGATTTAAAAGAAGCACAACCCCCTACCTTGTCGTTGTCGATCGAAGGTTGTCGCGGGGTTGGATTGTCGCGGAAGAACGTCGCGGAAGAAGAATCGTCGGCATCGCGGTACTTGGCGTCGCGTCGTCGATCTCCGAGGGCTCAGCGTTCTTCACGTTCTTCGCGTTCTTCGTGTTCTTCGCGTTCTTCGCGAAGGACGATGAAGAACTTGAGGTTTCTGCCAATCCTCTCAACGAACAAGACTTAAGGAGAAAGAGCGTTGGTCTTGTTTTATTACCATGCCAACAAACGAAAAAGAGGTAAGTAACAACCCATTAATTCTTAGAATTAATTCAACGAATAAAACCTCCCAATTAAATGGTGCGTTAATAATTAAAGAAAATGCGTCAGTTGACTTTCATAATAACGGGTTTTCGCCGGTGCGTTACTTAGCGGAAGAAAAATGGTGGGGGCTCATGCGGGCCCCACCTCACAAATATCCTACCAAGAGGGTAGGATATTTTTGGATAGCACCCTATCCACATCAACTCACCTTAAACATCTTGAAGTGGTCTTTAAGCGGCTTTAAGTGAAATAAAAATAAAATTGTCGCACAACTTTATTTTATTTCTTAACTTAAAACCCCGAAATTAAAAACCACAACCAAGCAAACGCAACTCCGAAAGAGGCGTTTCTAAGAAAATACCGGTGTTGTGATTCCATCGGTGCCCTCGAAATTTGATTCCGAGCACCGGTTCAAAAGTTAGAAAAACCCACTCGTTTGTTCACTGAACATACCCGAGCCAAACTTCGGAAAATGATTCCGGGCACACCGGGCATTGGAATCAGGTGTCGTTAGAAGCTGCGTTCTTGTAAAATCCAAACAAAATTAAGAAAAAAATTTCCATGAAATTTACGGGTCTTTACATTACTCCCACCACATGGCTTTACGTCCCCGTAAAGCTCACCACAAACTTAGGGATACAAAGGCGGTACTGAGCACGCATCTGAGCCTCCCGCTCCTAAGTGCTCTCCTGGAGGTTCCCGAGCTGCCATCTGAAGCGCACTAGAGGAATCGATTGTCCACATAGGACCCACTCCTGTCGATCCTTGATCTCCACTGGGACCTCCGCAAAAGTCACCCCATCATCAAAGACCAGCTCTCCATGGTCAAAGATTTGCATCGGGTCGTGCACGTATCTCTTCTAATGAGATAAGTGGAAGACTTCGTGCACCCGGCGCAACTGTGGTGGTAGAGCCAGGCGATAAGCCACCTTTCCAATCCTGCTGAGGACCTGGAAGGGTCCGATGAAGCGTGGAGACAACTCGTCGCTTCGGCCAAACCTCCGTAATCCACGTCGAGGTGTGACCCGCATGAAGACGTGGTCTCCATCCTCGAACTCAAGTGGCCTCCGCCTCCTGTCAGCATTGGACTTCTGTCGACTCTGATCTATACTCATCCGCTCCTGGATGACCTGGACCATCTCCGATCCCACAAGAACTGCTAAGATTTCTTCTTTGCCGATAAGAGAAATCTGGTCTCATCCCCTGGATGAACCACTTCCTTTGCCTAATACAGTCAATCCCGACATGGATGATACTAATCCATACCAAGGATGACGCCGTAAGGCCTCGACGCTACTACCAAGAGATCCAACCGTTACTCTCGCCTCCAAGGGTTGAGTCACACTGTCGGCATCAGTGTGTGGTAACTGGGTCTCCTCCAGTAGATGTCTCACAAGTGAGGGTCAAGTCAACGGTCTAAACTGGAACCTCTTAGTAACAACAAAAAAGAGGACAGGAATGAAAACATCACAAAGGTAAGCATCTTTTACTATTTCAGCTCATAATACAAAGACACTACACAACCGCAACAAGGAACTAGAAGTACAAAGGACGTATCCACTAGTTCCACTCCTGTCCATCTGCTCCCAGAGCTCCATGATCGAAGGCCTCAGCTGCCTGAAGCTGAGCTCTCGCATGTCCACCAACTCCCTGCGGTCAGGGTGGACCTCCTGGTGGTGGTGGTTGAAACACCCCGAAGCGTCGTCCACCTCCAGCTGCACGGCCAGCTCCCCTGCCATGGCTGCCTGCTCCTTGCGGCCCGCCCTGATCGAACCTCTGCCTCTGCTGGGGGGTCCTTCGTTCATCTGCTGGTCATCTGTATGGAGGGTCGGACAGTCATGAGCCATGTGACCAACCCCGCCTTCGGAGTAACACTGTCTGCTCATAGTAAGTCGTTGTCCACCCCGAGTGCCTCGCACAAACGACCATGTGTCACGCGGTCGACCACCGGTAGGTATAGTCCTCTTGGACCCCTATGTCATCTGTCTACTGCCCGCTGCAGAAGACTCTGCCGCATGCCGGCTAGTGGTGGGTCTTGCTGCTGGAGACTGCTCAGTAAGGAAACTCTCCACTAAGAGGGCTTGCTCCAACACCCCAATATGTGTCGGAATGCTGTGAGAAACAACTGAAGCTCTGATCTCTTGCCTCAGCCCCTGCTCAAAGGTTCGGGCCCTGAAGAATGGGTCTCATACCATGTCTGTGGAATAGCGCGAGAGATCGGTAAACCGCGCCGCGTACTGGGCTACTGTCATGCTTCCCTGCCGCAGCTGTAGTAGCTCCTGAATACGCACCGCACGGAGGGTGGCTAGGACGAACTCGGATCGGAAGATTCTCTCAAAGTCCGTCCAGAGGAGAGATGTCTCATCGTGCACCTGGAGCATCAAGCTCCACCATCTGCCTGCTCCCGCATGCAGGAGGCTCACTACAAGGACCACCATAAGGTCCGCTGGTGTCCTCACTAACCAGAAAACTCGTACAACTACCTCCAGCCAGTCCTCGGCTGCCTGGGGGTCTGTCTCCCCGCGGAACCTGGGCGGTCGCTGGCACTGGAACTCATGCAGTTCACTGAGGCGACGTGCATCGTCAGTGGCTGGTGCTGGAAGCATCGGTGGCTCAGCGGGTAGAGGTACCGCCGGTGCCTCTGCTGTCAAAGGGCCCTGTACCGAAGCCTCGTCGCTCGGCGGGCTGTCGCCACACACAACGCTCGGAACCCTATCTGACAGCTGTAGTGGGGCCATCCTGAAAAGAAACAGGTGTGCCACGGTCAGAACAGTGTACCTGGTGAGCTGACACAAAGTAATCACACAGGAAACTTGAAACACACATGCAATCAATGTTTTCGTGCATTAAGTCGGAAATCAGAAGTCAGGGTCCTGGTGTACGGATGCGTCGGCCGCCGCACCAACACTAGGCTCCCTAGACTGATAACCACACTCAATACACTTAACACTATTGCTTCACATAGAAGAAGGATCAGAGTCTGTGGTAGAACCGAACTCCTCTTATACCAATTTTTCACAACCCGTCCTCGGGGCCCGTGCCGTGACTACCCCAAGCCCGCCTTCCATAGGCCAGGGGCTGGAGACTAGCACCAAGGCATAAATCCCGATAAATAGGGAAGGCATTGCCTTTGTAAAGTAAACAACCACCACGGAGTAAGCAAGAGGAAAGAGTAAACACAAAGTAAAACTGTAACAAGTTGTGCTGAAAGTAAAAGGGGCCGGAAATACAATCCCAACAGTAAAGTACAACTGAAAGGGGAAAACAGCAACTGAATAGAAAAGTCGCCGCGTCGATCCATCCTCTAGAAGTCCCAACTGAAGGGTGAGTACAAATAACCTCCAAATCTCCTCGGTTCAGCCGTCCGCTCCGAGTACACCCCGCCCAGTGGTCCACCTCCAGTTACCGTCCTGCTCCGCAAGCCTCCACCACGATTAGCATTGTCCGTCATCTGCAACCAACACAACGTAGTGCGGGCATAGCCCGTGCAGGGGTGAGTATAAGCTAATCAGTAGGGACCCCGAGACCCCCGAAGGTCTCCCAGAATCCACAAAGGATAAACCACAAAGGGAAGATACAATCACCAAGTAACATCCGACACTTCTTAGATATATGCCCATACATACGCCTAAGTCATCCATTCCCGTCTGGCTCCAACATCCGAGCCCAAGCACAACCCAATCCACACAGGAAAGCAAAACGTAAATCCACACAGGATAGCACAACACAATCCAAAAAGGAAAGCAAAACGTAAATCCACACAGGATAGAACAACACAATCCACAAAGGAAAGCAAACCAGGATTCAGCTCACACGGGTACTTCTTCGTATGACGTTAGAGATGATCAGATGTATCCACTGATTCATCTAAGCCGTCGGATCCACAAATGATCTGTAGG
This sequence comes from Viscum album, assembly GCA_963277665.1. Classification (NCBI taxonomy): domain Eukaryota; kingdom Viridiplantae; phylum Streptophyta; class Magnoliopsida; order Santalales; family Viscaceae; genus Viscum; species Viscum album. The sequence goes on from OY728146.1 coordinate 1,039,944,860, forward strand.
TACTAACCCTCGCAATGACCCACACAGAAACGATCATGAAGTTGAACCCAAATCCATTTGAAAACTCCTTGTCCATCAAGTACAGTGGTTATGCCGCTATGACCAAGCGCTTCCCTCTTACTTTGGACTACTGTAGTACTCCACCTATCGGGTACTGTGGGTCTGCTGCTACAACCAAGCGCTCCCCCGTGCCACTACAACCAAGCCCTCCTCCGTCGTGGATCTGCCGCTACAACCAAGTGCTCCCCTGTGCTGCTACAACCAAGCGGACCTCTGTCGTGGGTCTGCCGCTACAACCAAGCGCTCCCTTGTGCCGCTACAACCTAGCGCACCTCTATCGTGGGTCTGCCGCTACAACCAAGCGCTCCCCTGTGCCGCTACAACCAAGCGCTCCCCCTCATAGCCTCCAGAGGTACTCCTTCTATTGAGTACCACGGGTCTGCCGCTACAACCAAGCGCTCCTCTGCCATGGGTCTACCGCTACAACCAAGCGCTCCCCACTGGGCTATCCGTAACTCACTGAGTCGCTCGATCAGCAGTCGTCAAGTCTCAATCGGCTCTAGGGTTTCCGCACATAGCATGCTCATTCCGGGAGGGTCGACTCCACGATCTAAGAGGTTGATGCATCAACTGACATGTAGTCCGGAGTTGAGGTATACCAAGATGTACCATAGTGGTCACTGCCGAAAACACGGAGGATTTCCGAACTGTTTTCATTATCGTCGTAGTCGAATCCGCTGAGGATTTCTGTATAGTCGTCGTCGTCGAAGTCGTAGCAAGCACTAGGGTCCCCGCACACAGCAAGCTCGTTCGGGAGGGTCCGCTTCACGAGCTGAGAGGCTGATACATCAACTGACACAAAGACCAGAGTTGATGTATCCAAATGTTCAGTTTCGTCAACCGGAACTCAACGTCGCAGATGGCGCGTCATTTGGACGCCCGGTCTGAGAGTTATTGGCTTTTCCGTCCGAGGGTCCCGGTTGGTTTCTAAGGAAAAACCAACCCGACCGTACTCCACCTACGTCCAAACCTCGGGCAGAGTTTGCCAAAAGATCTATCTCACTTAGAGGAAAACAACAAAGTCGACGGCACGTCAATCAAATGTCTGAAGCTCAAGATATGAGCGTTTCCGCTCCGAGGGCCCGGTTGGTTTCGTGTACGAACCAACCTGGCCGAACCACAAGTATTCCAAAACATTGAGTGTAATATACCGAAACAACCGTCACGGTCCAAGGATCGTGTTTCCGCTGATGGTGAGTCGTTTGGTGGCCCGTAGCTCAAGTTATGGGCAAAAGACCGAAAAGGTCCGGAAACGGCGGCCCGACCCCCCTGGGTCGGCCGAACCGGGTCGACCCGACCCGGTCTGACCCGGCTGGACCCGGTCCGGCTAGGCCAGGACGCGACCCGGCTCGGCCGACCAGTCCGGCTCGGCTCGACCGAGTGGCCGAGCAACGCGGGGGGGGGGGGGGTGCATGCCCCCGCGTGACAACACCGCGGCCCCCGCGGGGGGCCGCCCTGGATCACCCGGACGCGTCCGGGCAGCCGCGTCCCTGAATCGCGGTTCCGCGTGGCCGCGGAACCGCCTTTCCGCCGCGGCTTCAGCCGCGGCGAGGTTTTCCCAGCGGCGCGTTGGCGGAAGCTTCCGCGGGCCACTGGACTTGCTCCGGTGGTCCGATTTCCTTCCCGTCTGCGCCGCTGTTCCTCCCGGGTTCCGTTCTTCAATGCGGGATCATTAAATCACCTCTGCGGCACGTTTTGTCATTGCCCGCCAAATCCGCACAACAAGGAAGAACTGCGGAGGGTTTTCGGGCTGTGTTTTTTTGGCCCGCACCATCCGCGTTAGATAAAAACAGTTGGGAGAAAATATTCAACACATCAATAAAAGCAAGGCACAATTTTAATAGGATTAAAATTGAACATGATCCGGGTTCTTTGTTTTAAAAGAAACAATCACGGGAATAAAAAGTTATTTCACAAACAAACCCCTACCTCGTCAAGTCGTCGCATGTGCGTTCTTCGGGGAATTGATCTTCGCGGAAGGAGGGGATCGTCGCGTCGTCGCGGTATCCGGCGTTGCGGTGATGAACTCCGAGGACCAAGAAACAACATATTTAATTAATAATAATTAAATCCATAATGTTTTTATAACTCACAAAGAGATTTAAAAGAAGCTCAACCCCCTACCTTGTCGTTGTCGATCGAAGGTTGTCGCGGAAGAACATCGCGGGAGAACAATCGTCAGTGTCGCGGTACATGGTGTCGCGTCGTCGATCTCCGAGGGCTCGACGTTCTTCGCGTTCTTCGTGTTCTTCGCGTTCTTCACGTTCTTCGCGAAGGACGATGAAGAACTTGAGGTTTCTGCCAATCCTCTCAACGAACAAGACTTAAGGAGAAAGAGCGTTGGTCTTATTTTATTAACATGCCAACAAACGAAAAAGAGGTAAGTAATGACCCATTAATTCTTAGAATTAATTCAACAAATAAAACTACCAATTAAATGGTGCGTTAAGAATTTAAGAAAACACGTCAGTTGAATTTCATAATGACGGGTTTTCGCGGGTGCGTTACTTAGCGGAAAAGAAACAGTGGGGGATCGTGCGGGCCCCACCTCACAAATATCCTACCAAGAGGGTAGGATATTTTTGGACAGCACCCTATCCGCATCAACTCATCTTAAACAGCTTGAAGTGGTCTTTAAGTGGATTTAAGTGAAATAAAAATAAAATTGTCGCACAACTTTATTTTATTTCTTAACTTAAAACCCAAAAATTAAAAACCACAACCGAGCAAACTCAACTCCGGAAGAGGCGTTTCTAAGAAAATATCAGTGCTGCGATTCCATCCGTGCCCTCGGAATTCGATTCCGAGCACCGGTTCAAATATTAGAAAAACCAGGTCGTTCATTCACTGAACGTACCCGAGCCAAACTTCAGAAAATGATTCCGAGCACACCGGGCCTCGGAATCAGGTGCCGTCAGAAGCTGCGTTCTTGTAAAATTCCAAAGAAAATTAAGAAAAAAAATTTCTTCAAATTTACGGGTCTTTACATATCATGATATATATTCCTGCTTTTGTGATATGTGAATTTTTACGTGTTATTGCTGAATTTTATGAATTCCAAACTTTGGTCCTTGAGGATTATGGGCCCTCATAGATCATAATTTGGTGGATCATGATTTGGCCTAGGTATAAATATTGTGTTCTTATCTGATATATGTGGATGAAAAGATTTTATTTTTTGGGAGTGTGGGACCCCATATATCAGAATTTGGCATATTGTTGCTTTATTTTTTTTTAAACAGGGGTTTGTGGGAAGATTCTGAGGTTTAATGTCCGGAAACCTAGACAAAATAGTTTGTGGTCCTATGAACACACTCCGTGTGATCTTCTATTTGGTAAGAAAAGATTTTTTTCAAGTACATTATTTGTAAATTTATTACATGTCGTGTGGTATATGATCATGTCACCAGTCGTGTGAGAGGAATCATGGGTTCTTGAGTTTTGATTAGAACACATTTTTCACCTTATATTCACCCTATGTATTTTACATAGGCAGACCCATGTGGATAAATCCATGTAAAATCACATTTCCAAAAGGGAAGGATTGAGTACACATCATGTGCCAACCCGTCACGCCGTGTACCTAGGATGTTTAGACGACCAAGTCAGACAGAGTTACATGCCCATGTGAGAGTTTAAGGGGATACATTATGTGTGAGACTGATACATAATATACCTAGGATGTTTACCTGCCCAGGATAGAGGAAGTACATGCCAGGGTAGGATCTTGAGGGTACACGTTGTCTATCGTTTCTACATAACATGTAATTATATTTTGTGAAATTTTGAGGATTTTCTTCTCCTATTTAGTTCTTACACTCTTGAACTACGTACTTTGATGAATAAGATTATATTGTGGTGTATTTTCTGGACTTTACATAGAAATGACCCCACCACAACCTTCAGAAGTATGCCAGGAGGGTGGCGATAATCATACCCCAGAGGTGGTAGGCCATGGGCTACCATTGGATCCTCTAAATATGATAGTTGTGGCACCATATTTTATACCGAACATAGGTTTTGATGCTCTTTTCCGTGAAGGATTTATGAGGTTTATGAAAAACTTTCAAGGAGCACCTCATCCTGCCACATCAATGGAAGAGCTGATGCAAGTATTCTAGTAGCAATATACACCTATTTTTTTAGGTGATGGTGGACCACAAGATGTAGAGTCATGGATTGAGTTCCTTCTTATGATCTTCAAGCATCTAGAGGCACCTCCTGAGAGGATGGTCAAGCTCGCCACTTATATGCTATCTGATTTAGCCAACACGTGGTGGGATGTTATCACTCAGACAGAGCATCATCAGGACATGGAATGGGAATATTTTCTGAGAGTATTCTATGACTACTATTTTCCTAAGATGTTGAGGGCCGATAGAGCCATGAAGTTCATGCATATGGAGCCGAACGCTCTACCAGGGATGGATTACTCTCCCTATTTCACTGATCTTTATAGATTCTCACTTTTTCTGAAGGGTAATGAGACATCGAGGCTAGGATATTCAAGGATGGTCTTTGGTACGACATCTGATCATAGGATAACTTTTTTGGTTCCCTTCTAAATATTCCATCATGAATCAGGAACTGATTACCAAGCATAATCTATGGGAAGCTAGGTGTGAAAACCAGGGAGGTTCAGCACCAAGATCTGGTACTGTCTTGATAGGGATAAAGAAGTTTCATATGGAACTTTCTCTTAGGGATATGAGCAGTTAGAGTGTTTCTTCTGGTGGCCAAGAGAGGTTCTTTCAGTGTTCAAGATCTAGGAATTTGATACCATTGGGTCTGATAGACCCGGTTAAGTGTTGAGATTGCGTCAAGATGGGCCATCTATAGCACTTCTATAGGTTTTTCCACCATCAACTAGAGAGAGAGGTTTTTTACAGACTCCACGCTCAAGAGCATGTTTAGAAGCTTCTCACCATTTAGGGAATTGGGATATGTCATGCTTTTTAAGATGATGTGGTGGTCATGGCCATGAGATCCAGACCCCAGGATCTCAATGATAGCAGGACGGGTCAGCTCAAGGTAGCCAGGTAGAGTCTCCGGGACGTGGTACAGGTTGAACTTATGTAGTGCAACAGACCTAGTGAGAGGAGGATCCATGAACTTCTATTGTCAAAGGTACTATTCCATTCACCTCTATTTTATCTTATACACTCTTTGATATAGGGTCTTTTCATAGTTTCATATATATTCCCATTATAGAGAGCCTCGAGCTCTGTGTTTTCTCTTCTGATGATGTTATGATTCTGGACACTCTATTAGGGATGAAGATTGTAGGTGTGTGTTAGTGTAAGGAGTTCCCCCTTGAGGTAGGTGGGTGTCCCTTTATTTAAAATATCTATGTCTTAGAGATGATAGGATTTGATGTCATACTCAGAATAGAATTGTTAGTCTCCATTCAATCCTTTGTCTGTTTCTATCATCCTAGGGTGAGTTTTAAGCCATCAGAAGTTGGATCATTTCTATACAAGGGAGAGTGAGATGTCTAGGAAATCTGAGCTGGACCAGATAAATGTGGGTTGAGTGGGATGATATTATAGATTATTATTTTATATATGGATGACTAGGTAACACATCTGATATATTTCCCTCTATTTGATCATTTTAGGGATGTCTTCTTAGAAAAATTTTCAAGCTTACCTCCAGTGAGATAGGTGGAGTTCTTTATCGAGATAGTACCAAGAGCTACAATGGTATCCATTCCTTCTTATAGGATAGATAGGATGGAGTTACATGAGCTCAAGAGATAGATATATTAATTAGATTTAAAGGGTTTTATACAACCTATTACTTCTCTGTGGGCTTCACCGGTCCTTTTTGTTAACAAGGTGGATGGTACCCTCAGGCTATGAATGGACTATCCAAAACTAAACCTAATGGTGGTTGAAAAACGATATCCCTTTCCATATATAGATGGACTATTTGGTCATATTTGAGGATATCAAGTGTTCTCAAAGATAAACTTTTATAACAAGATATCCACAGGTACATATTCATTCTTTATACATAGATCATACCACATTTCATAGAATGTATGGTCTATATGAGTATGTGATTATGCCATTTGATCTCAAGAACATGCCAGCAGTTTTCATGGTGATGATGAAACAAGTAATTCATCCTTACTTGGATTTTTTAGTGGTGGTTTTTGTAGATGATATCTTGTTGTATTCTCACAATCGACATGGCCATGCCAACCATCTTGAGATCATTTAAGTGCACTGAGAGAGTGTCAGTTATATGATAATCTCACTAAGTTCCACTTTTAGATGGATCATATTCACTTCCCTGGTCATGTTTTCACAAAGAAAGGAGTATCAATGGACCTAGAGAAGTTGAGGGAAGTAATTACCTAAGTTCATCCCAAAAAAGTTTTTTAGTTGCGGAGTTTTTTGGGATTGGTTGGTTACCACAATCATTTCATATAGGACATCTCAAGCTAAGCATCACTGATTAAGGGCCTGAAAAAGAAGGGTGTGAAGTAAGTATGGTCATATTCTTGTGAGACAGACTTTTAGGAGATGAAAGGGATATTAACATCATCACCAATACTGACTCTTCAGATCCGGAATGGAGTTACACTGTATACTACAATGCATTAGGTATCAGTCTGGGAGCAGTGCTTATGCAGGGGGATTGAGTCATTGTGTACAAGTCTCAGTAGTTGAGGACACATGATAGGAACTATCCAATGCATGATCTCGATTTAGACGTGTTTCATCATTCCTTATGTTGTTAGAGACATTACTTATTGGGGTACTGTTTTGTGGTGTTCGCAGACCACAAAAGTTTCAAGCACATATTTACTCAGTGTGATCTAAATTTAAGACGGTGAAGGTGGGTGGAATACGTTTGGTATTTTGACAATGATATTTCTTACATGCCTAGGAAAGGTAATGTAGTGGAAAATGCACTGATCAGAAGGACACAAATTAAGGTAGTGCAGTAGTCCAGTAGTGAGTGGAAGCTGAAGGAGTTGTTCACTGAGATGCATCTAGAGGTACACGATAGGAAGGGAAAGACTTTTCATACATCCTTGTCTATTACCTCTACCCTACTAGAAAAAGTGAGTATGATGCAACTATAAGATTCTGGAGGTCTAGTTATATGATAGAGTGTGGAAAGTGAGGATCCTTTTCCTGGTTGTACCACAGGTGAGGATGAGGTTCTATGATTATAGGGTCGCATATGGGTTTCGGCAGACAAGCGTGAGGAGTTGATTCCATATTTTCATGCTTTAATTTTGGAGGTGCATCTAGGTGTCACCAAGATGTATCAGGATTTAAATTTTTTTATTTTTGGCCAGGTATAAAGAAAGGTGTAGCTGTTTTTGTTACAAGATGTTCCACCTGTTATTAAGTGAAGGTGGAACACCAAATACTAGTAAGAATTTTTCTTCAGCTACCCTTTACTGATTGAAATTAGAATGAACTCGCGATGGATTTCATGACAGGATTAACAAGGTCACCCTAATGTAATGATGTAGTATGGGTTGTGGTTGATATTCTTACAAAGGTTTCACACTTCATGCAGATCAAGGAAACCTTCAATGTTGATGATCCAGGAAGGTTGTACATCTGGGAGATTGTACGACTACAAGGGGTTCCTCATTCTATCGTTTCATATAGGGATGCCTGTTTTACTTCCTCTTTCTAGTAAGAGATGTAGAAGTATTTGGGTACATAGGTGCATATGAACACAACTTACCACCCCTATATAAATGGTCATTCATATTGCACAATTCATGTGCCGGAGGACATAATTTGGGCATGCATCATATATTTCAGGGGTTCCTGGGAGACACACATACCCCTTGTTGAGTTCTCCTACAAAAATAGATTATAGGATACTATTCAAGTGGAGCCATATGAGGATTTTTATAGTAGACCATTCTGATCACCCCTCTGTTGGTTGGATGTAGGAAAGGTAGCTATGTCAGGACCTTGTCTTGTCCAGGAGACCACAAAGTGGTTTTAGTTGATTTGAAAGCGGATAACTACTGCACAACCTCATCATAAATATTGTGCCAATATATATAGATGACCTTTAGAGTTTCAGGTTGGGCATCAAATTTTCCTACGTGTCACACCAATATTGGGGAACAAGAGGGTTAGGAGATAAGGTAAGCTTTCACCGAGATATGATGGTCCATTTGAAATTCTAGAGAGGGTCGGGCCGATTGCCTACCAATTGTAGATGTCTTAAAGGTACATGGATATGTGTGAAGTCTTCCATGTTTCTCAGTTGAAAAATTACTTTTTTTACTCATCTCACACCTTTCATATTGAGGAGGTTTAGTTTTAAGAAGATGTACCATTTGGGGAACATCTCATTAAAATTGTAGATAGTAGCTCAAAGGTTCATTGTGGTCGGTATGTTCCTTTAGTATGGGTGCTATGGAGGCATAACCAAGTTTAGGATGAGACCTAGGAGAGGGAGTCTGAAATTTGATCGCTTGTTCTGTAGTTATTCTCCGATGTTCCTTCACCACCCTTGGAAGGGAAATTCAGGGAAGAATTACTTTAAGGGGAGAAGTTTTAAGAACCCCATTCTTCCTTTTTTTTGTATGGATCGTTCCTTTTCAGTTTATACTTATGAAATAGGGGAAATAGGTCAAGGGATAGATGATGTATTATTATATAACATGACTAGGAACTAAACGTTGTGTACTTATAGGTACACACTATGTATATTCAGATACACACCATGTAATCCCAGTACACGGCCATGTAATGGTCTGGCCAGAAACTGTACGGACACGGCATGTAGTCTCAAGTACATGTTGTGTCCTTTTCTATTGATTAAAATGGGCAGTACCCTTATTTTTTTGAAATGGATAGGGGCTCTCCTAGGTTGATGAAAAATTAGCACCTGACCATAAATCCCTTTCTAATTTATCATGTCAACCCTAATTCATTCGTCATCGGTTTTATTTGAAACCAATTAGTAAGCTATCAATTCTTCTTGAATCGTTCTTCATGATTTTTTCTCAAAATAAATTTATTTAAGGTTGAACTTTTATAATTTTTTAGTAGATCTATGTCATTATAGCTTGAATTTGAGGTTATGTCTGGATGAGGATATCCATACTATGACGAGGTAGGTGGTCTTCTACCTTTCTCTAAATGTAGAGTTCTTTATATGTGCCATAGTGTCATTCGCCCATGTTTAGGGTATATACTTGAATGGAAATTTATCCTTTTTTCTTAATGATTATTAGGGCATGAATTAAATTAATTTTATCATGTTTGAGCTTATTTGTTTGATTAAGGGCCAACCTGTGGGTGCATTTCTCTCAGATGACCATTGTTTGGCCATTTGTTCTAGGATTCCTAGGTGCATGCCTTTGTTTCCCATTTAGGGGTTGTTTAAAACATAATTAGTTAATTGAATGTTACGATGTGATATAAAAATTTCTTACACTTTTTTATAGTTTAATTCACATGTTTTCTTTTTAAACAAAAATCATCCATCTGAGTATTTTTGTTTTATCCTTGTAATTGTTAGATTACATATTAGGCTTGTGATATGAACTACCCATGTGAGTATAATTGTTTAAGACTTGGGATAGTTTAATTCAGTTATTTATTGTTTTCTATGATTCCCGCATGATTTTATATTATGTAACCATGTAATAGTGTGATTTACATCTGTTTTAATTTATGTTGAAGTGTTGATATATTGGACTTGGCCCTGTTGATTGTTATGCCTGTGGGTGTTGATTTGTTATGCCTACGGGTGACGATGTGCATGCATGTGGGCAAGGATTTGTTATTCCTATTGGTGAGGATTTTTTCTATGGGTAAGGATTTGTTATTCCTATGGGTGGGGTTTTTCTCTGTTTGTGGGAAAGATATGGAGTTGAATATTGAAATGGAATGACATATGACACATCTTCCAAGCCAAACCATAAGATTGGATTCGGTCTTCACTTTATTTGGTTAGATAGCCTACTGAGGTATCTATTGATCACTCTTATATGTTGTATTTATGGGCATAGTCTAGATCTCAAAACTTATATAATTCAATATAGTTGAATAGTTGAACTGAACATAATGAATGAAAATGGACAACGTGACTTATAATATTGTTTACTTTTGAGTACTTACTAGTTTATTGCTTTTCCTTTGTGTACACTGCTTATTTCATATATTCACTAATAGATAGGAAAAAATCTTAGGTGGTTGCCTATGGGGATTTAATTATCACGCCCTATTTGAGTCATGCTTTTGGGCCCAAATTGATTATATTATTGCAGGTGATGATAAGGGAAAGCAACCTTCAATAGGTTATTGGGATACTGTTTAGGAGCCATTGAGCACGAAACCTATATGAGGAATGTGATGCTTCTTAGTTTCCTTTGTTTCTTTTTACTTTTTGAACATATATTGTGGATTCCTGTAGTGTACATGTTTTGGTTGTTTTCCTAGAACATAACTTGTTGCATCATCTTTTTTTTGGAATGATTCTTAGTTATTCATCTTATCAGTGTTCCACAATTTATTTAAGATGTATTTTTTACTACTTTTGTTATTGTATTGTTATTTATTTTGTTGTGTTACACTCTGCCAATGAGGGCATAGTTTCCCCACTATAACATTTTAAGCCCTCACTGTTAGTTGGCAGCCTCTACCGTTTATAGAAATGTGCTTTAGGCCATGTGGCCAACTGGGTATGAGTAACTAGTTGAGTGGCATCTAGATCTAGGAAGTTACACATACCACATATGTGGTAGAATTTAATTTTAAGTTAATGTTATAAAACATGATGAAAAATGGTTTTCATAAAAATATATTTTTAAGTATAGGACTTTTTTATACTATATTAAAGTGTAGAATTAAATAAAATAAAATTAATTGAATTATTAAAAATATAATTGATTAAATTTTATTTTTAAATAATTTTAAATTAAAATTTTACTTTGTAAATTGATGAAACAAAAAATACAGTTTTCAATAAAAATATATATTTTTCACTATTCATTGAAAAATAGATCTTTTTAGAATAAATACAGAGATTCAAACAATATTAATTTTGATATTTTAATTTCAAAAATGAAGATAGTTTTATCAAATATTTTTTTTTTCAAAAAAATTTAAAAATTAATTATATTATTTATTAAAAAAATTAAATAAAAATCATTTTTGAAGAAAGTGTATAAAATGAATTTATATATAATTTATTTTTGATATATTATGAATTCATCAATGATTTTTTATTGAATATGACCATAATATTCATTTTGTAATGTGTTTATTCTTATGTATACCCATAAATTCAATGGCTGGATTAAAATGATCATATTTAGATAATAATATCTCATTATTCGTTTAAGATTGATGTAGCATGTCGCATGCTCTATATAACATAATGTTATTTTAAAAATATTTTGATATTACATTCTACCATCTTACAAAATTTTCATATTGGAAATTTTTGTGAATATTACCTTCTAAACAAATGAGGGTGGTACTTTCTTATAACATCCTCATATTACCATGTCTCTTCCTCCATTTCTTGATTTCCCCAAAGTAAATTTAAAAGATATTTCATTTGATTCCTCAACACTTTATCTCTAGTATCAATAATCTAGATATAATCTTCATAGTAAGATATACTAGGTTTCATTTCTATTTATTCATAGGTGAGCACATGCATTGGTTCTGGAATGTACTTTATTAATGAAAAGACTTAGAACAGATCATGTAATTTAGAGAGATTCGGTGGAATTTCAAAATAGTCATCCACATCTCTAATTATTCCTAGAAATTCCAAACATTTGATGTACCTAGGGATCATTTTTCCCTTTTTATAAACCTTATAATTCCCTTCCAAGGGGATACCTTCAAGAAAACAAGATCATCCACCTCAAATTCCAAATATTTCCTTTGATTATCTACATATCACTTTCTTCTGCTATGATCTTATCTAATTTGAGTACGGATACAATTTACCATTATATTTGTCTCCTCAATAAGTTCTTTACCAATAAGATTTTTTAAACGATCTTAATCCCAACAAGTTGGAGTAGAACATCTCTTTCCATATAATTCTTTATATGGTACCATTAGAATACTTGAATGGAAGATATTCTCATAAGAAAACTCCACCAAAGATAAATAGTAATTCCACATACCTTAAAAGTCAAGTTATCCTCATCTAAAAACTTGTTTTAATGTTTGGATAATCCTTTCAAAATATCCATCAATTTTTGAATGGTATCCCGCTCTCAAATGAATCTCGGTATCCAAACCATCTAAATGATTTTCAAAATTTAGAAGTAAAATGGAGATCATGATCATATGCAATATAAAATGGTTCATAATAAAGTCTTAAAAATCATTAATATAGATCCCTGTAAAGTGATTAAGAGATAAATCATCTCTTAGTCCTAGTAAATGTTTATATTTGTTAATATAATCAATAATAACACATATTATATCATTATTTCTTGGAGTCTTTGGTAGTCTAGTGAAAAATATTTTAGTAATTTCATCCCATTTTTATATATAAATAGTTATAGGTAGCCTGACACCTCTAGGATCCTTTCACTAATCCCTATCATATAGAAACACAAAGAATCATGACATATAATCCTCAATTTCCTCCCCCATATTATCTCACCAAAATGTTCCTTCAAATCCTTATATAACTTCATGAAACCATAGTGTATTGAGAAATTTGAGCTATGAGTATCATCAAATAATTCACTTTATATATTAGGTATATATTTAACACATATCCTCTTTCCCAATTTCATAAATTCTTTTTTCATATTTGATGTCTGGAAATTTACTATTTTTAAGAGGTTTAATTTTCTATGGAAAACTCTTATCATCGGGCATAGAACTTTTTATATTTTCGAATAAATTTGGTTTATCCATCATTTGATAAATTAATTATGCCACCCCACTCATTAATAGTTCCTATATCCATTTTAATTTGATACATGAACATATAATCCTTGTTAACCATCATTGTTTCTATAACTCTATGATATTTTCTACTCAATGCGTAACCTACCTTATTCTCCTTCCCAGGGATATAGTTTATCAAGACATCATAGTCCTTAAGAATATCTAGTGATCATATCAACCACATATTTACACCTTTCTATGAAAAGATATATTTAAAACATTTATGATATGTGTATATCCCACATCTTTCTCAAAAGTGATAATGTCTCCACATATTCAAAGAAAATATTAAGGTTTCTAACTCAAAATCATGAGTAGGACAGTTCTATTCATGATTCATTAACTACCAGTATGAATATGAAATAACATTATCATTGTATTTAAGGGAACAACCAATTTCCTTCTTAGATGCATCACTATACATCCCAAATCCATCATATCTTAATGATTGATTCATAATCAGATCATTTTCCAACCTCCTCTTAAATAATTCAAAGTATTCTTCATGTTCTTTTTTCATAGTAACTTTACCCCATCATGTGTAATCTTGGTTAATGGGTTATCCAATTATGAAATTTTTTGAAATATTCTTATATAGTAACCTACCAAACTAATGAAACTACATACCTTAATTATATTTGTTTGTGTAGATATTACTTTTACTACCTATGTCTTTGTATGATCAATTGAGATTCCATCACTAGATAAAATATGTCAAAGAAAAGAAACTTTTTGAAGCCATAATTCACACTTCCTAAATTTACCATATAAATAATTTCACCTAAGAGTCTCAAGAATAATCCACAATTCATTCTCATGGTCCTTATATATATTAGAACACACAAATATATAATTAATTAATACAAAAAAATCATCTAGATATTCCTTGAATACTTAATACATTATATCCATAAAAACATAAGGTTTGTTATTCAATTAAAATAGAATTACTGTAAACTCTTAATGTTCATACCTTGTTCAAAATTTAATCCTTTAAATATCATCCTTATTTACTCACAACTGATGATACCCATAACAAAGTTCAATCAATGAAATATATTTACCCCCATGAATTTTATCAAATGTTTCAATAATACAAGGTGGGCTATATTTTTTCTTTATCATAATAACCTTTATTTCCCTATAATCAATGCATATCCTCATAGATCAATATTTATTTTTAATGAAAATTATAGGGGATCCCCAATGTGAAACATAAATGAATATAAATCCCTTATTACTCAACTCACCATGTTGTTTTTTAACACTAATTACACCAATGTGGAAATTCTATAGCAATTCATTGATATAGGTATTCTATCATGGATTAAATCAATGGGAAAATAAACATTCATCTATAGTGGATTCCCAGGTAATTCGTCAGAAAACGCATCAATGTAGCCATATACAACAGGTATATTAATTTGACGATTACCTTTATCATCTATAGGTTTTTTATACACTTATTCACCAATAATATCATTATGATGATCTACTAGAGGTGGATCCAAAAATGTCTCACAAGATGATGCATCCCCTATAAATATAAGTAATTTCATATCTTCATTATGAGACATAATTTCCTTATATTTACAATAAATGTTTTCATAATATTTTTAATTTCATACTTTAAAATGGATTATATTAAATTAAACTGTAGGTATGATAATAATATCAAAAAATATAGTATCTTTTTTTCTTATAATGGGAACTCCCTGACACATCTCTATTGAAGTGAAGTTTCCACTGAGGTTTTTGACTATAAAATCCCTCCTTAAGGTGAAAGGGAAATATCTAATTTTTATGGTATATAGAGTATATATAAACTATGTGATAATTAATAATTAATAAAATATATTAGATAATTTAAAAGATGTGATTAAAGTACCTTTCACCACATCATTAAGAAATTCTACTTCATCTATAGAGATCGTGTAATCTTGGAATTCTCCTATTGGAATATTATATGGTAGGTTCCCTTGATGCTTGGTATATTTGTTTCAATAATGCCCTTTTTATTTACTATAGAAATACCAAATAGAAGTTATCTCTTTATTTCTCATAAATTTATGATCTAGATGACCCTTGTCACTACACATGTAATATACTCTCATGACCTTCGAGAATTTTAAAGTATATTTCTTTCCAAAATTTATACACGATGGAAATTTCATCATCACCTTCTTCTTATTTGATGAATCAACTTTGTATTGTTCTTCATAAGTCATATACTTTTATTTATTTCCCTTGAATATATAGGATCTAGAGAATTATTTCTTTATATTGATGCCACCAAATATTATTTCATCATATGATGAATTTTTTGGAGAAACCAATTCCCTTCAAAGACATAGCTTAATCCCTTCAAATAAATGGTCAATTATTCTATTATTATTACATATTTAATACGTAGAATTCCTAAGTAGTCTCGTAAAGAAAGCTTAATACTCTATAAAACTCCATTCTTCCTTTTTATTTAAGTAGATTAACTTTATATTCATTTATGTTCATTGGTCATGAGGGAAGTTTTTATTAAAGAATATTACTTTAAAATCCCTCTATATTACATGTTAGAATTCATCTTCCACCCTAGTATTCAAGAACAAAAATTACCATTGGTATGCATTTCCATTGAGTAAATATACCAAAATTATAAATTTTTCCCTTTCATCGCATCCCAAATCTAGAAATATCTTCTCAAGAGACGTAATTAATTACTCAACTTTAATGGGATTTCTAGTCCAATGAAAATAAGGGGACTTATATTTCATGAAATCATCCAAAATATGTGAATCATGATTTTGAACAAAAGGTTTTTCCATTTAGGTTAGGTAATTAATCATAACCAATGTATTCTACCCTAAAATGGATAGGATATTCTCAGTTCCAGATCTTATTATTTTAGTTTATTTGGAATGGGATTTTTATATTATCCATGAGTTTTGAAACCATTCTTCCTTATAGGTGTCATTTATAAATAATGGAATATATTGGATTAGATAATATAATTATTAATCATAATATAACTTATAAATATGATGTAACAGTGAACAAAAATTAAAAATGTACACATTAAGATTCTCAAAATTATAAACATCATTTTTTAAGGAATATCTTTAAATTATAAAAATATTTTCAAGCCCATAAAAATGGTTTCTAAAAAATGTGTGAATTAACCCATGAATTTCTCTCAAGTGTGTCAAACAAGGTGTGAAATAAGGCTCATTATCATGCTCCAGGTGAGGATTGAGTCAAATCTCAATGCACCCTGTACATATTTTGTACCCCTAGATACAACTATGTTAGAGCCACATCCACTATAAGTATCCTGAAAGGGGTATATTTTCTTTGAAAAATCACATAATCTCTACCTTAACAAAACATTAATATTTTTTTCTAATACTTAACTTAACCTCAAACTATTCCATAGGGTTATGTTCCCTAATATAATTTTTCCAAAATCTAGTTCTCAAGGTTTCTACTAGACTTTTTATGATACCAACTGTAACAACCCCAACTCCAACAACCTAGATTCGGTGTCTACATTATTATATTAGAATAGATATAAAGTATCTAACCCTAATGAACTAGTCAGTTTATTATTATTATATAACTATACATGTATATGAAACCAATTTTACATTTGGGTTAAAATAAGACAGAAGAAACTTTTTGAAATCCTTTTTATGCATTCAAATAATTCATCTTTATATAATGGAAAAGAAAACCAAATAAGGATGAGAAAAAATTCCCAAAAAGGATTATGTTTAGTGGAATATATCATGAAATAACAAAACATAATTAATATGTAAATATAAATAAAATAAAAGAAATTTCATTTAATCAATATATTTATCATGAAATTCATCCATGTATAATATTAAGGAATTAAAATCATGAATAATAATAATTGAATTCTCAATGAAGGAAATGCATAATATTGGATGTCATGGCCTTATACATCATGATATATATACCTCAAAAAATTGTGCCTAAAAATTTTAATCGATGGGTAGGTAATACACCAAAAAACCATTTAATCTAGCCAATTTATTAATCTCATGAGACTATCGATGAATCGAGGGGATATCTATAATCATCCCCCACCCATCACTGTATGTCCAATGCATTCCTAGTTTATTTAATGATCAATTAAATTCATAAAAAATATACCTTATCAAAAAATAAATGTTTTGAGTAAATAATATATATATTTAACAATATTTCCCTAGTCAAGAAAATCACCATATATAAAAACGGTATATGGTTTAGGAAATTATCATATACATGACACAAAGAATATGGATACTTAACAAACATGTAAAATCCAATGAAAAAGGACCACAAGAAAGTGAATTTTTTAAGTGTGGAATAATTTAAACATATACATAGTGTATCATAAGTAAAATAAAGGGTTTTTTCATTAATTAATAGAAAAAAACATAAAAATATCATTAAAATAAATCATAAAATAAAATAACCTTTTCATTTTAAGATAACTTCTCTCAAAACTAATAATTTCCCAAATATTAAGAAAAAAATTAATTGAAAATAACATTGTAAACAAGTAATAGAATATTCAAAACATTTATTTGTCCTTAAATGGTAAATTCCATTCATGTATTATAGGTTATAAACATTTCTTTCACACTTTTTTAAGAAAAGTACCTCGTTTGGAAAATGATGGGAAGATTCATTTTTAACCATTTTATAACATGTAAAAATTTGGTGAAAATGTAATTAAATTAATAATTTTTGGATATTAAAATCATTATTAATTTTTTTAAATAAAATATGAACATGGAATAAATATATTACTAATCAAAAAAAAATAAGATTGGATTTTCTTTACAAATAATCTTTTCTTGATTCAAGTTCCTAATAGAGGAAAAGATGTAAGAAAATATGGGAACTCTTTGAAATATTAAACATGAAATGAAACATTAATCATAATTAATAAGTATATATTCATGTTAAATACCTCTAAGGTTCAATATATACACCACATAAAAATAAACAGGTATATAATTCCAAATATATCTCAGTCGAGTAGAAATTGAGATGAAATCCTTTACCTCACACTTCCCTTTAGTTGAATGTGATTTTATCTCAGGTATAATGGTTTTAAAAAATTTATTGAATTATACCAGAAACATATTAAAATTTATAATATCATATATTATCCTCTTATAACATCTTATTACCCATTTGTTAATAATATTACATTATTACAATCGTTTTGAGTTTTAACTATTTTGATTTCTCATGCATTTGTTTCATGAAAATTATAATTATTATGAATAGGATATATTTACATAATATAAATAATGATATTAATGTTATAAATATCATTTTTTATTCAATATATAATTTTTTGATCATTATTTCAAGTTTTTTGGGTAAATAAATCACATCACTTTATCGATAAGCTGGGTCGTAAGTACGTACAAGCGATGTTATTATATCAATAATGGTTAAATAATAAAAAATTAGATGATATATTAATTTTAAATAAAAAATATCATATCTTAATTACCATTTATATTCATTGGTGTCATCACTATGGTTATACATGTGAGCCGGTGATTAGAATCAAATGACATCAGATCGTGAGGTGGAAGCCCGCTGGACACATTAGTGATGGTTTTATTTCACATTTGATGGATAATGAAATGGATAAATATTATTCCATCAACATAATAACATATTAGTATATGGGGTATATTGTTTTTATTATATTCAAATTTTTAGGACATAATTAAAGGTGGTAAAAGAAGATATAAGACCAAAGATCTTTGTTAAGATTATTAACTTCACGAAGAGATTCCACATTTGTATCACTTCTTAATGGAATTATAATTGGTATTTTTAAAATTTATGTAGATATATAACATTTTTAAGTATTTTGAGGAAAGTTGTTTTGGTTCTAAGTCAAGATATGTGAATCAATGTACTGTAAGGAAGAGAGGGAAGGGTGTCCTTTTATAGGTGGGGGAGAGAACATAATAAGAATTTTAAGAAAACCAATATAATATATTTATATGCTAATAGAGATAAATAGACCCAAAATTATCCCCTTTAAAAAATGATATTTCATAGGGTGTATATATTTCCAACCAATATATGTTATACAAATTTTTATGTCATTTTTATCTTTATCCTTTTAGTTTACCCCCCAATAAATCTGTTTAAACTTAACTATGATGAATATTTTTTAATGTTTTTACTATTAATTATGGATAAAAATGAAAGTGGATTTATTAATAAAATACTATTATAAATATATAATCAATTTTATCAAATTAATATCACATAATTGTTATAATTAAATTTAAATTCAATGTCGTAAAACGTGATGAAAAATAGTTTTTCAGAAGAATATCTTCATAAGTTTAAAAATGTTTTCATACTACATTCTAGTGTAAAATTAATTGAAAATATAATAAATGCATAATAAATTATATAATTAAATAAATTTTCTTTTGAGACCATATAAAAATGGGACTTTGTAAATTATTGAAATGAAGAGATGGTTTTTGATAAAAATCTTTATTTTACAATATTCATTGAAAAATCAAACTTTCAAAAAAATCACAAAATATAACCCTAAGTTAATTTTAATATGATACATCAAAAAAATTAATTGTATTAATTAAATTTTCTAAAACCATAAAAAATTAATTATATCATTTTTTCACAAAAAACAATAAAAATCATTTTTGAACAAATCATATAAAATTAATTTATTAATAATTTATTGTTTCTCTCTTAAGAGTTAATAAATAAATGTTTATTAAATGTAACCCTTTTATATATTTTATAATATGGTTATTACTATTCATGCCTACCAATTCAATGGATATTTTATAATGGCCATATTTATATTATAATATTTTTTGGTCCGTTTAAGCTTGGTTTTGTGTGTCACATACAATATCAATGATAATTTTAATATAAAAATATCTAGATATTACAAGAGGTGATTTAAATGATCTTATTACATCTTGTAAATTCTAGGATGGGAGGAAAAAAACCTATATACATTATCCAATAGATCATTATTTATCTTACGTGGTTAAAGAACACAATCTATTTTTCTAAAATTAATGAAGTTATACTTATAAATATTGAATTAATGAAACTTCCCTTCATTTGTTATTATCACATACTTTTTAATCTTCAAATCATCCATTGTATCCTCTTTTATCTTATCTTGGATAGATAGTTAGGATTTTTTTTGGAATGTTCGGATTTATTCTCTATTATTATTACTTCTAGATCTATCCTTTTTATATCCATGAGGATAGGTTCTATCTCAATATAAATTATGGATAGTGTAGTGGGTTCTCTTCTACTAAGATAATTACCTACCTTGTTCTCCTTTTCAGGATGGTAGTGAATAGATAAATCATAGTCCATGTTCATCTCTAACCATATTCATTGAGGCACATTGAGGAATTTATGTGTGAATATATAATTTAGAACCTTAATATATTTATATATATATATATATCAAACTTATCACCATAGAGATAATTCTTCCAAATAATCATTGAAAAGATTATTGCATCTAACTCTATGTCCTTTTTTTGGGAGTTTTTCTCATGTATATTCAACTATCATATGGTATAATACATCTCTTTATCATTAATCATGAGTACACAACCAAATCCTTTCTTTGAATCATCACTTTATATCACAAACCCTTATAAAATTAAGGGTAGTGTGAGTACAGGAATAGTTATTAGCATCTTCCTGATCTCTTTGAATATTTCCTCACATTATTTCAACTAAACATACTTTACCCCTTTCCATGTTATCTTAATTATTATTCTATACAATCATGTGAAATTTATTACAAATATTTGGTAGTTACCTACTAATCAAATGAAACCATGGATCATTATTCCACTTGTTGATCAAGTACATTTTTTAATTGCCTTTATCTTTGAAGGGTCCATAAACATTACCTAACTTGTGATCATGTTCACCAAGAATATGACTTAATTCATATAGAAGTATCACTGTATTAATATATCATATAACTTATCCATTATTAATGTCACCAACACAATCATTAAAATATCTTCAATTTCCACATTTCTCTAAGAGTAATTGATAATTTCCTAAATAAATACTATGAGAAATTATTCAAGGAAGTCTCTAAGATTTCTATACAATAAATCCATGATGATTGTAGGATCATTAGTATATCCTAAGGGAATCACTATGAATTCCTAATGTACATGTATTTTATAGAATTTAATCTTATTAATATCATAATTTTCACCTTTATTTAGTGGAATCCGAAATAAATATCCACATTTGATAAGTATTTGTAATGACCCAAATATTCATTAATGTAAATCCCTCTTGATCTAATTAAATGTCTCTTTATGTAAAATGTTTATATAAAATTTCAATATCTTTGGTTTTATGTTTTTGGATTTTAAAATATTGTTAA
This sequence comes from Viscum album, assembly GCA_963277665.1. NCBI lineage: Eukaryota > Viridiplantae > Streptophyta > Magnoliopsida > Santalales > Viscaceae > Viscum > Viscum album. The sequence continues at coordinate 1,039,966,310 of OY728146.1, forward strand.
TAATTGTGAACGTTTCTAATATAACCTTTGAACAGTGATCACATGATTAGTATAAATATAGAGCTTTAACAAATCCAATTTACTCAGACAAAGGAAGTGATGGCCTCATTTAGTAGATGTGCCCCATATGAGCCCATTTTTCAGAGTTAGGAAAGGAGGTTGTGTCTTTGGACATCTCTCTTGACCAAGCCCAAGGATAGCTTGAAGATGTTAAGTTCGAGAGGGACTGCCTATGAGAGAAGTGGAAGTTGATAGATATTACCACCCGAGCAATGTTATCTTAGCCACCCTAAGAGTTTGTCACCATCGCACACCTTAATCTTTGGTATTATTCGGTTTTCATAAGTGGTTATGTAACATGACCTTATCACTATGGTTATGTATATTATTTTTGTATATAATAATTAACATAATTTCATTTTATTATTATTACCTTGTAAATAGTTTTTAAAGCTCAAATAGTATTTTTAGTTAATGTTTAACTAAGAAATCTATTTTGATGAATCAATGGATTTTTGAATTAAAAAATCATTTAATAAAATATTATTATTCATATTAAATTAATTTTTATTAAATATAAATGATCATATAATTTTATGAATGCTATTGTAATTTTTATTACGGTTTGAAAGCCATTTTTGTCAAAGCCCATGAATTTGCAATAAATGTCAGTTTTTATTTTCAAAGTGAAAATTAACATATATATAAAATTATTTAGATAAAATGAATATTATTTCTGAAATCAAGACATCAAAATTATCCAACGGTGAATTTTTAATAATTTTCTAAGCCAGTTAAATTTTTGGGTAAGAAATTAAATACTTTTTAAATATATAATGTGTTTTATGACATCATAATGACCCAATAGTGATGTAATAAAATACTATAAACTTTATGTTCGGCCAATATAAGTTTTACCATTAAAATAATATAATTTTTGGTTTTTTGGATTTATTTTACAAAGCTTTAATGGACCCACCAAGTCTTATTAAACATTTTGTCTTTTTAAATTGTTTTCCTTAGGAGTGTGACTCACCTCCACATAAAAAACCCTATTATTTTAAGAAGTTAGGACTTTATAATTATAAAACATTTTTTATCCAATCTCCTTTGGAAAAAAAACATGGGCAAAAACCATGGGCTGGTTTGTGGTTTTTATTAGTTTAATATGAGGTGTCCCAAACCAAAATAATAAACAATTCCCTCTCATTTCCTATATAAACCCACCCAATATCCCACTTCCTCCTCAATAAAAGACTTTAGAGTTCATCCATCCTCTTTCCACCTATCTCTAGAATCCTCACATGTCACCCCAAGCTCGCATGAAGCCTCTCTCAATCCTCTCTCATGCCTTTAGAAGCACACTTCAAAGTAAGGGTTTTTTCTTCCTTTCTCATTTTTGTCCAATATTATTTAAATTATACTTCCCTTTTAATTTCAATTATAAATGTTGGGTTATCGTTTAAAACCTCTCCCATTCTTCCCTATTTATGTTTTAATGATGGGAGACCCCTTTCTCTCTCATTAAATGTCTCCCATGTACACCAGTTACTATGCCAAAATTCTGAAAGGAATTTCTGTCTCCTCATTTACATTCAAGAAATTCTTTTATATCATGAATCTAAATTCCATTAAATTAGTTTTTACATGTATCTATATGAACCCATTACTTTCCATGTCATGTAAATATTATTAGACACCCTTTTCTCTCTCATCAACCATTTTTATGAGTTCTTATGTCACGTCGTTATGTTGTAGAAATTGCACCACGCTTTTCCAAGACAAAGTCATTATGTAGTGAATACCATGCCCATTTATCTATCAAGGGTATTCACCTTTATGAAAATTTACTTATTGTTTAAGTAGTTTGATTTATTTATTACACATTCCTTTTCGTATAATAAATGATTATGTTGAATGATTCAATGTTTAATGATCCATGTGGCACACTTATACATGAAATGAAATGTTTAAGAAGGGTGCGCCCTAATAGTGCTCCAATGAATTGGGTAAAGTATAGTATCATGATACGTCATGTGAAATGGGTGTTGAATCGTGCTAATTCAAGTGAAACGAGGGTTTACTCGTGCTTCATGTTCAATGAGGGTTTACTCATGCTCCATGTGCAATGATCCTTCGCTCATGCTAATTCAATGTTAAGTGTTGTTACCAAATTTCCATGTTAATATTATCATGCTTCATCATGAATTTAGGTTTATGCTTATCTTGTGCTCTATTGATATGCCTATTGTCTAACATGTATTTCATTCCTCATGTTATTCCATGATTTATCCCTTACTAGGCTTTATAGCTCACCCTTTTTTTGTACATGTCCTCTGGTTATCCCATGCAATGCTAAGTACGGGGGAATGTTGTGGTCATGTGAAAGAAGATTTCAAAAAAGATATTGTTTTTCATGTTTTAAGTTGTTATTTAATGATCTTAAGCCCAAAGTCACTAGACCTCTCAATCTTCTATGTTGTATCAAATGAAGTTTATGTAATAAATTATGTTTAATTGTGTAATAAAAGATAAGGGTTGTCACAGTTGGTATCAGAGGATAGGATTAGTTATTTTTGAGATTAGGATTAGAAAACCCTAGTAAAGCCTTAGATACAAGAATATGTATAATAAAAACATCCCTATGTTTTGTTGAGTATTGAGTAAGTAGTTTATCAAGAAAATACATCCCTATCTGGGTATGATCAGGTAGAGGCAGCTCTCGCAGAGATGTATCCTAGGGGTGAAACCCAAAAACAACACTTTAAGCTAGAATCAAACGGGAACTGGTGCACGACAACAGGAATTTATACACTCTTGTTTATGACACTCCTGAGGGATATGCTTTGGTAAATTCACAAGCTTAGTATGAACCATTATTAAGGGAAAAAAATTCCCTAAGAATATATGTTAAAAAGTAGATCATGGATAACATAGACTGAATCCAATATATTCATATGTTAATAAAATAAAAGTTATTTATAAGTCATTAGTTTTGTCCTTGTATTACCCTTTATGTGTTACCCCTAACATTCCTTTTATTCCATCCAATGGTCGATAATAAGAGGACTCGGGCTAACAGCCGATGTAAAGATCAATATGATGATTGTACTACTGAGATGCCAAATCCAATGAGAGCAGTAATCGTGAAATTTTTCACTCTTATCTCTAATCTAACTCAGTCTTTGAATAGAAACATGGGTCAAGAAGAACATTCAACCCCCCCCCTAATAAAGAACAAGTCGCTATCGAGAGCTTCAGGAGAAAAAGTCCTCCTACTTTTAGTAGATCATCTGATCCCTCAATCGCTGAACAATGGATCAACTCCATTGAAAATACCTTCTCCATCCTTCAATGTTATTAACAGGAGAAGGTTATCTTGGATTATTATCATAGGGAGGGTGAATCTGATCAATGGTGGAAGTCGATCAAAAATACGAAGCCTAAGTAGGAGATCGAGGCATAGGAATGGAAGGGTTTCTGGAAGATGTTTTTTCAATAAATATTTTCTATGCACCCTCCAACTTAAGATGGAAAGGGACTTCCTTGACCTAAAGCAAAAAAGACAATGAATATGTTGGACCGTATGAGGAAAATTTCACAAGGCTTCAATGATATGCTTCTGGATTTGTCGTTACCTTCGAATGAAAGGTTGACTGCTTTTTGGTGGGCTGAAACCTGGCCTGCAGAAAGAGCAGGTGATCCATTACTTCGATAGCTATGAGGAAATTGTATGATGTGCCCTAAAGGTGGAAATGGATATCGGAGAATCTTAGGGGTATCATGGGGATAAGAATCGTAAGGTGGAATTCAATGATGGAGGTCTAATGGATAAATCCAACGGTGCTAATAAAATCCAGCACCCCACTTTCCAAAAGTACGAAAAGAAGCTCCCTGGAAATTTCCTAAAGGGGATGAGGAAATGGTTTAGGTGTGGAAGAGAAGGGAACCTGGCTATTAACTTCTGGCAATAAATACACGAGGCCGAGATAGAGGAGAGGAATGCTCTGTTCGAACCTCAATGCATGGTTCATTTCTACAACTACATAGAACCAGGGCATCTTGCAAATCAATGCCCTATGCCAAGGGTTTTCAGAGGTAGCCAACAACCTCCAAGGCAACAAGGGAGAGCTTTTTCCATCAATACTAACAAATTGAACCCCGAAAATGAAGTGGTGACAGGTACGCTAGTTATTCATTCAAGAACAGTGAACTTACTTTTTGATTCAGGTTCTACACATTCTTTTATATCTCGAATGTTTAGTAGAACAATCCCAACACCACCAAAAATCATAGAAGTGAAGATATTGGTGAGTAAGACAAATTGGGAAATCATTGAATCCCATGAATATAATTCATCCCCTATCATAATCTATGGATTAAAATTCCCATATAACTTCTTCATAGTCCCTCTGGTGGAATTTGATGCGATTTTTCGCATGGATTGGATTTCCTTATATAGAGACAACATAAATTTTTGGGAGAGGTAAATCACTCTCCATATGGATAATCAACCCCTGATTCTATACAAGTGAAAGGAGAAAGATGAATCTTCTTTATCTCCATCATCTCATGTGTGTATATTATTGCCCTATGAGCATGTGTATCTGGTTTAGATGATTGAGTCCATGGAAGTAACCATCCTTGAAGAAATTCCTATTGTGAGGGAATTCCTTGAAGTGTTTCCTGAGGAATTTCCTAGTCTTCCTTCTACAAGATATGTTTACTTCTCAATTGATCTTATACCTATGGAATTTCCAATATCCAAGACTCTGTATTGAATGGTTGTTGTGGAGCTTGATTAGCTGAAGAAACAACTATTGGAGAATCTAGATAAAGGGTTTATACACCCAAGTGCTTCACTATGGGGTGCACCAGTCCTCTTAGTCAAGAAGAAGTATGGGCCAATGCACCTTTTCATCGATTATCGTGAGCTTACAAAAACCACGAAAAAGAACAAGTATCCCCTCCCATGAATTGATTACTTGTTCGATCAGCTGTGTGGAGAATAATACTTCTCCAATATGGATTTGCGGTCGGGGTATTATCAAGTAAGGGTGAAGAAGGAAGATATACCCAGCACTGATTTTTCTACAAGATATGGGCACTATTAATTCATATTAATGCCTTTCGGACTCACTGATGATATATAAATCTTCATGGACTTGATAAATAGATTATTTAGATATTACCTCAACAAATTTTTTCTAGTCTTTATTATTGATATTCTGATATACTTCAAACCTGAGGAGGATCATGAGGATCATCTTAGAAATGTACTGGAGACCTTGCGGAAGGAGAAGCTCTATGAAAAGTACAACAAGTGTGAAATTTGGTTTAATTTGGTCTCATTATTGGGTCATATCATCACAAGCAATGGGATATCTATGGATCCCTCCCAAACAGATGTAATTGAGGGATATTCGAGGCCAAAATCAGTAATGGATATCTATAGATTCTTGGGGTTAGCTGGATATTATCAACGATTTGTGAGAAATTTCCCTTGATTGTCCAACCCTATTACTAAGCTAACTCATAAGGGAGTAAAGTTTTCTTGGAGTGATGAATGTAAATAAATCATCAAGGAGTTGAAAAGGAGGCTTATCACTACGCCCGTGCTCTGTTTACCCAAAAGTGGAGAACTTTTTGTGGTATTTAGTGATGCTTCAAAGAAAGGCCTAGGATGTGTGTTGATGCAAAATGACAAGGTCATTATCTATGCTTCAAGGAAATTTAATGTTCATGAAAATAACTATCCAACATATGACCTTGAGTTGGCTGTAGTGATTATCGCTTTGAGAATTTGGCGGCATTATCTCTTTACGGAGAAGTTTGAAATATATACAGACCACAAAAGCCTCATGTATATATTCACACAGAAATAGTTGAACATGTTCCAACGAAGATGTTTAGAGGTGATCAAATACTATGACTACTCAATCCATTACCACCCTGGGAAAGCGAACAAGGTGGCAGATTCCCTAAGTAGAAAGGACCCAGTGATTCTATCATTGATGAGAATTGAAAAAATACAATCTTCTTAGATTTGATGAATATGGACATGGTAATCATGAAGAATAGAACATCATTAATCCTTTCTCAAATTATTACTCAACCATCACTTTTGGAAAGGTTAAAGGATGATCAAAAGAATGATGTGGGGATTCCGGAATAGTGGAATCTATCAGAAAAGGGAAATCCTCTGAGTTTAATGTTAATGAATAAGGAATTTTGAGATTTGGGAAAATACTATGTGTTCCATCAAGTCTGGAGATGAGAAAGGAACATTTGGATGATTCACATATATCAAATTTCTGTATTCACACAGGAAACACAAATATTTATTGAGGTCTCTGAGAGCATTATTGGTGGGATAATATAAAGAAGGAGATCGCTGAATGTACATCAAATTTCCTGGTGTGTCAGCAAGTGAAGGAAAAGAGGTAGAAGTATAAGGGGATGATGCAACCATTTCCCATACCATAATGGAAATGGGAGAACATCACCATGTACTTTGTCACTGGACTTCCGAAGAAATCCAAAGAAAACGATGTAGTCTGGGTTGTTGTGGATCATCTTACAAAGGCTGCACACTTCGTTGTTATTCGGGAGGATTTCTCATTGGATCAAATGGCATGGATATATATCAAGGAATTGGTAAGGCTTCATGCAGTACCACTATCTATGGTGTCCGATCAAAATCCAAGATTCACCTCTAAGTTATGGAAGATTATTTAACATGACTTGAATACTGAACTGAACTTCAGTACGGCTATCATCTTCAAACTGATGGCCAATCTGAGCGGACTATCCAAACACTTGAGCAAATGATGAGAGCATGCTCAGTGGACATTAAAAAAGGATGGGATCAACATCTTTCTCTGGTTGAGTTCTTTTATAATAATATTTTCTACTCGAGTATCCAAATGGAACCATATGAAGCACTTTATAGGAAAAGGTACAGATCATCGGTGAGTTGGGATGAGGTTGGTGAGTGTAAACTTCTTGGACCAGAAATGGTCGAAGAAATGGTGGAGAAGGTGAAAACCATTCAGCAGCATATCAAGGAAGCCCAGAGTGGACGGAAGAGTTATACAGATAATCATTGACAAGACCTTGAGTTTAAAGTTGGAGACATGGTATTTCTACTCATATCTTCGTGGAAGAATTTCATGAGGTTTGGAAAGAGAGGGAAGTTAAGTCTAAGGTACATCAGCCCCTTCGAGATTCTTGATCGTGTCAGGGTTGTGGCCTATCGACTAGAACTTCCACCTACCATGGCCAAAGTACATGATGTCCTTCATGTATCCCTCTTAAGAAAGTACATACCAGACCCTTCACAAGTACTCTCTTCATAGGTGGTACAGTTAGAGGTTGATCTTCCTTTTGACGAGAAACCAGTGAAGATCTTAGATCGTAGAGAAAAAGTTCTACGAAATAAGACAATGCCCCACATCAAGGTGTTGTAGCGAAACCATAATTTTTAAGAAGCGATGTGGGAATCGGAGGGAACAATGATGTAGAGTTACCCACATCTATTTTAGTGTGGGAAAAAGAAATTTTCATGGAAAAATTTCTTACGGGGGGAAGATTTTAACGGCCCAAAGTTTCATTAATGTAAATCCCTCTTGATCTAATTAAATCTTTCTTTATGTAAAATGTTTATATAAAATGTAAACTTCTTTGGTTTTATGTTTTGGATTTAAAAATACTTTTACGAATTTTTTCCATTGCTAATATAGCCATTGAACAGTGATTACATGATTAGTATAAATATAGGGCTTTAACAAATCCAATTTACTCAGACAAAGGAACCGATGGCATCATCCAGTAGATATGCCCCATATGAAGCCCATTTTTCAGAGTTAGGAAAGGGGGTTGAATCTTTGGGATTTTCTCTTGACCAAGCCCAAGCAGAGCTTGAATATGTTAAGGTCGAGCAGGATCACCTACAAGAGATGTGGAAGTTGATAGAGATTGCCACCCGAGCAATGAATCCGAGATACCCCAAGTGTCTGTCACCATCGCACAACTTACTCTTCGGTCATATACAGGTGTTATAAGGGGTTATGTAACAATACCTTATCACTATGGTTATGTACATTATTTTTTTATATAATAATGAATATACTATCATTTTATTATTGTTACCTTGTAAATAGTGTTTAAAGCACAAATAGTATTTTTAGTTAATGTTCAACTAAGAAATCTATTTTGATGAATTAATGGATATTTGAATTAAATAATATTTTAATAAAATATTATTATTATTATTAAATTAATTATTATTAAATATAAATGATCGTATAATTTTATGAATGCAATTTTAATTTTTATTAAGGTTTGAAAGCCGTTTTCGTCAAAACCCATAAATTTGTGATAAATGTCAATTTTTATTTTAAAAGTGAAAATTAACATATTTATAAAATTATTTAGATAAAATGAATATTATTTCTAGAATCAGGATGTCGAAATTATACAATGATTAATTTTTCATAATTTTCTAGATAGTCAAATTTTTGGGTAAAAAATTAAATACCGTTTAAATATGTAATGTTTTTATGACATCATAATGACCCAATAGTTGTGTAATAAAATACTTTATGCTTTTTGTTCGCCCGATATATGATTTACCATTAAAATAATGTGATTTTGGATTTGTTTGATTTATTTTACAAAGCTTTAGAGGACCCTTCAAGACTTATTAAACATTTTGTCTTTTTAAATTTTATTCCTTGAGAGTGTGACTCACCTCTACAGAAGAAACCCCATTATTTTAAGAAGTTAGTAATTTGTCCTTATAAAATATTATTTTCCAATACCCTTTGGCAAAAACCATGGGAAAAACCATGGGCTGGTTTGTGTTTTTGATTACTTTAATGTGAGGTGTCCCAAACCTAAATAATAAACAATTCCCTCTCCATTCCTATATAAACCCACCCAATGTCCCACTTCCTCCTCACAAAAATCCATTAGAGTTTATCCAACCTCTTCCTTCCCCTATCTATAATCCTCACAAGGTTCCCCAATCACTTAATAATCCTCTCTCAAGCCTCTCTCAATCCTTTGGAAGCACACTTCCAAGTAAGGGTTTTTTCTTCCTTTCTCATTTTTGTCCAATATTCATTAAATTGTTATGCCCTTTTAATTTCAATTATAAATGTTGGGGTATGGTTTCCAAACTATCCCATAATACCTTCTTTATTTTTGAATGATGGTATACCCCTTTATATCTCATTAAATTCCTCCCATGTACAGCCGTTACTATACCGAAATTCCGAAGGGAATTTCTCTCTCCTCATTTACATTCAAGCAATTATTTTTGTATGATGAATCTAAATTCCATTAAATTTGTTGGTACATGTATCTATACGACCCCCTTACTATCCAATTCATGTTAATATTATGAGACACGCATTTCTCTCTCATAAACCATTTTTATGAGTTCTTATGTCACGCTGTTATGTTGTTGAAATTGCACTGCGCTTTTCCAAGCCAAAGTCATTGTATAGTGAATACCATTGCCATTTCTTTATAAAGGTTATTCACCTTTAAAAACATTTACTTATTTTTTAAAGAGTTTAATTTATGTATTCCACATTCTTTTATGATTTAACAAATGATATGTTGAATGATTCAATGTTTTATGATCAATGTGGCACAATTATGTATGAAATGAAATGTTTAAGAGGGGTTCTCCCTAATAGTGCTCCAACGCATTGGGTAAAGTATAGTATCATGATACGTCATGTGTAATGGGTTTTGACTCATGCTAATTCAAGTGAAAAAAGGGTTTACTCATGCTTCATGTGCAATGAGGTTTTACTCATGCTCTATTTGCAATGATCCTTAGCTCAGGTTAATTCAATGTTAAGTGTTGTTGCCACATTTCCTTGTTATGATTATCATGCTTTATCATGCCTTTATTTTTATGCTTCTCCTGTCATCTATTGATATGCCTATTTCCTAACTTGTATTTTATTCCTCATGTTATTCCATGATTAATCCTTTACTGGGATTTATAGCTCACCCTTTTTTGTGCATGTCCTCAGGTTATCCAATGCAATGCTAAGTACGAAGGAATGTAGTGACCATGTAAAGGATGTTTTCAATAAAGATATTGTTTTTCATGTTTTAAGTTGTTATGTAATTATCCTAATCCCAAAAGACACTAGACTTCTCGATCATATATGTTGTATCAAATGAATTTTATGTAATAAATTGTGTTTAATTGTGTAATAAAAAATCAGGGTTGTCATAGTATTGATCTCCACATCATTGATCAAACAACTCATTAATACTTTTCATGAGATACATGTTATTTATTATGACCTTATTGAGCTATAGGTAATTGATGCACAATCGCATATATCTATCATTCTTCTTGAAAAATAGCACTAGTATACGCTAGGGTAATGCACTAGGGTTTGTGAAGTCATTGTAAAAATTATCCTATACCTATTTATTTAACACCTCCAATTCATTTAGTTTATCCTATTGGATATTTTGAAGATAAAAGTGGATTTTGGTATTATTTATATTAATAAATCTACCTCACAGTATAGGGGAAGTCTAGGAAACTATTTGGGAAATACATCAGTATATTCCTTTATAATGTGAATTTCCTAAAGGTTGTTTCTTTCCTTTGACAAAACCATTTGAAATAGGTATGCTTAGTTTTTGGGCATCATCACCCAAACTATTAATAGATTTTTGAAAGGAAATTCATGATATTCCATGAAATTGTGCATGGTCATGGGATGGTTCATAATATAGAAAGATATTTACTTTTTATAATAGTTGAGGTGAGCTCTATATAAAAAATAAATAATCCATTCCCGGTGTAGAAATAAATTCCACCAATGTAAGGATTGCAAGATTTGCTGTAAAAAAATTTCATATATGCTGAAAAAATAACAGCCAAACACATGGGTTTCAATGATCGCACCACTTGGTATTTTAATGGATATCTTAAGCTCAAGTTACAGGGGATGTGATTAAATAGTTATATAAAATTATAATATATAATAAAATGAGTATAACTAGAGTCAAATAAAACTTTTTCCTTTCTTGATTGAATATAAAGTGTACATTATATAACATCATTTTTATGTTCGAACTTAGTAGTGGTAATGGAATAAGATTTTCGTAACTCTATCACCTTTGGTTGTTTCTAACAATTATTTCCCTAAAACACTCATGATTTATTACATTATCTTGCATATTTACGTTGATCCTTATAGTTGAATCATTGAAACATGAGTGGCGCATTCAGAGGTGTCTTCCTTTACTCTATCAGGTTGGTTGGATTCTTCTTGTCTCTTCAACATTTATGATCTTAGTGGCTTTATTTCCTACAATTAAATAATTTACTTTTTTTAATTTAAGTAAATTATCAAGATTCTTTTTTCCACATATTTTAAATGTGGGCGGATGGATCTTATTTCCTCCTTAGTTATTCAACCCGCCTTCTTTAACATCTATTTTTCTCTTCTTATATCTATATCAATGAGACCATTCTCCAAAATCCATATCTAATTTGTGATCATGTCAAACTATTTTTCTGTAAATATGAAATTATATGATATCTATATCCTTTTATGTAGGTGTTTTTATATCATTATAGAAACAATTTATTTTTTATCATTGTTGATAGAAAAACATGAGGTATAACTTGAAAGCCTTGTGAAATGTTCCTTGAAAGTAACTTCAAATCCACTCTCCTTTTTCCCCACCTCTACAAATACTCTCTCCATATTTGATAAAATATTTTTCAGAAAATAATTATTAATGAAATATCTTATCAAATTCTTCCTAATATATTTCATATTTTGGAATTTTCTTATTTTTTTCAATTCCCACCATTAATAGGATTCTTCATCTAATGATTAAAGACTATAGTAACAGTCTCCTTTTTAGAATAATAAATACCAAAAATATATTTACCATTAATTTAACCCACTATTCTATAACAAGTGGATCATACGATCCATAAAACATCAGTGGCTTTCACTATTTAGTGGACTCAATGGATAGATACTCCTTCTTGGGTGAAGGAAGGCATTCTATGTACTTCATGTTATCGTTCATGGACTGAGATAGTAGAGTTTTTACTTCTATAAATATTTTAACTCCACATCTCATTGCATCGGGAATCTCATACAAAAAAACATTGTATTTTCCCTTACATGGTTTGTTGGTATGTTATATTTTGGTTCCCACTATTTTCTAAAATATAAAATTCTGGAATAAATGATAATTAAATAAAATTAAATTAAAATAATTTATTTTCATGCACAAATAAATTTTAAAGTGATGTCTTATAGGATCCCATTGTTTAGTATATCCTTATTATCAAATGATACTCCTATGTTCATATAATTCAATCACTAATGGAATAAAGGCTTTACCAATGGTTTGTAACCACTGGTATATATCCCTAAACCGTTGAAATGGCTATACCAATGGTTTGATGGACCATTGGGTGATTTTCTGTTGGGATAGAACTATAAAAATGGTGTGGATGAACCATTAGTATATATTGTCTATAAAAATGGATATAAAACCACAGGTACAGGTTATTTAATAATAAATTTCAATACAAATATTTTTTCAAACTGTTGTTATAGGTTATGTGAAAAAATATTGCATGTTCTGAACCCGAGAACTCTCTCTCTCTCTTGGAACAGAATGACTTATCCACTAACCCACAACAACTTTTGTGTATATAATTAGATATATTATATATATAATTATAAATTTTGAAGAATATAATTTTATTATATATAAATATTAAAAAATGATCTTACGTATACTAATGGTTTTGGAAAACTATTGGTAAAAGTAACTTTTTGGTACTTATACCAATGATTTATTAAAAACATTGGTATAGGTCTATTGGTATAGACTATATTTACAATAGTAAATGTTTTCTGACTTTAAAATAAATAATTAATTTAGATATATAACCTTCATAGTGGATTTTAAAGAGATTTTCATTAACTGAATCACATACCCCTGGAGTGTCAAACTAGATGTAAATAAGGCCTCTTTGTTATGCACCAGGTACAAGTCAAGATAATCTCCAATGATCCTTGTTAGGGTTATTACCAATAGGTATATCTGTTCTAGATCCATATCCACTTTTATCATCCCAATTGGGATTTTATTTCATGGAAACCAAATTCTCTTATACATAACCAAAAATTCAGGATTCTTACCTTAAAACTCATTCTTGCCCATGGGGATTTCACTACTATTTTATTGTCTTAATTCCAAAATTAACTAAATTTTTCTCTGATATCTACTATAATGACCCAAATTTCTCATACATGATTATCATGTCATTTTTAAGATAAATAAATTAATTATAATACATTCCAGGATCAAATGGTTTGGTATCTTGGGAAAATAAAGTCCATACATAACTTGTACAAAATAAAAAATAATTTTTTTTAATTAATTCATAACAGTCCTCTTAAATCTCTCATGTTCTTCTTATCCTAGGAAATCCCTAAAGGATACACATCAAAGAATGGGGTGGGATTAAATCTAGGTATGAAAAATAATAACAAGGGAGGAATAAAGGAAAAGAATTAATAGTACATGGGTTATCATAATCATTATCATCAAATCATAAGAATGGGATAGTCATCATAAGATTGAGGGAGTCATTTTAAAATTTAATTGAATGTGGAATATTCTAATAATGTAAAAACATAACATAGTGGTCAGGTATTCAACATAATTTTGAATTAATCTAACATCATGTTTATGCATAACATATGTGCATAAATCAAAACATATTAATCGTAAACAAAGCTAGTATCATGTTTATAAATAATACATATAACCTCATGAGATATATCACATTACCCAACTCATTGGATGTCTATATAATTCTGATCTCACCTATTTAGATGTAAAATGATCATGATCACGCATGACATAGACAAAAGAACAAATAACAATTCTAGTAATAAAATATACCCATGGAAAAAAATAAATTACATAGAGAATTCATAAAATATAAATTAAGGAATAACCATTGGGGTACCTAGTTGAATATGGGAGATCATATTTTGGTATAAAACATCATCATTCTTTAGAAGATAAAAAATAGCTCAATAATTGTCAATATGATGTTTTGTAAAATAGATAAATGTTGAAAAAACTTTGAAATTGGCCTCGAAATTATTCTGATAAGGTATGAATATGTATATCCCCTAAAATAATAGGGAAATAAAATAAATATATGTCTTTATAGATATTATCTAAGTATAAATACTAAAAATAATTTGAAAGATATGATAACTCGTAATAAATATTTGGGCTTGACAATCCTCGTACAATAAATCTTGTTTTGTTTCATCTAGTTTACACCTCCTCAACAATAAAAGTCTGTTTGTTAGAAGATGATAATATAAATGATTTATGTAATTTTATCACTATTAATAAATTATAATTATTGTATTCTATTGTATAATAATATTTTTTAAAGGGGAAATTTTTGGATGTTATATTTTCCAAAAAAAATCAGGCAGGTATGTGATTTCATTATTTTTATTAAAGTCTGTTTATATATATATATATAATTAATCCTAGAATCATAAAAACACATTAATAAGTATTGATATATTATATATAATTTATACAAACCGTATATGAATATGGTGATAAGAAAAGAGTTTTCAATGTCCATATAGGAGGTTAATCGACCATTAATGGGACTTTCTCAAAAGAGGATAAAAGAGGAGTATGGAATGAAAAAAAATAATAAATATAGTCATTAAAGTTGGTTAAAATCATCAATATCTCATACAAATATTGTTTAATTAATTTTTGGATGTTTTTTTGAAATTAAAAGCGAAAATGTTGAAGAGAAGATGAAAATGGGAAGAAATTTTGATGAAACCTTACACTCTCCTTGGTATTTCATCTTATCTACAGCACTAAAACCCTTAAATTATTAGAGTTTAGTGAATCTAGGATTTTATTAAGGATGATTAGGGGATTTAGATAGGTAAATTAGGTAGATATTTTTATTTGTTAAGTGAGATAGTTGATTTTCCAATTGAAGGTAGAGTGGTTATTTATACTTGAGAGGAGGGATGTTTTGAGTTTAAATATCGAATAAAATATAATTTACAGGGTAAAAATTGTAATAGTGATATTATTGGAATTTTAAGTCATATTTTAAATATATATATTTATTTTAGTACATTTAAATATTTCCAATACCAAATTCATTATTTTATTAAAAAGTTAAATGGAAAACGGGTATTTTTTATTTTAATGGAATAAATTATCATTTTAGACTTTGGAAAATAGTTTTTAGTTTTCAAATTTAATTTTATTATTTTTAAATGACAAATTAATCTTTTTAAATGATTTCTTGGTCAATCCAAAATATATATACTTTATTATAACGTTACTACCTCTTGAATGATTTTATTAAAATACAACATTTATGTAAAACTATAATTTTTATATTCACTTAAAAATTCAAGTATTTCATAAAATTATAAAAGAAAATAACACCTGTAAAATTTTGACATGATGATTTAAAAAACAAATCTTATTTTATAGAAATAATTTTCCAAAATAGATAACATTAATTACTGAACATAATATCATGTTTTTTATGAAATACAATAAAATATTGTTTATTAAAATAATCTTATAGTGTCTTCATGTTTTTAATATTAATATTTATGTTATGGAAATATATTATTTATATTTTTTAAAGTACTATGGTTAAATATTATTTATATGAAATTTTTCTATTTTGAATTAAATATACTATTCTAATGATCTTTTTACTGTTCCAAAATATCGGGTTACTATTTCTAATGGTCACATTACTATTACAGCAATAATATAACTTTTACAAAGGTCATATTATGTTCTATAAATACCAATTAATTATTTAATTCATAATTAACCCCAATTCCTCTCAGGTCTCTATATTTTTCATATCTGAAATATTTGTTGGATTATTATTGTTTTACATTTTTTACAGTTTTTTTCATCATTGGGGTTATTCTAGGGGATCAAGATGATCCAAATCATTCAATTCTTATAATTTTATTTTTTTTCTATTTATTTACCCATTATCATATTTTCAATTCTCATTTCTATATTTATTTTGTAATCAAAATTTTCTCATATAATGATATGAATAATTATATATTCTTTATGTCTAAATAATATTATATACCTAATTATGACAAGATATTTTTATTCATTATGAAAATAAATATATATAAAACATTATGATATTAAAATATGAGCCTAATTCTTATTTAGTTTTGTAATATGCCAATGGGATTCATAATTTCTGATGAGAATAGTGATATCAACCTACTCCTCATCTAACATTATAATATGATGATGGGATTTAAATGCATTTATAAGAATCAAAATACAAGACAACTCAGTGGTTTACATTTGAATATAACAACAAAATACCAAAGTATTGATGACAATAGGGATATAATCTTACTCATATGCTTTAGAAACCATCTAATTCCAGTAGTTCCTCCATTAGGGTGCCCTTATTTGAATAACTGGGCCAAGGATATTCAGGTTAATATCCTAAGCATAAGGAATCGTGATGGTGAAACACTAGAGATGATTAAAACTTAGAGGATCCATTCTAGGAATCTATTAAATAGTAATAGAGATATAGTTGATGTCTAATTATACCTCCCTAAGGTAAGGGATATATCCAATGTTGTGCTCCACATACAACACCTAAAACTATTTGACCTGGAAATAACATCCTCTTGAGATGGCCTATATGGAATCATATCATAGAGGAAATTGTGAGTTACTTCCACAGTCAGGTTAGAGTTTTTTCAATGATACACACAAACCATGTTGTTCAAAACTGTGTCCATGGTTAGCTACAGTGTATATCAATATTATGGAGCCACAAACTTGGTCATGGATGCAGTATATTTATAGCATATCAAATGGTGTGGATAGTTTGTTGGATGATGACATTGTTATTTCATGGGATATATTCATGTAAACACAAAAATCATGGTACCTGTTAGAGAATCATCACATCCACACATGCATAGTCAATTGATCTCTTCTAGGGGTAAAGAATTTCATATCATGTTCACCATTTTTTGTTCCCCTATATGATCTTGTCTGCACTAATTTTATGTCATATGTGGGACTTCTTTTTAAAAGTATAATCCACTAGTACATAATAGTGATACATTGAATCATGTATGGGATAAGAGTATGGGAGGGAAGTTTATCCTATGGGAGTTATTTTTGGCTATTCTATAACTCTCTTATGGATTTATGATATATTCATGAAATCCTTCCCGTTAGTAATTATGTATTCTTTTGTTGAGAGTGTGATCGATCATTAGAATGTATTTATGTGAACATATATATGTATCTGAAGTAATCCATATTTACCCTATCAGTTAGTTACACAATGTTTATATCCGATAATCCAGTAGATTTGAAATTTATCGACATACAAGTAGATAGTAGGTGTTTTAGAGTTGTTATTAGGCCTATGCTAGGGGATTCCTATATATCCATGGGAACGGAATCAGAACCCACATGGATCATTTTTTATTAATAGAAAAAAATCCTTTAAAGGTTAGGTGATAATGAATAATGTATTTCCTTTCAAGTTCAAGAATCCATGACCAATGAACTACCTTTTAATGTTTTGGATCTATGACTAATTGTATTCCATTTAAGGTTGTGCATTTAGGAAGAGGGTTTCTTATAGTTTAAGTTTATATGAACAAGACTTAATTTGAGCATTTTAATGTTATAAAAAATGGACAATATGTTATCTAGTTCCTGGTTATGTATTTAGGACTACATTATATAGAGTTTAAACTAATATAGATAAGGATATTCTTTAGTATTTTTAACGTGTACAAATTTTAATTTTAGGTATAATGGTTGTTCTTGGACTTTCATAGGAGTTGAACTTTCTGGTTCATCCTTTATATTGATGACTATATAGGAGGGGAAATTTTTAGGTCTTACACTATAATAGTAGGTATGTGATGTGTGTGTCTAATTTATGGGGTTACATGGATGAGATCATCAATGAGGTTATATCTACCACTTACACCTGATGGGATGATTTGAGTTTTTGTGTCCACCTTTTGTCTGTTGGTAAATATATATGGAAGAAAAATTGGACTCATATAGCCCATGGAGTACAAGTTTATACATACACTATATTATAATCCAATGATATTAGTATCTTCTTGATTTAATAGAAATAAGTTAATAGGATGCTAGAAATATCACTTAATTCCTAAAAGATACAGATACAAATTTGAGGTAGCTAAGCATCATTATCGGGGGATTCATCTATTGCCTAATGATAGGGTACCATGTTATCAACAGAATACATGATTGTTAAAACCCTCGTAATTATATCAATTTAGTAGTAAAACCCAAAAAAAGTTTCTCTATTTGGTTTCCTAATACCCATTATCTAATTACTACATTATTGAAGTGGAGCACTCAGGTGTGCATAACTCAGTCATGTTCTTTAGGAGGCTACAGTGGAGGTCTGAATGGAGGAAACATTGTCGTGAAATAGATATAACTATTATGTGTCTGAAATTACTCTTGGTCATTTAATTTAATCTAATTAAAGTGACTAAATATATGGGGAACCTAGGTGAACTTTTTGCTGGTCAGGTTTTAGGACTAAGAAAATGTTTTTCTCATATAGGAATCGGGGTCAATATAAAACCCTAGTATAAGACTTAGGTAATAGGGTTCCATATAATAGTTATAAGGAGAATATGGTTCCATGGTTTGCATATAAGGATAATATAGAACCCAAATATTTGACTAGGGTGGATTGGATCCCTATTATAGCTGGCGGATAAGAATATGGAATCCTGATGTCGAGGAATGGGTGAACATTTACTTGATATATAAGCATGAGAAAATATGGTTCCCTAGTATGGGAATAGGGTAAAGTGATGCCCAAGTACTTACTAGGGAGAATATATAACCCTGATTTTGGGATAGTAAAAATATCACATCCTAGTATCAAGCTAGTGTGGATTGGTTCCTTGGTATGGGACTATACAGAATATGAAACCCTAGTAAGGGGATAGGGAAAATATGGCACCCTAATATCATACTTGGGTGTATTGACATCCTTGTATGGGACTAAGGTGAATATAAAACCCTATTATTAGACTAGAGTGCATTGGTTCCCATTTATGGGTAGAATGGGTGAATTTATCCCATATATAGAGTCATAGGGGGATATAGAACCCTATTATGGGACTAGGGTGAATATAGTTCCCTAGTATGGGACTATGGTTTATTTCTTCCCTTATATATTTTCCCATGGTAAATATTAAACACTTTTAGGTAATATTGGGATAATATAACACTGACATGGAGGGATAGGAAAATATAGGTCCCTGCTAAAGGAGGCCCAGATGAATATAGCACATTATGAGGGTCATTTTGGGATTGGGGTCCTTCACCCTAGTCCTAGATAAGAATAAGGAAGTTTTTGTTTATGAAGGTTTAATGATTAAATCTTTGGATCATGTATTTATCTTATTTTACCATTTTAATCCTTAATTTTTGAATTACGATGTCACCTGAAGAGAAGTGGGAGAGTTAGGAACACAAAAAGAAGGATCTCCTTCTAGAAATTTTAGTATTTTTCATCTGGATCTCCTAATTTCTCTCCATTTTATATTGGGAGAAATGTGTTATTTTATAGGATAAATGATGTAAGGGGGAGAAGATAAGTGTAAACCCTCCCAGAATTGCCCCCCGCACCCTAAAATGGTGTGGATGCATAATGGATTCTCAAAAAGAGGCACGAGCATATGAGTCCAAGTACTAAATCAAAAACATTATACCCTTATTAAAGGGAAGTATGGGTTAAAAATCTGGTTTTATACAACCCCTCTTCAAAGGATACTAGGATGCATAATTTTTTCTTTTTATCCCTTGCATTCAAGGGAAATAGGGCACAAAATGGATTAGGGCATGAGGAAGATCGACACCTGAAGGGAACATGTACACCATACATTCTTCTTTTCATTAAATATTTTCTCCACCTAACTAAAATCTCCAAGAATAAAGAAATGTACTATTGATATCAATAAATACATCCCATGGATCATATATCTTCCTTTATTTAGCACCACTTCATCAACAGATGGAAACAATAAGGTACATGGTTAGAGGAGAATTTTACATACATTCTAAAGTTGATGAATGTAGTTAGCATTATTAAACCAACCCTTTTATTATAACTCACTTAATTTTTACTAACTCTTATACTTTAAACACCACTTGTAAAAACATCACTCTTAATATTTTCATGACAATTCTCTACCTTTTCACTTGGTATTCACCTACATTTTGAGACAAATCCCACATGTTCATGTTTTTTCCTTTGATCATTCAGTGTTATATCCTTCAGCATGTGTCATCTACCATAAGTGGTATCTTCCTCTAACCCCCACCTCTTACCTTTTAATATAATTATTCAGTACACTTAGGTGTTCTTCTTGTTTTTCCTCTTAAATAGCCATTAGAGTCACCTAACAATTGATTTTTCTTGATGAATCATTTTTAAAATTTTAATTTTCTATTTTTTCAATATGAGAGGCTACATTATTCATCATATTTTATATTTTATTTGTTGTTTTCATGAATTATGTTGTGATTAATCCATCATTAGTTCATGTAGAATACTATGTTTCACTCTATTTTTAATTTCTTCTATTTAGTGATTTTTTTCAATGTAATATATTTTTCTCCTTTCATTGAATCCTCATTGACATATGAGTGGGGGTTTCCTCTTAGAACATTGTTATTTTATAATGTGACAATTTATTTCCATATTTATATGGCCAAGAAATATAAAACATCTACTGATAAAGTCACACCACATGTATCATTTTCTTACATGATATGTTGTAGTAAACTTTCCTCCACCTTTAATCCATTTTGATTTTTGAAACATACTCATGGTGTGTCCTATGATACCAAAAAAAATAGAACATTATAGCTACCTTTATCTAAGAACATACATTTCCATATTAAGAAATATTCTTCTATTTTTTCTCTCAATCCATATTTTCTTCTTTGCATACTTAACTTGTGGAGGTTTCCATGGTAGGAATTTTTTTTATTTTCATTTATGTTTTTAAACACTCATATATATCTTAGATATCTAAAAAATTATCCTTAAATTGTGTATCCATATTATCCAACCTAGTTCCAAATATTATTTTTAATTATATCTTCACTTCAAGTACTTTTTTGAGAAGGATAGTGATATATTTTAAAACCTTATCTATGTATTTTTTGATACCTTAATTCTGGTGAAAAATGTCATGGATATTCACTTTATTTCTTAATTTTGGACCCATACTTGAAATGGATTCAATCAAGTCCATCTCTTTAATCTCCTACTACATTGTTTCTAAAACAAATTCTTTTTCGAAAATATAGTCTACTCTAGTAATGATGTACCATTAATCCCCCTACTCTTGGAAAGATTGGGTCTCTCCTTGATTTTTTCAAGAAAACTATCCATATTGATGGCTTTATGTCACTTATACTTATTCCATGGCCTCCCTACTTCTTTGTTTCTCTTATATAAAAATAAATTTACAAATGTGAAAATATCTCACAAAATAATTTTATCCCCACAATTATTACAAATATCAATCACACATACCCTAGAGTTTTTGTCCTTATTTATGGGGTTCTTCTTTATTATATTCTTATTCTTTCCTTTTGGACTAATAAAATATTCTTTATACATGGAAGATGATACTATGACCTTTTTTTCTTCCCCTTATTTTCAAAATATCACTTTTTATGTTTTCTATATCTCAAATGTTGTATCACAAAGTGATTTATAATTATATGCTTCATTCAAAAATGATCTAACTAAGATCTTCTCTATCCTTGTTTCACTAATCACTTAATTATGCTATGTAAAATCAAAATTTTGTTGTATATATTGTATGATATATTTTCTAAAAGACTATACGAAAAAAATACATATCCCCCTTTCAGTCATCATATTTGATTCTATTAAAAATTAGCGGTCTCATCATCAAATCCATATGTGCAAAAAAATTAAATTTATTGATTAAACCTCAAATCAGAAACAAAATATTTAATAAAAATTGATGATTAAAATTTTATTATGTTCACTCTGATAGGTTAGTTGAATCATGATTCTTCCCATTTAAAAGTTTTCAATTTTTCACATTCTACCCTCTATCAAATCATTTTCTCGCATTTGAAGGAACGCATTAAATCTACCACTCATGAGGATAAAAATACATAATATTTTTACATAGTTCACCAAGAAATGTGGGTACATTACTTGATTATTTTACTTGCTTCACCACTAAGGTAAAATCTATGGATAATAAACATGGTGATGTTCTAGTATACTAGAATCCACTATACTCACTTTTTTTATGTATTTTTTAGGTTATGGTTACTCCACGCCAAGTGAATTTTCCTATAAATTGTTTAATAAATTCACACAATTAATTTACGGGATACACCATCTTCTTTATCTTTGTGAACTCCTTTAGAGAAGACTCATTCATTTATGTACTTTAGGGTCTCTATATGTTCATCATTATTTAATTTCATCATAACTTCAAAATTTATGTGACTTTTAACTTCTCTTAATTATGAATATACTTCTTAAAAACATATGAGATTAAAAACATAGTATATGTGTCAAGCCTTTCTCTTACACTTTTAATTTTGTTTGAGAGTGACCTCTTAATGATATTATTAACTCTTTTTCTTCCCCACACAAAAATAGAGAAAAAATCAACCATATGAATATTATTCCACACCACAATAATATTACATTATTATATATTATTCTATAAAACTAGATACATAAATGGGAATATTTCATTTTATTTTTTATCAAAAATCTAAAATTTAAATAACATACCTATTCTTCTCCTTTTTATAGAACCTATAGTTTCGAAGTGCTCCCATTGGATTCAATATAGAGAATAACCACCCTAATTCCATGTTGTGATATGTTATCAAGTCTTTATTTCTACATTGGAGAGTGGGGAGGATAATGTACACCTTAATATACTAGAACGATCCAACCCTTATCATAATTCCTTTTATCTATTGGATGGGTTAATTCCCTACTAAGAGATCATGTGGGTGAAAGAACCAAAGTATATAATTTCATGAAACATGAAGTTCTCATGTAATGATCCAACCTTTTCTGATTTGGTATTAAAGGGAGTAGGTAGATTCAAATACCTTAGTGAGAATTGATGGGAAGACTATTGTACCTATGGTTTTGCATCTATCCCCTTAGATTTAAGACAAGGACTAACTCCCCTACTTCCAAACTGCAATATATTAAAACGATTCTAGTACCAAATTGGGGAATGGGGAGGACCACATTTTCATCAAGATAAAGGAGTGATCTGACCCCATTAATGAGGAATTTTCCCTATTCAACATTTTAAATATCCAAGGGAAGATTTATGTGGGTGGGAAACAGAATGTAAATAGTTTTGTGACACCTATGAGCAATCATGGATGTATTGGATGAATTTCCCAAGTGTTGTGTGATTTTACATTAGGTAATGATTGGAAAGGACATCTTGGAAGTTGTGATTGAAATAATATATGTTCTTTTTCCTTTGGATGAATTAAAATACTCATATATTTTTCATTTAAAAATAAATTTAATGATTTCATATATCCATGATAAAATATATTTTTTCATAAAGAATAAATAATGAATATTTTTATATAATAATTTCATTGGGATTATATGAAAAAAAATTATTAATTCTTTTTACAATAGTTTAGTAAACATTTGGCCATACGCAAGAAAGACAATGAATAGTATCAACCACACTTATGATACAAATTATCCTCACATTGGATCCAGCTCACCGGGCCAATCCAAGGTAGTAAGGCAAGCACACAAGAGTTGGATCATTAACACTATAAATGTAGAGGACCAATATAGTACCTTTGTGTTTAAAGACATAACAATGGATATATATGATTCCTATCACAAAACATGATAATCGCATATATCTTGGTGATGATAGATCTTTTATTATTAAGGAGAATAATGTTACGAGATATTCTGATGTAATATCAGTAATTTATGGGTATTTTTACTCAATTTAAAATCATGTGTATGGAATTTTTATCATATGATGTGATCAATGAACATCATCCAATCATATAGATTATCTTTATTATTAAAAATATCACAAAATCCTCTAGTTTTATCTGTAGGTGATGATATCTTACACCCATCCTTTTCATTGGCCACAAGACATGGTCGACTGTAAGTGAAGAAAAGAATGTTCTGCAGGATAAATATTCTATGAGGTGTAAGCATGGATCTTCTGTAAAGTTGTGAAATTGATACATATGACCATGAAAACATGGATCTTCTATAAGAAACCTATATGAACCTTCTATGTATATGACCATAATACTAAAAATTCCATTAATAAATTAATCAAACATGGAACTTTTATGGGATGATGGGGGATTTTATACACGTGATTTTTCATGTGAGCATCGACTATGAATGAATAATATGTGAAGAATGATCATCCATTTGGATGATATTCCATAAGACCTCCATGGTTCTTATATTAAGATGACCTTCTATACATATTAGTCATAAATAATATACCTTTCATGAAAATTATGATCATCCATGTGAGAATTTCCATCTTTCATGTCTGCGGTGAATGAGTAAACATTTGATAAGTGGAAACATGTAATATACTAATGTTTGAATGTATTTGGGGTGAGAAAAATATTTTTAAAATAATATGGATCCAAACTATCTTATGATTTCAAGATATATAGGCTTTGAAATAAGATATTAATTTAGTTCAATTAAATCTTAAGAAATGGAACATGTCTAAAAAACATGTTTATGTACCACTTGTGCACTTATAAATAAATTTCAAAAGAAAAACATGATGAAACCAGGTATATATAAATCATGATATATTCCATAAAATACATTTATATATATATTTCCTATAGAGAAACATTTTTTATACAAAATTTATACAATTTTCAAGGATAAAAAAACATTCCATTGAGCATGCATGTAGCATATATGCTCATGGAAGAAAATAGAAGAATCCATATAATGTATTATCTACATAAAAGTTTTCAGTTTTCAATAAAAAAAATGTGAATAAATGGTAAATAATATATTCGTTCATGGGTGTCTTGCAATCCACGTAATGAAAGGTGAAGAAACCCTTTGTTTTTTAGGAATTTAAATTAGTAGATTCATGGTGATGTGTTAATTATTAAAAATAAAAATAATGATAATAAAATAGGGATTCTAGGGGTTATTAATACATAAAAAGTAGATGATTTAATTCCAAAAATTAAGTTTACATCATTTGCATGTAAGAATATTTATATTAAATTTTAAGTTAAAAGGATCATTATGGATAAATAAATAAGGATAAGATGAGGAAAAAGAGAGAAGACCATGTTAGTTATTCTTTATTCATTTCAAATAAATTTAAATATACATGGTTATTCTATAGAAGTCTTAAATGGAATATAATTATAGGTCTGGTAGAAGATGGTAACCATGGATCTAGAAGTATTTTCATTACCATAAAATTCAATAATTCAAATTTTGAGTTTATGAAATTTAAAAACCAAACAAAACTAAGAATGGATAGAGAAAATAAGTAACCAAAAATATAGTTATTATTATTATATATATATATTAGTTTATTGAAAATGATTCATGTAATATATTCTAAAGAAAATAAATAAAATATTTTATTGATATTGAAGGAAAAAATGGATAGTTTCAACTATAATCATTGACATACATTTAGAAGAGTCGATGATTTTAGAATAAATTTTGTATAGTATTTTTTCACAATAGAATAAAGAGGGAAGAACAATGAAGAATATAAGTGACTGTTATGTATATATATATTCATAAGAGGAAGAAGAATAATAATAATAACAATAAGGGATAATAAAATAGTGTATTGTGTGGTAAAAGAATAATTGGACAAGTTTTCAAAAAGGCTCACAAGAAGAATAAGGATATTTATAAAGTAGTTTGTATAAAGAAAATTGGTCTCACAATCAGTGAAGGAGAAGAAGAAGAAAAAGACTAATATTTGGTTCACTATTGTGCATGAAATAGATGAATATGAGTTTTTTCATATTTTTTTTATAAACAATAATATTAGAATAATAATGAGAATAATGTCGAAGTGCTGAAAAAATAAACTAATGTCACTTACAGGGGAGGGATTTCTTGATATTGAAAATAAATATTGGAATTTTAGGACTATCTATATAGATAGTATAGAGAACTTTTAGGAGATTCATTTTCACTAGAATATTACCAATCAAGGTATTTAGTATTGCCTTATGTCACTGCTCTTATAGTGTGGAAAACCACACTTTAGCTTAAAACTATTTCAAAAAAAATCAATGTAATTGATACCTCATTATAGTGTAGAATCTGTTTATTGGTTATCACAATACATAGTAAGAGATAGGTACCCTAATTGAGTAATTAATCATTAAAAAACATTGTGTCTCATCCTTTACATTATTTCATATAATTATTTATGAAATGGAAGAGATAATAAGAGAACCAAGATCCAAAAAATTCTAAAAGTTAAATGGATAAAAATTATATTTTTTTAAAAAAATTCCCCAATACTGATTCACCACCTACCCCGTATTAGTTTTGACTATATACCAAAGTGTTCCTAATAATTATTATTCATGTTATGCTAACCTCTATCAGATCATATACTTTGAATTTTTTATCTATTGAGTATTTGATCATTTTTTTCCTTTATTAAAAATGTCATGTTGTTTTTCGGAAATATTATTTAATCTTGAATCAAAATTCAATCTCTTAAAAGATGACAATTAATAAGAGAAATAATGAAATATGGAAATTTAAGAAGATTTTCCCCCTTTATAGAGAATGTGAACTATCACATTCTCTATTTCAGGATATCAAAGAAGATAGATCAATTTTAGAAATATAATAAAATGTGCATGATGATGTAAAGACCCGTAAATTTCTAGGAAACTTTTTTCTTAATTTCTTTGGGATTTTAAGAGTACGCAGTTTCTGACAGCACCTGATTCTGAGGCCTAGTGTGCCCGGAATCAATTTCTGAAGTTTATCACGGGTACATTCAGTGAAAGAATGAGTGGGTTTTTCTAACTTTTAAACCAGTGCTCAGAATCGAAATCTGAGGGCACCGATGAAACCGAAGTGCCGGTTTTTGCTTAAGAAGACCTTTACTGGAGTTGCGTTTTCTTGGGAGGATTTGTTAAAAATTAGGGAATTAAATGTTAGGTAAAATAAATTGTATTCAAATTTATTTTATCCATTTTAATTTAATTCTCTCATGGGAAGTTGTTGGTGGGTCCCACAACTGCCCAACTTCACATGTGAGGTTATGAGGGTAGTGGGGCCCACAAGAGCCCCTATCTTCTCGTATTCCCTAACTCCACTAATCTCCCACTTAAGTGTGTAACCCTTAAAACTTCCCATTAATTTGTGACCTTCCCTCTCCCCACATTTATTCAGTGCCAACTCTTTAATTTAATTAAGTGATTTATGTATTTTGAAATTTTTAATTTTGAAAGGCATGAATTAAGATATTAAAATGAGAGGGATCTTATTTTATTAGGTTGGCTTGTGGTGTAAGGGGATTGGGAGAAGAATACTCTAAGTCGGAAGAACTTCATCTTCTTCGCGAAGAACGCTAAGACTTCGATGAATAACGTCGTCACCGCAAGGAGAGATCAACATGTTGTCTCTTCTCCTCTCTTCAGCTGGTGTGTGATGCCTTTCCCGAATAACGATGAAGCGCCCTCTTTCAATCTTCTTACCACGTCAAAGGAAGGGAGACGCCGCTCCTCCTTGGACGTTCTCCGTCAACATATACGGAGCTTCACCTCGCGAAGCTGTTTTCCACGACGATCATAATTCGACAACTTCATCGTGGTAGGGGATTGTTTTACATTCGTGATTAATTTGGAGTTCATCGTTAAATAATTAGCTGCTTGTTATCAAATTAATGGGAGGAGGCCGGACTGCACAAACACGACCGATACTCCTCCCCATTGATGTTGTACTTCATTATGGATTAGAACGGAGGCGACGCGGTGTTATCGCTCCACGGGGGAATGAGAAAACCTCGGCCGGTGCGGGCCGTGGAAAAGGAGAGTGGCGCCACTGCGTGGTGTTGGTGAAGCTGAAAGAAGTCGCGGCCGGAGTCGGGCTGCGGCCAGGGGCAGGCCGCGGTGGAGGGGCACCGCGCCGGTCGAACAAGGGTCACGGCCTAAGGTCGCGGCGGTGCAGAGGAGGGAGGCCGGATCCTCTGGCCACCGGCACTTCGAAAGGCGGGACCCACAGGGATCCCGCGGCGGCACACCTGTCGGCCATTACGGCCGGCAGGATTTCAGAAGACCGGGTGTTGTAACCCCCGACGGGAGACAGGGGCGGGCCCCTCCACGTGGGGGTCGCCGTTTCAAAATGAGGGGCAGCGCCCCCCCGCCCCCTTCCGCATCTTCTCAACGCATTGGCGCCCAACCAGGGCCAGACCGGCCGCACCGGGCCGGACCGCCCGCGCCGGACCGGACCGCCCGCGCCGGCCCGGACCGCCCGTGTCAGGTCGGGCCACCCGCGCGGGTTCGGTCCCCCCGAGTCGGGTCGGGCCGCACCGGATGGGCTTGTCCATGATAGCCGGGCCAGGCTGCGCCCCACCGGACCGGACCTGGACCCGGGTCGGGTCGACCGGCGGGTATTGGGCCGGGTCGGACCGGGCCCAAACCCCCTACTTCCAGACAGATCCGTTCAAATGCCCATAACATGGGATACGGACCTCCGAATGACGCATTTTCAGTCGCGTAGCAATCCTTAAATCGAGACGGTCGTTTCAGTATATTACACTCAGGGTTTCATAGAACATTGGGTGCGGCTGGGTTGGTTCGAACACGAAACCAATCGGCCCCTCGGAGCGAAAACGCTTATAACTTAAGCTCTGGACGTCCGATTGACGTGTCGTTGGTTTTTTAGATAACTATTAGTGAGACGGTTATTTTTGCTTACTCCTCTTGAGGTTTGGAGGTAGTAGGAGTATGGTTGGGTTGGTTTTATCTTAAAAACCAACCGGGCCCCAGAGATGAAAAGGCCAATAACTCTCAGACCGGGCGTCCGATAGACGCACCGTCTGTCACATTGAGTTCCTTTTGGTGAGACAAAACTTTGGGATACATCAACTATGTACTTCGTGTCAGTTAATGCATTCACCCCCATGGCTCGTGAAACAGACCCTCCCGGAATCGAGCATGCAGTATGCGGGAACCCTAGAGCTGGCTATAACTGTACTTGAATCCTACGTGGGTACGGCAGCGATGACGACTGTACTTGGATCCTCCGTGGGTTCGGCAGTGATGACGACCGTACTAGAATCCTCCATGGGTTCGACGGTGATGACTACTGTTCTTATATCCTATGTGGGTCTGGCAGTACTTGACTACTGTTCTTGTATCCTATGTGGTTCCGGTAGTATTTGACTCTGTACTTGTATCCTATGTGGGTCCGGAAGAGTAGCTGGTCTTGTATCCTTTGTGGGTCTGACAGCTTAGCTGGTCTTGTATCCTATGTGGATTTGATAGCTTAGATGAATCATTTTCTATATCTAATCGTCTCTATCATCTTACGAAGACTATACATGTGTGAGTAGAGTCTTGACTTTCAATCATTATCATCAATATGATTGTTGTTCTTTCCTGTGTGGATTGGGTTGTGCATTCCTGTGTGGATTAGGTTGTAAATTCCTATGTGGAATGAGTTATGTAATCCTGTGTGGACTGGGTTGTACTTGGGCTCATGATGGAATTGATGACTTATGTATATGTACGGGCATATACCTAAGTAGAGTTGGTTGATACTTCGTGATTGTATTTTTCCTTTGTGGATTATCCTTCATGGATTCTGAGAGACCTTCGGGGGTCTTGGGGTCCCTACTGAGTAGTGTATACTCACCCATGCATGGGCTATTCCCGCACTACGTTGTGTTGGATGTAGAGGACGGACAGAGCTGATCGAGGTGGCAGCTCGTGGAACTGGATGGTACTAGGAGGTGGATCACTGGACGGGGCATACTCGGAGCAGACGACTGGAGCCGTGGAGCAGAGGTGACTATATGTACCCACCCTTCATGTGGGATTACAAGAGGATGGCTCGGAGTTGCTGCTTTACTTTTCTGCTGCTGTACATTCTTTTCAATTGTACTTTACATCAGTAGGGTTTGTATTCTGGCCCATTTACTTTTCCAGCACTTACTTTTGTAGCTCAGTTTACTTAGTGTTTACTTCAGTTTGCGTACTCTATGGTGATTGTTTACTTTATAAAGGAAATGCCTTCCATTTTATTGAGATTTATGCCTTTGGTGCTAGTCTCCATCCCCTGGCCTATGGAAGGCAGGCTTGGGGTAGTTACGGCATAGGCCCCGAGGATGGGTCGTGACAAATTGGTATCAGAGGAGTTCGGTTCTACTGCAAAACTCAGGACTCTGATCTTTCTTCTATGTGAAGCAATAGTGTTAAGGATATTGAGTGTGGTTATCAGTCCAGGGAGTCCAGTGTTGGTGTGGCGGCCGACGTATCCATATACCAGGACCTTGACTTCGGATTTCCGACTCAGTGCATGAAAACATTGATTGCATGTGTGTTTCAAAAGTTTTCTTTGTGATTACTTTGTTTCAGCTCACCAAGTATACTGTATTGACCATGGCGCACCTGTCTCTTTTCAAGATGGCCCCATGATGGCAGCCAGCTAGGGTTCTGAGCTTTGTGCGAGACGATAGCCCACCGAGTGACGAGGCCTCGGTGTAGGGCCCTATTACAGTGGAGGCACCGACGGTACCTCTACCCGCCGAGCAACCGATGCCACCAGCCCCAGCCACTGAGAGTTCATGTCGCCTTAGTGCACTGCACGAGTTTCAGCATCAAAGACTACCCAGGTTCCGTGGGGAGACAGACCCTCAGGCAGGTGAGGATTGGTTGGAGGCTGTTGTTCGAGTTTTTAGGTTAGTGGGGACACCAGCTGACCTCATGGTGATCCTTGCAGCAAGTCTCCTGCACGCGGCAGCAGGTAGATGGTGGAGCTTGATTCTCCAGGTGCACGAAGAGGCATCTTTACTTTGGACGGACTTCGAGAGCCTCTTTCTCTCAGAGTTCGTTCCATCCACCCTCCGTGCGGGTCACATTCAGGAGCTACTACAGCTGCGATAGGGTAGCATGACGGTAGCCCAGTACTCAGTGAGATTTACTGATCTCTCACGCTACTCCACGGACATGGTACGGGACCCATTATTTCGGGACCTGACCTTCAAGTAGGGACTGAGGCATGAGATCAAGGATTTGATGATCTCCCTTAGCATTCCGACGCAGGCAGGAGTATTGAAGCGAGCCATTCTTGTAGAGAGATTTCTTGCTGAGCCTACACTAGCAGCGAGACCTGCCGCAGGGCGACACATAGCGGATTCTTCTACAGATGGAAGTCAACGGTTGTCACAGGGGTTCAAGCGGACCAGACCATCAGGTAGACGACCTCAGGATACTGACTCGGAGGTGCGGGGAACACACAGTAGAGACATTTATACGAGAGGAAGGTGGTGCTATGCATGCGGCAGACAAGGCCACATGGATCGGGACTGTCTGACCCACTGTGCAGAGGAGAATCTGACAGTTGAGGGACCACCCAGGCAGAGGCAGAGGTTCGACCGTGGTGGTCCGCATGGAGCAGACGGATGAGGCAGAGGAGCTGGACGATCATCAGGTGGCGGATGACGTTTTGAGACTCTACCACAACCACCACCAGGGGGTCCAACTCGACCACAGGGAGCTGGCGGACAGAGGTAGGCTCAGCTTCAGGCAGCAGAGGCCTACGACCATGGAACACCATAGATGATTCGATGTACTATCTGTGTCTACTCCACCCTTGCTGCAGTTCTTATAGACACATGAGCGAGTCATTCTTTCATTTCTGATTCCCTTGTTTGGAGATCTGAGAATCCAATGGATCCGTTGGCTCGATCCTTACTGCTAGATACTCCTACGGGAGCAGACTCGACGATTACGCACTGCTACCGGCAGTGTGAGCTTACTCTAGGAGGTGAGAGCTTCGGCTGGGATCTTCTTGTAGCAGCGTCGAGGCCTTACGATGTCATGTTGGGAATGGATTGGTTATCTACGATCCATGCTCAGATCGACTGTATTAGGCACAAGGTGTAGTGTTTCCGCACCAATGGGAGAAGTTTCACCTTCACTGGCGAGAAGGGAGACCTTGTAGTGTAGGATGGACTCATGAAGAGGATAGGACAGCCAATCACTCATCAATTGGCTAGCCTTATCCTAGGAGCAGTTGACGTGCGGAGTCCTAGTTTCCCTACTGTGGTGGATCAGTATGTGGATGTTTTTCCTGACGACATACCAGGACTACCTCCTCGCAGAGTGGTCGACTTCTATATTAACCTATAACCCGGGACGACCCCGATATCTACTCCAGCATATCGGATGGCTCCCGCTGAGCTTCGAGAGCTACGGGTACAGCTGGAGAACTTGTAGGGCAAGGGATTCATCCAACCCTGTGTTTCACCCTAACCTTCCTCGATTTTGTTCGCCAAGATGGCGGACGGGAGATTGTGACTGTGTGTCGATTACCGTCACCTGAACCAGGTGATCATAAAGAACAAGAATCCACTTCTGAGGATTTACGACCTCTTCGATTAGCTAAAGGGAGCATGGTGGTTCTCGAATATAGTCCTCATATCAGGCTATCATCAGCTCAGAGTTCGAGACGAGGATATGCAGAAGATGACCTTCAGGTGTCGGTATGGCCACTATGAGTTCTTGGTTATGCCTTTCGGCGTAACCAACGCTCCAGAAGTGTTTATGAGTCTCATGAACAGAATATTCCAGCCTTACCTTGATCAATTTTTCATGGTATTTATTGACGACATATTGATTTACTTGTCCACTGAGGAGGAACATGACTACCACTTGCGGGTTGTACTGGACACAGTCTGAGAGCACCAGCTTTATGGTAATCTCTCTAAGTGTCAGTTTTGGATACATGAGGTCCACTTCTTGGGACACGTCATCTATGAGGCGGGAGTTGTGGTGGATCCTATGAAGATCGAGGCAGTGCTAGCTTAGGAGCCACCCAGGAGCGTGACGGAGGTGCGGAGTTTCTTAGGTATGGCTTGGTACTATCGGAGATTTGTGCCAGACTTCTCTAGAGTTGCAGCACCACTTTCAGCTTTGACGAAGAATGGGAGACCCTTCGTGTGGTCAGATATATGTTAGCAGAGCTTCCAAGAGCTGAGAAAGAGATTGACCTGTGCACCCATATTGAGGCTACCAGAGGAGGGAGTAGGGTACTTAGTCTACTGCGATGCATCGGGGACCAGACTTCAGTGTGTCCTGATGCAGGAGCAGGCAGTGATCGCCTACGGATCATGACATTTGAGGCAGTACGAGCAGAACTACGTTACACATTACCTGGAGTTAGCAGTAGTGGTCTTCGACCTGAAGATGTGGTGGCACTATCTGATGGGTGAGTGCTTTATAGTCTATTCTGACCACCATAGTCTCAGGTACATCTTCACGCAGAAGTACCTGAACTTTAGACAGCGTCAATGGATCGAGTTCCTCAAGGACTATGACTTTGAGATAGTCTATACTCCTGGGAAGGGGAACGTAGTAGATGATGCTCTCATTAGGAGGACGAGCATTCAAGTACTTGGAGAGGCGACAGAGCAGCTAGCCACTTTGTGGATATCCTTCATGGATAGAGATGGGGAATCCTTTCTTCAGTCACTCAAAGTCACACCTCCACTTCTTCAGCGGGTCAGATAGGCACAGTGTAGAGTTATTGACTGTGAGATGCGGCATGAACAGATTTCCATAGGATAGGAACCTGATGGATTCTCTTTAGGAGGAGAGCACGTCATCCTTTTCAGAGGACGTACCATGGTGCCAGCTGCTTTACAGGAAAAGGTGATGAGAGATTTTCACAATTCCCCATTAGCGGTACATGTAGAAGTGGTGAAGATGTACCAGGATCTCAGATAAAAGCACTGGTGGTCGGGTATGAAGAAGGGTGTGGCAGATTTCATTTCTTGATGCCTCACCTGCCAGCAGGTAAAGGTGGAGCACCAGGTACCAGCAGGCTTGGTACAGCCCTGTGAGGTCTCGGAGTGGAAGTGGGATGGGATATATATGGATTTTGTGACTGGACTTCCACGTACTTCCAGAGGACACGACTCCATTTGGGTCATCGTCGACCGACTCACCAAGTCGGCCCACTTCTTACCCATCAAGGAGCAGGGCTCAGTGGAGAGATTGGGATGCCTCTATGTTCATGAGATCATATGGACTCATGGTGTGCCATCATCTATCATCTCTGATCATGATGCTCGCTTTACTTCCTAGCTTTGGAAGGGGTTGAAGGAGGCATTCGGGACAAAGCTACGCCTGAGCACCGCTTTTCACCCTCAGACAGATGGTCAGACGGAGAGGACTATTCAGACCCTCGAGGACATGCTCTATGCATGTGTCCTCGACTTTGGTCGCAACTGGGAGGATCACCTACCTTTGGTGGAGTTTTCGTCCAATAACAACTACCACTCCACCATCGGGATGACACCATACGAGGCATTGTACGACCGACCTTGCAGGTCACCTCTGTACTGGATAGACCCTGGGGAGTTAGCACTTGTGGGACCAGAGATAGTCCAGGCCACGAATGAGAAGGTCCAGGTCATACAGGAGCAGATGAGGATAGCTCAGAGCTGACAAAAGTCTTATGCTGACAGGAGGTGGAGACCACTAGAGTTCGAGGATGGAGACCACGTTTTCTTGTAGTTCTCACCTCGACGTGGATATCAGAGATTTGGAAGGGGCGGCAAGTTATCTTTGTGCTTCATAAGACCATTCCACATTCTTAGCAGGATAGGTGAGGTGGCTTATCACCTGGATCTATCACCTCAGTTGCACCGGGTGCACGACGTCTTCCACGTATCTCATCTGAGGTGATACGTGCACGACCTAATGCATATCATCAACCATGGGGAGCTGGACATTGATGATGGGGAGACTTTTGTGGAGGTCCCGGTGGAGATCGAGGGTCGACAGGAGTAGGTCCTACGTGGGTGGTCTATTCCTCTAGTGTGCATAAGGTGTCAGCACGGAAACCTCCAGGAGAGCACTTGAGAGAGGGAGGCTCAGATTCGTGATCAGTACCCTCATTTGTTTCCCTAGTTTGTGATGTATCTCTATGGGGATGTAAATCCCTGAGGTGGGAGTAATTTAATGACCGGTAAATTTCAAGGAAACTTTATTCTTAATTTCATTGGGATTTTATGAGTACGCAGTTTCTGACGGCACCGGATTCTGAGGCCCAATGTGCCCAGAATCAATTTTTGAAGTTTATATCGGGTACGTTCAGTGAACGAACGAGCGGGTTTTTCTAACTTTTGAACCAGTGCTCAGAATCGAAATCCGATGGCACCGATGAAACCGCAGCTCCAATCTTTTTCTTAAGAATACTTTTACTGGAGTTGTGTTTGCTCGTGAGGAGTTGTTAAAAATTAGGGAATTAAATGATAGGTAAAATATATTGTGTGCAAATTTATTTAATCCATGGTAATTT
Organism: Viscum album; assembly: GCA_963277665.1. Taxonomy (NCBI): domain Eukaryota; kingdom Viridiplantae; phylum Streptophyta; class Magnoliopsida; order Santalales; family Viscaceae; genus Viscum; species Viscum album. Next base: position 1,040,002,095 of record OY728146.1, read on the forward strand.
AATTCTCTCATGGGAAGTTGTTGGTGGGACCCACAACCACCCAACTTCCCATGTGAGGTTATGAGGGTGGTGGGGCCCACACAATCCCCCATCTTCTCATATTCTCTAACTCCTCTAATATCCCACTTAAGTGTGTAACCCTTAAAACTTCCCATTAATTTGTGACCTTCCCTCTCCCTGCATTTATTCAATGCCAACTCTTTAATTTAATTATGTGAGTTATGTATTTTGAAATTTGTAATTTTTAAAAGCATGACTTAAGATAATAAAATTAGAGGGATCTTATTTTACTAGGTTGGCTTGTGGTGTAAGGGGATTGGGAGAAGAAAACTCTAAGTTGGAATAACTTAATCTTCTTCGTGAAGAACACCAAGACTTCAACAAAGAACGTTGTCACCGCAAGGAGAGATCGACGTGCCGTATCTTCTCCTCTCCACAGTCGGTGTGTGATGCCTTTCCCGAATGACGACGACGCGCCCTTTCTAGATCTTCTTCCCACGTCAAAGGAAGGGAGACACCACTCCTCCTCGGATGTTCTCCGTCAACATATATGGAGATTCACCTCGCGACGCTGTTTTCCGTGACGATCATCATTTGACAACTTATTTGAGGTAGGGGATTGTATTACGTTCGTGATTAATTTTGCGTTCATCGTTAAATAATTAGCCGCTTGTTATCGAATTAACGGGAGGAGGTCGGATTGAAAAAACATGGTCGACCCTCCTCCCCGTTGATGTTGTACTTCGTTATGGATTGGAACAGAGGCGATGCGGTGCCATTGCACCGTGTGGGAATGAGCGAACTGCGGCCTATGCGGGTCGCGGCGAAGGAGTGTGGCGTTGTTGCGCCGCGCCGGTGAAGCCGAAGGAAGCCGCGGCCGGAGTCGGGCCGCGACAGAGGGGCGTGGCACCGTCGCACCATGCCGGTCAGATAAGGGCCATGGCTTAATTCTGTGGTGGTGCAGAGGAGGGCGGCCGGATCCACCGGCCGATGGCTCTTCGGAAGGCAGGACACGCGGGGGTCCCGCGGTGGCACACCGGCCGACCATTATGGCTGGCCAGATTTCGGGAGACCGGGGGTTGTAACCCTCAGCGGTAGACAGGGGTGGGCCCCTCCATATAGGGGATGCCATTTCAAAATAAGGGGGTAGCCCCCCCCCCCTTCTGCGTCCACTCAGCGCGCGGGCACCCGCACAAGGCCAGACCGGTCGCACCGGGCTGAACCACCCGGGCCGGGCTGGACCGCCCGTGCCGGGCCGGACCGCCCGTGCTGAGCGAAACCCCCCGAGCATGGCTGGGCCGCACCGGCTAGGCGGGGACGCGCCATCCAGGCCGATTCACGCCAGCCAGGCCGGGCCACGCCCAACCGGGCCGGACCTAGACCCGGGTCGGGTCGACTCGGGTTGGATCGGGCCCAAACCCCATGCTTCCGAACAGATCCTTTCAAATACCCATAACTTGGACTACGAACCTCTAAACTATGAAACATTAGTCACGTAGTGATCCTTGGATCGAGATGGTCATTTTGGTATATTACACTCAGGGTTTTGGAGAACTTTGGGTATTTCCAGTTTGGTTCGAACACGAAACCAACCGGGCCCTCGGAGCGGAAACGCTTATAACTTGAGCTCCGGATGTTTGATTGTTGTGTTGTCGACTTTTTTAGATTCCTATTAGTGAGATAGTTCTTTTGACTTACTCCACTCGAGGTTTGGACACATATGGGGTACGGTCGGGTTGGTTTTATCTTAAAAACCAACTGGGCCCCTTGGATGAAAAAGCCAATAACTCTCAGACCGAGCGTCCGATAAACACACCGTCTGTCGCGTTGAGTTCTTTTTGGCAAGAGGGAACATTGGGATACATCAACTCCGGACTTTGTGTCAGTTGATGTATCGACCCCCTTGGCTTGTGGAGCAGACCCTCCCGGAATCGAGCATGTGGTGGGTGAAAACCCTAGAACTGGATGCGACTGAACTTGAATCCTACGTGGGTTCGGCAGCGATGATGACTGTACTTGGATCCTCCGTGGGTTTGGCAGTGATGATGACCGTACTGGAATCCTCTGTGGGTTCGATAGCGATGACTACTAGTCTTGTATCTGATGTGGGTCTGGCAGTACTTGACTACTGTTCTTGTATCCTATGTGGGTCTGGCAGTATTTGACTCTGTACTTGTATCATATGTGGGTCTGGAAGAGTAGCTGGTCTTGTATCCTTTGTGGGTCCAACAGCTTAGATGGTCTTGTATCCTATGTGGGTCCAACAGTTTAGATGATTCATTGGCTACATCTGATCATCTCTATCATCTTATGAAGAGTATACCTGTGTGAGCTGAGTCTTGAATTTCCATCATTATCATCGATATGATTGTTGTGCTTTCCTATGTGGATTGGGTTGTGCTTTCAATTGTGGATTGGGTTGTGAATTCCTATGTGGAATGGGTTTTGTTTTATTTTTTGTACTGGGTTGTACTTGGGCTCGTGTACTGGTGCCGAGCTGGAATTGATGACTTAGGTATATGTATGGGCATATACCTAAGTATAGTTGGTTGATACTTCGTGATTGTATTTTTCCTTTGTGGATTATCCTTCGTGGATTCTGAGAGACCTTAGGGGGTCTCGGGGTCCCTAATGAGTAGCGTATACTCACCCCTACACGGGTTATACCCTTACTACATTGTGTTAGATATAGACGACGAACAGTACTGATCGAGGTGGGAGCTCATGGAACTGGACGATACTAGGAGGTGGATCAATGGACGGGATGTACACTGAGCGGACGGCTGGAGCCATGGAGCAGAGGTGACTATCTGTACCCACCCTTCAGGTGGGATTACCAGAGGATGACTCAGAGTTGTTGCTTTACTTTTCTGCTGTTGTACTTTCTTTTCAGTTGTAATTTACTTCAGTTGGGTTTGTATTCTTGCCCATTTACTTTTCCAGCACATACTTTTGTAGCTCAGTTTACTTAGTGTTTACATCAGTTTTCATACTCTGTGGTGATTGTTTACTTTTTAAAGGCAATGCCTTCCCTTTTATCGGGAGTTATGCCTTTGGTGCTAGTCGCCAGCCCTTGACCTATAGAAGGTGGGCTTGGGGTAGTCATGGCACGGGCCCCAAGGACGGGTCGTGACAGATGATACTACTAAGAATTTTGAAAGTAATTATACCTCAATTGACTAAATAAAATCAATTTATCATCAACTATGAGTTAATTCTTTCTCAAACTACCCTAAATAAGATCCGGGAACCGATAGAAGTTATGATATGTCAGTTTATTTTTAAACTGATTCATTAATGAACATATTGAATGGATTTCTCAAATAACTCTTATTTTTTATATATGGGATATTTAAAATATTGTTGTATGATATCATTCATCTTGGTAGAAAACATAATTATTGGGTAATGAACAAATTGATAGTCTATAGTCATATGAAAATATATCTATGAAATTTGAAGCCAAGGAAGAAGAAAAAATATTCCATAGAGAAAGGTACTAAAAATTTAAAGAAGGGTTTCTTAACACAATCCTGAAAAAGTATGAGGCCACTAAATAATTTGAGAGGATGATAAATGTATTATAATAAAAATTGAAATAAAAAATTAATGTAAAAAATGAATAATTTTATATTTAGTCCAAGAAAATAAAGGTTCTCGGTACAGTGTTACAAGACAAGGTTAAAATTCATGAATAATAATTTCAAATAATTAATATGTAGGGAGAATAAATATGAATTAAACTAAAAAATAAAAATAAATTATCAACATTATATGTATTGATCTTGAGATCAATTTTAAAATTCTATAAATTTCTCTGTTTATGTCTCCAAAAAGAATAGATGAAGAAGGATTGGTTGTCAGTGCCTATTATTAGGGGGTGGATATATTAAAATGAATTTTTATATGAAAAGAATATAATAAAATAACTTAATGGTAATTCTCAAGCAGTTGTAAAAGAAATGTTACCACCCATAATAGTTTATAATGATTTCTCTAAATATTTTTTTAGGGATAGTATAGGTTTAAAATAAAAAAATTTGTAGGTATGGATAAAAAATATATAGATCAACCCACTACCATGTCTACGGTTGATAGAATATGTATTATGGAAGATGGTACCCCAATACTATCATAAATATTTTTGAAGAAGACCCAAAAATAGTATGCTCATTTTTTTTGTAAATTTTGGACAGTATATAATAGATACAATAAGGTTGTGGTTTTTCGGTTAATGTTCATACTACAACATGTTCAGTCATTGTGAATAAAAATTTTGGTACAATCCTTTTTTCTCTAAATTACAAAATAATCCTATATAAATGGTAATAAACTTAAAGAAGAATAAATGTGAATAAAAAATTAAGAATATTTCTACATCGAACAGATTTGATATACTTAAATACGTCTATGATAATTTGAATAAGAGTGGTCACAAAAGTGTTGAATACTCTTATAAGAATTAATCAAATACTAGTAAGAAGAAAACAACCAAAAAATTAAATAAAAGAGATATAGTCTTTGGAAGGAAATAAAACAATGTTTCAAACCAAAACACTTTGAATAATATCCGAAAGAAAAGGTAGGCCTTGGAAATCATCCAAAAGGATGACCTTGTTCAAGGAAAGTCCAATAATTTTAAGAGTTGTATTGCATCTAAAATAAATGTTTTAGAAATAAAATATAGATGAAATTAAACTAAAGATAAGTATTAAAAGGGAGAATAAGTATCCATATAAATATTCTGAATTTCATGAGAGGTTGTCAGCAAAACACAACTCTTATGATAAGAAAGAGCTATGTGTGAGGTGGAACACAATGAGACACACTCTTATAGGTTCCTTTATAATAATTATAGTACAGGGGAGTTCCAAAATAAGATAAAAGTGTTACCATGTGATATAAGTTCCATAAATACTCTTGGGAACAAAATTTTCACACACAAATAAATTGAATAAGTGGTGAGATCTATGCATCCAAATTCAATATCATATTTAAATAAATAATGTGTAATCATGAAGGCTAAATTTAATGGAGAAATAATATTGAGAAATCATTCTTAACTTTTTTTCACATTGAGGAGAAGGAAGATCCATCTTATTACCTTAACCTTTATGCATTGTCTTCGTTCTTAAAAAACAGTAATTGAAGGAGAATCATGATCTTAGGGGGGGTACTTGAGTAAGAGTGATGGTTTTCAATTATAAACATCATAGATAAAGATTTCACCATGTTTTGATTGATCTCTAAATTTTTTATTATGATATTTTAATATTTAAATAAGTGGAAGTGGTTTTTTATATCTAAGAGCATAGTGAAGAACATACCATACTGGTTTGATCATAAATTTTATAATTATAAAGAATATTTATTAATGATGATTGAACTTGATGAAGATATGGATATTGTTAGCTCTATCAAGCCACAAGTAGAAGATCCATATTGGTGTAGTCACAACATGAAACATCAGGTGATTCATATTTATAAATTATCATTAATTATTTATATCCAAAAGAGTGTCTCTTTTAGGTGGATACAAGTTAATAATATTGAATAATATTCTAAAATTATAATTTCATTTAAATATGATTATTCGAGAAAGTTCATGAAGAACATGTCATTGAATTGGTATATATATATTACTATCTCATACATATTAATATTAATAAAATCATAATATTAAGGGGGGAAATAATTTAATAAATAAATGGGAGGGTAACTTATAATAAGTACCAAGGATATCATTATTAATATTTATATTGAAATTATTTTAACATGTATATTGAAGTTAGTGCAGAAAATTCAGGTCGAAATATTTTATGAAAATTTGTATCGAAAGTGACATCTCAATGGGTATTATCAATTTTCTCAGCCTAAATAACATTTAGACAGGACTTGATGTCAGATTATGAGTTTTTTCATTTCATTGGGTATCATGTTCAATTGAAAATGGGAAATTTTTTATTTAAATCAAATCATATTATTTTCAACACTAAGCATGGAACATGTAGACTTATATTGACATTATTGACATAACATTACATAATAATGTATTGACACCATTTTCTAAAGAACTTTTTATTTTCTATAAATAAAAGGGAGAGAAATTGAAATTAATTATTTATTAGAAATAGGAAGATTATTAATAATTACATAACATATTATCACATCATTTAGAAGGTATTTCCAACAAATATTGAATGAGATATTATTTAACCCACTTTGTGTGAGTTTTAATTATTTTCAAGTAATTATTTCCAAGGCATGTAAATATGTTGATGAATATGATTCTTTTTAAAGAGAATATAAAATTCTCAAGTATTGTGTGATTTGAAATTAGGTAATCATTCGGAAGAAAATATTGGAAGTAGTGATTTTATGATTGGAGGAGTTATTTATTTTGTAAGAGTTAAAATATTAATCTATTATTCATGCCAAAATACATTTGAAAATTTGAGAATTCCCTGAAAAAGTATATTTTTTCATAAAGAATAAATGATGAATAATTTAATATAAGAAGGGAATTGTAATTATAAGAATAAAATTCTTATCAAACATACTTATGGGAGAAAAGATCACCAAATAGGATCCATTCTACATGGTTAGCCTAAGGTGTTAGGTCTTGCACATAAAAGAAGTATCCTACTCACCATGTGAAAAGATGAGAGTAAAATAACCTTCATGCAAGGTGTTAGAACATCAACAAGAGAGGACTCCAAGAGCGGACCTGTATACATTCATTTTTTATTGATGTGTGGTCTTGTATTATTAAGGGGGAAAAGGTTTAAATATTTTCTAATGTAGGATCATTACTTATTTTATTGTTAATTTTTTTAAAAAAATACACATATAATGGTTGTCATATCATAGAATCAATGATAATTTCCTAATCATATCAATCTTTTTCTACTTCAAAACCCACACAACATCAACTAGTTACTTATATAGAAGAAAACACCACATGATCATCATTTCCATCGATTAAAAGACATAGTTAACCACAAGTGAAGAACAGGAGATTCTGTAAAATAAATATTTATTGAGGTGTCAACACAGGTCTTCCATGAAGTCATTTGTTAGAGATATATGACCATGAAAACATGGATCTTATAAGAGGATCTTGTACAAAACATATATTCTCATGGCCATAAGTACAAAACATTTGTGAATAAATGAATCAATAATATATCTTCTATTATATGAAAGGGTATTCTATTGGTATGATCTTCCATGTGATCATCAACTATGAATGTATATTTCATGAATAAATTATTTTATGTAGATGAGCTTCCATGATACCTCCAGATATATTATGTGGGGATGAACTTATATATATATTTCATGTACATCAAGGACCTTTCATGGAAATTTTGATCTTTGATGTGAGGTTGAGGATATTATGTGTGTATAGTTAATGTTTCATCACATGATAAATAGAAATTTTGAATCTATAGATGTTCGAATGAAAATGAGTTTAGAAACATTTTCTTGAAAGAAGATAGATAAAAGCGTACATGTGAGTGATTGGTATGTAGTATTTTACCAAAGATATAAAATGAGATAGATTGAATCTCTATAAAAAATTGATGTTGAAAAAAGAATGCAATATTTTCACATGCACAAATATAAATAGAGCATAACAGAAAAACACATGGAAACCAGGTATATATCAAGCTCTCGATCTCCCATCCAAACCATATACCAATATTTTTTAAGATAGAATCATGTTTCAGGTGACATTTATGCAATTCTAATGCATATAAAATCATTAAATAGATAATTTTTGAAACATACAGGTTTTTGGAATAAAATAGAGTAATCCCTTGAATGTGGTATCCACACATAAGTTTTAATAATATAAGAATAATTGTGAATTTGGGGTTAATTATTGATTATTTCATCGGTATTTTTATTCAATGTGATGAATGGAAAATAATACCTAACTTCGTTAGAAATGTGAATTATTTAATTTTAGGTCATGTGTTCATTGTTTAAAAACAAATATCTTGATAATATATTCATTATTCAGGAATTTTTAAAGGAACAACATGCATATGATTCTATATAAAAAATAAAGTTTTTATGATATGCATGTATAAATATTTACATGAAACTATAAATGCATGGGATAATCCTATGTGAATGAAGATGACGAATTTGAGAATAAAGGGTGAAAATCGTGTTAGTTATTCATAAGCGGTAACCGATAAATTTAAATATATGAGGTCATTATGTGGAAAATTTACAAGGGAGATAATTGTGGATATAGTGGAAGATAATAATCATGTCTCCAAAATGATTTCAATTACCCTAAAACTTAGTAATTCAAATTATTTATTTATGTGATCTTTAAATACATAAATAAATATGAGAGCGAAAATAATTAAGTAGCACTACAATTATTATTAATATATATATAATAGTTTGTTAAAAAAATTATGAAAGATCTGATATAGAAACTAAAGTTAAAAATTTTATTGGTACCAAATAATATAAAATCATGATATGGATCTATTCATTTATATACATTTAGAAGAGTTTATGATTTGAGAAGAGATACAGTACAGTCATTTTTTCATTGAATAAGAGATAGGTAAGAGAGAAGAAGAGAAGAGAGTGTTATGAATATCAATTCCCATTTTATAAGAATAATAATAAGAATAGGGGATTGAAATAGAAGAGTTCGTTGTCTAGTATAAGAATATTTTTCTAATTTGGATATGATGCTAACAATAATAACAATGCTCTTTATAGTGAAGTTGGAATAGATAAATATGTGGTTGTGATATGTTTAAGAGAAGAAGAAGAGTGGGAATAAGATTTTGAACAATGTTGTGCATTGAGGATATAATGAAAAGGAGTTTTTGCATGTTTTGGTGCAAACAACAATAGAAGGAGGAGGAAGGGGAGGAGGAGAGAATAGTAGAACTGCAATAATCAATAGATGTCCCATTAGTTGGAGGAATTTATTGATGTTGGAAAGAGATTGAATAGGTTTAAGACTCTATATATTGTAATTATAAAGACCTAAAAAGAGAATAAATTGAACTAGGTTATCACCAGTCTTTGAATTCAGTATTTCCATATGTTCACCCTCCTAAAGTGTATAGAAACACACTTCAGCTAAGGATTGTTTCCAGAAAAACCCATTGTAACTGTTACCTCATTATATTAAATAGTCAATGTATTGTTCACCATAATACACATTAATGTATATATACTCTTATTTAATAGTTAACCATATAAAATCATCAGGGTACATCCTTTACATTTTTCCATGTACTTCCATATGAAAGTCAAGAGAGAACAAGAGAACCATGATCGTAACAGGTCTAATAGTTAAAGGGATAAAAACTATATATTATATTGAAATTACTAAACACTAATTAATCCCATTCCTCTGTATTGAGCATATATCAAAGTGATCCCAATAATTTTTCTTTTTATAACATATCAAATTTATCAAAATAACTACTCTCTTTCTATTAAAATCAAATTTTTTTGTTTTATTCCATCACTTTATTCCTTTTCCAAAAAACCTATTAATTTTATATAATTTATTTAATAAAATCAGATATTGATCCAACGATTGATTTTGAAATCATTATTCTCAATGCTCAATTATTATTCCATGTGTTGATATAATTAATTCATTAAAAACAATGTCAAATTATTGAATTCTTGATCCAAAACGTCCTATTAAAATTTAAGACAATTTTTTACTTAACTATTGTTGTCCTATTAACAACAAAGTTTTCACTACCTAATCAAGGTTATACCTAAACTAGACGTAAGATATTGCTCATGGTAAGACCTGAAGGGTATTCTTTATTCCCAAGAGCTAATGAAAAGTGTATAGCCATCAAGAACTACCTTTGGGATTGACTTTTATCTATAATGAACCAAACAATAAATATATTAAATATATATAATTAATAAAACATGATAGTATAAATTCAAATAGTGGATTATGAATATTACTACGCAATATAGGTTCCAACCGAAAACAAGTGAACAAAAGTAGTTGAGACCAAAAACAACCCATCTTCATGTGATATGAGCACCAAAATCCAACAATGTTAACACAAAACTCCCACTCCCCCCTAAAAAGGATACCCACACTCTCTATAAGGCACCTTGACAAAACCTTTTTCAAATAAAACAAGATCTATATACACCTAAAGGTATTTTCGAGGTTTTATAAAAACAATCTTAATAGGACTCCACAAAGTGTTTCATAAGAAGTTATTAATAAATAAACAAATTATTATTCTTTAAATAAAATAAAATCATGAAATATGGTTTTTAATATTTAAAGCATAACATGGAAATTTACCCATTTATAAGTGTTTACAAAATATTAAAAAACCAGTTTTTAAAATCATGCATAAAAGAAATATTTCATAATTAAAATGGTATAAACTGAATCATATTGTATATTTGGTCTATATTATAACGGGAAATCACACATTACTTAACTAATGATGATGTGCGCATTAATCACATGAACAAAGGTCCTAGGTATTAGAGAACACTCTAATAAGAGGACCCCATTTCATAAAAAAATTAGTTAGATATGTAACTTAAATCAATGTTAGGAATCCAAATAGTATCCAAGCATGGGTTTCCAAATTATATCCCCATCTTAAGTACCTTGGGTTTTCGTTTTTCATATCCCTTACATGGAGGATTTAAATTTAAAAAAATTCCAACATGTGGAGGCTTTTAATTTCATAGTTCAATTAATTTTAGGGAATATCACACACACCACAATTCATATTTTTGTATTTTCAAATGACACTTTTAATGGGTAAGTGTTAACCTAATACAACTCCAAACACAGATAGTCTAACAAAAAATCAAAAACCAAATCATGCCCATTCCCAAGTCTGAACAACCTCTAGATACCAAAATTAAAATTGCAATAATCAAAAAACATCATCACTAGTCACGATCAATTCACACCTTAGCTGATCACATAACTACAAACCATCATCAACATCACAGTAACGTTATCATCTCAATTTGCGTCCAAAGATAATAGCAACACAAAACAAGAAGACCTCAAAACCAAGGCAAGAAAAAATAGAAAGGAACGGTAAAAATATGAACTTAGAAAGTGAGCCTCCTCAAGAATCCATTTTAAGGTGCCCTTCAACATCATCCTCGAGCAACAAAATTCCAGTGACCATCCACCAGAACCCTCCAACAATCCATGGAATGGAACTCCCAAAATATGAAAGAAATACTCAATGAAGACTAGTGAAATGTCGGGGAAAATTTTATTGAAGCAGATCATGGAAATACGACCATTCTTTCTTCACAAAAAATTCTCCATGCTCAAACTTTCCACACCACCGATTCAGCCATTTTCCATCGCCTTATTTCCACAAAAACTAGATTCTCATCGCCTGAATCACCAGGAACCCACAACCACAACACACCACAACACACCACAAACCCAAAAACTCCTACAAACCATCACACCTAACTGACCTAGAAGGGGGTAGTTGTCCTGGAGGCCAGATAGGGGTAACCAGAGTGACTCTCACAACAATATATTGAGTAAGAACCATTGCGTCGAAACTAGAACACTAAAAAAACACCCCAATAAAGCCGAAATTCAGGAAAAAACGACAAGAAAAAAGGAAAAAGAAATTGTAATGGAACCTAGAAGGAGGACAATAAGATGAGGGGATTAAAACCTAGATAGATCAACAAGAAATAAGAAACAGGGGCCAAAGCACTAAAAAAGGGGATGTGTCATAGAGAAATCCAGAACTACCTATCCTCAAAACCCAAAACCTTAGAGGCTCCATCGTTCCAGATCTAACCTGAAAAAAAAAAGGTGGAGCTTAAGGTCAGAATGCAGAGGAGCCAGTCTGGATGAAATCCAAAGGAATGAAACACAAAATACATGAAAATAAAAAATTATTCAATAATACAAAGATTAATAGATAATAAAAGAAACCATTTACCATGAAAATTCCTAAAGAAATGAATGCATCTCTATGTAGATGTCATCTCTACCTTTCCTTCATATTATGGATCTATAAAAACCCTATGGATCATGACACAACACATAGATCTGAAAATAACATCCTTGATATATGATTTATTTTAATAATAATAGAGGAGATCTAGAAAATGGATGAATAACAATAATTAAAATACTCTTACTTGAGTATCCTAGATCTAATGCCTCTAAATCTGTATAAATTTCTTTCAAAAAGGATTTGAATCCGCAATATATCCAAGAGGAATTCCCAGGGTCAAGATACTAAGATGTATGAGGAATAATTGTTTTAATATTAGTTGTTTCATGGTTTAAAAATAATTTTCAGATTAATTTATTTTCATCACATGGTTTGGACGCAACATTCGATAAAGCATTTCCTAACCATGCACCTAGTTTTGTACACTTGAGAGGCTACATTGTTTGTTAATGAGATTTGAATAATCATACACCAATTATATAAAACTTTATTGGTAAGAACTCCATAATCCTACATGAAAAATTTGGGTTCAAAATCCATTGGGAACAGCGTACTGTAGTAGTGTTGTAGAGTACTATAGCAGCAGCGACCTATAGCAACTGTGGGAACTATAGCGGTGGCAGGGCACTGTAGCGGCGAGGGGGGGAAATGTAGTAGTAGTGGGTACTGTATGAAACGGTAGTAGTACTATTCATAGAATGGTCCTTGGGCCAAAAATTTGGGCCTACGGGCTATGTAATTGGCTAATTGTCCAATGGGATTTTGGGATATGAAATGGGTCTCCCCCCACCGAGTTATAAGAGGTATTTTCTTTACTTTAATAATAAAAATGAGGCTCTAGACCCATCCTTTAAAAAAAATATAAAATTCCATTTTATAACCCACCAAAATACACACGGTTTCTATATTCATGTTAAAACCATGCATAGGAATAGAAAACTCTAATATCTCCCAGAAATCACCCAAAACAAACATAGAAAGGTCTGAAATGAATAATGGTAAAAAAATAAATATATATTCCAGAAATTTAAATTAGAATTTGAAAATAATAAAATTTATTATATCCTGATTTCCTCTTTATGTACTATTATTATAGTATATAACTTCTATTTATAGTGTGATATATGGTCTATTTAGATCCAAAAAACTTATATTTCTACTTTGAAATAACTAAAAAAACCAACATTATAAAACCATGTCATAATCTCTTGTCTAACCAATAATATGGTGTGATGTTTATGCTTCCTGACACTATCACCTAAGACATTAAAAACTATTATATAATCAAACAATCATGATTTTTATGTTGAAACATATTTTCCTTCTTCACAGAATAATTCCCAATCAAGAATCCAATTAAAAAAATTCATAAAATACACATAATATCACTTTTATAGTTCCTCCAAAAATCATGAAATGTTATCCAAAATATTATAAAATATATTTTTATTTTAATTACATTGTAGTATGAAACTATTATTAATGTATCTAGTCATATTTCCCTTAATGAAATCAATTTTTTTCTTTCTTCAAAATATGCATTCTCCACAGCACAACCTCTATATGAAAATGAATTCCATAGCAGCAAAAAAATAATTTCAGTGTGACTCATGTAATGTGGAATGATTCCTCTAATAAAAAATATTCATGTCCCACAACTATTTCTCCTATATTCACATTGGGATGTGGATTCATCCTAAAATCCTTTATAAACCATTTTTTAATGTACCATAACATCTATTAGGGTTTTATTTCTATCTTCACAACATAGAACTTTATAATTATTTAATTCTCGTCCTTAATTAATATTTGTTGTTTAATCCCATGTAGCTTCCAATGTTCATAATTTTTCTGATGAGAGATCTCTTGGGGTTATGGTTTATTCCTTCATGGCACATAAATCCCTTAAAATTCATATTTATCTTATATATGATCTATTTTATCTCACAAAGTTCCTATGGAATTCAATGATTAATCTACCATGAGGCATCATATGGTGTGGTTAAGACTTCTATGGTGTATCTATACCACCATTTCCTCTATTTTATTAATATTTAATTACTAACACGGTGTAATAAATACTCTTTTGGCATGGCCTCTCTATCTTCTCCTGAGTGAATCTTATATAGCATGTATTTTAATCTCATGTGAGACTATATTGTAGAGTGGTTAATTTTATTATGGTGTGATCTTATTTCTTCATGAAATGACTTCCAACCTTTAAAAATCATTTCCAAGCATTGTCATGCGTCATCCAATACCTCAATTTAATATAATAAACAATTTTATACACGCCATTAATTATATAATAATTCTATATTTACCATTAAAATTCATCAAAACAAATATTAACATAGTCTACTTTATCCTTCCTTAAATGATTCTAACAACATTCAATAAACAAATTCAATATTTTGACACAGCTGTTTGATCATCTTGCAGACTCTCGATGAACTTATTATTAACATGAGTATAAAAATATTATCAATCCATTTTAAACCCAAATTTTGGTTGGATAATAAAAAATAAAATGAAGATATAAAATTAGTATATTTATTCATATTAAATTCCACTAAAACTTTTACACCACCATACTTTATGATTATAATGATCAATAACAAATTTAATACCAAGAACCCCTTTGGTTCCAACACAGATGTAATAAATGGCATGGATTAATCATTAAATTATTGTAAAAAATAAATAATTTATTTCAATTCTTGAATTGATGTATGTTTATTAGATTTTATCATATCTATTCTTAATATTTAGTGTTTATGGGTTGGGTTATGTCAAGGATAGATTGTATTGACGGTATATTGAACTTGATAAATAATTTAAGATGGTGTAGATGGTATTGACTCTAGTGGGATATTTCACAACTTTAAAACCGATATATACTGTTTATGTAATCAAAGAGAGGATCTATGAACATTATTTATATAATTACGGGTTGTTTATGTTCTATATTACTCCACTAGTAATTAATATAAAATTAATCAAAATTAGGATTTTTACAAGTTCTAGACTAGAAGGTTTACCTCTATGTGTTCTTTTGTACATCATTCAATCATATTTAGTTATTACCCATCTAGACTAGAATGTTTACCTCTATGTGTTCTCTTGTATGGTGATTGTTTGATTTCATTTTAAGGTTTTCTGATTTGTTCAAAAGGAGGGCAGTGACGTTTTTTTAGAAGTTTTGGTCTCGATTGGTCATGGATCAAAGAATTTTGCAGATGTTTCTTTCGATTTTTTTGATTTTTTTCGGTGTAATTTAGTGATTGTTCTGGTCTGATTTTTTACAGCGACACAATGGTGTTCTCCGGATTGTTTTGGTTGTCTGGTTTTATGGTGGTGATGTTGAAATCAGGTGGGTGGACATCGCTGGTGATCGGATGGTGACGATGACGATGATATTGTGTGGTGATAGGATGGGACGACGACAGTGGGTCAGAACGGTGACAACGCTGGTGTAGACTCATGATGGCGCTGGTTTGGTGATGTGATTGCAGCAGCATCTTTTGATTTTTGAATTTTGCAATTTCATATCTGTGTTTGGCTCCCGCTCGCTATGTTCTGGTTATCGCTCACCCCTAAAAAGCGTCTTTTTGAAAATAAAAATTAATTTTCTGCTGAATGATGAGTAACTATGAGATTATCAATTCTAATTTGGATCCAATAGATTGGTAAAGTACCTAGAGTTCACTCCACTATTTTTATTTTCTCTTTTTCCTCTAATAGCGACCCTTGTCTGTTAAACCTCCCCTATAATATTTTGACTCTATATTTTCACAAATATTTATGTATGTATTTTTTATGGTATTCCAAATTCTCAAAATGTGTTTTAGGTGTTTTGGTAGTTTGACCATGTTAAATGTGTTAGATTGATCATGATCTTTATTGGGTGTTTCTTATTTTCTGAATTTCCCTTGGAGGAATGTATAATTTTTATGATATTTTTTATTAACTGCCTAGGATAACACATTATAATCAAATGTGAGGGTTTCCAAAATGTTATATTCTATAAATTCATAGTTAGGTTAATGTATGATTTCCATGTTGATTTTACTAATTGTTAATGTAAATACCAAGACCCTAGTATCCTGGAGATGGTAGTTTATTTATTACATTGGAATAAGATACAAGGAATCACATCCCAAATGACCAAAAAGTTTATTAGTCTTGGAAAACTGGATACATACATGAAATTAAAATTATATTTAAAAAATAAAAAAAATAAACTATTTTCACTAAGAACACCATTATAACCATAGAAAAACCCAGAATAATCAATCATAAAACACTTCCTAGTATCATAGTAAGATAAAAAGATAAGAAATGGGTGTGGTCAAATGCTCAGTAAGTGTTAAGTACAGCCTATTATTTGAGAATAAATAGTATTACTCAACATTTGAAGTTAAAAAACTGAAAAAATGACATTTAATTAGTATCTTATATACCATATGAAGATAATGAATAATAATTATTAAAGTATAAATTATTGAGAACAAATTTCATTGAATCAATAACTTCAACATTATTTAAATCCATGGATAATATCATAGTGAAAATACAAGAGATAATAATTACAGAAATATTAATGAAGTAAATACTTAATTATTAGAAATAATATTTCCTATGAACATAATTCAATTATATTCAATCCCTTTCACAACTCAGTTTAATCATTATAGGTAAATATTAATTTAATTTGGCCAACTTATTCACCTCATGAGACTATCGATGCATCGAGAGAATTTTCAATATATAATATCCACCCATTATTTTATGTATAAATAATTCCTCACATATCTAATAATAAATTTAATTCACAAAAATATGCCTTTTCATCAATTATCTATATTGAGTAAAAGATTCATAATTAACATCTTTCCCCAGTTAATCAAATAACATTCAAAGTAAACACTATATGTAAAAATGGTATACGGTTTAAGAAATAACCATATCCACCATACAAGAAATATGGTTATTTAATAGAAATTAAATTTTCAATGAATTATTATAAAAAATAAATCAAAGTTAAATCACATACACTATATATATTAAATTAGTTGCAAAATATTATAATATTACTCAATAAAGTGAAATTGAGATGAATTCCCTTACAAATATCATACCATTGAAGTGGGAATTAATAAAATGAATAGATTATGTGTATTTGATATAAATACACATAAAACAAGTGTAAATAAAATATAGGATAATAAAAATTAATTTAACACATAATCATATCATGACATAATCAAATAAGTATAAGATTAACTCATTGAAAGGAAATTGAGTTATGAAATCCCTTACATCATGCTTCCCTTTAGTTATGTATAATTTAACTTCATATATAATGATTTAAAGAATGTTATTAATTTATTCCATAACCATATTAATATCTAAAATACCTTATATAATCCTTTTATGACATATTAACACTATTTTATTAATAATATATCATCATTTTTATTATTACGGGTGTTAATTTCCTTGTTTTCTAATGCATGTTCTTCGATGAATGTCTAGAATATTTGGCATAAGATATAGATAAATAATATTAAAAATTACATTAATGTTATAAATATAATATTTAATTATTAGATATAGTTTTAGAGCTATTATTTAATGATGAACATGGAAAATTAATTGTATTGTATTGTGAAGATGGTAGGTCATACGTACACACGTGAAACAATATCATTCCATTAACGAGTGAAATGGTATGGAAGTAGATGATATATTAATTATACATAAATAATATTATTTATTATCTATCATATTATCCTTTCCATTAATATAACCATCCAACTAAAGTGGTGATGAAAAATTAATTACATAGCCATGTGGAGATGGTAAGTCGTACATACGCATGTGTGGTGATTCTATTTTTCAAAGGATGGATAAAAAGTGTAATAAGGTTTCCCCATAATCATAATAACATATAATTATATAGATGATACTATAGTTATTATTTAATGACTGAAACAACACATGAATAATAATTTGAAGATTAAATGAACTTAAAAGAGTCGGTAAAGATGATTGTATATTTTTCAGCAAACTTCCTTTAGAGATCTTATTAAGGACACTAGGGTTTGTATTTTAAAAGTACCAAAACATATAAAACATGGATAAGGATGTTGATAATATAAAATTTAAATGTTTCTATGATCTATATGACTCAATATGGTGTAAATAAGTGATACAAGAGGTGCCCTTTTATAATTCACGTGAGGGGAACTTTATGGGATTTCTCAAAAGACTAAGTTATAATTAATTAATTTATCATTCCAAATGTCTCAAAATGTCAAGATATTAAAAGTTAATATAGTATATGGTTTTAATCTTATTATCCAATAAAATTTATACTAGTGAGGTTCCATTTTAAATATTATAGTTTTTTATTAACCCATTGGTTAGTTATTTTTTACCTTAATCGTGGTATCCATTTTTTTAATATAAAAGGGTTAATAATGTTACTATTAATGAAAAAATGACTCGAAAATGTAAATTTATTACATTTTAAAAAATATGACATTCACATGTATGAATATCATATTTTTATGAATTTTTAATATGTTAATAAAATATTATTCTGTTAAATTATCATTAATGTCGATTTTTAACACTTCATTTTATTTGACTTCAAATACTAAAAAAAGTGAGAATTAAAATATAATTATTTAAAAACTATATAATATTTCATATATATCTATAAATTTCATTTCACATATCAAATCATTCAAATTTTATCAAAATTAATATTTTGAAATCATTTATTTTATTTTTCTGTTAATTGAATAAATATTCTATTAGCATTTCACAATTATTTAAGGTAACTATATAATTTTAAAAAATTAAATATATATATATATATATTAAAAATAATTTAATTATTATAAAATTATGTGTTTAATTTTTTTATATCTTGAATTTTTGTTATGTGGATGGACAAATGATTTTATATCCAAAAGATTGGGGTCAATCCCCTTTATTAAAAAAAAGAAAAAGTCAGGAAAACCTTTTTAATGGGAGAGGCCAAAACAATTACATGCTATTAAAGTCAGAGGAATCAATCCACTACAAAACCCAGTCTATAGACCATTACAATGGCCTAGAGGCCCATAGGGAAAAAAGAAACTAATTCTAGAAAAAAAACCCTAGAATCACTATCGTCACAAACCGCTGTCACAAGCACCGACGCGTCGCCAGCTGTGGGAGGCCCACTGTTAATCTTGACCTTCAACCGCACCCGAACAAGGGTCACTAGAATTATTACCAGATCTAGAAAAAGAACCAGATATGGACCAGATTATCACCCGCATCCTTCACTGGTGCCCGCTTACGTCATCGCCAACTGCGACTCCCAACACGAGACTAGTTCTTCATCAGAATGTCGTGAGCTCGAGGGATCAATGATCCAAGAAGAAATTCAAACCACATATCTGGATATAACGATAGTATCAGCACGATATACTCAATTTCAGAGGAACTGATGGTCTTGGAGTCATCTCCAAACCCTCATCGACATGCGACATCCTTAGGACCCCGTCCGAAACGCAGCTGCTCGACTGAAGCGAACCCGTCGAACAAAACGCCGACCCAGAACGCCCCACTGCACGAACTGAACATCTATAGTCCACCAGAGCCTCACGCCTTTCAACCTCAAACGAAGAAGCACCAAAGTCACGCCAGATCCACAGAGCCGCCGAGAAAAACCCTAGCAGACCTAGGGAGCTCTCGGCTGAAGCCGAGATCCCTCAACAAATGATATTAAATACAAAGATAGTAACATTATATAAATATATTTGATTGGATAATATATAAGTCATTTTCATGGAAAAGTGTTGATTAAATAAATATAATTCAATCCTTAGGTGATAATGGTAGAATAATATTAAAAAAATAACATTTGGGATGAATAATTATGACCTTATCACTTATATTTTAGCTAAATTATTCTGATTTACCTGTTACCGTGTTGATAAATTATACCACAATTTCAATTAATTTTTACCAAAAGTTAAAGGTAACTATTTATTAAAAGTGTAACTCATGATTCAAAATATAGAACCCATTTTTCAAAACTCAAAACATAAAATTTTTAGAGTTTAATTTAAAATTAATCCCACAAAATGCAATGTAAAACATTTTTTTATGAAAAATGCATTTTAAAACATAAAAATGTACTTATGCCAAAATAAGGCATAAGGATTATTAAAATGAAAGAAATTATATTATTTATAAATAGTTATTTATTATGTTACATTGGGAAAAAAATAAAATCATTATTATACTTCTAGTGTAAATAAATTCACATTTTAAAAAAAATCAATGTCTTTCACTATTCACTGGAAAATCAATATTTTCAAAAAATTCCAAAAAATTCACAAAAATAAAATTTTAATATGATGATTTTAAAATTATATTATTTTTATAATATAAATTTTTTATAATTTCTAGAAATTAATTATAATATTTACTCATAGAAGGGAAGAAATTCATTTTTAAATAATATGTCTTTTTTGAAGAATAAAATTATTTTACTAAAAAATGAGAAAGATTATCACAAAGAATTAATTAATAAATTAATATTGATTTGGAAAATTATATATTTCATAATTTATTTAATACAAGTAATTTATTCCAATATAATTTCTAGGTTATAAGGATCACATAATAATATTTCATTATTCTATTAAGGTGGGTGTTGCATTCAGCGTAAGCTATCAAAGAGATTAAATTTATTTAAAATGTGATATAATGAAAAATATTGTGGTGTTATTGTAAAATTATTTAAGGTGGGTTCCTTCAAATTCACCTCATGGTATCAAAAAAAATATAGAATAAATTTTATTAATTTT
This sequence comes from Viscum album, assembly GCA_963277665.1. Taxonomy (NCBI): domain Eukaryota; kingdom Viridiplantae; phylum Streptophyta; class Magnoliopsida; order Santalales; family Viscaceae; genus Viscum; species Viscum album. Next base: position 1,040,022,967 of record OY728146.1, read on the forward strand.
CAATGGATCATTGAGAAGGGTCTTAAATATATTTTATTCATTATATAAGAATTTAATTTTTTATGAGTTTTATAATAAATTTCCTTTGATATTTTTTTGATTTGAAATTGGTATATTAATTAATTTAAAATGGATTTCATTATATTTAATTAAAATTAAATTCTTTTTACATTAATTCTATAGTTAGATTATACATTTAATTTTATGAGACACATTATAGAGGTTATCTAATGTTCTAGATACATTGATCAAGGGTTGATCGTGCATATAGGCATGTTATGTAAACAATTGTATTGTAATTTTATAATTATGATTATTTTACTACTTTTTGTTTATTATTTCTATAAATTTTTTACTATTGAGTATAATATGATTGTATAATGTTGAATCATATGGTTTTTATGGAATTAATCGTGGTGTTATATTGATTTTTACTATTTGATATAAAAGAATATGTGACTATATATATATCATTTGATTCCAAATTTCAAAGACAGGGAGTTATATCTTTTTCTAGGACATAGATAGGTTGATCAAGTTTTATTATCACCAATACCATAAGTCAATGTTATTAGATTTTATGTTAATTGAGGATTTAGAGTCAAAGTCATGGATTTTAGTTATTTTATTAAATTAGAGGATTAAATAAATAATCTATAGAAACAACTCAGGACTTGGGTTTAAAGAAATTTTTTTATGTTTACAGGTACCAATGAACATAATTCTAATTATATATCTCTAGGTAAATACCCATGAATTATGGAAGAATTTAGTTCTCTTCCAAGTTGGGAACTAATAAATTTTGATTTTATTATACTTTTAAGATACTTATCTTGATGATAAATTGAATCCTTTTCAATGATTTTTAAATATGTATGGGAATAGGTGTCACTGTGGATGATTTTTTTTAGTTTCATTAAAAGGTTTACTTTTTTTATTTTTTTATTTTTTATTTGTTATAATTTTCAATATTTGTAGTTAGTTTTCCATGCGGGGTGTCATGAAATTAATGTAGCATTACATATTAGAAATATTGGAACACGTATCCGCTTCTTAAAAATAATAATATTCAATTGATATCATATAAAAAATCTTATATAATATTACATAATTACTCCCAATATGTTGATTTCATGTGTTTAGGACCTTTTTTCCCTCAAAATTGAATTTCCAATAGGCCATAGTCATGGTAGCCTGGGTTTTAGGATGATTCATTAATAGTACTAAATTTTATTTAAAATATTATGTCTTATTCAATACTTAATTTAGTTATTTTTAGTTAAAAATATAAATGAACTTTATGAAATTTATTAATTAAAATATTCATATACATTTGTGATTTTTAAGTAACTTGATTATAATAATCTAATTAATTTTTTTATCATCTAAATATTAAAAAATTAAATTCTTAATTGAGGTCTAGAATATTTTATTTTTATTTTAGGCTGAAAAAAATGGTTTATATATTATTTTAAGATAACGGGATAAAGAGGTGGTCGATAGAGAACCATGTGAAATTGACCATGTAGGACAATTCAAGTGATCGTGGAGTTCAATATTATGTAATATGTAGTCAACCATATAGAATATATGAGTAAATTGTAAATCCACATTTATTAATATTATAATTAAGAAAAATCTTAAAATTATACCCAAGTCATCATGCTAATAGACAAAAGTTTTTGAGACCAACAAGGCCTGGTCAAACATGCATAAGGGAATAATTCACCTTACAGATCACTAAAATTGATCATTTAGTGTAAACCAAAACCATTTTAATTAAAAACATGATTATATATTTTATAGGGACATAGTATTCATCTTAGATGAAATATTTACAATAATAATATGCTTTTTCTAAATGTTTTACAATCTTCTATAGTTAACCTATCAATAAATAAGGGAGGAGATGGAAGTTGATTTTCATGTCCATTGGGCATAAAATCACCAATAATTTCATGGATATCATACTATATGATAATTATTTCACTATTATAATGAAACCATGTATTTGTATCAACGGGATTGATGTCACTAATGGGAAAATTATGATTATATCACAACATCACCAAAAATATATATTTTATATTGTTTAAAAATAGTTTAGTTGAAGATAATATTTTGGGGTGAAATGAAGAATCACTACATTTAGGATATTTGTATGCGTTATATAAAACATGGAAATGGTATGTAATAATCACCACATATAGTTTTAAATTGAAGAGAATAACTATATAACTAAATATTAATCATACTTCTATTTAAGTAATAAGTAATAAAGTAGGGAGGAGGACTGTAATAGATGTTGAAAGAAAAATATAATCTATATTATTTGATATTTATGCCATTGTTATTAGAGATAATGATCTAAGAGTTATCCATCTGAATTTATGTGACTGAGTGTAAATTTAGTAAATAACTTTACTAATGAAAAGTTAATGTATATTTATACCAAAAACAAAATAATTATTGATAATTACATTGGTTTGAAACATTCATTAGAAAAAACTGCAAAGAGATTAGTGTAGCATAAAAGTAGTGTAATTTAGGAATACTATGTAAAAAAATAAATTTGGGTAAATAGGTAAATGGAAAAAAGAAGATTCATCAACAAGGAAATACAACTGGAAATCTGTTTTGAACTATCCAAATAATTTTTATTTATTTAAACCATTTTCACTTAAAAACATAAATAGAGAATAATGATATTATATAACAAGTGTTTAAATGTTACTTCTTACATATACTATAATATTAATTATATAATATCATGGGAAGAGTATCTAAACTTAGTCGTTTTCGATGAATTGACAACATGGAATTAATATCACTACTGGAAAACTAACCTTTACCAACGGTTTGGAACCGTTGGTATAGGCCTCCAAACCGTTGGTATAGCCTATACCAATGGTTTGGAGAACCGTAGCCAAGTAAGCCATTGGGATAGGTCTATACCAACGGTTTTCCAAAAACCGTTGGTATAGGTAATATGAAATCTATACCAACAGTAATGGAACCGTTGGTATATAAATTCCAAAAATAAAACATCTGCTGGGATTTGATCCCAGGACCCATCGTTTATAATCGAACGACTTAACCACTAAGCTAAAATCACTTTTGTAAACATAATTTCATAAATATATATATGTATTATCATAATTATTTAAAATTTTGATTTATATAATGTTCTCGGTTAGTAGATTTGGAAAAAAATTAAAGAACCTATCCCAATGGTTTTCAAAACCGTTGGGATAGCCCTTTCACAACGGTTTTCAAAACCGTTGGGATAGGTTTGGGTGGGTTGAATTTATTTAAGCCGAAGTTTGAATTTTTGGGTGGTTTTTCCCAACGGTTTTGGTGAACCGTTGGGAAAGAGGCTCAAAACACACCCTTTCCCAACGGTTTTGGTGAACCGTTGGGAAAGAGGCTCAAAACACACCCTTTCCCAACGGTTTTGGTGAACCATTGGGAAAGAGGCTCAGAACACACCCTTTCCCAACGGTTTGGCATAAACCGTTGGGAAAGAGTGACCCTTTCCCAACGGTTTGCCAAACCGTTGGGAAAGGTGGGGAAATCTATGGATTTCCCAACGGTTTTGGTGAACCGTTGGGAAATGGTAGCTATACCAACGGTTTTTACAAACCGTTGGTATAGAAGTGTTGGGAAAGATCATCTTTCTAGTAGTGTATAGACTTATTAAGAACATAATAAATCATTATATAAGACTCAAACAATGATTTGATAGAAAATTTAGTATTAAATATGGGATTCAAAGTCTCAAATGAATTTAATTGTAATTAATATAGATCCTAAATTATAATTATATACTTAAACGGACATATAATAATAGATAATGGATCTAGAAAACATCATTATAATGGTGGAGAATTTTTATTCTCACATTTCTATTTTTATTATTCATGGGGACATGAATGAATAATTTCCACTGAGAGGATTTTAGTGATGTTTTTAGATTTAAATATTTCTATTAATTAAGGAATAGATTTTTATTTATTTTTATTTTTATTTATTAATGTTTTTATGTCTTGAGAACTAGTCATTGATCCTTAGAGGTGAGTGATAAACTAATAGATGAATTTCATCCAAAACACTAGAGCACAAAACATTTTAATCCTTGGGGAAAAGGTTACTGAGATTATGGAAGTAATAATGAAATCATATATAAATATATTTTAACAATGATCTTGAGAATCACTTGTAAACCTTTCGGTAATTTGGGAATCAAGAGTAATATTTCAATTGAATTTATGGATATATAGGTAAATAATTTTTTTAATTCCATATACACAAATCAATTAATCTATTGTATGAAATCAATGATATTATATGAAAACCCTCACTTTTGATCATTTAATTTCTAAAAATCACTTTCATATTTATCTTTCTCATTTTCGAAAATTCCATTTCAAAGTGAATCATAAATAATAACGATATTTATTCCAACAAATTAACACAATATAGAAACCCCATTTTATTTTTAATTTGTTCTACATAAAAAGTTTGTTTAATTCACAATGGTTTTACTTAGAGAATATGGCTCAGTAATCATGAGTAATATATTACAATAGACCCTCTATAATCTTTATAAATAATATATATATATATAATAATTAATGGAATCATTTTTAGCGATAGGAATGTATTAAATCATTGATTTAATTTTATAAATATTAAATTAAAAATTTATAAAAAAATATTAAAAAATTGTTTATGACATATATATTTATACACTTGGATTTAATTTTTAATATTATCATCATTGGTAACATTTTATGAGATATAATTACACTCATACAAGATATAGAGATATTTTTTACCAAATTCTTGTTAGGACTTTAGAAAGCATAGAGGAATAAAATCAGTTTTGGATGAAATAAATTATTGGAATTTTATAATACCTTGATTCAATTGTATAAATTAAAGAACAATTGTCTATATGGTTGAGAGATGTTAAACTACCATGTTTAACTACAAATCCATCATGTATTAGATTAATCCCCAATACATGAAATTATCATTTAAAAAATCACTATTTTAAGTATTTCCAAAAATTTAATGGGATTCCTATAAATGATGCTTTATCATCCATTAAAGAATTCCTGGACACTATGTAGTATTTTTCAGAATGTGAAATTTCTAATGTTGAACTAATATTGAGATATTTTTCATATTATTAGAAATATAAAATTATATATTGGATATTACAATGAGAGTATAAAATATTTAAGTCTTAGGAAGAGATGTGAATGAATATATTATAATAAGATACTCATCATTGAGAAATATGGAACATAGAATATGATTATCAAATTATTTCTGAAATTAACATGGATTTTTCCATGAATATTATGTATAATTTTAGGAAAATTTTCAGTAATGCACATGTCAATAGATTCTACTATATCTACTAATGTAATTATTTTATGATGGACTGATTATTATAGAATAGATCTTGATTGATTCAACTTCTTAAATTAATTATTGTATAAAAATATAAAAGATATGACATGAATATTTAACAGTATTATAATGAATTATTAACAAAAAATAGTCAAATAGATAATATTTGTAGTGAATGGAGTAAAATTCATTGATGATGTGAACTCAGATATTATTTATTTTTGAAGTCAACTATTTTATTATGTTTCTATATCATTAGGGAATATGGAAATATATTTCTATTATTGTATATTTATCATCTTACAGTTAAATATGATAATTTTTATATTCAAGTATCCACTAATTAACCACAATTTGATAAACACGTATATATGATGAACTGTATAGGTTAACAAATAAGAAATATATATCTATTTTTTAATATATCTGACCGAGGATGGAACTGTTGGATGAAAACACAATCCTATATAGGTTTATATAAGTAATGGTTCTTTAAATGTATGGTTATATGGTTTATTCCTCTTATCACCAATTTTTTTTGGATTGAAACCTAGAAATACATATGTATATGGATTATATAGTTTTTGGTGGAAGAACGGGATCCCAACAAGTTTTATCAAAGCTATGTTATATCCTATGTGTAATCTGATTTTTCTAAAGTAAGTTTCATAGTAATAATTGTGTCTTAGTTGGAGTATGTGTATCCATGGTGTTTCCTAGTTTCAAAATTATTCTTAATTTTTGTGGCTAGGAAAAATTTCCTTATGAAGAGAAAATGGGGTTTTAAGATACTTGGATCAGATTTATTATCATTGAAATGAAGGATTGAGTGTTTATAATTTCGTTTGAGGGGTGGATTATTGGGGATAGACAAAACCCCACATTGGTTTCCATAAGTAATGGTGACTAACATATAATCTTGGATGGTAACTCCTCCCATCACAAATTGGTTTTAAGATAGAACCCCAAAAGGGTTTATGTGTGGGGTCTAAAAGGAATGGGATGAATGAACCAAATATCAACAAAAAGAACCATCCAAATTTATCATCAAATAAATAGAGGAATTTAAAATATGTTAGTCCTAATAAATTATAATAACAGGAGTAGCCTCTATGAAATGGAATACCACAAAAGGGTACTTTAATTTAGAATTTTAAAAGTTCATCTAAAACTGAAAGAGAAATTGAGATAATTTTAAATAATTTTTAAAATATTGAGAATAATTAGTTAAGATAAATTATTTTGTTCAACTTAATAAATTAAATATTTTTATAATTGATTAAATTATTGGAAAATTTACTTAAATAACTTAATATATTATCCAAAAACATGAATTTTATGTTGGATAGTTGGGAAAACAAAATATTATATGGGATAAAGGAAGGAAATCAAGAGCAACTAAGATCAAAAATATATATGGTTTAATGTATATATCCAAAATGAATTTAAAATTATTTAAAATAATTAGTTTAATGTAAATTTATAAGGAAATACGAAATACTAAAAAATATATAGATTAATCAAAAACTGAAAAAAATTGCTATAGAAAATGATGTATAAGAAAATAATCCAAGAAGAAAAGAAGGTAATGGAATAAAATTTGTGACATTAAATGGAATATAATTAGAAATCTACAATACACTAATTTTATAACCACTGAGAGACATTTATATTGAAAAATATAATAATAAAAATTTCTATTGGTTTTATAACATATTTATAAAATATTGATTATAATTCCATTTATATAGTCTTTGAAAAAAATCCATCTTACTCAAAGTTTTTAAAAACATTATTTATAATAGAATACACTTAGTAGAGTATTATAATGCATTTTTTCAATGTAACATAGTTTTTTCATTAAAATTAAATAAATACTCATAAGTTAAAGAAACAAATAAATTTCATGTTAACTTATAAATTTAATGGAATAATGATTTATATTTGTCTTAAATATTCGAGAGAAAGAATTAATATTATCTAACTTGTAGTTTTCAAGGATTTTGGAAATGAAATATAAATAAAACAACTATATCACATCAATTGGTATAAAACATAATTACAAAACCCAATAGATTTATTGAATATGATTTATTTGGAATTAAAATATAATCATTTCTAAAAAAATATTTTTGATATATAAATTCATATATAGGTTCCTATCATTCATTAACAATCATTTTTTAATATATAATAATCTTTGAAAAGTTTACCTAAAAGAAAATATACATTTATAGTTGGTTAATATATATAGGATGTGATTTTATTACCATAAATCAAGAAAATAACTCTTAAAGAAGATTTTTTCAAGGTAGATATTCTTAATGAAACACTGAACTAAGCTAGGAATTGTGCATTAGAATAAAATACTCTTGAATAATTATTATTATGTAAAGATACCAAATATTAGAATCAAAATTATATATAAAAACTTTCTAAATTTTCGGATAACTTGTAATTAAGAAGTATTATAAAAAATATGGATGATTTGTGGCCACTTAAGTTGACCTTAAATCCATTAGTTGAATATCTACATATATTAAAACTAATGAATATTATATACAATATGGGATAATCCTTCCTGGGGATAATAAATACCCTAATAATGATTATTTATTAAAATATTGATATGAAATAAGATATTACCCTTATAGATGATTTAAGACATACAAAATTGATTTGGAATGGTATATTTTTGATATAAAAGGAATCCTTACAATAATATTCATGAAAATAATCCTCTTGAACCTGGAATATAATTGATGGGTTAAATACCAAAATGAGGTAAAATTATAATATGAAGGAAGTGGTAATTAAATAGGTCCTAAAATTTCATTATGATGAAAATATATTCCATGTATTAGATATCTCCTATGTAAGTCCAATTTATTTAGTAAAAAGTAATGGGGTTTCACAGTGATAACAAATGATTATAATTGTACTTTTACAATAATGGAAATGGTAAGATAGAGGGTATTTATTTATTAATAATGCTAAATTTATCTACAATGAAATATAATTTCTTATACCATTTATTGATCATATATTGGAAAGGTTTTCATATCATGTTTTCTATTTCTTTTTGGATAGGCATTCTAGCCATAACAAAGTTATTATTCCTCTTAAATATCAATATAAAACAAAATTTACATGTGTATATTTAATGTTTTTATATGCAATGATTTCATCTATATAATCAGGAGATTTGGTATCCTTTCTAAAATACTTGATACCCATATTTTGAATCATGATGGAGAGGAGCATAAAAATATATATAGATTATTTTTTTAATCTTTTATTAAATTTAAAATAATATTTAAAATAACATTCACTAGTTCTAATAAAGTTTGAAATTGTAAATTTGATGTTAAATTATGAAAAATTTTACTTTATGGTATATAAATAAATTGTGTTAGGGTACAAAAAATTGAAGGAATGTAGGTTAGTAGAATTCATTGAAACTTTACCATATCCCATGCCAGTCAAGGCAATGAGAAGTTTCTGGATCCATGCTAGGTTTTATTATAGGTTTAAAGTTTTCATTTTATAATTTACCAAAACCATGTTCTTTAAACTAAAGGAGAATTAAAAATTATATTATTATTAACCTTTCATGGATATATTCAATCCATTGAATGAAAATATAGTTTTGGAACCCATCATCCATAAACTTTATTTGAATATTTCTTTTAAAATTGTGTGTTATTCTATTAATTTTTTATTTAAAATGACCCAGTCTACCGAGTCCCCATTTTGGTCACTGATAAAATGAGTGTCCACCTCAAGAATACCTCCAATGGGCCATTGGATAATTACTAGAACCAAGAAACCGTAAAATAGATGGTATTTCATGGCCTATAACAACCTAACATATAAATACATCTCTAATACACAATAATATACAATAACACCATCAATATATATATAATCAAATAGAATAATAAAAAATAATTCATGGATCAGTATTTATATTGTGCAGTGTCGCAAATGAAAAACCTAAAACGCAAACACAAATCCAGTAGACAAATCATCATGTGAAGCTGGCCCTAAGAAAGGGAAGATATATCCTCTATATATGGTCTCTTAGAATTAACACAACCCATATTTTTCTGTTACCATGTACCAATATATAATACTACACCATTTCTTTAATATATCCATCAGCTCCATGGTCACAATCAGTAATTTGAATCCATACAAATTCTATATGGACACAACACATGTGGTAAAACAAACTCTAGTGTATGGGTGAGTATAAACATACCCAATAGAATTCCTTTAACCAAAAAGTAATAATAATATAATAGGATAGATATAAACCCAATCTTGATGGAAAATAGAAAATATAATCCTTAGGTAAAATATATGCTCTAAATTGAAGACAAACACAAGTAAAGAGCAATCTAATTCATTTCAACTTAGATCTATGACGGATTGTATTTCATAGAAACAAAATATACTGAATTAAGCAATATCATGAGGCCTAAATTCGAAATCAAAATATATATTTTATTTTATAGGAAACCATGTATAAATTTCATATCTAAATGTGTGATATATTATAATTTCACCACATAAAAAATACCTAAACCTCATAACGTCCATAATATCTCTTTATAAATTTAGTAGGAGACCCACACCTCACAGATGAGTGAATGTTAGTTAAAGAATTACCAACCTTGTTATAAAAGGAACTTATAAACCATCTCTTAAGGAATATACCGACCTATATAGGTTGATTAACCACAACCCATATTGTGGGGGAGTACTTAATTTTCCTATATTATGGGGTACCCATGAATCATTAAGATTGATAAAGTATTGAAATCCTTCCCAAATAGAGGACCCATGCCTCTTTATGTAAAATCTTCATTTTATGAGGAGGTTACATACTACATAAATGTACAAAGGAACACTACCAAGATCTAGTGTTACACTATGGGTTATTGATGCCATGTCTACTCCAAAATTATTGACTTGACCTCATCTATGATTCCACAAAGCTAACTAATGTTAACTATATAAAATTACTCATAAACGGTCTCTAATTGAAAGGAGGATCAAATCATATTTTTCTAAATTTGAAAATGGTCAGAAAATAACACTTCTACACCAGATTATATCTTCTAGGTTAAAAGATATAAAAATATATAGCAACCCTATCCTTTGACACATATTAGTGCATGCTTTTAATTATAAATAACCATGAAATAAAAACAAAATATTGAATATTCTAGTGTCTTTGGAAGACTGGGTACATAATTAAAAATCATAAAACCAAAATAATAAAAAACTTTTTTATTTAATATAAATTACAAAATCCAAAATTTATTTGATATCTTACATCATCATAGTATAATCTAGGTAATACATGAACAAAGGGATGAGCTAAAAAGAAGGGTAAGTGATTAAATAATGTAATAAAGCATAACACATGATTTAGAAGGCATAACATGATAACATAAAAGGCACGGAACATGAATAATCATATGGAAGCATAGAAAATAGAACATGGAATAATATGATCATGGTAGAATAGTAATGTGGTAGCAACATATGAAATGATATAAACATGAGTCTAAGAATACTACCAAGACTATATCACATGGTGGAAAAAGTTCTATAACAAAATAGGTTTACTCCCTAATACCTTACATGAATTCTAATTGGACTAAAAACTACCCAATTAATTGGAGAAATATCTGAGTGAAACCATAATAAGATGTTCATTCATATTTATGACACATAAATAATCAAACATAACAAATAAACATAAGGGTTACCCATGTAGATAAATGGGTATTATAATCATTTCATAAGGCATGACCAAAGAAAATATCATAATGATGTACATGAAAGAATGGATTTTAATCACGAATGGATATTAATAAGGAAATAAGTCATATGTCATGATAAATAATTTCCATATAAAGTGAATACCTTTAAAAATTGTGTTTAAGAAACTTTATAAGTGATCCACTTTAGTACGGTTTAAGGGAAAATGTTAAAGTGTCTTTAAATAGGGAAAAAGAATGTTTTTTGTATAAAAAAAGAAATAAAGTGTGATATATTTTCTTGATTAAAAGATTTATTTTAGAAAAATATTTTTGGATTAAATAATATTATAAATCTTACTTGAAAATGGGAAAAAATTGAAGTTCCCTTTAATCGGTCTTGCTCATCAGGGTAATTGAGAAGAGATCCTTATAAAACATGTATTTAACCATATAAGAAAGATTAATTGATCTAGGTAGATATTTTTTGGAACATAAAAACATAACATTATAGTATTACATAATAATAATTCATTATTACATTGGGGTAAATATATATAATTCATAACTCATAGGAACAAATGGAGGTTCGGAGAGATCATTTACCTTATATCTGAAAGTGTTCTGTAATTCCACTTAATATTAAGGATTAAAAATTTAGATCCATTAATTAATTAATTTATAAGTAATTAAACATGTATTTAATTTATTATTATTTTATTATGTTCATTTATTTCTATTCTAGTGAGTTATAAAGTTTAATTTTGTCGTTCTTAGAGCATTCATTTCATGGTTTTCATGGTCAATTTAATTGTGTATAACTATGGAAGTTATTTTCAAATAGAATAAAAAAATTAATAAGTGGAATGAAATTTTATTAATATAATTCCATAATTTTAACTCGTCCCATATATCATTTTTTTCATATATGAGAATGATTCATTAGATAAAATGTTGATGAAAAATTGTTAGTTTATTTTTTTTGTTTTTTACAACCATCACGAAGTAGTATCATTTTGTTTAATATTATGTTTATATATTTCTTTCAGAACATGAATAATATTATAATATATATTTGAAAATATTTTTATCCATTATATTTATTTTATTACCATCCTTGAAGTCATTAATGGAAAACGAAAAATCATTATCCATGAAGGCGGTAAATCGACTTATCACGGACGATATATTCATTTTTAAGGTAAAAGGAGAAGAAAATATTTTTTAGGATTGAAATTACATTAAAATAATAGAATTAAAATATATATATTATATTATATTTATTAATTTGTTTTGGTTAGGGTATGTGAGGGGTGGATAATAAAAACAAAAGAAATTAAAAGATAAAGAATGATGGTTTTATCTCTTGAATATCTTCTCCTGGATGAACCTCCTTAAGGCACTTGGGTTTGGTCTTATAGTGTGACCAGTAAGACCAGGAAATGGGGAAGAGGCTTAGGAGAGTATTTTTTTCATAATATTATAAATATCCAAAGATTATAAGTTTTGAGGATAAAAGGTGGTGAGGGTGGTATTTATAAGGTAATTAGGGGGTGTTTTTTATTATTTTATTCATTTGTTTATTATTTTGGCTCAAGACTATCAATAGTGTTGATTACTGTGACTATATATAGTAAATAGTGTAAGTGAGTTCAAGAAAATGGTTTATTAAATCATCAAGGACTCAAAAATCCATGTATTTTGTTTAAAAAAATAAATACTGTAAATTACTATATTTCACTAATCACAAAAAAATCAACTATTTTAAAAAGTACCAAAAATTCAACCCAACCATTTTTTGGAGTATAGATCTAAAAAATGGACACCATTTTATGAAAATAATTTTATAAATATGATTTATTTAATTTTTATTTAAATTCACCATTCATTCAAAAATCAATGATTTTAATATTATGACAGATTTTATGACCCATGGAAAATTAATTAAGGTATCATAAAATTATATTATAAATATGATAAAATAAAATATGAATTTATGAATATATTTTATGAATATAAAATTTATTTCAGATAATTATATTAATTATAAAACAATCAATAAACATTTACATTTCACAAAAACACCAATACTTAATTTATCATTTTTTTAAAATCTATTTACTTAGTCTATGATATTAATATATCATATTTAATTTATAAGATACTAAAATTTTATTTATGATTTCATAGATAATATTATTGTTCTAATGGCTAAATTTCTATTCTTAACAGTCACATTACTATTCTAAATGATATGATACTATTCCAACAGCCAGATTTCTAATGGTCATAAGGGTTTACTACTTCTTATAAGTACCCCTTATTCCATTCATCAATCACTTATATTTTTTTTCCAAATTAAAATTTTATTATTAAAATTATATTTTGTTTCTACATATTTTATCGTGAGTGTGGTCATTCTATTGGATCGATTATATCCAAATTTTCTAATTCTTATTATCTTATTTTCTATTTATTATCCTACTGTAATATCTTTCATTCTTATTGGTTTATTTTCTGACTAATGTATAATTTTTAATTAACAAGGATAACTTATTTAGTGGGTTTTATTTGTGATTCATGCGCTTTATACTATATTAAATAATTATAAAAAGGGAAATTTTCATTAACAAAATCCTGGGTTGTTATATTCTTCCCCGTTATGAAATTTTATTTTATATAATAAGGTGAAAATAGGTTAGGGTACTTATTCTTCATCACTTACTATGGATCCCATGTCACATATTCGTATTTATGGTTCCCCCAATGTACTTTGACTAAGTAAGTTTTCCTATTGCGTATAACTTTATCTCTACAGTCCAAGATCTTCACAGACAGATCCTCAAAAGAGAGATCATTTTGCAGTTATACCACCTCTAAATTAAGTATGAGTGAGGGATCTTGTTTGTACTTTCTCAAGATATATCTTTATAATACAACATCTACTTGAGACATGGTTGGTGGATGTGCTAGTCAATAAGCCACAACTTCGACATGATTGAGAATCTCAAAGGGGTTGATGTACCTTAGACTTGTCTTTACTTTCTTCCCAAATATCATGAATCTCTTTAAAATAGATATGTGATGGAATACCATGTCTCTAACCTCAAAATCCAGGTCCCATCAATGATTTTTTGTATAGCTCTTCTGTCCACTTTGGGATTCCTGGATGTTTTGTTGAAAACTTTTCACCTTTCTACATTTCTTTGACTATTTCAGGTCCTAATAGTTTATATTCACCAACATCATCCCAACATGATGTTTTTATTCATATTTTTTATAAATTTATTCATATATATCCATTTGGATGCCTCAGTGAAAATTATATTTATAAGTGAATTAGTCCAGATATAAATGTTGGTATCATCCCCCTTTGTAGTCCATAGAACATGCTCTCAACATATCTTTATTTTTCTGAATATTCTTCTCAAACTAGCCATCATTTTGAGGATGATAGATCATATTGAAGTTAATATCAGTGATTAGATCATGTATGAGATCTTTCTAGAACTTGGTGGTAAATATTGTATCTTGATCAAATATAATCGATAGTGGTACTCCATGTAACCTCACCACTTCATTGATGTATACCTGATCAAGTTTATCGAGTTATAAGTCCTATCAAATTGAGATTAAGTTAGTTTTCTTTCTGAGACTTTCCACAATAATTCATACATAATTATTTCCATTGTATTTATTTGTATGTCAAGTGAAAAAATCCATAGTGATGTTTTCTCATTTCCATGATGGTATGGGTAATGGTTGCATTATCCCCTTAGACTTTTTTCATTCATCCTTAAATTTCTAACATTCTAGGAACTTTGATGTATATTCAGTTATCTCCTTCCTCATTATAGTGACCTAGGCATAACACACATGGATATTACATCATTTTAGATTAATATTCATCACATTAAAAAGTTCATGACTGAGAACTGTAATAGTTTGGTTTCTTTAAAAAAGTGGAACACATTATTTTAACTTGGTTATATATGTTCTATGTTTCCCAAAAAGATATTCCCATTTTGTACTTCTACTAAAAAACTTTCTTCATAACATAGAGAAAGGAAACATAAGAAAGGGTGATCTCATATGCTAATTAAGGGTAAATAAAGGAGATATATAAGAACAACATAATAAATAGGGTATAAGAATAGGATAATAACATTGTAAAATCATACCTAGAATATCAAATAACATAAACATGGATCATGGCCTAAATATTGGAATTTTATAAGACATGAATCATAAGGTAATAAAGGCCATAGGACAAGAAAGGATAACATGGGAATAACATATACAATTTTTTGAATAAACATAATCATATAAAATCATTATTTATAAGTCAAGACACATTACCAAAACCTATCATGGAACTTATTGGGGGATACACCTACTGGGTGGGACACACCACTATTCCCCAGTTACAACCCTTTCCTTAGAGTGGAATGGTTTCACTCCCCAAACCATTTTAGTAGTCAAGGTTAACTCCCAAGACCATATTAGTAGTCAAGGTTAACTCCCAAGTCTATATTATTATTCAAGGATAACTCCCAAGACTACCTTATTAGACAAATCCCTTTACTGAACTAAGTTCACTTCTCTTTCTATACAAGTATATCTAATGAGATATAATTATTTACATAATAAAATTTATGGAGATAGATTTCCCATTATTATCATAACGAAATCACAAATATGGGTTAAATAATATAATAAAACATTCATCATATCATGACCTATAAAGAGATATGGGTTTCATACATATCATAGCATAACCCATGAAATCAAATTGGATTAATAAACATTTTAACATATCATTACCTTAGGAAAATGGATGGGTTTATTAATAATTTCATCATAAAATAACCTTTGAATGGTAGAGGGGTTCATAGGTATTTTATCATTATATAATCCATGTAATGTAAATGGGTTTAATAAATCTATTTTGTTCTTAAACAAAAATAATTCAAATAAAGAATAAGAACAGAGTCATTGGATCATATCAATGGTAAATATTAAACTATATCAACGTATGGCATCTTAGATTGAGAAACATGTTGAAAGATCCCTTGAAATATTTGTTAAGGAAAATAATCCTTCTTTAAAAATCAATTTTATAAACTTAGAACATTTTCAAAATCATTTTCTTCAAAAAACCCCTCTAAAAAACATTTAAATGGTGCTTTTATAATCATTCAAAAAAACATTTTAAAAGTAAATAATTTTCAAAAAAAATATTATAAAACATATAAAGGAAGATTTTAAAATAATTTAAAAAAATTCTTAAACATAAATCTTTATTGAAAACCTTTTCCCTATAAAACTTCCAAATTAATCTTTGAAAATCTTTTAAAACAATTTTTAAATGTAATATATTTTGGAAAACATTTTTCCTTAAAAACATATAAATTAAGCTTTGAAAAAAATTTAAAAAAATTTAAAAAAAAAATTAAAACATTTTTCTTTGAAAACCTTTAAAGGAATATTTGAAAATAAATTATATTAATTTTTTAACAAAATTTTTTTTAAAAAACTTTTTTCCATGAAAACATGTAAAGTAAGCATTGAAAATAATTTTAAAAACATTTTCATTGAAAATACATTTGAAAACCTATCAAGGAATCTTAAAAATATTTTTAAAACCATTTTTTAAAACATAAAACATTATAAAAATAATTTTCCTGGAGAATTATATTAAAATATCATTTAAAAACATTTTTGAAGATATTTTTTAGAAACATAGTTTTTTGAATAAAATATATTTTTGACTGAAGAGAGATATAATGTAAAATTTTAGTAAAAACATTTAATTAGTTATATTAAGTACTAAATAGTTGAATCATGGTACCATTAATTTTACATAACATTAATAACTATAGTAGAAGAAACTTTATGAGAAATATTGAGCTATGGATCATAATATTTCATCCATGAAATCATAATCCAAAATAATCTTGGTAAATGATGAGATTATTGCAATAAAATGATACCACATTGGTAACTTTTAATCCTAATCCCTATGAAATAATAAAATTAAATTCATAATAAAATATATTTAAAATAAGTATATTCATGATATAACATGTAAAATTGAATTATATACACCTTGTAAAATAATATAGGTTCATACCATAACATGTGTCTCAAAGAAAGGAAATTGAGACAAAATTACCTTATAGATCTTGTAACTTCTAAACCATAAACCCCATGAAATATATCTTTTCCAATGGTTATGTAAATAAATATTTATTAAACAATAATAATATAATGAATTCATATGTTTTATATAAACTGTGCAAAAAAATGAGTGGTGAATAGGGCATAATTCTCACAGAAATAAACGTGAGACTATAAATCCAATTACCTTATGTCTTGACTCTAGTTATACTCATTCAAACATCATGTAAAATGTATATAATTTTATTATAAATATATTAAATAAATATATTAAATTATATAATACCAAATATTTTTTACTTATTACCTTTTATTACCCTTTTATCAATAATTCCATGTTAAAGTTATGTTTTGGGTAATAACAGCTTTGTTTTTTCCATGTGTTTTGATTTGTTACTTTTTTTGCCTCTAAATTATATCATTATTTAATCATATCCGTAATAATAACAATGATATAAATATAATATATATTTTTTATATATTTATTTAAAATAATCTATAAAATATTGAAATATAAAATGAAATACATAGTTCATGGAGACAGTATGTCGTATGTCTGCAAGAACATTGATTCCATTTTCTTGTCATATGGAAAGAAAGAAATTAAATGAAAAATATGTATATATATATATAATATAATTTCAGTAGAATTACTATTTCATATACATGATATATGTTCATTAAACCCATCTTTAATACATTCTATTTTATGTGTGAACGAATCCTATAACTTTTAGGTGGAGTTTGTCCACACGTCCACAAATGAAGTTATCGTATTTCCAAAAAAACAGAAATCATGAAGTTATGTGTTATATAATAAATAAATAATAATAAATAAATCATAAATATAATATATCCTATATAAAAATATAAATTCCATCATTTTTATCATCCTTGAAATGTGGAAATGGAAGAGTGAACGAAATCGTTTCGTGAGGTGATAATATGTTGTACACATGAATGATGATTGTGTATCTCATTTTATGGAAGTGTGTGTGAGTGTAGGTCATAGACTTTTCTTAAAAAATATTAATATATTTAGGATACTGAATTTATTATATAATCATGTAGTAATAATAATTTATGGTGTGGATTAATTAATAAAACAAAAATGTTTGAAAAAGTATTTTACCTCTTTATTGGGTAACTTCGTTTGGTTTTCACCAAAGGGCTTACTTGGTAGGATTTATGCACAAATGGATGATTATGGGATCAATTTAAGTAATTATTGAGCTTATTTTTTAGGGTTTTGAAAACCCTAAGGGTTTGGGAAGTCCAAAAAATTGAGGGGGTGAGTGACCTTTTATAGAGGAAGAGGAGTGGCGTTCTTGTAAATATAAAAATTTAAAGACTATTGGGATGTCTTTCTTACATCATGTTCTCCCAATAATTTTCTATTTTATAGAAAATGGAGGATATGGTAGAAATATGGCTTTAAAATGTCTTTTGGATGTGCTTTTAGGGTATTTGGTCCCTTAATTTAAATTTTAACTACTAAGTAAACTCGTTTTTTACCATAATCGGTGTAATTAGGTTTAATTACATTCAATAATAATTTTGATAAAAAAACTAATTTTACCTTAATATAAATTATAAATTATTATTATTATAAATATGGAATCTATTTTTTTAAAATTACAAACATATAAGTGGAAAAAATCTTAATTTAAAATTAATCCTGCAGATATTACGGTAAAGCGGGTTTTAAAAGTAAACAATTAAAATGTTTAAAATGTTTTTTATATACGATGTTAATGTGAAATTTAATAAAATAAACTAAATTGTATTTATTGTAGTATAATTTTACTAATTATAATTTATTACAACTTTTAATTATAATTTAACTATATAAATAAATTATATGAAAAAGTAGTTTTCAATTAAAATTCAATGTTATTCATTATTCATCAAAAAATGAAACTTCTCAGAAAAACAACAAAAATTAAACCAAAGTAAATTTGGATATTACACTTTCAAAAATAATTTTTATTTTCCCGAAATAAAATTATAAAAGTTTAAAAATTATATTTAAAATATGTATTCCATTAAAAGGTGGTATAATTACGTTTTAGAAAAATACTTCTTTTGATTCATAAAATTGGATTTATTCTTATATAAAACCTATAAAATCTATTCTATGAGTTTCAAATAAAAATTTATTGAATTTTTAATATATATATATATATTTAAAAATATTCATAAAAAGTTTTTTTGTAAATTTATTGAGATAAAATTGTCTTTGTACATAGAAAAACATTTCATAGAAAAGAAATTTATTTATTTTCAAATGGTTATGAATTTCATTTATAACTAATTGATAATAAAAGGATTTGTTTTATATATGTTTAAATAACATTTAACAATTTATTTAATGTTATTTTTAACTTCCATTCTAGTGGCTAGGTGGTAAATATATTAAAACCTTAATAATAATATTAATATTATATAGTAGTTTAGTAAAACTCAGTCTTGCATATAACGCAGGCTATTGAAGGAACTCATCACTGTTTATAACACAATACAAACATTGTGTTTCATGTACTGAAAGCTAATATAATTCTTTCATTTAGTTCATGATAAACATGGTGATACGTAATATGTAATCCAAACATAGTGCTTACATATAACACAATATATATTCCATGTTAAGTGAAATACAAAATATTGAAAAGATTAAATTAGTTCAAAAAAATAAAAAAATATTGGGTTTTTACATTATCCCCACCTTAAAATTAATTTCTTCCTCAAAATTCATCTAGTTTAACAATGTATTAATACTAGAAATATCCTTTCCTAGAAACCCACATCATAAAAATTAATACTAAAATATCCATTAAAAAGGGAAAGTTGGAACCAAAATGGTTACCCAAAGTAACTCGTAACATGGTTTATACATAACATAACATGGGTATGAAGTTAATATTAGAAATGTAATAAAAGAGTAAATAACTATAGACAGTGATAATGATTATTGATATCTAGTAAATGAATGATCAATGTAGTGTTCAGGTTCTCAAAACCATAAATATATGATGATTTATAAGATCATCAGTTCTATTGAAACAAAGGTATTAGTAAAAATATTATTCAATACCATTTTCCTATAGTTGAGGAATTATTGTTTTGTCTAGTAACGAAAGAAAATATACTTAATTGATTTTATTCATTTTTATATACACAATCTCACCCATCATTTGTACCTTTCTCGATTTACACTTCATCTCTTACTTCAAGAAATGAAGGTAAATGTTTTCTATTTGAGGTACTAGCAGATCACGAAGAATAATGATAAGTCATTCCATATTTCTTTAATTAACATAACATAAAAATGGTTATCATAGGTTATCAAACATTCATAAATCCTCATATAGTGAGATAATACTTTCACCTCACAAACATCATCTGAAGTTTAACATAAACATTCCAAAAAATTTTAACCATAAAACCCTTATGAAAGATGAAAATCCAAAACATTATAAATCAAGTCACTAAATTTCTAAAATTCAGATTAATATTGATCCACCATATAGCATAAAGTATTTCTAGGTCATTACATACCAAACATATGAATACCTTCATCATGTATTCTTTAGAAATATCAAAATAACCGGAATTACTATAAATCCTTATTGAAAACACACATTATTCTTAATTAATTACATGAAAAAAATATTATTGGATATCTTACATAAATCCAGAAAGGTTGTAAACTCTATCCATGATATCATAAACCACTTTGTTAATAAATTCTTAATGAGTTCCAAGGTAATCTATGATGTTCAATTTACTTAATCATATCCTACATATTTTTATTTAAACATCATTACTTGAACATCATAAATATATTAAGGGTTATCTTTACCTTAATTATGTGTTTTCCATGATTACCACATATCCATTAAATCACTTTTATATTACATCAAAACCATTCAAAATAGTCATCTAAATTATTAGTGAAAAACATACACTTAACAATCATTATATAATTGACTATTCATAATTCATGAATCCAAATACATCAATAAATTAATCATTAAACTTAAATGATTGGAATGGAATATTACCTTCCTTCTCATACAAGTAAATTCTTAGGTCCGGGAATTGATTTGGGTAATTCCCATTTTCTTATTGATAAGACATTGAGCTACTCAAAAAACTGTCACTCAATGAACCTTTTTCGAAATAGGTAACGTCTTCCTCACCATTAGAGATTTATTTTAGGTATTTAATCCCACAATCTTAAAATATAGAAAGGATGGTATTATTTCCTATATGTTCATTACCAAGAAAAGTTTTATAAAATACTATCTTCCTCTTATTCGATGTGTCAATAATTTCACTGAATTTCAAGTTGTTATTCATATACCATAACGTATAATTAGGCATAATCACAACATCCTTTACTTGTATGGCCATACCATTTGGATTCTCATCAGAAAATAATCCATCACATTCAATGTCAACCCAGTTCTATCCGTTAACTAAAACTAGAAACCATATCATGAGAAGAAATTATCATGTCATAAAACCTCATTATCTTGAAAAAATAATTATATTATGTCTAAATCATGAAACCTACTTATTTAATCTATAAAAATTTTTGTCTATCATATGTTATTAATATTTATATTCTATTTAAATTCATTAGGATAGTTCATAAATAGTTTGTGATTTCCCAATGAATATCCACCAACAGCATCGATTCATGTGTATAGTAAGCCCCAATTTTGTGAACCAGTTCCCAATCAATTCTAGCTCAATATAGGGTTTTGGGGGTTTTAAGCCCTACTTAAATATGTTTCAGATCCACACCCACTTGTAGTAACCAAACAGGGATGTATTTCTAGGAAACCACTTAGTTCTTCTTGTACCAATATTCTAGGACATTATCCTATACTTACCATTCAAAATAATATGCATATACATAACATCATTTTAGATGAATATTCATCACATTACAAAATTTCATTCCTGAGGAAAGTAATTGTTTAGTGTATTTGAAAACATATAACACAATATTATAACTTAGTTAAATATCTTCACTATTTCCAAAAATGTTATTCCCATTTAGTACTTATACTTAAAACTTTTCTTTATTACCTGGGGAAAGGAAACATAATAAAGTGTGAGCTTAGATTCTTATTAAGGGTAAATAAAGGAGATACGTTTGAATAACATAATCATAATGGTATAAGGACATCAGCATAACATTGTAAAATAATACCCATCATATCAAAAAACACAAACCTGAGTCATGGAATAAATATTAGTAGTTTATAAGACCTAAATATAAGGGAATCAAGAGCATAGTCCATGAAATCATAACATAAAAAAACATAGATTTTCCAGAATACACATAAGAATATAAAATCAATCTCTATAACTTAAGGAACGTTTCCAAAACCTATTAGTGCACTTCATGGGGGATACACCTACTGAGTAGGACACACCACTATCCCCAGTTGCATCCCTTTACTTGTAGTGGAATGGATTCACTCCCCAGACCATATTAGTAGTCAAGGTTCACTCCCAAGACCATCTTATAAATCAAGGTTCACTCCTAAGAAAATCTTAGAAGTCAAGGTTCACTCCCAAGTCCATCTTAGCATACAAATTCCTTTATTAGACTGAGTTAAATCCCTATTCTATCCGTTTATTTCTCATTGTATATAAATATTTACCAAACTTATTGGAGGGATATACATGTCCCCACCATCTCATAATGAAATCATACATACGTGTGCCACAATATAATAAAACATTCAATGTATCATGAACCATAAAAAGATATGGGCTTCATAAACATAGTATATTAATCCATGAAATTAAATGGGTATCATAAAAATTTTATCATTTCATAACATACAGAAAATGGATGAGTATCGTAATCATTTCACCACAGAATAACCCATGAAAGGAAGCGGGTCTAAAAAGAGTTTTATCATGATATAAACCATGGAAGTTAAATGGTTTTCATAAAAAACATTACATATTAAACATAAACCATTAAAAGAAAGAATAATAATGGATTCATTAGATAATTCCCTTTTAAAACATAAGCTGTATCAAATGATGACATTTTAGATGCTGAAGGATTTTGAAATATCACATAAAACATTTCTTAAGAAAAATAATCCTTCATTTAAAATCACCTAAAAACATGAAAAATTTTCAAAATCTATTTCTTTGGAAACCACTTTGAAAAACTTATAAAGAAAGATTTTAAAATCATTTAAAGCACTTTTTAAACATAAAACATTTTTAAAAACCTTTTCCCCTGAAAAAATATTATGGAAGACTTAAAAATCATTTAAAAAACCTTTTAAAAATAAAAAAAATTAAAACTAATTTCATGAAATTTTATAAAAGAATATTTGAAAATTATTTACAACACTTTTTAAACATAAAAAAATTAGAAAAACGTTTTCCCTAAAAAAATATAAAGAAATATTTGAAAATAATTTAAAACAAATTTTAGGCATAAAAAATTTTGGAAAAATTTTGCTTTGAAAATTTATAGAGGAATATTTGAAAATAATTTGTAAATTTTTTTAAAATTAAACCATTTTTTAAAATCTATTTCATTTAAAACTTAAAAATAAATCATTGAAAACATTTTTAAAACCTTATATTTGAAAATGTTTTTGAAAACTTATAATGTAATCATGAAAAAAAAATTAAAAAACATTTTACTTTAAAATTGTCTCTGTTGGTCAGAGTGGATACTCAAGAGGGGGTGAATTGACTTCCAATTAAAATTTCTATGAAAAAGATTTCTATTAAAATCCCCCAATTTAAAAACTAAGTTAAACTGTAGTGAATTTATAAGATTGTAAAGGATCAATTAGTTTCTCAAATATTGATTAGGTCTCAGTTAATTTAATCAGGAGATTAAATTAACTTTTGAAACTAACTTACTGGTTCACAATAAGTGTAAAAACTTACTAATTTAACTATCAAAGTATCTTTAAAAAAAAATTTATTTCAAATTAATTAGAAGCAAAATATAAAATATATAGTATACTTTATACTTAATCTAAAATGCACAGTAGATATAACCAGGAGGTTCAGTCTCAAGCCGAGACTTAGTCCTCTCAAACAATTTAAATAAATTTTATCCACACCCTTGATCAGGGTAAACAATAGTACAGAGACTATCCAGGTACTAAGTCATCTACCACAGTTATACATGGGAAAAAATGATAGCAATATCCCACAGGCTGTCCAGGCCCTAATTCACCTATACAACTATCCACAGTGGGATACAAAAGAGATAAGAAAGGTTTCTGTGAGGATTTAGAAATCCTTCAGCTTAGCACAGGAGACAGTGTGAGTAAATAAACTACAGAGTACACACACTAGTCGAAATATAAATAAAGGAATCACTAAGAGAGTAGATATGAGTTTAGAATTATCTAGTTATTTGTAGGGTAGCTCTCGACTCCTTTTCATTTGTCAGAATTGACTATGAGTCCTTCTCTAGTATTTGTCTAAAAAAAGGGTCATTTTCTTCAAGTTCATTTTGATCAGCTTGAGTGTATGAGTAACTCTTTTTATATCTTCACTCTTTGACTTAAGTTCAAATAGTGTTCTCTTCTTGAATGAATGGCTTCATGTATGTCCAATGTTCTTCCAGTATGAATGTAACCACTTTCCAACGCTATTCAACCCTTGATTTTATACACTTCACACTACTTTTATGTCTGGAATTTTGTCCTTCCTTTTATAGCATTCAGCTCCGTTCAATGGGTATGATTACCTTTTCATGGGTACTAGGTACGGTTCCCTGACATGCCAACAAATATCATTAAATAACATTAATTTCATTAAAAACATAAAATATTACCATGGATTAATAAATAAATAAAATTGAGAGTATAGAGTTGACTGGTCAGTCTTTCATTACTAGCCTTCTGTCGGTATAAGTGAAACGGTGGAATTTTTATAGCATTGAGCTCCTATCGGTAGCTCTTTGATCTTGTACCGGTAGCTCCTTGTATCATTAGTTTTTACTCTGTGTATCAGTAGATCTATATACCAGTGACTCCTTCTATCGGTACCTCCAAGTCTATCGGTAGCTCGCTTGTCTTGGTGACTCTGTATCAGTAGATATTGTATCAGTAGCTTGTGCATATCGGTAGCTCCGTTTTGTACCAGTGAAGTGTATATCGGTATACTTATGAAAACCGGTAGACTTGTTTTATCGGTAACTCAACTTCTATCGGTAGTTGTTTGTATCAGTGAATTGAACTGTTGGTGACTATGTCAATCAGTGGACTAAGTAATGGTAGATCTGTATCAGTAGCTACAAACATATCAATGACTAGCACTTGTCTGTTTTATGCAAAACATATCCGATTGAGTTAGAATTATTTCAAAAGTCATATAAACATAGATAAACATTGATTAAAATATTTAGAATATTATTTTAGTATAATTTTCAACTTGATCATAGATTGAAAGAATTAATATATAGATAAAAATTATTTGGGATTATCAAAGCATGTAAAATAATAATTGGGATTATCAAAATAGGTGAGGTCAACAATCTCCCCCCTTTTGATAATCATAACTTATGATATTAACTTATGATATTATAGTCTCAAAATAATTAGGAATGTATCAAAGGATATATCATTAGATCGAATTTTATCGGAGAAAACAATATATCATAAAGCATATATATCAAAGATAAAATAGGAAACAAATGTATCAGAGAGAAATAAATTAAACTCATAAAGATAGTATTTCTCCCCCTTTATTATAAAAGGTATTATTCCTAGATATATTTCCCTTAGAAAATATTTCTCCCCCTTTTTGATAAAAAAAAAGTGGGACAAGAAGGACAAAACACCTGAAAAGATAAGTAAAAGATGATAAAATATATTAAGATCACATATATTCCTTGGAGAAAATAGATTACAAAGAGAAATAGAAATGAAACAAAAAATAAATACAGGTGATTCCTATAAAAAAATCATACTCACTGATCAATCCACATCCTCAGCATGAGATTTCCTTTGGGATCAGAAGAAGATTCATATGAGGTGGATACAGGTGAAGGATTAGGAATTCCAGAGATGATCAGAGGTGGTGAGCTACTGAAACTGTTCCGGGCCTGTACTGTGTTGCTCTCTGAGTGATCATTGGAGTAAGGCTTCTGATGGCATGGGCTGGAGTCATTTGAACATGAGAAATAGTAGAGGCAGAGGCGGGTAAATCTGGAGGTATAATCACTGGCCTAGCATCGACAAGTAAGAATGGAAACAAAAGATTTCTGAAATCCATAATTATTCCTCCTCCTCTCTCCATAGTAGATATGAAATCATCCTTGTTCTCCATAAATTTTTCCAAGGCTGGAGTCAACTCTTTGAGCTTCCTGACTTTTTCTCTGAAGGCTTGATTGACATGAGGTAACTTCATGTTCTCTAACATAATCTTGAAATTATTATTGAGATGATTCTTGGTATAAATTCTTTGAAATAGTAATCTACCTTGTCTTTCACCTCTTTTTGAGAAGTAGAATCTTCTCTCATTTAGTCTTGGACTATATTCATTATTTCTCTAGCTGAATCTATAGTAGAAGTTACCACTTTGTTCAGATAGGATGAGTCCACAGAACCACTGGTTGATGCTGAACCAAGCTCCCCCTTCATCACATCCCTAATTTGATCCAAATCCATTGAAGGTCTGGAGGAAAGAGAACCAATAGAGAAGGTTACTGTTTCCTTGAAATTTTTGGTCAACCCACTGATAAGATTTTTGACTTGAGAGTCCTAGGTGCTAACATGAACATTCATGGAGGTTTTAAATCCTTCAAAACCTGATACCATCTGGCTCCAAACACTTTTGACATAAGCTAAGTCCTTTTCATCTTGATATCTAGAACTCATATAAGATTCTAAAGAGATAACAGACTTCTTTAGAACTTCAACATCCTCTGCAAAGCTAGTCATCTGATTCTGATAAGGTGAAATTTCATCCACTATCTCTACCACAAAGGTAGAGACATTACATCCAAGAGAGAGTTCAAAATACTTTTCCAAATTTCTCATCTCTTCAACAAATCAGTGCTTTAATTCAGCAACATAAGCACTAAAAGACTCTTTCAACTCATTTTTAAGGATTCAAGATCAGCCTTAGTGATCATATCATTAGGCACAACATCAGGTGAAACCATAAAAAGTGCTCTTTCAGATACTATACTGACCATAGATTCATTCATAATCGATTGAATGGATGACACTAATGAAGCATCCATTTTCCTTATTTCTTCAACAAAACTGATTTTGAGATAAGGCTATAGCTTATCCAGATTATACATTCTAACCACATCTTTAGGTAACAACTCAGTCTGACTATCATAATTGATTTTTGGTCTATTGAGGGATGTCTCATTCTAAGAATCTAGATAATCCAATCCACAAACCACAAAACCTAGGTTTTCTTCCCAATCCTCAACATCAAATGCTACTGAAACACTGCCAAATCTGATTGGATGCTCCCCCTCAACTAGTGTATTCTCTTGTACAGCAAAACCATTCTCATCAGGTATCTCTTCCTCAGAAGAATCTTCTACAATCAACTCCATCTCTCCAATATTAGTAGGATCCTATGGATTAGTTATAGGTACTTCCATCTCATTTACTACATCCTATGCAGGCACAACTGAGCTTCCAATCAATGGACTCAGACTTAAGAAGACAGAATTAGAGGCTTCAAATTCATTCTATCTTTCTTATTCATTCTCAGGAGCTGGGTGGTCTTTCTCAATAGTAGGTGATTCTTCTTCTAATAAATTTTCCTTTCCTCTAGTTATAATTTCAGCAATAGGACTTGGGGGCAAGTCTGGATCCCTTCCATCAGTCATAGAAGTCTCCTCTTCATCAGACTCATCATTGTACTCAGGTTCTTCTTCATTAGGTCCTAGACTTGGATCCCTCACATCCTTAAGCCTTGAAGGATGATCCACAGGATTGAACTTATCATATAGCTTCTTGTCATCATTAACCCACTCTCTTCTCCATGGATTCTAGTTTATCTTCATGTATTTTCAAACTGTGCTTGTGATAAAAAAATTATTCTTTACTACTACTGTCTCATCTTGAGACTCAACTACCCCTTTCACTTTGATCATCACTGAGATCAACTTGGAAAAGAATAAGGCATTTGTTTTTGACTTTGGTATAATCATATCCTCTATTTGAATCATCAATAGCCTGCACAGATTCACTTTCACACCATGTCTCAAAATATGTAACAAATAGATATCCAGATATCTTAAATTCACAAATTCCCCTCTTCTTAGAATTAAAACATGCTGAATAAACTTAAATGGCAATTTGTTCTCTCCATTAATTGCAACAGCCACCACCTGTCTTTACTTGAAACTATTGGTGAGTTCCTATTATACAGTCTCATAGTCAAATATCTCTCTTGTAAGTGGTACTGATCTTGAGAAATAATCAGGAACACCTTCGTGTGGAACCTTCAAGCATTCACCCATTCAATATCATGTCTGACAGAGGGAATTTTGGTTTTTTCCATTTCTGGTTCGAGGAACTTAGGGTTTTCGAGAGATTTGGGAGCTAAGGCTTGAGGTAAAAGGGTTTGATGTGGATTGAAAAGTGATTCAGGCTTAGATTTATCATTTAGGAATCATAAAATAAATAATTTAAAATATCATAATTATAAATGATACATATTCTAGCGGTAGACATAAGTTTAAAACAATGCACATCGGTAGGGTATATAGGTGAGAATTTTTAATCGATGAGGTTTCACATCGGTGAGGTACATCAGTGAGGTATCACATCGGTGAGGTACATCGGTGAGGTGTCACATTGGTGAGGTACATCGTTGAGGTCTCACATCGGTGAGGTATCACATCGATGATGTTTATTGGTGAGGTTTATCAGTGAGGTATCTACCGGTCAAGGTTAATCATTCCTAACTCTTTTCTAATGTAACTTAACCTATCCGAACCTAAAGTTTTGGGGAAAACTTCGACTAATTGATGTTCAGTACCTATAAATTCAAGAGTAATATAACTTTTTTGGTAATGATCTCTTAAGAAATGGTTCCTTACATCAATGTTTTTGGTCCTAGAGTGAGACACATGGTTCTTTGAAATGTTAATTTCACTAGTGTTATCAAAGTTAATTGAAACATGCTTAAAATCATATCCATAGTCCAAAAGAGTGTGTTTTATCCACAGAATTTGTGCACAGCAAATGCCAGAAGCTATATACTCTGCTTCGGCAGTAGATAAGGCTATAGAATTCTGTTTCTTACTACACTATGATACTAATGATTTTCCCAATAAATTACATGTTCCAAATGTGATTTTTCTATCTAACTTGCAACTATCAAAGTCAGCATCTGAATAACTCATTAATTCAAAAGATTGTACTTTTTGATAAAACAAAACCAAATTTGCAGTATGTTTAAGATACTTAAAAATTATTTTAACTGCAAGAAAATGAGATTATTTTGGATTAGCTTGAAATCATGCACACATACACACACTAAAAATAATATTTGGTCGACTAGAAGTAAGGTAAAGTAAGCTTCCAATCATACCTTTGTAATTGGATTGATCCACTAGTTTCCTAGTTTCATCTGCATCCAATTTACCGACAGTACTCATAGGTTTATCACTTTTCTTAATACTATCCAAATAAAAACATTTTAAAAAATCCTTTTTATATTTACATTGATTCAAAGCAATACCATTTTCATTTTTGAAAAACATGAAATCCAAGAAAATATTTGAGTTCTCCCATTAAACTAAGATCAAATTAATTTTCCATACTCATTGAAAAATCAGTACATTATGAATGTTTAGAATATCCAAAAATAATATCATTAACATAGATTTTTACTATCAAAACATCTTTATAAATTCTTTTAATAAAAAGATTTGGATCATCAATCCCTTTAGTAAAACCTTTTGAAATAAGAAAATTACTAAGTCTATCATACCGGCCTCTTGGAACTTGTTTTAAACCATATAAAGCTTTAGATAGTTTGAAAACTCGATTTTGGAAATGGGGATTAGTAAATCCAGGTGGTTTTTCAACAAAAACATCTTCAATTATAAAACCATTTAGAAATAAACTTTTAACATACATTCGATATAACATGAAATTCAGATGAGAATCATAGGTAAGTAAGATCCTAATAGCTTCTAATCTAGCTATAGGGGAAAAGATTTCCTCATAGTCTATACCTTCCTCTTGACTATATCCTTGTGCAAATAGAATAGATATGTTTCTAACTATATTTCCTGACTCATCAACTTTGTTTCTAAAACCCCATTTAGTGCCTATGGTCAAGGTGTCCTTAGGTCTTTCAACTAATTCACAGACTTTGTTTCTTTCAAAATGATTTAATTTTTCTCGCATAGCCATTACCCAAAATTCATCATTGATTGCCTCATCAATATTTTTAGGTTCAAGATGTAACAAAAAGACTTGATGTTCAAACTGATTTCTAAGAGATGCTCTAGTTTGTGTCCCTCTATCAATATTACCAACAACAAAATCTAAAGGATGAATCTTTAGAATCCTAGTTGATCTAGTAATGGTGGGACTAGAAAATTCAGGATCTTATCTAAGTTTGGGTTCATTAGAAGCTGATTCTGGAATATGTCCAGAACTATATGTCTTTACAACAGGCTCATTGGTTTTATCATTAAGGCCAAGAATAGTGAAATCTTCTTCAAGATTTTCAAGAGATGTCTTAGGTTCATGTGGATCAGTTTCATCAAACTTGATATGAAAAGATTCTTCCACATATTTGGTTCTTTTATTAAAGACTCTATAGTCTTTTCTAGTAAAATAATAACCAAGAAAAATTCCTTCATAACTTTTTGGTGAAAACTTGTCAAGATTATCCTTGGTATTGAGAATAAAAACTTTGTAACCAAAGACTCTGAAGTAACTAACTTTAGGTTCCCTATTGTTTCACAACTCATAAGGGGTCTTCTTAAGAACAGTTCTAATCAAGACTCTATTGATGATATAACAAGCTGTATTTACAGCTTTAGCCCAAAAATAAATTGGTAGGTCATACTCATTAAGCATAGTTATTGTAATTTCTTACAGGGTTCTATTTCTTCTTCCTGCTAAACCATTTTGTTGAGGTGTCCTAGGGGAAGAAAAGTTGTGACTATAGCCATTATGTGAGCAATAAGATTCAAAATCATGATTTTCAAACTCACGGCCATGATCACTTCTTAGGGTCCTAATATTATGTCCACTAAGGTTCTCTATAGACTTGAATTATTTAATAAAGTACAAACAAGATTCACTTTTGTGAGCTAAGAAGTATATCCAAGTATATTTGGAAAAATCATCTACTAAGACATAGACATAGTGCTTTCCATTTAAACTAGAAACTATATAAAGTCCAAACAAATCCATGTGATCCAACTCGAGAGGTTGAGAAGTTGAAACATATTTCTTTGATTTAAAAGAAAATTTATGTTTCTTTCCCTTTTGACAGGGATTACAAACTTTGTCGGATAGGATTTCAAGTTTGGGTAGGTCTCTAACTAAGTTATTCCTAGTCATTTTTCTAAGTGAGTTAATGTTTTAGTGTCCTAATCTTCTGTTCCATATCCAAGATTCTTTATGAAAATCATTTAAACAAGTAACATTTTTCTTGGCTAAAGAAGTTAAATCAACTGCATAAACATTTTCATTTTTTAAAGAAGAAAATGCGAAAAAAAAATTAAAATTAAAAACATTACAAGAATCATTTGAAAATTTAACATTGAAACCATCATCACATAACTGATAAATACTTAATAGATTATATTTATGTCTATCAACAAATAAAACTTTCAAAATTAAAACTTAATAGGTGTTACCAATCTGGCCTAGGCCGATGATTTTTTCTTTAGAATTATCACCAAAGGTGACATATCCTCCATAAACATTGATTAAAATATTAAATAATGAGTAGTCCCCAGTCATATTCTTTGAACATCCAATGTCCAAGTACCATACCTTCTTATGAGAACTCTTCAAGCAAGTTTCCCACAAAATCAATTTAAATAGAAAATGATTTTGGTACCCATATTTTCTTGGGTCCAGAAAGGTTAGCAATCAAAGCTTTAGGTACCCAGATTTGTCTTATGGGTATCATATAATTTACAGAATTAGTAGATTTTGAAGGATAAACTTTATTTGATCTATAACCATATTAATAACTAGTTGAATCATACAGATTTCCAGAACTAGAACTAGCATTATTCTGTCCAGATTTTGGAATAAATCTAGTTTTAGTAAACTGTATATGTCCATGATTAACAGCCTATTACCGTAGATTAATTTGTTGCCACTTGTTTTCCTGGAATTTTATTGAGATTATCTTTTCCATTTGTAAATTTTTCTAAGTCCATTCTCAGTTTCTCATTATACATTTTTAGTTCAGTGTTTTCTTTTAACATTTGAGCATTCTTTTCCTTTTCAACATCAAGTGCAGATTTTACAGAATAGGTTAGAGCATGTTATTTCTTTAAGTATTTATACTTGTCCTTAAGTTCATTACATGCTTCTTCTATCACATTACAATATTCAAAAAAAATTCACCAGACATATTTTTAGATTCAGAATCAGAATCAGAATCAACTCTAGAATAGTATGAATTTAAATCAGGAGTATCCAGTGTTACCTCAGATGTGTTTGTCATAAAACACATGTTAGCGTGATTCTTTTCAGAGTCAGAAACTTCAGATTCACTTGTGTTGTATTCTGAAGAAATCTAGGTATCTTTCATAGCATTCTTGTACTTATTTTCCTTGTAGTCATATTTCTTATTGAACTTAAACTTTGGACAATCTGCTTTTATATTTCCTTTCCTCTTGCATTCATAGCAGATAATCTCATCACCTTTATCATACCTCTTCCAGTCCTTCTTCCAATGAACTTTATCATATTTTCATTTTTAATTTGATTTTCTGAAGAATTTATTTTTATTATAGAATTTCTTAAATCTCCTAGCTATCTGAGCCATCTCAACATCACTATCAGAATCTGAACTTTCACTTGTTGAGATTTCAGTTTGTTTGTGTACTTTCTCCTTGTCCTTTCTCTTTGAGGCAGTAGACTTAAATGCCACTGACTTCCTTTTAGGTTCATCATCTTCTTCTTTATTGACCTTGTGTTCTTCCTCATACATCATAATCTTACCAATTATCTCTTTGAGATCCAGAGCACCAATTTCACATGAATCTCTTATTGAAGCAGAGGTGCCTCTCCATCGGTCTAGCAGACATCTCAATATTCTCATAATTTGTTCCTTTGATGGAACATCTTTTCCAAGGGACCTCATAGTGTTGAAAATCTCATTGAAACTGAGATACATATCAGAAATAGGATCATAAGTATTACTTTTAAAATTATCATAATTAATAGTATAAGTGTTCAATCTCATTTCTTTAACATTGGTTTTTCCTTCATGAAAAACACCCAAAGTATCCCATATTTCATATGCAGTTTTACAAGAAGATATGCGATTGAATTCTT
This sequence comes from Viscum album, assembly GCA_963277665.1. Lineage (NCBI taxonomy): Eukaryota > Viridiplantae > Streptophyta > Magnoliopsida > Santalales > Viscaceae > Viscum > Viscum album. The sequence goes on from OY728146.1 coordinate 1,040,056,877, forward strand.
CATCTCCTAAAGAATAGTACAAAGCATTCATTTCTTTATAGTTATTATTGTAAGCAGTTTTAGTAGCTTCATCCCAAGTAGTTCTAATAGTTTCTGGAATCTTATATTGAGTTTCTATAGCAGTCCAGATATCAAATCCCATACTCTCCAAATGAATTTTCATTTTAAGCTTCCACTAGGCATAATTTGTACCATTAAAGAAGGGTGTACTTTTGGTATCAGCATCTTCTAGTCTATTGTCCATTTCTAGAGTTTAGTATAAATATTCAACGATTTTAAAATTTTGAACTAACAGAAATTTAAGATCTTTAAGATACAACTAAAATCACATATGAAAAACAGAGTGTTTCAAAAACCTTTAACAAAAAAAACAACCGTTGATACCAAATGTTGGTCAGAATGGATATTCAAGAGGGGGTGAATTGAGTTCCAATTAAAATTTCGGTTAAAAATATTTCTCTTAAAATCCCCAAATTTAAAAACTAAGTTATACTGTAGTGAATTTATACAGATTGTAAAGGTTCAATTAGTTTCTCCAAGATTTATTAGGTTTCAATTAATTTAATCAAGAGATTAAATTAACTTTTGAAACAAACTTACTAGTTCACAATAATTGTAAACACTTGCTAATTTAACTATCAAAGTAACTTTAAAACAAATTGTATTTCAAAGTAATTAGTAGAAAAATATAAAATATATATTATACTTTAGACTTAATCTAAAATGCACAGAAGATATAACCAAGAGGTTTAGTTTCAATCTGAGACTTATTCCTCTCAAACAATTTATATAAATTAGATCCACACCCTCGATCAGGGTAAACAACAGTACAAATACTGTCGAGGTACTAAGACCTCTACTACAGTTATACGTGGGAAAACAAATGATAGAAACATCACACAAGTTTTCCATGTCCTACTAGACCTCTACCACTATCCATAGTGGGATACAAAAGAGTTAAGAAAGGTTTGTGTGAGGATTTAGAAATCCTTCAGCTTAGCATAAGAGACAGTGTGAGTAAATAAAATAAAGAGTACACTCACTGCTCGAAATGTAAATAAAGGAATCACTAGGAGAGTAGATATGAGTTTAGGATGCTCTAGTGATTTGAAGTGTAGCTCTAAAATCCTTTTGATTTGTCCAAATTGGCTCTGAGTTCTTCTCTGGTTTTTGTCTAAAAAATAGAGGGTCGTTTTCTTCAAGTTCAGTTTGATCAGCTTAAGTGTATGAGTAGCTCGTTGTAGTTCTTCACTCCCTGACTGAAGTTCGAATGGTGTTCTCTTATTGAATGAATGGCTTCATGTATGTCCAGTGTTCTCCCAGTATGAATGTAACCACTTTACAACGCTATTCATCCCTTGATTTTCTACACTTCACACTACTTTTATGCTCATCGTTTTTTCCTTCCTTTTATAGCATTCATCTCTGGTCAATGGGTATGATTTACTTTTCATGGGTACTAGGTACGGTTCCCTGACATGCCAAAAAATATCATTAAATAACATTAATTGCATTAAAAACATCAAATATTACCATGGCTTAATAAATAAATAATATTGAGAGTATAGAGTTGACTGGTCAGTCTTTCATTAGTAGCCTTCTATCGGTATAAGTGTAAAGGTGGACTTTGTATAGCAGTGATCTCTTATCGGTATCTCTTTGATCTTGTACCGGTAGCTCCTTGTATCGGTATTTGTTACTCTATGTATCAGTAGCTCTATATACCGGTGACTCCTTCTATTGGTACCTCCTAGTCTATTGGAAGCTCGCTTGTCTCGGTGACTCTACATCGGTAGCTATTGTATCAGTAGCTTGTGCATATCGGTAGCTCTGTTCTGTACCAGTGAAGTGTATATCGGTAGACTTATGCAAACTGGTAGACTTGTTCTATCAGTAGCTCAGCTTCTATCGGTAGTTATCTGTATCTGTGACTTGATCTATCGGTGACATGTGATTATCGGTGGACTTACACATACCAATAGCTCTTTGTATCGGTGACCTTTGCTTATCGGTGAATATTTCTATCGGTAGACTAAGTACGGGTAGATCTGTATCAGTAGATACAAGCATATCAATGACTAAAACTTATATTTTTTATGAAAAACATATCTGATTGAGTTAGAATTATTTCAAAAGTCATTTAAACATAGATAAACATTCATTAACATATTTCAAATATTATTTTTATATAATTATCAACTTTATCATAGATTGAAATAATTAATATATAGATAAACATTATTTGGGATTATCAAAGAATGTAAAAGAATAATTGGGATTATCAAAATTGGTGAGGTCAACAATATCCAAATACCATTTCAAACAAAATTGAAAACATTTTTATTAAACATGGTTTTTTGAATAAATAGATTTCTGACTAAAGAGAGTGATAAAATTGTTTTTCTATAAAATCATTTTCTTAATTATATTAAGTACCAAAAATGGGAAGATGGAACCATTACTTGGGTGTAAAATTACTAACCATATAATAATAAAAATTATGATAATTATTGATAAATGGATCATAATACTTCATTAGTGAAAGCATAATCCTAAACAATCTTGATAAATTATGATATTGTTGAAATAAACTCTTACCACTTTGGTAACTTTGAATCCTAATAACCATGAAATAATATAATTAAATGAAGATTAAAATATAATTAAAATAAGTATATTCATGTTATAAAATATCAAAAGTTAGTATATAAACCTTGTAAAATAATATAGGTTCATAACATAACATGTGTCTCAAAGAAGGATAATTGAGAAAAAATATAGTACCGATTAAGTAACGTTTGAATCAAAAGCCCCATAAAACTGATAATATCATATTGATATGTGTATGACCCAAAATTTAATGATATTAATTATATTATTTGTTAATGGTTATTATATATGCCACAAAAAATAAACAAGTGGTGAATAAGGCATAAGTCTCATTGAAATAAAAGTGAAACTAAAAATACCCTTACCTTATGTATTGACTCTCAGTTTACGCCTTCAATCCTCATATAAAATAAATATAAGGTTAATATAAATCTATTTAATATCTATATTAAATTATATCATACTATATATTATTTACTAATTACCTTCTTATTACCCATTTATTAACAATTCAATGTTAAAATTACGTTTTGAGTAATAACTTCTTTGTTTTTTGTATGTGTTTTGATTTATTATATTTTTGGTCCTCTTAATTATATCATGATTTCATAATTTATAGAATGATAAAAACTATATAAATATAATATATATTCAATATATATGTATTTATAAAAAATAATAAAATATATAACTAGAAATTGAAATACACCATTCATGGAGATAGTAGTTGCGCATACACATGAATGCAGCTTCCATTTTATTATCATATTGAAAGAAAGTAAAGTAAATTAAATAAATTTATATATATATAATATCATTAAATTATAATTATTATGTCATATATATCATATATTTTATCTAAACTCATCCTTAATATAATCCATGTAAACTGTGAATGAATGACATCACTTTGAGGAGGCGGTAGTCCACACATCCACGAACGAAGTTATCATATTTCCACAAAATTAAAAGAATGAAGTTATGTGTTATATAATAATTACATAAGAATAAATACATAATAAATATCATATATTTCATATATAAAGTTATTCATTGGTTGGATTTATTCCAAATGAGAGGATTATATAATTAATTTAGGTAAGTTTTTAGCTTATGTTTTTAGGGTTTGTACTATATAAAGGGATTGATATGTGTGAAAAATTGAGGGCATGAGTTCCTTTTTATAGTGGAGTAAGAGTGACATTCTTGTTAATATAAAAAGGTCAAACAATTTGGAAGGATTTTTTACATCATGTGCCTCCAATAATTTTCATTTTTTATACATGTTAGTATATTTTATAAATATGTTCATATAATTTATTTTTTTTATTTTTATAGGGAATTTTTCTCATAAGTAAAATTTTAACCACTAAGTAAACTCATTTTTACTTTAATCCTTCTAATTAATTTTAATTTAGTTCACTAATATTTTTTGTTAGAAACAAAGTTAAACATACTAAAAATTATAAATTATTATTATTAAAAATATTTAATCCATTTATTCAAATTTAAAACATATAATTTTCATAAATTAGTTTAAAATTAATCCCACATACATGAAGAGAAAACGGTTTTTTAAAGTAAAAATTTCAAATGTTTCAAATGTTTTCACATCCAATTTCATTATGTAACAAACTCCAATAACATAAATTAGATTTATTATATCATAATTAAAATAATTATACTTTAATACTAATTTAAAATATAATTTAACTATTTATATAAATTATATACATAAGGAGTTTTTAATTAAGATTCAGTATTTTAACTATTCATTGAAAAAATGAGAAATCTCACAAATATACAAAAAATTCCCCAAAAGTGAATTTTCATATTACTATTTAAAAAAATATGTTTATTTTTTCAAATAAAAAATATAAATTCCCCAAAAAATAAATTTAAAATAGGTGGATCATTAAAATGCGGTAAAATTAATTTTAGAAAAGTCTTTTTTTATTCATAAAATTAGATTTATTCTTATCTTATGCCAATAAAATTGATTGGAAGAGTGTCAAAATATTTATTGAGTTTATAATATATAAATTTTATTAAAAAATCATCAAAATTGGTTTGTTTAATTTATTGTGATAAAATTGTGTTTGTATATAGAAAAATAGAATTCTTAGAAGAGGAATTTCTTTATTTTTAAATAGTTATTAATTTCATTTATAAATAATTTATTACCAAAATATTTATTTTATATATGTGTGTAAATCATACTTTCACAATTTAGTTAATCTTATTTTTAACTTCCATTCCAATGGCTAGGTGGTAACTATATTAATTTTATAATAACAATTTAAACAGTATATTGTAGTATGGAAAAATTCAGTCTTGCATGTAAGATCTCAAAGGAGCATGGGATTGTGTGTTACAAAAGACAAACATAGCATTTTGTGTGATAAAATCTAATCTAATTATTGTGTGTAGTTAAATATTAACTTTTTCCTAGAAAAAACTCAATCCAGAAAAATTAATTTCATATAACATAAGCTATATTTAGTGTTGTGTGAAATTAACAATATTTAAAATATTAAATTAATTCAAAAAAATCACAAAATATCATGGTGTTACATTGATATTGTCCTAATGACATTTCTCTTAGAGAACTCGATACATCTTTGTTCTCCCTAGGCGAATAAAGAAAGTTGAGTTATGTGTTTAATTCAGAAGATCTTTTTTTATCATTGGATATGATGGTACACATCATTGTGACACAAATATTACGACTCATTCCTCATCAATTTTTAACTTTGAGGGTTTCTCGTGTCTAATATCTTCTACCTTCTTTTGAATTTACCCATCATTTCATTTAGCATCCTTTATTTTCCTTATCAGGGACTGTTGATCAATAATTTATGAAAGGAATGATGATATAACTTCCTTTATGATTTCCATGTCCATTTTTTGAAAGTATAATAATATTGGATACTTATCAATTCTCATCATCGATAAAGTTATATGATCCTTTCTTCATAGATAATATTTTACTTTATTTAATTTTTTGAGATATTTTTGGATTGAGCAGTCACAATAATTTATGAGATATAACCACCTTTACTAGAACATTTACAAATCCTTCTATATTAATATATATTTTAGGATCTTATGATCAATATATATCTCACACTTCTCACCGTAGAGATAATTCCTTCATATTTACAATGTGAAGACCACAGTCGTCAACTCTATATTATGTGTGGGGTAGTTTTCTCATGAACTTTCAACAGCCCTGAGAAATAGGATATTATATTATTATTTTTCATCAGTACACATCCAAAGACTATATTTAGAGAGTTTTTTTATACCATAAATATTTCTCCACTTATTGGTAGTGTGAGTAATAGTGCAACGATAAGCCTATTTTTCAACTCTTTAAAGAAGTCTTAACATTAAATGGTCTAGAAAAATTTCACTCCCTTCTGATTCTGCATGGTTGTAGGTTTTAAAATCATGTTAAGTTCTTAAAAAATCATTATTAGTACCCAAATAGACTTGGGAAACTATTTATCTCCATTATAGATGTTAGTTTGTGCCACTCCTCAAATGGATTTTTTTAGAAGGGTCTATATATTTCCCTTTTTTGGTGATAACATGCCCCAATAATGATACATCCTCCTTCCATAACCCACATTTTCTATTCATTTCATATAGCTTCACCCACTATATTTTTTTTAGCATAGTATTCAAATGTTACTTGTGTTCCACCTTGCTCTTTAGTATATTAGAATATCATCTATAATGAATACCCCATATTTTTCAAGATAATCTTCAAAGAGTCTATTTATTAAGTCTATGAATATTTTTGGAGAATTAATTGGTACAAAAAGAATCACTACGAACTCATAGTGTCTATACATCTTTCAGAAGTCAGTCTTTGGAATATATTCCCTCTTTACCTTTAATTAGTGATATCCCGACTGAAGATCCACCTTAAATAAATATTTTACCCTATGAAGTTGGATAAAAAATTCATCTATCTCTGGAAGTGGATACATTTTATTTATGATGATTTTATTGAGATCAAAATAATCAATTAATTGACACATTGATCCATCCTTGTTTTTGATAAAGACAATTGGTGAACCCCATGGTGAAGCACTCGGGGGAATGAGACCCTTCTCTAGAATCTTGAGTAACTTTTTCTTATATTTTAAAACTCAATGGTGTTCATTATATAAGGAGTATTGGATTTATTTATAGATCCATGATTAAAATCAACTTATAACTCAAACTCTCGGTCCGGGGGAATACTAGGCAATTATTTTGGGTAAACATCATTTTAGTCCCTCCCAATGGGAATGTCTTCGATTAGGATCCTACCCTTTATCTAAATCATCAGGGCTAGATATACTTGAAGATAAGGAAATAATATCTACAACTAAAACGATGATTCTGAAGGAGATTTATCCTCCTCCTAACACTTTTATTGAATTGGAGGATTCCTCGTGATGTGAAGAGTGAAATCTCTTTCCTGAAAGTTGATATGGGATTTGTATAAAGATTTCCAATCCATGTCCAATATTGTATTAGACTCCACCAAAGGACGTAAAAAGTTATTTTCCAGTAGTTTTTCTCTACAAAAAGTAAATAGGTAGTGGTTATATACTTATCATGTAATAATTTTCCCATTTTCAATTCTCATAGATAACTCAACCTCCATATTTAGAGGTGGTTTTTAAATAGTTATACTAAACTTGAAAGATATGAAATAATGTGTATGACCAAAATAAAATAGTATATTTACTATGATTTAATTAATAACCAGAATATATATCACCATATAATTTTTGAGATCCACCTCAGTGGTAGTGGTAACATTTTCCCTTCCTTGTTTCCATGGAGGTTTTTTTGTTGATTCCCTCTGAAAACCCTTGGATTAGGGAATTATATTACATAATTATCATTTTCCTTGAAGTTAAAACACTATACTATAGGATTACAGTTGGTCCTAACCAACATTTAATCTTCTTTATTTTTGGGTTTCCTTTTATAACATCAGTAATAATTATCCTAGTTCTTATCTCTACTACATTTGAAGAATCTCTTGGTTCCCTTCAGACAGATCCCATGATGGTTTTTTCAACACTTTTTACTCATGGTATATTGAGTTTTATTTCCACTATAGGATTCATCTTTGGATACTTCCATATTATATTCCATTTCCTCTTTTTATCTCTATGACCATGAGACCACTGATAGTCTCCAATCTCCATATCAACCTTAAGGGCATAATGGAAAATTTTTTCATAGTTGTCAAAATCTCAAATCACCAATGCTTTTAATAGACTAGGCTTTAGTTCTCTAAATAAGTGAAGCAAATTTCATTCTATGTTCATGATAAAGACATTTTTTATTATGAAATCCTTTTAAATGTTTTCATATTTCCTCGATATAATCATCTTTATTTTTCTTTACTCCAAGGAACTCCCTTTCTTTATTAATATAGAGAGTTTAAGGGAAAAAAATTTGAAAAATATTTTCTTGAATGCTTCCCATTCCACAAAATTAATTTTATTCTTATAGTTCTTTTTTTGGATCAATTTTCACCACTGGTCAGCTTCCCCATCAGAACAATATACCTCTATCATAATTTTCTCTTCTTTTAAGCATTAGAGGGTAGAGAATATCTTCTCAATGTAGTTAATAATTTATTATGTGATGAGTAGATCAGAATATCCACTTAATATAGAATTCCTTTTTCACATAAATGATTTGAACACAACTTTCTCTTTATTAAGAGAAGTAGTTTGTTCCACAAAATTAATGTTATTATTCATAACTTGATCCAATTGTTCTAATAATATCTTGATTTTTGAGCTCTCATTCAAATCAGATTTGAAATTTCATTAGGTAAATCATCTCTTTACATATCACATTTATTGTTGGAACTAGTTCTCCTATTTCTAGAAATTAACTAAGAAAAACAAATAATAATTAGGTTGTCTTGAATACTTAGCTAATAATAATATTAAATTTTTTATTTTAAATATAGAAGTGTAAAGTTTTAAATGAAAATTAGATCATATCTTATGATTCTCTAAGTTTCTTTATATTTTATCCATATTTATATAATTACATATATGGTTATTAATAATGTTTTATGATCCTATTCTCCGAAAATAACTAGAATATCATTTGATATAAACTATATATACCCTATAATTTTACATATATTATTACAATAATTTAAGTATAAATAACCCTAAAATACAAATCAAGGATCAAATAGTCTAGTGTCTTTGGATGACTAGGTATATAATTAGAAATCATAAAAAACATATTTTATTTCATCTATATAATGAGCTCATAAATTTCTTTGAGCACTAACATCTACATAGGATAACTTGGGGAACACATGAATAAAGGGATGAGCTAAAAATCCACAAAAGAGAATAAACATAGGAATAAATCATAACACATGAGTTAGATGGGATAACATGATAACATAAAAGGAATGAAACATAAATAATCATATAGAATCAAAGAACATAGAATATGGAATCATATGATCCTGGAAGCATACGAATGTTATAGTAACATATAACATGACATAAACATGAGTTGAGGATAACTACCAAGACTATATCACAGGGTGGATGAAGTCTCATAATGGATTTGGTTTACTCCATAATCCCATACAAGATGTCTTGTGAGAATAAAAATTACTCCATTAATTGGTTCACTATCTTTTCATACCCATCCTTACATGTTCATGCATATGTGTTCCACATGAAGAGTCAAACATAACAAGTAAACATAAGGTTTACCCATGGAATGAAATGGGTATCATAATCAAGTCATAAGGCATAACCAAAGGGAATGTCATAATGATGTCCATGAAAGAATGGATTTAAATAATAAATGGAAATTAATAAGGTAAAATAGGAATATATCGTGATAAATTAATTATAAATAAAGTTAAAATATGCAAAAATAGTGTCTAAGAAACTTTATAAATGAGCCACTTTAGTGTTTTTAAGGGAAAATATTAAAGAAAACTTAAGGAGGAAAAAGGTATAATTTTTTTATAAAACCAGAAATGAACTAAGATAGATTATCATGATAAAATTAGTGATTCTGAAAAATTATTGGAGGATTAAAAGAATTATATAGTGTACTTTAAAATGGGTAAGAAATTGGGAAGTTCCCTTTAGTTGGACTTGCTTATAAGGAGGAAGTGAGACGGGAACCTTATAAAACATGTATTTCCCCATAAAAGAAAGAATAATTGAGCTAGGTAAATATGTTTGAAAAATATACACATATTATAGTAGCAGTAAATGATAATAAGTTTTAATTAAATTTGGTTAAAGAGAGTAAATGTGTAATTTGAAGAAAAAATAGAGTTTTAGAGAGATCACATACCTTATGTCTGAAAGTGTTCTACATTTGCACTTAATGTCTTGGATAACAAAATTAGATCAATTAATTAATTAATTAATAACCTATTATACATATATTTAATTTATTATATTTTTATTTAGTTCCTTTATGGTTATTTCTATGAGTTATAGAGATTAATTTTATCATTCAGGCGTATTAATTTCATGGTTTTCATGGTCAGTTTAATTGTGTATAACTATGGAAGTTCTTTTAAAATGGAATAAAAATACTAGAAGTGTAATTAAATGGTATTAATATAATTTAATAATTTTAAATGGCTACATAAATCAATTTTTTCAGATATGAGAATGATTCATTAGATAAAAATGAATAGTTTATTTTTGGGTATGTTTATGACCATCAAGGACTAGTATCATTTTATTTAAAATTATGTTTATATATTGGTTCCAAAAAATGAAAAAGGTTATAATATACATTTTAAAATATTTTTTAACCATTTTAAAGGTTTTATTACTAGCCTCGAAGGTGTTAATATAAAATGAAAAATCACCATCATTGAAGGTTGTAAATTGACATATCACGGACGATATTTTAATTTTTAAGATAAAAGGGGAAGACAAGAGTTTTTATGATAGATATTATCTTAAAACGATAAAATTATATTATATATATTATACTAGAGTAATCACTCTAATTTTTATAGGGGTGTGAGGGTAGGATAAGAAATGAAAAGAAATTAAAAGTGAAATAATGGGGATTTTACCTCTTATATATCAACTCCCTGGGAACCTCCTTAAAGAACTTGAGTTTGGTATTTTGGTGAGACCATAAATACTAAAACATAGGGAATAGTATTGGGAGAGTAATTTGGAAGAATATTATAAATCTATAAATCTTATAAGGTGTGAAGATAAGATGTGGTGAGAGGTGGTATTTTTTATGGGAGGAGAGGGGTGTATTTGATTATTTTATTCATTTGTTTATTATTTTTATATCAATAATATCAATAGTGTTGATTATTATGACTAAGTATAGTAACTAGTGTATTTGATTCAATACTAATGGTTTCCTATATTATCCATGACTCAAAAATTCATCTATTTGTCTTAAATGTAAAATTATGAAAATTATTGTATTTTACTATTCATCCAAAATTCAAGTATTTTATAAAAATACAAAAAAATCACCCCATCCATTTTTTTACATGTATATTTTAAAAATTTACTCAATTTTAGGAAAATAATTTTTAAAATATGAAAATTTTAATTTTTAATTAGAATCATCATTTTAAAAAAATACTTATTTTAATATCATAACTGATTTTATGGAACATTGAAAAAATAATTAAAGTCTCGTAAAAATATCTTATAATTATATAAAAACAAAATATTAATTTATAAATATATTTTATTAAAATGAATTTTCATTTCAATCATCATATTTATTATAATATTATAAAAAAATATTCACATTTCACAAAAATACCAACACTTAATTTATCATTTTTAAAACATTTATTTACTTATTACATGATATAAATATATAATATCTTCAATAACAAGATAAATAAATTTTATTTATACTTTCATAGGTGAGATTACTAATCTAATGTCCAGATTACTATTCCCAACGGTTACATTACTATTCCAACGATCATGTTACTATTCCAACAGTTAGATTTCTAATAATCATAAGGGTTTACTACATCCTATAAATACCTATTATTCCATTCAACAATCACTTATATTTTCTCCTAAATGAATATTTTATTATTAACAAAATATTTTATTTATAAAACTTTGTTCATGAGTGTGGTCGTTCTAGTGGATCGAGCATATCCAAATTTTTCCATTCTTATTATCTTATTTCTTATTTATTTTCCCACCATAATATTTTCTATTATTATTTATTTCTTTAGGAATAATTTATTATTATTCATTTATGATAATAATTTTTCATTAGGTTCTTTATGTGATTCATGTGCTTTATACTACATGACATAATTATAAGAATAGAAAATTTCATTGATAAAATTTTGGTTTATTATAAAAAAACAGCAAAGGATACACAAAAGACTACATGTACTTTTATGTACACTCTATATTGGCCATTTGGTTATTTACTATCACAATCATTCCATGTGGTTTCAAACTACAAGGAATATAAATTTAATTATATATTTTTTGTGTCTCATGAATTGACTAGGTGTGTACTTTTGTGCACACTATGTCATGTAATAGTACATGATGTGTATTTACATATTGTATTCCTTGTAAAATAATTTGGATGTATGGGTGTGTAATAAAATATAAAACATGTCAAGTGATATAGAAATATATAACATGTGCATTTAGACTACATATTTTCTAGGTCTTGTGGGGTAATTGGGTGTATACTCCGGTACACAGAATATTGAGTGGCCTAAAACTACCTAGAATGTAATTATAGACTAATCCCTATATAGTGTTGAAAGATTGTGAAATTATAACCTACCCACCAATGGTAACCATACATGATATTTAATTTTGAAGTATACATCTTGTGATATTTTTCCTCCATGGTAACCCTTTATGCTAAAAAAATGTACATATAATTTGGTTATGGACAATACATAGTAGAGTGAAATAATATCTATATTATTCCCTTTTCTTGATTTTAGTTACTCCATCCACCATTTCCAACCCCTAGAATGATTAAAACATTATCTTTCTAATCCAATGTAATTTTTCTCAACATTTTACATCTGTAATAACCACTCTAGATGGTGTCTATCATCACTTCATTCCCCTCATCAAAGCCACTCCTAAGAGACTCTAGAAAACCATGTTGAATGCAACTACCTCAAGAGAACCTAAATTACCTAGAAATCCTTTTTTGATGAATTAGGATTCCATGGCTAAATTGAAGTGGGAAGAATGGGGCGGGATGTACTAAAGGACGACAGTCGCTGTAAATTCCATCAACCCAAAAAATCGGTTTGAATTCACATTTATTGTAGAATATAGGTGAGTAAATTCTTTTTCAGTATCAAGGAATTGATAAATAGAATTGATCTATAAATGAAAAAACCAATGCAACATATACTTTCCAAATAAAATGTATTTTAGTAATTTCTTCAACAGTAATTCATCCAGAAATGACTAAAACAGTTGGGAAAAATAAATTCTAAAATAAACCAAGTAGAATTTATGAAAAATAAATCCCAATAATTAAATTTAATTCATGATAATTTGATGTCATTAATATTCATTAAATAATGAATAATTTTAAATTTCACAAAACTTTGGTAGCATAAGAAAAATACATGATTTAAAACTGAATCATATATTTCTCATATATTTGAACTATTTTAATTATTCTATAATCATTATCATATTTACCATAAGAAATTAAGAAAAATTCATTCTAGAGAGGTAAATAATTTGACACATAATGAATGGGGTGAATTTTAAGGATAAAATTACCTACCCCAAGTATTAAATGTTTCATCCTTAATGATTTCATACTTATACATAAAATCATTATCTTCACATTAATAATTATATAAATCATATAGAATGAGTTGAATATCTTCTATAATTAATCCTCTCCTCCCTATGGATATCTCCATTGATAAATAAATAACAAAATATATTTATATATAAAGAATAATTATGTTAAGGGAAGGGACAACCAGGTATCTGATTTAAAACGTGATAATTTTTTTATAATCCCTAAATCCCAAACATGAATATTTTACCTATCATAATAAAATACACCAATTATAGACCCAATTATGGAGTCAAAATTTCTATACAAGCCTTTTTTATGATTTTCCACATCTCACAAACACGGGATAAATATTTATTTATTAAATATTAGTTCAAAATAAATCTACTCAAATTTTTTCTTAAACATAGACCAAGGTTAAAAGAAATTTATAATATAAACAAAATTATCAACAAATAATCTAAGATCAATAGATAGGGTGAATTTAACATTTTTCCATATTTAAATTGATGAAACATTGAAAATGAAAAATAAATTATGTCTTTCTTAAAAAATTCAGGTCACTGCATCCACTCCCATTAAAACTTTTAATCCATAAAAAAGAAAAAAATTAAGTTGTTAAAATTTTAATATTTATAAAAAAAATATTTTTGAAAGTATTCCATTCCCACACATACTTAATTCACCTCTAGATGTATAGTCTCAAATTGAACCTAGGGCACAAAGACTCTATGAAAAATTATTCACCATCTCGTAGGAATCATTCAATTCAATCTTATTATAAATATTTATTATTAAAATCATTAAATTGTATAACATGACTCCCACAATAATTTTATATCAAAGGACATTTCATAATTAGGTATATTTCCTCATATCATTAAGTGAAAACAATAACCATTGATATCAACATTAAAAATATTTATTATCTTGGACACCACCTATGGAAGAATTATGCTCCCCACCATTAAAGACAAACCCAAAACATCCACATATAAATCATTTATCTATATCAAACCTTAATGTAGGGTAATTCAACTAATGATTTTAAAACTATCTCAAAAATAGCTGGAAGGGTGAGGATCTTTGAGGTGTGCTTTTACTTTTCTTCTCTATATGAAAAGAAAAATGTACCAATTTTTTAACACTATTCATAAGAGAATTACCAAACATAAGGATTAATATTTTATATTATAGTGAAATAGGAATACCATTGCACCTAAAATTATATAAAATCTACCATCAACTTCTAAAGATCTACTAGTTTTGCTTCTGGTTTCTCTATGAAAAAGTGACTAATAAGGATTCCAAGATTTGGTATCTAACCTCTCAACCACCATGAAAATAAACCTTATCTCATATGTGACCCATTCCATAACAATTCAAATCAAAATGGTTTTAACCATTCAAAAAACCATTTATATATCGAATCCATACCCATTATAACACCTTCCAAACTCGAGGAGCTAAAACCACATCCCTATGAGAAACATTTGTAAAATTATGGAACTTTTTTGAATTATGAGTACTCTTATGTTTTAATTGATCCCATTGATTTTATGAATCTATTAGGGTTTCAATGTTTTTCAGTTTATTAGGAATAATTTTTTTAGGATCAAGAAGGCATGTAGTTTAAAAACAGTAGGCTTCATCCTCTCAGGGTGTAAAGTATAGGATTCAAACTGTGAAAATGTTTAGAAGATGTGAGGTTCCCTTTCCTAGACTAGTTCATGACCTGAAATAGGAGGAAACATCATGAACATTTTCTTAAGAGTTTTTTTAGTTTTAATTATTTAATTATTTAATATTCAGTTTTAAAAATAGATTGGGGTTTCCTTAGCCTGTAAACATGATGATCCCCTCTACCTTTATCCCTCTTCCCTTCTAGGAAGGATTTCTCCATCATTCTTCAGTGTAATCGATCATTGTTTATTGAGATTGTAAGTTAAATGTGTCTTCAACCTTCCTTATTTTATTTATATAAATTTTATTCATTATCAAGTGGTCTCACATTGTTTTCTTATATTATTCCCAATGTTTAGGTTACTCTTATTATTTTCAAATTCTTATTAGTTTATACTAAATCAAAGATTTATTTCAATAAGTAGACATCTATGAATTTGTATCTTGTGTGTTCATGATAACATTACTGTTTGTTCAAACTAATTTCATAAATTAAATTAATTTTATCCCAAACTATGAAATGGAACCTCTCCATCGGCCACTAATATTCCATTGGAAAGGATATTGGGACATTATCAACAACTTGAGGTGTGTTTGTGTGTGTGTGTTGGGGAATGGATTAGGTAATTAAATGGGAAAACATATGGGTTCCATTGGATATATAATTGATCTTATGCCTATGTTAGGGAAGCTAAATACGTGCTCTATGGTCAAGGTTACATGGATACGATAGGAAACTTGATGAAATTAACTTAAACGATGGTTTGTGTTAAGCTTGGGAAATCCCCCTTATAATCATTATGACTCATAGTTAGGAGTGCCTTGGGGAAATACCCTTGGACTCATTTTAACTCATGGTTTGGAGTACCCTAGGGTAATCCACCATTGACTTGTTATGACTCATGGTTTGGAATTATAGAGATATAATCCTTAGGTTCATTGTGGTTCTAAGAGATACTATGGGAATAGAAATATATCTTATAATGAATCAGGTATGGTCAATCTCATTTATCACCACCAAACCTATGCATTGATGGTGGTTTATTTATTTATTGAGTTAATTTATCTATTATTCACATCAACATGATCTTTATAATAAAATTGGAAATGCATTTAAATATTGTTGGTAGTGGCCTAATATATCATAAACACGCAAGTATGAAGACACTAGTTGTTACCCAAGAACACTTCATGGTTAGAAAATAGAACAAGAGTAAGAATCATATCATTGATGAATGGTTGGTTTAGAATCACCATAGGAGTTTTGAACCAAACAAGGAATCAAGACCATGTTTGGTGGATTTATCATTTTTTTATTTCTTTATTTTGAGATAGGTTTGTATATGGCCTACTTTCATATATATGAATTCTTTTCATTTATATAGGATATATCATAGGTTTTTGTTTATTTATTCACATTTATTGTGATGTATGTTTACTAATTTATCTGAATATATCATATTAAAATTATTTACACTATTATTACACTCAAATATGAGGTTATTTCCCCCTAACCCACCCCCACCCCCCACATTAGACCACCTTATACCATCATTACTAGATAGTGTCCTCTAGCATATAGGGAGGCCTTACTAGGGTCTCAATGGATCTCTAGTCCAAGTACTATCGAGTGACCTAAGTCTGGGGAATTTAAAGAGTTATCAGAGCCTTATTATTTTTTCTAACAGGAGATAGGGAATTATCGAGACATTGTATCGAACTAATTAATAGGATTAGTTGTCCCATATATGAGCGGAATTCTATGTTACTAAGGATGGTATTGTTGATCCTACATTCACCTTTACGAATGACCTATTTCAACTTTAGTGATGCACATGATTTTGAAATTTAAGATTTACAGAATTTTATCTCTTGGATAGAACGAAAATAAGGCATATGTTCATGTATCATATGAGGCATGTAAGATTTACATGTTATCTACATGATTTCTTATTATTGGATTCCTAGATTATGACAAGGGTTGGTTATTTATAAATGTTAGCCTTAATTTATATGGTGTTTTACTAGATAAATGTATGGTTTCATCCTAATTAACTGATTCTTAAATGAAAATAATCTTATTATGTTATTAATATTATTGATTATTATATTAAATCAGTTAAATAAAATTAAAATTAAAACTTAAAAAAATCCACTATAAATTTTAGTTTAAATTTCATTTAACCGAACCACAATAATGAAAATTCAATTTAAAGTAAAATGAAAATGTGTGATGTTGTAAATTATATACATATGATGTGTGATTTTTTCTTACATAGTGTTGACCCTTTGTATGAGATGATAAGGAAAGTTAGAGTTCCAGAGTTTTAAGATCTCTATGATGTTATATGTTGAGAATAGTAGGTTCTCATGCTTATTATCACTTTCCTTAAATTTTTTTATCAAGAACTATTATATTAATATGTCCTGAGGAGTGTTTTTAAAAATTGTAGAAAAATGCCTCCATAAAGGGATATGGTTGAGCACCATGAGGGAGGATATGAGCATTACCTATAGGTGGTTGGGATAGACCCTCCAAAATAATTGTGAATAGATATGGATGATTAGATTTAATCAATCTTTCTATGAATAGCGTAGGTGGGGGAAATAGAGGCTACACATATTTTACCAACTATGTCATAGTTGACTAGGTAGTTTTATCTACAACACTAACTATTGTTTTCTTAGGAGGGTTACCCCCATAATGCTGAGTTCTATATTGAGCCAATATAGATGATTTTTAAGCATCTAAAGACCCCTCAAGAAAGGATAATGAATTTATAAGTTTACATTCTTCAATTTTTAGTGAACAGATGGTTTGATATTTTATTATAAGAATTTTAGCATGTGGTTTTGTATTGGAAGGACTTAAAGACAAATTTCAATGACCACTTCCTTATAAATAACCAAATAGATGAAATGTCTATATAATTCATGCTTCTTACATAAGGGGGCATGTCAATAATGGACTATATTGATTGTTCCACTAAATTACAAAAAATTTCAAATTGATAGTAGGGGATAATGTATCCATGGTGAGATGTTTCGTAAATGGGATTAAATATGGGATTTTGGTTCAGTTGAACATTTTTTGACATTCTTCCTTTTATAATGTGGTGAACTAAACACTTATTATAGAGTGGACCTGATCAATGTTATTGGATCAGGAAAGGTAGATTTTTTTAATCAGGCCATTGGTTGGTCTTTGAGCATTTGAAATAGTTATTTAAATATTTTACATAAGAATAGTGTAGAGTAGAGTATCTAGGGTGGTGGATTATTTTTTATATTGGTAATAATAGTTCCATATAGTACCATCAGTTTGGAACAATTGACCACTAACACTCTTAGTGTGTCAAAAATTTCTAGAGTGATACAATTTCATAATAATAGGGAATATACAAAGGTTCTATAGGAGGATTTATTATATTCCTAGTGATAAAGGAACTAGTAAGATACAGATTTTAGGATATAGTTATTTGATGTCACGATAGGCACACAAATAGAGTTCTACTATCCATTTGGGAAAAGGTGGTGGGTGTGGTTTTCAAGTTCAAGAATATTAGTGACATCAGGGTAAAACATCTTAGAGCAATCAAGAAGGGGTTCATGGTGACACAAAAATCTAGCCACATGATTTATATCCTACTTTTAAATGCTAGGATTCACAAACTTATACTGTGTGAGGAACGATCCTCATATATTTTACTTTTTCATGTGAATGATTTAATATAGGGGTTTTACAGAGTAAAGGTACTAGGGATGACTATAAATTACTTGTATAGAATGATTTCTATTGAAATGCGTTTAGGAGTGAGACCAACGGGTATTCGTTAATTTAGTGAGAATTCCCAATAGGTTGGTGGTTATATTTTTTCTAGGATCTTTTTGTAAAATATATGATTGCATTCGATTTTATTCTCATGATGTATTGGTTAGTATGGTATCAATCCCAAATAAACTATTACCAACAGTATGTGTGTTTTACACATTGTGAAGGTCATATGTATATTCACATTGGATAATTGGATATTCAAGTAGGTTATGTGGGTCCTTACCATCAATAGGTGTGTTTTACATCTCCTCAGGGTCATATGTATAGAATTATTTCTATTCACATTCCTTTAAGAGTGTGATCAAATGGTATTCACTAATTTAGTGAGCATTCCCAATAGGTTGGTGGTTATAAATTTATTGAGGATATTTTTGTATTGTATATGACAGAGTTCTATTTGATTCTCATGATGGATTGGTTAGTATGGTATCGATCCCATATCAACTATTACCATTAGTAGGTGTGTTTTACATCTTCTAAGGGATTTATGTATATTCATAATGGATAATTAGATATTCGAGTACGCTATGTATGCCCTTTCCATTGATTTTTGGGTGGGATTACATCCTAGGTTTCAAGAATAGTGTTGGAAGATGGGGAGGTTCATCAAATCATTTATCCTCCCACTGTGTATTAGTTCTAAGATGTATTTTCAGAATATTTCCCAATGTTTTCATCCAGTATAGAGGTAGAGTTTACCATTAATACCATGGAAATTGTAGATAAAATTTCTACTCTACACTACAGGATAGATCCTATAGAGTTATGGGATATTAAGGATCAGTAAGAGGATATAGAGGTTAAGGGAATCATTTGGATGAGAACATCTCCTTGGAGTTATCCTATCATATTTTCCAATAATAGGGATAGTTTCTTGAGGATTTTTGTTCGTTAGTATAAGTTAAAATAGATGGTGACTTAAAAAAGGAATATACATTCTTATATTGATGACTTATTTGATCAGAATAAAGGTACCTAAGTATTATTTAAGATTGATCTGAGGTTAAATTATTATTATCTAAGGGTGAGGTTTTCATACATAACCCATATAGATCTCAGGAGTAGGTATGGTCAATAAGAGTATCTTGTTATTTCATTTTGTATGTTGAATGTTACAAAAGTGTTTACAGATTTAATGAATCAATTTCTTTCACCCATATTTATACACATTTATGGTTGTTATTATTGATGATATCCTCATGTACTCCAAGTCAAAAGAGGATCACATGCAGTACAAGTACATTATGTTGAGAAAACTAAAGGGCATCAATTTTATTCCAAAATCTCCATTTTTTTCTTTTCGATTGATGAGGTTCACTTATTGGATCTTTTAATATATGATTCTAGTGTATATTTAGACCGTAATAAGGTGTGGATGGATGTTTCTTAATATTGACCCAATATGTTTTTTGATATACATAACATTTTTTCTTAATCGGTTCATATTTGATATTTATCTTGGACTTATCCCATTAAGCATCATCCATGAAATAAATCACCTAGAAGGGAAAAAGTTTATATAGTCAAATACATATGATAGGTCCTTTAAATATTTGAAAGGAATACATGATAAAGTACCAATCTTATCCATACCCAAACTAGATACTGAGTATACCATGTGTGGTGATGCATGAAGGGCCAGGCTCAGAGTAGTTTTGATGTAGGTTAGTCATGTGGTTATTTATGGGTTTAGTTAGGTGAGGTCACATGACGAGAACTACCTTATGTGTTACCCTGATCTAGAAATAGTATTTCATTCCCTGATATATCATATACATTATTTATTGGGGGGAAATTTGTGGGGCATTATAACCACAAAATACTGAAATACATCTTCTCCCATTGGGACCTAATCATTTGATAACAGAGGTGGGTCGAGAATCTATAATCATTTGATTTTTAACCGAAATTCACTCCTAGAAAGAGTAAAATATTGGAATATGAGCTATTATGTAAGGAATATACTCAATTAGTCCATGAGTCTAGAAGAGAGTGGTAGTTGATGGACCGTATGGTAGGATGCATTTAATATAATAAAAGTTCTGTAGATGAGATACCCTTATATCCATGTTTATTGTGCCTCCATATATTAGAAGGATAAATAGAGTGTAGTTATCAGATCATAAGGGCTTGTCCTTGAGGGAAAATATATATGGTGAGGATCTTCCACTATTATAAGTCATCAAGGATGAAGATATCCTTCATATTCGTAGTCATGTTTTTTTCACATATATTTCTTGAGATATTATGTGGGATTCGCATGCCTCAATGTGGGTGGAACACCTTGGTCTGACCAAGATGTATTAGGATATGTTCCAAAAAAATGTTAGTTAAGGATAAAGAAGGATTTCGTGGTTTTTTTACGTGATGATCTACACTTCTAGACATTGATGGCCAAGCAACAATAACCCACTGGACTATTATAGTGGTTACACATTCTTAAGTGAAAATGGTATGATGTTACTATGTTTTTAATTAGGGATTTTTTTAGGAAACCCTTGGTAAGAAACATGGTTTAGGAAATCATAGATCATTTGATGAAGTTTTCTCATTTTCTATGAATCCAGGAGATATTTTCAATTCATGAGTTGGTAAAACTCTATGTCTAGGAGGTAGTGAACATACACCGGATTCCTTGGACTATCATTTCGAATATAGATTCATGTTTCACATTTTGATTTTTAAAGGATTACATAATGAAATTGGTATGTAGGTGAATCTGATCACTACCTATCATTTATAGACTAATATAAAATTTGAATGGACTATACAGATTCTTGATGATATAATGAGAGAATGTATTCTATATTTTCTTGGTTATTGGGAGAACCTATTGGACTTATAGGAATTACACTATAATATTAGTTATCAAGTGACAATATAAATGGAACATTATGATGATTTATATAGTAGTTCATTTTTTTTCTCTTTGATTTTGTTAAAGGCTGGTGAGGTAGTGATGATTGGGATGAGTCTCGGTATGAGACTTTGAAGCTTTTTTATTTGATATAGAGATGGATGGTTGTAATGAACCAAAATTTTATCAATGAAAATTCCCTTCGTATAATTATTTTATATAGTATAAATAAAATAAAAACACATAGAGAACACAATAAAAACTATATAAATGAATCATTAATTAAATAATAGGTATTTCTATAAGTTAAGGAACATATACCAATGGAATAGTAACTTGGTCTTTGAAATAGTAATGGGACCCTTATGAATAGTAAATAGACAATAGAATAGAACATCACCTATGATATTATAAATTAAAATTATCCATCTTATAAATTAAAATATTATATAATTATTTCATAGTATAAGTAAATAAATTTCTTCGAAAACGGTTGATGGTGAGATGTGCTACGCCGGAGGATCTAAATCGAGCTTTATTGAGTGCTCCCAGGGAGTGCGGAGGATGAGGATTCTTTATTTTTTGTTGGAGCTTTGATATTTATCTGAATCGTGATTCTACAACAATTCAATTTTGGGTATGTCTTCCTCAATTACCTCTCCCTTTTCAAAACCCTCCGATTATGCATATTCTCGGTAATTTAGTGGGTCGATTTCTCTGTGTCGATGCGCGTACTACCTCTGTGAGTCACCCGATCAACCCACGTATGTGCGTGGAGGTTGATGTGTCGAAGGCTCCGGTTGAGTCGGTATGGATTGAAGCTGGGGAAGAAGTTCGGTGGAAGAAACCGGTGGTTTTCAAGCACTGGGTGGAGTTATGTTCAGCTTGTTTCTGACTGGGTCACGCGGCTCCAGATTGTAGACGAGGTGCTCAACATATAAAGGTCTCAATGTAGGTGGGGAAGGTTGATGTCGGTCTTCAGGGTGTGATTAGGGAGGTACAGAGTAATGCAGGTTCAATGCAGGTGGTTGAATCTTCTGTGGAGAAGGTGTTTTCTCGGACCAAGGATGATATGAGGGATATGGAAATGGGGAAATCTATGGTCAAGCTATTTGTGGAGTCTACTTCGCAATTACAGAAAGAAATAGTGGTTTGGACTGGAGGGGTGGAGGCGCCACAACCCTCCTTCGACAAGTATGCTGCTTCTTCTGGGGGCACCAAGACACCAACAGGGAATAGTTTGATCCAGGATGGTGTTATGACATACAACTTCTTTGGGTGTTTGGACGCCAATGAGTCTACTCAGGTTGGAGGGGATGGAAAAATTAAGGGGGGTTCGAGAGTCGACAAGGTCCATGAGGAGGGGAAGTTACTTAAGAATAATAAAGAGAGAGAACGCAAGGACTACTCGTTTTTACCGAAGCTGATGGAAACACAGTCGGTTAAAAAAACTATGCCAGGTGAGAAGGAAATGTCATTTTCCATGGTTGTAATACAAGAGGATTCTCAGGTTTTGTCCAAGGAGAACATTAATGAAATGGTAAGAGCTACTAAAATGGAAAAGAACATAAAATAACTTATCATTTTCTCCAAGGAGGACATGGTAGAGGAATTTCTATATGTTAACATCCCTCATGAAGAGGCTGATATGATGGGAAGACCTATCAAAGTGGAAGTTAACAACGAGCAGGATAAGTGGATTGACAAACAGGATTTGATCCTAATGGGAGGCTTCAATGATCGAAAAATCAGCAAAGAAGAATATATCTGAACATGGGACAAAATGGAGGACCGATTGAAAGACGTTATTGGGGAAGATCATGATACTAAGGTATGGCTAATGAATTATAATCTGTAATGGGAGGAAAGAACTAATAGGCTAAGGCTATGATTTGGTAACTTTTCATTTTCTTATGAGGATTCACCTCCGAACTGATTGGGTTTGTTTCTCACTTTTATTTCAAAGAGTTTTGGTGGGACTTTTGGGTTGTCTGCGGGCCAGGGTGATAAGGATGTTAGGTTTTGGTCTTCTTCATTATGGTTTTCTTTAAAGTCCTTGGGAGTGGATCCTAGTGGTCCATTTCATCACTTGATGGCTGGGTGAATTCCTCTAGAGTTTTCAAGCGGGAGGATTTGGGTCAGTGTCGATGGTCGCGCCAGGGGACGCTCAATTTAATTCTTGGTGGATTTGGCTAGCCTCTTTGATGTTCTTGCACCCTGGTTCGTAGTTTATTAATCATGGTTTGTGGTTTTTTGTGTTCTTTTATTTTGATGAATGTGGATGTTCTGGTCTCATATAGCGAGGTATCGGGAACCCTTAAACCGGCTTCTGTAAATGAAAAACAAATTGATTGACCTAGTGATAATTATAAAAATATATATAGTCTTGAGGCCTAATAATATACTAATGAATAAAATAATGAGAAAACACGCCTTTCATCCCCTATAAATACCACCACTCACTACCTATTCTCCTCACACCTCTCAAGATTTTAGAATTAACCAAATTATGCAAAAATATATTCCCAATACCCTACCCAACATCCAAGAGTTTTTAGTCTCACCAAAATACCAAAACAAATCTCCCAAAGGTGGTTCTCAAGAAGAAGTACTCAAGAGGTAAAATCCTCTTCCTTTTTATTTAATTTATTGTCAAGTTATTTTATTTTATTATTATTTACTCACATACAATCATCCAAATGGTATCATGACTATAGTAACTTAAATATAATATAATTTTATAATTCTAATGTAATAATCCATCAACATTTCTTTCCCCTCTCCTTTTGTATTAAAAATGAAAACATTGTCTGTAATGTGTTAAAATATCACATTCATTGATGAAACAGTTTTCAATTTAAATTCCATCCATCAAGACTACTCATAAAACCATTTTTATGGTTAAACCAGATTATAATATATTTATTTAATTTTATTTAATTTTGTGGATCCATTTTATATATATAATATTAATTAATAAAACAAAAATAGTTTTTTATGATTGAAAAAACGCCAAACTTATCTAAACAGTTATCACTAACGTCATATCAAATGATTCATCCTCAACTGAAATTACCAAATGAATTTTATAACCATTTAATATTATTTATGTTCATTAATAACCTATAACTTCAATTCTATACAACCATTTTCATTTTACAAGATTTTCTATACATGTATACAAGTAATCGATCATGAAACCCAATGAAACGAACACACTCAAGCGACGAAATTGTATCTTAAAACTCATAAAAATATAAATAAATGAACACAATAAAATTATAAAAAATAAAATACATGTAAGAAAAGATTCTAAATTATTTTATTAATGGATTTAATTTGATTATACTGGACATAAATATTAAGTGAAAAACACTTTCGGACATAAGGTAAGGGTTTCTTCCCAAACCTCTATTTTCCCATCGAGTTACACTTTCTAAATTTTTACCCAAATTATAATCTTATTTATTTTTATATAATTATTCTAAATTATAATTATATTTTTTAAACACATGTATCTAGATCATTTCATCCTTCTTTTTCAGGGATATAAATGTTTTAATAAGGTTACCTTCTAAATTATTCCCAATAAGCAAGATCGATTAAAGGGAACTTCCTAATCTCTTACCGATTTTCAAGTACCATCCATAATATATTTTAATCCACATTTATTTTTATAAAATCTCTCATTTTATCATTAAATAATAAATTTTTTCATTTCTGGTTTTATAAAAACAAATATGTCTCTTTCACTTTAAATGCTCATTAATATTTTCCTTAAACCGCACTAAAATGTTTCTTTTCAAAAGTTTCTAAAACAATTTTTTTTTTAAATTGATACTTAAATTAGACATAATTTATCCCGATATATTAATATTTTACCATATTAAGGTCTATTTATGATTTAAATCTATTTTTTCATGGACACAATTATGAAATTACTTTTTGTTATTCCTTATGACATGGTTATTTTACCCCATTCTTCCATGGGTAATATTTATGCTTGATTCTTCATGTGGCACACATATGCATAAACATGTTATGATGGGTGTGCCCAGATATCTCTCCAATGCATAAGTTAATGTTTAGCTGCCTGAGATGTCATGTTGAGACATGGAGTGAACCTGATTTTTTTGTGGGACTTTGTCCGCCTTGTGTAATGGTGTTTCCAGTTAGCGTTGACTCGTACTTTTGACATGTTGTGTGATATTTATGAATTCATATGATTTCATGGTTATATGTTACCATATTATACATGATATTATTCCTTATGTTTATTCATGTTACATTCCTTTATTTCATCATGATATTCCTTCTAATCCAAGTGCCATGTTTTATTCCTATTCTTATTCCATTACTGGTCTTTTTAGCTAATCCTTTTTGTTCATGCATTCCCTACATAATATTATGAATATTTAGGAGATCAATTTAGTTTATAATATCATTATGGATATTGAATAAAATATGTTTTTAGTTTGTTTTTCATTTTTTCAAATTATGTACCTAATCTTCTGAAGACACTATACATTATAATCCTTGGTTGAATTTGATGATAAATTATGCTTAAAATTGTATAATAATATATATATATATATAATAATAGTTTTATATAATTGTTATTAGGGTATGGTCTAGTTATTTTTGGAGATTAGTAAAAAATCATTTTAGTAATAACCCTACGGATAATTCTATCACCATGGATAAAAAAGATTGAAAATTAGGAAATCACAGGTTAAGATATACTTTTCTTTTACAAGTTTATCCTTCTATGGCCAATGTTTTATTTTTTATATGCCTATTAGATAAGTATAAAATCCCCATAATTGTAAATTATTTTTCTTCATTAATGAATGGAAATAGAATAACACTTTCCAACAATCAATGTGATGGGAAATGTGATAATTTCCCTAATGATATTCCAAATATGATAGGAACGGGTGATCAAAACTTCATGATAGTATTTGATCAGTAGTCTCAAGTTATAAATAATAAATTTAATCCCATTTAACTCTTTCCTTCTCCTAATAAATATGAATTTTTGGATGAATACTTTATGTGGAAAAGGACTCCAAAGTTTAGTAGGTCTTTTGATCCCCCCTCACAGAATAATGTATTAACTACATTGAGAATATATACTCTATCCTCTAGTTCTTAGAAGAAGATAATTTTGTGCATGAAGTTTATCATTTTTATAGGAAATTTGATTAGTTGTAGAAAC
This sequence comes from Viscum album, assembly GCA_963277665.1. NCBI lineage: Eukaryota > Viridiplantae > Streptophyta > Magnoliopsida > Santalales > Viscaceae > Viscum > Viscum album. The sequence continues at coordinate 1,040,083,916 of OY728146.1, forward strand.
TTATCAAGAACATAAATTCGAAGGATGAAATTGTTTCCATGGAATAGGAAGATGTCAAGAAAATATTTTTCAATAAATATTTTCATCAAACCCTATGACATAAGATGGAAAGGGAGTTCCTCATACTAATGAAAAAGGAAGATGATTCTATCAAGGTGTATGAAGAAAACTTCACAAGTATTTCATGATATATCTCTATATTTTTCATGAACACTAAATGTAAGGTGGATCACTTCTTTAGCGTACTAAAGCTGATTCTATGAAAAGTTTTGGTGATTTGAGACTTTGAAAACAATGTGGATGTTGTCCATTATTCCCTTAACATCAAAATGTAGATAAGAGACTCTATGTGGTCTTGTGGGATCAGGGATAAAAAGCGGAAAATGGATATTAATTTGGGTGGATCAACAGATAAATAATGTGATGGAAAGAAGACCCAACATCCCACATGTCAAAATTGTGGGAAGAAGTATCTTGGAAACTACTTAAAGGGAACCAATAAATGCTTCAAATTTTGAAAACAAGGGCATATGGAAGATAAATATCGAATGGGTATGAATAATACCACTAATGTGGAAGAAGAAAGTAAGGTTTATATCAACACTCATCCAATAATTCAATTTTTCAACTTCAAGGAACATGAGCATTATGTGATCCATTTGATTAAGACAAGGGTTGTTTGAGGAAATAAATAAAAATAACCTCCAAGGAATCAAGTAAGGGAATATGAAATCAATAATACTGAGGTGGTTCCCCAAAATGATGTGGTGATAGGTACTCTATTTATTCATTCAATAATAGTTAATTTACTATTTGATTCTATTTTTACACATTATTTCTTATCTTGCAACTTTAGTATAACTATTAAATCACCACCTCAAAATTTGGAGGCTTATTCATCTAAGAGAATATAAAATGTGTAAATTATTGCATCCAATGTTTATTACCCCACTCAAATTAATTATTGTGGACTAAACCTCCAATAAAATATTTTTATTCTTATTTTTGTAGAATATGATGTGATATTTGGCATGGATCAGCTATCATTATATGAATCCAAGATCGACTGTCATGAAAGGGATATCACTTTTAAATCGTGAATAATTATCTAATTGTGTAAAATAGTAAGGATGAAGATAAATCTCCATAAGAATAATCATCTCAATGGTGGATATTTTTACCTTATGAGAATTTATATCTAGCTGAAATTCTTGAGACAAAGTTAGAATCATGATCCGAGAAATGCCCATCATGAGGGATTACACCAATGTCTTCCCTGAAGAATTTTCTAGACTTCCTCCTCATTGGGAGGTTTATTTATCAGTTGAACAAGTTCTTGGATCTCTACCTATATCAAAGAAAAATTATGTAATGGACATCATTAATCTATAATAACTAAAGAAGTTGTTACATGAGAAATTGGATAAGGTTTTTATATGCCTGATTCCTTCATCATGGGGTGCACCAGTCATATTTGTTAAGAAAAATTATGGATCAATGCACCTCTTCATTGATTATCATGATCTCAAAAAATAATTATAAAGAACAAGTATTCCCTCCAAGGGATAAGTGACTTGTTTGATCAGCTAAGTGGGGCTAGTTATTTCTCTATGGTGGACCTTCAGTCAAGATATCACCAATTAAATGTGAGGAAGGAAGATATTCCCCTAACTACCTTTTGAATGAGGTATAGAGAAAATGAGTTCATATTTATGACCTTTGGATTCACTAATGATTTATTAATTTTCATGGATTTAATTAATATAGTCATTAGAGATTACCTCAAAAAAATTATGGTAGCCTTTATTGATGATATTCTCATATACATTAATAGAAAAAATAAACACAAGGATAATTTTAATACTATTATAAAAACCTTGTCAAGGGATACAATTTATACAGTGTACAGTAAATTTAAGTTTTTGATGTATGAATTATCATTCTTGAGGCATTTTATCACTAGAAAGGGAATATTTGTGGAACTGTCCAAGATAAAGGCAATTAAGGAGTGTCCCAGACCAACATCTGTAATGGAGATCCATAGATTTCTTGTTATAGTTGGGTATTAACAGATAGTTATGAAGAGATTCTCGTGATTTTCAAACCCACAAAACAAGATTATTCGGAAGGGAGAAACGTTTTTCTGGACTAGTGAATATAAAGACTACTTTAAAGAGTTGAAAAAGAGGCTTATCAATACACTAGTACTCACACTACCAGCAAGTGGGGAACTCTTTTTTTGTACAATGATGCTTAAAAAAATTTCATAGTATGTGTACTAATGAAATATTATAAATTGATAGCCTATTCCTCAAAAAATCTGAAAATTCATGTGACAAATTATCCCACACATGATCTGAAGTTGGCAGCTATAATCTTGGAATTGAAAATCTGGTGGCATTATCTCTATTGGGAGTAGTGTGAAATATATATTGATCATAAGAGACAAAAATATATATTCACATAGAATAAGATTAATATACTCCAGAAAATATGGTTAGATCTCACAAAAGATTAAGACTGGTCAATCCACTACCATCTGGGAAAAGAAAATAATGTAAGGCATGGTGTAAGTAGAAAGAATCGTGTATATTTATTATTAATAATAATTAAGAAGGATCTAGTATTCTTATACATAAAAAGGATGGAATTGGGAATCATTAATGAAGGAATATCACTAATCCTTTCTCAAATGATTTCTCAACCATCCCTCATAGAGAAAATAAAGGATACTCAGAGAAATAATATGTAAATTTAGAAAATGGTGGTAACTATCAAAAATGATAAATAATAATAGTTTCAAATGGATGAGTAAGGAGACATGATATTTGGTTCATGACTATGATTACCATCCAATTAATAGATAAAAAAAGAGATTCTAAATTATTCCCATAGCTCAACCTTCTCTATTCGCCCAGGGCGCACAAGGATTTATCAAGATCTCTGATAAAATTATTGGTGGGACAATGTGAAGAAGGATATCACTGAATATACATCAAAGTGAATGGTATGTCATCAATTTAAGGATAAAAGGAATAATTATAAAGTGATGCTGCATCTATTATGCATACCAACATAGAAGTTGTAAAACACCACCATAGACTTTTTCAATGGACTTCTGATGACATCCAGAGAAAACAATGCTATAAGGGTTTTTATGGATTGTCTTACAATGATATCTCACTTTATCACAATTCAAGAGTTCATATCACTGGGTAAACTTCCATGAATATACATCATATAATTGGTTACGTTGTGTGGAGAAACACTATTGATTTTATCTGAATGGGATCTTATATTCACCTCCATGTTATGGAAATTTCTCCAACATGCTATGAACACTGAGTTAACTTCATTATGGCCTATCATCTTCAAACTGATGACCAATCATAGAAAATCATTAAAAAACATGAAGACATATTGAGAGTGTGGTATATAGACTTCAATGGAGGATGGAACCAACATATACCTCTGTTTGAATTCTCCTACAACAATAATTTCCACTTTAGAATCCAAATGGATACATATGAATCCCTTTATGGTAAAATATGTTGAACACTAGCATTCTGGGATGAGGTTTGAAAACGTAAGTTTCTAGGTCCTAAAATGGATGAAGAAATTGTAGAAAAGGTGAAAACTATTCAAAAAAATATTTGGGCAGCCCAAAGTCAACAGAAAACTTATGAAGACAATCATTGATGAGACCTATAGTTTAAGGTTAGATACGGGGTATTCCTTCTCTTATATCCATGTAAAAGGATCCTGAGATTGGGAAGAAAGGAAATCTAAGTTCGAGGTACATTGGCCCCTTCTAGATTCATGATCGTGCTAGAGATGTGTCCTATCGTCTAGAACTTACAACCACCGGTCTCAAGTACATGATGTATTCCATGTATCCCTCATGAGTAATTACATACCTGGTCACTCACATGTACTAAATTAAAAAGTCATATAGTTGGAGAATGATCTCTCTTATGAGGAGCAGTCCGTGAAGATCTTGGATCATATAGATAAATTTTAACCCAAAAAGACCGCTCACCTGGTCAAATTACTATGGTAGAACCATAAGTATGAAGAGGAAACATGAGAACCAAAGCAAATGATTAAGAATAAGTATCCTCGCTTGTTTTCACCAAATTTCATAAAATGAGATTTCGAGGATGAAATTTCATATGGGGGGGAGAATGTAACGACCAAAAAATTTATCAATGAAAATTCCCTTCTTATGGTTATGTTATATAGTATAAATAACATAAAAATCACATAGATAACACAATAAAAACATTATATATAATGAATGAATTAAATAAGTAGTATTTCTATAAGTTATGCAACATGTATCAATGGAATAGTAACTTGGAATTTAGAATAGTAATGTGCCTTTATAAATAGTTAACTGGAAAATAGAATAGTAACATCACCTATGAAAGTATAAATAAAATTTATCCATCTTATAAATTAAAATATGAAATAATTATATCATAGTGTAGTTAAATAAATGTTTTATAAAATATTAATTAAGTGTTGATATTTTTATAAAAAATAAGTGTTCATTTTAAATTTTATAATTAATATAATGTTTTAAATGAAAATTTATTTCCATAAAATCTATTGATAATTTGATATTTGGTTTCCTTGTGTTTATAATATAATTTTATGAGTCCTTGATTATTTTTTCAAAGTGTTATAAAATCAGATTTAATTTTAAAATTGGTTTTTTTCAAATAAATAATGATTTTAATTAAAAAATAAATTTAACTTATTTAGAAAATTGTTTTCAAAAAACCTGGAGACCATTTTTGAATTCTACATGTTTAAAAATGGTTAGGGGTAATTTTTTTTATTTTTCTAAAATACATGAATTTTTTGTCAATAGTAAAATATGATTATTTAGGATAAAAGATAAATACAGGAATTATTGAGTAATATATTATGTATGGATGATGTAATACTATAATATCAAAATATCATTAATAATTTTAATATATTTTGTGATAATGCTCAAACTATTCATAGTCTTGATGAAAAATAATAATCTAATGAATAAAATAATGAGAAAACATCTCTCTTTTCCCCTATAAATATCACCCCTCACCACCTATTCTCCTCACACCTCTCAAAATTCTATACTTGTAAAAATTCATTTGAAATAACTTACCAACATCCTCCCTCGTGTCTAGCATCCATTGGTATCAATATAATAAAAAAATTAATCCCTCAATGGAGGTTCTCAAAAAGAAGGATTCAAGAGGTAAAAACCTCTATCTTTTCTTTTAATTTCTTTTCATGTTGTTTTATTTTATTATTCTATCCAAACATACCCTAATCCAAATGGTATAATAACTCCAATACCATATATAAATTTGAATTTTATTATGATAATGTAAAAATACATCTTCATTTCTTTCCCCTATCCTATTTTACTAAAAATGAAAACATCGTCCATGATGTGGTAATTTATTACATTCAAGGAAGAAAAAGTTTTCAATTTCCATTCCCTCCTTTAAGAATTATCATAAAATAATTTTTATAGTAAACCCATATTATTATATATTTATTACAGTCTATTTTATTTTATGTATCCAATTTATATACATAATATTAATTAATAAAATAAAACTAGTTTGTGATGATTGAAATAATCTAAATGACTGTCACTAACGTCTTATCTAATGATTCATCCTCACCCCAAATTACCAAATGACTTATATAACCATTTAATATTATTAATTTTGATTAATATAATATAAGTTCAATTCCAGAAAATCATTTTCATTTTACACGATTTTTCATATTGTACACAAGTAACCCATCATGAAAACCAAGGAAACGAATGCTCCCAAATGAGGAAATTGTATCTTATAAATCATCAAAAGGTCCATAAATGAACTTAATAAAATTATTATAAATAAAATACATGTTTAAAAGGTTATTAATTAATTAATTAATTAATTAATTTTATTATCCAATATATTAAGATCAAGTTTAGAACACTTTTAGGCATAAGGTAACGGTTTCTTCTCAAACTTCCATTTTTCTTTCGAGTTACGCTTTACATATTTTTACCCTTATGTAACTCTTATTTATTTTTATATAATTATTATAAATTATATATTTGTGTTTAAAAATCATGTATCTAGATCATATCACACTTATTTTTTGTGGATAAACATTTTTTAATAAGGTTCCCCTCTCAATTCTTCGCAACAAGCAAGCTAAATTAAAGAGAACTTCCCAATTTTTTTCCCATTTTCAAGTACCATACATAATCTGTTTTAAGACAAAATTATTTTTCTAAAAACACTAATTTTATCATGAAAAACTAAAATTTTCATTTTTGGTTTTATGAAAACAAAATATTTTTTTCTTCTCTTTAAATGTTCTTTAATATTTTCCTTAAATTGCACTAAAATATTTCATTTTTAAAGTTTCTTAAACATTTTTTTACACATTTCCACTTCAATTGGATGTAATTTATCATGATATATTTCTATTTTACAATATTAATGTCTATTTATTATTTCAATCCATTATTTCATGAACACCATTATGATATTTCTTTTTTTATCCCTTATTACATGATTATGATACCCAATTCTTTCCATGGGTAACCCTTATGCTTGATTCTTTGTGTGGAACACATATGTATGAACATGATTTGTTAGGTGCACCCAAATAGTGATTCAATGCATTTGGTAATGTTTATTATAATGATACTTTATGCTGGGATAGGTAGTGAACCTGATTCCTTTATGAGACTTTGTCTACCATGTGAAATGGTCTTGGAAGTTAGCCTTGACTCATGTTTATATCATGTTGTGTGTTATTTCCACATTCCTATGATTTCATGGTTATATGTTCCCATGTTATACAAGTTATTTTTCCATAGGTTTACTAATGTTACATTACTTTATTTCATCATGTTATTCCCTCTAACACATGTTATTTTTTTATCCCTATGTTTATTCCCTTACTGGTATTTCTAGCACATCCCTTTTGTTCATATATTCCCTAGGTTATCCTATGTAGATGTAATAGCTCAAAAGAAGTTATTATCTCATTATAGATATTAAATAACCAATTTTTTTAGTTTGCTTATTATGTTTTAAAATTATGTACCTAATCTTCCAAAGACACTATACTTTACAATCCATGATTTTATTTGTCGTTAAATTATTCTTAAAGTCATGTAATAATATGTGTAAAATGATAGGGTCTCTATAATGGTGATTTTCTAGAGTATTAACCCTTATTATGTAGATAGATGGTGTTGACCACTTATGATTGAGGTGGGTGATCGGGTATTCATATTAGTGTCATTGTGGTTGGGACATAGTCCTATTTATAGATATGGGATGTTGGCAGCCAGGTTTGTGGGTCTATTCATAAAACTGGAGAGGATCGGTCTAATGGAGTACTTTTTAGATATCCCATATAATTCTCAGATCATGAATGATGTATTACATGTATTATAGTTTTATAGGTACTAACTAGATCCATCCCACATGATTTTCACTGAAGATATTCTGCTTTAGGTTTAGTCAACCTTTGATGACTGTCTAGTTTGTATAGTCGATCAAAGTGAAAAAAAACACTCTATAGAAATACAGTTCCTTTGGTAGGTGTATGGGGGAAGTACATATGTATCCAAAAATATAAAAGGAAAAATATTCATATATATGGGCCAAATGTCTAGAGTTATTTTCCAATGAGGACTAGTGATTTGTATGAGAGTATCTTGAGAAAGAACTTCTATATAGTGGGGTGGTTATAAAACCCTGACCCTTTTTCAAATTATTTATTATATTTAGTTTTGTTTTAGAATGTTTATATTACTAAGTTCTGAATTTTTGGGGGGTTGGGAGTGGATCATGAAAATTTTAAAGAGGATCGATAACACTTGTAGTTGACAAACTGCATGTTATAGTAATCCATGGTGCGGAGATAGTGCTTTACATCATGAAAGTTTTGGGTAGAGGGAAGTTTCCCAACCTCGACTGGTTCATAGTGTAAACCAAGTGGTCATATCATGAATCTTTCCTAGATAATTTTTCATAATTTTAATTATTTATTTATTTAATAGTTTTTAAAATAGAATATGGGTTATCGCTGGCCTCTACGCGTGACATACCCCTTTCCTTTTAGCCCACTTCCCTATACCAAAAGGATTTATCCCTTTTCATCAATAGAATTGATTTTCATTAATTTTTATTGGAAGATAAATGTCATTTTATTATTCTATATCTTATTTTTATTAGTTTATTTCAATTTCAAGCAATCTAACACCATTTTTATCTATTATACCCTATTTCTAGCGTATTTTTATACTTTTCTCATTTTTAATGGTTTAGCTCAAATCAAAGGCTAGTTTTCATTGAGTAGACCTATAATATAATAATTTAGGTGTTTTATAAGAAATATTGTAAGTATTTCCTTATTTATTAGTGTGTTCATTGTGCGTTCACACTGATATTACTATGTGTTCAACCTAATTTTATAAATTATATTATTTTTAGCCTAAACTATGAAATGGAACCTCTATACAACCAAAAACGATTTTTTGGTGAGAATAACAGGTCTTAAACCACCACTTCAGGTGTATGGGACTAGGGGATGGATTGGGAAATTAAAGGGGTGACATAAGGGGTTCCATGTGTTATGTAATGGATCATGTGTTGTGTTTTAGGGATTTCTATGATGTTCTCTAGGATATAAGGTAATTTCCTATTATGTGAGACTTTAAGAAATTGATTTAAAATAATTGAAAATTGAATTTTTCATATTTTCTTGATTTATGATTAACAGTTTTGAGTTATTTGATGAAATCCCCCCCCCCCTTGAACTCAGTATAAATCTTGGTTTTGATCACATTTGGGAAATCCCCCTTGAGATCATTATAACTCAAGGTTTGGAGTACCTTGGGGTAATCTCTCTTGGAGTCCTTATAAATAATGATTTAGAGTGCCTTAGGGAAATCATATTTTAACACTTTCAGATTGGACTCATTATGGATCATGGTTTGGAGTTCCTTGGGAAAATCCTGATTAGACTTGTTGTGACTCATAGTTTGGATATCCTTGTATATTTTCCTTGGGTTCATTAAGGTTCTATCAGATATTGTAGATAGAGACATTTGGATTAAACCAATGTATGTATGGTCACTCATGGGTGTCACCATGTTACTTAAGGATTTGAAATAGATTATTTAATTATTTTGTGATTTTATCTATTATGTACACAATCATGGACTTTATAATAAAACTAGATTTTATTTTTGATATTATTAATGGTGGAATAATAATTCATACTCACACCCAGATAAATATTCTGGTTAATACCCAAGCCTACTTTATGGTTGTTGGACTGTACAAGGGAAATAACCCTATTACTGATGCATGATAAGGTTGGTAGCATGGATGTAGAATTTGATTTTGTAAATGGGATAAGACTCAAGACCATTTTTGGTGGGTATCTCATCTTTTTTCTTTTTTATCTCCTAAGATGGTGTTTTATGACATTCAATTGGATGTACAATTATTGACATATATATATCCCGTTTTTTGATTTAGCATGCATTTTTGATTACTTATTGTAACTTTCTATGATGTCTATTTATTATTTTATCTAGATACATCTAGTTGATATTGTATATGTTTTTATTCCACTCTAATATGAGGGTATTTTCTCCCCACCGTACCACCTTAGACCCTTTCTACTAGTCAAAAAATTCTCTCATACTATAAGGGGCACCTAAGTTCCTAGTGGTTCCTTAGTCCGTACACTATCGAGTGGAACATAATTGGGTCATTACAACATCCTTCACTACATATCTAGTATCTCTTCACAGTAGTCACCAATTCTTTGATAGAGATACACCACTAGGGCTCCTTACGGACAGGGGGAACATAGTTCAAAAAATCATTGTAATGCCCTATATGAGTCTTATAAGACACTACTATAAAACATTGAAGCCTGATGGTATAATTTTATCCTTTAAGAAAATATTTCTAGTACACCACCAATAGATATTGAATCACACGTGATCCCATAATTTAAGCCACCATACTTCACCTACCTCACTCATAATGATGTGATGTCCATCACAACTGATGTGAGGCATTCTACATATCTCAAATTCATCAAAACCATATGCATCAAATCCAACAGCATTAGCATATCATCAACCAACTGATAATTAAATTCATATTAATTTCATTATATACCACACCACTATTGTGTCATTCAAGTCATGCAATCCATAAATTCTTAAAGCTCCACAAAATCCAGCACTACTCCACCATCTTAATATAACTCCTAAAGGGGTGGATATCTTAAATCTAGAAATTACACATTGAGAGTTTTCTATAGTATTGGAACTATAAAAGTATGTCAAAAAAATATCCAAATTCCCAAGATTCATGGACTATGTTTTAGCAGAAAATGAGGGTCTCATTTATAAAGACAACTATAAATGATTCATGGGTTACATAATCAATACAAATGAATTCATTACTCATAATGACATAATTTGGATTTCATGATTGCCCTAATTATTACCTAATGATACCCATGGAATATCATTCTTCCAAAATCAAATATATTACCAACTAGTCCTAAGTTTAACCTTTAAGAACCATTAGTTAAATTGGGAACACTTTGTACAATTAAATCCATTCTCCAATAGGTCTAGAAACAACATTAATAACTCCCTAGAGTTAGGTTAGGATATTCGATAAACTATAGAATATATTTTTCTATCCTTTAAAGATATATGATACTAATGTTGACCTCATGATGATGAAAACATTGAGATATAACCTTGGAAAAAATTCATGAATTCATTAACCACTTTGGGAAACTGTTAAACGTTATTATACATAACACGCTAATAAAAACTTTTCAACTAATGGATAATCATCTATTAATTCAGTAAACTCATTATTAACCATCTATACATATCTTGTAATGATCGTGAACTATCAAAGATGCAATATTTTTGATGACACAAGGTATCATCCCATCATTTTGTAATTTTATAAAATAAAATCCTCACTTGAGGGAAATCTCATAATTTCAACCATTGTGAGAAAAAGGTAATCATCATAAATAAGAGTCCTTAGCCGCAATGATTTGGGTAGGATCTCCAACACTCAATAAAAAATATAAAAAGAAATAAATGGTTCATGTTTTCATCAATTGGTATGGGTGTCAATAAGGTACAAACAAATCTTATATTGAACCGTGATGGGTAGTTCTTGCTCAGAGCCATCTATCACATAAAACCCTCCAGAGCTAGTTATTATTACTTTGTATTAGATAGGTATTACCTAAAGACAATGAAAAATATAGTTCAAAGAATAAACCATCACTGGATCCTCCTACACCACTAACAATTATTTCAAATCCACCTATTTAAAGGTGGTGGTTCCTATGGTAGGCAAATCACATAATCTCAATGTAGTCTAATATGATTCATCCATGGAACCACTCTGTCTATCTATAGGGAAGATATTTCATGTTCCAAAAAAATGGTGTACCAAAACCTAGAAAATATAAACATTTAAATATCATTCCAGGACTCTAAAAAGGTGAGTAATTCAATAAGGAACAACCCTAAACTAAAATCATTCACTAGAAGCACTACTCAAACTTACAATATCATAGGAATCCATTTTAAATTGGGTCTATTGAGTACCCTATCTATGAAACTCATTAAAAACAAGGTCGTGGTAATACTTACCTAGGGTCTTGCATCTTACAAACATAATTTAAACTATAAATTGATGAATAAAACATCCTGAGAAAGATATAAATCTCAAAACTGAGTGGCTTAATTCCTTTATGAGATTAGATGAAAGTTATACCATTATTTACTTCACTATAAAGGGTAAATCAAATGTACAAATATATATCAAGTCATTAAGTGTCCAAAGTAGATAAGAAACATGAGTCTGAGATTAAAAATAATATTTCATCACCTAAGGGTTAGAATTTCCTTAAAAAACCATGAAGTATCCATCATTGACACACACACAATGCATTTAAACTAAAAGTATTAGTGTCTAACTTAGTGGGAACAACCATCCACCCGATAAAGGGTTTTTTAGTAAGAAATAATAGAAGATTATCCACCATTTAATCATGAGTAAAAAATACCACTCAATTAGTCTCTAAATCGATTAATTGTCTCTCAATTGACCAATGATAAGTGGATCAATAACTGTCATGGGAACATCATGATCCAATATCTGACTATGATTTGGTTTTTAGTGGGTAATATATATTTTTTGGTGAGACGAACCCATATTTAACATAGAATATTTAGCTGATTTGACATAGAAAGGATCTGTTAAAACAAAACAGACTATTGTATTATGTATATACCCTGAAAATGATTCCTTAGAGTTCTAGTTCAATTAATAGTTTATCAAAGTCTTGGGTAAAGAATACATTGACCTTTTCACATATGCTAATCTCTATGATCTAAAAACCAAACTCAATACCCCCTTAACAGCACTACCCAAATTCTAATATTAATTCGTATAAGATAAATGACTCTAAAATTCAATTGTAAGAATCAAATTACTCTGATATCATTCTGACACAACTGGACTCTCTAGAGGCCCACCTATGTTGGCAGTAATTATAGTGTTCCACCCCAAGACTGCTTTTAATAGGGAAGAGCCGGTCAATAATCACCAAGAATATAAAATATAGTTGGGAGGACTTATCCTCTATTAACATGAAACATAAATGGAACTATGGTATATAATTAGATCCAAAAATAGTATAAATATATATAATAAATTTAATTGAATAATAACGCATGAATGGGACAAAATATATACAATATAACATAATTATGGGAAAAATTAAAATAAAAATGTAGTAAAAAATCAATACATGTAACTAAATTTAGGAAATAGAGCATTCCTCCTCACTATATGGTCTCCTGGAATGAACTCCATCAACAAAAATACCCTACTATGTACCCCTATCTACTATTTCTCTCTCTTTTATTCATATAAAAACCTTAAATTTATTGAAAAGTGGAATAAGTATCACTGAAAAATATAAAAAAAATTAGAAAATTAATTTGTAGAAGGATGCATACCAGTTTGACCAAAAAACCAGCTAAAAATGGTAATAGAGAAAGGCCTACAGTCAGATGAACAGTGGTTGATAGGAATGAGGGATGATTATGTTGGTTCAGGTATGGATCAAAGGTGTTGATTGGACTGTTTGATCAAACTCAATGATAGTGGAGATATAGAGGATGTTAATTAATTATGGTAGATCCTTGTAAACTCATCAAAGGTTCCCTCATCATCCCCATTTGAGAAAGGAAATGGTGGATCAAGGTTCCCCCTACTGCCCATTATCTACTATTATTCATCAACTTTACCAACTCCACCATCTCAAATTCCACCATCAACAATGTTAATCCATGAAATTTTTTAATAGACACAACATTTGTGGGAAAATTCCCATTTAGGTTTGAGTATAAATATTAATATTAGGATTACCTAAACAAAAATTAAAGATAAAATAATTGATCAATTAAAAACAAAAGTGTGAATAAAAATAGAAAGGAAAACCAAGGATAATTTATATGTTATATGGTTAGGCCAATAATATGATATGAAGAATCTAATTCTTTACATTTTAGCTCTTTGAAGGATCATATCTCACAGTATCCAAAGATACAAGAGTAATAAATCTCATAAGGCCTAAAGTTAATATCCATTAATATGTCGTGTCTCATAAGAAATCAGATATGACTACCATTTTTTATAACTCAAGAAGTTAGAATCACAAAATATAATAACTACCCAAACCTCATATCATTCATGTTAACTCTTTGTAAATGTTACGGGGGACCCCCAAATCACTGATGAGTATATGTTAGTCATAGGAATACAAACCCCTATTATAATAGAAACTCATAACCTAACTCTTAGGGAATACATAAAACTCTAAGGGTTGATGAATTACTCCCCATAATGTGTGAGATTATTAACTTTTACTATAGTATGGTGGCCCACACCTCATTTTTATTGAGGGAGTTTTGATTTCATTCTTGAATGAATGGATTATTCATTTTTATGTTTAATTTTCATTACCACGGGGGCTACTTACTCTATAGGTTTATATAGGACCCAAACCAAAGATCTGGTGTTTTCCCAGTGGTTATTTAACCCATGTCTACTCTAATTATCCCATTCTCAACCTATCTATAACTCTAATAAGTTAAAAAACACGAACTAACCAAAATTCCTTTTAAAAATTCCCTAGTGTCTAAGAGGAACATAATGTTGTATTTTTGTGGAAAAATATCAGAACTGATTACTCATATGTTTGATTCTAGATCCTCAGTGATAATAAAATAAAAACACCAAAGTATACACAAACATAACATGTACTTCTATATACATGCTATTGAGGAAATATGGGCATGTTCTTCCACCATCATTTTAGTTTGTTTCTAACTATATAGAAATATAATTTTATGTACATAATATGCATATATCATGGAATAATGTGGTGTGTACTCTGATACACGCCATATTGTGGAATGGTATGTGGAATGTACATCCAACTTACACACTATGTAATCTTATTGAGGTGGTTGGGAGTGTGATAAAGTATACACCATGTTTTGTGACAAAGAAATACACAAAATATATTTTTAGACTAAATTCCATGTGGGTCATATAGGATATTTGGCTGTGTACTCTAGTAAAAACCATGTCTAGTGTTTTATCACTATATGGAATGTACTTTTAGAATACATGTTGTGAAGTATTTAAATCTTATAAAATTGAACCATATCCACTATTTATGACCATACATGAAATGTACTTTGGAATTATGTGTTTTCTGATTTTTTTCTCCTATATAAATTTTGTCCACTGTATTGAAAAAATTCATTCCAAATAGTTATGGAATATAAATTGCATAGTCCAAAAATTCCCAAATTCTTCCCATTTCATGATTTTCACCTCTCCAACCCCCAATTTCACCATTTGTCCCCTTAAAATTCTTAAAATGTCCTCCAACACATCCATTGTACCTACCTTCACCATATCCCACTATTAATCACCCTTCTAGTGGTCATTAGTCATATCATCTGTCATAATTATCCCCTTTATCAAATCCATACAAAAATCTCACTGGAAAACAACGTTTTATGAGGATAACTTAAGAATACTCAAATACCCTCACCACACAACTTTAATGCATAATAATTCCACTTTCAACTTAATAAAGGGATTATGGGGATAGTTACATCATAGTAATGTGATTGGTGTAAATATTGACCACTAAAAATGGGTTTTCCTTCACATTCATTGAATCAAATCGGTGAAAACTCTATTTAATAATGAATCGATTAATAAAAAGAATAGATTCATCAATGGGGCACTGAAAAAAAATATTTTTATAGTAAAAAAAAGGTAGATTGGAGAAATTATTTAAAAAATCATTCATTTATAAATCACCAAAATTCAATTAACTAAAACAAATTATAAAATAATCCAAGGAAAATTTTATAAATTGGAATTCCAATAATTAAATGTAATTCATTAAATTTACATCTAAAAAAATCTATCAAATAATAATGAATTTAAAATCATATATAACTATGGTAGAATAATAATAATCCATTATTTAAAACATAATAATATATATCATATATTAAAATATTATTATTATTCAATAATCATAATTGTATTAAACAAAAAAATTGGGGAAATTTATTATAGAGTGGAAGGAATTTGATACTGGAGGAATGAGGTGAATTAAAATAACAAAATTTCATGCCATAGGATTTAAATGTTTAATATTTGATGATATCATACTAATATAATATCATCCATATTTCTATCGTAAACAAGGATTCAAATAAAAAAGAACTGGTTGAATCTATTCAAGAGTTCCTGCTCTGATATTGATGGATAAACCCTTGGATAAATGCATAAAAACATATATATTGGCAATGATTGGGTTAATAGAGTCAATTTATAGTTATCTAATTTTAAAATCAATAATTTTCTATCTTATACAAAAAACATAAACCCAAATATTATACCTCCCATAAGAAAAAAACCCCATTAAGGACACAAATGTGGTGTCAAAATTTCTTTAGAAAATCTATTTTGGAGTTTCTACCACTCAAAGTCATGGGATAAATATTTAATATCCATTTAAAATAAACTCGATAAAAATTACATCAAAAATAAATCCTAGGGTGAAAATATTATATTGAGACTAATAGAATGATAGAAAAGTTTATTTCAGTTTAATATCCAAATTAAGATTACTGCTTTACACTCTTCAAAGAACCTGACCATTTAAAATAAAAAATAAATTAATTCTCTCTTATTAAAAATATATTTATCTACACTATTGATGTAGTTTTTGGACAGTGAAATAAAATAATCAGCATATAGTTTCTTACTCAAGTAATTTTATAACTATAAATTAATTGAATTATACAATTACGAAAAAAAACAAATTATTTTAGTAGTGTGGGATAAATAGAAATTTATGTCACTTATCATTGATTAAAAGGTCGTGGAGAACACTAAAGAACTAGAATTAAAGTATTTTGTGGTGGAAAAGGATAAAAAACTATAAATCATTCACTAGGTTTTATGGATTTAGGATTTTGAAATGGAAATCATATAAAATAATGGGGCTAAAAATATTTTTAGGAATTACTTTTTAACTATTGAATGAATAAGAGGAAGATTCAACTCCCATTAATGAAATATTTGTGGACATAGTGAAAATACCAACATTTCCATGGTATTATGAATTCGTTAACTACATATATGTTTTTGGAAAACAAATGTTGATATAACATATGCCATGTACATTTGGTTTTAATGATCTTAAATACCCTTCATTAATTAGTGTTGTTTTTGTTTTTAAGTGTGTTCGTCAGGTAATATTGAGATTTTAAGACTTTATACAACTAAAATAATTAAGTATATAATTCTGTAAATTTTGGATGAAATATGCCTAAGTACAAAAAATCAACTACATGAAACATTTACCTACATATGTAAATGGATACATCACAAAAACGGATATGTGGAAATCACATATGTCAAATTTGGCTATGTTCTCAAGAAGTATATGTGAAGAAAAAATGGATACATGAAGAATGCATATAAAAATTCATCTACATTGTTAAATAAAATACAAGAATAATGTCTACGTGGATCAATTCAAATACGTGAATAAAAATATGTATAATTCAGTTATACAGTGAACTACATTTAGATATGTCATTCTATAACCTGGTATTTATTAGAATTGGTATACTTTAAGTTTGATTTAATTCTGACATTTATTCATTAAATGGTTTATTACATATTTATAGTAAAAAATTATTATTATAAGAGGAAATTACTAAGAAAGGAAATAAGTACAAGGATAATTAAAGGGTTAGTATAGTTTTAAAGGTATTTATAAGAAAAGGATGTGTGTTTTTAAATTAAGAGCCTCAAATTTTATGGATCTGTGGTTGTGAAATTAAAAGTTGATTTTTTATTATTTTTTAAAAGTGTAAATAGTAGTAAAATAATTTAATAGAGAAAAATAGAAGACCCTACACAATCATCCAATATATCTCTCTCTTGAATCTATTTTGTACACTACTCTGTTTTACTTAAAAAGAAGTTAAATCTTTATTATCTACATCAATTCTATATCGATCATATTTTTTTATTTAAAAGTCCTTATTCAGGAAAAAATTCATTCATATCATCTCTCCTTTATATGTTTTATCTCCTATCAGTTATATCTTATAATTTTGATCTATAACTATATACACTATGTTTATTCTTTCTCCTATTATAAAGGTTCCTAGAAAAATAACCCTAAAGTTTATTTTTTGTAAAGACTTAGTAGAGCCTGTTTGAAAGCTCAATTATCATTTTACTAAGTGTTAGATGCTTGCACTCAGTCATGTGGTCCTTGTAAATTGGGCTGGAAGACCCTGGGTAAAGAACTGGTCTAGTGAAAATAACAAATAATGAAAAATCTGGTCTAGTGTGGTCCTTGGTGGTCCATTTTGTGTGGTTGGTTTATGTAATTATCAAAATCAATCAACTTTAAAATTGGGTTGTTTTCTAAGTGAAGAAAAATTCAAGAACACAATTCAACCCTATTGATTCATTTCACAGTCTATCTTTGAAACAAATTATTATAGTTGGTGAATCTGGAGTTCTCAACTATCAAAGGTTTAAGTAAAAAAGATCTCTTGAAAATGGATACTATGGAAAACAACAAATAAGAAATTTCAAAGGAAATTAATCCCTAATTTAATGGTTATAATTGTGATTGATGGAATACACATATGATAATTTATTTAACGAACCTTGGCCTAAAATTTTATATTAAAGTCCTTAATCCTTATAAAATTACATAGAAATAACTAAAATAATGTGATACTAACATTAAATCCATCTATTATCTATACTCTAAAGTTGTGAATTCTATAATTTGTAAAATATGTCTAGATGAGTTCAACTATGTTTCACAATGTCAAATGGCTCATAAAATGTGGACTTCTATTTCAGTAGCTTATAAAAGAACAAATAATGCGTGTGATTATACATATAATAATTCCAATATAAATTTTGATACTTCTATAATGTTTTAAGGATATAGAATCACTCAAATTAATGAAATACTTATTGAGATTGTAAACAGTGTTCATTCTTTAGAAAGACCCATTCCTAAACTAGATCAATCCATGATAATTATCAAAATTTTACCACCTATATGGAGTGGAAACACGACTGTTATTAGTAAATTCATATAGGTCAATAATTTTAAAATAAAAGATATCATTGTAAGTCTTGTTATGTAAGAGGAAAATATGGAATATGGATGTAACGACCCGAAATTTTGAATAAATCTTGTTTCCTAATTTTGTGTGTTGTTTTATTTTATTTTCTTTTTATACTCAACAAAAATGTTTCATTTGATAACATGAGTATAATTAAAATGAGACTGTTGGGTTTTGACTGTTATATGACCATTGGTCAATATGACCGATGTAAACTAAACGTTTAGATTATTGTCTCTAAATACAAGTAATCTTGGTTAATTAATATAGAAAGAATATTTGATGGCCTCACCCAGTAGTCTTGGACCGATCGAAGCCCATCTAACAAAACATGGGAAGGAGGTAGCACCACTGGGCTTTGCTCTGAACCAAACCCAAGCTGAACTTCATCGTGTGAAGCTAGAACGGGATCGCATTCGCGAGAAGTTCAAACTGATAAAAATTACTACTCGTGCGATGTTGGTCGAGCCTCCCTCGGATTCTCTCACCTTAGCACACCATACACTTAGGTCCTATGTTGGTGTGATAAGGGGCTATGTAGGGAGACTGTAACTGCCTTGTGTAATCCTTTGTTTTAAATAAAAAATTGGGATTTCTTCTTATGATGAATTTTATGAATTTTCAAATGTACGGATAAATATAGTATGCATATTTTTGGTGAATTTTAGAGAAAGGATATTTTAAAAAAATGTTTATGTAAACCTTAAATAATTAAAAATGTGTAATGATTTTCAAAAAATGTTCTTCTACAATTATGTTCAGTACGAAATTTAGAGTCTAATAAGATCAACTTGATTTTTGATGAATAGTAAATTATGAATAGTGATTTTATGATTAGGATTAGTAATGTGTCCAAATGGATTAATAATCTCACTTAAAGAAAGTATTAATATAAACTAGGCACCTTGATTAAGTAATGTGATTCAATAAAATGGTTAAATAACGGTTTCATAAATTATTATTCAAGTATTAGTTTTTTCAGTTGAATATTGTTTTTTAATTAAAAATTAAATTAAAAATATTTAGAAGATTATTTTTATAAAATGGATTTCATTTTTGAACTCAGAGCATAGATATTATGTTAAGGTAAATTTTGGGTTTTTTTCTGAAAAAAATGAATTTTCAGTGAATAGTGTATTTATTTAAAAAATAAATTAAAAATATTTAGAAAATTATTTTAATAAAATGGAGTTCATTTTTGAAATCAGAGCATTGATATTTTGTTAAGGTGAAATTTTGGGATTCTTCTGAGAAAGTTGAGTTTTCACTGAATAGTAAAAATACAGTTTTAGGGTTTCGGTATGTTTAATGACATCATAACTGGGTCATGATGATTTCATGAGATATTTTATGTGTTTGCCGACCAAAGGTGATGAATTATTGCATTTGGGGCTCCAAGTGGCCTAACTTTATGGGAAATATCTTGGGAGAGCACATGGTTTTGAGAAACCCACTTATGAGGTGTCCCTTGGCCATTAAGGTCTTGTCCCCTCACTTTCCCAGTAAATACCAAGACATGCTCTCATCCTTTGGACTCAAAAATCATTCTCAACGAAGTTAGGGTCTCCTTACCTCCCAATGAGTCCTCTCAAGGTTCCCCCAAGCCCTCAAGGTCCAAACCGTTGAGTTTTAAGAGTTACGTTTTAAGGTAAGGGATCTGACCCCCTCTCTTTCTTTTCAAGTGATCTCTTTTATGTCATTTCTTTTATGCTCCGTATTCTTATGTTGTAGGATGTTATTTTATATTCATTATATTGTCCTATTTATGTTCATATGATGAGATACCCCCTCTTACTCTCATTAATTCATTTTATGAAAGTTTAAGTGGTGCTGTTAGGCTGCCGGAATTTTTGTAACGGATTCTTTCACCCTTCTCATTTTCATGTTCTATTTTCATGTCAAGTCTTTCAAGTTCTTTTTTATTATGTTGGGGTATGATATATATATCTATAATACTGATATTTTATGATAATATGATGATAGAACCTATTTTATCTCTTCAATTCAGTATTTTGATGTTTTAAGTGGCGTCGTTAGGCAGCCGAATTTTTAAGTGGTTCTTTCACCCTTCTCATTTTTGAAGTTCTACTTTCATGTCAAGTCTTTCAAGTTCCTTTTTATTATGTTGGGGTATGATATCTATATCTATCATACTGATATTTTATGATCATATGATGAGAGACCCCATTTTATCTCTTCAATTCAGTATTTTGAAGTTTAAGTGGTGTCGTTAGGCTGCCGAATTTTTAAGGGATTCGTTCACCTTTCTCATTTTTCAAAGTTCTACTTTCATGTAAAGTCTTTAAATTTCCTTTTTATTATGTTGGTGTATGATCTATATATCTATCATACTGATATTTTATATTCATATGATGATATACCCTATTTGATCTCGTCAATTCATTTTTGTTGAAGTTTAAGTGACGTCGATGGGCTGCCGAATTTTCATAAGAGAAATCTTATTTTTTTCTTCCTTTCATGTTCGTCATTTCATATTGAATATCTTTCAAATTTCATTAAAATGTTCTCAAATCTTTTATATTCTGTCCCTTTACTGTTTTATGGGTCATTTAGGAGTGTTTGACCCATGTCCCCTCTCTTTTCAATGTTTTCTAAAACCCTGAAACATAGCCGTTATGCTGCAGAATTTCCATCTCAAAATGTCTCTCTCTTTTTATAAAGTACTTTTATTTTATTAAGTGTATACTCAAAGATCTTTCTTCAAAAGTATTATTCACATATATACCAAAATTTTTTATTTTAAATTCTGGGATTTATATACATGAGACCCGCTCTCTCATTCTGTGGGTTTAAAGTGATGTAAAGATCATGTCTTTAAAGAAGTTTTTAAAACATTATGATTATGAAATGAAAACCATTTCTTTTATGATATATGGGTTTTTTATGAAATGATTTATTATGATATATATGGATCACATGATAATAAATTCAAATTTAAGGGTGTTCCCTGATAGCGCTCCAATGCATTGGGTAATGATGTAACCACTAGAGATTACAATTTTCACGATGTCTTGGTGAATAACCTTGGTAATTTTAAAATGACACCTTGGGGATGGACCTTGGTGATATGTTCATGATTGTCTATGCTAAATGATGTAGCCACATCTTAAAGTTATGAAAAATGTTATTTTTATTATGATATGCCTCATGATTTATTTCTCATGCCTTAAAGTTCATTTTAAGGACATTGTTGATGTATCTCAAGTTCAAATGTTAAATGTTTCCACTTGTTTCCCTTACTGGGCCTTCTGCTCACCCTTTCTTTTGATTTATGTCCACAAGTTATGAGATGCAGTAATGAAACTAGGATGAACATAAGGAAAATCCTTTCAAGTGTTTAAGAAGAATGTTTTTTTTTCATGTATTAAGTTCCTGGTTTCCAAGACACTAAACCTTAAAGATCCTCAGTTTTGTATAATGTAATGAAGGTTTATGTGACCAAAAAGGTGGGATGCTATAATGGAGATGGATAATATATATTAGTGAAGAAGGCAAATGCTTCTTTAAAAGTTTCAGCCTCAAAATATGACAATAAATTCAAAGAAATTCAAATATCCGAGTTATCTAATGAAGATACTTCAAATACTTCTTCTTCATATAGTAAGATTTATCACTTTTCTAGAAAATTCAAAAAGTTCAATAATAAGATAGTAGAATTCAAGAAATCCTTCAACATTCACAATAAGTTTGATGGAAACCCCAAGGAAGTAAGGTTCTATGAATTCAAGAATCTTGGACATATCAAAACAAACTATCCATAGCTATAATAAAATAATAAGTAAGTGAAAATTATTCCAATAAGGTTGGATATAATAAAAAATATATATTAAGGCCATGAAACCCATATGTAGTACTTAATAGGATTCTAGTTATGTCACGTCTTTTGAATGATAATATGGTCATTTTAATTAGATGTCCAAAAAATTATGGATCATTCTAATGAGTTAAATTCATATTATTCTTCTAAACATGAATCTAAATATAAAAATAAAAACTAATCCTATAAATAATTAAATGAATATTGTTCCATATTGGAATCTAAGTATAATCTTTAATAAATAAAAAAATAAAACTCTTGTAAATTTCTATGATGTTATTATTAATGAAAAGGTTACTTAAATAAATTAAATTAGATTGGACTACCATGATGGAAAATCAAGTTGCATCTTGTATTAAACATGGTAACAGGATTGGAAATTTACAAAAAAAAATCAAGACTTCAAATAAGCTATAGGTGTTTTCACTAAAGGTGAAATCTTTTAAATAAAATTATTTGGAAAATAAAACTCAGAAAAAGTAAATTTGTGAAAGGTATCCAAGGTGAAAAACAAAAGATTTATAAAAAAATTAATAGTTTTAAAAATAAGAACATTTCTAAAGTTGCTTTTTTATTTTTTTTAAGATTTAGGATACTTTGCTAACAATTATATTCTGATAAACCAACTATTTTGTGGTGTTGAAAATGACTTTCGTTCATGAATGTTTTCGAAATTACATGTTGTAATTTATATACAGCATAAACATATTTTTATTCTAAAATATCTAGTTTCTATCATTGTTGGACCCAATATATTATCAGTACCAAAGAAATTCATTGTTTGATTTGTATTTTTAGAGAAAAATGTCAAATATGATCAATGAGAAATGGTAAATGGATACTGGATGCTCAGGGAATATGGGTGGAGATTTATCTAACTTCCACTCATTATCAAAAATTCCTAGAGGTCGTTTCACATTTAATGACAATGATAAATGAAGAATTATAAGAGTTGGAATAGTTATAAATCCAAGGTAGAACTCATACAAAAAATTTCTTCATATCGAAGTATTAAATCACAATCTAATAAGTATCTTGTAACTTTGTGATGAAGGATATTTTGTTGATTTTTAAGATAATGATTTTTCTGTTTTTAAAGATCAAATTATTAAATTTAAGGAACCAAGAATGGATAATTTCTATACCCTGGATGTTAATTCTTGGAGTAGATAAAAAATGAATTGTTTAAATGAAAAAAAAAAACTGAATCGTGGTTTTTTCATAGAATACTGGGACATTTGGAAATCAATTCTTTGAGAAAATTTTTAAAATGGAATTTAGTTTTAAATATACTTCAACAAAAATTTAATAAAATAATATGATTCATTCCAAAAGGGTAAGAAACATAGTTCATCTTTTAAATCAATAAATAAGGTTTCTACTTTTAGACCCTTAAAAATTATTCAAATGGATTTTTTTGGGAAATCTAGAATTCAAATTATAAGAGTAAAAAAAAATTATTTATTAGTAAATTATTTTTATATATTTAAAAGGATTTTACTTTTTAGTATTAAAATTTAATACTTTTTTGTTTTTATAAGATTTTTTAAAGAGGTTTAACAATTTAAAGATGTAAAAATTATTTCGTTGAGAAGTTTTCATGGAGGAGAAATTGAAAACCATGAGTTTAATTGTCACATAAATGACATATTTTAAAGGTAATTTTCATTTAATTTACATCCTTTCTTTGTTTTGGTGGTTTCCCATGCATTTTTGAAGGAAATAGTGGGTTTCCAAAATTTGGGCCAACCTGAGAGCCCATTTCCAATTTTGAAAGTAAATTTTTTTTTTAATAAATCCTTCGTTTTTCAACATTTTTCACCCATTCAACTTCCAAACTGACATTAATTTAAATATTAAAACAAAAAAAGAATTTTGGGCCCCTTAAAAATTCATTAGCATCTTAGATTTGGGTGATCAAATTAGGTATTGGGCCAACCCGAAATCTCATTTCCAGTTTTAAAATTGTTTTGTAATTCTTTCATAAAATATTCATTTTTTATCCTTTTTTGGTGATTCCACCTCTCACACGTTCCAACTGAACCCAGACGCACTCCCATATTCGTTTTCGCCTCTTTAGAGCTTATATTCATCGCGATATAGGTCCGAACTTCTGAAGCTCCAAAAAACATCCATATTTATCAAGAAAGTTGGTTCTCTTCCTTATTTTTCCCTTCTTCTTAGGGTTTCTTCTTTTTTATTGAATCACCAAATGTAAAGAAGATTGGTATTCGTACCTAGGTTTTTAGTTTTGAGTTTCTTGATCCAATACTCTGGTTTTAGGTTTAATATTACTCCCTTGTGGTGCGGCGGTTGTGCAGTTGAAGTGACGCACAAGGATTTGGGGGTTTTGACTCTTTTGGTAGGTGATTTCATATGTAGGTATTGTAGAATGAGTTTGTCTTGCTGTATTTCTATTTCCATTATGTTCCTCATTCAGTATTTTGATTGAGAAAATTGATTTGGGGTATCATTTTAAAATCGGTTGATTTTTAAGTCCCAATTTTGTGTGAAAATGGGTGTTTTACATGTGCAACTCATGTTGTGCCTCTTGGTGTTATTTTATAATTCAGTGATTGGATTTATAAAAATGTTTTGATGCTGAAATTTATATTTTGGTATAATATTGGTCTCCATTTGGTTTTAAATGTTGGATTTTAGATGAATTTAATGTGCACAATTTGATTACTTTTCTTGAAATTGTTTTATGGAAATTATAAGTGGTTTATTGAGTTATACGAAAGGTGAAAAGAAGGTGTAGCTACTGTTTTGAATGTGTGTGACCAGAACTGATATTTATATGTGAAAATTGATTTTGGTACCATGTGGTGACTATTTTAGCACAATACGGGAAACCCGGGTAACTAGGTGGGCTAACGTGTACTAGTACGCTAGTGAACGGAGGGGTTTTGACCATGGTTCACTTAGCAAGTCTGAAATGGATAACACTAAAAAAACTATAATGGATATGATTGGTGAAAACTAGGATATGGTTATGCTCCCTACTAGTGGCTCGTGCACGAGAACGAATTTCATTATGGTTACTTTCACCGAGGTTCGAGGTACTTGGGGCTCACAATAAACTAGTACCAAGGGGTGTTCCTATGCTTGGTGCTCGTGGCCTTTTTGGCATTTATACTTTCATTATGGTATTTTGGGATGTTAAAACCAGTAGCTTGAATGTTGTATTCAAATTCACTCATTCTTTAATGTTATCCCCATTTAAAGTTATTTTCTTTTCAAAGTTTCACTTTTAGAAATAAATGCTACCATTATCTATTTATAACTCTTGCAAGACTTTTATTTTATAATGCCTATCACTTGGAATCCTTGGGTGATATCCTATTGGGATTATTCTCACACCCTACTTATACCTTTGGGTGTAAGTAGACTTGATCATGTTTGACACACGCAAAGGCAAGGCCTTGGTCGATGGTAGTTCGGGTTGCTAGTTTCTCTCGATGGTGCGGTGTTGTGGTGACGGCTTGTGGGTGATGACCCCTAGTCGTGTGGAGTATCTTGGGCTGTTTTCTGCTACTTTTATGTACCTTTGGACATCTTGTGTCTTGTTTAAACTCATATACTCAGTTCTGAATTTTTATTAAGTCTTGTATGGAATAATTTTTTATATTTGTTTTGTTGTTTGTTTTTGGTTATTTTATGAACCCAAACACGGGTAAATCATTCCCAAATGAATTTTTACGATACTCGGGCACTTGTGCCAGCCCGTGGGGATGGGGAATGAACTTCGGGTCTTTCCATGAGACGAGTTTGGTGCCGGTTTGATGGCGACCAGATTCGGTTCATGACATTAATTCTTATAGTTCAAAACATAGTTTCAAACATACATTTCCCCCCAATACATCTCAATATAATAGTTGTATTTAAGGTAGGAATATGGTTTTACCAAAAAATTCTATAACGATGTTATGTGAATATAACCTACCTACACTTTTCAGGTAAGAATCTAGAAATACATTATGTTATGTCATAAATAGAGCTCTAATAAAACCTATTTTAAAGGAAACACCCAATGAGATATTTAATAATATAAATAAAAAAGTTGGATACTTTAATTTTTGTGTGTGTAATGTTTATATTCTAATCACCAAGGATAATCATGGGAAATTTTATCCAAAGGATGATTATGGAATCTTCATTGGATATTCTACTTCATCCAAAGCATATATAGATTTCAAAAAAAGTTCAAAGATTGTTGAAGAGTCAACTCACATTAAATTTATGAAATTAATATTTTTAATCACAAAATGACTCAAGTTGATGAGCTAAGTGATTCTATTGAAAACATGAGACCTGAAACTCTCTTTGAAAATAAAAAGGAATAAGAGTTGGTACATGATTTTTCTTTACCAAAATCTAAAATTATGAATAACAATTAACCAAAATGTGTGCTACCTAGACAGCCTAAAACCCTTAATAACCATCCCATAGAAATGGTTATAGAAAGATTAAATAAAATGATTAGTACTATATGGGATGTAGGAAATCATTTAGAAATGTATTCCTTTAAATCTCAACTATAACCTAAACCCATATAATAATACTTAGTATACTAGATTTGGGTTTTATCAATGCAATAATAATTAAAAATTAAAATAGTAATGGTATGGGAATTAGTCTATAGACCCTTTAACTATCATTTTATAGGAAAAAATAGGACTTCAGAAATAAATAGGATAATCATAGTTTGATCACTAAGAATAAGTCTAAAATAGTTTCTAAATGTTATAATAAAGAGGATTTTATAGATTATGAAGATACCTTGGTTCTTGATTCTAGATTAGAAAAAATTAGGATTCTTATAGACTATGCATCATATTTGTGTTTTAAATTATATCAGAGCATGTAAAATTTACCTTTTTGAATGGATTTCTTATGGGTGATGTTTATGTGAAAAGACGGCCTTGTTTTGAAAATCTACATTTTCCAAATTCAGTTTTCAAACATAAATAATATCTTTATATCCTAAAACAATAACCTAGAGCTTCATATTAATGTTTATGTTATTTTATTTTATCAAATGTTTTTTCAGTGGGAGTGGAAGATCCTATTCCTTTTAATAAAACATCATCTTCAGATATTTGAGTAGTCCTGATATATTTTGATGATGTCATTTTTGGTTCTTAATATAAAAAAATTCATATTGAATTTTAAAAACTCATAAAAAATTAAATTATCATAATGAGTGAGTTAAATTATTTTCTAGATTTTTATATTTATAAAAATGACTTTTAGAATGTGATAAATTAATTAAAATACATAATTTTCTTACTTAAAAGGTTTGGACTTGAAAACTGTAAATTACATGATACTCCTATGAGTTCTAATGAAAATAATGACTTGTATAAACCTAAAAAATTAGTTCTCAACAAGATATAAGAAGTAATAATTAACATTATATTGTATTTTATCGGTTATAGACTAGATATTATATTTGATGTATGATTATGTGTAAAACACAGACCCCAGTTACCCAGAGTTGGTGCATTATTACATATCATTAGCATGATCACAAGGAAATCATGTCTTGAAAGACCGATCAGTTTAGTATTATTGGAAACATGATTCATACATAAGTTCAACTTTACAACTTGAAAAGAAATATGACACTAATTTATTCCATTAGAAACATCCAAGCCTCCTAGATTATGCCGGAAAGTCACTCATAACTAACGTCTTCATATCTTGGGAAAATGAAACATAAGAAATGTGTGAGCTCAAATACTTAGTAAGGATAAGAAATATAGTGGAAGATTATATAAATATTAATCATGGTGAATAATTGAGGTAACATGCATTTACCAATAATAAAAATAAACATTTTTATGGGTGGAATATGAGCTGAGTAAATAATTCCATAATAAATCATAATCATGGGTATTCTACTAGTCGAATGACCACATGAACCATCAATATTATTTTCATATTGAGGGAATGTATAATGCTTGACATTCTGAAACATTTTGTCAAGGCCTCAGCCAAGACATCTAAAAATTATTAATGCCTCAGCCAAAACCATATATCAAGGCCTTATCCAATTCTATGTCTAATTGTCTCATGATACCTACCGATACATCGAGGAGTTATAGTGGGCTCCACCAGTCACTTACTAAGTCCAATAAATTCCTCATTTGAAAAGGTTGAAATATAACATAAGCATTCATATTAAAACCAACATACTAAATTTCAATACTTTAACCATAAACCATGAATGGTATGAAAATAACACATCCACAGTCAAACATATCACAAAACCTTTAATACCGTATGGAATATTTGTATCAAAATGAATCAACTCCAAACAAGTATAAAATTTATCAAAGGATGTTGACATAGATGAAATCAAAACTATTTGAGGGAAATATCTCTTTCTTTTTTTGAAATCATTTAAAGTTACATAATTATTAAAGAAAACATTTATTTTAAAAATATTCTTATAAGCTTTTAAGGGAACCTTTGACGATGTTATAATGGTAGAGAATATTTCAAAACATATAAGTTAAAATAAGGGTATAAATGACTTTAACCTATTGTGTGGTAAATATTAAAAATGTTTTGAAATACATTTTTAAGAAACATTGATGTGGATGATAAATAGGTCCCAGTAGATACTTACGTAAAAACAACCTCGGATAATAAAGAGATTGTAGAATTAACCCTTATGCTGTACTTTTCCTTGGTCGAGGGTAGGTTAAAATACACTATAATGGTGAAATAATTCTTATTAAATTATAAAAGAATCATATACATTAATATGATATCATATATAATCTTTTAATATTTCTTTGTCAATAATATTTTAGTATTATCATCATTTTGGGTGTTAACTGATTCGTTTTCCTTTATAAGATTTGTTATGTAATTAATATTTTTTATGGATAGGATGTATATTATTCATATTCAGAATTATAATAAGTATTTAAACATTATTTTTACTCATTAAATGAAAATTACTCTTGAATTTATAAGATGGGGAATCAATCTCATCGTGTTCGTGGAGACGGTAATCTGTATGTACACACGAGCGACAATATCATTATTTTGATATTAAAATCATATATAATTGGATGTTATATTATATATAATGAATAATTATCATGTTATATTTATTATTTACATCAGTTATACATAATTATTATACCCATACAAATAATAATGTATTGAATAACAACTTCACCACGACGTGGATACGGTAAGCCGTACATACACACATATGGTGACATGTCATTAAAATGAAGGATATAATAATGAATATGGTTGTAACATATTTATAATAACATCATAGTATATAGAAGATACTGGATTTATTATTTTATAATGGAAACAACAAGGAAATAATAAGTGGAAGAAGAAAAAACTTGAAAGAGGTGATGAAATATTTACCTCTTCTTCGGGTTCTTCCTTTTGATTGGATCAAAAGGACTCCTTAGGTTGACTTTCTTACTAAAAGAAGGCCTCTAAAATGAAGGTAGGAAAGTTTAGAGGATATCTGGGCAGGGATTAGCCGAGCAAAATGTCTTTGAAGGTGTAAAATGTAGAGAAGGTAAAGTTCCCTTTTATAAGAGGGGTGATGGGTACCTTAGAAAAATATTGAAATATTATTTTATAATAAACTCATTTTCGGTTTCTAATTTCTCAAAAATGGTTTATTTTGAGGATAAGGTGGGGATGGGTCGAAATTATCTCAAAAAATAGGTTTTAGACAAGTTTAGGTCACTATTTTGACCTTATCATTTAGATTTAACTCTTAGTAAAATAGTTTGACATGTACCATGTCCCTTTGTATTTTTATAATATATGGTTAATAAACTTACTATAAACTTATAAAATAACCCAAAGTGGTTAATTATTAATATATAAAAACCTTATATAAGTCATTTGGCAGAACCTTAGATTTTTATAAATATAATATCAATTAATAAAATAATATTTGTTTTAAAAACTCTTTTATGTCAATTTTGACACCATTTGGTATTTTATTTTTTCTAAATTCATAACAGCATTATTACTTCAAAAAAAATCATTTAATCAACCCTAAAATGTCTTATTAACCTATAAAATTATTGAAATTCATAAAAAATCTTAAATTTTATTTATTTGGGGGTTTATAATATCAATTATTTTAATATTTTATTAATAAAGTAATTACTGCGTCATCATTGTGTCATAAATAAATTAAATTATTTAATATTTAAAAATTATAAATAAAATAGTATTATATAGGAAATATTTTTATCTTTCTAATTAATATGTATAGTTTAATTTATCTTATGTATAACTTTATATTAAAAATGGTTAAATTATTAAAATTTGATTTTAACACTTTTAACTCTTCTTTGAATTAAATAATAATAAATGTCCTAATCTAATCCAAGTGGACCTAAAGGATCATATTTTATTCCTAAGGTTTTTTTAGTCGAATTACACTCATCCAATAGAATTAGGACATGTTTTTGGGTAATAATAAAATCATTTTTACCCTTAATTACCCTATTTACTTTTAAATGTGGTAAATAAAAGTAAAAAGTTATTATTCACCAAAATTTATTTTTATCTTATTGAACCACATTTTACTTACTAATATCAACCATGTCTCTCGGATTTTTGAAATTTAATTTACAAAAGTGGTAAAATTATGTTTTATGCAAATTTGCAAATACTCTTAGGAGGTGGGTAAAAGACGGTAAAAAGTTTGATAAATTTTTTATATATCTAAAATTATTATAAACTGACTCCAATTAATTACATTGAACTTATTTTGGTATTATGTATATATTTTCACCTAAAATAAATTTAAATAAAATAAATAATTATTTAAATAAAAATTTGGTTTTAAACTACAACTCAGTGTTTTTCACTATTCATCAAAAATTGAAAGTTTTCCAAAAAATACCAAAAATTCGTCCTAATCTTATTTCAATATTTCAAATCCAAAAATTAATTCCATTTTAAAAAATAAAATTTATAAATTTTAAAAAAGTGGGTATTACTATTCATAACGGCTAGTTTGGTTGGTCGTGGTGTGTTAGAATCTCGAAGTTGTGTACAATTCAAGCTATTGCACTATTCAAAGGGAAATATACCGTAGAAGCTTGGAGTGTAACATTATGTTCTATATTTCATGCTAATCCTAAGGAATATCATATAAAATCTGTACAAATAATTTTAAGGTCTTTAAAAAGTAACAATTTTTATTTCCTTAAATTTTAAAACATATTATTTTAATTTAACATCATATTTGAATGTCAACATTGGTGGTTATAGACTAGATAGAAAGGGTAATTTAGAAACATTTAATTTCCTAGGTAAATCCCATGTATCATGTTCAAGTAAAAAACTACACTATCCTTCATTATTTACTGGTGGAGTAGAGTATATTAATGCTGGTATTTGTTGTGCACAAGTGTTGTGGATGAAAAACAGCTTAATGAATTTTGGTTTTAACAATATTCAAGTTTCAATTAAATGTGATAACACTAGTGCTATAAACATTTAAACTAATATAATAAATCATTTTAGAATGAAGAATATAGATTTAATCCATAATTTCCTTTGAGATCATGCTCAAAAAGGTTATATCACTCTTGAGTTTATATCTGTTAAGAATCAGATAGTGGATATTTTTACTAATCCCCTTACATGTGATTGTTTTGATTTTATTCAAAGATAATTTGGTATATTTGAATTTAAATTAATTTAATTCATATTATCATGTTAAATTTTAATTTAGCCAATATTTTATTAATATTTTATTTTAATTCTTTATGGAAAATAATTTAATCTATTATGACCTATTATTTAGTTAAAGCATTTTTTGTTATTCGAACTTAAGTTAAGTTCTTTTGTTATAACTTTTATTTTATATCATTGATTTATTATTTTTTAATTTTATTTAGTTATGTTTTGTAAGAATCTCTCCAAAAACAAAATTTGTTGTGTAATCCATTTTAGATTCAGTTGCATGACCTAAAACTAAATTAGTACTCGAATGTTTCACCTTTCACATACATTCCTTCTTACATAAGTTGAATCATCACCCTAAACGTCTTGGCCTCATCTAGACCTCCAACTAACCTATTTACTATGGGAAAATCTAATCAGGTAGATAAGGGAAGATTTGGTTCATCCATGAAATCAATTGTTAGTGGTGACCCGCATAGGTTTCTTACTAGAAATTCCATTGATATAGATTGGATAAAGTCATTAGAGATGATATTGAAGAACGTAATTCAGTTTCATGGTTGGAAATTTTTTTCTATGAAATGAAATATTCTTTCCTGATTGAAACTAAATAGATTAGTTTACCAGAAGTTGATGCACGCTTGTCGTAGGGTGTGGATAAAAACAATTATCTTTTTCTTAGTGAATCATAGTGGATGACCGGGGTCATCTCTCTTGATGATCCTTTCAGTGTGGTTCACTTACTTGTTCTACATCACCTAAACTGTCTCTTTTTTTTTTGTTTTTTATTTAAATTAAAGAGATGAAAATATTTTTTTGTTTTTGATATGAAAAATATAAACTATCATTAAATTAAAATAGAATGAGTTAATGAAGATATAACATGGTTTTTGGGGGTTGGTTTAATGTTCAGTCATTATTCTCCTTTATCTATTTTATTTTAGTTTGACAATCCAAACATTAAATCTCATGTTTTAACTACTATTATTTATTTATAAATTTTTAAATATAATTTAATGTATGAGCACTCTCAATTCCACCTCTTCCTTTAATCTAAGTTGATGACACACCATTGTCTTGGATGTGTCATCTTCCAGGACCCAGTTCAATCAAATTTATTTCATCCATTGATTAGATCAACTCAAACATGTGAAGAAATAACCAATGTAGATAGAGAAATATGACTAAATAAAAGAATAGAGATTGGTTGAGTTGTGTGTCATCAGAGGTAGTCACAACATTGGGTACATTATCCATACTCGTGCATGCTACTTAATTCTATCTACAAACATAAAATTAAACCTTAAAGAAAATTCATGATCACCTTCACCTACCCCAGACCAAATCTTGAGGTCATCCTCTCGTTTTTCAAGAGTAAGAGATTACTTGGTGGAGTGTGTGGAAGAGGAGAGAGATAAATGTAAAGTGATGAAGAAATTTGGATGAATAAACACAAATACAAGGATTAATGAAACAAAAATTTGAATTACAATTGAATACTAAGAAAAAACTAAAACAAAAACAAATTATGGGGGAAGAGAGGAGCCGCAACGGCTCGTTCCCCGGTGGGATTCATCCTTTGTTGTGGGTGTCAAGATGATGATTTGCGATGGAGGTGAGGGCCTCCTTTTATAGGTAGATTCTATCCTCTGAATCATATCTCATTTTTGTCACATTAATTTTCTGATTCACATGTGTCTCCCTACATAACAGTTGTTCATAAATTTTTTGGATGTTCACCCTCCAAATTTCAGTTCATTTGGCAGCCATATGTATGATTTATGATTTACTTCATTGGATATTTCTTTTATTTTTGGATTATGGTTCCATGAAGCTTCTTAATAAAGTATAACATCCAATGGAACCCATAATTATTTTAAAAATCCATCATACTTTTTAGAGGCACGACTATGAGTCCTAGTTCAATCCCATGTATACTCACCTTCATTGAAGGTGTGTAGGCTGAGATATGGTTATGTTACGGTGGTGGGGTCTACACTATCCTCCCAAAAATTTATTCAACTTCATTGATTTTTTAAGGCCTCTAGATGGCAGAATCATCTCCTAGTCCAGATGACAAAGTTGAAGGAAAAAAAATAACTATTCCAAAATTAATAATAATCACTCAATTTGGAATTATATTTTAATATTAATGAGAAAAATATCCTTCTGGTAAAAATCTGTCAAAAATGCAGAATTAATCACCTTTTTAATTTTTCTCATTTTCATTCTATAATCCAAATTTCCCAATATTTTAATATAAAAAAAAATACATGGTTTTTATCATTGAAAAAATTTAAAAAATCCCCATTATTTGATAAAAAATATGCACATAAATTTGTTCTGTCAAATACCCCCACACTTAAATAATACTTGTCCTCATGCATAAAATCTCAACATAGAAATCAGAGGACACCAATGTTAACAATATTCAATTTCCAAGGACAGAGACAAAAAATAGGAGGCGCATGATGAGGCAGAGAGTCTGGAGAACGGGCCTAATACTTCTCTAGGATATCGTGAAGTGGTTTTTGAGGAAGAGGCTGGTCGGAAACTGGGATCACGTTCACCTGTACAGAAGGCATCAATGACTCAAGACATACCAACAGTGGCATCTATATTTAGTAGGTTGAAAATGGACCTTTCCTGCCCTCCCACTTTACTACATCACAATGGCAGTGTAAGGGAGGTAGGTTCTCTTAACCAAGATATGACGTGAGAGGTCTCATAGGGTCTTGGGAGTAATTTTGTCACGGTGCAGATGGTGGATGGAATGGAGAATTCCTCAACTGAGGTTCTTAAACTGGGTAGTGATCCTTTTTAGGAGTTATAGGGGCTTGTTGTAGAGGTGGAATATTCAGCCAGTGATGGGGAAGAAAGGGGATTGGGTTCAAAGAACCTATCTTTAATTCAGTTGAGAAATAGGTTTGAAGGGCTTGTATAGGTAGGATTGAACTATGAGCTATTTATCCCTACCGGGACAGACTGGGGATGCATAAACATGTTCAATGAGGCTGAAATTAGTCATTCAGTAGGTAAAGATTCAAATATGAAGGAGAATAGGAGTAATAAGAGGAGTAAGGGAAGGAGGTATTACTCCTCCTTACCACCTCCTTTGGAGAATTGTTCATCTAAGAAGAAAACATCAAAATGGTGGACTCTGAGGGTGTGAGTCACCAGAGATCAAGGTCCCAGGGTGACCTACCCTTAGAATTACTCTTAATCTCTCAGGGATAAGTGGTTGAGTAGGTATTTCCACTCAATTATTCTATATAAGATGCTACTAAAATGATGGGGATGCCTCTAATGGAAACCCTTAATGAGGATAAATATGATTTGATTGAAAAACATGACCTTATTCTAGTTGGGGGATTCAACAAAATGAAGATTAGTATTGAGGAGTACATACAATCCTATGACCAAATTGCTTCTGAATTTGAACATCTGATGAGGGACGCACCTAACATTTTAAGGTTCCGGGCGCAGTGGAATCATGGTTGAGATGCCACCCAATTTTGATTTTTACCATGATCAAAGATTATTTAAGGATTAATACGACGATGAATTCCAGTCTCCACAGAATATAATCAAAGATTTAGATAAATAAAAAAGTGGCCCAAAACCTTTAGAGAGGATCTTGGAAATCATGTTTATAATTAATTTAATTAACTTCATAAAGAAAAATAATATATTGGTCTTTGGTATTTTTCTTGATTGATGGTTTTGATCGTCTGTATTGACCCTTCTGGACTATCTCATTGTGGTTTTAAGAATCCAAACTAGAATCCCTATAGCGGTGATCCCCAAGTTCTCTGATGGCCTCTGATCGACACCGCTTGTTCTCCGGGTGCTAGCAAGGTGAAGAGAGTGTCTTATGTCAGTCGTTCTTGATCACTTGTTCTTCTTCCGTGAAGAACTTCTCTCATTCTTGAGAGGGGAGAGAAGAGGATTCAATAGGGAAATTTTTTGTCTTAACAATTATCAAATTACCAGGCATGTGGTGTGGTGTATGGAACAATAGAGGTACTTGCCTATTTATATACATGTAATTTCAGTTAAAATATTTAATTGAATAGAAATAATTAAATACATTCATGAAATTCGAGAAAACCAATGAATTTAATAATAATACCGCATCATTATATATAGTGCACTAACTTGCGAAAAATCGAATTATAAATAAAATTCTGCATCACAAAATAATAGCAGTATTATTTTAATTTGTGCCAACTAGTTAAATAATTATTTACCATATTGAAAATAATTATTTTAATATCGGACTAACCTTGGTATACTCGAACTCCAATTCCATTTATTGAACACATGAGTAAATAAATAAATAATTTATTTTCTTAAATAAATATTTTATTTACAAACTAGTAAATAAATATTTATTAAATGTTCAATAACATAAATAAATATATTTTATTTAATTTATGTGATCATCTTAACTTGAATAAAATTATTCCATAGTCTTGAGAATAATATTTATTTTATTAATTAAATTCAAAAAAAAATTAACTGAGGACACCAAAAACACTTAGCGTGTGGCCCTCTAGGATTCTTTCTCGTTGGCATTAGGTGGGCTTACCCAAATTCCAAGAGTAATATCTAGAAATGGGTCAAGGAACCTAAGAGAAAGAATGTAAAGTTGTAACAACGACATCCACATATGAACTCTCACTGTGTAATATAATCCCTTTATCACAATATCTCATCAATCAGGTTTCATGATTGTGTCATCAACTTTTATGTCGGATACGTCGTTATTTGACAACCTGAAATAAACTCTTAGTTACACCATGGCCATGGAATTTCTCACGACGGTTCTATTTCAATCAAAGGGCTGAGATATCAACTTTCATAAATTTAAGGGACAAATCCTTCCTCGGCTTATCCATTAATAACATGCCACTCATGACACACCCAATGTACTCTACTTCCCGCCAACTGTCTGCGTGAAGGTTTTCATTAGTAAATCAAAGTGTGTAAGTCATGACACATATTAATGATAGTCTTAAATTATAAGGATCATTACACATGCTCGCAGATAGAAATATCTAATGACACCAAAACATGTGGAATTTCTACTAGTGGGCATATTCTCATAATCTCTTATCTTAGACATTACCAAGTAAGAACTTCATGAGACGAAGTCTCATATTCTTACGAATACTCTCACCTGACAGTATGCTTGCTATGTGCCCCATCATATCATGTCATCCAACTTTAGAACTATATTTAAGAATATTGTAATAGCATTTCAAGGTTCTCATTATAGCAGGGAACTTCCATGACCTTATCAATGCAACAAATACTTTAGGACATTATTACATTATAGTCATGCATAACAATGGACAATATGTAGTAATAAATTAAATATCCATTTAATAAAAGTAAAACCACTTGGTTCTAGGACACCAACTCTTACAAACTCTCACTTGGACGAGAGCCAACTGCCTACAAATTTCAGTCTGCTAGACCTCACATGATGATCATGTTTCTGTTGAGTCAAGGCTTTAGTCAAAGGGTATGTCACGTTGTCTTTCATGGAAATACTGCTCAATGAAACCTCACATATCTGATAAAAATCCCTCAATAGAAGATACTTCTAAATTATGTGCTTTGTCCGCTGATGTGACCTTGTCTCTTTTGTGAGAGCCACTGCTGTAGTATTATCACAGTAAAGTATCATGGGATCTTTATTGCTAGGTATCACATCTAGCTCCCGGAAAAATATTCGCATCCAAAATTCTTATTTATCTACCTCAGAAGTTGAGATATACTCATGCTCTTCTATTAAATCTATGACAACGCTCTTCTTTGAGCTCTTCCAGCTCACTACACCTCCATTAAAGGTGGAGATGTATCCCGTTTGCGACTTCATGTTATCTTGATCAATCTGGAAACTAGCATCATCATATCCTCTAATGACTAGTTCATCATCTCCTCCATAAACTAGGAACATACCCTTAGTATACCTTAGATACTTTAGGATAGTCTTGACTGCCATCCAATAGCGGTCACCTAGGTCGGCTTGATATCTTCCTACCGCACTCAACGCGTTGGCGACATCCAGCCTAGTACATAGCATGGCATACATGACTAACCCAATTGTTGATGCGTATGGATTCCTTGCCATTATCTTTCTTTCAGCATGTGTCTGAGGACACAATTTCTTAGAAATATGAATGACATGTGATGCTGGAAAAAATCCCCTCTTGGATTGTTCCATACTGAATCTCTT
Organism: Viscum album; assembly: GCA_963277665.1. NCBI lineage: Eukaryota > Viridiplantae > Streptophyta > Magnoliopsida > Santalales > Viscaceae > Viscum > Viscum album. Next base: position 1,040,122,565 of record OY728146.1, read on the forward strand.
CAGTATCTTATCAAGGTATGTACTTTGACTAAGGCCCAGTAATCTCTTGAATCTATCACAATGTATCTTGATCTCAAGAATATATGATTCCTTACCCTAGTATTTTGTGGATAAGAATTGATTCAACCATTCCTTGACAGACTGCAAGACTGGTATCTCGTTTCTAATGAGTAATATGTCATCAACATATACTATTAAGAAAATGAAAACACTTACACTAAACCGTTTTTAGACACAAGGCTTGGATTCATTTCTGATAAAACCAAATTCTTTTATGGGTTCATCAAAATGAATGATCCATGACCTGGATGCTTGCTTTAATCCATAAATGGATTTCTACAACGTTCATACCTTATTGACATCTTTTGGAGTCACAAACCATTCAGGTTGTGTCATGTAGACATCTTCCTGAAGGTTTTTATTATGAAATTTTGTTTTGACATCCATTTTCCAAATATCACTATCATGGTAAGAAATTGAAAGTATAATTATGATGGATTTTAGAATTCCAACTGGTGAGAAGGTTTCATCGTAGTCAATTCCTTGACGCTATTTAAAAACTTTTGAAACCATTCATGCCTTATAGGTACTGACTTGTCTTTCCATGTCCAGTTTCTTCTTGAATACCCATTTGTAACCAATAGGATTTACATCAACTAGAGGATGTACCAAAATCCAGACTTGGTTTTGGTACATGGAATCCATTTCATAATTCATGGATTCTTGCCACTTCGCAATATCTGTGCCACTTACTACTTCCTTGTAGGTTATAGGATCATTATTATCAACTAATAAAGATTCACCATCCTCAGTAACTATAAAACCATACCATTCCGGTTCTCTAACCTCTCTTTTACTCCTGCATAGTACTTGTGTCTCCGGAATAGATTCTTCTTCCATGGGGATTTGTGGAATCTGTTCCTGTACCAACTCTTATGCACCTTGAGCCTTGACTTCATCAAATTATATCTCACTCGCGCTATCTCTTTTGGAGATGTGCTCCCTCTCAAGGAATATGGAATGTCTTTAAACTATAACCTCTTTGTCTAAGGGTTTGTATAGGTAATATCCCCTTTCTTCCTTGGGGTATCCAATAAAGTTACACTTTCTTCCTTGGGGTGCGAGTTTATTACTTGAAGAGGCCTTAACAAATGCTTCACTACCCCACACATGTAAATTCGATAACATGGAATTTCATGCACTCCAAAACTCGTATAGAATGCCATTTATCGATTTAGTTGGTACTTGGTCTAGTATGTGTGCCACTTTTTGTAACACATATCCCCAAAAGGATAATGGAAGACTTGCATGACTCATCACTGATCTCACTATGTCTAAAAAGGTGTGGTTCCTCTTTTCACTTACACCATTCCATTGAGGTGTGTAAGGAGGTGTGAGTTGGTATAGGATCCCAAAATCTCATAAGTAATCAATGAAGTCCTGATTAATATATTCCCCACCTCAATCTAAGTGGAGTTTTTTATTCTTTTACCAATATTTTTTTCAACTTCATTCTTGTATTCCTTGAACTTATCAAAGGAATCTGACTTATACCTCATTAAGTAAATATATCCATATCTACTAAAATCATCAGTAAAAGTTATGATATATGAGTACCCACCCCTTGCTTCAACTAGAAATGGTCCACATGCATCGTTATGAACCAATTCAAGAAGATCTTTATCCCTTTCACCTTTCCCACCAAATGGGGCTTTGGTCATTTTACCTTGTAAATGTGCATGGAATACGCCAAGTGGTTTTAGTTTAAAAGAATCTAAATATCCATCTTTATGTAACTTTTTCAATAATTTCTCGTTTACAAGACCTAGCTGATGATGCCGATGTTGGGTGTGGTATGATTCATGTGAAGTATCTTTGTCATCGATTTCCATTACTTGGTTTGTGTAATCCAACACATAAAGGCTGTTGTATAAATGTTCCCAACCAAAAAAAATGATATCTTTATTAAAGAAGAAACATTCATTTCCAAACTTGAAAACAAATCCATCTATATCCAGTCTGGATATAGAAATTATGTTTTTGGTTACAGGAGGCACATAAAAAACAACCCTTTAACACCAATATCATCCTAGTTGCCAACGTGAGGTGGTAGTCCCCGATAGCTACAGTAGCAAGTCTGGCTCCATTGGCTGCTCGTAGATCTACCTCCCCTCAATAAATCTTTTTAAATCTACTTGGTTCTTGTATTTGGATACATATGTGAGCACCACAAGTTGTATCTAATACCTAATTTTTAGAAATAGATAGATTGAATTTGATAAAAAATGCACCTGAAGCTTCCCCTTGCTTCTTAGGCTGGGTGCAGTTCTTCTTCCACTGGCCCTTCTTTCCACATGCAAAACAAACAGCCTCTTGTTCCCTTTCCTCCCCTTTGATATTTCTTTCCTTGGAAGGCTATGAATAATCTTTGGGCTTAAATCTCTTCACCTTCCTTTTCCTCTTATTCACCATAAGGACATAAGGCTTTTCGCGCTTCATATATTTGTCCACTTGGTGAATGAGGATAAGAATATTAGATAGATACTTATCAATGTTGTTCATATTGAAATTCACAACAAAGTTAGAGAAGATCTGAGGAAGTGATGCAAGAATGAGATCGGTGCCTAGTTCTTCAGGGAGTTTAAACCCTATAATATTCAGGCACTTATTGTAGCCAATGAGCTTGACTTCATGAGGCCAAGCTAGGGTACCTTATCCAAGCTTACTCTGAAAGATTTCCTTAGAGATATCAAACCTTCCCTGTCTTTCTCTCTCCTGGTTAATACCATGGAGGTGCTCGAGCATTCTATAAGAATCCATGTTTTATAAGACTTTGAGATCACTAGACATTGATGATAACATCAAACATTAAACGTCGACTGTGTCATTAATATGTTTCTCATAGACCAAGAAATCCTCATCACTCGCCACTTTGGTAGGCATATCAGGTAATGATAACTCCAGCATGTTAGAAATTTGTCTGTGGTGTAGGATAACCAGGAGGCATCTAAACCATTCTTGGAAGTTACTACCAGTGAGGATGTTGTCTTTATCCAAAATTGATCGTAGGGATAGTGTGGTTGATGGGCTTGTCATTTTTATTCTAGAATTAAAAAAACAGATCATTAGTACTTTCTTGATTACATTTTATGAGAAATAATAAATTTTATTAAGTCTCCCACTATTTTATCAAGTCACAATGGCCCTCACCATTGAACTCAAAATGTCCAGTTTTCATGAAATTCTAGTGGCAAAGATCCATATTCCCCTTCACATAACCCGAACAAGGATTGGTCAAGCTATTAATAGGTATTTAGGTAGGTAGGTCTTTGACAACTGTGGGCTTGCAGCTCCTTGATATGTTGAGTGGACTCCCCAATCCTGAAATCAGGACTTTGGATTTCCTTAACACTTGCCACCAATATTACACCAAGTCTATAAAAGGCTACTCCTATTGATGTAATAAGGTTAAGTCAACCCAAAACATTTAATAAGGTATTCCTATATAAAATTAAGTGTCTCAATAAGGTTTGGTCAAAAAAATAGTTTTATTGAGTTTTTTTCTTTAATCAAGTAACAGAAGTCTTGTTCTGACTTAATATTTTATTTGAAGGATTTTTATCTCTTATGAGTGAATTGATTATTATCATTATCACGTGATTGTTAATATTAATTGGATCTTACTTAAGTGATTAATTATGTCTTGATAATATTTACACATAAGTCCGGTTTATTTTAGTTCCATCTTGCATGCTTGTTTACTTCATTACTTATGTGGTCATGACAACACATCCATAATGATAAACCATGCAACTGGAAGAAATAAAATAAAGTAAATGGAATTATCATGAGATTTTTTAATGGTTAGTTTATCTAGCAGTTAATAAACTAACCCTGACCTTGGGGAGAAACAACTTGAACCTTTTGGGTTTGTGTTTACAGCTTCCACTTATCTGCCTTTGTATCTCCTGGGATTGGTTTCTTCTTAGCTCCAGCTTGAACCACCTCCAATAGCTTGGGAGTTCCATACATTACATATTTCTTTTATAACTCACATGCAGGTGAGGGGTAAAAATGGATTTTACATAAAAAACCTTGGGCACGCCGACCCTACATATTAATGAGGAGAAGGCTCACAAGCCAACAAATTTAATTTAAATATTTAAATTAAAAGAAACCATCCACATACAAAGGTCTTGGTCTATCTCATGATCATCCATACATGAAATTATGTTTATGTATAAATAAAACTAGCATTCAATTCTTTAATCATTCTCATTTAACATAAATCACACTCGACTCAATTAAATATCATCTTTAATTAATCAATCCTTTTATCTTAAATCCTTTTCTGAATTTCCTTGAGATTCTCATCCATAATAATTTTAAACAAATAAACTCATTTAAAATTATCTTTGTACATAACTTTTACCTTAGAGGCAACCCGGTGAATTCCTATTCATAACTACCCAATGAGTAGAAATGAACATTACACAGATGTTAAATTAAAAACATATATATAAAACATCTATCACATGTTGTGCCTCATATGTATGCCTACACGATGGTACACATCTCAAGGGTTTGTATATTATAATTATGAATTTTAATAAATTTACATAATTTAGATAAGTACACGATGTGTAGTTCTAACTACACGGTGTTTACTATTTTTCATCGTCTATCTGAAGTACATGCTCGGGGAAACAACGTGTGAGTGTACTTCAGAAATATTTGGAGTGCATGGCATGCCCAGTGGTCCACATGCCGTATAGTTCCTCGTTACATGGTCTCCAGCCGGGCAAGTTGTGTATGGGGTACACGATCCAAACCTAACAAAAAGGGACTACACGTCGTTTCCATTGGGCCACACGACATATAATCTGGAAACCACATGCCACCTATTCCGGGTCAACACACATAGCCATTTAAGACTTAGAAAGACTCCAACACATGGCTTGGTTTGGCAGACCAGTCTGATGCATTGAATCTTGACTACACGGTATGTACTGTCGAATACACACCGTGTGTTCTGGTGTTGTATTCCCATGAGGCTTTGGAACCTCCAGATGAGATCCTCTATTTTATTTTAATCAAAATTAAAAGAAAAGATCGTTTCTGTAAGGTCAATGAGAAATGAAAAAGGAGTAATATATCTCTAGATTTAGATTTTTAGAATGATTAACATGAATTGAAACAAATAAATTATTAAATATGTAATTCATCACAGAAATATTTAAATAATTATAAAATATGATGTAACCTCCCTTTGATACCACTTCAAAGTTCTGGGTGCAGTGGAACAATGGTTGGGACGACACCTAATTTTGATTTCTACCATGATCAATGATTATTCTGGGATCAGTACAACGATGAACACCAGTCTCCATAGAATATAATCAAAGATTTAGATAAATAAAAAACTAGGCTTGAATCCTTTAAAGAGGATCTTGCACATCATGTTTATAATTAATTTAATTAATTTCATAAAGAAAAATAATACATGTGTCTTTGGTATTTTTCTTCATTTATTATGTTGATCATTTGGATTGACCCCTCTGGATTATCTTGTTGCAGTTGTAAGGATCCAAACTAAAATCCCTCTAGTGGTGATCCACACGTGCTCTGATGGACTCTGATCGACACTGCTCGTTCTCCAGGTGCTAGCGCGGCGAAGCAAGTGTCTTGTGTCGATATTTCTTGATCAATTGTTCTTCGGCCTTGAAGAATGTCTATTGTTCTTGAGAGGAGAGAGAATATGATTTGAGAGAGAAATTGTTTGGCTCAACAATTCTCAATTCACCAGGCATGTGGTGTGGTGTATGGCACAATAGGGGTACTTTCCTATTTATATACATGCAATTTCAGTTACAATATTTAATTGCATATAAAAAATTAAATACATTCATGAACTTAGAGAAAACCCATGCATTTAATAATGATATTGTGTCATTATTTATAGTTCTCCAACTTGCGCGAAACATGATTATAAATAAAATTCCACGTCACAAAATAATAGTAGTGCTATTTTAATTTGTGACAACTAGTTAAATAATTATTTACCATCTTGCAAATAATTATTTTACTAACAGACTGACCTTGGTTTTCTCAAAATCCACTTCCATTTATTGAACACACTAATAAATAACTAAATAATTTATTCTCTTAAATAAATATTTTATTTACAAACTAGTAAATACATTTTTATTAAATGTTCGATAAAATAAAATAAAAAGTATTTTATTTTATTTATGCGATCATCTTAACTTGAATAAAATTATTCCACGGTCTTGAGAATAATATTTATTTCATTAATTAAATTCAAATATGATTTAACTAAGACCACCCAAAACACTTAGTCTGTGACCCTCTAGGATTCTTTCGCGTTGGAATTAGGTGGGCTTACCTAAAGTCTAAGAGTACTATCTAGAAATGGGTCAAGGTACCCAAGAGAAAGGATGTAAAGTCGCAACAATGACATCCACATATGAACGCTCACAAAGTAATAGAATCCCTTTGTCGCAATATCTCATCAAGCAGGTTTCATGATTGTTTCATCAACTTGTATGCTTGATACGTCATTCTTTGACTACTAGAAATAAACTTGTCGTTACACCATGGCCATGGAATTTTGTGTGACAGTTAAATTTCAATGAAAGGGTCAAGATATCAACATCTATAAATGGAAGGTACAAATCCTTCCTCGACTTATCCATTAATAACATGTCACTCGTGACACACCCAACGTACCATACTTCCACCCAACTATCTACATGATGGTTTTCGTCAGTAAATCAAAGTGTGTATGTCATGACACATATTAATGATAATCTTAAAGTCTAAGGATCATTACACACTCTCGTAGATAGAAATATCTGAAAACACCAAAACATGCAGAATTCCTACTAGCGGGTTTGTTCTCATAATCTCCTATCTTGGAGATTACCAAGTGTGAACTTCATGAGAGGATGTCTCATCTGCATATGAGTACTTGCACCTGACGGTCTTCATGATATGTGTCCCATCATAGCATGTCATCCAACTGTAGAACTATATTTAAGAATATTGTTATAGCACTTCAGGGTTCTCATCATAGCGGGGAACTACCAAGATCTTATCAATGCAACAAATACTCTAGGACATTATTACATTATAGTCATGCAGAATAATGAACAATATGTAATAATACATTAAATATCCATATAATCAAAGTAAAACCACTTTCTTCTAGGACACCAACTCTTACAACATTCAGGTTTCATCTATCTCATGGAAATTATTTAGGTAAATGTATTCTGGTAAGCTAAAATTTCTTTTCCAAGACACTGTTTAAACTTATGTAAGTTGTTTCTTGATTTGGGAGGTCTTATGTATCAGTTTTAATCAGCTCTTCGGTTTGTCTTTGTGCTCTTTGCAGTGAATATTGGTGTCATTCAGCTTTGTTTTTTGGATCTACTTCAGATGGAGATCAGAGCAAGAATCCTTCTCTTGTTCACAACATTTGGATTGTGGGTCTAAGAGGGTATGGCTTTGCCATCAGTTTCATGCCCATGCATCCTTGCATGGTAAAACTTACCAAATTATCATGAATAGGTGAATGTTTGTTGACATGATTTAGTTTTTGGGGTGAGGCACATTCTACTTTTATTTGGTCATTTTCCATGCTTGGTTTTTTAATTGTAATGTTGAACTTTATGGTTTATCACATTCTATTTAAAAGTCTTTTGATAATAAAAAATTAATTTTCATTGAGTCATTCATTCAATATTCTTGATTCTTTATTATTAAACATGCCAAGACATTATTTACCTCACTTTTTCTTATTTTCTCTCATCACTCATGTAGAGTTATTCTCATACCATGTTAACATGATCCTTATTCATAGGATTGTAAATGAACTAATTTATCCCCTTTGTAAAGACAAAAGACACATAAAATCATGTGGACTTACAATAAAGGTTCAAATGACACTGGGGCCTATGGTTGGTTGAATTTGATTCTTTAAAAATAAAGGCTCAAGGAGGAGTTTTATCTCTTAAGTATAATGTATGATATCAAAAAGTGTAATGAAATTCTCCCCTTCAAAGTAGCAACACCCACTTCCCCAAAACTCAAAGTAAGGTCATGATCAAATTATGATTAATGAATGATTTGTGTACCCTCTTAAATATTTTTTTTTACTTTTATAGTTTTTTTCTTTTTTCGAAAGTTATGATTAGATAAAACCTCACATCCATAACCTAACCACATATGATTATAATATTGTCGGTCTGGAAAAAGGTAATTTTTGGTTCTCCCAAATCACAACCCATTTTTCTTTTTTTAGATATTTTTTTCATTTTTTCATTTTTTTAATTCATGAGGGGTAAAAAATATAGTATAATGAATGTTTACACAACCTTTTACAATTCCCACAATAGAACTCCCACACTTCTTCCTTACAATTTATATCATCACATCCACTATGATTCACTTTATCCCCACACTTAAACTTTAAAATATCATGAAAATACTAAGAAGATGGTAGGAATGGATAAAAATGTCTTAAATCATGGCTCATCCCTATGAAAAAAATTTATGGTATCTATGGGATAAAATATGGATTGATTTAAAGGTGTTTTTTTAAGGAAAAGTATCTTTTCAAAGTATGGCACAATCATTTTAAAATTGTTTTTTCACAGTCATAGATTTGAAAAGTTTCAATGAAAGTTCCAGTTAGTTACATGTCCCAATATCACTCAACAAATTTTCTCAAGAATAAATAAGAATTACTTGGTCTAGAAATCATCTCGGTAATGAGACATATGATTTGGTACAATCACTCAAGACATAACTCACAATAATAAATCAATTCACATGAATTTCAGAAATTCAAATCATGAAATATGGTTGGGGAACTTCATTTATATGAATAAATTAATTCCTTCCAATCATGGGTCATCATTTCAAAATATATACTTAATATTTACAAATTCAATTCTCCATTTCAATCATTTAATCATATCAACATTGAAATATAGTACATGGAATAACTAGGTACCTAAGAAACTCATGTATCCTATATTAGTCAACTAAAGAATAATTCATGTGTGGGCATGAAATTTTATCTTTGAAGCTCAAAACATGTTGTGGAAAAAAATGTAGAGAGTTTAAAAGATAAAACACTAAAAGTGATGTCCCTTTTCCCATGAAACTTAGTCAGTACCCTTAAATGTCTGGGGATCCCTTATACCATTATGAACTTATAAATGAAAACAACTCAATTAAGAATAAGGATCATGTCATTTAATGTCACGAACCAACCCGAGTACCCTGGTAACCCGATAACCGAGACGACCCTAACATAGCCCGAAGGGAATTCCCGATCCCCACGGGTCGGCGACTAGCACCTAGAATCACACAACATGAAAGTGGGAAAGATTTATTCCACAAGAATGCGGAAGCAATAGAAAACGAAAACAGTATGTATTACAAAAGAAACTCCATCGGGAGTAATGTACCAGAATACAAAGAGGCACAAAAATCCCAAAGTTCTACAACCCAAGTACTAAAAAGGGAAAAACAGCCCCAAAGTCCCTAAGGACACAATACACAAAGATAATATCAATAGTTGGATCCTCCTCCAAGAGATTCCTTCCATTTTCTCGATCCTGGAAGAAGGAAATCTACAAACACCCGAAGGTAAAAGTAGGGTGTGAACCTAAGCATAGTAGGATACCACCAAAGATTCCATAACAGATTCCAAATATATATTATCCAAAGGAAAATCTTTCAATTTTCAAATAAATAGGTTTGGAAATTCAAAATCATATTCTAACAAAATATGCTGAACATTTTCAAATGGTGGGAATAAATATTTCACGAAAAGGCTTTAAAAATGATGGAATGTTTCTAAAACAATGGCTTATGTAAAAAATTTATATAAAACAGTTTATATAAATTTAGTAGGCATGTAAAGAAGTTCACAATAATTTGAATACATTCATATCTCAAATATAAAGAAACAGGTGAGTAACATGGTCATCTGCCAAAAGGTACGATAGTATTACCAAGTTATAGTATTACGCACTCTCTATGTGAACTCAAAAAAATGTGTATACCCACGCCCCTATGAAAATGACCAAAGGAGTTTTGTCACCAACCCTTCAGGGATGTGACCCATCACAAGTATGTTTTATAACTTTTTCGTAGCATAGAGTGTATCTAAATAACTCACTAACTATCTAAGGCTTTCATGCGCTCTTACATGATGGGAAAACTATTTTAAGAATGCTTAAAATATGATCAATACCATTCTTCCATTTTGAAAGTTCCAATATCATTCCATTTAAAACCAAAATAGTTTTTATTCAAAACATGCCTTTTTCACAAGATAAAACCAATGGGTTTCTATCAAATCATTTTAATCCATTTTCACCAGTTTGAAATCCATTCAAAACCAATTCCATAATTACACAATATATTCCCACAATTAAATTCAATAATTTAATTGAAATAATTTCCATAAAATCCACAATTTAAATCCAACAATTTAAATTGGTTAATTTCCATAAACACACCCAATTCAATAGAATTGGGGTTTCCCAAATTTCCACGCCAAAACCATTTAAAATACATCGATTCAGTGGAATCGAGTTTTTTATCAATTTAATTGAAAGAAAACTTGAGAAATTGTATTTTAAATCAAAAATTGAAATAAATCAATCAAATACAATGATAATCAATTTGGAAAGTTAGGACGGAACCACCTACCTTGAAGGTTTTGACCAAATCCACAACAGTCGAGGACGGTCAAGAAAGCCAGGTTTCTTCTTCAAGAACCCACCTTAGATCTCTTATGCTAGAAAGATGAAGACCAAATCACATAAAATTTGGAACCATACACTTATATCTACCCATAACGGGTGTAGGTCTAAGAAACTGAGAGAATAGGAGAAGTGGATCTAAGTAGATCTAAAAACCCGATCAAGAACGATAAAAAACGATCACATACCTCAAGAATCCGGCTTCGATTCACCAAGAGAAGCCTATGGATCACCTCTGGAACTATGGGAGAACCCTCTATGACCTTAGAAGAAGACAAATCCCAAGTTAGGGATGCTTATGAGAAAAAACGAGGCACTTAGAGGCAAAACCAAGCGAGATCCACAATTTAAGGATCTCATTTAAGTGGTCGCACGGTTTGGCCACATGGTTTGAAAAACCGTGTGCTAACCGTGCGTGAGATACTGCCTCAGCCACCCTTCTCACACATTTTGGCCACACTGTTAGACAAACCATTCGCCACCCGTGTGAAAGCTATTGTCCAGGTTTCAAGGTTGGCACGGTTTGGTCACACGGTTTGTCAAACCGTGCGCAAACCATGCACAACACACTGTCCTTTAGATTTCTTTAAAAGTTCAAGCAAACACACCCCAAGTTTCTACTCTACAACTGAGGTACTTAGAAACATAAAAATTACCTTAAAATGTAACGTGATGTTACAACCTTCCCACCATAAGACCATTCTTTCCCAAGAAATCCTATAAAGAAACCTCCACGTCAAAAAGATGAGGCCACTGCTCTCTCATTAGAGCCTCCCTTTCCCATGTCTCATGAGAATCAAAATAGTTCTACCATAGTACACAGACCATAGGTATCGTTCTACCATGAAGTACCTCGGTTTCAAAATCAACAGCTCAGACTGGTCGTTAAGTCACAGATAAATCTGGTTCAATCTCAAGATCACTCCACCTCACAACATGAGATGGATCAGAGATATACTTTCGCAGCTGTGATACATGGAACATGTTATGTATTGACGTCAGTTGTGGTGGTAGAGCTAGACAGTAAGAAACATTCCTTACAATACCAACAACCTCGAAAGGTCCCACAAAACGAGGAGCAAGCTTCCCTTTCCTCCCAAGCCATTGATGACCTAATAGGGGTGAAACTTTTAGGAATACCTGGTCAGCAAGTGAGAACTCTAAAGGTCTACGGTGATGATCAGCATAATAATTATACTGACTTTGTGCTGTCAACAATCTCTGATGAATCAACTAGATATTATATGTCATCTCTTGGACCAAACTCGGTCCTACCAAAGAACTTTCACCAATCTCCGACCAACATGAAAGAGATTTACAAGGAAGGCAATACAAAGCCTCAAAAGGATCCATTTTGATCACGGACTGATAACTGTTGTTATAAGAAAACTAAACTTTCCCCAGATGATCATCCCAAGATCCACCAAAGTCGATAACACATGTGCGGAGCATATCCTTAAGGATCTGAATATCTCTCTCTATCTGGACATCTGACTATGGATGGTAGGTCGTGCTCAAATGGACCTGATATCCCAGTGCCTCCTGAAGGCCTCTCCAAAAGAGATATGTAAACCAAGGATCTCTATTAGAGACTATAGCATATGGAACTCCGTGAAAACAAACAACTTCTTTCACATAGATATTTCCCAACTCCTCAACTTTGGTTGTATCTCGAATAGGTATAATGTGAGCCGACATGGTCAGTTTGTCGATCACAACCCATATCGTGTTCTTCTTCCTCTGGGTTTGAGGTAATCCAACCACAAAGTCCATAGAGATTTCATCCCACTTCTATGTAGGTACTGGAAGTGGTTAAAGAAAACTCAAAGGTTTCTAGTGCTCGGATTTCACCTTCTCGCATGTATAGCAATGAGATACAAACTCAGAAATGTCATGTCTCATGCCTGGCCACTATAACTATCGCCACATGTCATAGAACATCTTCTTGGTTCCTGGGTGTACATCCCACTGAGATTTATGGAACCCCCCCATCAAATCCTTCCTTTCCACTAACAACACAACGTAACAGTTTCGATAACACAGAACACCCTCTTTGGATAACGACCACTGAGTGTCAGTCTCCCCACCATAAAGAGAGTCCCTAATTCTATGTAATTCATCATCCAGTTGTTTTTTCTGAAGAATTAACTTGAGGAGAGCATAAGTTAAATGAACACTAGCTAAAGAAACATCATTCCCCTTCCACTGAACTCCAATATGAAACTTAGAAAAAAGAGCCATCAAACTCTACTCTTCTGAAGATTATTTCATATCATGTGATGGAAGTTTCCTGCTTAATGAATCTGAAACTACATTCCCTTTCCTTGGGGTATAGGCAATTTCAAAGTTGAAATATTGCAGGTACTCCACCCAACGCCTTTGGCAGAGATTCAAATATTTTTGAGAGAAGATATAACTCAAGATCTTGTGGTCTGAATACACAATAAACCTTTCCCTATAAAGGTAATGTCTTTAACACTTAAGTGTGTGCATTACAGCTACAAGTTCAAGTTCATGGGTAGGATAGATCTTCCCATGAGGCTTAAGTGGATGACACTCATAGTCAACAACATGATTACCCTGCATGAGGACACATCCCAAACCTGAACCCGATGCATCACAGAAGACCACATAACCTAACCCAGCCTCAGGAAGAGTTAACACCGGCACAGTAGTCAAAAGATTATTTAGATCAAAAAAATAACCCTGACATTTATCATTCCAGTAAAACTTCACTCCCTTTGGAGTCAGAGTATTCATTGGAGAAGCTAACTTTGAGAAATCTTTAACAAACCGGTGATAATATCCTGCTAAGCCTAAGAATCTCTGAATCTCAAAAACATTTCGTGGTTGTTCCCAAGTCATAACAGTCTTTACCTTTTCAGAATAAACTGATATTACTTGTTCTGAAATGACATTTCCCAAGAATGTCACTTACCGAATCCAGAAAGCACACTTTGAAAGCTTGACATAAAGTCGGTGATTCCTTAGAAGACTCGGAACTATTCTATGATGATGAACATATTCCTCCTCAGACATTAAGTAGACAAGAATATCATCCACAAAGACTACCATGAAAGTATCTAGATACTTACGTAAAACCTTGTTCATCAAAGCCATGAAAGCTGCAGGAGCATTTTTTAGGCCGAAGGGCATAACAAGGTACTCATAATGGTCATACCTACTCCGAAAAGCGGTCTTATGAATGTCATATTCTTTTATCCTCAACTGATGGTAACCTGATTGAAGGTCAATTTTTGAAAACCACTTTTCCCCTTTCAATTGATCAAACAAATAATTAATTCGTGGTAACAGATATTTGTTCTTTATCCTAACTCAATTGAGCTTTCGATAATCAACACATAAGCGAAGAGAACCATCATCCTTCTTGGCGAAGGGAACTGGTGCTGCCCAAGGTGACACACTTGGGTTTATAAATTCTTTCTCAAGAAGAACTTCTAACTGAGACGTTAGTTCTTTTAGTTCATCTAGAGCCATTCGGTAAGAGGGAATAGAAACTAGTTGAGTACCAAGAATTAAGTCAATATAAAATTCAACCTATCTTACTGGTGGTAAACCAGAGAAGTCAGAAGGAAATAGGTCTGGAAACTCAGCGATGACTGGATTAAGATCACCACACATTGAATCTCTCTCCAAATCCAAGGAAAAAACTGATATAACTTTCCCCAACTATAGATAAAGGGGTCTAGATCTGCTTGACCTTGGGTCCAATTCTCCTTGAAAAACAAGGGGCACACCACCGGGCGTAGTAAGATAGACCCATAGAAGATAACAATAAATCTAGGCTTTATTAGCAATGATCCAATCCATACCAAATATGACATCAAAAGATTTCATGTCAAGAACCAAGAAACTCCAAGAATGATCAACATCTGAGAGAGAGAAGACACAAGCAAGACTACAGAGACCCTTCTCTCTCATTGTACCAAGGGGTGTAGTAATATCCATCGCACAAGATAAAAGTTCCATAGGCAGATTAAGAATATTAACAAGTTGGGTTGAAATAAAATAGTGAGATGCACTAGTATCAAAAAGAGTTGTCACTAAACATGAAGTTATAGTAATGGTACATCTCACAGTTGCAAGACTTGTATCAGCTACCTCTGGCGACTCTTCCACTACTTGAAGAAGCTTCATTCTAGATGCCTATGGTTGGAACCCTTTCGTACGTGAAGCATTTGATTTCCCTGCAGTTTTTAAAGGTGCTGATGATCCTATTCCACCACATGGATTAGAGAAGTGATGGAAGAATCTCTATAAGTTCCCTAAACATCCATAGGAGCTACAGATCTTGGGTACCTTAGTGCAAACCATCTTAGAATTACCAGGCTTCCCACACTGATAGCAAGTCAAAGAAGCCCCTCCAGGTGCTACCGGAGGTCTGGGATGAATCTACTATTGAGAACTACCATGAGAAAATTCACGCTTTATTTTTCCTTTAAAGGAACCCACACTACCACTAAGAGGGAAAATAACCTCCTTCAACCCTGAATTTCCTACCAAGTCCATCTCAACCATCATCGCCCTATCCAGCACATCAGCATAAGTGGGTAGGTTCAATAGGAAAACCTAAGAATGGATATCTGATCAAAGTCCCAACTCGAATCGCCGAGCCTTCATCCTCTCATTATATAAAATCTCAAGAGCAAACTGTACCAGATAGGAAAAGTGATTTGAGTACTCAGTCAAGGTTTTGTTGGCCTGCTCAAGCTTGAAAAACTCCACAGCCTTGACCGAAACCATTGATTCTAGATAGAACTAGTTAGTGAAAAGAACCCTAAAGTCTTCCCACTCCAAACCCTCATGTTTCCCAGCCATCACCATCGTGTCCCACCATCTCCTACTTGGTCCCTCCAGTACGAAGGTGGCACACTTCACCTTGATCACATCAGTTGTGTCCAAGAACCCAAACAGATGTTCAATATTACTCAACTATTCCTCATCATGTTGAGGTTCAGTGGTTCTTTTGAAAACCGGTGGCTTCTAGTGTAAGAACTCTTGAGAACTACGCAGAAGAGTATCACTATGAGGATCTATAACTGGAGTCTGAACAGAAACTTAAGGTGTTTCATGTCCCAGAGTATGGACAGTTTGAACAATCACCTCAACAAGACTCGGATCCACAATAGGACTCGCTTGCTGAGATTCAGCATCAGCCTCTTTTTGGATCCTATTCTCACATCCTCTCTGAATCATGTTTCTACACAACATAAAAAGACATTTGATTAACACTCAAATAGAGTAACAAGGAAAACTATTCTTAATAGAAGGGATTAACAAGATTTGGATTCCACTATATCCAATTCAAAATAGGAAAAATAATAGAACTAATCTGCAAGTCATATTTCCTTAACCAACCCTGGTGACTTAAGGTTCATTGCGGTGAGAGCTGGTCAGGCACTCAATCACAACTACCTTCTAAGTCCCGACAAGAATACTCAAATGCATACTGTCATCAAGGCAAGATGCTTAACCTTCTCTAATACCACTTTTTCACGAACCAGCCCGGTTACCCTGGTAACCCGATATCTGAGCCAGCCCTGACATAGCCCGAAGGGCATTCCCAATCCCCATGGGTCTGCGACTATCACCTATCATCACACAACATGAAAGTGGGAATGATTTCTTCCAAAATAATGTGGAATCAATAGAAAATGAAAACAGTATGTATTACAAAAGAAACTCCACTAGGAGTAATGTACCAGAATACAAAGAGGCACAAAAATCCCAAAGTACTACAACCTAAGTACTAAAAAGGTAAAACAACCCCAAAGTCCCTAAAGGCACAATACACCAAGATAAGATCAACAGTTGGATCCTCCTCCAAGATATTCCTTCCCTTTGCTCGAGCCTGGAAGAAGGAAATCTACAAACAACCGAAGACAAAGTAGGGTGTGAGCCCAAGCCCAGTAGGATACCACAAAAGATTCTATAAAAGATTCCAAATATAGATTATCCAAAGGAAACCTTACAATTTTCAAATTAACAGGTTTGGAAATTCAAAAACATATTCTAACAAAATATGCTGAACATTTTCAAATGATGGGAATAAATATTTCAAGAAAAGGCTTTACAAATGATGGAATGTTTCTAAAATAATGGCTTATGTAAAACATTTATATAAAACAGTTTATATAAATTCATTAGGCATGTAAATTAGTTCACAAGAATTGGCATATATTCATATCTCAAATATAAATAAACAAGTGAGCAACATGATCATCTTCAAAAGGGTACGATAGTATTAACAAGTTATAGGATTCCTCACTCTCTATGTGAACTCAGCAAAATGTGTATACACACATCCCTA
The DNA here is from genome assembly GCA_963277665.1 of Viscum album. Classification (NCBI taxonomy): domain Eukaryota; kingdom Viridiplantae; phylum Streptophyta; class Magnoliopsida; order Santalales; family Viscaceae; genus Viscum; species Viscum album. The sequence goes on from OY728146.1 coordinate 1,040,139,701, forward strand.
TAACACTGGCCAAAGGAGACTCATCACAAACCCGTCGGGTATTTGACCCACTGCAAGTATGTTTTATATCATTGTCGTAGCGTCGAGTGTATCCAAATAACTCACTAATTGCCTAAGGCTTGCATGCGCACTTACATGATGGGTGAACTATTTTAAGAATGATTAAAATATTATCAATCCCATTCTTCCATTTCAAAAGTTCCAATTTCATTCCATTTAAAACCAAAATAAGTTTTATTCAAAACATGCCTTTTTTAAAAGATAAAACCAATGGGTTTCTATCGAATCATTTTAAGCCATTTTCACCAGTTTGAAATCCATTCAAAACCAATTCAATCATTACACAATTTATTCCTCCAATTAAATTTGACAATTTATTTGAAATCATTTCCATCAAATCCACAATTTAAATCGGTCAATTTCTATAAACACACCCAATTCAATGGAATTGGGGTTTTCCAAATTTCCACGCCAAAACCATTTCAAATAACATGATTCACTGGAATCGAGTTTTTTATCAATTTAATTGAAAGAAAACTTGAGAAATTAAATTTTAAATCAAAAATTGAAATAAATCAAGAAACTAAAATGATAATCAATTTGGAAAGTAGGGACGGAACCACCTACCTCAAAGGTTTTGACCAAAACCACAACGGTCGAGGACGCTCAAGAAAACTGGGTTTCTACTTCAAGAACCTGCTTTAGATCTCTTATCCTAGAAATATCAATACCAAATATCCTCAAATTTTGTACCACACACTTATATCTACTCATAACAGTCGTAGATCTAAGAAAATAAGAGAAGAGAAGAAGTAGATCTAAGTAGATCTAAGGAACTGATCAAGAACGATGAAGAACGATCACATACCTCAAGAATCCGGCTTCAATTCACTAAGAGGGGCCTATGGATCACCTCCGGAATGATGGGAGAACCCTCTCTGACCTTAGGAGAAGACAAATCCCGAGTTAGGGTTGCTTAGGAGGAAAAGTGAGGCACTTAGAGGCAAAACCGAGCAAGATCCACAATTTAAGGATCTCATTTAATTGGTCGCACGGTTTGGACGCATGGTTTAAAAAACTGTACGCTAACTGTGTGTGAGCTCCTGCCTCGGCCACACTTCTCGCATGGTTTGGCCGCACGGTTAGACAAATCGTGTGCCACCCATGCGGGAGCTACTGTCCAGGTTTCAAGGTTGGCACAGTTTGGTCGCATGGTTTGTCAAACCGTGCACAACACACTATCCTTTATATTTCTTTAAAAGTTCACCCAAACACACCCCAAGTTGCTACTCCACAACTGAAGTACCTAGAAACATTAAAAGTACCTTAAAAAGTAATGTGATGTTACATTTAAGATCAAAAAATATATAGGGAGTGGGCTGCATTCTACACTACATCTCCGAAAAGAAATTTGCATCTAAATTCCTAGAAATCAAGTAAAGATATAACATGGTATGATCCCCCAAGTGGGCCGTCGATTTTTACTGCCTCCAGAGGGTAGTACCAGTTGATATCCAAAGTCTAATAAAGGATGAAGCTTCTTTTATTTAAACCACCACATGTGTCTTTTCCAATCTTATGCTCCATTGTCACACCCGTCCTTTTTATATTAATTATTTTATTATTTTTATTGGGTGTCAGATAGTTCGGGTCGAGGCCTGACTTAAAATTTATCAGTTCTTTTTAGAAACAAACTTTTTGGCCTTTACGACGTTCAGTGCGCCGCTGTCGAAACCGCGCGACCTTGCTTGGGTCACCGCACGACCTCGCTCGGTTCTCCGCATGCCTGCTTGGCATGCAACTAATTTAAAAAAAATTAAAAATTATTGATAAAGAAATAAATTTAATTATATGAATAAGGTAGTTAGCACAAAATATAATGGGAAGAATTAAATGAATTACGAGTTATAATAATAATAATTATTATTATTATTATTTTTATTATTATTATTATTACTCTTTTTATTAACGTTTTAATTAAGTTATTTTATTTATTATTAATACTTTGGTTTTAATTTATTATTTATATTATTATTATCTTTATTATATTTTTATTTTATTTTATGTTTATCTCATTTGTTTTTATTTTTTTCTGTAGGGTTGCGCCCCCCATTTTTACCTTGGTCTGTTGTTTTTTTTCTCTCCTACAGATCGTGGCTCCTTCCCATTGCACCGCCTCCCCTGTTCCCTTCCCTTCCCTGCGGCCTCCCCTTTCCCCTCCTTCTCCTTTCGCCGGAACGGCCTACCCTTTCCCCCTTCGGTGGCACCGTGCCCCCACCCTCCCCGCCTGCTGCCTTCCTCTCACCCAGGTCGCGCCCTCTCCCTCTCTGCATGCTACCTCCCTGGCTCCCCCTTGGCCCGTCGCAACACCCTCCCACCGGTACCCCATCGCACCGCACCCCTTTCCCCCTCCTGCTGTCTCGTGCAAGTTGTGCTCCCCCTATTCCCTGTAACCTAACGTTGTGTTTCCCCCCTTCCACGACTCAACTCGTGAACCCCCTTGGCATCACCTCGGTCCGCCGCACCCCAAGGCCGGCAGCCCCTTCTTCTTCATCATCCAGTGTTGTCGCCCGACACAGCGGGCGTCCTTCATCCGCAGCTCCCCAACTGTTTGAAAATGCCAGCCGGCCAACTTCCCTCTGATGGCCGCCCCTTTGGTTGAGCCTCCCCTCAATTGTTTTTTTACATCTTTGCTATTTTTGGGGGGTTTTCTAGTGGGGTTTAGATCTAATTTTGAGGATTAACCTTTTATTATGGGTTCGATCTCCTTGGTTAGGGATTTGCTTTGATTCTTCGTGGTGCGATTGATGTGCGGAGTTGTTTTTCCCCATTTTCGGAAGGATCTTCATGTGAGGTAGGTGGTTCATTGCCTATGCATTGTTTAGATAATTTAGTTTGTTTGTTTAGTTTAATTTAATATGTTCTATGATTTAGTTGCATGGTGCGATCTATGTTTATAATGTTTTGGCATGTTCGTTTGATGAAAATTGGGTTTTCAAAATAGTATGCCTTTGTTGTTTATATGTGTGTTGTTGTATAAATGATTGGTTGTGTTTAATAAGTTGTGCGAAAGGCGTTTTAAATAAAATTTTCTGACATACGTGTGTGATGAAAATTGCCTTCTTTTTAGAAATGGTTATGTTATTTTCCATTTCGATCCTATTGTGGTAAATTTTAGAAGTGTTTACTAATTGTTTATAGAGTGTCAAAGAGGTTTTAGAAGGGTCAATTTGTGAAATTGATTTTGTAATGGTTTCTTTTGTGTGCGATATGTTTTATAAATTGAGGAATTGTTTATTTAAGTGGTGTTTTGAGTGCGAATCATGGTTGAAAGTTTTTTTAGGGTCGTTTGGTAGGTGAGAAAGGTGTTTTTAGGTCACTTTAAGTGTTTTTTATTTAAATAGACATTTTCAAAGTAAAAGGAATTATTTTTTGTGTGTTTTCCTTTTTGTGTACTTTTGAAATTGAAATGAAAAATTGTTTGAATAATGGAAAACCAGTTTTGATATGGTTACCTCGTGTATCATGTTTTAAAGTGACACCTCTATATAGAATCAAGTGGTTTTTGGTGTAAAGTCTTCTTGGTTTTTCTTGAAACGATTTCATTAATAGCTCAAATGATTCTTTGGTGCATTTATATAACACAAAAATGGTTTTTTGAAGGACTTGATTATGTGTTCTTTTTTAAAGTGGTGTATTTTTATAAAACGATACATGTTCTTATTGTGCGTGTGTCTTTCAAATAGTTATTTGGTATGCAAGTGGTGACTTTTTTGTGTAATGTCATGTTTGGTTTGTGAAATGTGAAAGTTATGTGTTATGTGAATGTGGAACATGTTTGAGCACAAGGGAAAACCTTGGGTATCTAGGTGGTCGGACTAGAACTAGTGCGCTAGTGAGCTGGATGGGTATCGTCCCTATTTCACTTAGCTGGATTGACGATTGCAACACTAACTAAACATATGATGACTGAGATTCATGGCCTTCTAAGCCACGCTTTATGAGGTTCGTGGTCTTCTAAGCCATGTTTCTGAGGGTCGTGGTTTCTAAGCCACGTTTCACCGAGACAGGAGGTTCTAGGATCCCACTCGAGCTAGATGAACCTTAGGGGATTTACCCATAGTTCTCTACCATCAATGTCGTGGAGACTTCCGTCGGCATATGGAGGACCACTTGTGTGTGTGTGTTTGTGTGTGTGTGTGTGAGTATATGTGTGTGTGTGAGTGAGTGAGTATGTGTAAGTATGCCCTTAAACGAATTTTTCTTTTTCTCTTTCAAATCGTGTTTGTGGAATGGGTTCTCTTAGTGTTTTCTTTTAGTATTTATCTTGTAAATGTTTTCTTTAAAAAAAATTGAAAGTATAATTTTTAATAAGCACATTAAATTATCTCTTTGATGTTGTGGCATAGAACCTTTTTATTGGGTGACGTCCTATTGGGCTTTTGGATCACACCCTATATACACCTTTGGGTGTATGTGGATTTTGTTTCTTGTGTATTCTAGGTTGTGACATCATGCTCAATGATGGTGGTTCTGGTCATTGATGGTCTTCTCGTGTAGGTTGGTGGTGTGGCGTGTGGATGTTGCGTCTCTCTGGTTGCTTAGAGGTTTGAGTTTGAGTTTCTTTTGTTGTCTCTTATTTTGGTTGTGGGTTCGAGTTGTAAACCCCTGATTTTGTTTTTAGTTCAAGGCCATGTTTGGTTTCATATTTTCAATTTCAGTTTCTTTATCTTATCAGTGGTTTTGCGTTTACTATTTCGGGTAAAATCGTTCCCATGTGTTAATTTTGATACCCAGGCACTTGTGCCAGCCCGTGGGGATCGGGAACGCCATTCGGGCCTTGTCGTGGACTGGGTCGGGCACCGGGTCAGATAGAGACCCGGCCTGGTTCGTGACAAAATGGTATCAGAGGGCAAGGTTTGCTCTCTTGGGTCGTTTTCTTTTGGGATAGAGTCGTGGTAGACTTGAGTTAAAGTTTTTGGGACTCGACATCCTGGCTATGAGTAAGGTGCCTGGCCAGCACACCTCATGGCGGGACTCAAGTTACGAAAGTATGTTGAGGTTTGTCTGTGTTTTTGGTTCCTTGTGGTTAATCTTGTCTAAGGAAAATGAAAAAGGGGTAAGGCCAGTGTTCATAGTGAGCTCGCTGGGTCTGGCAAGCCATGTGGAGTCGGGGACGTTGTCCGAGAATACCCTCCATGGTAGTGGCGTGATTGGCGTATGGTCACCAACCATATGTTCCAGTCACCCATTGACACTAGTTTTCTCTTGCACCGTTTTTCGTTTCTTTGTTTTGGAAATTGTGGGCATTTGATTTTTAAGTAAAAGTGATTTGGTCTTGGAAAATGTTTTGGAAAATTGTTTGAAATAAATCACCTTAAAAAGAAAATGAGGTATGAGGTTTGAAAAGTGTGGATTGGATGTTTTGGTTTTGAAAAATGGAAAGGTTTGGTTTTGAGTCTTGGTGTTCTCATGGGAAACCACGCCCATGAATTTATATACAGAACGAGAAATGGTTAATGGCATGAACGGATGAGTTCCTGGATGGACATGAGGTGGGTGTCAGTATTGCACGAGAACATGCATGTGCGAGGCACATGGGACACCATTGGTGTTTGTGCAACCCACTGTCTTTTCTTGTTTTCAAAATTTTTTATTAAAGGAAAATTTGGTGTTTTTAAAATAACCAGTGATTGTGTAGTGTTTCCTTCTGTTTTGGAAATGTTGTGTGTTAGGAGTTTTGAGTCGAGGATCCTATTTAACTGATTTGAGTCTTGATTTTTAATTCTTATCTGTAAGTTGGTTAGTTGGTGCGAAAGCATGTGGTTAAGGGTCCCTTTTGAGAAGTTCTTCTGGAATTCCTTACAGTGGTACCCACTGCATGTGTAGTGTTCAGTTATGGTATGTCTTGGCCATTGGACCAGTTTTACTGGGTCCACGGTTTTCTTTATTAACTAGTGTATTCCCCCCATAAAGCGTTGACATGTGATTGAAGTGTGGCCACAGGAAACTCTCCGTTGGCCGACCCTCTAGTTGATCAGAGGAATCTCTTCTTGAATTCTAGAATTGAACCCACCTCTCCTTTTTACAATCAAGAGGATCCTCTCACAGTGGGATGACAGATGTGATGGGAGTTGAAGGGAGTTTTGGTCTTTTGAGTGTCTTGACTCGTCGGGTATGAAGTTTGATACTGTCGTGTTTGAATGTTCCTCTAGAAACGGTGAAGGAGATTCTAGTGGGGAAAGGTGGAAGCAGTATAGAGTGTTCAGTGCATGACACTATTCAAAATTACCTTTGGTCCTTCATTGGATTCATTTAATAAAGGGTCTACGTTAGGCCAATAGTGTGGCAGACCCAGTCACATGGGGATACTATGGTCATTTGCTGGAATCACGTGTTGTTCAAGACGTGGTTTAAAGTCTTTCTAAATGTAATGTTTCTCTTGACAACAATGATCATGCTCAGTGACGTTTTGTGGTGTCGTGTTCTCATTCAGTGCGACAAAGGGTGATGCGAATGCACCATTTCAACTCTTGTGTTGGTTAATATTCCGTGTATGATCAGTTGGATGTCGTAATGTATTGTGTTTTCTGGTGTTGTCTCGGTTTCAGTGTGGTTACTTGTGACACCAAAAGGAGAAGCTCTGTTTGGGAGTCTTCCATGCCTGACTGCGAGGCATAAGATGCTTCAAACATCTGGGCTCTAGCCATAGGCCTCGGAGGGAAGCTGGTGCGTGGTCAGGAACCCCGAGAGTGTATGGGACCCGAATTCATTTCTGTCATCGATGTTGAAAGTAGAAGCAGTTTAAATTGTTTCTGTGGTTGTTCCGCTCCGAATGAGCCATCTGGTTGCATAAGGTTTTCGTGACCATATGGAGACGTGGTCCTCACATTGCCTTAGAGTCTTGGGGGTTGCGTTCCACTAAATTTAATTTCTTTAGTGAACTTATGGGGTTTGTTGGGTAAATCAGTTTCACATTTGAATGATGCTCATACAGGGATTTGGAGATGTTGTTCTGTCTCTTACCTTGGTTTTGACGCCCGGTAGTCGGGTCCCTCCCTCCCCTCCCCTTGTGGTGGGGTGTTTGGTTACCATCGAGATTTTTTTTTCAAAGTTATGTATCCTCTGTTCGTTCTAATGGCAGTGAGACCCACATTGGATCTCGCACAAATGTCTCTGGAATAAATCGGAGTTGGCCATTCCATAATGGTTGGGAGTCTGCTCGGACCTCCCCATTTTGGTTTTCTAGTCTCTCCATGGGCGTTGGTAGGTTCTTAATGGTGGGGAGACCCACATTGGGTCTCGCACGAATGTCTCTAGAATGAATCAGTGCTGGAATTTTCTTTAATGGCGGGGAGACCGCTCGAACCTCCCTATTTCGGTTTTCCAGTCTCGTTTCGAGTGTAAGTGAGTTCGTAATGGTGGGTATCCCCTCGGGCCTCCCCATGTTGATCTTTTGCTTCTGTTTTTAAATATGGTTTGGTGATAAGTGATAAGAGTGTTACATGGACGTGGTTTGACCTTGTTTGTTCATTCTAGCCAAATGGTGTGGTTTCGGTTAATAGTGGTTGAGATGTCTCATCTTTTCAAGTTGTATTTCGCGGGTGCGAGAGTCGCTTTCCTTGATCATTGAACTGGAGGCGTTCTACCTCTTTGGGGTGGGAGACACATATCGAAAAGTCTTTTTACGCATTTCTTGATGTTGTCTTTGAGTCACTTTCTCTGAGAACGATGCTTTTTCCCTCTCTTTGTTTGATGTTTGTGAGGATTCCCTTTGAACCTTAAGGGAGTGTGGTTTTTTGCTTTGGGGTTTGGTTCTGGTTGTGGCTTTCTGGGGACGGAAAGCTTTATGGTGGTGAGAATTGTCACAGCCGTCCTTTTTATATTATTTATTTTATTAATTTTATTGGGAATCGGATAGTTCGGGTCGAGGCCTGACTTAAAATTTATGATTTCTTTTTAGAAACACACTTTTTGGCCTTTACGACATTCGGTGCACCGCTGTCGAAACCGCGCGACCTTGCTTGGGTCACCGCGTGGCCTCGCTCGGTTCTCCGCAGGCCTGCATAGCATTCAACTAATTTAAAAAAAATAAAAAATTATTGATAAAGAAATAAATTTAATTATATGAATAAGGTAGTTAGTGCAAAATATAATGGGGAGAATAAAATGAATTACGAGTTATAATAATAATAATAATAATAATTAATTTTTATTATTATTATTATTACTCTTTTTATTAACGTTTTAATTAAGTTATTTTATTTAGTATTAATACTTTTGTTTTAATTTATTATTTATATTATTATTCTCTTTATTATATTTTTATTTCATTTTATTTTTTATCTTGTTTGTTTTTTTTCTGTAGGGTTGTGCCCCCCCCCCCTTTTACCTTGGTCCGTTATTTTTTTCTCTCCTGTAGATCGCGGCTCCTTCCCGTCACGCCGCCTCCCCTGTTCCCTTCCCTTCCTCACGGCCTCCCCTTTCCCCTCCTTCTCCTCTCGCCGGACCGGACTCACCATTCCCCCTTCAGTGGCGCCGCGCACCCTCCCTCCCTGCATGCTGCCTTCCACTCACCCAGGTCCTGCCCTCTCCCTCTCCGCCTGCTACCTCCTCGGTTCCCCCTTGGCCCGTCGCAACACCCTCCCATTGGTACCCCATCATGCCGCACCCCCTTCCCCCTCCTTTTGTCCTGTGTAATATGTTCTCCCTCTATTCCCTGTAACCCGTTGTTGTGTTTCCCCCTTCCACGACTCAACTCGTGAACCCCCCTAGCATCACCTCGGTCCGCCGCACCCCAAGGCTGGTAGCCCCTTCTTCTTCTTCGGCAAGCACTGTCACCCGACACAGCGGGCATCCTTCGTCCGCAGCTCCCCGACTGTCCGCAAACGCCAGCCGGCCAACATCCCTCTGGCGGCCTCCCCTTTGGTTGAGCCTCCCCTCAATTGTTTTTTTCACATATTTGCTATTTTTTTGGGTTTTCCAATGGGTTTTAGATCTAATTTTGAGTATTAACCTTTTATTATGGGTTCGATCTCCTTGGTTATGGATTTTCTTTAATTCTTCGTGGTGCGATTGATGTGCGGATTTTTTTTACCCCATTTTCGGAAGAATCTCCATGTGAGGTAGGTGGTTCTATGCCTTTGAATTGTTTAGATAATTTAGTTTGTTTGTTTAGTTTAATTTAATATGTTCTCTGATTTAGTTTCAAGGTGTGATCTACGTTTATAATGTTTTGGCATGTTCGTTTGATGAAAATTTGGTTTCTGAAATAGTATGATTTTGTTGTTTATATGCGGGTTGTTGTATAAATGATTGGTTGTGTTTAATAAGTTGTGTGAAAGGCATTTTAAAAAAAATTGTTTGACATGTGTGCGTGATGAAAATTTCACTCTCTTTAGAAATGGTTATGTTCTTTTTCATTTCGATCCTATTGTGGTAAATTTTAGAAGTGTTTAATAATTGTGTATATAGTGTCAATGAGGTTTTAAAAGGGTCAATTTGTGAAATTGATTTTGTAATGGTTTCTTTTTCATGCGATATGTTTTATAAATTGAGGAATTGTTTATTTATGTGGTGTTTTGAGTGCGAAACATGGTTGAAAGTTTTTTTTAGGGTTGTTTGGTAGGTGTGAAAGGTGTTTTCAGGTCACTTTACGTGTTTGTGTTTTTAAATAGTCATTTTCAAAGTAAAATGAATCACTTTTGGTGTGTTTTCCTTGTTGTGTACTTTTGAAATTGAAATGAAAAATTGTTTGAACAATGGAAAACCAATTTTGATATGGTTACCTCGTATATCAAGTTTTAAAGTGACGCATCTATATACAATCAAGTGGTTTTTGGTGTAAAGTCTTCTTGGTTTTTCTTGAAATGGTTTCATTAATAGATCAAATGATTCTTTGGTGCATTTATATAATGCGAAAATGGTATGTGGAAGGACTTGATTACACGTTCTTTTTTAAAGTGGTGTATTTTTATAAAATGAGACATGCTCTTGGTGTGCGTGTGTCTTTCAAATAGTGCTTTAGTATGAAAGTGGTGACTTTTTTGTGTAATGTCATGTTTGGTTTGTGAAATTTCAAAGTGATGTGTTATGGGAATGTGGAACATGTTTGATCACAAGGGAAAACCTTAGGTATCTAGGTGGGTGGACTAGAACTAGTGTGCTAGTGAGCCGGATGGGTATCGTCCCTACTTCACTTTACTGGATAGACTATTACAACACTAACTAAACATATGATGACTCAGGTTCATGGCCTTCTAAGCCACATTTTCTGAAGTTCGTGGTCTTCTAAGCCACGTTTCTGAGGGTCGTGGTTTCTAAGCCACGTTTCACCGAGACACGAGGTTCCAGGGTCCCACTCGAGCTAGATGAACCTTAGGGGATTTACCCAGAGTTATCTACCATCAATTTCATGGCGCCTTCCATCGGCATATGGAGGACCACTTGTGTGTGTGTGTGTTTGTGTGAGTATATTTGTGTGTGTGACAGAGAGAGAGTATGTGCAAGTATGCCCTTAAACGAATTTTTCTTTTCCTATTTCAAATCGTGTTTTTGTAATGGGTTCTCTTAGTGTTTTCTTTTAGTATTTAGCTTGTAAATGTTTTCTTTAACAGCATTTTTTTTGAAAGTATAATTTTTAATAAGCACATTAAATTATCTCTTTAATGTTGTGGCATGGAACCTTTTTTTTTGGGTGACGTCCTACTGGGCTTTTGGATCACACCCTACATACACCTTTGGCTATATGTAGATTTTGTTTCTTGTGTATTCCAGGTTGTGACATCATGCTCAACAATGGTGGTTCTGGTCATTGATGGTCTTCTCATGCAGGTTGGTGGTGTGGTGTGTGGATTCTACGTCTCTCTGGTTGCTTAGAGGTTTGAGATTGAGTTTATTTTGTTGTCGCTTATTTTTGTTGTGGGTTCGAGTTATAAACCCCTGATTTGGTTTTTAGTTCAAGGCCCTATTTGGTTGTATATTTTCAGTTTTAGTTTCTTTATCTTATCAGTGGGTTTGTGTTTACTATTTCGGGTAAAATCGTTCCCATGTGTTAATTTTGATACCCGGGCACTTTTTCCAGCCTGTGGGGATCGGGAATGCCCTTCGGGCATTGCCGTGGACTGGGTCAGGCACCGGTTCAGATGGAGACCCAGCCTGGTTCGTGACATCCATCCTTGTTGGTGAGAAATGATCCATGAATAGAGTACACCAACTCCTCCCACTACATAAAAAGGTATAGCTTGCATGGCATGGGAAGGATGAAGTATGAATCATCCTCTTTCTTTGTTTCTACTTTTGCAACCTATTCTTCTCTGTCCAGTGGTTCCTCAATGTATATTGCATCAAAAGAAAAGTCAATGGGAAAGTCAGAGTATAATTCTATTTGAATAAAATTAAAAAAATAAGGTTTCAAGATCAAATTCTTCCCCATAAAAGTAAGCATCTTTGTCGTGGTTTCATTAGGGAAATTCACTAGCATCTCTTCATGAACTTCCTTCAAAAAATATTCAACGTGTCCAGGGAGCTCCATATGTTCCTCAACAAGTACACATCTATGTTCTTCATCATCCTACAAGGCATAGCTAAGATTTTCTAATTCTATATAATCAAAACCACAGGGAGTGATATAGAATTTTGATTCAATGAAATTAGAAGAGATCGGTTCAAATAATGATTCAACTCTCTAAGTCGGTTCAGCTTCAGTTTATGCCTTAGTGGTAAGTGCCTCTTGGAGTATACTCTTTGAGGATGGAGGTAGGTAGTCAGGATCCCTCATCTTGACTTCAAATTCCACCACTTGGGTGGTTTATTCCTTCAGTGGTGCTGGATATTCTTCTTTGTATTGTATGGGGAGATCAGGTAGTACCTCACATTTAATCAAGAATTCAACCCATCTTTGTTTATCTCCCATTTATAGCTCAGCAGGTACATCTTCCCCCTTTTCCACATCAAGTTATTTCTCTAGCTTAGGGTTGGGTTGCTCCATTAATTCATGAACATAATCAAATTATCTTTCTTTTTTTCTCGTTAGTTTGTCAATTAATTCTCAAAGTTCTTGCACGAGAGATCTATTAAAATCCTCTTATTCTTCTTCTTGTTACTACACCTGTGAGTAATTTTTCCATGCATAATATTCTGAATTTGAATATATCATGAAAGTTTTTTTTAGTTTTTTTTAAGAAATGAAATCTACCTAATATGTGAAAATAGAAAACGTAAATGGAATATTGATTGGATCCCTAGAAACGGTGCCAGTTTTGGCGCATGCCTGTCATGGGCATGGACAAAAACAATTATATTTTTCCTATTGTAGCATAGTGACTGACCAAGGCCATCACTCTTGAGGAACCTTTCAGTGTGGTTCACTAAATTCTTCTATATCACTTAAACTATCTCTTTTTTGTTTTGTATTTAAATGAAAGAGATGAAATTATTTTTGTGTTTTGGATATTAAAAATCTAAACTATCATGAAATGAAAACATAATGAGTTAATGAATAAGGAACATAGTTTTGGGGGTGGGTTTAATGTTCAATCATTATTATCCTTTATCTATTTTATTTTAGTTTGATAATACAAACATGAAATATCATGTTTGTTCAACTATTATTTATTTATGAATTTTGAAATATCATTAAATGTATGTGTACTCTCAATTCCACCTCCTACTTTAATCAATGTTTATGACACACATTTGTCTTGGATGTGTCATATTCTAGGACCCAGTTCAATCGAAGCCATTTCATACATTGATTAGATCAACTCCAACGTGTGAAGAATTAACCAATGGAGAGAGGGGAAAATGATTAAGTAAAAGAATATAGATAGGTTGAGTTTCATTTCATCGAAGGTAGACACAACATCGGGGACATTCACCTTACTCGTGCATGCTACTCAATTCTATCTAAAAACATAAAATTAAACATTAAATAAAATTAATTATCCACTTTACCTCCCCTAAGTCTATGTCTTGAGTTCGTCCTCTCATTTCCAAGAGTAATAGATTACTTGGTGGAGTGGGTGGCAGAGGAGAGAGATAGAGGGGTAAAGAAATGATGAAAAGTGGATGGAGAAACACAAATTCCTGGATTAATAAAACAAAAATTTGAATTAAAATTGAAAACTAAGGCAAAACTAAAATGAAAATAAAATATAATAAAATAAATTAGGGGGGAGAGAAGAGAAGCAGCAGCCCATGCCCCGGTGGGATCCCTCCTTGGTTGTGGGTGTCGTGTTCATGATTTGGGAAGGAGGAGAGGACCTCCTTTTATGGGTAGAATTTGTCCTCCAAAAGGAATTGTGTTTTAGACCCAATAATTGGTTGATTCATGCATGGACCCCTTCATAAAAGTTTTTTATAAATATGTTCTCCGTTCTCCCTACAAATTTAATATTATTTGGCTATAGGATGTATGAGTTGTGATTTTTCATTAGAGGTTTCTTTTCTGGATTAAGGTTTCAGGAAGCTTCCTCTAAAAGTATAACATCCAATGGAAACCATAATTACTTCAAAACTCCTTTATATTATTTTTAGATGTGTTCTTATGAGTCCTATTTCAATCCCAGGTATAATCACCTTCATTGAAGGTGTGTAGGCTGATATTTGGTTCCATTACAATGGTGGGGTCCATGCTGTCTGCCTAGAAAAATATTCAACTTCATTGATTTTTTAAGGCCTCTATATGGCAGAATCATCCCATGGTCTAGAAGACAAATATGAAGGAAATAAAATAAGGATTACAAAAAAATCACTCAATTTTTAATTATATTGTAATATTAATGAAAAAAATTCCTTTGTGGTAAAAATATGTCAATAATGCAGAATTGAGCACCTTTTACAATTTTTCTCATTTTCATTCTATAATCCAAATTTCCCAATATTTTAATAAAATATTTAATTACATGATTTTTATCATTAAAAAACATTATAAATTCCTCATTATTTGATAAAAATATATGCATAAATTTTCTCTGTCAAATACCTCCACACTTAAGTCATGATTGTCCTCAAGCATAAAATCTCAACCTAGAAATCAGAGGACACCAATGTTAACAATATTCAATTTCCAATGCAATAAAATAAAAAAAATCAATGTGAAATCAAACTTTCAAAAATATGCAGAAAATTTCAATTTAATTTCCCATTTTTCAAAGAAACAAATAATTCACATATTTTACTTTTCCCCTTTGAAAAATGATGAAACCTTTCCTTTCATTCTTTCAAGATTCTTGATTTTTTATTATTAAAACATTCCAAGTCATGATTTATCTAAATTTTTATTCTTTCTCTCATCACTCTTGATATAATTCATTTAGATTTATGCTCATATCATGATAACATGATCCTTATTCATAGGCTTGTAAATGAACTACTTTATCAACTTTGTAAAGACAAAAGACACATAAAATCATGAGGACTTGCAATAAAGGTTCAAATGACTCTGATGCTTAAGTTTGGTAGGATTTTATAATTTAAAAATTAAGTCTCAATGAGGAGGTTTATCTCTTAAGTATAATTCATTATATCAAAAAGTGTAATGAAATTCTACCCTTCAAAATAGCAACACTCACTTACCCAAAACTCAAATTAAGGTCATGATAAAATTAGGAATAATGAATGATTTTTGCACCCAATTGATTTTTATTTTACTTTTTTAATCTTTTTTCTTTTTTTGAAAAGTTATGATTACATAAAACTTCACATACCACACCTAACCACATACGATCAGAATATTGTCAGTCTGGAAAATGGTGATTTTTTGTTCTCCCAAATCACAACCCATTTTTCTTTTTCTATGGACAGTTTTGTCATTTTTGTCATTTTTTTCAAATTAAAGAGGGGTAAACAATAGTTCATAATTAATGATTCCACAACCTTTTAAAATTCTCACAATATCACCCCCACACTTCTTCCTTATAATGTATATCATCTCATCGACCATGATTCCCTTTACCCCCACACTTCAACTTTAAAATATCATGAAAATACTAAGAGGATGGTAGAAATGTATAAAAATGGCTTGAATCATGAATCATATCTAAGAAGGTCATTCATGGTCTCTATGGGATAAAATATGGATTGATGTAAAGGTGGTCTTTTAAGAAAAAGTAGCTTTTAAAAGGATGTATCAATCATTTTAAATGTGTTTCTTCACATTCATAGCTTTAACAAGTTTCAATGATAGTTATGGTATGTTACATGTCCCAATATCACTCAAGAAATATGCTCAATAATAAATATGAAGTACATGGTCTATAAAAACTCTCAGTAATGAGACATATGATTTCGGACAATCACTCAATACATGACTAACAGTAATAAATCAATTCACATGAATTTCAGAAATTCAAATAATGAAAGATGGTTAGGGAATTTCATTTATATGAATAAATTAATTACTTCAAATCATGGGACATCATTTAAATATCTATGTTTCATATTTAAAAATTCAATTCCCCATTTCAATAATTTAATCATATCAACATTGAAATCAAATACATGGAATCACTAGGTTTCTAAGCAACTCATGTCTCTTAGATTAGTCCAAAAAAGCATAATTCAAGTGTGGGCATGCAATTTTATCTTTGAAGCACAAAACATGTTGTGGAAAAAAATATTGAGAGTTTAAAAGATAAAACACTAAAATTGAACTCCCTTTATCCATGAAACTTAGTTTGTCCCCTTCACTATTTCGGGATTCCTTCTACCATTATGAACCTATAAAATAAAACAACTCAATTATGCATAAGGATCATGTAATTTAATCTCAAAAAAGTTAGAGGGAGTGGTATGCATTCTACACTACATCTAAGAAAATAAATTTACATCTAAATTCCTTGAAAGAAAGTAAATATATATCTTGGAATGATCTCCCAATTGGGCCCTGAATTTTTACTGCTTCTAGAGGGCAGTACCAGCTATTATCCAAAGTCTGATAGAGGATGAAGATTTATTTATTTGAACTTCCACATAAGGATTTTCCTAGTTTGTGCTCCATCCTTTCTGGTGAGTAATGATCCATGAATAGATTAAATCATCCCCTCACCCTTCACAATAAGGTATAGCTTGCATGACAGGGGAAGGATGAAGTATGAATCATCTTCTTTCTTGGTTTCTACTTGTTAAACCTCTTCTTCTATGTCCAGTGGATCATCAAGGTATGCTGCATCAAAATAATAGTCAATGGGAAATTCAGAGTGTAATTCTATTTGATTAAAAATAAAATATGAAGTTTCAAGATCAAATTATTCCCATCAAAGTAAGTATCTCCTTTCATGGTTTCCATAGGTAAATCCACTATTATCTCTTTATTAGCTTCCTTAAACAAATATTCAACGTGTCCAAGGACATCCATATGTTCCTCATCAGGTGAAAATCTAGGTTCTTCATTATCCTCCAACGCATAGATGATATTTTATAATTATATATAATAAATATCACAAGGGGTGATGTACAATTCAGATTCAATGAAATTATAAGAGATAGATTAAAATAATGGTTCAACTCCATGAGTCGGTTCAACTTCAATCTATACCTTGGTGGTTAGTGCCTCATGGATTAGACTCTTTGAGTATGGAGTCATGTAGTTGGGATCCTCCATCTTGACTTCAAATTCCACCACTTGGGTGGTTTCTTCCTTCAGTGGTGCTGGCTATTATTCTTTGTATTGTATGGGTAGATCAGACTGTTCTTCAAATTTAATCAAGAATTCATCTAATATTTGTTGATCTTCCAATTTTAGCTCAGCAAGTACGTATTCCCCCTTTACCACCTCGAGTTATTTCTTTAGCATAGGGTTGGGTTGCTCCATTAATGCACGAACATAATCAAATGATCTTTTAGCTTTTCACTTTAGTTTTTTAATTCTTTCTCTAAGTTCTTGCACCTGAGCTCTGTTAAAATCATTATCTTCTTGTTATTGTTGCTACACCTGTGAGTAATTTTTCCATGAATAATA
Source organism: Viscum album (assembly GCA_963277665.1). Lineage (NCBI taxonomy): Eukaryota > Viridiplantae > Streptophyta > Magnoliopsida > Santalales > Viscaceae > Viscum > Viscum album. The sequence goes on from OY728146.1 coordinate 1,040,156,661, forward strand.
TTCTTAATTTGAAAACATCATTAATTGTATTTTATTTTTTTAAATGAAATAAAATATACCGAAGATGTGAAAATAGAAAAGTTAAATGAACTATTGATTGGATCCCCGTCAATGGAACCAATTTTGACACATGCTTATCATGGGGCATGGATAAAAATAACTATATTTTTCCTAGTGTCACACAGGGGATAACCAGGGTTGTTTATCTTGAGGAACCTTTCAGTGTGGTTCACTTCTTATATATCACCTAAACTATCTTTTTTTATTTAAATGAAATAAATGACAATATTTCTGTGTTTTTTATATGAAAAATCTAAACTATTTTGAAATGAAAACATAAAGAGTTAATAAATAAAGAACATGGTTTTGGGGGATGTTTTAATGTTCAATCATTATTCTCCTTTATTTATTTTATTTTATTTTGATAATCCAAACATGAAATATCATGTTTGAACAATTATTATTTATTTAAAAATTGTAGAATATCATTGAATGTATGAGCACTCTCAATTCCACCTCCTCATTTAATCCATGTTGATGACACGCCATTTTCTTGGATGTGTCATCTTCCAAGACCTAGTTTAATAGAAGTAATTTCATCCATTTATTAGATCAAATCCAACGTGTGAAGAACTAACCAATGGAGGGAGGGAAAATTATTAAATAAAAGAATAGAGATAGGTTGAGTTTCATCTCATCAGAGGCAGTCACAACATCGGGGACATTCTCCTTACCTGTGTATGCAACTCAATTCTATCTACAAACTTATAATTAAACATTAATGAAAATTCATGATCCGCTTCACCTCCCCTTGAACCAAGTCTCGAGGTCAGCCTCTAATTTTTGAGAGTAAGATATTACTTGGTGGAGTGGGTGGAAGAGGAGGGAGAGGGAGAGGGAAATAAATAAATAAAAGTGGATAGAGAAATGCAAATGAATGGATTAATAAAACTAAAATTTGCATTAAAATTGAAAACTAAGACAAAACTAAAATGAAAATAAAATAAAAATTATAAATCAGGGGAAGATAGGATCAGTAGTGGCATGTTCCCCAATGGGATCCCTCCTTGGATGTGGGTGTCGAGCTGATGATTTGGGGAGGAGGCAAGGGCCTCCTTTTGTAGGCAGAATCTCTATTCCAAAAGGTATTGCATTTTTGACCAAATAATTGGCCAACTAATGTGTAGAACCCTTTATAATGGTTGTTCATAAATTCTTTGTTCGTTAACCTGGAAAATTTCAGATCATTTGGCCATATGATATATGAGTTATTATTTTTTCATTTGAGGTTTCTTTTTCTGGAAGAATTTTCAAAGAAGCTTCTTCCAAAAGTATAACATCCAATGGGAATCTTAATAACATGAAAACTCGTTCATATTCTATTTTGAGGTGTGCATATGATTTCTTGTTCAATACACTATTTCATTACCTTTATTGAAGGTGTGTAGGATGATATGTGGTTTTGTTATGGTGGTGGGGTCCATGATATCCGCTCGAAAAAATATTTAGCTTCATTGATTTTTTAAGGCCTTTATGTGGTCAAATCATCCCCTGGTCTAGAAGAAAAAGTTAAATGAAATAAAATAAGGATTCCAAAAAAATAAAAAACACTCAACTTGAAATTATATTTTATAATTAATGGCCAAAATACCTTTGTGGTAAAAATATGTTAAAAATCCAGAATTAAGAAACTTTTACAATTTTTCTCATTTTATTCTATAATCCAAATTGCCCAATATTTTAATAAAACAATGAAATAAATGGGTTTTATCATTAAGAAACATTAAAAAAATCATCATTATTTGATCAAAAATATACACATAAATTTTCCCTGTCATAAGTACTGAGTTTCAGTTTATCCAAACATAGGATATCTTATCAAAGAATTTCAATGAAAGGTTGTTCTGGTTTCATCTATAGAGTTAGATAAGAATTTAAATTGTCCCTATTAAGGGGAGTTAAATTTTAGTCAAACTATTTTTTTTCATGTGTTCTATAGGACCAATAGAGATGTCTAAATTTATCTTTTGAACCTCTACAATAAAGAAGAATTTCATGATAGATTTTCCAGCTAAATGGAAGGTTTTGTGAATGTTTTTTCAAACTAGGATTTCTCAAAGATCTAGATATATAGTGAAAATATTATTTCAATATGTGTATGTATTATAAATTCTAATTTGAAATATTAAGTGCTAGAGTAGAGGATTATTTTTCATTGGTCATTCCTATATTGAAAGAGGCTATTCAAATCTATAGGGAAGAAGGTTTTGAATCTAAAAAATTTGTTCATCATGTGAAGCTAGTTGTTCAGACAACTAATATAGTTTTTAGGGATTTTCCTCTAGGAATATGCGTATTGTTTCAAATATTAAATGAAGACCTAAATCTAAGATATATCATGAAATTTTTTATCCAATTATTCTTGGATAACTTTCTGTTAATGATGGAGCTCGTGATATGGGTATGAATAATAACGAACATTCTCATGAACCACAAGTCCTATCATCACCTGTCATTATACATGAAGATTCCTCCTCTTCATTTAAGAGATTTGATAGTTCAAAAATGAAATATATTTCTCCTTATATCTTTACGAAGTTCAATTATATCAATAGATACAATATTTAATTAAAGGAAGAGTTGATATATACAAAACATAAATTCAAGTAGCTCAAGGATAATTTTTTTTCTAAATATTATTTTGATAAATTAGTTAGGATCATTTCAATGAAAATAGATGTGATTAAGAATGTTAAATAAATTCCACCAATGTAGAAATTTCACTTTAAAATAATTTCAAAACATCTTGATGAATTTAAATGTAAAGTGGGTGGGTCGAGGAATGTGTGTGCTACTAAGTCTTAGTTTAATGAACTTGGTTTACTAGTTTTATTTCAGAGATACAAGAATCAAAATCTTAATATGGTTCAATATGATGTGTCTCAATAGGCTATTGATGATAATAAAATTTTTAAGTTAAAATTTAAGGAGATTTTTTATACTTCGGAGAGTGTTGTTGTTAGAAAATTTGAATTACTTAAGAGGTTTCGACCAATAAATATAGTTTCATCCTTTGAACCTCCCATGATACCAAATTATTTGAATGGAGTTGAAAAGATTATATGAGATATGATTCCTCTATATTCTCATATTCAATCTCTATTATGTTATATGTTGACACCAGTGATGATGAACAAGTTTAATAAGGAACTTCAAGGTGAGTTCCATGACACTAGAGAAACATTTAGGAAGTTGGGTGTTGGAAAATGTGTTTCTTTGAAAGAATCAATGGCCTATCTTGAGGAATCTATTAGTAGAAAGTTTTATTATATCTTGGATATCTCTTAATATGATTAAGGTATAGTTTTGAGGTATATATATATAGTATCCATAAATGATCAATTATTATTATCTTTTTTTGTACAAAGTTTATAAATACGTTGAAGGATTGAACTATGAATATCCAGAAGAGTAATCTAGTTCAGAATCTGGAGATGCACCAGTTTTTCAGTCGCATCTAAATGTAAGGAGTTGGTTGTCTACAAACCTATAAGGAATATTAAATCAATGCAACATGTTTCTCTTATCCCTATTATATCTTATCCAATTATCTTTGAGCTTCTTCTTGCTATTATTGATCTAGTTCTAGAACCTTCTATTAGTGATTTACAAGATCTATCTCAATGTATAGGAGAGTAAATGGACAATATCGATAAGAAATTTAAAATCATGAATGGAAGAGTGATCAGTATGCAAGGTTATATGGAATTAATTATAAAGAATCTATACATAGACCTTTTAGATGATTTATCTTTTCCTAAACTTGATTAAAGTGATCAGTTCTCCTTAGTGTTTTTCTTATGTTCATCTTGATTCATTTAATGTAATGCTAGAAAATTTCTTCACTGGAGTTGGGAAAATTCATAGATAAGAATATATGATTATCCTTTATTTCTATATTTTAGATATTATCAAAATAATGGACATGTATGAATATGTATTGTTTCAACTAAGATGAAGAATAACTATAGGCCATTCTCTTCTAAATACCTATAATAGCACCAGACAAAAAGTAAATGCAACCATTGATTCTTGTAGGATCTATCATAAATGGAAAGTCATTGTGGATGTAGCCTAATTTGTTGAGAGATCAAGGTGGGAACCACATCCTATGACCGTCAAAAGAAGTTATCCTTTGATGTTTATGGTTCATATGAATTTAGTATAGTTGAAGGTCATCTAAAAAATATTCTCAGAGCTCAATTTTAGCAATTAAGGGTTAAATATACAATTGGATATAATATTAGTAAAACTAAATAGGTAGTTAAAAAAGTTTTTCCAATGACAATAAACCCTCTTACTACCTCTAAAACCTCACCTACTTTCATTTTTATCCACCCAAACCACCTTCACAATTTGACCCTATCCATAAACCAATGTATTCTGACTAGTGTTTTTGTATATGTATCTTGTGGGTGTTGAGTGAATAATTTTTTTTATAAACATGTTGACAGTTAATGAAGTTATTATTTATTCAATTCTTAATTTTTTTTAGAGATTGTTTCATTTGATTTTTTTTTAATCTCTAACTTTTGATTATTTAATTCCCCTATTTCCATAATACTAAATTAAATTTCATCACTATAGTTAAATACATCTTTACACTCATAGTTAAATTAAATATTTTTTTCTTATCCTTTTCATTCCTTTTTAGTGGAACAAAAAGGGGGAGAATTTCACGCCAAGATTCATAGAATGGGGGATAAGTGTCAAATTAATGGGGGAAAGTAAGGATAAATAATAAATAAATCATTTTAAAAGTTATTTTTAAAACTAAATATATATAGTATTTAGTTTTCTATAAAATTATGTAAGAACATTTTTTAAAATTTATGTTTAATATCTAATGTGTTTTTTATCATAAAAATTTGTTAGATTGTTAGACTAATTATTTTTTTCCAACATATCCCACATGCTTTAGGTTTTCTCTTTCATTATTTACTAGCAATTTTTTTATGTTTTTCTGTAAGTTTTTATCGTGATTTTACTTCATTATAGTGTTAAAACTATTAATTATGATTTTTTTTTACATTTTGGATGAAATATACCTAATTCTATACAATTGAATATGAGATTACTTTTTTGATATGGGTAAATTGCTACATTAAAATCACCTATATCAAATTTGGCTACATGATCAAGAGAGCTACGTGAAGAAAATTGGCTATGTGAAGAACTCTTACAAAAATTCATCTACATGGTTCAACTAGTTACTTGAAGAATAGATATGTGGATAAATTGAGATACATGAATTCAAATATATATAATTAGGATATATGGTGATCAACAATTAGCTAAACCATTCTTCAACTTGGTATTTATTAACATTGGTGTACTTTCATAGAAAGTTAATATTTTCAGGAATTCATTAAATAGTGGGTTGTCTCCTTATAGAAAAAATGATTATAATAAGGTTAAAGTACCATGAAAGGAAGAAAGTAGACGGATAATTTAATGGTCATTACTGTTGTTGTGGTATTTCCTTGAAAAGGACGTGTGTTTTTAAATTAAGATCCAAGAATTTTAGGGATCCATATTTGTGAAATTAAAAGTGATGTTTTTTAATTTTTATTTAAAAGTGTTTGTAGTAGTAAAAGAATGGAGAAGAATAGAATCATCCACACTATCATACAAGAACTCTCTCTCTCTCTCTCAAATGATCTATTGTATGCTACCATATTTTACTTAAAATGAAAAATAAACTTCATGGTATATTGGTGTTCTATCTAGATAATCGTTTTTGTATCTAAAAGTATCTCCTTGAGATATATTTTATTTATATATTCTCTACTAGATATTTATTATCTTCTATCAGTTGTATCATACACTTGTGATCTCAATATGTAAACTCTCTATTTATTATTTCTTTTATTGTAAAGGTTCCGGGAAAAATAAACTTGAAGGTTATTGTTTGTAAATCCTTATAGAAACATGGTGGAAATCTCCTGTATCATTATAATAAGTGTTTATTTCTTGAACTCAGTCATCTAGTAATTTGAAAAAGGACTTTATGTCCCTAGAAAAAGTAATGATCTAGTGAAAATCACCAAAATCATGGGGAATAGTGTTAGTGAAGTGAACTAATTTATTTCTATTCCCAGAACCACTATAAATAATTGTAATTAATCTCATTAATTTTGTGATTTTATTTTTTTGTGTGCTTATGTAAAGGAAATATCTGAAGATTTCATATTTTAAAGATTTTTTCTATATAAGAAAATATTATTAACTCAATTCACACACCTCTTGTGTCTTTTTGTATTATTCTCTAGAAACCCATACTGGGATCATTCCAAAAAAAATTATTACAATTATATGAAGAAATGTTTAGTATATGTTCAATAGTATTACTAGTAAAAAACCATTTTATTGAAAAGATAATTTGATGTAATTTTCAAAAGATGCATACCTGAAGATAAATTTGTTAGGTAAAAGTAAATCAAAGATACACAAAAGGGGGTTGAATTGTGTCTTTTAGAAAATCTTTACTGATTATGGATTTTTACTTTTCTTTTCTATTGATAAAGATATGTAGTGTTATGTACTATAATTAATTGAGTATTTGATAAATAGAAAATAGGAAAAACAATAATTATTATAGTGTTTTGGGGAAAAAATATCCTCTAGTACACTCTAACAACACTCTCTTTGCGAGCTTTGTAAATTTCAAAAGAATGGCCCTCTTATCATAAGACCATCAAAACCAAAACTGAGTGCAGGAAGTTGACAACTCTACAACAAGGATAAACAGAGCCTTATATTTCATTTACATGGAACCACTAAAACCATAGCTTAGACTGAGAAGTTGGCACCCCACCATGATTGATTCCAAGCATCCAAAACTTCAATAAATCAAAAGAGTTTGATTTATTGAGGTTATAGGTTGAAATTCATAGTTCAAGAAGCAACTGTAATATTAAATAAGTTCATCTTCAAAGATGAATGGATTTAATAAAAAAATGTTTGAAGAATTCTTGGTTACAAAATATATTTAATAAAAGTAGCAATAAACAAGCACCAGTTTCACAACAGTACAAGGTTGAAAATGTGTATCTCCTAAGTGTAGCCTCTTTTAGAAAACAACAAAATCAATCATTAATTGCATTATTTATATATTAAAAATATTTTTACAGTCATATATTCATATATTTTTTCAAATATATTATGATAGAATATATATATAGTAGATTTCTTTTTTGATATTCTAGAACCAAGAAATTCACCTGACATATCACTGATATTCAAACTAAATTGATCATAAGAGTCATAACTTCACATAGAAATATGAATGATTTATTTCATTGAATATGGTTCTTTGAATCAATAAAAATGATCCATCAAATCAGTCATAAATTAGATTTCGATTAATCTTTAATTACATAAAGACCATTCTAGAAATCTCCAAATAAAATCATGGATTGTAAATATCTAAAATTGAATAGACCAATGTAGGTTTCAACTCTATATATTTGGGTTCTTTTTATTAGCTTATGGTTCATTTTAATAGAATAAGGTTCCTTTGCATAGCATAGGGAAAGAACAATGATTCCAGACATCATAGTTGAATCGAAATTCCACATACTTATTCAAATGTAGGGTAGATAATCCATACTCAAACATATGGTTGTTGATCCATACATTTACTGTTCAGCATAGCATAGGGATGATGGTCTATACATTCGTTTACCAAACATTGGGAATGAACATTGTTAACATAACACATCTTATATCTTTGTATTCCATAGAAAATATACAAGTAAACATGATATAAATTACTTGAAAATACTTAAAGAAACATTATTAGAAAAAAAAGGTATTTGTGAGCATCAAAATAAATAATATTTATAGAGGATTTTTGAGACAATACATGCCCAAAAATCTTCCCCTTTTGATGATCACAAAACTCATAAAATAACTTATAAAAATTTGTGTATTTGTAAACACTTTTAAAATGAAAATTATTTCAATTTCATAGTAATATTTTGATTAAAGAAAAGATACACTTGTGAATTGAGAATGTTAACATGTTTGTGTTTAACCAATTTTCTCCCCCTATTTATGATATCAAAAAGAAATCATATAAAATGGATTAAAACACTTTTAATATAGAACATAATGGTAAGTTTATGTTATAAAACTATTTAAAAGATGAAGAAATTTATAATGGGAATTGAATCATTGGACAAAAATAATAAAACCATAAATCTAAATAAAACTTATAAAAATAAATATGAATTAAAGTAAATTGAATTTTAAATAAAATGTCTTGAAAATATATTAAAATCTTTCAATCATCATAAGAAATGTGTTTAAATGGTTGGTATTAGTTTAGTTGGGGTGGCTTCTTCTTCATATTCTTCATGAGAATAGGATGTAGTAGGATGAGGAATGGATTGGATACCACCATTAATATCATTCATCTTCATAATAAATCTCTAAAAATGATTGTTGAAAACTCATGTATAATGTTATGGAATCTTCATAGAATCTTAATAAATCCTTAATCTCTAAAAAATTTACTTTAAAAAAATAATTAACTAATACTTCAGACTGAATGAAATCAGTCATATTATCTCTCGCTTCATGAAGAATTGGACCTAAAAAAATCAATATAGGCTAGTTCACTTATCAAATGTATTTGATTTTTTAAAATAACATTCAAAAGAGTATTGTCACACTGAAGAGTGTGCAGTATATCATTGAAATCTTCTAACACTGAAGTAATAGATTAAAATCCTCTAATAAAATCTGGAGAACTTTTTTTAGAGGAAGATGATGCTTGACATGCTCTAAGAGACTGAAATTATCATCCCAAAATCTACTTCAAATCATCAAAATCTGATTTATTCACATATTTTTCCTTTGAATTTCTAATTTCTCAAGCTAATGTTCAGATAAAATCATCAATATTGACCATAGAAAAAAATCCTGAATATCTCTGAATTGAGTATGAAGTGATTCAAACTCATCTCAAAGAATAGTTCGACTTCAGAGTTCTTCTAGTTTATTCTTTTTAGATTATAGTTCATGTCTCATAGAAAAGTTTTTCTCATTAAAAATATTATACTTATGAACTAAAGCTTCAATATAAGAGTCATAAGACTCTATAGAAGAGCTCTTAAATGTTGTCCAACCTCCACTATAGCTAAGCTTGGATTTCTTTATGAGCTATTCATTCCTTGAACTCTTGTTCTTTATCTTAATGTAGACACTTATACATATACTAAATCAACAACAACTAAATATGTATTGTAAGTAGTGGATCCACTTGAAATAGGTACAAATTCTCTCTGTTCATATTTCCTTTGAGACACTTTCTCAACAATCTCATCCCCTTATACTTTAACTCTTCCTTCATTTCATTCTCTAACTTCATTCAGAGCCTTAGTAATGTTTATTGAAATTATTATTTTTAAATAAATACCATCCCCTACTCTTGATTCATCTTCTTTGTCTGGCCTTGGTCTAACAGATCCAATTGATGATAACATTCTCTAATCCCCGTGATCATTTTCCATCATTCTATATTGTTCCATCATACAAACAGGTAATATATTACTGAAAGAGTTACTCCAGAAATATCCTAGCTTCCTCAAAGTTATAGCATTTAAAATATTATTGTGATGAAAACTACAACCTAATGAGATGTCTCGAACATTTCCCAGTCAAAACAGTAAAAGAGAAAGAACCCTTCCATAGGGATAAAAACTAATTTAAGCTTCTTTAGAATAGTAATAATTCATATACCTTTTCATATACCTAATTAAATTTATCTTGATAAATTTTATCAATAAAAATGTAACATACATATTAGGATAATGAAATTTTCTAACTCGGTGGTCATTGGCACAATTTCTATCAAAATGAACTTTGTCAAAACATTTTGATCAAGATTTAGCTATTTAGTCATCATCTTCTTAATATGTGAGGTTCCAAACACGAAATAAATTATATCCTATGATCTAAATCATCCATGTCCTATATTTCATAAATCTAAATGAAATTCCTCCTCATGGGAAAAAACAACCAGCTTAGTAGTTTCTGATGAATAAATAGAAAATTCTTCATGATTAATCTTATATTCAAACGAATATTCATCAAATCAAAAACCAAATAAATCATTTGGATATAATTATTTTACTTCAATATCAAAAATAAATGAAAATTACTATCTCTAAAAATAAATTCTCATCACGGAAATCTAATTACATTCTTTAACAATAGATTTGTTTTATTTAGTCAGAAGAAATCAATTTCCCTTCCTTGAAAAAATTATCAATAAATCACATGCTGGGGAACTAGCTCAATCTGATTGATGTCATTAATTCTACAAGATGCATCCATTTAATAAGTTTTTATGGTTGAAGTTTCTCTGGTTATATATTCAGAGAATTGTAATGATAGACACTCTTAAATTTGAAGGGTCAAACGGGTAGGAAGGAGAGCAGGAGAATTTTGATGGTTTTGTTATGGTTTCACATGCTCATGATGTGGTCTAATTTCACACCAATTGATAATGTAATATTTATTTTTATTCTAAAAAGATAGATATATATAATCAAAATAAATTTGAATAATTAATAAAAGATAATTAACTTAAATAAATAAAAAGGAATAAATTTGATAAATAATAAAATTAAATGAAATAAATTGATAAACATTTATTTGGAATTAAATATTCCTAACACCCCTTTAATAAAATCAAAACTTACAATGGGAAGTGGTTAAGTAAAAAAATCAGGCAATTGATGTTTATTATTTAAAAATTCTATTGATATATAATTTTCATGAATATAATATCTTAGAAAATGATGTCTTATATATATATCCTTATTCCAAAGGTGTATTATAATATTTTTTGAAATATTTAATGCACTAGTATTATCACATAATATAGTCATATTATTAAAATTTAGTTCAAATTCTACTAGAGTGTGTTTCATCCAGAACACTTGTGCATAGAAACTGTCAGTAGATATATATTATACCCCAGCTATTTATAGGGAAATTGAATGTTGTTTCTTACTGGATTTTGATACTGAAGATTTTCTAAAAAAGTGGCAGCTTCTTGAGGTGCGTTTTATATCTAAACTACATCCTCTAAAGTCAGCATCTAAATATGAAATTAAATTAAAATCATAGGTTTTTGTATAAATAAAACATTAAAAAATAGTTATATTTAAGTATCTAATTTTTTTTAATAGTAATAATATGGTATTATTTTGGATTTGACTGAGATATAACACAAATACATACAGAAAAAATTATATACGGTCTACTAGGAGAAAAATATAATAAATTAAAAATCATACTTCTATATAGTTAGTTGAAAATTAGTTTTCCTACTTCATCAAAATCATGTTTTATATTGGTACACAAATTATTTGAATAAGTCTTATAGTTTTCAAGTAAAATATTTTTAAATAAATAAACAATGTATTTAATTTGATTTAAAATATTTCCAAAATATTTTTAATAAATCTAAAATATGAAAAAAAATTCATTCTTCTCATAATACTCATTTCAAATTCTTTTTTCATTAGATTTTAAAAAACATTACAAAGATTTTTATTTGTTAAACCAAAAATAACATCATCAAAAAAAATTCTACTAATAGAATATTAGAACAAACAGTTTTCTTAAAAAGATTAATATCTACTAATCCCATAGAAAATCTATTTTCAACAAAAAAAAAGAGATTAATATTCCATTCTATACTATAGGATCTTGTTTAAGGCCATAAAGATATTGTAAAAATTTAAAAACAGAATTAGGTTTGTGTTGGTTTTCAAAACCTGGAGTTTGTTCAATAAAAACATCATCCATTAAATATTCAGTAAAAAGGGAAGATTTAACATCCATATGGAATACTTTATAATTCATATGAGATTCATAATATAAAAGTATTCTACTAGCTTCAAATATATCTACAGTTGAAAAGGTTTCACCATAATCTATTCATTCTTCCTAGTTATAACCTTTTCCTACTAATATAGCTTTTTTCTAGTAATTACCCCTTGTTCTTCCTATTTATATTAGAAGATCTCTTAAGTTCCTATTATTAGATAATTTTATAGTCTTTCTACTAATTCCAAACTTTATTTCTCCTAAATTGATTCAGTAATTCTTACATAGCTAACAACCAACTCTCATCTTCTAAAGCTTATTCAATAGTCTTAGGTTCTAATTGAGATAGAAAGGAAGAAAATTAAACTAGGATTACAACATTTATTTTAGTTCTAATTATAATGTATAGGTCTCCTATAATAGTTTATAAATGGTGTTTCTTTAATATTATAGTGGTTATAAGTATGTCACTTTCAGGTTTTTCAGAATCATGTTTTTCTGAACTGGACTGAATTTATTTTTATTTATTTTCAAAAATAGTTTTAGGTAAATCAAGTATCATTAATTCTAATGAGTCTGTAATATAATCTATTTTCTCTTCCATTTTATTAAAAGTTTCAGTTAGATAAAACTTCATGTGAACTAATTATTCAACAATCCTTTAATTTTTATTAAACACTCTATAGGCTTTGGAAGTATTAGAATAACCTAAAAAGATTTCTCCATCAGCTTTTAGATCAAATTTTCTAAGTATGTCTTTAGTATTAAAGATATATACCTTTCATCCAAAAACATTAAAGTATTTTACTTTATTAATTATATTATTATAGAGTTTATAGGGTGTCTTTTTAATAATTGCTCTTATTAAAACTCTTTTCATGGTATAGCAGGATATGCTTACGTCTTCTTCCCAAAAATAGGTAGGAATAATGAATTCATTTAACATAGTCCTTTCCATTTCTTGAAAAGTTTTATTTCTTCTTTCAAAAATCATATTTTGTTGAGGTGTTATTGTTATAGATAAGGTGTGTTTAATACCTAAATTTGAGTAAAAAGAATTAAATTTTTTATTCTCAAATTTTCTACAATGATCACTTTTTAATGAGATTATTTAAAAATATTTTTCATTCTAAATTTTTTTTAAAATATTCCAAACATAGTGAATACTTCACTTTTGAGTTTTAGAAAATAGACCTAAGTAAATCGAGAAAAATCATCAACTAAAACATAGATATATAATTCTCCATTCAATATTACTCCCCTAGATGGTCCAAATAGATCCCTGTGGATAATTTTTAAAGGTTAAATGTAGTAATTTTGTAAATTTATTTGAAATACCATTTTCATTGTTTTCTAATTTGATAGGCATCACAGAATATATCATGTTCAAATATAATACTGGGAAAATCAGAAATTAATTGTTTCTGGGTTAATTTGTCTAAATCATATTTTTTGCAATATCCAAGTCTCCAATGATAGACACATGACTCATTTTTCTTAATAGTTAAACAATTAAATTTTTATTTACATAAGGAATTGAGATCCAAATTATAAACATTTTCAGTTCAAGGTTCTCTAAAATTTAGTATTTTATCATTGAAAAAAAATGAATTGTTAGAAAAATCAATATAAAGTATATCATTAAAAAGTTGAGAAATACATATTAGGTTTTGTTTTATCCCTTCTACATGTAGTAATTTATTGATTGAAATTATCTTTGGATCCAAAACAGCTCAAACTCCAACAGTATTTCCTCTTTCATTGGCACAAAAACTGACTAGACCTCCATCCATTTGTGTTAGTGTATGTAAATTTATAGATTATTTAATCATGTTTCTAGAGAACATACTTTTCATATACTATATAATATTTTCTCCTGTGAAATATCTCCTATAAAACCATTTAAAAATATGTTTGTTCTGGTACCCATATTTTCTTTGGTCCTATAGTGTCAGCAAACAATAAACTGGGAATCCAGATCTACATTATTTTTCAAAAATTTATATTACCAGCTACATACATATTTTTATAAATAATATCTTTTTTAATACCACTAAATTTAGTATTTCTCAAAAAATATTTTTTAATGTAGTGAAATTTTATTCTACAATAATACCAAGTAGAATTCTTTTAAATTTGGAAAAAATATTTTTTGTATAATTTTTATTTTTCACCCTTGCATCATATTCCAAACTTTTTTATTATAATAAAATTATTTCCCAGAATCTCATTTAGAATTTTTTTCTTTTAGTTAAAGTAATTTAAGCACTTTTATAATATTCTACTTCATATTTTAATTCTTTATTCATTTTTTCATGATCAATATAGTTTGATGTAGATTAATTGAATTTTTTAATTAGATCTTGATGTTATTTTATCATTATGACTCTCTCACCAAAAACAGCATTATGAATATTTTTTAATTATTTTTGTTTCTTTATTAAAGAATGAAATTCGTCTTCTATCATTGAAGAATAATAATCCAGTTTTCTATTTGAACGACTATTGGAGTTAGAAGTAGAATAATAATAGGATTTTACCTCTTCTTCTTCCTTACCTATAAAGCACATATTGGCCTTGATATTTGGTGTCTCTTTATCAGAATTAGTTTTTAAAGAGATATTGGAGTCTTCTTATAAACTCAACATAGCTTTCATAGCTATCTTCTCTTTATGTTTATAATCGCCTTTCCGTTGATATTTATTTTATGTTATTCTTCTTTTATCTTTCAATTGGGTGAAATCATGTATGATGTGACCCAAATTTTTTCATTCATAGCATCTTACTTATGTAGGTTCTATTTTATCATTTTTGAAGGATTTTCTAAAGACTATATTCTTCTTATAGAATTTTCTAAACTTTCTAGTTAGTTGATCTAGTTCCATTTTAGTGTCTAAGGAAACTAAATTTGTGTTTTATTTTATGTCATGTTTTGATTTTTTTTCATGATTATTATATGTGACTTTAAGAGGAGTATTTTTTCTTTTCATTATCTTGTGATCTTTATCTTAATCTTGGATTTATTTTTCATAAATCATCAATGTTCCAATTAGTTATGTAATGGCTCAGACCTCTCTGGTCCATTCCTTTACAAAAAACTCTAGTGTCTGAGGTGTTCTGGGAGGTTAAGGTGACCTATCCCCAACACTTTTCCAAATTTCCAGTTCTATGAATAGTGTTTCCAGTTCTGTGAATAGTGCAATGGTGACATTATGTGAATAGTTTCATCGGTAGTCTTAGGTGAATAGTTCACTGGTAACCTTATGTGATGAGTGTAATCGGTAGCCTTATGTGAACAGTGAAATGGTGACCTTATTTGAATAGTGTCATCGGTAGCCTTAGGTGAACAGTGCAGTGGCCACCTTATGTGAACAGTTTCATCAGTAGCCTCAGGTGAACAGTGCAATGGTGACCTTATGTGAACAGTGTCATCGGTAGCCTTAGGTGAACAGTGCAACGGTAACCTTATGTGAATAATGACATCGGTTTCATTAAGTGAACAGTGCAATGGTAAACTTATGTGAATAGTGTCATCTGTAATCTTATGTGAATAGTGCAACAGTGACCTTATTTGAACAGTGTCATCGGTAACCTTATATGAACAGTGCAACAGTAACCTTATGTGAATAGTGTCATTGGTAACCTTATGTGAACAGTGCAATGGTGACCTTATGTGAATAGTGTCATCGGTAGCCTTAGGTAAACAGTGCAACGGTAACCTTATGTGAACAGTGTCATCGATAACCTTATATGAACAGTGAAACAGTTACCTTATGTGAACAGTATCATTGATATCCTTAGGTGAACAGTACAATGGTAACCTTATGTGAAATGTGTCATCGGTAACCTTATGTGAATAGTGCAACGATGACCTTATGTGAACAGTATCATCAGTAGCCTTAGGTGAACTGTGCAACGGTAACTATATGTGAATAGTGTCATTGATAACCTTATGTGAACAGTGCAACGATGAGGTTCCAACGGTGACCTCTTTTCTTTTCCAAATTTTGAGTTTATGAACAGTGTTTCCATAAGGTGAGGTTTCAGCGGTAACCTCTTTCCTTTGCCAAATTTTGAGTACATGAATAGTGATTCGAGAACGGTAGGGTGTACAGTGTTTCTATAATGGTAGGGTGTACAGTGTTTCCAGAATGGTAGGGTGTATAGTATTTCTAAAATGGTAGGGTGTATAGTGTTTCCAAAATGGTAGGGTTTACAGTGTTTCCAAAATGGTGAGGTTCTAACTACAACCTCTATTTTCTTTTCCAAATTTTGAGTTCATGAACAGTGTTTCCAGCTACCTATAGTTTTTCCCATTTGACGTTTCCTTGGACGTAAAATGCATTTAAATCCATGTTTTAAGGACTCTAAGGCTGATTCAAAGTACATAACTCCTAAATTAATTTTTCCCTAAGGCTCGAGATTCTTTTACTTGGTCAAACCGTGTGGTTTAATGCAATCTGTTTTTAAAGGAAATCCAGTTTATCTTAAACCACTGCTCTATTAAATCTTCTAATGGGATGATATATCTTCCTCCCTAGTTATTCCTCCTTGTTCTCGGTTGTGAGACACTTGAACCATTCATTCCAACTCATAAGAGTTTCACAATCAAACTTTCCTCCTTGTATTGGTTCTACTCTGTTATGATGCAACCAAGTAGTATCGGTCAATCTTCTATATAAGGTATGATATATCATCATTCTTTTGGGTTCATCGCCTTCTGATTCTCCTTTCCATTCTATGGAATGTTATCTCTATGTTCCTAATAGACTTTTCTTGGGTGTTGGATGATGTGGTGGTGTCTCTAAATCCTCGGGTGGACACAGTTGTCTTAGGGGAGGAGATCATAACCCATTTTGTAACTCGTTCTGGTATAAAGAACTTCAAGAACTGTTCAAGGTAGGGGATTCGTTGCTTCAATTTTCTTTTACGTGAAATTGTATAGTTATCATGTTTTATCCCATTAGATCACAATGGAATTGACCTAATAAATATTTGAACTGGATAAATAAATTGATATTGATCGTATGTTATTGCCTCTTGTTTTGTTAAATAGTGTGATATCTATGCTTTCTTTGTTTAGATTTTCGTTCTTGATGAAAATTGGTAAAGAACGTAAATTCAGAATTAATCGATAATTGCTTGGCTAAAGATAAAGAGGCATGTAAATAAATTTGGCTCTTCTTGTTGCAATATTATGTTAATCAAATTGGTGTAGTAATCATGTTTAATTATTTTTTATAGCTTACTAGTTAGGTTTCCCAAATTTGGAACCAACGAATAATAAATCGGTTAATCCAATATGGATTAAATAATTAGTTGTTGATAAAAGATAATTCTTTTTTGGGTTCTGAGTTACCCTCCTACTTGTTTAAGGTCCAAGAGACCAATTTATATGATGTTTGTTTTCTAGATGCCTGTATTGTGATGTGAGCCTAGATGGATGTTGTGATATGTGGGGGTATAGAGGCCTAATGGTTGTGGCAGTAGCTGACACCTAGAGTGGAGAGATACATCGGTTTATACATGTGGGTGTCGGGGAGGATACCAGGGATGATGAAATGGGTTGGATGTGAATGTTTGGATTCTTATTGATTATTTTGGGTTGTTTATCTGCTTTACTTTCCCCACTACTCAAGGTAGTTGGTCTTACTTACCCTTCTTCAGAAAGGGGAGAAGACGCACGGGGTATGCCATGTGATTTCTGTGTTCAGCTTCTCAAGAGAGGATGGGTCTATGCTCTTTCTATATGCAGTGAGGACTCGACGGTTAGTTCATCTACTCATCGCGTTGATCCCACTTGTGTTTAGTGCCATAGAATGTTTTTCTAGAATGACTGGGAATATGGGAAAGTAATGCTATAAATAAATAATTTAAAAAATGATGTTAACCCATGAGGTTGGAACTTTCTGAGACGCAAGGTTGAGGTTAAAATTTTAAAGGGATAGTGGAATTTGGGTGTGATGCAAATGAAATTTAATGTGTAATTGTTAATGGTTAATTAATGTTTAAAGAATTAATTAACATAAAGTGGAAGGAATGAAGTAATGTAATAAAGCTCTTTAAATGGTTGTGTGCTTATAGGTTACCTTGTCATAGAAGTGGAAGTCGGGAGTCTGAGAGACATTAGTTACAGTTGAGTCTAAAACTAGGTTATTCCCATAGTGTGGTTGTGAGATATAGTATATTCTGTACTTTTTTGGTTTCTATATGATACTCCACCCCGTTAGTTTGGTCAACTAACACCACGGGGATTCTGAGCCCTGGGGGTGTTTTCCCCAAACATTCTGGTGGGATGATGGATGACTGACTACCCCTTTTGTCCCTGCTCTCTTCTCTTGGTAGTTACTTGTGCTAGTAGGCACAACAGTTAGTTTTCCCCATATATGTGTGTAGAGGACTATAATGGATTGTGGTTATTTACACACATATATTCTAGATATAGTTTCTTATGAACAATTATAGGTATAACGTGTATAGGTTGTGATGGCTTGAGGATCCTTACTCAGTGTATGGGCTATAATGGCTTGAGGTATAATACCTGACATATGATATAAGTTATCCGAGCTGTGGTGACTTCTAGAAACTACCTGGTTACTTTGCTTACATGGACGTGGTGGTTTTATTGCATGAGGTTCATTTTGTGGTGCTTCTCCCAGGTTTCTGTAGGAAACCCTTTTTGGAGAGAGATTCTTAGGACGTGCGACGTTGGGAAAAAGTGGAAAACTAGTGGGGAAGTAGTAGTGGGGTACCCTTGATATTCTTTTTTTATATTATATACTCTTGTATTCATTACTTGGTGAGAGTATCCATGGTGAGGCTGGGAACTTAGTATACTTGTTTTGGTGACGTGTTAGTTTTACTTGTTGTTCATTGTGCTTTAGCATGATTTCTTTACTTTTGCACAAGAGGTTTCAGGGAGGATCCTACTAAGTATAATGTTATACTCACCATATGTCTATATAAACTATTTTTTTTTTCAGGCCACCTAGATCAGGTCAGATATCAAGTTGGTTTCTACAATCTTGGGGTTGCAAGAGCTGTTCGGGCTTCATGGTCACTGCTGTTTTTTACTTTCTTTTGGGTACTTGCAGTTTTCACCTTTTAGTTGTAGTAGTTTTTCATGACATTAAATATGTGTACTTGGTATTTCTTTTATATTCTTGTTTGAGTTGGAGTTGGTTGGTGTCAATCTTATCTCTATCTTCTTCATGTGTTATCTTAGAGGGTAATTCCTCCCATTTGTGTGTTTACTATACCATCGGTGCTAGTATCCAACCCAGGGCCTACTGGAGGCGGGACTCAGTGGGTCATTATCTCCCTTATCACATTGCTGGCCCTAGAGGGGTACACTTTTTGGAGAGGGGGTCCTGACGAGTTCCTTCATATTCAAATTCTTTATAGATTATGATTTTCGAATAGATCCAAATATGTCATTCCATTTATAGGGAATCACTCTAACTAATTTTAGAGTTTGATATGATTGACTGATGGGATCTCCCAAGGTACTAATATTGTTGAAAATATTTGTTAATCATCCACTAATTTGTGTGATTATTTAACTATTGATCATTCTAAAGTTTTGAAACTTTAGTATTTAAATAGTATAACTCATCTCGATGATGTTATCTATTCATTTATATGCTACATCTATTTTCCACAATATTTCATAAGTAGTAGGGAATTGTGATACTCGATTGAATTCATCAGGTTAAAGACCACAGATGATAGCATTTATTTCTTTTGATTTGATGTCATATTCATTATATTTTGTGGCATGCCAAGGTTCTGGTTTCTTTGAAATAACATAATAAATGATGATCTTTTAATTTAATTTGAATCCTAGATTCTTAAGGTATATGATCATGCATGATTTCTAGCATCCATAGTTTTCACCATTTAAATATGGATCTCGAATCATAGGCATACCTTCTTTTGTATCATCCATTGACATCTGTTATATATAGACCTTATTCTTTTAATATTTCTAGATCATTATCACAAAATCTCACCTTTTATACCAATTTTTAGGTTGGAATAGTTAAAAGATACACAAGAGGTGGTGAATTGTGTCTTTTAAAAAATCCTTACTGATTATGGATTTTTCAATTTCAAGGAGATTGATGTAAAAATGTAGTGTTTTGTACTGTAATTAATTGAGTATTAGATAAACAAAAAATAGAAACATAGAAATTTTTATATTTGTTAAGGGAACAAATATCCCTTAATCCACTCCACCAACACTCTCTCTACGAGCTTGGTGAATTTCACTAGAAAGGCCCTCTTATCAAAAGATCTCCAAAACAAAAACTGACTATATACAGTTCAAAAACTTATAATAAGAATAAATAGAACCTTTTAGTTCTTTAATATAAAACTAGAAAAACCACATCCTAGATCGAGAAACTAATACTCCGCCACATTTGTGTATGAGCAACTAGAACTCCAATAAATCAAAAGAATTTGATTTGTTGATCGTATGGGTTGGACTTCATAGTTTTAGCAGAAACTGACACAATGTAGATATTCTTCTACAAACATGAATGGATTCAATAAAGAAAATATTTGAAGTAATCCTAGTTTCAAAAAATCTTTAATAACAGTAGTAATAAACAAATAGTAGTTTTACAACAGTATGAGGTTGAAAATGTATATCTTTAATGTGTATCCTCTTTAGAAGACAACAAAGTCAATCATTCTTTACATCAATTCTATATTCAAAATATATTCTCAAGTATACAGTCATATATTTTTCAAAAATAAATTTTAAAATAATATATAGAGATCATATAGATTTATTTGGTATTGTATATTCAATAAAGTCACCTAACATATTATAGATATTAAAACTGAATTAGTTATAAGATTAGTAACCTCCCTTAGAAATTGGAATGATTTATTCCTCTGAATATGGTTCTCTGAATCAATCAAAATAATCCTTTGAATTTATCATAAATTATCTTTCAATCGTTCTTTAATTCCATCAAAACCGTTTCATAAATCTCAGATAAAATCATGGATTAAAAATCTCCAAAATTGAATTTACCAATGTAGGGTTCAACTCTGTAGCATAGGGTTCCTTTTCATATCATATGGTTCCATGGAATAGTGTAGGGTTCCTTTGCGTAGCATAGGGTTCCTTTCATAGCATAGGTAATGAATAGTGATTCCATACTTCACCATTGAATCAAAATTTTAAATGCTTATTCAAACATATGGTTGATAATCCATACTCAAATGTATAGTTGTCGATCTATACATTTACTGTTCAGAAAAGTGTAGGGATGAATATCTATACAATAGTTTTCTGAATGTAGGGTATGAACAGTGTTAACATAACCCATCTCGTAGATTTATATTCCATCAAAAAGATACAAGTAAAAAATGTAAAGTCAGAAGTCTTCCTTGGACTCTTTTATTCCTTCTTGTTCTGGAAATCACAAACACTTTTTTTAAATGAATACATATATTGTCTTTAAGAATTTTATTTTGTTTCTAACTATGATCCTGTATATAGATATAATACTAATTTTTCCTAGTTGTTTTATAAAAATAATCCTTTCATATGAATTTCAATATAATATTATATATGATTATCATCGTACTCTTCAGACAAAATCTATATATGATTTTTATCTGTATCACAGATATTTCATTTGATTATACTCACTGATTAAACATCACAGCCTAGATAATTGTATTCACTACTAGAAATATAGCCTATACCCACGGTTTGAAACTGTGAGTATAGCCCATGAAACCGTGGGTATAGGCTATACCCACGGTTTGATTAACCGTGCGCTGGAGTGGTGTCGGTATAGCCCTATACCCACGGTTTTGTAGAAACCGTGGGTATAGCCCACTGAAATGTCATATTACCCACGGTTTAAATAAACCGTGGGTATACATCCATACCCACGGTTTAGAGAACCGTGGGTATAGATTGTTTTGAAGCAAAATATATACCCACGGTTTAAGGAACCGTGGGTATAGATACTATATACAGAACAAGAACACTTTGCCTTCGCAAAGTGAAACCTGAAACCAAAATGTAACCAGAATGAAAAATCAATCGATACCAAAATGCAACATGCAACCTGCAACCTAAAAAATAAAAATGCATACCAGAATGAAAAATCAAAATGAAACATGAAAACCAAAATGCATACCAGAATGAAAAATCAAAATGAAATATGCAAACCAAAATACAACCTGAAGAATCAATCTGCAACATGCAAACCAAAAATGTTCAATGAAACAGAAAACCTGAAACAGCAAACCAGATTGAATAATTAATCTCCAACATGCAAACCAAAATCAATCTGCAACATGAAACAGCAAACCAGAATGAATAATTAATCTGCAACATGCAAACCAAAATGCATACCAAAATGCAAACCAGATTCATCTTGAAACAAAATGAATAATTAATCTGCAACATGCAAAAATAAATCTGCAACATGCAAACAAAAATGCATACCAAATTAATCTGCAACATGAAAACCAAAATTCATACCAAAATGCATACCAAAATGCATACCAGAATAATTAATCTGCAACATGCAAACCAAAATGCATACCAGAATGAAAAATAAATCTGCAACATGCAAACCAAAATGCATACCAGAATGAAAAATCAATTGAAATTTGACTTCATCTTGCTCCTGCAACATGCAAACCAAAATTCATACCAAAGAAAACTAGAATCCGAAATCAATGTAACTGCAATTAATTGTTCAATGAAGAAACCAGAATGAATAATCAATGAAAACCAGAATGAAACATGCAAACCATAATGAATATTCGCCTTCAGAATGGAAAATCAAAATGCAACATGCAAACCAAAATGCATACCAGAATGAAAAATCAATCTGCAACCTGAAAATGCAAACCTACAACCAAAATGCAACCTGCAACCTGAAATAACAAACCAGATTGAATAATCAATCTGTAACATGAAAACCAAAAATCATACCATAATGAAAAATCAATCTGCATCATGAAAACCAAAATTCATACCAGAATGAAAAATCAATGGAAATTTGAATTCATCTTGCTCCTGCAACATGCAAACCAAAATTCATACCAAAGAAAACCAGAATCTGAAATCAATGTAACTGCAATTAATTGTTCAATGAATAAACCAGAATGAATAATCAATGAAAACCAGAATGAAAACCAGAATGAAACATGCAAACCAGAATGAATATTTGCCTTCATAATGAAAACCAGAATGCAAACCAGATTGAATGATCAATGAAAACCAGAATGAAAAATAAAAGAAAACTAGAATGAAAAATCAATGGAAATTTACCTTTATCTTGCTCCTACAACATGAAAACCAAAATTCATACCAAAGAAAACCAGAATCCAAAATCAATGTAACTGCAATGAATTGTTCAATGAATAAACTAGAATGCATTTTTTAAAACCAGAATGCAAACTATAATAAAAACCAGATTGAATAATGCATTGTTAAACCACACTGAATAAGCATAATGAAAACCAGAATGAATAATGGATTGTTAAACCAGAAAGAAAACAAGAATGCATTGTTTACAATGCATTGTTAAAACATAAGAAGAGATGGCCAAAGTGTTCAATGAATAAAAATGTTCATACCAAAAAAGTCCTAAATAAATTCATAAGGAAAAAGTATCAAAATCATTCATCTCTTATTAAAGCTAAATAAATTATAATAGTGGATTCAAAATTCCTAGATGAGAATTCAAAAAATAATGCTGATATAAAAATAATCCTCTCACTCCATGCACTCACTCCCAATCGGCACCCACCCAACCCTCACCCAGCACCCAGCCCTACCCCCTGCACCCAGCCCCCGCCCCTGCACCCAGCCCTACCCCCTGCACCCCGCCCCCACCCCTACACCCAGCCCCCTCCCCACTCCCCCCACACCCAATCCAATCCCCTTCACCCAACCCAACCCCCTGCACCCAACCCCACCCCCTGAACCCATCCCCCACCCCCTTCACCCAGCCCTACACCCTTGCACCCATCCCCACCCCTTGTACGTAGCCCCATCCCCTTCACTCCCTCCCAAACTTCACCTAGGACACCCTCACCCCACCCCCTGCACTCCCTCCCAACCTGCACCCATCCCCCCTCACCCCTCACCCTGCACCCAGCCCCCCTCCCCCTGCACCCATCCCCACCCCCCTGCACCCAACCCCACCCCCTGCACCCAGCCCCCACCCCATATATATAGATTATAAATTCCTATACTAAGAGGTACTATACCTATCCACCCCAAACCATAATATAAAAACTATAAATGAGAATATAAAAACTGAAAACCAGAATAAAAACTAGAGAAAACCAGAAATAAACATCAGAACAAAAAATTCAGCCAGCTCTAACCTTCTGATCAAGAGCGATAAGAGGATGATCCATCCTTATATGGCTTCAAAATTTCCTAATCAAGGAAGTATCACCATCAAAAAAGAATGTGTAATGAAAACAGGATTAAAAAACCTCAGAATTAAACTTTAGAACAAAAAATCAGAACTGCTAAACAAGTCCATATACCAGTACAGCATGAAGGGTCCATCCATGGATGCTCAAATTTCCACAACAAGGCAGAATCCCATCTGTAAATCATGTGACGTGAAATAGGAAGAAAAAAACCTTAGGTATAATGAAAACAGGAATAAAAAATGGTGGAGTTTTTGAATTCTTTTCAATGCACTAGGAAAAGTGTTTCAGTGTAAAGAGTATGAAGATTATCAAAGTTAATATCATGTTAATCATACAAATTTTTAATTTTCTCCAGTATGTGTTAGCCTTGTATTTTATTCAATGCCTAGGTTTTCCTAAATTCTATTTTTTTGTCCTCCTTCGATAAACAACAAATATTATCTTAGGTTTATATTAATATTAGGGCCTCATAATATTTATCATACATAAATATTCATAGAATAATATATGAATATGATTTTCCATGATTTATGGAATTTAAATTATCCTGCATATCTGGTCATTTAAAATTGATACTATTCCCAATAATATCACTTGTATAATCAGATGGATAACCCCAACCAATATTTGAACAATATCATTCTTATAATCTCAACTAATCATACTACAATAATCATCATTTAAATCTAAGTATATTTGGATATGAATTACTCATGTGTAATTTGAATTTTTGTGACCTCATTATCCCCCTTTATCTAATTAATTTAATTCTTTTAAAACAAGTCTATATGAATTATAAGGCACCAAAAATTTTCCTATAAAGTAGCATGCTCCATGTTGCACTTTTAGCATCAGGGACTTCTCAAAATGGACATAATGAATGAACAAAGACATGATCCTTGATTTTATATTGTTACTCCATTTTTATACATCTGAGACACCACAAACACCAATATTCCCACTAAGATCATCCTTTGTAAGGATCATTGATTAGCGAGGATACCATTCAAGGGATAATTGGAGATTACGAGTTTTTTTCGTTAAGAAATTTTAGAAGATTGTGGTAATGATGAAGTGAATGTTTTTTATAGAGTTTAAGATTATACTATGAGAGATATTTTGATGGAGGATTTATAAAAGGTTGATGGTAGGAATCTGATTAGTGATCCAACTCCCTCTTATCCTTCCCCCTAAATTCCAACATCTTCATATATCACTAATCATGAATTAGATGTATTTAAATCAGAGATGTTGTCAATACTCAAAAATGAATTTTAAAACATCCACAACTCTTTACATAAAGTGAGACAAGAGGATATTTAATAAGTGAATCTATATTTTAATTCAATGGATGATAATATTAGATCTATTAATCCTGTTTTGGAATCTTTCATGTTGAATCAAGATTATTTGCTTCAAGATTTAGAGAATGTTTCATGGTTTTCTAGTGAATTCACATGATTGAGGTATATCAAAATTATCCAAGAGTCCGTATGAATGCATGCAGCAAAATAGAGCCTTTAAATCGGGACCTGTTATCGAGGGTTTAGGGAAATAACCTGGTAGGAAATGAGGACGCAGAGAGAAACTAGGGAGAAGAAGTAGATCTCCCATCTTACATGCTCACCCCATTCTACACCTATAAATAGAAATAGAAACCGTGTGAGAATTGAAACTCAATAGGTAATGGAAGAAGAACTAAGGGGGGGAGGAGAGGAGAGGATGAATAGTTCATCTAATTGACTAAGTGTCAGATTAGGACTAATCTGAACAGAACAATTATAATATGATTTGAGTAGGTCAAAATTTTATTCCAACATGTATGCATGTTTGAAATGGAAATTTATGGACCTTGGTTAATATTTTTTTAGTGATTATGGACCTTTATTATAAGAAAAAGGGGTGATCTAGTAGATGTATTTTTCACAGTAAGTGTATTGTGAGTTTATGATGATTTGATAAAGGTCTAGTAAAAGAAGAATGTAAAGTGTTTATGGTTATCCCTATTCTTTATATCTATAATATTCTTCTCCTAGTTATGAATTACAACCCATGACATTGAAAATTGGATTAAAAGTATTTGATTCATTTTTTTTAAAAAAATGGTACATCTAGAAGCTATACATCACCATGAAAATTTTCTAGTTGGATGGTTATACATGTAAATGATATATGAAAATATATCAAGGAATTAAAGGAGGAATATAATATTGGATGTATCTCCACTCTTTCTTCTATGAGACATTATATCGAGATACTATACACCTAGAGAATTTATGGGAATTCATGAAGCTATGGTAGTTTGGTTAATTAGTAACAAATGAATTTTATGAGTTTAATATATTAGTCTACTTCATATCAACCTTAAAAATAAATTAATTCATGAAAATCCATCATTTTGGAAATAGGATTAATGATTCATAAAGAGTACATGCACTACCCACTTCGCCTTAACACATACTCCAATGAAGTCAAATATGTATTGTTAGTCCTGGTAGATGTTTCCTTAAATTTCAATATTGTAGAGATTAGCGTGTTGCCTAGGTCAGTGGTGGTTCTCAACACAATTAAATTCTTTAAGCTAGAATAAGGATCATGAAATGGTTTAGTTGGGTTTTTATGAGTATATATTAGAACTAATGTTACTTTAGTGATGATAAGAACCAGATGCACTAATTTATTGGGGAGGGATAGATACAAAAAAATATAAGGCGGTAAGTATGTCATATACTTTTTTATTAAAAAAATCTTTATCTCTAGAGGAGTGTTGTAGAAATTGAGGATGATGTGTAGGAAAACTAGTTTCATGGGTGGTGGTGGTTTCATATTGGTTTCCAATTGACATTAAATCACATGATACTTTTTAGTCGTTGAATTTTATGACAGATTAATTGCACTGTTAGATGATTAGTGAACTAGTTTTATTTATGAGGAATACCCATATTTGTATATTTTTTCAATACTTGGAAATTCATTACATTTTATAACTAACTAGAATGGAATTCAAGAATTGTTCTTGTCTAGAGTTCATGATTCATAATGTCAATATACAATGAGAATGTATGATAATGATATTTTTTTTGTGATGAGATATATAGTATAATTAATCTTAATAATAAATTTTAGAATCAAAGGTGGATAATTAGGTGATTCTTAGAAATAACTCAAAATAATTTATGGTCTAAACTTGACTAATGATATCAATATGTAGAAGTTTGAAATCAATGGCTGGGTGTTTTATAAATGTTTCCATGTTTGAGGAATATTTATTTCTGAAGGATAGAATTTGTTGTCATGTCTATTGTTAATACATTGTTAAGTTCACATATAACTAGGTAGGTCTGGTATTGGTTGGATTCAATCATTAATGCTAGACCATGATGTCATGAGTTCATTGTTAGGTGTATGATTTAGTAATAATTGATGAGTATTAAGGTTTGGGTGTTTTTTTGATGTGATAAATGCTTTTTGGGTTGATTTTTGGGGATCCAGAAGTACATACTTGGGAAATAACACTTGGGAACCCGAATCGAGGCATTGTACTAGCACCATGAAATGTATGGAATCAATCCAGTAGAAGGATATTATCATAAGCAATTAAATGAATGATATTCAATGGATGTAGTTGAACAAATGGAGTTCAGTGGATGAAACACTCCTAGTTGAATATAAGTTACAAGAATCCTTTTATGTTAGGATTAGAAGAAGCATTATAGAGGTTTATGTGGGTGGTTTCTAGAAGTTTTTGTACGGTTACCACTTTTCCATAAAGTGGATTCATAAAAAATAAAAAAAATGGATTGAGGAGGAGAAGGAATCTAGGTAGAAGTAGTCCATTAGATGGTTCATAGTGGAATGTGAGTAGTAATAGGGGAATCATTCAAATGATCATGGAGGTGGTATTTAATATTTTGGACGACATAGTGACTTTCATTAAAGGGGTATCTTTTGAATTATTAATTTAAGTTACAAAGGTTATACTGATGGTTTTCTGTAAGTCACTCTTATTATAAGTCACTGAACATGGATTACTAGAATAATTTATCATGAATTTGTGGAAGGAGTTGTTATGAATAATAATCAGTGGAAGAATTAGAAGGTGATGTGTATAGTGAACTAGGTGCTGAAGGTTGGGATAGTGATTTATATAGGATATAAAAATTCACTAGTTCCAAAGGGTGTATGCCGGCACATAATAGAAAGTAGTGCTAATTTTCTGACTAGTTTGGGACCTTTATATATTTTACATTGGACAAATTGTGAAAATTATTCCTAATAATTTCTTACAGGGACTAAAAACGCTAAGGTGGATCCCCTGTAGAGAAGACAACATGGGTCCACACAAGTTTCAAAGGAGCCATAACTAAAGGATGATGTTTATATTCAGAAGGGTAGAGAATGAAAGGAAATAAATGGCAGATGCAATAACCAAAACTTGGTGTTGGTGAGTTATCATATAAGAGTGTAATCTCTGATGATGTGACTACAGTTTAAGTTCTATAAGGGGTTGTGAATGATAAACAGATGTTGCAATAATAATCAGAGGAAGTAAAATTTACCTCTAAGATGAGTTATTATTGACTAAACAAACAATGAAAAACATAAATTGTGTAGTGATATAATAATAAGTGATTAGTTAAAAAAGAATAAAAAAGATAAGGAAAAGAAATTCAATACCTATTTGGAATGGATTGGCCGGGAAGTTGCAGGAGGAGAGGGAGCCGAGAGGGGGGAGCGTGGACGTCGCCGGAGCTGGGGGTAGCGTGGTGAAGGCAGGGATGTTGAGGCAGAGGCGAAGGCCTAGAGTTTCAGCTTGGGAGCGGAGGCAGATTCGGGAGGCGGAGGCCATGGAGTGGATGAGATAGACTGGAGGTGGAGGTCGGATGGACGGCCGGGAGGCGGAGGTCTGAGAGGGGAGGAGAGGGTCGGGAGGCGGAGGTCAAATGGTCGGGAGGTGGTGGTCGGGGAGGGGAGGAAAGGGTCGGGAGTCATAGGTCGGGGGAGGCTAGGGTTGAAGGTTGGGGGAAGCGCGATGGAAGTGAGGACGAGCCCGATGGAGGGGTAAATTTAGGGGTTGAATACCCACGATTTTATTAAAACTGTGGGTATATATAATAAATAATCAACTATCCCCACGGTTTTTCAAACCGTGGGAATATATTTGTGGGGAAACACCCCCCTTCCAGTAGTGATTCTATTTTTCAAATAAAAATTGTCATACTGATTTATTGTTCACTTTTTTATTTTATTAGATAGGCCAAATTATTTTCATACACACTTTATCGTATCAAGAAAATATTATTATATTAAAATTTCATACAAATTTACTATTCGATTTTTTATTTTATCATATAGGACATATTCTTTTTGTACTCACTCTATAACATCCTGAAAATAATCTTGTATCGAAAAAGAAAAAATTTAAATCAAAATTATTTCATGTATTCTATTTTGATAAGTATTAAAATGATGTTTTTGTTTTAGTTACAATATGACCATTGGAGTTCCACCTATCTAAGTCCCTCTGAGAATTCAAGAAGAAATATGACCATTGGGATGAAGGCTATAAATACCAAGTCATCTGTATGAACTTGTTGAGTTAAAAGTTTTTGAATGTACTAAAACTCTACCTAATTTTCATTGTGTGAATCGATTTTAAATGATATAGTTGTTCTTATATTGTTCAACACACTTTTTATCTTTGATTTATTTTATTTTCTTAGTGAAACTTCGATTCTTGTTGAATATAATTAAGGGATTCTAAAGATAGGAAGATAGAAGGTTTTGATCACCGTATTGATCGATGGTTTGCAGGGATATAAAGATAGACTCCAATCCTCATATCTATGGATTACCCTAGTTTGGGTAAATCATAATTTCTTGAATGTATAAATCAAGGGACCGTTATCCAAGGTTGTTGGATACCCGTCTCTTTAGGTTAAAAGATATGTATTCCTTTACTTCTATTTTTACATTCTTTTGTTTATAATATAAAGGTAATTATTCACTTGTTCATTATCTATTGTATATTATTTACATTGTAATTACATTGATTATGATCAATTATGTTATTACTATCATTTTGTGATTACGATCTTTTACAATATGCGAAATTTGATTCTATACACTATATAGTAGAACCTCTTTATTTTCTTTACTCTGATACTTTTATCGATTTTGAATATGATTAATTACCATGCATTTGTGATGATGATAAATACTGACCTATGGAAAATCATAGTAGTCACTCTATCTACAATAAATATCATACCTAGGGCCCTGTCTAAATTAATTGTTTTAATACAATATTAGTTGTGAATACAATTTGTTTAATCATTTAAACTGAATCCTTTTATGGTATAAAAACAAAAAAAAATTAAACCTATAATTTGACCCCCCCCCTTTATAATTGAGAATCTACATCTACATTTTTATCCTACATACATAATATAAATTCTTGAAAAATACTTAAACAAACTTTATTAGAAAAAAAAATTACATTTGTGAGTAGAAAAATAAATAATATTTATAGAGTATTTTTGAGACAATACATTCCCAAAAAAATTATCCTTCATAAAAAAATTTCAATTTTTCTATATAAAGTAATTATGGAAGTGAAAATACTATAGTTATGGAGTGAATATGTAGGTTTTATTGGACCACTATTTTCGAGGATTCATGGAAGTTTTCAAAAACGTGGGAAAATTTTCAAAGGACTAGAACCATGGGAAAAACTCTAGATATGTAACAATCATATATATTAGAGCTTAAAATATTTTATGTAATGGGTATTTATTTCATGTAAAAACTACTTAAGTCACATTGGAATGAGTAATTTTTAATTACAGTGGACTATATTTACAAACAGGTTGAATAAATTACATTTCTGAAATTCATAGGAGAAAATATTATGAAATTTATAAAAGAAATGTTTAATTTGGTAATCCTAGATTAAATATTTATAAAAAATTAAAAAAAATTAGAAAATCATCTGTTAAATAATTTAAAGGAAAAATATGGGTGTAGGAACAGGACAATAATTACTTAATAACCTCATACTAGTGTAAAGGAATATGTTTTGAATGTATTAATTAAATTGGTTTTATAGAAATTGATAAAAAATTTAAAGATTGGTGTCTTAAATTATAATATGCTTTATGGTCTTAAAAAATAACCTAAAATATTCCCAAATGAATTTCCCTATATTTATTAGTGTTTGGTAATTATTTTCATCATCCAGTAGATTTTGATCATAATAAATAATGGTTTTTTAAAGATCCCTTATGATTGGGTAATTGAAGAACCCAAATGAATTATAAAAAAATAGAGAGATGAGAATATCTCAATTGAGACTTCATCAATATGGTATTAATATTTACATTAAGGGTTATAGAACCCTAAAAGAATCATTTTATCTAACTATATGGGGTATAGATAACTCTCACACATTAATATATTTCTATAAATATTTTTACGATTTTTTATTATAGTTTAAAATTTTATTTATTATCAACATACTCATAAATGAGTATGGGCATGATTGGTGTCATGATGAAGCAAATGAAAAAAGATTTCCTGAGTTTGGAAAAAATTATATTGTA
The DNA here is from genome assembly GCA_963277665.1 of Viscum album. NCBI lineage: Eukaryota > Viridiplantae > Streptophyta > Magnoliopsida > Santalales > Viscaceae > Viscum > Viscum album. Next base: position 1,040,188,604 of record OY728146.1, read on the forward strand.
ATTTGGTCATTATTATACCACAATGGGAGTAGAAGGATTATTTTACATATTAGAGAATTATTCGGCAACTGGGAGGGATTTCATCATAATGACTTCCTAAGGTATTATAATTTAAAAAACGTGTGAATCATTCCACAATAAAAAATCATGTATTGTCCAAGCTGATAGATCTGATGAAGTGTGTATCAATTTCCATTATGATAAGTTTTTCATGATAAAAATTTTGAGGGTTATGTTTAAATAGTGAAAACAACATGACAATATTAAAATATGTAAAATTTGTGTTCAGTATATTGATTTAAGGTCAATATTTCATGATGAATTTTTTATCATCTAGAGAGAAATATTTTGGTTGAGTTTTTCTCAGAGAAGTGGTTCTCAATGGCGTTAAAATATAATTCTAATGGTCATTTCATAATAATATAAAAGTATATAATGATTTTTTTTGCCCTTGATAAAGACTTTAGGAATTTTTAATTTAATCAAATCCATGGTTTTTTGTTAAATATTTCCTACAAAAATTCATTACAGCACATACCATCAAACCATGATATCTAAAAGGTTTATAATAGGTGGATATTTTATTGGAAATTTATGATGAGACATGGTGATAGAATTTTTTTTACTAAAGTGGAGAAAAAAATATCTGATCATGTTTTGGAGACAATAATGAAAGTTTACACATTATCCAATCTAAGAAGCACTTGAGGAGGACTCTATAAGATTGATCGAATTTTGATACTTTATTTAATATTAATTATAATTTTATTTTATAGGTACCATTTTACTTTATTTTGTCTATTACTTATTGATAATAAGATAAGGACATGGGCATTGGGATTATAACTATTTAACACCAAGGACTATCCACTTAGTAAAAAGGGAGAGTAAACCCTGTAAAAATATCTAATGTCATATCCATTATTTCTTACACTCTATTTCTCTTCATAGTCACTTGATTTCAATTATTAATCCTAAATTTAATTTTAAAACACTAATTTTTAATTTACCTAAATATTTTATTCATTTATTGGTCTTTTATTTGGTTATTGGGTTTCAGAAATTTTTTGGAATTATTTAATTATGAAATTTGCTTAGAGATTCATGTTTTTTTCAAGGTTAGTAGAAACCATGAGGTAATTTTTAAACATTTATTGTATTCATGATAGTTTCATTTGTCAAGTTAGGAACACGGTCATTAAAACTTTAAAATCTTATCTAGTAAATCGTGCAACACATTATGTTCTTGGAGGTGACTTAGATGGTTGGAACATGGTTAAGAGTGACCGTATAACCAATCTATGTGGATTATTAGAGCTTGTTCAGTGGATTCCTCATGGTTATCGCATGGTTTGGAAAAAAATTTGGTCTTATCATATTTCATTTAAATATGAAATTAACCAATTTTCCCCCTTTTGATTTTACTTATACTCCTCCCCTATCATCTTTATTGTGTTTGTTCAGTCCTATTTAGAGCCTAATGGGGGTTTCCTCTTCTACCTCCTTTGATTCTTGACACTCTTCTTATGATTTCAAGTATTTTCCAAGGTAATTTATCCCTTTTATACCACATTATCTCATTCTACCTCTTTCTCATATATTTTCCTAGGTTTACCCTTCCTCCATGAACCCAAAATTATGATACATGATTAGTTTTAGTTTAAAATACTTATAACCTATGTTTTTTATTTCTAGAACTCGTATAGGGAATTTTCTTGCTTAATTAGGTGTTCTCCGTGGAAGACGATGCATTTTTACATCGTTCATATCATTTTGAGGTAGGTGTTTCTCGATATTTCCTTTAATTTAAAATTCATGAAATGTTTGAGCATTAGAAATTTGTTTTTAATTAATGTTTTGATGTATATAGTAATATGAATTGTTCCAATGGGATTTATTAGTTTGGTATAAAGGGATTCAATAACATTATTTAATATCTTTCAAAATAAATGTTTTGGGTGTTCTAAGCCTCTTGAGAAAGGTTAATGGGGTTTTATTAAATGGGTATGATATAAATAAAAGTCATAGGCCTTATTTAATGGTTTTCAAAGGCATTTATGCATATTTTCAAAGGATACTTCTATTTTTCAAAGGGGTGTGTTTATAAATTCTTTCAAGGTTATATAATTGTTATATTTATAATTAAAGTAAAATTATTCGATATTCTAAATTAGTTTTTATGAAAATTCTCACCTATAACTTTAAAATGGGTCCAAGGCTTGTGAGACCCTCTTTAATTGCCTCCTTGTATTTTTTGAGCTTATTATGCATTTTTTATCATTTTGTGGTACATTTGTGGTGTAAAATGGGTTTTTATATGTTATTTAATTAGATATGAGATTTGGGATATTTATTTTCATTTTTTATTAATTTACTTTGATTTCTTTCTCACCTCCTTTCGTAGTTTTTTCATGTGAAGACTAATTGAAAACTCAATTCGGTATTGTGTCTAACTAGAGTATAACTGAGTAATTAAGTTCGCAAGAATGGTTGTTCACATGGTATTTATAGGCTCTTGGAATGGTTTAGGGCTCGACTAGTTCAATAGGGAAAAAGGGACATGCAGGTTCTTATAGGTCAAACTAAGCTTCTTATTTTATGTTCAAGATATTATTACTTGACTGTATAGGTCAATATCCTATGAATTGTGTACCACGATTGGTATTTTCATAGAGTGAGTTCTCTTTTTCTTTATTTTATTCCCTTATACTTATTTTGATTGAAAAAATTAGGTTGTTTTTTATTTTTCATATTGCTTCTTGACCATGTGGTTCTTCTTGATTGTGATATTTTTTTATGGGTGGGTAACATTATTAGAAATAGTCCTCACTTTTGTTTTGCAATGATATTTTGGGAAACAATTATTGTGTTTTTTGTTTTTAATGAATTATTTTAAATGGATCTTAAAGGAGTTTTAAGACACTTTATTTTAGAGTAATTGGGTTGAATTTAAAATGAAAAGGGTATTTGGCTTCATTAAATTGGAATTATGCATTTTTTTTGTGTTCAGTTCCTCTTATTTTTCATAGGTTCTTGGTTCCCTTTAGTTTTTATGTTGTTCTATTTTCCCAATGTTTAGTTTTGATGTGGAGATAAATTGTGGGATTTATGGATTTTTTTTCTATCATGGTTCAATTTTTTCTATTTTTATTTGTATTTGTATCAACCATGATGGCCTCTCTTTTAGTTGTATTTATTTTATTTTATACTAGTTTTTGTATTTTTTATATTTGGATGATTTATGGATGTTTATAAATGAGTTTCATTATTTATGATGATTATGAATCATTTGGTTGTTTCAATTATTTCAATTTTGGTTAATGATGTTGCATGTAAATCTAATTTATAGATGGTCCATGTTGGATATTAAGTAAAGGTTTCAGTAAGTGTTACCTATAATTATAGGGGGAATTCCCAAAGTTTTTTCTTTATAATCAAGAAATAATTTCTAGCCTGTGGGGATCATCAAAACCCTTTGTGCCTATTGGTGAGATGGGTCGGGTGACATGTCAAGTAATCAAATGCCAGTTCATTACATTAACATTCATTGGAATAAGTATTTTAAAAGGTGGAACATTGATGAGCTCTGATTAACCACCCCCAATGATCTTTAAATTTTCTTCAAGCCCCTATCATCCATAAATACATTAAAATTATAATTCAAGTGTGTTAGAAAAAATTGGTTATTAAAGTTGAGTGATTTTGATGATTTAAAAATAGAATATTATGATAATACTAAAATATTCAAGTAAATAACCAATATATTCTAGGATTCAGGAATAAAAAATATATAACTCATGTAAGGACACATAGTTACCTTAATTTCCTCAAATTTGAAGTTTTTTCTATGGAAACTAATATCATGATAGTCAGTTCCATTCCATATATATAAGGAGACCTTTTTAGAGCTGTAGAATTTATAATACTAGAGGAAAAATAATTCACTTTCAATGTGTAGGTTTTGAAACTATATATATAATATATATATAATGGTACTCTCATAATGAACCTACCACATACACTTTGAGGGATTTATTTTATAAACATGTCTAGCTAAATACATTACACATAGTCATATTGGGAGGAAACCAAATCTATAGATTTTTCTTTTATTTTCTTGTGATTTTTTTGTTTTTTATCCCCTATATTCTAAACTAACTAAGAATAATTTTATATTTCCATGTATTTTACATAGAAATAATAATATGGGATTTCAAAATAGACCCACCCACACTTGTAGAGAAAATTTATATAGAGAAGGGGGTATTCTATTACTAACTTAATTTTTTTATTCTCTCCATCCATTTGTTTAATTATCAATTACTATATACTTTTCATCTTGAATTACATTAATATACAAAAATATATTTATAAGGAAGTAGGTTTTATGAAAAAAACAATGAGATTTGTTATTGTTAAACTTTTTAGAGGTGACATATTAAACAATGAAACATAGCATTTAATGTTTGAGAAAAAATATATTTTAAATATAATTAAAATAATTTTAGGATAATAAATGATTAACATGAATATATTAGAACAAAAAAATTTAAGGACTTAATTGGTGTGTTTTTCAAGTAACATTTTTTTAAAATCCACCCAAAACATGTAAAATTATTATATATTTTCAAATTATAGTAATAAAATATTATTTTAACTCAACCTCAATAATTTCAAAAAAAATCATTTTTGTGTTTATATATATAAATATGTAAAGTCTAAAAATGACTAAGTGATAATAATTTATGGAACATAAATACCCTTACCATTATATTTAGGCTCGTGTTGATTATATCTAAAATGATTATTTTTATTAAATTAGGATAATGTGCTTGGAATAACCAAAAGTCACTATATTCACTCATTAGTTTCTAGATTAAAACACATATTCTTTAGTAGAAATTATCAGTGGGAATAAATTTTGTAATTTTTTTAACTATACTATATAAAAAATAAAAAAGTTTAAAAGGGTCCCATATAAATAGTGAGAATTCACTTAAGGGATTTGAATTAGTGAATTCACTTTTTCTTAGGTTTATCTTTCAAAAAATCCATTAATAACTATTAAATTTCATGATAATATCATTTTATATAAACAACACACACTCAATGGAACAGAAATAGTAGTAATAATATATTTTTACAATGTTCACTACTCCAAAGAAAAAGTTGCATCCTTAGAATGATCTAGTAAAACCCATGATCGCATGTTCCACTAGAATCATCATGTAGATTATAAATTAGTAGGGAATATATTAAAACTTAAGACAAAAAATGTGTCTCCCAAATTTTAAAAGGTTCTTTTATAATGAACCATGTCATTATTGGTTAGTTATGTTCATAAAAAACTTTAAATTTGGTCCTAGAGGTGGGGAAGTTTCATGATATGGGACTCAAATTGGGATTTTGAGAGTTATAATATCTCTATTAGAAGCTTATTTATGTGCTTTCATGAATGGGTGGTTTTTTGAGTTATTAGGTGAGTGTTAAGGGAGGTTTAGGTTCCCCCAACCTTTTTTTAGTGTTTGGGTGTTGGCTCAAGTCATGTTGTGATGCGTCGTTTGCACCATGATGAACTATAATTGGAGGGTTTTTTCATAATGTGAGAACGAGGATCATACATTGAGAGGGATTGTGTGTTTCTATGCCATAATGGATAGGTGGATGTTGTTGAATCAAAGTTTTACTTTCAACACTCTCTAAACCATTGTTTTGAAAATCATAACACACATCCTTAAATACTTTATTTTACTAACTTTATACTTCCCAAGTGTTTTGAATGTTTTTATATGGAGGTTATTTTCTACTGGTTATAGAAAAAATATTTCATCGAATGGAATTTTTTTAATCATTTGAACCTATATGTTTCTACATCGTATATATAAAATTATATTATTTGAAGATTTATAAATTCAAACTAATTAATTACAACCAAGTATCACTAGAAAAAGTTCTACTAGGTTAATTATACAAACATTCATTGGATAGATCCAAACATGATCTCCAGATGAAGAATTCTAAATCTTTCAAATGAAGGTTTCCATTCTACTGAATGAATAAATTTTAGTGTACCAGATATAATTCCTAAGTATTTTATTGATTATTCTAAGTAATTAATCAAACAATACATGATTAACCATTCATGTGAAGGAAGAGTTTATCTAAATCCATTGTAACCAACTCTGAATAATGTAGTGTAACGAACAAATGTTTTATAAATGGAAATTCCTTTCTTACAATTTTTTCATATAATCACATTTAATCACAACACAATGAACTAATAATTACTATGTGACCTTTAAACATAATTTTTACACTTTTGTGTTTTGAATTTCAAAAAAATGACATACATGGTTGTGTTCAGGGTGATTTTGGGGTTCTAATGGAACAAACTTAATTTTTGGTGAATATTAACCCACCCTTAGGAATAGTAATATAATCCTTATGAATATTAATATTAACTCGTCCAAAATAATAGTAACCTCACCCATGAATGTATAAATATAATTTAAGCATCTTATATGTGATAGTATGACAATAGTAAAAGTATTAGTATTTTTGTAATTCATAAATAATTTATTACAATTAATTAATGAATTTAAAAGAAATTTTATTTTACTAAAAAAATGTCATAAATTAATAATTTCAAGTCTTCTGGTTTTAAGATAATTTTATAATACCTTAAGTAATTTTTTCAAGCATTATAAAATTAGTTATAGTTTTAAAATTCGTATTTTTCAAGTAAATTATGATTTTAAATAGAAATTAAATTAATAATATTTAATTTTTTTTGAAAAATGGAGTTTATTTTTTGATTCTATACATTTATAAATGGTTATGGTGAATTTTTTGGTATTTATCTAAAATACTTGAATTTTTTATAGATAGTGAGATACGGTAATTTAACGTATATATACATTTTAAGCTAAATGGACTATTACTATTGTCAGAGATGATGTAAGAACCCTTGGTTATAATTCAAATACACTTATTACTATTTTTGGTCATGGAATCATCACTATTTCTTATCTTATAGAAAAATAATAAACTAATGATTAAAATACTATAAAAACCCTCCTCCAATCAACTATAAAAACCACCCACACTACCCTCTTCCCTTCACTTCTCTCAAGACTTTTTCATTCCCTAAATTCTAACCAATTATCTCCCCAAGATCCTTCCCCATGTCTAGCATCCCTTGTTCTTATAAAAAGACCAAATCCTCTCCCTTTAATAGGATCTTAAGAAATATTAAATCAAGAGGTAAATTTCTCTTTTCTTTTCATTCATTTTGTTTTCATATTCCTTTCTTATCTTTTATATCATAACCTGTACTTATCCAAATGGTATGAAAACTCCTTTTCCATAAATTTACTATAATTTTTTTATTCTAATTTGATAATTCATTATCATTTCTCATTTACACTTCTTTTATGCAAAAGAAACAAAAACACTGTCCGAGATGTGTTAATTTGTTACATTCAAGGACGACGGGTTTTCAATTTCTATTACCATATTAAATTCTGGTCATGAAAACATTTTTAGGGTTGAACACAAATATTAAATATTTATTTTATCTTATGTGATTTTATTTAATGCTTTTTCTCACATTATTTAAAATAATAATACAAAACAAGTTAATTGTGAGCAAAATAGCCAAATTAATCCAAGCATTTATCATTAATGTTTTATACAATGATTCCCTTCACTCAAAATAAATAAATGAGTTTTATAACCATGAAATCTTCTGTATATTCACTAATTTCATATAACTTCAATTATGGGCAACCATACTCATCATACTTGTTTTTTATAACATGAATATAAGTGAACCAATCATTAAAACAAATGAAGAAAATGCTCCCAAACAATGAAATTAAACCTCTTAACTCATGAAAAAGGGACATGGATGAACTTAATAAGGTTATAATAAATCAATAACTTGTAGTGTTGGTTATATAATAATTAATTAAAGAACCTAATTTGATTATTCAGGTTATTAAGATCAAGAGAAGTACATTATCAGACTTAAAGTGAGGGATCTTCTCTTTCTCACACTTATTCAAGAATATCCTCTATGTTATGACCTATTATGATTAATTATTAATGATGGGTTCTAATTTCTCAACTTCCCCAAAAAACCCTCGTGATTTAAAAAATATGAGAAACCCCTTTATCTCTCATTAATCCCTCCTAAGTACACTTGATACCATGCCGATGTCCCGTAAGGTATTCTACCCAAACATCCATTATTCCTTCGGGTTGTTCTTACTCTCTTTTTACCCTAATTAAATCCTATATTTTGTTTATGTACATATTATCATTTCTGTTTATATCTCCATAGTCATGTTTCAAGATCCATCCATCATTCTCTTTCATGGATATACATTCTTTCAAATGATTCCCTCCTCAATACTTCCTGATAAGAAAACATGTTTTAAGGGAGATTCTTGATTTCTTAGCCAAATCCAAATACACTATACGATCTCTTTTTCAAAAACCATTATATTTAAAAAACCAATTTTTTTACGAATCCATTTTGTTTTAATTATGGTTTTATACAAAATAATAATTCCCTTTCAATTTTAAATACTCTTTAGTATTTTCCTTAAAACCGCACTAAAGTGTTTCAATGCTAAAATTGCTTTAATAATATTCTTAAATGTTGTAACTTCTGTTTGACATCACTTATAATGATATATGACTATTTTATCTTATAAATTTCCAGGTATGTTTTAATACATTTCTTTCATGGACACTTGTATGATATGACCTTCTATGACATGATTATGATACCCATTTATTTCCTTGGATGCCCTTATGTTTGTGTATGATTGATTATGTATGATTCTTTATGTGGTAAGCATACTCAAGAACATGTTAATATGGTTGCACCCAAGTAGCACTCCAATTAATTGGGTAATATTGAGTCTCATGAGACATTATGTGGAATGGTATTGTCATTTATCCTTGACTTGTGCTACCTTTTGCAACGGTCTTTGTGGTTAACCTTGACTTTTGCTCATCTATGTGCAACAAGCCTTGTCTCGTGCTAAAGTCTTGTTTTGTGTTATTTCCAAATTTCTATGATTCAGTGTTTATAATATCCTAGGCTTATATGTTATGATTCAATATTCCATTTTATATATTTATGTCATGATCTCAAACCCATGTGTTAAAGCCTTATTCTTATGATTATTCTCTTACTAGGATTTTAGCTCATCCCTTTTTTCATGTTATCCTCAGGTTATTCTTTCCAGATGTATGATCACAATGGAATATAGAATCTCATTGGGGATATTAAATAAAAATTTGTTTTTATAATGTTTTATTACATACATAGTCTTCTAAGAAACTAGACTTCATGATTCATGGCTTGTAATATGATGTTTTATTATGCTTCAAATCATGTAATGATATGTGTAGAAGGGTTGGATAGCTATATGTAGAATATAACTGATGGTTTTTTTCCCATAAATAGAAGCAGTATTCGAGATGGAGGAATATTTTTAATCACCAATGACATAATGTTACTTTCAATAATTCTATAAAATCTTGTCACTTGTGTTCTCATTGTAATATTTGGAGAGTTTCTTATTTTAAGGCAATCGTGTGATGATTTTAAAAGCCTTAAAATATTTTTTGTTTTGTAATTGTTTGTTTCATCAGGTTTTCTCAAGGTATTAAAGGGATATGAAGACTTAGGTGTCTCTATTCATTCCGATCAAGGGCTTCAAGGTATAGGATAATAGAGTTTTCTTTGATCATTGAATCAATGTATATATTATTATAAAAAATGTGTACCTTATAATTAGGTAAAAACTATGGATACCCAAAGATAGGGTTCATGACTTCCTTTATAATTAATTCTAAAGTGTGAAAATATTTTATAAATTTTTTTAATTTCATTATTACTTTATTTATAGTATTTTTTATAAAAAAAATTTACAAGTTTATTTATTATATGGTGCATTACCTAATGAATGTTTAATTCATTAAAAACTTTTATTAACTCTGAAAATATAAATCTGACAGTGTGTTTGTCCAATTATCTTACCTAATGAGGTTGTGTAAATGAGTAGTTTTATTTTATAAACTAGAATACACACCTCTTATAGGTAATCACTTACTCTATTGATAAAATATTTGGTTAAATATCATATTCTACTAATTTTTTAATTTTTTATTTTTTATTGATTGATACATTTTATATCATTTGTTCTACTTGTTATAATTTTTTTACAATAATTTGTTGGTAGAAAAGGGTTTTTTTGTTTTTGTAAAGATGGAAGGTTTAAATATTGGTACTATATAAAACCTAAATCTAAGAAGACTGCCAATATTTAATGTTACAAATTATTATTATTGGAAAGATAATAAGAAAAAAATTCACCAATATAGGTGTTGATAATTTCATTATACATACAAGTTACTATTAGATTCTAGAAAATTGGGTTTCTATGTTTACAAATCAAGAAATGTTGAAATATCAACATAATTATTGAGTTATAAATGCAATTTTATTCCCAATTATATGAAATATATATATATTTATTTATTTATTCTTGTGAGGATACATAATGATAAGAAATATATATATCTAGATTTATGCTCAGAGCTAGTTATAAAGCATTTGATTTTCAATATGGAGAACCTATTTAAAATAAGCATTAGAGATTTATGATAACGATGAATAGCCTACAGTCTCTAGGATATAAATAACTAACAGATGAAAATTTAGTTTAAAATATTATTGATATCAATCCTAGTGAATAGGAATCTAAGATGGTATCTCTTGATTATATTAATCACCTAATAAAGACTATTCTAGATAATCTTATTTGGACTCTTATGTAATTAGAAGGGATAATGAAATGATATTTTGAGAGGGATAAATGTATAACTATATTAGCCTTTTATTCTACTTAAAATACTTGTAATAAAAAAATATTAGCTGAAAAAGTTTATATATATTCAAAAATAAGAAAGCTAAGGTTGAGATAGAAAGAAGTTAAACAGAATAGAGTGAAAATAAAATTTATAATCTTGAGAAGAGAATGAATAAAATAGTTTGTAAGAAATATTCTAGTTATATATATAATAAAAATAAAAAAACATAAATGAGAAGAAACATTTTTCTTATCTTATTTGTTATGAATTCAAGAATCTTAGTCAAATTAGTCTAGGTTATCCAAAGATAAAAATGAATGGTGAGAAATATCAAAATTATAAGAAGCTATAAAAGAAAAAAAAGTAAAAATTGTTTTAATAAGTATGAAAATTGTGTGAAATTTTATGAGATATTTATACTTATAATCATTAGGAAATTGGTATTAATGATCAAAAGAATATTTATTTCGCTACTAAAATTCAAAAAAACAAAAATTACTTCATGGATATGATAACTACTGAAACATTAGAAAATCTAACTTTAAATAAAAATTATCATGATTATGAGAAAAATAATTATAATTAATATGAAGAATAAAATTATATGTCATCTGAAGATGAGGATACTTTTCCAAGGTTTGGATAAGTTTCTACATTTGATAAATTTTTAGAAAAAAAATTGTAATGTTTCTAAAAAACATAATGATCCTAAAGTAGAACTTGTAAAAGAAAACTCAAGAATTTATATTCTTTATACATAAATTTATGATCTCACAAAATAGTTAGAGAAATATAATTCTAAAATAATTAGTGAGCACAATGAATTAGTTTCTACACTAAATTCTAAAATTTTGGGTCTGAAAATATTACTATCAAAATTTACATCCAGATAGGAAAATTTTGATAACATGTATAGAAAAATTGGACCCCATAAAACTATTTATGGGATTGGTTATAAAACCCAAAACATCATTTTCAAAATATTTATTTCATTCCTAAAAGTGACTATTTTGTAGAAAATGTCAAAGGGGGGGGATAAAATAATAACTGTTCTTTAAATAAAATTCAATCCTTTGGATTTCATAGAGATTATATCTTTAAAGAACTCGAAGTTTTTAAAAACAAAATATTTGGATAGATGTGGATTCCAAAATTTCTTTTTTCTAACAATGTTGGACCCAAGTACATTTTGGTACAAAAAACCAAACTCTTTATTTTCAAAAAAATAATAATAATACAAATATCAATAATATTTGGTACATTAATATTCATTTTTATTATTATATGACTAGAAAAAAACAACTATTACGTAATATTATAAATATGAAATGTGGAAAAATAACTTTTGGGTATGATTCTCGAATGAGAAATAGGTGAAATTTCCCTTCTTGGAAAATATTTAATTTAAAATATATTATTTTTTAGAGGCCTTAAGGAAAAACTCATTGACAAAATTTAATTATATGATAAAGGTTACCTTGTGAAATTTAAGAATAAAAAATGTACTATTTAAAGTTATGAATTTAAATTCATTCTTTCTTCCGATAGGCATGAAAATCATTACACTTAACTTATAAAAAATTAGAATCTAATATATAAATTTTCTTAGTACAATGGAAAATCAATATTTTTTATGGCATAGAATTTTTAGGACACTATAAAATTAGAATTTATCCAAACTTACAAAGAATGAATTAGTTTGAGATCTACCAGATATTAGGTTTAAGTCATCTAATTTTAGTTATCATTACCAATTTGGTAAGCAACATAAGTCAAGTTTTAATCTATTAGTGAATTTTCAACTTTTGATTATTTATACTTAGTTCTCATATATTTATTTGTTCCTACAAAAATTGGAAGTATTGGTGGAAAATAATATGTACTTATTTGTTGATTACTACAATATAAATACATGGATCAATTTTATAGGAAAAAAATCAAAAGTGTTATCTATTTTAAACATTATTTTTCCCCTGTTAAATATGAGAAAAATATACCTTTAGTAACTATTCATAATGACCATGGTATAGAATTTTTAAATTATGAATTAGAAACATTTTTTAGTAAAAATATATAATAAATAACTTCTCATATCCTAGATCACCTCAACAAAATGGTTTAGTTAAATGAAGAAATGTTTTCTTTCAGTAGATTACTAGAACCATGTTGACTGAATACTCAATTTCTAAAAAAATTGAGCTGAAGAAGTTGGTGATACCTTCTATAATACCAATCGAGTATTACTTAGACCATTTATTAATAAAAGTCTTTATGATTTATAGATAAGAATAAAACCAAAACTTTATAAATTCAAGGTTTTTGGATGAAAATTATTCATCCGATTTTCATTCATTCAATCTAAAATCCTATAAAATAATTTTTCTTGGTTATTTTATAACAAGTAAAGATTATTGAGTTTTTTGAAAAAATATGCGTAATTTTTAGGAATAAATACAAGTAAAATTTGATTAAACAAACACTTTTATTTTCAAACTACCTCAAACCACATCTTTGGATGTTATTTGTAAAACTTTTTTTCAAACGGTGTTGAAAAAATATTCTTATTATAGGAAAACTGAATTAATTATTTCTGAAGATTTACCTCAAGAAAAATTCAACTTGATGTTGAAGAATATCCATATATAAACCCAAGGAATCATAAAATACATAAGAATAATCCTAGGTATATTATCTTTTGTAATGTAGGGAAACAAGTTAAAATTATAAGTTCCTTAAGAAATGAATGTGGACTTTGTGAATTTTTTTCACAATTTTAACCAGAGAATCCAGATGAGGCTTTAGGTGATGAATATTGGATAAAATAAATGTAGGATGAACTCAATAAGTTTTAAAGGAATCAAGTTTCTAATTTAGTTTAATTTCCAAAATATTTTTATATAATTGGTTTAAAATGGATTTTTCAAAATAAATGTGATAAAAATGGATTAATAGTTATAAAAAAATCTAGACTTGTTGCAAAGGGTTATAATAAATAATAAGTCATAGACTATGAAGAAACTTATACTTCATTAGTTATACTTTATGTTATTTTTATACTTCTAGTATATGAAGAATTTCTAAATTTCACACCTTTTCAAATGGATGTGAAGTTTGATTTCCAAAATGGATATGTATAGGATGAAGTTTATATAGAACAACCCCCTAGTTTTCAAAAAAAAATATGGATCATTTTTTAGACATAATAATGCACTTTGTGGACTTAAATAATCTCCAAGACCCTAGAATTATAGATTAACTATATTTTTTTTTGCAATATAATTTAATTAAAGGAACTATTGATCCAACAAATTTTATTAAAAAATAAAATATATCATCATTATTCACATTTATGTTGATGAAATTATACATTGATCAACTCAAAAAAATCATACTGATTCCTTTATGAATCTTATAAAATATTAGTTTGAGATGAGCACAATGGGTGAATTGACATTATTATTGGTTTTCAAATTTCTCAAAAATAAAAAGTAAAATTTATATCTCAAGGAGATTATAAAAATATCTTCGTAAAAAGATTGGATATGATAATACTAAAATTATTTATACTTCAATCATAACTTCAAAAACTATTGATATTGATGAATCTAGGGAACTAGATCATCAAAAACATTTTTGAGTAATGATTGGTAGTTTACTATAACTTATAGCTAGTCGACTAGATTTAATGTTTTCCATAAGCTTATGGGAAATATATCAAGAAAATCAAAAATAGTATCATCTTAAAGAAACAAAACAAAATTATCATTAGATTAAGGGAACTTTGGATCTTAGTCTATTTTATACTTATAGAAATGATTTTGATCTAACATGTTTTTTAGATATCGATTTTACTGGATGTAAAATGGAAAGATAGGTACATCCTAAACTTATCACTTATTTAGAGGGGCTTTAGTTTCTTGTTCATGTAAGAAACAACACTGAGTAGCACATAAAACTTCTAAAGCTGAATATAAAGAAGCTAGAAGTTGTTATGATCATGTTTTGTTGATGTAACACACACTCACTAATTTTGGCATGATTTTTAAAAAAACTCATATTTTTTTGAAAACATATGTTACATATCTTTAAGTAAAAAAACCCATTACACCACTCAGAATCCAAGAACATAGATATAAGACATATTTTCCTTTGGGATCACAAAAAAGGATATATAATTTTTCAATTCATTGGAATGGAGGAACAAATTTATGATATTTTTATAAAACTAATCAATACCGATAGATTTGAATATATTAAACAGAAGTTATAAACGGTCAAAATTAAGTGTTCATTCATCTATCCTTATTATTTAACAATCTACTTACATTAAGTAATCCTCAAAAAAAGGGGGAGGATATATATTTTTTATTTAAATTTTCTTTATACCTCTATAAAATTTAATAATTTTTATAATTCTAGAAAAACATTACAAAATTATAGACAAACTTTTCTTTTGTTTTTCAAATTTTTATACCTTGGCTATAAAATTTTATGATTTTTTAATTTTTTGAAAATTTTAAAAAAAATCCCTATTTTGGTTTTTCAGAAAAACTTTTTCAAATTACATTGAAATTAATTTTTTAAAAAGTTTTTCATAAAAATTATTATCTTATAAACATAAGAAGTTACAATCACCAAAAAAACATTCATAAGAAATTATACAATTTCTTCTCTATGGGGTAATTTCTAAATTAATATTTTTTACTATTTTTCAGTATTATCTATTAAATTATATTAATATACTTTATATTTTAAAAAAAATTATAAGTTTCATCAAAATATATTTTCATCTGATAAAACATAAATCTATAGTCTTCTAACAAATTCAAGAGTTAAAATAGTTTCCAAATATTTTGATAGTTGATAACAACTATTGATCAAGAACATTTTTTCATTTGAAGTTATTGGATCTAGAGAATATAAAGAATCAAAATTATAATTCTTATATATAAGGGTGTGGGTCACCACATTTTTCTTCACTACTAGCCTCTACCAACTACTCTTGACACTTAATTTCATCTCTATACAATTGTTTGTGGTTTTTCCGATATGATTCTTTCATATGCTCAATAGAAATGGATATTATACTGGTTTTTTTAAAGAGTGAGGTGGTAAAACAAAAACTCGTTTAATGATTTTTGTATGATAAATATGGTTCCATACTAAATTGTGCAATTATATTTTAATGTTGGGAACATATTTATGTGTAAAAGATGAATTTTATCTTCACTATCTAGAGATTGTTAGTGAATTATACTCCTTAGTTTAATTTGTTGAAGAGTATAATATCAATGTTATCACTTTTTAATTGTTTGAAAATTAATATAAGTTAAATTATCACCAAGTGGATAATATTTTTGGATTTTTTTATGAAGGGAAAAAATCTAATAACTCATAATTTACCTAATAATTTTGAAATTTTCAAGAATTCAAGGGAATAAAATTCATTTATCCCTTCTTATGAGAAAGTAAGAAAACTGTATTATCTTTATCATGAAAAAATAATTGATTCTATCTGGATGTAAAATTACTTTATTTTAAGAAAAGGTGATGGTAAAACAATAGAAATAAGAAATTTATGTTTTTGAATTTTTTTCAATATAAGTAATTTCAACATTACAAAGTTTTCTTAATCTCTATAAAGTAAATCAAGCATGGATCCATAAAGTTAAAAAATATTTTATTTTTTATTTTCATAAAAATGTTTTTATTTAACCCCATCCAAGTATAGAATATGAATAATAATTAAACTCCAATTAGGGAGAGATAATATTTAATTGAAGAAGGAAAAAATCAATAATATTAGGATTTTTTTCCCATTATTTAAAAAGTTTATTGATAAATATTATAAAGCTACATTGGGTGTAGAAATAGAAAATTTTAAATTGAAAGTTTAAAAAAAAATACAGGATAGTGAATTATCCGCTCTTCTTATAAAGAAGAAAATCAAAACCATTTTTGATGAATCCTTCAAATCTTTTATCAAAAAAAATACGAGAAGAAACCAGGATATATAAGTTTTTATTAGATAAGGAAGAGGCCTTAGCATTGAAAGAAAATAATTGAAAATATATTAAAGAAGAATAAAATAATAAAATGGAAAATAAAATATATGATTAATCAAAATATTATAAATCCTTTTTGAAAGGTGATGGACACTTGAATGAAAATTTAAAAGTTGAAACAAAAGGATAACTACTGTTATTTTCTCCTATGTCCATCCTAAAAACACTATTTCAATATTTTGTTCCATCAGAATGATAAAATTTTCAAATTTCATAAATTTATCCATCTATTGAGAAATAAAAAGGACACATTTTCTTATAAAAAAACTATATATGAAGATATTAAATAATTTGTTTTGGAAGTTCTAATTAATTATAGAAATTATAAATATATAACTTAATATGATATTGAAAAATAATTTTATAAACCAATGGAAGTTAACAAAAGAGTTGATATATATTATAATTATATTTTGTCTCTGTCTCACAAAGATTCAAATCTTGATGTTTCGGACAAGGATGAAATTTTAGAGTAAAAATAAGATCAAAATTATCAAACTGAAGTTTTGGAAAAAGCTATGTTTAGTAAATATTATCAAGTAGTGGAAGTTTTTTATGAAATTAAACATGACGATAGAGACTCTAGACCACCATCCCCAACTATTAAATATGTTTCATATGATTTTACTCATTCATCCCTAAGAACTAATAACCAAATAATTTAAATGAGGATGAATTAATTCAACGAAGTTATTAAGAATATGAAATATTATCTCCACTATTTCCCTGATATACATGATTGATAAAAATAAAAATAAGAAAATTTTGATTTTTTGGAAAATTTGAATTCATTTACATAGCTTGCAGAAACCTTGATTCATAATGAAGCTGAATATAAATATTTCAAATAGAAGTCCAATGATAAATCAATAAGGTTGAAATAAATGTTAAGGTATATAAAACACAAAGAGGGAGACATTAAATTTTATGAGGATAAGTATTTGGGAATAAGTGCTGTTCAAAATCAATTATAAAGATAGTAAGATATTTTTTTCATATGCAGATGATATTACAAGATCCAATGGTTATCTCAAATATCTTTCTATATCCAAGGATGATGAAGTAAATGGGAAGAGGAAGAACTTTATAAGTTTAGAATAATAAGTTTCAAACCTCATTTATGAAAATAATAAGATTCAAACATTGTAAGAATAAGTTATAATAATGAAGGATTAAAATATGATGTTTCAAGATTTTTAAAAATAAATAGAGAATATTATAGTAGTGGTTGATAAAATAGAAAAGTGGTACAAGGATGTAAAGAAGCTAAAAGTTCTTATAAATAAACTTTCAAATAAATATTGATTCCTTTCATCTGACCACTTGAACACTTTCTTAATAAATTTATTTTCTTATGTATGATTCAAATAAATATTCACCCATATATTTTTTAATGGATTTTTTCCAATTCCTTTGGATAAATATCATTTTCATATACATTTTGGATAAATGTTCATTATTTTTACAACATTGTTTCATATAAATGTATCTTTCTCTAAAATTTTAGGTAGACTTTATACAACCCTATTTATTTTTGAAAGTTACAAATGGAGATAAAAGTTGAGAATATCTATCTTGAGAAATTTTTTGAAAAACTATCTTTCTAAAAAAATCTTCATATAAAGGTTGTTAAAGAAAGTGGTATAACTCATGAAATGGGGAAGAACTCAAGAAAGAGGGATATGAAAATAAATAAATAAAAATGGATTAATATATAAATAAGTAAAAAGTTAAAATTTCTTAAATATTTAAGATGGGGGGTTTAAAGTTATATAAACTTTTGTTTTTATCTTTTTGTGTAGTTATGAGATTTTCAAAAATGGATATATTTTTTTGAAAAATGTTTTACTTTCATCACAATCTAAACCATTGTTTTAAAAATATCAACGCACTTTCTTAAATAATTTATTTTACTAAATTTATACTTCCCAAGTGTTTTGAATTTTTTTATAGGAAGGTTGTTTTTTACCAAATTTATAGATCATATTTAATTGTACTAAATATTCTTAATCGGTCTAACCTCTACTTTTATACATAAGTCGAACCTATACTTTTGTACATTTTTTGATCTTGTAAATTTTTACATCAGATAGATAATATTATATAGTATGAATATTTATAAAGTACAACTGAAAAATTACAACCAATTCTTTCCAGTAAAATTTCTACCAAGTTCATTGGAAAAACATTCATTGGACGAAGATAGACATGATCTCTGAATGAACATTTCTAATCTGTTAAGTGAAAAAATACATTATACTAGATAAAGAGAGTTCATTATAGAATAAGGAATTCTTCTTCATTATAATGTTACTACCAAGGAGATCATTGGAAAAATATATGCATAAACACTCTTATAATGAAAGACTTTATATAAATCCACTACAACTGTAACACCCTGAGATTTTATGAAAAATATTCTTTTTAATTTCATTAATGTCTTGTGTTGTACTCTACACTAAAAGGAGCTTTCACAACACGCATCATTGACTTGCTTTGCATTACACGCAATCGCGACCTTCCACGATAGCGTGTGTTGTACGCAATACCGAGCTTCGCTAAACAACGATAGGCTATTAAAATATTATTAAAACTAGCTGTTATGAATAGTAATAACCACGTTTTAAAATTTTGTAAATTTTGTTTTTCAAAATGGACTTCATTTTTGGATTTAGAATATCTAAATTAGCTTAGGGTGAAATTTTGGTTCTTTTCGGATAACTTTCATATTTTGATGAATAGTGAAAATTACTAAATTTTAATTAAAAACAACTTTTTTAATAGAAATAATTAATAGTGATAAATTATTAATTTTAGTGGTTTTAAATTATATTTAGAATATATTTTTACAATTTAATACAATTTTGGTCACTGGATGTAATTTCACATTTAAACCAGACATAAACAAGTGTCAATCTTTTGATAGTTATCATCTTTTAAAAACACGATATTTGTTTTGACGACGGGAATTAATTTTTAAATTAATTAATGAAACTGATATGTTTTGAATTTGTTAAAATAGACATAATTTTTGAGTTCATAATATCAAATATAGCTTAGGCCTAATTTTTGGTATTTTTCTGGAAAACTTTCATTTTTTGATGAATAGTGAAACCACTAAGTGGTAGTTAAAAAAAATGATTTTTTCATAAAACTTAATTTTACCGCTTCTGTGAATGGAATTTCAAAAATCTGAGAGACACGGTTGATGTCAGTAAGTAAAATGTGGTTCAATGAGATGAAAATAATTTTTGGGGAATAGTAACTTTTTACTTTTTTTTACCACGGTTAAAAGTAAATAGGGTAATTAAGGGTAAAAATGATATTATTATTACCCTAACACATGTCCTAATTCTATTGGATAAGTGTAATTCGACCAAAAACAACCTTAGGAATAAAATATGACCATTTAGGCCCACTTGGATTAGATTAGGACATTTATTATTATTTAATTCAAAGAAGAGTTAAAAGAGTTAAAATTAATGTTTATTTACTAAAACATTTTTAATATAGGGTTATACATAAGATAAATTAGATTGTAAATATTAATTAGAAATCTAATAATATTTCCTACATAATTATAGTTTATTTATAATTTTTAGACATTAAATAATTTAATTTATTTATGACACAATGATGATGCAGTAATTACCATAATATTGAAAAATTAGAATAATTGATATTATAAATACCCAAATAAATATAATTTGAGACTCTTTATGAATTACACTAATTTTATATGTTAATATGACATGTTTGTATTTATTTAATTAACTTTGTTCGAACTGAGCACTCTGTTATGATTTTCAAAAAAAATCAATTACTAAATAGTGTCAAAATTGACATAAAATAGTTTTTAAAAAAAATATTATATTATTAATTGTTATTTTATTCCTAAAAATATAAGGTTCGTCCAAATGACTTAGATAAGATTATATATATTAATAATATATAACTTGGGGTTCGTTTGGCTTGTTATAGTAAGTTTATTAACCTTATAGTATAATAACACAAGAAGACACGGTAAAAGTAAAATTATTTAACTTAATGTCAAATCTAAATGATAAGGTTAAAATAGGAACCAAAACTTGTCTAAATTCTATTGGATGAGAGAATTTAGACCCATACCCACCTTATCTTCGAAATAAATCAATTTGGAGCTATTTAAAATGGAACTTTACTTTATAATAAAATAATATTTTTAGATTTTCCAAAGGTACCTCTCTCCTCCCTTATAAAATGGCACCTCCTCCCTCTCTTCCTCACACCACTTTGAGCCTTAAAGCTCGGCCAAACCCTGCCAAATTCTCTTATACACTTCCCTAGAAACATCCTAGAGGTTATGTTCTTCCTCAAAGACCAATTTTAGTGCCCTAAAAGGAGATCTCAAAGAGGGGCTTCAAAGAAGAGGTAATGTCTGTTACCGATTCTTTCAACTTTATTTCTTCTTCCACTTCTTCTTCTTAGGTTGTTTCATTATGAATTAATAACATCAGTATCACTCATATACTGATATGTTATTATAAGTATGAAACAACCCTATTTCACCATCTATCCATCCTACTGAAAACGAAATCACCGCGCGTGTGTACGTACGGAATACCGTCTCCACGCCGTGGTGTAATCTATTTTCCACCACCACCTTACTTGGATGGGTATAATGGTGTACATAATAACTACATATGATTATTGTAAAGTGATATTGATTCTGAAATATTATACATACACTCCAATAAAATTCCACGATCATGAGAACTATATCATCGCTCGTGCGTACGTACGGACTACCGTCTCCACGACGCGATGAGATTCATTCCCCACGTTAACCATTCATGAATGATTATAATATGTAATCATGAAATATATTACATAATAATGATATTGTATATATGTGTATATATATATGTATGTCATCTACTTAATTCCATTCAACTCCATAAGGAAACGAAAACAGCGTTCATGCGTACGTACGGCCTACTGTCTCCATGAATGGTGTATTTCTTTCCATTTACTAATATATTATATATACGTATATTCTGAATATATATTATATATAAATCATGTTTTATATTCTGGAATTAAGTAATCATGGTCTAAGTAATCATATGAATAATTACAAGTCAAAACACGGACGAAAAATGAAACGATTTTACCCAAAACACTCTTTAACATGGAATTTACAAAAGAACGGGTAATATAAAGTCATAAGTGAACCATATATGATATCATAACAATGAGTATGATTCTTTAATAAGTCAATTACATTATTTAAATCATTATATAGGAGGTTCGGACACTTACGAAGCAAATCGGACCTAAGGTAAGGGAAATATCACAATCTCATTTTATCCGAGATTGTTTATACTTTGAAATTTACTGGGGTGTATTTTATCATCCACATCCATTTTTCCTCAATATGTAATATTATTTCCATCCACATACAATTTTTTAAATCCAATTTTACCCTTCGGTGAGTTTTTAGTAAAAGATATGAAAGGAATCTTTTGTCGTTTGTCGTACGAGGTACTTTTTGACTTTTCCAACAAAAGTACGAAGAATGTTTTTTTTAACTTATACGGCATGAATGGATTTTTAAAACATTATTTCCAAGAATCTTCCTTTAAAATTTTTCAAGTTTATTTTTAATCAACTTCTTTTAGTTTATAATTGTACGACATGTTAAGAAAGGAAAAGTGTTTTTGAAGCAGAAAGGATATTATCCTCAAGAATGGAGTTCAAGTGTTTTATTAAAATTATTTTCCATCTAAAATAATAAAGGGTTCTGTTTATATCCCTATTATTAAATTTATTTGATTATTTTTTGATGAAATTATATTTATTAATTCCTTTATCTTATATGAATTGTTTCATGATGTCACGATGTTTAAGATTCCCATTTTTATTACATCGGTTATGCAATGATGTACGATTTGTGATTTTTGTGGCACACATAAGAATGGTTTCATTATGAGATGGTTGGGACCTATATCTCCCTCCAATGCATTGGGTAAAGATTTTATATCTCATGATATAGACATGGATGGAACGGTAGGTTATACCGGTTCAGGGAAACGGGACTGAAATGGGGAGTGAACTCGGTTCAGAAATGGACTTTGTCCACTAAGATAGTCTTGGCAATGAGTCTTGACTAACAAGAAATGATTCTCTATGATTATGTGTGTATGCCACAAAGTTTCATGTTTTAAGTTATGATTATTGGTATTACATTTCACTACTATTATTTATCCCATGTTATGATATTATGATCTCTTTTGCAGGTTAAGACTTCCAAAATGTTATGTTCTTATGAATATGATGTGATTGATATTTCTTTTGTTTACCCTTACTGAGCATTTGAGATCACCCTTTTATGTTTTCTTTTCCCCAGGATATAATGAAAGGTTTTAGGTATAAATAAAAGGAAGATCTTTATGGGAGATTTTGAAGATCTTTCACCATGATTAGAAGATTATATTCCGAGTTTCCAAAAACACTAAACTATTACGGTCCTTGTGTGTGTGTGTGTTTTTGTTATGTACTAAGTATTCCGCAAAAGTAATGTACTGTCCATGTACGTTAAGCTTCGGGTCTCTACAGTTGGTATCAAAGGAAAGGTTTAGTTAACCTTTGGAAACTAGGATGCGAAAACGTTAGTGGGATCCCTAGAGATATTTATAAGGTATGTCTAGGGATGTCCCTAAGGTTAAGTATAAGTACAGGTTATAGTCCTAGAATTATGGTAATGATATTAGATTAAACCTAAGATGTTAGATACTGATGTTACTCCCCCTTTATTATTATTTTTTCCTCTCACACTATTCTTTTTGGGTTTTAGAAAATGGCTGGAAACAAGATGATTCACGATAATGGAGGATATGATGGACAATGGAATGATATTCTTCATGAGAAACCAAATGAAATGGGATTTGGAAGTCCAAACATCATTATTATGCCGAATCAGCAATCTCATAATATGATCAATAAAGTAAAATTTTTTAAGTTTCCTGACTCGGCTAAAAAGAGAAATATGGAGTTTCATGATGATCATAGAGGAAACAAAGTTCAATTTCCCCTATGTAAATCATGTGGGAAGAGGCATAAAGGAGAATGTTTCAAAGGAACTGGAAGATGCTTTGGGTGTGGAAAAGAAGGACACAAATCCAGTAAGTGCAAAGGAAAAGGTTCAGTTAACACCAGGGATAAGGATAATGGTATTTCTATGACATCAACAATGGTTAGATGTTTTAAATTTGGAATGTACGGGCATTATGCAAACCAATGCCCTAAGGGAAAGTCTCATCAAGAGAATCAGTATGGTCGTATGGGTAGTATTTATGTTGATGATGATGAAGAGACTACAAATGATATGTGAGATGAAAGAATTGTTGATGCTCGGTCAATGGTTTAAGAATGTAGTGGAATGATTACATGTTTATCTTGTGTAATGTTGTATAAGTAATCTCATGGTACTATGGAATAAAGAGACATATAAGTATTGTTACACTGTTGTCTTTCCTTGAGTTTTGAAAGTGTATGGTTAATGGTACCAGTATCCATGAAAGGTTATTCAGATATTTTAGGAAAAAAGATGATATGCGCATAATGAAGGGATAAGGAAAAAAATGAAATGTTTGACAGTATTCATGAGCTCATGATTGATATAAGGACTAAGTGATATCATGGTTTGAGTATATAGAGTTTTGAGGATTTTGGTATGTGGAAAGTGTTAACTTTTAACTGCATTCATGTTTTCACTAAGGTTCAATGGGTATTCAAGAGAATACATTATTAAGGCCTTTTAATGTTTGGAATGTGACCAACAAGACATATCTTATGATATATGGGGATCAACGATGGTATTAAATCTCTGGTAATCATTTTCACTATATTATGAGAGTGGACTGCAGTATTATGGATAAGCCTAAAGATTGGAATGGATTATGTTGGACATAAGTTAGTATTGTTTAAGGATAGAAGTTTTTTCGATATTATTGATGGGATGTTATAGTAATATAGTTTTAGAAAAAGGAAAACCTATAGGATGGGCGATATCCCATCGCGTCGGACAAGGCTGTGGGAATCGAACCCACAACTGAAGTGTGACTGGCCTTTATCGCCTACCACTGGCCTACAGGAAGTCCCTATTTAGTAGAAACTAGTTTTATTATATTAAGCAGTATAATATAATAAGTATAAGTCCATTTTATGAACTATATATGATTAAACTCACTATATATGGACTTACGTATTTTTTGATAACTTTTCAAACCTTTTGTTTGAGACAGATGGAATGACCCCTCATTCTATCACATGATCTGCTAACACATCATGAATGACAAATTCAACTTCATTTCTTTAAGAGATGAAGTGGAAATTGTCCAAAGAACGACCAAAGGTGAGACTATACCAAAATCACGAAAGTATTTATTCTAATTCCAATTTCATCAACTTTAGGGAAATGATCTTGAAAACCAAAAATGTTGTCCTAGTGCTCTTATATCTGATGAATCAGATGGTACCTTAGATCATCACAAATTTATGGCTTTTTGATTACTGGGTTTTCCATAGCCATGTTCTCTACCACTCTCCATCAGAACATGATGGTTAGATTTCTCTTCCATATCCATATTTTCACCTATGTGGAAACCCAGTGATTAGTTTATTTGGGTAACCGTTACGTTTCATACTTTTTTTTTAAAGATTGGTTTTGGTATTCCTTTTTATGATTTGGGTTTCTATCAAAGAAACTTTCGAATAGTAAACCATTTATAACCCTGACAAATTTCAAGGGCGAAATTCATTTTAAGGGGGGTAGAATGTAACACCCCGAGATTTTATGAAAAATATTCTTTTTAATTTCATTAATGTCTTGTGTTGTACGCTACACCAAAAGGAGATTTCACAACACGCATCCTTGACTTTCCTTGCATTACACGCAATCGCGACCTTCCATGATAGCGTGTGTTGTACGCAATACCGAGCTTCGATAAACAACGATATGCTATTAAAATATTATTAAAACAAGCCGTTATGAATAATAATAACCACTTTTTGAAATTTTGTAATTTTTTTTTTTCAAAATGGACTTCATTTTTGGATTCAGAATATCGAAATTAGCTTAGGGTGAAATTTTGGTACTTTTCGGATAACTTTCATATTCTGATGAATAGTGAAAATTACTAAATTTTAATTAAAAACAACTTTTTTAATCGAAGTAATTAATAGTGATAAATTATTAATTTTAGTGGTTTTAAAGTATATTTAGAATATATTTTTACATTTTAATACAATTTTGGTCCTTGGATGTAATTTTACATTTAAACCAGACATAAACAAGTGTCAATCTTTTGATAGTTATTATCTTTTAAAAACACGCTATTTGTTTTGACGACGGGAATTAATTTTTAAATTAATTAATGCAACTGATATGTTTTGAATTTGGTAAAATAGACATCATTTTTGAGTTTGTAATATCAAATATATCTTAGGCCAAATTTTTGGTATTTTTCTGGAAACTTTCATTTTTGATGAATAGTGAAACCACTAAGTGGTAGTTAAAATAAATTAATTTTTCATAAAACTTAATTTTACCGCTTCTGTGAATGGAATTTCAAAAATCCGAGGGACACGGTTGATGTCAGTAAGTAAAATGTGTTCAATGAGATGAAAATAATTTTTGGTGAATAGTAACTTGTTACTTTTTTTTACCACGGTTAAAAGTAAATAGGGTAATTAAGGGTAAAAATGATATTATTATTACCCTAACACATGTCCTAATTCTATTGGATAAGTGTAATTCGACCAAAAACAACCTTAGGAATAAAATATGACCATTTAGGCCCACTTGGATTAGATTAGGACATTTATTATTATTTAATTCAAAGAAGAGTTAAAAGAGTTAAAATCAATGTTTATTTACTAAAACATTTTTAATATAGGGTTATACATAAGATAAATTCGATTGTAAATATTAATTAGAAATCTAATAATATTTCCTACATAATGATATTTTATTTATAATTTTTAGACATTAAATAATATAATTTATTTATAACACAATGATGATGCAGTAATTACCATAATAGTGAACAATTAGAATAATTGATATTATAAATACCCAAATAAATATAATTTGAGACATTTTATGAATTACACTAATTTTATATGTTAATATGACATGTTAGTATTAATTTAATTAACTTTGTTTGAACTAATCACTCTGTTAAGATTTTCACAAAAATCAATTACTAAATAGTGTCAAAATTGACATAAAATAGTTTTTAAAACAAATATTATATTATTAATTGTTATTTTATTCCTAAAAATCTATGGTTCGGCCAAATGACTTAGATAAGATTATATATATTAATAATATACAACTTGGGGTTCTTTTGTCTTGTTATAGTAAGTTTATTAACCTTATAGTATAAGAACACAAGAAGACACGGTAAAAGTAAAATTATTTAACTTAATGTCAAATCTAAATGATAAGGTAAAAATAGGAACCAAAACTTGTCTAAATTATATTGGATGAGAAGATTTAGACCCATCCCCACCTTTTCTTAGGAATAAATCAATTTGGAGCTATTTAAAAACGAACTTGATTTTATAATAAAATAATATTTTTAGTTTTTCAAAAGGTACCCCTCTCCTCCCTTATAAAAGGGCACCTCCTCCCTCTCTTCCTCACACCACTTTGAGCCTTCAAGCTCGGCCAACTCCTGAAAAATTACCTTCTACACTTACCTAGAAACATCCTATAGGTTCTGGTCTTCCTCAAAGACCAATTTTAGGGCCCTAAAAGGAGATCACAAAGAGGCGCTTCAAAGAAGAGGTAATGTCCGTTACCGATTATTTCAACTTTATTTCTTCTTCCACTTCTTCTTCTTAGGTTGTTTCATTATGAAGTAATAACATCAGTATCAATAATATACTTATATGTTATTATAAGTATGAAACAACCATATTTCACCATCTATCCATCCTACGAAAAACGAAATCACCGCGCGTGCGTACGTACGGAATACCGTCTCCACGCCGTGGTGTAATCTATTTTCCACCACTACCTTACTTGGATGGGTATAATGGTGTACATAATAACTATATATGATTATTGTATAGTGATATTGATTCTGAAATAGTATAAATACACTCCAATACAATTCCAAGATCATGAGAATGATATCATCGCTCGTGCGTACGTACGGACTACCGTCTCCACGACGCGATGAGATTCATTCCTCACGTTAACCATTCATGAATGATTATAAAGTATATATAATATGTAATCATGAAATATATGACATAATAATGATACTGGATTTATGTGTATATATATATATGTATGTCATCTACTTAATTCCATTCAACTCAATAAGGAAACGAAAACAGTGTTCATGCGTACGTACGGCCAACCGTCTCCATGAACTGTGTATTTCTTTCCATTTACTAATCTATTATATATATGTATATTATGAATATATATTATATATAAATAATGTTTTATATTCTGGAATTAAGTAATCATGATCTAAGTAATCATATGAATAATTACAAGTCAAAACACGGACGAAAAATGAAACGATTTTACCCAAAACACTCTTTAACATGGAATTTACAAAAGAACGGGTAATATAAAGTCATAAGTGAACCATATATGATATCATAACAATGAGTATGATTCTTTAATAAGTCAATGACATTATTTAAATCGTTATATAGGAGTTTCAGACACTTACGAAGCAAATCGGACCTAAGGTAAGGGAAATATCACAATCTCATTTTATCCGAGATTGTTTATACTTTGAAATTTACTGGGGTGTATTTTATCATCCACATCCATGTTTCCTCAATATGTATTATTATTTCCATCCACCTATAATTTTTTAAATCCAATTTTACCCTTCGGTGAGTTTTTAGTAAAATATATGAAAGGAATCTTTTGTCGTTTTTCGTACGAGGTACTTTTTGACTTTTCCGACAAAAGTACGAAGAATGTTTTTTTTAACTTATACGGCATGAATGGATTTTTAAAAAATTATTTCCAAGAATCTTCCTTTAAAATTTTTCAAGTTTATTTTTAATCAACTTCTTTTAGTTTATAATTGTACGACATGTTAAGAAAGTAAAAGTGTTTTTGAAGCAGAAAGGATATTTTCCTCAAGAATGGAGTTCAAGTGTTTTATCAAAATTATTTTCCATCTAAAATAATAAAGGGTTCTGTTTCTATCCCTATTATTACATTGATTTGATTATTTTTTTATGGAATTATATTTATTAATTCCTTTATCTTATATGAATTGTTTTATGATGTCACAATGTTTAAGATTCCCATTTTTATTACATCGGTTATGCAATGATGTATGATTTGTGATTTTTGTGGCACACATAAGAATGGTTTCATTATGAGATGGTTGGGACCTATATCTCCCTCCAATGCATTGGGTAAAGATTTTATATCTCATGATATAGACATGGATGGAACGGTAGGTTATACCAGTTCAGTGAAACAGGACTGAAATGGGGAGTGAACTCTGTTCAGAAATGGACTTTGTCCACTAAGATAGTCTTGGCAATGAGTCTTTACTAACAAGAAATGATTCTCTATGATTATGTGTGTATGCCACAAAGTTTCATGTTTTAAGTTATGATTATTGGTATTACATTTCATTACTATGATTTATCCCATGTTATGATATTATGATCTCTTTTGCAGGTTAAGACTTCCAAAATGTTATGTTCTTATTAATATGATGTGATTGATATTTCTTTTGTTTACCCTTACTGAGCATTTGAGATCACCCTTTTATGTTTTCTTTTCCCTAGGATATAAAGAAAGGTTTTAGATATAAAAAAAGGAAGATCTTTATGGGAGATGTTGAAGATATTTCACAATGATTAGAAGATTATATTCTGAGTTTCCAAAGACACTAAACTATTACGGTCCTTGTGTGTGTGTGTGTTTTTGTTATGTACTAAGTATTCCGCAAAAGTAATGTAATGTCCATGTACGTTAAGCTTCGGGTCTCTACAGTTGGTATCAAAGGAAAGGTTTAGTTAACCTTTGGAAACTAGGATGCGAAAACGTTAGTGGGATCCCTAGAGATATTTATAAGGTATGTCTAGGGATGTCTCTAAGGTTAAGTATAAGTACAGGTTATAGTCCTAGAATTATGGTAACGATATTAGATTAAACCTAAGATGTTAGATACTGATGTTACTCCCCCTTTATTATGATTTTTTCCTCTCACACTATTCTTTTTGTGTTTTAGAAAATGGCTGGAAACAAGATGATTCACGATAATGGAGGATATGATGGACAATGGAATGATATTCTTCATGAGCAACCAAATGAAATGGGATTTGGAAGTCCAAACATCATTATTATGCCGAATCAGTAATCTCATAATATGATCAATAAAGTAAAAAATTTTAAGTTTTTTGACTCGGCTAATAAGAGAAATATGGAGTTTCATGATGATCATAGAGGAAACAAAGTTCAATTTCCCTTATGTAAATCATGTGGGAAGAGGCATCAAGGAGAATGTTTCAAAGGAACTGGAAGATGCTTTGGGTGTGGAAAAGAAGGACACAAATCCAGTAAGTGCAAAGGAAAAGGTTCAGTTAACACCAGGGATAAGGATAATGGTATTTCTACGACATCAACAATGGTTAGATGTTTTAAATGTGGAATGTACGGGCATTATGCAAACCAATGCCCTAAGGGAAAGTCTCATGAAGAGAATCAGTATGGTCGTATGGGTATTATTTATGTTGATGATGATGAAGAGACTACAAATGATATGTGAGATGAAAGAATTTTTGATGCTCGGTCAATGGTTTAAGAATGTAGTGGAATGATTACATGTTTATCTTGTGTAATGTTGTATAAGTAATCTCATGGTACTATGGAATAAAGAGACATATAAGTATTGTTACACTGTTGTCTTTCCTTGAGTTTTGAAAGTGTATGATTAATGGTACCAGTATCCATGAAAGGTTATTCAGATATTTTAGGAAAAAAGATGATATGCGCATAATGAGGGGATAAGGAAAAAAATGAAATGTTTGACAGTATTCATGAGCTCATGATTGATATAAGGACTAAGTGATATCATGGTTTGAGTATATAGAGTTTTGAGGATTTTGGTATGTGGAAAGTGTTAACTTTTAACTGCATTCATGTTTTCACTAAGGTTCAATGGGTATTCAAGAGAATACATTATTAAGGCCTTTGAATGTTTGGAATGTGACCAAAAAGACATATCTTATGATATATGGGGATCAACGATGGTATTAAATCTCTGGTAATCATTTTCACTATATTATGAGAGTGGACTGCAGTATTATGGATAAGCCTAAAGATTGGAATGGATTATGTTGGACATAAGTTAGTATTGTTTAAGGATAGAAGTTTTTTCGATATTATTTATGGGATGTTATAGTAATATAGTTTTAGAAAAAGGAAAACCTATAGGATGGGCAACAGCCCATCGCGTCGGACAAGGCCGTGGGAATCGAACCCACAACTGAAGTACGACTGGACTTTATCGCCTACCACTGGCCTACAGGAAGTCCCTATTTAGTAGAAACTAGTTTTATTATATTAATCAGTATAATATAATAAGTATAAGTCCATTTTATGAACTATATATGATTAATCTCACTATATATGGACTTACGTATTTTTTGATAACTTTTCAAACCTTTTGTTTGAGACAGATGGAATGACCCCTCATTCTATCACATGATCTTCTAACACATCATGAATGAAAAATTAAACTTCATTTCTTTAAGAGATGAAGTGGAAATTTTCCAAAGAATGACCAAAGGTGAGACTATACCAAAATCACGAAAGTATTTATTCTAATTCCAATTTCATCAACTTTAGGGAAATGATCTTGAAAACCAAAAATGTTGTCCTAGTGCTCTTATATCTGATGAATCAGATAGTACCTTAGATCGTCACAAATTTATGGCTTTTTGATTGCTGGGTTTTCCATAGCCATGTTCTCTACCACTCTCCATCAGAACATGATGGTTAGATTTCTCTTCCATATCCATATTTTCACCTATGTGGAAACCCAGTGATTAGTTTATTTGGGTAACCGTTACGTTTCATACTTTTTTTTAAAGATTGGTTTTGGTATTCCTTTTTATGATTTGGGTTTATATCAAAGAAACTTTCGAATAGTAAACCATTTATAACCCCAACAAATTTCATGGGCGAAATTCATTTTAAGGGGGGTAGAATGTAACACCCCGAGATTTTATGAAAAATATTCTTTTTAATTTCATTAATGTCTTCTGTTATACGCTACACCAAAAGGAGCTTGCACAACACGCATCCTTGACTTTCCTTGCATTACACGCAATCGCGACCTTCCATGATAGCGTGTGTTGTACGCAATACTGAGCTTCGCTAAACAACGATATGCTATTAAAATATTATTAAAACTAGCCGTTATGAATAATAATAACCACTTTTTGAAATTTTGTAATTTTTTTTCAAAATGGACTTCATTTTTGGATGCGGAATATTGAAATTAGCTTAGGGGGAAATTTTCGTACTTTTCGGATAACTTTCATATTCTGATGAATAGTGAAAATTACTAAATTTTAATTAAAAACAACTTTTTTAATCGAAGTAATTAATAGTGATAAATTATTAATTTTAGTGGTTTTAAATTATATTTAGAATATATTTTTACATTTTAATACAATTTTGGTCCTTGGATGTAATTTCACATTTAAACCAGACATAAACAAGTGTCAATCTTTTGATAGTTATTATCTTTTAAAAACACGCTATTTGTTTTGACGACGGGAATTAATTTTTAAATTAATTAATGCAACTGATATGTTTTGAATTTGGTAAAATAGACATCATTTTTGAGTTCATAATATCAAATATAGCTTAGGCCTAATTTTTGGTATTTTTCTGGAAACTTTCATTTTTGATGAATAGTGAAACCACTAAGTGGTAGTTAAAAAAAATGAATTTTTCATAAAACTTAATTTTACCACTTCTGTGAATGGAATTTCAAAAATCCGAGAGACACGATTGATGTCAGTAAGTAAAATGTGGTTCAATGAGATGAAAATAATTTTTGGTGAATAGTAACTTTTTACTTTTTTTTACCACGGTTAAAAGTAAATAGGGTAATTAAGGGTAAAAATGATATTATTATTACCCTAACACATGTCCTAATTCTATTGGATAAGTGTAATTCGACCAAAAACAACCTTAGGAATAAAATTTGACCATTTAGGCCCACTTGGATTAGATTAGGACATTTATTATTATTTAATTCAAAGAAGAGTTAAAAGAGTTAAAATCAATGTTTATTTACTAAAACATTTTTAATATAGGGTTATATATAAGATAAATTCGATTGTAAATATTAATTAGAAATCTAATAATATTTCCTACATAATGATATTTTATTTATAATTTTTAGACATTAAATAATATAATTTATTTATAACACAATGATGATGCAGTAATTACCATAATAGTGAACAATTAGAATAATTGATATTATAAATACCCAACTAAATATAATTTGAGACTTTTTATGAATTAAACTAATTTTATATGTTAATATGACATGTTATTATTAATTTAATTAACTTTTTTCGAACTAATCACTCTGTTAAGATTTTCACAAAAATCAATTACTAAATAGTGTCAAAATTGACATAAAATAGTTTTTAAAAGAAATATTATATTATTAATTGTTATTTTATTCCTAAAAATCTAAGGATCGGCCAAATGACTTAGATAAGATTATATATATTAATAATATACAACTTGGGGTTCTTTTGTCATGTTATAGTAAGTTTATTAACCTTATAGTATAAGAACACAAGAAGACACGGTAAAAGTAAAATTATTTAACTTAATGTCAAATCTAAATGATAAGGTTAAAATAGGAACCAAAACTTGTCTAAATTCTATTGTATGAGAGGATTTAGACCCATCCCCACCTTTTCTTAAAAATAAATCAATTTTGAGCTATTTAAAAACGAACTTGAATTTATAATAAAATAATATTTTTAGTTTTTCAAAAGGTACCCCTCTCCTCCCTTATAAAAGGGCACCTCCTCCCTCTCTTCCTCACACCACTTTGAGCCTTCAAGCTCGGCCAACTCCTGAAAAATTCCCTTCTACACTTACCTAGAAACATCCTATAGGTTCTGGTCTTCCTCAAAGACCAATTTTAGTGCCCTAAAAGGAGATCACAAAGAGGCGCTTCAAAGAAGAGGTAATGTCCGTTACCGATTCTTTCAACTTTATTTCTTCTTCCACTTCTTCTTATTAGGTTGTTTCATTATGAAGTAATAACATCAGTATCACTCATATACTTATATGTTATTATAAGTATTAAACAACCCTATTTCACCATCTATCCATCCTACGAAAAACGAAATCACCGCGCGTGCGTACGTACGGAATACCGTCTCCACGCCGTGGTGTAATCTATTTTCCACCACCACCTTACTTGGATGGGTATAATGGTGTAAATAATAACTATATATGATTATTGTATATTGATATTGATTCTGAAATATTATACATACACTCCAATACAATTCCACGATCATGAGAATGATATCATCGCTCGTGCGTACGTACGGACTACCGTCTCCACGACGCGATGAGATTCATTCCCCACGTTAACCATTCATGAATGATTATAAAGTATATATAATATGTAATCATGAAATATATGACATAATAATGATAATAGATTTATGTGTATATATATATATATGTATGTCATCTACTTAATTCCATTCAACTCAATAAGGAAAGGAAAACAGCGTTCATGCGTACGTACGGCCAACCGTCTCCATGAACGGTGTATTTCTTTCCATTTACTAATATATTATATATATGTATATTCTGAATATATATTACATATAAATCATTTTTTATATTCTGGAATTAAGTAATCATGATCTAATTAATCATATGAATAATTACAAGTCAAAACACGGACGAAAAATGAAACGATTTTACCCAAAACACTCTTTAACATGGAATTTACAAAAGAACGGGTAATATAAAGTCATAAGTGAACCATATATGATATCATAACAATGAGTATGATTCTTTAATAAGTCAATGACATTATTTAAATCATTATATCAGAGGTTCGGACACTTACGAAGCAAATCAGACCTAAGGTAAGGGAAATATCACAATCTCATTTTATCCGAGATTGTTTATACTTTGAAATTTACTGGGGTGTATTTTATCATCCACATACATGTTTCCTCAATATGTAATATTATTTCCATCCACCTACAATTTTTTAAATCCAATTTTACCCTTCGGTGAGTTTTTAGTAAAAGATATGAAAGGAATCTTTTGTCATTTTTCGTACGAGGTACTTTTTGACTTTTCTGACAAAAGTACGAAGAATGTTTTTTTTAACTTATACGGCATGAATGGATTTTTAAAACATTATTTCCAAGAATCTTCCTTTAAAATTTTTCAAGTTTATTTTTAATCAACTTCTTTTAGTTTATAATTGTACGACATGTTAAGAAAGGAAAAGTGTTTTTGAAGCAGAAAGGATATTTTCCTCGAGAATGGAGTTCAAGTGTTTTATTAAAATTATTTTCCATCTAAAATAATAAAGGGTTCTGTTTATATCCCTATTATTACATTGATTTGATTATTTTTTGATGGAATTATATTTATTAATTCCTTTATCTTA
The DNA here is from genome assembly GCA_963277665.1 of Viscum album. Classification (NCBI taxonomy): domain Eukaryota; kingdom Viridiplantae; phylum Streptophyta; class Magnoliopsida; order Santalales; family Viscaceae; genus Viscum; species Viscum album. The sequence goes on from OY728146.1 coordinate 1,040,224,287, forward strand.
TATGAATTGTTTTATGATGTCACGATGTTTAAGATTCCCATTTTTATTACATCGGTTATGCAATGATGTACGATTTGTGATTTTTGTGGCACACATAAGAATGGTTTCATTATGAGATGGCTGGGACCTATATCTCCCTCCAATGCATTGGGTAAAGATTTTATATCTCATGATATAGACATGGATGGAACGGTAGGTTATACCGGTTCAGTGAAACAGGACTGAAACGGGGAGTGAACTCGGTTCAGAAATGGACTTTGTCCACTAAGATAGTCTTGAAAATGAGTCTTGACTAACAAGAAATGATTCTCTATGATTATGTGTGTATTCCACAAAGTTTCATGTTTTATGTTATGATTATTGGGATTACATTTCACTACTATGATTTCTTCCATGTTATGATATTATGATCTCTTTTGCAGGTTAAGACTTCCAAAATGTTATGTTCTTATGATTATGATGTGATTGATATTTATTTTGTTTACCCTTACTGATCATTTGAGCTCACCCTTTTATGTTTTCTTTCCCCAGGATATAAAGAAATGTTTTAGGAATAAAAAAAGGAAGATATTTATGGGAGATTTTGAACATCTTTCACCTTGATTAGAAGATTATATTCTGAGTTTCCAAAGACACTAAACTATTACGGTCCTTGTGTGTGTGTGTTTTTGTTATGTACTAAGTATTCCGCAAAAGTAATGTAATGTCCATGTATGTTAAGCTTCGGGTATCTACAAAAACTACCTCTAAAGAATATGGAATATTATCATTGGAGTTTTACCTATAAATTGAATCATTATTTGAGGAGGAATCTTTTGCATCACCAATGATATTAAGTTAATTTAAATATTTTGGTAACATCTTTTTACTAATGAAATATTTTGATATTTTTTTAAGGAATTTTGTAATGTTTGTATGTGCCTTAAGACATGTTATGTTTTGTAATTGTTTATTGGTATGTTTTGATTGATGGATTATGGTGATAGAAATATATAGGTGTGTCTAATATTTATAATCAATATATTCTAGGGATAAATAGATAGAGTTTTGTCAAATATTAATATTTAGTACTTTCTTCTTGTAATAAATATAGACCTTAAAAATAACTAAAAACTATAGATACCCAAATCTATGGTTTATTAATTACATTAAACATAATTTTAAAGTGCGGTAATATTTTATAAATCTTTTTTAAGTCATTCTTATATTCTTTATAATATTTTTTATAACATTGTTTTATAAGTTTATTTATTCTGATGTTCAATACTTAAATAAATTTAACATTGTTATAAATGTTTTTAACTCTAAAAATATAAATCAGATAGAGTATCTATCCAATTAACATACATAAGGAGGTTAGGAAAATTAGTATTTTTATTTTATTAATAAAAATTCACCCCAATCTTATAGTTAATTACTTACTCTTTTGATCCTACATTTTTTTCATGAATAAGTTGGGCCATGGTTAGAGGTTTTGTCTAGGGTGTGGAATTCCTTGACCCTGAGACGTCGCACCATGAATATATTGAGCTGAGGAAGGTTTGGCCCTCATCTTGTAGGGTTTTCACACCATAAACCTATATTTGTATCATAGATTATCTATAGGATGGTTTTTAAGGGTTAGGATATTCTTTTATGGTTTTTCTATATTAAAAACCCCATCTAGATATCTTCTTCCTTAATTCTATAAGTTGAGAGGGAGGTAGAATTCCCCTTCCTCCATTGTCCCATTTTTTTACCTTTGACATGGGTTTTTGAAAGAGGTTTTCACGTTAAATCATTGTAATATCAATCCTTTTATCTTCCTTTTCTTATTTTCTCATCTCTCCATGATTTTGGTTTTCTAGTTGTGGTTTTAGAGAGTAAATTTCATCATAGCATGTTCAAATCATCCTAATTTGAGTTGATTTCATTTTTGGTGCATAGAGGACTTCCCCAAGAGGATTTATTAAATCTTCTAATCGTTATTGTATTTGAGTTATGTTTCCCCGTGAATATATGTAATGATTTTTTCGATTTTGGGTGGAATTCGTCATTGATTTGGGTGTTTAGATTGAGTATTTTGTGTGGATTAGGTTTGGGTCAAATCCAAGAGTCTACAAAGCTCTATTTCCCATGGTTTTGGAACTATGTGGTCACCAGATGAGTTCGGTGCTGTTTATTCTATGTTAGGATTTTTTATAAATTTAATGGTGTCTAATAATGATATAGTGCCTGTCAGATCAGATGAGTTCTATTCGATCCTGTGGTGGATTTATAGATCACTAATTGAGTTAGGTGGACTTTTACTTACTAAATCTCTATTTTAATTAGTGATTTTATATTTTCATTCCATAGTTATGATTATTTTCATCATGTTTCAAGGCTTGTGTGATTTATCTATTGATTGGGGTAAACTCATTCCAGTATACTAGTCAACAAGGACTATATAGAGTGCAAAATGGTTTGATGGTAGAACCTTGGTCAAATGAGTGACTATGACCCACTTGATGGTTTTATTAGTGGTGTGAGTGGGTTTAAAATAGAAAGCGGTTTATTTTTAAAATTTTATATTAAAAAGTGTATTTGATTTGAATGGAATTTTTATGTAAATTGGGTAATTTAAAAAATAGTTTTGAAATGGAATTTCAAAACAAAAATTAGTTTTTTATATAATGAATATTTTTATTGGATTTTTTATCGGGACCAAGGGTGATTAAAATGGCATGTGATGTATTTTTGGAATAAATGAGAATGAGAGTTTTGACTAAATTTTTAAAGGAAAAGATAAAGGGTTTGTTTTGAGATTTGTTAGGTTTGTTTGACCTTGTGTGGGAAACTCCTTATTTTATAAATGTGTTTAATTTGAAATGATCCATGTTTGTGGATACCTCTGGAATATATTGTTGTAATATATTCATGATTTTTTGTGATGGATGATGATGTTTCTTTTTTGTATCAAAAATAAAATTTGGAATGAGATGATGTGGTCAACCCCTTAGAGAGTAGAGATTGGTCTAAAGGACCGTAAGGTGATCCCTTACATGTGTGCATAGGTATCAAGTAACTAGAACCTTGCTAATGAGTTGGTGAGCATGTTAGATAGGTTATGTGACCTGTTGTTTCTCCATAAGTGTGATGACATTATTCTCACTACTTATTATCATATGTTGATATTAGTGGTTGTGACCCCATATTGAGTAATAGATCAATGTATGTGGATAGGGGACTTATGTTGAGTGAGAGTGGATGTTTTGAGGTGTTACGAGAACCTGCCCTATGTAAGAGGGTAGTGGGTAAGATCTTAAGTCATGGAATTACTCAAAGTGGGAGGGTTTTGGAATGGACCACCCTAATTGACAGGGTATTGGACCACTTTCTCCAATTGAAACCTTTCATTAAGAGATGTTATTGGATAAGAATTGGTATAATGTGGTTGAGGATCAAAATGAGGCCTTGCCTTGAGTTATAAGGTATTGGAAGGATCACCTTGATTGTGAAGGTGAGTCCAAGGCTTATACATAAGGTTATACCTTGTACCTTTGAGTGGTGGAAAGGACATAATGAGACACCCTACCTTGAACCTTTGAGTATGATTTAAGGACTTGGATAGACACCCTAACCTAGAGTCTTTGGTTATGGGTTGAGTTGTATTTTTTGAGGTGACTTTCATGCTTCCAACATAGTACCAAAGTATAAAATTCTTGATTTCATGGAGGCTCGGTTAACACATGATGACCTGAATCATATTCTTGTATGTGTATTGTGTGATAAATTTATAGTTTTTTGTGTTTTGGGAGAATAAATAGTGCATATTATATGTATTTCATGTACATTAACTAGATAATACTAGCACTCGGTACTGTTAGGGTCTTGGGTATTTCTAATGGGTCATTGGACTCAACCCCTACCCATGTACATGGAATTGGTTTCGATGTATGTGTGTAGAACTTATTATTTCCTCTCTAGCCACTCGTACTGCATAGAGTGGAACAGGTCATTCAATTATCAGGTTGTAGAGGCCAAGGATTAATAAGGATGGTTATGTGAGTTAATTCAAATGATAGATAATTTTATGTAATTGTTCAGTATGTACTAGTCATTGTACCATTTCTTATTTATATTATGATTTTATGTTTCTAGTTTCTACTCTTTTTTGTTTTGATTCATTATGTAGATAGTTTAATACTTTCAATTATACATTATGGTGTCCTTATTGGATCAATTTGTTGTGTCTATTAGTTTTTGTGATGTTCTTTATATGGATGTTCATGCTATTTTTTTATATTTTGTCATGACCCTTGGGTTTTAATTTATAAAACAAAGCTTCCCTGTGATAGTGTCAGGCTCCCGCTATTAATGGGAATCCCCCAGTGCATGGGGAGTCATGCCTGAAGTCGCATGAAAACCCCCACTCAAATTTCATTTGATATATTTGGGTAAGTTTATTACAAATATTATCAGATAAATTTTTGGGATGGGATAGAGTTAGTTCGAGGTAGAGTTGATTTTTCTTGGATCAGGAGATAGATTCAAGAATTCATGGATATAATGGCTTCTATAGAAATCAAAGTGTCTAGAGGGATATCTAATTTATTGAATAGGAAGTCTACGATGATTTAGGTGTTGGATTTGATAAAGAATCACAAGGTGGGATGAAGGAGACTTAGGATGAATCTTATGTCATGTTTGGGAGCTAGTGAGTGGTTAATACATCATGATAGTAGCATGCTTAATCAATGATACATGAACATATGGGTAATGTTCTTTAATATGTTTCCTCATTATGATCCATTGTTTATTGAACAAAATTTTAATACAGTCAATGTTTTCCCAGTTACATTGTAATGGGTGACTATATTAATATATATTTTAGAGGATTATTTTGTTGATTATGATTGATATTTTTTGAACACCAAAGGGAAATGATTTTTGGGTTGGTTGTATTTTGAGTAAAATATGGTTTTGAAAAAGATAACTCATGTAGTAGTGTGATGTGTGTGTAAAATAGTTTTCTAAGTTACTTTTACTTGAAAAGTGATTATGGATCTAGTGATTTTTAAATGGGTTGGTATTTTAATGTTTTAATAAAATAACAGGGAAAAGGTTTTAAAAAATTAGATTTCAAATGGTTATTGAAATTTTTTTATTTTCTTTTTCAAAAACAGGATTGGTTTTGGGAAAGGGACTGGCTAGTTTATAGATTTTTGTGATTTTTTAGTGAAAATCCTTGTTTGCGATGGGGTTTTCAAAAAAACATTCCTATGTTAGTGCATGTATTTTTTTATGAAAGGGTATTTGAAATAAGAAACTAGTACCCATGTAAGTTGGGTTGATTGGATTTTGGTGTGATGGAAGAGAAGAATTTGGATGTTGGAATTGTGTTCTTAGTCTATATACCATGTTTTTTTAGAAAGATCAGACAGTGATTGGTGGTTGTGAACCTAGTTTGATTTAAAGTTGAGAAAAATAAACGTGTTCCAATATACACTAGGTTTTTTTGGTATAATGGGATGGATTGGGGTGACCCTGGGTATTTGGATTATGCGTTCAGTGGTTATATTGTGCTTTATTTGAGATATTATCTTATAGATGGATCATGAGATAGAAGTTTCATATTTTGGACGGGTTTTTTAGGATTTCTATGGATGATTCTTATGGGGGTTTATAGTTAGCCGGAATCGATCGTTGCCAGCAGAGACTTGTGGGGAGCACCGTGATCTTGGGATGAGTGTGTAGAAAACACTTTAGTGTCTAAAGGTCAATGGGTGTGGTTGATAATCATTATATTGTTTCACTATCAGGTTTTCATGTTGGCACTTGATTAAGAGTGAGGTTTTCATGACCAATTAGTATTCTTGGTAATAGATAGGATGTATGAATTATATATTGGATGTTTGGGTTTAGAGATTTTATGATACGATACTCATATGGTGTGGAGAATCAAATCGTTCTTGGATGTATGCCACTAACCATGGTTATAATCATGGGTGTGGTGGAATTCAAGAGTGATTCAAATCAGATATGTATCTATACTCAGGGGTAGAGTGTAAAAGTGGTAGTTTTAGTTAGTTGAGGATCAAACATTGGAATTATATCGAGTGTTGTGTTCAGACATCAATGTGGTTGTTCAATTATTATACGATTATTCTAACAATTAAATCATTAGGATCAAGGGTTTTGGCGGTGAATTGTTTAGACTCAATTAACATGCTTTAAGGGAAAATATATTTTTGAGAATCAGAGGTATTTTCAGGCTTGGTGGTTGGAGTTTCACAGTAGAAGCATGTTGGGTATTTGGAGATTGAATGTTTTCAGTTGATATAGAATTAATAACTGAGGTTGTAGAAATTATTGATCAAGGAATACTAGATTATAATAGATAATAAAATATTTATAGTGGGGATTTTGTAATGACTTTCGTCTTTATGGGTCGGCGGAAGTCATTGAGAATTTAAATTTTCATCCTAGAGCTGGGAACATTTCATGGGTTTGGACTTTTATTGGGATTTAATGAATTGAAAAATTTATAATAGATTTTTTAGGTGTAGTTTAAGGACCTAGTTGTGTTCTATATACTCAGGTGATCAATGTAGTAGTTTCAAGTTTCCTATGACATTTTTTTGGTTTTGGGATGCATTCTCAATCCATACAAAAATCCATTGGTAGAACTTCAATGGCCTACTGTGGGAGGGTAATCACATCATGGGAGCATTTAGGCTACCTCGTGAGAGGTATTGGGTGGGGTCACACTATAATAGAGAGGATTCCATGATATGAATGGGATAAGCTTATGGTAATGGTTCTACCTAGGGTGAATCATGCCATGAACCAAAGCGGTTACACCTAGAAGATGTCAAGAGGGGGGGTTCTCCCTATGTCGAGAGGGTGTTCATGTCATGGCCTTGCAACATAATGGTTTTTTTAAAGAATAAGAATTTACTTGGGGGTTCTAAAGTTTGAAACCCCCTTTGGGATTTAATTTTATTAGGTCACGCGAGTAGGGGGAGGATGAACTCCCCTTCCCCCATTCTTCATGTTGTCTCCCTTTGATCTGTGTTATTTGAGAGTGATTTCTCACTAAAATATAGGTATGATCTCTACATTTGTCTTCTTTTTCATCTCCTCTCATCTCTCACTAATTTTTTATTTATCATTTAGTGTTTCATAGATTTGTTTTCATCAAATCATGGTGAAATCATCATGCTTGATGGTGATTTCATGTTCGATGCATAGAGAGCATCCCTGAAGGTGGTATTCTATACACCATTCATTTTTTGGTTTAAGTTGTGTTGTCCCAAGGATTTATTTAGGGATTTTGGAGGTTTTTTGGTGGAATTGGTCATTGATTTGGGTGTTTAAATTAGGTTTTTTGTGTATCTTAGTTTTTACTACATATAAGGAGTGGACTGACCCCATTGCTCATTTTTTTAGGGGAATGTAGTATCCCAGTGAGTTTTGTGTCGATTTTTATAATTTGGGATATTTTTTTTAATTTTTTTTTGTTATTTAATGGTTTTTAATAATGATATGGGTGATATTTGGATCAGATGAGGTCAATATAAATTGGGATGGATTTATGGATCATTTATTAAGAGAATTAGACTTATCTTTACTAATTATTTAGTTTAATTGATTATTTTATGTTCGTGTTCCATAAAAATTATTGTTATCTATAGTGAATTACTTTTCTAATCTCACCATAGATTGGGATGGGAAATCGTCACATAAATTGTCATCATATACCACATATATTGTTAAATTGTTTAATGGTGGTGCCTTGATCGAACGAGTTTCAGTGGAACACTTTGTGGTTTTTGGAGGAGTGAATGGATGTTAATGGGAAAGATGATTCCTTTTTAATATGTGACATTAAAATTAGTATTTGATTCAAATGAAATTTTAATGGAAATTGGATGATTCCAAGAATGGGTTTTTAAATGTAATTTCAATGAAAAAGAGGTTTTTTTATAATGTATATTTTTCTAGGATTTCGGTCAAGGTATTATCATGAGTGAGATGGCTTATGATGGCATTTTTGAAATAATTGAGAAAGAAGTTTTTGAACCATTTTTTAAGGGAACCCCTAAATGGATTGGTTTTATATTTTTTTGGTCTAGTTAAACTCATGTGGGTAATTCACTGTTTTCTATATGTGTTTTCTTGAATGTGAAATATTTTTGTGGGTTCATGTGTAATTTTTTGTTCCATAATGATGAATTATTGTGCATGATGGCTGATGATGTTAATTATTTTTATCAAATCCCCATTTGGGTTTCGATGATGCGGTGGACCTCATAAAGGGTAGAGATGGGTCTGAAAGACCCTATAGGATAACCTTATGTGTGTGGATAATTATGTATTGACTAGATCCCCAGTGATGGGTTGGTGAGCATATGAGATAAGTAGTGTGACATGTTTTTGTGTTCATTTGTGCTGATTGCGTGCTTGTTTTCTACTTTTTAATGATGAGAATGATAGTTTCGACCCTATCTTGAGTAATAAATTGGTGTTTGGATACCTGAGCATAACATATTACATCATTTTATATAAATATTCTACACATAATATAATTATAAATTCCCTATAACCATAAAGTTTTAGTTCGTTTAGAGTTTATATACATAAACATATTATTTTATAAAGTATATTAAACATCTCCCAGGAAGTTATTCTATCATAGTAGCTTTCATATACATACCCTACTTAAGACCCTTCATCATAACTAGGGTAAAATTAAAACATAAGAAATGGTGAGCTCAGATATTTAGTAGGGGTAAACATAGGAGATATAAATCAATGATCATAAGTGATAAAAGGGTATTAGAGTATGATTATAAAATAATAAACCCATACCTAATTAATTAAATAACATTAATCACAAGTCTTGTCATATGGATTTCACATAAAAAAGAATTCATAAGAGTATAGAATCATCAATAATCAATCATGATCCATGAAAGCATATTATAAACATATGAATGTGGAATAATTATAATCTTAGGAAATCAAAAAAATGATCATATATAAATAGTTCACTCATTAACTTAAGGACATGAAATCAGGTCACTTCAAAAATATATAACATTACAGACATGGATAAATAGTAACAGGTTCACTCATTAAGTTATAAAATTGGAATCAAGTCCTCATATAAAATTGCTTATATGAAACCAAATCCATGTATAATGTTGTGAACATGAAATAAAGTTCATGCATTAAATATTTATATCATGAGTTATCTATCTTTATCCTATGCATTAGAGGGAAATATAATTTTAATCCCACTTATCAAATAATTAAAATTATACATATGAGTTCCACAACATCATAAAACATACATCTTATAATCATATCATAAATAAAGAAAATAAATGTGTTTTGTAAACATATAATAATCACATAATCATAAACCATCTAGATAAATGAAGCTGATATCATAAGATAATTCATTATCTCACTATAGATTAATCAAACTAAGGAAAAAAATAGGTTTGTAAAATCATACAAAAATTATCATCATTATAATTCATTTATAAATTTTTATTAAATAATAAGATCATATCCCCATTTAATAATAATAATCCCTTGAGAATTTTTACATACATGAAAAATACATTTAAAATATATTTCAAAAATTTCTTTGAAAACATGAGAGAAATACCATTTTCTTTTTGTATATTCTAAATAAAGAATTCCCAAAATATTGAGAAAATTATTTTCTTGGAAAATAACCATGTAAACTTTTAAAGGAAGCTTAAAATAAAATAATTTTCCTAATAATGGTGAAACATTTTAATACCCTATACATTAAAATAGAACATTCTTTTCACACTTTTATAAAAAGTAAACAACAACTTGTACAAAAAATGTTTTTTACATTCATTTTAATAATTTTTAAATAAATTAAAAGGTAGTGAGAATGAAATTTTAAAAAAAATCATGTATAGGTAAAAACTTCCATAAAACAATTTTTAATAGTATGGACATAGAAGAAAAGGTTTCTCAGCCAAAAAAAGAAATAAGGTTGGGTTTTTAAAAAAACTCAATATTTTTAAGTAACAAATAGAGAAAAATTGTAATAAAACATAAAAAATATAAGAATAAAAATATGAGAATAAAATACATAGGGTTAAAAGTATAATATCCACATAATTTTATTCAATGTGAATTTAGTATAAACATTCCCAAAAAGGAATGATATTATAACATAAATCACTTACATCTTCAATACTATTTGAAAAATTATCAGGAAAAATATTACATTATATTGATTTTAAAATACACATAATATTTATGTAAATCATCATAAAATACATGCATTGGAATTATATACACTACATAAAAGGAAAAATTGGTCAATATTAATATGTATGAACGAAATAAAAGTGAGATGAGAAACCCTGACGAGTTTCAAAACTATTGAATCACAAAACCTTGGATGAAATAACTTTAATTATAACATTAAATATCATTATGTAGTAATGATTAATGATATAACATGTAACACCCCACCTCAGATCACTCCAAATAGTAGCTGGACTGGACTGCCCTATGACCACAGGCATACCTCTCCAAACATCAAAGGCTAACAACAAGTAGTGATGGTCTAGAGAGGTATCATGGATAACATATACCCCATGTATAAAAGTTTATTGTAATGGATAAATAACCAAATATCATACATTAGAAATAATATACTTATGAGTATATAAGGTAAATAAAACACCCCAACTGATAATAATATGACAAGAATATGAAGTACAATCATACAATGATGATCACCAAATAGACTAATTGTATATAGAAATAAATTTAGAATAAATGAATAAAATAAAAGGTATATAAGTATTAAATATATATATATATATATATATATATATATGAACTTAACCCCATCCCAATCTCCAAAACCATCCCATCTTTCTAGTTATACAATCCAACCCAGTGGCTCAACTCACATGTGCCTATAACAAGTGAATGGTCTGCTCGGGTACCCAAGTTTTATGGCTACTTGAGTTGGGTGTGAGTACATAAATTATTATAGAACCACTAATTAAGTCCTATATATAACTAAAATCTGAAATGTATGTGAATTTTACATTACCTTATAAAATAAATAAATAAACTATAGAAAAAATAAATAATCACTATACTACCTACATCATCCAGTATCGGGGTGTCTCTAAGAACATCACGATGGTCATTCTAACCTTAACTGCTCGGGGGGGGGGGGACAATTTTTACATGGGTACTAGTAACTAGTGATGATCATTTGTTTTGTGACCCTGATCAACCATACCTTTTTTGACCAGTGTAAGTGTGTCTCTAATCATGCCATGATGGTGGTTCCAACCATAATGTAATACATTAGATACTAGGAATCGCTTTAGTCATCCATATATAATCAGGCTCAAATTTCCAAAAATATCATCTTCAAAGGATCAACTTCTAGATCCTAGGAATCCTAGGCATCCCTCCAAAATTCAATTTGATAAATGAATCAAATACAACACTCAAGATTCATGGTTAGTCGCTGACTCAAAATTCATCCTCCATGTCATTATGTTATCTAACTGGATGCTAGGAATCCTGTAAATCCCCATTAGTTACATGTAATTTCATCTGGCTTAGTTGGCTGGATCTTAGTGGTATCCTAGTCATATCATTATAATAATAATGATCACAATCTCTAAACTTTGATGGCTAGATCCAAGACATGCTATGTATCCCATGGATATGTGGCATCCAAGGCATCCCATATAGACTTGAGGTTGAATCTTGGCATCCCAGGTATTCTTCACATTTCTTAGAAGATGGATCCTAGTATACACAACAAGAATAGATGATTAAATAATTCAACTAATTTTTATCATACCAATATACCATAACGATCAAGGCCAAGTCTCGGGAAGTACCTATGGGAATCCCCAAATCACGATTACATATTTTCAATCCTAATAGTTGAGTCTCATGAAGCGTGTATGGGAATCTTTATCTATATCAATAGTAACTAAGTGAATTTATAAATTCAATTTAGGGGTTGGACTAATTCTGAAAACCATCACCTATATTCATATCCCCTCAGGATCACATCATTGGAATGGGTTCTAAAGAGACACTTACTACTATTTATACCCATTATCATATCCAACCTCTTGTTGATGTAACAAGTCCCTAGGGAACCTATAAGGGTTCCCTTGGTCTCATCAAGGTATCTTTGGCCTCATAAGAAGTTTTTTGTGGGGAGATGGCTTTAAGAACATTCCCTTTCTCATGCATCCTAGGTCTCCCAAACAATTTTCCCCTTCTTCCAGTATCTAAAGTATTTAAACACCCAGATTATTATGCCCTGGTGTGGGAGGAACACTCTCCCCACTATCATATTAATTAGAATGATATCTCAAGGGTATATCTTATTTCTAAACTCCTCTTTTATGCTTCATGAGTCATCACCCCTCTTTACCCTGAGGTCTCAAGGCCAACTGTCATAAGGGACATTTTTTCAAATTCATCTAATTTTATTTAAATTACACAACATATGGGTTGTAATTCTCATAATAATATGGATTCGAATTTTTTTTTCATTAGTTACTAAGGCATCTAGTTAGTACATGATAGATCATTGATTCCCTTAGTAGTTTGTGCAATTTAAAACATAGGCCTCAATTTTTAATAAATAACTTAAACAATTTTAAGTAGGGATACTACATAAAGTGTAAATTCCTCACATACGACACACATATGAAAAATATATAATACCATAGGGTATATTCATGAGGTCCACATACCTCAAAACAAACTGAAACCACTCTTTAAAGTAGCTCTAGAACTACTATTGAGACTCGTCAAGACTATCTAACCATTGTCCAAAAGACCCAAGTCCCTTTATCAAAATAAAACCACTAAATTAATTATTTATAATATAATAATAATTAATTAATAAACTTTAATCAAATTTTAAAAAAATTAACATTTTCATTTAGATTTCATAAATGCCTAGAAGCTCACTAGTCAATCATGTCTCACTAAAACCATGACCAAACACTCAAAAATGGCCTATGGTGTTATCCTAACCTAAATCTAGTAAAACTACCGATAATGTAACCATGATTTAATTATTAATTTAATTAAATTTTATTCCAAAAACTTATAAAATTTAAAATGGTTATATACCTCATCTTAATGTTGTGTGGAAATAGGTAGATGTCACCTTAGTACATACCCTACACAAGAAGAGTAAAATCCCCAATAGTAGATGAAGTTTCAATAGGTATTTCAATTTTAATTTAATATAAAACCGAATAAAATCCAACCTTGTCAATAACATCCACCAAAATAGTGTGAAATGGTGGGAAGATGTTGGCATGGGATCTCATATACACAAGACACAAAAAAATCCCCATAAATAATAACCACTTCCTATATGATTCAGTGGAATTTGTATAAAATCCCTAAATTAGGATACCAAAATTAGAAGATAAGGTTGGATTATATCCAAATAGGTTTCTATAGTTGAAGGTTCATAATAAATCATAAAATAAAACCCTCAAAAATTCAAACTTTGTCATGGTGAAGTAGGGATAGAAGGGGTTTCATCCCTATTCTGTGTGATAAAACAAAGAGAGTGAAGAGGGGATTCCATTGACTATAAGTTTTATTGGGAAATAAACATTTTATTTCTTTTAAAACCATTGGGTAGCTGCTGGTGGCCTCCAATTTTTTTGTGGTAATGTTTCATATTTGCCTACAAAAGCTACCCAACTACTCTTGAGGCTTCTTCAAGCCCTCAGAATGCCTCCCGAACCTCAGACCATATCCAAAATACCTATTTTGAGGTATTATATTCTTATAAACTCCCTTAAAATATTAAAATCAAAGATTCCCTTCCACTAAACTCAACATTTCAAATCCCCTTAGAAATTTTCACACTAGTATAGAAACAGGTTCTTATAATCTTCACTCCATAATACTTCTCATCCTTGAGAAATCTTGATGAATATTCAATAATAAAACCCAACCTACTTTTGTTAGTAATTCTAAATCATTTTCCATGTTCCATTTTTTAAATGCCCAACATGATCCCACAATTCTACTTAAACATAAGGTGTTGAGTTATTAAAAACCCAATCCAATGCTTGTATAATCTTGAAAAATAAAGACAACACACCATAGCACCCATAAATTGGAGACACTCACATTTCCTTATTCAATTAATATTCATAAAATGGTTCTCCTCACCATAGGACTTAGTTTACAAAATCCTATTCTAAGACATGAAATTTTCTAATGTTGGAACCGCCTACTGAAACATTGTCTTGCATTATACTGATACACCCGATGAAAATTCTAATTTACCACACTTGACAACAAACCAAAACACTAGTAAAAATATTTTATTATGATTCACCTTGATTCCAAACTAAAATATATTTGTATCCACATCACATAATTGAGCCTAAATGCACCATATTTAACTTGAAATACCCATTCAAAAATCAAAAAATACTTTTCATATCTGATATGACACATCCAACATGGTTTCTAACACATTTCATCCAAACTAACACAAAAACATCATTTATACCTCCTTTAGTTGTCCTATCATGAAAACACCTATCCACACCCACTGGTGTGTTATAAAGACACCCGATCACAATACCTTGACATAGAAATAATTTAGTAATCACTTGAACATGATCATTATAGTTTGTACCAAACCCTGGTGAAACTCCTAGGTTGGGTCCTCAACAAACCAAAGTAATCACTATGGCCCCTCTCAAAGAACTGTCACACCACTAATCCAACACATTTTTAGACCCCATTTAAACCATCTCAAGTATGATTCCAACACACTAACTTTATTCAATAGAACATGGGAATTTATACAAGTAATTCATAAAGTAATTCATTCAAAACCATATCCATTTACTCACCGACATCAAATGATATAACAATCATCCAAAGACTAGTCCCATTATTCTTATAACCCTTATATCATTAGATTCATGGTTCCATATCCCATTCTCTATCCATTACCACATGTAATTAATTTCATGATCATCTTTCTCATACCTGATATTCAACTATGATACATTCACTGTTACTAGTTCCCATCTCATGAAAATGTTATCCTCAACACCTGTAGAAATTCATCTAAATCTAGGGTCTCACCCTCGATGGATTATGGTGTCTCCCCACCATACACTCACCTCATAATTATCCTAGAGTAAAACCTCAATAGTTCTATCAACTCAAGTGTTCCACTCCTCCTAATTGATACTTATATCAGGTTATCAATACCATACCATGATTCACTCAGTTCAATCATGTTGTCAAACACGGTCCAATTTGTATGTATCCTTTACCATGGAGGTGAATTTCCCCTTACATAAAAAACTTCAGCTAATATACCTATAATAATTTTCTCAACAACATTGGTCCTCATATCACACACTTCCACTTACCAATATACAATTTAAATGGGTATCATGCACAACTAACACATACTATTGATCCCATCCAATTATGCAGGCGCACAATCATGAACTACCTAATCACATCATTTGACTTGTGTTCCTAGGATCTATACACCAAACTTGGTTAACCATGTTACATGGTATTTCAACCCACTAAGCTAATAATATCCTAGAAGATCCTAGAAATAAGCATCACATTTCACCCATACTGAAGATAACAACATGTTTAGCCACTATATGGTGGAATACAAAAACCAAAAGCATCAATCCATGATTTCACTATTGTCGCAAGTGTATATTTAAGTCAATGGGGTTAGGTCCCCAAACATTTATTCCATCAAAACCAACCTCAAACCAGAAATACCAATACTCTAGGTGTTACACCTCAAGAATCCCCAAGTAATGACCATGCCTTTAATATATACTCGATGAAACCTCATATTCATCAATCTCCAATCCAAGGAATTTATACATTCCTCTATATTTCTAAGTCACTCTCAATCCTCAACTAGCACCTCTCACAGGTTTCCCTCATACATAACACTAGGAAAGGACTCACTAAAATACTGATTCAAGTCCAAGGGTCTCTAGATATTTCTACCAAGTCCAAAGTTCTAGTCCTGTAAAGGTCAAAAACACATCTGATTCATCTATACATACATATTAAGAAACCATGGAATTATTGTTCCAAATACCACTTTAGGGTCTTATGTATACAAAGGTCAATATACACATGATGATTCATTAGCCTACTGGGGAACTGATTCTCACAAAGAATCCATACACTGGACTTTCCCTTAAGATTAATAATATCATATTTCAATGACATTGTAAAAAAGGATTCATGGCTAGAAACCCACAATTAAATGGTTCAGTTAAGTACTATTTCATTCCATGATATATGGGAAAATATAATATAAGTTATTTATAACACTTTTAAAACTAACCCTATTTATTTTTTGAACCAGCATTATAATTACCATATATAGTTTACCTTTAAGGAATCATATACCTATTTCAACCAACTAGGGTCATTTCACATTTCTTACACTAATGGAATGAATCATCTTTGTCAAGTTTCGTCACACTATAGATCCATATTACCTATATTCAGAAGAAAATAATTATACAAGTTACCTCATCTGAGTAAAACCCCACTAGATACTTATATGATAAGATTCTATATAAGAAATTACTAACACTTTAAACAGTTAAACCTCATTCATCGGTGAAATCAGACACTATAAGTCCTTGATGTCATTTGAATCTTATTTTTTATACATAATGCATGAGACACAAATTGACTTTATGGTCCAATATTCAAATCAGGAAATGGTATATTTACAATAGGCAAAGATCTAAATCTTAAAATAAATCAAGAACCAAAAAAAATAAATTCGAGTCAGTCAAGGTGAGAATAATAACAAGCCTCTGGACTAATATATGACCCATTGGAGGTGATAACTAGAATAATATTAGGCGTTGATTTGATCATAAGGATCATGATTATATTTTTTCCATTATGAGGTCTCATATTTTGAAGGATTCACCAAATTTATTTTATACTAACATTAGAAGTTCTCTTTTGTAGGTGTACAAGATGTTATACAGTGGTTGAGTGGGATATACAAGAGATAGTAGTAGATTCTTAGGTGATGTTTTTTCATTTATGTCCATGATGACTGTACTAGTTAATTTTTTCATCTACAATAATACCATCACCATAGTATACACTTATTTTAAAGATACTAATAGATGATCCACAAGATCATATTCTAGTGACCATGTGATACAATTTTATAGAGGGAGTTAACCTCTATAATGAAACATGATACATGGTATAGAGAAGGAGATGCACTAAATTAGTTTTGATAATATTTTGATTGAGAACTAATGACATAAGATGGTACATTGTTCTAGAGGTTGTATTTTTGTTTTATTTAGTTGGGGGCCATTATTTATTTTTCTCAATTTTTTATCATGAGATTATTATTTAGTTTTTATATATTAATTTGGTTCTTTTTTATGATTCCTATTTTTTATATTTTTATTTTATGATTAATATTAATGGTTTTACCCTATTTGATTGATTTCATTTTTTATTATTAATATAGATGATATTTCACATGATATTTCTGATTTTAGTTAATTGATGGGTAATGAGAAGAACGATGGGTTAGGTGGGACTCTGATAGTGATTATAATTGTTGTAATATAATACTTCTCTAGGGAGATATCTTATGAGATAAAGGTGAATAAGCTATAACTCATTACTATATGAAGGTATAAAATTCATTGGTTATATCAAAGAGGTACCTTTTGAGTTTGATAGCACTGATATGTTTCCTCAGAGTTCTTATGTCATATTCACTATGAAATCATTTAGTTATGATAGTGTTGAAATATTATGAATGGGTTTTGTTTCTAGATGGGTTGAGTGAAACTCACAATAGACTTGACAAGAATCTATTTGATCATTAGAAATTAGTGAGCCAAGGAAAGTGGAGGAATCCAACTCGTTCTTTAGAATATCTACATTTCTATATGTGTGGAATAAGTTTTGATGCACATGGGTATAAATTATGTTTCACTGTATGTTCATCTATTAGCTTAGACTTGAATAGTTGGACTATTATGAGAATTTTCGTAAAGTTTGATGTTATGGTAGGTGTTAATCTAGTTAGTTAGGAATGAGGTCGCTTAATTTTATTTATTTAATTGAACTGCATATATATTATCCAAGGGGATAAATTGTTCCTCTATTATGATGAATTATTTATATATAAACTAACATATTATATAGTTGGATTCATATAATATATATTGAATTACTTTAATATATTAGACTATGAGATTCCACTTTTGGATTCTAATTTTATTTTCACAATGTTTGGTTATGTTATATGTACATATAAGTCCATTTGAATTTTTGTAGATTCAATAATTACCTTTTTCAAGTTTTATTTGAGTAAATAGTCTCCCCATAACATATGCTGCCCTCTAAAGTGATCATTAATATAGATATGTGTGCCTTGGATCACATGGTGACCCAGATCAAGACTGTTTGGGAAAATCATGTTGGGGGTATTACAAAAGATGTAATGGAGAGGGGGGATGCATAACCGATAAGATCATATAAATAATATTAAAATTAAAATATAATTTTATTTTTAAAGTTATGGATTTTTTGGAAATTTTACTACTATAGTAGAGTAGTTTCTTGAGTATGTGGGGGTTAAAAAGGTGTAATTCAAGTAAAATAGATATTTAAAAAATATATAATTCATTTTCAGTTCATTATTTTGATTCTCAAACATCTTAATTTGGTTAATACTTTTTGAATTTATTGTGGAGATTTATTTAATGATTAATAAAAACTCAAGTGTTGGGGGTGTGATTATTCAAAATTTTAATGACTTTTTCCATGTCTTTTTATATTTATTTTAGTTATTATTAACTAAAAATACCCATAAATTATGTATAATTAATTAATTTAATTTTTTATGGTTTGTTTGAGATTTTGAAGTAAATATATTGTTTTATTAATGTTTTGTATACTTATGTTACTATCCAAATACTAGGATATTCATTATAATACTTTTTTAGTTTTAATAAATCCACTTGAAGGTGTAGAAAATCCAGTACAAAAAAATTGGTAGACCATCAAAAAAAATTCTAAAAATGAAAATATTATAAAAAATAGAATATCACCCCAATGATTAGGATATAAAATGCTTATTTGACTCGCAGAATATTTTTTAATATATTTTAGTTTGATGAAAATAATTTCTATATAATTTTGAGGAAAAGTGAGAAATCCACAAGTAATCATGAACCACCTTTAATCAACTATTTAGAAAAATCCAAGTCAATTTATAGTTTATGGTTTTTTTTTTCATTTTTAACTAGTCATAATATATTAATTATCCATGAATCCACTTGAATCAATCATTTAGTTAAAGTGAAGCTACCTGGAAGTTATACAAAAAAATCATTTAGAATATCTAAATCTTACAATAATAATAAGGAACAATTGACCATGAAAAAGTTCATAATATACCATAAAAATCCTTGGAATTGACCATATAGTGTTAGAAAATAAATTTCAATAATAAGTTTGACTCTCTTTTTTAATGGAGAGAGGTATTCATCTTAGATAAATTATTTACATAGAGAATTGGAGTGGAGTGGATTTCATATGATTTACTATATTTATCCCAATAATAAGGAGTGGTGGAGATGAATCAGGAGTAATAAATTCATGTTTGATTTGTTAAAGGAGGTACACTCCTAGTTCAAGGGGAGTGATGTCACCAATGGGAAATAAAAGGATGATTAAATCACAACATCATCATTGAACAAATTTCTTATAAAAAAAATATAGTTTAAGTGAAGATGTTTCTTGGGTATGGTATGACTAATCACTATATTTATAATTCATATATATATTATATAGAATGTGGACAGTGCAATAAATTAGAAAAACATGTATTGTTGAATGGGGGATAAAAATTATTTTTCTACGCATCTATGTCAGTTATTCTTAATCAAGAAGTAAGAATTTGGGATGTAATATTTTAATAGGTGTAGCAAAGGATATATTATTTCTATAATTTGATTTTTATTCCACTATTATGTGATATTTTATATAAGGAATGTACCATATAAATTATTAATACTAATTTCCTATTAAGTAAATGGATAAAAAATTAAGGTGGTCATTCATATTTTCAATAAGAAGAAAATAATGATTGATAATGGAAATGATTTTAAAAATTCAATGGACAAAAGTGTAAGTATTTTAGTACAACTAAAAAGAAGTGAAGTTTATGATTCTCAAGTAAAAAATATAACGTAATCAAAAAATAAAAGTGAGAAAAAATACTCATCGATAAGGAAATAAAATAGATTGTTTAAATATACACATCATGGTCCAACTACTCTGTTTAAACCGATTTAATTTTCATCTAGTAATAGAGCATAACAAGATTATGGGATATCTTTTTTCTCCCTATTACATACATGTTATATCATTAAAATTACATAATATTAGTGTATTAATAATGAAAAATATTTCTTTATAATCAATTAACAACTTAGAATCCACATAGTGAGCTCAAAAATCATGGTAAAGTGTTCAGGCAAGTAAGGCTCATATTTTTTAGATACTTTTTTCTAATTTTGAAATTTTAATTTTATAATGGTTGGATGCAATATGTTTAATTGTATTTTTGGATTGTATAGTTCTCAAACAATTACAAATTAGTTTATTTTTAAAAAAAAATAATTAATGAGGAGTCTTGAGAATTATTTTAGAAGCCTCTTATAGTGACATAGAAGTTGTTGAAGTAATGAGGAATGAATTTAAAGGGTAAAATACATTCAACATAAAGATATATGGATACAAAATTGTAATTATATACTTTAAAGAAGAATAAAAAATAGATATTAGAGTTTGGAATTTCAATATACTAAAGAAGAATTATTATTCACTCATTTCTATTTTTTTATTGGTTTAAACAAGATTGGGAAATTTCTAATATGTGGATTTTTGGGATATATTTAGATTTAAATATTTAAGTTAATCTATTACTAGATTTTATGTAATTATTCTCTCTATTTCTTAATTACTTTATTGCTTTATTACCAGTCATTAATCCTTGGGTGTGAAAAATAAACTGGTGGGAAAAGTTTGGTACATAAACTAGTGATATGGACTCTATAATATTATGGATATAGGTTAATAAGGTTTTAGTGGTGATATTTAAATTATATATTAATATATTTTACCACTACTCTTGAGGTGTACACAGAAACCCTATAAAGACATGTGGTCTTAATAGTAAGTTCTTAACTGAATTGATAGAGAAATTGGGAAATAAATTTATGTTTCTAATTACATATCCTAAAATAAATTAATTTTCTATATGAAATATATGCTACTACTTGAAACTACAACTCTCAATCATCTATATTTTAAAAATATATTCCTATTTTTCTCTTTCTCAATTTAACTCATGCATTTTTTAGTTAATTAAAATACCAAAAAATATATATTATTATAGTACATGACTGTATCACATAACCCATATTTTTTAAAATCTTTTTTAAATTAGTGGTTTAGTGAATTAAACAATTATACACCTATATATGATGACCTATCACTCACCATTAACATGCTACAAAAAACCCTATAAACTTGAAAGGTATAGTATATATTCATAAGAACTCATAAATAATTTAAGACACTTTTGAATATATCGATTTCTCAACATGTGTGTTCAAGGATTATTTTGAATGGGGACACTTTGGTAATTGGCTATGTGTTGGGTTTATCTTTTTTTTTCTTGTATTTAACTTGTATAACATGAAAAATATTATGTTTATTAATTAATTATTTTATATTTATTTTATAATTTTAATTTTTATTCTATGTTTATTGTTATTTATAATATTGAGATTGTGTAAAACAAATGATAAAGTATAATTTTTCTATTGGTGTTAGTTTTATGTTTGTATAAATATCTCATGATAAATTTATGATAAATTAATCATGATAAAAAATAATCTATTTATAGGGTAAATTCCTCCAAATTCACGTATTAACCCTTTGTTTTTTTCACTAGACTCATGTAATTAAGGTGTGATTCTTGAATCTATGTGAAAATAGAATTTTTAAATTAAGAGTGTTATTTCCCTTATCGGTTACAATTGAAAACAATGAGTTAAAATATAACACCATTAGTTATATTAAAAATCCATAAAAATATATCAAAGACCCAAATTCAGACCTAAAATCCATAAATCAAATTTATTAATGTCATAAGGGAGTTATCTAATAAAATTATTCTTATAAAAAATATTAAGGATAAAGGAACTCAATTATTTATTCATAAATTTCATATGTCTGTTAATGAATGATGAAGAACACAAACCAAGATTTTGGATTCATTACTAATTTGAATCTCAACAAGTTTTAGAAAAAACTTACCTAAACTTTAGAGTGTTTACTCATGTTTTTATTCAATTAAATAATCACCCATTGATTTTTAATTTTCTTGAATACTAAATTTGATCTAGAATTTATAGATTTCAATATCAACTGATTACACATTATTTTGACCAATATAATCTTATTTAATGTAATAAATTGATCATTGATTCAAAAATAAATAAAATATAGACAATTTTTAATAAATTTATAAAGAATGATTTTAGATAATTATATGAATACACTCAAGATTTATAAAGTAATTATTAAATCACAATGAATAATTTTATGAGACTTACCTACTTCAAAAAATCATTTCGGTATCATACACTTTTTTTTAAAAGGAAAATATTACATGTAATAATTATTGTGTCAATATCATAAAGGTATATATGGATAAATAAGTATTAATGATTAAATTTCTTATTTGTATGTTTTTTCTTCTACTCTATTGACCTACATAAGTGTCTAAAATGGTGGCTCTTATAATGAAACAAAATTCATATAACATTAGAAATGAAAATTTTTAAAATCAATGATCTGATGAACTTTCAAATTTTAGGTCCTCTAATAATTCAAATAACTATTTTTCTCTCAAGGAAAAAATAACCCAAATCTCCATGTAATTTAATAAATTCTATTGAATAGTTATAAAAATAGAACCAATCATTAAACAGAGGTAATGAGCGGTTCTTGGTTCACTGGTTCAATCAATGGATTGGTAATTGATCGGGCCAAACTATTTTTATTAAAATATAAAAATATAAAAATATATAATGTCCATAATATATGTATGGACATTAAAAAAATGAATTAACCATTAAAATTTCATTATTTTCTTGTAAAATTTAAATAAATATATCTATATATATTGAAAATTTATTCATTGGATCATATATTCAAGCCAATTATAACTTGTTCTAGTTAGTTATGGATGATCCAAATGCAAGACTAGTCAGCTAGGGGAAATCAGACCGCTCACCCATCCAATTCAACAGTTCATCAGTTAGGTCATCCAATCTATTTTCATTCTAATAATTATGCTCTAAACCAAGGATTTTAGGGGTTTATTAATTATAACTCTTAATATTTTCAGTATGTCTATAATTAGAATCATTTACAGTAATTGGGACTTATTCTTTGTTGGGTTCTTAAAAAACATTGGAATACTTCAAAAAAATTTACCAATAGTTTTAAATGTCAAATTAAAAAGTGTTAAAAGAATTATCTGTTATGTAATTGTATAAAAAAAATATGATTATAAATAACTATAATTGTAAATACTAGGTTTTTTTCTTCTAAAATATTTTAATATTATTTTTTCATGTCAAGATAAAACATTATAACTCAAAAATAATTTAAATTTTAGTGTTATAGTTTTATAACTATGTTTTATATTATTTATAATTCTAGATAACAAATTTATACGTAACTCATAAATAATGCACAATTTTTATCATTGAACGTTTAAACTTTTTCAATAATTAAAACATCCTTTCAAATATTTACAAACAAATTTTATTTATTTTTATTTAAAAATTAAAATATAAAATTCCATTAGATAAAAAATACACTAAATTGAATCTTTTTAATTGATATGAGTGATTCAAATTACCAATATAATAAAATAATAAATTATTAATGAAAATTTATGTAACCACTAATTTCTTATTTGTTCTTCAAATTAATAACTAATCTAGAATAAAATTTTCAAATAATCAATAAAAAATTAACAATGTGATATAATAATGTTTTTAACATTTTAATAAAAAAATAGATTAATTAACTCAAATATAAATAATTATAAAATATTCAAAATTATTTTAAATATAATTTGTAGAGGAAAATATATAATTGTGTGATGTATTAATGATATTTATCAAAAATTAATGATCATGAATCCATACATACATTAAATGACTCTAAAAATTAAACATAAATAATAAATAAAAATAACGAAGACTTTATTATACACTTTTTTCATCAATAGAATGAATATGTTCCTTGATCATTAATTTCATATCCAAAAAAATATAATTAACCATAAATTGACCCAAAAAATGTAAATGGGTGAAGTTTTTAATGTGATCTTCATCATAACTACCAAAAAAGATGTTTAGTAAACAAATTAAGAGAAAGAAAATTAAAATAGATAATTTTTTAATTACTTAACCCTAAAGTCAAAAAAAAGTTTCAAAAAATTATGAATAATAAAATAAATTAATTTAAACATAAATATTTTGTATAATACTTAAGAAAAATGTTACATAAATATGAAAACAAATATACTTACAATATTAGTTTCTTTGATATAGAGATAGAGAAAAAGGTTTGTTAGGATTCAATCCCACCAAGAGTCCTCCTAAGTTATTAAAGAGATCAAGAGTTACCCCTAAATTTCACGTCTAATAGGTAATAAGGTGGCATCTAGTTCCAATGTTATAAAAATAAATTTATGTGTAACATTACCCTTTTTATTTAAAAACCTCGCCAAAAACCAACAATAATTTCCAACATTACAACATAATAATATGGAGACTAATAATGCATGATATTTTTGGAAATGTATTTTATCAACAATACTCAATAAATTAGATTGATTTTGATTCCCACAAAAACCCTTGTTTTTTTTACCAATTATATTACTTTAAGTTAATTTCTAAAAATTAATATTATTTTTAATATTTATTATGGAATTATTTTCAAGTTATTAATCCTCAAGGAATATTCATTAAGGTGTTTGGAATCAATTCTAGTGTATTTTGGAAACATTTTTCATACCCTACATTGGTAAGTGTAGTGTAAGGAATGAACTCTATGTTCATAACAGCACATATAGATCATATACCCTGCATTGGTAAGAATTGTATAAGGAATGAACCCTATGTTTAGAACTACGCATATGAATCATATGCCCTACATTGTCAAAAAGTATGGTTTATCAACCCTACGTAAGTATAGAACCTTATGTTTGTGAGAAATAAAAGTATGGTTTAGGAACCCTACGTAGGTAAATGACCATGTGTTTGAGGAAACAAACATATGGATCATCAACCCTACTTTTACAATTAACCCTACAAAGTCAACCCTACATTTGGTATTTTTTCACTTTATAAAGGGACCCTACATTTGACTATTCAACGGTGGAATCTGGAGTTTGTGATATTTTTCTAGATTCATACAATTTTCTTAATAGGATTAAATATTATTTCAAAGATACTTTACGAATGATTAAAAGTTTCATTGTGATTGATTCAAAGAACCGTATTCAATAGAGAAAATCACTCTTGTTATTAACTGAAGTTACGACTCTCATGTTCAATTTAAATTTCTATATCTGTGATCTATGAGGCAATTTTCTTAGATCTTCTCAACCAAGAGAAATCTATATATATGGATAAAGTTTTTTCAAAATATATGTGTGATATATGAATATATCAAACTATATACTTATAAATATATTTTGAATCTAGAACTATTACAATGATCAATCATCCCTGTTGTTTTATGAAAGAGGCTACATTTGGATATATGCATTTTCAACCTCATACAGTTGTGAAACTACTGTTTGTTTATTTCTAATTTTATTGAAGATAATTTTCAACCAAGATCTCTTCAAAGTTATCATTTCTTGAATACATTCATTATTGAAGAAGAATAAGAAGAATATCAATATACTATTAGTTTTTGTTGTATATATGAAGTAAAACTTAAACCATCAACAAATCATACTCTTTTAATTTATTGGAGTTTAAACTACTCAGACTCAGTCATGGTAGAGTATCAACTTCTCAATCTAAGTTGTGGATTTTTCAGTTCCCTATAAAAAACCATAAGGCTCTATTTGGCCTTGTTGTAAAGGTGTTAACTCCCTTCACTCAGTTTTGGATTTGAGTTTCTTGTGATAAGAGGATATTTTCTATTGAAATTCACCAAAATTGTAGAGAGAGAATTGTTAGAGTGTACTAGGGGATCTTTGTTCCCTAAACCACTATAAAATTGATGTATTCATTGCTTTTATTCATCGGCTGCTCATATTTCATACAGAATAAAATCGTGCATATTTTCATAAATCGTAAACAGAGTCAAAATCTTGAATCTATCGATATTATAAAAAAGATACAATCCTCTCCCCCCCTCTTGTGTTATATTTTTATTAGTCTAACCTAACCTTTGGTATCATATGTGATATTTTGTTAAAAAAACTATATCAAGCTTAAAATAATAAGGTCTATACAAAAAATATGTCAATGTTTTTTCAAAAAGAAGTAATGTCTATGATTCGAGCATCATATTTTCATGGTGACAACTATGGATGTTGGATGTCATGAATGATTGTCTACTTGAAGAATCTGGGATTAAAAGTTTATTCAAAGATCGTTATTCCTTATAAAATTCCTAAGAAATCAAAGACATGGAAAGTTTAAACAGAAGTTGAATGTGACATCAACTAAAAATAAATTACTATTATCTTCTATAGACTCAAACCTGATGAATTCCATCAAGTTTCACAATTCCCTAAAACTAATGAGATGTGGAAAAAAATAGTTATCACATATGAAGGAGCAGATAACATCATAAAGATGATATATTCAATTGAAAAACTAAAGTTTGACACCTTCAGAATGTTTGATGGTCAATCCATCACACAAATGAATGGATGGTCAATAGAGATTGTTAACAATATTACTTCCTTGGGAGATATCATCACTCAGTTAGATCAAGCATTGAAAGTACTTAGAGTACTTTCCTATAAATGGAATAGAATATGTGAAGGTATTAAATAGTCATCACCTATAAAGAATTTGACTATGAAGGAACTAATTGGGAAATTGATGATGTAAAAATCATAAATACAAGATGAAGCTGAAGAACACAAGATAGTGAAAAGATAAAATATTGTCCTTAAGGTGACATCTCAAAATCATGAAATAAAATCAAAACAATAAGTCAAAAAAAACTCATATTCCTCAGACTCTGAAATGGAACTCACTCAGCTATCCCAAAAGAAAAGAAAATTATACAATAAGAGAATATGATTCAAAAAAACCTTTAAAAGGATGAAATAAACCAAGATAATTAAGATGTTATGAATGAAGAAATTTGGGTCACATCAGACCTGATTTCCCCTAAATGAAATATGAAAGGAGGATAGAAAATAAATTTCAAAAGAATGTTGATTATGAGAATAAAGGAAAAAGAGCCATTAAAGATATATGGAGTGTATTTGAAGACTCCAATAGCTCATAAAAATCTAATTTAGAAAAAGAGAAACAAAATATGAAATAAAATATGTTCTTTATGGTTGAGGAAGAAAATATAAAAACCTAATAGTCTTATGATTTTGATACTGATAGTTTCTAAAATAGTAAATTGGTTACTTACTATTCAATCCTATAAAAAAAATATGATTCATTATTAAAATATAATAAGTTATTAAAAATATTTATAATATTTTTCGAGGTTATAAAGATACAATGTTAAAACAAAATCAAAATTAAATTAAAAAATTCAATTCATCTCCATCAAGCTATATTGATCATCAAAATAGATTAAAGAGTTAAAAGATGAATTTGAATCTTATAAAAGTTTTGAAATTAATTTAACTAAAGGAGAAAAAATTATTAATGATATTCTTTGAAATAATGTTATTAAAATAGAAAATTTTGGAATATGATGCAGGGTGGAAAAAAATTATAAAAAAATTATTTTGCGCCAAATTTAAAAAATGATAATTGATATTATTATGGAATAAAAGGTCATTACACTAATAACTATTATTTTAGAAATCATAAAATTAGTGGTATTAAAAATCCATTTAATTCTAAAAATATTTTTGAAATAGATAATACAAATTTTGGAAAAATAAGTTATATGTGGATTCCGAGATCTTTTCTTGCTAAGACAGTTCGACCCTAGAAAATATGGGTACCAAACAAACATATGATTAATTTTTTTTACAAGAGAAATACCGCATGAAAAAAAATGTTATATGGTATATGGATAGTGACTTCTCCAAACACATGAGTGGAAGCTCTACAAATTTCCATACACTGACTCAAATAGATGGAGGTCATATAACTTTTTGTGATAAAGAAAAAGGAACTATTATTGGGGTTGGAACTATTGGATATCCAAAATCAATATCAATAAACAAAGTACTATATGTTCAAGAGATAAATCAAAACTTGATAAGTATTTCTCAACTTTGTGAAGATGGATTTTATGTTTATTTCTCTAACAATTCATGTTATGTTTTCAAAGATAAACTGCTTAAATTTATAGAACCAACAATAGACAATTTTTATACCTTGGATCTAAATTCCTTATGTAAATAGAAAGTGAATTTCTTAACTGCCAAGACAAATGAGTCATGGATCTCGCATAGAATAATTGGTCATTGAAATTTATATGCTTTAAATAATTTATCTAAAAAACAATTAGTTTCCCACTTACCTATTATTAAATTTTAAAATGATAGATTTCGTGATGCATGCCAAACTATCGAACAACATAAATCATCTCTAAAGTCTATTAACAAATTTCTAAATAAAAACCATTATAATGTATCCATATGGATTTGTTTATACCATCTAGGGTAGAATGTTTGGCAGGTAAATTATATATCTATGTTTTAGATGATAATTTTTTAAGATTTAGTTGGGTTTATTTTCTAAAACTCAAAAGTGAAGAATTCACTATTTTTAAAATATTCTTTAAAATTGTTCAAAATAAAAAAAATTAAACAATTTCATTGAGAATTTATCACGGTAGAGAATTTGAGAATAAAGAGTTCAATTCCTTTTACTCAAATTTATGTACTAAACACACCTTCTCTTTACCAGTAACATCTTAACAAAATGGAATTATTGAAAGAAGAAACAAAACTATTAAAGAATTGGCACAGACTATGCTGAATGAATACAGACTTCCAACATATTTATGTGATGAATATGTAAGCATATCTTTCTATATCATGAATAAAGTTTTAATAAGACCAATAATTAAAAAGAAACCTCATGGTAATTAGAATAAAATAAATCCTAAAGTAAAAAACTTTAAATTATTTGGATGTAATGTTTATATCTTGAATACTAAGGATAAACTTGGTAAATTTGATTCAAAATATGATGAAGGAATATTTTTAGGATATTATACTACTTCTAAATCCTATAGGGTATTTAATAAAAAGTCATGAATTGTTGAAGAGTCATTTCAAGTGAAGTTTCATGAAACTAACCATTTCATTAAAGAGAAAGATCAAATAGATGAAATTACCGACTCGTTTGACATTAGGAGACTCAAATAACCAAAACCTGATTTTGAAAATGATATAAACGAAATTTAGTTCAGTTTAGAAGAACATGAAACTGAAGAACCTTAAAATATCTTACCAAGATATTCTAGAACCTTAAATTAATATCCCTTGGAAAATGTTATAGGAAATATATATATTGAAGTTAGGGCTATAAGAAATGTAATAAACTGGGTTGATTTTTCTACCTTTTTGTCTTCTCTAGAACATAAGTCTATTGAATAATCATTATAATATGAGAGTTAGATGTTATCCATAAAATAATAACTAAACCAATTTAGCTAAAGGATATAATTAAAAAGAAGGAATAGATTATGATGAAACCATTTCACCTGTAGCTATATTACAATCCTTTGGAATCCTTTTAGATTATGAATATCATATGAATTTTAAATTATATCACATGGATGTTAAATCTACATTTTTAAATGGATATTTAATGGAGGACGATTATATTAGACAACACTTAAGTTTTGAAAACTGTCAAAAACCTAATTTTGTTTTCAAAAATACAAAAGAACTTTATGGCCTTAAATAAGAACCTAGAGCTTGGTAGGAAATATTAATTTCTTTTTTATAGAAAAAGAATTTTTTTTATGGGATTAGTATATCCTACTATTTTGTTTAAAAATATTTGTTCTAATTTTTTATTAGTACTGATTTATATTGATGATGTAATTTTTTATTCAACAAATAAAAATATTTTTAATGATTTTTCAAATCTAATGAAAAGGAATCTGAAATGAGTATGCTGGGATAATTGAATTTATTTTCTGGATTTTAGATCTATCAAAAAGATTATGGAAATGTTTCAAATCAATGTAAATATATTATCGATTTATTGAAATAAATTTTAATTGAAAACAGTAAGACCTATACAACTCTCATTTGTACCAATATAAAATAGGATTTTGATGAAGCTGGAAAACCATTTGACAACAAGTTATATAGAGGTATGATTGGTAGTTTACTGTATCCTAATACTAGAAGACTAGATATAATGTTTTCTTTATATCTTTTTTATATTTCTTTAAAATCCCAAATAATCTCATCATACTGTTGTTAAAATAATTTTTAGATATTTAAAGGAATAATTTTTTGATCTCTTCTTTACCCAAAATCGTCTGATTTTAATTTAATTACATACTCATATGATGATTTTTAAAGATGTATATTTTATAGAAAAATCACCTCAGGTGCCTATCATTTTTTTTGAAAAATATTTAATATCATTGTCAAATAACAAACAACACTCAGTTTCTCTATCAACAGCTAAGGGTTTGTATGTGCAAGTGTTGTGGATGAAACATACTCCGCTGGATTTTAGACTAAATTTAAATAACATTCTTATTTTATGTGATAATACTAGTGCTATTAATATTTCAAAAAATGTTATAAGTCACTATATCACTAATTATATTGATATAATACATCACTTTATAAGAGATCATATCCTTAAAAAATATATATCTTTATAATTTTTAAATACTAAATATCAATTAGCTAATATTTTTACTAAACCACTTCGCATTGAAGTTTTTAATTTAATTATTGGGGAGTTAGAAATATTTAATTTTAAATAAATGTTTATCAATGCTTATAAATTAATTTTGATAATTTCTCAGGTAATTATTTTATTTTATATAATTTTTATTCATTTATTTTTTGTTTAAATAAAATTTATGGATATCAATTTTCTTTTTAAATATATTGTTTTCAAAAATTAAATATTTAATTAATACCCTACATAATTGGCATGAGAATCCAGACCACATAATAAAAATTTCAGAAAAACTCTTCATCATTTCTTACCTTTTTATTTAAAAACTCTCATCTACCTAATACCTTTTCTTTCATTCAAACCCTAGAATCCAAAAACCTTGAACCATAAAATTTTCATAAATATTGAAGACAAATCAAAAAATGAAGGAAAAGAAAGTGATACAAAGAATCATTGTGTCCCCTTAAAAAATATTCTTCAAGGAAGGTTCATTGATTTTGAATGGATATATCAAATGAACCTTCTTCTCAATAAATCTCTTGCATTTCAAGGTTTGGAATTTTTTTTAATGAAGAAAATGTAGAAATTATTTTTGAGTTACAACTAAAGAAATTTTACAAGGATATTCAGTTTATTTTTAAGGAAATAGAGGATATAACATCTTTATGAATGGATGATAATGAGTTTTCAATATCGTTAGTATAAATCACTCATATTTTAAAATTACCTCATGAAGGAGTTTTTCATTTTGATCTTAGATCTATTGGAAATTAAGACCATAATTCATAAGATATCCTGTCATTTCCTTTTAGTTCCAACAATATAAGGAAAATTTTTGTAAAGGATATTGAGGTTGAATAGATAGTACTATCCAGGTTTATTCAAACATTCGTACTTCTAAGGGTTTCTGAGATGGAAAAGATCTTGTACCAAGACATGTATATTATTTTTTTTATCAGTGGGATTAAGTTAAATTTTCCTATATATATGACAAGATATCTGAATAACTATTTTTATTTAGTGTAAAAGATAATTTTTTATCTATAAGGAAGGATAATTACTCAAATTCTTTACAGAAAAAATATTATTCTTCAAGTGTATGTTAGTACTATATGTCACCACAATAATGTTTTGAATGCTGGTAATCTAAGAAAATTTAGTTTCTTATGGATTATAGTTAAAGGTAAATTGTTGCATGTTGGTGTGGATGAACAACAAGAATAAGTGTGTTTTTCTTAGGGGGGCAAATAAATCTCAAATATAAAGGATCAATTATTTCAAGAAATGAAGAAGCTAGAGAATCCTGTATAGAAGGTGTAACTCAACCTATAAAAAGGAAAATTCTTCGGGATACTACATATCAGAATGAAGAATCCTCGGAGGAAGAATCTCTTGAGGAACATGTCAAAAGGCCAAGAATCGGAGAAGAACCCCAGATCAAGGATCTATAGGTAGAATCATCTAGACCTAGAGATATATCTCTATTAATGACTTTAGGAAAAAAAATAAACCTGAGGAACGACAGGAAGAAAGTAGCTTCAAGAACAGCACGTTGCACAACAATTAGATCAAAAAAGTGAAAATTCTCAAAAAATTAGAGAATGTTTATAAATCAGTAACTAAAAATACTGAAATTGTTGAGCTTCAATCTATATCTACTTTTTAGAAATCAATGTAAAAATAGATTCTATTTCTGGTGAAAGGGTAGAAGTCCTCAATAGTATTTCTTTTTCAAATTAAAAGGCTTTATTTAGGTCTTTTGATGTTTTAGAAGAAGCTCATCGGTCCAAAAACCCAGATGAAGGATCATCTGATTATCTATTGAATATAATATAATATCTTGTAAGTAAGTTTAACAAGGTAAAGGAGGAGAACTCTAGTCTTCATTAATAACTAAAATCTATAAGTAAATATTTTGATGAATAAAATCAACTATTCCAAGGATGGAATTATAGTCTATCCGGAATCAGTATCATGATTTTAGAGAAAATTTTGTGTTAGAAAGAGATTTTGATTCATTCAAGAGAGATTTTTTGGATAAATTTGGAAAATTTAAATCAGAATCTATTTCTAAAACAGATTTTGTAAATTTGAAATGGTATTTGGTAAGTCAGTTTTAATCAATAAAGGGAAGTATCAATTAGTCTAGAGATTTTACTTCTGTACCTCCAACATCAACATATCTGATCAGAATATTTCAAGAAATATCATCAGTAATGGATGATATGAATAAAATAATTCAATATAAAAAAATCAAGATATTTTACCCATATTGTTTAAACCTTTTCCTTAATCCAAAACCACTCATGTATTTTTATAGTTTTTATAAAAAACTCACAATGTTTTTTGATATTTTGTGCTTAATTTATATATTTTATTATATATTTATCTAAAATTCTAGAACCTATGTCTTATTTTTCTCCTCGGTATGATATAACATTCATTTATTGTTCTGTGAAAAATTAAATGTGTTATAATTCATTTTCATATAATTTCTTTTTGATATCACAAAAGGGGGATTAAATTTTTTAAACACAACATTATTAATTGAGTATCTATATCTTATTTCATAAAAATAATATTGGTAAATAAAATAAATTATTTGTAAAATTAAATATCATAACATCACTTTTTTTAAAAAAATAATTTTATTAGTGTTTTTAAATTGCTAAATTTTATGTAAATTATTTTATGGTTTTCTGATCATAAATAATGGTGATATTTTTGGGCATGTATTTTATCAATAATACTCTATAAATCTGATTGATTTTGATGCTCACAAATACCCTTGTTTGTTTTACTAAAAATATTAATTTAAGTGAATTTAATAAAATTAATATTCATTGAAATATTTATTCTATAATTATTTTCATGTTATTAATCCTTAAGTAATATTCATTAACGTGTTCAAAATGAATTTTAGTGTATTCTAGAAACATTGTTCACACCCTACGTTGGTAAGCGTAGCGTAAGGAATGAACCCTATGTTTAGAACAGAACGTAGAGATCATATACCCTACATTGGTAAGCATAACATAGTGAATTAAACCTATATTCACAATAGCATGTATGGATCATATACCCTATATTGTCAGAAAGTATGGTTTATCAACCCTGCATAAGTATGAAACCTTATGTTTATGAGAAAGAAAAATACAGTTAAGAAACTCTACCTAAGTAAATTACCATACAACTGAGGAAAAACATATGTAAGATCAAATTTACTTTTATGAGAAACTCTACATTGTCAACCCTATGTTTGGTATTTTTTTCTCTTTCTGAAGAAACCCTACATTTGACTATTCAATGGCAGAATTTTGAATTCAATTTTCTTAGGTCTTCTCAACCAAGAGAAAGCTATATATATGGATAAAGTATTTTTTAAATATGTGTGTGATGTAAAAATATATACAATTATATACTTGTGAATATATTTTGAATACAAAACTGATGAAAAGATCAATCTTCCCTGTTGTTTTCTAAAAGAGGCTACACTTTAGAGATATAAATTTTTAGCCTCATACTGCTATGAAACAGCTTCTTGTTTTTTACTAATTTTATTGAAGATCATTTTCAACCAAGATCTCTTCAGAGTTATTATTTCTTAAATACATTTATTTATGAATAAGAAGATCCATATACTATCAGTTATTTTTGCTGCTATGAAGTGAAACCCAGACCATCAAAAAATAAAACTCTTTTGATTTATTACAGTTTAGACTACTCAAACTCATTTGTGGTAGATTATCATCTTCTTGGTCTAAGTTGTGGATTTTTTAGTTCCCTATAAAATAACCAGATGGCTCTGTTTAGCCTTTTTGTAAAAGTTTCAACCTCTTTCACTCAGCTGTGGATTTGAAGGTCTTTTGATAAGAGAGCCTTTTCTAGTGAAATTCACCAAGCTTATAGAGAGCGCATTAGTGGAGTGGAATATCAGATATTTGTGCCCCAAACCACTATAAAATTGATGTGCTCATTCTTTCTCTTTGTCTACCACTCATATTTTATACATAATAAAATTATTCATATCTGTATAAATTGAAAATATATTCAAAATCCAAAATCTATCGAGATTATATAAAATAAACAATTCACCCCCCCCCTCTTGTGTTATATTTTAATTTTTTTTCCTAAAAAATATGTTATAAAAATAGCACAAGATAAATAAAGAAAGAAAATAAATTAAATCTAGGATAAAAAATTCTAACAAACTCGATATAAAATTTAACAAGAAATGTATACTCATATAAAATTATCTCACCATTTTGTTCTCTAAATTAATAAGTCCTAGAAACAAACCTAACATAGATTTCTCCCTTAAATCAATATTTTTTACCAAATATCTATTTATTCATTTTATTAAATGAATTGTTTTATATATTAATTATTTTAAAAACATAATATAATACATTATTTACTTGAGTTAACATGAATATTGTTTTTAACTTGTGTGTGTATATTTCACATATGAATAACCATATTCCCGATAATAAAATTCCAAAACTTATACTTTGTGAATATCATGAAATCATCTAAACTTATTCAACAAAAAGAATAAGTTGGATTTTTTTTATTTTCTATAAAGTGACAGTTGTACCTGATTTCCATAGAGTTTACCTTTGGAAGTTTGTTATCCCTAAAAAATGTACATAATATTCCAAGACATCTAGGAATATATTTTGACTCATACTGAAGTGATAACTTTTGGGAGTTTTTTACTATCTCAGTGACATGAATTATTTTTATTTTTTATTATCATGTTGATCTTAGATCTTCTATTTATGTGAGGTTTATTATAAAAGAACTAAATTTACCATTGTAATCATTTACTTCTAAATAGAATTTGATAGAAGATTTTTGTGGATAATAACTACTTATTTTAAACTTCTTTTTTGAATAAGTCTTGGGGATAAATACTTGGTTGTTTTTAATGGTATAATCACATAGTATCTTTGAGGAATTATCTTGTTACTACCAACATATATCAAAGAAGTCTAGCGATATGACTTGTTCTTCCTTTCATTTAGATCGAAAAAATTTAATGGTTTTAAAAATTGTATACTTTTAATCTAGGTTTTTGTCATCATATGACTATATATTAAAAGTGAAAAGTTCCAATTATTAAAAATATTATTTCCTTTAATAATATCTTTTAAGTAGTATATATAAATTAATAAATAACTCTAATGCATTATTATATTTAGTGTTGTTTTGTCAACTTTACTATATTCAGTTAAGTTCCAATTTTTGAAAAAGTTTTATTTTCACTAATTTTATTAGATGTTGTTACTTTGATTGTTTTAGAACTTATAACTTCCATACTACTCATGTTTACTAGAGTGGAACAAATTTTTGGTTTTATAAAAACTTCAATTCATTAACTCTTGAACTTACCTTATTGAAATAATATTTGGTAGCATATTTAGCCTCTATGTTTTTTCATTATACTAATGTACATGTGGATAAGAATATTTTATATGGAAGGGTCTCTTCTAGTTGGTTATTTAGAAAATCTAAATCCTATTTGAAACTAGTTTTTAAAGCTATTAATTTTGAGTATCATCATGATTGTATGAAATCTTAAGTTATTAATACAAAATTTTATAGCTATCTTATATAAATAAGAGATTAAATTATTTCAAATAAGTTGTTTTTGAACTTTACTCATTATAAGAAATATGAGTTTTAATTAAATTTTAATTTCTGCAATAGAAACTTATATTATTTATAATTAAATATATACAATCAATTTTATTTTTATGGAACGTATAATAAAAATTTGGAAGAAATTGGAAGTTACACATTTTAAAACATTAAAATCTTTATAAACTAAGATATCTATGCTACGATATCACTATAAAACATTTAATTTTCCTACCAGGAGATTAAACTACATAGAGGACCTAGATATTTATGAAAATCATAAAAAACATTTATTCACTTGGTGAGAAGGATATTAAAGATGGTATGTTCTTTGAGAAAATTATTTGCATACTTTTAAAATAGTGGTAATCGAAGAGAACACTGATTTATGACATGAAAAATTTAATAAATTTAAGTCTTAAGGATATGATAATAACTTTAATGAAATATGAGAAATAGTTGAAGGATTATGTAGATAAATTGAAACAAAATAATGGATTTACTTTTTCTACTATAACTTATTGAGATAATAATGCAGCTAAATAGTCTACTTTAAATTGTTGTTCTAACAATAATTTAAATGATAGTAATATGGAGATTTATGATGGTGAGTTTGATCATTTTTTTAAATATATGAGTAGAATGTTTAAGAATAATTTCTAAAATGATAATCATAAGGATATGAAATTTAGTATGAGAGATCCATAAGAAGGGAAGATAAGAAATATTGTTCCATTTTTATTTTTTATGAATGTAAGAATCCTAATAATATCAATCCATACATTTCAATATTTAAATAGAAATTTAAGGATTACAACAAATACTCTAAACATAAATGGAAGAAATTTTTGAATGTTATAGGCACTAATAGAGTGAGTGAAGATCTATCTTATGACATTATTTCCTCAAAAAGTGATGACATCTAGAAGATAACTATAGTGTATGCTAATTTTACTTATAATGATACTTGTTTCATGTATAAGGTGACAATATAATATCTAATTAATATCTATCTATATTATAAATTTCCTTATTCTTATTATTTAGATAATGTGGATGAATTTTCTCCATCAAAGGATTAATTTGAGGAATATGATAATAAACTATCATTAAAATTTAAGAAGTTGTTAAAGAAACATTATAAATATAAGTAATATCATCTTAAGGTAATGAGAGTATTTTTAATCCTAATTATGAAATGAAATCCAAATCAATTTCAATTTAATTAACTAAATATTGGAATGAGGTCATTATAATTAGTCTAAAATTGATAGTATTAAGAATATTCTTTCAAATTTTACTTCTAAACGGAATAATATTTACAATCTTCTTGACTTAATAAAACCACCCTAGGGTCAATCAGGAATCGGTCATTTTTATTCTGATAAGTTGCATTTTCATTCTTACTATTATATTTTGAAAAGTGAACCATTTATAGTAAATATAATAGGGTAGGACATTATATGAAAAAATATTCCTTGAATAGGGTTAAATCATTCAAAACTTATAATGATATTATTTTTTAAGAACTATTAGGTGATTAACATCATCGAGTTGGGAAGATGGGGGTTTTGATGGTTTTATTTGATAACATTTATGGACCCAAGAAGGTTTGGGTACCAAATACTTAATTTTTTTTAGAAAGGATATCTTAGTATGGGTAGTAAAAACAATTGGTCAACAATCATGTCAGATTATGTTTCATTAGTTATGTAATGTTAAATTAAAAGAACAAGGACCTTCATAAGATTAAAAAAATTACTACATAAGGTTTCTTATTTTATTTGACTCATTTGAAAAGGGGGAGTTTCCTATGATAAAATTCATGTAGGAATTACATATTGTCCAAAGTTATTATATACAAGTTAAACATGTTTTCATTTAACTTTCCAAAACTATATTCTTTAGAATAAAATCAGTATGTGTATTAAAATATAACATCTGTAAGGGAAATTCTTAAATTTTTATCTTTTAATTTTATTAAAATCTATTAACATATATTTATCACATTTGACAGTATTATTTTTGTTTTTAAAGTGTCATATGTAACCGAATTTATTTTTCATGAAATTCAATATTTATTTTCTTATTGATATTTGATGTTATTTTTTCTAGAAGGAAGATAATCTAATTGTAGATTTCTTATAAGATCAATAATTATGAATCAACGCAGTTTTCTATATAAAGAGAAGTGGTCTTTAATGACCCTCCAATTCTCATTGGCTTAAGATCTCAATGAGTCATTACTTGGCCTTAAGCGACATCCCCAAGGCACCAAAGGCTGGAAATAAATGCTGAAGGGTTTCAAAACACATGGGGGACGATTTACCCTTTGAATGAAAACAACCAACAACAACGAAAACTAAACAAACATCTCCCAAGAACCACTATATGATGCATGATATAAATACAAGATAGTTCATCAATTTATTTCATTTTAAACCAACCAAAGTGAAAAAGCAGAAACCAAAACTAAAACAGAGGAAATAGTCAAAAGACAACCGGCAAGACTCAAAGACAAAAAAGACTCCAAGGCACCACAAGCCCCATGCTCCAACTCTACCAATAGCTCAAGAAAACACTAAGTAGTGATAAAAACGTGTGCCACCTTTCCCTTGCCAACATCCCAGTAAACGACATCTGCAAAAGCACCAACGTGCCAAAGCAGGGGGTGAGTAATGAAACTCAGTAGGTTTTCCCCGATGACTTCCCAACCCATGCCTCTTGGATAAAACATGTTACCACATTTATACTAAACAATTTATATAAAATAGTTCCAAAACAGTTCACAATATTACAAGTTTCATATCAAATCCATTTTTCCAACAAAACCATTCTTCCAACCAGAAACCATCCTTTCCAAGAAAAGAAACAAAACCAAGTTCCCAAATCAAAACCACATTTCCACCTTTGCAAAAACATTTCATTCCACATAATCACATCATCACCCATGCATGCATCGTTATGACAGTTCCATACACATGAGCGGTCTCTCGTCGATCTACCAAGTCTTCACAAGGTAATATTCCCCATGTGCCATTACACTTTTGGCACCGAGAACAAGGTCATATTTCAACCAATCCCTGTAAATGCAATATGAACACACACACCAAGTATGCCCAAAAACCACACCATTTTAACCATGCCAAAACCATTTCAATAAAACAACCCTTTTATTGAAAACCTTTTTTCCTCCAACCATTTTCCAAATCCAGCAAAGCCATATTTTAAAATCAACATTTTAAAATCAAGGAACCCAATCACTTTTCACAAACCATTCTTTCAATTTCCACAATTCCATCAAAACCCATAAATCATCACTAAAGAATATTTATAACATACTTTGAACCACGATTTCACAATCAAAACCAAGTAGTTAAATCAATTTGAACTAAGCCTTCAAGTTTTAGGAAAGAGGAATCGAGAGTGAAGCCACCTACCTCAACAATTTGGGCGAAACCAAACAACGGTCGAAGAACGCTCAAGAACATCGGGTCAAAACTCCAAGAATCCTCCTTAGATCTCTCCTCCTAACACAACCAACACTAAATCTTGACATATTTGGCATCCACACCCTTAAATATACCCATAATGGGAAAGATCTAAAAAAAAGAGAATAGGAGAAGTAAATCTAAGTAGATCTACGAAACCGTCAAGAACGATCACATACCTTAAGGATCCGGCTTCGATTCATCAAGAGAACCCTTAGAATCGCCTCCCGAACACCTTGAGGAAGTCCTCCAACCTTCAAGGGAGAGTAATCCTGAGTTATTTCCCCATTGGAGGTTTAAAAGAGTCACATAAATGCAAAATGAGTTAGATCCACTATTTTAGGATCTAACTTTAAGTGACCGCACGGTTTGTCCGCACGGTTTGACAAACTGTGCACTAACCTTGTGTTAGCTTCTGTCTTGACCATCCTCCACGCATGGCCTCATCACACGGTTTTCCCAAACTGTGTGTGCACCGTGCGCTCTCCTCTGTCCAAGAGACCATCACCTGCATGGCTTCCGCACGGTTTGGAAAACCGTGGGCAGCCCGTGTGTCCCTACATTTTTCCCTTTTTCGCTTTAAAAGTCTCCCAAACTTCCTCTCAACATCTCACATATACTTTATGAACATAAAAAAGAATAAAACAAGGGTTACTTACCATAAAATGGGGGTACTAAATTCTCCCCACCATTGGTATTTCCATCCTCAGAAAGTAGAAAACCATCACTTGCTTGAAAGAGTACTGGCCACTGCTCTTTCATATCTTTCTCGCATTCCCAAGTCTCCTCCTGAATCTGACCATGCTGCCATAAAACCCGCACTAGACCGATGCTTTTTCCACACAAGACTTTATCCTGCCTATCTAAAATCTGCATCGGGATATGTACCAACGAAGCATCTGTCTCTAGGTCAATGTGATCTCATCTGATCACATGGTCAGGATCGGGCTGATACTTCTTCAACTGAGATACATTGAACACATTATACACTGCACTAAACCATGGTGGTAATGCCAACCGATATGCCACCTCACCAACTCGTTCCAGTATCTCAAAAGAGCCTATATACTAGGGAGATAATTTTCCCTGCTTGCTGAAATGACGACTTCCAAGCCTTGGAGAGATCCTCAAGAAGACATGATCACTCACCGCAAACAACAAGGGTCTTCGGCGATGATCCCCATAGGATTTCTATCGACTTTGTGCCATTTCCATCCTCTTTTGTATCAACTGAATCTTCTCTGTTGTTTCCTAGACAAGGCTCGGCCCAACTAGTGAAGTTTCACCCGTTTCCACCAAGCATAGTGGAGAACGACACGGACGCCCATAAAATGCTTCAAATAGAGCCATGCGTATTGAAGCTTGATAGTTGTTATTGTATGAGAACTCCACTAAGGGTATATGATCCTCCTATGATCCACCAAAATCCATTACACAAGCCAACAACATGTCTTCCAACGTTTGTATCGTCCACTCGGATTAACCATCCGTCAGAGGATGATACGCTGTCCTCATAGTCAACTAAGTCCCAAGGGCTTGTTTTAAGGATTTCCAGAAACGAGATGTGAACCTCAGATATTTGTCTGACATGATTGAAACTGGTACACCAAGTCTCTTTACCACTTCCCAGATATAGATTTTTGAAATATCTTCCATCGTATGAGTTTCATGAATAGGGATGAAATGTCCAACTTGGTCAGACGACCCACTATCACCCAAATGGCATCGTGTTTCCGGACCATTCTTGGAAGACCTGTAACAAAATCCATTTCTATTTGATCCCATTTCCAAACTGGAATAGGTAAAGACTGTAATGTACCAGCTGGTCTTTGATGCTTTGCTTTAACCTGCTGACAAGTTAAGCATCGCGAGACGAACTCGGCCACCTTCCTTTTCATGCCGCTCCACCAAAACTACGTCTTCAATGCCTTGTACATCTTTTGTGTACCCGAATGTACAGCCCATCTGGAATGGTGGTGATCATGAAGGAGTTGTTCATGAGCAATTAAAGGTACAACTATCCGATCTCAAAACCGTAAAACTAAACTCACGTCCAGCTTCCATCCCTTAATGGTCTCCCCACCATTGATTTTTGAACTCAATGCAACACAGTCTAGATCGGATGTATGTGCCTCCTTTAATCTCGCCACAAAATTATGAACAAGCATGGATGAAAAAGAAAACTGCAACATCACCTCCGTTTTCACATTCCACATGCATTTTGGCTAAGACTAACATCAACTGCCATTCGTCTGAAGCTTCTTTTACTAACTGAGTGTATGACTTCCTGCTTAGTGCATCGGCCACCGAATTGCCCTTACCCGGTGTATACATCAAGTCAAAGTAGAACATTTGAAGATACTTCATCCATCTCCTCTGACTCAGATTCAAATCTCGTTGTGAGAAAATGTGTTTCAAGATTTTGTGATCCGTAAACAAAGTAAATTTCTCCCCAAAGAGATAATGTCTCCATGTCTTCAAAGAATGGACGACTGCAGCCAATTCCAAGTCATGTTTTGGGTAATTCTTATCATGCACCCTCAACTTCCTTGACCCATAAGCAACAACATGGTCTCCTTGCATTATAACACAACCCAACCCTATTCCCGAAGCATCACAATACACCACATACCCCTGTCCTGATTCTGGAAAGATCAAGATGGGTGCTAATGTAAGATGGGTTTTCAACTCTTGAAAAGATCTTTGACATTCCCTAGTCCATTGAAATTCACTTTTCTTCTTTGTCAATGTTGTCATAAGTGAAGCTAGTCGTGAGAAGTCACACACAAAGCGTCGATAATAACTAGCTAGACCAAGAAAACTGTGTATCTCAAAGACATTCCTTGGCGGTTTCCATGAAAGAACAGCTTATATCTTTTCTGGATCCACTGAAACACCTTTCTCAGAAACAACATGGCCCAGAAAACGTACCTCTTGTATCCAAAAATCGCACTTCGATAATCTGGCATACAACTGATGGTCTCTCAAGATTTCCAACACTATCGCCAAGTGTTGCTCATGCTCATCCCTTGTTCTTGAATACACCGATATGTCATCGACAAACACCACAACAAAAGAATCCAGATATTGCTGAAATATCTGATTCATCAAAGCCATGAAGACCGCTGGTGCATTCATTAGACCGAAAGGCATGACTACATATTCGTAGTGTCCATATCTGCTTCTGAAGGTTGTATTTGGAATATCCTCTTTCCGAACTCGCAATTGGTGATATCCTGGCCGTATGTCAATCTTAGAGAACCACTGAGCTCCCCTCAATTGATCAAAGAGTTCATCAATGCGTGGAAGTGGATATCTATTCTTTATTGTAACTTGGTTAAGTTTACGATAATCCACACATAGCCTCAAGGTTCCATCTTCTTTCTTTACAAACAAAACTGGTGCTGCCCATGTATACACGCTTGGCTGAATAAAGCCTTTTCTTTCCAACTCCTCTAAATGCACTTTCAATTACCTTAACTCCATTGGTTCCATCCTATAAGATGGAAGTGAGATAGGACTGGTCCCCGGTAGGAGATCAATCTTAAAATCCACTTCTCTTATAGGTGGTAACCCCGAGAAGTTTTCAGAAAAAAAATCTGAAAATTGATCCACAACTACTGGAAAACTGTTACTCACGGTCTCTCCCATCGATTCCAAGTTTAATGTAGCCAACTTGTAAGAGATCATTGCCACTGTTGGTGCCAACAAGCTCGTTGCACCTGTCTTCACCACTCTTTCTTCTCTAAAGAGATGTTCAACACCATCCTCAGTTGAGAAACTGATTGTTCTACTATAACAGTTGATGTGAGCCCTGAACTTTTTCAACCAATCCATACCCAGGAT
This sequence comes from Viscum album, assembly GCA_963277665.1. Taxonomy (NCBI): domain Eukaryota; kingdom Viridiplantae; phylum Streptophyta; class Magnoliopsida; order Santalales; family Viscaceae; genus Viscum; species Viscum album. The sequence continues at coordinate 1,040,268,532 of OY728146.1, forward strand.
TATATCATAGACATCCATATCCAGCATAGAGAAATCCCATTTTAGCTCAGCTCCATCAACAGTTATAGAACATTCTCTACACATGAAGGCTCTACATTCCCTTTCACCGAGAGGTGTTTTAAGTTTTATCACAGAGGGAATCATTTCAACTTTTAAGTTTAGTAAATCAGCAATACGAGAAGCAAGAAAATAATGCGATGAATTGGTATTGAGCAATGCTTACATGAGGGTAGAATTCAAAAGAATCGTACCTCTCACCGTAGACGGTCCAGACTGATCATCCAGAATCACCTGTTCCGCTCCATACAATTGCTTTGCTACTACACTTTGTTCCTTATTGCCTTGTTGAGATTGCCCTACCTAAGGAGCCATGGAATTCCTAGAATCACCATAAATAACTCTGTTCTGTTGGCGAGACTGATTTTGCTGTCCTCACCATGTCGAAGCATAGGATGCTTGCAACGCCTGGGTAGTGTCACGCGCACTTGACCTCGGAGCACTGCGACAATATCGCTGAAGATGCCCCATCTTTTTGCAATTCTGACATGATTTCGGTGGTGTTGTAAATTCTTGTTTCATGTGATCAATTGCACCACATTGAAAGCATCTGGCTTTCATCATGGGTCGTGGAGGAAGATTTACTGATCCAGCTATTTGATTCTGATTCGCACTCCCACCTTGGAAGTAGGTGTCCCTCTACCGCTTGTTTCCAGCATTAGAGTTTCCAACCATTCCTGTGGGTATCATCATACTTCCTCCTCCCATCACTCTTGAGATGTCTCTTTCAGCTACTGTTGCTCTGTTTACCATCTACGTATAATCTGTAATATAGATCACAGATATTTTTGAGCGAATCTCCTATCGCAACACTGATTCAAAAATGTGTGCCTTCAGTGACGCACTTGAAGCAACCTCCGGTGCAAAGTGTAATAAATTAATGAATTTAGTTTCATACTTCGTGACAGAGAGATTCTCCTGCTTCAGGATGAAAAAGTCAGTTTTCCTCTGGATTTTGAACGTGTGAGGATAGAATTGTTTATTAAACAATTCCTCAAATTCCTCCCAACTCAAGCCTTGATCCACCTTTGCCTGTTCCACCATCTCCCACCACTGTCGTGCAAGATCCTCCAGCATATACGTTTCTAGCTTTACTTTCAGCTCTACTATTGTGCCGATGAAATCGAAGATACGATTCATCCTGCTTAGCCAGACCTATGCCTTTTCTGGTTCATAATCACCCCGAAAGATGGGTGGGTTCTACTTCTAGAACTAGACGGAATGGTCTACATGCCTTGACTCATCCCTCCGATTCCCCATGTTCACAGCCTGAAATACTTGAACTATACTTTGGACTAGTTGCTGGTTCACCTGTGGCTCAGGTGCGACCACATTCTCTGCAGCCTCTTCCGTTTGGTTTCAACGACGTCTAATGGGTGCCATTTTCTATTCAAACAACGCACACCGTTAGTCTCAATTCCTAGCAACTGAAGGATTAGCATTTCAATTTCTATCACATCGCTATCACAACATTGATTTCAAACCATTTCCAAAAAATATATTTTCTTTCTTTTGAAAATCAATCTATTTTCAAAATACATCAACCATTATCTTTTCAAAATCTTTCATTTTGAAAAATGATTGACATTTTCCGAAATCACACTTTTTCATCAAACCATAATCCATTTCTCAAAATGATATATGCAATCCTAGTGGGAATTCATTACTCTACAATGCATGCCATGCTCATCTCATTGGATAAACCCATGAGAATGATTTTCCAACATTCTAGAAGTGTATCCAAAACACTTATGTACCCAACACCCTGGTAACTTGAAGTTCAGCATAAAGGGGTTAGCTACGTCCTTTTATGCTATACCTTTCAAGTTCCGATAATCATACTCCTTTCTAAGATTCCAACCCAAGGAATAGACAAGAAGGAATTTCAACTCCAAGACCAAGAACATTAATGGCCACTTGTTGGTCAAGGACCCAACAAGCTCGTACCATTTGTACCTCAAAAGAAGCACCAGACTGATACCATTTGTAATGAACCGCCAATTCTCATTGGCTTGAGAGCTCAACGAGTCATTACTTGGCCCTAAGCGACGTCCCCAAGGTGCCAAAGGCTGGCAATAAAAGCCGAAGGGTTTCAAAATACATGGGGGACGATTTACCCTTTGAATGAAAACAAAAAACAATAATGAAAACTATACAAACATCTCCCAGGAACCACTATATGATGCATGATTTAAAAATAAGATAGTTCATCCATTTATTCCATTTTAAACCAACCAAAGTGAAACAGTGGAAACCAAAACTAAAACAGAGGAAACAGCGGAAAGACAACCAGCAATACTCAAAGACAAAAAAGACTCCAAGAATCCACAAGCTCCATGCTCCAACTCTACCAATAGCTCAGGAAATCACTAAGTAGTTCTAAACATGTGTGTCGCCTTTCCCTTTACAATATCCCGATAAACGACGTATGCAAAAGAACCAATGTGCCAAAGCATGGGGTGAGTAATGAAACTCAGTAGGTTTTCCTCGATGACTTCCCAACTCATGCCTCTAGGATAAAACATGTTAGCACATTTATACGAAACAATTTATATAAAATAGTTCAAAAACAGTTCACAATATTACAAGTTTCATATCAAATCCGTTTTTCCAACAAAACCATTCTTCCAACAAAAAACCATCTTTTCCAAGAAAAGAAACAAAACCAAGTTCCCAAGTCAAAACCACATTTCCACCTTGGCAAAAACATTTTATTCCAAATAATCACATCATCACCCATGCATGCATCGTTATGACAGTTCCATACTCATGAGCGGTCTCTCGTAGATCTACCAAGTCGTCACAAGGTAATATTCCCCATGTGCCATTACAATTTTGGCACCGAGCACAATTTCATATTTCAACCAAGACCCGTAAATGCAATATGAACACACACACCAAGTATGCCCAAAAACCACACCATTTCAACCATGCCAAAACCATTTCAATAAAACAAACCTTTTATTAAAAACCTTTTTTCCCGCCAACCATTTTCCAAATCTAGAAAAGCCATATTTTAAAATAAACATTTTAAAATCAAGGAACCCAATCACTTTTCACAAACCATTCTTTCAATTTCTACAATTCCTTAAAAACCTATAAATCATCACTAAATAAGATTTATAACATGCTTTACACCACGATTTCACAATCAAAACCAAGCAGTTAAATCAATTTGAACTAAGCCTTCAATTTCTAGGAAAGAGGAATCGAGATTGAAGCCACTTACCTCAACAATTTGGGCGAAACCAACCAGCGGTCGAAGAACGCTCAAGAACACCGGGTCAAAACTCCAAGAATCCTCCTTAGATCTCTCCTCCTAACACAACCAAGACAAAATATTGTCATATTTGGCATCCACACCCTTAGATCTACCCATAATGGGAGTAGATATAAGAAAAATAGAGAAGAGGAGAAGTATATCTAAGTAGATCTAAGAGACCGTCAAGAACGATCACATACCTTAAGGATTCAGCTTCGATTCATCAAGAGAACCCTTCGAATCGCCTCTGGAACACCTTGAGGAAGTCCTCCAACCTTCAAGGGAGAGTAATCCCGATTTAGGGCCACATAGGAGGTTAAAAAAATTCACTTAAAGGAAAAATGAGTTAGATCCACAATTTTAGGATCTAACTTTAACTGATCGCAGGGTTTGTTCGCACGGTTTGACAAACTATGTACTAACTGTGTGTTAGCTTCTGCCTTGGCCATCCTCCACGCATGTCCTCATCACACGATTTTCCCAAATCATGCACACACCGTGCACTCTCCTCTATCCAAGAGACCATCACCTTCACGTCTTCCGCACAGTTTCGCAAACTGTGGGCAGTCGGTGTGTCCCCACGTTTTTTTCCTTTTTCGCTTTAAAAGTCTCCCAAACTTCCTCTCAACATCTCCCATGTACTGTATTCACTTAAAAATCATAAAACAAGGGTTACTTACTAGAAACCGGGGGTACTACATGGTCCCCCTTATATTTCCATTGTCAGTATTTATTGCTAAGTACTGTTATTTTTCATTGGAATTGTGAATATTTTTATATAAATTTTATTTTTTTCATGGTATATTCTAGTGACATTAATTTAAGTGAAATTGTACATGAAAGGATGGTCCACGTTTACTAGTATAATAAACATGAATTATTTCTGAAGAGTGTTTTTCAGTTTCATGGATGGGATTCCTTTGAATTTTCATGTAATAAATTTTATTTTTTTATACTTGTTGTTTGATAGTTTTATTCTACTATATATTTTGAATATATTTATAGAGAAAAGAGAGTAAATTTTATTATCTAATCACATGAGTTTTCTATATTAGTGAATTAATTTACGAAAAATATTGGTCTACTTCATAAAAGTGTGTCTTTATTTATTTCACAAAATCTTATAGAAGTTCCCAAAACTTTTAACCAGGTGATAGATGTGAATATAGTTTTATAGTTAAAGTATAAAATTCATAATATGTCACACCTAGAACTAGAATCTTGGATCACTTTTTAGTGGATCCAAGGTTTATTACCACCATGATGTTTATATTTTCTATTTTATCTATGGTATAAGAAATTTTAACATTATAAAGACATGATTAATTTAAAAATGATTCCATTTTAATAAATATTTAATTGGATTATGGTTATGATTTTAGAGAAAGAAGGATTAAAAGAATTTATAAATCCAAAAAATATTTTAGTAAATTTGATTGAATTATGAGATGATATAAGGGATGATGTTATTCAATAATTTTATTTAGAATAAATTCGTTGAGAAGGAAAAAAATTGTGTGGTCTTGAAAGTTATTAAATATTGTAAATTTGATAAAATGAAGAAGAGAAAGGTAATACAGGAAATTTTGATGGTTTCACCAAATCAGATGAAATATGAATTTTTAGAAACTCTTGATGATAATTCTAAGAGATTAGTATCTATACATAGAGAAGAGGTAGAAAATATGGTTGAAGAAGTTAGAAAAAATATTATTGAATATAAAATTAGGAAATATTCTTTTGGTTTAACCAAACAATAAGTTGAGGATATAAGAGAAGAATAGTAAAATATAAAGGTGGTTGAGAAGAAAAAATCTTTAAATTTAAATAATTCAAGATTAGTTCATCTACCATTTAAAATTTGAGAGGCTAGTTATGAATTTTAAATTTGGGGATGAAGGTGAATTTATCTAAAAACCAACTATAAATGGTAAAGGTAATGTCATAGAGGTTGATGTTAAACTATATTCATAAACTGTTTTACCGCTATTTCTTGATATGGGAGGAAGAATAAGAGATTCATAACCATTTTTTGAAGAATTTATATCTAATAAATCTACCCCAAAGATGTGTTATTTCCATCTTTATTATAAAACACATCTTCTTCAGAGTTATCTAAATCTAAAATTTCATTGTAATTAAGGACTTACAAGAAAAATACCTCTTATAATGAAAATAAATAAATAAATCATATTTCGAAGAAGACATTGAAAATTCATACTCAAAATAGATTCCGATAAATAAGAAATATAAATCATTGACATGTAACGACCATAATGAGAATAATTATTATGAGGAACAAGAAGAAAAGTTTTTTGATAATCTCATTAATATTTATAATCATACTTCATTGAGGGGGTTATATAGATGTTAGGTAAAAATATAATTTTGTTAGATCTGATCTATAAAAACCATCAAAAAAGATCTAGTACATAAATCCATCTCAACACTGGACCACTATAAATATCATCTTTTCCTAAAATTAAAAAATATATATATAGTTTCAAATAAAGTATAGGTACTGCTAGAAATAAATTATAAATTGATTTTTTTTAGACAAAAGTGTGCATGATCAAGTTTTATAGAAACATAATCAAATCATGCATCAATAGTTTTATAAAAAATTGATCTCTTCAATTTCAACAATGTATATAATGAAAATTTTTGGAAGATGGATGAAAGGGTAAAGTATATTAAGGAGTGGGATATTGAAATCCTAGAAAAAATTAGAATGAATACATAAAGAAGGATTTAGATGAATATAAATTAAAATTGGAAGGTTAGTAATAGATACTGAGGAACTAAGAGTAGAGGCTATATGAATACGTGAAAAATCTAAAGAATCTTGATGAGTTGATTGAGAAATATCAAAAAAAGGGAAAAAATTAAATTTCATTTATACTCTGAATTTTTTCTTGATTAAATAGAATATATTTATTTAAAATTTAATAATTTTTATTATTTCTTAACTCTCCATGTTTTCTATTTCAAAATATCAAATTGGGAGAAATTTTATATAGTAAGTTTCCTTTTACAAAGGGGGTAGTGTTTTGTGTGGTAGGTTATTTTTTTTAATAGAGATAGAAGTTTTATTTTAAAATCATATTCTCAAGGAGATATTTTAGAGGTATTAGGGAGTTTTTTTCTTTTATTTTAGTTAAACATACATTTCCTTGTGTATCTTATGATGATAAAAATTGGGATGTTACTGATTCATTTTCTTAAATGACTTCTTCTATATTTCTTTATTTTTAAAATTGTAATAAACTTCATAGTTAAAATTATTTAACTTAAATATTTTGCTTCAGTGGTATATGTATATTTAACCTTATAATAAACTTGTTTTGGGAAAACTAATTAAAAATCTTCTACATCTCGAATATATTGAATTCACCTGACCTACTTCAATTGAATAAACAATTTAGAGATTCTTAGTTTGTTTTAAGTGATAGTTATACCCAAAGTCCAAAATAATTATTATTTGAAGTTTTTTTAACCCAACTCTTATAAATAGTATACAGAGGATTCATGGAATAGATATTTGATGATTTTTATGTGTTAACTTTTGAAGGATTTTTCCTATCCCATTAACTTGAGATATTATAATTATTTTTTGTTTCAGTGTGATCTTAGAGAAACTTTTTATTTTATTTTTCTTATAAATTATCTAGGTTTTCCTTTTTATTCATTTTATTCTAATTGTATTTTGATCAAAGAATTATAAGGATAGGAACTGGTGCTTCTAAAATTCTCATTCAAATAATTCCTAGGGATAAATAATTGGTAGTTAATAGTGATATGATATAAGAGTAACTCTAGAGTGATATCTTTTTACTGCCAATATCTATTGAATAACTTTTAGTATAAGAGTTGTTCTTCATATATTTTAGATTAATGATGTTCTTGGGTTTCAGAACATGTATCCTTTAGATCTAGGTATTGATATTTCTTTTACTTTGGATTAAAATCATAGAGTTTTGGTTATTATAACTTTTATATCATTTAATAATATATTTTATGGAGTATAAAAATTAATATCCAAAACATTGTTGTATTATTACATTTTTTTTACATTACTATAGTAGGTTATGTGTTTCCTTCAAAATAATTTTATTTCTCCTATGTTTATTATCTATTATTACTCAGATTATTTTGGAACTTATAACATTTATACTACTCATATTTACTAGAGTGGGAGAAATTTTTGAGTTTAGAAAAACTTTAATTAACCACCCCCTCCCCCCCTCTTGAATGTTCCTTACTATGGAAAAAATAGACAAATTAAACTGAGTGGTTTCCTAATAATAAAAATATGATAATAAAATAAAACCCTATAATTATGTGTGAACCTTTTCAATAATTAAATTCCAATCACACTTATCCATAAAAAACAATGCATACCAATTTTAATCTTTTACTCATTGATCGAGTTAAATTGTGATCTATAAATGAATTATAATCATCTTTTATGGTCATATTATTATTTTTGGACTTTCACTTCTAAAAGGATTAATCAAACTATCCCTATAACAATATTGTAAGAAGGTATAAAAAATATTTACATTGAATAGTGATTTTAAATCCTCATAAATCTTTTGGTAAATTTTAGTTTGATCAAAGATAAGTTATATAATATTATTGAAATTTATATTACATTCAATACATAAGCATGTATTAACCTCGAAAAGGGTGAGTCCCTATGCATATACCAATTTTTAATTCAACACATTATATTTCCTTATGTCCCCATTAATATATTAATAAAATATAGTGTGTTGAGTTTCCTTGAAAACCTCCAATAAATGGGAAATAAATTTTTTCATAGGGGAAAATGTAGGTGATTCAACATTAAGTCACTCAACAGTTTAGGGAATAGTGTTTCTAGAACTAGAAGACTCTAAAGTTTTAATAGTGACATATTCTTGATAAAAAAATTTAGTATATATAATATGAAAAAAAAATTATAACATCAATATACCTTTCATACCCTAAAATTATCTTTTATTTAAGCATTAATGAATCCATAAATTTATGCTTCATGACACTGGGGATAATGGGTTTCAGATCTTGGGTCATAACTCCACCAAAAGCAATCACATAATGCAGACCTAACTCATTTAATTGAAGGTAACCAATAGAAACCAGACATATAAAAAAATTATTCATGATTATGAGAAATATTAGAAGTCATCCCATAAACTTGTACTGCCTAATTTTCTAGGGGAAAGACAATAGAGACTAATATATGATTGTTATCGTGCATAAATTTTTATTCACTCTTAATTAAAGATTGTTAAAGTAAAAAAACTCTATCCAATTTTTTTAGCTACTAGAATTTAACATGATGATATAAAAATGAAAAATTCATCACGAGACCATTTTCAACCCTTATATTTCTTTCAAATGATTAGTTTTATGAAAGGGTAATGACATAAACCTCATAAACTTTCATGTGTTAATGTGGATAAAGGAAAATAAATATTATATGACTAAAATTTAAAATCAATATAATTTATTTTATCCCAAAGGTAATTCAATATTTCCCCAAGTCTAAAAAATAAAACTCCATTGAAACACAATATATAATAATATTACAAAAATATGTAAAATAAAAAATTATAAAGGTCTTATAAAACCTTCTCTCTACTAACTCTATCACCAATAATATAAATCATAATCAGGGAATAAAACATACTATAGAGGGAAAGTGGTAGCCATCCATTATAATATAGTTTTTATATGAAACCTAGTTTTCAATATTGTATAGATGTTAGAACACACTTTATCCGACTCAAAAGTTGGTTGCAGTAACAACTCGATCATAACCACCCCATAATTACATTTTATAAATAAAATATTACAATGCCAATATTCCCCTCGATTTTTAGGTTTAGAGTATTAGATGATTATAAAACCGATTTCATAATAAAACCTATTAATTATACTTTCTATATAGTATTCCCACAAAAACAAGTTCTTCAGTGATATACTTTCTTTATTCAAGACTAATTTCCATAACTGGAACATTAAAATTTTTATTATTCCTACTCATATATAAACCCTATAAGATTATTTGAAAACATGGTATGAGAATATAAATCTAATTAATGTAAATAAAAATAAAATAAAACCATAATTCCATTGAAATATATGAAACCCGTGAAAAGGTTTTTCATTAAAAGATTAAACTTTGAGCTTATAAAATATCATAAAAAATATATTTAGTCATGAAATAAACTTATTTTCTTAAAAAGTTACATTAAAAAATCAATGAAAAGAATAAAGGAAATATTATATTCATAAATTTTTCTTAGGACAGTATAATTACTCGTAATCATCCTTAAAATCATCCTTATAATCACTCATAGTAGAGTAACCTATTCAGTTACTTCCAATATATTTTATCTAGAGAATAAATCATTTCCTAATTCATTTTAGGGATATAAAATTTTAGGCCTAATAGTCATAATATAACATTTTCAAGTACAATATCATGAAAGAAATACATATGAGCATGTAATCTAACCCTTAATCACAAGCATTAAATTCCACATAAGAAAAGAAAATGATTTAAAAAATAATGGGTTAACTGATTCCATATGAAGAGGAAAATAAAAATAAAGTATATAATATTGATAGAGATAAATAATAATATGCTAAAAATAATTATAAAACATTACAGATAGATTTGAGAAAATTCCTTCAAAACATTTAAAGTAAAAGTTTAAAATAACCCACCTTATGACCATGGTAATGTATTAGTAAGATCTAATGAAAGAAATAATTTACAATAGATTTATTATTCACAAAAATTGAATATAAAATATAATAAAAATAATTCATTAGACTTTAAGATCTTTTTTTTATGTTTTCTTCTAAAAAACTATTTTTTGACTAATCACATTTTTTAAGAATATTTTTGTTAATAGGTATGAAAAATTACTAAAATTTCTCAAAATAAAGTTTCTATTATAAAGATACTAGAGGAGAAGAATTTTAGAAAGTAGAAAGTTTATAAAGTTTCTTTAACTTTATTAAAAAAATTATAACTTATTAAGAAAATTCTATGTTATTATTTCAAGTTCATAATATCATAGAAACCTCATGAAATAAGATTCTATTTAATGGGTGAGTTGAAGTTTTGGATAAACATTTTTGGATGAAGCTTTCAGAATGAAGGATATTGGACTGGACAATGAATTATCACTAAACACATAAAATCAGATACACTTCAATACATATAAAGATTCATATTTACATACAACATTGTTGTAAGAAAAAAAAACATTCCAAAGTTTCTACTCTGATGGACCAGAGTTGGAGTTTGTGAAAGAAAAGAGAGGTGTGGTTGATCTTTGGAAAAATATTACTAGAAATAAAAAATGATATTTACCATACAAAATTATTGTATGAAAAGTTTCTGATAGTGAATATTTTCTAATGTTTTTGAAAAGGGAAAGTAGTGAAGAACATTGCTCGAACTTTTTGTAATTATTTCATACAATTTCATCATATGTAAACAATTCAGATCATAAATCAAAGAGTTTATTGAAAAACTAGAATTATTTTCATTGTTATATTTTTTCAATTTTAAGAATTTTAAAATAATTAGAAAGTAGATCAATATTTTAGATTTCAACATTTTTGAAAATACTAAAGAGGAATAATTAAAAGAAGTTGAAGCTAGAGTTTCGATCAGAAGAATTTTTCTTGTGACTAATGTATTTGGAAGTTTCAATAATACAGTAATTTATATTTTTCATATATTTAGTGGGTCAAGAAAAATGGTTAAAGGAAAAATGAGTTACCAAACAAATATTTTTTATGCAGTTTTGAAGTTGTGAAAATGTACTAGCTAAAGGAAGATCATCTGATAAAATGTCCATCGGATTAACTTTTGTGAAGAAATCCATTAGATAAAGGATTTTGAATATAATCATCAGTTTAATAAATATCTAAAATAGATTCATTATATCAGATAGAAATATTTTTATAAATCCATCAAACAAATAATTTCACCTTTTTTTTAAAGTCCAAAAATCATGATGAAGTTGAATATTTCCTTTTAATAGTTTTCTTATCAAGATGAATATGAGGGAGTTTGAGAATATAATTAACATAAAAGGTTTTGTAAGTTTGAATTAATGTAATATAAAATTAATGGAGACTCAGGAATATTATATAAGATTTTAAAAGTTTCCAAGTAAAATTAAAATGTGCAAGAAATTTGGTTTTTGAATTTCATTGTGTTGGAAAATGAAATGGTGTTCCCACAATTTCTATTATGGGGGAACCTATAAATAGAGGATGAAAAATAAAATTTTAATTTACACAATTCATAGATAAAAAATGATGATATACAAAAAAACTTGTATCGGAATTTAGTTTCCAACTGATATTATATTTGAGTTGACAAAAGTTACTAGATCAAATTTTTTATCAAAGAATCAGACTGATTTTTATTGTTTATATTCTAGATAGAGGTTTATATATCAGATTATCAACTAAAATTTTATGATCTTATTTTTTAATTCTTAGATTATTTTGTTGAATGGCAAAATCATATGTTTTAAATTTAACTCAGTTGAAGTGAGGTGAAGTAGATGGAAAATACAAAAAGTATCCAAACCAGATAGAGAAATACGGGTATAGTAAAATGGACAGAGTTTCTAGACATAGTTTTGTTGAAGTAGTATGAAAACATTTTCATATATTTTTTATGGATCAGTTTTGTAAGGAAAGATTTATGAACTATCGAGAATCGATATAATCATACCTACTGGGAGATAGAAGGATTCCAATGTGATTTGGCTCAAATTTGTATTCAATTATTTATAATAATGAATTTCTATGGACCCGCAAGAGTGGCCATGTAAAGGATACAGGTTCTTACACTAAGTCTAAATCTTATAAATCATGCATCCCTTGTTTACTTTTTTATATTTTCATGCTTATTATTTTTTTATAAAATTGATAAGGAATGTAACTATAATAAGTTTCATGGGAAGTATATTTTAAAAATCCACCAATTCAACCCACCCCCAACCCCCCACCCCCCCCCCCCCCCACCCCCCACCTCCACCCCCTCTAAGTGGTTTAGCGATCCTTGTAACTTTAATTGGTATTAGAGCCATGGTTCTTCTATTTCATCCTTATCATGGAAAATCTCAATTCAATAAACAATAAAGGTATTCCTACCTTTTATGGAAAAAATTATCATGGATGGAAAAATAGGATGATATTCTATCTACCATCACTTGGAATAGAGGTTATTGATGAAGCAAATATTGGGATTCCACCCATTGAGAAAAATGATCTCATGAGTTTTGGTGATAAAAGGAACATTTAGGTCAATGGAAAAGTAATAAATTTTACTCTTTTGTTTTTTTTTTGAAAAAAAATTCATGAATTTTATGGGTCTCAACAAAATAATGGAAACAATGGAAAAACAAAAAATTGACTTTGAGGAAAACACTAAATTGAAAGAGGAAAAATTAAAAAACATGAAAAAACATGCTTAAAGATATCAAAATGAGAAATGAATAAACTATTGATGAGTATTTAACCATAGTCAATAAGTTTGTGTGCAACATCACAAGATTTTTAGATATCTTATAAGTTTTACTATTATTATTAAACTCATGAGAAAATTCATTGACAGTTTGAACTCTAAAATATAAGGTTTAGAAGATGAAGATGATTTATTACTTTATTATTTTCAAAACATTATTATTACTTCTGAAATGAGAAAATATATATGATTAAAAAAGAATATAAATGATGAATTGTATTTTAAAGATATGAAAATTTTTAAAATACAATATTCTCATAATGTAAATATTAGTGATTTGGAAGATAAATAAGATGAAGTTCTTGAATATAAAAATCATTCTGAAGAAATATATTGATGGAATAAGTCTAAAAAATATTCTAAGGAAGATAAAAAATGTGGTAGTGTAAAGAAAAGTTTTACTCAAAATAAAATAAACCTATTGAGTAAGAAAGTAAAATATAACTCTTTTAAAAACAATTATCCAATATATGAAAGTATAAAAATATTCAAAACCTTATTTGAAAATGTTGAGAAAATGAATATTCGTTAAATAGTAAAGATGAAAAGGGTAGTGAATAATGCTAAATAGGATATCATATGAGATTAAAACTTGTTACATGTATTGATAAAAACACTAAACTCAAGAAATAAATTATACTCATGAAGATAGAAGGTATAAATGATAGGTAATAATGGAGAAATTTTATAAAATAGGAAGATTAGTATATTTAGGAGGTTGTAAACCTCAAACTAAAAGTTATTGAATAGGTAAAAATAGTGGAATCTTTTAGTAAGAAGCTTGTATCTAAGAATGATGAATTTTTAAAAGCTTAATAAAAAATGATTAAGGTTGGTATTATATTAATAAATATAAATGGTAGTTTCAAAAAATCATCAGAGGTAAAATATATAACTTCTCAAGTTGTTGAGAAAACTCATCCCAAGAATAAGGTGAAATCCTCACCCACTAAAAGTAGAAATTCATCTGATTTTACTAACCATTTCGGTGTTATGAAAAATTATGGGAAATAATGGGTTGAGAAATGATGTCAAAAATATATAATATTAAAAAAAATTTAAATAACCCTTGTAAGAAAGTTTCACCACACCAAGAGGAAACAAAAGAAGAAACGAATTATAAACCTAGAAAAACTTTCTACAAGGAAGATCTTTCTTTTATAAAAAAACTGATATTTCATGGTTTCTATTGGTGATATGGAATCTATGGGAATAAATCTTATAATTACTGGAAGAACATGTATATTCTTAGAAATAGAAATGAAAAAATGGGTGAGAAATAATGGAAGAAGAGTGAGTAACTTTTCTAATCCGTAGTAAGTTGGAAAAATTAAAATCTCAATATGTTTAACAATTTCCAATGAAAAATTAGTTTTAATGTAAAGAGGAAGTTTGTGGTAGAAGTTACCAACTGAATCATTATACTTAAGAATGTATGACAACTCTTTTGGGACAAACTTATTATTAAAGAAATGAAAATTGAGTCCATAAATAATATAGTTGATGAAAGATCGTTTATTGTTGGGACAACTATAAAAGAAATAAAAAGGGAACAAATCATTAATTCTTAATATTGGTTATTCCTCACACATGATAGTTGATTTCAAAATCCTTAAATATTTTTAAAATCATGAAGTATGAGAAATTAAATTTGTAAATGATAGTTCCGTAAAAATCATAGGAATAGTAATTGGTGAGATTGAAGCTGAGAAACTAATATCTAATGAAGTTTTATATATTTATAGGCTCATACACAACTTAATTAGTGTGATCCAATTTTTTATAATGGTAAGTAAGTGATATTTAGGAATTATTCATGTTTCATTAGAAGTGTGGAAGATAGTAAATTTGTTACCATGGTAGAAATTACTATCTAAAATATCTTTCATATTAGATAACAGTGTAACTCTTATTATTTTAGTGATGAAGATGAAAAACAATTGTGGCCTCGGACACTTGGGAACCTTAGAAATAAAAGTATGAAAAAACTTTCCAAAGTTTATGTTGTTATAAACTTACCACATTATAGAAGAAACGAATATGATGTATCTATAACATGTCAGAAAGGTAAGATAATTGCTAAAAGCTATAAGAAAGTTTAAATTCAACCTACCATAACTCATCGTCTTATTTACTTAGATATTTGTGGTCTTATGAGACATCAATCAATGAAATTAGATTTTTATTTTACTAATTTAATTAACTATTTCACGCATATAAACAACATTATTTTTATGAAACATAATTCATAGGTAGTAAAAATGTTTAGATTTTTTATAAGGTAATTTGAGAGAGAAAAGGATGTTTATATAAGGAAGTTGATATGTGTATATTGAAATGAGTACACATGAAATGATTTCAAATCATATTTTAAGAAGAATGGAAACAAAAATCAGTATAGTTCTTCATAAACCTTGCAAAAATGGAGTTTTAGAATGTAAAAATAGATGTTTTCTTGAAATGAGAAAAACTATGTCAGAAGAGTAAAAATTTCTATGCTTTTCTACAGAGAAGTTGTTAGTATAATTGTACATGTACAAAACAGATGTTATTTATTGTTGGAAACAAACATGAATTACTATGAAATGTGGTATAAAAAATAAACTTGAGCGAAATATTTCATGGTTTTTTTAAATCCCAGCTTACTAAATATCAAAAATATGAATCTTGTAAAATTTGATGAAAAAGATAAATAAGGTATTCTCATTGGATATTAACCCAATATATGAAGTTATAAATGTTTGTAAAAACATTTTAAAAAGTTAGTTGCTTTTTATAATGTGAAATTTATTGAAAATAAAACTTCCATAAAAAATGTTGCTAAAAATTTTATGAATGGTAAATAAAATACTTCCAATGAGAATAAAAAAAATTTAATATGAAAGTGGTCCAAAATAGGTGACTGAAGATTCTTATGAATCATGTTGTGAGGAAACTGAAGCAGGAATAAAAACTCTAAAATTTCATACTCTAAAAAAACTTGTTGAAACTAAAAATATACTTTTTAGTTAGAAATCACTCATTCATACTAGAATAAATTTTAGATTAGAAAATCAAACATTACCTGTCAAATATGATTAAATGGAATCAGTTTAAGAAGTATTTGAACATAAAGAATTAGTAGATTCTATGAATAATGAGTTGGATTGGATAGATAAAATGACTCTTATGAACTTTTTCAATGAACATAAAGTAATAATATTATTGGAAAAAAATTGGTGTGTGTAAAAAAGTTGAACCAACATGGTGAAGTTTCAAGAAATAAAACTTTTATGTTTTTAATGGATATTCATAGGTGTAAGGTGTAGATTTTGAAGAAAAAGTTTCCCTAATAAAGGTATTGATAATTATCATAATGTTCTTAGTAGTATCTAGACATCATTTTTATAAATATTATCAAAAGGATGTAAAGTTATCTTTCTTAAATGGATAGATTGATGAAAAAGTTTACATTGAAAAAACCTTTCCAATTTATACTTGATAAAGATAAAACCATGGTTTGTAAATTAAATAAATCCTTGTACGAGTTGAAACAAGCCCCATGATCTGAGTAATCTAATCATGGTAGTTGATTAAAAAAAAATCTAAAGGTAAAGTTGGTGGTAACTTATATGTGTAGTATATGAACTAAGGTACCCCAATTGTTATACTTTATGATTATAACATAATTTTTGTAGTGTATAGAGAAAATTCTTGTAAAGTGATTGGCGAAGAAATAAAGAAGATATTTGAAAATTCAATGCTCAGAGAACTAACCTTATTTCTATGAATTCAATTATAACATAAGGATAGATACATTTTCCTATATCAAGAAAAGTATTCCAAGTAGTTGTTACAAAAGTTCAGTATGGGAGATTCTAAATAAGTTTCTACTTTAATTTTAGTTTTCATGAAGATGAGTAAAGATGAAACTCATAAATGTGTGAATTAGAATGATTTCAAAAAGTAGATAAGAGTCTTTCTCTATCTCATAGCTTCAAGTTCGAACCCCATATATATTGTCACTTTATTTTCTAGATATCATAGTGATCCTATGTTAGCAGAAAAGAGAATTATGAGATATATTAATAGAATATCCTCTTATGGGTTTTTGTATAAAATAAATTTTGATATAAAATTTCTTGGTTATAATAATTCTGATTGGGATAGATATTCCAATTATAGAAAATCAACTTTAGGAGGAACAATTTTCATTGGATAATTTTGTGTGAGTTAGCATGGTAAGAATTAGAATTCAGTGACTTTGAGAATAGTTGAAGTAGAATATATTTCTTCCACTAATTATTGTACACAAATTAGTTAGATGAAGGTACATCTATAAGATTTAAAAGTAAAAGTTTCTAAACCATTAACTATTCTTTGAGACAATCAAGGTTATAATGATGTTTCAAAAAAAATATAAAATTTCAGATCAAAACACTTCGATATAAAGTATCAATTTTTAAAATAGAACCATATGAGTGGAGATGTTATGCAGGAATATATTTTAAAGAAGTATTATATTATTAAGTTTGTCACAAAAAAATCCAAAAGAATAATTTTTGGAATTACTTCCCAAAAATTATGTTCAGCCTCCCCCAAAGACTTCATAGAAGTTTGTAAGGAATACTCCCATTGTGTTTTATATAATATTAAAAAATCATAAGAGAAAGTAAAAAAATTATATAATATTATTACAATTCCTTCTAAAATTAATCTAAATTTATGGTTATCATAGAATGGGTGAGATGAAAAA
Organism: Viscum album; assembly: GCA_963277665.1. Lineage (NCBI taxonomy): Eukaryota > Viridiplantae > Streptophyta > Magnoliopsida > Santalales > Viscaceae > Viscum > Viscum album. The sequence goes on from OY728146.1 coordinate 1,040,286,157, forward strand.
AATAAGGAGAAGTGAAACATTGAGAGTTTTTTTTGTAAAATATAGAGAATATAAAATAATAGGGAGTTTACCCTTTAATAACTATAAAATTTATTATCACTAAGTGATGTAATTTCTTCAAATAGATTATTTTATCCAGTATTGTGGTTTTAGGACATTCTATTTGAGAAAGGTTGTGATTTGATGAATTTTTTTGAAAATTAAGTTTTTATGAATAAAATTTGGTATTGTAAAATGAAAAGTTAAAAAAATTGTTGAATAATGTTCTAAAAAATAAAAAGGGGGATATTGAAGATCATTTGTGATGTTTTATTAAAAAAAACTTTTCTATTTATTGAAAACTCACTTTTTATTAATAATATTTCTATTAACAGGTGTGAAAAGATGGTGAAAGTTCTCAAAAGAAAGTTTTTGTTATAAATATGATGAAGAAGAATACTTTTATAAAGTTATAATGTTTCCTTTACTTTACTTAAGAACTTTATAAATTATTTATATGATTATATTTTGTTTCTTTAAGTTCATAACATCATGGAAAAAAATATGATACAAGTGTCTATTTAAAGGGTGAGTTAATATTTCTAATAAACATTTCTGGATGAACCTTTTCGGATAAAGGCTATAAAATTGAAGTGGGAATAAGTAATAAATGAGTATGATTAGATATAATTTAGGATGTATAGATATGCATATTTCCATAAAAAATTGTTCTAAGAAAAATGTAATTGAGAAGTTTCTTATTTGATGGACCAAAGTTGGAGTTTGTGAAAAGGAATAGAAGTGCAGTTGAGTTCTGAAAAAAAACATTACCTGATATACAAAATGTGAGTTACTAAACAAACTTTTTGGATAAAATTTTTGTAAGAATATTTGTTGGTATTTTATATTTAATAAAGTTTGTAAAAATCGAAATTAATTAATAACATCGATCAAACTTTTTGCAAGTAGTTCATAAAATTTCATCATACCTATATAGTGAATATCATCAAACAAAGAGTTTTTTGGATTTATATAAGTGTTTTTATTTCTAATTTTGTGTAGTTTTATAAAATGTGTAAGAAATAAAAATTTTCACAATAAATAAAATTTGAATATATGTGAAACAATAAAGCGGGATAATTCAAAGAAGTTGAAGCCAAAGTTTTGTATCAATGAAATTTTATTATGACTAAATTATTTAGAAGTTATAACAATGTAGTCAAATACCATTATTATACATTCATTATCTAAAGAGTAATGTTTATAGGAAAAATTAAGTTTCCAAAAATTTATTTTGTTTAAATTTATGAAGTTGTGAGGTTATGAAAATGCATTGGCTAAAGGAAGATCATTGAATAAAACATCCATCAGATAAAATTTTGCGAAGAAGTACATCTAATAAAGGATGATTAATAAAATCGCATATTGAAGAAATATATAATTAAGATTCATTGTATTAATATTATACTAGACATATAAATTGTTATAAACCCATCAAAAAAACAATTTCACCTTTTTGTAAAGTCTAAAAAACATGATGAAGATGAATGTGTTATTTCAATTGGTTTCTTATCAAGATGAAAATGAGGGTGTTTAGATAATATACTTAATAAAAAAATTTAAGGGATTTTTAAGAAAAGTCTTGGATAATTAATTAAGATTATATAAGAGTTGAAAATAATACAAACATAACTCAATTTTGTAAGAAATTTGGTTTTTTGAATTTTCATGAGTGGGAAAATAAAATTTATTTTACACAATTTCCATTTTGGGGATACATATAAATACAGGATGAAAAGTACATTGTACATAAAAGTTTTTATATAGTCAAAAGGATAATATTTTATAGAAATATTTTTATAACTGAGTTTCCATCCAAGATCAGTTTTGAGCTAAAGAATGTTACTGGGAAGAATATTTTTGATCATAGAATCAGAAATAGTTTTCTTACTCAGATTCTGGAGAGATATTTATATAGTATAGTATCAGTTGTATTTTCTAAGATAAATTTATGAATAACATATTTTTTAATGGACAGAACATTGGTTTTAATGTGTTGACAGTTGAAGTGAGGTGAAATAGATGGAAAATATCAGATGCAGGCACACCAGACAAACACAAACCATATAGAGAAAAATGGATAGAGTTTCTGGACACACCTTTATGGGTGAAGATTTAAGAAAGCTTCATAGATTTTTATTTGTATCATTTTTTTAAGTATATATTTTTTAAATGATATTATTCAGTCTAATTATACCTATCAAGAGATATAAAGAGTTAAATTAGAGTTTTTTCAAAGTTTTATTCACTTATTACTAATAATGAATTTACATGGACCCATATGAGTAACCATGGAAAGGTGTGGGTTCTCACACTGAGTTCGACCTTTATAAATCTTGTGTTCCTTGTTTACATTAATATATTTTTTAGTCTTTTAATATTGTTAAAAAAATTATAAGCAATATAACTCTAACAAGTTACTGGGGTTAAATTTCATAAAGTTTGATATTTGTAAAAAGAAAACCATTGATTCAACCCCCTATTAGGGGTATAATGATCTTTGAAACTTTAGTACTATATATACTTCATATAAAGCACAATAAATGAAGAGTATATAAGATATCTCAAATAAAGTAAATTGACAAGATATTCCCCTTACCTCAAGTATTGGATCTCTTCATATATCTGTTAAATTCCTGAAAATTCAAATTATAATAATTATTTACTTGATTCAGAACCTTATTCATGTTCATTATATTGTTATTTTTATTTTTATTATTTCATTATTATCATGTATTATTTATTTATTAGATTAATTTTTCTTATATTGTTCATTTTGAGATTGTTTAGTTTACAGTTCCAAGACAGTATTGATAATAGTAAAAGTAAAATATCCTTGTCTAATAGTTTAATAATATCCAAAAGATTCAAAGAATATTTTCTATTTCATTCCAAAATAATATTATCTTAATAGATTAACTGAAATTTATAATTTAAAAAATCTTCCTTGGTAAGACTGTTTTAGACACTTAAAAATGACTTTAATTAATTATGTTTAATTATATCATTATAATGAATATTTAAACATTCAAGAATCATAAAAATGGAGTTAGTTTCTTATTAATGTTAAATTCAAGAAATAAATCTATTTTTTGTAATATTCCTGACAATATTAAGTGAAAAATAAAACATCAATTTCTTTTTATGCAGTGTGAAACCACCAAGGGAGAATGATGTTTTCAAAAAGTGTTTAAAATAATATAATAACTATTAAATACTTTAGTTTAATGAAATAATTTTTGAAAAATCAAACCATTTTTTAAATTAATTTTAATGGTAACCCATACTATAGAAAAGGTAGAGGGGAACAGAAAAATAAAAGGCATGGAATTTGGATTTTTTACTTTGACATAGTAATGGATTATGAAAACGTTTCTATATAAAATATTAGATCCTCCACTCCCAAATCTAGTTTTAAAATAATAAACTTTATAATTTTGGATTTGATAATAATGAAGGTGAAACCATTTTTACCATCCAAAACATATAGCATCAAAAGGAAATATTATATCACTAACATACCTAAGGAATGTTTAGGTTTATAGTTTTAAATAATAAGGAAAAACTCTTACATAAACAATACCCATGAATTCAAGGAAGTATTTTCCCACTAAACCCAACTTTTTATATTCCATATTAAGTCTTAAACATCTCTCAAAAACATTATCATGTTACAAAAACTTTCTAGACAAAATAATTTAATCATCATTCTTCATAACATGGGGAATAAAAAAAATAATAAGGGTGAGATCAAATTATCAGTATGGGTCATTAACAAATGATTGTCATCGGTGAGAATAAAATGATCATAATGGTATAATTACATAATCAAATCACATGAGAAAAACATAATATAAATCATACCCACCAATACCTAGATCATCAAATATGAAACATGGATTAAGGATTTAACAAAGAAAAATGTCATAGGATTTAATAATCATGATCCAAATTGTGTCAATTTAGATCAAAGGAATAATTAAAAACCCATAGAAAGCATAAATAAAATGTGTTGGTATGTTGGGACATTATCTTCATAACCCGTTTTGAACCCATGTCAAAAATAAATAGATCCCAGTTAAATACACATGGGGAAACCTCCAATAACTCCCTCTTATTTCATCTAAATACAAGGAACATTTCCTAATGTATTGGAATTTTATATGGGAGAACCCATAGTATAATAAATATCAGGCCCACCCGTTGCTATCTGGGATCACCAATTATATAAGCTATATCAGGCTCACTAGTGATCTAAAATGGAGATCAAACTTTCATATAATATATATGGGGATAACCTATTCATCATATATAATGTTAAAGTACCTTTTATGAATAAAAAAAATTATATTCCTTCACTTTTAAATCATAAAAATAATCATTATTTTTTCATTTCTTGATACACCCATAGAAAATAAATGGGTTTTGTGTCAATATCATAATCCATCCAGAGAAAGGATAAGAATGGTATAAATAACTCATATCCCTATTTTAGTGTAAGTAATATCTAGTGTTTTTTTTATTTTATGAATGTAAATACCATTAAAGTGTCATTAAAATATTCTTGAAGAAAATAACATTTTTATTTTGAAAAATCATTTTTAGAAACTAAAAATTTACAAAAAATGTTGTGAAAATAAATTTCATTGAAAATAACCTTTCAAACATAAAAAATAAGATTTTAAAAAATAGTTTTCATGATTGTGGAAAAATTATTTCATGATGTAAATGTTAAAAATAAACATTATTTTCAAATAGTTTGTAAAATGAGTCAAAAGTGACCCATTTAGAGAATGTTAAGAAATTTCCTTTCAAAACCTGTTAAAATAAAGTTAAAGATCATGAAAAATAGATTTATAAAATAATTTATGTTTATAAAATAACCCTTTTGAAAACATTTTAGAAAATATTAATATGGAATAGAAATATTCATATTCTAAAACAAATATTCTGGATCATTATTACTTAAAAACAACTTTATTGATATTTCTTCAATAAATAAGTGTGGAAATGGAAATTAAACATGTAAACCACATTCATATCCATGGTTGAATAAAACATATTGGGTTGAATAAAATAATATCATATTATTTCTTCCAAAGTAAAATTGAATATAAACAATCTGAAAGAAAGTATATTGTAACATAAAGCCTTTACCACTTTGGTAACTCTTAAATTGTAATCCCCAAAAAAGAATAACCACAAATGAAACTTAAATTATCATTAAAATAAAAATATTTATTATATAACATGTCTAAAGGGAAGTATATACAACTAAAAATTGGATATAGGTGCATATCATAAATGTATGTCTCAAAGAAATAGAATTTGAGATGAATAACCCTTCTAAATATCAAGCCATTGAATTTAAAAATTAATAAATGAATTAATTATGTGTATCAAATGTAAATCCATATAAAAAATTAAATACTATATAACATAGACAAAATTCACTACACACATGATCTTAGAATATAAAATAAAATGAATAAGCAATATAACCCAATTAATAGAAATTGAGTTATGAAATTCTTTACAACTTGGTAACATTCAAGTAAAATCCTATTAAATGAAATAATTAAAATTGAAACATAAAATACCATTATATATAAATTATTCATGATATTACATGTAAAAGGGTCAGTATATAAACAATATAATATAAATTATGTGAATAACATTAAAATATACCTCGATAAAAGAAAATTTGGATGATGTCCCTTACCTCAAATCTAGGAATTCCATGCATGTCCTTTAACTTCTGTATAATAAGCTTATATAAATCATTTTATTACTTAAAAACATTTATATGTTTGATACCATATAATTAAATCATATATTTTATTTATTTGCTTTGCGAAAAAGTTGTGTTTTGGTTTTATTGGTTGTTAATAGATCTATATCAGTAATATTTTTTAAAGAAGAGTAAAGTGACTAAAAAACATACTTTATGAGAAGCTGGTGGAAATATATATGAAAGGTTGAAAAGTAACCATAAAATAAATCAAATTACATTGTAATTTTTGGTGATCAGATAAAAATAATGAAATATTTGAAATTAATTAGAAAATAATGAAAGGACGAAGAGTAATTAGAAAATAATACACATTTTTTATAAGAAAGTTAATTAGTTTAAGTTTTCTTTTCTAAAGAATTTTTGTGAAAGAATTTGTTTTTCATAATCAAATTATGTATAGAAAAAATTTCTAATCAGTATAAGGAAATGTATTCGAGTTTTAATGTCACCATACAAAACCTGACAATACTATGCAGATCTTTGAGTTCTCATAAAAGATAAGTTGTCTGAAAAACTTATGATGCATGCCTTATGAAAGAAATGGGGAGAAAAAGTGCTACCAATTGGTTTGAGAATTGGTTGGAAAGAAATGAGGTGATTAATGGATAGAAAGTTATATTACTTTTCACATTAATTCAAACAATGCTATACTGATCTTAAATGTTCTGGAATTCATAAGGAATTCATGATTACATGAATAATTTGGTGGAAGATAAAATTTTGTGAATTTAAATTCTTCTAGTCTCAGTTCATCAGTTTGATGATAACTAGATGAAGAGTAGTCTAAAGGTGGAGAAGTTGGAAGTTGTTGAAGTCAAATTTATTGATACCGGCCCATCATATGTGGTGTGCCACTAATCCATGAGAGGCGGAATTGTTTTCAGTGGAGTTTTTTGGGATCGATCTACCAGATCCATATCACCATTGTAGTTAAACATTTTCATAAAAGTGAATTGTATTATAATTAGGTCAAGAAAAAAGGAATCACTGTTTTGCTTCAATAGGGTCTAGAGAAAAAGACAAAAAGTGTTTTTTATTTCCAAGTGGGTCAAGAGTCATCATAAAATACTTGACATTGATCCATTGAAGTGAAGTTGAGACTGATTCATCAGACACATGTTGGAATTGATAAATTCATTAGATATTGAACTTCATCAGATTTAGTCTGAGGAAGTTATTGAAAATTTTAAAGATATAATAATTAATTCAAAGATATTTTAGATGTGTTTCCAAATTAATACTTTTTTCAAATTATTTTAAAATGGGGTTTTGAATACTAAAAAAGTTTCAATAATGTTTATGTAAGAATAGTTTCAAAAGTTTCACATGGTAAAAAACATCATATATAAGTTTTTAGTCTTCCATATATTTTCATCATAATGAGAAAATTCATAACAAAAATTGAAATTACACTAAATTATTGTTTGAAAGTAATAATGAATTATGAATTTTTGATAAGATTTTAGAATTTTTGATAAGATTCAACAAAATTTGAGAATCATTTAAGAAGTCAAAGATATAGTCAAATTTAAAGGGAAATTCAAGTTTTAAGGAATTTGGTTAAGTGGGAAAAAAATTTATATTCCTGAATAACATAATCTTGGTGCTCCTATAAAAGTAAGAGATTAAATTGTAATTTTTGAAAGATCATAACATTTTTCATGTGTGGTTGAAGAGATAGAAATTATAAAGTTTTAGTTAGAACAAGTTTCCAGAGAGAGTTTTCCTGTTGAAGTTTTTCAGACATAAGAAATTTAGTAGTCAGGTTTCTCAGATCAGACTAGTTCATTTGATGGGGGAATAGTGATATGACTTACATTCTTCAAATGAATTAAAAGCTAATATTATAACACTACTATGATATATATTGAGTTCCCAACTCGAGTATTGTTTCAGGTTAAAGCTGATAAAGATCCATTAAAATTAGATCCATCGGAACGAGCTCAAATGGACCAAGTTTCATCAGATGAAGGAATTAGGAGATGAAATTTGAGTTTCTTATCGATTGAAGAAGTAAGATCAAATGAATAATTTGGAAAAGTACAATCAAATAGATCCCATTGAACTGATGTTATTATACTAAGAAAGATCATAAATATTTTTTTAGAGAAATTTTCTAGACAAAGCTTCTAAATAAGTTTCAAGACTGAAAATTTATTCAAAAAAATTGAACTTATTTAAGATTTTACATAGGTGAAGTTTGATTCATCTTACTTATTAATAAATTAAAGAATTTATGAAGTTGATTAGTAAAGAATAAGTAAAGTGAATCTTGTAACAGTGGATACTTAAGAGTAGCTGGAAATGCTTTCTTGTTTGAATCTTGGAACTGTGGATACTTGCCAGTTGCTAAGAATTCTTGTTTGTTTATTAGGTTATATAACCATATGTGTGAAATGGGATATGACAATGATAGTTGGGGTGTATAACCAACTATAATAAAAAAAATTACACTATTATTGTATAATTTTTCGTTGTTTCTACCTTTGTATTGCAGAAAGATGATAGAGAAATAATCCATGTTGGTGGGACTATCCAATAAGGAAATGAGTAGGCCTTTGTACCAAACCTTTTAAATATCATTTTATTCTCCATATTCATATTTGTTTCATATAAAAGGTCAGGTTTTGAGTAATATTTGATTTTATCATAACTCTAAAAAGTTTTAGAGGTTAAGAAAGGTTTCTAAGCGTGTTAATAAACTTTCATATAAAAATAAAAATGAAATAATGATTCATCACCTCCCCCATCAGTGGTCTTGATCCTACCTAGGAACTACAACTGGTATCAGAGTTTGTTTCCCTAAAAAAGATCCATCTCTGTGAATAGATAATTTCAATTTTTTGGGTTATAAGTGGATTCCAGTTTTCAATGGTAAAAACTATCATATCTGGAAAGATAGAATGTTTTTGTATCTTATGTCTCTTGGGTATGGTGTTTTGGAAGCTTTTATAGATGTATTTTATCCTTATATTGATAATTCTCCTCGTACTTTTATTTATAAAAAAATATTGAGAATGATGGAAGAGATAAAAAAATTTACTCTCGTCACTATCTGAAAGTGATTTTCTTAGAGTAATGGAATCTGGAACTGCCAAATGTACATATGATAAGTTGAAAAACATTTATGAAGGCAATAAAAAGGTGAGTAAGGAAAAGTTACTACTCTGTAGGATGAAGTATGAGGAATTGAAAATGGGTGAGTATGAATCTATTGGTGACTTCTTTACAAGGGTGAATGGTATTATTATCACCATAATATATCATGGTGATAATATGGAAGACTCAACTATTGTTTAAAGGATCCTGAGAATTATTCCTGATAATTTTGATGCCAAATTTTCATATTTAGAAGATATATATCCTAAAATTGTATCTTTGGATGATCTATATAGTACTCTTATTACTTATGAAATGAGAATAGATAAGGTTAAGAGAAGTAAAGAAAAGTTTGAACAATAAATGTCCATCCAAGATTTCTTAAAAGAGAGAGAAAAAGATAAATAATTTGATGAAAATCAAGTGATTTGGAGGTATAGGTAAAAATAAAAATATTTCAACATATATTTTCAATCCTTTATAAGAGATACATTAAAGGCAAGTGAAAAGGTAAAACTATAAAATCTTTTAATTATGAGGTGAAAGGATATTTTTCACAAAATTAAACTAGAAAGAAAGTTTAATAGAGTCTGAATAATATGATAAGATTTATTGGAAAAAATTGAAAGAAACTTAAGAAAATATTTCCTTATGAAAATATGAAGAAAAGTTAACTGAGTAGAAGAAAGGGGGATGAATACTCATCTATTTATTAATCTTATCATCAAGTAAATTTTATTTCTAAAGTTATAAATGTAATTAATTCATTAAGAAGTGATGATGATTGTGATGAGATTATATAAGTGGAACGGGTTCTCAAAGAATGTTTGGTGAATGAAATTGAACAAAATACTTAAATCAAGAAAGAAATAAGTAAGTTTCAGAAGGATTTTAAAGACATAACTTTTGAGAATGGTGGTCTTGAAAAGAAACTAAAAAATTATGAAGAAAATTTAGTTAGGAATGATAATCTCAACATGACAGAATATACACTTTTGTAGAATATAAATAGAATAATTTGAAAATATCTGAATCCAAAAAAATGATAGATATACTGAAAAATAGTTTTGTTAAGAAAGGATATGTGTTTTTTGAAACACAATCATTGTTTCTTAAAGCAAAACTTGAGATGAGAAAGATGAGAGACAAATTCACCAAGGCATTTGATTTCAAAATTGAAACTTATAAGGATTTTGAAAAGATAGGTTTATAGAAGTAGTTTAGTGAGAAATCATATTTTATAAATAAATAAATTAATTCATCAAGAATGTATCTACCTTAGAGAATAAATCCATGAATTATGAATAAACAATAAAAAAAAAGTTCTGTTCAGTTTTACTATCATCCCAAAATATCAAGATTTATAGGTCACTGTTAGTGTTGTGTAATTTTCATACATAAATAATTTTTATTTTGGTATAATTTGTCTCTACTAGGAAATAGGTATGAGTCTAATAGAAGTTATGATGAGAAAATATAATCAAATTATTATAACAGTTTTGTGGAATTGAAAAAGAAATTTAAGAAGGTGAACAATGTTGAATCCTCAAAAAAGAAAAATAAAAAACTAAATAAAATTTATAACTTTAATAAAGTTTTGAAAAGTAAAATGGTATGATAAATAAATTAAATAGTGTTTAGTTATTGTTCCAGATCAATTTTTCATGGAATAGAAGTTATAAAAACCACAAAAAAAATAAGCTGAAAAGAAGGGAGGAATGGTTTCTAAGGATGAGAGAGACATTGATAAAAAGATATCAAAATATGGTGATATAAAGATTCCAAAAATTTTCCAGATATTTTATTAATATGGGAATATTACTAAAATTTTCTTGAATATATTTCTAGAATAAGAAGGATGCTTGAAGAAATTGTTAAAAACTCATTGTAATAAGAAGGGTATTAAAATTGAAGAGAATTTTACATCTTCATATAAAGTATCTACATATGAAAAAAAACTTGTTAAAAAATCTAAGAAGTATGAAAAGAAGGAATAAAACACATCCAATAAAAAATCCAAAAATAAGAATAAGAATTCAATACTAAGAGAAGACTTTCAGTATGACTGTTTCTTCTAATAAACTATTTAGGTTCCCCGTTATTACCAACATACTTATATAATTGAACTAAATTATAGGTAATTGAAGGAGTTAAAATAAAGAATATTATTTTGAGCCTCTTACTCTTCTTTAAAATAAAATTAATGAGGTTGAGAAATTGATTTTTTGGGAAATTTTTGTTTATAAACCTAAACTTTATGATATGTTTTTTAAGATGGGTGCATGTTAGGTTTATAGTAAAAAAATTCTCAAATTTCCATAGATATGAGGATATTTAAAGTAACATGAATAGATATTACATGAATGTTTTTTCATGGATAACATTGATAACCTTGATTATAAAATCTTGTTTTATACACTGGGTTCACCCATAGAGACTTAGAGTTGTTTAAATAAAGGATATTAGTTTAAAACTCATGTGATACTTATATTCTCTTAAAGAATAGTTTCAAGATTTTGATATTAATAAAATTTATCAAGAGTCACCCCTTTGATCTTGATTATCAATAAGGGGGATAAGATATATATAGAATATATATAGGGGGATAAGTCATAAAAAATAGTTGGAGAATGAGGAAGTTTCTTTAATTTAGTATTGTTTTTAATGGGTATTGACAACAAATAAAAAATGGGAGATTCTTGGGACCAAGTTATGTTTTGTTTTATTTTTTTCAATAATTCAATATAAAGAATATTTTTTTGAAGAAGAGTGAAGTGAGTTAGAAACTTTCTTGATGGGAAGTTGGTGGAAATCGGGATGAAAGGTTTCAAAGTAACCAAAAAAGAAATCAGATTACTTTTTAAGTTTTAGTGATCATATGAAAAGAATTAAAGGTCAAAAATTAATCATAAAATAAATAAAGGTTTAAAATTAATCATAAAATAATTAAAAAATTTATAAGAAAATTCATTCATTTTGGTTTTTTATTTTGAAGAAATTTTGTAAAAGAATTTGTTTTTAAAACTAAACTTGTGTCCGAAAATAAAGTGAAAATCGGTGTGAGGAAATATATCAATGTCTAAATATCTCTATATAAAAATTTATGGTTCTTTTCTAATCTTCAATTTCTTATAAATCCTAATTTGTCTGAGAAACTTATGGTGCAATCCTTATGAAAGAAAGGGTTATAACAAGTGATGCCAATCGGTTTGAGGTTTGATTAGAAAGATAAGAGGTGATGAAAGGATGGGAAGTTATATTAATTTCCACTATAATTCAATTGATTCTATAAAAATATTAAATGTTATCAAATTCATGAGGAAGACATGATTACAAGTATAATTTTATAGAAGAAGAAAGTCTGAGAAGTTAAAGTATTCTGATATCAATTCATCAGTGTGAGGATCCTTGGATGCATAATTGTCTAAAGGGAGGGAATTTGGAATTTTTTGGAGTCAAAGTTGTTGATATCAGTCAATTGAATGTGGTGTTCCATGGATCCATCAGAGGTTTAATTATTTTAAGTAGGGTTTTTTGGGAAATATCGACTAGATAAAGATCAACAATGTAATCGACCATTTTCATCATATTGAATTTTATTACAATTAGGTCAAGATAAAAGGATGTTTTTTTGTTTCAATCTGGTCTATAGAAAAGGAAAAAAATTGTTTGTTTTCCAAGTGGATAAAGATTCATCAGACAATACTTGAGATAAACCCATTAGAGTGAATCGGAGACTAATCCATCAGATTCCTGATAGCACTAATAAAGTCATTAGATGTTGAACTTCATCAGATGTGATCTAAGGAAGTCATTGAACAATTAAAAGAAAGAATCGTTACTTCCAATATATGTAACATTCTATTACTATTTTTATGTATTCATAAACCCTATATTTTTGCCAATCTATGTTTGGGTTTTTCTTGGGGTTGTTTTGGTTTAAAATTTTAAAAGTTTTAAATTTTACGGGCTAGTGAACAATTAGCACATGGTTTCCCCAAACCGTATGCCATCCCAAGACAAACCGTGAAAACCCGGTCAGTGGGATTTTGCACGGTTTTCAAATGGTTTGTCTAATCATGCCCCCTATTAGAAGAAACCATGTGGTCCATTTAAAGGGACACATGGCCAGGTCTCACAGTTTGGTCTAACAATGCAGATCTGCCCAGAAACCATGCACCGCTTTTAATTAATCCAAAAATATAACATTAAAATTTCGAAACCCTAACTTTAGTTTCCGTAAGGACCTAGAATTACCCCAAATTATTTTTCCATCCTTAATAACACCCAAGAGGTGATTTTGGCCCCTCTCGACCCTTCGGAAAGTGGGTTAAAGATTGATGAATGTCTCTCAATCTCCTCCCGGTTAGTTTCCTCACCTCAGGATTTATCTCCCTCTCTCTCCTCTTTTTTCCTTAGGGTTTTATAGATCACCATGTGTTTTTGGATGATATAATAAACACTGTTTTTGATCTTAGCCTAGGTTTTATTCTTGTTTTCCTAGATTCTGTGATCATCGTTCTTCGTTGATAGATCCCAATTATGGTTTGGTGAATCAAGATCCCAGGATCCTATGGTAAGTGGTTCCATTTTTATTGTCCAATTTAATTAACCCTAAATTTATTGATTTAATTAAATTTATTTTAGTTGAATGGGTGGAATTTGATTCTTTTGGAATTGAATTTGTTAAAAACCCAATTTCTTTGAATTGGAGGACTTGGTTTTTGAAATTGTATTTTGGTACAAAATTGGGTAAAACCACAAATTCCATTGAATTAGGGTGTAATTGTAAAATTGATGGAATGTTTTGTAATTTTAATTATTGAATTTTTATTTTTGAAATTGATAGAAATTTTTTGAAATTTAAATTGATGAATTTAAATTGTGAAAGTGAACTGTGAAATTTAATTGTGAATTGATTTCAAATTATTATTTGTGAAAAATGGATTAAAATGTATTTGATAGAAAACTTTGGGTTTGTATCATGGAAATGGAATGTTTTTTTATTAATAACCCATTTTTGTTTTTAAATGGAAAATTGGAATATTTGAAATAGAGAATGGGATTAATTGTATTTTAAGGTTTCTTAAAGTGAATTTTCTATTGTTCATTTGTTATTAGAGTACATGCAAGCCTTAGGTAGTTAGTGAGTTATTAGATAGAACTCTACGATTTATAAAGTTCTAAAACATAAATGCAGCATGCCATATCCCTGATAAAAAAATGATAAAAATTCATTTGGCCACACTAAAGGGATGTGTGTATACACATATTGGCATGTCACATTGAGTGTTTGGATTCCCTTAGCCTAAAACTATCATACCTTTTTAAGAATATAACCATTTTTCTCACTTTTTTGTATTTGAAATGAATATATTCCATTGTAGTAAACTATTTTACATGCCTTGTGAATTTATATAAATAGTTTTATATAAAAAAATATTTAAGATATTTTTTTATAAATATCTCATAAATTTAAATGTGAATTATTTGTTTAAATTATTTCCATCATTTAAAATATAAATAATTTTTTGTTTAAAAAATATTTTAAAATTACAAAACTGTTTATTTGAAAATTGAAATATCTTTAGTCAGTTAATTAAATGTTTTAATATTCTTATGGAATCCTCGGTGAGACCTTACTGTTCCTTTATCTCACACCCTACATGTGCCTTTGGGTGTTTATATATTTTCTCCTTCTAAGTTTGAGTAGGGGTAAAGCACAACTTGAAGTTGGTTTAAGTTGTTGATCCATGGACATGGAGAGTTGAATCCATCGGGACTTGGGATGTTTATATATACTATTTTAATGTTACTTTGATGTAGTACTTTGGTTTTTAATTCATGTTTGACTTCTGGTACACTTCCCCTAGTGGATTTTCCTCTGTATGTATACTGATTTGTTTTCCTGCTTCTATAATGTTTGTAGAAAATTTGTTCCCACTTTCATTTTTCATGATGTTAAGTACTAGTCATCAACCCGTGGGGGTCAAGAATTCCATTCCAACTATATAAATTCTGTCTCGGTTATCGGGTTACTAGGGTACCTAGTTTGGTTTGTGACAAAGTTTTATCAAAGATATAGGTTGAGCATCTTGTCTTGGAATCGATATGTAGTTATGTAATCTTTTCAGGACATAGGAGGTAGTTGCAATTGAGTGCCCAAAAAACTATCTCTTTAATGAGCCTTAAATCAGTAGGGGTGTTTAGGGAAATATTACTTTAGTATTAGTTCTAGTATTTTCTCTACTTTTGATTTGGATAAAGTAAAATCCCAATATTTCTATCTATATAATGAGATTAGTTTCCCTTGTTGCTATGTTTGAGTGTTAATATAATGTCTTCCTTGTTTTATGTTGATGTTTTTTAGCATCATTACTCTGAGAATATGTGATAATTGGATCTTGGAGGAATCTCTTTTTGAACCTCAGTGAGAAAATCCTCTTATGGAATCAAACCTAGTTGAGGTGATTGTGTGTACGGTCTATGCACTAGGACAGGGACCACTGCTATTTCTCATTTAGACTCCATCCATGGAACCTCACAGGGTTGTTATCTAGGAACATTATAAAGAATTTCTTCACTAGAAGACATCAATGTTCAAAGGCTCAAATTATCTTCAAGAGTATGAGGAATGGTTGATTAGGATGGAATTATTATTTGGGTTCTTGGAGATACATGAAGAAATAAAGGTGAAGTGTTCCAACTTCGTACCGGATGGCCCTATCAGGATTTGATGGGAAACTATGGTAATGGTTAAGAATCATGAGGGCCTAGAGTGGAAATATTTCAAAGTTCTTTTCACTGGATAGTTCTATCCATATTTGATGTTTTATCCAAGGAAATGCAGTTTTTTAAACTTGAGCAAGATGGAAGGACTATGACAGAGTATACAAATAGTTTTGCTGAGAAAGTGAATTTGGTACCTAAGATAGTATTGAATGAGAATATTAGATATCAAATGTTTGAGTTGGGACTTCAACAGGATGTTCATTCTTAGGTTTTCTTGCTGAAGCTACCTTCTTATGATGATGTGCTAGATAGAGTGATGATGTTCGAAATGGAACTAGCAAGAAATTTAGGGATATTAATATTTTCTTTCTCTCTCAGTGGCAGCATGGTTTCCTTTAAATTAAATTGGAATCTTGATGATTCTCATGGTGGTTCTCAATAGTAGTGTCATTCTATGCCTCCTAGAGTACATGGGAGAGTCTTGTTGATTTGTTACTAGTGTTGAAATCTGAATCATTCAAATAAGGTTTTCACTGAGATACCTAAGGTATGTGGTTCTTGTAAATTCATAGAAAACTAATAGAAATTATTCCATGTTTATTCCACTCCATGTAGTGGCATAGGATCATCATTCTTAATATCCCTAAGTCCTTCTTTTTATTGATTTTTTATAACCCCCTTTCAAGGGATGAGGGGGAACCCTTACAAGGCCCGTAGGTATAAAGATTACATAACCTATAGGTATTAGGAAATATAAAGACTATAACTACATGGAACTGCTTGTCCTCAGCTTCTTCATCATGATGTCAACTCTCCACATTCGCATGGATAGTTTGGCTAGGCTTCCCGTGCAAGAACAGGCTAGTCCCGATAGAAAATATCATACCCTCTCTTTCTGAAAAATCCACATAAGCTTCTACTCCGGTGAATGCGCCTGCTCTGAACCCTCATCTGGAGTCTACTCCTTGTGGAGCCTGTTTGGTCATTAAGCTTAATTTTAGGTAGCCCGAAGACCTTGAGGTGGATCTAAGGCCTTGAGGTGGCCTGAAGGCCTTGAGGTGACCCGAAGGTCTTGAGGTGACCTGAAGACCTTGAGGTGGCCCGAAGGCCTTGAGGTGGCCCGAATATTTTGTTGTGGCATCAAGTCCTTGATGTGTCCCTAAGTCCATAAGGTGGCTTGAAATCCTTACTGGAACGAAGGCCATGGGTGGCACGAAATCCTTGAAGGACCTGAGGCCCAAACTGGTGGCCCAAAAGCCTAAATGGATGAATAGTTCCAACTGCTAAATTATTAAACAGTGCTTGTTATAGTACTACTACAGTACCCTAGAAATTATGTCTCCACCTAATTTTGAACTCGAGTCTCTTGGATGCACTTTCCAAGTCCTAACCAATTGGCATGAGGCTCTTGTTCCAGGATCATCATCTCCTTCTAAAATTTTAGGGAAATCAAATGCTTCAAGGATAAAAGGTTTCTATCCAAAGGCTTCTAGAAAAAAGATTCTTCAACCAGTGGAAGATTCTTCAGAAGAATCAGATATGGATCCAGAAACTATGAGAGGTACCATCACTATAGTTTCATCATTATTGACTACTTTATTTGATAATCATACATCTCACTCATTTATTTTAACATATATTATTAATCTAATAAATCTTCTTATATAGATTTTATAGTATGTGATTGATATTACTAAACCCATTGGTATGAAGAGAGAAGCGTCTACATAGTCCATCTTATGTTTTCTCTCTATTATATGTTGATATTTCTTGGAGTTTTTTGGTTCTCAATATGAAACCACTTGATGTCATATTTGGGTTGAATTGAATCATTTCTAATAAAGCTCAGATTGACTGTTATCTTTGATTGGTCTTCTTTACTACACCCAATGGTGTGTGCCATGTATTTCAAAGAGAATGGGACCCTAGTTCAAGTAGGGAAAACCTTCTTAAACATGTTTGGAGAAAGTAATATCAGTGTTTTCTTTTGCTCTAGAGTAGGTTATTTGATCGGTCATCTCCCTAAAGTTTTTTTAGAGTTTCCTGATGTGTTTCCTTCTAACTTCTCTATTTTCCACTGGTAAGGTAAGTAGCGTTTTCTATTGACTTAGTTCATGTTACTCAACCAGTTTATATTGCTTCCAACTGCATGGTACCATCTGAAATGAAAGATCTAAAGACTCAATTGGAAGATCTTATTTAGAAAATATATATACGATCGAGTCTATCGCCTTGAGTGGCATCGATTATCTTTTCTAAGAAATATGATGTTTTACTTCATCTATGTGTTGATTACTGAAAGATCAATCGAGTGATCGTAAAGAAAAATTATATATTAACAAGGATTGATGATCCCTTTGATCATTTTAAGGGTTGAATTAGTTCTCAAAGATCGACCTTCGATCTGGTTACCATCATTTGAGGATAAGAGAATCTGGCATTCAAAAAATCTCTTTTCAGAGCAGGTATGACCATTATGAGTAACTTGTTATTCCCTTTTGTCTAACCAATGCTCATATTGTCTTTATGGATTTAATGAATAGTATTTTACATGATTATCTAGATAACTTCATGGTAGTATTTATTGATGAAATCATATTTTACTCTAAGTCTGAGGAGGATCATGTGCATCAACTGATAATAGTTCTGAGTTTGTTGAGAAATCACCGACTTTATGCCGAGATTTTGAAATATGGTTTCTAGATTCAGGGAAGTGAAGTTATTGGGAAACATGGAGTTAGGACAAAGTATTTCATTTTATCCTAAAGGGTTAAGGGTTGTTATGATAAGGTAACAACCATGAAATGTTTTTGAGATTTGAAGCTTCTTAGGTCTAGCTGTGTATTATCACTGGTTATTTAAGGACTTCTCAAATTTGGATTCTCCGATGACTACTGTCACTTGGAAGGGAGTAATTGTTTCTTGGGATGATAAATGTTAGATTTATTTTGTTTATATGAAATTTATTTTGACTACTTGATTGGTATTGACTCTTCCAGATATTGGGTAGGGCTATGTGGTCTTCTATGATGTATCGGGTTTTGATTTGCATTGCGTTCATATACAAGGTGATCATATCATTTCTTATGGATATCATCATCTTAGGCCACATGAGAATAATTATCTAAACCATGACCTTGAACTTTAATTTGTGATTCATGTTCTTAACATTTGGAGGCATTACCTTTAAAGAGAAAGGTTTATCGTGTTTTTATTCCACAAGATATTATGTTATATCTTCTCTATAAATGATTTAAATCTCCACCAGAGGCATTGGGTGGAATACCTATAATCATTCAACTTTGATATCACTTATACCATGGTGAAAGGTAATGTCATTGCAGATGCCTTGAGTAGAAAACTTCAAACCCATAATGTAAAATAATCCTCAGAAGACTGGAACTTGATGCCTCTCCTTGCATGGTTGCAATTAGAGTCCAAAAATCAGGGTCTAAGGTTCACTAGGCTATTGTTTAGTTTAAATACACTCTTATCAAGATAATTCTATAGTAATAGTAGTTTGAAGATGAGTTTCATGGAATTAGATACTCTCTTTTTGGTGGGGAGTCTATTGTTGAGTGGTTGTTCTCCAAATAGGAAATTCTATTGTATCATAATTGGCTTATGGTGCTGTTAGTTTTAAGGAAATTTGTTGTGGGAGATTGCCATAATTCCCAGTGTATTTTGAACCTAAGAACCACTAATATGTTTTTAAGGTTTGAAGAGGAAAGGATATGGGGTATCCTTTTATAAGTGAGGTGAGTGTCACACTTGAAATGTTTAAAAATAAAAAGGTTTACATGTGTTTTTCAGATGCCAAAAAGATCTAAAATGGATAATTATTAAAAATTGGACATTATAAAGTATAAATATATCCATAAAATAAATTTTAACCAAGTTTTAATGTGATTTTAACTCTAATATTTTTAGTTTAACCCTCCGGTAAATCCATTTTTACCTTAACCATGGTAAAATATTTTTACTATTTTCACTATTCACTATGGTCAAAAATTAAGTTGAACTTATTAGATAATATAAATTATTCTGATTTTAAATATGTAATCTGTAAGATCCTGGATTTTTTGGAGGTAATTACTTTTTTAAATTTTGGTTTAAATCTCTTAATGATGGTTAATTAAATGTTTAACAAGTGTAAGAGGAAGTTCAGGGGTGTTCTAGGGGATCGTGACTTGAAAGAAAGGGTAATCATGCCATTATGTACATGTTTCATGGATTTCATGTAGTTAGAGAAAAGTGTGTGAGGGGTGAGCCAAACCATTTTGTTTGAGACAGTGGTATTCCACACGGTTGGCACATGGTTTTTCAAACCATTCATCCCTCCCTGGGTAACTATGTGACTCAACTCCTCTTAGACATATTCAAGAACATGGTTGGCACATGGTTTGGAAAACCATGTGGCCAAACCATGTTCCCTTTAAAAGGTGATAATTTCTAGTTTTTCTCCCTTGATATTTTTAGATCCTCACCCAATTTTCCCACCCATTCTTCCCCTCTCAACCCTAGTGATGAACTCAAGCTCCCAAATCTTTCAAAGGGCGTTTATCCTTTAATTATTGGTTGTTTATAGAATAATTGTTTTTTAATCAAACATTCATGTGAGTCTAATTCCTCTCTTGCTTCACTTTTCTTGATTATGGTTGTAGCTTGTTTTTTCTTCTTCTAAATCCCTAAAACCCTTTCTTTCCAGTGGATTCCAGGTTAAAGCTTCAAGGGGTTCTTGAATCCAGATATAAGTCTATGATTAAGAGTTTGTTCATCAACAGATTCGAGGTAAGTGGTCTAAAAGTTATATCCCATAGTCATTGGGTTGATTTGTGCATGTTTGGTTGCGTTCTTGTTTATATCTTGTTCTTATTTTGGTTCCTTTGGTGAGATTTGGTAAAATGAGTGTCTAAATTATGAATTGAACCCATCTTGATTCTCATGGTATGTTTTGAGGATGATTTGACCAATTTAGGTCCACCCATGGGGTGTTTCGAAATTCCTAACCCTATAAATTTGTAAGGTTACAAGTATAGTTGACATGTGATAATGTATATCCCATGAATAACATGTTGATATGGTTGGTTGGGTTTAAAGTGGAATAATGATATTTTTGCCTAGGGTTTATAATGGAATCAGGGTTTTTTGGAATGGAATGAAAATGGGGTAATTGGGTAAACTAATATTGGGTAAAATGTCTTATGAATTATGTTAAAAATTCCTAATAGGTTTAGTGCATAAGAAATGGTGAGCTTGTTAAATGGGTAATATCTTGTGAATTGAGGAATATATTAAATGTATACGGGAATCAATGAATATATTAAATTGGTTGATATAAAAGAAATAATTGAACATGCCTAATGGGTTGAGGCATGAGAATGGGAATTTGAATAAATGGTTTATGTAATGTAAATGATAAATATGTTATTAGGTTATAGGATAATATTAATTCCCATTTTTATTTTTATGGATTTTTATTATTATGTGTATTGTTTGAGTATGGTTTGTGATGTGTTATGTGTGTGGTGATTGGATAAATAATAACGTGCACATGGATTGTTAGTGTGGGGTATTGACTTGAGGATCTACACCCATTGGTTGACTTATACTAAGGCTCTAAACTCCACCCCAAAATGAATGGGTTAGGGAAGGAGATAGAAGATATATTCCCCTAACAGTTTTATTCGATTAGACTACTCTAACTGAGGCTTCTAGGTGACTGTAATGTATTTTTTGTGATTTGATTACCCTAATGAGATAGGGACTTGACTTATTCCATTATTCATGGTGATTGAATGACTTAAACACTTGTTTAAATTAGGTAATTTCCTTACCCATGGAACACAGGATGAAAATGGATTAAGTAATGAAGATGGTTTAAGTGATGATATTATTATAATGACAGAAATGGTTATGTATGTATTGTTAACTAATGGCACCCAAGTTTTACTTTTGTTTACCTTATCATTTATTTCATACTTGAATACACTATCTGTTGAACTAGATATTTTTGTATTCAAAATTTGTGGTGGC
Source organism: Viscum album (assembly GCA_963277665.1). Classification (NCBI taxonomy): domain Eukaryota; kingdom Viridiplantae; phylum Streptophyta; class Magnoliopsida; order Santalales; family Viscaceae; genus Viscum; species Viscum album. Next base: position 1,040,307,860 of record OY728146.1, read on the forward strand.
CTACTGAGTTATACTCACACCCTACTCAGTCCGCCATTGGGTACCCGAGAAGACTTCATTATTATAGGTTGAGATAGCGAAGAAGGTTAGGTTCTAGGGAGTTGTGTTGGGATCAGGATATACATTGATGAGTATCCATACATTGAGTCAAGCTATTAGCAAGACATGGCATTATTATTATTGGTTTGTGGCTTGTGCTCGATTTTGGGAGATGATTTTTTATGCATGTTTATTGGTTATTGCATGTTGTTTCCGCTATTTATATTCTTATCTATTGTGGATTACTCAAGTAAAGAGGGTATAGTCTCCTCATGTGACTTATTAGACCATCACTGATAGTCAGAAAACTCTAGCATACAGGGAGGCACACTTGAGGTCATGTGGAGACCTAGATTAGAGAACAAGTTTAATGTCTTTAGGGTCAAAGAAATTACAAAGTGGTATCATATCATGGTTCTTTATATGGTATTTTTATTTAGTATAGTTTATGGGAAAATATGATGTGTGGGTTCTTAGAAATTAGCTCGTTCTTGGGAGTAGTTAACCCATGTATGAGAGAAAACCTAAGTACCCTAGGTGGGAATTGTTGTTCTTATTGTGTTTTCTTACATTTGAATGATATTTCACCATCAGGGATGCACTTGTTGTCTGATCTGATTATTTGGTGATATTTTAATCATGGCCAAAATATCACGAGGATTTCCATTCATGCATCATTATAGGCACCTAGGGAGATAAGTGGAATTCAGTATGGTAGGAACACATGGTATGTGTGTGTGGGATATGAAATGTGGAATTCATTTTAATTTTTGAGAAATTTAAATAAAAAAATTGTCTAATAATAATGATAAAAATGAGTAAAATGAAAGGAATTTTAGAGAATGGTTAAATAATTTTTTTATAATTAAGGGTTGTAAATGATTTGAAAAAAATTTTGTTGTAGTAAGTTTTGAAATGGGAAATGTTCCTAAGATGAAGTATTATGTTTTGATTATACAAATATTTTTAAAAATGTGTCTAGCGAAAAACCATGGCTATGTAAATTAGTTTACCCCATATTAACCATGACCTGTGGTATTTATGGTAGGGGTAGTGTTTTAAGTTTGAATATATTCATTGGGATAGTGTATGTGAATGGTTTGTTTATGACTAGTGAAGAGACTTCTTATGTATAAATTTCAAAAGCTTTATATTATGTGTTCTAAAGATCATGTTTGACATTGTAGAGAAATTCTACCATAAAGGTGTGTGTCGATAGGGAAAAAAGTGTAAATTTACAAGAATGATCCCATAGTAGTGGAGTAAGAAGATATGATGATTCAAGATAATAGAGGAGAGCATTTTCATGAGAACTTATCTCATTTTATATAGATTATGGAATGGGACCAGGGTGTTTTGAACTAAGTATGTTTGAGATGACTAGATAGTTTTAGTTGTAGAACCCTCTGACCTTTACCGTAGAGGGTGGGCCAAAGGTATATGAGTTTTGGATAGAGTCTATCTAGATGATTCTTGACCATTTGGAGACTCCTTTTGAGAAGACAGTCAAGTTGGAGGCCTATATGTTGCGAGGTCAGGCAAAGTGTTGGTGGGATATCATGGCTCTGACTGAGCAGGATAAAGGAATGATATGAAAATATTTTCAAGAATAGTTTCTAGAACACTTCTATCATGAAACATTGAGTCATTATAAGGTTATAGAGTTTATGAATTCTTTATATAAGGAAATATTCCATGAAATTCCTTCATTAATTCAAAGTCTTTTTATTTTCATTAAGGCTTCCTCTATCAAATTGAGAGGGGTATTCACATATTTTTAAACATTTCCTCCCCTTAAAAAAAGTTTCAAGACATCCAAAACCTTTTCAAAAAATTATTAATTCTTGTTTTTGAAACTATCATCCTTCACAAAGATTCTAGGAAATTTTTCGTTATCGTGAAACCAATTATCATTCATGAAACTTTCCAGGAACTCTCATTATTGCAAAACATACCGCATTTCTCCTTCACAGCTTAGTAGTCATTCATGAAACATTATTTCTCAAATATCTAAACATTGAATACACCAAAGTTTATTAAATTCCATGCTTTTTCCATATTTAATAAGGCATTCCTAGAAATCCATCTTTCATGAAAATTTTCCCTTTCACCAAATTTTTCACCCAAAAAAATTGGAGAACACTGGGAAATGGTTCCACCTTATACATGAAATTTTATATACCACTTCTAGAGATTCCATACCAATCAACATTATAAGTCATAAATAAACATAGAACTCCACAACTGACCTTATTAATATATTTTTTTCAACAAACCTAATCAACCCAAAAACACTGAAAAGTTAACTTGATGGATCTTTTACTAGAAATAACCCCATTTGGGTTTATTGAAAACTCTATACCTTTTCATACCACTTTAAATATTTTGTTTCCAATATGTTAGAAACATGTTGTGATCTTCCATATTTCACAAAAATTTTCTTATTTTGAATTTAGATAGTGATCAAATAATTACTCAATACACACTCTAAACCCACATGATCCATGATCAACATGAGAAACAAAAGTAGCATAAAAATTTCATTAATTAATCACTTAATTTCTGAAATAGGAAAATTATTTCACCACAAACCCCATTTTTCATGATATATTAACTTTTATCAAGCATATTCAGTATCATCAGCTTTAAAACTTCCCATTATATTTAAAGATACACCTAATTTTCTTCTCCTCCATTCTTGATCAAAAAAAATTATCAATATTTTTCAATGAACCCAAAGGTCACTCCATAGTGGTTTTAACATTGTAAGGAACATATATCAGTACATAAGGGAAAAGAAAACCATACCTCAATGACAGGGGGTTCCATCTATACACTTTTTCATGTGTGGGGAGTCAACTGAACTCCAAGTGCCAGTCGATGTCATTAAAACAATTCTTTGGATAAGTAGTTATATAGAATATATGAAACTTGTTGCTCTATATGAACATACTCTAAATTCAAAATCCCATGATCCACCCTTTCCTTGATAAAAGGATACTTGATTTAAATTTTATTCATCCATGAGTGGTGGAATGAATTTTTTTTATGATTTACAACACTTGAATTATCATAATGGATTCCAATCATAGAATTCACTTAAACTGTCATAGAATTCACTTAAACTACCATATCTTCAAAATCCCATGATCCACCCTTTCATTTTTCTAAAACCTGGTTTTATCACGCTTTGAACATATACATTGTATTTTTCAAACCTATTTTTATCACGCTTTGAAAAACATTGTATTCAAAGCATGATAAAACTAGGTTTTAGAAAAATACAATGTTTTTCAGAAAACATTTCATTTTATTTCAAATGGTTATTATTTTATTTTATAATAAATAGATATAAATTGAATTTATTTTATACATGTGTAAAAAATATTAATTTCATAATTTCGTTATTACTATTCATACCTTCTCGTTTAACAGCTATGTTATGATGGTCTTATTTAAAATAATATCATTTCATGATTCGTTTCATCTCGATGTTGTGTGTCTTTTTCTCTATCAAGCATAGATTCTTATTTTTTAAATATTATGGTGTTAAATTCCCACCCACCCACCCACAACACTTTATAAAATTTGATCCTCAAATTTTTAAAATTATCTCTGAAATCAACTGTTCTGCATTCTAAAATGTCTTTGTTGTAAACCCACATCATATAAAGGGTTAATAAAACATCCTATTTATAAGAGAAAAATGTAATTAGAAGGTTTATCTATAATAATTCATAACTAGGTTCCCAAGTAGAAAAATATTTGTGGGAATTTGATATATAGACATAGAATAAAAGCATAAATTTTTATGGAGAGTGATAGAGATCATTGATTATAATAAATTGAATGATCATGATAAACTAGACAACCACAAAACCCTAAACCAATGAGGTGTGAAAAATATCATTGATGTAATTAGAAATGATGGTAAGAGGAAAAAAATTTACTTCAATATCATTTTCCTATATTTTAGGAAATACTTTACCATATAGACTAATATAATAAGTAAATATAGTTTCTTGATGATTATAATTTCATCCTTTAATCAATTTCCACCACAATCTCATCTTTTTCTCCAGAGTATTCAAGATGATTTTTTTCATGCCTGAAGCACTAAAATAATCTTTTAAGGGACCACATAACCATAAAAGGGATAATCAGTCTATTCCACTTATCTTTATACATTAACCAAAACCAAAATGTTTAGACAATGGTAATATGTTTCCGAAAATGAATAAAATTACATATGATGAAATAATACATTACTGTCCAAAATTAAATAGTAATAACCAAAGTTCAAACTAAATCATTTCATAAATAAATAACCCTATATCCTAAATAATCTCAAAAACCTCAAAATTAAATAATTTTTTAACCTCAAATGTTATCTCATACCTTTTAGCTTATATACCCAAAAAAATAGTGATCTTCTTTTGAAATAACATTAATCACTTAGTCAGCAAATCACTTTTCAATACCATGGTTATCTATATGATAAAAGTTCTATTCCCTTAATTACCTCAATATCCAATATCATGTAAACTCTAAAGGTTATCAATATCTTAAAACTTTTTTCTACAAAATATAGAGTGATACTTTACATTAAACCAAAGATTTACATATACTTAAATCTAATAAAATTTCACCTAAAATGTTATTAATAACTTTAAGATCTCATCCCTTTTAACCTCAAAAGTGGATTCTAAGACTTTTTGAACTTATGATCAACCTTAAAATTATATACCTATGATGGTATCCTTAAATCTCAAGATAACATAACATGAAAAAATCATAATATCAAAATTTATCTAAACCATCCTCTGATACCAAATATAACAGCCTTGAACTTATACTCGTAGATGTAGTGCTAAAATAATAAACTTTTAATTTTGTCTTTATCACCAAATAAGGTGACCCAATTTTAACAATATAAAACTTACAACATCAAAAGTAAATATTGTATCACATACATACTGAAGGACCTTTTAAGTATATATTTTTATTGAATTTGGAAAAACTCTACTCTAGACAATACTCATGAGTTCGAGGGAGTATTTTCCCACTATATCCAACTTTTCATTTTCCATATTAAGTATTCAACATCTCCCATAAACTTCATCACATTAGAAAAATTTATAGACACAAATCATTTAATCATTATTATTCATAACTTGGTTAATATATAATATAATAAAGGTGAAAAAAATTCTTAGTAAGGGTAAACATAAGCATTAACAAATGATTTTCATCGGTGATAATATGATGAGAATAAGGGTATAATGACATAACCAAAGTGTATGAGAAAAAAATAAAATAAATCATACCCATAAATACATGAATCATCAAACATGAAACATGTCTTAAGTATTTAACAAATACAAGAGTCATAGGATTCAATAATCATAAGACATGTGATGTCAATATAGATAAAAGTAATCATTAAAACTCCATATCAATCATAAATAAAACATGTTTCTAATTTTTGGAATCTTCTTCATAACCTATTTTTCAACCCGTTTCATAAAAAACTGGATCCTAATTAAATATAATAGAGAAACTATCTAATAACTCCCTCATTATTGGATTAAAATACAAGGAATATTACCCAATAAATTGGAGTGTTATCTGGGTGCACCCGTCATATAATTTATATCGGTATCACCCGGTTCTATCTAGGTGCACCCATCATATAATCTATATCAATCTCACCAATGAGGTATAATGGGGATCAACCCTTCATATAATCTAGATCAGGCTCACTCATTTATTATCAATAATTTCCAAGTAACATTCATGAATAAAACATTTAGATCCCATCACATTTCAATTATAATAATAATCATTATTATTTTATTACTTGATTCACCCATGGAAAAGAAATGGGTTTAATGTAAATCTCATAATCAATCCAGAGATAGAATAAGGATTTAATCAATAACACATATACCCAATGGAGTTTATAAAACATCATGATTTTTTGTCGTCGATGAATTTAAATACCATTAAAAGTTCATTAAAAACTATCTTGATGAAAAGAACATTTTCATTTTAAAAATCACTTTTAAAAACTAAAAATTCCCAAAATATTGTGAAAATAATTTTCATTGGAAATAAACTTTGAAACATTAAAAATGAATCTTTAAAACAAATAATGGTCATGATGGCGAGAAATTTCATTCATGATGTAAACGATAAAAATAAACATTATTTTAAAAAAATGTAAAGTGAGTCAAAATCTCCCATTTGGAAAACATTAACAAAGTAACCTTGAACATAAACAATTCTAAAAGAAAGTATATTGTAACATAAATCCTTTTCCAATTTGGTAACTCTTCAATCATATGGCTCATGAAATAATAACATCAAATTAAGCTTTAATTGTAATTAACATAAGAAGATTCATGATTTATCATGTCAAAATGGCAGTATATACACATCATAAATTAATATAGGTCCATATCATAGATTTATGTCTCAAAAAATATAATTTGAGACAAATACCCCTTACGAAGACCATAAAATTTAATTTGAGAAGTAATTAATGAATAAATTATGTGTATAAAATGCAAATAAACATAAAAAAATGTAAATACAACATAATATAATCATAATTCATTATTCACATAATCTCAGAATATCAAATTCAATCAAGAAGAGATATAATATAATGAAAAGAAATTGAGTTATAAAATTCTTTACCACTTTGTAACTTTCAATTCAAATACCCTTAAATGAAATAATTAAAATTGAAACTTAAGATACCATAATGTATGAATAATTCATGATATTACATATAAAATGGTCATTATATAGACCATATAAAATATATTTGGTGCACAACATTAAAATATTATTTAATAAAAGAAAATTGAGATGAAGCCCATAACCTCAAGTCCAGACATTCCATGCATGTCATTGAACTCCTATATAATAAGATTATATAAATTATTTGATTAATTAATAAATTTTATAGGTTTTATAAATTATAATTAAATCATTTATTTTATTTATTTTTAATGTAATATTTATATACTTAATTAGTAAAGTCTATGTTGTGTGTTTTGAGGACGTTCGGTTCATGGTTTCAAAACGGCTTAAGTGTGTTGATTATTGTCAAAGAGGTCATTATTTCAAAATATATAGAATAATAATTATAATGAAATAACTATAATTTTTATACATAAATTGTAATTTTAAAACTAATAATGAAAGACGGTTATGAAAAATGAATTGTGTTACGATCATGGAGATGGTAGGTCGTACATACACAAGAGTAAGGTTTCCATTTTTCAACGATCATTAGGGAAATAAGTTAAGTAATATTTTATATTTATATAATTATCATGATATCATTAATAAGACAATATTTTATTAAATATACATATATATCATCCATCTGTTTTGGTTGTGAAAAAAATACTCACATCGCTTCGTGGAGGCGGTAATCTACACGTACACACGAACGATGTTATCATTTTTTAATGTATGAAAAAAATGATATATTATATTTTAATAATAACAAATATTTCATTAATATCATAATTATTTCATTTATATCACATATATTCATTAAATTTATCATTATTACCTTCCATGTAAAGTGTTAGTGAAAAATAAATCACATTGTTTCATGAGGCGGTAGTCTGTTGTACACACGAGCGACGTTATCATATCCCCCATGGAATGGAAATTAATAAGTTATATGTGATATGATAACTCAATAAGTATAAATATGTATAAACTATCCTATATGTATTTTAAATCCATAATTATAACAATCCATGAGATAATATTATGGAAAATGAATGACATCAGTTTACAAGGTGGTAGTCCGCCTTACATATGAATGATTCTTTTGTATCCCATTTGATGGAAGAAGAGATTAATTTAGGTTATGGAATTAACAAAATAACATATCATTATATGTTATATACAAATTTTATTATATCATCATAATTGAAAAGGTTTTGAATGATGTGGAAGAAGAAATAATATAAAAATTGATCGGTTAAGAATGATACCTCTTCTACAAAAAACATCCTTAGGTTAGCACCAAAATCTTTATTATGATGTAATTTTTGTCAAAACTAGGATTCTAGTATGTAGTTATGGAATTAGGGAATATATTTGGGTAGGTATTGGTTGATAAAAAGTGTTTTTAAGGTTTGAAGAGGAAATGATTTAGGGTATCCTTTTATAAGTGAGGTGACTGTCACACTTGAAATGTTTAAAAATAAAAAGGTGTACATGTGTTTTTCACATTACAAAAAGATCTAAAATGGATAATTACTAAAAATTGGACATTATAAAGTATAAATATATCCATAAAATAAATTTTAACCAAGTTTTTATGTGATTTTAACTCTAATATTTTTAGTTTAACCCTCTGGTAAATCCATTTTTACCTTAACCATGGTAAAATATTTTTACTATTTTCACTATTCACTATGGTCAAAAATTAAGTTCAACTTATTAGATAATATAAATTATTCTGATTTTAAATATGTAATCTGTAAGATCCTGGATTTTTTGGAGGTAATTACTTTTTTAAATTTTGGTTTAAATCTCTTAATGATGGTTAATTAAATGTTTAACAAGTGTAAGAGGAAGTTCAGGGGTGTTCTAGGGGATCATGACTTGAAAGAAAGGTTAATCATTCCATTATGTACATGTTTCATGGTTTTAATTTAGTTAGAGAAAACTGTGTGAGGGGTGAGCCAAACCATTTGGTTTGAGAAAGTGGTATTCCACACAGTTGGCACATGGTTTTTCAAACCATTCATCCCTCCCTATGTAACTATGTGACTCAACTCCTCTTAGACAGATTCAAGAACATGGTTGGCATATGGTTTGGAAAACCATGTGGCCAAACCATGTTCCCTTTAAAAAGTGATAATTTCTAGTTTTTCTCCCTTGATATTTTTAGATCCTCACCCAATTTTTCCACCCATTCTTCCCCTCTCAACCCTAGTGATGAACTCAAGCTCCCAAATCTTTCAAAGGGAAATTATCCTTTAATTATTGGTTGTTTATAGAATAATTGGTTTTTAATCAAACATTCATGTGAGTCTAATTCCTCTCTTGCTTCACTTTTCTTGATTGTGGTTGTATCTTGGTTTTTCTTCTTCTAAATCCCTAAAACCCTTTCTTTCCAGTGGATTCCAGGTTAAAGCTTCAAGGGGTTCTTGAATCCAGATATAATTCTATGAATAAGAGTTTGTTCATCAATAGATTCGAGGTAAGTGGTCTACAAGTTATATCCCATAGTCATTGGGTTGATTTGTGCATGTTTGGTTGCCTTCTTGTTTATATCTTGTTCTTATTTTGGTTCCTTTGGTGAGATTTGGTAAAATGAGTGTCTAAATTATGAATTGAACCCCTCTTGATCCTCATGGTATGTTTTGAGGATGATTTGACCAATTTAGGTCCACCCATGGGGTGTTTCAAAATTTCTAACCCTATAAATTTGTAAGGTTACAAGTATAGTTGACATGTGATAATGTATATCCCATGAATAACATGTTGATATGGTTGGTTGGGTTTAAAGTGGAATAATGATAGTTGTGCCTAGGGTTTATAATGGCATCAGGGGTTTTTTGGAATGGAATGAAAATAGGTTAATTGGGTAAACTAATATTGGGTCAAATGTCTTATGAATTATGTTAAAAATTCCTAAGAGGTTTAGTTCATAAGAAATGGTGAGCTTGTTAAATGGGTAATATCTTGTGAATTGAGGAATATATTAAATGTATACGGGAATCAATGAATATATTAAATTGGTTGATATAAAGGAAATAATTGAACATGCCTAATGGGTTGAGGCATGAGAATGGGAATTTGAATAAATGGTTTATGTAATGTAAATGATAAATATGTTATTAGGTTATAGGATAATATTAACTCCCATTTTTATTTTTATGGATTTTTATTATTATGTGTATTGTTTGAGTATGGTTTGTGATGTGTCATATGTCTGGTGATTGGATAAATAATCATGTGCACATGGATTGTTAGTGTGGGGTATTGACTTGAGGCTCTACACCAATGGGTTGACTTATACTAAGGCTCTAAACTCCACCCCAAAATGAATGGGTTAGGGAAGGAGATAGAAGATATATTCTCCTAACAGTTTTATTCGATGAGACTACTCTAACTGAGGCATCTAGGTGACTGTAATGTATTTTTTGTGCTTTGATTACCCTAGTGAGATAGGGACTTGACTTATTCCATTATTCATGGTTATTGAATGACTTAAACCCTTGTTTAAATTAGGTAATTTCCTTACCCATGGAACACATGATGAAAATGGATTAAGTAATGAAGATGGTTTAAGTGATGATATTATTATAATGATAGAAATGGTTATGTATGTATTGTTAAATAATGGCACCCAAGTTTTACTTTTGTTTACCTTATCATTTATTTCATACTTGCATACACTATCTATTGAACTAGATATTTTTGTATTCAAAATTGGTGGTGGCCTACTGAGTTATACTCACACCCAACTCAGTCCGTCATTGGGTACCCGAGAAGACTTCATTATTATAGGTTGACATAGTGGGGAAGGTTAGGTTCTAGGGAGTTGTGTTGGGATCAGGATATACATTGATGAGTATCCATAATTTGAGTCAAGCTATTAGTAAGACATGGCATTATTATTATTGGTTTGTGGCTTGTGCTCGATTTTGGGAGATGATTGTTTATGCATGTTTATTGGTTATCGCATATTGTTTCCGCAATTTATATTCTTATCTATTGTGGATTACTCAAGTAAAGAGGGTATAGTCTCCTCATGTGACTTATTTGACCCTCACTGATAGTCATAAAACTCTGGCATATAGGGAGGCACACTTGAGGTCATGTGGAGACCTAGATTAGAGCACTAGTTTAATGGCTTTAGGGTCAAGGAAATTACAAAGTGGTATCATATCATGGTTCTTTATATGGTTTTTTTATTTAGTATAGTTTATGGGAAAATATGATGTTTTGGTTCTTAGAAATTAGCTCGTTCTTGGGAGTAGTTAACCCATGTATGAGAGAAAACCTAAGTACCCTAGGTGGGAATTGTTGTTCTTATTCTGTTTCCTTACATTTGAGTGATATTTCACCATCAGGGATGCACTTGTTGTCTGATCTGATTATTTGGTGATATTTTAATCATGGCCAAAATATCACAAGGATTTTAATTCATGCATCATTATAGGCACCTAGGGAGATAAGTGGAATTCAGTATGGTAGGAACACATGGTATGTGTGTGTGGGATATGAAATGTGGAATTCATTTTAATTTTTGAGAAATTTAAATAAAAAATTTGTCTAATAATAATGATACAAATGAGTAAAATGGAAGGAATTTTAGAGAATGGTTAAATAATTTTTTTTTTAATTAAGGGTTGTAAATTATTTGTAAAAATGTTTGTTGTAGTAAGTTTTGAAATGGGAAATGTTCCTAAGATGAAGTATTATGTTTTGATTATACAATTATTTTTAAAAATGTGTCTAGCGAAAAACCATGGCTATATAAATTATTTTACCCCATATTAACCATGACATGTGGTATGTATGGTAGGGGTAGTGTTTTAAGTTTGAATATATTCATTGTGATAGTGTATGTGAATGGTTTGTTTATGACTAGTGAAGAGACTTCTTGTGTCTAAATTTCAAAAGATTTATGTTATGTGTTCTAAAGATCATGTTTGACATTGTAGAGAAATTCTACCATAAAGGTGTGTGTCGATAGGGAAAAAAGTGTAAATTTACATGAATGATCCCATAGTAGTGGAGTAAGAAGATATGATGATTCAAGATAACAGAGGAGATCATTTTCATGAGAACTTATCTCATTTTATATAGATTATGGAATGGGACCAGGGTGTTTTGAACCAAGTATGTTTGAGATGACTAGATAGTTTTAGTTGTAGAACCCTATTACCTTTACCGTAGAGGGTGGTCCAAAGGTATATGAGTTTTGGATAGAGTCTATCTAGATGATTCTTGACCATTTGGAGACTCCTTTTGAGAAGACAGTCCAGTTGGAGGCCTATATGTTGTGAGGTCAGGCAAAGTGTTGGTGGGATATCATGGCTGAGACTGAGTAGGATAAAGGAATGATATGAAAATATTTTCAATAATAGTTTCTAGAAAACTTCTATCATGAAACCTTGAGTCATTATAAGTTTATAGAGTTTATGAATTCTTTATATAAGGAAATATTCCATGAAATTCCTTCATTAATTCAAAGTCTTTGTATTTTCATTAAGGCTTCCTCTATCAAATTGAGAGGGGTATTCACATATTTTTAAACATTTCCTCCCCTTCAAAAAAGTTTCAAGACATCCAAAACCTTTTCAAAACATTATTAATTCTTGTTTTTGAAACTATCATCCTTCACAAAGATTCTGGGAAATTTTTCATTATCGTGAAACCAATTGTCATTCATGAAACTTTCCAGGAACTCTCATTATTGCAAAACATACCGCATTTCTCCTTCACAGCTTAGTAGTCATTCATGAAACATTATTTCTCAAATATCTAAACATTGAATACACCAAAGTTTATTAAATTCCATGCTTTTTCCATATTTAATAAGGCATTCCTAGAAATCCATCTTTCATGAAACTTTTCCCTTTCACCAAATTTTTCACCCAAAAAAATTGGAGAACACTGGGAAATGGTTCCACCTTATACATGAAATTTTATATACCACTTCCAGAGATTCTATACCTATCAACATTATAAGTCATAAATAAACATAGAACTCCACAACTGACCTTATTAATATATTTTTTTCAACAAACCTAATCAACCCAAAAACAATGAAAAGTTAACTTGATGGATCTTTTACTAGAAATAACCCCATTTGGGTTTATTGAAAACTATATACCTTTTGATACCACTTTAAATATTCTATTTCCAATATGCTAGAAACATGTTGTGATGTTCCATATTTCACCAAAATTTTCTTCTTTTGAATTTAGATAGTGATCAAAGAATTACTCAATACACACTCTAAACCCATATGATCCATGATCAACATGAGAAACAAGAGTATCGTAAAAATTTCATTAATTAATCACTTAATTTCTGAAATAGGAAAATGATTTCACCACAAACACCATTTTTCATGATATATTAACTTTCATCATGCATATTCAGCATCATCAGCTTTAAAACTTCCCATTATATTTAAAGATACACCTAATTTTCTTCTCCTCCATTCTTGATCAAAAAAATTATCAATATTTTTCAATAAACCCAAAGGTCACTCCATAGTGGTTTTAACATTGTAAGGAACATATATCAGTACATAAGGGAAAAGAAAACCATACCTCAATGAGAGGGGGTTCCATCTCTACACTTTTTCATGTGTGGGGAGTCAACTGAACTCCAAGAGCCAGTTGATGTCATTAAGACAATTATTTGGATAAGTAGTTTGATAGAATATATGAAACTTGTTGCTCTATATGAACATACTCTAACTTCAAAATCCCATGATCCACCCTTTCCTTGATAAAAGGATACTTGATATAAATTTTCTTCATGCATGAGTTGTGGAATGAATTTTTTTTATGGTTTACAGCACTTGAATTATCATAATGGATTCTAATCATAGAATTCACTTAAACTACCATAGAATTCACTTAAACTACCATATCTTCAAAATCCCATGATCCACCCTTTCCTTTTTCTAAAACCTGGTTTTATCACTCTTTGAACATATACATTGTATTTTTCAAACCTAGTTTTATCACGCTTTGAAAAACATTGTATTCAAAGCGTGATAAAACCAGGTTTTAGAAAAATACAATGTTTTTCAGAAAACATTTCATTTTATTTCAAATGGTTATTATTTTATTTTATAATAAATAGATATAAATTGAATTTATTTTATACATGTGTAAAAAATATTAATTTCATAATTTCGTTATTACTATTCATACCTTTTCGTTTAACGGCTATGTTATGATGGTCTTATTTAAAATAATATCATTTCATGATTCGTTTCATCTTAATGTTGTGTGTCTTTTTCTCTATCAAGCATAGATTATTATTTTTTAAATATTATGGTGTAAAATTCCCACCCACCCACCCCCAACACTTTATAAAATTTGATCCTCAAATTTTTAAAACTATCTCTGAAATGAAATGTTCTGAATTCGAAAATGTCTTTGTTGTAAACCCACATCATATAAAGGGTTAATAAAACATCCTATTTATAAGAGAAAAATGTAATTAGAAGGTTTATCTGTAATAATTCATAACTAAGTTCCCAAGTAGAAAAATATTTGTGGGAATTTGATATATGGACATAGAATAAAAGCGTAAATTTTTATGGAGAGTGATAGAGATCATTGATTAAAATAAATTGAATGATCATGATAAACTAGACAACCACAAAACCCTAAACCAATGAGGTGTGAAAAATATCATTGATGTAATTAGAAATGATGGCAAGAGGAAAAAAATTTACTTCAAGATCATTTCCCTATATTTTAGGAAATACTTTACCATATAGACTAATATAATAAGTAAATATAGTTTCTTGATGATTATAATTTCATCCTTTTATCAATTTCCACCACAATCTCATCTTTTTCTCTAGAGTATTCAAGATGATTTTTTTCATGCCTAAAGCACTAAAATAATCTTTTAAGGGACCACATAACCATAAAAGGGATAATCAGTCTATTCCACTTATCTTTATACATTAACCAAAACCAAAATGTTTAGACAATGGTAATATGTTTCCCAAAATGAAAAAAATTACATATGCTGAAATAATACATTACTGTCCAAAATTCAATAGTAATAACCAAAGTTCAAACTAAATCATTTCATAAATAAATAACCTTATATCCTAAATAATCTCAAAAACCTCAAAATTAAATAATTTTTTAACCTAAAATGTTATCTCATACCTTTTAGCTTATATACCCAAAAAATAGTGATCTTCTTTTGAAATAACATTAATCACTTAGTCACCAAATCACTTTTCAATACCATGGTTATCTATATGATAAAAGTTCTATTCCCTTAATTACCTCAATATCCAATATCATGTAAACTCTAAAGGTTATCAGTATCTTAAAACTTTTTTCTACAAAATATAGAGTGATACTTTACATTAAAACAAAGATTTAGATATACTTAAATCTAATAAAATTTCACCTAAAATGTTATTAATAACTTTAAGATCTAATCCCTTTTAACATCAAAAGTGGATTCTAAGACTTTTTGAACTTATGATCAACCTTAAAATTATATACCTATGATGGTATCCTTAAATCTCAAGATAACATAACATAAAAACATCATAATATCAAAATTTATCTAAACCATCCTCTGATACCAAATATAACAGCCTTGAACTTATACTCGTAGATGCAGTTCTAAAATAATAAACTTTTATTTTTGTATTTATCACCAAATAAGGTGACCCAATTTTAACAATATAAAACTTACAACATCAAAATTAAATATTGTATCACATACATACTGAAGGACCATTTAAGTATATATTTTTATGGAATTTGGAAAAACTCTACTCTAGACAATACCCATGAGTTCGAGGGAGTATTTTCCCACTATATCCAGCTTTTCATTTACCATATTAAGTATTCAACATCTCCCATAAACTTCATAACATTAGAAAATTTTCTAGACACACATCATTTAAACATTATTATTCATAACTTGGGTAATATAAAATATAATAAAGGTGAAAAAAATTCTTAGTAAGGGTAAACATAAGCATTAACAAATGATTTTCAACGGTGATAATATGATGAGAATAAGGGTATAATGAAATAACCAAATTGTATGAGAAAAAAATAAAATAAATCATACCCATAAATACATGAATCATCAAACATGAAACATGTCATAAGTATTTAACAAATACAGGAGTCATAGGATTCAATAATCATAAGGCATGTGATGTCAATCTAGATAAAAGTAATAATTAAAACTCCATATCAATCATAAATAAAACATGTTTCTATTTTTTGGAATCTTCTTCATAACCTTTTTTCAACCCGTTTCATAAAAAACTGGATCCAAATTAAATATTATAGAGAAACTCTCTAATAACTCCCTCATTATTGGATTAAAATACAAGGAATATTACCCAATAAATTGGAGTGTTATCTGGGTGCACCCGTCATATAATTTATATCGGTCTCACCCGGTTCTATCTAGGTGCACCCATCATATAATCTATATCAATCTCACCAATGAGGTATAATGGGGATCAACCCTTCATATAATCTAGATCAGGCTCACTCATTTATTATCAATAATTTCCAAGTAACATTCATGAATAAAACATTTAGATCCCATCACATTTCAATTATAATAATAATCATTATTATTTTATTACTTGATTCACCCATGGAAAAGAAATGGGTTTAATGTAAATCTCATAATCAATCCAGAGATAGAATAAGGATTGAATCAATAACACATATCCCCAATGGAGTTTATAAAACATCATGATTTTTTATCATCGATGAATTTAAATACCATTAAAACGTCATTAAAAACTATCTTGATGAAAAGAACATTTTCATTTTAAAAATCACTTTTAAAAACTAAAAATTCCAAAAATATTGTGAAAATAATTTTCATTGAAAATAAACTTTGAAACATTAAAAATGAATCTTTAAAACAAATAATGGTCATGATGGCGAGAAATTCCATTCATGATGTAAATGATAAAAATAAACATTATTTTAAAAAAATGTAAAGTGAGTCAAAAGCTCCCATTTGGAAAACATTAACAAAGGAACCTTGAACATAAACAATTCTAAAAGAAAGTATATTGTAACATAAAGCCTTTTCCAATTTGGTAACTCTTCAATCATATGGCTCATGAAATAATAACATCAAATTAAGATTTAATTGTAATTAACATAAGAATATTCATGATTTATCATGTCAAAATGGCAGTATATACACATCATAAATTAATATAGGTCCATATCATAGATTTATGTCTCAAAAAATATAATTTGAGACAAATACCCCTTACGAAGACCATAAAATTTAATTTGAGAAGTAATTAATGAATAAATTATGTGTATAAAATGAAAATAGACATAAAAAAATGGAAATACAACATAATATAATCATAATTCATTATTCACATAATCTCAGAATATCAAATGCTATCAAGAAGAGATATAATATAATGAAAAGAAATTGAGTTATAAAATTCTTTACCACTTTGTAACTTTCAATTCAAATACCCTTAAATGAAATAATTAAAATTGAAACTTAAGATACCATAATGTATGAATAATTCATGATATTACATATAAAATGGTCATTATATACACCATATAAAATAAATTTGGTGCACAACATTAAAATATTCTTTAATAAAAGAAAATTGAGATGAAGCCCATAACCTCAAGTCCAGACATTCCATGCATGTCATTTAACTCCTATATAATAAGATTATATCAATTATTTGATTAATTAATAAATTTTATAGGTTTTATAAATTATAATTAAATCATTTATTTTATTTATTTTTAATTTAATATTTATATACTTAATCAGTAAAGTATATGTTGTGTGTTTTGAGGACGTTCAGTTCATGGTTTCAAAACGGCTTAAGTGTGTTGATTATTGTCAAAGAGGTCATTATTTCAAAATATATAGAATAATAATTATAATGAAATAAATATAATTTTTATACATAAATTGTAATTTTAAAACTAATAATGAAAGACTGTTATGAAAAATGAATTGTGTTACGATCATGGAGATGGTAGGTCGTACATACACAAGAGTAAGGTTTCCATTTTTCAACGATCATTAGGGAAATAAGTTAAGTAATATTTTATATTTATATAATTATCATGATATCATTAATAAGACAATATTTTATTAAATATACATATATATATCATCCACTTGTTTTGGTTGTGAAAAAAATACTCACATCGCTTCATGGAGGCGGTAATCTTCACGTACACACGAACGATGTTATCATTTTTTAATGTATGAAAAAAATGATATATTATATTTTAATAATAACAAATATTTCATTAATATCATAATTATTTCATTTATATCACATATATTAATTAAATTTATCATTATTACCTTCCATGTAAAGTGTTAGTGAAAAATAAATCACATTGTTTCATGAGGCGGTAGTCTGTTGTACACACGAGCGACGTTATCATATCCCCCATGGAATGGAAATTAATAAGTTATATGTGATATGATAACTCAATAAGTATAAATATGTATAAACTATCCTATATGTATTTTAAATCCATAATTATAACAATCCATGAGATAATATTATGGAAAATGAATGACATCAGTTTACAAGGTGGTAGTACGCCTTACATATGAATGATGCTTTTGTATCCCATTTGATGGAAGAGGAGATTAATTTAGGTTATGGAATTAACAAAATAACATATCATTATATGTTATATACAAATTTTATTATATCATCATAATTGAAAAGGTTTTGAATGATGTGGAAGAAGAAATAATATAAAAATTGATCGGTTAAGAATGATACCTCTTCTACAAAAAACATCCTTAGGTTAGCACCAAAATCTTTATTATGATGTATTTTTTTACAAAATAAGGATTCTAGTATGTAGTTATGGAATTAGGGAATATATTTGGGTAGGTATTGGTTGATAAAAAGTGTTTTTAATGTTTTAAGAGGAAAGGATTTAGGGTATCCTTTTATAAGTGAGGTGACTGTCACACTTGAAATGTTTAAAAATAAAAAGGTGTACATGTGTTTTTCACATTCCAAAAAGATCTAAAATGGATAATTACTAAAAATTGGATATTATAAAGTATAAATATATCCATAAAATAAATTTTAACCAAGTTTTTATGTGATTTTAACTCTAATATTTTTAGTTTAACCCTCCGGTAAATCCATTTTTACCTTAACCATGGTAAAATATTTTTACTATTTTCACTATTCACTATGGTCAAAAATGAAGTTGAACATTTTAGATAATATAAATTATTCTGATTTTGAATATGTAATCTGTAAGATCCTGGATTTTTTGGAGGTAATTACTTTTTTAAATTTTGGTTTAAATCTCTTAATGATGGTTAATTAAATGTTTAACAAGTGTAAGAGGAAGTTCAGGGGTGTTCTAGGGGATCGTGACTTGAAAGAAAGGGTAATCATTCCATTATGTACATGTTTCATGGTTTTCATGTAGTTAGAGAAAACTGTGTGAGGGGTGAGCCAAACCATTTCGTTTGAGACAGTGGTATTCCACACGGTTGGCACATGGTTTTTCAAACCATTCATCCCTCCCTAGGTAACTATTTGACTCAACTCCTCTTAGACAGATTCAAGAACATGTTTGGCACATGGTTTGGAAAACCATGTGGCCAAACCATGTTCCCATTAAAAAGTGATAATTTCTAGTTTTTCTCCCTTGATATTTTTAGATCCTCACCCAATTTTTTCACCCATTCTTCCCCTCTCATCCCTAGTGATGAACTCAAGCTCCCAAATCTTTCAAAGGGAGATTATTCTTTAATTATTGGTTGTTTATAGAATAATTGATTTTTAATCAAACATTCATGTGAGTCTAATTCCTCTCTTGCTTCACTTTTCTTTATTATGGTTGTAGCTTGGTTTTTCTTCTTCTAAATCCCTAAAACCCTTTCTATCCAGTGGATTCCAGGTTAAAGCTTCAAGGGATTCTTGAATCCAGATATAATTATATGATTAAGAGTTTGTTCATCAATATATTCGAGGTAAGTGGTCTACAAGTTATATCCCATAGTCATTGGGTTGATTTGTGCATGTTTGGTTGCGTTCTTGTTTATATCTTGTTCTTATTTTGGTTCCTTTGGTGAGATTTGGTAAAATGAGTGTCTAAATTATGAATTGAACCCCTCTTGATCCTCATGGTATGTTTTGAGGATGATTTGACCAATTTAGGTCCACCCATGGGGTGTTTCAAAATTCCTAACCCTATAAATTTTTAAGGTTACAAGTATAGTTGACATGTGATAATGTATATCCCTTGAATAACATGTTGATATGGTTGGTTGGGTTTAAAGTGGAATAATGATAGTTGTTCCTAGGGTTTATAATGGCATAAGGGGTTTTTTGGAATGGAATGAAAATGGATTAATTGGGTAAACTAATATTGGGTCAAATGTATTATGAATTATGTTAAAAATTTCTAATAGGTTTAGTGCATAAGAAATGGTGAGCTTGTTAAATGGGTAATATCTTGTGAATTGAGGAATATATTAAATGTATATGGGAATCAATGAATATATTAAATTGGTTGATATAAAGGAAATAATTGAACATGCCTAATGGGTTGAGGCATGATAATGAGAATTTGAATAAATGGTTTATGTAATGTAAATGATAAATAAGTTATTAGGTTATAGGATAATATTAATTCCCATTTAGATTTTTATGGATTTTTGTTATTATGTGTATTGTTTGAGTATGGTTTTTGATGTGTTATGTGTGTGGTGATTGGATAAATAATCATGTGCACATGGATTGTTAGTGTGGGGTATTGACTTGAGGTTCTACACCCATGGGTTGACTTATACTAAGGCTCTAAACTCCACCCCAAAATGAATGGGTTAGGGAAGGAGATATAAGATATATTCCCCTAACAGTTTTATTCGATGAGACTACTCTAACTGAGGCTTCTAGGTGACTGTAATGTATTTTTTGTGATTTGATTACCCTAGTGAGATAGGGAATTGACTTATTCCATTATTCATGGTGATTGAATGACTTAAACCCTTGTTTAAATTAGGTAATTTCCTTACCCATGGAACACATGATGAAAATGGATTAAGTAATGAATATGGTTTAAGTGATGATATTATTATAATGATAGAAATGGTTATGTATGTATTGTTAACTAATGGCACCCAAGTTTTACTTTTGTTTACCTTATCATTTATTTCATACTTGCATACACTATCTATTGAACTAGATATTTTTGTATTCAAAATTGGTGGTGGCCTACTGAGTTATACTCACACCCTACTCAGTCCGTCATTGGGTACCCGAGAAGACTTCATTATTATAGGTTGAGATAGCGGGGAAGGTTAGGTTCTAGGGAGTTGTGTTGGGATCAGGATATACATTGATGAGTATCTATACTTTGAGTCAAGCTATTAGCAAGACATGGCATTATTATTATTGGTTTGTGGCTTGTGCTCGATTTTGGGAGATGATTGTTTATGCATGTTTATTGGTTATCGCATATTTTTTCCGCTATTTATATTCTTATCTATTTTGGATTACTCAAGTAAAGAGGGTACAGTCTCCTCATGTGACTTATTAGACCCTCACTGATAGTCAGAAAACTCTAACATATAGTGAGGCACACTTGAGGTCATGTGGAGACCTAGATTAGAGCACTAGTTTAATGGCTTTAGGGTCAAGGAAATTACAAAGTGGTATCATATCATGGTTCTTTATATGGTATTTTTATTTAGTATTGTTTATGGGAAAATATGATGTGTTGGTTCTTAGAAATTAGCTCGTTCTTGGGAGTAGTTAACCCATGTATGAGAGAAAACCTAAGTACCCTAGGTGGGAATTGCTGTTCTTATTGTGTTTTCTTACATTTGAATGATATTTCACCATCAGGGATGCACTTGTTGTCTGATCTGATTATTTGGTGATATTTTAATCCTGGCCAAAACATCACGAGGATTTTCATTCTTGCATCATTATAGGCACCTAGTGAGATAAGTGGAATTCATTATGGTAGGAACACATGGTATGTCTGTGTGGGATATGAAATGTGGAATTCATTTTAATTTTTGGGAAATTTAAATAAAAAATTTGTCTAATAATAGTGATACAAATGAGTAAAATGAAAGGAATTTTAGAGAATGGTTAAATAATTTTTTTAAATTAAGGGTTGTAAATGATTTGAAAAAATGTTTTTTGTAGTAAGTTTTGAAATGGGAAATGTTCCTAAGATGAAGTATTATGTTTTTATTATACAAATATTTTTAAAAATGTGTCTAGTGAAAAACCATGGCTATGTAAATTAGTTTACCCCATATTAACCATGACCTGTGGTATGTATGGTAGGGGTAGTGTTTTAAGTTTGAATATATTCATTGGGATAGTGTTTTTGAATGGTTTTTTTATGACTAGTGAAGAGACTTCTTGTGTCTAAATTTCAAAAGCCTTATGTTATGTGTTCTAAAGATCATGTTTGACATTGTAGAGAAATTCTACCATAAAGGTGTGTGTCGATAGGGAAAAAAGTGTAAATTTACAAGAATGATCCCATAGTAGTGGAGTAAGAAGATATGATGATTCAAGATAATATAGGAGAGCATTTTCATGAGAACTTATCTCATTTTATTTAGATTATGGAATGGGACCAGGGTGTTTTGAACCAAGTATGTTTGAGATGACTAGATAGTTTTAGTTGTAGAACCCTCTGACCTTTACCGTAGAGGGTGGGCCAAAGGTATATGTGTTTTGGATAGAGTTTATCTAGATGATTCTTGACCATTTCGAGACTCCTTTTGAGAAGACAGTCAAGTTGGAGGCCTATATGTTGCGAGGTCAGGCAAAGTGTTGGTGGGATATCATGGCTCAGACTGAGCAGGATAAAGGAATGATATGAAAATATTTTCAAGAATAGTTTCTAGAACACTTCTATCATGAAACATTGAGTAATTATAAGGTTATAGAGTTTATGAATTCTTTATATAAGGAAATATTCCATGAAATTCCTTCATTAATTCAAAGTCTTTGTATTTTCATTAAGGCTTCCTCTATCAAATTGAGAGGGTTATTCACGTATTTTTAAACATTTTCTCCCCTTAAAAAAAGTTTCAAGACATCCAAAACCTTTTCAAAACATTATTAATTATTGTTTTTGAAACTATCATCCTTCACAAAGATTCTGGGAAATTTTTCATTATCGTGAAACCAATTGTCATTCATGAAACTTTCCAGGAACTCTCATTATTCCAAAACATACTGCATTTCTCCTTCATAGCTTAGTAGTCATTCATGAAACATTATTTATCAAATATCTAAACATTGAATACACCAAAGTTTATTAAATTCCATGCTTTTTCCATATTTAATAAGGCATTCCTAGAAATCCGTCTTTCATGAAACTTTTCCCTTTCACAAAATTTTTCACCCAAAAAAATTAGATAACACTGGGAAATGGTTCCACCTTATACATGAAATTTTATATACCACTTGCAGAGATTCCATACCTATCAACATTATAAGTCATAAATAAACATAAAACTCCAAAACTGACCTTATTAATATATTTTTTTCAACAAACCTAATCAACCCAAAAACACTGAAAAGTTAACTTGATGGATCTATTACTAGAAATAACCCCATTTGGGTTTATTAAAAACTCTATACCTTTTGATACCACTTTAAATATTCTGTTTCCAATATGCTAGAAACATGTTGTGATCTTCCATATTTCACCCAAATTTTCTTCTTTTGAATTTAGATAGTGATCAAATAATTACTCAATACACACTCTAAACCCACATGATCCATGATCAGCATGAGAAACAAGAGTAGCATAAAAATTTCATTAATTAATCACTTAATTTCTGAAATAGGAAAATGATTTCACCACAAACACCATTTTTCATGATATATTAACTTTCATCATGCATATTCAGCATCATCAGCTTTAAAACTTCCCATTATATTTAAAGATACACCTAATTTTCTTCTCCTCCATTCTTGATCAAAAAAAATTATCAATATTTTTCAATGAAGCCAAAGGTCACTCCATAGTGGTTTTAACATTGTAAGGAACATATATCAGTACATAAGGGAAAAGAAAACCTTACCTGAATGAGAGGGGGTTCCATCTCTACACTTTTTCATGTGTGGGGAGTCAACTGAACTCCAAGAGCCAGTCGATGTCATTAAAACAATTCTTTGGATAAGTAGTTTGATAGAATATATGAAACTTTTTGCTCTATATGAACATACTCTAACTTCAAAATCCCATGATCCACCCTTTCCTTGATAAAAGGATACTTGATTTAAATTTTATTCATCCATGAGTGGTGGAATGAATTTTTTTTATGATTTAAAGCACTTGAATTATCATAATGGATTCCAATCATAGAATTCACTTAAACTACCATAGAATTCACTTAAACTACCATATCTTCAAAATCCCATGATCCAGTCTTTCCTTTTTCTAAAACCTGGTTTTATCACGCTTTGAACATATACATTGTATTTTTCAAACCTGGTTTTATCACGCTTTGAAAAACATTGTATTCAAAGCGTGATAAAACCAGGTTTTAGAAAAATACAATGTTTTTCAGAAAACATTTCATTTTATTTCAAATGGTTATTATTTTATTTTATAACAAATAGATATAAATTGAATTTATTTTATACATGTGTAAAAAATATTAATTTCATAATTTCGTTATTACTATTCATACCTTCTCATTTAACGGCTATGTTATGATGGTCTTATTTAAAATAATATCATTTCATGATTCGTTTCATCTCGATGTTGTGTGTCTTTTTCTCTATCAAGCATAGATTCTTATTTTTTAAATATTATGGTGTTAAATTCCAACCCACCCACCCCCAACACTTTATAAAATTTGATCCTCAAATTTTTAAAATTATCTCTGAAATCAAATGTTCTGCATTCGAAAATGTCTTTGTTGTAAACCCACATCATATAAAGGGTTAATAAAACATCCTATTTATAAGAGGAAAATGTAATTAGAAGGGTTATCTGTAATAATTCATAACTAGGTTCCCAAGTAGAAAAATATTTGTGGGAATTTGATATATAGACATAGAATAAAAGCGTAAATTTTTATGGAGAGTGATAGAGATCATTGATTACAATAAATTGAATGATCATGATAAACTAGACAACCACAAAACCCTAAACCAATGAGGTGTGAAAAATATCATTGATGTAATTAGAAATGATGGTAAGAGGAAAAAAATTTACTTCAAGATCATTTTCCTATATTTTAGGAAATACATTACCATATAGACTAATATAATAAGTAAATATAGTTTCTTGATGATTATAATTTCATCCTTTAATCAATTTCCACTATAATCTCATCTTTTTCTCCAGAGTATTCAAGATTATTTTTTTCATGCCTGAAGCACTAAAATAATCTTTTAAGGGACCACATAACCATAAAAGGGATAATCAGTCTATTCCACTTATCTTTATACATTAACCAAAACCAAAAAATTTAGAGAATGTTAATATGTTTCCTAAAATGAATAAAATTACATATGATGAAATAATACATTACTGTCCAAAATTCAATAGTAATAACCAAAGTTCAAACTAAATCATTTCATAAATAAATAACCCTATATCCTAAATAATCTCAAAAACCTCAAAATTAAATAATTTTTTAACCTCAAATGTTATCTCATACCTTTTAGCTTATATACCCAAAAAAATAGTGATCTTCTTTTGAAATAACATTAATCACTTAGTCACCAAATCACTTTTCACTTCCATGGTTATCTATATGATAAAAGTTCTATTCCCTTAATTACCTCAATATCCAATATCATGTAAACTCTAAAGGTTATAAAAATCTTAAAACTTTTTTCTACAAAATATGGAGTGATACTTTACATTAAACCAAATATTTACATATACTTAAATCTAATAAAATTTCACCTAAAATGTTATTAATCACTTTAATATCTCATCCATTTTAACCTCAAAAGTGGATTCTAAGACTTTTTGAACTTATGATCAACCTTAAAATTATATACCTATGATGGTATCCTTAAATCTCAAGATAACATAACATGAAAACATCATAATATCAAAATTTATCTAAACCATCCTCTGATACCAAATATAACAGCCTTGAACATATACTCATAGATACAGTGCTAAAATAATAAACTTTTAATTTTGTTTTTATCACTAAATAAGGTGACCCAATTTTAACAATATAAAACTTACAACATAAAAAGTAAATATTGTATCACATACATACTGAAGGACATTTTAAGTATATATTTTTATGGAATTTTGAAAAACTCTACTCTAGACAATACCCATGAGTTTGAGGGAGTATTTTCCCACTATATCCAGCTTTTCATTTTCCATATTAAGTATTCAACATCTCCCATAAACTTCATCACATTAGAAAAATTCCTAGACACAAATCATTTAATCATTATTATTCATAACTTGGGTAATATAAAATATAATAAAGGTGAAAAAAATTCTTAGTAAGGGTAAACATAAGCATTAACAAATGATTTTCATCGGTGATAATATGATGAGAATAAGGGTATAACGACATAACCAAAGTGTATGAGAAAAAAATAAAATAAATCATACCCATAAATACATGAATCATCAAACATGAAACATGTATTAAGTATTTAACAAATACAAGAGTCATAGGATTCAATAATCATAAGACATGTGATGTCAATCTAGATAAAAGTAATCATTAAAACTCCATATCAATCATAAATAAAACATGTTTCTATTTTTTGGAATCTTCTTCATAACCTTTTTTCAACCCGTTTCCTAAAAAACTGGATCCTAATTAAATATAATAGAGAAACTCTCTAATAACTCCCTCGTTATTGGATTAAAATACAAGGAATATTACCAAATTAATTGGAGTGTTATCTGGGTGCACCCGTCATATAATTTATATCAGTCTCACCCAGTTCTATCTAGGTGCACCCATCATATAATCTATATCAATCTCACTAATGAGGTATAATGGGGATCAACCCTTCATATAATCTAGATCAGGCTCACTCATTTATTATCAATAATTTCCAAGTAACATTCATGAATAAAACATTTAGATCCCATCACATTTCAATTATAATAATAATCATTATTATTTTATTACTTGATTCACCCATGGAAAAGAAATGGGTTTAATTTAAATCTCATAATCAATCCAAAGATAGAATAAGGATTGAATCAATAACACATATCCCCAATGGAGTTTATAAAACATCATGATTTGTTGTCGTCGATGAATTTAAATACCATTAAAAGGTCATTAAAAACTTTCTTGATGAAAATAGAATTTTAATTTTAAAAATCACCTTTAAAAACTAAAAATTCCCAAAATATTGTGAAAATAATTTTCATTGAAAATAACCTTTGAAACATTAAAAATGAATCTTTAAAACAAATAATGGTCATGATGGCGAGAAATTCCATTCATGATGTAAATGATAAAAATAAACATTATTTTAAAAAAATGTAAAGTGAGTCAAAAGCTCCCATTTGGAAAACATTAACAAAGGAACCTTGAACATAAATAATTCTAAAAGAAAGTATATTGTAACATAAAGCCTTTTCCAATTTGGTAACTCTTCAATCATATGGATCATGAAATAATAACATCAAATTAAGTTTTAATTGTAATTAAAATAAGAAGATTCATGATTTATCATGTCAAAATGGCAGTATATACACATCATAAATTAATATAGGTCCATATCATAGATTTATGTCTCAAAAAATAGAATTTGAGACAAATAACCCTTACGAAGAACATAAAATTTAATTTGAGAAGTAATTAATGAATATATTATGTGTATAAAATGCAAATAAACATAAAAAAACGGAAATACAACATAATATAATCATAATTCATTATTCACATAATCTCATAATATCAAATGCAATCAAGAAGAGATATAATATAATGAAAAGAAATTGAGTTATAAAATTCTTTACCACTTTTTAACTTTAAATTCAAATCCCCTTAAATGAAATAATTAAAATTGAAACTTAAGATACCATAATGTATGAATAATTCATGATATTACATATAAAATGGTCATTATATACACCATATAAAATAAATTTGGTGCATAACATTAAAATATTCTTTAATAAAAGAAAATTGAGATGAAGCCCATAACCTCAAGTCCAAACATTCCATGCATGTCATTTAACTCCTATATAATAAGATTATATCAATTATTTGATTAATTAATAAATTTTATAGGTTTTATAAATTATAATTAAATAATTTATTTTATTTATTTTTAATGTAATATTTATATCCTTAATCAGTAAAGTCTATGTTGTGTGTTTTGAGGATGTTCGGTTCATGGTTTCAAAACGGCTTAACTGTGTTGATTATTGTCAAAGAGGTCATTATTTCAAAATATATAGAATAATAATTATAATGAAATAATTATAATTTTTATACATAAATTGTAATTTTAAAACTAATAATGAAAGACGGTTATGAAAAATGAATTGTGTTACGATCATGGAGATGGTAGGTCGTACATACACAAGAGTAAAGTTTCCATTTTTCAACGATCATTAGGGAAATAAGTTAAGTAATATTTTATATTTATATAATTATCATGATATCATTAATAAGACAATATTTTATTAAATATCAATATATATATCATCCATCTGTTTTGGTTGTGAATAAAATACTCACATCGCTTCGTGGAGGCGATAATCTACACGTACACACGAACGATGTTATCATTTTTTAATGTATGAAAAAAATGATATATTATATTTTAATAATAATAAATATTTCATTAATATCTTAATTATTTCTTTTATATAACATATATTCATTAAATTTATCATTATTACCTTCCATGTAAAGTGTTAGTGAAAAATAAATCACATTGTTTCGTGAGGCGGTAGTCTGTTGTACACACGAGCGACGTTATCATATCCCCCATGGAATGGAAATTAATAAGTTATATGTGATATGATAACTCAATAAGTATAAATATGTATAAACTATCTTATATGTATTTTAAATCCATAATTATAACTATCCATGAGATAATATTATGGAAAATGAATGACATCAGTTTACAAGGTGGTAGTCCGCCTTACATATGAATGATGCTTTTGTATCCCATTTGATGGAAGAGGAGATTAATTAAGGTTATGGAATTAACAAAATAACATATCAGTATATGTTATATACAAATTTTATTATATCATCATAATTGAAAAGGTTTTGAATGATGTGGAAGAAGAAATAATATAAAAATTGATCGGTTAAGAATGATACCTCTTCTACAAAAAACATCCTTAGGTTAGCACCAAAATCTTTATTATGATTTATTTTTTGTCAAAACAAGGATTCTAGTATGTAGTTATGGAATTAGGGAATATATTTGGGTAGTTATTGGTTGATAAAAAGTGTTTTAAAGGTTTGAATAGGAAAGGATATGGGGTATCCTTTTATAAGTGAGGTGAGTGTCACACTTGAAATGTTTAAAAATAAAAAGGTGTAGATGTGTTTTTCACATGCCAAAAAGATCTAAAATGGATAATTATTAAAAATTGGACATTATAAAGTATAAATATATCCATAAAATAAATTTTAACCAAGTTTTTATGTGATTTTAACTCTAATATTTTTAGTTTAACCCTCCGGTAAATCCATTTTTACCTTAACCATGGTAAAATATTTTTACTATTTTCACTATTCACTATGGTAAAAAATTAAGTTGAACTTATTAGATAATATAAATTATTCTGATTTTAAATATGTAATCTGTAAGATCCTGGATTTTTTGGAGGTAATTACTTTTTTAAATTTTGGTTTAAATCTCTTAATGATGGTTAATTAAATGTTTAACAAGTGTAAGAGGAAGTTCAGGGGTGTTCTAGGGGATCGTGACTTGAAAGAAAGGGTAATCATGCCATTATGTACATGTTTCATGGTTTTTATGTAGTTAGAGAAAACTGTGTGAGGGGTGAGCCAAACCATTTGGTTTGAGACATTGGTATTCCACACGGTTGGCACATGGTTTTTTAAACCATTCATCCCTCCCTAGGTAACTATGTGACTCAACTCCTCTTATACAGATTCAAGAACATGGTTGGCACATGGTTTGGAAAACCATGTGTCCAAACCATGTTCCCTTTAAAAGGTGATAATTTCTAGTTTTTCTCCCTTGATATTTTTAGATCTTCACCCAATTTTTCCACCCATTCTTCCCCTCTCAACCCTAGTGATGAACTCAAGCTCCTAAATCTTTGAAAGGGCGGTTATCCTTTAATTATTGGTTGTTTATAGAATAATTGGTTTTTAATCAAACATTCATGTGTGTCTAATTCCTCTCTTGCTTCAATTTTATTGATTATAGTTGTAGCTTGTTTTTTCTTCTTCTAAATCCCTAAAACCCTTTCTTTCCAGTGGATTCCAGGTTAAAGCTTCAAGGGGTTCTTGAATCCAGATATAAGTCTATGATTAAGAGTTTTTTCATCAACAGATTCGAGGTAAGTGGTCTACAAGTTATATCCCATAGTCATTGGGTTGATTTGTGCATGTTTGGTTGCGTTCTTGTTTATATCTTGTTCTTATTTTGGTTCCTTTGGTGAGATTTGGTAAAATGAGTATCTAAATTATGAATTGAACCCCTCTTGATCCTCATGGTATGTTTTGAGGATGATTTGACCAATTTAGGTCCACCCATGGGGTGTTTCGAAATTCCTAACCCTATAAATTTGTAAGGTTACAAGTATAGTTGACATTTGATAATGTATATCCCATGAATAACATGTTGATATGGTTGGTTGGGTTTAAAGTGGAATAATGATAGTTGTGCCTAGGGTTTATAATGGCATCAGGGGTTTTTTAGAATGGAATGAAAATGGGTTAATTAGGTAAACTAATATTGGGTCAAATGTCTTATGAATTATGTTAAAAATTCCTAAGAGGTTAAGTGCATAAGAAATGGTGAGCTTGTTAAATGGGTAATATCTTGTGAATTGAGGAATATATTAAATTTATATGGGAATCAATGAATATATTAAATTGGTTGATATAAAGGAAATAATTGAACATTCCTAAGGGGTTGAGGCATGAGAATGGGAATTTGAATAAATGGTTTATGTAATGTAAATGATAAATATGTTATTAGGTTATAGGATAATATTAATTCCCATTTTGATTTTTATGGATTTTTATTATTATGTGTATTGTTTGAGTATGGTTTGTGATGTGTTATGTGTGTGGTGATTGGATAAATAATCATGTGCACATGGATTGTTAGTGTGGGGTATTGACTTGAGGCTCTACACCCATGGGTTGACTTATACTAAGGCTCTAAACTCCACCCCAAAATGAATGGGTTAGGGAAGGAGATAGAAGATATATTCCCCTAACAGTTTTATT
Source organism: Viscum album (assembly GCA_963277665.1). Taxonomy (NCBI): domain Eukaryota; kingdom Viridiplantae; phylum Streptophyta; class Magnoliopsida; order Santalales; family Viscaceae; genus Viscum; species Viscum album. Next base: position 1,040,339,090 of record OY728146.1, read on the forward strand.
CGATGATACTACTCTAACTGAGGCTTCTAGGTGACTGTAATCTATGTTTTTGTGATTTGATTACCCTAGTGAGATAGGGACTTGACTTATTCCATTATTCATGGTGATTGAATGACTTAAACCCTTGTTTAAATTAGGTAATTTCCTTACCCATGGAACACAGGATGAAAATGGATTAAGTAATGAAGATGGTTTAAGTGATGATATTATTATAATGATAGAAATGGTTATGTATGTATTGTTAAGTAATGGAACCCAAGTTTTACTTTTGTTTACCTTATCATTTATTTCATACTTGCATACACTATCTGTTGAACTAGATATTTTTTTATTCAAAATTGGTGGTGGCCCACTGAGTTATACCCACACCCTACTCAGTCCATCATTGGGTACCCGAGAAGACTTCATTATTATAGGTTGAGATAGCGGGGAAGGTTAGGTTCTAGGGATTTGTGTTGGGATCAGGATATACATTGATGAGTATCCATACTTTGAGTCAAGATATTAGCAAGACATGGCATTATTATTATTGGTTTGTGGCTTGTGCTCGATTTTGGGAGATGATTGTTTATGCATGTTTATTGGTTATCGCATATTGTTTCCGCTATTTATATTCTTATCTATTGTGGATTACTCAAGTAAAGAGGGTATAGTCTCATCATGTGACTTATTAGACCCTCACTGATAGTCAGAAAAATCTAGCACATAGGGAGGCACACTTGAGGTCATGTGGAGACCTAGATTAGAGCACTAGTTTAATGTCTTTATGGTCAATGAAATTACAAAGTGGTATCATATCATGGTTCTTTATATGGTATTTTTATTTAGTATAGTTTATGGGAAAATATGATGTGTTGGTTCTTGAAAATTAACTCGTTCTTGGGAGTAGTTAACCCATGTATGAGAGAAAACCTAAGTACCCTAGGTGGGAATTACTGTTCTTATTGTGTTTTCTTACATTTGAATGATATTTCACCATCAGGGATGCACTTGTTGTCTGATCTGATTATTTGGTGATATTTTAATCATGGCCAAAATATCATGAGGATTTTTATTCATGAATCATTATAGGCACCTAGGGAGATAAGTGGAATTCAGTATGGTAGGAACTCATGGTATGTGTGTGTGGGATATGAAATGTTGAATTCATTTTAATTTTTGAGAAATTTAAATAAAAAATTTGTCTAATAATAATGATACAAATGAGTAAAATGAAAGGAACTTTAGAGAATGGTTAAATAATTTTTTTTTAATTAAGGGTTGTAAATTATTTGAAAAAATGTTTGTTGTAGTAAGTTTTGAAATGGGAAATGTTCCTAAGATGAAGTATTATGTTTTTATTATACAAATATTTTTAACAATGTGTCTAGAGAAAAACAATGGCTATGTAAATTAGTTTACTCCATATTAACCATGACCTGTGGTATGTATGGTAGGGGTAGTGTTTTAAGTTTGAATATATTCATTGGGATAGTGTATATGAATGGTTTGTTTATGACTAGTGAAGAGACTTCTTGTGTCTAAATTTCAAAAGCTTTATGTTATGTGTTCTAAAGATCATGTTTGACATTGTAGAGAAATTCTACCATAAAGGTGTGTGTCGATAGGGAAAAAAGTGTAAATTTACAAGAATGATCCCATAGTAGTGGAGTAAGAAGATATGATGATTCAAGATAATAGAGGAGATAATTTTCATGAGAACTTATCTCATTTTATATAGATTATGGAATGGGACCAGGGTGTTTTGAACCAAGTATGTTTGAGATGACTAGATAGTTTTAGTTGTAGAACCCTCTGACCTTTACCGTAGAGGGTGGGCCAAAGGTATATAAGTTTTGTATAGAGTCTATCTAGATGATTCTTGACCATTTGGAGACTCCTTTTGAGAAGACAGTCAATTTGGAGGCCTATATGTTGCGAGGTCAGGCAAAGTGTTGGTGGGATATCATGGCTCAGACTGAGCAGGATAAAGGAATGATATGAAAATATTTTCAAGAATAGTTTCTAGAACACTTCTATCATGAAACCTTGAGTCATTATAAGGTTATAGAGTTTATGAATTCTTTATATAAGGAAATATTCCATGAAATTCCTTCATTAATTCAAAGTCTTTGTATTTTCATTAAGGCTTCCTCTATCAAATTGAGAGGGGTATTCACATATTTTTAAACATTTACTCCCCTTCAAAAAAGTTTCAAGATATACAAAACCTTTTCAAAACATTATTAATTATTGTTTTTGAAACTATCATCCTTCACAAAGATTCTGGGAAATTTTTCATTATCGTGAAACCAATTTTCATTCATGAGACTTTCCAGGAACTCTCATTATTGCAAAACATACCACATTTCTCCTTCACAGCTTAGTAGTCATTCATGAAACATTATTTCTCAAATATCTAAACATTGAATACACCAAAGTTTATTAAATTCGATGCTTTTTCCATATTTAATAAGGCATTCCTAGAAATCCATCTTTCATGAAACTTTTCCCTTTCACCAAATTTTTCACCCAAAAAAATTGGAGAACACTGGGAAATGGTTCCTCCTTATACATGAAATTTTATATACCACTTCCATAGATTCCATACCTATCAACATTATAAGTCATAAATAAACATAGAACTCCACAACTGACCTTATTAATATATTTTTTTCAACAAACCTAATCAACCCAAAAACACTGAAAAGTTAACTTGATGGATCTTTTACTAGAAATAACCCCATTTGGGTTTATTGAAAACTCTATACCTTTTGATACCACTTTAAATATTCTGTTTCCAATATGCTAGAAACATGTTGTGATCTTCCATATTTCACCCAAATTTTCTTCTTTTGAATTTAGATAGTGATCAAAGAATTACTCAATACACACTCTAAACCCACATGATCCATGATCAGCATGAGAAACAAGAGTAGCATAAAAATTTCATTAATTAATCACTTAATTTCTGAAATAGGAAAATTATTTCACCACAAACACCATTTTTCATGATATATTAACTTTCATCATGCATATTCAGCATCATCAGCTTTAAAACTTCCCATTATATTTAAAGATACACCTAATTTTCTTCTCCTCCATTCTTGATCAAAAAAAATTATCAATATTTTTCAATGAACCCAAAGGTCACTCCATAGTGGTTTTAAGATTGTAAGGAACATATATCAGTACATAAGGGAAAAGAAAACCATACCTCAATGAGAGGGGGTTCCATCTCTACACTTTTTCATGTGTGGGGAGTCAACTAAACTCCAAGATCCAGTCGATGTCATTGAAACAATTCTTTGGATAAGTAGTTTGATAGAATATATAAAACTTGTTGTTCTATATGAACATACTCTAACTTCAAAATCCCATGATCCACCCTTTCCTTGATAAAAGGATACTTGATTTAAATTTTATTCATCCATGAGTGGTGGAATGAATTTTTTTTATGATTTACAACACTTGAATTATCATAATGGATTCCAATCATAGAATTCACTTAAACTAACATATCTTCACATTGTTGAATCATCAAAAATAACAACATGCAAGATTGAGTAGTTGAAATATATTCATCTTATTCATTTATCAATTAAATGAAATAATTTTCTTTTTTATCCAAGAAATACACAATTCGCCAAGATAGAATGAACCACTGGATTTTTATTTTTTATCATCTTCTAAACTTGACCAATCTACATCTGTGTAACCCAATAAATCTTATTGAGATTTTATATTATATAGTAAAATGAAATTCCACATACCCTTGATATACCAAAGTATTATTTTTACTACAAGTAAGTGGATATCTTTGAGATTTATTTGATACAGTACTTCTTGGAATGCATAAAAAAATAGGTTTGTGTCACTATTAAGTACAACAAACTATCAATGATCTCTCTATATTCTATGACACTAAGCGCTTTTCCTTCATCATATCATGACAGTTTCTTCCAGTTATCCATCATGGTTTATATTTCCTTAAAATTATCCATTCAAAATCTTCTTAGAAACTCCTTGGTATATTTTTATTGAAAAATAAATGTTCCATTTCTTCCTTGTATCACTTTTAAACTAAGGAAAAAAATTGTTTTTATAATCAGTGACCTTTCAAACTCAATTTTCATGAATTATGTGAATAGTATACATGATTCTTCATCTGATCCATGAAATATTATTTTATTTATATACACCATCACTATCATCCTTTTATTACTATTATTGTTGACATAGATATTATAATAAAATCCACCATATTGAAAACCAAGCTTCTTTAAAAACTAATCAAGTATTGAATATCACACTCTCGGTTCTTGCTTCAACCCATATAGAACCTTCCTCGGCCAAAGAACTATATTGAAATCTTTATAAATTATAAAACCATATATATTCTTAACATACACTTCTTATTCTTGAACACCATTAAAAAATAATGACTTGGCATCCATTTAGAAAACTTTTAACTTTCATTGCACTACTATAGATAAGAATAGATGAATAGTATCGAGCCTTGAAATAGGGGAAATGTCTCATCAAAATTTATTTCCCTAATTTGGGAGTCTTCTTTACACACTAGTAATGATTTTTTTCAAATTCACACTACATATTTATTTATTTATTTTTGTAAGACCCATTCTGGTTATGATAAAATTATTATCTATCGATTACAAAACAATCTTCCATGTTTGGTTCTTTTTGATTTGGTCAAGAACTTCACTCATATAAAGAACCCAATTTTCATCTCCAACTACTTATTTAAAACACTTTGGATATAACTAATATAGAAAGTATGTTTTTTATAGACACTTCATTCTCCTTATTTGAATTGATGCTTCCTGATCACATATGATATTCTACTTATCAATTTCTTCACGCCTCCTCTATTTATATTCAGACACAATTCTAACCCAATATTATTCATCATAGGTATCTTAATCTAAACTAGAATTTTTCAATTCTACTACCCCTGAGTTTCTTACCACCTCACCACTATCATCATGGAACTATTCAATATGTTTTTTAATATTTTATTTACTTTCTACTATAATTACATCATTTATCTTAACAACTTTTCCCAACCTCTTATTGAATCATTTTTATGATTTTATTTTTTCTTGAGTATCCAAGGAATATCCCCTAATATTCACAAGACTAAATATTTCTATGTTTCTCTATATTAATAATAAAACATTTACTTCCAAATATTTTAAGTATTTCAATTTTGGTTTCTTTTCATGCCACATTTCATATAGAGACTTTTCTTTTTTTTCAACACAATTAAGACCTATTGGATATGTAGATTGATGTAAATATTATGTCCTTACAAAATTTATATGGTGGGTACTTTTCAATAATAATTATTCTAGATATGTCATATATGATCCCATTTATCCTCTCAATCACTCCATTTTTTTGATGAGTTATCACTGCCAAAACATAGTTTCTTATCATATGTTTCTCAAGATAATCCTCTACTTGGTTGTTTGTAAATATTGTACCATTATCAGTTCAAAACTTTAGAATATTCTATCCAAGAATACTTGCATCTTCCCTATGGTTTTTTTTTATAAAACTGAACACCTCGGACTTATGGGAAATGAAAAAATATCCATGCCATCATGCTGAAATCATCAGTGAAAATAAAATAATACCTCTTCTTGTCAATATATCTTGGTGAGATAAGTCCACACACATCTTCATGCACCAATTAAATCACTCTAGTGGAATTTTAATCTTTTTAGTTGTATGTATTTCTTATAGTCTTCCATTTTTTACAAGAATCGCATGTGTGAGTATGATCATGTGATATCTTTGAGAGATATTGAGTTACATCACATTTGAAAAAATCTTCCTATAATGGTTGGCAAAGATGGAAAATCTATTTATGCAACAACTTCTTTTATTCCTCTTTGGTTAGAAAGAAAGTACCTTCTTCTCCAATCACAAGGTAGAGATTCCCCTTTGTAAAATTTCCCTACAAAACAATTGTACCATATTTTCCCTTGATGATACACAACTTCTTGGTAAATTTTATAGCATGACCGGATTCATACAATTTATTAACACATAGAAATTTTTGACTAAGACCTTCAACAACCAAGACATCATCACGTCTCATATCATTGAACCCAAATTTAAATTTTACTGAGCCAATAATCATAAAACCTTAATAATATCCAAATTTTACAACACATCCCTTACCACAATTGATTCATATAATAAGATCCTTTTTTATAATAATTGTGGTGTGCATCCACTATCAAAGATCCATACACTAGAATGATCTAATGCCTTAAGTGTAATATCTAAAACCAATGCCTTCTCAACTCTTTTCTTTTTGATCCATTTTATTGACTTCATACCATTTTTATATATATATTATTGATCATCCTCATATTATTATAGACCTACTTCATCTTGAAGAGCTCAAAATAAATTTTTCATTTTTATCTCATTCAATGCTTCTTTGAGATACATTTTATGACCACTTTGGGTCTGCATCAGCACATTCTTCTATATTTTTTATGAGAAATTTATTTCCATGTGTTTGAATTATCTATACCAAAAATAGTCAATATTAAAATATTTCTTAAAATATTTTACTCCATGTGGTCGCCTTTATTTCCCTTGTTCCCTTCGGGCCCTTTTGGTTATGGAATATATATTTTGGTAATGTTCCATATTTCCATAGCAATAACACCTAATACAAGGTGAATTCCAATGATTCATTATTATAAGACAGGTTTTTCTTTGTCAGCTTTGAACCTTTTGATTCCGATTTGTAACCAAATCAATTTTCACCCTTGAAGAGATTGTTTGTAGTATCATACAATCATCACAAATTTTCGTTTTCAATTAATAACTATATCAGCTAGTCAATTGGATATAACTGTTGCATATATTTTTCTGGACCTCTATTATCTACTTCTATCCTTTTTCACCTAAGTGGTATACTTTCCTGATGTCATACTAGGATTCATGAGTTACTTCAGATCTTTTAATTTTCTTCACAGGTTGAAAATTTGATCTTTATGTTCTTCAATATGAAAGATTTAATATTTTTCTATATTAGTCAAACCATTGATCACTCTTTGTTATTATTCAACTTTGTTCTTGTACTCAATAACCTTCTCTGAGTTATTTATCATTGAATACTTAATCTTTTCAATTTATTTCTTCACCTTAGACTACTCTTCTTACTACTGTTTTATATAGTGTTGGGTATCATGAACAACTATATTGGATTTATTCTTTTTTGACTCCAAATATCTATCTCCTCAATAGTGGATTCTAATACAACCTGTAGATCAACACTTCCTTCAAATTCTCCTTCATTATTTTCTCTTTCCACCCTTTTTATAGAGTTACCTAAAACTACCACCATAGCATTTTCTATACGATCCTTGTAGTCCACCATCTCTTCTACATGAAATTATTCAAAAATTACATTCTCTTGGGAATGTTGGTTCTTATTCTAGAAGAAATTTTAGTTCATATTTCTCTTACCATTAACATAGGCTGAATAAATATTCATGAGAATTTTGACTTCATCTTATCATCATCTTTGAATATCATGGAGTGTCATACTGTAAGATTTCCAATATTTCTATATAGAAAGCATGTTAGGGGATATTTCCCCTTGAACATTCCTTTTCCTCTTCTTAGATATGATTAATGGAAGGAAATGACCATATATGTCTCTTCTTCTTACTGGATATCCTATATAGTGAGTTTATTCATGTCCTTGAATGATACATCTTTGGATTTACTTTTTTTCACAACCTCATTATCATAATTTATCACCTTGTATGAAATAATATTACTCTATATAATATCCAATTTTTAGGTCTTAAAATTTTTCCACTCTATTATAGAGACTTTTGGATTGAACTAAGGTGGTATTCTTCTCAATATTTTCTTGATGATCTTTACATAATTGAGTATTTCTTCTAGACCACGCATATCGTTCCCAAAAACATTCACCTAGTCAAAGAATGAATCTACAGACTCATTTGGGTGTATTTTATGTTCCTCATTATTGTTCCATAGAACCTATAATTTTGTTTCTATAACATTTGAATCACCTTCATAGGTATTTAGTAGCTTTTACCACATAGAATGCATTGACTTACAAGACATCACTTTCATGTAGATTTTGTTAGATAAAGATCCTCTTAAAGCATTAATTCATTTGGAATTAGCATCCAATTCTCTTAAGTATACCTCTGATAAAACTAAACTTTCCGCACTAACAAAAATATTGTACAACATAGCTATAAAGACATAAATACCTAATGATCCGATATAGTGCTACATCCAATTCCTCCACAACTCAAAAATTGTTTCCATCAAATATCGTAATCTCTTTGTGGTTAATAACCTCCATTGAAACCACATAAAGAGAAAAACATATTTTCACCCTTATCTCTAATACCAATTATTATCCCAACCTAGTTAAATACCATGATATGGGGTCTGAATTATGGTATGAAATATTAAAACAGATGCACCTTAAGATCTTATTTCATTATTAAAAAACACTCTTCACTCCTTTTCCCATAGTAATATTTGAGCAGAAATGAATACATTCATGATACATAGCAATTTTACCTTGTTCACCTGTAATGAACTATGTCCAAGGATAATACATAAGTAATGTTCCTAGTACCAAATCAACTAAATCACACTATTATTAAACTTTTCGGAGTATAATCATTATCCATCTTGATTCACTACCATTCATAATTTGAAAGTTCATTGCGTTCTCAACTGAAGTGTGCTAATTGTTCCTTCAGAATATTATTATTTTGATCCATCTAATAAATGTTTTTTATACCTTATTTTGTGTTTAATGAAGCTATACTTTCATTTACTAATGAATACTACATTTCCACATGATTATTTGGAAAAATCCTTCTGGTTTGAGTGATTTTAACTTTAGCTAAATTATATCTCAACATTCATGAAACTACACAATTATTCAAGAAAATTTTCAAACATTTTGAAACTTTTCCTTCCACAAAAATATCAACCATTTGAAAAAATTTCAAATATTTCACAAAACTTCCTTCCTTCATTAAATTTATATTATTATGAATCCTTCATGTAAGGAAATATTTCAAGAAATAACTTCACACATTCCAAGACTTTTGATTTTTGTTAAGGATCCATCTGTCTAACTGAGGGGCTTTCTATATATTTATAAACATTTCCCCCTATTCTCAAAATAATCAATATCATCGCTACCTTTTCAAGAAACTATTAATTATTTTTCACAAAACTCCCTTTATTCATGAATCTTCCATGAAATTTTTCATTGCTGCAAAACATATCGTTTTTCACAAAACTTGTCAGAAACTTTCGTAGTCATGAAACTTACCACATTTTTCCTTCTAGGCTTAATATTATTTCATGAAAAAATCTTTAATGAATATTAAAAACTTCATGAAACCAAAATTTCATGAATTTCATGCCTTTTACATATTTTCATAAGTCAATCCTTGAAACCCATCTTTCATTAAACTTTTCCCTTCCTCCAAATTTTGGACCCAAAAAATTTGGTGAACATTAGTAAATGATTCCACCCTATACACACAATTTTCTATACGATTTCTAGAGATTAATTCCTCTATATTAAATATTTTTCAACAAAATAGGTCAATAATTGTAACGACCCAAAATTTTGAATAAATTTTTGTTTCTAAATTTTGTGTGTTATTTTAGTTTATACTTAACAAAACTATTTTCTTTATTTAATGATGTGAATATAATTAAAATGAGACCATTGGGTTTTGACTGCTATATGACTATTGGTCAATATGACCATTGGAAACTAAATGTTGCGATTGTTGTCTCCAAATACAAGTGATCTTGGTTAATTAATACAGAAAGAAGATTTGATGGCCTCATTTAGTAGTCTCGGGCCGATCGAAGCCCATCTAACAAAACTTGGGAAGGAGGTAGCACCACTGAGCTTTACTCTGGACCAAACCCAATATGAGCTTCATCGTGTGAAACTGGAGAGGAATCGCCTTTGGGAGAGGTTCAAGCTTATAGAAATCACTACTCGGGCAATGTTGGTCGAGCCACCCTTGGATTCTCTCACCTTAGCACACCTTACACTTAGGTCCTATACTGGGGTTATAAGTGTCTATGTAACGAGACCGTAGCTACTTTGTGTAATCCTTGAGATAAATAAAATTGTGATTTCTTCTTATGATGAAGTTTGTGAATTTTCAAATGTCCGGATAAATATAGTATGCATATTATTGATGAATTTTAGAAAAAGGATATTTTAAAATATTTATGTAAACCTTAAATAATTAATGATGTGTAATGATTTTTAAAAAATGCTCTTCTGGAAATGTGTTCAGTAAGAAATTTAGAATTTAATAAGATCAAATTAATTTTTTGTGAATACTAAATTATGAATAGTGATTTTACACTTAGGATTAGTAATGTGACCAAATGGATTAGTAATCTCACTTAAATAAAGTATTAATATAATTTAGTCATCTTGATTAAGTAATGTGATTCAATAAAATAGGTAAATGACTGTTTCAGAAATTATTAGTCAAGTATTAGTTTTTTCAGGTGAATATTGTTTTTTAATTAAAAATTTAATTAAAATTATTTAGAAAACTATTTTTATAAAATGGAGTTCATTTTTGAATTCAGAGCATTGATACTATGTTAAGGTGATTTTTGGGCATTTTTCTGAAAAAAAAAATGAATTTTTGGTGAATAGTGAAAATACAGTTTTTGAGTTTTGGGTGTTTAATGACATCATTAAGGATGTAATAATTATGCAATAATTCTGGTCGACTTATGAATAGTAAGATGAGGTATGAGGTGTCCCTTGGAAATTAATTCTTTGTCCTCTCACTTCTCCTATAAATACCAAGACTTTCCCTCATTAATTTCATTTCCAAATCCTCCCCGACGAATTTCTGGTCTCTTTACCTCCCAAGGAGTCCTCCAAAGGTTCCCTCAATCCTCCCAAGGTCCCAACCTTCAAACTTTCAAAGATAATCTTCAAGGTAAGGGATTATTTCACCCTCCTCTTTTAATTCATGACTTCATTTATGTTGTGTCTTATATTTTCCATATCTTTATGTTGAGGGTATGTTCTTATATGTTCTTATTACTATCCATTTCATGTCCAAATGATGAGAGACCCTTTCTTCTATTATCAATTTGTTTTTTGAATTTTTATGTGACGTCGTTAGGCTGCTGAATTTCTCATAAAATAAATCGCACCTTCTATTTTCTTTCATGTTCCCCTTTCATGTGGTATATCATTCAAATATCCATACCATGATATTATTCAGTACCCATACTATATTAGGAATTATTTATGAGTGGGTGACCCTTTTTCCCTCTATTTTCAATGTTTTCCAAAACCATGTTATATAGCCGTTATGCTGCAGAAATTTCGTCTCAAAATTTATTTCTCCTTCTCTCAAAAAATTATCTTGTTTATTTATGTGAATACCCAAACCTATTTCATTTCTATGGGTGTTCATAGATATATAAATATGATATATTTGATTCTGGAATGGACATACATATAACCCTCACTCCCTTTTCATGGCTTATAAATGATATAATGATCTTATTTTTAAGATCTTTTAAAATGTCACGATTTTGAAATGAAACCCATTTCTTTTATTCTCTATTGGTTATTTATGAAATGCTTGATTATGATCTATGTGGCTCACATTTAAGTAAATACATATTAAGGATGCGCCCTAATAGCGCTTCAATGCATTGGGTAAAGATTTAATCTCTACAGATGACAAGTTTCATGATACCTTGGTGAATAACCTTGGTAATTTTTATGACACCTTGGGTATGGACCTTGGTGATATGTTCATGAATGTCTAAATTAAATGTTGTAGCCACATATTCAAGTTATGTTCCAATTTATTTTCATTATTATATGCCTATTATCTATTTCTCATGTCTTTATGTTTTTATTCATGTTCTTATTGATATCACAAGTACATTTATTCCCTTTCTTACCCTTACTGGGCTTTCTGCTCACCATTTCCTTTGAATGTATGTCTCCAGGTTATGAGATGCAGTAATTATACTTAGGATGAACTTATGATGAAGATTTAAAAGTGGTTTAGAATAATTTTTTATGTTGTTTTCATGTATTATGTTCCTGATTTCCAAGACACTAGACTTTAAAGATCCTCTCTATGTAAAATGTAATGAAAAGTTATGTATTAAAAAGGTGGGATGCCACAGTTGGTATCAAAGGATAGTATAGTTATTTATGGAAATTAGTCTATGAAAAAATTAGGAATAACCCTATATAAAAGTTTAAATATAGGGAAAACTTCCTGGTATTTTGGTGAGTATTGAGTAAGTGGTTTATCAAACAAATACATCCCTATCTGGATACGATCAGGTAGAGGCGGCTCTGGAACAGATGTACATAGAGGTAAAACCTGAAAACACCGCTTTTAGCTAGACTCGAACAGGAACTGATGCACGACAATGGTACTTACTGCACTCTTGGTTACGACACTCCCAGGGGATATGTTTGGTTAATCACAAGCTTTATATGAATCATTATGAAAGAATTATAGAGAAATATAATTTTTTAAGCATGAAGTTTGGAGACGTAGAATCCTTTATAGTTAAAAGATTCGTAAATGAAACAAGTTTCTCACCAAGATTTTATTATTTTAGAAAATGGCAGGCAATAGGAGGAACTGTTCAAATGGTGACCGCAATGGACCATGCACTGACGGCCCTTCGATGGAAGCTGGAATGGAAACATTCATGTGAATGATGAACCAACTGAATCAAGTTATGAGTAATAACTTGAATCAAGATGAGAGGCTAATCTCACCATGAAGGGAACAACACTTTGTTGGGTCCTTTATGCACCAAAAACCACCAACCTTTAGTGGATCGACTGACTCATTGATTTCTGAGAAATGGATCAGCTCTATAGATAAGATATTTTATGTTCTATGTTGTTCAGAGCAAGAGAAGGTCACCCCGGCCGTCTATTTCTTAGAGGGATAAGCTGATCAGTGGTGGGAACTAATCAAAAACACAAGGAAAATAGTGGAAGTTGAAGCTATGGAGTGGGAAGTGTTCATATGGACCTTTTTCAGTAAGTATTTCCCTTGTTCCATGAGAACAAGAATGGAGAATGAGTTTCTCAAGCTAAAGTAGAAGGATAATGAATCTGTGGAAAGCTACGAGATGAACTTCACAAGGCTTTCATGATATACCTCTAGCTTTGTCATGGATCCAAACGGTAAGGTTGATAGATTCTTCGGTGGACTGAGACCTCATCTGTGGAAGAATCTAGACAACCGAGATTATGATAGCTATAAGGAGATCCTGCATAGTGTGATGAAAGTCGAACTAGTGGTCTCATAAATCCAATGACAAGAAGAGATCGATGGAGCCCAGCTTAGGGAGGATGTTTGATCAGGGAAGAGGAGGAAAGCAAGTGAAACTTCCCATGTGTAATAAATGTGGGAAGAAGCATTCGGGGAACTACCTGCTCGAGATTGGGAAGTGCTACAAGTGTGGCAGAGATGGACACATTGTGAGGAATTTTCATGGTGAAGTGAAACCTCAACTTCCAAACACAAATGACAAGGGGAAGATAGTATAGGACCTACCTGATGTCCAGTTCTTCAAGTGTGGACAACGTGGGCACTTTTCCAATCATTATCCAAATCCGAGGGCAGTGGAGGGGAACCACCATCTGCCTCAGCAAGGTATAAGGGATCATGTCTATTCTTTTGTTATCACGACAACTGAATTCGATTCTCCGAATGATGTGGTAGCAGGTACTCTTGTTGTCCTCTCAATGATAGAAAGTAATTTGTTTGATTCTAGTTCTACACATTCCTTTATTTTCTCCAAGTTTTCAAGGAATTTAGAATCAACCCCCAAATTTATAAAAGTATAGTTGTAAGTCAAGACTCTTGGTGGGACTATCCAATCATCGTCAGTGTTTAGAAAATCTAGTATTTACTTTAGTGAGCACAATCATATCGTGAATCTAGTAGTCATTCCCACGTTGGAATTTGACATTATACTAGGGATGGACTGGATCTCAAATTATAATGCTAATATCAATTGCAGAAGAAAGTAAATATCATTAGTATTGAATGGAAAACCTACAGTAATCTTCTAAGGAGAGATATCTCAACCTCATATTTGTCTAAAATAACCCCCTATATCCTTCTTTATGGATTTGATCGGTGAAGAAGAAGAAGGAGATGAGAGTTTGATGATAGAAAATGTCCCCATCATCCAGTAATACGTTGATGTCTTTCCGGAGGAGTTTCCTGGACCTCACCCAGTAAGAGAGGTAGATTTCTCCATCAAACTCATACTTGGATCTCATCTGATATCAAAGACCCCATATAGGATAGAAAATGTGGAGCTAGAGGAATTAAATAAAAAACTCCAAGGTCTTTTGGATATGGGGTTTATCCGACCAAGTGTGTCTCCTTGCGGAGCACCTGTTCTCTTTGTGAATAAGAAGGATGGATCGATGCGGCTATGAATTGATTATAGATAACTGAATGGGGTCACATTGAAGAAAAAAATACCCTCTTCCAAGATTTTATGACTTATTTGACCAACTTCATGGGGCTCAATTCTTCTCTAAGATTGACCTTCGATCTGGTTGTCATCAATTGAGGGTGAAAAAAGAAGATATTCCAAAAACTGTCTTCCGATCAAGATATGGGCATTATGAGTTTATTGTTATTCCCTTCGGACTGACTAATGCACCTGTTATTTTTATGGATTTTATGAATAGAGTATTTAAGGACTACCTTGATAACTTTGTGGTAGTTTTTATTGATGATATTCTGATATATTCTAAAAGTCACGAGGAGTATGAAGATCATCTCAGGGTTATTTTGAAAACTCTGAGGAAGGATAGGGTTATTGGAAAGTTCAGTAAATGTGATTTCTGGTTACAGCAAGTCACATTCTTAGGGAACATTATAACCAATGAGGGAATCATAGTTTACCTTGAAAAGAAAAAATTTGTAGAGGAGTGGCCTCAACCTACAACAATAACTGAGATTCGTAGTTTTCTTGGATTAAAAGGATATTATAGGAGGTTTGTGAAAAACTTTTCACGACTTTATAATCCATTAACCAAGTTAACTCAAAAAGGGGTCAAGTTCATCTGGACAAAGTAGTGTGAGTAAAGTTTCCAAGAGCTAAAGAAGATATTGGTTACTGCACCTGTGTTAACTCTTCCCTCAAGTGGAGAAGGATTTGTTATTTTTAGTGATGCATCTATAAAATGGATTGGGTGCGTCCTCATGAAAAATGACAAGGTCATTGCTTATGCATCTCGATAGTTGAAGATTCATGCGTAGAATTATCCTACGCATGATCTAGAGCTGGATGCAGTTGTTTTTTGTGCTGAAGATATAGAGGCACTATCTTTATGGGTAGAAATGTGATATATACACAGACCATCAAGGTTTGAAGTATATTTTCACATAAAAGGAATTGAACATGAGAAAAATTAGATGTTTAGAACTTCTTAAAGACTATGATTGTTCAATTCATTATCACCCTGGAATAGCAAACAAAGGTGTTGATGCATTAAGTAGGAAAGATCCAGTTGTTCTTTCCATGATTAGGATTCAAAAATATCCTTTGATCAATGACCTAGTAAATATGGACATGGGAATTATAAATAAAGGGACATCATCAACCCTAACCCAAATGATTTCTCAACCGTCGTTACTAGAGAAGATCAAGAAGGCTCATAAAGAAGATCCTTTGTTATAAGAGAAGTTTGAGGCTGTAAAGAATGGAATGTTTCCTGAGTTCAATATTGATCAAGAAGGTTTGCTGAGATTTCGTACAAGACTATGTGTTCCATCTATTATGGAAATAAAGAATGAGCTGATGGATGAAGCTCATAGATCTACTTTCTCTATACATCTTGGAAGCATGAAAATGTATAGGGACCTTCGTGTTCATTATTGGTGGGATAATATGAAAAGGGGGATTTCTGACTACACTTCAAGGTGCCTAGTATGTTAGCAAGTGAAGGCAGAGCGACAACTTCCTAAAGGGGTATTGCAACCACTACCAATACAATCATGGAAGTGGGATAATATCACTATGGACTTCGTCACTGGTCTTCTGAGAACTTCCAAAAAAACAATACGATATGGTTTATTGTGGACCGTCTCACCAAGACTGTCCATTTTATCTCTATCCGGGAAGATTTCTCTCGTGATCAACTTGTCAGGATTTACGTGAAGGAAGTGGTAAGGCTATATGGAGTTCCACTTTCTATCATATCGGATCATGATCCAAGGTTCACATCAAAATTCTGGAGAAGTCTTCAACAAGCTCTAAGCACTGAATTGAATTTCAGTATGGCCTATCACCCCCAAACTGATGTCCAATCTGAAAGGACTATTCAAACACTCAAGGAAATTCTGAGAACGTACTCAATGAAATTTAAGGGTGGATGGGATCAACATCTCCCTTTAGTTGAGCTTTCTTACAACAATAACTTCCACTCGAGCATTCAAATTTCACCCTATGAATCTATTTATGGGAGGATATGTAGAACTCCTACTTGTTGGGATGAAGTT
Source organism: Viscum album (assembly GCA_963277665.1). Classification (NCBI taxonomy): domain Eukaryota; kingdom Viridiplantae; phylum Streptophyta; class Magnoliopsida; order Santalales; family Viscaceae; genus Viscum; species Viscum album. The sequence continues at coordinate 1,040,355,703 of OY728146.1, forward strand.
TGTGAGAGAAAGCTTATTGGGCTTGATCTTGTGCAAGAGATGACAAAAAAAGTCCATGCCATCCAACAACACATTAACGCTGCTCAGAGTCGGCAAAAGAGCTATGACAACAACTGTTGAAGGGACTTGGATTATGATGTCGGTGACAAGTTCTTTCTTCAAATTTCACCTTGGAAGATATTCATGAGGTTTGGGAAGAAAGGGAAGCTCAGCCCTAGGTACATTGGCCCCTATGAAATCATTGATCGTGTGGGACCAGTGGCCTATCAACTTGCACTTCCTCCAAATCTAGCACAAGTTAACGATGTCTTCTATGTATCCCTCTTGAGGAAGTACATACCTGGCCCTTCACATGTACTAAACCCAGAGGTGGTACAATTGGAACATGACCTCTCTTATAAGGATTAGCTAGTGGAGATCTTGGATTGTAGAGACAAGGTTCTACGCAACAAGACTACCCACCTTGTTAAGGTGTTGTAGAGAAACCAAAAATATGAAGAAGCCATATGGGAACCAGAGGATTCTACGAGGCAGAAGTACCCACACCTTTTCTTTTCTGAGGATATGAGTTAAAATTTTGGGGATGAAATTTCTTAAGGGGGGAAGAACGTAACGACCCGAAATTTTGAATAAATTTTTGTTTCTTAATTTTGTGTTTTATTTTAGTTTATACTCAAAAAAACTATTTTCTTTAATTAATGATGTGAATATAATTAAAATGAGACCATTTGGTTTCGACTGTTATATGACCGTTGGTCAATATAACCATTGGAAACTAAATGTTGCGATAGTTGTCTCTAAATACAAGTGATCTTGGTTAATTAATATAGAAAGAAGATTTGATGGCCTCGTCCAGTAGTCTCGGGCCGATCAAATCCCATGTGACGAAACTTGGAAAGGAGTTAGCACTACTGGGCTTTTCTCTGGACCAAACCCAAGCCGAAATTCATCGTGTGAAACTAGAGCAGAATCGCCTTCGGGAGAAGTTCAAGCTTATAGAAATCACTACTCGGGAAATGTTGGCCGAGCCACCCTCGGATTCTGTCACCTTAGCACAACATACACTTAGGTCCTATGTTAGGGTTATAAGGGGCTATGTAATGAGACCATAGATACTTTGTGTAATCCTTGAGATAAATAAAATTTTGATTTCTTCTTATGATGAAGTTTGTGAATTTTCAAATGTCTGAATAAATATAGTATGCATATTATTGATGAATTTTAGAAAAAGGATATTTTAAAATATTTATGTAAACCTTAAATAATTAATGATGTGTAATAATTTTCAAAAAATGGTCTTCTGGAAATGTGTTCAGTAAGAAATTTAGAATCTAATAAGATCAACTTAATTTTTTGTGAATACTAAATTATGAATAGTGATTTTACGCTTAGGATTAGTAATGTGACCAAATGGATTAGTAATCTCACTTAAAGAAAGTATTAATATAATTATGCATCTTTATTAAGTAATTTGATTCAATAAAATAGGTAAATGACTATTTCAGAAATTATTAGTCAAGTATTAGTTTTTTCGGGTGAATAGTGTTTTCTAATTAAAAATTAAATTAAAAATATTTAAAAAATTATTTTTATAAAATAGAGTTCATTTTTGAATTCAGAGCATCGATATTAGGTTAAGGTGATTTTTGGGATTTTTCTGAAAAAACTGATTTTTGGTGAATAGTGAAAATACAGTTTTTGAGTTTCGGGTGTTTAAAGACATCATTAAGGATGTAATAATTATGAAATAATTCTGGTCGACTTATGAATATTAAGATAAGGTATGAGGTGTCCCTTGGAAATTAATGCTTTGTCCCCTCACTTATCCTATAAATACCAAGCCTTTCCCTCATTCATTTCATTTCCAAATCCTCCCCAACGAAGTTCTGGTCTCTTTACCTCCCAAGGAGTCCTCCCAAGGTTCCCTCAAGCCTCCCAAGGTCCTGAACTTAAATCTTTAGAAGTTACTCTTCAAGGTAAGGTATTCTTTCACCCTCTTCTTTTAAGTCCTGACTTCCTTTATGTTGTGTCTTATATTTTCCATCTCTTTATGTTGAGGGTATGTTCTTATATGTTCTTATTACTATCCATTTCATGTCCAAATGATGAGAGACCCTTTCTTCTCTTATCAATTTGTTTTCTGATTTTTTATGTGACGCCGTTAGGCTGCCGAATTTCTCGTAAAATAAATCGCATCTTCTCTTTTCTTTCGTGTTTCCTTTTCATGTGGTATGTCATTCAAATATCTATACCATGATCTTATTCAGTACCAATACTGTATTATGAATTATTTATGAGCGGGTGACCCTTGTCCCCTCTCTTTTCAATGTTTTCTAAAACCATGTTATATAGCTGTTATGCTGCAAAAATTTCATCTCAAAATTTCTATCTCTTTCTCTCAAGAAATTCCCTTGTTTATTTATGTGAATACCCAGACCTATTTCATTTCTATGGGTGTTCATAAATATATAAATATTATATATTTGATTCTGGAATGTAAATACATATAACCCTCACTCCCTTTCCATGGGTTATAAATGACATAATGATCTTATTTTTAAGATCTTTTAAAATGTCACGATCTTGAAATGAAACCCATTTTTTTATTCTTTGTGGGTTATTTATGAAATGATTGATTATGATCTATGTGGATCACATGTAAGTAAATAAATATTAAGGGTGCGCCCTGATAGCGCTCCAATGCATTGGATAAAGATTTAATCTCTAGATATGACAAGTTTCACGATACCTAGGTGAATAACCTTGGTAATTTTTATGAAACCTTGGGGATGGACCTCGGTGATATATTCATGAATGTCTAAATGAAATATTGTAGCAACATATTCAAGTTATGTTCCAAGTTCTTTTCATTATTATATTCCTATTCTCCATTGATCATGTCTTTATGTTTTTATTCAAGTTCTTATTGATATCACAAGTACATTGATTCCCTTGTTTACCCTTACTAGGATTTCTTCTCACCCTTTCCTTTGAATGTATGTCTCCAGGTTATGAGATGCAGAAATTCTACTTAGTATAAACTTATGATGAAGTTTTAAAAGTGGTTTAGAAGAATGTTTTGTGTTGTTTTCATGTATTATGTTCCTGATTTCCAAGACACTAGATTTTAAAGATCCTCTGTATGTAAAATTTAATGAAAAGTTATGTATTAAAAAGGCGAGATGCCACAATAGTAATGTTGTAACTCCACAAATAAATTTGTCAACCTTCTTTTTCAAAAAATATAATCAACTCAAAAACACTGCAAAGTTACCATGAGGGACTTTTTTCCGACAATATCCCCATTTGTGTTTGTTGAAAAATATACACCTTTTGATACCAATTTAAAGATCCTACTTCAAATATATTGGCAAATTATTTTTCTATTCCATATTATACAAAAATTCACTTTTTTATTCCATATAGAGATCAAATATTTACTCAACACACACTCTAAGACCACATAATCCATGATCAGTGTGAGAAACAAGAGTAGCACATGAAGTTCATCAATGAACCATTTCATTCCTAAAACGTGAAACTAATTTCATCTCAAACCCCATTTTTCATGATATAAAAACTTTGATTGAACATCTTAAACATCATTAGTTTTAAAACTCCCCATAAAATTTAAAACCCCCCCTACTTCATTACTCATCCTATCATCTTCTCCCCCATTCTTGATCAAGAAATTTTCTCCACCATTGTCAATAAACCTAAAAGGTTACTCCATTTTGGTTGTAACATTGTAAATAATACATATTAACATATAAGGTAAAAACACACCACACCTTGGGGAGAGGGGGTTCCAAATCCATAATTGTTCTTGTATGGAGATTTGAATAAAATTAAAGATCCATTTGATGTTTTTAAAATGCTTCTTTGGGTAGGGACTTTATTAGAATATCTACAAATTTTAGTTTTGTACTCACATACTCTAACTTTACAATCACATTCTCCACCTTATACATTAAAAAAAGATACCTAATTTCAGTGTGCATCATCTGTGATTATTGTACTAGATTTTTTATAAGATTTATTTCACTTCAATTGTCGTAATGGATCCTAATATGAGACTTCACTTCGACTCCCATGTCTTCTGGTTACTTCTTCATCCATAATCACTATATAAAATCTTGATTAGTTACATTATATTTATCATCTACGGTGGTTAAAAAATGAGATCTTGTTTATTTCATAGCTAATAAATACATAATATTCCATGATAGAATGAACCACCTAATATTTAGTTTCTATCATCTGTTAAACTGGAACAATCTGCATATGTTTAACCCAATAACTCTAATTGGTATTTATGTTTATACAGAAAACCAAAATTCATTATGTCCTTGATATAAAAAATTATTATTATTACTATAAGTAAGTGGATTTATTTGGTATTTCTTTGATAGTGTGTTTCTTATAATGTGGTAAAAACAATATCATGTTATGTTATTCTTAAGTGAAATAGAATACAAATGATCTTCCTATATTCTATTACATTAACTTCTTTTCCTTAATCATCTCATGAAAATTTCATGTGTCTAGCCACTAAAGTTCTCATTTTCTTGGAATTATCCATTCAAAATATTCTCAAAACCTCATTGGAATATTTTTATTGAGAAATTAATCTTATTTTTCTTCCTAGAATCACTCTTAAACCAAGTAAAAATGTTTTTCCTCTACTCATTGACATTTCAAAATCAAATTTCATGAATGTTAAGAACTGTTTGCATTATACTTCATCTGATCTACCAAATATCATGTTGTCGACATACACCAGCACCATCATCCTTTGATTACTATCATTGTTGAAATAGATATTGTAATCAACTCTATTGTTTTGAAAACCAAGATTTTTCACAAAGTAATCAAGACTTTAATAAGATGATCTCAGGGTTTTCTTCAAGCCAAGTAGTGGTTTTCTCATCCAATAAAATCTATTCTAATCTTCATGAATGAGAAAACCATTTGGATTCTCAATATGTACTTTTTCTTATAGAACCCCATTAAAAAATATTGACTTGGAATTTTTCTAGAAAACTTTGAACTTTCATTACACTATTATGGTTACGAATAGTCAAATTGTATCAACCCTTGAAATAGGTGAAAATTTATCACCAACATCAATTCCCTTGATATGGTAGTATTCCTTGCACACTAGTCTTGATTTGTTTCAAATTACCAATCCATATTCATTTATTTTGTTCCATAAGACCCATTTAGTCCTGATGACATTCTTCTCTTCTGGTCTCAGAATATTCTCCCATGTTTAGTTCTTTTTTATTTGGTCAAGTGCTTCATTCATATCTGGAACCCAATTTTCATCTCCATATGTTTATTTAAAACATTTTAGATCTACCTTAAATATAAAAGGTTTTTTTAGAGATTTAATTCTCCTTGTTTTAACTAGACCCACCTGATCACTAATGATATTCTCCTTATCAATTTCTACATGCCTCCTTGATTTTTGTTCAGAAATAGGTCTAACCCCATCCTACTCATCATTGGTGTATTATTCTAAAACATCATTTTCCACTTCCACTCCCATGAGTTACTTACCTCCTCATCACAATAATCAAGGAAATATTGATAGTGTTTTTGAAGATTCTATTCATTTTCTACTATATTAACATCATTTCATTAACCACATTTTCCAACCTCTTATTGAAGAATTTATATGATTTTATTTTTCCTGAGTATCCAATGAATATCCCCTCATCTCTATGAGACTCAAAAATTATATGTTTCTTCTTATTTATAATAAAACAATTAATTCCAAATATAAAAAAATTATTTCAGTTTTTTATTATTTTTGTATCATAGATCATATGGAGTATTTTCTTTTTTTAACACAAAAAATCCCTATTGGATATGTAGACTGATTTCAAGACCGGTTCCTTACATAATTTCTCTGGTAGGTCCTTTTGAATGATAATTGTTCTAGAATTTTTTTATGATCTTATTTATCCTCTCAACCACTCCATTTTTTTGAAGATTTCTCATTTCTAAAAACATAGGGCATTTTCCCATGTTTTTCAAGATAATCCTTTACTTGGTTGTTTGTGAATTGTGTACCATTATCAGTTCAAAACTTTAGAATCTTATATCCAAGAATCATTTCAACTTCCATCCAATATTTTTTTATGAAACTAAACACCTCAGAGTTGTGGAAGATGAAAAATATCTATCTACTTAAATCACCAATGAAAAGAACATAATACATATTCCTATCAATGGATCTTGGTGAGATACGACCACACACATATTCATGCACCAATTCAAGAACCCTATTTGAATTTTTTTTCTTTTACCTTGTATGTATTTATTATAATATTATCTTATTGAAAAGGATCACACATGTGAATATAATCACGTGATGGCTTAGGAAGATCTCAAGTTGCATCACATTTAACCAGGCCTTCCCAGGATGGTTGGTATAGATGGCTAATATGTTTATTCCACAACCTATTTTCCTATTCTATAAATTGAAATCACATATATTCTTCTCCACTCACAAGTTATAGATTCCCTCTCATTTAATTTCCCTATAAAACAATTATACCATATTTTTCCTTTACGATACAAAAATTCTTGGTAAATATTATAGCATGAATTGAGTCACACAATTGACTAACACTTATAAAGTTGTGGCTGAGACCATTGACAACCAAGACATCATAATGTCTCATATTTTCCCTCCAGATTTGGATTTTCCTAAGCTAATAATATTTAGTCCTTTATCATTTCCAAATTTGACAACACCTTCCTTATCATATTTTATATGTGTAACAAGATCCTTATTTTTCATCATATGGGATGTGCATCCACTATCAAGGATCCATACCCCAGTATGATCTGATGCTTTAAGTGAAATCTGTGAAACCACTACCTTCTCCTATCATTTTTTATCTATGTCATTGACTACATAACTTTTATAGAATGATATTCTTGATCTTCCTTGGGGTATTATGGACCAACTTCGTCTTACATAGATTCAAATTGATTTTATTTTTTCATATCATTTGATGATTATTTGAGCTACTACTTAAGAATACTTTGGGTATGATTTGTCACATTCCTTTGTATTGTCGATGAGAAATATTTTTCCATGCGTCTGAATCCTCTACACCAAAAATTATGACAATAAAAATCATTATTGAAATATTGAACTCTATGTGGTCACTTTTGTTTCTCTTATACCCTTAAATTCCTTTTGGATATAGATTATACATTTTTGGGAATGTCTTATATTTCCACATTAATAACACCTGATAGGAGGTGAATTCAAATAATTCATTATTATAAGACCAGTTGTTCCTTGGATTCTCTAAACCTTATGATTATGATTTATACCCAAATAAATTTCTAACCTTAAAGTTAGTGATTTAATTCTAACATCAATCTTCATAGATTTCTATTTTCGATCAAGTTCTCTGCCAGCCTTTTCATTTGTATATAACTACTTATTCAATTTTTTGGAACTCTATGTTCGACTTCTATCTTTTTTGTCACTTGAGTGGCATGCTTTACTGATTTCATACTAGTAGTCAAGAGTCTCTCTAGATCTTTTAATTTTCTTAATATTTTGACAAGTTCCTCTTAAAGTTATTTAATACATTTTATTTGATATTTTTCTATGCTAGTCAAACCATTGATCACTCTTTTATATTCTTCAACTTGATCTTGTACTCAATGACCTTTTCTGATTTTCTTATCATTGAAGACTTAAGATTTTCAATTTCTTCCTTCAGATCAAAATTATATTCTTCCTACTGTTACATATAGTGTTTGGAATCATGAACCACTCTATTGTATTTCTTCTTTTTGTCTCTCCAAACATCTATCTCCTCAAGAGAGAATTTTAATTCATCCTTGATATCAAACCTTACTTCAACTTCTCCTTAACCATTGTCGATTTCCTCCCTTTTTAAGAGTTACCTTCAACTTCCACCATAGAATTTTCACCATGATCCTTTACTCTATCTCTTATACCTTAGATTCTTCAAAATAGTCATTCTCTTATGAAATTAGGTTCTTCTTCCTGAAGAAATTTCACTTCACATTTTTCTTAACTTTCACGTAGTCTTAAGACATCTTTATGGTAATTTTGACTTCATCCTCATCATCTTAGAATTTCATGGGGTGCCTTACTATAATAAGTCCTACCTTTTCACATAGAAATCATTATAGAGGAAGTTTCCCCTTGAACATTCCTTTTCCTTTTCATAGATTTGAGTAATTAAATGACATGAGCACATATATCTCTTCTTCCTACTAATCATCCTCTATAGTGAGTTCTTTTGTATCCTTGAATGCCACCTCTTTGGATTTCCCTGTTTTCCATATCCTCATTATCATTATTTCTCATCTCATACCTAACAAGATTACTGTGTAAACTATCCAATTGCATATATTTTGAATCCTTTTCCTCTAGTACAGAGAATTTAAGATTGAATAGAGGTGATTTTATTCTCATGATACACTTGATGAGCTTTACATCATCAAGTATTTCTTAGCGACCATGCATATCTTCCACAAAAACATTCACCAGGTCAAAGAATGCATCTACAGACTCATTGGGATGTATTCTCAGGTCCTCATATTTGTTCCATAGAACCAATATTTTTTTCCCTCAAACTTTTGAATTTCCTTCATAGATATTTAGTATCTTTTCCCATGTGGAATATGTTGACTTATATGACATCACATTTTTGTAGATTGTATTAGATAAATCTCCTCCTAAAGCATTGATTCCTTTGTAATTATCATCCCATTATCTTAGTTATTCCTTTGATAAAACTGTATTATAATCACTAATAGAAATACCATACATAACAATTGTAAATACATTCATACCTAATGATTAGAAGTAGTGTTTCATCTGATTCTTCCACAACTAAAAAACGTTTCCATGGAAGATCAGAATCCCTTTAGGATTATTAACCTTCATTGAAACTAATGAGATAGAAATGTATATTTTAACCTTTATCTATGATACCAATTATTAGACCAAATATGTTAAATACCCTGAGAGGGTGGATGAATTAGGTTATGACAGATTAAAACAAATGACCCTTCATATCATATTTTATCGTTAAATAAAGCACTCTTCTCTCCCTTTCCCATATTAATGTATGAGCATAAATTAAAACATGAATGAGATATAAAAATTTCACTTGGTTCAACTATATAGGGATAAGTATAAGGAGAATACATGGGAAATGTTCCTATGTACCAAATGCACTAAATTTCACTACTATTACAAAGTTTAGAGTGGACTCATTATCCCTACTCATTCACTACCATTCAAGATCTGAAATCTCATTGCTCTGTCAACTAAAGTGTCTTCACTATTCCTTTAGAATAATCTTATTTTGATCCCTTGAATCAAAATTATTTATACCTCATTTACTATGTCATGAAGCTCTAATTTCATTTTCTGATGAATACCTTTTTACCACATAATTTCTAGGAAAATTCTTCGGGTTTATGTAAGATTAAATTTCACAAAACATTATCGAAACTTTTATGAAACTACCCAATTATTCATGAACTATTTCAAACCTTCATGAACCATTTACTTTTTCAAAAATCTCTACCATTCAATAAATTTTATAATATTTCATGAAAAATTATTCCTTCATCAAACTAATGTTCTTATAAATCTTTTATGCAAGGAAATATTTCATGAAATTCCTTCATGAATTCAGATCCTTTGGATTTTTATTTAGGCTTCCTCTGTCTAACTGAGGGGGGGTATCTACCTATTTATATAAATTTCCTCCACTTCTTTAAAGTTGAAATCTCACCATTACCTTTTGGATAAACTCTTCATTCTTTTTTTTGGAACTCCCTTTCTTCAAAAATCTTTTTGGAAATTTTTCATAGTCGAGAAACTTACTATCTTTCATGAAACTTATCAAAAACATTCATAGTCATGAAACTTATAGCCTTTTTCCATCATGGCTTAGTTGTCTTTCATGAAACATTATTTTGGGAATATACAAACCATATTTACACCAAAATTCAAAAAAAATCATGTTTTTTTCATAAATTTATGAGGTTATCCTAGAAATCCATATTTCATGAAACTTTTTCATTCATCTAAATTTTAGACCCCAAAAATTTAGAAAAAAACAGTAAATGACACAGGATTATACATGAAATTTTTTATACCACTTATAGAGATTCCATATATATTTATTGAATCTTTTTCAGCATACCAGTTCAAAAATTACACAAGAAATCCATAACTGACCTTACTGGCCTGATTTTTCAACTAACACAATCAACCCAAAAACACTGCAAAATTATTATTAGGGAATTTTTTCCAATAATATATCCTTTTGGGTTTTTTTAAAACTCTACACCTCTTGATAACACTTTAAAGATTATATTTCCAATATGCTGAAAACACATTTCACTCTTACACCTTCCACCAAAATTCATTTCTTATGATTCCAGATAGCGATCAATGATTTAATAAACACACACTCTAAGCCCACATGAACCATGATCTACACGAGAAACAAGATTATCATGAAAATTTAATCAATTGATCACTTTATTCCTAAAATAGAAAACTTATTTCATCATAAACCCTATTTTTAATGATATATAAACTTTGATTGAAAATCTTCAACATCATCAGTTTTAAAAATACCCTTCATATTTAAAAATCCCCCTACTTCATTTCTCCCTATATCAACTTATCCCCCATTATTGATCAAGATATTTCATCCCCCTTTATTTATGAACCCAAAAGTCACTCCTTTGTGGCTCCAACATTACAAAGAACAAATAACAAAACATAAGGTAAAAACACACCATACCTCGAGGAGAGGGGGTTTCATATCAATACTTGTTCATGTGTGGGGAGTTGACTGAACTCTGAGCGAAAGTTGTTTTTTTTCAAATGCTTCTTTTGGTAATTCCTTTATTATAATATCGACAACTTGTAGTTCTTTAGGCTCATACTATAACTTTATAAGCCCATTATCCACCGTCTCCTTGATAAAATGATACTTGATCTCAATGTTATTCATTTGTGAGTGATGGACAATATTTTTGATAATATTTATAGAACTTTTATTATTACAATAAGATAATTCACTTAAAATCCCATATCCTAAATATGTTACTTCATCCACAAAAACAATATGCAAGCTTGAGTAGACACAATATATTCAAATTCCGTGATTCTCAATGAAATGAAATCTTTTTCTTGCTTAGCTAATAAATACACAATTCTTTAAGATATAATGCACCACTTGATGTTGATTTTTTATCATATTTTAAACTATAACAATCTAAATCTATGTAATCCAATAACTCTTATCAAGATTTATCATTATACAAGAAACCAAATTTTTTTATGACCATGATATACCAAAGTATTCTTTTCACTACAAGTTAGTGGATTTATTTGGGATTTTTTGATATCACACTACTTGAAATGTGGAAAAAATAATATCAATTTGTGTCACTATTAAGTACAATAATCTTATAATGATCTGTCTATATTCTATGAAATCAATTTCTTTTCCTTCATCATCTCATGATAGTTTAATCTTGATATACCTAATATTTATTATTTCCTTAGAATTTTCCATTCCAAATCTTCTCAAAACCTCCTTGGAATATTTTTATTGAGAAATTAATTTTCCATTTCTTCCTTGCATCACTTGTAATCAAAGGAAAAACATTAGTTATACAATCATTAACATTTTGGACTCACTTTTCATAAATTCTATAAAAAAAAATTTTGGGAAAAAATCCCTCAAGGAATCATTGAAGCATTTTTGAGGTGATTGTGTTTGTTGACAAAGTGGACATCTGAGTAGTGATTGTTGACAAAGCAAAACAATGACATACAAATTTGTTGACAAAGAGGATTTCATGATGGAATGTCGAGTTCAAGAGCTGAGGTCAACGATCCATGTTTGATTCAAGAACGTCGACAAAAGGAATGGATGATCTGGAGGTGGTACAAAAGAGCAGATACAAGGTGGCGTCGTTTTCCAGTGTTTGCCAAATTTTTGGGCCTGAAAATCGACAAATGGAGAAAAGTTTTTTTTGGAAAAGGGACTTGCGCACCGAGTACTTGAAGTATAGAAAACTTTTGCGCCATATTTTTTTCAAGATCAGAAGATAAAAATATGTCTAAGGAAATAGGTTCGCGCAAGTTTGGGAGTTGGTCGCGCAAGTGTCTATAAGGACAGAAGACTTGCGTGCCGAGACTGGGTCGCGCAGGTGACTTCTGCACCGTCGTGCAAGGTGGTCAATTTGCCTATAAATACTGGACCACCCCTATTCATTATTCACCGGAGTTCAACACTTTGAGAAATCAGAGCTCCCGTCGCGCAGGTGTGGTGGTCGCGCAAGTGGTGTGTGTGGTCGCGCAGGTGGGACTTGCACGCCAGGGTGATAGTTGCGCGTTAGTGTTTGAAGCTGCGCGCCAGTGTGGAGTTCCGTGCCAATATTGTATTGGGCGTAAAAGGAAGTGTGTCACGCAAGTTTGGAGTTGAATAAGGTTGTGTCGCATAAGTGTTTGAGGTAGACTTGTGTGCTACTTGTGACTTGCGTGCCGATACTTGCGCACCGAGATAGACTTGCGTGCTAAGTAAGGTTTGGTTCCAGCAGTGATTTTCGGGCTGCTTGGAAGCTGGAAGTTTTCCCGATACCTTCGATGCAAAGAGATATTCATCTACGGGTGAAAATTTGGATTCAACAGAGCATATACTTACAAAGGAATATGCATTCCTTCATGCAAATGAAGATACCTACAGGTCTATAAACTGTGAGTGGATTCCTTCCAAGAGCAGTGAGCAAAGGAAGAGAAAGAAGGTGATCCTCTCCACCGGCAGTGAGCCAGAGAGAGAGAAACAGGGAGTGACCCTTGGGGAAGCAGTGAGCTGACCCTAAACATTGTAAAGGCAGTGATCCAGGGCATAGAAGTGATCTAGCCTGGATATTGTAATCCACATCTAGTGAAGTTTAGTGGAATTGGTATGACCGGAAACTTGTCGGCGTATGCTCCTTGGACGTATCCCTTTGCGGTGAACCAAGTAAAATTGTTGTGTCTTGTACATGATTTACTTTCTATTTACTTTGTGCAACAGGAAAGAGAGATAAGAGTGTTTTTCTTAATAGAGAAACAAGATCAGAACGGGTGTTAATTTTCAATTAGTCATACCCTGATTCACCCCCCCTCTCAGGGTATTCAGCCTTGTGGACCTAACAATTGGTATCCGAGGGAGAGGTTGATATTAGTTCTTCTCTCAATGGAGGCCACTAATCATAGAGGGATTCTGATCTTCGACGGATGTAATTTTTAGATATGGAAGAATCAAATGCAACATTATTTCCGATTTTTGGGAATGGAGTGTTTTCAGCAGCTATGCATGGTATCACAGTTGATATTACTTGTGGTGCATTATCAGAAGCTGAGCATAAAGAGTTGGATGTTGATTCCAAATAAATCAATGCCTTAGGGGGATCCCTTTCCAATCCCATATATACAAAGGTGATGTCATGAAAAACGTCACAAGACATGTGGGAAAATCTTTTGAATATTTATGAAGGGGATACAAAAGTCAGAGAGGCAAAGCTGCAAGTGTTGTGGAACAAGTATGAAGATCTAAGAATGAACCCGAATGAGTCTGTTGATACATTCTTTGACAAGGTAAATGTTTTGGTAGAAGACATGCGGGGTCTTGGAGAAATTATCGAAGATATAAAAATTGTGAAGCGCATATTGAGAAAACTTCCACCTCGGTTCAATCCGAAAGTTTCTATTTTAGAAGATAAAGACCCAAAAGAACTGACATTGGATAACCTGCACATCACTCTTGTTGAATATGAAATGAGAAACGATGATAACGAGACTGTGGAAAAGGGGAAATCCAAAGAGGTGGCATTCAAGGCCATGAATAAACTCACCATTGAAGATTCTAATTAAGAAGAAGAGACAGATGAGGCGATGTCATTCCTTTATTCAAATCTGCAAAGAGGAAGAGGAAAGTTTAAAGGTAAACCTCCACTAGCATGCTTTCGATGTGGAAAGGTTGGTCATCTTGTGGAAAGATGCCCCAAGAAATTTCAAGATAACGATTATGATGATGATGAAGTTGAAATTCCCAAGAAGAAGTCTTCAGCGTTTGTGAAAGGGAAGAAACAATTCAAGTGAAATTTCTTCAAGAAAAAGAATATTCTTTCACAAGAATTTGAAAGTTCAGATGAGTCTAAGGATGAAGAAGTTGAGGAGATATATAATTGTAGAGATCGTGGGGTAAATGCCTTGGTGGTGATTGTTGGTAGTTCTCAGAAAAAGGAAGAAGCTGACGCTGAAGAAGAAGAAGAAATTGAAGGGAGAGTTGATATAAAAGCCAAATTAGAAGCAGCTCTTGAGGAGATAGACGTTTGGAGAGCCAAAACGAAGAAATCCAATAAAGTGGTTCATGATGCCAAACTCTATATACAACAACAGGATGAATAAAAGTCTGAGCTATTAAAAGAAATTGATAGACTAAAATCCTCAACACCAGAGAGCTCAGAAAATATTGTTGAGTATAAGCTTAAAACTGAGGAACAAAAGAAGGAAATTGATTTTTTGACTAACACAGGAAAGGAGAAGGTCAGAAGTATCAAAGAGATTGAAGAAGAAGTGGTCAGTCTGCGATGAAAAATGAAGGATCAAGAAAAACTCTTGACCCCTAATGTGATATCAGAAAAGCAGGCCATTCAGAAGACAGAGAATATGAAAGAGGAGGCTTTTAGTTCAGCAGGAGTGAAGCCTCAAGAAAGATCAAATGCTAAGGTTGATTCAGGGCTTGATAAGAAACAAAAATCGGTGGCAGTTAATGTCAGACCGCAAGCACCCGTCCCGAAATTGAAGGTTGATTTGGGCACAAAACAGAATCAGAATATTCAGAGATCCCAAAGGGAAAATCGTAGTGCTGAAGTATCAAGAAGGAATGTATCCTATATCAGGTGTTCTTGCTGTGGGAAAATGGGACATTCACAATATGTGTGTTCCATAGCCAAGAGATATAGAAGGAAACAGGAACAGCGATGGAAGCCAAACAGAGAACGGTTTTCCAGAACATATTTTGAAGGACACTGTTTTTGGTTCAGAGGATTTGGGCACATGGCTAGGTACTGTACGTCGACCATTCAGAGAAATGTGCCAAAGTAGAATCAAAACGCTCACAAGAAGCAGGTCAATAAACCGACAGGTGAGTTAAAAATGCAGAATAGATTTGCGGCTTTGCAAGATGAGGTTGGTCCATCATACTCTGAGAAAGAACAGAAGTCTCAATCCATGCCGAGTGTGAGAGAAAAATTATGGACCAAGAAGAAGAAAAATTAGAACGCCGTGGTGGCGAAGATTTCCCTTAAATCATCAGATCGATCTGGTGTTTGGATCCTTGACAGTGGTTCCACATCCCACATGACGGGTAATAAGGATCTTGTTACAGGCATCAAATATGACAAAGAAGGAGTTGTAAAATTTGGAAATGATGAATGCCTGAAGATTGTTGGCTCAGGGAAAGCCAAGTTTGGGGGAAAAGAGATGAGACATGATGATGTCTTGGTAGTATAGGGTCTTACTCATAACTTACTCAGTGTCAGTAAACTATGTGACTCTGGGCACTCTATCCGATTTACCAAGAAGATGTGTGTTGTGAAAGGAAAAGATGGAGCAGCTGTTCTGTAGAGAAAAAGGTCAAAAGGAAATCTCTACCTTGTAGGTGGGGAAGAATATACATGTCTTTTATCCAAAGAGGAAGAAAACCAGCTGTGGAATAAGCGACTTGGTCATCGATGCCAACTATATATAGAGGATCTCGTAAAGTGTGATGCTTCTAGAGACCTTCCCAAACTATCACGTGATCGCACTCATACGTGTGATGCTTTCCAACAAGGGAAGATCATCAGAAAGACATACAGTCCAAAGGAACAGAAATCAACTAGAGTTCTAGAACTGGTTCATGCTGATGTATGTGGACCTATCTCACCACGAACTATAAATGGGCAAAGGTACTATGTTCTTTTCATTGATGATTATAGCAGAATGGCCTGGGTATTTGTCATTACCCATAAGACAGAAGTGTTTAGTTGCATAAAATTTTACAGGAGGGAATCAGAAAGGATGCTTGGGCAGAAAATTTTGAAGTTCCGTACAGATAACGGTACATAATTCACAAACATTCAAGTGGAAGAGTATCTCGAGAAACACGGGATAAGGCATCAAGTTTCATCAGTAAGAACTCCCCAATAGAATGGTTTTGTTTAAAGGAGGAATTGGATCATCAACAACATGGCCAGAAAAATGCTTATTGATAAGGAACTACCAGAGAAATTTTGGAAGGAAGCAGTTTTGACATCAGTCTATGTTTCAAATAGGTCTTTGTTGTGTCCAAAGAAAGGGAAGACTCCGTATGAACTGTGGTACGGAAAGAAGCCAACATTGAAATACTTTCGAATATTTGGAAGTAAGTGTTTCATTCTCAACAAAGAAAATCATAGGAAGTTTGAGGCACGAGGAGATGAGGGGATATTCCTTGGCTACTCAGGGAAAAGCAAAGCGTATAAATGCTTCAACAAAAGGCTGGGAAAAATTGTTGAGAGCAATGATGTCACTATAGTGGAAAATGAACAAAATACTCGACGACCCAGTGAACAGTTCCTGGACGAAAGTGATGATGAGGTAAGCAACATAGGGGGAGGAGAATTGGCAGAGGCTAACTCAGAAGAAGATACTGATGATGAATAAGAAATTGTCAAGTCTGTGTCTGCAAGGAAGCCAAAGAGTCAAGCTGAAATTGATAGGCAGAATATCATTGGTGATCAGACAGCTCTAGTTCAGACTTGAAGAATGAAGTCATTACAGCAAACATCGTTTTTATCTCAGGTGGAGCCAAAATAATTTCCGATGCAGCTGAAGATGAACACTGGGTTCAGGCTATGAATGAAGAGCTTGATCAAATCGAGAAGAACCAGACATGGGAGATTGTTTCGAGGCTAGCAGACAAGAATGTCATCGGGACTAAATGGGTCTATCGCAATAAGATGAATGAAGATGGAACTGTGATTTGAAACAAAGCACGACTAGTGTGCAAGGGATACTCCCAGATGGAGGGAATAGATGTAGATGAGACATTTGTACCGGTTGCAAGACTGGAGACAATCATATTATTTTTGGCCATAGCAGTGCAAAGAAAGTTCAAAGTGTTCCAGATGGATGTCAAATCCGCATTCTTGAATGGGGTTCTGGAAGAAGAGGTGTACATTGAGCAGCCGGATGGTTTTCTTATTCATGAGGATGAGAAAAAAGTTTGTAGGCTGAAGAAGGCATTGTATGGGATGAAACAAGCACCAAGAGCATGGTACTCAAGGCTTGATCAGTACTTGAAGAATCTTGGTTTTTAGCGTGGAGGAGTTGATTACAATCTCTATTTTAGTAATGACAGTAATCAAAGGATGATGGTGTTGGTGTCTGTCAATGACATAATTTTTGGCGGATCAGATGAAGCTCAGTGCAGAAAGTTTTCTGAATTCATGAAAAATGAGTTTGAAATGTCAATGATTGGAGAGTTAACGTTTTTCCTTGGTTTACAGGTGACACAAGGAAGGAATGGAACATTCATTTCTCAATCTAAATATGACAAGGAGGTCCGGAGAAGGTTTGGAATGGAAAATTCCAAGGATATGAAGACTCTGGTTTCTACCCGGATGAAATTATCAAAAGATGAGGATGGCAAGGCAGTTAATATCACAGAATACAGGCAAATCATTGGAAGTCTGTTGTACTTAACCGCAACAAGGCCCGATATTGTTTTTGCCACATTCCAAGAAGCGAGATATCAGAGTAATCCCAAGGAAATCCACATGCTTTCCGTGAAAAGAATACTTTGGTATATCCAGGGAACAGTGGATTTCAGCTTGACATATACTGACAAATCTCAGACAGAGTTATTGGGATATACTGATGCAGACTGGGCCGGTTCAGCATATGATAGAAAATCAACGTCAGGTGGTGCATTCTATCTTGGTGGGCTATGTATTTATTGGTTAAGCAAGAAGCAGGATAGTATTTCATTGAGCACCACAGAAGCTGAATATATTGCGGCTACTCAATTATGTACACAGTTATTGTGGATGAAGCAGCAGCTTGAAGATATGAGAGTTGAAGTGAAGTCTCCGATCGGAATCCAGTGCGACAACTCAAGTGCTATAAATCTTAGAAAAAATCTCGTACGTCACTCAAAGACAAAGCACATTGAGATAAAGTATCATTTTATCAAGGATAAGGTTGAGCAGGGAATCGTGAAGTTGGAGTATGTGCCTACAGAGCTCTAGGTTGCAGATATTCTGACAAAGGCCTTACCCAAGGAAGCTTTTGAGAGGCATCGACTGTATCTGAGAGTTCAGTTGATTCCCCGCACTTGAAATAGTGTGGATGTGGAACCCCACCCCCCCCCCCTCCCCGAGGTATGATGTGTTTTTCCCTAATCTGATGATATGTGTTCTCTACTCTGTTACAGACTACAAAAGAGTGACCTTTGGGTTCATTGAAAAAGGGGGAGAAAATGGTGATTGTTCAAGGGGGAGACATTGTGGAAATTTGATACATCATGGTTAATACGGGGAGAAGCTGACAAGTGAAGCAGCCAGATAGGGGGAGTTGAAGATAGTTGAATGTGTTTAGCCAGAGCTTAGCTTGGACAACACATGAAATAGGGATAAAGAGGTGTTGATGCTGTAAGAAGAAAGGGGGATTGTATTAAATATGACTATGCTTGAAGTGATCAATCAAAGGATAGATATCACGACAGGTGAGGATCATGATAAAAGCAGAAGAGTTGTGTTGGAAAGTGGTAAGAATGTTTCCAAACCAAACATTAGTCTTCCAACAAGTCCATCAACAATTGGTATCAGTTTAGTACAAATTGGCATCAGTTTGGTTTCAATAGTGGGAGTCAGAGATGAAGTGATTCATTGATGAACTTTTCAGTTACTCTTGTTTCTCACGCCAAGCATTGCTCATGTGGGCTTAGAGTATGTGTTGAGTAAATCCTTGATCACTATCAGAATCGTAATGAGGTGAATGGTGGTTGAAGATTCAATGACGTATCTTTTTATAGAAGAGTTGTCAAAAAACTCAAAGGGGGAGATTATTGGGAAAAAATCCCTCAAGGTATCATTGAATCATTTTTGAGGTGATTGAGTTTGTTGACAAAGTGGACATCTGAGTAGTGATTGTTGACAAAGAAAAACAATGACATAAAAATTTGTTGACAAAGAGGATTTCATGATGGAATTTCAATTTCAAGAGCTGAGGTCAATGATCCATGTTTGATTCAAGAATGTAGACAAAATTAATGGATGATCTGGAGGCGGTACAAAAGAACAGATACAAGGTGGCGTCGTTTTCCAGTGTTTTCCAAATTTTTGGGCCTGAAAATCGACAAATGAAGAAAAGCATTTTTGAAAAGGGACTTGCGTGTCAATTACTTGGAGTATAGAAAACTTGCGCTCTATATGTTTTTCAAGATCATAAGATCAAAATATGGCTAAGGAAACAGGTTCGCGCAAGTTTGGGAGTTGGTCGTGTAAGTGTCTATAAGGACAGAAGACTTGCGCACCGAGACTGGGTCGCGCAGGTGACTTGCGCGCCGTCGCGCAGGGTGGTCAATTTGCCTATAAATACTGGACCACCCCTCTTCATTCTTCACCGGAGTTCAACACTTTGAGAAATCAGAGCTCCCGTCACGCAGGTGTGGTGGTCGCGCAAGTGGTGTGTGTGGTCGCGCAGGTGGGACGTGCGCGCCAGGGTGATAGTTGTGTGCCAGTGTTTGAAGTTGTGCGCTAGTGTGGAGTTGTGCGCCAATATTGTATTGGGTATAAAAGGAATTGTGTCACGCAAGTTTGGAGTTGAAGAAGGTTGTGTCGCGCAAGTGTTTGAGGTATACTTGTGCGCCAGTTGTGACTTGCGCACCGATACTTGCGCGCCGAGATAGACCTGCGCGCCAAGTAAGGTTTGGTTCCAGCAGTGATTTTCGGGCTGCGTGGAATTTGGAAGTTTTCCCGATACCTTAGGTACAAAGATATATTCATCTATGGGTTAAAAATGGGCTTCAACAGAGAATCTACTTACAAAGAAAGATGCATTCCTTCATGAAAATGAAGAGACCTACAGGTCTATAAACTGTGAGTGGATTCTTTCCAAGAGCAGTGAGCAAAAGAAGAGAAAGAAGGTGATCCTCTCCACCGGCAGTGATCCAGAGAGAGAGAAATAGGGAGTGACCCTTGGGGAAGCATTGATCTGACCCTAAACATTGTAAAGGCTGTGAGCTTGGTCATAGAAGTGATCTAGCCCAAACATTGTAATCCACAGCTAGTGAAGTTTAGTGGAATTGGTACGACCGGAAACTTTTCGGTGTATGCTCCTTGGACGTAGCCCTTTGCGGTGAACCAAGTAAAATTGATGTGTCCTGTGCATGCTTTACTTTCTGTTTACTTTGTGCAATAGGAAAGAGAGAGAATATTGTTTTTCTTAACAGTGAAACAAGATCAGAACGGGCGTTAATTTTCAATTAGTCATACCATGATTCACCCCCCCCCCTCTCTCAGGGTATTCAGCCTTGTGGACCTAACATTTTTGCATTGTGATTCTTCTAATCCATAAAATATTATGTCATCAGCATCACAATCATCCTTTTATTACTATCATTTTTGATAGAGTGATTATAATCAAATCCATAATGCTGAAAACCAAGCTTCTTTAAAAACTAATCAAGTCTTGAATACCATGCTATTATTTCTTGATTCAACCCATATATAACCTTCCTCATCTAAAAAATATATTCTCAAATTTATGAATGAAAAAACCATTTGTATGATAGATATACACTTCTTATAGAACTCAACTCAGAAATAAGGACCAACATCCTTTTAGAAAACATTGATCTTTAATTTCACTACTATGAATAAGAATTTGTGAATAGTCTCAAGCCTTGAAATAGGTGAAAATGCATCATCAACATTGATTCCCATGATCTAGTAGTATCCCTTGCACACTAGTCATGATTTTTTTCAAATTACTAATCCATATTTAATTAGTTCATTCTGGAAGACCCATTTGGTCCCAATAACATTCTTATCTTCCAGTATCGAAATAATCTCTAATGTTTGGTTTTTTTCAATTTTTTCATGCTCTATATTCATATCTTGAACCCAATTTTCATCTCTAGAAAATTATTGAAAATAATCTGGCTCTACATAATATAAAAAATGATTTTTATTGTAGAGACTTCATTATCCTTGTTTGAACTAGCACCTCATGATCACTAATGATATTCTACTTATCAATTTATGCATACTTATTTAACTTATGTTTAGACAAAGGCCTTACCCCATACTAGTAATCATTGGTATCTTCTTCTAAATTGTCATTTTCCACTTATTCTCCCCTTGGTTTTCTTGCCTCCTCATCACTATCATCAAGGAAGTGTTCACTGTGTTTTTTAAATTCTTTTCATTTTCTACTACAGTGAAATAATTTCTTTTAACTAATTTTCATAGCCTCTTTTTGAAGAATTTATATGATTTTATTTTTCCTAAGTATCCAATGAATATCCCCACTTCTCAAAAATACTCAAAATTTATATGTTTCCCCTTATTAAAAATAAAACACCTAACTTCAGATATTTAAATTATTTCAATGTTTGATTATTTCTAGGACACATCATATACATAATATTTTATTTTTTTGAACATAATGAATCCATATTGGCTATGTATAATGATGTTAAGACTACTTTATTCCAGAATATCTATGGTAGTACCTTTTCTATAAGCATTTTTCTGGACATATTTTTTATAGCCTAATTTATTCTCTCAACATTTCTATTTTTTTAGGAGTTTTCACTACCAAAACATGGTTCCTTATCCTATGTTTCTCAAGATAATCCTTCACTTTCCTGTTTTTTAATTTTGTGCCATTATAATTTTGAAACTTCAAAATCTTCTTTCTAAGTATCCTTTTAGCTTCACTCAAATATTTTTTACGAAAATGAACAGTTTAGACTTATGGGAAATGAAAAATATCCATTCCATCCTAATGAAATCATCAATGAAAAGAACATAATACTTTTTACCAATAATTAATTTTGTTGAGATAGGTACACACACATATTCATGCACTAATTCAAGCACTCTAGTTGACTTTTTTTCTTTTTCCTTGTATATATTTATTATAATATTCCCTTATTGAAAATCATCACACGTGTAAGTATGATCATGTGATATCTTGGAGAAATCTCAACCAGAATCAAATTTTACCATATCATCTAGGGATGGTTGGCATAGATGGAAAATTTATTTATACCAAAATATGTTTTCTTCAACTTTTGATAGAAATTAAATATCTTCTTCTCTAATAACAAGGTAGATATTCTCCTTTACTCAATTTCCCTATAAAACAAATATATTATCTTATCCGTTTATGATGCACAACTTCTTGGTATACCTTATAGCATGTAATGAGTCACAAAATTTACTAATGCTTAGAAATTTATGACTGAGACCTTCAAAAACCAAGGCATCATCATGTCTCATATGTTTGACCCTAAATGTGGCTCTTCCCATCTAATAATCTTTAATAAATCATCATTTATAAATTTAAAAATGAATTCCTTGTCATATTTTATCCTAGTAACAAGATAATTATTTCTCATCATATGGGATGTGCATCCACTGTTAAGGATCAATACATCATCATGATCTTATGTAGTGTAATCACTACAACCAATTCTTTCTCAGTTATTTTCTTTTTGATCCATGTCATTGACTTTATACCAGTTATGGACCGATATTCTTGATCTTCCTCAATGTATGAAGGACCAAACTTATCTTTAATAGATTCAAGTTGATTTTATGTTTCTAGTTCATTCAATGATTATTTGAGTTGGTTCTTATGACCACTTTGGGTCTACTTTATCACATTCATCTGCATTGTTGATGAGAAATATCTAGCCATTTTTATGAATCCTCTACACCAGAAACAATGACCATCAAAATATTTATTGAAATATTGAACTCTATGTGGTCTCTTTTTTTCTCATGTTCCCTTCAGAATATATTGGTTATGGAACATACATTTTGGGAATTATTTATCTTTTCAAATCAATAACACCTAATATGAGGTGAATTCCAATGATTCATTTTCATAGGATCGGTTGTTCCTTGGATTATATAAACCTTCTTATTCTGATTTTTACCCAAATCAATTTTCAACCTCGAAGTGTTCACTTTCAATCTAACATCAATAATCATAACTTTTTTTTATAATCAATCTCCATACCATACTTATCATTTGAATATGACTGTTGCTTCTATTTTATTGGACCCCTATGTTCCACTTCCATCTTTTCAATCACCTGAGGGATATACTTTCCTGATTTTGTGCTAGGAGTCAAGAGTCTCTCTAAATATTATTATTTTCTTCACAAGTTGACAACTTATTCTTCAAGTTCTTCGATAAATTTGATATGATATTTTTATGTGTTAGTCAAACCATCGATCACTCTTTTCTATTCTTCAAATTTAATATTATAATCAATGACCTTTTTTTATTATCTGGAATTGAAGACATAATATTTTAAATTTATCTGTTCATCTTAAACTTCTCTTCTTCCTACTACTACATATAGAGCATGAAATCATGAACCACTCTATTTCCTTTCTTCATTTTGGCTCTCCAAACATCTATCTACTAGACAGCAGCATCTAATTCATCCTAGAGATTAACCCTTCCTTTGACTTAACCTTCATCATTTTTGCTTTCATTATATGTCTAGAAGTCACCTAAAACTATTACCATATCATTTCCTCCATGATCCTTGTATTCTTCCATCTCTTCTACCTCATATTCTTCAAAATTTTCATTCCCTTGTGAAAGTAAGTTCCAATTATAGAAGAAATTAAACTTCACATTTGTCTTTCCTTTAACATAGGATGAAGGAATATTCATGGGAATTTTAACTTATTTAGAGACTCTATTTATTCCATGTAATTGATTTAAATATATTAAAAAATATTTTCAGAGCTAGGTGCTAAGACGACATGAGATTCTAAGGCACAACGATCAGATAATGGATATTTTAAAAATATTAAAAATATTAAATATATTAATATAACAAGTGTGTGGTTTTTTATAAAGAATGGAATATATCCTGAATAGAGTATTAGATTGAAAATATAAAACCACATTTGAATATGGAGCATGATTTCTAACCTAGCATGACCTAAGGTTGGTCAGCGTTGTACGTCTGGTTGAGGCAGTTTAAATGACCTAATGAAATAATATATAAATACTCTATTATAAAAATTCTCTAGGGTTAGACATATAAATCTTGGAAAAATTTATAAGAGCTCTGTAGACCTTTATTAGAGAATTATCATCAAATAATGAAAGACGACAGAATCAAAGTGGATACAGAGATAGTAAATGTAGCGGATCTTCCTCATTGTTGTAGAATATTTTCCTTACTAATGATCAATCCATAATCAAGGTAGTTATAATTAATTTTAGTTTATTCCCTTGATTAAATTA
Organism: Viscum album; assembly: GCA_963277665.1. NCBI lineage: Eukaryota > Viridiplantae > Streptophyta > Magnoliopsida > Santalales > Viscaceae > Viscum > Viscum album. The sequence goes on from OY728146.1 coordinate 1,040,380,325, forward strand.
TTGAGAATGAACCTTATTAATCTTTTTTTATCTATGATTTATATTCCCTTCACATGACACCAGTTTTGGTAAATTAAATTGTTGATTTAATTTTATCTTTTATGCCATGAAACTTCCCCTGTAAATCCCTGACTCTATGATCATTGACCAAAAAACTATTGGCTAATAAATATATCACCTTTTTTCTTGTATATTTCCCTCGCCCATTCTTCATGTTCTTCATTTTTGGACCATGGGGTCATGATTCGACTATTATCAGGTGGCTTCGACTGTGATCAAACCCCCAAATTCATGGTGAAAGTGTGTATAATGACCGAATCAGAGTTTTAGAGATGAAACAAAGAGGATTGTGGGTAGTTTTGATGGATTCATGGATCTAGGATCCAAATAATTAGTGGAGATGGTATGGGAGGTTTGTGGGATGTGCGGTGGACCACCACGGGTGATCGGGATCCGATTTTCAGCCACTGGAGGGCCATAATCGATGGCCAGAGTTGACTACCACCATTTTTGGGTAGTCAAATAATGGGAATTACAGCATAGGATATAGATTTGGAATCCATGTAAAATATATGACTTTCTGTGAAAATACTGACTACACAACATTTACTGTGATGAAAACATGTCGTGTATTCACCCAGTTATTGTGGATAGGGTTTCAAGAAATAGATAAGGATCACACATTATGTGACTAGGCCACACACTGTGTAACCCTCCACGGGTAGCCAGGTCATGTGATAGCTACACATTCCTAGGACCCCATGTAGTAGGACACACTGTGTACTCTATGAGTACATGGGTATGCGTCAATACCTGGGCACGGCCAGGTACATGGCATGTCATGTTAGACATGGGCATGGCCAAGAGAACACAAGCAGGACCTTGGAGTCTGATACACGCCATGTGGGACTCGTATATACCTTTTATAGTGACATGGACACTAAACCATGTCCATATGAGACACAGCTAGGTGGAGATTTAGGTTTACATGTCATGTGGACCCCCATACACACTGTGTACTTCCCTTTACAACTTATTTATCCCATATATCCTTTGTTTACACTCATATTTTGGTATAAAAGTAGTCTATAATGAGTTTTTTTCCACATAGAACATTATGGTAGCCTTTATAGTGTCTTTTGATATATGATGAAATATGTTACAAGTGTTCTTCTTCTTCAGGATACGTTTAATGATGGTTTTGATTGGGTGTGATCGTCAAAGAGTTCATATGGAGATGGTGTTCCCTTTCGCACTATGGTTCAGACCCTCCATACTCGTTGTTCAAATGAAGATGGTACTCCCCTATCGCACCAGAATGTGGGTCCTCTATACTCATTGTTCAAACAAATATGGCACTCCCCTATAGAACCAGGTTGTGGATCCTCTTTCCAGGGGGGCAGTACTCCCTTATCACACCAAGGTGCGGGTCCTCCATACTCTTCTTACAAGCAGAGGTGGTACTCCCCTATCTCACCAGGGTGTGGGTCCTCTATTCAAGGGGTTAGTACTCCCATGTCACACCATGGTATGGGTTCCCCAAATTCTTCACACAAGTAGGATCAGTACTCCTTTTACTAATACAATGTGTGGATTATCTACCTATAGAGTGGCTCTCCCCTATCTTCAAGCACTGATGGCATGTGGGTCCTCCATGGGAGTTGTGTCTCCCTAAACTATGGAGTGCATTTATGGGGTATGGACCCCTCCACTCATTTATAATGAGGTTATGTGGGTCATGTACCCACGGATATAGTAATCCCCTATCACACTAGGGTGTGGGTCCTCCATACTCATTGTTCAAAGGAAGACATTACTCCCTTATTACATCATAGAATAGGTCCTCTATCTATGGGGATGATACTCCCTTGTCACACAAGAGAATGAGTACCATATAATCCTTATTCTATATATAGATATGGTACTCCCCTATATGGGAATGGGACTTCCATCTTTCGACATTATGTTCCTATTAGGTCCACAAGGCTGAATACCCTGAGAGGGGGTGAATCAGGGTATGACTAATTTAAAATTAAATCCCATTCTGATCTTGTTTCGCTGTTAAGCAAAACACTCTTCTCTCTCTTTCCTGTTGCACAATAAAAAAAGAAATTAAAGCATGCACAGGACACAAAAATTTTTAATTCATTCACCCTCACTGGGATACGTCCAAGGATCATACACCGGCAATGTGCCGATGTACCAAATCCACTAAAAGCACAATTTTGTTTACAAGGTTCGGGCTAGATCACTTCTATGCCCAGGCTCACTGCCTTTACAAGGTTTAGGGTTAGCTCACTGCTTTCCCAAGGGTCAATCCCTGTTTCTATCTCTCTAGATCACTATAGGTGGAGAGGATCACCTTCTTCCTCTTCCTTTCCTCACTTCTCTAAAAAGGATCCACTCACAGTTTATATACCTGTATGTATCTTCATTATCACTAATTAATTCATACTCTATTGTATGTAGATGCTCTATTGAATTCCAACTTTTACCCATAGATGAATCTCACTTTGCACCGAAGGTATCGGGAAATCTTCCAGCTTCCACGCATCCTTGAATCACTATTGAGAATCAACCTTACTTGGCACCCTTCTCTAAGCCGGTGCACAAGTCTCGGCATGCAAGTCAAAACTGGCATGCAAGTCCACCTCAACCACTTGCGCGACACAAGCTTCTCCAACTCCAAACTTGCACGATGCACACCCTTTTACGCCCAAACCAATATTGTCACGCAACCAACAATATTCGCGCTTCTTCAAAATTTGGCACGCAAGTGTCACCAAACCACTTGTGTTACACTTCCTTCTTCAACTCAGAACCTGCACGACTCTCTTCCTTTCTCACCCAAACTACCTTAGGCGCGCAACAATCACCTGGCGTGCAACTTATACTTGCGCGACCACACACCACTTGCGCGACCACCACACTTGCGCGATGGGATCTTTGATTTTTCTAAGTGTTTAACTCTACACCAAATGAGGAGGGTTAGACCTATATTTATAGGCATTTGGACACCCTGCGCGATGGCGTGCAAGTCTCCCCTCGGCGCGCAAGTTTCAGCGAGCAAGTCTCTACCGCGCAAATCACTTGTGCGACCAAACATAAAACTTGCACGACCCTTCTTCCTTTTCCATATTTTTATGTTCTGATATTGAAAAACAATATGGTGCGCAAGTTTCCTCTCCTTCAAGAACTTGGTGCGCAAGTCCCTTTTCCAAAAACACTTTTTTTCATTTGTCAATTTTCAGGCCCAAAAATTTGGCAAACACTGGAAAATGACGCCACCTTTTATCTTCTCTTTTTGTACCACCTCCAGATCATCCATTCCTTTGTCGACGTTCTTGAATCAAACATGAATCATTAACAACAACCCTTGAACTCTACATGCCACAAAGAAATCCCATTTTTTAACAAATTTTTATTTCATGGTTTTCTCTGTCAACAATCACAACACAAATGTCCACTTTTTCAACAAACACAATCACCTCAAAAATGATTCAATGATACCTTGAGGTATTTTTTCCCAACAGTTCCCTCATATTGTGGATTAGTAGAGATATTTGGGCCCTCATTATAACTTCTTTGGACAGACACATAATATTATAGTAATCAATGATGGACCTTTAGAGCTACAATAAGAATCATCATCCTAGGTTGGGCTATGAGATAGATTTTCCATTTCTCTCTCATATGGGTTTATTAAATGAGCATATATCTGTGTTGTTGAGTTTTGTTTTCTTATTGTGTTTTGTTGATCTGAATACTTTTATCATGTATTCTATTTCTACCTCTATAATTTTTTAGGCATCTTACTGGGTATGTATATACTCACCCTTTTATGGGATTTTCCATCATGTGTCATGTCTTATGCATAAAATGGATACATCAGCTGTGATTTCATAGGATCATTGGGATACTCATGTGTATAGACCGTGTGTGGTATTTGAGGCTTAGAGATCAGAAGTCAGTATCTCTTAGCTAATTTCAATTGTAGTTATTATCCGGTTGGGACATCTTTTATGGGTGGGTATGTATTTTTTAATTTTCTTTTTGGATTTCACTTTCTCACTCTTTTTTATTCCCTAGAGGTTTTTACATGCATGGTTTTTACTCTATATGTTACTCTCTATTATTATTATTCCTCTTTACTTCTATATGGATATAGTTGGGTGTGTGTGTCTAGGTACTTTAGGAAAAGGCCTCCCATTTTAGTTATGCCTTCTCGACATTTGTCACCAACCCCAAAAATATGGTGTTAGTATTGGGGTTGTGTTGATATGTTCTTCCTCTAGGTAGGTGTGACTCAGTCATTTGGGTTGTTACAAAGTGGCATCATAGGTGGTTCAACCTCAGTATGACGTTTGGATTTTTTTTTCACTTATGAGGTTTTGTTGGGAATTTAGGGAAATGTTGTAAAAGTATCTTGAGTGTGGATTTCAGTCCAGGAAACTTAGTGTTGGTGTAGAGGAATACATATCCATAAACCAGGACTCTAATTATATGCTTTTCAACTCAGAATACCGAAACATTTGTTGCAGGAAAAATTAGTACATGCATCATATAGGATTGAGTCATTTGACTATCCTTCTTGAGTTAGCACCTTGTATATTTAATCTCATCTAACCATGATATTTCTTGATTAATTTTAGGATTCCTTAATGAATGCATCCATACAAGTCACTAATTTAGGATTATAATGATGATATAATGAGTTATGAGGCCTCAACTTAGGGTCCATCTCATGAGATCTTTCCTCCAGAAGGTAAGGTATAAGTACCTCCACCTATTAAGAAGAAGATTTTACCACTAGATTAGGTTGAGGATTCACACAAACTTAGTGAACTCCATGAGTTCTAGTATCATAGAATAATAAGGTTCTATGATGAGACAGATCCCCAGGTAGTAAAGGATTGTATTGATTTGGTGATTAGATTTTTTAGACTTGTACTAACCCTGACTGATCAGATTGTTTCACAGGAAACCAGTATTTTCTAAGGATTAGATGGGAACTATTGAAGTATAGTCACGTAAATACATTATGATTTAGAAATCTCAAGGTATGACTTCTAGTATCTATTTTTTGAGGAGTACTACTCCTTATTATTTCACTCCGTTCATATTCAGGATGTTTTGGAGTTACATAAGTAAGGGATAATAGTTTATAATTATTCCAAGAGTTTCACTAGCCTTACGTAGTACTCCCTCAACATGATTTGGGATGGTTACTTCCAGATGTGAAATTTGGAGTAGGGTCTCCATAAATACATTTTTTATTATTTGGTACCCCTATGGATTCTTTAATATGATATAGTGTTTGGATTGGTCACTGGTGATGAAGATATTCCTATATGAGGGACTCTATGTGGCTGGTACCATTAGTAGTAATCCAAGGGTTGAGTCATCTATAGTGGCTAGAAAATTACAGGTGCTGAGGTAGAGGAGGAATACCCATGCATAGACTCTTTCATGTGGTCATGAAACATAAGTACTGTGTAGAGGACTAGGGCATCTCAGATAGGGGTGATGCTATGTAAGTGATAGAAGAGGTCACATGGAATATTATTTTCCAACCCATAAAATGGAATAAAGAAGGAAAGTAGCGGATATACCTCCATGGAAAAGGCATCTCCATGATCAGGGTTCTGCTAGGTGTGTCTCAGGAGGCCCCTAGGAAGGAAGAGATAGCATAAGAGAATGTTGGGATCCTAGAGGATGAGTTACTAGTAGTGGATGATGATATGAGATACTTTCACCACTAATACTAAGTGTCCCATGTCTGTCTCAAGATCCTAACAGTCAGGATTATGGGCAGCTATAGGTCATGGTGGCTTATGAATTAGCAAATTATGATATGTTTAAAGGTATTATCTATTTTTATTCTACTATTTATTCAGTACTATTAGACATAGGTGTGGGTAATTCCTTCATCTCCCTACTTCTAGTGCATGATCTAGATCTCCCATGAGAGACTTTATCTCAATTTCTTTAGCTTGAGGTTCTTATAGGGAACTCTTATTTGATATCACTTATCTGCCGATGGTAAGATCTATCACTTGGTTAAAAGATTTTCTTGTGGGGACACTTGGTCATCACAATGAGACCTTTTGACATCACCCTGGGTATGGATTGGATGTTCATGTTTCTAGCCCAGATTAACTATCACCACATATGATTCATATTCCTTCAAATAGATGGGATGATATTCTCCTTTGTGGGTAAGCGATATCTCATAGAAAAGTGAGTGATTATTGCGAGCAAGAAGATAGAACCCATCACTTGTTATTTGGAAACATTTTTTTTTTAATAGTGGGATCTTTAGTCATTTGGATTCCTTCATTCATAGTGTATTATATAGACGTCTTTCATAATGATGTTTTGGGACTACCTTTGTGGTAGGATATAGATTTTTGTATTGACTTACACCCCTAGAACACTCTGATATCTTCTATGTTATATCATATTTACCATAAAAAGTTCTAAAAGTTGAGGGTGAAGTTATTATAACTTCTAGAGAAGGGTTATATTAGACCCAGTGTGTCCCCTGAGAAGCTCTAGTTTTTTTCATAAAAAAAGGAATATGGGATATTGTACCTTTTTATTTATTATCATCACAAAAACATGGGAACAATAAAGAACAAGTACCTGTTTCCATGGATTGAAAACCTCTTTGATTATTTTTTCAGCATGACATGGTTCTAAAAGATCAGTCTCAGGTTATGCTATCACCAATTGAGGGTTTGTGAGGCTGATAATATGAATTTGGTATTTCGATGTTGCTATGGATCCTATGAGTTCTTGGTGATTCCTTTCAATGTGAAAAATTCCCCCACTATGTTTATGGATCTGATGAACCATATCTTCTGGACATACTTGGAACAATTTGTGGTTGTATTCATTGATGACATATTCATCTATTATGCATCAGATGAGGAGCATACAAATCACTTGAGGATGGTCCTAGACATGCTTCGGGATCACTAGATTTATGGTAAGCTCTTGAAGTTATAGTTATGGATCCACAAGGTTCACTTAATTGGGCATGTAATTTTTGAGAATGGAATATTGAGGGACCTGATAAAGATTGATGTAGTGGCTTCTTGGGATCCACCCAATATCATTTCATAAGTATGCAATTTTCTTTTCTTGTAAGGGTACTACAAGAGGTTTATGATGGAATTATCTAGGATTTAATCCCCTTTGACCTCCCTAATGTGGAAATGGAATCCATTTACCTAAACTAATAAGTGTTAGATATCCTTTCAGGAGTTGAGGTTCAGGATGGCTAGTGATCATATTTTGAGACTACCAAAGGAGTTCATGAAGTACATAGTATATTGTGATGCCTGGAGAGTTGGGTTTGAATGCATGTTAATGAGGATGTTGGTAGTGATTTCATATGGCTCAAGGAAGTTGAGACCCCAAGAGTATAACTACATGACTCATGGCCTGGAGTTGGTAGTAGTAGTCTTCACTATGAGGATGTGAAGACACTCTCTTTTGAGAGAGTGATATTTTGTTTAATCATACCATTAGAGTCTCAGGAATGTATTCATATAGATAGATATGAACTTGATATATAGGTACTGGTTGGATTTATTATTGGAATATGAATTTGATATAGTTTATAATCATGGGAAGGGTAATTTGGTGGCATATTTCCTTGGTAGAAAGTATCATTCTAATCTAGTGAAGGAGGCATTTGAACAGTTAGCTTTTATGCATCTAACCCAAGAATAGGAGAGAGTTACAGCTTATAATCAGTCAATTGTATAGACTCCTCTACTTCTATAGTGTGTAAGGGGGGCTTATTTAAGATACATTGACTATGAGGTTCTATGTGACCAAATATCCTCAGTAGGTTCATCAAAAGGATTCAATGAAGGAGGGAATCATTCCATCCTTTTCCAAGTAAAGATGATGGTTCTTGTCATATTACAAGAGGAGGTGATAAAAAAGTTTCATTTTTCTCCTTTTTCTATAAATCATGATGTAGGGGAGATGTAAATAGACCTCTAGAAATAGTTTCGGTGTTCTGGCATGAGTTGGAACATGGATGAGTTCATATCTTAGTGTCTCCCATGTTAGCAGGTGAAGGCCGAGCACCAGGTTCTAATAGATTTGTTACATCCACTTGAGATCCTATAGTGGAAATGGGATATCATATCCATAGACATTGTGATAAGTATTCCATGGATAGTGAGAGTCCATGGTAAAATATGGGTGATATTTAACTTACTTACCAAGTCTATGAAATTTATTTCTATAAGGGAGTAGAGTTATGTGGATTTTTTGGGGAAATTTTCCATGCGATATATTATTATCCATCATGTGGTGACCTTGATGATTTTATTTGACCATGATGTGTAGTTTAAGAAATAGATATTGAGAGGCCTATAGGAGGAATTCAATACCCATTTGAGGATTATTACAGATTTTCATCCACATAAGGATGGGTAGACTAAACACACTCTCTAGGTTTTGGAGGATATGTGAAGGGATTTTGTTTATAATTCAGTCAGAGTTAGGAGGATCACTTAACTTTGTTAGATTATTCTTATAATAATAGTTATCACTCTACTATCAGCATAAAAAATTTTGAGAATATTAAGGGAGACTCTACAAGTCACCCTTATATTGGATTTGTAAGAACTCAGACCTTCGTTTCAGGTATGTTTTTCCTTTTCTGGTTGTTTTTTGAGAAAAGAGGAAAAATCTGGAAATTTTCAAAGTACGCGCCGTGTAATTTATAGGTACACGCCGTGTACTTCGATGTCGTTCCAGGTCGTGTGCTGGTTGTGTTCGGGCCACACACATGCTGTGTAAGGGTGATGTGGAGGCCACTTAAGGCAGAGTACGAAAAGGCCAAGTACATGCTGTGTACCCCAGAATTACACGCCGTGTACTTTATTTTTTTCATTAAACAGGCCGGGGTCACGCCTAATTGATGAAAAAACCTTCTTCTCTAGGTTCTTCGACTAGGATCATCTGTATAGCCACAAACATCCACCAAGCCCCCGAGCCTCCATCTGTTTTCTGAATCTACTGTCGTCGATTGCGTTGGAACCACAGAGGTGAGCTCTTCCTTCTTCTTGAGTTTCATTCCATGATTTTCTCTCTTCCTCGATATATCATGGGTTGAATGTTTTGTGTGTTTTCGTATATCTATGTCGTTATAAGTAGAATCAAGCCTCTTGGTTCAAGTATATCGATCTCTTAGCACCAAGGTAAGTGGTTTGTGCCTTACCTTTCAAAGTCTTTGAGTTTTATGTGAAAATTTCCACCAATACTCATGAACGGGGTATCGCGTTTTTATCGTTTTCCCCTATTATTTTCCTATCTTGATTGTATTCTTTTGTAGAGGTAATTTAATCATGTTTGAGGACAATTGCTATGCTTGGATGTTTTTCCCATGCCTTGTTCTTGTTATGACCTTGGGTTTTGTTAGCGTTTAGCCGTTATACCTGTTTTCCATGCCTTATGACCATAGGATGGAATGATATTCTTGACATGCTTATTGTTCTGTAGAATGGTTTTCCAAGTAGATCTATAGGTGTACTTTGGTCTTATAGCATTATTATACACTAACTGGAACGGGACTATGAGAACCTGGTACTATAGACTATAAGGTATAGACCGAGTGAGATTCTCATAGAGTCTTGGATATTATAGACTATAGGAGGGTAGACTGAGTGAGCTTCCTCAGAGAGTCTTGGTTATTATAGACTACAGGGGATAGACCGTGTGAGATTCTAAAAGAGTCTTGGATATTATAGACTATAAGAAGGTAGACTGTGTGAGATTCCTCAGAGAGTCTTTACGTGTTTGAATTTTCTTAAACCATTCTAGGCTAGAGGAGGAATTGACCGAGCGAGCTTCCTCAGAGAGTCTGTGATAGACCTGAGACTATAGGAGGAATTGACCGAGTGAGCTTCCTCAGAGATTTTATAGACCATGGGGATATAAGAGGGTTATACCATTTGATCTTCCTTAGAGAGTCCCTGACTACCCTATACTATAAGGTGAATTGACCGAGTGAGCTTCCCCAGAGAGTCTTATAATTTCGTATGACCAAACCAGAGGGGTTAGGCTGAGTGCACTGCCCAGAGGGTTGTGCGTATTTTCTTGGATAGGACCAGAGGGGTTGGATGAGAGTACTTCCCAGAGGGGTTCCTATTGTGGTTATCTGTTTGATTCTATGATTCTTGTTGTTATGTGGACTGACTACTGTTGTATAGCATCCTGTTGCTTCTTACTGTTTGTTTCTTACTATTACTGCCTGTTGTTTACTACTTATTGTACTATTACCTTCCATATGATCACTGACTATTAGGCACAGATCTTCGGGTGGTTGCCTACTGAGATTTAGTCTCACACCCTATTTGGGCCATTCTTTTGGGCCCAAACAGACAATTTTGTTGTAAGTATAGACAAGAGAAATCACCCTTCGACTTCTGGTACTTGATTGCTTTGGAGTAGGAGAGAATGGGACCAAGCTGAGTCTTGCGATGCTGAGGAGTTGCTTGTTTTCTTTTCCTTTGTACTTTGGATTAGTATTGTGTTCAGCATTGTGACTTGTTTGGCTTCTTTACTAGACATATGTATCATGCATCATTTCATATATATACATATGTGCTCCAGTTGTTTATTGTTTTAGTCTTCCACTGTTTATTGTTGTTGGATATTTACTACTTCCGCTATTGTCTGCTTTGTTTACTTCTGTTGTGTACTCTGCCAATGAGGGCATAGTTTCCCCACCAAGGCCCTCGTTGCTAGTCAGAAGCCTCAGGAATTTGGGGAAATGCACTTGAGCCCATGTGACCGACTGGGTACGGGGCACCTCTGGGTGGCTTCTGGAAATGGGATGTTACAAAGTGGTATCAGAGGAATTCGTTTCTCTTGATTTACTATTTGGAGCCTTCATCCATGGATAGGATGGATACAGTACTTGGTAATAAGTTGTGCATGTGAGTAGCTAACTCATGTATAGGTAAAATCCAATCTACCCCATTTATTGTAGTTTTATAGTTTTGATATTTTTACGGTTGATATGATTCCACCTAGAGTGATTGACATGCCTTGTGTTGTTATTGTTGTTGATATGGAGGTTCTATTTCTATTGCAATCCGATTAGATGAGGGTATGCCATCTCATGCATCATATAGGCACTTGTTATAAATTACATGCCATGCATTCTTGCCATGCCAGCCAGGGTGCATTACCGATTGCATGTTGTTGTGATAGATGTTGTGTAGATTATGCATGTTGTTGTGATAGATGCTTTGATAGAATCCCTACAGTTTGATAGAGAAATATTTTGTATTGTACCTTGCTTAAATGAATGCCAAATTTTTTTTCTTTAGGTGTTATGGGCCCTCATTAATCAGAACTTGGTGGATCATTGACTTTTTTCCCTTGTATATGATATGTAGGAGATTCCAAGATTTGATTCGCAGGGAGTATGGGCCCTCACGGATCGGAATTTGGCACCTTTATGATTGTTTTTTAGTGTTTTCTGGGCTTCGGTGCAATTTCTGAGCTACTGCCCAGAAAAACCCAGAATGCACGCCCTATACTGTATGACTACATGTCGTTTAGTTTTTAAACTGTGTCACTGACTGTGTGAGAAAGAACATGGTGTAGTGAAAAAGTGTTCAGGAACACGCCGTGTACGGTAGGTACATGCTGTGTAGTAGTGAGACATGTACCTGGTCATGTCACTAACAACACGGGTCAGGGAATCTCGTGAAGAACACGCCGTGTATCCTTGTTCTAGGTACCTGGCCGTGTCACGAAAAATATGGGTCGGTGTTATCTCTTCTATACACGTCGTGTTTGTTCGAAACACGCCGTGTAAGGGTCAGCTGTGTAGTCGTCCGTGTAACTAACAACACTGGTTGCCAAAACCTTGTCTAGTACATGTCGTTTCCTTAGTGAACATTCCATGTAGTCTAGGGTTAAGAGGACCATGTGAGTTAGCCATTTAAAGAGACTCGGGCAGGGGGATGCAGTTAAAGTAGACGTTGTGTGTAGGGGAAACATGTCGTGTAGTCTGGGGTGATACACGACCAGCTGTGGCTGGAGTATATGCCCAAGTGTCTAGCTTAAGAGGACATGCCGTGTAGTTTTTATACATTCTATGTAGTCGTGTTTTGAAGAACTTTCTTATTCTTTTCTCATGTTCCCATTTTTTACTCTTATGTTCTATGTCCTTGATAATCCTAACTTAAGTTGTGCTTTTGTTATTTCAGAGCTATGCCACCGAGACATCCTCTGGTTGTATGTCAGCTACCAGACGGTGATCAAACACCAGATATGGCCGATCAGGGACCTCCTGCAGATCCTCTTGATGTGCCAGCCTTGGCACCAGCAGTTATACCCATTGCAGGCGTTGATACACAGTTCAGGGAGGACTTCTTGAGGATGGTGCAGACCTTTCAAGGAGCGCTGCCTCTTACCCCGTCGATGGCTGAGCTGAGGCGGGTTTTCCAGCAGCAGCAGCATCCTACTTTCTTAGGGGATGGAGGAACCCAAGCTGTAGAGTCATGGTTAGAGGCCACACTGATGATCTTAGAGCATCTAGAGATACCTCCAGAGAATAGAGTGAAGCTTGCTACTTGTATGCTCCGAGACACTTCCAAGAGGTGGTGGGAGGTGATCTCACAGTACGGGCGCCAACAGAGTATGAATTGTGATGAGTTCCAGTGCATCTTGTATGATTACTTTTATTTGTAGACCTTGAGGGCCGACTGAGCCCAGGAGTTTATGAGTCTCTAGCAAGGTACTCTTTCTGTTATGGAGTACTCTTCTCATTTTACCGAGCTGCAGCGCTTCACGCCGATTCTAACAGGTTATGATTTGTTCCTTTCTAGGAGGTTTGAGGAAGGTCTTAGGTAGGAGATCTGTTCCCAAGTGAATATCTTCAGGTTGACTTTGATATCCTCTATCATCAACCAGTTTCTGATCACTGAGCATAATCTGAGGGATTCTGGAATAGTGAACCAGGGCAGTTCAACATCCAGAGTCATTGTTCCTCCTACTGATAGCAGGAAGCGCCGCAAGGAGTCTGCTCGAGGAGATTAGGGTAGGCGGAATGTATCTTCGGGCAGCCAGGTTGTATGCTACCAGTGTGGTAGGGGTCGGCATACTATGTCTCGGTGTCATAGAGACCTGATGAAGTGCCGATATTGCGGCAAGATGGGCCATCTTCAGCATTTATGTCAGATATTCTCACCTACAGTTGGTGGTAGGGGTTCTTCTGTGACCCCGCGTACAGGAGATGTATCTCCAGTTTCTCACCAGTCTGGGAACTGGAGTTCATTCGGCCATTCGGGCCGAGGTCGAGGTCGCAGCCATGGTGTTCAGTCACCAGGTTACCAGCAACAGTAGAGTGGATTAGCTTAGAGTGGTCAGTCAAGGGGGCAGGGCCGCAGTACAGGACATACTTTCTCCGTGGAGCAGACCCATCAGGAGAAGGATCCCGACCCTTCCACAGTTCTAGGTACGATCTTAGTGGCCTCAGTTTTATCTTCATCCCTTTTCGATACTGGTGCTTCGCATAGATTTGTCTCTGTTGCTGTTGTGGAGAGCCTTGGGATCTGTATCTTTTCGTCTGCCGACATGTTGACTCTTGATACACCATTGGAAACGAGTACGTCTAGCGTACGTCAGTGCAGAGAGTTCCCTCTTGAGGTTGTAGGGGGTCACTTATTATGAGACCTCTATGTCCTAGAGATGACAGGCTATGATGTCATTCTTGGTATGGACTGGTTAGTTCCCTTCCAGGAAGTCGTCAATTGTTATCGTTGTAGGGTGAGTTTAGTATCACCAGAGGGTGGATCTTTTCTTCATAGAGGCAAGTGGGATGTCCAGGAGGGTATATCTGGACCAGAGCATCATGGTCTTGGATGATTTACATCCCAGATTTCAAGCCTTTATTAGGATGACTAGGGGACTTCACAGTTAGACTTTCCCCTAGTGGTGGATCATTTCAGGGACGTCTTTCTAGAGGAATTTTCAGGTTTTCCTCAGGAGTGTGAGGTATACTTATCTATTGATCTCATGCCAGGAGTGGCACTGGTGTCCATTCCTTCTTATAGGATATCTACACCTGAGTTGCATGAGCTCAAGAAGCGATTGGAGGAGTTGCAGGCAAAGGGTTTCGTCCGACCCAGTACTTCTCCTTGGGGTTCGCCTATCTTGTTTGCTAAAAAGGCAGACGGCACCCTTAGGCTTTTTGAGGGTTATCGGAAGCTGAACCAATTGACGGTCAAGAACCGATATCCCTTACCGAGGATCTATGACCTCTTTGATCAGCTTCTAGGAGCCCAGGTGTTCTCGAATATCGATTTGAGGTCCGGTTATCATCATTTGCACATTAGAGGATTAGATATACCTCTTAAGGACTTCATGATCAGGTGTGTTCTATACGAGAATGAAATCATGTCTTTTGGTCTCAATAATGCGCCAACAGCTTTTATGGCACTAATGAACAGAGTGTTCCATCCACACTTAGACTCTTTCGTGGTGGTCTTTGTGGACGATATCTTGGTGTACTCTCACACTTGACACGACCATTATACCCATATTGAGATCTTTCTGAGTACACTATGGGAGCATTAGTAATATTCTAAGCTCTCTAAATGCCACTTTTGGATGGATCAGATTCACTTATTGGGTCACGTCATCTCAGGGACGGGAGTGTCAGTTGACCCAGAGAAAGTGAGGGTAGTAGTTTCCTGGGAGCAGCCAAAGAATTTATTTGAGGTGAAGAGTTTTCTAGGGCTGGCTGGATACTACAAGAGTTTCGTACAAGACTTTTCATGCCTTGCAGCATCGCGGACAGGTCTGACCAAGAAAGGCGTGAAGTTTTTATGGTCAGATTCTTGTAGGAAAGCCTTTCAGGGGCTGAAAGGGAGGTTGACGTCAGCACCGATACTAGTATTTCCAGAGCCAGGAAAGAGCTATACAGTCTACTGTGATGCTTCAGGTTTCAGGTTATGGGTTTTTCTTATACAGGGAGATGGATTCATTGCGTACGGGTCTCGGAAATTGAGGCCACACGAGAGGAACTACCCGACGCATGATCTGGAGTTGGTAGATGTTGTTCATGCGTTACGTTGTTGGAGACATTATGTTCTGGGAGAGTACTTTGTGGTTTTCATCGACCACAAGATTCTCAAGTATATCTTCACTCAGTGAGATCTTAATCTGATACAGCGTAGGTGGTTCGAGTATCTTCAGTCCTTCAACTTTGAGCTTGCCTGTATGCTGGGAAAGGGCAACACAGTGGTTGATGCGTTGAGGAGGAGAAATCATATTCAGGCAGTTCAGGAGGCCAATAGTGAGTGGAAGCTTATGACTCTATTCTCTGAGATACACTAAGAGGTGCACGACAAACAGGGACAGACTTTTCTTTCTTTTGTAGTTGTTATCTCAACTCTTCTTGATCGGGTACAGATGAGGTAGCTATTAAACTCAGAAGGCCTAGTCCTCTGGGAGAGTGTGTCAGGAGAGGACCCTCTTCCTAGATGGACAGTGGGCGAGGATGAGATCTTTCATTTCCAGGGACGCATATGAGTGTCGGCAGACATACGTGAGGAGCTGATGCAGGATTTTCATTCTTCAATTTGGGTTGTTCATCCTGGCGTCACCAAAATGTATCATGATCTACACTTCCAGTACTGATGTCCAGGTATTAAGAGAGATGTTGTTGGGTTCGTCATGAGATGTTCTACTTATCATCAGGTGAAAGAAGAGCATCAGTGACCAACAGGGATTTTACAGCAGTTACCCATTCCTAGGTGGAAGTGGAACAATGTCGCGATGGACTTCGTGACCGGGTTACCGAGGTCACCTCGATGGAGTGATGTTTTTTGGGTTGTCGTTGACAGGATTATGAAGGTTTCTCACTTCTTACTGATCAAGGAGACCTTCAGTGTTGATGATCTGAGGTGGTTGTACATCTGAGAGATTGTATGTCTGCATGGAGTTCCACACTCCATTGTTTTAGACAGGGATGCGCGCTTTACTTCTCGGTTCTGGAAGGGGGTTTAGAAGGATTTGGGTACACAGGTACTTTTGAGTACAGCATACCATCCCCAGACTAATGGCTAGTCTGAGCATACGATTCAAGTGCTTGAGGATATTCTCCAAGCTTGAATTATAGACTTTGGTGGTTCTTGGGAGAAGCATATCCCTCTTGTGTAGTTTGCCTATAACAACAGTTTTCAGGCGACTATTTAGATGGCACCTTACGAGGCCTTGTACGGTAGGCCATGTCGATCTCCTTTACACTGGCTGGAGGTAGGAGAGGCGGATTTTCTAGGACCTCATCTTGTTCAGGAGACCTAAGAGTAGATAGAGTTGATTCGGAAGAGGATGGCTACAGCACAGTTCCGACAGAAGTCTTATACTGATCAACGGAGACAACCTCTGGAGTTCGAGGTCGGGGATCAGGTTTTCCTGCGTGTCGCACCGAGGTTGGGACACAAGAGTATTCGGAGACAGGGTAAGCTTTCACCGTGGGACGTCGGTCCGTTTGAGGTGTTACAGAGAGTTGGGATGGTTGCCTATCAGTTGCTGTTACCTCATAGGTACCGGTCTATGCATGATGTATTCCACGTTTCTCGGCTCCGACGTTACTTTTCAGACCCATCTCATGTCTTTCAACCCGAGGAGGTTGAACTTGAAGTGGATGCATCTTTTGAGGATCATCCTATCCAGATTGTCGATCGTAGTATAAAGGTTCTTCGTGGTGGGTAATAAGTGAGAAACCTTCGTAATCCTGTCGACGACAACCCAAATAGCATCACTCCCTCGAGGTGACCTCGGTAACCCTGTCACGAAGTCCATCACGACATCGTTCCACTTCCACTCGGGAATGGGTAACTATTGTAAAATCCCTGCTGATCGCGGATGCTCCGCTTTCACCTGCTGACAAGTAGAACATCTCATGAAGAACCCAGCAATATCTCTCTTCATACCCGGCCACCAGTACTGGAGGTGTATATCACAATACATTTTGGTGATGCCAGGATGAACTTCCCAAACTAAAGAATGAAAATCATGCATCATCTCCTCGCGTGTGTCTGTCGGCACCCATACGCATCTCTGGAAATGCAAGATCTCATCCTCATCCATTGTCTATCCAGGAAGAGGGTCCTCTCTTGACACACTCTCCCGCAGGACTAGGCCTTCTGATTCTGATAGCTTCCTCATCCGTACCCGATCAAGAATAGTTGAGATAACATCTACAGAAGAAAGAAAAGTCTGTCCCTGTCTGTCGTGCACCTCCAAGTGAATCTCAGAGAACAAAGTCATAAGCTTACACTCACTACTGGCCTCCTCAACTGCCTGAATTTGAGTTCTCTTGCTCAACGCATCAGCCACTGCGTTGCCCTTACCTGGCGTATAGGAAAGCTCAAAGTCGAAGGACTGAAGATACTCGACCCACCTACGTTGTCTCAGATTCAGATCTCCCTGAGTGAAGATATACTTGAAACTCTTGTGGTTGGTGAAAACCACAAAGTACTCTCCTAGAAGATAATGTCTCCAACAACGTAAGGCATGAACAATAGCTGCTAACTCCAGATCGTGTGTCGGGTAGTTCCTCTCATGTGGCCTCAATTTCCAAGACCCGTACGCAAAAAATACAACTCCCTGCATAAGCACAGCTCCCAATCCGACACCTGAAGCATCACAGTATACTGTATAGATCTTGCCCAGATCTAGAAAGACTAGTATCAGTGCTGATGTCAACATCCCTTTCAGCTCCTGAAAGGCTGTCTCACAAGAATATGATCATAAGAACTTCACCCCTTTCTTGGTCATACCTGTCAACGGTGCTTTAAGGCATGAAAATTCCTATAAGAAATGCCTATAGTATCCATCCATCACTAGAAAACTCTACACCTCAAAGACTCTCTTCGACTGCTCCCAAGAAACTACTGCCCTCACTTTCTCTGGGTCAACTGACACTCTTGTCTCTGAGATGACTTGACCCAAGAAGTGAATCTGATCCATCCAAAAGTGGAATTTTGAGAGATTAGCACATAACTAATGCTCCCTCAATGTACTCAGAACGATCTCAATATGGGTATCATGGTCGTGTCGAGTGTGAGAGTACACCAAGATATCGTCCACAAAGACCATCAAGAAACAGTCCAAGTATGGCTAGAACACTCTGTTCATCAGTTCCATAAAAGTTGTTGGTGCATTGGTGAGACTGAAAGGCATGACCGTATACTCGTATAGACCATACCTGCTCTTGAAGTCCGTAAGCGGTATATCTAATGGTATAATGTGAAACTGATGATAACCAGACCTCAAATCGATCTTCGAGAACACTCGGGCTTCTCGAAGCTGATCAAAGAGGTCATCGATCCTCGGTAAGGGATATCAGTACTTAACCGTCAACTGGTTCAGCTTCCAATAATCCACGCAAAGCCTAAGAGCGTCGTTTGTGTTTTTCACAAAAAGGACAGGTGAACCCCAAGAAGAAGCACTGGGTCGGACGAAACCCTTTGCATGCAACTCCTCCAACTGCTTCTTGAGCTCCTGCAACTTAGGTGTAGCCATCCTATAAGGAGGAATGGACACCAGTGCCGCTCCTAGCATGAGCTCGATCGATAAGTCTACCTCACGCTCCGTAGGCAAACCTGAAAAGTCCTCTGGAAAGACGTACCTGAAATGATCCACCACTAGGGGAAAGTCTAACTGTGAAGTCCCCTGGTCATCCAGATAAAGGCTGAAAATTTAGGCTATAACTCCTCCTAGCCTATGATACTCTGGTCCAGATCTACCCGCCTGGACATCCCACTCACCTCTATGAAGAAAAGATCTTCCCTTTGGTGATATGAAACTCACCCTACGGTGATAAAAATCGACGACTGCCTGGAAAAAAACTAACCAGTCCATACTGAGAATGAAATCATAGTTTGTCATCTCTAGGATATAGAGGTCCCATAAGAAGTGACCCCCTGCAACCTCAAGAGGGCACTCTCTGCACTGACGTACACTAGACGTCCTCATTCCCAATGTTCTATCAAGAGTCAACATTTCAGCAGATAGAAAGATACAGAGCCTAAGGCTCTACACAACAGCAATAGAGACAAAGCTATGTGAAGCACCAGTATCGAAAAGGGATGAAGATAAAACTGAGGCTACTAAGATCATACCTCAAACTATGGAAGGGTCGGGATCTTGCTCCTGATGGGTCGGCTCCACGGAGAAAGTATGGCATGTACTGTGGCCATGTGCCCCTAGCTAACTACTCTGAGCTGATCCACTCTGTTGTCGTTGGTAACCTGGTGAATGACCACCACAGCTGCGACCTCAACCTCGGCCCAAATGGCTGGAAGAACTAAAGTTCCCAGACTGGTGAGAAACTGGCGATACATCTCCTGTATGCGGGGTCACAGAAGAACCCCTACCACCAGCTGTAGGTGAGAAGATCTGACAGAAACGCTATGGCTCATCTTGCTGCAAGATCGGCACTCCATCAGGTATCTCTGACATTGAGGCCTAGTATGCCCGCCCCTACCACACTTCTAGCATACAACCTGGCTGCCCGAAGATACATTACACCTACCTTGATCTCCTCAAGCAGACTCCCTGTGGCGCTTCCTGCTATCAGTAGGAGGAACACTGACTTTGGATGTCGAACCGCCCTGGTTCACTATTCCAGAATCCCTCAGATTGTGCTCAGTGATCAGCGCTTGGTTGACGATAGAGGACATCTAAGTCAACCTGAAGATATTCACCTAGGAACGGATCTCCTTCCTAAGACTGTCCTAAATATTCCTAGCAAGAAAAAACTCATCACCTGCTGGAATTGGCATGAAGCACTGCATCTCGGTAAAACAAGACGAGTACTCTATTACAGAAAGAGTACCCTGCTCGATACTCATAAACTCCCATGATCGGTCAGACCTCAAGGTCTTCGGTTGACTATCAGTTGTAGTTACCTCAGAGGTACTGGTCTATGCACGATTTCTTCCATGTTTCTCATCTCTGATGTTACTTTTCAGACATGTCTCATGTATTTCAACCTGAGGAGGTTGAACTTGAAGCTAGTGCGTATTTTGAGGAGCATCTTATCCAGATTTTCGATCACAGTATGAAGTTTCTCCATGTACGGTCAATTCCTTTGGTAAGGGTTCTATGGTAACACGGGTGAGTACAGGACGAGACCTGGGAGAGGGAGGTCGATGTGTGATCGCAGTGGCCAAAGTTGTTCGGGGTTTCTTCTTCTACGCCTCGCTAGGGAAATTCAGGGACGAATTTCTTTAAGAGGGGAAGTTTTTAAGAACCCGGAACTTCATTTCAGGTATGTTTTTCCTTTTCTATTTTTTTTTGATAAAAGAGTAAAAATCTATAAATCTTCAAAGTAAATGTTGTGTACTTTATAAGTACATGCCGTGTACTTCGATCTCGCGCCAGGTCGTGTGTTGGCTATGTCCGGGCCACACACATGGTGTGTAAGGGAGATATGGAGGCCGCTTAAAGCGGAGTATGGAAAGGCCAAGTACACGCCATGTACCCCATAATTACACACTGTGTACTTTCTTTTTTTTCATTAAATGGACCGAGGTCGCGCCTAATCGACGAAAACACCTTCTTCTTCAGGTTCTTTGACCGGGAGCGTCCGTATAGCCATGAACATCCTCTGAGCCCCCGAGCCTCTGTCTATTTTCCGAATCGACTGCCATAGATTGCGTTGGAACTACAACGGTGAGCTCTTCCTTCTTCTTGAGTTTCATTCCATGATTTTCTCTCTTCCTTGAGATATCGTGGGTTGAATGTTTTGTGAGATTTCATAGATAAATGTCGTTCTAAGGAGAATCAACCCTCATGGTTCAAGTATATCGATCTCCTAGAACCAAGGTGGGTGGTTTTTGCCTTACCTTTCTAAGTCTTCGAGATTTATGTGAAAATTTCCACCAATACCTGTGAACGGGGTATTTCGTTTTTACCATTTTTCCCCTTGTTGTTTTCCTGCCTTGCTTGTATGCTTTTATAGAGGTAATTTGATCATGTTTGAGGAAAATTTATATGCTTGGATGTTTTTCCCATGCCTTGTTCTTGTTATGACCTTGGGTTTTGTTAGCATTTAGTCATTATACCTATTTTCTATGCCTTGTGACCGTAGGATGGAATGATATTCTTGACATGATTGTTGTTCTATAGGATGGTTAGCCAAGTAGCTCTATAGGTGTACTTTGGCCTTATAGAATTATTATTCACTGATTGGCATGGGACTGTGAGAACCTGGTGATATAGACTATAATGGATAGACCGAGTGAGATTATCAGAAAGTCTTGGATATTATAGACTATAGGAGGGTAGATAGAGTGAGCTTCCTCAGAGAGTCTTGGTTATTATAGACTACAGGGGATAGGCCAAGTGAGCTTCCCAGAGAGTCTTGGATATTATAGAATACAGGAGGGTAGACTGTGTGAGCTTCCTTAGAGAGTCTATACTTGTTTGAATTTCCTTAAACCATTCTAGGCTAGAGGAGGAATTGACCGAGCGAGATTCCTCAAAGGGTATGTGATAGACCTGAGACTATAGGAGTAATTGACCGAGTGATCTTCCTTAGAGATTTTCTAGACCTTGGGGATATAAGAGGGTTAGACCAAGTGATCTTCCTTAGAGAGTCTCTGACTATCCTAGACTATGTGGGGAATTGATTGAGCGAGCTTCCCTAGAGAGTCTTATAATTTCGTATGACCAAACCAGAGGGGTTAGGTTGAGTGCACTGCCCAGAGGGTTGTGGGTATTTTCTTGGATAGGACCAAATGGGTTGGCTACGAGTACTTCCCAGAGGGGTTCCTGTTGTGGTTAGCTGTTTGCTTATCTACTGCTTGTTGTTCTATGGACTGAATACAATTTTATAGCATCCTGTTACTTCTTACTATTTTTTGCTTACTGTTACTACCTGTTGTTTACTGCTTACTATAAAATTACCTTCCATATGCTCACTGACTGTTAGGCACAAATCTTCGGGTGGTTGCCTACTGGGATTTAGTCTCACACCCTATTTGGGCCATGCTTTTGGGCCCAAATAGACTATTCTGTTGCAGGTATAGACAAGGGAAAGCGCCCTTCTACTTCTTTTACTTGATTGCTTTGGAGTAGGAGAGCATGGGACCAAGCTGAGGCTTGCGATGTTGAGGAGTTTCTTGTTTACTTTTACTTTTTACTTTGGATTAGTATTGTGTTCAGAATTGTGACTTGTTTGTTTTCTTTCCTAGACATATGTATCGTGCATCATTTCATATATGTACATGTGTACTCCAGTTGTTTATTGTTTTAGTCTTCCACTGTTTATTGTTTTTGGATATTTACTTCTTCCGCTATTGTCTTCTTTGTTTACTTCCATTGTGTACTCTACCAATGAGGGCATAGTTTCCCCACTATCATGCCCAAGTCCCTCGCTGCTAGTCAGCTGCCTTTGGAGTTTGGGGAAATAAGCTTGAGTCCATGTGACCAACCAGGTACGGGGCGCCACTAGGTGGCTTCCGGAACCAGGACGTTACAAGATTGAGATCATTGAGGCATCTCTTGTTGGTCTAGATATGGTATAGGTGACAATAAATAATTTTTAGGTCATATTTGAGTGGATGAGGACAGTCCAGAGCCAATAGAAATCTTATGCATATCGATGTCATAGGTCTATGGAGTTCGACCAAGGATACCATGTTTTCCTAAGAGTCTTCCCATGATGAGGATTATAGTTATTGGGCTAGGGTGGAAAGTTATTTCTAAGGTTTATTGATCCTTTCAAGATCATATAGAGAGTTCGTAAGGTTTTTTACCACCTAGCCTTACCCCCACAGTTGGGGCAGGTGCATGATGTCTTCCATATGTCGCATCTGAGTAGATATGTGCATGACCCTATGCATGTTATTGAATAGGGCGATCTAGAAATTGAAGATTGATCCACCTTCATAGAGTGACTGGTGGAGATTAAGCATCATTAAGATATGATCCTACATGTATGGGATATTCTTTTGGTTTATGTACTATGGTGAAATGGGAGCATGCAAGAGAGATCTTGAGAGTAGGAGAGATAGATATGGGATCAGTATCCCCACCTTTTTGTTTTTTTATGATTTTTGAGAAAGAAAATATTTGAAGGGGGAAATATTTTAGAGACTATTTTTTTATTATAGGATTTTAAAATATATTAAGGAATATTTTTAGAGCCAGCAATTATGATAGCGCAAGATTCTGAGACCCAGTGAGCTCGAAAGAGATATTTTAAATGTATTAAATATACTAATATCATGTACATAGATTTTAAAAAAAAAATTAATATCTTATTAATGGAGTATAAA
Source organism: Viscum album (assembly GCA_963277665.1). Classification (NCBI taxonomy): domain Eukaryota; kingdom Viridiplantae; phylum Streptophyta; class Magnoliopsida; order Santalales; family Viscaceae; genus Viscum; species Viscum album. Next base: position 1,040,403,667 of record OY728146.1, read on the forward strand.
ATCAAAAATATGACACCATTATTTAATATAATTCATGAGGTATACCCTATACACAACCTAAGATTGGTCGGTGTTGGATGTCTGGTTGAGGCAGCTGTTGGAAGGTGCATTTAATTAAAAAAAATTATTAAATGACCTAATTAAATACTATATAAATAATATATTATAACATTTATCTAGAGTTATCCTCATAAACCCTGGGATAATTGAGGGGATCTCTAAGGACCTTCATTGGAGAATCATCATTGAACGATGAATAATAACTGGATCGAGTTGGATTGAGAGACAGCAAATGTGGAGGATATTCCCCATCACTAGAGAATGAGTTCTTCACTGATGATCAATCCATAATTGATTTAGGGATGATAAATTATAGTTTACTCCATTAATTAAATGATTGATCATGGATTTTATTAATATACTTTTGATATGTGATTTATTTTCCCTTTACATGAGCCCAATTATGGTAAATTAAATTGTTGATTTAATTTTATATTTTATGCCTTGAAATCACCCTTGTAAATCCCAAAATATATGATTGTTGGACAATAATTATTCTCTAATGAAGATATAACATTATTTATTATTCCTTTACCCCACCCATTGTTCATGTTCTTCATCATTGGACCATGGTTCCACAATTCGACTATTTTCGGGTGGTTTTAAGCACGATTGAGCCCCTAGATTCAGAGTGGATGTGTGCACAATGACTGGATTGTATTTTTTTCATATGAATAATAGAGGATTGCGGGTTTAAGTGATGGATTCATGGATCCAGGATCTTAAAATGTTGTGGAAATGGCATAGGAGGTGTGCGGGACATGTGGCAGACCACCACGGGTGATCGGGATTTGATTTCCAACCACCAATGGGCCAGAATCAATGAAAAGAGGTGTCTACCACCATTTCCACGTGTTTCAATGGTTGAAATCCCAATATAGGATATGGATATAGAAGACACATAAAATATATTCCTTTCTATGAAAATATAAACAACAAGACATGTGCTGTGATGAACACATGCAGTGTAGTCACCCGTATATGACGTCTAGGGTTTCAAGAAAATGGTATGTATCACATAATGTGTGGATGGGCCACATGATGTGTGGCCTTCCTTAAGTAGAAAATCCATTTTCTAGTTTCACAAACATAGTACCCCATGTGAGAGGACACGTTGTGTACTCTGGGATAACCCGAGCATGTGTCGGTACCCGGGCATGGTCAAGTACATGACACGGCCTATTAGACATAGTCATATCGAAGATCACATGGCAGGCTCTAGGAGATCTATATATTCCATTTAGGCCCTTTACACTCTATGTATGGTGACATTTCCATTGATTTGTGTCCATATGAGACATGACTGGGTGGAAAGGTGGTGTCAAACATCGTGTGGACCCCCATACACCTCATATACTTCCCTCTATAACTTATTTCTCTTGTATCTTTTTCATTTGGACTCATATTTTTTCTCATGAGTAGCCTATATTGAGTTTTTTTCATGTAAAACATGATGGCAGACTTTATAGTGGATTTTAAGATATGATGTGATAAGTTCCATGCATGAAGCTTATTCAGGTGACGTTTGACGACGGTGGTGATTGGGTGTGATCATCTAAGAGTTCAGATGGAGATGATACTCCCCTATCATGCCAGGATATGATTCTACTATACCCATTGTTCATATGGATATGGTACTCCCATGTATAACTAGGGTGTGGTTCCTCCATACTCCACTTACAATAAGAGGTGGTACTCTCCTATAACACCAGGGTAAAGGTCCCTATCCATGGAGTTAGTACTCCCATATCACACTAGGGTGTGGATTACCAATATTATTCACATGGATAGGGTTATTAAACCCCTTAATACTACCTGGTGTGGGTTCTCTACCTACGTAATATCTCTTTCCTATCTTCGAGCACTGGTGGTGTGTGTAACAACCTGAAATTTTATAAATAAAATTCCCCTTGCGATTTAATTAAATGTCTTACTATGTATTATGGTTATAGAAAACACATGCACTTATTTGGATTTATTATATCTTACTTAATTTAAAATACTATTTAGAATAATAACCTTTTATAATATCGACATTGAACAATGATAATATTATTAGTATAAATATAAGGTTTTAACAAATCCAATTGACACCTACAAAGGAAGTGATGGCCTCAAACAGCAGGATTGTACCCTATGAATCCCATTTATCAGAGAATTTGAGGGAAATAACATCACTAATCTTTTTCCTTTACCAAGACCAAGATGAAATCCAACATCTTAAGCATGAGTTAAACTATTTATGGGATAAGTTCAAGCTCATTGATATCACAGCCCAAACAATGTACGCTAGACCACCACATGAAAATATCATCATCATGCACCTTACCATTAGGGAATTTGTTGGTGTATTAAAGGTTTATGTATCAATAACATAATAATATGATTATTTACATTGTATTTTTAATAGAATAATGGTTATATTTACTTCTTATTGTTACTCTATAAATGATTTTTATTTTGATACAATGAAATAAACATTGTATTTTTTAGAGATATTCAAATTCAATTAAGGAATTTATTTTGATGAATTAATGGATTTTTTAAATAAATAATATTTATAAAAAATATTATTATCAAATAATTTTTATCAAATAAAAATGATCATATAATTTTTATGAATTCAAATGTAATTTTTATAAGGGTTTGAAAACTATTATTGTCAAAAAAAACGAAGATTTTCTCAAAAAATGTGGGTTCTTATTTTAAAAATAAAATTTACTTGTTTAGAAAATTATTTTGATAAAAATAATATTATTTTTTGAATCATAACATTGAAATTATACAATGGTGTATTTTTTATAATTTTCTGAGAGTTGAATTTGCGAGTGAAAATTAAATACGATATAAATATACAGTGTGTATTATGACATCATAATGAGCCAAAATGATGTAATAAATATTATAAATGGTTTCCATGTCCAAATATATGTTTTCCCCTTAAAAATTTTTATTTTAATATTATTTCATTAATTTTATAAATCCTTTATAAATCCTCCAAAACTTATAATAAATTTTAAAGTTTTAAAATCATTTCTTTAAGTACATCACTCACTTACACGTCATTAAGGGTATTATTTTAATAATTTGGGCCATTTTAATTATAAAATAATTAAAACCACTCCCCTTTGGTAGATTTTTTTTAAAAAAACTATTTGAAGGTTTTTGTTTTGGGTTATTTTATTATATAGAGTCAAAAACCTATGTTTGAGAAATGATAAAGAATTCCCCACTCATTTCCTATATAAACCCACCCAATATACCATTTATCTTCACAAAAAATCCTTGGATTATATCCTTAATATGAAATCCCCTCTCTATATTCCTCCCAAGGTTACCCCAATCTCTTAATAAGCTTCTCCCAAGCACTGGGAGTCACACTCTCAATGTAAGGGTTCATTTCTCTCTCCTATTTATTCAACTATATTCATTATCTAATGCCATTTTTTCCAATTACTAATGTTATGATATATTTTTTTTGTATCCCTATTCTTGTCCATTTTATTTACAAATGATTAGATACCCATTTATCTCATATCAAACCATTTTATAAAACATTAAGTAACACTATTATGCTACTGAAATTTCACTGTGATTTTCCATGACAAAAAATTTGTAGTCAATACCCATAACCATTTTCTATCAAGGGTGTTCACATTTATGCACTTATACTTATTTATTTGGGAATTATATATATTTATTACACACTCCTATATCATGGAATAAAATTTAATGATGAATTAATCCATGTTTTATGATCTATGCGGCACACTTAAGCCTGATAATCAAATGAAAGTGATGGGTGTACTCAGAATTATATAGAGCTCCAATGCAATAGGTAATGTTTTGGTCTCATGATACATAATTAAATGGATTAGGGAGTGAACCAAATCTATCATGGTATTTTTTTCCATCATTATTTCATGGTATTTATCCTTGACCTATGTTTATGATGTAGTGTTTTAAGTTATTTCCACATTTCTCATGTTGCCTTTATGATTATCATTCTATATCATGCCTCATTGTTTATCTTTATGATTATGACACCATTTATTCCCCATTGATATGTTTATTTTATAAAATTTATTACCTTATTCATTTAATTCCATTTTTATTCCCTTACTAGACTTTTTATTTCACCCCTTTCTTATGTATGTCCCTAGGTTATCCCACGTAGTTTTAAGTATGAACATGTTAAGGAATTTTTCAATAAAGATGACGTATTTCCTATTTTAAGTTGTTATGTAATGTACCTAATTCCCAAAGACACTATAATTATCTATCTTATGAGTTTTATTATGTGTACTTTTATATAATAAATCACAAATTAATATGTAATAAAGAGAAGGGTTGTTATAGTTGGTATCAAAGGAAACGTTTAGTTATTTTTGGTATTAGGATTAGAAAACTCTAGAGAAAGTTTTAGTGATAATAATATGTATAATTAAACATTACTAAATTTTTTTAAGTATAGATTAATTGGTTTATCATGAAAATACATCTCTATCTGGATACTACAAGTGGATGTGCCTCTAGTACAGATGTATATGGGCGTAAAACACAAAAACACCCGTTGAGCTAAACTCAACCGGGAACTAGTGCATGACAACGATCCTTGATGCACACCTAGTATGACACTCCCAAAAGATATTATTTGGTAAATTCATAATCTCATTATGAAACATTATTAAGGTAATAAAGAATTCCCATAATAATATATGTTGGGAAATAGATCATGGATAACAAATATTGAAGCCTAAAAATTCATAAGTTAAGGAAATAAATGTAATTTATAATTTATCCCTTTAATGTTGTTGGATTATTATTGATGTGTTTAATAGTTTAAAAATACTCATACTTAATGTTTCCTTTATTCTAGACAATGGCCGAAAATATGAGGAATCAGGTAAACAACAAATGTGAAGGGAAATGTGATGACTTCCCCAATGAGATTCCCAACCCGAGGGGAGAGGGAATCGTGAACTTTATGAAGATAGTCTCTTAGATGAATCAGGTTATGTATAGAAACCTGCATCATGAGGAGCACCCAAATCCCCCTAATAAAGAACAATCGGAAATTGATACCTTTATGCGATAAAGGCCTCTGGATTTCAATGGACCATCTATCCCTTAATCACAGAACAATGGATCAACTCCATTGAGAAGATCTTATCCATCCTTAAATGTTCCAAACAAGAGAAGGTTCTATTGGGTGTTTATAATATAGAGGGAAAATCTAATCAATGGTGGAAATTGATCAAGAATACAAATCTTGAGGAAGATATCAAGGTGATGGGGTGGAAGTGATTATGGAAAAAAATTAATAAATATTTTCCTCGCACTATCTGACATAATATGGAAATGGATTTCCATTCCCTCAAGAAAAAAGACAACGAATCAATCTATTAGAGTGTATGAAGAAAACGTCACAAGAATTTCATGATATGATTTTATCTTTTTCATTACCCTTTAATATATGGTTGACCACTCCTTTGGTGGTCTAAAACCAAGTCTAAAAAAATCCCTAATGATCTGAGACATTGATATCTATGAAAACATTATTTTATGTTCCATCAAAGTTAAAATTGAGATTAGTGAATCTCAAGGGTAACATGGGGATAAGAAGTGAAACATGGAGTTTAATTCTAGTGTACTGGTAGAGAAATATAATGGTTCTAAGAAATTTCAATATCCCACTTTTCAAAAGTGAAGAAAGAAGCACCAAAAAAATTAACTAAAGGGAATGAGGAAATATGTTAGGTGTGGTAATTAAGGACACCTACCTAAAAATTTCTATTGGGAGAAACACACTAATGTGATGGAGTAGAAGAATGATCCAGTAAACCCTTATTTTGTTGTTCATTTTTTCAACTGTAAGGAACTAAGACACATTGAAAACTAATGCACTAAGCCAAGGGTTTTTGAAGATAACTGATAACCTCTAAGATATAGAGGGAAATATTTTACTATCACAACAATTGAGGTGGATTCTGACAACAAATTGGTGATAGGTGTGCTAGTTATTCATTAAAGAATAATTAATGTGCTTTTTTGTTCTAGTTCTACACATTCCTTCATATCATGATAGTTTACTAGAACTATTTAAACACCACCAAAAATTATAAAAGTAGAGCCGTTGCTGAAAATAGAAAATGGGGAAATTATAACATCCAAAGTATATAACTCCTTCCTTTTCAAATTTTATGGGATGAACTTCCCAATGAACATTATCATACTCCCTTTGGTGTAATTTTATGCAATTATGGGTATATATTGGCTTTACCTATATAGATCCAATATAAATTACTATAAAAAGGAAATCATTCAATATATCACAAATCATCATTCGATTATGTACAAATACAAGGAGATGGATGAATCTTCTTTATCACCAACATATCAATAATGGATATTATTTACCAATAATAAATTATATCTATCTCAAATGATTTAGTTTTAGGAAAGGATCATCCTAGAATACATGCCCATTGTGAGGTAATATGATGAAGTGTTTTTTAAAGAATTTTCTAATCATCCTCCTAGTAGAGAGGTTGAATTTTCAATATAGATTATACCAGGGTATTTCCATTATCCAACAATACATATATAATATATATTGTGTAACTTGAGGAGATAAAGAAACAATTACAAGATAATATGGATAAAGGGTCCATATGCCCAAGTGCTTCACCATGGGGTGTATCATTCTTCTTTATCAAGAAGAAGGATGGGTCAATGCACCTTTTCATTGATTATCATAATCTCGACAAGATCAAGATAAAGAATAAATATTATATTCCATAGATTGATGACTTATTCGATCAGCTACATGAATCACAATACTTCTCCAAGGTGGATAAATAGTTGGGGTATTACCAAGTTAGGGTGAAGAATAATGATATCCCCCATACGTCTTTTAGTACAAGGTATGAGCATTATAAGTTCATAGTAATACCATTAAGACTCACTAATGCTTCAGAAATATTCCTATAATTGATTAATATAGTATTTAGATATTACCTTGGAAAATTTTTGGTAGCCTTTATAGATGATATTCTAATATACTCTAAAAGAAAGGATGAGAATGAGGTGCATCTGACCACTTTGTTAAAGACCTTACGAAAGTATAATATTTATTTCAAGTATAAAAAATGTGAGTTTTGGTTAAAGTAAGTCTCATTTTTAGGGAATATTATCACAATAGATGGGATATTTGTAGACCCTTCAAACACATAAGCAATTTTAGTATGGTTGAGGCCAACATCTATGATAGATATTTGTAATTTCCTTGGATTATCTAGGTACTATCATCGATTTGTGAGAAATTTATTGTAATTGTCAAAACCTCTAACTAAGATAACTCATAAGGGAGTTAAGTTATCTTGGAATGATGAATGTTAATATAGCTCTAAGGAGTTTAAAAATAGTCTTATCACTACACTTGTACTCACACTACCCACAAGTGGAGAACTTTTCGTGTTATTTAGTTATGCTTCAAAGAAGGTCTTGGGATGTGTTTTAATTCAAAATGACAAAGTGATAGCCTATTCCTAAATTAAATTGAATGTTCATGTATAGAACTACCCAACGAATGATCTTGATTTGGTTGTAGTGATCTTCATGTTGAAAATCTAGTTATATTATCTCTTTAGCGAGAAGTTAGAAATATATAAAGATCAAAAAATCCTCAAGTATATATTCACATAGAAAGAGATGAATATTTTTCAGTGATGATGGTTGGAGATGATTAAGGACTATGACTACTCAATCTACTACCATCCTATAAAATCGAATAAAGTGGTAGATGATGTAAGTAGAAAGGATCTAGAAATTATATCATTTATGATAATAAAGAAGGATTTGATATTCTTAAAATTGAAGAGGATGGACATGGGAATCATAAATAAAGGAAAATCGTCAATCCTTTCATAAATGATTGCTCAATCATCTCTTCTTTAGAGGATAAAATATTCTAAAATAGATGATGTGGGAATTTATAAAAAAGTGGAAGCTATAAGAAAATGGGAATCCTTAGAGTTTAATGTTAATGAAGAAGGAGTTGTGGTATTTGGGTCACAACTATGTGTAACATAAAATACTGAGATAAAGAGTTTTTAGATGATGTACATTGTTTGAATTTCTCCATCCATCCAAGAGTCACAAAGATGTATCAAGATATTCAAGAGCACTATTTGTGGGACAACATGAATAAGGAGATCACATAATATACATCAATATGTCTTGTAAGTGAAGGAAAAAAAGAAAAAATCCAAGAGTATGATACAATAATTAACCATACCTACATGTAAATATAAAAACATCACCATGTAATTTGTCACTAGTCTTACAAATACATCAATAGGAAATAATGTTATATAGGTTGATGTGGATCATCTTATAGAGACTACTCACTTCATTGAAATTCAAGAGGACTTCTCACTCGATCAACTTACAAGGATATACATTAGATAAGTTTTGAGGCTACATGGAACACAAATATCCATTGTATCTGATTGAGACCCAAGATTAACCTCTATGTTTTTTAAGAGTCTATAAAATGATCTAAATACTGATTTTAACTTTAGCATGGCTTATCAACCCCAAACTAATGGCCAATCTGAGCAGACTATCCAGACACTCGAGTAAATTTTGAGAGCATACACAATTGACTTAAAAGGAGGATGGTATCAACATATTCCTCTGGTATAGTTCTCATACAATAATTGTTTCCACTCAAGCATCCAAATGAATCCTTATTAATCCCTTTATAAAAAGAGGTGTAGAGAACCTCCGTGTTGGGATGTATTTGGGGAATGAAAACTTCTAGGTCTTGAAATTGTCGAAGAAATGGTGAAAAGGTCAAGACCATTCAGCAAGACATCAATGATTCTTAGAGTCGAAATTAGATCTATGCTGAAAATCATTGATGGGACCTAGAATTTGAGTTTGGAGACATGGTATTCTTCTACATATCTCCATGGAATAAATTCATGATATTTGGAAATAAGGGAAATCTTATTCCTAGATACATCGGTCTATTTGGGATCCTTTATTGCATTGGAGTGGTGGCTTATTGACTAGAAATCTTGCATAACCTATCTCAAGTACATGATGTATTCCATTTATCCCTCTAGAAGAAGTACATACTAGAACCCTAACATGTACTCAATCCATAGGTGGTACCATTAGAGAATGATCACTCATATGAGGAGCAGTCGATGAAAATATTAGATCATATAAAACAATTTATTCATAATAAGACAATGCAACTAGACAAAGTGTTGAAGAGAAACCACAAGTTTTAAGAAGAAACATGGGAATTAGAGTAGGAGATGAAAAAAAATTACTCTCTTCTGTTTTAGTGTGTGAGATTAAAATTTCAAGGGAAAATTTTCTAAAGGGTGGAAAATTGTAATGACCTGAACTTTTATAAATAAAATTACCCATATTATTTATTTAAATGTCTTACTCTGTATTATGGTTATAGAAAACACATTCACTTATTTGGTTTTGTTATATAATATCAGATTTAAAATATCATTATGCATCATAACCATTGATAATAGTCATTGAATAGTGATCATATGATTAGTATAAATGTAGGGTTTTAAAAAAACAATTGACACGGACAAAGGAAGTGATGGCCTCAACCTGTAGAATCATACCCTATGAAGCCCATTTATCAAAGCTTCCAAGGGAGATAGCACAACTGGTATTTTCTCTAGATCAATCCTAATATGATATCCAATAACTTAAGAATGCATGAAACCGTTTATGGGATAATTTCAAGCTCATTGAGATCACGGTCCAAACAATGTGCATCGAACCACCCCATGAAAATCTCATCATCGCACACTATACCCTTAGGAAGTTTTCTAGTGTATTAAAGGGATATGTATCAATACTATAACAATATGATTATTTATATTGTATTTTAAAAATAATAATGGTTATATTTACTTCTTATTTTTAATCTATAAATGATTTTTATTTTGATATAATAAAACACAAATTTTATTTTTGAGTGATATTCAAATTTAATTAAGGCATTTATTTTTATGAATTAATGGATTTTTTAAATAAATATTATTTTAATAAAATATTATTAACAAATATTTTTTATAAAATATAAATGATCATACAATTTTTATGAAGTCAAATGTAATTTATATAATGGTTTGAAAACTTTTATTTTCAAAAAAACCAAATTTTTTAATAAATATCGATTCTTATTTTAAAATTGAAAATTAAAATATTTAGAAATTTTTTTTTATAAAATGAATATTATTTTTGTAAGTATAATTTTGAAATTATACAATAGTGAATTTTTCATAATTTTCTAAGACAATAAAATTTTCTGTTAAAAATTAAATACGGTATAAATATACGGTGTGTATTATGAAATCATAATGAGATAAAAATGATGTAATAAATAATATAAAAAGTATAAACGACCAAATATATGTTTTAACCTTAAAATAATTTTATTTTAATATTATATTATTAATTTTATAATTCCTTTATGAATCTTTTGAAACTTATAATATATTTTAAAGTTTTAAAATCATTTCTTTAAAGACATGACTCACTTACACATCATCGAGGGTATTATTTTAATAATTTAGGTCCTTAGACTTATAAAATAAATAAAAACACTCCCCTTTGGTAGAAATTATGTTCAAAAACCATGGTATGGTTTCTTGTTTTGATTATTTTATTATGTAGAGTCCAAAACCTAAGTTTGAGAAATGATAAAGAATTCCCTTCTCATTTACTATATAAACCCACCCAATATACAATTTAAATTAACTGAAAAAAATTATATAAAGTCCTTACTATTACCTACCCTCTATAGAGTCCTCCCAAGGTTCCCCCAAGCTCTCAATAATCTCTTCCCAAGAATTTGGAGTCACACTCTAAAGGTAAGGGTTCATCTCTCTCTTCTCTTTATTCAACTATATTCATTATATTATGCCATTTTTTCCAATTCTTATTTTTAAAATATGTTTTTCCAAGTCCTTATTACTATAAATTTTATTTAAAAATGATTAAATACCTCTTTCACTCTCATCAACTCATTTTATGATACTTTTAAGTAACATCGTTATGTTGTAGAAATTTCACTAAGATTTTCCATGCCAAACAAATGTGTAGTGAATACCCATACCCATTTACTATAAAGGATGTTGACCTTTATTCACTTATACTTATTTATTTTAGACTTAAATATATTTCTTCTACACTCTTTTATCTTTAAATAAAATATTACGATGAATGAATCCATGTTTTATGATCTATGTGGAACACTTAAGCATGAGGATGAAATGATAGTGATGGGTGCACACATAATTATATAGAACTCAAATGCATTTTGTAATGTTTTATTATCATGAGAAGTCATTCATGGTATTATGGAGTGAATCTAATCCATCATGGGACTTTATCCATCATGATTTCTTGGAAGTTTTCCTGGACCTATATTTATGATGTAGTGTTTTAAGTTGTTTTCATATTTCTCATGTTGTCTTTATGATTATCATGATATATCATGCCTCATTATTCATGTTTATGATTATCACCCCTTTTATTCCCCATTTATATTCCTATTTTCTAAAATTTATTACCTTCTTTATGTTATTACATGTTTATTCTCTTACTGGTCTTTGTATCTCACCCCTTTCTTATATATGTCCCCAGGCTATCCCATGTAGTTTTAAGTATGAGAATATTAAGGAAGTTTTCAATAAAGATGGTGCTCTTCATATTTTAAGTTGTTATTTAATGAACCTAATTCAAAAATACACTAAAATTATAGATCTTATAGGTTTTATTATGTTACTTTTATGTAATAAATCATTAATTAATATGTAATGAAGAGAAGGGTTTTATAGTGTGTGGGTCCTCCATGGCAGTTGTGGCTCCCTCGAATGTGGAGTACAATTTCAGGGTATGAACCCCTCCACTATTTTCAAGTGAAATTATGAGGGTATATATCCATGGATATAGTACTCCCTTATAGCACTCGGGAATAGGTCCTCCATACTCATTGCTCATATAGAGATGGTACTCCAATATCGCACTAGGGCACGAGTCCTCTATTTATGGGGAAAGTACTCCCATGTCACACTAGGGTGTGGGTCCCCTATACTCATTATTCTAGATATAGAGATGGAACTCCCCTATATTGGTGTGGTTCCTCTATCTTTTGTATATTGTTCTCCCTTGGGATATGGGTAAGTGTTGAGGTGTGGGCCCTCCTCATGAATTATTCAGAAAAAACATATGATATATTGGTCATCAATGATGGACCTTTGGAGGTGTAGGTAGAAAAATCATCCCAGGATTGGATGTGAGATAGATATATGCTTTATCACTCACCTGTATTTATTATATGATCCTATATCAATGCTGTAAGGTTTGGTTTCTCTCTTGCTTTGGGTTGAGATGACTACTTCAATTATGTCTTCTATTGCTTCCTCTTTAGTTTTTGGGGTGCCAACTGGTTATTTATATACTCACCCCTACACAGGATTTTCCTACACATGTTGTGTCTTATATAGATGATGAAAAGATTGATGGTGATTTCAAGGATCATTGGGATACTTGGGTTCATATATTGCGTATGGTGGTTGGTTCTTGGAGATTGGGAATCAGGATCTCACAGAAATTTTCTATTCCATTTGTTTAGGTTGGGACATCTTTTCTGGGTGGGTGTTTATTTTCCCCTTTTCATTTCATATTTTAATATCACGTATTTTTTTATTCCCTATATTTTATTACCTACATGGTTTATAATTTAGATGTTACTGTATTTTATTATTATTCCTCTACACTTTTTTATGGAAATGATTGGGTGTGTGCGTACAAGTACTTAAGGAAAAGGCCTCCAATTTTAGTTAGGACTTCGTAGTACTTTTTGACAGCCCCTGAACTACATAGGTGGGATTGGGGTTGTGGTGGAATAGTCTTATACTAGCTAGGTGGGCACCGGTTGGGTCGTTACAACTTCATCCACATCATTATCTTGGAATTTAATGGGGCACCTTGCTGTAAGATGTCCAACCTTTCCAAATAAAACACATGCTAGAGGAAGTTTCCCATGGAATATTATTTTCCTCTTCATAGATTTTAGAAAAGGAATGACATGAATTCATTCATATCTTCTTTTTTTAGGAAATCCTCTATAGTGTGTTTCCTCATGGCCTTAATTTCCACCTCTTTGTATTTTCCTTTTTCCACATCCTCATTATCATCATTTCTCATTCCATATGCAACAGAGTACTGTTTAAACTATCCAATTTCATCACTTTTGAATATTTTTCCTCTAGTAAAGATAATTTAAAATTGAACTGAGGTTTTAATATTCTAAAGATGTGATTTATGATCTTTACATCATAAATTATTTCTTAGATACCATGCATATCATCCACAATAACATTCTCCTAGTCAAGGAATGCATCTACAGACTCATTAGAGTGCATTCTCATGTCCTCATATTTCTTTCACATGGCAAGTAATTTTTTTTCTTGGTATTTTGAATCACTTTTATATATATTTAATATCTTTTCCCGCATCTAATGAATTCACTAACATGACATCACCTTAGTGTAGATTTTGTAAGATAAATCTCCTCCTAAATAATTGATTTCATGGGAATCAACATCCAATTCTCTTAGGAATTCCTATGATAAAACTCCAATATACACACTAATAGAAATACCATACATAGTAACTATAAATACATCCATACCTAATGAAAAGAATTAGTGTTGCATATAATTCTTCAATAACTAAAAATTGTTTCAATTGAAGATCAGAATCCCTTTGTGATTAATAACCTCCATTTAAACTAGTAAGATAGAAACACATATTTTAAACTTTTTCTTTGATACCAATTGTTAACCCAACTAGATTAAATAACTTTAGTGGAAGTGTGAATTAGTGTATGATATATTTAAACAAATTCCCCTTTGAATCTTATTTCATCATTAAAAACACTCTTCTTTACCTTTCCCATATTAATGTATGAGTAGAAATGAAAACATGAATGAGATAAAGAAATATTACTTGGTTCACCCGAACTGGGATACATACAAGGAGAATACATAGAAAATAATTCTATATACAAAATCCACTAAATTTTACTACTATTACAAAGTTCAGAGTGGACTCACTATCCCTCCTAGTCCACTACCATTCACGATCTAAAAGATATTTACTCTCTAAACTGAAGTGTTCTCACTATTTCTTTAAAATATTATTTTTTTAATCCATTGAATCAATGTTTTTTACAAATCATTTGGTGTGCCATGAATCTATACTTTTATATACTGATAAATACATATTTACCACATAATTTATGGAAAAATACTTCTAGTTTACATAAGATTAAATTTTTCAAAACCCTGTCTCAAATTTCATGAAACTATCTAATTATTCAAGAAACATTTTAAACCTTCATGAAACTTTTCCTTTCAAAAAAATCTCAAATATTCACAAAACATTATAATCTTTCACAAAACTTCCTTTCTTCACAAAACTAATGTTATTATTAATCCTTTCTATAAGGAAATTTATCATGAAATTACATAATGAATTTAGAGCCTTTAGATTTTCATTAAGTCCCCATCTTTATAACTAAGGGTGTATCCGTCTATTTGTATACATTGAATCCCCTTTTGTAAACTTTTCAATATCACCACCATGATTTCATGAAACTCCTTATTCATGTTTGTGAAACTCCCTTTGTTCCAAAATATTCTGGTAAAATTTTGTAGTCATGAAACTAACCATCTTTCGGGAAACTTTCTGGGAACTTTCATGGTCACGAAATATACCACATTTTTCCTCCATGGATTAACATTATTTCATAAAAAATATTTTGAATATCTCCAAAACTTTTTTACCCTAAAATTTTTTGAATTACATGACATTTCTATATTTTCATGAGGCAATCCTAGAAATCCATATTTCACAAAACTTGTCCCTTCCTTCAAATTTTGGACACCAAAAATTTGGAAAACGTTGGGAAATTACACAACATAGTACACAAAATTTTCTATATCACTTCTAGATATTCCATACCACTGTCTTAAATCTTTTTCAACAAACCAATTCAATGATCTTGTTGGAACTCCACAACATACCTTATAAAAAAACATAATCAACCCAAAAACACTACAAAGTTACCTAGAGGTATTTTTTCTCAACCTTATGATTTTTCCTTTACTATTTATTTTAAAATGTTCTATAAAAAGATTTGGGAAAAGAATATCATTTCATGGGTAATTAAATTATTATTTGATCTCAGATTTATTATATAAAAAATAAAACTATCTTATGGTTTTTCAGGTTTTTCAAAGGACTGACAAATTTTATTTATTTTTTACACCCCTTACTGAGCTTTATTTTTCTCATCCTATTTTTTTAAATGTTTTTCACAAGACCTAAGGGTGTATATAAATTATATCAAGTTAAATTGTAAAATTTCTTGAATAATAAAAACATTTCATGAATGAAACGTGAGTGTAAACATAATAACCTATTTTAATTGAAATAATGAACATTGAGTGGAAGTTTCCACTTTGTTATGTAATGATTTCCATAATTCTCTAAATATCTAAACCTAAAAGATCCTGGAAATGTAATAAATTGTAACTATTTTTATTAATCATTTTATTATTTATTTTATAATTAGTTATACATTTGTTTGACCCAATTACCCCCATTTTCCATTTATTTCCCTTATTTTTTATTAGAAAATCATCTTTGGAAATTTAGGTAAGACTCGGGTTAATATACTAGAGCTCTATTTTCTCAGGTTCATGGGGTATCCTCTTAGTATCAAATTTAGAGGATGGGGTCATTTTATAGTCAAGGAAACCATGGTATCCCATCCTTTATGGTAACTGATTTAGGTTCCCAGGTCTCCAAATGAGAATGTATGGTGGTTGAGGTTGGGGTGAATGCATAGGTTTGGATGATGAAGCATGTTTTGGGTTGGATGAGGGTTCAAGAACTAGCCTTAATTATGGTAGCTATAAAGTTCCAAATATGGAATAAAACAACTATTTTATCTAAAAAATTCTTTAAACATTATGTGATTATCTTAAATAAAATTTATGAACCAATTCTCTCCCCCCCCCCAGAATTGGATATTTTTAGGATAAAAAATATCAAATGGTGATGAAACCATATCTTAGGTATGGTTTTTGGTTTAAATAAGGGTGTATACTCTACTTTTATAGGGGTTCATGCTCTTATGGGATGTAGGATATTTTGTTGTTGTGAGTTGATAACTGATGTGGGATCTAAAGAGTTATATGCCTCTTTTTTAAATTGTGGGCCCGCCTCAGTTGGTGTAACACCCTTAATATATTACACCATCGAGAGTATCTAGAATAATAAAAATATATTAAACAAGTGTTTGGTTGTATATCATTCTCATGGTGATGTTTTTTAGTGAATCATATGAAATATTACTTTCTTTGTGGTCTAAAGAAGCGATGTCATAATATAAGGACTTATTTAACAGACAAGGAAAGGTTAGTAGTGCACTAGATTAACCCTTTCAGACCAATGGCTAATCATGTCTTAATGCATGTGAGTTTCATCATGAATTGCTAACTAGTATAGGGGTTTGTGCTATAAATGGGTTGGTTGTTCCATGAGGACCTAGAGCTCAGGTTTGATGGTTCTACCATGGAAGGGGGAACTACTCCATGTACAATATGGTCACACCATACTGGAAATCTTTTTAGTTTATTTTTAATCTTAAATAAATGGTTTTTAATTGTTAAAATATTAAAAATCAGTTTTATTTTCCATTTTAACAAGGATCATTAGCGTACTCCACTCCCTCTATTCTCTCTCAATTATCTTTTTTCTAAGGATTTTTTCCCACCATTAGATCTTGGATTCAAGTATTATTTATTCTGATGGATAACTATAGGTAAGGATAACTATTATCCTCTATATATTTCTAGTTAATCATACTTTTATAGTATTTTCCTCTATTTATTCAATAATTCTATGATTTTTAGATTTTTGGGAACCCATTGATTTAAATCGATTAGTCTAATGTTACACAGTGATCATAATTTGTTTGGGTCATGATAGGTGGTTCAAAATTAATCCCTATGTTCTACACTTATTTCATGAAATATGAGATATACAGTCTGGTTTGTCTCACTAGACCTTCGATTTATAATAGTTTTAAGTTGATGATGTCTGTTAGGGTTCCCCCCTTCTTCCCTTAAAATGGGTTTTGATTTAAATAAAAAACTTAAAGGCATTCAGGCCGTTGGATGGTGATATACAGTCCCATCTCTCATGTGTGATTGACCTATAATTCATCTAAAATGTCTTCCTTTAAATATGATTGAGTAGGGTAAGGACCTTAAGGGCCACAAAAGAATCCAAGTTCTTATAACTTGATGATATGTACACTTATGGCCATTATATTAACCTAAATTGAGTGTATCTTTATTCTCAAGGCCTATTGGTACTTCCTTTAAGATATGTTAAGGTGTATCTGACAATATTTTGGTTCATTTTGGCTCCAAAAATGTATGAGTGATATGAAATTGGAAAGGGATGGATTAATATTAGATTATTTGGAACTAAGAAGTTTTACTTTAGCCTTTAAATAGTTTTTTTGAGTTGGGGTGAGTGTTCCTACCCCACTATCTAGTGGAACCAGGTGGGATATACATCGTTTGTCCTTATATAATTAGGTTGAGTTTGCAAATACTATTCCAGATATCATTTAAAGTGTGTTGGATCATATATCAACCTTAAAAATAATTTTTTATATAATGATGTTAAAACATTTATTATTTCTTATTATGATATTGGTGATGTTAAGGAATGGTATTCCCTTTTTTCTTATTATGGATAAAGTTGGGATGATATGACTGCTTGTAATATACTGTTCACGAAAAGGAATGTTATGCCCACTATTTTTTCTATCTGAGGTTGAGATGATATGTTGATGATTATGAAACTTAACGAACGCTCATATTTTGTTGTCTATGGTTAGGTATGTAATTCCCATTATGATGATTTCTCATGTTTGGGATTTTATACTTGAGGTAATGGGTTAAAATACCCATGAGACCCCAATGATTATGAGGGTGGGACATTATGCCTAGTTATCCACTACTACCCTTGGAATTGGTATGTATTTACCATGATGATATTATTATATGGAATTTTACATGATTACTATATGGTAATAGTATAGTGGTACATAATTATCTCTCTCTTATGATATCGACTGGTCCTAGGGTTTTTATTCCCTTATGATATTGTACTTGTGGCTAGAGATGTTGTGCCCTCTTCTCATGATGTGACTAGGATGTAATGACCATTTTTATATAATGACTCAGAGACATTATTCCCATGGTTTTCAATATGTTATTGAGCTTTATTTATCATGTAATATAGATTAGGTTGTCATAGGGATTTTATACTCATTATTTGTGGTTATGTTACTGGGACACATTGTCCATGTATTGGTCATTATATTATGATAGGATGTTTGTATCTATAGATTGTGACTTGGGATAGGATTCCTAGTCAATGATTATGTGATATGTTCAGTAATACCCTAGTACTGGGAGAATTAGTTATTGGTCAATCTGGGTGGCTATGTAGTGCTTATTATAGTAATATATTTATTATTATAGAAATTACATGTTTGATTTTATTTTTGTTGCAACTAATAGGTTGTTTGTTATATTTTTTGACAATCATAGAAGGTTGTAAATGATGTGTAGTTTTGAGAGATGATTATTACAGCCAAAATGATGTGTTTTACTAAGAATTTATTAAATTTATTAGTTAAAAAATAACATTGAGGTAGTTTGTTACCAATAGATTATGAGAATTATTGGTATAAAACCACCGAAGGGTTGGATTTATTAAATACATATAGGTAAAGAAGTTAAAATCATAGTTGAATCATTTATGATGTGATACTTAGAGATAATCTTATAATAAGGTGAGTGTTCTAACCATGGAGTAACTGGTATATGTGGTGATTCATGGATAATTCTTATAGTTGTAACCATGCTTGGTAGAAGATGGTTTTGATTTCTATACATGGTTTTAAAAGTTCTATCACTAAATAAGTGTTCAAGATTTTAAGTTTGGTGGTAAATCTAGTTGATATTAGGTTAATATTGATTAATCTATAATATTATGAATTTTAGAGTTGTGCGGGAATATATGAAGTCACATGGAGATGAATGTGTGAAGTTTAGTAATAGAGACCTAACCAAAAGAATTTCAAGAATGTCTATGTAATGGTAAATAATAAAATAGAGATTATGGGTGAGTTAATAGAATTTTGGAAACTACTAAGATTTGTATAAATTTAATTTTTTAAATTTAAAATCCATCCACCCAATTTTCAAAGGGATTTTAGAGGATTAAAATGATGAGATTGGAATTTTTTATAGACAGTTGTGTTGTGGTGTGAAGATGGAGAATAAAATATTCATAATTGAGTATATTTCAATGGAAAAATGTATTTTTGTAGCTAATAAAATCATAGATACCTAAATATGTGGAAAATTTATGTTATCCATTATTCTAGTAACTTTAGAGACCATATTATCCAAAGGTTCAAGTGAAACAGGGAGATGACTTATACCACTCTCATTGTATGGAATTTTTCAATATTAAAATTACCTTGTAAAATGAGATAAATGGTAATGGGAATTTTTCAGGTCATGTTGGAATATACATAATAATAATAATAATAATAATAGTGTAAGACTCATATAATATTAACTAAAATGGGAAATTAGAGAGTTACCATGTCATGGATCATACTATTTAGAGTATCATGTTTCTAGAGTTGAATATAAAATGTGATGTTGAGCTTGGAGGAAGTCGTTTTGAAGGTCATTTTTCTTAGATGAGTGCTATGTAATGTAAATTTTGTACCATGCCATGGATGGTTCTGATGTTAGATGAAAAGGGTAATTTATAATATATTACATACTATGGTAGCTAAAAAATAAATTTTAACACTAAATTTGATGGGGTGAAACTTTTTTAACTATTTGGATGATATGAGATGAACATCATCATCATAAATGAATTTAAATGGTAGAGATTTACTTGAATGTGGTTATTGTTACTTTAATATTTTACATGTTTATTACATCATTTTAATGAATTAAAAGTCTTTTTGTTATGAAATTGTGCTTATATTGGAGAGTTTGTGGAAATTGGTTAATTTGATAATGAATCTATAGGTTACTGAATATAATAATTTAAATCAGTGTTTTGGAGTTTAAATGGTTTAAAGTTATCTAGATTAATTTCTATATATTTAAAAACATTTATTCTTTTTTCACTGATTTTTAATTGAAATAATATTTTGGAAGTGTTTTTTTCTTTGTGGGTTTAGAAAATTAATTATTTTAAATTAAATGTTTTTACTTTAAACATTATTTATTGTAATATTTGTTTTAATTATTTATTGATATCTATAATTTGATGGTTTAATTTTGTTACTATAATTTTTTATTTAATGATTGTGATTTTTTATTTTCAATAAATATTGAATTTTGAGTGTTTAATCAAGTTGAGTAATGGTATAAGTGAGCTTGAATAAGGGTATTTGTGAGATTTTAAGGCCTATATTAGGGTAGCAGTATCTTGAGAAAAGATAAATTTATTATATTAGAGGCTACATAATGGTAAACCTTGTTATGTAAAGGTCATTCTAAAACTTGGGTAAAGGTTCTCAATCATATTTAGAGGGTATGTAAAGTTACCCTAGTGCTTCAAATAAGCTATGTAAATGTATTAAATCATTGTGTAAAGGTAGTGATGTGTTGTATAAAGGTAGTTTTGTGGCTAAAAATGTTTCATAATGGTGAAAAGTCACCTGTGTAAGGGTTAACCTATGTTTTTAAGCCCTACATAAAGGTAAATTATATAGGGTAAAGACTTACATAAAGGTGAATGGGATATTGTTTAAGGGTATCCCCTCACCTTGGAAACTTACATAGGAGTTAGGCCAAGGATTAAAATACTATGTCATGGTATATGTTGAGATATGAATGGGTGAGTTGGAAATTTTATAAGGATAGTTCCTCACCTTTGAATCTTTCATAAGGGTCCACCATACTTCAACTGGGTTTCATAAAGATCATTCCCTTTGAATACTATTGTTTTGAATGATTAAAACACACATGGTTTCCCTAAATTTTCAACTCAATTCAAAATCAATGAAATCCCAAATCCGAGCCTAAAGAAGATTTCATTTAATTTAAATAAGATTGAATCTTATAGAGGAATTTTTTGGTTTTCTTAAATTCATATGTTTTTTTTTGACATTTATTAGAGAACTCGACTCAAATCATGGGATAAAGATGGTAAATAGCGATCTGCACCACATGGAAGCTAAAGATTTGAGGCTGAAAGAGTGTTTTCTATGAGAGTAAACATTGGATATGGTATATGACTTTATTAAAAGGAAAAAGTCATACATTTATCATATATATATATAATACAAAAAAATTAACTATGAAAGTATGGGACTAAGGATTTGGAGTTAGAGGATTCAGGTGGCTTTAACTGGGGAATATTATTTATCTTACTCTCTTTCTATCTTCTTTAGTGGTAGTCTTAGTCAAGATTATATTGAATTAATTAGGTTTTTTTAAGTTTTGGTGCACCATTTAACTTTTAATGGGTTGAATCAAGAAGATATCAGGTTGTGATTCTTCCCATTTTCTTTGAAGAGTAATGGTAAAAGTTGTTTCTAGAACTTAGATGAGGAAATATTTAATACTTGGGACCCAATATCCAATTCATTCATAGGTAAATTTTATCCAAGGAACACCACCAATGAATGTAGGCATAAAATTACTAGTTTTTTTCAAGTTGAGGATGAACTTTTCCACAAGACTTGGGATAGGTTTATAAAACATAATATAAAATGTCTCAATCAAAAACATTCCCCTCATCTCTTGATATATACAATCTATAATAGTCTCACTCCTTATAATCAAAATATTATGTATCATTCTTGTAGTGGTGATTTCTCGAACATAAAATTTTATGAGCTTAAACAAGTCTTCAAAAAACATTCACAAAATTCCCAACACAAAATAGAAAGGAAGGGGACTATTTATAGGGTTGAAAATGTCACCCAAGTGGTTGTACTTAATTAAAATTAAGTTAAGGAGTGGTGTTGTCATTGTGGTATGTATGGACATACTAAAACATGTTTTTTCAACTTTTAACTCTCTGTGTAACCAGAAGAGAGTTCCTAATTTTTTGAATTTAGAGATACAAACCAAGATGTTAATGACCCTTTCTCAAATCATTACAATGTTGGATACAAAAATTAAAAAAAACTTGGAGAGAAAAGGGTCTATTAAAACCTGTTGTTGGTCCTAGTTGCACATTTCAGCTAAGGAATCAATTTCAAAATACTGATATAACTTAAAATTATAATTCTTAACTAGAGGGTTTGGTTATAAAGTTGATTACCAAATTTGATTCTTGAAAATACAATATCAACATTTTGCAAGTTCAAGTGGTAAAAATGGATAGGTACTTAGGTGGAAGAGACAAAAGTAAATTTCCTAGTACAACATATCTTAATCCTAGAGAGAATGTGATGGTTTTAACTACTAATTCGGGTTTAAATACTCATAAACTAGTTAGAGAACAACCTAGGGATAATAAAAATGACAAATATTTTGAAACCGAAATTAAAAATCTAGTAAACACCACAAAAATAAATTTGGATATATTTAATTAATCTAAGACAAATGGAATATCTTCATATGTAAAATAAAGTATAAAAATGAAAATTAAGTGGTAAATCATTAAATAGGAAAATAAAAAGGTGAGGTTTGAGGATGGGAAGAATAATCAACCTATTTTAAATAATTATTCCCCTCTCATCCATTTTCCCCATTGAGTTAAAAATATTGATAAACCTGAATTTTAAAGTTTCTTTATATTTTTAGGATCTTTTCCATTTACATCCCTTTTATAGAGGCATTAAACAAGATTCCATCCTATATAAAATTTCTTAAAAGGTTATTATATAGAAAAAAGTATTTAGGAGGGTTTACTATCATTAATTGAACTGAGGATTGTAGTGAAATTATTTTGAAATAGTTACCTCCAAAATTGAAAGACCCGAGAAGCATTGTTATTTCTTAAATAATAGGATAAAGTGATGAAATAAACTATCTTTGTGACTTGGGAGCTAGTATCAATCTTATGAATTAATCCTTGTTTTAAAATATATGTATTAGGGAATTGAATTTATCTTTTATTACTCTATAGTTGGCTAATACTTCACTTGATTAACCTCGTGGAAGGGTATATCGTAACATTAATTTTACATCACTACTATAAAATTGGGTTTAACTAGTGATAGAGCTTTAACATCACTTTCTAAAAGTGATATTAAAGACCCCCTTTATTATCACTGGAAAAATCACTCTTAAAGGGGGTATTTAATGGCACTAAAAAAAGAACATTTAAAGGGGTTCCTTTATCATTTCATTTTTATAAGTATTGATAAAGGGACACCCTTTAACAGTGCTTGTAAAAAAACACTGATAAATGGAGGATTTTATCAGCACTTGTAAAAAAAGTGTTGATAAAGGGTATATTTAAAATATATAAATATATATATTTCATTAAAAATAATTTATCAATATATAAATATATTTATATTGATAAAAATATAACATATTTTTTAAAAATATGTTTTAGATAAGGTAAATAGGGATTTAAACTCAATATATAATATATTTAGTGAATATGGATTAAAAAATAATTAAAAATAATAATTAATGATTTTATAATTATTACCGAGTAATATTCATTTAATATCAATTTGAAGAGAAAAAAAATAAATAAATTTTAAAAGAGATAAAATAAGTTTAAAACAAAACTCAGACTTCAAATGGTCATAACTTTTGATTTGGGTGTTTGTTTGGGCTCTATCACATATCAAATCGAAGCTTATAATGAGTTTTACGTTGGGTTGACTATGGGTACCTTGGTAACTATTTTTTCAAGGCCAAAAGAGTCCCCTAATTCCTCCAAAACTGATTTTTTAGTTAGGGTACCCCAATTTTTTAACATTCAATGTATTTTCAGCCTCGTTTAAGGGTGTCTTATTGCCTTCTTTCAATGTCAAATGAATTTATTTTCGGGTCTTACGTTTATATTGATATTATGGTTTTAAAATTTTATTATTTTTCACAATTTAGTTTTATTTATAATTAAATATATGCGTATTTTATTATATTTACTTGTAATAAATCACTTGTATAAATACATATATCAACATATTTATGTAAAAATGTATTTTTAAATATATAACATAAATATTTACTATTAAGTTTATTTAAATTAAAAATTATCCATTTATTAACCTTATAAAAATGAAATAATATGTATATATATACCTATACAATTAATGTTTATATATTAACATGTGTCTGTCAATAATTAAGAAATATATATGTATATGTACATTATAATATATGTAAATAAATACATATTCTAAAAATGCATTTAAAACAATATCTAAACATTTTTTACATTATAAAAATATATTTATAATTTTTATATATACATATATGTGTGTATTAATAAACAGATATATATTTATATTATATTCTAGTATACATAAATGAATATAATATATAAGATATTTAAATAAATATATGTATATATATATGTCACACACACACATATATTTTATAAATTTATTTAAAAATAATTATATGAATATATAAATAAAATATATATATATATATATGTAAATATATATATATAAATAAATAGAAATATCATTAAAAAACAACAAATCAATATGGTGTAGTGGTAAAGGAATTCCATCTATGAAGGAGAGGTATAGGGTTCGAATCTAGGTGGGTGCGCATGAGACTGGAAATTCAAAAGGTGCTGATAAAAGGGGTTATGGGTGAAATGCGTAGATAAAGGGGGGGAGCATTGTTGAAAATGTCTTAGAAGCACTAATAAAGTGGTTGGGATCATTGATATCCAAAAAATATTATTTTTACCCCCTTTGATAGTGCTTTATTTATCATTGCTAAAAAAGCGATGTTAAATACCTCATTTAACAGTGCTAAAAAAGGCACTGTTAAAAAGTTCCTTTAATAGAGATAAAAAACAATGTTAAAGGAAACTTTTAACATTGATTTTTTAATACTGATAAAAGACTAGGGATTTTAACCACACTCCAATATTTATCTCTTTTTTAGCACTATTAAAGGCCAATTCTGTAGTAGTGCATCTTCCCAAAGGGTTTCCTTAATTATAGTATATTCTTCCATGGGATTAGTAACATGATCATGTGTAGAAGACACTATCTGCATTAGTAGTCAAAAATTTAATTTAATTATATTAATCTAGTAGATAATAGATAATATTATGATGAAAAACATAGTATATTAAAAAACACTTTTAAATTCTCATTTTACTCTCTTTCTTTTTTGAAAAAGTTTTATAGATTTGGATCCTCTATCGAGAATCTAAATACAATATTATAGTCCCTTTAAAACGTAAAAGACATATTATACATTGGGACTGGCATAAACTCATTGTGATCTCTCAATGAAAGTTTTAACCTCTATTGAATTTTTATCTGACCTGATAGTTGTTTTAGTTTCTAGTAGAAAAATAGGACAATTATTATTTGTTGGATTTGAGACATAAAATAATTTCACTACTTTTGATTCCATTATGAAAGGCTCTTATTTTTACCCTTTAACTTTGAAATTCACCTTCATAAATCCCATTTCATCAACTTTCACTGCACTTTTATTTTCAACCCATTTTCAATGGAAAATAAACACTTGAAATTTTGTCTAATCCAACTCATATATTTGTTTTATAATGCCAAATATGGAATATTTTAATAAATTGGATTTTAATACTTGGAACCAGATATGTGCATTGATTCCACCATAATCATATATCCACTGTTTTTCATCGTAATAAATTCATCATGTAATTTTGTATATAATGTATATCCATTGATTATAAAACCAGTGTAAGATATAACAATTTCATTCATTCCCCAGGAAATCCATCGAAATTGTTCAGAAATTGAATTCATATTTTTAGATAAATACTTATAAATTTTATTTCAGAACCATCCAATAAAGTGTGGATTATGTGTATTTGATATCTATCCTTCATCCCTTGATATATTAAAATATCTAATAATTTTTTTGTGGGCTTCAACATATGGATCAACATCTTCACTTGTAAGATCCAGAACTTTGTAGAGGAATTCCCTATTTAAATATTTGTTTTAATTTTCTAAATTTTGGTTAATGAAATGGTTATAGAGATTATGTTGGGTCTTAGGGGTGTTCCAAAGGTTCAAGACATGAGAAAGGGAAGAATATTTCCAATCTGTGCAAGGTGGACAGTTGGCACACGGTTAAGAAAACCATGTAGAATTATCAGGTAATCATGCAGCCTTGGAAAGAGGATTAATGCAAGGTCGGAACATAGTCTATTAAACTATTCAGCCTACCCAAGTAAACGTGTAACCCATATTTCCTTAGACAGTGGCTAGTGCACATTTTTTTCCTGGTTTGTCAAACTTTGTGCCCCTGTAAAGTTGGAAAAATTTCAAAAATTCCATTATAGGATTTTAAACACTTTCCCAATTTTTACCCCTCATTTCCTCCCTTGAACCCTAGTGGAAAAAAAGAGCTAATAGGGGCTTCTAAGTGTGATTTTACTTCATCCCTAGGTTGTTTGGAGTGTCTTCGGTTTTAGGTCGAAGATCCAAGTAAGTCTAATCCCTCTCTTGTTTCTCTTTTTGTTTTAGGGTTTGCATCCTTCTCTTAAATTCATCCAAATTTCTAAAACCATTATTTTTTGATGAGATCTAGGTTAAGGATTTAAAGGCTAGTTGAATCGAGATCTAAGGATTTGATTAGGAGTGCATTCGTTAACGGATTTGAGGTAGGTGGTCTACAAGTTATATCCCTTAGTTTATTACATAGATTTGTGCATGTGGGGTTATGTTCTTATTCTTTACTTGATGTGTTATTGGTGTTATTTTCAAGATTTATTATAATGAGTTCCTAAATAACCAATTTACCCCCCCCCCCTTCCCCTTATAATCTACATGTGATGCATGGAGGATGACTTGGCTGATTTAGGGCCACTCATGGGGTTTGTTGACCCTACCGAACGAGGTTAACAGAAATGTAAAGTGTAAAAATGACGTGTGATTAAGTCAAACCCTTAGAGAATGTGTAAATAGGTTAATGTAATGATTAATAAATTAGTATGGGTAGATTTTTCTAGTTTTGGGTAATGGCTAAGGGATTGGTTGGTTTGGTATGTGAATGGTTTAAATGGGATTAATGGGAATTTGTTAATGAATCATGTTTTTTATTTGAATGTGCTTATTGAGTTAGGTGTGGTAAACGGTAATTGGGAGAAATGGTTATGTTATATAAATGATAAATTTATTAATGGATTGTGGAATAACATATATTCCTATTTTAGTTGTTATTGTTGTGATATTACCAAGGATATTGGTTATGCTTGGTTGTAATGTGGTTATGTGTGGTGAATTAATAAATAATCATTGCACATGTCTTGGTAGAGTGGGCTATAGAGATGAGGTTCTATACCCATAGGTCGAGTTGGAATTAGGCTCTAAACTCCAACCCTCAATGCATGGTTTAGGGAAGGGAATGGAGTTCTATTTCCATGATGGTTACATTACACCCAAATCGAGGCTTAGAGGTGAGGATATTGTAGTTTTTGTGATGCGTGTCCCTAGTGTGATAGGACTTGATTTATTCCCTTATTCCTTGAAAATATTGAACATTCCTAATCCATTAAACACATTAAAAGGGTGAGTTAAGCATTGAGACATTATAAGTATTGAATCTGAATTTAATAGTGGATTATCTTAGGGTAAACCTTATTAATAATGGTTATTTGAACTGTTTCTTATTTACTTATCATTATTTTGAAATTTCATACACTATTTGTTTCAAATAGATATTTTGTAGAAATTGTTGCAGATGGTCTACTGAGTTGTACTCACACCCTGCTTGAGCCACGATCCACAACTACAAAAACGGGCAAGTAAAATGACACATTTTATCAGGGCTAAGAAAAAAAGCACTGATAAAGGTAACTCTTTATCATCACTAATTAAAATCAATGATAAAGGGTCACTTTATTATCACTTTTATAGTGCTGATAAATATTTACCTTCATCAACGCTTTTTGAGCGCTGATAAAGGGTCACTTTATCAACGCTAAAATTTTAACACTGATAAAGGTACCATTTATCAGTGCTAAAATTTTAACACTGATAAAACAATAATCCCATTTTATAAATTAAGGTGCACAGTGACTTCTGTTTATCATGCCCTTAAGCTCTCATGGGATTGTACCCCTGTGACAACTCTCCTTCCCCCCCCCCCTCGATCTTCTCTTTGTCGGCCGTTACTCCGCCGCTGCTGCCACTCCATCGTCGCTGCCACTCCGCCGCCGCTGCCCTACTCTTCCACTGCTATCCCTTCTCCTCCATCACTGCAATACTCCACTACCACTATACCTACTCCTTATCCTCCCCCTTGAAACCCTTATTCTGATCCACCTCCCCACGAACCCTACTTCTCCTCCTCCCCGCTTGACCCTACTCCCCACAAACCCTACTTCAAGTGTTTGAGATTCCTTTCGATGAGGTTAGATTCTCGGCTTCCCATATTTGATCTTTGGTGATTTCTCCACTCATCCTCATCCATTTCCTTTTATTATTATTATAATATTCATTATGATGTAGTTTTATTTAGTCGGATGGTCATGTTTTAGTTGATAAAATTTTGGGATGTGGTGAGTTTGGTTGAGATTCTAGGCATGATTATGTCCTGAGTTATTTACCTCATCCCTTAATTAACCAATTGCCTCTTTCAATTGATACTAAAATATTCAGTTGAATTATTTTCAATGGAATTATTTATCTCTCTTTACCTTCAAATTCCTATGAAAATATGAATTTTATTGAGTTGGTTAGTGTGTTTTTCCAAATTTAATGATTCATAAGAAAAAAAAGGAAGCATATTTTTATTTTACCTAAATGGATGGGAATTTTTCTAATATAATGGTCATGATTTTGGGAAATAATTTATCTATGGTAGGTATTAATATTATAAAAGGTATTAATAGTTAGTGAGAGGAAGTTTTAGAGGAGGTTTGATTTTTGGATAGGGATGGTCGATGTGGACCTTCTCCCACATGTGTGAGTTTTTTAACATTAAGGGATTGTTGTTTATCCCTTTGTATGTGAATGTAATTTTTTATAGAATGGATGTAAGATGTGTATGTTACTTTATCAGTGCTAAAATTTTATTACTGATAAAGGGATCCTTTATTAGTGCTTTTCTAGCACTGAAAAAACCATAGTCCCATTTTATAAAATAGGGTGCACAGTGCCCTCTATTTATCGCACCATTAAACTCTCATGGGACTGTACCCCTGCGAAAACTCCCCCCCCCCCTCGCCAATCTTCTCTTTGTCGACTGCTACTCCACCGTCGTTGCCACTCTGTTGCTGATGTTGCTACCACTCCGCCGCTGCTGCCACTTTGCCGCCACTTCCCTACTCCGCCACTGTTATCCCTTCTTTGCCGCTATTTCCCTACTCCACCGCCACTGCCCTACTCTACCACCACTAGCCCTACTCCTTATCCTCCCCCTCAAACCCCTTCCATGGATCCTCCTTCCCGCTAACCCTACTTCTCCTCCTCCCCGCTGGACCCTACTCCCCACAAACCCTACTTCAAGTGTTTGAGGTTCCTTTCGATGAGGTTAGATTCTCAGCTTCCCATCTTTGATCTTTATTGATTTCTCCACTCATCCTCATCCATTTCCTTTTTTTCTTATGCTAATATTCATTATGGTGTATTTTTATTTAGTCATATGGTCATGTTTTAGTTGATAAAATTTTGGGATGTGGTGAGTTTGGATTGAGATTCTAGGCATGATTATTTCATGAGTTATTAACCTCGTCCCTTTATTAACCAATACCCTCTTTCAATTGAAACTAAAAGATTCAGTTTAATTATTTTCAATGGATTTATTTATCTCTCTTTACCTTCAAATTCCTGTAAAAGTATGATTTTTTTTGAGTTGGTTAGTGTGTTTGTCCAAATTTAATGATTCATAAGAAAAAAAAGGAAGCATATTTCTATTTTACCTAAATGGATGGGAATTTTTCTAATCTAAAGGTCATGATTTTGGGAAATAATTTATTTATGGTAGGTATTAATATTATGTAAGGTATTAACAGTTATTGAGAGGAGGTTTGAGAGGAGGTTTGAGTTTTGGATAGGGATGGTTGATGTGGTCCTTCTCCCTCATGTGTGAGTTTTTTAACACTAAGGGATTGTTTTTTATCCCTTTGTATGTGAATGTTCTTTTTTATAGAATGGATGTAAGACGTGTATGTGGGTATTAGTTACAATTTTGGGGAAGGTGAGGGTGAGTTATTGCATATCCTTTATATGTTCATGATAGAATTTATGTTCACTAACCTTAATTTTATATTTTTTATGTTAATTTGGGTAACAAAACCTATGATATTCCATAGTAATTTTGGATAAACCTAGGTTATTTTTCTCCCCCACGAACCCCTTTGTGTTTGGAAATGTATCTACCATATTAGTTTTCTCATCAAAATTGTATCCTTGTTTTCATTTTATTTTAGTTTGGTAACTAGTTTTGGGTTGTTTAATGTGATTATTTTATTATTAATGAAGTTGTTGGTAGGGGTGGTTAAAAGGATGTTTAATTTTTTTTCTGTGAGGTTGGTGGGTGCTATAACTATTGTTAAGGTGGATGGAAAGTGTGTTGATTTTGATGGGGGGTCTATCCTGGTTTTTTAATATCCAAATATTTATTGGAAATGTTTAGGCTCTATTAATCTATATTTTTATAATTGGTTCTCTTATACTTTATTTGGAGGTCTTTTTTGTGTATTTTAATCATAAATAATAATATTTCATATTCAAATAGGATGGATATGAATAAATATTGGATGGATGCTAATCGTTTGACAATAGAGTATGATAATGGAGTGAAAGAGTTCATCAAGTTTGCAAAGGATCACGCAAAGGATCCTTCTCAAATACTTTATCCATGTTTACATTGTTGTTATTCTAGACTAATATCTCTAGAGGAGTTAGAAGAACATTTGATATGTCACGGAATAGATCGGAGTTATAAATTTTGGAATAAACACGGAGAAAAAAGTGAATATAGCTACTGGATAGGATAAAACTACATTTTATGGATCATCAATGATTACCAATATGGATAATGAAGAAGACTGTATGGAGGATGTGATTACAGATGTCAATGATGATGAAGATCGTATTGAAGAAATGACAAGGATAGTTGAAGAAGAACTTCTTGATTTCCCAAAATTGTTTGAGAAGTTAAAGAGTTGTGAAAAGACACTATTGTATGTTGGTTGCACTAAATATAAAACATTGTCAGTTGTACCAAAGTTGTATAAATTGAAAGTATGCAATGGATGGAGTGATGTCAATTTTATGGAACTACTTTCTCTCTTGAATGACATGCTCCCAGAAGATAATGAGCTCCCAACTCAGAAATATGAATCAAAATGAATGCTATGCTCAATGGGTATGATTTCTGAAAGAATACATGCCTGCCTGAAAGACTATATATTTTTTCCCAAGGAGAAAAAATCTCTTAAAGAATGCCCAAAGTGTGGTTCTTCCCGATAAAAGAAAGATGAATCAAGTCCTACTAAATTTTTATGGTACTTTCCAATCATTCCAAGGTTTAGAAGTCTATATGGAAGTGAAGAAACTACAAGACAATTGTTGTGGCATGTAGAGAAAAGAAATAAATATGGGAAATTGCGTCACCCATCCGACTCTCCTCAATGGAAGAGAATTGATCATGAGTATCCTAAATTTTGAAATGAGATGAGAAACCTTCGTCTTACGTTATCTACAGATGGATTGAATCCTTTTGGTTTTCAAACCAGCACTCATAGTGCATGGCCTGTTAAGTTGGTAAATTCTAACTTACCACCCTGGTTATGCATGAAACAGAAATTCATCATGTTATCCATGCTTATATCAAGACCAAAACAACCAGGTAATGATATTGATGTTTATTTGGATCCTTTTATAGAGGATTTGAAGTTATTTTGGGATTTAGGTGTTATATTGTATAATGCTTATAAAAGTTAATACTTCATGTTGAGAGCGATGTTGTATGGGATGATAAATTATTTCCCTGCTTATGGAAAATTTTTAGGCTATATCATTAAAGTAACTCAATGGTGTCCTGTGTGCGAAGAAGATACGGAATCAATTAGGTTGAAACATTTATCTAAATCTGTGTTTCTTGGACATCGTATATTTCTACCTCGTCGGCATAAGTACCGATCTTGGAAGACATCATTCAATGGAAGTTCAGAACAATGCACAACACCATCTCCACTAACAGGTGATCAGCTGTTTGAGAAAGTAAAATATGTGAACACTATTTTTGGTAAACCATTTTTGAAAAACCTTACGGAAATCAATTGGAAAACGAGATCATTTTTTTTGAATTACCATACTGGAATTGTCTGTATGTCAGAAATTTTCTTGATGTAATGCATGTGGGAAAAAATGTATGTGATAGTGTTATCGGAACATTGATAAATGCCCCTGGAAAAACAAAGGATATAATTAAGGAAAGTTTGGACGTGGTTGACATGGGAATACGAGAATATTTGGCTCCCGTGAAGGGTGAAATCGAATGTTTTTTCTTCCAGCTGCTTACACTCTTTATAGGGAGGAGAGAAATCAGTTCTACAACTTCTTCAATGATGTAAAGGTTCCAGAGAGATATTCATAAAATATCAAGAACATTGTGTCAATGAATTATTTGAAGTTAAAAGGTTTGAAATCACATGACTTCCATGTTTTGATGCAAGATTTATTTCCTATAGATTTACATTTCATTTTTTCTAAGAATGTTCATCATACGGTAACCAAACTTTGTTTCTTTTTCAAATCTATATACAGCAAAGTTTTAGACCCAGCAAAATTGTCATCTATGGAAAAGGAAATTGTCATCATATTATGTGAATTAAAGATGTTCTTCCCACCATCATTCTTTGATATGATGGTTCATTTTATGGTTCACTTGGTGAGAGAGATTCGACTTTCATGTGCACTATAGATGGATGTACCCCATTGAACAATATATGAAGATTTTGAAAGGGTATGTCAAAAATCAAAGTCGACCAGAGGGTTGTATTATGGAGATATATATTTTTGAGGAATCCATTGAATTCTATATCGAATACATATCTGATGTGGAAATCATTGGTCTCCCGAAATCTCATTACACTGGATGCATTGAAGGTGAGGGAATTTTTGGAAGAGATGTTGTGAAAATCAATATTACAGATCGGGAGCAGGCCCACCTTTATGTTTTTCATAACAGTTGGGAGGTTTCTCTATATATTGAAACCAACAAATAAATTATTAGGTAGTTGAATCAATCAAGGGATGAAAAATGGATATCAAATACACATA
This sequence comes from Viscum album, assembly GCA_963277665.1. Taxonomy (NCBI): domain Eukaryota; kingdom Viridiplantae; phylum Streptophyta; class Magnoliopsida; order Santalales; family Viscaceae; genus Viscum; species Viscum album. Next base: position 1,040,437,364 of record OY728146.1, read on the forward strand.
ATCACCAGTTTATAGTATGGTTTCAGGGCCATATTTTTAAGCAGTTAGTTGAAAATCTGAATACAATTTCAGAATGACTTTGATGGCTAGCCGTCGGACCAACTGTGTATGTATTATCTTAGAATTATTATGTAATTAATGGTTATACATTATATATAGATGAACATGATGAAGATAGTACCAGTAAAAATAGTGGAGTTACACTTGTGGCTGAAGCGATGCATGTTTCTGGTAGTAAGGATAGAAATACAATTTATGTGAATATGTCATACTTTGGAATTATCAAAAAAATATGGGAGTTGGATTATAAAACATTCCAATTGCCCATTTTTCAATGCAAATGGGTTGATAACAAAAGTGGTGTTAAAATAGATGAATTGGGATTTATGAAAGTTGATTTTAGTAAAGAAGCTTACAAAGAGAAATAGTTTATAATGGCATCACAAGCGGTACAAGTATTTTATGTTCCAGATCCCGCAAACCGAAAGTGGTTGATTGTTCTGTTATCATCCAAAACTACTAAAGGGTCCGATGAAAATTCAGTTGAGAATTATCCTTTTAGTGGTACTTCACAATCATTTCACAACAGTCCCAATGTAAATTATGTTTTTTATATGTTATAGGAGACCACAATGAAGGGATTTAGATAATTGATAGAGGTTTTAAATCCCTTCAGCCTTTGAAAAAAAGAAAGAGAGTTCAATAAATATGTTATATTTTTTTGTAATATAGATCTTGTTATCTCATGTTATTATATTATCATTACTAAATTTATGTAATCTAAATTAACTGTTCAACCACTTTTGCAGATAATGACTTATGCATGTTCTGGTGCTCCTAACCTCGAGGTTGAACAAGTCTCTCAAGCTGCTGCTGCTCATAATGCAGAGCAACAACAAGTTTCTGAACCTATCGTTGCTCCTAGTGTTGAGGTCCAACAACCATCATCACATGCCTTATATTCACAAGATGATATATATTTTTTCAGAAATGAGTGGGCCACATACCTAATGGAATAGTGTACACAAATAGAATGAAGATCTGACTTGGGGACGTGTACAATTGGCGGCCATTTTTGAGAGGGGTTAAGGAGATCAAAAGATGAAACATTGTTGTATGTAAATGTTCGTAGGAAAATTTTAATTGTTGTTAAATAAAACATACTTTATCTAATGATTCATTTTTCCATTTTAACAGATGAAATTCACTAGCAACATTCAATAATAATGAACCACTTTTTTTGGGCTTTGGATAAGAAAAACCTTTAAAATATCCAAAATACCTTCATATCCAACCAAACACATTCGGATTGTATTTATAATTTAGGATAATGATCCATGGTTAATTTTTGATGTGTATGAGTTAACCCCACCTCAATCCTAGTCATAGTGTGGCCAGTATCACTCAAAGTGTCTCTCCCTTGTTTAAAATGGACAAAATTTTAAGTGAAAACAACAACTGACATATGGAAAACTGAACAAACACATTATTATTGTGTTTATACATTAGTAGAACGATCCATGGGCAATTTTTGATGTGTAAGAGTCAACATTGCCTCAATACAAGGCACAGTGTGGCTGGTATCACTCAAAGTGCCTCTCTTTTGTTTAAAATGGACAGAATTTTAAGTGAAAACAACAACTGGAGTACGGAAATCTGACCAAACGCATTCGGATTGTGTTGATACTTTAGTATAATGATACATGGGTCATTTGTGAAGTGTATGAGTCAACCCCTCATCAATATGAGGCATGTTGTGGCTAGTATCACTCAAAGTGTCTCTCTTTTATTTAAAGTGGATGGAATTTTAAGTGAAAACAACAACTGATGTACATAAATCTGACCAAACGCATTAGAATTGTGTTGATAATTTAGAAGAATGATCTATGGGTAATGTGTGACATTTTAGAGTAAATCCCTCCTCAATATGAGTCGTGGTGTGGCTAGTATCACTCAAAGTGTCTCTCTTTTGTTTAAAATGGACAGAATTTTAAGTGAAAACAGCAACTGATGTACATAAATCCAACCAAACGCATTTGGATTTTGTCTATACTTTATGATAATGATACATGGGTTATGTGTGACGTGTAAGAGTCAACCCCACCTCAATTAAAGGCATGGTGTGGCCGGTATCTCTCAAAGTTTCTCTCCATTGTTTAAAATGGACAGAATTTTTAAGTGAAAACAACAATTGGCATATGGAAATCTGACCAAACGCATTAATATTGTGTTGATACTTTAGGAAAACAATACATGGTTCATTTTTTATGTTTAATAGTCAACCCTACCTTAATCTGAGGCACGGTGTTGCCGGTATCACTCAAACTATCTCTCTTTTGTTTAAAATGGATAGAATTTTAAGTGAAAACAACAATTGGCGTATAGAAAACCAACCAAACGCATTAATATTGTGTTGATACTTTATGATAATGATCCATGGGTCACTTTTGACATATAAGAGTCAACATAACCTCAATACAAGGCATGGTGTGGCTGGTATCACTCAAAGTGTCTCTCTTTTGTTTAAAATGGACAAAATTTTAAGTGAAAACAAAAACTAACGTCCGAAAAACTAACCAAACGCATTCAGATTGTGTTGATAATTTATGAGAATGATCCATGGGTCATTTGTGACGTGTATAAGACAACCCTTTATTAATAAAAGGCACGGTTCGGCCGGTATCACTCAAAGTGTCTCTCTTTTGTTTAAAATAAACATAATTTTAAGTGAAAACAACAACTGACGTATGGATAACAGACCAAACGAATTTTTATTGTGTTGATACTTTATGAGAACTATACATGGGTCATGTGTGATGTGTATGAGTCAACCCCTCCTCAATCCGAGGCATGTTGTGGCCGGTATCACTCAAAGTGTCTCTCTTTTGTTTAAAATGGATAGAATTTTAATTGAAAACAACAACTGACGTACGGAAATCTGACCAAACGCATTTTTATTGTGTTGATACTTTAGTAGAAAGATATATGGGTCATTTTTTATGTGTAATATTCGACCCTACCTCAATATGAGTCACGTTGTGGCTGGTATCACTCAAAGTATCTCTCTTTTGTTTATAATGGACACAATTTTAAGTGAAAACAAATACTGACGTACAAAAATCTGTTCAAACGCATTATTATTGTGTTGATACTTTAAGAGAACAATACATGGGTAATTTGTGACATTTATGATTCAACCTCGCCTCAATACGAGGCACGGTGTGGTCGTTATCACTAAAAGTGTCTCTCTTTTGTTTAAAATGGACATAATTTTAAGTGAAAACAACAACTGACATACGAAAATCTAACCAAACACATTCGGATTGTGTTGATACTTTAGGAGAATGATCCATGGGTCATGTGTGACATGTATGAGTCAACCACGCCTCAATCTGAGGCACGATGTGGCCGGTATCACTCAAAGTGTCTCTCTTTTGTTTAAAATGGACATAATTTTAAGTGAAAACAACAACTGATGTACGGAAGACCCCCTTCCTACCATACACGCCAAAATCATTCATTTTTTTACTTAATAAACACATACTATTGAAATAAACTCTATTCCAAAACCATTTTAAAAATACCAATGATCTTAAAATCCATGAAATTCATTCCATTAAAACCATTAAAGCCCCCCCACCCCCTAGACACCACCCCACCCTCCCTGGACACCACCCCACCCCCCTGGACACCCCCATGGACAGCCCCCCCCACCACTACCCTAGACAGACCCCCCCACCCACCCCCCTTGACAGCCCCCCCACCCCCTTGACGCCCCCACCCCACCCCTTCTAGACACCACCCCACCACCTGGACACCCCCCCCCACCCCTGGACACCCCCACCACCATGGACAGCCACCCCCACCCCTGGACACCACCCTAACCCCCTTGGATACCCCCCCCCCCCCAACCTTCTAGACTACCCCCACCCCTAGACACCACCCCACCCCCTAGACACCCCCCCCCCCCGACCCACCCCCTGAACACCCCCCACCCCCTGGAAAGCCCCCCCAACCCCTTGGACACCACCCCACCACCCCTGGACACCACCATGGACAACCCCCCCCCCCCCCCACCACCACCACCTCCCTGTACATCTCCCCCCCCCCACCCTCCCTGGACACCCCCATCCCCCCGGACACCCCCACCCCCTAGACACCCCCTACCCCCCTTAGACAGCCACCCCAAACCCCTGAACAGCCCCCCCAACCCCATGAATTCTGAATTGAATTATTTATGTATTTAATTAACTTATAAATTATGTTTTAATGGTGTGCGTGTATACTTATTGTATGGGTATACTTTTTTATGGGTATACTTGTTTTATGTGTATACTTGCTATAATTACCTTATGAATTATGTGTTAATTTTGTATGGGTATACTTGTTGATATGCTGATTTTTTTGTAGGTCTTGTTTGGGTGTGCTACAGTAGAATTTTATTTTACAGTAGGAAGGGCATTATCAGCACTTTTTTAGCACTGATAAAGGATCCCTTTATCATCATGTTTTTAGTGCTGATAAAGGATACCTTTATCAGTGATTTTTTAACATTGATAAAGGATACCTTTATCAGCACTTTTTTAGCGCTGATAAAGGGGACCCCCCCTATCAATGCTAAGATTTACAGTGCTTTTTTAGCGCTGTTAAAGCCTATTTTGAGCGTTGATAAATCCCATTTTTGTAGTATTGGTTGGGTACCCATGCAGATTTTATGGTTGTAGGTTAGGTAAAGGGAAAAGGTTCGGTGCTCTGGAGTTGAGTCAGATTTGAGATGTGAATGGATGAGGTTCTAGACACGGATTCAAGACAGTTTTGGGATTCCATTTTTTATCTTTATTTTTGGTTTGTCCACTTGGTACCGTAGCATGACATAACATAATTACTATTGGTTGTGGTTTGGACCCAATTTGGGTGATGGTTATTTATGCATGTTCACCAGTTTTTCTATTTTTTTCTTCTATTGTATATGTTTTATGTTGTGTTTTACTCTAATAAAGAGGGTATTGTATCCCCATGTGACTCTTAGAATCTTTCTACTAGTCAGAAACCTCTGGAGTATAGGGAGGTGCGCTTAAGGTCATGTGACGACTTAGCTTAGGGCTCCGGTTTAGTGCCACCTAGGTTAGGAATATGAAAAATTAGTATCAGAGAAGGTATTTTCTATGAATTACTATTTGGGAATGGTAGAAAGGAGGTTAGGAAGGTGTTGTTCCTTAGTAATGAACTCATGTTTAAGAGTAACTAACCTAAGTACGAGGTAAAACTCAAGTCACCTAAGGTGGGAATTGTTGTTCTTGTTATGCATTATTACAGTTGATGATATTTCACCATTGGGTGATGCACATGTAGTATGATGTAATTGTTTTATAATATTTTTCTCATGGACACAACAACATGGGATTGTTCTTTCATACATCATCATAGGGACCTAGGTATATATGAGACATTCATTATGGTAGGAACACATGGGATGAGTGTGAGGAGCGTAAAGGGTATGATGCATTTTATTTTCTTGAAAGTAATGAAAATGGTGTCTAATGAGATGATGCAAATGAGTAAAAAGGGAAATTAAAATGTTATGTAATAATTAAAGAAGTGTTCTTGATAAGGGGAAGTAAGTGAACCAAAATGTTTTCGGAGTAGGTTTCAAAATAGAAACTATTTTGAAATGAGTATAAGGTAAGGCGTGTAACCGTGTGAGTTGGTTATATTGTGTTAGTTGTGACCTTGGTGGGGATGGTTAAGGTTAGTGTTTCAGGTATGCTCAGGAATTTTCAATTAGTGTATGCTAAATAGTTTTTTTATGTCTAGTGATAAAACTTTCCTAATATATTGTGAAATATTTATGGTATGTGTTATAAATCATGGGTTTGGCATTGTAGAGAAATCCCACCACAAAGGAATGTACCGATTGGGAGATAGGAGGATGTTTTCAAGAAAACTCCTCCCATAGTGGAGCAGGAAAACATGGTGATCTAGGAAAATAGATATGATCTATTCCATGAGAACTTTTCTCATTTCAAGTAGATGATGGAACGGGACCTAGGGCGGGCTACACTGAGTATGTTTGAGTTGACCAAGGAGTTCCAACTACAGCACCCTCTAACATTTACCGAAGATGGTGGACCAGAAGTAGAAGAGTTCTGGATAGAGTCTATACAGGATATTCTTGATCATCTGGAGACTCCTCTCAATAAACGAGTCAAGTTAGTGGCCTATATGTTTTGAGGTTAGGTAAGGCATTGGTGGGACATTATTGCTAAAATAAATCAAGCCGAAGGAATGATGTGGAAAGATTTATAGGAGAAGTTTCTCGAACACTTATATCTAGAAACCTTGAGGTAGGATAAGGAAAAAAAATTATGATCTTGACCCAAGGGTAAATATTGGTGATGGATTATGCCAGTTGTTTCACTGATCTGCGCCGCTTCGTTCTGATGCTGGCAGGAGATGAGGAAACTATGGTGAAACATTTTCAGGATTGGCTGAGACACAATATCAGGTCCCAGGTTAACATCTTCCAATTAAAAAGTTCTTTCAAAGTAGTGGATTAGGCCCTTATCTCATAAGTGAACCTGAAGATAGCTTCAGGTGATAGACTTATGGTGTCAGTCGGGCAGGTAAGTAGTGCAGATTTTGATAGCAATAAGCACCATTTTGGGAATCTCTATCAGGGTGGAAGTTCACAAAGTAGTAATAAGAGGGGTTCATCCTCTCAGGGTGGTGACCATGTGTTCTGTTACCAATGTGGTAGGTCGAGGTTCATGTGCGTCTAGTGTCCCTGACCACTAGTTGAGTGTCCAGTGTGCGGAAGGTTTCTCCATGTGCAGAGGTTTTGTAGTAACCTGCGGTAGTTGTTAAATGATAGAGGTCAGAGGAAGATGTTGAGTGTATTCAAAGGGTCGGTGAATTCATATCAATAAATAAGTTTAAACTCCATGGGTCGTACCGGTAGGGGTGGTGGACATAGAACTCCTAGGTGATATCATCCATACCAGCAAGGTAGTGCATTGTAGGGTACTTAGGTTGGAGACCAAGGTAGAGGGGAGAGTCATCTTCATGTAGTCCAAACTACACCTGAAGGTAGAGAGGTAGGACCATCTACCATTTTAGGTATGATTCTTATAGCTTTTATTCCCTCTAGCAATTTATTTGATACAGGTGCTATGCATTATTTTATTTATGATTGGTTCATAGTTGTTTTGGTATTAACCATGGAAAGTGTGCATGGATTTATGTCACTTTATACTTCTTTAGGGGTATGGGTTGAGGATATCATATGGTGTAAGGTTTGTGCCTTAGAGGTTGGTAGATATTGTTTTCTGTGAACCTTTTTGTCCTAGAGATGTCTGGTTTTGACCTGGTTTTTGGGTATGGATTGGTTGGTGTTGTATCATGCCTATATCAATTGTAACCAACATTGGGTGATGTTCATGTCTCTTAATGGAGACACTTATTCCCTTGATGGTGACTGGGATGTTCGAGTAGTCCACACAGGGCCAATTTTCTAGTAGTTGGGAGAACTCATAGCTCAAGTGGATTTCCTTATTCTAGATGAAGGAGGAAGGGAACAACCAGTATTTCCTCCCATTTTGGATCAATTTTAGGATGTGTTTCATGAGGATTTCTTAGGGCTACCACCTGAGAGATATGTTGAGTTTACAATTTAATTGCTTCCATGGGTGGAGCCAGATTCCATTATTCCATATCGAATGGCACTAGAAGAACTCCAAGAACTTAAATTTTAGCTAGAGGAGTTAGGGCATAAAGGTTTTATCCATCCTAGTACATCACCTTGGGGATCTCCCATACTATTTTCTAAGAAGTCCGATGGATCATTGAGGTTATGTTTTGATTATAGGAAGTTGAATCAGATGACAGTTAAGAACAAATACCTGCTCCCAAGAATTGATGACTAGTTTGATCTACTAAGGGTTGACTCAATGTTCTCCAAGATCAATTTAAGATCAGGATACCATCAGTTGAGGGTGATACCTTTTGACATACCATGGACAGCTTTTGGGATCAAGTACGGGTTGTATGAGTTTGTGGTTATGTAATTCAGGTTGACCAATGCACCAGTGGTGTAAATGGACTTAATGAATGGATATTCCACCCATATCTTGATCAGTTAATTTTTTCCTTCATTGATGACATATTGGTGCACTCAAGAACTCTTGACGATCATTCCAAACATCTTGACATCATCCTGAGTACATTAAGAGAGAATGGTCTTTACGCCAAGATATCAAAATTTCAGTTTTGGATTGATAGAGTGAATTTATTAGGGAACATCATTACTAAGTTAGGGGTGTTGATGTATCCATATAAAGTGTTGGTTGTGGTTTCTTGGGATCATCCCAAGAACTTTTTTATGTTTGTCATTTTCTGGGTTTGGTCGATTATTACCAAAGTTTTATTAGGTATTTCTCCCATTTGAAAGTTCCACTCTCAGGCTTAACCAAGAAGGGAGTTATGTTTGAGTGGTCAGAGGCATGTGAGAATTATTTTCAAGAGTTGAATAAATGATTAACTACCACACTGATTCTAATCTTATTTAAACCAGGTGAGAGGTACACCCTATTCTGTTATGTGTCTGTTGTTGGACTTGGGGTAGTGTTGATGTAGGATGATCATGTTGTATCTTATGGTTCAAGACATTTGAGGCCTCATGAAATAAATTACCCTACACATGACCTTGAGATATCTTCTTTGTTTTATGACTTAAATTTTTTGAGGAATTACTTGTTTGGAGAGCGGTTCATGGTTTTCACCAATCATAAAAGTCTTAAGTATATTTTTTTCAATGGGATTTAAATCATTAGTAGTGAAAGTGGGTTTAGTAGTTAAAATACTTTGATTTTGAGTTGTTTTACACAACAGGAAAATATAATAGTGTTTTGGATACTCTGATATGAAAGACTCAGAATCAAGTTGTTTAGGAATCCAACACCGAGTAGAAAATGATGGAATTATTTTTTGATATGCACCTAGAAGTGCTGGATGGGTACGAGAAATTGACCATTTCATATATAGCAATTGAGTCTGTAATTTTGAGTTAGGTCAAGGAGAGTTAGCTGGTGGATCTTAAGTGTTCAGATATAGAGGAAATTCTTCAAGGTGGGGAGTCACCTTCTAGTTGGGATATTGGTGATGATGGGATTTTCAATGTTTTTTGTTGTGTGGTTGTACCAATGGGTTTGGAGGAAGAGTTAATGCATGAATTTCATGCATAAAGGTGGGTGGTTCATCCTAGTCTGACTAATATGTATCGTGATCTTCATAGGTATTATTTGTGGTGAGTAATGAAGAAAGAGGTTGTGGGTTTTGTGGCATGAGGTCATACCTGTCAATAGGTGAAAGTTGGGCATCAGTGCCATGTCGGATTGTTATAGTCATTGCCCATTATGGAATGGAAGTGGAATAATGTAACAATAAACTATGTAGTGATTCTTCTAAGGATGTCCTTGAATAATGATGTAGATTTGGGTATTCATGGATCAATTGAATATGGTGTCCCATTTCTTACCAATCTAGGAGACTTACACAGTTGATAAGTTGGGGTAGTTATATGATCGAGAGATAGTGCGGTTTCATAGTGTGTTGAGAACCATAGTTTAATATCATGATATGAATTTCACATCATGCTTCTGGAAGGGATTACATAAGTTTATTAGTACCCACATGTTTTTGAGTATGAATTATCACCTAAAGATGGATGGGCAGTCCGAGCATACGATTCAGGTATTAGAAGATATTTTGATATCTTTTATTTTAGATTTCTGTGGTTCGTGGGAAAAACAATTTCCACTCATTAATTTTTCCTACAAAAATAGTTTTCAAGCTATGATTCAGATGGAACCTTTGGAGTAACTCTATGGTAGACCATGTAGATCTCTTTTTGTTGGTTAAAAGTTGGGGAATCTGAGTTATTGGGACTGAGACTCGTGTAGGAGATTCCATAAAAGGTTTGATTCATTCAGAAGCGTATGAAAATGGATTATAATAGGCATAAGTCATATGAATATCAAAATCATATACCAATTGAGTTTATGGTGGGTGATAGTGTTCTTATTTGGGTGTCACCAAGGTTGGTTCACCATCTAATATGGAAGTAGGGCAAGTTGTCACCCAGGTATGTGGGACCATTTGAGATCATGGAGAGGATTAGACTAGTTTCTTACCGATTGGATATTCCGTAGCAGTATAGTGGCATGCATGATGTTTTACATGTATTGTAACTCTGACAGTATCACCCTGATCTATCTCACATGATAAACATTGAGGATGTAGATTTGGTGGTTGATGAGTCCTTCGAGGAGCGTCTGGTTTGAGAAAGTCTTGCAAGGAAATATTGTGCCCTTAGTTTGAGTTTTATGGAAACATGGGAACATTCACGAAGAAAATTGGGAGTAAGATTCAAATATGAGGCCCTAGTGGCCCAATCTCTTTTCTTTGAAAATTTAGTAATTCTCAGGAAGAGTGTCTCGAGGATGAGTCTTCATAAGGTGGAAAGGTTGTAAGATCCTTAACTTCATAGAGATATGTCCCTTTTTAAATTTTGGTTTCAATCACTTTCTTTTGGTTAATTAAATAGTTATGGGAGTATGTTGGGTCTTGGGGGTGTTCCAAAGGTTCGATATATGATAAAGGGGAGAACCATTACAATCTGTTCAGGGCGCATGGTTGGCGTATGGTTAAGAAAACCTTGTTGAATTATTAGGTAATCTTATACCCTTGGACAGAGGCTTAATGCATGGTTGACACATAGTTTTTGAAATCATGCGGCCTTTCTAGGTAACCGTGTGACCCATAATTATTTATATAGTGTCTAGAACATAGTTTTTGCATGGTTTATCAAACATTCCGGGTAAACTGTGAGCCCCTACAAAGTTGGGAAAATTACAAAAAATGACATTATGGGATTTTAAACCCTCACCTGATTTTCACCACTAATTTCCTCCCTTGAACCCTTGTGATGAAAAATATCTCCCAATGGATTTAAATGGTGATTCTCCTCCATAACTAGGTCATTTTGAGTGTCATAGATTGCAGATCGAAGATCCGGTTAAGTCTAATCCCTCTCTTGTTTTTTTTGGTTTAGGGTTTGCATTCTTCTCTTATCTTCATCTAAAGCTCTAAATACCTTCTTTTATGATGAGATCTAGGTGTATGCTTTAAAGGGTGGTTTAATCAAGATATAATTCTACTATTAAAATTGTTCTCATGAATATATTTTAGGTAGGTGACCTATAAGTTATATCCATTAGTTTTTACAAAAATTTGTGCATGTGGGGTTATATTCTTATTCTTTCCTTAATGTGTTCTTAGTTTCATTTGCAAGATTTATTATAATTAGGGTCTAAATAACCAATTGAACCCCCCCCCCCTAATTATCCCAATGGGATTCATGGAGGATTACTTGACTGATTTAGGGCCACCCATGGGGTGTTTCGACCCTCCTGAATGATGTTAATGGAAATGTAAAGTGTGAAATTGAATTGTGATTAAGTAGATCCCTTAGATAATGTGTAAATGGGTTCATGTAATGATTAAGAAAGGATTATGAGTAGATGTGTCTAGTTGTGGGTAATAGATAAGGGATTTTTTTGTTTGTAATGTGAATGGGATAAATGGGATTAATGGGAATGTGTCAAAAAATCATGTTGTGTATTTGAATATTATTAGTGATTTAAGTATGGGAAATGAGAATTGGGATAAATGGTTATGTGATATAAATGAGAAATGTATTAATGGATTATGGCATGACATAGATTCCCATTTTAGTTGGTATTTTTGTGATATTACCAATGATATTGGATATGCTTGGTTGTAATGTGGATAAGTGTGGTAAATGAATAAATAATCATGTGCACATGGGTTGGTAGAGAGGGGTATAAATATGAGTTTATATGCCCATGGGTCGAGTTGGACCTAGGCTCTAAACTCCACCCCTCAATGCATAGGTTAGATAAGGGGATGGAGTTTTATTCCCTTAATGGTTACATTCCACCCAGACTAAGGCTTTGAGGTGAGGATAATTAGGTTTTTGTGATGTGTTTCCCTAGTGAGATAGGACTTGATTTATTCTCATATGCCTTGTGACTATTAAATATGCCTAATATATTAAATGCATGAAAAGTTTGAGCTAAGAATTGAGATGTTATAATTATTGAATCTGAATTTAATTTTTTCCTATCTTAGGGTAAACCTTATTACTAATGGTTATTTTAACTATATTTTATTTACTTATCATTATTTTTAAATTTCATGAACTATTTGTTTTGGATGGATATTTTGTATACATCCTTGTTGGTAACCTACTGAGTTGTACTCACACCCTGATCAGGCCTTCATTGGGTACCCATGTTGATTTCATGGTTATAGTTCACGTAAAGGGAAAAGGTCTAGTGCTCAGGTGTTGAGTCTAATTTTAGATGTGTGTGGATGAGGTTACAGACTTGGAGTCAGGACCGTTTTGGGGGTTTCTTTGTTTATCTTTATTTTGGGGTTTTCCACTTGGTATTGTAGCATGGAATGATATATTTTCTATTGGTAGTGGTTTGTACCCAGTTTGGGTGATAGTTATTTATGGATTTTCACTAGTTTTCTATGTTGTTTCCACTATTGTATATGTTTTTTATTGTGGTTTACTCTGATAAAGTGGGTATGGTCTCCCCACGTGACTCTTAGACCCTCACTGGTAGTTGGAAACCTCTAACGTATGGGGAGGCATTCTTGAGGTCATGTGACGACCTGGATCGGGGCACCAGTTTAGTGGCACCCAGGTCAAGGGTGTTATATCACTATTATGTATAATATAAAGGTGTTATTTCTCTCTCTCTATTGAGGTAATTTTAATAATATCTCTTTCAAAAATCCCTTCACCCATAATGCGTCTACTATAGGGAGACATTGGGAGACCGATGATTTCAACATTTGATAGTTAATTGGTACATAATTAAATAACTTCTTCAAAAATATATCATTCTAAAATAAAACCTTATGGATGACTTTGATTCTTGACATACCCTTTAAAAATCATCATATACCATTCAATGGTGTACATCCATCTGTAATGGATAGGACCACATAGTTTAACCTCTCTAACTAAGTGAACCATCAGTTGGACCATTATATCAAAGAATGGTGGTGGGAAAAACACCTATAATTCACATAATATGACTTTAACATCCTTATTCGTGATTCAAAACTTCATCAGGTGTATATATTTACTACATATGGATTTGAAAAAGAAGAAGATACTGGTTAATTTTTACCGTAAATTTTTAAGAAGAATGCAACAAAAAGCAACAAGCATCAAATCTTGCAAAAAAACATGATATTCATGTGATTTTAGTCCTTGTAACTTCAAATTAGTCATTGACACAACATTCTTGATATTTTATGAATAACCCTCTAGAAATTTTACACTATTAAGGAAAATGAAAATTTTTAATTTTTCCTGTCTAGATAGAGTGTAAGCTACTGGAGGAAGAAGATTCATCCATTTACCCTTCCCCGGTGTCAACTCTTCTCTTATCCCCATGTAAATCATATTCAACCTAGCCTTGATTCCATATTTTTTTCAGGAACATTTATTAACATGCCAATAACATTATGAAATAAATTTTTTTCTACATGCATGACATCAAGAAAATGTATGACATACAAAAAATTCAAATACAATAATTCAAAGAAAATTGATCACTTCTTCCAGTTTGATTTTAGAAGGTTCTTTTAAAATGGTTTACCTAAAATAGTGTTAATAAATTTTAATTTATTGAGTATTTGATCACCTATTATTGGAGACAATGTTATACCTTGTTCGATATTCCCATCTAATGTTATCATATATGATCGGTATTTATGTCGTTGAGATAAAAATTTCCAATGTCCTAAAAACACATTCTTCGAGAAATGTTTCAACCTAACTGATTGTGTTAATTCTTCACAAATGGGACACTCCAAGATTCCTTTAATTCTATATCCTAATAAATTTCCATAATTAGGAAATTTATTTATCATCCCATATAACATGGACCTCAATATAAATTCTTAACTTATATGAGTATCATACATTGTAACACTTGTGTCCCACATAAATTTTAGATCTTCGATCAATGAATAAAAATATACATTAATAACACTACTGGGTTGATTTTGTCCATATATAAGTAGAGATAACATAATGTATTTGCGCTTCATGCATAGACATAGAGGCAAGTTATAATTTACCAACATAACAGACCATGTACTGTGACTGCTACTCTATACACCAAAAGGATTGATTCCATCTATAGATAACGTAAGAAGAAATTTTCTAGGCTCATTTCCAAATTCAGGATACTCATAATAAATCTTATTACATTGAGAATAATCTTCTAGATGACATATGTTCCCATATTTAATTCTTGTATCTGCATGCCATGTAAATTGTCTCACAGTTTTCTAACATCTATATAGTCTTCTAAATCATGGAATGATATGTAAGTAACGTATATATTTTTAAGTACTTGATTAATTTTTCTTGTATCAATCCAAGAAATACTTAGGTAATTTTATGAGTGGTTCATGGTCCTTGAAAAACAATATGCAATCATTTGGACAAGAATGTATTTTTTAGAGACCATTCCCATTAAATGTATCATTCTTTTAGCGTCATATGTTCAATATGGAAGTTCATTTTCTTATAGAATCTTATCACTCAGGAGACCAAGTATTTATGTCAATCTAGTGTTTCTCTATCCACTGCCATCTTTCAAATTATATAATTTCAATACAGTTGACAGTGTTGTGTATTTAGTACAAACGGTATACAATGGTATCTTAGCACAACTATTTAACTTCTCAAATGACTTTAGAAAATCATGAAGGTCATCTTCAATTTTCATTATAATTTCTTCCATGCAATCTCCATCAACATTTACACTGGTATTCATATCAAATGATCCATAAACTATAGTTACATCCCAATCAGTGTGCACATTTAGTTTTTTCCCATGTTTAGTCCAACATTTATAGCTCTGATCTATTCCATGACAAATCAAATCTTCTTCCAACTCTTCTAGGATATTTTTTCTTGAATAACAACAATGTAAACATGGATGTAGGATTTGAGAAGGGTCTTATGCATTCTCTATTTCAAACTTGGTGAACTATTTAAATCCATCTTCATACTCTTTTTTTCAAATGATTAGCATGAATCCGTTTTTGATTCATATCCATCCTATTAGATTCAAAAAAATATTCATTTTATACAATAAATAAATAAATATACATAAGATATTCATTATCAATGGTAAAAGTGATAGATAATTCTACTAAGGGGAATCCAAAATTTGATTTTTTCAAATAATTTCAATATGATTTGAAAGAAATAGGTAATTTAATTTAAGAAAATAATTAATCCACAATGGTAGCTGTTATACTCTAAATTCATCCAAAGGTGAAAGTTATATACAACTATCATCGTCATCAGCTTCATCTCCCGAATAGTTATTATTGAATTTTTCTTCTTCTGACTTATCATTCATCTCTTATGGACATCCACTTGTGTTTCTTGAACTAGTCTATCAAAAAATCATATCGTATCAGGTACTAGTGATCATTTTGGATGAATACAGCTCAGAGTAGTTCAAGAAATGTAGAAGATATGGGGGATGAGTCTTAAGAAAAAAATTGCAATAATAGTTGTTCAGGAGATGAAGTTATTGAAGATGAAAGCAAACATTTCTTATCTTAAATAATGGGGTTGATTATCATTTTCAAGAGTTTCTTTTCCTAAAATAAATAAAAAAAATAAATAACTTTTTTCCTATAGAAAATAATAATAAATCATATAGAATAATGAAAATAGAAGCTTATTTAATTTTTGAATATATAGTTGTATAATTTTTTAAGAATAAATTTTATAAATATAATTAAAATAAAATTTTTCCTAATAGAAATAGATCTAGTGTTTCATTTATTTAAGATATAATGGTGGAGAATAAAGATGATTCTTGAGTTGAACCTAAATGGAGTAAAATACCTATAAAGAATAAACATCCATATCATGAATTCATATATTTTAAATCCTTAATTTTTCTTATTTATGGAGATCAACATAATAATATTCTGAAAAAAATTTATCTTTTTTGGGCTAACTATATATGATGATCTCAAGTTGTATAAATAAGAATTGTCTTAAAAATATGTTGTGTTCTATAAAGAATAATTTATTGATGAAATAGATTCTATTATGATAAATAATACTTGCATATTTACAAATTTTATAAAATATTCAAATAATATTGATTGTAAATGTGTATTTAGAAACTTGTATGGCTCTTATGATAAAATTAATGTTTTTAAAGCTAGTTTAGTACTGAAAGGTTTTAAAAATATAATGGATTGGTTATTTTTATACTTATACTCATTTAGTTCAAATTAAAACAATAAGAATATTATTTTCCTTTAAATTTGATAAATCATTTTTGTGTTCGTTAAACAGATGTTAAAACTATATTTTTAAATATAAATTTAAATAAATAAATTCACATGGAATAACATGAAGATTCTAAAACTTATTTGATGAAGACCCTAAAAAAAATTCTAATGAAATAATAACTAATATTTTTGGAATTTTTAGAAATATTTTTTAGGAGGTCATTGAATATGATGATGAAAATAAATGAATGGATAAGGTTTTAAAATAAATGTTATACATCTATTTTAATCTCTCCAAACAAGTAGGACAAACAAATACAATGGTTTTGGAATTCAAATAATAATGCACCAATTTTAAAAATGTGTGTCTCACTAAAATTTAAGAAAGGGAATATGAAAATAAAGGGATTAAGAAGATAATCCAAAAATTAAATAAGAAATTATTACCAAATATTATCAATTAGAGATTAGAGGAAAAAGGATTAAAGAGATTTAACATCTAATAAAAGAAAATAGAGAAATGCATGAATATAAAATTAGAGAGATAAGAATATCTTGTGATGTCAAAATAAAAAATATAAGATAATGAGAAAATCATTATAAATATGAATTGATTTGAGATTTATAATAAATTGAATAATTTGGAATCAATACAATCAATGTATTCTCAAAAAGTAAAAAAATAATCATCATCATTCCCCAAAATATTCCATGGATGATTATTATAGTGAAAGAACTCTATCTAGGGGAATGAAAATACCCATATAATCTAATCATATAGATATATATACCTCAAAATATAAATATAACATCTATTTTTTAATATACTTTTTGTGTTAAAACTATTTTCATGTGCACTAAATGATTGAAACGTAAATTATTGAATAACTAGTTGATGAAAACTTATAAAGGACCCTCCACTATATCTAAGGTAGCTGGTAGAAAGTGTATAACTAGTTTTTCCCAAATAAAGCCTAACCAATTGATATTATCACTTGAAAACTAAAAGTTTCTAGTTATGGAAAAACTAGATAGTATGTGGTTCAAAATAATAAACCATGGTTTATGAGTCATTTCATTTTCTATAATAAATGTTGACATAGTGAATTGGATATTTTGTACAATTTACGAATTCTAAAGGTACATTGGAAGGATATTTTTAGTTATAAAATATCTTAGATGAAGAAACATACATAGACATTGAAAAAACATATGTTAAACTCAATTAGAGTTGAAATGATTAGAAATATATATATTATTTTCAACGGTAGCAGTCATAGTGAAGATGCATGAAGTTAAAAATCATCCAAGCATGAAAGAAGAGGTGGATTGTGAATAGCAAGATATAATGAACAAAAAAATTAAAAAAAATTATATCACCAAACAAGAAAAAAGAGTGAGGAGAATGATAAAAATTAGCATACCTTGGATTGAATCTTTGATTCTTCTAATAGAAATAGAGATATCGCACATGAAATCCTAGATTTATTTGTGCCTTGGATTCTTTGGGCCTTCATTCGTTCGAGCCTTGGATTTGACCCTTGGATTCGTTCAAGAATAGATTCAAGGATGGATTCATCATGGATGAGCGATGGAGGGAGGTGGCTTCCACTGATAACTTGAGAAATCACGATAGATTCAGTCATGGTTAGGGTTATTAAATAGATCGGGGACACTTTTATCAGTGCTTCTAAAAAAGCGCGGATAAAGAACCCTTTTATCGGTGCTAAATTAATAAGCTCTCATAAAACTCTATATTTATATAATTATATATATAATAATAAATATATATAAATATAAATATATTAAATCTATTCATTATTTAAATAAATTTATTATAATTTTATAATTATGTAAATATATATAATTATTTATTTATAATTATATAAATAATTTTTAAAAAAATTATTTATTTATAATTATATATATATAAATTTATACTTACAGTAAATATACATTTATAAATATATTTATTTATAAATATTTAAAAATATACTTTTAACGTTATTAATGAATATATAATCTTAAATGCATGCATATTAAAAATGAGTGAAATTGGATAATTAAAAATGAGTAAACTTTATAAATATTGAAAAAAAATGGATAAATTTTATTAATTAAATATAAATTATTAAATAAATATGGATATATATTGAAATAAAGATGAATACATATTGAAAATATTAAAACATAGTAAATAAAAAATAAAAAATGATTAAATTCTCAAAAAATTAAAAAAAATATTAAAAATGAATTAATACCTAACTATAATGAAATTAAAAATAAATAAATAAATTTACTTATTAAATACATAATATATTAAATGTATAATTTTGTAATGAAATTATAAAATGAATACTAAAATTTTAATAAATTATATAAATATTTGGTATATGTGTTTCTATATAAGATTTCATTAATTACGTAAATCTTTGTCTGTGAGTTTTTATATAAAAATGCATTAATTACATAAATGTATGTGAAATAAATATAAAAAACATTTTTTATATGTTAAATTTAAAAAACAAATGACATGCAATTATTTTCATTACTCGATGCAATTAGTTAGTATTTTTTAATTGATATTAATTTTCAATTATAAAACATTCTTCACTAAATATATAACTTTTTTAATGTAAAGCATAAATATTTTGTGTTATATAAATCATATTTAAGAAATATTATATACATTAATATATATCTATATATAATATATACTATTTATTAATATTTATAATCTATATATGTATATTAAATTTATTCATTTTTATCAATAATTATTTAATTAATAAAATGTTTAGAATTTTTATTAATTTATTCATTTTTAATTTTTATTTGTTTAATAATTTCATTTTACATATCTATAAATTTGATATATATTATTTATTGGTACTTATAATTTATACATAGTATATTAAATTTATTCATTTTTATCAATAAATATATAAATAATAATAAAATTAATATTTTTTTTAATTTACTCATTTTTAATTTTTACTTGTTTAATTATTTAATTTTATTCAGGACCTTTCTCAGCACTAAAAATAAAGCACTAGTAAATGGTTCTCGTTATCAGTGCTAAAAATAAAGCAATAAAAAAGGGTACCTTTTATCATCGCTAAAGAAAACCACTGATAAAGGTTACCCTTTATTAGTGTTAAAAAAAGCATTGATAAAGGGTACCTTTATCAGTTCTAACAATAAAGCATTGATAAAGGGTTCCCTTTATTGGCACTAAAAAAAGCGTTGATAAAATCCAACGCTACTAAAGGCATGTTTTGTAATAGTGAAGATTGAGAAGTCTAGTGACTTTGAGAATTAGGTATATAGAATAATATCTTGAACATGGGATATAATAACATTATTGAAAAATTCCTTAACATGCTTCTAAAATTCCATAGATTTTAAAAAATCACAGGATAACCTTAGGACATATATAAGAAAGGGATGAGCTATAAAGCTCAATAAGGGAATAAGAAAACATAACATGAAGAATGTATCACATATTAGACAATAGGCATTTCAATTGGGCATAAAATTGGTGAGAATCATAAACATGAACAATGAGGCATGATATAGCAGGATGACATAAAAGAAACATAGAAATGTGGAAACAACTTTAAACATGGCATTATAAACATAGGTCAAGGTTAACCACCAAGACGTCATAACATAATGTGCTTAGGATAACCTCACATACACTAAACATGGCATCTTATGAGACTAAAACATTACCTAATTCATTGGAGTGCTATATGGGTGCACCCATCATAATCATATCATGTACATGCATAATTGTGCCACATAGATCATATACACAAGAACATATTTCATCATAATTATTCCCATGATAAAAGAGTGTGGATTACATACATTTAAGTCTCAAATAAAATAATTATAAGTTCATAAAGGTAAATACCCATAATAAGAAATTGGTATGTGTATTCACTACACAATTATTTGGATTGGAAAATCATGGTGAAATTTCGACAGTATAACAGGGGTACATAAATGTTCAGAAGAGGTCTTGATGAGAGTGAATGGGGCATCTAATCATTTATACATAATAAGGTAAGAAATTAGGATATGAAAGAACATACCCCAACATTATTAATTGGAGATAAAAGGTATAAGATAATTAATATGCTTTAATAAAGAGGTGAAAGAGAGGATTTCTACATAGTAATAGCTTAGGTAAATGCTATAATGAGAGAGGATAAATAATCTCTCATTAAAATAACATCTAGTGGAAAGTATAGGGATATTTATAAGTTTATGAACACATAAATAAATATGATTTAAAATTATTAATATAACTAAGGTTCTTGAATTGGAAAAAAGAGGGATAGGTCCCTCACTTTTGGTATGGAAAATCGTAGGACAATTTTGACAGCATAACGGGTGTACATAAAGTTTCATGGGAGGGATTAATGAGAGTGAAAGGGGTCTCTCGTCACATGGAAATAAAAATGGGTGGTAACAAGGATTTATAAAAAAATACTCAAACAATAAAAAATATAAATTAATATACATAACATTAAATAGGTGATTGAATAAAAAGAATAGAGGGAGATCCCTTACTTTTGGTATGGAAAATCACCGGAAAATTTCGATAGCATATCAGGTGTACATAAAGGTTCATGGGAGGGATTAAAGAGATATAAATGGGTTTATAATCACATGAACATAAAAAGTTCAGTAATAGGGACATACAAAAACATACCCAAACATGAACAAATAGAAATGAAGTGGGATAACATAAAATAGGTGTGTGAATAAAAAGAAGAGTGTAAGACCCCTTACTTGAGGGGGTAATTCAAAAAGCTTGGGAGGAGATTATTGAGAGCTTGGGGGAACCTTGGTAGGAATATAGAGAGGTAATTTAATATCAATGAATTGATACATGATTTTTTAGTTAAGAGTAATGGGATCTTGGGTGGGTTTATATAGGAAAAGAGAGGGGAGTTATTTATTATTTCACAAACATAGGTTTTGGACTCTATATAATAAAATAATCAAAACTAAAAACATTCCCATGGTTTTTTCCTATTTTTTATTACTAAGATAGGTGGTTTTAATTATTTTATATATCCAAGTGCTTAAATTATTAAAATATTACCCTTGTTGATGTGGAAGTGTGTCATGTTTATAAAGAAATGATTTTAAAACCTTAAAATATAATATAGGTTTTGGAGGATTCATAAAGTCTTTATAAAATTAATAAAATTACAAAAAAAAACTATTATTTTAAAGTTTAAACATATTTTTTTATGCCCTTTATAGTGTTTATTACATCAATTTTGGGTCATAAGATGTCATAATACGCACCCCATACTTATACTAAATTTAATTTTTACCTGAAAATTAGATTGTCTCAGAAAATTATGAAAACAAAATAATCATTAGATAATTACAAAATTTTGATTAAAAAAATTATATTTATTTTATCAAAATAATTCTCTGAATATTAGAAATTAAACTTTTAAATTAAAATCCCTGCTTATTGAAAAATATTGGTTTTTTGACAATAATAGTTTTTTGACCCTAATAAAAATTACATTTACACTTCATAAAATTATTTATATTTAATATATACACAATTTAATAATGATATTTTATTAAAATTTAATTTATTTAAAAAATTATTTAATTAATCAAAAAAAATATTCATTAAACCTATATTTTACCCCAAATACAATTTATGTTTTAACGTATTAAAAATCTAATTTTTATCAAAATCGTTATTTAATCATTTATAAAGTAAACCAAAAAATATTTTCATTATTATATTAAAATTTATATATATATATATATATATTCATCCAATTAGGTTTAATTTCTTTATAGTCCTTTTAAATTTATTTTTACTCTTAATTAACTTATTTTCCTTTTACCGTGGTAATAAATATTTACTAGAGTTATTATTCAAATTTATCAAAAATTAAGTTAACCCCATTACTTAATATTAATTATTATTATTAAAAATATGGAATCTATTTTAACAAAACAAATTAATATAGGTATAATAATTTAATTTAAAATTAAACCTGCAAGCACGATGGAAAGCAGATTTCCGGAAAAAAAAAATGCATTTTTTAAGGAAAACATGATTTTACTTTAAATATATGACTATTAATCTCTATTATATGAATTTAAATTCATAAATATAGATATATAATCTAAAAATTTAAATAATTTATCATTATGGGTTATTTCAATTAATTATAATAGAGAAACATTATGCATTTTAAAACAGTTTTCTGATAAATGCATTTTTAATCCTAAAAATAAACTAATACTAAAATATGATATAAAGATGACTTGAATGTAATTAATTTAATTTAATTTAACTAAATAATACATATTTTACCTTAAAATCAAATTAAAATAATATTGTGACTTTTATATTACTTAATTTATTAAAATAAATGAAAATTTTACTTAAAACAGTATTTTTCACTATTCACTAAAAAATCTATATTTTCCAAAAAAAATATCAAAATTTTACCATAAGTTAATTTTAATATTATGATATAAAAAATGGATCTAATTTTATCAAATACATTTTTTAGATGTTCTATAAATTAATTATAATAATTTTTTATAAAAATAAATAAATAACATTTTTGAAAAAAACATATTTTGAAGAATAAACTGACTTTACTAAAAATTGTGTGATTATTTACTAAGAATTTATAAATATATTTATGTTTATTTGTACATATATATATATATATCATAATTTATTTAATACTATTAATATCTGAAATTTAATGTCTATGTTAAAATGGTCATATTTAAATAATCATTGTTTATTTGGGTTTGGTGTTGCTTATTGCATATGCTATCGAACATAGTTTTATATTTAAAAAACTCAGGGCATTACAAAAAATCATGAATTTAAGACCATTTTTGTTGTCTATTCTAGAATTATGGAACTTTTTGGTTATCGATATATGATCTACCTATAGTATATCTTGTTAATACCTATATTACCGCTTAATATTATAGCTTCGCATTTTCTTTTATAGCATGAATGGTGTTATTACTATATATGGCATGTAGCTATGATGTATTTCTTATTATTATTTTATTTTTTTGGTGGAATTTATTATATTTCTTATACGTTGATTTATGGATATTTGAACCTTAGAGGGTACAGAATACACACTCTATACATAGACCCTCATTACTAGTCAGTAGCCTTTGGTATATTGAGAGGTGCACTTGAGGTATGTGGAACCTGATCCAGTTATAGTGGAGGTGACCCAAATGAGGGATGATACAAAGTTATATCATATAATTTTTTTTCTTTTTTCTTTTACTTTTTGATATGGTAGACATGATATAGGGTTTTTTAGGGATCAGTATCGATCGTGTGCTTGGGAGTATCTAACCTACATATGACAAAATTCCAAATTTATAGGGTTAGGATTATTATTCATGTATTTTTATTTTATATTTGGGTTAATTTTTTCAAATATGATTCTTTTTTATATTTTATTATGGATTACTGTATTTTATTATTGTATTAGGGTGGGAAAAGTCATGATTTTTTGCATCATTTTTAGTATATAGGATTCACATAACATTCATGTGTTTTCCTATTATTGAGTATCATTGTTATTGTATATGATTTTATTATTTAAATTTTCAACATAAACTTATATATTTTTTCCTATATAAATTGATAGTGTCATTCCACTTAACCAATCAATTATTATTCTCTTCTATTATTAAATTAATAGAGTGGATCCTATTTGTATATGATTCTACCCCTGAGACCAAATGGGTAGTCTAGGATAAAGAGAATTCCCTAGATTATATGAAATCCATGGTATAATAGGGTGAGTGTATAGAATAGGAGAATTATTTATATACTACTAACTATCCAAATTTTTATATTTAGATCTGTTATATGTGTGATTTTGAGTCATCAGTTTGGAATTGTAGTGAAATTCTGCCAGGAAGACTATTTTTTGAGTTTAAGGGGGTCTGCAACAAGTATTCTACACTAGTTACCCTCAGTTTTTCATGTAACTCATCTTGATAAATATATTTTGATAGTCTACTTGACGTTATCTATCCTATGGGATATATATCTCTAAGAGGTGATCCATCCATGTCTGATCTCACTAGGGAGTTTCAGTTGAAATATCGACTAATATTTACTAGAGATAGTGGATGTCAGACTATTGAGATGTGGATTGAGTCTATAAAATATATCTTTGATCATCAGGTGACACCCCTTTAGAGTTGGGTTAATCTTACAGTGTGTGTTCTTTAAGGACCAATGAGGTTCTAGTAAGATGTCCTTGTTTAGGAAGCGTAGAATATATAGAAATCCTAGGACTTTTAAGATCATTTATTCAATAATTTTTTTCCCAAGATGCTAAGAGATTATAGATCTTGTAATTTTTTTAATTTGACTTAGGGTACCATGTCATTTATGGACTATACTACTCATTTAATTTTTCTTCTTTGTTGGTGAGTGATGAGACCACCAGGGTTTTCTATTTTGAGGATAAACCGATACATTTGATTCATACTTAGGTGAACATATTTTGGAAAATATATTTTTTATAGGTTATGAATCATGACTTTATTACAAATAGGAACCTAACTAGGAATAGACCCTTTCAATATTTGGGTTCTTATGTTGGTCCATGAATTAAATCATTAGGTTTCTGTAAATGATGTTTTAGTGATTCTCACCATAGTGGAAATAGGAATTCTATTCAAGGCTATTAAACTTCTTCTTCTCAATGTGGAAGGTATTATATAGTATATTATCAATGTGAAAGTATATGGAATACTCAAAAATAGTTTCACAACCTCCCATATAGTGTATCTCTTGTGGGAAGATAGATAATTTTCAATATTTTTACCAGAGTTCTTCTCATCCAACTAGTGGTCATGGTGATGGTCGGGACCAGGTATTAATTGTAGGAATAGTTATAGTACTATAGGTTTGTAGTTTGAGTTATTCTGGTTTTTTAGGTAACAAAGATGGTAGAGGTTCTTAGAGTCAACAAAGGAAGAATAGTTATGTTTCTCAAGGTATTCAGGGTTCTTAAGGCTATGGTGGAGGCTTGAATTATGAATAGATTCATGTCATTAAGCTGACACCTGTTAACCGTGATGATAGGATATAGACTGTTCGGGGTATGATCTTAGTATAATATTAACTAACTTCAAAATTATTTGATATGGGTGTATCACATTAATTTATATCTACTCATTATTCTAGTGATTTTAGGTTGACTATAGGTTACCTATATAAGGTGATGTCTATCGATACTTCTTTAGGAGTGTAATCTAAGGGTATTCATTAATGTTTTGAGTATTCCCTCGTGATTAGAATATATCAGAATATCTAGGATTTATTTATGTTAGAGATGCATAGTTTTGATGTGATC
This sequence comes from Viscum album, assembly GCA_963277665.1. NCBI lineage: Eukaryota > Viridiplantae > Streptophyta > Magnoliopsida > Santalales > Viscaceae > Viscum > Viscum album. The sequence continues at coordinate 1,040,463,217 of OY728146.1, forward strand.
TTAGGAATAAATTTCTTAACTTGATATTGAGCACACATTGACTATTATCATTAAAAATTGTCTTTAATGTTAATTTAGGTTATTGATTATACCCTTTCCGATGAGTGGGATTTACAGGATGACCATTTGGGACTTAACCATATAAAACTGGGTATTATTTTATTTAATTTGACCAATGTTATTCTAGATTATGAGGATATGTGTCATATGGTCTTTTCTTCTTTGGTTGACTGGTTCCAAGATATATTTCCTGAGGATTTCTTTGGTTACCGTCTAAGAGAGAGAGAGAGGTTAATTTTATGATCGAGTTAGTACTAGATACAGAGCCCATATCAATTCTTCCATATATAATGAAACATAAATATCATCTATAGATGAAGGCTTAGTTAGATAATATTGAGGATAAAGTTTTTATTCATCTAATAATTTCCCCTTATGGTGATTCGATTTTATCCACCAAGAATGTGTATGGATTGTTATGCTTATGTGTGGATTACCAGTGGTTGAACCAGGTAATGGTTAAGAACCTATATCCTCTTCCATGTATTTATAATATATTTTACCAATTTAGGGGCACCATTAGGTTCTCTAAGATTAACATCAGTTCAGGTTATCACCATCTATGGGTGAGACCTTATGATATTCTATATAGTTACTTTAAGAGAAGGTGTGGCCTATATGAATACCATGTAATTCCATTAAAATTTAAAACCTCATTAGTCTAGTTCATGGACTAGATGAATCGAGTCTCCCATCCATTTTTTTATTCTTTTTTGGTGATTTTTTATGAAAATATTATAGTATACTCCTAGTCATGGTATGACCATGCTCATTATCTTGATATCATTATGAGTGAACTAAGAGAGAATTAGTTTTATGCCATGACTTTTTTGAGTTTTGGATGTAGAAACCATTTTTTATCCAAAGTGGGTTAGTTTATTAGAAGTATAAATTAAAGAAGTATAACAAATGATGGTTGGATGATAATGGTGAAAGAGGCAGTGGTGAGATCTAGGTGACCATACAATGGATCACTAAAACCTATGCGGGATGGGTGGACTGGATAGTGAAACTAGGTGATATATTCAGATGTTATAGTTTTAAGGTGTGATTGCAAGTTAACCCTTGATCACTCAGGTTGGAATTATTTCAGAATAAGGAATGTTATGTATAATTCATTTTATAATATCTTCAGAACATGTATAGTGAACTAACTAAAGGAGTTGAGGCAATGGAAGTCTTTGACTAATTGGAGGGTTCATCTGTAAAGATTTAGCAAGGAGGAATTCATCTTAAAAAGATAGGGAGATGATGAATACCAAAATAACTATATGTGTCCTACTAAAAATAGTAGGTATGATCACCTATTATCAGTGTACTGTGAAAAAAAAAATTAATCAACTTTATGCTTACTAGAATAAAAGAGTTCTAGTGTTCCTCGTGTGGATTAGGATGTAATTCTAAACCATATAAAACTTTTTATTATCATTTTTCCTTCCTTTCATTATATCATTTTATTTTAATGGTTTTTTCTAGAGTGTGTATGGAGGTTGATAATTTTGGCATGGTGATTTGGGTGTGTTATCTTAAAATTCATGCACAATAGATCATGGGATCGTTATCGATACTTTTTTTCCACCTTCAGTAAGTTCTAGTGGATATTGTCTGGTGGATTCATCATAAGGTATTATTGAGCCAAATAAGTATTATCAGAGCTTCATTTAGAGTTTTTGGATAATAATACCCTATAGAAGGTTTTTCAAAGATATTTTTAGTAGCATCATTCTACCCTTTTCAGTGTAGGAGAATATCAGTAATCAATTCCTGGTCTCTCTTTAATGTTGACCAGAAGCTAGTGATATTTCATAATTTCCATAATTATAGTGCTGGGAGAGGGTGAGATCTGGGTGGTGAAGTTTGACAGAATATATTTTGCATTATGGAAAATGAATATAGAGGATTTTATTACTATATAAGGAGATCTATCTTTCATTGTTGAGTACCAATCCATAAGTGATGAAAAATGAAGAATGGTTCTATATAGGAAATCATTGGGTTTGATTTAGATGTCATTATCCAAAAATTTGGATTTTAATATCCAGGGAGTGAAGACCACATCAAAACATATGAGGACCCTCACTGACATTTATGATAATCCTATAGTGATAAAAAAATTATTATTTCTAAGGAGAATTTTTTGTATGAGGATTTCATAAGGAAATTTTATTTTTGATAATATGAAGAACTTAAACATGATAATAAGTTATTTGGAGTTAGTGAAGGTGAACTTAGATGATTCAGAATAGATATTTTTGTTACTCTCATCACTCCTTGAATTTTGGGATGTAATCGTCATTGTCATGAATAACTCAAGTAGAAAAAATGATAGTATATTTAGGAATATATGAGACTGAATCTTAGATGAGGATCTTCATTAGAAGAAGATCTATTCATCTTCCAAAAATTCTTATAATATGGAAGGAAGAGGGAGGCTTGTAGCACAGAAGGGTCAAAATAAAGGTAAAGATGTGAAAAATTGAAGTAAGAGAAACTCAGTAGAAGTTAGTCCCATGTGTCTGTATTATAGTAAGAAAGTTCACATTAAAAATTATTTCAATGAACACAGAGTTAACTTTGAAAGATATTCTTCCAGAAGTTGATCCATGAATCCTATTCCAGAATATAAGAGTGTATTACTATTAAGTGCCCCTAGTTCAATTTATTCTTGGTTGAATTGGTATCTAAGAGAGAAAGTATAAAGAACTATATTAATGTAAGGTTAAATAGAGTATATCTAGTTTATGATGAAGCTATCAAGATAATTGGTATGGGAGATGTTTCCATCTAGAAAAGGAATGGAAGCTTACTGGATTTTCAATGAGTGCTATAAATCCTAGGGTTAAATAAGAACTTATTTTTTATTGGATGATTAGATGTTGTGGGTTTCTATACGATGTTCGTGAATGGTTCATGTATAATTTCATTCAGTTCCATGGTTATAGTGAAGGGATTAAATTATATGAATTTGTACCAAATGGGAGTATTGATAGGTTCAATTCATGCTGAACATGTAACTTTTACAAAGTTATTGCATGATCATCGAGGTAACCTTAATGAGAAAGTGATAAAAGTCATGAATGTTAAAGGGATGTTAAAGTCTAGAATAATAGAGTATGAAAAATGTGAGGAATACATCATAGAGAAATAGAAAAAGGTTCCCTTCCAAATAAAAGTAAATAAATCAAAGAATTAGAAGTTAGAGTCAATGCATATGGATGTATCGGGCCAGCACCAGTTCGTTCTCACATAGTATCACTCTACTACATGACTTTCATCAATGATGAAACATGAAAACAATGGGTGTTTTTTATTAAGAAAAAGTCTGATGTATTTATAATCTTGATCTAATAAAGATAAAAGGTTGAAAAGGAGACTAAATTAAAATTAAATCTCTTATAGTCAGAAAATGTTGGGAAGTAAGGAAGCAGGGAATTCTGAATATTTTGTTGGTGGAAAGGCATGTGTTTTTAGAAGACTATACCAAGAACTTTTGAACATAATAGAGTTTCAAAAAGGATAAATCAGACACTAGTTGAAAGGGAAAGAATTATGAGAATTCAAATGGGATTACCTGAGGTTTTTTAGGAAAAATATGTGAGTTTTGTGGAATACTTAATCAACTGAAGTACTTCATCTTTATTGAGAAAAGATCTTTTGAAATTATTTTGGTCTGGAAGGAAGGTATACTTCACATATCTCGATGTCTTCAGTGCACTCACCTAAATACATGTTGATACCAAGTATTGGGACAATATTTATGATAAGTACCAATCATGATACATTATAGGGTATAAAAATTAAGAGTTTTAATTTCAAGATATTAAACTTTGGAAAGTGGTTAGAAGTAAAAATGTGGTCGTCAATGAATGTATTCTATGGAAGGATCAGAATTTATTAAAGAATGATGATGAGAGAAAAGTTTTATAAGAGGTTGAAGTTAAACTAAATTTACATTTTTAAATTATGGATGTTTTAGAGAATTTAATAATGATAATACTGAAAACACCAGACAATATGGTGGATGTTCTGGAGGATATTCAAATTTAGATGGTGCTTCTAAGGCTTTAAGTAATAAATAGCTCAAGGAATATAGAATATTGAAAAAAATATCAAGAAAAAATAACTCTAGAAGTTTCAGTATTTGAAGGAGCTGAATTTTATAGGGAGTTATAGTTATCTACCAGAGTGGGGATCCAAGTGAAAATGTATAGGATTTATTTTCACTACTTTCTTCTGATAGTTGAAAGAGATACCAGGATCCCAAAAAAGGCAATAAGTTTAAAATACTTAAATCGGGGGGAGTTATACATGAGGGATAAAATAGATTCCATCCATGTGTTTGGGTCATGAGAGATGATGGGGATACCTACTAGGAATAAAGTCCTAAAAAATAGGTGTATTAGCTAAAAGAATAAGTGAATTTTTAGATAAGGTATAAGTTAAGGCTATTCATAAATGGGTTTCAATAAACAAAAGGTGAGGATTTATCATAGATATTTTCATAGGTAGTTAAACATATTACTATTTTAATGGTTTTGAGTATGTTATCTTTGGAGAATTTTCATCTTGAGTAGTTGGATGTGAAGAAATCATTCCTTCATGGGGACTTATATGAGGAAATATACATAGAGAAATCAGCTGGTTTTGAGGAGCAGTAGAACCAGGATCTTGTGTACAAGCTCAATAGAGCTTAATAAAGTAGGATCCAAGTAATTGGAAATAGATATTCAATGACTTAATAAAGGAGAGTAAGTTATTCTATAGAAATTTTGGCCATTGTTGTTACTAGAAGGTGTTTAATGATGGTAGTTTTATTATCTTATTTATCTAAATTGATGATATGTTGATTGTGGCTTTGATGAACTAAATACTCAATGAGATGAAGGCTTAATTGTCTAAAATCATCAAAATGAAGGATTTTGATCTGGAAAAATGGATTTTTGGGAGCTGATTATAAGTTACCCCTTGATCACTTAGGATGGGAGCAGTGTAGGAGGAATAAAGTCATGTAGAATTCATTATGAGATATCATTGGAACATGTTTAGTGAACCAACTAAAGGAGTTGATGTGGTGAAAGTATTTGACTGAATATATGGTTTATCCATGGAGATTGGGAAAGGTGAACTTCATCCAAAAATGATAGGGTGGTGGTAACTATCAAAATCACTAGATAGATCCAACTAAAAATTTTAGGTTGGGTCACCTATCATCAATGTACTATGAAAACTATTGTAATCCACTTCTTATTTTCTGGAATAAAAGTTTTTTAGTGTTATCCCCATGGATTGGGACACAAGTATGAACCACATAAAACTTTTTTTTATTATTCTTACTTGATTTATTTTTATCATTTTATTTTGATAGTTCTTGTATGAGTGTGTATAGAGTATGAGAATTATGGTGTGGTGATTTGGGTGCATTGTTTTCTAAGTTTTAAATTTCATAGCATGGGTTCATTGCTGGTACTTTTTCCCTCCGGCAATAAGTTCTAGTGAATATGATCAACTGGGTTTAACGGATGGTTGTCATGATACCAATAGATTTTAAATTGTTAGTTCTAGATTGGTGAGGTTTGATTCTTAGTTTAATGACCTTACAATTCTCATTGGCTTGAGAGTATAACGAGTCATTCCTAAACCTTAAGCAACATCCCCAAGACACCAATGGCTAGAAATAAATGATGAAGGGTTTCAAATATAAGTGGGGGATGATTTACCTTTTAAGAAGTAAACCAATAAACCAACCAACCATAACCAAACATTCACTATGTGATGCATGAATGAATGAAAGGAAACTCAACAACTTTATCTATCTCAAAACCATAGAAAAGTAAGCAACAACGGAAGAATAACCAAGTATTAAAGTACACAGTGGATAAACTACCCAAGATTATCAAAAGACCTCAAGACTCTATGCTCCACAAGCTCCAAGCTCCACAATCTTAGAACAGCCCAAGCATCATGAGGTAGTGATAAACACATGTGAAACATTACCTTTTCCCTTGTCTTGGAAGATAGCATCTGCAAAATCACCAAAGTGATAAAGTAGTGGTGAGTATAAAACTTAGTAGGTTTTCCCCCAATGACTTCCCTAATCACGCCACTAGGATATAAGAGTTAGAAAAAATTATATAAAACAGTTTATATAAAACAATTTCTCAAAAAAAAGTTTATAACTAAATATAAACAAGTTTCTAAAACCATTCATTGCCAAAAGCATACAAGTGCAATTGAAGACAATTTTCCCAGCAAGATATTTTTCCAAAAAAATAACTAAACGAGCTTTAAAATAATTTCACAATATCCCTTTCTTGGAATACCCAAACATTACACAACCCATGCATTCTACGTTATGACAGTTCCATACTCATGAGTGGTTTCTCGTCGATCTACCAAGTCATCATAAGGTAATTGTTTCCCATGTTCCATTAACCCTTTAGCACTGAGCACAAGGTCATATATCAACAAAGCCCTGTATATGAAATTCCCATGTGCCATTAACCCTTTGGCATTGAGAAAAGGTCATATTTCAACCAATCCCCATATATATAACATGAACACACACCAAATATTCCCAATCAACATGCCAAAACAACAGTTTCAATAAAAACACATTTTTATTGAAAACCATTTTCATCAAAACCATTTCAATTCTAAAAAATTTCAATAAAACGCCATTTTTATTGAAAAACTTTTCTATAGAAAACCCTATTTTTCATAAACCATTTAGAAATTCTAGAAAATCCATAATTTAAAATCAATATTTTAAATTCATGAAACTAAACCCCCTTTGCAAAACTATTCACCAAGATCATGCAATTTCACAAAAACCATAAACCATCACTAAAGAAGATTTTTGTCATCATTTTAATAATCAATTTATTTTAAATAAACAAATTTGAATCTATGCCAATCAATTTTAGCAAGAGGATTCGAGAGATAATCCTCCTACCTTAAAGGTTTTGATGAAACTCAATAGTAGACGAAGAATGCACAAGAAGGTGGGTCGATTCTCCAAGAACGACCTTAGTTCTCTTATACTAGAAAGATCATGACTCAAAATTGAATTATTTGGAATCCAAAAACATAAATCTACCCACTATAGGTTCATATCTGAGAAATAATGGATATCATAGAAGTAGATCTAAGAAGGTCTAAGAAAACATGACAAATCAGGAAAGAATGGTGACATACCTCAAGAATCAGATCAAGATTCCAAGAGAGAAGCTTAGATATATTTTTTTATCATGAAAAACACCATATTTAGCCTTACTTAACGTTAAAAACCTTATATCTACCCACAATAGGTGTATATCAAAGAAAATGAAAAGGAGAGAAAGAGGAGTTTGCAGAAAATGGAAAATAACCAAGAAGATCGGCACTTACCCCAAGAATCGGGCTTAAAATCACCAAGGGAAGGCTCTAGGTTGGATAAAAATTGTGTGGGAAGGGTTCTACATCCTTTTAGGGAAATTAATCTCTAAATAGTGGCGTTTTGAATCCAAAATTAAATATACAGAGCAAAAACGAGTAAGCTTCTAGAAAATAGGATCTAGATTTGACCTCTATACAAGGTTTGACCACATGGTTTGGGCCAACTGTGTATGGATCATGAGACCTTCCTTTTGGTCCCAACACTCCTTATAAAACCTTAAAACTCTTCCATCCTTCACCTTTACCCTTTTTATGGAAATTCATTTTTTATGGAAACATCCCACTTTATGGAAACACCCCACTTTATGGAAACTACCCACTTTATAGAAACATCCCACTTTATAGAAACAACCCACTTTATAGAAACAACCAACAATATAGAAACACCCAACTTTATAGAAACTATTTATATTATAGAAACTCTCTATTTTATGGAAACTCTCTATTTTATGGAAACTCTCTATTTTATGGAAAATCAATCAAAAACACACCATTTTAAAAAAACATGAGGAAAGGGGTTATATACCCAAAACTGGGGGTACTATATTCTCCCCACCATTGGTCTTTTCATCCTCAGAAAGTAGAAAACCTTTTCTGGCCAAAAAGAGTTCCGGCCACTTCTCTTTTATTTCCTTATCATGTTCCCAAGTCTCTTCCTGAATCTGTCCATGTTGCCATAAAACCTGCACTAGGATGATTCTTTTCCCACATAAGTCTTTCTCTTGTCTATCCCTGATCTGCATTGGGATATGTACCAATGATGCATCTAATTCTAGCTCAATTTAATCCCATTTGATCACATGGTTGGGATCAGTGTGATACTTTTTCAACTGGGATACATGGAATACATTATACACTAAACTAAATTGTGGTGGTAATGCCAACCAATGTGCCACCTCTCCAACCCATTCCACTATCTTAAAAAGGACAATTTATATAAGAGATAACTTTACATGCTTTCTGAAGTGACGATATACAAGCCTTGAAGAGATCATAAATAATACATGATCACCCATAGTGAATGACAACAGTCTTCGATGGTGATCTGCATAAGATTTTTGACTCTGAGCCATCTCCATCCTCTTTCTAATCAACTAGATCTTCTCTATAGTTTCTTGGACAAGGCTTGGCCCGAATAGTGATGTTTCACCCGTTTCCACCCATCATAGTGGAGAACAATAAGTACGCCCATACAATTCTTCAAATGGAGTCATGTGTATCGAGTCTTAATACACTGGTAGAAATATCACCTATACCCACAGTTTAAAACCATGGGTATAGCCCTTGAAATCATGGGTACAAGATATACCCACGGTTTCAGAAACCTTCCACTGTAGTGCTGTCAAAATAGGTCTATACCCACAGTTCTCTGAAAATCGTGGGTATAGACCAAGGAAAATTGATATTACCCACGGTTTGTTAAATCGTGGGTATAGATGTATACCCACGGTTTGAAAACTGTGGGTATACTGATTTACAGTGCCCCATATTTACCCACGGTTTACCAAACCGTGGGTATAGACAGGTTCCCTAGGCCGAGCAGCTGCACCTCCCTACCATTCTACACCTGTATTAGCACATATACATGGCATGTCAAACTGGATGTTCGATAATCCAACCTAATCCCCAACATCTATAAAGCTAAACTAGAAGTGTCAATCCACTCTATGGATGGTTAAATACATGATCCTATCTATATAAAAATATCATCATTACCTCATACATATGAAAATGAAAGCACAATACCGGAACAAGATGATTTACAAAGTTTAGTGAAAATCCTACTTTCCATGTTGGTTATACGAGACAACATGGATACTCTAATAATATCAATACTAATTGGTTATACACCATGACTATGAAAATCCATCAAATGGTTATACACCCTATCCTTTATTCAAAAATTGGTTATACACCGCAATTTAAACTCCTTCAGTGATTGGTTATATACCACATGTAAAAGCCTCCTAAAACTATTTATATACCCCATCCACAAGATCCTTTTTAGAGTTGATCAAGTGTAGAAAAATAGACTTCTTTAAATGGTATTCCTAAATAATAATGTTGGATCACTATATATTATGTCTAAATACTTGGAGATCTTTAACATCTTTTGAGAAAGGTATACTTGTCTTGAAACTTCCTCTGGATCTGGGATGATTTGGATCTACTCAATTTTCAACATTATGGAACTTCATCCAAAATGTCATCCTTCTAGTTATTCTTCTTAAAAAACTCTATGCTTCCATTTCTTCATACCTCCTTTTACCCAAATTCACTTTTGATGAAATTAGATCATAAAATCCCCTTCTTCAATTCTTTTTCTTAGTAACTTTCAATATCTCATTCTCAATATTCCCTCTTTTTCATATACTTAACTCGTGTGATTTTCCCCCTTTATATATGAATTTTTCCTCTTATAGATGTGGGAATGTATGGGCTTCAATTTAAAATTATGACTACCTCAATAATTGACTACTTTACTATCTTCTAAAGATATTGGTATTTGACTTTGTTAATGCTCCCACAAAATTCAGCATCAGCTATATTTAACTCATCCTGAAATATCATCTTGAATCATGAACATTCATTCCTTTAATATTTATAGTTGAATGTTTAGCTCAACATCATAATAGTGATTAGTTTTATAATAATTTAATTCCCTCTTGTAATCTTCCAAAAAGATTTCTTTTGATGTAATAAATATGATCATTATGGTTCTTCCATTTCCTCAAATCAAACTTAAATACAGGAATTCTTAATAGCATTCTATGACAACCACTAATCACTTTATCAGAAACTATCCAAAAATGGAATCCCCAAGAGTCCCTTAGACTCACATCAGTAGTATAATGGTACCTGATAGTAACCTATATCAAAAGGAGTCATTCTTTCCAAAAGACTCCAATATATGTGGTCCCAAAACTCAAGAGTTATACCTCAATATCTCTAATCTTGAGCAAATGGTCCCAATACACAAATTAAAACAACTATCTACTCATAGAAACTACTTGATATCTCCTACAATGATCCATCCAATTGAACATTAAACAACACTAGTTGGCATCCACAATCCATTTCTAAATAATGAGCTCACACCCTCACACAGGCTTTGCAGCTCACAAACCAACCCCATGAAGAATCTAAAACCAAACCATATAGAAATTATCCTACTAAACATTCAAAAATAGAAACCCCATTTAAATGGGCTCTAAAAGAAATAGGATCCAACCAATATGATCTATGTGTAAAAATTCTCAGAATGTGGTGCTCACAAGTCCATTTTTGAAACTAGGGTGAAAAATAGGCAATAGAGATTTAGGGAGAAATTGTACACAATGTGTACAATGGGGTTAATGAATTGTAACCTGAATGACCCTCATAGACCATGTTATTTGGTCCACTTGGTTTAAACTTTTCCAAATTACATGGCATGTTCCTCCTGGAATACAGTGTGAACCCCTCCATGGACACCATCCCATATACCCAGCTCCACTAAAGTGTAAGATGCCCGAGTAAATTGTGTGTACTCCTCATACATAGTGGGTAAACCCACTGAGGGTCCCATATAAATTGTGTGTACTCCTCCCTGCCCAGCCCCTCTCCCTCTATCCCCACTGCCCAGCTCTTCCCCCTCCCCCTCCCACTCCCCCTCCACCTCCCCCTCCCTCCCCACTGCCCAGCCCCTCCCCCACCCCCTCCCTCCCCCCTGCCCAGCCCCTCCTCCTCCCCCCTGCCCAGCCCCTCCCCCTCCCTCCCCACTGCCCAGCTCCTCCCCTAGCCCCTCCCTCTCCACCCTTCCCAATCCCTCCCCCTCCCTCCCCACTACCCAGCCCCTCCCCCTCCCCACCTGCAAATCCCCTCCCCCTCCCTCCCCACTGCTCAGCCCCTCCCCCTCCCCCTTCCCATCCCTTCCCCCTCCCTCCCCACTACCTAGATCCTCTCCCTGCCCAGCCCCTCCCCCTCCCCCCTGCCCAGCCCCTCCCCCTCCCTCCCCACTACCCAGCCCCTCCCCCTCCCCACCTACCCATCCCCTCCCACTCCCTCCCCACCTACCCAGCCCCTCCCCCTACCTCCCCACAACCCAACTCCTCCCCCTCCCCCTCCCCCTGCACCTCCCCCCCTGCCCAGCCCCTGCCCCCTTCTCAGTCAAGTAGAATGGAATATTTAGAGAAACTTTTGGATAAAAAACACATGAAATAAAATACACAAGCATGTATTGAAATGTCATTAAATAATTGATTTATATAAAAATTATCCACCATAAATAGAAAATGTTATCAATATTCAAGACTTTCTCGTGTTAAAAGATTAAAAAATAAAAAAAATCATAAGGGTGAATACCTCCTAAAAGTAAACCATGATCCATGGTTTCTAAATAACATCCTGAGCCTTTTCAAATGCGATGACAGTTCAATGTATCCAAAACATACACAAAATCTACAGGTGAATATTAAAATTAAAAAGTTGTAGTAAAACCTGAATCAGGATTCCACTAAACAGGCTTTTTCTTTTGGGTTTAGAGTCTTCCTAAAACATAAAAACCACATTAAAAATTTAGATAAAGGAAAGATGAAAACCAAAAACAGCATATGCAGCATCTAAATCAATTAGTCAACTCTGAATATTCATATAACTGTCAGATCACATACCAATTAGTCAAGTACAATGACATATTTAGAGAACATTTTGGATAAAAACACATGAAATAAAATACACAAACATATATCGCAATGTCATTAAACAATTGATATGAATACAAAGTATCCACCATAAATAGAAAATGTTATCAATATTCAAGGCTTGTTCGCGTTATCAAGATTAAAAAATCAGCTCCTCATCTCACCCCTGCCCAGAAAATTCCCCTCCCCCTCCCCCACCCCCTCCCCTCTACCCAGCCCCTCCCTCATGCCCAGCTCCCCCCCTGCCCAGCTCCTCCCTCATGCCCAGCTCCCCCCTGCCCAGCCCCTCCACCTCCCCCTCCCTCATGCTCAGCTCCCCCCTGCCTAGCCCCTCCCCCTCCTCCCTCATGCCCAGCTTCCCCTCATGCCCATCCCCTCCACCTCCCCATCCCTCATGCCCATCTCCTCCTACCAAGCCCCTCACCCTCCCCCTCCCTCATGCCCAGCCCCTCCCCCTCCTCCCTCATGCCCAGCTCCCCCCTGCCCAGCCCCTCCCCCTCCACCTCCCTCATGCCCAGATCTCCCCTACCCATCCCCTCCTCCTCCCCATCCCCCAGGCCCAGCCCCTCCTCCTCCCCCATATTTACTGTATACCAATCAAAGGTGATATTCATTGACATCACAATACAAATAGTTTTTTTTAGGAAAACAAAATACACAGGGAAAGTGTTTTAGTTTTTAGTGTCATGACTGAACTACGTAACAATATAATCATAAATCAATGACCGAAAGGGGAAAGGTGAAATGAGTGAAATTTAATTGCCTTTCCTTGTAAAGAAATCATAGTCTTGATCACATTAACACCACAATTTTGTGCCAAGGTTTGAGGTATTGCCTCAAAAGCAACTACAGCAGCTTCGTAAGGCCACTGTTTAGAAAGAAACCAAACACAAAAAATATGAATCACTCCATGAACTACAAATCAGTGCCTTTATGTTTAAAGAAAAATATCAAAAGCAACTAAACCTTCTCAACATCTTCAATAGATGATCTCTTCTACTTCAAAATGGAGGACACGGTCATACTAACCTGATGAACATCCTCTACATGCCGAGTATATGAAAGAGATATTAAGTCAATGTATCCCCCTCCCCTCCTAGCCCTCCACTACACCCCCCAACCTTCCCCTCCCAGCCCCCCCCCCCCCCTCCCAGCCCTCCACTACAGCCCCCCCATTCCAGGCCTCCCCTCTACTACTAAGGCCAAGATTAGATGGTGAGATAATAATAAACACACCAAACCATAAAAATATATATGGCATGTGAACATTACCTAAATAATTGTCAAATAATACCCCTAATGAAAACATAATCCAAAATGAATTTCATTGCATAAAGAAATTCACATACAAGCAATCCACCAATACAAAAAAAATTAAACTCCAACACAAGTCTCTATACTAAGTCAAAATGGAGGGGATTAATATCTCCCCCATCGCCATCATCATCATACCCATGTCCAGTATCATCATCATCATTAGAAACATTGGCAGCAACATCATCAGCAACATCATCACCAACCACACCATCAGCATCATCATCAGCAATCTCATCACCAACAACAGCATCAGCAACATCCTCGCCAGCTCTATCGCCACCACCGTCATCGCCACTAGCACCCTCATGGGAATCACCCAAGGCATTATTTAAAGAGTAAATTGATTCCATACATGAATGTAAAGCGGAAGCAACCTCTTATGGTAGTGAATGACTCAAAACTAACATAGATTTCATGAAATGTTCATTCATTAGCTTACTTTTTTCACGCTCCACTAATACTATTTTCTTTGTCACAGCTAATTCAGCACATGCAATTTCCAACTCAGAGTCCTTATAGACTTTAGAGGAGTTCGATGATGACCAATACCGAGAGGGGATAATGTTTTTGCCTGGTCTACAACGGATTCTTCTTGGATGCTCCACACCTAACACCTGACTCAAATGATCATTTGGCCCTAAGTTGTCAGCTTCCTTCTCATACATGGCCTCCAAGGAAGACTGTTGAAATTATAAACATATTAAATTATTAATTTTGTATAAATGGTTGAAATATAAATAAACAAACTTAAAATTTTATCTTATGTTTGTGAATTAACTGTAGTTCCATCTTTTTTTTCTACTGAAGCAGAATAATTTGGCACGAAGTACAGGACCTTTAATTCCCAATACAGCTTGATGCATATGAGAAATACACAAATTTTTATTACAACCATATATGATAAATGAAAAAAATTGGAATGAAGTGAGTTTCAATAAAGACCTACAAACATTGAGGTAAATGACAGTCATAACTGATTGGTGGTTTTCTGAAATGGTTTTCTGAAGTGGGTTTCAAGGAAATATACTACTTGTTTGGGAAAAATAGACAAGCCTTATCCTAGTATAAGATGTGATTTCCAGGATACATGGACTAACCAAGTGAAGGCATGAATAAGTTATGATGAAATGTTATAAATAAGGACATTATTTTAATTTAGATGAACGTACCAGCCACTTCTCATGCTCGGGCATTGTAGTGCGCCCCAATGTGTGTAGATATGTCATTTCATCTTGTTTTTTTCTGACACTTTATAGGAAAAAAAACAAAAAAAGTAATAAAAATTTAATTTTATATAAAAACCATTAAATATGGTTAGTACCTTATATTTTTTAGTCCTCCAATGTGTGATCATTTTTTGATATTGAATTTTTGGACAGTCAGGGTTTGTGGGTACACCCTCTAACTCAGTACCCACTCTGATCCTCCAACCAATATGTAACTCATACTTGTATGACCTCTAATACTTTCCAAGATCACTCAACCTAGAAGCTTTGGCAGATTCACCGTTAGTAAAGTTAAATCAACTTTGAAAAAAACATTTTATGTCATATAAATACATTACTAATATAAATATAAATTTATAAAATTTCCGTACACATATCTACGCCCATGCCCTATCCTTGATGTCAACACTGATATGTCTCCATGATAACGGTTCCACCAGAATGATATCATGATATTTGGCTAAAGTAGCCATGAAACTTCTACACTCCTTAGCATTTTTACCTACCATTTGATTTTGAGAATTGTAATCCACCATAATCTGAGTTTCACGATTCCAGGAATCCCGCATTCGAGTGTTCCCACATCTCCTACTAGAAGATACCACTAAATAAGATAATAGGTGAAAAGAGAAGAGTTAAGTGACAATACAATAGTAAAAAAGTGAAATACTATAATTTGAAACATTTTTAATAAAAAAACTTGATGCAGTCTCCTGAATAGGATGTGAGGCATCTGTGGACTGTGTTGGATCAGCATCCTCTGAAGGAAGTATATATTCCATAGTATGCTTCGACTGATCTTCATGAAAAATAGTGGATACTGAAGGAATGGACTCAATATGTGTAGGATGGATGGTAGGAAAAGAAGGTGGCATAGACATGTCATAATATGCGTAGGAGGTCTGGGGATACATAAATGGATATGGAAATTGTGCAGGTGAGAACATTGGTCGATTCGGCGTGGACATGGAATGGAAAAAAGGGGGTAAATGGGATGATGAAGGTGGCATGTATGGGAACATCCCAGGGGTCTCAAGCGGAGGGAGGACATGTGTGGTAGATGGTATGTCCACTGATGGGTCAGTGTGGGGAGTGGTAAGATGGGAGCTTCGCCTAGGTCTAGGAGGATCCCTGCTCGGTCCCATACTGGGAAGAGGAAACTCTGGATTTATATATCCCTAAAAAATTTGATCAAAAATATGAACTTGATATTATATATAATGCAAGAGATAAATATTAGAATTATTATACTCACTGAAGACAACTCACGCTCGCGTCTAACAGGGTCAACTTCAAATAATCTCTTCTCAATTTTAGCAACAATTTTCACAAATCATACATACAACTTAAAATCCAAAGAAGACAAAAAAATGTCATAACATCTTTCAGTAATGATAATTTACAACCAAGTTATAAAATTTTTAAAACCACATTTTAAACCCAGTTTTCTGAATTGAAATAAATATAATTAAATGAAACGAAACCAAACAATACTAAAACAGACATATCATTCCAAACTAAAACTAAATTAAAGTAATTACATTAGTACCAACCTAAGAAACTCACGTCAAGGTAAACTGAATGAACTCTAAATATATATTGTTTCTTTTATATATTACCCTCCACTACCTCAGGTTTAACATCATCTCTTACAATGGGACAATTTATGTCCTCAAATACAATATTTTTTCTAACACCGATGGGGGCATCAATGGTGAAAATTCCATCCCCATCATCATGAAAAATATGTCTTGGGATTACATCATTAATGACACTGTAATCAGGTTTCAGATGATATTTCACATAAAAAACTTGTTTTCCATTAATGCCAAAATGTATGGTTCATCAGTATGTAGGAATCGACTCATGTCAATAACTCTAAATCCACAATCATTAATAAATTTACTATGCCACGCCATTGAATCAAACCATTTACATTTCATCATAGTGACTCGACCTTGAGAGTAGTAATCCAATAACAATATTTTCTCAACCAGTCCATAATAATACACATCTTCATATCGAGGTTGACTATCTAATGCACTGGCATAACAATCTGTTCTAGAAGTTAACATAACTCCATCATGTTGTGTTCTCATTTTCACTGCTCTATCAGTTGTAACAAATTTATATCCATTGATTATTAAATATTTACAGTCACGAACCAAATAATTGGGACCAAAAGTCAATGCTCTTAATTCTTGAGAAATGAAGTTAGTAGGTAAACTCAATAATTGGAATACATATGAGTAATATAATTAAATATATATATCTATATTTTAAGGTATTTAATGTAATAGTCATACCTTTGATTTCAACCAAGCTGGGAACTCTTGGCTATGCATAGCCTCTCTCCTTCTCAATGGTAAAGACCAATGAACTCTACTTATAATTTGTTTATGTTCTCTACATAAAATGAAAATAAAAGTATAAGGTATATGTGATATGATATTGTATGAGATAACATATATATATTCAAATTAATTACTTTATATAGGCATCAAACAAACCACAATTAAATAAGACTATACGATGTGCCATATTCCGCTCTTCAAAGCTCAATGTAACCAATGTATATGACCCGACAATTCCACCTATTTAGGGAAGAGATGGAAACAAGGGATGAATTTCCTCATACTTCTCATCTTCATTTCTCATTGGTCGATTATATCTTGTGCTCACATCAGACAAATACATTGAACAAAAATCCATACATTCTTGGTCCAGATAACTCCTCACAATGGAACCTTCAGGATAATTCTTATTTCGGACATATGATTTCATTGTGAACATATTTCTTTTAGTGGGATACATCCACTGAAAAGAAACTGGTCCCCCAAAAAGTGTCTTAATTGGAATATGAACTGTTAAATGCAGCATGAAAGTGAAAAAGGATAGAGGAAAAAAAATTCCCACTCACACAGAATTAACGGTGCCTCTTACTGCATTTTTATCAACAATGATTTGGATAACCTTTTAGCAAAAAGGTCTCTAAAAAAATGACGCAACCGAATCGCTGCCACCCTTACATTATTGAATAGAAAATGTCGAATTGGTATTAGAATCAATTCATGAAGAAGGATGTGATAATCATGAGTTTTTAGGGATTTCAATTTCAAATGTCTTCTGTTGACTCGTTTAGATATGTTGATGGAATATCCATCTAGAACCTTGATATTCTCAAATATTTCCAAAAATTGATCTTTCTCTACCGATGTCATCACATAAGAATCATAGGTAACTTTCCATTTGTTTTCACCGATACAAATAGGATGTAGTTCTAGTCGAATACCCCCAATCCAATAAATCCCGAAGAGATCGGAAGTCATCTTTGGTCTTCCCCTTAATATTCAAAAGAATTGCAAGCAACATTTCACATATATTTTTCTCAATATTCATTACGTCTAAACAATGACGTAACAAATTAGTAGACCAATATGGCAACAAAAAAATACTTTCTTTTTACAATTATAAGTGACTTCAGTATCAGCATTCTTCCTCTTTCGAGATTTCAACTAACCTTTACCTAATGAAAAGCTAAAATATTTCAATTCATTAATCACATCACTTCCTGAAATACGTTGATGTGGTTCTTCAGTGTCAACATTATTATCAAAACTCTGATGATTCTTCCTATATTGATGATCCATTGGAAAGAATTGGCGATTCCCCATGAAACTGAAACTATGACGATATTTAAGCCTTCTCGATCGCGTATTGTTCATACAAATGGGACATGATAGTTTTCCCTTCATGCTCCACCCAGACATCATTGCATAGGCATGGAAATCATTTATGGTCTATAGAAGGGCAGCAAGCATCTGAAACGTATTCTTTGAAGAAGCATCAAATGTCTATACCCCTAAATCCCAAAGTTGTTTTAACTCACTTATTAAAGGCTGTAAGTAGACATCTATATCATTAATAGGATCCGAAGGTCCAGATATCAGTATACTCAGGAAATTGAAATGTTTTTTCATACACATCCACGGAGGAAGATTATAAACATGAATAAAAACTGGCCACGTGCTATGATCAATAAGCATCTGACCAAACGGATTAAAACCATCACATGATAGGCCCAATCTGACATTACGCACCTCAGCTGCAAAATCAGGATGTTGTGCATCAAATGTCTGCCATGCTAATCCATCTGTAGGATGGACCATCTCATCATTACCTTTAATTCTCTCAACATCATGCCATCACATATTGACTGAGATTTCTGGAGACATGAATAGATTTTGAATTCTGGGATTCAATGGAAAGTGTCACATGACTTTCTGTGGCACAGGAGATGGTGTTCCATCTGCATCTATCTTCCATCGAGATGTACCACATTCTTTACAGTCATTACGGCCAGCTATTTCCTCCAAAAAATAAACTGAAATCTTTCGTAAAAACATGGACTTTATTAGTAGCAAATCCAAGCTGCTTAATTAACTTCCATTCCATGTAATGATTTGAGGGAATATCTGCACTATCAGGAAGCAAGTCCTTCAAAAATGTAGGAATATAATAAATGGTGGTATTAGAAATCCCATACATGGTTTTCCCATGATATAACCGCATTAAAAATTCCAACATGGTAATTTTAGTACATTCATGATATACTGGAGTTCTTGAATCATCCAATAAATTTTTCACTCTCTCAACATCATCATCTTCAATATTTTCTTCATGTGTACTGATATCATTGTCTTCTTGCACCGGCATGCTATCTCTCTCAGAATGATGCACATATGGAAAACAATCAAATATCAAATTCTCCATGTCACTTTGTTTATTTCGTTTATGAATAGTCGAAGATTGAATCATATCTTCATGGTGAAACCAAACATTATAGTTTTCTTGAAATAAAAATTTCATTAAATGGTAACTAACTTCTTCTCATCTTAACCATGGTCTTCCAATAAAATTATAGCAAAGACACTATATTCAACCTTTATCTGACGCATTGTTAAATGCAAAATCTAAAAAATTCTCTAAAATATTTTGAAACTATGTTGAAATCTGATAGGTATGATACATCCAGCTTCTATCCATTCTATAATAAGAAAAAAATTATCATTCAATCAACAATGTAAATCATATTTAAAAAATTCATTACAATCAATTTTATTATTAAATTAATCAAAGCATATTAGTATCTAGAAAAACATATTTAATGACAAGAGGAGTCCATAATTGAATAAGTAGGAAAAAAGGAAAAAAGTTCTACCTTGAGATGTAAACTAAAGAAAAAAGTTAAAAAAGACACTCCCAAGTGGTCATTGATGGGGAATAAAAAAGATAATTTCAATGTAAAATACTCCTTTATAGATATAGAGGAATTATACACATGGGAAGAAAATTTTATTTTAATAATATGAATTTATAATTTTATAGATTATTTGGTAGGGGTTATTTGATGGGGAATAAAACATTCAATTAAAATAGAGTAGTTATAACTTTAATTTTTTGGAATTAATATTGAAAAACTATTTCAAGGTATCCTACAAATTTTTTACAACATGATGCTTAAAAGATATACTTTTTATGGATTATATTAGAACATTGGAATATTTGTTCATATGTAAAAGATATGTTTTTTAAAATAAACATCATGATATACTTGGGAGTATTGGGAATCAATGTTTGGGGGTTTCAACCCCTTTAAAAGAATAAAAGTTAGAAACATATTGTAAATTCTATATAGAAATCATAGAACAAGTTTGATATTCTTGAATAAGTCTATGGAAGGTGTAACTATCCTATTAATGATGAAAATGAATGCCTCATCATTATACAATCTTGAAAAAATTTGAGTTTTAATACTCAAAATCCTCAAAATAAGAATAGAAAAGTGAAGGAGAAAGATTTAGTTGTTGAAGTTTCACCCAAAGTATCCAAAGGGGAAAGTCCATGGATCTTGGATAGTGGATGTTCTGATCACATGATAAAAGATTTAAAAAACATTTAAATCTATTGAAAAATTAAATGGATGCTTAGTTACCTTCATAAATTATGGGTCACTAAAGGTTAAAGGAGTTGGTTTAATTGTTATTGGGAAAGGGAAGCTTAAATCAAAAAACACTCTTTATGTTGATGGATTAAAACATAATATATTAAGTGTTTCTCAACTTCATGATAAATGAGATATATTTTTTTAGGAATTATGGGTTATTGGTTGAGAACATTGAGGGTGGAATAGTGTTTAAAAGAGGATAAGAGTGCTAGAGGAAATTTATTCCAAGTGGGTGATGTTGAAAATTCATGGTATCTAAGCATGAATGAATAGAATGAAATATAGTATCAGAGGATTGGAGAATATAAATGTTCTATTTTTTAAAAAGGATATGGACTCTATTTTTATTTTTATAGGAGATGATAAATGGAGAATATATAGAGAGTGATCCTTATTAGGGAGACTTAGGGAGTTGACAGTTGAAACTTAGAGAAAAGTTCATGTGTTGTTCCCTATGTTTTTGACAAATAAAAAGGAGGAAATTTAAGAGCCCCTGATGATCAGAAAACTTAACATATCATAGAGTCTAAGATCCCTCATTAAGTTAATTGATTAAGGGAGTAGTGATTATATCTTAATTAATACATTTCTAGTATAGTGTTGATCTTTTCTCTGAGGGTTAGATAATTAGGAAAACCATTATTCATTACAATAGTTCAGTGTTTAAAAAACATTTTTAGTGTTTTATTACTATGAAATTATTAATGAATAAAATCCATTCAGGGATATTGAATGAAATTTTTATGTTTTATTTACTGTAATCGTACTCATTGATGGGTAATAAGTTAATTTGAGATAAGTTTAAGAAAATTTAATAAATAAAATCCATCAAATTCCATGTCTACATCATGGTTGTAACAACCCCTACTTTTTTATATGGGAATTTACCATTGAATAAATTATATGTGTGATATTTCATAAAAAAAACAAAAGATTATTATAAATTCAGAACTTTACATGTCCATAATATGATCATTGGCCATTATAGACATTAGAGATGTAATTGTTAGAATATGATAATTATAATTGGTGCATATTAAGGGTAATGATGAGAGATAATTTATATATAGGGATAAATGATGGCCTCAACTAGTAAGAAATAACATTTTTGAAACACAGTAATCTGAGATTGGGAGTGAAGTTTCATAAATGGGGTTTTACCTTGACAAATTATAAGAAGAACATTAAGAAGTGAGACTTTATCATAATAATCAAGTGATGAGATGAAGGTGTTGAGAGTATACATGTTGGATAAGAAGATTTATCAATTTCAAGTGATGAGGAACAATATCATTCATCTTATACAAGGTAGATAATATAAGTGAAGCTCCAAAATATCATTAAATCCCAAATACAGTAGGTACAAAGTAGGAGAAATTTAAGGATAACAAATCATACATCATTATTTTCTTAAGTAGAACCTAAAAATACTAGAGAATCATTAAAGAATCAGAAGTGTTTTAATGCTATGAATGATTAATTATAAAATATTGAGAATAATAAGACTTGGGAGTTGGTACCCAATGTTAAAGAGAATAATTTCATCAGGATAGTGTGGGTGTTTTGAAACAAATTTAATGAAAAAGGATAATTAATGAGAAATAAATCAATATTAGTGTGTAAAGGCTATTCGCAAGTTTAAGGAGTTGAATTTGATGATACTCGAAGGAGAGGGAGCCAAGAGGGGGGAGCGGGGACATCTTAGGAGCTAGGGGAAGCGTGGAGAAGGCCGGGATGTTGAGGCGTAGGCGAAGGCCGGGAGGTCCAGGTCGGGAGTGGAGGCAAAGCTGGGAGGCGGAGCCGGGAGGCGGAGGCCAGGGAGGGGATGAGATGGCCAGGAGGTGGAGGTCGGATGGCCAGGAGGCGGAGGTCTGAGAGAGGAGGAGAGGGCTGGGAGGCAGAGTTTGGATGGTCGGGAGGTGGTGGTCGGGGAGGGGAGGACAGGACCAGGAGTTGGAGGTTGTGGAGGTAGGGTTGAAGTGGGGGGGAGATGTAAGAGTGAGGAGGAGCCCGATACTTAGGGGTTGAATACCCACGGTTTTAATAAAACCGTGGGTATAGACAATAAAAACTCATCTATCCCCATGGTTCTTTAAACCGTGGGAATATATGCGTGGGGATAAACCCCATTTCTAGTAGTGATAGTTGTTATTGTATGAGAACTCCACTAAGGGTATATGCTCCTCCCACGAGCCACCAAAATCCATTACACAAGCTTACAATATGTCTTATAATGTTTTTATCATCCACTCGGATTTTCTATCCATCTAAGGATGATACGCCATGCTCATAGTCAACTGAGTCCCAAGGTCTTGATGTAAGGATTTCCAGAAATGAGATCTGAACCTCGAATCTCTATCTTAGACTATTGACAATGGTACACCATACCTCTTTTTCGCCTCTCGGGTATAGATTTTTGAAATATCCTCCACCATATGATTTTCATGAATAGGGATGAAATGGTCCAACTTGGTTAGACGGTCCACTATCACCCAAATAACATCGTGTTTCTAGACTATTATTAGAAGACCTGTAACAAAATCCATTGCTATTTGATCTCATTTCCACACTGGGATGGGAAAATATTGTAATATACCAGCTGGTATCTGATGATCTACTTTAACCTTCTGACAAATTAAGCACCGTGAGACGAACTTGGACACCTTCCTTTTCATGTCGCTCCACCAAAACTATGCCTTCAATTCCTTATACATCTTGTGTGTACCTAGATGTATATATTATCTCGAATGGTGGTAAGTGTAACGACCCAAAGATTCATTAATGGAAGTCCCTATTGATCTAATTAAATGTCTCTTTATGTTTATATAAAATTTCAACTTCATTGGTTTTATGTTAAGAATTTTTACCGTTGCTGATATATCCGTTGAACAGTGATCACATGATTAGTATAAATATAGGACTTTAACAAATCCGATTTACTTAGACAATGGAAGTGATGGCCTCATCCAGTAGAATTTCCCCATATGAAGCCCATTTATCGGAGCTCGGAAAAGAGGTGGCATCCTTGGGCTTCTCTCTTGACCAAGCCCAAGCTGAGCTTCATCATGTCAAGCTCAAACGTGACCGTCTACGGGAAAAGTGGAAGTTGATTGAAATTATCACTCGAGCGATGTTATCTGAGCCACCCCAAAAGTCTGTCACCATCGCACATCTTACCCTTAGGTCTTATGCGGCTGTTTTAAGGGGTTATTTAACAAATAACTAGTACTATGTTCATGTACATTATTTTTTGTATATAATAATGAATATAATTTCTAGTCATTTTTGATACATGGTAAATAGTTTTTAAAGTACAAATGGTGTTTTTAGTTATTAGTTAATTAAGAAATATATTTTATTAAATTAAGGTATTTTTGAATTAAATAATATTTTAATAATATTATTATTATTAAATTAATTTTTATTAAATATAAATGATCTTATAATTTTATGAATGCAATTAAAATTTTTATTAAGGTTTGAAAGCAATTTCTGTCAAAACCCGTGAATTTTCGATAAATGTCGGTTTTTATTTTAAAAGTAAAAATTAACATATTTAGAAAATTATTTAGATAAAATAAATGTTATTTTTCTAATCAGGATGTCGAAATTATCCAACGGTGAATTTTTCATAATTTTCTGAGACAGTCAAATTTTTGGGTAAAAATTAAATACCGTTTAAATATATAATGTGTTTTATGACATCATAATGACCCAATAGTGATGTAATAAAATACTATAATCTTTATGTTCTTCAAATATATGTTTTAACATTAAAATAATGTGATTTTGGGTTTGTTTGACTTACTTTTCAAAGCATTAATGGACCCCTCAAGACTTATTCAACACTTTACCTTTTTAAATTAATTTTCATGGGAGTGTGACTCGCCTCCACATAAGCAACTTTATTATTTTAAGAAGTTTGGACTTTGGCCTTATAAAATATTGTTTTCATCTTCCCTTTTCCAAAAACCATGGGAAAAACCATGGGATGGTTTGTGGTTTGGATTAATTTAATACAAGGGGTACCAAACCTAAATAATAAAGAATTATCTCACCTTTCCTATATAAACCCACCCAAGATCCCACTTCCTCCTCACTCAAAACCTTTGTAGTTCGTCAAAACTCTGCCCTACTCTCTCTATAATCCTCCCAAGGTTCCACAAGCTCCCAAGAAGCATCTCACAAGCCTCTCTCTATCCTTTGGAAGCACACTTCCAAGTAAGGGTTTTTTCTTCCTTTCTCATTTTTGTCCAATTTTCTTTAAGTTGTTTTGCCATTTTAATTTCAATTATGAATGTTGGGGTATGGTTTCGCACCTCCCTCATACTTCTATATTTATTTTTGAATGATGGGAGACCCTTTCTCTCTCATTAAATTCCTCCCATGTACACTCGTTACTATGCTGAAACTCTGAAAGGAACTTCTCTCTCCTCTTTTACATTCAAGTAATACTTTTGTATCATGAAGATAAATTCAAATTCAATTGTTGGGACATGTATCTTTATGACCTAATTACTGTAAAATACATTTAAATATGATGAGGAACCTCTTTCTCTCTCATCAACCATTTTTATGAATTCTTATGTCACGTCGTTACGCTGTCGAAATCGCACTAATTTTCTAAGCCAATGTCATTGTGTAGTGAATACCATACCCATTTCTCCATCAAGGGTATTCACCTTTATGCACATTTACTTATTGATTGTAAAGTTTCATGTATGAATTCCACATTACTTTATCATGGAATAAATGATTATTTTTTATGAATCCATGTTTTATGATCCATGTGGCACACTTATGCATGAAATGAAATGTTTAAGAAGGGTGTGCCCTTATAGCGCTCCAATGCATTGGGTAAAGTATAGTATCACGATACGTCATGTGAAATGAGTATTGACTCATGATAATTAAAGTGCAATGAGGGTTTACTCGTGCTTTATGTGCAATGAGGATTTACTCATGCTCTATGTGCAATGAGCCTTGGCTCATGCTAATTCCATGTTAATTGTTGTTGCCACATTTCCATGTTATGATTATCATGCTTTATCATGCCTTTATGTTCATGTTTCTATTATTATCTATGGATATTCCTATTTCCTAACATGTATTGTACTCCTCATGTTATTCCATGTGTATTCCCTTACTGGGCTTTATAGCTCACCCTTTTCTTATGCATGTCCTCAGGTTACCCCATGCAATGCTAAGTACGAGGGAATGTAGTGGTCATGTAAAGGAAGTTTTCAATAAAGATGTTGTATTTCATGTTTTAAGTTTTTATGTAATGATAATAATCCTCAAAGACACTAAACCTCTCAATCTTCTTTGTTGTATCAAGTGAAGTTTTATGTAATAAATCATGTTTAAGTTGTAATAAAAAGCAGGGTTGTCATAGTTGGTATCATAGGATAGGTTTAGTTATTTTTGGGATTAGGAAACCCTAGTAAAGCCTTAGATACAAGACTAAGTATAATAAAAACATCCCTAAGTTTTGGTAAGTACTGAGTAAGTGGTTTACCAAACAAATACATCCCCGTCTGGATACGAGTAGGTAGAGGCAGCTCTGGCACAGATGTATCCTAGGGGTAAAACCCGAAAACACCGCTTTGAGCTAGACTCGAACGGGAACTGGTGCACGACAATGGGACTTGATGCACTCTTGGTTATGACACTCCCGGGGGATATGTTTTGATAAATTCACAAGCTTAGTATGAACCCTTATTAAGGGAATTAAAAAAATTCCCCTAAGAATATATGTTAGAAAGTAGATCATGAAAAGCCTAGATTGAAGCATATAGACTCATGAGTTAAGGAAATGAAAGTTTATTTATAAGTCATAAACTTTTGTCTTTGGATTACCCTTTATGTGTTACCCCTAACTTTCCTTTTATTCCAGCCTATGGCCGGTAATAGGAGGACTCGGGCTAACAACCTTTGTGAAGATCAGTGTGATGACTGTACTAATGAGATGCCAAATCCAATGGGAGCGAGAATCACGAACTTTGTCACGCATCTCTCTTAGCTAACTCAAGTTTTGAATAGAAACACGGGTCAAGAGGAATGTTCAACCCCCCCTAAGAAATAACAAGTCGCTATCAAGAGCTTCAGGAGATAAAGGCCTCCTACTTTTAGTGGATCATCTGATCCCACAATCGCTGAACAATGGATCAAATCCATTGAAAAGATCTTCTCCATCCTTCAATGTTCTGAACAAGAGAATGTTCTCCTGGCATCTTATCGTATGGAGGGTGAAGCTGATCAATGGTGGACGTTGATCAAAAATATGAAGCCTGAGGAGGAGATCGAGGCGTTAGAATGGAAGGATTTCTGAAATATGTTTTTCGATAAATATTTTCCGCGCACCCTCCGGCTTAAGATGGAAAGGTATTTCTTTTCCCTCAAGAAAAAAGATGAAGAATCTGTTTGAGCATACGAGGAAAAATTCACAAGGATTTCATGATACGCTTATGGCTTTTTCATTACCCCCGAATGCAAGGTTGACCGCTTCTTTGGTGGGCTGAAGCCTAGATTGCGGAAAGCATTAGCAATCCATGACTTCGACAGCTATGAGGAAATTGTCCGATGTGCCCTCAAGGTTGAAATGGAGATCGGGGAATCACAGGGGTATCATGGGGATAATAAGCATAAGGTGGAATTCAATGCTGGTGGTCCGATGGATAAATCCAATGGTGCTAAGAAGATCCAGCACCCCACTTTCCAAAAGTGCAGAAAGAAACACCCTAGAAATTTCCTTAAGGGGATGAGAAAATGCTTCAGGTGTGGAAGAGAAGGGAACCTAGCTATTAACTGTCAGCAAGAAAGACCCACGGCTGCGAAATAGGAGAGTAACGCTCCGTTAGAACCTCAATGCATTGTTCAATTCTACAAATGCAAATAACTGGGTCATTTTGTAAATCAGTGCCCTAATCCAAGGGTTTTTGGAGGCAACCAACAACCTCCAAGACAGCAAGGAAGAGCTTTTTCCATCACTTCTGCCGAAGTGAACCTCGACAACAAAGTGGTGACAGGTACGCTAGTTATTCATTCAAGAATAGAGAACGTACTTTTTGATTCAGGTTCTACGCATTCTTTTATATCTCGAAATTTTAGTAGAACAATCTCATCACCACCACAAATCATGGAAGTAAAGATGTCGGTGAGTACGGAAAATGGGGCAATCATTGAATTCCATGAATATAATTCCTCCCCTATTATAATCTGTGGATTTAATTTCCCGGAGAACCTCGTCATACTCCCTCTGGTGGAATTTGATGCGATTCTTGGCATGTATTGGCTTTCCTTATATAGAGCTAATATAAATTGTCAAGAGAGGGAAATCACACTCCATATGGAGAATCGACCCCTGATTCTTTACAAGTGTCAGGAGGAAGATGAATCTCCTTTAGCTCCATCATCTCAAGCATGGATATTAATTCCCTATGAGCATGTGTATCTGGCTTAGATGATTGAGTCCAAAGAAGAAACCATCCTTGAAGAAATGCCTATTGTGAGGGAATTCACGGAAGTGTTTCCCGATGAACTGTCTGGTCTTCCTCCAAGAAGAGATGTTGAGTTCTCAATTGAACTTATACCTGGGGTGCTACCAATATCCAAGACTCCGTATAGAATGGATGTTGTAGAGCTTGAAGAGCTGAAGAAACAACTACAGGAGAATCTGGATAAAGGGTTTATACGCCCAAGTGCTTCACCATGGGGTGCACCAGTCCTCTTCATCAAGAAGAAGGATGGGTCAATGCGGCTTTGCATCAATTATCATGAACTTAAAAAAATCACGATAAAGAACAAGTATCCTCTCCCAAGAATCGATGACTTGTTTGATCAGCTGCATGGAGCACAATACTTCTCTAAGGTGGATTTACGGTCGGGATATTATTAAGTAAGGGTGAAAAAGGAAGATGTCCCCAAGACTGCTTTTTGTACAAGATACGGGAACTATGAATTCATAGTAATGCCTTTCAGACTCACCAATGCTCCAGAAATCTTCATGGAATTGATGAATAGAGTCTTTAGAGATTACCTAGACAAATTTGTGGTAGTATTTATAGATTATATTCTAATATACTCCAAAACCAAGGAGGATCATGAGGAGCATTTAAGAATTGTACTAGAGACTTTGTGCAAGGAGAAGCTCTATGAAAAGTACAGAAAGTGTGAGTTCTGGTTGAAGGAGGTCTCATTATTGGGCCATATCATCACAAGCAATGGGATATCTTTGGACCCCTCCAAAATAGATGCAATTGAGGGATGGCCGAGACCAACATCAGTAACGGATATCCGTAGCTTCTTGGGGTTAGCTGGATATTATCGACGATTTGTGAGAAATTTCTCACGATTTTCCAACCCTCTTACCAAGATAACTCTAAAGGGAGTAAAGTTTTCTTAGAGTGGTGAATGCGAAGAAAGATTCAAGGAGTTGAAAAGGAGGCTTATCATTGCACCCGTGCTCACTTTACCCACAAGTGGGGAACTTTTTGTGGTATTCAGTGATTCTTTAAAGAAGGGATTAGGTTATGTGATGATGTAGAATGATAAAGTTATATCATATTCCTTAAGGCAGTTGAAAATCCATGAGCGAAACTATCCAACGCATGATTTGGAGTTGGAGGCGGTGATCTTTGCCTTGAAAATCTGGCGGTATTATCTCTATGGAGAGAAATGTGAGATATATACTGACCACAAGAGTCTTAAATATATATTCACACAGAAAGAGCTTAATATGCGCCAGAGAAGATGGATAGAGCTCATCAAGGATTATGACTTTTCAATACATTATCACCCTAGGAAAGCGAAAAAGGTGGAAGATGCCCTAGTAGAAAGAACCCAACAATTCTATCAATGATGAGAATTGAGAAGGATCCAATCTTATTAGACTTGATAAAGATGGACGTGGGAATCATAAATAAGGGAACATCATAAATCCTTTCACAAATGATTGCTCAACTATCTCTTTTGGAACAGTTAAAGGATGCTCAAAAGGATGATGTGGGAATTCAGGAAAAAGTGGAAGCTATCAAAAAGGGGAAATCCTCGAAGTTTAATGTTAATGAAGAAGGAATTGTGTGGTTTGGGAAGAGACTATGTGTTCCATCAAGTCCGAAGCTGAAGAAGGAACTTTTGGATGATGCACATAGTTCAAATTTATCTATTCACCCAGGGAGCACAAAGATGTATCGAGATCTCTGAGAAAACTTTTGGTGGGATAATATGAATAAGGAGATCGCTAAATATACCTCAAAGTGTCTGGTGTCTCAGCAAGTGAAGGAATAGAGGTAGAAGTCTAAGGGTATGATGCAACCATTTCCCATACCAGAATAGAAATGGGAGAAAATCACCATAGACTTTGTCACCAGACTTCCGAGGACATCCAAAGGCAACAATACAATCTAGGTTGTTGTGGATCGTCTTACAAAGACTGCACACTTCATTGCTATTCGGGAGGATTTCTCATTGGATCAACTAGAACGGATATATATCATGGAAGTGTTAAGGTTGCATGGAGTACCACTATCTATTGTGTCTGACCAAGATCCAAGATTCACCTCTAAGTTTTGGAAGAGTATTCAACATGCTCTGAATACTGAACTGAACTTCAGTACAGCCTATCATCCTCAAACTAATGGATAATCCGAGCGGACTATCCAAACACTTGAGGACATGTTGAGAGCATGCTCAATGGACTTTAAAGGAGGATGGGATCAACATCTTCCTCTGGTTGAGTTCTCTTATAATAACAGTTTCCACTCAAGCATCCAAATGGCACCATATGAAGCCCTGTATGGGAAAAGGTGCAGAACACCGGCATGTTGGGATGTGGTCGGTGAACGTAAGCTGCTTGGACCATAAATAGTCGCAGAAATGGTGGAGAAGGTGAAAACCATTCAGCAGCATATCAAGGAAGCCCAGAGTCGACAGAAGAGTTATGCAGATAATCGTCGATGAGACCTTGAGTTTAAAGTTGGAGACATGGTGTTTCTACACATATCTCCGTGGAAAAAGGTCATGAGGTTTAGAAAGAAAGTGAAGTTAAGTCCAATTTACATCAGCCCCTTCGAGATTCTTGATTGTGTTGGGGTTGTGGCCTATCGACTAGCACTTCCTCCTACCATGGCCAAGGTGCATGATGTCTTTCATGTATCCCTCTTAAGGAAGTACATACTGGACCCTTCACATGTACTCTCTTCTGAGGTGGTACAATTGGAAGACGGTATTTCTTATGAGGAGAAACCAGTGAAGATCTTAGATCATAGAGAAAAAGTTCTATGAAATAAGAAAATGCCCCTTGTCAAGGTGTTGTGGAGAAACCACAAGTTTGAAGAAGCGACTTGGGAATCGGGGGATATGATGAAGCTGAGTTACCCACATTTTTTTTAGTGTGGGAAAAGGAAAATTTTGAGTGCGAAATTTCTTAAGGGGGGAATATTGTAATGACCCAAAGATTCATTAATGGAAATCCCTCTTGATCTAATTAAATTTCTCTTTATGTTTATATAAAATTTCAACTTCATTTGTTTTATGTTAATAATTTTGATCGTTGCTAATATAGCCGTTGAATAGTGATCACATGATTAGTATAAATATAGGACTTTAACAAATCCAGTTTACTTAGATAAGGGAAGCGATGGCCTCATCCAGTAGAATTGCCCCATACGAAGCCCATTTATCGAAGCTCGGAAAAGAGGTGGCATCCTTGGGCTTTGATCTTGACCAAGCCCAAGCTGAGCTTCATCGTGTCAAGATTAAACGTGACCATCTATGGGAAAAGTGGAAGTTGATTGAAATTACCACTCAAGAGATGTTATCTGAGCCACCCCAAGAGTCTGTCACCATCGCACACCTTACCCTTAGGTCTTATGTGACTTTTTAAGGGGTTATGTAACAAATAAGTAGTACTATGTTCATGTACATTATTTTTTGTATATAATAATGAATATAATTTCTAATCATTTTTGATACATGGTAAATAGTTTTTAAAGTACAAATGGTATTTTTTGTTATTAGTTAATTAAGAAATACATTTTATTAAATTAAGGGATTTTTGAATTAAATAATATTTTAATAATATTATTATTATTAAATTAATTTTTATTAAATATAAATGATCTTATAATTTTATGAATGCAATTAAAATTTTTATTAAGGTTTGAAAGCCATTTCTGTCAAAACCCGTGAATTTTCGATAAATATCGGTTTTTATTTTAAAAGTAAAAATTCAAATATTTAGAAAATTATT
This sequence comes from Viscum album, assembly GCA_963277665.1. Classification (NCBI taxonomy): domain Eukaryota; kingdom Viridiplantae; phylum Streptophyta; class Magnoliopsida; order Santalales; family Viscaceae; genus Viscum; species Viscum album. Next base: position 1,040,495,194 of record OY728146.1, read on the forward strand.
TAGATAAAATAAATGTTATTTTTGGAACCAGGACGTCGAAATTATCCAACGGTAAATTTTTCATAATTTTCTGAGACAGCCAAATTTTTGGGTAAAAATTAAATACCGTTTAAATATATAATGTGTTTTATGACATCATAATGACCCAATAGTGATGTAATAAAATATTATAATCTTTATTTTCGGACAATATATGTTTTAACATTAAAATAATGTGATTTTGGGTTTGTTTGACTTACTTTTCAAAGCATTAATGGACCCCTCAAGAATTATTCAACACTTTGCCTTTTTAAATTAATTTCCATGGGAGTGTGACTCACCTCCACATAAGCAAACTTATTATTTTAAGAAGTTAAGAATTTTGGATTATAAAATATTTTTTTCTTATTCCCTTTTCCAAAAACCATGGGTAAAAATCATGGGATGGTTTGTGGTTTGGATTAATTTAATATAAGGGGTCCCAAACCTGAATAATAAAGAATTCTCTCACCTTTCCTATATAAACCCACCCAAGATCTCACTTCCTCCTCACTCAAAACCTTTTTAGTTCGTCAAACCTCTTCCCTACTCTATCTAGAATCCTTCCAAGGTGACCCAAGCTCCCAAGAAGCCTCTCACAAGCCTCTCTCTATCCTTTGGAAGCACACTTTCAAGTAAGGGTTTTTTCTTCCTTTCTCATTTTTGTCCAATTTTCTTTAAGTTGTTTTGACCTTTTAATTTCAATTATGAATGTTGGGGTATGGTTTATCACCTCCGTCATACTTCCCTCTTTATGTTTGAATTATGGGAGACCCTTTCTCTCTCATTAAATGTCTCCCATGTACACCCGTTTCTATGCTGAAATTCTGAAAGGAACTTCTCTCTCCTCTTTTACATTCAAGCAATAATTTTGTATCATGAAGCTAAATTACAATTCAATTGTTGGGACATGTATCTTTATGACCTCCTTACTGTCCATTACATGTAAATATGATGAGGAACCTCTTTCTCTCTCATCAACCATTTTTATGAATTCTTATGTCACGCTGTTACGCTGCTGAAATCGCACCAATTTTCTAAGCCAATGTCATTGTGTAGTGAATACCATGCCCATTTCTCCATAAAGGGTATTCACATTTATGAAAATTTACTTATTGATTGTAAAGTTTCATGTAAGAATTCCACATTCATTTATCATGGAATAAATGATTATGTTTTATGAATCCATTTTTTATGATCCATGTGGCACACTTATGCATGAAATGAAATGTTTAAGAAGGGTGCTCCCTTATAGCGCTCCAATGCATTGGGTAAAGTATAGTATCATGATACTTCATGTGAAATGAGTGTTGACTCATGCTAATTCAAGTGAAACGAGGGTTTACTCGTGCTTTATGTGCAATGAGGATTTACTCATGCTTCATGTGCAATGAGCCTTGGCACATGCTAATTCCATGTTAAGTGTCGTTGCCACATTTCCATGTTATGATTATCATGCTTTATCATGCATTTATGTTCATGTTTCTATTATTCTCTATAGATATGCCTATTTCCTAACATTTATTGTACTCCTCGTGTTATTCCATGTGTATTCCCTTACTGGGATTTATAGCTCACCCTTTTCTTATGCATGTCCTCAGGTTACCCCATGCAATGCTAAGTACGAGGGAATGTAGTGGTCATGTAAATGAATTTTTCAATAAAGATGTTTTATTTCATGTTTTAAGTTTTTATGTAATGATCCTAAGCCCCAAAGACACTAAACCTCTCGTTCTTATTTGTTGTATCAAGTGAGGTTTTATGTAATAAGTCATGTTTAAGTTATAATAAAAAGCAGGGTTGTCATAGTAAGCATGAAGGATTTGTTCCTGAAAAACCATAGGTACAACCATATAATCTATGAAACACAAAATTGAACCCCCATCAAGTTTCCAGCCCTTAATGGTATCCCCACCATTGAGTTTTTAACTTAAAACTAGACATTCTGCATCAGATGTTTGTGCATCTTTGATCATTTTTACTAAATCGGGAACATGTGTAGCTGAAAAGAAAAGCACAAAATCACCTCCTTCTTCAAATTCCACATGCATTTCATCTAAGACCGACATAAAATGCCATTCATCTAAAGCTTCTTTCTCTAAGTGAGCATATGACTTTCTACTCAATGCATCCTCCACCGAATTTCCTTTCCCTAGTGTGTACATCAAGTCAAATTCAAACATTTGGAGATACTCCATCCATATCCTTTTCTTCAGATTCAAATCTCTCTATGAGAAAATGTGTTTTTGTGATCAGTAAACATAGTAAATTTCTCACCAAAGAGATAATGTCTCTATGTTTTCAAAGCATGGATGACTACAGCTAACTCCAAATCATGGGTTGGGTAATTCTTATCATGCACCCTCAAATTCATTGAACCATAAACAACCACATGATCTCTTTTCATGAGAACACAGCCCAACCCTAATACTGAAGCATCACAATACACCACATACCCCTATTCTGATTCTGAAAATATCAAGGGAGGTGTCGATGTAATCCAAACTTTCAATTCCTAGAAAAACTTCTGACATTCCTATGTCCATTGGAATGGAGAATTCTTCTTTGTCAGAGCTATCATTGGTGAAGCTAGTCGTGAGAAATCACACACAAAGCGTCAGTAGTAACCAGATAGACCAAGAAAACTTCGTATCTTGAAAACATTATTCGGTGGTTTCTAAGAGATAATGGATTTTATCCTTTCAGGATCAACAGAAACACCTTTCTTAGAAATGACATGGACAAGAAAACATACTTTTTGTATCCAAAAATCACACTTGATAATTTTTCATAAAAATGATGATCTCTCAAGATTTGTAACATTGTTTCTAGGTGCACCTCATGATTATCCCTTGTACTTGAATATACCAAATTGTCATCCACAAACACCATAATAAACGAATCCAGATATTGTTGAAATATCTGATTCATCAATTCCATGAAGACCACTGGTGCATTCGTTAGACCGAAAGGCATGACTGCATATTCAAAGTGTCCATATCTACTTATGAAAGTTTTCTTTGGAATATCCTCTTTATGAAATCTCAATTGGTGATATACTGATCACAATTAATTCTTATAAAACCACTGATCTCTCTTTAATTGATTGGATAGATCATTAATGTGTGGAAGTGGATATTTTTTCTTTATCATAACTTGGTAAAGCTTATGATAATCAACACACAACCGAAGAGTTTTATCTGCCTTCTTCACGAACAAAACCGGTGATTCCCATAGGGACGTACTTGGTCGAATGAAACCCTTGCTTTCTAGATCCTCTAACTGCACTTTCAATTCCTGTAACTCCATTGGTACCATCCTATAATATGGAAGGAAAATAGGACTGGTCCCCAGAAGGATATCAATCATCAAATCCACTTCCCTTAGTGGTGGTAACCATGATAATTTCTTGAGAAATACATCTGAAAATTGATCCACAATAGGTGGAAAACTATTTTCCTTGATCTCTTCCATTGATTACAAAGTCAACGCTACCAATTGGTAAGAGATCGTTCCCACCATTAGTTCCAACAAGCTCTTTTCAGTCTTCTTTACAATCCCATCTCCTCTAAAGAGATGCTCGATGTTGTCCTCAGTCATGAAACTAACTATTCTCCTATAACAGTCGATTTGATCCTTGAACGTTGTCAGCCAATCCATACCCATGATTACATCATATACATCCATATCCAATATCAAGAAGTCCCATTTTATCTCAACTCCATCAACAGTTATATCACATTCTCTACACACAAAGGCTTGACATTCTCTTTCACTGAGAGGAGTTTGCAGTTTCAAAATAGAAGGCATCATTTCCAGTTTTAAACATAGAAAGTCAATAGCATGAGAAGCAATGAAGGAATTTGATGCACCAGTATCAAGAAACACTTGCACAGAGGTAGAATTCAAAAGAATCATACCTCTCACTATATATGGTCCAGCCTTATCATCGACAATCATCTTATCAGCTCCATACAATTGCTTCTTCGCTATAATGTTCTTCTTGTTTCCTTGTTGAGGTTTCCCCGGTTGATGAGTCGTGGTATTTATAGAATCACCATGGCTAGCTCTTCTCTACTGATGAGAGTGATTCTACTGTCCTCGTCCAGTCAAATCATACAATGCTTGCAATTCCTGAGAAGTGTCTTGAGCACCTAACTTTGGAGCACTGTGACAATAGCGTTGAAGATGTCCCATCTTGTTTCAATTATGAAATCCTCTAGGTTGTGTCATAAAATCTCGATTTATGTGATAAAGTAAACCACATTGAAAACAACCTTCTTTTCTTTGGGGTCATGGAGGAAGGTTTACTGATCCAGCCATCTGGTTCTGATTTCCACTTGCACATTGGAAATAGGTGTCCCTTTTACACTTGTTACCAGAGGTTGAGTTCCCACCATTTATTGTAGGTATCATCATGAATCCTCCCATAGATCCTGAGATATCATGTTCAGCCACAATAACTCTGTTCACCATCTTTTTATAATCTATAATACAAAGTATTTCAATATTTGATCGAATCTCTTGTCGTAACCCTGATTTGAAGATGCGTTCCTTCAAAGAGGCACTTTCCACAACTTCTGGTGAAAAGCGTACTAAGTTCATGAACTTATCTGCGTACTCTGTAAAAGAGAGACTCTCTTGTTTCAGTCTGAAGAAATCCGTCATTTTCTGGATCTTGAACGTGTGAGGATAGAATTGTTTGTTGAACAATTCCTCAAAATCATCCCATGTAAGGCCTTCCTCCAATTGATCTTGCACCACTAAATCCCACCACTGACGTGCAAGATCATTGAGCATATATGTCGCTAGTTTGAACTTTATCACTACCGGTGTTCCAATGAAGTTGAAGATACGATTCATCCTACATAGCCACACCTTTGCCTTCTCAGTTTCAGAATCACCCCAAAAATTAGGTGGATTCTGCTTCATGAACTTGATGGTATGATCCACATGTCATGGATCATTCCTCCAGTTCCCTGTGTCCACAGCTTGAAAATCTTGGACAATACTCTGAACCAGCTCTTGGTTCACATGTGGTTTAGGTGAAACCACATTCTCCACAGCTTCTTCAGGTTGGTTTCGATGACGCCTATCAGGTTCCATTTTCTAAACTAACAACAAACTTTGTTAATCTCACTCTCTAGAAACTATTAGATTATAATTTCAAATTCTATCACATCAACTATCACAACATTGTTTTCCAAAACAACCTTTTTCCCATGTTCAACCATTTTTTAAAACACGTCACATGCTTTTGAAAATTAAACCATTTTCAAAATACAATAAGCATTCTCTTTTTCAAAATCTTTCATTTGAAAACCAAATCAATACTTTTTCAAAAATTAACACTTTTTTTCACAACATGAATCATTACTCAAAATGACGTATGCACTCCTAGTGGGAATTAATTCCTCTACAATGAATTTCATGCTCGGCTCATTGGCTAAACACATGACAATGATATTTCAAAATCCTAAAAGTATCTCCAAACACTTATTTACCCAACTCTCTGGTAACTTGAAGTTCATCATAAAAGGGTTAGCTAAATCCTTTTATGTTATACATTTCAAGTTTTGACAATCCTACTCCTTTCTAAGATTCCCACCCAAAGAATAGACAATAAGGTATTTCATCTCTAAAACTAGAAACATTGATGACTACTTGTTAGGAAAGGACCGAACAAGATGATGCCATTTGAAATGGCCCACCAATTCTCATTGGCTTGAGAGTATAATGATTCATTCCTAGGCCTAAATGACATCCTCAAGACGCCAAAGGCTGGAAATAAATGTAAAAGGGTTTCAAATACAAGTGGGGGACGATTTAAACTTTAAGAAATAAAACAATAAACCAACCAACCATAACCAAACATTCACTATATGATTCATGAATGAATGAAAGACAGCTCAACAACTTCATATATCTCAAAACCACATCAAATTAAGCAAAAATGGAATAATAACCAAGTATCAAAGTACACAGCGAATAAACTACAAAAGACTCTCAAAAAGGCCTTAAGACTCCATGATATACAAGTTCTAAGCTCCACAATCTCCGAACAGCCCAAACATCATGAGGTAGTGTTAAACATGTGTGAAACATTACATTTTCCCTTTTCCTAGAAGATAGCATCTGCAAAAGCACCAAAGTTCCAAAGTAGGGGTGAGTATAAAACTCAATAGGTTTTTCCCAATGATTTCCCTACTCACTACACTGGGATAGAGGTTTTAGAAACAATTATATAAAACATTTTATATAAAAAAAATTCTCAAAAATAGTTTATATCTAAATATAAAGAAGTTTCTAAATCCATTCACTACCAAAAGCATACAAGTGTAATTGAAACCAATTTTCCCAGCAAGATATTTTTCCAGAAAAATAACTAAACAAGCTTTAAAATCATTTCAAAATATCCCATTCTTGGCATACCCAACCATTTCAGAACCCATGAAACCAACCATGCATGCTACATTATGACAGTTCCATAATCATGAGCAGTTTCTTGTCGATCTACCAAGTCGTCACAAGGTAATTGTTTCCCATGTTCCATTAACCCTTTGGCACCAATAATGAGGTCATATTTCAACCAAGCCCTGTATATGAAACATGAACACACACCACATATTCCCAATCATCATTTCAAAACAACCCTTTCAATAAAAACACCTTTTTATTAAAAACCATTTCGGTCAAAACCATTTCAATGCCAAACCATTTCAATTCCAAAACAATTTCAATAAAACTCCATTTTTATTGAAAAACATTTCTATTGAAAACCCCCTTTTTCGTCAACCATTTATCAATTCCAAAAAACCCATAATTTAAAATCAAAATTTTAAATTCAGGAAACTAAACCCCCATTGCACAATTATTCACCAAGATCACTTAATTTCACAAAAACCATAAATCATCACTAAAGAATATTTTTCCATGATTTTCATGATAAATTAGTTTTAAATAAAACAATTTGAATCTATTAAAATCAATTCTAGCAAGAGGAGTTGAAAGATAAGCCTCATACCTCAAAGTTTTTGATGAAACTCGACAACAAATGGAGAACGCATACGAAGGCGGGTTGATTCTCCAAGAACGGCCTTAGTTATCTTATCCTAGCAAGATCGTGACTCAAAATTGAATTATTTGTCATCAAAAAATGTAGATCTACCCACTATAGGTTCATATCTAAGAAAGAATGGAGATCAGAGAAGTAGATCTAAGAAGATCTAAGAAAACATGACAAATCAGGAAAGAATGGTGACATACCTCAAGAATCAGATCAAGATTCCAAGAAAGAAGCTTAGATCTCTTCCTTTATCATAAACAACACCATATTTAGCCTTAATTGACGTTAAAAAACTTATATCTACCCATGGTAGGTGTAGATCAAAGAAAATGAGAAGGAGATAAGGATGAGTTTGCAGAAAACAGAAAAGAACCAAGAAGATCAGCACTTACCCCAAGAATCGGGCTTGAAATCACCAAGGGAAGGATCTAGGTTGGCTTCAACTTGTGTGGGAAGGGTTCTACAGCCTTCTAGAGAGATTAATCTCGAAATAGGGGCGTTTTTAATCCAAAAAATATATATAGAGCAAAAATGAGTAAGCTTTTAGAAAATAGGATCTATATTTAACCACTACGTAAGGTTTGACCACACGATTTGGGCCAACCGTGTATGGATCGTGAAACCTTCCTTTTGGTCCCAACACTCCTTATAAAACCCCCAAACTCTCTCATCCTTCGCCTTTACCCTTTTTATAGAAATGTTTTTTTATGGAAACATCCCATTTTATGGAAACATCTCACTTTATGGAAACAACCCACTTTATGGAAACACCCCACTTTATGGAAACAACCCACTTTATGGAAACAACCAACATTATGGAAACACCCAAATTTATGGAAACTCTCTATATTATGGAAACTCTCTATTTTATAGGAACTCTCTATTTTATGGAAACTCTCTATTTTATAGAAACTATTTATTTTATGGAAACCCAATAAAATGCACACCATTTTTAAAAAACATGAGGAAGGGGGTTATGTACCAAAAACTGGGGGAAATACACTTATAGTATGTAATATCTGAGGTAATTATATTCATGGAACCAGATAAGGTTCAGGTTTCATTTTCTTTAGAGCAACACAATAGTTTTTTTGAGAACTGTATTTTCTTAGGATTAGCATACTATTATAGGAGATTCATTTAAAACTTCTCTTGATTGGTAGCACTGATGAAAACTCTAACAAAGAAGGGGGATAATTTCTTGTGGTTTTATCCTTGTGATAAATCCTTCCATGAGTTGAAGGGTAGGTTTTCATATGTTCTAGATTTTAACTTACCTGATCTTATTGAAAAAAGGATACGATGTATTGTGATGCATTAGGGATTAGTCAGGAAGCCATTCTAATTTAGGATGAGTTAGAGTTCTGGTGTAGGATAGGTTAAGTTTCTTTTATAAGTCTGATATGCACCATGGTTAGGGTTCTTTTATAAATATGAAAAGGGATCTATCAGCACTTATAAAAAAAGCACTAGTAAAAGAGGCTTTTATCAATGTTAAAATCATAAGCGCTGATAAATCTAGCTATATCGATGCTAATTTTAGTGCTGATAAATCTACCTATATCAGCACAAAGATTAGAACTGATAAAGGTCTATGTATATAATTAAACCAAAGTTAAGAAAGAATTACTCCTTACATAGCTACAGTTTAATCTTACGTAGAGATCTTTATCGGCTCTAACTTTAGCACTGATATAGGAATACTTATTAACACTGAAATTAGCACTGATAAAGGTTTCTACATAAGATTAAACCAAATCTGTGTAATGAGTAATTCTTACATAGCTTCAGTTTATTCTTACATAGTGACCTTTATCAATGTTATGGTTAGTAATGATATAGGTATATTTCTCAGTGTTAATTTTAGAACTGATAAAGACCTTTGTGTAAGACTAAATTGAAGCTACATAAGAATAATTAAAAAATAATATAAGAATAATTAAAATATATATACTATTAATTATATAAAAACATTAATAGTTAATAATTATATTTCAATGTGACTAATTTTATTTAAGAAATGTTATTAATTATAAAAATGTGTAAATATTTTTTACTATATATATATATATATATATATATATATATATAATTGTATAAATAAATATAAAAATATTAAAAATTAAATTTAAATAAAAATGATTTACTATAAATTAATAATTTTATAAATGTATATAATATTAATTATATATATAATATTAATAATTACTAATTCTACTTAAATATTTTTAATAATGTTTAAAAAATATTAATTATATAAATGAATAAATATTTAATATTATAAATATATATACTTATATTTAATAATAATAATAACTCTGTTTCAATTTAGAGATATTATTTTAAATATATTTCTGATTAATATTAAATTTATTATCTACTATATTTAGAATAATAAAAAATTATTATTATAAGAAAATATATATGAATTTCATATGTAATAATATAATATTTTTCTATCAACTATAGGAAAAATAAAAATATATAAATCATTTTTACAATATATTATTATTTATAAAATTATAAAATTAAAAGTAAAAATTTTAATAATTATATTTAAAATATATTTACAGTTTATAATATATAGATATATTTTTATTACTAATTATAGAAGTATATATGGTATTTATTTTATAAAAATTAATAATTAATTAATGGTGGTTGCTACTATAATGGGGTACTATACCAATGGTACTATTCATCAAAAATGGGCATTTGGGCCATGTTATTAGGCCTTCAAGACATTGGGCCTATAATTAATCATAAGAGGGGCTATGAAAGCGGTAGTATGGTGACTTGTAGTGGTGGTGGATGGTGTTGGGTGATTGGTGGTGGGAGGTCAATGAGTAACAACACGGTGTACAGTGGTGAGTGAAGCAAGATGTTAGTGGATTGATAACTCAGAAGTTGGATGGTGCTCTCATGTAATTCAACCCACCCCCACCCACTTTGGATTTATGAAGTGGGATGGCGTGTGTCCTGGTTGGACACAGCATCGGGTGAATGTTATAAGCATTGTGAGTAGTTCCATGAGGAGATCCATGGCGTAGGTGAGGTGCACTATGGGGTGCTTCATGAGGAGCCCCCATTTTAGGTGTGGGGCTTGGTTCATTATAGATACTTGTGGGTGTCGGTTGGTCGGTACACAGAGCACCATGATGTTTCCATGGGAATGGCATCACTCCTTTGGGAGCTCCATGGGGGGCTAAATGGCGTAGGCCATGTATAATCACATTGCACCATGGAATGGTGCTGATCATGGTGATTTTAGGAGGGACACCATGCTATAGATCCTAGGCACAAAGCAACATGTCATGGTAGTCAAGTTTTCCATGTAACATGAGGGCATGGAAAACATTTACGGTGCTTCAACGCAAAAAACATGCCTCAAAGCCTCCGACTCCTCAACTTCCTAGGTCTTTAAGGGCCATTAATATATAGTAAAAATAGGTCCAGTGGGTGTATGTCAATCCTTATAGGGAATGATGAGTATTGACCCACTAAGGTGTTTATGTGCGTGCATGTTTGGTTGTTTTAATCCCCTCTACCTAATATAAATTTATATAAATGAACAAATATTTTTTAAAATATTTAATTAATTATATAAATGTATAATTATCTTCATAAATAATTATATTTATAATACAATAATATTTAAAATAAATATACATTACTAATTAAATAAATATAAATATTAATTAATAATTTCATTAATATAATATTATATAAAAAATTAATTATAAATTTACTAAAATTTTAAATTTAATTTCACTTTATAAATATTATTAAAATATTTGAATTTTTCATTTTTTTTAATTGTTTATTTATATATATGATCATAATTATTCACATATAAATATGAGTGTGTGTGTGTGTGCACGCGCACATGTCTAAAGAACCTAATGATATTTGTGGGTGTTTCTAGGTGAACCCAACACATGAATGTGTATATCTAACTATATACAATGCATATGATATAAATTTTATTATAATTTCTATATAAAATTAACTAAAATTAATTAATATATATATGTCTTATATATATAATATTACTAATATATAAAAATGCTCATATGAAAATTTATAAAATTTTAAAAGTTTAATTAATTAATTATTTTAAACATTAACATTAAAAAAATTAATTCCAATAATAATATATAAATATTTTTCCATAATTAAATAGATAAATATTTTATCAATATTATTACTAGCATTGATAAAAGTTACATTTATCAACACTAAATAAAACACTAATAGAGGTAAAACTTTATTACAAAATGTATATATAAACACACACACACACACACTTATACATGTTTTAATATATATTTGTTCCAAAATGTATATATATATCTGTGTGTGTGTGTAAATGTTTTAAAATACATTTTTTGTAAAAGTATACATATATTTAAATATATATAAGCACACACATAGAGATCTATTTATATATTTATATATAAACACACACACGCACATAGACATATATTTATAAACACATACATAAACATATAGATATATATATAAACACACACACTAATAGATGTATATTTATAAATACACATACACATATTTATTAAAAAATGTATATATATATTTATAAATTATGAAAATAAAATTAACAAAAAAATTATTCTCTTATGGTTTATATTTTTAAATATACATTTTATATGTAAAAATATTTTAATATATTTATATGTTAATTTATATATATTATATATTTATATGTATTATAATATAGATATATAATTATATAATTATATGTAAAAATATATAAACACACATATATAGTTATAAATATATATGTATATATATGTATATATATATTATAAATTATATAATATGAAAATAAATATATAACTTTAAATATGAACTGTATTTAATTTATTTATATATTTATTTATATAGTTCATATTATAATATTTTATAATATATATATATATATATTCAATTATAATAATTTATATAATTATAAATAAGTATAACTGGATATGTGTGTGTGTTATTTATATAAATATATTCTTCTTATTATATAAATCATTTTAAAAATATATATAAATATGTATATAGAAATTATAGTATGTAGGGAAACTTTAATCAATGAAAAAAAAAGCATTGATATATGGAATACTTGATCGGTGATGAACTAAAAGTGTTGATAAAAGTAAACTATTATCAGCACTAAAAAATCACTAATAATGGTTGTCATTCATTAGCACTTTTTCCAGTGCTGATGAAAAATCTTTATTGGTGCTTTTGTTTTAGCATTGATAAAGGTATATGCTATTTTTTTCATGGTTCTATAGTTATGTCAAGAGGTAGAGTGTCTACAGGGGGTTCTCCATAAGGGGTGAAAAAATCTTACTAGCCTCAATGTGAACTTATAGTTGGGTATTGCCAAGAAACAAGATCCATGGTTATCCACATACCTTCAAGATATTGGCTACCACCACTCTTATAATGGATTGGCCTCAGGCGTGGGAACTAGTCCACTAACTGCCTTGGGGTAAGCCTGTAATGGGATTCTCTTTTATATATATATATATATATATATATTAAACAATATTTAATATTTATTTTATTCAATATTAGTTTCATTAAATTATTCCAGAAATATTATCTAAAAGTTCACACAACATCCCTTTTATAAGGGATTGGTCTTTGAAATAATTTTAGAATTTTTCATGTGTGATTTAGGTTCCACTTTTCTAGAATTGGAATAATATTATATTATTAATAATAAAACATTAATTATAATACATAGGGATAGAAATGGGTATCTAATAATCGGGTACCTGACCTGATAAAATTGGGTTTGGGTACCTCTAAACCAAATTTTGGGTAGGGTTTGAGTTGTAAATATACCATCCAATTATTAAAAGAGTGTGATTGGGGTACCTGCAATAGGTTACCCAAAACTTGAATAAGTTTATAGCCATCATTATTATTAAATTTTTATAATAATATATATAAAAAACTATAATCATAGGTTTGGGGTCATGTATATGCCAAGGAAAATGGTGGGTGGCTTAAATTTTTCACTCCAAAACCTAATTAGTCTTGTCGAGAGTCGAATCCACTAGAAGTTTCATCATATGGTAAAACCTAATACAGATGTATATTGAATTTCACTACCACTTGAAACCTCTAGAACTCATATTTCCCATAGGTAATCTAGGGTTTGAAACTATTGAATTATAACAATCCAAACCTCTTGCTACCAGAAGTTATCCTTCCGGTCCACTAATTCAAAGCAAGGTGCCTAGAAGGGTCTAATATGCAACAAAACATCCCTATAGAATCATCATCTAGAACTAGGAGCATAAATAGAACGATCCACAATGTTGATTCATCATCCTTGTGATTCTAGTATCTCTATGGTCTTTAAGTTGATCTTCCGTAGATAATAAAAAACCCAAGAACAAAGCACATGATATAAAAGGAACAAGCACAACATAAATAAATTATGTGGTTTAGATGTTATCCATACCCCATGTGGGAATACACTAAATATTTTCATTAAGTTATAAAACTAAGTTATAATGGAAACCTATCTTTCATTAAACCTATCTTTCCCGAGTTATAAGGGACTCCTTCTAAAAACCCTATGTGAGGAAGTACAGCAACACCTCCAGCAAATCCTTCCTTCTGCAAATTCTCTTTAGGTAATCCCCTTGTGGGGAAATATATTATCCCATCCTTCTTCCTTCTGATTCTTAGTCGCAGTTTCCTCAGTCTTCATTCTATAAAAATTATGTTCCTAGCCCATTATTATAAATGGTCTATGTAGCTTTCATTTGCACCACCTTTGATATTCATGGAGAAAATTCCACTTAGATCTGATCTTTATGGGAATCCCTCCACTCATTCAATGATAACTCTTAGCTCAACTAGTCCTCCTGATGAATAGTGCATGCTTTTAAAAACACAACAAATTTACCCCTACGTGTCATCAGAAAGAATCTTATGTGATTTCTTTTCATCTCCCCAATTTCCCCTCACTCAAACATAGTTTATGCATACATCCACTTATTTTGGAACATCCATGCTGCATCCAGACTACAAAACTTTTTTATGTATCACTATATCCTTTGGAATATAGTTACTCCTCAAGTTAATACATATATATGATCCTATTTATAAATTATAAACTTGAACACCATTGATTCTTTTACTGCTTTCATTGACTTTTTTTTCTAAATTTCTTCCACTAATCTAACTTCTGCTCAGATGATTCCTCTATCCTAAATCCAAGTGTCCATGGTGAAGGTCCTTATGTCTTCATATGGTTCCACAAAGTATAACTTATAAATACTTAACTTCTAAAAATCCCAACACTTAACCATAAAATATTTTTTACCCCAAAACCTAACAATATCACACTTGAGAATTTTTTTCAAAGTTTAAGATCAATAATCTCCCACTCGAAATCCATTCTCAAGGATTTCACCAAAGTCTCATTGGCTAACTTCCAAAATTACATCTTCCATTTTTTCTCCCTTTTTAGTGTCATTGTGGTTCCCCACCATATTGCTAATAATCTAGGACCCCTATGAGATAAAACCATCCCCAGACCTTCCTAACCATGATCTCCCATTCTGTTCTTAAGAAACCACCTGAATTCCCCCATAGAGTTTCCTCTAAAGAAAATAGGCTTTATATCTATTTGAATTTTTTGAAGTTCCATCAATAATCTATGTCATGAACCTTGTACATATCCCCACTCCTTCTAGAATCATGTACTTGTAAAACTATATTATCAATATTTCACATTTAGATATTTTTTTCATACATATAATTTCTATGATACTATCATAACCAACATCTATCTAAAACATAACATTAATAAAGTCTATTTCATTGAACTAAATAAGTCCCACTAAAAAATATGTTACATTTTAGTCATGATTTCTCAGTATAACCAAGGCATCCACTAGTCCTTTTCTCTTACTATATTATATCTTAGTTATGAACTATCTATCTTCTACCTTATGAAACTCTGAAAACATTATAAAATTTATTTCCATAGATCCGAAAAAACCAAAGTATTCATTTCCATTCCTTATAAATAAATACACCTGAGACTTAGCATTGTCCCTATTCCACCATTGATGTGATCATTATTGACTTCCCAAATACTTTGTAAATTATAAACCAAGAAAACAATCCTACTTCTATACTTAGAGTATCTCCAAAATATTCTACCAAAAAAAATAATCCTCTACTTCATGACACCTTATGGTGTTCTAGGTTCATTCTCATCAAAATTAAGGCAAACATTTCTAGTATTTCCTAGTTCTTTCCAATCATGGTTTCATGTTATACAAAAAAACTTACTTATGGATGACTCGTCATCAATTTAACTTTCTAACTCTATAGGATTAACAACCCCAGTTTCATCCAGAGTATGAATCTTCCACCATCGAACATCAATCCAGACCTTACCCATTCCAACACCATCCTATGGAAATAATTAATTCCACTAAATTCAAAAATTATAATGGATTAGGATTTTCTAACAGAATTCATTATTAGTCTTCCAACCAATATCTAAATGTAACCTCAATAATATAACATGCCTTAATACATATAGTATCATGATTACTTTTTATATATTCAGAAAACCTTGTACCAATGCTATCTGGTTCACCTAAATTTACCCTATGGGTCAAAGTAGTTTCTTACAGTATAGTAAGGGTTTTCAAATCCTCAAAAATCTTAAGAATAAACTTATAAACACATGATCATTCTATAGAGTTATTTTTATATAAAGTGTCCAAATTTGGGGTTGATTTGATTTGGATTAATATAACACAAAATGACCTAATTGAATTCTATTAAGGATAATGGGTTGATTCTAGGTTATTTCTAGGGGTATATTGAATGAATTTTTTTTATGAAATTTTAATTTCTTTAATTCAATAAGGATCCATTCAAAGACATCAAAACTACCATCATCACTTACTATTTTAATACCTATAAAAATATAATTATAATTATCTATACACTGGGAGGATCATTTGGATAAGCACTTTAATTTAAAGGATCATATTATCACTTGAAATGTTTGGCCTTCACTACTACAAAAATAAAGATATATCCATGGGTGGGATGGTTATGGATATAGATAGTTTATATCCATGGGCAGAAAATGTTTGTGGTTATGGGTTAACCAACTAAAACATAGGAAGGAATGTTTCCTATAGGAAGACCTTATATCCACAAGAATATATACCCTGTCTATAGGTACCCACCCCTATAACCTTATATTTATGGGATTATATACCTATGGCTATGGGTTTTGTATAGCCATAAGCATAGCTACCCATGACTATAAGTCTTACACCAAAAATACATTATAATTAATTTAATATTAATAATAAAACATATTTCTAAATTATTATTTATATATATGAATATGTGCATAAAAAGTGTCTAAGTAAAGCGGTAGAGTATGTTCAGTTATAGTCATGAGATTTTTTTTTCAAAACTTAGTGGAAGAAATTGTTTTTCCACAGACTCTATAGCCACAGAAAATGTAGGATCATTTCTTATTTAAATACCAATAACATACACAACATTGATGCCTATGTCTATATCATATATCCATGGGAACACTGGCTAAATCCATGTACATGTACCATATATATATATATATATATATATATATATATATTAGTTGTACTTAAAATTTTGTATGGATGAGGAAGAAATTAAATCAACGAATAAAAATATCAACTAAAATAAATGACTAAAAATTAATGGAATAATAAATAAAATTTAATAAAATCTCATGAAACTTCCTTAGATCAAACCATAAAAATAGCATCCCTCTATTGATGTAACACTCAATAGAAGATAGAAAGTAGATCATTAAAGAATAATTAAAGATGATAAAATAATAAAATAATGAACACTTCACCATTGTGTAAATAATTTCACAATTGTTGGTGTGAATAAATTAACCCCTAGAGACAATGGTATTAACTTTTTAATAATAATAATATAATATAATAAGAATAAGAACTTTTATTTACAATCTATAATGAATTATAAAAACTTAAAATTATTTTATACTTAATTCAAGGAATGTAATTTAATGGTGGATGAGGCTCTGGTGATGCAGCAATGGATTATGCTATGTAGGTATAATGATATTTTTTTATCTAAAGTTAAATCATACTCTTATATTTTGGTCAAAACCTTAAAAGGACATTCAGAATTCCCTTGGAACATCATATATTTTATCGAACTTGTATCTACATTATTAAAATGAATGTGAATGTTGTCTACACATGTCATGAAGGTGACATGTTAGTGGATCTTCTTACTTCCAAAGGTAACTTGGTTGACTGGCTTGTGGTGTATTCGAGTATTTCTTATTTTCCTAATGAGTTTTATAATATTTTCCAAGTTTATTCTTTCATCCTTCACTATTTTCATCCCTTGTGACCACCCTCTTTGTTATTAGTTTTTTGTTCCTATTTTTGTACCTTATTATTAACAAAAAAAATCAATTTTTATCCAAAACAACTTAAAATTGAAGAAATATGCTTATAAAGACAAAGTGGCAGTATAACTTAACAATAAAATTACACCCAAACTCTTCCTATTTAATTCATTATCGCTACCTTAAATAGGAATTTTTACATCCTTCAATTGACCCCATACATTTAAAAGTCTTCCCAGTTTATTAGGGTTGTCATGGGTAGGTGTAAAGCTAATGGAGAGTGTACTTTTCAACCATTGACCAAAAATCAAAGAAAGTTGTTTACCTCCCCTTGGAATGCCAAAACAATATTCTAGATGGATGAATTTGGGTGGGTTTTAGAAGTATAAATTTCTTTCCAAGATGTATTCTAACATCCTATAAAGTAACATCCCCATAGAATTTTTCATCTTGGTATAATGATTAAAATATTTGTCTGACATTTAGGGCCAGGGAATCTGGCTGATAATTTTATCTTTGACTTTGGCCACCTTGATCACCTTTTAAACCTATGAATTATCACCATATGCTATTAAATTAAATTTCAATCATGATTTACTATATATACAGTATAAATTTTAGATTTATTGGACATGTATCATATCCTATACATGAATTTTGTTGGACTGGTGTCTAGTTTATTTTTCCTAAAAAATTTGTATCATGGTTCATAATGATAATATTCCCCAATGAATATACCATTACTATAGAAGGAAAAAATATTCCCCATAACTAAGGTAACCTAATCAAGAAATTGGAATTTCAAATCAAGTCTAGTGGGTGTTTTAGAAGGTGTTGAAAAAAGTTCTAGTTATTCATGCATTTTAAGCATGAATTGAAAACATGATGAGAAATGATGTATAACTAGTAAAATTCAATGATACTGGTGTTTATTATCAGTTAAAAATAAGAATATTAGGAAATAAAAATTATTCTTACACTCTTTTAGTGGATAATCAAACCCCCCAAATTGAGTTTTTCTAGTCTGAAGTAAATAATTATCTCAAAAAGATAAAAATTGAATTTCTTTTTCAAAACACATTTTAACATACACTGCTTACTATGAAGACCTCACATAAAAAATCATGAAACCCATAAAAATTATTTAAAAAAATATAGGTTCACAAGAATATCCTAAGACCAATCTCGTTCCTTTATTCAAATTTATCACCACATTTTATCAAATTCCAATTAAGAATAAATATGTGTTGTACACCACAAAATACATGGGGT
The DNA here is from genome assembly GCA_963277665.1 of Viscum album. NCBI lineage: Eukaryota > Viridiplantae > Streptophyta > Magnoliopsida > Santalales > Viscaceae > Viscum > Viscum album. The sequence goes on from OY728146.1 coordinate 1,040,513,997, forward strand.
TCAATTTTATTAAATATGGAAAAATAAAATCACTAGGTAGGAATCATATTTAATACTAATATGAGTATACTATTTTTTTCAATTTTTCCATGGTAATTGAAACTATGATCAATCAAGTCTACCCCTATAGTGAGACTTTGTTGATGACTCCCAAGCACTAAGACCTTAGGTACCAAGTGAATACCTTGTTCTCGAGCATCATCTCAAGTTAACTCAATCAATAAAAACTCAAAATACCAAAAATATAGATATAATTACCAAATCTAGGCTAGAAAAATTTGGATTCGTTATCCTGATGTGTTGGAATCCACACATTAAGTCAATACATTTCTCTATGAACAAATTTTATTATTATTTTTTTACGTTTTTTTTTTGTTTTTTTGAATACCCATATTAAACTTAAAATGATTTCAAAACTTATTTCATTTATTTAGGGACCCTAAGAACTCAAAATCATGCCCCACAATCCAAAGGACATGCATTATGACATTTTGATTAAATTAATGAAAAAATATGTGGTGAAAATAACATAAAAAACACACTTTCCAAAATTTATTCTCATAAACATAAACTTTGTGAAATTATTTGACCTCACTAGCCCCTTAATATTACAAAAAACTAATTAAAACACTATAGAAACTCCAAAGGGTTCCCTTAACTAAAAAATAAAAAAATACTGTAAAAAATGAACTTGTTTATTTTAGAACATGAAACACCAATTTAAAGTATAGGTTACAAAAAAAACAAAACAATACACAAACACACACACAGATATATATATATATATAAACTATCAAATATAAGTATGTATATAAAAAATAATGGAATATGGAAGCATAACAGAACATGGGTCAGTGGTAAGCATTTCACCCCTGTCTCCCTTCAGTCATGAGTTCGATCTTTTCTTCCTTATCAGACATTATGGGTTTTTATTTTTATTTGTAAACACTTTATTTATTTATTTATTTATTTATTTATATTTTTTTAACAAAAAAATAAAATAAAATATATATGGAGTATGAGTTTCCTCCCAAAAATCACTTACTTTAAATTCATTAGCTCGAATTAGACCCTCTACGTTATCATGTGTTTTCTAGTTAACAGGTTGGATCATTAAACTCCTCATAATTTTTTTATAGAATAGTTCTATATAAGGTGTCGTATTATGAACATTTACCTCAAATATATGACCACTGGTGGGATCCTGAATCTTGATTACCCTATAAGGGTACACATGATTCACAGTGTAGGGCCTTGACCATATCAACCTTAACTTTCCTTGGTGAAAATGAAGTTTGGAACTATATAGGATGGTATATTTTATTGATTCAAAAAGTTTAACTTTATGATTCCTAGATTTATAGGTTTAAACTCTATATTTTTATCCTTTAATCTTTATAAGCCTCTATCCTAAGATCCTTAAGTTCATTAAGGTTCATTTTTCTATTTTTTATTAAGGAAATTTTAAAATTCATTTTATTGATTGGCTAAAAATCCTTATGATCAATTTTAAATGGTAAATGAAATAATATTTCATAAACCAATTGATATAGTGAAATTCCTATGATGATTTTATATGTGGTATAATATACCCAAATTGAATTCAAGATATTCATAAACCAATATTTCCTATAGGGTTTGATAGTTTTTTCAATAATTTTTTCCCTATTTTCCAACTCATATTGACCATTATTTTGAGAGTGGTTGGCAGTGTAAACTTTGTGAGAGATCCCATACTTGTACATAAGTGATGATAAGGCTCAATTTCATAAATGAGTTCCATGGCCACTGATGATAGCCCTGGGAATTACAAATATAGAAAATATATTTTCTTTTAAGAAGACAATAATGGATTTATGATCATTATACTTTTTAAGATATATGAAATCTATTTAAATAAGTAATAAATAGGTATAATGATTTATTTATATCCCCTAGATATTGGTAATGGTCCCATAAAAAAATTCACAAATAATCAAAAAATTATATAATTATAATAAGAGTAAGGTTAATTTGATTCCTTTTAGTGATGGATCCTTATTTTTTACTCTAAGGATAACTTTAAAAAAAATTAGTAGTCCTTAGATAGTGTAGGAGTTAATAAACAAATTTAAAAAACATTTTTAGTGGTTTCTTGGTGGAAAATTGGCATCCATAAACCTCTCTATGATAAAAATTGTGAATTTACTCTTTCTCATCTTCTAGGACACATCTACTAATGATTTGATTCTGAAAAGACTTATAAACTTATGGACTATTTAACATGTACTTTTTTACATAAATAATGAAAATAATTTTAGCTTGAGTCCCTAAGAATTTTTTAATGATGCTCAGAACCAAGTATATTTCTATATCAGTATACCATGGGAAATCACTCACAGAATATATATGATCATCAAGTAATGAATCGGAAATTGAAATATGATATGAATTATCCTTGAAATAAAACCTAGAAAGGTAACCATTTAGTACATTTTCAACACCCATTTTATCCTTTATTATTATGTCAAATTTTCATGAGATAATGACCCACCTAATAAATTTGTGCTTGGAATCTAGTTTTTGTAAAAGGTATTTCAATTCTAAATGATAATTTAAAACATTTATAAATGATCCTAAGATATAGGATTTAAAATTTAATAAGTAAAATACAATAGAAATAAATTCTTTCTCAGTGGTGGTGCAGTTTATTTGTGTATCATTCAATGATTTTATTTCATAAGTAATGACAAATGGTGTTTTATCATATAATTTTCCTAAGACATATCCTATAGAAAAGTCACTTAAATCACACATGAGTTTTAAAGTAAGTTTTAAATTAGTAAATTTCATGATTTTTGGAGATATAAGACATGAATTGAGTATTGAGAAGTATTAATCATACCTTTATGTCCATATAAAAGGTGCATTTTTCGTAAGTAGAGCACAAAGGGTTCAAGTAATAGAGTTGAAGTTCCTAATAAAAATTTTATAGAATCCAACTTTTACTAAAAATTGCCACATTTATTTGATGGTTTTTGGAGAGTAATAGTGATGAATGATATTATCCTTGGATTTATCAACCTTGATCACTCTACTTGAGATAATATTCTCATGGACTAGTCCATACTTTACTATGAAATGGAATTTTTCTATATTTAAGACAAGATTATTATCTTAAAATATTTAAAATACCCTCTCAAAATTTCTTATTCATCCCTCATATTTACCCCCAAAGATAGATAAGTTATGAATAAATACTTCTAGATAATCCCCCTACATGTCAGATAAAATTCTCATCATACACCGTTGGAAGGTACCAAGGGAATTACACAACCCAAAGGGAATGAGATTGAAGAAAAAAATGTCAAATTTATAGTTGAAGGTTGTTTTTATTTTATCTTATAAGTAAACCATAATTTTATTATACCTAGAATACTCATCTAGGAAGCATTAGAACTCATGTCTTTCAACTCTCTCAAGGACTTGATCGATGAAGGGAAAGGGAAATGTTATTTCTTAGTACAAGAGTTTAACTTACTATAGTCAATGTACACTCTCCATACACAAATAACCCTTATGGGGAGAAGATCACTATACACATTGATAATCATAGTAATTATATCCTTCTGAGGAATAATTTGAATTGGACTTACCCAGTTACCCTCGACAATGGGGTAAATAATACCCTATTTTAATAACTTAAGGATATTATTTTATACCACATCTATAGTATTGGGATTGATTCTATATTGGGGTTATTTTTATAGTTTATAATTGGTTTCTAAGATAATTATATGGGTCTTGAGGAGTGGGAGAATCCCAAAAAAATCATTGAGGGTTCATCTAATTTCTTTCTTATGCATAATCAAGACATCCAGAAGCATTTTCTCTCAGTTGTATTTGAGAAAACAATAAATTAAAATAATAAAGGTTTGTTTTCCCTATAAGAATTTATAATTTACTAAGGTATATATACCTTGAATTATATCTAAATTTAGTTACAATTTCTTGAAGTAGATTGGGAATTTGAATCAAATTCGGTTTCTTTATCCAAAATTTGAGATAAAATTGGTTATTTTAAAATATATGTTTCATCCATAAAATTGACTATATTAGTGTTTATAATAAGTATAGAATATAATTTTATGATTTCTCTAAATTTTTAACTATTTTTTTATCCTGAAAGATCACCATAGGAGCTATATGAAAGATATTCACTACAAAGAGACAAATTTCTCTCTTATGAATAAAGGAAGTCTATGTCTTCTTGACTTAAATATCCTTAAAATTTACTTCATGTTACTTGGGTTCACTTTTAATACTACCTATTCAATTCACCTAATAAACTACATCATCATACCCAATTTGAGATTTTTTATTGTAAATTTTTAGACCGAGGCTCATGTTCTGAAAGGTTATGGTCATGTTCACATTCCTTACTTAGATAACTTAGTTGATTATTATAAGGGAGGTACATCCCATGATGATAGGAGTTTTTTCCATTAAACATAATTTTATATTATTGTGAAGAAAAATGAAGTTTTCAGGGTAGATAAATTTCTCAACTTTTACCAGAATATCCCTTAAGATATCCTTAGGAACTCGAACACAATGATAGGTGAGTTGGAGAGTAAAAGAAGTGGGTTATAGTTCCTTAAGACCTAAATAACAATATATTTCATATAAAATTATTTTAATATTATATCATAGATAAAATGATGCCTTAAAAATATTTGTTTACCTATTTCAACATGGATTTATGGATAATTTGGGTTTTCAACTTAGGAGTCATGGTTCGCTAATTGGTGGTTATCACATTAGTAGCCAAAATCACCTAGTTTTTATGTGATAATTTCCATTTTAAAGTATAAAATTTCTTTAGGTACTTGTAATATATATTTATGGTTTTTATTACATCAAAAAAATTAATTTTTAGATTAACGTGAGAGAATATTTCCTTTAATGTTTCATTCAACTTGGGTTTTTATTTTTATCTCATTCATTGAGGGAATAGCACATCTTGTTAGATTTTTTTGGGGAGGTGGTGGTTCCTTAACATTATCATTGAATTTCTCATATTATGAGGGTGGATATTCAGAAATTATCATGAGAGGTTAAATCCTTAGATTTTTTTTAATGGTTGGTACTATTTTTTCAATGGATTTCCTAATTCTCAAGACAGCCACTACTTTGAGATGTCTGAGAGAGGATTGTGTGCAACTAGATTCTCCCATTAATGTTGGGGTTAGGATAGTATGGTTGATTATAGGTTCCATGACTATTATAATGGTTTTTAATTCATGTTTTAGTAATGAAACTTCATAATTCATTTTCTCTATTTTCTTACATAGTTTCCCAAGTAATTGTATGAGAATATATTAAGGAGGTGTTGGGGTTGTTCAGTTTATCCTAGGAGAATATCTATACTCTTGGATGTGTTTTTGTATAGGTTGTTTTAATTATACTAAGGTATGTTGTAATTTTACTATTTAGGTTTGAAACTAGTTATGGGTTGGAATATTTTGGGTTGAGTATGGATTTGGACCTTGTAACTAATTAGGTTATTGATTATCCTTCCAACAAAATCTTAAATAGTCATTAAACCTTATATTGAAATTTTTTTGGTATTATGGATTCTAAAAATTTGGATCATTAACCTTTTTGGGTATTCCCCCCATAAGAACATCCTTTATAGAAGAAATGGTTGGGAAATTTTCCGTATCATGGTCATATTTGTCACAAATTGTACAAATGGGGTAAATAGATTGAATTTATTTGACCTTCCTAAGATAGATCTCCTCAACCTTTATAATGAGGTATATGAGTTTATCCCTAAGAATTTATTCTTACCTAATAGTGAAAATCCAAAAAAATGGATGCTTATTATAATAGGGTGATGTTCACCAGGTTTGGTTTGGATTAAAAATACATTCCAGGTAATCATAAGCATCATTTGGGGATTTTATTTTAAAGGTTTAATTACACATAATATCATTGAATTGTTTGTTTCCTTTCCATAACCCTTCATAAAATCTTATAAATTTTTATTGGATTTAAAAAACCATGGTTTGGTGTCATGTTTATTTTATCTTTAAACCTTTCCTGTGTTTCGTAAAATGACTATCTCTCTCTCTCTCTCTTTCAAAAAAAATTGAATACTATTTTAAAGTGAATTTTTTTTATGGTTGGGAAAGTATTTTTTGTTTAAATCTATTTTTAATTGGTCTCGTGAATGGATGGATGATGGTCTTAAATTATTTAACCAATTATTTGCATTATCCTTTAGATAAAAATAAAATGGCCTCATCTTAGATAGATAAATTTTATGTGTGTGGAACATGGTCTCAACAATGTCATTGAACTCCTTGATATAAAGGTAAGGAGTCTATGAATCCATACCATGAAAGGTGGGAACATGGTTTAGAACATGGGGTTTGAATACAAAGTTGTAATATACTAGGGTATTATGTATAATAAAATAGGGAACATTGGTCCCAAAAAAAATTTGAGGTATTCATTCATAGTTTGATCTTTCACATTCCATAAGTTAGGGGCTACCTCATTTGGATTTCCATTTTAGTTCCCTGTTAGGTTTATGATTGGTTTTTTTGGAAGTCCCTTTATAGGATTAGACTAAATTTTATAATCTAATGTTTTAAAATATTAATATATAAAGGAAAAATACCCTTATGTGCACATTACTCCCCAACCTTTGAATTATTCACCCTAACTAGTCTATTTTAATGATCACTAATGAAGGAAGACATATAGGGAAGGATAGAAAGGGGGAAAGATAAGATAAATTAGGGTGATAATAGATAAATGGGGTCAGAATATAATTAGAGTTTTTAAGATCACTTACTTTGGTCCCCAAAAATTTATTCAAAATTTGGTTCAATAAAATTTTCCATATGGGTCAAAATGACACTTATAACATAGTAAGGTTTTTTGAATACTCAGAGACCCAAGAAGAAACCATCAGACACTTGATCATTCAATAGAGATATTTGGAAAAATTTAGGGTTGATTTTATTTGTATTAATAGAGAATTAAAAGTCCTAAGGTAATTTTATTGAGGATAATTGGTTAATACTAGGTTATTTATAGGGATAGATTGAATGAATTTCTTTTTTTAGGAAATTTCAATTTATTTTATTCAATAAGGATTCATTTAGTGGTATTTTAACTACCGTCATAAATCACCATTTTAATACATATACAAATATAATTTCAATCACATATATATGGGAAGGATCATTTTTATGATCTCCCCAAGATAAAAGATCGTATTATCACTTGAAATGTGTGGCCTTAAAATTCGGTAAGGATGGGGAAGGAAGAGAATCATCGAATGAAAATATCAACTAAAATAAATAATTAAACATTTATGGAATAAGAAATAACATTAATTATAACCCCATGAAACTTAATTAGATAAAACCATAAAAGGATTAGTCATTCATTAATTAAAATATCTAAATGGAATACAAAATGGGACTCATTGAAGTTGGATTTAAGAAGAGAAAGAAATAAAATAATGATCACTCAGCCATTGTGTGAAGAATTTCACAACTATTGGTGTGAAAAAAAATCACACATTGATAAAAAGTTATCAATATTTTAATAAGAATAATATAATATAATAATAATAATAATAACTTTTATTTATAATCTATAGTTAATTATAACAACTTATAATTGAAGAAATGTGCATACAAATACAAATTGTAAGCATAACATTACAATCAAAACACACGCAACCTCCTCCCATTTCATGTATTACCACTAAATTAAATAGTAATTTTTGGATCCTTGGTTCTACCTCCCATCTATCTAAGTCTCTCCAATTAATTATGGTTGTCCTAAGTGGGTGTTAAGTTGATATACGGTATAATTTTCCACCATTGGACAAAAATTTTAGAAAGTTGTTTCCCACCACTTGACATGCCAAAAAAGAGCTTATAAATGGAATAATTTGGGTGGTTAATAGAAATATAAAATTCATCACAATATATATTCTAATAGATAGTAAATCTACATCCCAATTTGATTCATCATCTTGGAGTTTTTATTGAAACTTTGTGATGACATTATGGGCCTTAGAATATTTTCCATAATTTTATCTTTGACATGGGCCACTTGAATAACATATGAAACCTATGAATTAGGTCCAAACACAATTTAATGAAATTTTACTAATTATGTAATATATAAATGTTATAAATTTGAGCTTCATTGTACTTATATATTACCTATTACATAAATTTTTTTGAACTAGTGTTTAGTTCACTTTTCCTACAAAACTCTATCTTTAAGGTCCAAAATGATCATCTTTACCCAATGAATCTACCATTTCTCTAGAATGGAAAAAACTTCCCCTTTACTAGGTTAACCAGATATTCCAATTTAAATTTCAAATCCAGGCTAGTGGGTGTATGACAACCCTGGTCTTTTATTACACAATTAAACATAGTTTATTACATAAACTTCATTTGATACAACATATAAGATCGAGAGGTCTAGTGTCTTTTGGGATTAGGATCATTACATAACAACTTAAAACATGAAAAACAACATCTTTATTGAAAACTTCCTTTACATGACCACTTCATTCCCTCGTACTTAGCATTACATGGGATAACCTGAGGACATGCATAAAAAAAGGGTGAGCTATAAAGCCCAATAAGGGATTAATCATGGAATAACATGAGGAATACAATACATGTTAGACAATAGAAATATAAATATGGTACAATAGAATCATAAACATAAAGGCATGATAAATCATGATAATCATAACGTGGAAATGTGGCAACAACACTTAACATGGAATTAGCATGAGGCAAGGCTCATTGCACATGGAGCATGAGTAAAACCTCATTGAAAATGAAGCACGATTAAACCCTCATTTAACTTGAATTATCATGATTAAACACCCATTTAACATGACGTATCATGATAATATACTTTACCCAATGCATTGGAGCGCTATCAGGGCGCACCCTTCTTAAACATTTCCTTTCAGGCATAAGTGTGCCACATGGATCATAAAACATTGAATCATTAAACATTATAATTTATTCCAAGATAAAAGAATGTGGAATATATACATGAAACTCTTTAAACAATAAGTAAATTTTCATAAAGTTGAATACCCTTGATAGAGAAATGGGCATGGTATTCGCTACACAATGACTTTGGCTTGGAAAAGCGCAGTGCAATTTCGGCAGCATAATGGCGTGACATAAGAACTCATAAAAATGGTAGATGAGATATAAATGGGTGTCTCATCATATTTACATGACATGGACAGTAATAGGGTCATATAGATACATGTCCCAACAAATGTAATGGAATTTAGATTCATGATACAAAAGAATTGCTTGAATGTAAATGAGGAGAGAGAAATTCCTTTCGGAATTTCGGCATTGTAACGGGTGTACACGGGAGGCATTTATTGAGAGAGAAAGGGGTCTACCATCATTAAAACATAAATAGGAAAGTATATGAGAGGTTTGAAACCATACCCCAACATTTATAATTGAAATTAAAAGGTCATAACAATTTAAAGAATATTGGACCAAATGAGAAAGGAAGAAAAAACCCTTACTTGGAAGTGTGCTTCCAAAGGCTTGATAGAGGATTCTTGGGAGATTGGGGAACCTTGTGAGGATTATAGAGAAAGGAGTCCAGAGGTTTTATTAACTCCAAATTATTTGAGTGAGGAGGAAGTGAGAGCTTTGGTGGGTTTATATGGGAAAGGAGATGGAATTGTTTATTATTTAGGTTTGGGACACCTCACATTAAACTAATCAAAACCACAAATCAGCCCATGGTTTTTGCCCATGGTTTTTGAAAAAGAGGAGTAGAAAAAAATATTTTATAAGGCCAAAGTCCGAACTTCTTAAAATAATGGGGTTTCTTATGTGGAGGTGAGTCACACTCCCAAGGAAAACAATTTAAAAAGACAAAATGTTCAATAAGTCCTGAAGGGTCCACTAAAGCTTTGTAAAATAAATCAAAAAAATCCAAAATCACATTATTTTAATGTTAAAACATATATTGTCCGAAAATAAAGTTTATAGTATTTTATTACATCACTATTGGGTCATTATGATGTCATAAAACACATTATATATTTAAACGTTATTTAATTTTTAACCAAAAATTTGACTATCTCAGAAAATTATGAAAAATTCACAGTTGGATAATTTTGACATCACGATTCTAGAAATAATATTCATTTTATCTAAATAATTTTCTAAATATGTTAATTTTTACTTTTAAAATAAAAACCAACATTTATAGAAAATTCATGGGTTTTGACAAAAATGGCTTTCAAACCTTAATAAAAATTACAATTGCATTCATAAAATTATATGATCATTTATATTTAATAAAATATAATTTAATAATAATAATAATATTTTATTAAAATATTATTTAATTCAAAAATCCATTAATTCATCAAAATAGATTTCTTAGTTGAACATTAACTAAAAATACTATTTGTGATTTAAAAAACTATTTACATGGTAAGAATAATAAAATGAAATTATATTCATTATTATATACAAAACTAATGTACATAACCATAGTTATAAGGTCTTGTTACATAACCCCTTATAACACCTGTATAAGACCGAAGATTAAGGTGTGCGATGGTGACAGACTCTTGGGGCTGCTCGGATAACATTGCTTGGGTGGTAATCTCTATCAACTCCCACTTCTCTCATAGGCGGTCCCTCTTGAGCTTAACATATTCAAGCTTGGATTGGGATTGGTCAAGAGAGAATCCCAAAGACACAAACTCCTTTCCGAGATCTAACAAATGGGCTTCGTATGGGGAACATCTACTGGATGAGGTCATTGCTTCCTTTTTCTAAGTAAATTGGATTTTTTAAAACCATATATTTATACTAATCATGTGATCACTGTTAAATGGATATATTATCAACGGTCACAATTCTTAACATAAAACCAAATAAGTTGACATTTTATATAAACATTTTACAAAAAGAGACAATTAATTAGATCAAGAGTTATTTCCATTAATGAAATTTTGGGTCGTTTCAATCTTCCCCCCTTAATAAATTTCTCCCTAAAATTTTCCTTTTCCCTCACTAAAACAGATGTGGGTAACTCTGATTCATCATTTCCTCCGATTCCCACGTCGCTTCTTCAAACTTATAGTTTTTCCACAAAACCTTGATGATGGTAATTGTCTTATTTCATAGAACTTTTTCTCTGTGATCTAATATCTTCACTGGTTTCTCCTCATAAGAAAGATCATCCTCTAACTGTACCACCTCTGAAGAGAGTACATGTGAAGGTTCCGATATGTACTTCATTAAGATGGATACATGAAAGACTACTTTGTCCATGGTATGTGGAAGTCCTAGTCGATAGGCCACATCCCCGACATGATCAAGAATTTCGAAGGGGCCGATGTACCTTGGACTTAACTTCCCTTTCTTTCTAAACCTCATGACCTTATTCCATGAAGATATGTATAGAAATAACATGTCTCTAACTTTAAACTCAAGGTCTCATCGATGGTCATCTACATAAATATTCTGTCGACTCTAGGATTCCTTGATATGCTGCTAAATTGTTTTCACCTTCTCCACCATTTCTTCGACCATTTTTAGTCCAAGAAGCTTACGCTCACCGACTTCATCCCAACATGTCGGTCTGTACCTTTTCCCATAAAGGGATTCATATGGTGTCATTTGGATGCTCGAGTGGAAACTGTTATTATAAGAGAACTCAACCAGAGCAATATGTTGATCACATCTTTCTTTAAAGTCTATTGAGCATGCTCTCAACATGTCCTCAAGTGTTTGGATAGTCCACTCAGATTGGCCATCAGTTTGAGGATGATAGGCCATACTGAAGTTCAGTTCAGTATTCAGAGAATGTTGAAGAATATTCCAAAACTTAGAGGTGAATCTTGGATCTTGATCAGACATAATAGATAGTGTTACTCCATGCAGCCTTACCAATTCCTTGAAATATATATGTTCCAGATGATCCAATGAGAAATCCTCCCAAATAGAAATGAAGTGTGCAGCCTTTGTAAGACAATCCACAACAACCCATATTGCATTGTTGCCTTTGGATGTCTTCGAAAGTCTGGTGACAAAGTCAGTGGTGATGTTCTCCCATTTCCATTTGGGTATGGGAAATGGTTGCATCATCCCCTTAGACTTATGCCTCTCTACCTTCACTTTCTGACACACCAGGCACTTTGATGTATATTCAGCGATCTCCTTCTTCATATTATCCCACCAATAATTCTCTCCAATATCTCGATACATCTTTGTGTTTCCTGGGTGAATTGAGAAATTTAAACTATGTGCATCATCCAAAAGTTCCTTATTCAGATCCAGAATTGATGGAACACATATTCTTTTCCAAAATCTCACAATTCCTTCTTCATTAACATTAAACTCCTAGGATTTCCCTTTTCTGATAGCTTCCACTTTTTCTTGAATTCCCACATCATCATTTTGAGCATCCTTTAACCTTTCCAAAAGTGACGGTTGAGCAATCATTTGTGAAAGGATTGATGATGTTCCATTATTTATGATTCTCATGTCCATATTCATCAAATCTAAGAATATTGGATCCTTTTCAATTCTCATCAATGATAGAATCACTGGGTCCTTTCTACTTAGGGCATCTTCCACCTTGTTCGTTTTCCTAGGGTGGTAATGGATTGAGAAGTCATAGTCTTTGATCAGCTCTAACCATCTTCATTGGCGCATGTTCAACTCTTTTTGTGTGAATATATACTTGAGGCTTTTGTGGTCCATATATATTTCACACTTCTCCCCAAAGAGATAATGCCGCCAAATTATCAAAGAAAAGATCATTGCAGCCAACTCGATGTTAAGTGTTGGATAGTTCTGTTCGTGAACTTTTAATTGCCTTGAAGCATAGGCAATGAATTTGTCATTTTGCATCAGCACACATCCCAGGACCTTCTTTGAAGTATCACTGAATACCACAAAAAGTTATCCACTTGTTGGTAAAGTGAGCATGGGCGCAGTGATAAGCCTCCTTTTCAACTCCTTGAATATTTCTTCGCATTCATCACTCCAAGAAAACTTTACTCCCTTCTGAGTTAGTTTGGTAAGAGGGTTGGACAATCATGAGAAATTTCTCACAAATCATCTATAATATCCAGCTAACCCCAAGAATCTATGGATATCCATTACTGATGTTGGCATCGGCCATCCCCCAATTGCATCTGTTTTGGAGGGATCCATAGATATCCCATTGCTTGTGATGATATGGCCCAAGAATGAGACCTCCTTTAACTAGAACTCACACTTGCTATACTTTTCATAGAGATTATCCTTTTTCAAGGTCTCTAGTACAGTTCTTAGATACTCCTCATGATCCTCCTTAGTTTTGGAGTATATCAGAATGTCATATATAAATACTACCACAAATTTGTTGAGGTAATCTCTAAAGACTCTATTCATCAAGTCCGTGAAGATTTTTGGAGCATTAGTGAGTCTGAAATTCATTACTATGAATTCATAGTACCCGTATCTTGTATGAAAAGTAGTCTTGGGGATGTCTTCTTTCTTCACCCTTACTTGATAATATCCCTACTGCAAATCCACCTTGGAGAAGTATTGTGCTCCACACAGCTAATCGAACAAGTCATCAATTCATGGGAGAGGATACTTGTTCTTTATCGTTATTTTTTTGAGCTCACAATAATCTATGCAAAGGCACATTAACCCATCCTTATTATTGACGAAGAGAACTGGTGCACCCCATAGTGAAGCACTTGGGAATATAAACCCTTTATCCAGATTCTCCTATAGTTTTTTCTTCATCTCCTCAAGATCTGCAAAATACATTCTATAAAGAGTCTTGGATATTGGAAATTCCCCAGGTATAAGATCAATTGAGAATTCAACATCTCTTCTAGGATGAGGACCAGGCAATTCCTTGGGAAACACTTTAGAAAATTTCCTCACAATAGGCATGTATTCAAGGATGGTTGCCTCCTTAGACTCAATCATTTGAGCCAAATACACTTTCTCATAGGGAAATAATATCTATGCTTGAGATGATGGAGATAAAGAAGGTTCATCTTCCTCCTTTCACTTGTATAGAATTGGGGGTTGATTCTCCACATGGAGTGTGATTTCCCTCTCGCAGAAATTTATGTTGGCTCTATATAAGGAAATCAAATCCATGCTAATAATTTCATCAAATTACACCATAGGAAGTATGAATAGGTTATCTGGGAAGTTTAATCCGTAGATTATGATAGGGGAGGAGTTATATTCATGGGATTCAATGATTTCCCCATTTTTCATACTCACCTACTTATTTAATTCCATGATTTGTGTTGGTTCTGGGATTATTCTACTAAACTTTAGAGATATAAAAGAATGCGTAGAACCTGAATCAAAAATTATGTTCTCTATTATTAAATGAATAACAAGCGTACCTATCACCACTTCATTTTCGGGGTTCACTTGGGCAGTAGTGATGGAAAAAGCTCTCCCTTTCTGCCTTGAAGGTTGTTTGTTGCCTCCAAAAACCCTTAGCTTAGGGAACTAATTTGCAAGATGCCCTAGTTATTTGCAGTTATAGTAATAAACCACGCATTGACGTTCTAACAAAGAATTCCTATCCTCTATCACAATCGTGGGTCTTTCTTGATAATAGTTAATAGCCAGGTGCCCTTCTCTTCCACACCTAAAGCATTTCCTCGTTCCCTTCAAGAAATTTCCGAGGTGCTTCTTTTCGCACCTTTGGCAAGTGGGGTGCTGGATCTTCTTATCACCATTGTGTTTATCCATCGGACCACCAGAATTGAATTCCACTTTACACTTCTTATCCCCATGATACCCCTGAGATTCTCTAATCTTCATTTTGACCTTGAGGGCACATCGGACAATTTCCTCATAGCTTTCGAAGTCGTGGATCGCCAGCACTTTCCGTAGGCTAGGTTTTAGCCCGCCAAAGAATCGAATAACCTTTCATTCAGGGGTAACGATAAAGACAGAAGCGTATCGTAAAAGCCTTGTAAATTTTTCCTTGTATGCTCCAACAGATTCGTCATCTTTTTTCTTGAGGGCAAGGAAGTATATTTCCATATTAATCCGGAGGGTGCGTGGAAAATATTTATCGAAAAACATCTTCCGGAAATACTTCTATTCCAACACCTCGATCTCCTCCTCAGGCTTCGTATTTTTTATCAACATCCACCATTTATCAGCTTAACCCTCCATACGATAAGCATCCAGAAGAACCGTCTCTTGTTCAGAACATTGAAGGATGTAGAAGATCTTTTCAATGGAGTTTATCCATTGTTTGGCGATTGAGGGATCAAATGATCCATTAAAATTAGGAGGCCTTTGTCTCATGAAGCTCTCGATAGCGACTTGTTCTTTCTTAGGGGGGGTTTAACGTTCCTCTTGACCCATGTTTCTATTCAAATCTTGAGTTAGCTGAGAGATAAGTGTGAAAAAGTTCATGATTTCCCCCTCCCATTAGATTGGGCATCTCATTAGTACAGTCATCACATTGATCTTCACATCAGTTGTTAGCCCGAGTCCTCCTATTACCGGCCATTGGTTAGAATAAAATTAAAGTTAGGGGTAACACATAAAGGGTAATACAAGGACAAAACTGATGACTTATAAATAACTTTTATTTCCTTAACATATGAATCTATTGGCTTCAGTCTATGTTATCCATGGTCTAATTTCTAACATATATTCTTAGGGAATTTTTTTAGTCCCTTAATAATGGTTCATACTAAGCTTGTGAATTTACCAAAGTATATCCCCCGGGAGTGTATTAACCAAGAGTGAAGCAAGGCCCATTATTGTGCACCAGTTCCCATTTGAGTCTAGCTTAAAGCGGTGTTTTCGGGTTTTACCCCTAGGATACATCTGTGCCAGAGCCGCCTCTACCTGCTCGTATCCAGACAGGGATGTATTTTCCTGATAAAACACTTACTCAATACTCACCAAAACTTAGGGATGTTTTTATTATACTTAGTCTTGTCTCTAAATCTTTACTAGGGTTTTCTAATCCTAATCCCAAAAATAACTAAACCTATCCTCTGATACCAACTACAACAACCCTGATCTTTTATTACATAATTAAACATAGTTTATTACATAAAATTCATTTGATACAACATAGAAGATAGAGAGGTATAGTGTATTTGGGGCTTAGGATCATTACATAACAACTTAAAACATGAAAAAAACATCTTTATTCAAAACTTCCTTTACATGACCACTACATTCCCTCATACTTAGCATTACATGGGATAACCTGAGGAAATGCATAAAAAAGGGTGAGCTATAAAGCCCAGTAAGGGATTAATCATGGAATAACATGAGGAATAAAATACATATTATACAATAGGAATATCAATAGAGAACAATAGAATCATAAACATAAAGGCATGATAAATCATGATAATCATAACGTGGAAATGTGGCAACAACACTTAACATGGAATTAGCATGAGCCAAGGCTCATTGCATATGGATCATGAGTAAACCCTCAATGCACATGAAGAACGAGTAAACCCTCATTGAAATTTAATTAGAATGAGTAAACACCCATTGCACTAGAAGTATCATGATACTATACTTTACCCAATGCATTGAAGCGCTATCAGGGCGCACCCTTCTTAAACATTTCATGTCATGCATAAGTGTGACACATGGATCATAAAACATTGAATCATTCAACATAATAATTTATTTCATGATAAACAAATGTGGAATAAATAAATGAAACTATTTAAAAAATAAGTAAATGTTCATAAAGGTGAATACCCTTGATAGAGAAATGGGCATGGTATTCACTACACAATGACTTTGGCTTGGAAAAGTGCGGTGCAATTTCGGCAGCATAATGGCGTGACATAAGAAATCATAAAATGGTTGATGAGATAGAAAGGGGGTCTCATCATATTTACATGACATGGATAGAAATAGGGTCATATAGATACATTTACCAAAAAATGTAATGGAATTTATATTCATGATACAAAATAATTGCTTGAATGTAAATGAGGAGAGAGAAATTTCTTTCAGAATTTCGGCATAGTAACGGGTGTACATGTGAGGAATTTAATGAGAGATAAATGGGTCTCCCATTATTCAAACATAAATAGGGAAGTATGGGTGAGGTTCTAAACCATACCCCAACATTTATAATTGAAATTAAAAGGGCATAACAATTTAAATAATATTGGACAAAATGAGAAAGGAAGAAAAACCCTTACTTGGAAGTGTGCTTCCAAAGGCTTGAGAGAGGCTTGAGAGAGGCTTCTTGGGAGCTTGGAGCGCCTTGGGAGTATTCTAGAGAGGGGAGGACAGAGGTTGGACGAACTCCAAAGGCTTTTAGTGAGGAAGAAGTGGGATCTTGGGTGAGTTTATATAGGAAAGGAGAGGGAATTGTTTATTATTTAGGTTTGGTACACCTCACATTAAACTAATCAAAACCACAAACAAGACCATGGTTTTTTCCCATGGTTTTTTCAAAAGGGGAGTGTAAAAAAATATTTTATAAGTCCAAAGTAAGAACTTCTTAAAATAATGGGATTGCTTATGTGGAGGTGAGTTACACTCCCAAGGAAAACAATTTAAAAATACAAAATGTTTAATAAGTCTTGAAGGGTCCACTAAAGCTTTGTAAACTAAATCAAACAAACCCAAAATCACATTATTTTAATGGTAAAACATATATTGGCCGAAAAAAAAATTATAGTATTTTATTACATCACTATTGGGTCATTATGATGCCATAAAACACATTATATATTTTAACGGTATTTAATTTTTACCCAAAAATTTGACTGTCTCAGAAAATTATGAAAAAATAACTATTGAATAATTTGATGTCATGATTCCAAAAATAATATTCATTTTATCTAAATAATTTTCTAAATATGTTAATTTTTACTTTTAAAATAAAAACTGACATTTATCGAAAATTCATGGGTTTTGACAAAAATGGATTTCAAACCTTAATAAAAATTACAATTGCATTCATAAAATTATACAATCATTTATATTTAATAAAAATTAATTTAATAATAATAATAATATTTTATTAAAATATTATTTAATTTAAAAATTCATTAATTCATCAAAATTGATTTTTAGTTGAACATTAACTAAAAATACTATTTGTGCTTTAAAAAAACTATTTACAAGGTAACAATAATAAAATGAAATTATATTCATTATTATATAAAAAAATAATGTACATAACCATAGTGCTAAGGTTTTGTTACATAAACCCTTATAACACCCACATAATACCGAAGAGTAAGGTGTGTGATGGTGACAGACTCTTGGGGTGGCTCGGATAACATTTCTCAGGTGGTAATCTCTATCAAATTCCACTTCTCTCATAGGCGGTCTCGCTCGAGCTTAATATATTCAAGATCATATTGGGATTGGTCAAGAGAGAAGACCAAAGACGCAACCTTCTTTCCGATCTCTAACAAATGGGCTTCGTATGGGTCACGTCTACTAGATGAGGTCATCGCTTCCTTTGTCTGAGTAAATTGGATTTGTTAAAACCCTATATTTATACTAATCTTGTGATCACTGTTCAACGGCTATATTAGCAACGGTCACAATTCTTAACATAAAACCAAATAATTTGACATTTTATATAAACATTTTACATAAAGAGGCATTTAATTAGATCAATAGGGATTTCCATTAATGAAAGTTTAGGTCGTTAAAGGGTGTTTTACAAGGTGTTTAAAAATGTATCAAGTATTACTATATTTAATCAATAATTTCAAGCATGATGATATTTGATGTTTAAATTATAAAATACACTAATTTTAATGTTTATGAGTAGTGAAGAACATGAATTTTATATAATAAAAAATGAATATTATCCTCTTTTAGTGATTGATCATTATATTAGTAGTGGAATTATTATGAAACTTAGTAACCACTAGAATAAAAGTACCTAGTAGTCTTCCAACCAAGATCTATAACTTTAACTTAATAAACTATTCACTAAATTCAAAGAAACCAAGCTCTGGTACCACTTATAAGGAATAATAGACACCTAGAGTTACAACATCTGATAAATCCTGATACTACTATTTAGTGAATTTCCCTACCACTTTTAACCTCCAAAATCCATGCATCCCATATTGTATCCAAGATCTAGAACTAGTTAATAATAACAAGCCAAACCTCCTACTATAGGAAGCTAAACTTTCATTCCTCTGATACAAAAAAAGAAATCCAAAAGGGTTTGATATGCCATGAAACAACCCTACAAAATAAAAAACTAGAACTAGGAAGGCCAAGAACCTTATCTAAAACATTAATATTTTATCCTTATCATTTTGGTATCTCTATGGAATTAAATATGATATTCCATAGATAGTGAACAAGAAAATAAAAAACCACATGATATAAAAATAATAATCACGATATAAAAAAATTACATGTTTTGGATGTTATTCATACTCCATGAGGGAACACGCTAAATATTTTCATTAATGGAGAAAACTAAGTTACAAGGGAAATCGGTCTTCTAGTAACCCTACCCAGCCTAAGTTATATGGGACTCCTTATAGACACCCTACTTGAAGAAATATAGTATTTCCTATAACAATTCCTTCTGGTTGTAAGAGATCTGTGTGGAATCCCCCCATAGGGATGTACATTATCCCATCCTCCTTCCTTTTGATGCATTTTTTATATAATCCTTGGTTAATCATTATATGGAACTTATGTTCTCAGTTCATTATTATATAAAAGTTAACTACCAATTAATAACTTTAGGTTTCACTGCCTTCTGATCTCTACAAAAAAGATTCCACATAGATATAATCTTTACAGGCATCCTTACACTTACTCAAAGGAAACTTCCACCTCAACTGGTCCTCTTGGTGAATGGTTTATACTTCTAGAAACTCTATTAGTTTACCCTTATGTATAATTAGAAATATTATTATGTAATTACTTTGCATCTCCATACTTTCTCCTCATGTGAACATAGTTTTTTCCAAAATACACTTCCTTTGGAACTTTTTTGACACATATGGAACATATAACTTCTGTATGTGTCGCTCTATCCTCCAAAATGTGGTTTATCCTCAAGTGAATGTGTTTGAATGCTCATAATTGTTCATTACCACACTTAAACACCACTTATTCCACTATTTCTCTCATTTAACTTCTTCCAATGAGCTAACTTCTTCTCAACTTCTTTTGATACCCTAAATTTAGACATTTATGGTGAAGTTGGTCCTATATCTATCTAGTTATGATAAGTTTACCTTCTAAACACTTAACTTCTATAAATACCAACACTTAACCAAAAAAAATTCTTACAGAAAAACCTATCAAATCCCTACACATACCCCAGTCGAACAACCCCAACCTCATGAGAAGCCCCCACCCCCACCCCCACCCCATTTATACTCAACCACTCAATATCCCTCGCTCATGTTCAAACAGAAAATATTATATAAAATATAAATAAAAAATTAAATTTATAATGAATGGGTTTGAAAATGAACGGGTTTGAAAATGAAATGGGTAATAAATTTGTTACTCATATTTGAGTTTGGGTGTTTATTTTTAATATTAAATGGGTTTATGTGTGAATATAGATTTATTAAATGGATTTAGATTTGAGTGACTCTATTTTCATGAGTCTCTGACCTGTTATTATCCCTAATAATACATAATTAAATATAATATATTATTAAGAATTAGTGATGATGCATTATTAATATTTAATTCATAATATATCATTAATAATTAAACATAATGTAATTAATAATAATATTAAATAATTAATAATAGTAATGTAATTAATAATATTTAATAATATAATTATTAATGTAATTAATAATAATTAATTTTTTATAATTATTTTTATTATTATTTATTAACAACATTATTAATTAATAATAATTACATTATTATAAATAAGGATTTATACCAATTGTCTCTAAACCCATTTTTAAAACTTTATAAGAAAACCTAATTTTTGGGTTGGGTTGAGTGGGAACCATAAAAACTGAACCATCAGTCCAAAAAACTACAACAATATCCATGGGATCAACAACCAACTTAAATATTCAAAATGAAAAAACAAAAACAACCTTAAACCAACATCAACAGATTCTACATGATATTTTGATATAGGGAGGAATTAAGTGTGGATAATGATGTGACTATAGTTATGAATCAAGCCCCATGTCACTGCCTCATAACCCCTCTAAGCAAAGACCACCAAGAACCTCTCATCGCCATTAGAAACATCTCTCTCTTCCATCGAGCATCATTAACCCAACGTGAAATTGACCATATTTATACTACACCAGGTGATGACCGAACAAAAACCACATAAGAGAATCATGAGTAAGTCATCCATAATCACATCATAAAAGTAATTACACTACATTAAACTACCTTTTAATAAATATAGATTGCTTGAAATACATATTCCACCTTAAAAGATCACCTCTCAACCCATCCCAGCACCACCATCACTAGAATCACTCCTCGTAAGGCCATCACAACGTAAAAGAAAATGTATTTTATAGAGAAAACAACATCGGTGGGGCCGGGAACACAACTACCCTAATATTATATAAAAATTATAGAACAGCGGAGTTGGGAGGGTATGAAAAAAATAGAATCATGGGGAAACTTTTGAAAGAAAAATCTATTCAGGGTACCATGGAAAGAACAAAGGGCACGGACACTATGGATGAACCCATGCCATTAGAGGTGATGCCTAAAAATTTGAAGGTAAGACTGCATCCATCCCCACCACCACCATAGAATCTCCTAAAAGGATCCTTTTAAATCTAATACCCATTGAAATAAAAAAAATATCTAATGAAATAGATACTGCAAGGCTGAAAAGATCAAGTCGACACTACTCAGGGCAGGAAGACCGGATAAATAGACTAGTCCACATCACTAAATAAGGGGTCTAGTTTGATCAAGAAACTAAAACACCACCCAGTGTTGGGATACACACAGACACGAACACTAAGGGATTTCATAAATGGGGTTTTAAAAATAAGAATAAATCTAAAGGTGAGATGAAGAAGGGAGGATGAGGGGGAAGGAACTTCAAGTAGAGGGGTGAATCTATAAGGATACTCTAGATACCAAAAAAACCACACCAAATGAAAGAGAAAATACCACTGAAATATAATAAGGGTCTTTAATACTGAGGCATGAGAATAGATAGAGGTTGGGATTCGATGCTGAAGGAGGTTGAAGATGATTTCCCCCTACAAGACACAACATCATAGAAACTATAGTGGTGATAGAGTGATAGACATAATCCACAATCAGGCCACTTATTTATACTATATGGTCACAAACATTTCTATAATCTGGGAATTAACATGTATTAACCTCCCCAAGTGCATGAATTTATATAAATACCCAAACGTAATCATCCCATAATAACATGATTTATAGTAAATATTACATCACATAAACACCCAATAACCTTTAGGTTTAGAGGTTTTGATAATTAGGAAAAAAACTTACATAACCAAACTTATACTTTCCCCCTTCCAAATGTATATTTTTTCCACTAAACTAAACTCCTCAAATGATACACCTTATTCATTCAAGTCTAAAACCTCATAACCAAAACATTAACTTTAAAAATTACCATAATCTTACTTTATACATATAAAAATCATTTAAAAATGTGTAATGAGTATAAAAATCTTAGAAAGGGGTATAAAAAGAAATATAAAACTTTTTAGACCATTGAAATACTTGGAAACCTTTGAAAAAAAGTCTTTCCTTTACACAAAGAAATTTGATCTCATATAAAAATTACTTTCAAATGTGAAATCAACATCCTTTCTCAAAAAGTTACATAAAAAATTATATAAAAGAAATATAATAATCATAAATGTTCCTTGGAAAATTATAAGGTTTTTTGAAAAAGTTATTTCTTGAAATACCAATTTCTAACCCTTAAAATATCACAAATACAAAAATTTGACCTTGAAAATATCATAAACTTTCCTTTATTTGTGAAATAAAATTATTATTTCATGAAATTCAAATATTTTCATTAAAACTCATAGAAATTATATAAACCCATGAAGTAATATTGGTAAATCATATTTTTTATCACCTTTACAAATCACCCATTCAATGGAATAACTTTTGACCATTTATTTTTAATGACCGATAATGTAATAACTTCACCAGTTAAATACAACATCATTTTGAAATAACTTTAGTGGTTAATTACAACATCATTTATCTAGAGAATAAATCATTACCCAATACATTAAAGGGATATATACAGAACCCAACCATTTTCATATATAATTTTAAAGAACTATAACATGAATAAAACACATAGAATCTTACACTTCACCATAGCATGAATAAAACTCATGAAAAATTACTTTTGAACCCGTAAGAATAATATTTTAAGTTAACCCATAAAAATAAATTTAATTTAAAATAATGCATGTAATGTTGTTAAAAAACATAAAGAAGAAAATTATTAGAAAATTATTGAAATAGAGTTAAGGTAAATACTTTAATACTTAAAAGTATAATTTTTTAAGAATAAAACCCCTTACCACAAGCCCTGAATTACTTCATACATCCAATAAATTTACAAATAATAAAATTATATTAATTTTTTAATTGTTTGGGAATATTTTTCATTATTATTATTCATTTTTATTCATTTATTATCATTTATTATTCTTTTATTGGATTAATTTTTCTTTCATCTTTCATTTTGAGATTATTCAGTCCATAATTCAAAAATAGTTTCAGTATAATGGTAACCATCAAAGATCCTTGTCCAATGGTTCCATAATCCCTAAATGTGTAAATGTATATGTTTTATTTGATTATATATGTTATGTAATTCAATAGGTCATGAAATATTTACCAGTTATAGAATCTTCCACGATAAGATTTTTTTTTATGGTCAAAAATGATTATATTTTTCACTTTTAATTTAATTGTTATTATAGATATTTTACCATTCTAGGATAATAATTATAAAATTAATTAAATTTTATAATTATATTAAATCATTAAATAAATTATTAAGGATATAAATTAAATATTTAAGTTTATGAAAACTTTATTGTTTGCAAAGGTAGCGTAAAACCATCACGGTAAGCGATGTTTTTCAAAAGAGTTTAAAAAAGAGAAAACCCAATAAATTTTTGAGTTTCATAAAACATTATATTATAAGTAAAATAATAATTTAGGTTTTAATTTAAATATTATTTAAATTATTTAAAATAGTAATATGATAATTGAAACAAAAAATACATAGTTTTTGAAAACTTGTATTTTGACATAGTAACGATATATAAAAAGGGTTTATTGAGAAGGAAAGAGTGATATATCCTAAATAATGAATAAAAATGGAGTTAATAAAAAGTAATTTAATAATTACAGAAAAATAATATAAGTATTAAAATATTTTTAATGAGTAATAATTTCAAATAAGAAAGGAAAGATTAAGTTTGGAACTCTTACCATTCTCTTTGAATCGGCTCATTTGGATTGAATCTTAAGCCTTCAGAGAAGAAAATTTTATCTAGACCAAAGACTTATGAATATGGAAATGTGTTTTTAGAGAATTATTTGGGATATATATAGAAACCAAAATTTTATATGTTTTATGAAAAGGTTATAATGAGTCCCCTTTTATAGGAAAAAATCGATGTTATTTTCACAAATATGAAATCTTTAAGGGTCGAGAATGTAATTTTAAAGTGTAAAAGGATCATAAATAGAAAATATATGATATTATAGACAATTATTAATACATAATTGACTAAATATAATGTTTTATGAATTTTTATTAATTTATAAATTATTTTTAACATTAAATACAATTTAAATTCATTTTCAAGGTTATTATTGTAATTTGAATTTAAAAATATCAAGATAACTGTGGAATTAAACTTTAATTACTTAAATATTTAATTAAATATCAACTAAATACCCTAAAATCCATGAAATATGTTTATTCGTCTAAATATTATCACTTTAAATATTTTAAATCTATCATATTTAACTTTTCTCTTATTTGTACAAGCATTACGTCAACACTGAGTAACCATTTTTTATAATTATATTATTATTTAATATTAAAAATAAATTAAAAACATAAATATAATTTATTATTCATAAATATTATAATTTAAAACTATTAATAATATTATTTATTACCATTTATATCATGATAACAATTTTACAATAAGAATGTTGACTTTTCTTACCTTAAGGAAACATTGGGTAAGTATTTAGATAATTAAATTGTTATATATTTTTAAAATTAATAAGTATTAATCAAAATAATTGATTATTAATAATATTTATCATTCAATTTGATCATAGCCTTATCCATTCATAAATATTATCATAAAGAATTATGCAAGCACTATGTCAGCACCAATAAATGTTTTCATATTTATCTTGATATAAAAATTAATTTATATTAACTAGATAATATTTACATGATAATTTGAGTATATTATAATTTAATACACGTTACATAGTTTTATATAATGTTCTATATGTTTTCAGATAAAAATATAATAAAAAGGAGTAAAATTTAACTTGAATTTAAACTATTATTTTAAAAGAAATTTAAATTAAAATGTATCCCTGAACATATAACCACATTAAATATGAATAATTAATTTAAATAAAAATAAATAAAACTTCTAAAAAAATATAATTTTAAATAAAAATATCATTTATAATCTTTTATAGTAATTTTTAATCAAAAACTGTCAATATATATCAAATTTACTATTTTCAATCATATCTTATTTTTTTATAAATTTTTAATAAAATGCCACTAGATTAATTTTGAAAAAAAAATATTAAAATTAAATTATTCATTTTATTAAAATAAATCTAAAATTATTAAAGAATAAATTTTAAAATAAAAAATCATTTTATATTAAAATGATATATTTTTTCAAACAATAGATAATTCTCTTTTTAAATTATGTTCTTATTTCATACATTGATAAATTTATTTATAATATTATAAAAATATTAAATATAAATATAATTAAATATAATTTACATAAATATCCATTTATAAAATATCTAATAATTAAATAATTCTTTAAATATATCTCAATAAGAAATAATTTTAAGACAATATATTTAACCTTTAAAAAAACATATTTTTTGTCATAAAGTAAATATTATAATTTTGTATGTATAATGAGTATATAATTTGATTATATAATATATTTTTTGGCATGAAATCAATATATATATATATATACATTGTAAAATAAATATTTCTTGAATTCATAACATAAAACTGAAATACTTTTATAAATACATGGGTTATCACATTCTCCCTCTAAAGAAATTGTGGCCTAATAATTTTAATTTTTTTATTATTAATAAAAAAAATAGTGTATATCATATAATATCTTATATAAACCATGTATGTTTCTTTATAATTTAATATGACTTATACATGTGAATGGGTTTCCAAAGGTGTTCCTTGAAATTTTGATGATGTTTTCCACATAATACTCATTAGATTTTCTAAAGTTTTTCTTGAGTTAGAGGAATTATTGTACCATTGAGATATATAATAAGATAAAAATGATTTATCAAAATTATTTCCATTCCCTAGGATTAATTTTTTCCTTTGGTTTTATATTTTTATCAGTTTCCACCACTGATTCTCTTCATATTCCTAATAGTGAATGCCTAAGATGAATTTTTCATGATTCAAGCATGAAAATAAATAATTAATGGATCATAATATCCACTAAAGAATAGTATTATTTGTTTTATAAAGTATTTCATGATAATTTATTCCTCTTATATTCTAGTATTTTACTAGATACAAAATGGTTAGTGTGAATAGAGATAGTATCCAATACAATCTGAATAAACCATAATGTGAAAAATTAATCCTATGATATCCTACCTTCAATTCAATCAATAATAAAATTAAATATTCATATGAAACTTTTAATTCAAATAATTACTCTTTCATAATAACCTAGGTTCCCTTACATTTTATCTTATTATTCATCATAACCTAATCTTAAAAAAATTTAAACTCTAAAAACTCTCTAAAATACTCCTAACTAAATTACAAACTAAAAAAATTAGAAAAACCTTGATCATGTATTCTCAAAAAATAAAATTAACCTATATTTCAAAACTATTATAGCTCAATAATCATCAAAACCTTCCTTACTAGCCCAAAAAATAAATATAATTAAAAACGCTCCAAAAAAACTCATTTACCACATATCTAAAAATATTCATAACCATATTGATATAAAACTACTTAAAAACTCATAATTTACTATATAAACATTAATCATGTATATTCCCAAATATATAGTAAAATTATTCCAAAATAACTTTAATCACATTCCCTCAGGGTGAATCTTAGTGGTAATTTTCCTTATGGGTTTTAGAGAGGTCTCGAGTTCGATCCCCACAGAGTAATTTCCTATATTTGTGTGTTTTATTATTTTCTTTTAATGTATCCCCTTACCCCTACATCGATGTAAACATTAATTTTCTTCTCATAAAATCACTTTTTGATCCCCAGGGTTACCTATACTACCCAAATTATATTCTCAAAATCAATTAACCCTTTTTTTTTGAATAACCATAATTACCCCATCATCAAATCACATGGCAACCCAAAGGGTTATCTAAACCCCAAACATGTATTCTTCTTAAAACCCAATAAACATATCTCAACATATCATAAATATCCTTAATATCCAGTTACATAAGACCTCAAAAGGGTATATATACCTTTGAATTTAAGATCACTCTCAAACTTATTAACCCATTATGGTATCTACTGTAATAACCTGTGTCATTATGGGTTATGAAATTCAGGAGGAATTTTTTTTATTCCATAATATGGGTCATTTTTAAAATCATAATTCATATTGTAATTTTTAGATATTGATCATATCAAGGATGATTTTTTGGATATGGATCAAGGTTAGGGAGGTGTATTAGGTGATCAAGTGAATCTTAGGAGCTTTAGGATGAAATTATAAATTTGAAAGGTGTTTTTCCTATACTACATGGTTAACACATGGTTTAGGAAAACCATGTGAGTAAACCTTATAGGTTGGTTTTTCATGGGGTTTTGGTGCATGGTTTACACATAGTTGTAAAGAACCCATAAAAACTACAATTTAAGTTTTATGGAGAGATTCGTGGTTAGCGCATGGTTTGTAAAACCATATGGATAAACCAAGTGAGGTGTGTATCCTTGGAAAATGTGAGCTACATGGTTAGTTAATGGTTTGGAAAACCATGTAGTAACCATCTAACTATCTGGGATTTCATAAATATCATCAAAAAACCATTTTCTCCCATGGGATTTAATCTCTCACCCTTCTTTTCTTCTTCACTTGCACAAGTTAGACCATGGAGGTCCCCAACCCTTCTTTATCTCTCGATCCCCATTCAATTTTGGGTGTTTTTTATAGAGATCCATTGTTAGTGTTTTATTGATAATTTCACTAGAGAATAGTGGAATCTTCTTGATATAGTGTGGATTTTTCTTATCATGGAAAGAAGGCATCCTAATTCAATGAACTCATATTGTTTCAAGCTATTTAACTAGAATTATTCTACCCTATGTATTTTTCTAGGGGTTTCAATTCAAATTGATTAAATTTGATAAAATTTATGGATAAATTAATTATAGGTGTTAGGTATTTTTCTTGAATTGGTGTCAGGATTATTCCATATACCTTTTGGGTGTGGTTGGTTGTAGTTTTAGAGAGCGGATGTTTCTCAGTAAGATTTTAGGAAATTATAACTATTTAATTAAGTTGAATAATTAATTATAAATTTTTATTACTATCTTATTTAAATGTCATAGCTTGAGATATGATCTCATGAGGTGATATAAGTCTTGGATAATCTTGGGTGGTGATGGTCAATTTTTCTTAAAGTAAATAACTCTAAATGAGGTTGGTGGTCCCTAAAAACACCCCTATGGTTTATGAATTTGATATGTGTCATGTGATATATGGTATATCCACCTTTGAATAATTGAAATTTTATTTAAAATGAATTATTAAAAATAAATTCCATGAAATAAACCAAGTATCAAGGGCCATGATAGATGCCTAAAATCTGGTTATGCCTCATCCACCGATAGTTGAGGGATTTTATATAAATGTGGGAGATGATTTTCAAAGACCCTAGATGGGAATAAATGAAATGGGTAAAAAATAGTGTCCCAAGTGTGAATCTGTAATTATTGGCCTAAGTAGGCCATGATGGAACTGTGTGATGCCATATAGCCTTGGTCTAGTGGTTAGAGAGTAGGGTGAGTGTCTTCCCCAACTGGTAATGGGGTGACCAAGTGGGTATACCCTGTATATAATTATGTTAATTTGGGTGAGAGTAAGGACTAGTATAACTTTGGAAGTAAGAGGGGTGGTATTCCATCTCTTTAGAGTGATTACAATGTGGATTTTCTTATGATTATTGTGAGTCCATGTTAGGATTGTGATAATTTGGAGGGATTACATTATTTATTAGTGATAAGATTGTACTGGGAGTTGAGATTGAGATCTAGGATCCCATGTAGGGTATCCAGGAGGAGATGTGGCCTAGAGGACCTCACCGGGTGCCCTGTTATCATGTTGACCCTAGAGAGGGTTAGTATAGGGAAGAGATTGTTTTTTGTTTTTTGTGTCACCTTAGAGCACAAAATCAGTGGTGTGATCTAAATATGGATATAGTGATGTGATATTTCATGCACTTAATAGCTATACCTTGGTTATGTGTGATGGGTTGTCCATATGGACAACCTATTTTATTATTAATGAGATGTTACCGAGTGGATGTTATCCCCTGAATTATATTATATGAGATGACATGGATTACCTCCTAGTATTTAGTGATACCTAATGTTTTATTAGTTTCCAAGTGATTCCTTGGATATGGTTGTTATACCTGATGATATAATATGCCTAGTGATTCCTAGGATCTGGTGATGTACCTAATATGATATGAGATTCCTAGGATCTCATAGCTATACCGAATATTTTATGAGATACCTAGTGATTCTTAGGTTTTAGTTGTTGTACCTAATGATATATGGGATGCCTAGTATTCCTGGAATATGTTCATTTTACCTGATGATATGAGATTCTTAGTGATTATTAATATCCATCATTGCACCTGATATTATATGGGATACCTAGGATGTCTCTTGATATCTTGTTATTACACCAAAAAAATGAAAATGAATAAATGGGATAGATTAGTGTGATTCATTTTCCCTCCCCCTTCCACATCCCTTTGATAAATAATTATTATTTTATGGTATTATGGGTGGGGCACACTACCCCCCCATGAGATGTGTATATGTGAGATGATCTGGAGGGATTCTCTAACCCTAAGTGGTTGCATATATTCATGATGGTATTATTGAAGTGAGTTTCAAAGAACCTTGGCATGGTATTACACATGATCATAGGCATCCAATATTGAAGTAGGTATAGTCAATCCTAGGTGTCATATTAGAACTTGAGGATCGATGGTGATTATTTTAATGTTCTTGTGCACTATGTGTTTTATGGATGATTCTTGGTTATTTTTTTATTTTTTTTACTCTGATATGAAATTATAGTCTCCCTATAATAATACCCTAGACCCTATATATTATTTGAAAGCCTATGTAATATGGTTAGGTGCACTTGAGGTCATGTGACACCCTTGGTACAGACACAAAATAGTGGTTTGGCATGGAAGAGTGTCACAAAGTGGTATAAGAGCATCTTTTTTCTTATTTTACTTTTAGGGATATGGTATAAAAGTATTAGATATAGGTTATATATTTTAATAAACCTTGTAATGATGCATTATGAGAACCATTATCAAAGGGAATTTTGGGTTACTAAGTATATGGGATTGTTGTTCTTAGTTTTCATTTTTATGATTATGATATTTATTCAAGTATGATGTGTGTATTTTATATTGTTATTGTGGTTTTAGATCTTAGATCATTGGAAAGATTTCTATATACATGAATCATTTTTGGTATGTAGGATTCGCATGATATTTGTGTGCTTCCATGTGACTAATATCATAGACAATAGAGTTTTCAACGATTTAAAGTGTCACCGATAACTTATATGGTATTTTACTATATAATTTATTAGTGGAATTATACTCAAATAAACCATGGTATTTCTTCTGATAATAAGTCATGTAGATCTTATAAAGGGATAACCCTTGATTATTAATATATAATCCCTCTTTATAATGGATTTATAGTGACCCTTAGTGGGTTGATATAGGAATTTAATTCCTCAGTGCTGGTTCTGAGAGAAAATAGGTTTGATTACTTAATATGTCACAACAACCTATATAGTGTTTTCCCATATAGCCTATTGGTGGAATTCTACTTAACCAACCCTTGTGACTCTGGTATAATCGACACTAATCATTGTGATATGATTTTTTTATATGATGATGGGTGATATTGTTGTCCTCAAGGGGGTAGTCTCATATATAAATGTTGGGTGAGGATTAGTGGACTGAAGTGGATGATGACTTGGCATGTGATGCTTGATACTTATATGTATATAAGAACCATGGATTAGATGTTTTATAATGTGATATACCTTATGATATTTTACAAGAGAGTGATGTTTCCCCATGAGTTATGAACTATGAGAGGCATGATTTACAAGATAGTTGGGAGATCTGAGTTTCTTTGGGATGTGGATTGGGATATTGGTGAGTTGAATGATATATGAGGGTAACCTGAGAGAGAGGGTTATCCTTAGCTTATGAGTTCATTTACAGATGATAATCATGGGTAGATTCTTCGAATTACAATATTGACAGATAGGAGGTGTTTTATGATATGTTTTATAGTCATGAAGCTACCTTAGTATTTTTTTTATGTAAATCACTTGAGATGCTTTGGTATCAAGGCTTGGTTTTGGTGGTAAGGATTGACAGGATTACTATATCAGTTTATTTAAGGCATTTTTTCCATTTTTTATGGATTATGATCCTAAATGGTCATATATAGGATTGATAGATCATGGATAAACACTTTTGGTTTTATGATGATTCTTGGGTGGTGGGTGATTGTTTGATTGGTCATGGAATGAGTGATATGACTTAGGATTTTTGGGAAAATCACTAAGGTGATTTTTTTTAGATGATATTTTCATGTGAGTGGATTGTGGCTAGTAGTTAGGAATTTAAGAATAGTATTGATGAAATGTGGCTCATGGAATTTTTCATCAAGTTATGTGACTAGGTAGTATGGTAGTGTACACCCATTGGGTTTGGATAAGATCAAGGTATTACGCATTGGTTCACCATGGTGCCTATTAATTTTTGGATTGGTGAGTACTCGTGTGTGAGATGAGAACTGATAGTTATGATGGAATTCTTGCAGACCTAGTTTCCTAAGGTTTTGATTGAAATGAGAGATGTATGTATGTGTTAATGGGTGGATTTGGAAACGGATCAGCTATGGTGGGATGATCAATTCAAGATTGATCCTATATAGGTATTGGATAGGATATGATGATCATGGATTAGGAGGAGTGAAACATGTGATTTGATGGAACCTGTTGAGTTTTCACTCAAAGAGTGGTAAAAGAAAATCAATATGGTGCGGAGTGCACCATTGGCCATAGAGGGTGTGACCCTCGTTATAGATTGAATTTTTTTTGATGTGGAGTATGACATTCCTAGTGAGTTGTGAATGGGTGGTGATTGATGATTCATGTTTTCACTCAGGTATGAGTGTGATGGTCACGTCCAACCCTTACGTTCAGTAATGGATGGATAATGGGTCATGGATATCGGTGTTTGGATTCATCAGGGCAATGATAAGGATGATCTTATGGTGTGGAGAATTTTATCAATCACGGAGGTATTAACCTTGTATTGGTAGTTCCACTAATATAGTATGAAATAGATTCTATATGTGACATTATTCTTATAATGGTATGTATTTGATATGAGATAAAGTCAAATTGAAGGTGTGTTTGTGCTCAGCATGAGAGTATGATGGCAGGTATGGTTGGTTGAGGATCTAACCATGGAATTTCACTGATTGTAAAGTTCAGAAATCTATATGGGTACTTGGAATTCCTTCAAGAGTCATGGAATTATGATTGGGTTATTATATAGTGTTCTAGAGGGTGTGGTTGATTATTTTCATAAAAATTCGTCCAATGGAGTATCAACTGGTGTTTTCAGGTGGAATTGGGTGTAGTGGCATAAAAATTACACTGAGTGTGTTAGTATACCACTTGAAAAATGTTTTCATATGTGATTCTGATTGGGGATCACCATGTATTGAGATCGGCCTTATGAGCAGGGATATATGGTGGGGAGAACCATGATCCTAGGAATGAACTAGTTGATGACAATATAGTGTTTCAAGAGAGATAGATGTGGATGAGAGTCATCTAGGTGATGGTGATAGTGTCGAGCGAGTAGCTTGGTTTTTGATGAATAGTACCCCTCATGTTTGGAGTTTCATAGAAAAATCTCATTTATAATTAAAGGATAGAATACAGTTATTTGATCATGAATTAATGATTTGGATAGGTCAAGATTGATGTTTTAAAGACCACAAATACTTCACAGGGATGATAATTTATATAGTAATGAGTTTATAATAACTTGCATCATTACAGGTTATAAAATTCAAGAGAATTTTAATTTTTAATTTTTGATCAAGGGTTATTTTAAGAATCGGGATTAATATTTTAATTTTGAGAGTTTGACCATCTCAAAGAGATATTTTTTAACATATCAAGGCCTAGGAGGTGTCTTGAGTTCTAGAGTGAATATCTTGAGCTTCAAGTTGAATTGGGACATTTGAAAGGTTTTTTCCCTCTACTACATAGTTACCTCATTCTTAGAGAAAATCATGAAAGTAAACCATAAGGGTTTTCTTTTTTTAGGGTTTTGGAGAATAGTTTACACATATCTTTAGAGAACACATGAAAACCCTGCGATTTAATTTTTAAATGGATCTTCATGGTTGACACATGGTTTGAAAAATTGTGTGTCCAAACCATATGAGGTGTGCAGTCATGGATAGTGTAAGCTGCACGATTGGAAAATGATTTGAAAAATCATGCATTAACTATGTGACTTCCTATATTTTCTTAAAAAGTGTAAAAATAAAACTTCCCCCTTGGTATTTAATCCATCACTCTCTTTTTCTTATTCCCTCATGTGCATCGGATCAGGGAAGTTCCCTCCCATTATTTCTCTCTCGATCCACCCTCAATTTAGGGAATTTTTTATAGAGATCCATATTGTTTTGAGGTTATTTATTCCCATTTATTCTTCCATCCTTGTTCTTCCTTCATCACCTATGATTTTTTCATGGTTTTGGTTAGGTTTTCATTGACAATTCAACAAAAGCATGGTTGAATTTTCCTGATATGATGGGTGTTTTCTTAGTGTGGCTACGAGGACATCCTGAGATGATGAACATGTGTTCTATGATGATTTTTCATTAGAGTTATGTCTCCCTATGTATTTTATAGTGTTTTAAATTTAAATTTATTAAATTGGATGAAATTAATGGATCAATTTATGATGGGTGTTAGGGATTTTTATCAGGTTAGTTTCAGGAGTATGCTATGGACCTTCCAGGTGTGGTTGGCCATGGTTTTAGTGAGAAGATATTTCATTGGGATATTTAAAAAAATTATTACTATTTAAATTTAATTTAATTAATATTTTTAAATGGTTATAACTAGTATATTTAAATTTTGTGGATTGATATGGAATATTGAGAGTTTATATGAGGCTTGCTTGATCTTGGGTGGTGATGGTCAAGCTTTCTTAAAGAAAATAAATTAATATAAGGTAAGTGGTCCCTGAACATACCCTTATGGTTTATGAATTTGATATGTGAAATGTGATTTAATAACTCTCCAACTTTGAATGATTGAACTTTTATTTAAAATGAAACATTTCAAATAAATTTCATGAAACGAACTAAGTTTTAAGGGCCACAATAGTCCCTTGAAATCTAGTGATTACTCGATCACCGATGGTTAGGTATTGTATATAAATGTGTGAGATGATGTATAAACACCCTAAATGGGCATAAATTAAATGGGTAAAACATATTATCCTTTGTATGGGTACCTTTGGATACAACCTTTTATATGAGAGTGTGTACTATGAATTATTGGACCAAGTGGGTCATGATTGAACTGTGAGATTCCTTAGTGCCTCAATCTAGTGGTTAGAGAGTGGGGAGAGTGTATCCCTACACTAGAATAAGATTACCTGGAAGGGTATACCCTAGGTATAATTATATTAGTTTAGGTGAGAGGATTTACCTAGGATGAATTTATAAGTGAGAGGCATAGTATTTTATTTCTTTAGAGTGATGTCAGTGTAGCTTTTCTTATGAGGGCAGTGAGGCAATGATATAAATATGATAATATTTAGGGAATGTATTCCCTTGGGTGATGGTCTTGGTCCGAGAGTTGATATTGATATTGAGGATCCTATTTAGGCTGTTTTATTAGATATGTGACCTAGGGGACCTTGGTGGGTGCCCACTGTATCATGTTGACCATAGAGAGGATCATTATAGGGAAATGGTCATTATAGATACCTAGAATTACCTCCTAGGATTTGTAAATGCCTAATGTATTATGATAATTCTATTGATTCCTAGGATTTGGTCATTTTAACTAACGATATAAGATACCTAGTGATTCCTAGTATTTGGTGGTGCACTTTATATGAAATGGTATTCCTATGATCTGATAGTTATACTTGATGTTTTATGAGATTCCTAGTTAATCCTATGATCTGTTTGTTGTACATGATGATATATTTGATGTCTAGAATGTATCTTATGATATGATTATTACACTTGTAAATAAATTAAAATGAATAAATGAGATAGATGGATGTGACTCACCACCCCTGATAAATAATGATTATGTTATGGGATGGAAGGTGGGTCGTAATCCCCCCACCCACCCAATGATATTTCTCTATGTGAGATGATTTGGGTAGGATTATCTACCCCCATAGTGATCATATATATCCATGATGCCATTATGGGTGGGATTTTAACCAAGCCTTATAATGGTATTCCACATACTCAGATACAACCATCGCTGGCTGAAGTAGGTATATTCAATCTCATGCGTAACCTTAGAACTCAAAGATCGATGGTGATTATTTTAATATGCTTGTGAACTGTGTGTTTTTTAGGAATATCACATTTCCATGAACTATATTTACTGGTTATTTTAGGGACCTAATTGGTGGTTCACTACTGAGTTTTACTCACACCCTTCTTGGTTGGATATGGAACTTGGGTACTCGAGCAGACCTCTCAGTGGATGATCTATTGGGACATGTGACTATATACTTCTATATTTTATTTTTTATAGCAAGTATATGATTTATTTATTTTGTGATATTTGATGTTTTATTATGGATGATCCTTAGTTATTTTTCTATTTTTTCTTACTCTAATATGAGAGTGTAGTCTCCCCATGGTAACACCCTAGACCCTCACTGTTATTCCAAATATTCTAGTATATTGGGAGGCATGACTTAGGTCATGTTACACCCCCATTCTAGACACCAATTAGTGTTCCAGGGTGGCATGGTGTCACATATAAAGCTCTTTAATTATCCCCATGTGACAACATCCTGACCTATGAAGTTATCTAAACTATGATCTGATACAAACTGTAAAGACCTGAATATAACAATCCCATAATTACATAATTTATAGTAAATATTGCATCACATACATATTCAATAACTTTTAGGGTTGGAGTTTTAGATAATTAGGTAAAACCCTTGTATAACAAAACTCATACTTTTCCCCTCCAAATGGATATCTTTTCCACTATACTAGATATCTCAAATGATACACCTACTTTATTCAAGTAAAAAACCTCATAACCAAAAAAATTGACTTCATAACTGATCTTACTATTCCTCAGTCACTATAAAAATAATTTGAAAATTTGGGATGAGAATATGGCTATAAAATTATATAAATCATGTCAGTCCATTAAAATACTTAAAAACCTTTGAAAAAAAAGTCTTTCCTTTGCACAAAGATATTTGATCTCATAAATAAATTACTTTAAAATATGAAATTAACTTTTTTTCTCAAAAAAATTTATAAAACAATTCAATATAAAATAAATAGAATAATAATAAAGGTTCAATGGAAAAACATGAGGTTTTATGAAAATTTTATTTCTTGAAATACAAACTTTTAGTCCTTAAAAAATCACAAATACAAACTTTTGACCTTGAAAATACCATAAACATTACTTTATTCATTTAATCAACATCTTATTTTATGAAATTAAAATAATTTATTTAAACTCGTGGAAAACATAGAAAACCCAAAAAGGTATATCGGTACATAATATTTGTTATCAACCTTATAAATCATCCTTATAATGGAATAACTTATAACCAGTTATTTCCAATATTTTTTAATAGAATAACTTCCCCAATTAATTAAAATAGAATTATGGAATAAATTTACTAGATAATAACAATATAATTATGGAATAAATACACATGTTAATTATAAAATTACTTATCTAAAGAATAAATGATTACCTAATGCGTTGGAGGGATATTACTGGGCTCAACCATCATCATATATAATTTCCAAGAACCATAACATGAATAGAACACAAAGGATATTTCACTTTACAATAGCTTGAATAAAATTTTTGAACTCTTACTTTTCAACCCATAAGAATAATATTTTAAGTTAGCTCATAAAAATAAATATAATTTAAAAGGATTCATAGAAATTTGGTAAAAATAATAAATAAGTAAAATTCTTGTAAAATCCATGAAATAGAGTTTATAGAAATACTTTAAGTCTTAAAAGTAAAAAAATTTAAGAAAACAACCCCTAACCTGAAGTCCTAACTCACTTAATACATACTAAAATTACTAAATAATAAAATTAAATTAATTATTAACTTGTTTCAAAACATTTTTTGTTATTATTAATTCATTTTATTCATTTATTATGATGTATTATTTTAAATATTGGATTAATTTTTCTTGCATCATTCATTTTGAGGTTCTTCGATCCATAATTCCAAAATAGTTTTGGTAGAATTGTGATGGTAAAATATCCTTTTATAATGGTTCCATAATCTATAAAGGTGTAAAGGTATATGTTAGATGAAATTACATAATCTAATGAGTTCAATAATTCATGAGATAATTATCATTTGGATAATATTCCTTGATAAGTTTTTTATAGTAAAAATGATTATGATTGTTTCCTTTTAATTTCATTATTATTATAGATATTTTAACATTATAGAATAATAATCAATAAATTAATTGAATATTGATGTTATATTCAATCATGAAATCAATTTTTAAGAATATACATAAAAGATACAAGTTTAAAAAAACATCATCATTCATTTAGATAGCGTAAAACTATCATGGTAAATAATGTTTTTCAAAAGAGTTTAAAAGAAGGAAAACACCAATAAATGTTTAGGTTTTATAAAAAAATAGCTTATAAATAAACTAATTATTTATAGTTACTTTAAAATATTACTTATGTTACTTAAAATATCAATAGCTGAATTGAATTAAAAAGACACAGTTTTTAAAAAACTCATATTTTGATGTAGTAATGGCTTATAAAAAGGGTATGTTGGGAAGGAAAGAGTAATATATCCTCAATAATGGATAAAAATAGAGTTGATAAAATATTTATATAATAATTATATAAAAATAATAGAAGTTTTATAATAGTTTTAATGGGAAATAATTTCAAATAAGAAAAGAAAAATTTCCTTTGGAACTCTTAATTTTATCTTTAAATCAACTTGTTTGGATTGAATCATAAGCCTTTGAAGAATGGAATTATGGATAGAAAATAGAATTATTAACATGTAAATGTTTGTATATAGAAGTATTTGGATATAATATAGAGATAAAACTGAACTTTATATGTGTTTTGGAAAGGTTAGAATGAGTCCAACTTTATAGGAAAATTTCAATGGTATCTTCACAAATATTTAGTCTTCAAGGGTCAATAGTGTAATTTTAAAGTATAAAATGGATCATAAATTAATAATAAATGATATTATATACCATTAATCATACACACTTGAATCAATATAATGTTTTATAATTTTTTATTAATTTATAAATCATTTTTTACATTAAATACTATTTAGAGGGTTATTCTTTTAATTTGACTTCAAAAGATATCTTGATAACTATGGAATTAAACTTTAAATATTTAAATTATTAAATAAATATCATATTCATCCCCAAAAACTATTAAAGACACTAATTTATTTAAATCTTATCACTTTAAATATTTTAAAACTACCATCTTTGATTTTTCTCCTGTTTACACAAGCATTGCATCGAAACTACATAAGTGTTTTAGATAATTATCCTATTATTTAATTTTAAAATAAATTAATAAAATAAAAATAATTTATTTTTAAAAAATATTATCACATAAAACCTTTAATAGTATTATTTATTTTCATTTATATCATGATAACTTTTTTAAGATATAAATATTTACTTTTCTTACTATGCATAAGCACTGGGTAAATATTTGGATAATTAACTTGTTATATAATTTTAAAGTCATAAAATTCATTGATTAGTCATCATAGTTATCATTAAATTAAATTATGGTATTATACATTATTAAATATTATCTCAAATTCATCATTTTTTACTTTTTCAATGTTGTACAAGCACTACGTCAACACTAATAAATGTTTTCATATTTATCTTATCATAAAAATTAATTTATATTAATTGGATATTATTTATAAAATATTTTGATTATATTATCATGTAATAAACATTCTATAGGTTTCTATAATGTTCTATATCATTTTAGATAATAATATGATAATAGGAAGTAAAACATCCACTTGAATTTAAACTATTATTTTAAAATGAATTTCAATTCAAATGTATTTCTCAATCCTTTAAAACTTTAAAAAACACAAATTGAAATAAAAATATCATTTATAATATTTTATAGTAATTTTTAATAAAAAAATATGAATATACATCAAATTTACTATTTACTATAATATCTTTTTTTATAAATTTTTAACAAAATAAAATATATTATTTACAAAAAAAGATATACATAAAATTTACTGTTTACTATTAGACCTATAAATAGTCAGGGGACCCGCCCAGCTCGATAAGCCTAACCTAATAAAAAGGCCTATTAGTGCCAATTTTTTTTGGCCTGATTATTAAATGGCCTAAATTTAAAATCCTAATTAATAATAGGGTCCGGCTTAGGCTTTAATTAAGGACTTGATAAGCGACCTTCTCGGCCCGATTAAGCTATATTATAATTATATTTTTTGTAAATGTATTAAATTTTATATTTATTATATATTATTATATATAAATAATGTTAATAATAATTCTTATATATATAATGATAATAATGGAATTTATTTATTATTGATAAATAAAATTTATATTTATTATTATATATAAAATGTATTAACGTTTATATTTATTAAAGATTATTATATATATAAATTTATTTAATTTAATAATATATTAAGGCCCAAAAAATTTTCTTTTCAAGGCCCAGTTATTAAATGGGTTTTTTCAAGTTATGATTAATAAATGGGTTAGGTCTGGATTAGTCCGACCAGGTCCGATTAAAAAATAGGGTCAGGTTTTTTTTCCCGAACCCAACAAGCCTGACCCATGTACTATTCATTATCATATCTTGTTTTTTTACCATCATATCATATTTTTTTTATTCATTTTATTAAAATTAATTTAAAAATATTAATGAATAGATTTTAAAATAAAAACACATTTTATATTAAAGCAGCATAGTTTTTTCAAATAAATTTTTCTTTTTTAAAAAAATAACCCATATTCTTGGTTCATACCTTGATAATGTTATTTTTTAGATTATAAAAATATTAAATATCAATATAATTCCATATAATTAACATAAATATAAATTTATAAAATATATAATAGTTAAATAATTCTCTAAATATATTTCCATAAGAAATCATTTTAAGAAAATATGTTTAACTTTTAAATAAAACATATTTTTTATCATAAAGTAAACATTATAATTTTAAATGTATAATAAGTATATAATTTGATAGTATAATTTCTTTTGTGACATAAAATTAATATATGTATATATATACATTTTAAAATAAAAATTTCTTGAATTTATAACATAAAACAGATATACTATTACAATTACCTAGGTTTTCATAGTGTGTGCATAATTTAATTTACCATGTATCTTGTCACACCCGATTTATTTAATATTCCATGCTTCACTCCTCGTGTTTTGAACCAATTTTCCATAAAAATTTAAAATTTTGTCAATGAAATGCAAGGCGCAAGGTTAGTAATAACTGTGAGGCAATTGTGCGATTGAGTCTGCAACCTAGACAAGGCTATTTGGCATAGTTTATGTACAGTTTTTCAAACTATGTATACGAATCATACAGTCTCTAAGTAGTCTTATATGAGGGGAACACGGTTGGCACATGGTTTAGTAAACTATATCGGCCAATCATGTTGATCTCCTAGTTTTTTAAAAAAATCCTTAAACTACCCCCTTATGTTTTAATATCCCTCATACCTCAACTATATTACCCACTCAAAAAAATTGACCCACAGCTAGGGGGACCTCCACTCACAGCTCCCTCTAATATTATCTACTCTAATTATAGTTGTGCATCCTTATAAAGTATTGGAGTTTGTAAATATATATATATATATATATATATATATTAGGTAGGTTATTCTCTTGTAGTGTCTTTCTTGGGCCTTCAATGTTCATGTATT
This sequence comes from Viscum album, assembly GCA_963277665.1. Classification (NCBI taxonomy): domain Eukaryota; kingdom Viridiplantae; phylum Streptophyta; class Magnoliopsida; order Santalales; family Viscaceae; genus Viscum; species Viscum album. The sequence continues at coordinate 1,040,555,912 of OY728146.1, forward strand.
AGGGCTAAGTATCTATGGGATTAAAAGCCATGTAAATTTACCCATCAACCTATTAAAAAGGGGGGAAATAAATAAAAAATAATAGTTTTTTCCTCCTTCCTCTCCTTCCTCTCTAATTTTTCTTTCCCACTTTGTTATTTTGTTCCCTAGCCTAACCCTGGGTGTGGTTTTGGGTTTTAAATATTTGTGTTTTTTGATTCTAAGGTGTGTTATGGATTCCTAGGGTTCCCCTATTCCTTTATTGGGTGTCCACCATCAAAGGAAATATATTCTAGATTGATGTGAAGGGTTTTCACTTCTTTTGAGGTAGGTGTTTCTATGTGTTTCTATTTTTTTAACAAACCATGTGTGCTTGAGCTTTCTAAATTATTTTTACCTAAAATTAAGGGTGTTTAATGGTTTATAATGGTATTTTAAAGTATTATTTAAATCATATGATTTTATTAATCAGTTTTGAAGGTAATAGGTTTATGCCATATGTTTGATAAAATGTCAAAAGGGGGGTTTTGGTGTTTTTTTATTGTTTAATTGATTTTTTAGATTATTGATTCTTCTATGTGATTTTCTTGAGTAGTTTTGGTTGTGTATATTTGTTGGTTTCTTGGTACATCATATGAATAGTGATATTTATGTATACTGGTATATATATATATATATACGATTTCATATGAGGTATTCACTTAAACTTGGGGTTTAAATTGTCTTTTGGTTTTCAAATTGGATCATAAAAAATATATTTACAAGTGATACTTTATTTATAAAAATATTAGGCTCATTTGTAACTTTAAAGGAGTTTTCAAATGTAATTGAATTATTCATGGTTTTTCAAAGGATTTGTAATTTATGGCTTGGTTAAAAGGAAAGGTGTTATTGAGGCATATTTTAAAGGTGAACGATAGATATGGATTGAATTATATTTTCATAAAATAATTTTTGTTATTGGTTACTCAATTAAATGTATTGTATTAATGGTTTTTTGGTGATTTCAAAACTCATGGGAACCCCAGGTGCTTGGGTAGGTGAACTTAGATGGGACGAGCACCCATTCCACTAGTTATACTAGTGAAGTATGTTTATTTCCAATGGTCAATAACATATTGTTATCTTTTCTACCAGATTATATGAAAGTATATTCTAGGTGACCATATCCCTTATGACCTTGGTTTGTTTCTCCCATGATTCATTTTTTAAACTATTTTTGTTATGGTTTTTATCTTGATCTTGTTTTTTCTATATTTCTTATGATTGTGTGTACTTTACTATTTATTGCATACTGATTTTGAATTATTTACTACTTCCCTAGATTATGGTTCATGTGCTTAACTTTTTTTATTGAAAATATAAATACTTTTTAAAAGGGTTATTTATAAATTGGATTTTAAAAATTGATTTAACGAGTAGATTTTTCCTAAAAAGGGGTCGATCCCTAGTAAATGACTTTTAATTTATTTTTTCATTTAAGAAAAATAAATGGAATTTTCTAAAAACCTATCTTTGAATTTTATTTTTAAAACTAGTTTTTATGGTTTATTTTGGAAAATAAAAGTGCATGAACTATACTAATCTGTTTATGCTCACACCCTACTTACACCATTCGATGACTATAGACTAAGTATCCTTTGTCATATTCAGATTCAGTTCATGGTTTCTTGGGTAGAAAGATGATCATTGGATGGAATGTGACCCTGGATCATGTGGGATAACTTGTTTGGGTATGTTATTATTTTATTTTAGCACCTCAATGGTTTAGATCAAGTAGGTCTTTCTTGATTTTAGTTATGGTTATTTTTGGACACACTATATCTATGGAGGTTGTAGTTAAACAAGGGGTTGTTTCATGAAATGTTGTTAGAGTGTGAGATTAGGAATCTATTTTTCAACTATTTTACCTTCTATTTATTTAAAATTGTTTGTATTGTTTATTTTTCTTATTTGATTTGGCTTGAACATCCAACTTACAGACAGATCATGCTGGAATTTTGATAAAATCCACTACTTGTTTAATTGTTTCTTTAGAAAAACCATTCCCAAATGTCATTTCCTAGATGCCCAGGTACTTGTGTCAACCCATGGGGATCAGGAATGCCCTTCGTGTTTATCATAGTTCATCCTGGGTTCCTGATTTAGGGGTGGCCCAAAACCGGTTCATAATAAATGGTATTGAAGCCTAGGTTCATAAGTGGGCCTAGGTTCAGGAGTAACCTTTGTTATTTGGGGTGTCTAGTTGATTTGGGTAGGAATATGAAGTCTGTAGAATAATTTATGGGAATATTCTGACCAACCCTTACTCATACCAAACCTCGAGTTACCATGGGAATTTGGGTTTTGATTTTTGGATTTTTAAATTTATGCTTAATTAATTTCTTTTTTTATTGTTTGATGGATTTTGTGTTTTGATATAAGATAATGGGAGTTGAACTAGTGTCACTCGGTGAGCTCACACAGCCTAGAAATTCATGTGGAGCCTGAGTGCATGGTTCAACATGACTTCTAGTGGTAGTTACATGATTGGCACATGGTCCGCTAAACCATGTGGTAAATTATTCTATAACCATTAATCTTTCCAAAAGAAATTTTAGAGATTTATGATGTTATTAAATTTTATTTTGGTCCATTATTAGTAATTATTAATATGATTTCAAAAGAAAAATGATTTGGGTTTAAAATTTAACAAGGGGATTTTATAATGGGAAATGATTTTGAAATGGTTTTAAATTGTGAAAATTGATTTTTGGATTTGATGTTTAAAAGTGTATGAAGGGGTATTTGTGATATAAATTTGGTTTTTAAAATAAAAGTGGGACTTTGGGATTTGAAAATTGGTATAATAAATTTTTAAAGTAGTTTTGAAATTAAATTTTGGAATTTGAAATTAAAATATGGTAATTTAAAATTATTTTTTATGTTTTAAAGTGGGTTAATGATCTTACTAAAGGAATGACTTGACTTTTAAAATGGTTTTAAGTGGTATTTTGATACTTTTAAAATTAAAGTGGGTGATTTTTAAGTGGTTTTGAAAATAGTTTTTTGATTGGTTCAGTGTTCTATTTTTCTTGAGTGGAAATTTTTATTCATTCCTTTATGTTGTTATTTCAGCTTGGGGTATGATTTTGGATCAAGGTGAGTTCTTATTTGAATGTGGTTGATAAAGTATTTTTTTTCCCTATTAATTGAATTATTCATCCTAGAAAGGTCTCAAACATTGTTAGGTATAGGAGATCATCTCTTGGGGTTTCAATTCATATGGGTCTTGGTGTGATTCTAGTTGTGTGTGATTCTTTAGGGATATTCTTATTTTCTTCTCATTTATTGTGATGCTTTGGGTGGTTTTGGTTTCATGGGATTTCTTTTGGGAACTTTTGGCATGGTTAAAATTTTGGGTTTATTTCTCAGGTGACTAGGATGTATAATTAACCAGTCAATATTACACACTAGAGAGTTTTGGTTTGATTCTTTTGGGATCACCCTGATCGGTATCCTAAGCATGAGGTCCTTTGACCCGATATTAGATCAATGTTGTGTTGGTAGGGGAATGTTTTTAGTCTATTGTTCTTCCCTTGTTTGTACCTAGTTGGTAGGATGGTGGTGAGTGTTATGGTGATTTCAGTTCCATGGTTGTGGGGAATTCTTGGGGTTATGGACTTCTTTGGGATTGGTTTAATGAAGTTTGTAGGTCTCTCTTCCATTATTTATTATTTTGGTATTTTTTTATCTTAGGTTGTTCCATCTTTCAGGAGTAGTTCGAGAAGATTTTTGAGACTTTCTTTTATCTCTCCCTTCCTCCTTTAGTTTTTCTTATCTTCCTTTATTGTTCATGTTAATCTGTGGCTTATAATTTGGGAATTCTAGAATTTTTTGTTGATGTGGATAAATTCATGTGGTTTTCATGGAGTTTATGCATTATTTATTCATTAAGTGATCTATCTAAGATCTTTTAGTCGATAACCCTTTTTTTGTTTATTAATGGTCCTTTTAAGTGATTTTTTTGTGAAACCACCCTTTTAGTTGAGTCCTTAAATGGTTAGGAGACCCATATGGGACATGAATTTATAGTTCCTCTTTGATTTTCTCATATTTGAACTATGAAGTTGAGATTCATACCTTAGGTGGTTCTTTTGTTTAGTCTTGGATTGGTTTGGAGGTTATCACTTGGGATATTCTTTCTTTTGGGCTCAGAGTCATTTTCTCCTTTGTCTTGTTTTGAATTCGGTGACTTTATGGGGGGAAAGGTGTTATGGTGGGGAGAATTTTCACACCCAAATTTTTATTTTCCTTGTCTATTTATTTATTTATGGGATTGTTCTTTTCTCCTTGAGTCATGAAAAATTCAAATTTTGGAAATACAGTGTGGGACGCACAGTTTGACCACAGTTTAGTAGTAACTATGTAGATTTTGTGTGATTGATTAGGTAGCCTGGAAATAGACATTTGGCATAGTTTGCACATGGGTTTTCTAACTGTGTTGACCAATCATACGGTATCTAGGTACTCTATAGTGAGGGGTGCATGGTTTGGAAACCCATGTGGCCCAATCATAAAGATCACCCAGTTTAAAAAAATTATAAACTACCCCCTTGTGTTTTAATCACCCCACACCTCACCCCTCACCCACTCTTGGATGAACTCGATGCACGCCAAAGGAAGACCCCTACTCATGAATTCCTCATCCTTATCTCCTCCAATTCTTAAAATTCTGCCATGTGATTTCACATGCGATCTCTCTAGATTAGGGTTCTTCCTCATACTCTTTCTCCTTTCTCTCCTCCATCTCTGTTTTTTCTTTCCCCCTTAAATGTTTCATGCCCTAGTCAAACCCTAGTTAGGGTTTCAAGTTCTAAACTTTTGTATCTTGCGATTCTAGGGTGTTTGATTGGTTCCTTGTGTCTCCATCTTCCTTGCTTGGGTGTCTTCTATCAAAAGAAACATGTTCCAACTTGATGAGAATGGTTTCTGCTTCCTTTGAGATGGGTGTTTTTGGGAGTTTCTATTTTTCTTAACAAACCATGTGTGCTTGAGATTTCTTGTAATGTCCTGGACCTCTCTAGTCTATTACTTTGGGAAAATATGGTGTTTGAGGTGTTTCAGGAGGTCAAGGTGAGTTATCCCCAATAATTTTCCAAATTTCCAATTCTATGAACAGTTCCATCAGTGAACAGTTCTATCGGTAACCTTTAACGGTAACCTCTCTTTACTTTTCCAAATTTCCAATTCTATGAAAAGTTCCATCAGTGAACAGTTCTATCGGTAACCTCTAACGGTAACCTCTCTTTCCTTTTCCAAATTTCCAATTCTGTGAACAGTTCCATCAGTGAACAGTGTTCCATAAGTGAGGATTTAGTGAACAGTTTTCTATCAGTGAGGATTTAGTGAACAGTGTTCTATCAATGAGGATTTAGTGAATAGTGTTCTATCAGTGAGGATTTAGTGAACAGTGTTATATCAGTGAGGATTTAGTGAATAGTGTTCTATCAGTAAGGATTTAGTGAATAGTGTTCTATCAGTGAGGATTTAGTGAACAGTGTTCTATCAATGAGAATTTAGTGAACAGTGTTATATTAGTGAGGATTTAGTGAAAAGTGTTCTATCAGCAAGGATTTAGTGAACAGTTCTCTATCAGTAAGGATTTAGTGAATAGTTTTCTATCAGTGAGGATTTAGTGAACAGTGTTCTATCAGTGAGGATTTAGTGGATAGTGTTCTATCAGTGAGGATTTAATGAACAATATTTTATCAGTGGGGATTTATTGGACAGTGTTCTATCAGTGAGGATTTAATGAACAGTGTTCTATCAGTGAGGATTTAGTGAACAGTGTTCTATCAGTGAGGATTTAGTGAACAATGTTCTATCAGTGAGGATTTAGTGAATAGTGTTCTATCAGTGAGGATTCAGTGAACAGTGTTCTATCAGTGAGGATTTATTGAACAGTGTTCTATCAGTGAGGTTCATTGAATAGTGTTCTATCAGTGAGGTTCAGTGAACAGTGTTCTATCAGTGAGGTTTTGTGAATAGTTCTATCAGTGAGGTTCCATGAATAGTGTTTCTAGAACGGTGAGGTCTATTGATAACCTCTATCGGTAACCTCTAATGGTAGGTGTACAGTAATGGTAGGTGTATAGTAATGGTAGGTCTACATTGTTTCCATAATGGTGAGGTCTATCGGTAACCTCTAATGGTAGGTGTACAGTAATGGTAGGTGTACAGTAACGGTAGGTGTATAGTGTTTCGAGCTTCCTACAGTTTCACCCCTTTGATGTTTCCTTTGACGTAAAATACATTTAAAGCCTTATTTTAAGGACTCTTAAGGCCTATTCAAAGACCATAAATCCTATATTAATTATTCCTATGGCTCATGATGTTTTTACTTGGTCAAACCATGTGGGTTAATGCGATCCACTTTTAATGGGGAATTAAGCGTATCTTAAACCGTCGCCCCATTAAATCTTCAAAAGGGACAAGATATCATCCTCCATTGTTCTTCCTCTTTGTTCTCAGCTATGAGACACTATAACATTTCAATCCTTCCCATAGGAGTTTCATAAAAAAAAATTAGTACTCTGATGGGTTCCGCTCTATTTTGATGCAACCGAGCTGTATCGGTCAATCTTTGATATAAGGTATGTTTTATCATCGTTCCTTTGGGGATCATATCCTCCTGTTTCTCCTTTCCATATTATAGAATGTAATCTCAATGCTTATAATGGGTTTTTTCTTGGGGTTTGGTTGGTGTTGTCGTACCGTGGAATCCTCGGGTGGATGTAGTTGTCGCGAGAGGAGGATCGTGACCTGTTGTGTGGATAAAGAACGTGAGGAACTGTTTGAGGTAGGGGATTTGTTGCTTCTATTTTATTTTACGTGCAACTGTATTGTTATCATGTTTAATCCCACTGGATGACAATGTAATTGACATAATAAATATTTTAACTGGATAAATAAATTGATTTTGGTCGTATGTTATTGCCTCATGTTTTTCTAGATTGTGTGATATCTATGCTTACTTTGATTAGTTGTTTGTTCTTGATGGAAATCGATAAAGAATGTAAATTGGGATTAATTGATAATTGTTTGGCTAAAGATAAAGAGGCATGTAAATGAATTTTATTCTAGTTGTAATTTTATGTTAATTAAATTGTCATAGTAAGCATGTTTAATTATTTGTGATAGCTTACTGATTAGGTTTCCCGAATTTGGAACCTACGAATAACAAATTTGACAATTCAATATGGATTAAAGAACTGATTTTTTGATAATTCCTTAAGGGTTTATGAGTTACCCTCTTGATTGTTAAACGGACAAGAGACCAATTAATGTGGTGTTTGTTTTCCTGCTGCTTGTGCTGTGATGTGAGCCTGGATGGGTGTTGTGATATGTGGGGACATGGAGGCCCTTTTGGTTGTGGCAGCAGATGACGACTAGAGTGGTGAGATGCATCGGTCTATGCATGTGGGTGTCAGGGAGGACACCAAGGATGATGGAATGGGATGTATGTGATTGTTGGATGCTTGCTGATTTTTGATTTGTTTTTTATCTTCTTTACTTTTCCCCACTGATCAAGGTAGCTGGTCTTACTTACCCTTCTTCCTAAAGAGGCGAAGACATGTGGGGTATGCCACGTTCTTTCTGTGTTTAGCTTCTCAAGTAAGGATGGGTATATTCTCTTGCTATAATTGGCAAAGACTTGACGGGTAGTACATCTACCCACCGTGTTGATACCCCTTGTGTTATTAGCATAGAATGTTTTTCTAGAATGCCTAGGAATGTGGTAAAGTAATTATATAATGAATAATTGAATAAATGGTATTAACCCATAGGAATGGAGTTGCTGGAACATAATGATGAGGTTTTAATTTTGAAGGAACAATTGAATTTGGGTGTGATGCTAATGAAACTTAATGTGGAATTGTTCATGGTTAATTAATGTATAAATAATTTAATTAACATAAAGTGGAACTGAAAAGGGAATAAAGTAACTAATAAATCTCTTTAAATGGTTGTGTGCATATAGGATACCTAGTCTTAGAAGTAGCAGCCCGGAGTCTGAGAGACGTTAGCTGCAGTGTTTCTAAGACTAGGTTATTCCCATAGTGTGGTTGCTAGTTATAGTATATTCTGTACTTTTTGTGTTTCTATACGCTACTCCACCCTATCAATAAGGGCAACTGACACCCTGGAGATTCTGATCCCTGGGGGGTGTTTTCCCCAACATTCTGGTGGGAGGATGGATGACTGACTACCCCCTTTGGCCTCACTCTCTTCTCTTGGTAGTTACTTGTTCTGGTAGGCACATTGGTTAGTTTTCCCTATATATGTGTGTAGATGGCTCTAATTTCTTATGGTTATTCACACACATATATTCTGGATATAGTTGTATATGGACTACTATAGGTGTAACGTGTATAGGTTGTGATGTCTTGAGGTTCCTTACTCAGTGTATGGGTTGTAATGGATTGAGGTATAATACCTGACGTATGATACACTTTATGCAGGCTGTGGTGACTCCTGAAAAATACCTGGTTACTTTGGTGTGTGGACGTGGTGGTTTTGTTGCACGAGGTGCATATTGTGGTGCTTCGCCCAGGTGTCTGCGGGCAAGCCTTTTTGGAGAGAGATGCTCAAGATGTGTGACATTGGGGAAAAGCGAAAAACCAGTGGGGAAGTAGTAGAGGTGTACCCTTGATATTCTTTATTATATGATATATTCTTGTATGCATTACTTAGTGAGAGTATCCATGTTGAGGTTGGGAACTTAGTATACCTGTTTAGGTGACGAGTTATTTTCACTTGTTGTTCACTATGCTTTAGAATTATTTCTTTACTTTTGCACGAGAGGCTTCGGGAAGGATCCTACTGAGTATACTTTTATACTCACCCTATGTATATATAAACTGTTTTCAGGTCACTTGGAGTAGGTTGGAGATCAGGTTGGTGTTTACTAGCTTGTGGTTACAGGAGATGTTTGGGCTTGTGGTTGCTGTTGTTTTTACTTTCTTTTGGGTACTTGTAGTTTTTTTCCTTTTGGTTGTAGTAATTATTCATGACATTTCATATGTGTACTTGGGTTTTCGTTTATATTGTAGTCTGAGTTGTATTTTATTGGTGTCTATCTTATCTCTCTATTTTACATGTGTTCTCTTAGAGGGTAATGCCTCCCATTTTGTGTGTTACTATTCCCTTGGTGTTGGTCGCCAACCTAGGGCCTACTGGAGGCAGGACTCGGGGGTCATTATCTCCCTTCTCACATTGTTGGCCCAGGAGGGGTACACTTTGTGGGGAGGGGGTCGTGACAGAGTGGTATTAGAGGGAGGTTAAGGGATATGATGGAGTTTGTATTTAGGCACAGGTGAGGTTGCATGGGTTGGTAGGGCAACGGTGTCATTCATGTTTAGAAAGTGAGGTAAACACTAGATACCGGCTGAGACATAGGCTTTTAGGGCCCCCTATGATCTGATGTATGGACCTTTAAGTTTACAATGGCTACTAAACAAGGTTATACTAGTTGCAGGGTAGAGACCTAGGAAAGGATCATGCATCATTCTTCCTTGTTCCTGTGTTTGAATGGGTGGACCTTGGGATAGGTTAACCTAAAATGAATAAAAGAAAAAAATTAATTAATTAATGTTGAGTCTTCCATATTCCAAGTTTAGGAACTCTAACGGTTGTTATTTTACAGGTATGGATCCAGGTTGACTTCCTCTTCAGGTTTTCGCAGAAAATGTCTAGCAGGCTGTTCCAGCAGATCGCCACAGGGTAGAGGTTGACGACGACGACACTTGGAGGAAGACACTCTGAGAGTTTCAGCTCCAGAGTCTGAAGAAGTATGAGGGATCTATTTCAGATACAATCACAGAATACTGGTTAGAGGAGGTCGAGATCGGCTTCAGTTCGATTCGTGCTCGTAAGGAGCACTGGGTGTCCTTGGTTGTGATGATTCTGCATGGAGCAGCAAGGAAGTGGTGGTTCTTATTCCTCAGGGATCGTGAGGAGTTAGCTATCTCATGGGAGGAGTTCTGAGACAGGTTTAGAGTCGAGTTTCTTTCTTTGACTGTGAAGGCGTCCAATCTCCAGGAGCTTCTTACCCTTCGACAGGAGAGATCTAGTGTTCGAGAGTTTGGAATCCATTTCAGGAACCTTTTACGATATGATTCAGACCTGCTGCCAGATGAGGAGGCCAGGGTGAGGCATTTTGAGGAGGATTTTTGTCCAGAGATCCAGCACCAGGTCACCCCATTTATGCTGAAAACATATCTTGAGGTGCTGGCGAGGGAAGAGGTTGTCAAAAGGACTTTGTTCGGGACCGGATCATCACAAGAGGGGAATCAGCGTGATTCCTCATAAAGCAGAGCTATGGTTCGGGGTTCTCGGTTTCCAGGATAGAAGAGTTTTCATTCAGCTGAGGGTAAGTCCCATCCCTTCACATCTCATTTCTCCAGAGGCAGCAACGCTCAGGCCTAGGCCAAGGGATCAGGCGCTTGTTTTTTTTGTGGTGGTCGTGGTCATCAGTAGCGGGAGTTCCCAACCTTTCAGAGTGGTCATCGTGCATCAGGCACTACACTCCAGGTTCCTCCATTGAGACAGTTCCAGCCGAGGCAACAGCAGCTGGTTGCACTAGATTTAGATCAGTAGAGGGTAGATGGGGAAGGTAGAGGAAAACCCCATGATGCTCCCCATCCTTAGAGAGTAGAGTACGGATGTGGTGGTGGTCGTCATCAGGGTCATAGAGGTCTTGGAGGAGGTCATGGTCAGCTTCATGCTCTAGTGTTTCCAGCTCCAGGCAAGCCAGATGTCGTTTGAGGTACGCTTTGCTTGTTTTCTACCTTGGTGTATGCCTTGTTTGATTCAGGAGCGACACACTTCTTCATATCACCTACCCTTGTCTATTCTTTGGGACTTGAGGTAGAGAGGCTTCCAGTGCCCTTGGCATTGACTACACCAGTTGAAGGTCGAGCTGACTTGTTTGAATTATGTAGATACTGTGAGCTATTGTTGGGGAAACACCGCTCTTGGGGAGATTTCCTATGTTTATGAATACAACCATATGATGTCATCCTCAGCATGGATTGGTCGTATTCAGTGTAGGCTATCATGGATTTCTTCAGGAAGAAGGTCGTCTTCATTGCTGCGGATGGAGAGAAAGTGGTGTTTGTTAGTGAGCGAGATCCTCAGATGGGTTATAGGCACGTTCCATAATTATCATCCATGATGTCTGAGATGATGATGAGTTCTTCAGAGGTTCATCATTTGGTATTTCCTAGGGTCGTAGAGGAGTACCCTGATGTCTTTTCAGAAGAGGTTGTAGCATTACCCCCTCGATGAGAGATCAAGTTTGGGATTGAGCTACATCCAGGAGCATCTCCTATCTCTATGTATCCATATAGGATGTCCACTTATGAGTTATGAGAGCTACGTATATATCTTTATGGTCTTTTATAGTGAGGTTTTGTTTAGCCAAGTGTTTCACCATGGGGTGCACCAGTTTTGTTCGTGAAGAAGGCTGATGGAAATTTTTTGTTGTGTGTTTATTATCATCGCTTCAAAAAAGTGACAATAAAGAATCACTATCCTCTTCCGCAAATTGATGATTTATTTGATCAACTGAAAGGTGCAAGTTGGTTCTCAAAGATAGACTTGTGGTCAGGATATCATCAGATGCGTGTGAAGGATGAGGATATCTCGAAGACTGCCTTCCGTTGTCGTCATGGGCATTATGAGTTCGTTGTAATGCCATTTGGCATGATGAATGCTTCAGCTGTATTCATGGTATTGATGAATGTTGTGTTTCTTGAGTTACTGGACAAGTTCGTGGTAGTTTTCATCAACGACATCCTTGTGTACTCCATATCTGAAGAGGAGCATACAGAGCATCTATAAGCCATTTTAGGAGTTCTTCACCAACATCAGCTGTTTGGAAAGTTGTCGAAGTGTGAGTTTTGGTCTCGATAAGTACATTTATTGGGGAATGTTGTGTCCCAATAGGGAGTAGCTGTGGGTCTATAGAATATAGAAGTTTTTTTGTCTTGGGTATCCCCCAAGATAGTTTCAGAGGTGCGAAGTTTCCTTGGTCTCACAGGCTACTACAGGAGGTTCATAGCCAATTTCTCATGAGTTGTGACTCCTATGAAAACTTTAACTAGGAAGGATTGGGCATTCATATGGATTGATCAGTGTCAATCATCTTTCAAGTATCTAAAGGAGAAGTTAGTAAGTGCTCCATTCCTTTGTCTTCCAGCTGAGGGTGTTTAGTTTGATGTTTTCTGCGATGCTTCACATCTGGGGTTAAGCTGTGTTCTCATGCAGCAGAGGTCAGTTGTTTCTTATGGGTCTCAGCAGTTGCATCCCCATGAATGTAACTATGCCACCCATGATCTTGAGTTGGTATTCGTGGTGTTTGCTCTGAAGTTTTGGATACATTACCTCATTGGTGAGTGCTTTGTGTTTTTCACTGATCATAAGATTTTTAGGTATGTTTTCTCCCAACATGACTTGAACTTACGACAGCATCGGTGGATGGAGTTCTTGCAGGAATACGACTTTGAAATATCGTATACACCTGGAAAAGAGAATGTTATAGCTGATGCGCTGAGCCGAAAGTCACGTAGTGATACTGTGCATGAATCTAGTGATTCCTGGAGAGTAATGGAAGAACTTTCAGCATTGCATATTGATATGGAAGAAGTTGGGGGTAGAGGTTGTCTTTTTCAGATGATGGTACAGTCATCCCTGATGCAGAAGGTGGAAGATTCCCAGTTGGGAGATCTAGAGGTGGAGGTTTGGAGAGACCAAGTTGTTTGTAGTGAGGCCCCTGATGGTTGGTCGGAGGATGAACAACATCGAGTGTTGTATCATGGAAGGATTTTTGTTCCCTTGAAGATGCGCGAGACGGTTCTCAGATATTTTCATAGTTTTCCTTTAGCAGTGCATCCTGGCGTGACAAAGATGTACTGAGCCTTAAGGAGCCAGTTTTGGTGTCCTGGGATGAAGCGCGTGGTTGCGGAGTTTGTGTCTCGATGTTTAGTCTTCCAGAAAGTGAAGGCCAAACACTGTGTTCCCGGTGGTCTTCTCCAGCCATTAGAGATTCCTCATTGTAAGTGGGAGGACATCTCAATAGACTTTGTTACTGGTTCACCTCGAGCTTCGAGAGGACATGATGCTATTTGGGTGTTAGTGGATCGTTTAACAAAATCGGCTCACTTCATAGAAATCAAGAATTCAATCTCAATGGAATTTTTGTCGAGGAAGTATCTAGAGGAGGTGGTGAGACTTCATGGAGTCCCTATGACGATCATTTCTAATCGAGATCCTTTTTTTACCTCCAGGGTGTGGAGAGGTCTCCAACATGCTTTCGGTTCTCAACTATGTCTTAGCACTGCTTTTCATCCTCAAACAGATGGTCAGACAGAGTGAACCATCCAGACTCTTGAAGACATGTTACGCTCTTGTGTTCTTGATTTTATAGGTTCATGGATGAGGCACTTACCCTTGGTGGAGTTTTCTTACAATAATAGTTTTCACTCCACAATCGGTATGGCACCATTTGAAGCCTTGTGTGGCTGGCCTTTCTGTTCTCCGTTGTGCTAGACTGTGGTCAGAGAGTCAGTAATTCTCAAACCGAAACTAGTACAGAATAAAACAGAGATGGTCCATGTGATTCGTGAGAGTATGAAGATAGCACAAGATCGTCATAAATCATATGTTGATCAAAGGAGGAGACCCTTGGAGTTTAATGTTGGGGATCATGTGTTTATGAAGGTGACTCCCCGTCATGGGCAGTGAAGGTTTGGTCGTAGAAGTAAGATTTCTCCCCAGTTTGTTGGGCCTTTCGAGGTGTTAGCTTGTGTTGGAGCTGTGGCATATAGAGTAGAACTTCCCCCATAGATGAGTCAAATACATGATGTTTTCCATGTATCACAGCTCTATTGTTATCTTTATGATAAATCTCACATCATCGATTGGGGAGAGATCGATGTTGATGATGATGAAACCTTTGAGGAGCGACCTATGGAGATCCAAGACCGCAAGGAGAATGTGTTACATGGTAATTTTATCCCCTTAGTTCTTGTCTTGTGGCGACACAGTGGAATGGAGGAGAGTACCTGGGAACATGAGTCACAAATATGTGCTTAGTACCCAGAGTTGTTTGATGTTTAACTCTTTTCATGTAATGATGTTCCCTTTGTGGTTAGACCTTTCATGTTTTATTTATGAATTTCTTTTGTTGCTTTTGTGGCTTGCTCTCTTTTGAGAGGTATCTCGATGGGTGGTTGTTCGAACCCCGTTTCTTTTTTTTTTGTCTCTTTAGGTTGGTTTTGAATTCTTGAGGATGACAATGTTTTGAGAGGTATCTGATGTAATGGCACGGACCTCTCTGGTTCATTACTTTGTGAAAATATGGTGTTTAAGGTGTTCTGGGAGGTCAAGGTGACTTATCCCCAATAATTTTCAAAATTTCTAATTTTTTGAACAGTTCCATCAGTGAACAGTGTTTTATCAGTGAGGATTTAGTGAACAGTGTTCTATCAGTGAGGATTTAGTGAACAGTGTTCTATCAGTGAGGATTTAGTGAACAGTGTTATATCAGTGAGGATTTAGTGAACAGTGTTCTATCAGTGAGGATTTAGTGAACAGTGTTCTATCAGTGAGGATTTAGTGAACACTGTTCTATTAGTGAGGATTTAGTGAACAGTGTTCAGTGAGGATTTAGTGAACAGTGTTCTATCAGTGAGGATTTAATGAACAGTGTTCTATCAGTGAGGATTTAGTGAATAGTGTTCTATCAGTGAGGATTTAGTGAACAGTGTTCTATCAGTGAGGATTTAGTGAACAGTGTTCTATTAGTGAGGATTTATTAAATAGTGTTCTATCAGTGAGGATTTAGTGAACAATGTTCTATCAGTGAGGATTTAGTGAACACTGTTCTATCAGTGAGGATTTAGTGAACAGTGTTCAGTGAGGATTTAGTGAACAGTGTTCTATCAGTGAGGATTTAGTGAACAGTGTTCTATCATTGAGGATTTAGTGAATAGTGTTCTATCAGTGAGGATTTAGTGAACAGTGTTCTATCAGTGAGGATTTAGTGAATAGTGTTCTATTAGTGAGGATTTATTAAATAGTGTTCTATCAGTGAAGATTTAGTGAACAGTGTTCTATCAGTGAGGATTTAGTGAATAGTGTTCTATCAGTGAGGATTTAGTTAACAGTGTTCTATCAGCGAGGATTTAGTGAACAGTGTTCTATTAGTGAGGATTTAGTGAATAGTGTTTTATCAGTGAGGATTTAGTGAACAGTGTTCTATCAGTGAGGATTTAGTTAGCAGTGTTCTATCAGTGAGGATTTAGTGACCAGTGTTCTATTAGTGAGGATTTAGTGAACAGTTTTCTATTAGTGAGTATTTAGTTAACAGTGTTCTATTAGTGAGGATTTAGTGAACAGTATTCTGTCAGTGAGGTTCAGTGAACAGTGTTCTATCAGTGAGGTTCAGTGAACAATGTTCTATCAGTGAGGTTTTGTGAACAGTTCTATCAGTGAGGTTCCATTAACAGTGTTTCCAGAATGGTGAGGTCTATCGGTAACCTCTAAGGGTAGGTGTACAGTAACGGTAGGTGTACAGTAATGGTAGGTCTATAGTGTTTCCAGAATGGTGAGGTCTATCAGTAACCTCTATTGGTAACCTCTAATAGTAGGTGTACAGTAACGGTAGGTGTATAGTAACGGTAGGTGTACAGTAACGACAGGTGTACAGTGTTTCCAGCTTCCTACAGTTTCACCCATTTGATGTTTCCTTTGACGTAAAATACATTTAAAGCCTTATTTTAAGAAATCTTAAGGCCAATTCAAAGACCATAAATCCTATATTAATTATTCCTATGGCTCGGGATGTTTTTACTTGGTCAAACCACGTGGGTTAATGTGATCCGCTTTTAATGGGGAATTAAGCGTATCTTAAATCGTCGCCCCATTAAATCTTCAAAAGGGACAAGATATCATGCTCCCTTGTTATTCCTCTTTGTTCTCGGCTATGAGACGCTAGAACCTTTCAATCCTTCCCATAGGAGTTTCACAATCAAACTTTACTCCTTGGATTGGTTCCGCTCTATTTTTGATACAACCGAGCTGTATCGGTCAATCTTCGATATAAGGTATGTTTTATCGTCGTTCCTTTGAGAATCATCTCCTCCTATTTCTCCCTTCCATATTATAGAATGTAATATCCATGCATCTAATGGGGTTTTTCTTGGGGTTTGGTTGGTGCAGTCGTACAGTGGCATCCTTGGGTGGATGCAGTTGTCATGAGAGGAGGATCGTGACCCGTTGTGTGGATAAAGAATGTGAGGAACTCTTTGAGGTAGGGGATTCATTGCTTCTCTTTTCTTTTACATGCAATTTTATTGTTAGCATGTTTAATCCCACTAGATGACAATGTAATTAACATAATAACTATTTTAACCCGATAAATAAATTGATATCGGTCGTATGTTATTGCCTCATGTTTTGATAGATAGTGTGATATCTATAGTTGCTTTGATTAGTTGTTCGTTCTTGATGGAAATCGGTAAAGAATGTAAATTTGGATTAATTGATAATTGTTTGGCTAAAGATAAAGAGGCAAGTGAATGAATTTGGTTCTAGTTGTAATTTGATGTTAATCAAATTGGCGCAGTAAGCGTGTTTAATTATTTGTGATAGCTTACTGGTTAGGTTTTCTAAATTTGGAACCTACGAATAACAAATATGTTAATTCAATATGGATTAAACAACTGATTGTTTGATAATTCCTTAAGGGGTTCTAAGTTACCCTCTTGATTGTTAAAGGGCCAAGAGCCCAATTAATGTGGTGTTTGTTTTCCTGCTGCTTTGGATGTGATGTGAGCCTGGATGGGTGTTGTGATATGTGGGGACATGGAGGCCCTTTTTGTTGTGGCAGTAGATGACGCCTAGAGTGGCGAGATGCATCGGTTTATACATGTGGGTGTAGGGGAGGACACCAAGGATGATGGAATGGGATGGATGTAATTGTTGGATACTTGCTAATTTTTGATTGGTTATTTATCTGCTTTACTTTTCCCCACTTCTCAAGGCAGTTGGTCTTACTTACCCTTCTTCTGAAAGAGGTGAAGACACGCGGGGTATGCCATGTGCTTTCCGTGTTTATATTCTCAAGGAAGGATGGGTATATGCTCTTGCTATAAGCGGAAAAGACTCGACGGGTAGTACATCTACCCACCGTGTTGATCCCTCTTGTGTTTAGTAGCATAGAATGTTTTTCTAGAATGCCTGGGAATGTGGGAAAGTAATTCTATAATGAATAATTGAATAAATGGTGTTAACCCATGGGGATGTAGTTTCTGGAACATAATGATGAGGTTGTAATTTTGAAGGAATAATTGACTTTGGGTGTGATGCTAATGAAACTTAATGTGGAATTTTTCATGGTTAATTAACGTATAAAGAATTTAATTAACGTAAAGTAGAATTGAAAAGGGAAATTAAGTAATCTAATAAATCTCTTTAAATGGTTGTGTGCATATAGGATACCTAGTCTTAGAAGTAGCAGCCCGGAGTCTAAGAGATGTTAGTTGCAGTGTGTCTAAGACTAGGTTATTCCCATAGTGTGGTTGTGAGTTATAGTATATTCTGTACTTTTTGTGTTTCTATACACTACTCCACCCTGTCAGTAAGGGAAACTAACACCCTAGGGATTCTGAGTTCTTGGGGGTGTTTTCCCCAACATTCTGGTGGGAGGATGGATGGCTGACTACCCCCTTTGGCCCCGCTCTCTTCTCTTGGTAGTTACTTGTGCTGGTAGGCACATTGGTTAGTTTTCCCCATATATGTGTGTAGAGGGATGTAATGGCTTGTGTTTATTCACACACATATATTCTGGATATATTTTTCTATGGACTACTATAGGTGTAACGTGTATAGGCTGTGATGTCTTGAGGATTCTTACTCAGTGTATGGGTTGTAATGGATTGAGGTATAATACCCAACATATGATACATGTTATGCGAGTTGTGGTGGCTCCCGGAAAATACCTGGTTACTTTGGTGTGTGTACGTGGTGGTTTTGTTGCATGAGGTGCATATTGTGGTGCTTCACTAAGGTGTCTGTGGGCAAGCCTTTTTGGAGAGAGATGCTCAAGACGTGCGACATTGGGGAAAAGCGGAAAACCAATGGGGAAGTAGTAGAGGGGTACCCTTGATATTATTTATTATATGATATATTCTTGTATGCGTTACTTGGTGAGAGTAGCCATGGTGAGGTTAGGAACTTAGTATACCTGTTTAGGTGATGAGTTAGTTTAAATTTTTGTTCATTGTGCTTTAGCATGCTTTCTTTACTTTTTCACGAGAGGCTTCGAGAAGGATCCTACTTAGTATACTGTTATAGTCACCCTATGTATATATAAATTGTTTTCAGGTCACTTGGAGCAGGTTGGAGATCAAGCTGGTGTTTACTAGATTGTGGTTACAGGAGCTGTTCAGTCTTGTGGTTGTTGTTGTTTTTACTTTCTTTTGGGTACTTTCAGTTTTTTCCCTTTCAGTTGTAGTACTTCTGCATGAAATTTCATATGTGTACTTGGTTTTTCGTTTATATTTTAGTTTGATTTGGAGTTGATTGGTGTCTATCTTATCTCTCTCTTCTTCATGTGTTTTATTAGAGGGTAATGCCTCCCATTTTGTGTGTTACTATACCCTCGGTGTTGGTCACCAACCCAGGGCCTACTGGAGGCGGGACGCAGGGGTCATTATCTCCCTTCTCACATTGTCGGCCCAGGAGGGGTACACTTTGTGGGGAGGGGGTTGTGACATTTCTAAAAAAAAAATCCTAAAATTAAGGGTGTTTTTTATTTTAGAATGGTATTTTAAAGTTTTTGTTATAGTGTATGATTTTATTAATCGGTTTTGAAGCTAATAGGCATATTCTATACGTTTGATAGAAGTCCAAAATGGGTTTTCTATGTGGTTTATGATTTTGTAATTGATGTTTTGAATTCTTGATGCTTCGGTGTTATTTTGTTAAGCAGATTAAGGTGTGACTCTTGTTGGTTTCTTGGTATGTCCTATGAATAGTGATATATATATCTGTGTGTGTGTGCGTGTCTATGAGAATTCACATATATATGTATGTGTATGCATACATATATATGTGTATAGGTGTGTGTGTGTTTAGGATTTTATAGGTGTTCTTCACTTAAACTTGGTTTTTAAATTGTCTTTTGGTTTTCAAAGAGGCTCCTAAAAAATGGATTCCCAAATGATACTTTCTTTATAAAACTCTTAGGCTCATTTGTCACTTTAAAGGAGTTTTCAAATGGAATTGAATTATAAATGGGTTTTCAAAAGATTTTGAAGAGGTATTTATATTTGTTAATTGATTAAAAGGAAAGGTATTGTTGAGAAATATTTTCGAGGTGAATGATAGATATGGATCGATGTATATTTTTATAGAAGAACATGTTTATTGGTTTCTCAATGAAATTTCTTCTACTAATGCTTTTTTAGTGTTTTCAAACCTCATGGGACCCTCAGGTGATTGGGTATGTGAACTTAGATAGGGAGGTCTCATTTTCCACTATATTTGCTAGTGAGGTATGTTTATTTACACTCATCAGTGATGTGTTACTATATTTTCTGTTAAACACTAGCAAAGTATATTCTAGGAAACCCTAGGCCTTAGTGACCCTATAGTGTTTCTCCCATGATTTTTATTTTAAACTATTGGTGGTATGATTTTTCTCTTTCTCTTGTTTATTATATGTTTCCCATTATTATGGGTACCTTATTGTTTCCTTCAACTATCTTTGAATTTTTTTATTGCTTCCCTGGATTATGGTTCATGCACTTATCTTATTTTATTAAAATGTTTCTAATTAATTTTAAAAAGGGTTATTTATAAAGTGGATTTAACTTTTTTATTTTTTTAAAGAGGGTTTGAGACCCAGAAAATAATTTTTAAATGATTATTTTCATTTAAGACAAATAAATGGGATTTTATGAAAACCTATCTTTACATTATATTTTCAAACTAGTTTTTATGATTTTTTTTGAAAAAGGATATCACATGGACTCTATGATGCTTACCTACTGAGCTATTTATGATCACTCCCTACTTACACACTTGGTTTCTGTAGACTGAGTGGCCTTTTGCAGATTTAGATTCAGTTCTTGGTTGCTCAGGTAGAGAGCTGATCTTTGGATGGAATGTGACCCCATGTCACATGAGATAGCTTGTTCAGGTATGTCAGTTCCTTAATAGTTTCGGCCAAATAGGTCCTTTCTGCTATCAATTATGATCATTGGTGGACGTACTCTATCCATGGAGGTTGTAGTTGAATAAGGGGATGTTTCGTGTAAGAGCATTAGAGGGTGAGATGAGGGTTTATTTTGTAACTTTTATACTTGTTGATTGTTTAAAATTATTTATCTTGTTTATTCTTCTTATTTGATTTGGTGTGGATGTTCAGCTTACAAAGGGGTCATATCAGAATTTTGATAGAATTCAAATGCTTGTTTAATTGATTTTGTTTTGGCAAAATTGTCCCCAAATGATGTTTCCAAGATACCCAAACACTTGTGTCAGCCCATGGGGGTCGAAAATGTTGTTCGGGTTTATCATGGGTCAGCCTGGGTGCCTAGTTTAGGGGTGTCTTAGAGCTGGTTCGTGACATATTTATCCCCCTGAATTATAGTAATAATTACACAACTATTGATTTTTAATTATTATTAATTAACTAATAATTATTAATATTTACTAATAATTACATTAATAATTATTTATAATTACCATATTAATTATTAATAATTACATTATTACATTAATAGTTATTAATTTTTAATTTTTAATGTAATAATCAATACTCATTATTAATTAATCATTAATGATTATTATTGATTAATTAATAATTATTATTTTGAATTACTTTGTTAATTACATTATTACTCATTATTATTATTTACATTATTAATTTTTAATAATTATATTATTAATTATATTTCATTATTATTAATTAATTATTAATTATTTGTAATTACATTACTAATAAAAAATTTAATTATTATTAATGGAATTATTACTGATTATTAATTATTATTAATTAATTATTAATTACTAATGATTATTATTAAGTATATTATCAATTATATTTACATTTAATTGATTATTAATAATTTCATTGATAATTAATAATAATTAAATTGTTAATTACATTATTAATTATTATTAATTACATCATTATTATTTATTATTATTAATTCCAAACTCAATACCACATCTTTTTAAATCATTTATTATTTTAAATTATTATTAATTATCATTAATTATTTTTAATGCATTATTATTTATTTATTAAGTTTATTATTATTAATAATGTGTAATTATTAATAATATATTACTATTCTAACATAGATCTAACAATGAAAATTCTGAATAAATTTTGAGAATAAATTTTCTATAAAGAGAATGTTGTTATGGGGTTTTGGATAATATTTTTAGAATAATTTGATTAAATTAATATTGAATATAAAACAAATAAATATTGTTTAAGATTTTGTTTTATATATTTGTGTGTTTTTATATACTCTAAGCACATAAAACTAGTTAAAATTTTTTATTTCCTTTTTAAAACAATACGTCAAACACATTAATAAATTCTTTTAAAAATTCCAAAAAAAAATACATTAATTTCCTCAATGTATTTTTCTAAAATTTTAAAAATAATGTGTTAATTCCCTTATTACATTGAGAAATAATTTTATCTTAAACCCATTTAAATGCATTTTTTTAGTATAATGATTTTTTAAAAAAACCATTAATATTTCATTTTCACTCACATTTGAAAATCATTAATAAAATTCAACCCATTTTCTATTTCTGTATCCCCCTTCCAAGATTTGGTCTCACAATACCTCAGCCTTAAAGACATTTAATAAAAGATAAGTTTTCAAAGAAGATGTAATAACTCTTATTTCTTACTATTCCATTTTGGACTTAAATATCAATCATTTTCATCTAATTAATAACAACATAAAAATAATATAAATGTAAAAAATTGAGTAGAATGACCTATAAAGACCAAAATGAATAATTTATTCCAATTAAGGATAGTTTCATGTGATTTTATATTGGGGTGAATGACCTATAGAGATCAAAACTGAGAATTTATTATAGTTAAGGGTTGTTGTTGTTGTTTTTTCAGGTGATTTTATAACTGTAGTGGTCCTTAATTGGAATTAATTCCCAGTTCTGATCCTCATATTTTATTCTCCCATAATATTTCTTGAAAATGAATATCATATTTAAATATTAAATGTTATTATCATTCATCCCGTCAGACATTTCATTACCAATAAACCATAGTTTCAATGCAGTGTGAAAATGGTTGTGATGTTGACTGCCATCGACATTCCCAACCAAGACAAAGATCAGATGCTCATCATTCATAACAATGTTTCCCATCACTAGACTCATCTTAGATAACATTGTACAAAACAAAAACAAAACAAAGAAATAAAAGTAAATTTTGGGTTTCTATGCCTAAAGTGAAACATGAAGTGCCATCATCCAACCCATACCATCCATTCTCTTCTTCTTCTTGAAGGTATGCAAGTGACTCATCCAAAACAATTCATTTTCACATGTTTCCTTGTAACAACTTCATCACCATGTTTGTTTTCCCATATCATTAACCATCATGCATGTTTCTTCTGATAGGATCCATCCCGTGAGTGTTTCCAAATTCGAGATAAGATAGTTTTTGATTTTTAGATATCTTTTATCATATCACACAGATAAGACTACATGTGTTTCTAATGGGGAGATATATTTTTTATATCTATTTATATGAGATAAGTGCTTGAATATTAACATGTAATATACTTAGTGATTTGGAGATTTAATATATAATATTTCACATCTTATCTATTTTTGAAAAAGGATACAGTGAAGGCTTTAAAGGGGGAAGTTGATGGTGAAAAAAAGAGTGAGATATTCTCAATATGTAGTTCATCAAGATCAAGGAGAAAGATTCTGCCGATTTTTTGGTGGCCCATGTGATGTGATGATGAATACACAATTATCTTGTATGTGTGGAGAGGTTCTTGGAAATATGTTCAAGATATAGTCCACCAAGAGCAACAAGGGGGCTACCGCATCAGCGGTATAATGTTCGGCGCATCGGCATTAAATAGGTGTGAAGTAATAGAGATGTAATCAATGATCGGGGTCATGTATCGAGAGTATTCTTTATTGTGATAATCAATAGGCATGTTCCAGTTGAATATCGATGGTACATCATGATGGAAATATCATGAGAGAGAGAAAACATTCAGGTGCCTAAGATAGTGCAAGTTTGACACATGTTTGGATGAAGATCTCTGAGGTAGTCACATTTTTTCCATAGAAGGGTGGTGTTTTGTCAGAGATGGATCTTTTGATACATGATGTTAGTGAGATTTTTATCAAAGAGAAATCATATACATATCGGGGTGTGGTTTTCACGCGATTTTTCTACACTCTCTTGTTTTTAATTCAGGTTTAGGCATTACTTGGATTCTTTGTATTCTCTAATTTATAGTGGATATTTGGGAATTTATCCATGGTTTTTTAATCCTCTTAATTGGAGGGTTTTTTCACATTAAAAAGCATGCATGATGATTTCTTTATTCTACATAATATCACTTCTATATTTCATCGAGTTTCTCACAAATTCTTTCGCAAGAAATTTTTATCCCAAGTTTGGGATTCTCCCCCAAAAAGTCGTATCAAAGGGGATGGTTTGGGCCTACAATTTGTAGTGATAATTTTGGATGTTTTCAAGTGGATCGATGGTGCATGCATGAGGAAGAATAAAATTTAGGAGACAAAGAAGGTTGATAGAGGTGTTCCAAGTCATACACCTAATTATTTTCTTTAGAATGTGTGACTAGTAAAGAAATAATTGAAAATTAAATATTGAGGTGATGCACTAGTTGGTCGGGATTTTTAGCAGGAGGGAATTTTTTTCTTGTAAGTGATCCAGATTATGTGGCAAAAAAGTATGGGGGAGACAGATATTTTTGGTTTTGGTCTTGTTTGAAAGAGCGGTGCAGATTTGGATATGATTAAGACTTTAGTGTTTGGAATTCTTTTGCAGGGGGATTAGTCAAGTTTCTGTCTGAGTTGCAAAAGGGCGTCGTCATTTTTTCTACAGAGAATGTTGGTTGGTGCGATGACAACAGGTTTTCAGTCCAACTGATCATGTTGGATGATATCTCCATTGATGGGATGAAGGGGGGATTTACATTATTCATCTTGTGGGTGTTTCCAAATTCGAGATAAGATAGTTTTTTATTTTGAGATATCTTTTATCCTATCACGTAGATAAGAATACATGTGTTGCTCATGGGGAGATATATATTTTATATCTATTTAGATTAGATAATTGTTTTAATATTAACATGGAAGAGACATGGTGATTTGGAGATTTAAGATATAATATTTCATATATTATATGTTTTTAAAAAAGGATGTAGTAAAGTCTTTAAAAGGGGAAGAAGCTGGTGGTGAATAGAGTGAGAGTTTCTCAATATGTAGTTCATCAAGATCAAAGTAAAAGAGAATGTCGAGTTTGTGGTATCCCATATAACATGAGGATGCAATTATCTTGTATGTTTGGAGATTTTCTTGTCAATATGTTCAGTATGTAGTCCACCAAGAGCAGGAAGGTGGCTACCGCATCGGCGGTAGCATGTGCGGTGCATTGTCGTTAAATAGGTGTGAAGCAGCATCGATATGATCCATGATCGCATCCATGTATCGAGAGTCTTCTTAATTGTGGTGATCAAGTGGCATGACCTGATTGAAGATCGATGGTATATCATGATGGAAAGATCATGAGATAGATAAATCCTTCAGGTGTCACAATATGGTGTAAGGCTGACGCATGTTCGGATGAAGATCTCTGAGGTAGTGATGTTTCTTCAACATAAGGGTGACGTTTTGTCATAGATGGATCTTTTGATACATGGAATTGGAGAGATGTTTATCAGAGATAAGGAAGAGGTGTATTATGGTGTGGTTTTCACATATGTTTTCTACACTCTCTTATTTGTAATTCAAGTTCATGCATTACTTTTATTCTTTGTATTATCTAATTCATAGTGGATATTTGGGAATTTTCCCATGGTTTTTTAATCCTATGCATTGGAGGGTTTTTCCATGTTAAAAATCCTACGTTTGGATTTATTTATTCTTCATAATATCACTTTCATATTTTATCAGGTTTCTCACAAATTGTTTCACAATATATTTTTATCTTGAGGTTGGGATTTTCCCCCAATAAGTCATATCAAAGGTGATGGTTTGGGCTTGCAATTTTTTGTGAGAATATTTGATGTTTTATAGAGGATCGATGGCGCCTACATGAGGTAGAATAATGTTTGGGAGACAAAGCAGGATGAGAGAGGTGTTTTGGTTTGTACACCTAATTCTTTTCTTCAAAATGTGTGACTGGTGAAGAAATAATTGAAAATTGAATATTGAGGTGATGCACTAGCTGCTTGGGATTTTGAGTAGGGGGTAAATTTTTTCTGCAGGTTCTCTATATTATGCGATGATCACAATTATGGGGGAGCCAGATATTACTGGTTTCATTATTATTTTATAGTTTTGTGTATATTCTAATATGATAAAGACTTCATCATTTGAATTTCTTTTCTAGGGGTAGCAATTAGGTTTCTATCAGAGTTTCAAAAGGGTATCATCTTTTTTTCTATAGAGGATGTTGGTCAGTGCGATGCCAACAAGTTTTGGGTCCAACTGAGTGTGTTGGATGGTATCTTCATTGATGAGATTAAGGGGGATATTGATAGGATTCAACCCATGTGTGTTTCTAAATTTGAGATAAGATATTTTTTGATTTTGAGATATCTTTTATCCTATCACATAGATAAGACTACATGTGTTTATCATGGGGAGATATATATTTTATATCTATTTAGATGAGATAAGTGTTTGAATCTTAACATGGAAGATACATGGTGATTTGGAGATTTAAGATATAATATTTCATATCTTATCTATTTTTGAAAAAGGACACAGTGAAGGCTTTAAAAGGGGAAGTGGCTTGTGGTGAATGGAGTGAGAGATTCTCAAGATATAGTTCATCAGGATAAAAGGGAAAGAGGCCACTGAGTTTTCAGTGGACCGTGTGACACGAAGATGATGACACAGTTATCTTGTATGTGTAGAGAGGTTCTTGGAGAGATATTCAAGATATATTCCATCGAGATAAAGAAGGGGGATACTGAATCAGTGGTAGAATATGCAGCGCATCGGTGTTAAATAGGTGTGAAGTAGCAGCAACGTGATCAATGATCAAAGTCATGTATCGAGAGTCTTCTTGATTGCGGTGATCAAGCAATGTGTGCTGATTGAATATCAGTGATACATCATGATGGAAATATCACGAGAGAGAGAAATCCTTTGAGTGTCGTAATATGGTGCGAGAATGATGCATTTTCATATGAATATATTCAAGGTAGTGATGTTTTTTCAACATAAGGGTGATATTTTTTAATATATGGATCTTTTTATACATGGAATTGGTAATATTTTTATCAAAGATAAGGTAGAGGCATATCGAGATGTGGTTTTCACAAAGGTTTTCTATGATCTCTCATTTGTAATTCAAGTTCGAGCATTACTTGGATTCTTTTTATTCTCTGATTCATAGTGGATATTTGAGAATTGACCTGTAGTTTTTTAATCCTTCGCATATGAGGGTTTTTCCACATTAAAAATCCTACATGTTGATTTATTTATACTGAATAATACCACTTCCATATTTCATCGGGTTTCTCACAAATTGTTTCACAAGCAATTTTTATCTTGAGTTCAGGATTCTCCCCCCAATAGCTTTTGCATCCATAGAGACGGCTTTATCCACCATTTACTTGTGCTTTCTTCCTGCAAGCATAAAAACTAGGAAGTGGGCATGTAAAGAATTGGTGATAATTGCTTTCACGTTTTAGGCTCTATTTGATAGAACATAATAGAATGATAAAGGTTATTATTCTTAAGGAAGCATTTGGAAGAATAAAAAAGTGATATTTATTCCTCCAATACCTCTTTGGAACAACAATCTCTGAACTGCTTGGAGGATTTTTCATTCATATCTTTTCATGATTTCTTCAACACCATGTGATTGAGATAACAACAGTACAGAAAATTAAATTTGATCTCCTCCATCCCAAAAAGTTTGTCACAAACCACATTACATGAAGGCTAACAAACTAAATTGAAAAAATTCAATTCACCATGTTTTTTCTTCTGGTTGTAGTTCCTTCTCTTTAGTAAAGTGCCTATGTTAGTTACTGTGAACGGTATTCATCAGAAGCATCAAATGAATCTGGACACTTGAACTACCCCCATTACTTCAACTTCTCGTTTTTGGATAGCTCCTAATAATCATGATGCCTATAGTTAGCTCAGAACACATTCAAGACATCAACATCTCCATGCCTCTTTGAATCAGTTACTATTGAGCCACCAAATCCATTGCACAAACCTTTCATGCTAGATCCGATGTTTGATCTTGTTAATTCATTATATGTTCACCTTTTATCCCATGCAAAGATGTTGGACCCAAAAACTTATAGTGGCCCAGAAAGGGAAGATACCCTTGACAGGCATTTTTAACATAAGAAGCCTTTGCCTCCCTTTATGTCTGTAGCTCCTGGACTAAGTTTATATTTACTCCATTAAGAGATTTTGAATTATTAATACTTGTTTTGAGGGTTCCTTGAGATTCTAGAAGCAAATCATACACAAAAATGGTTATAACACTCATCGATTATCATAATTGTTTTGAAAAAATAAGTAAAAGAAACCCGCTTATATAAAAGATTAAAAAAACAATTTTCTAATAAATTGTCTTGAAAAACTTTTTTAAGTACTATTAAATGAAACTTGAGTGGGTGGGTGGGTGAAATAAAATAAAAGTTAGAGATGTGGAAACCTCTATTGGAGTCAATTTCCTTATTATAGTGGATTTTCTTATTGTTTTTCTTCGCTCTAGCCCACAGACTCTCCCACTAGTTTTTTTATGGAAATTTATTGCTCTATATATTAGTAGAAAAACTTAAAAAGAAATAATAAAGAAGGAAACGTTTTTCAAAACCACACACATAGTATTAATTTGGCAAGGTTGGGAAAAAAACCTTATATCATAAAAATTATTAGAGATTGATTCAACATACCAAAATCCATATGGGTTGTGCATGATTATACAAAAAAATGTAATTAAAAAAAACAATAACAAACAATTCTTAAACCTAATTAAATGGGATCGGCTACATTTATCAAATGTCACCAAATAACTCTATTGAAGACCATATTTTCATTGAAACAATTTATAATAAGATCATCTTGAATGATTTGTTTAAGGTCCCTTTTAGGTCTACTATTACTTCTTTTAATAAGTTAATATATCATTAAGTTTACTCTATTAACAAGTGAATCCATCAATCTTATTTTAACTCATTAATTGGTGTTTTTATAGACTTTATTAAATTGATTGAGTATATCATTATTTTTTCTTCAATCTACACCCTGTTATGGACTTTGCATGAGCCTATGTACCGGATTTCAATTTGTTTAATCAATGGTTCTAACCCCAGTATTCCCGTTCTTGATTGATGTCCAAGAACACTTGGCCAATGATGTTTAAACCTTTATTTTTGTTCCTTTATCCCTAATTTGTTTCGTTTTCTTCCCCAGTTGGATCCCCACAGTCCCAGCTCGACCTTGCCAGGAGGTACTGAGATTGATCAGACCTCCTCGAATTTGAGGAGGATCGATGAAACAACAACTGATTGATGAGAAAGTCATAGATCTAGAAAGATTATAGAATGAGGATGATCATTTTGGTGGTTTAAGATCATGAAATAAAACCTGGAATCCATGGAGGCATGAGGAATGAGCGGCGAAACCCTTGATAGCAACTGAAGCTGATTTCTGATGAACGATGGCCCAGAACTGTGATTTCTAGCTAGATCCACATTTTTCAACCTTAGATAGCACCAAATATGAAGTGGTTTGAGTGTATTTGAAGCATGGGATGTGGATATTGAAATGTAATATTTCTATCAAAATCCTGACTACATGTTTTGTTCCAAGATGAACACCTAGCGTGTAGCCTTTCAGTGGTGATGGCTAGGGTTTTGGAAATCCATAAGGATGGTATGGTGTACATCACCAACACGATGTGTACCACCTTACCGTGTGAGTAAGTTGTGTGATGGATCACATGACTAGGAACAATCCATGTGCTAAGTACATTACACGAGCTTATCACACAGGTGGTACCCCATGTGGATCGGCACGTCATGTACCAAAGTACATGGACACAGGGTCCGATACATAGACACGATGAGGAGGACAAGGGCCCAGTCCCAGTTTTCTAGGACACATCATGTAGTCCACACGGTGTGTACTACTACATGATATGGAGTCATGTTCTGGAAAAGGACACATCCAGGTGGTGGAGTGGGACCACACGCTGTATGGGTCCCCTCACACGTTGTGTACCCCTTGTGCTCTTTTGAGAAAACTTCAAACGTCTGTATCGCCTTTGTTTGAACTCAGATTTTGGCTCGTGAGTATTCTATCCTGAGTATTTTTACACATAGAACGTGATGGTTCTCTCAGTTATGGATTTCAAGATACAATGTGGAATATTCTGGGCATGAAACCTTTTAGGATAATGCTCGATAACGATCGTGATCAGGCGAGATCACCATAGGTTATTTTCTGAATGGAACCCTCCTGCTAGGCAGGGCATGGGTTCTCAATGACTTAGAGAGGAATCATCCATACGGGTTGGGAATGGGTCCTCAAACTTCCGAGTAGAACCCTCCTATGGGGTAGGGCATGAGTCCTCAATGGATTAGAGTGGAACCTTCTAGAAGGGCTGGGCATGAGTCCTCAACCTTTCGGGTGGAACCCTCCAGACGGGTTGGGCATGGGTACCCAATATTCTGAGAGAAACCCTCCTACTGGGTAGGGCATGGGTCCTCGATGACCGAGAGTGGAACTCTCTAATCAGGCTGGGCATGGGTCCTCGACCACCAGAGTGGAACCCTCCTGTCATACCAAGGCATGGGTCCTCTACCTAAAAATTGTGTACCCTCGATTGTGTGGCACGGTGATGAGACATGGTTTTATGTACCTTTGGACACACAAGGAAGATGGATGTTTTCCCCACTGAGACACATTTTTTAGAAATGGAAAATATGATGTGGGAAATCCAGTGTCGCCCAAAGAGAATAATATCAAGGTGTGGTGAATGAGTTCCTTAGACTTGTGTGTTCAGGGTAGGCGCGTGAGATGTCAGGCGTCATTGTTGGACTTTTGGAACTGTTGGATACTCTTCTTATTAGGTTGAGTTGTGAGATGAAGATCCCCTTAATTTATCATTTGTTATTCTTTTGAGTGAGCATATATATATATCCTTTTACTGTATCCACTTATTTGATTTGGTTACTCTCCTTTCAGGAGAGGCGAAGATGTGCAGTGTCACGAACCGAATCTGGTCTCTATCAAAATCAACACCCAACACGGTCGGCGACAAGGCCCGAAGGGAATTCTCAATCCCCAAGGGCTGGTAAAATTTCCTGTGTATCATAAAATGAAATTTTGGAACTATTTACTCAAGTTTATAAGCATAAACAACAAACAAGTCCAATATAACAAATTTGTATTTTTTAAAACAACCCATATTTTACAAAAAAAAATATGAATTGAATTAAACAATTTAAAACAATACTCAAAGACAATAACAAATGATAAACCCAAAATGGACAGCCCAATAACCTCCTCATGGAAAGATTCATCGTCCTCAAGCCATCTCCACAACACTGTATCACGAAGGACCGCTAAAAACCCAAACCATCAGTACAAAAAGTTGTACCCAAAACCTATGACAAAAATAACAAAGTCTACTTACACTAAATGGTGTAAGTAGGGTGTGATCCAAATCCCATTAGGATTCCAACACTAAAATATTCCATGTGATAAACATTCAAGGAAGAAAATATTGCAAGTTTTCATAAACATGAAATGATAATAAGAATTTTAAAGAGATGAAACTTTAAATAAAAACAGTTTTCAAGTGGGATACTTTAAAGAATCAACACTTTTAAATAGAATGAAAAAGATACTGAATTTTCCATACAAACATATTGTATGAAGATGTTAAGAATAAAGTATCTAATAATCACAAGCAACAAGAAATAACCCCTAGGCACTAGCTCAATGTGGATCCCAGGTACCCCGTATCTCGGTGAAAGTAATAATCACAATATCTATTCTCATGCACATGAGCCACTAGTAGGGATCATACCCATAACCTAGAGGTACCCCAAAATCATAATCATAATCATCATAGTTTATTTAGCATTTTCATAGTTAAACTTGCTACATGAAACTGGGCCAAACCCTATAGGATCACTAGCATACTAGTACACGTCCACCCACCTAGATACCCAAGTTTTCCCTCTTGTTTTCAAAAAAGTTCCACAAGCCATTAAATAAAATTTTCACATAAAAATACCACTTAAAAGTTACACACACACCAAACATCCCACATGAATATCATAAAAGTCACATAATCCCCTTTTCATTCAAATTCATTTTGAAACCATACTCACACCAAAATAGCCCGCAACATGTTTCATATCTCTTTCACAATTCGATAAATCCTTTAAGAAATTTTATAAAATGTTTCCAATATGGTAAACATAACATAATATCCCTTTAACAAAAAAATGGGCCATTTTAAAAACATACACCCACTCAAACAGTACATAAACTTCCTTTGCACACTTTGTGTAACTCAATAACTCATTTGCAATTTTCATAAAACGCTTTCAAGAAGCACGACAAGGTTTTACACCTAAAACCCATTCAAAAACTCTCTTTTAAACCCAAAATCACACCAAAACCCTACCAAATCATAATTAGAATCCCAAAACAACATTTAATAAACCAATTGCATATGTTATAAAATAAACCCAAATATTA
The DNA here is from genome assembly GCA_963277665.1 of Viscum album. Classification (NCBI taxonomy): domain Eukaryota; kingdom Viridiplantae; phylum Streptophyta; class Magnoliopsida; order Santalales; family Viscaceae; genus Viscum; species Viscum album. The sequence goes on from OY728146.1 coordinate 1,040,587,964, forward strand.
CAACAAGAGTTACACATGAAAAACACACAATTTGAAGCAAAAGTACAACTATAAAATTAACTGCTTAACAAACTCCATCAAAAATGGTTTTCTCACAATTAAAAGCATATAAGGAACATTCAAAATAATTAAATCAAGAATTCTAACTCATCAAGAAATTCTTACACATGGAATCACCTACCTAAAGTGTTGAAACCCTTAAATCTTGGTGTGAAACATCAACTGCACCACTGCCGCACCACAAGGAAGTGAAAAGCAACCTAAAACCTTAATATTATACCAATAAACTCAAATACAAACCCTAGGTACGAACCCTAGATTCTGTAAATTATATAACTTCATGAAAGGGTGAAAGAAACCCTAAGGAAAAAAGAAGAAAACAAAGATAGAAAGACTTACTTTCATGATTTTGAAGTTTCCTCCATCAAATCTCCCTTCAAAATTGAGTTCCAAGGGAGGTGAAAGACCTTGGAGGATGTCCATGGAGGTAGGGCATGAAATGGGGAAGAAATGGGTGGATTTGGGTTTATTTCGGAAGGGAAAAATGCGAATTACAAAAATGTTTTTAATGAGCTGGACAGGGCTGCACGGTTTGGCTCCATGGTTTAACAAACCGTGCAGCCAAACCGTGCGGCCTGTTCTGGTCACCCAAAAACATTTCATTTTTCTCTAAATTCAAGGGGTCCTAGGGGGATTCAAAGGGGAGAGATAGGCCAAGGATAGAGGGAAATAATACCCAAAATAAGAACACATTTTTCACCTTAAAACTCATCCAACTCATGGGTACAAACCACCTCAACAACATACCCCACAAGTGGTGCCACTAGGAGTGTCGCAAATCCAACTCCAAACCACCCCAACCTCATACCATCCCTTTGAAAAAAGATGAGGCCAAGTACCACACAATACCCCCAAGAATAAGTTCATATATCAATAACACAAGAGGCACCAAAATTTTAAACCCGAAACACCCAGAAATCAAGAGAAAGCAAAGAACCAAAAGAGGACTTCAAACATAGTATGGAATTGAAAATTTGGGTGTGACACATAGGGTATGAAACATGCTTTCCATGTCTAGATTATCATGCTTAGATGAGTCTACTCTCCTATTATATGTGTCAAATACTCGATGGGTAGTTCATCTACTCACCGTGTTTAGCCAATTGTGTTTAGACGAGCTTACTTTCACTCTTGGTTTGGGTTAAGGTATACTCTTTCATTATACCTTGTTCTATCTACTGTTTTCATCTTCTATTGTGTCTCTTACTACTCCCCCTTCAGCTTTTGGGGTGTCCTACTGGGTATGCTTATATTCACCCATGCATGGGTTTTTCCCACACACGTTGTGTCTTATGCAGACGACGGACAGGTTGACTGTGACTACAGAGGATCTTAGGGATACTAGGTGTTTGGACTGCGTACGGTGGTCGTAGCTTGGGATTCAAGAGTTGAGATCTCTCAAATGTTTACTCTTTCAAGTTTTTTGTCAGGTTGGGATACATTTCTGATTGGGTGTGTATTTTTTCTCTTTATTTTTTAGTATACACCACCGTACTTTTGTACTGTCTGGAGGTTCATGCATGCTTGGTTTACTTTATAGTAGTGTTTCATCTTTTCTTCTTTCCCTCTGCACTTTTGCATTGAGTTGGTTGTGTGTGTGTACAGGTTTTTAGGAAAATGTCTCCCCGAGTTAGTTATGCATTCAGCACTTGTCGCCACCCCCTAGCCTATGGAGGTGGGCATGGGGTAGTTGCGGCTCGAGACCTGGCTTGGGTCAAGTTGTGATAGGTACATCCTATGAATAGTGATGTGTGTGTGTGTGTGTGCGCCTATGGGAATCCACATGTGTGGGGGGGTCTGCATATATGTGTGTGTGTGTAGGTGTGTTTGTGTGTGTGTGTGTGTTGGTAGGATTTCATAAGAGGGCTTCACTAAAACTTGTTGTTTAAATTGGCTTTTGGTTTTCAAAGAGACTCCTAAAAATGGATTCTCAAATGAGACTTTCTTTATAAAACTCTTAGGCTCGTTTGACACTTTAAAGGAGTTTTCCAATGCTATTGAATTATAAATGGTTTTTTAAAGGATTTTGAAAATGTATTGCTATTTGTGGATTGATTAAAAGGAAAGGTGTTGTCGAGGCATCCTTTCAAGGTGAACGATAGATATGGCTCGAAGTATGTTTTTTTAAAAGAACTTGTTTATTGGTTGTTCAATGAAATTTTTTTTGTTAATGGTTGTTTGATGTTTTCAAACCTCATGGGAACCTCGGGTGTTTGGGTAGGTGAACTTAGATAGGATGGGCTCCTTTTCCGCTGTCTTTGCTAGTGAAGTATGTTTATTTACACCCATCAGTGACGTGTTACTATATTTTCCGCTAGACGTTGATGAAGTATGTTCCAGGCGACCCTATCCCTTAGTGACCCTAGGGTGTTTCTCCCATAATGTCTGTTTTGAACTATTGGTGTTATGGTTTTTCTCTTGCCCTTGTTTGTTCTATGCTTCCCATCATTATGGGTACCTTACTGTTTTCTTTTTACTGCCTTTGACTTCTTTACTGCTTCCATGGATTATGGTTCATGCACTTGGCTTGTTTTATTAAAATGCTTCTAATGAATTTTAAAAATGGTTATTTATAAAGTGGATTTAACCTGTGGATTTTTCTTAAAAAGGGGTCGAGGCCTGGAAAATGATTTTTAAATGATTGTTTTCATTTAAGAGAAATAAATGAAATTTTCTTAAAACTTATCTTCACATTGTATTTTCAAACTAGTGTTTATGATTTGTTTTGAAAAAGGAAATCACATAGACTATGTGATGCTTACCTAATGAGTTGTTTATGCTCACACTCTACTTACACACTCGATGTCTGTAGACCGAGTGGCATTTTGCATATTCAGATTCAGTTTTTGGTTGCTCGAGTAGTGAGCTGATCTTTGGATTGAATGTGACCTCATTTCATATGGGATAGTTTGTTCAGGTATGTCAGTAGTTTCTTTTAGTGCCATAGTAGTTTCAGTCAAATAGGTCTTTCTTGTTTTCAGTTATGGTTATTGGTGGATGCACTCTATACATGGAGGTTGTAGTTGAACAAGGGGATATTTCGTGCAAGAGCATTGGAGGGTGAACTGAGAGATTTATTTTGCAACTATTATACTTGTTGTTTGTTTAAAATTGTTTATCTTGTTTATTCTACTTATTTGATTTGGTGTGGACGTTCACCTTACAAACGGGTCATGCCAGAATTTCGATAGTATTTTGTTGCTTGATTAATTGTTTTTGTTTTGGCAAAAATATTCTCAAATGATGTTTCCAAGATGCCCAGACACTTGTGTTAGTCCGTGGGAATCGAGAACATCGTTCGGGTTTATTACGGGTCGGCCCAGGTGCCCGGTTCAGGGGTGGTTCGGAGCTTGTTCATGAAATATTTATCCCCCTGAAATATAGTAATAATTACACTACTATTGATTTTTAATTATTATTAATTAATTAATAATTATTAATAGTTACTAATAGTTACATTAATAATTATTGAAAATTACCTTATTAATTATTAATAATTACATTATTACATTAATAATTTTTAATTTTTAATTTTTAATTTTTAATTTTTAATGTAATAATTAAGTCATTATTAATTACTATTGATTAATTAATAATTATTATTTTGAGTTTCTTTATTAATTGCATTATTATTCATTATTATTATTTACATTATTAATTTTTAATAATTATATTATAAATGATATTTCATTATTATTAATTATTTGGTAATTATTTGTAATTACATTACTAATTAAAATTTTAATTATTATTAATGGCATTATTACCGATTATTAATTAGTATTAATTAATTATTAATTGCTAATGATTATTAATGATTACATTATCAGTTATATTTACATTTAATTGATTATTAATAATTCCATCGATAATTAATAACAATTAACTTGTTAATTGCATTATTAGTTATTATTAATTACATCATTATTATTTATTATTATTAATGCCAAACTCAATGCCATATCATTTTAAATCATTTATTATTTTGAATTGTTATTAATTACATTATTAATTATCATTAATTATTTGTAATGCATTATTATTTATTTATAAAGTGTATTATTATTAACAATGTGCAATTATTAATAATATATTACTATTCTAACACAAATCTAACAACAAAAATTCTGAATAAATTTTAAGAATAAATTTCCTATAAAGGGAATGTTGCTATGGGATTTTGGATAATATTTTCAGAATACTTTGATGAAATTAACATCGAATAAAAAACAAATAAATATTGTTTAAGATTTTATTTTATATGTGGGTGTATTTATATACTATAAGCAAATAAAACCAGTTAAAAAATTGATTTCCTTTTTAAAAGAATACGTCACACATTAATATATTATTTTAAAATTTTCAAAAAAAAATACATTAATGCCTTCAAAGTATTTTTCTAAAATTTTAAAAAAAATGTGTTAATGCCCTTATTACATTGTGAAATAATTTTATCCTAAGCCCATTTAAATGCATTTTTTTAATATACTCATTCGTTAAAAAAACATTAATATTGCATTTTCACTCAGATTTGCAAATCCATCATAAAATTCAACCCATTGCCTATTTCCATATCCCCCTTAAAAGCTTTGGTCTCACAATACACCGGCCTTCAAGACATTTAATAAAAGAAAAGTTTTCAAAGAAGATGTAATAACTCTTATTTCTAACAATTTCATTTCTGACTTAAATATCAATCCTTTTTCATCTAATTAATCACTACATAAACATAATATAAATGTAAAAAATATTAGGTAGAATGACCTATAGAGACAAAAACTGAGAATTTATTCCAGTTGACCATTGCAGCTGTTTTTTTGGGAGATTTTATATGGAGGAGAATGACCTATAGAGACCAAAACTGAGAATTTATTCCAATTAAGGACCATTAAAGTTGTTTTTTCAGGTGATTTTATAACAGCAATAGTCCTTAACTGGAATTAATTCCCGGTTTTGATCCTGAGATGTCATTATCCCAAAATATTTCTTGAAAAAGAATATTAACTTTAAATATTAAATGTTCTTATCATTCATCCCTTCTGATATGTCATTACCAATAAACCATAGTTTCAATCTGTGATGTCGATTGCCATTACTAACAATACAGATAACACTATACATTACTCCATCTTGTCATATTTTTATCCATCTATAAAAGAATGCCTCCAGCTCACCCTAAGGTAAGAGGAATTCACCATCTACATGGTATCAAATAGTGACTTCCGATTTTTTTTTTTTTTTTTTTTTTGCTCATTATCTCATCCCTAAACTCATCTCAGAAAACACTGTACATAACAAAAACAAAAGGAAATAAAAGGAAATTTTGGGTGTCTAAGCCTAAAGTGAAATATGAAATGCCATCATCCAGCCCATAACATCCATGCTCTTCTTCTTCCTGAAGGCCTGCAAGTGACCCATCCAAAACAAGCCATTTTCACATGTTGCCTAGTAACAACTTCAACACCATGTTTGTTGGCCCGTATCATCAACAGTCATGCATGTTGCTTCCGCCTCCATGGAGACGACTTTATCCACCATTTACTTGTGCTTTCTACCTGCAAGCAGAACAACCAGGAAGTGGGCATGTAAAGAATGGGTGACAATTGCTTTCATGTTTTAGGCTCTGTTTGACAGAACAGAACAGAATGATAAAGGGTATGATTCTTAAGGAAGCATTTGGAAGAATATAAAAGTGATATTTATTCCTCCAATACCTCTTTGGAACAAAGATCTCCGAACTGCTTGGCGGATTTGCCGTTCATGTCTTTTCAAGAGTTCTTCGGCTCCATGCGATTGAGATAACAACGGTCCAGAAAATTCAATTTGATCTCCTCCATCCCGACAAGTCTGTCACAAACCACGTTACACGAAGGCTAACAAACTGAATTGAACAAATTCTACTCACCATGTTGTTTCTCCCGGTTGCAGTTCCTTCTCTTTGGTAAAGTGCCCATGTTAGTTCCTGTGAATGGTATTCATCAGAAGCATCGAACGACTCTGGCCGCTCGAACTGCCCCCATCGCTTCATCTTCTCATTTTTGGATAGCTCGTAAGAATCATGACGCCTATAGTCAGCTCGGAGGACATTCAAGACATCAACATCTCCATGCCTCTTCGAATCAGTTACTGCTGAGCCACCAAATCCATTGCACAAACTTTTCATGCTAGATCTGCTGTTTGATCTTGTTAATGCGTCATCTATTCGCCTTTTAGCCCATGCAAAGCTGCTGGACCCAGAAACATGTAGTGGCCCGGAAAAGGGAAGATCCCCTTGAGAAGCATTTTTAACATGAGAAGCCTCCGCCGCCCTTTCTGTCTGCAGCTCCTGGCCTGCGTTCATATTTACTCCATTAAGAGCTTGTGAATTACTAGTACCTGTTTTGAGGGTGCCTTGAGATTCTGCAGGCAAATCCTGCACAAAAATGGTTATAACACTCATCACATATCATAATTGTTTTGAAATAATAAGTGAAAGAAACCCACTTATATAAAAGATTAAAAAAAGAATTTTCCAATAAACAGTCTTAGAAAAACTTTTTTTAAGTACTGTCAAAGGAAACCTAAGTGAGCAGGTGGGAGGAAGAGGATAAAAGGTAGAGATGAAGAAACCTCCGCTGGAGCCAATTTCCTGATTGCAGTGGATTTTCTTGTTGGTTTTCTTCGCTCCAGCCCACGGACTTTCCCACTAGTTTTTTTCCTGGAAATTTATTGCTCTGTATATTAGTAGGAAAGCTTAAAAAGCAATCATAAAGCAGGAAACGTTTTTCTAAACCACACAGGCTGTCTTAATTTGGCAAGGTTGGGCAGAACATCGTCCGTCCGCAAAATTATTAGAGATTGATTCAACAGATCAAAAACTATATGGGCTATACATGATTATCCAAAAAAATTGTAATTGAACAACAACAATAACAAACAAACCTTAAACCTAATTAAATGGGTCGGCTACATGGATCAAACGTCGCCAATTAGCATTATTGAAGACCATATTTTCATTGAAACCATTTAGAATAAGAACATCTTGAATGATTTGTTTAAGGGTCCTTTTAGGTCTACTCTTCTTTTAATAAGTGAATTTGTCATTAAGTTTACTCTATTAATAGGTGCATCCCTATGTCTTCTTCAAACATATTCAAACCATCTTAATTTAGTATCAGTCATCTTCTCGTCAATCAGAGTCACTTCAATTTTCTCCCTAATACATTCATTTTAAATCTTATGCATCTCAGTATGCCCACATGTCCATCTTAACATTTTCATTTTTGTTGCCCTTATTTTTTGTTTAAGATGTCTCGTTAAAGGTCAAATACTCACTACCATATAGAATAGTTGGTCTAATAACAATCCTATAAAATTTACCCTTCAAATTCATGACATGGATCAAATGTATCAAAAAAAATGTAATGGAACAAAAATAAAATAAAATAAAATTCTCACCTCAAGGCCTCCTCACGACTTTTTGCATCAATCTCCTTGTTAGGTGGATACACTGGCAAGCTTGATGGTTCACATGCATGAGGCTCTGTCGTGAAATACTGGGGAAAAAAACCAATAGGAAGTTGCATAAAATCCAATCATTAAAGATAGAAGGATAAAATGCCCACATGCGAGGGCTTTTTGAAACCATTACTCTTGAATGAGGGAGAAACTCATTATTCATAGAGACAGATCTGAGACACAACTTGAAATAGATATTAAATACCAAATTCAAACTAGAGGAATTAAGGGGATAGGATAAAAGTAGTCAATACCATTATCCTAAATACCTAAATACTTTATCACTCTCCCTCAAACTGACCTGGTAGACTAATTCAAAATACTAAATAAAGACACAACATGACTGTCAAACTGACCCAAATGCAAGGATTATTAACAAGATGTATAGAACATGTACAACAATTAATTGGGCCTACTCTCATAAAACATGAAGACGCATCACTCGACAATGCATTATAATATGCATGCATAATGCCAGAAAGAAAATTGCAAAAGTTTGGGCTGCATTTGATTTTGAAAAACTTTTCGTGTTTTTATTTTTTGAAAATTTGTTAGAAAATATGTTGAACAATGTAAATTAAAATGAGAGATTCTTGAAAATAATAATGCAATAAATGTTGAATCTCATACGATTAACAATCTAAAATATTTTATGAAACAATTTTTTATACATTTTTGGAAAATAAAAACCGGCAAGGTTTTCCAAAACCAAAATTCAGAGCATCAACAAATGAGAAATCTGCAACTTATTGAAGAAGAAACTCACACGATTATGAATTCCTCATACCTCAGAAGCAAGAGCAGAAGATGCTGTTCGCCGCTTGTGTGGTTCTATAGAAAGAAAGGTTTTGATCAAATTCACAGCCTCTGTTGGTAACTCTCTGCATGTATCCAAAAGGCAACTCTCATAGGGCTGCTGTGGTTTAAACAGAGTTGAACGAGGAAGTTTAGACTTTTTCCAGTATTCATCAGGGGGAGATCCACAGAGCTTGAAAATTTTGTGTAATTGCTCAACCTGTGGATGAAACAAAATAAATCAGCTCGCACAAAGTCCCAAATAATTAAAATGAAAAAGAATTTTCAATCAAAGAATCGCCATGGTTGAGTTAGGTTTTGGCAAATGATTCATGTTTTCAAATGATCATCACCTCAGTTCTTCCTTGAAGGATAGGCTTTCCGAGGAGAATTTCTGCAAAAACACAACCAACGCTCCAAAGATCCACAGAAGCTCCATAATCGGTTGCTCCCAGCAGCAGTTCAGGCGGGCGGTACCATAGAGTCACAACACGGCTCGTAAGGGATTGTCTGTGCTTCAAATTGAAGAAATTCGCCAATCCAAAGTCAGCCACCTTCAAGATTCCTTCATTGTTGATCAGAATATTGGATCCTTTGATGTCTCGATGCATTATGCCCAGCGAGTGGCAGTATTCGAGTGCAGAGAGCAACTGCCTCATATAGCATTTAATCTACACGGCAATATCGAAGGGTCTCGCCAATTTCAGAAAGTTCGGCGAGAATTGAATCACGATTCGCAGGGGCGAGGACGGAGATAGAAGACCAACCTGCGGCTCGCTGAACTCGAGGTCGGGGCACGCCAGGAGACCAGTGAGATCATGTTCCATGTACTCGAAAACCAGGTAAATGCTACATGACAATCGGGAAGCGATTAAGCCCTCCAGCTTTATGATATTTGGATGGTCAAGGCGGCGGAGAATCGTTATTTCTCGAGCCATAAACCTAACGCTTTCCGGCTCAAAATTGTCGAACCTCACCTTCTTCAACGCAACTGTTTTCCCCGTTTCTAGGTCGCGCGCGCGGAAGACGCTGCTGTACGTGCCCTGCCCGATCTGTTCAGCAGTTGAAATCAGTACGTAAGAGTTTTAATTATGGATGGATCGCCGATACATAGACAATCCAGTTCGTAAAACGCAGTGCAAGCTCGATTATTGTGGAGGAATGGAAATAAAATGGATTCAAAACTGGCATACCTTCTCCAATTTTTCGAATGACTCGGGTCGAAGCGGCACCCAGCCTTGAATGGCCTCGCCGGCGACGGCGGTGAGCCAAGCAGGCCACCCCACCGCCACCTGCTCCCCCTCCACGTACTTCTGCAAATTCCCTAACCTAAAGCTGACCGAGTCGCCGCCGCCCTGTGAACTCGCTCGCTCCAGCTCACTCAACTCCCCCCCACTCAACCCCGACTCGCCCCGTCTCACGCGGTTCCGCCTCGTCTTCTTGTTATCGGCCTCCGCCGCGACGGCATTGCCCCGAATCGCCCCGGAGTGGTCGACGGTCGGGGTCACCAACACCGCCTGCTTCGAGGCCAGGCAACCCATCAGGAACGGATGTGTCCCCGGATCATGGAAGGGTGAAAATAGGCACGACCCAGCACAGCCCGCGGGTTCACGCCACCGCCGAGGCAGGAACGGGGTCGTCAGCTCTAGGTCCTCGGTTGCAGGCAAGCGGGAGGGAGAGGCGTAATGTGAAGAGATAAAATCGGCTTGAACTGCGTGCGAGTGGCCCTATTTCTCTGCCCCGGCGCTGCTCTATTGGAGAAGGAACTCGAAAAATCTCACCGCAGATTGCGGGTAGTAGACGAAGACGACGATCGTTCAATGTAACCAGGGAAAATGATTGCGCGAAATCAACGGAATGATGAGCCTTCCAAATTTATTAGTCCTTGATTTTTCGTGTGCCAGCGGTGCCTTCCGATTCATCCTGCTCACCCCGTTCATCAAGCTTTATTTGCATGCATAATGCATTCGGGGATCCGACGCGGGCAGCAATAATCAGAAAGCCTCTTGGGCTGACCAATCGCAGAGCTCATGGGAACACGTCGATCGATAAAGAGAAAGTTGATTTGTTGACTTAATGGGTCTGTCCTGTCTAGCTGTGGTGGCTTCGGATTCGCCATATTTAATGAGACTGGTCTGTCGTAGGGTAGGGGAGGACAGAGACTGGGACGATGAAGGTGAAACGAGAAAGTGGTGAAACTGTAAGCGGATGAGAATTGGAATAAAATCACGAACTGTTAATGTTTTTTTTTTTGAAAAAAAACCGAATCCTAGTTTTTATTATGAAATCGAAATATATTTATATGCATGTCTACGCCCTATAAGGCGCAGTTTAATGGTTCCGCCCCTGCTGGTGGTGATTTGAGGAGGTTCTGATTTCGAGACTCCGCGTCTTCAGATTTTATTTCCTTTGTTCCCCTCCCCCGGACCTACCATGTATATGCATGTCCACTCTATCGTCGGATGATAAGGATCAATTTCATGTGATCCTATTTTACATACTTTTGCGAAAAACAAGTTAAGTTGCAATTTTTTAATTCCATGTCAATTAGAATTTGACTCATTAAAAATATTATAAAAAAAAATCATTCCCGTAAAAATACTTGATTAGAAAAAAAGAGTACATCAATTACAAATCTACGTCATAGAATCGTGATAGTTATTTACAAATGAGTTTTGGTTCAAAATCCTAATATTTCACCTATATTTTCTATTTCACAATTCTCCAATGTTGAAAAAATTAAATGAAATATAATTATTCTTAAAATCTTCAGGGTTTTAAATGTAAATTAAAATCTCTTCATGTGTTTCTTCCAAAATACTTGAACTTAATGTTTCTTTTAGAACACACGTTTTTATATTAACATCATTACTTATATTTATTCTATGTATTTGTTTTTAGGATTTTTAACTTTATAACCAAGTGGTCCAAACGCTTCATGCATGCGTTTATATATGCATTATTCATCTTAAACATAATAATACATCATATTATTCGCAAGGTGCATATGTACATGTATGTGCATATACATCATGGATAAATAAAATATGTATTTATATTTGATCAATCGCGGACAAATAAGTTCTTTATTATCACATCGTGTATGAAATATATCATTCATGAAAGCAAGTGATTTAATTATTCATTAAGGATGTTCTCATGAATACATAAAATCTTTCTAAAATTTTGGATTTCATATTCTTGTTTATTAATTAAAAAAAATAGACATTCCTTCAAATTTGATGACCAAATATTTTATTGCTTTTGATATTATTCAAAACATCTAGATAAATACGACGATTATAACTGTAATGATCCGAACTTTTATACATAAAATTCTCTTTGTAATCGAATTAAATGTCTTATTATGATTATAGAAAACACATGCACTTCTTTGGTTTAATTATATCATATCGGATTTAAAAGACCGTTGAGCATCATAACCACTGATAATATAGTCGTTGAACAATAATCATATGATTAGTATAAATATGTTGTTTTGATAAATCAAACTGACCTAGATAAAGAAAGTGATGACTTCGACCAGTAGGATCATGCCATATGAAACCTATTTATCGGAGCTTCTAAGGGAGATAGCATCACTGGGCTTTGCCCTTGACTAAACCCAGGCCGAGATTCAACAACTAAAGCACGAGTGAAACCGTTTACGAGAGAAGTTCAAGTTCATCGAATCACGACCCAAACCATATACGCTGAACCATCCCATGAAAACATCACCATCACACACCTTACCCTTAGGGCATTTGCTGGTGAAATAAATAGATATGTATCAAGACCCTAAGAATGTGAATATGTATATGGCATTTTCGATAGAATAATAATTATATTTACTTCTTATTGTTGTTACTTTATAAATGATTTTGATTTTAATACGATAAAATATAGATTGTAGTTCTGGGTAATATGCAATTTCAATTAAGACATATCTTTTGATAAATTAATGATTTTTTTTGAAATAAATGGTATTTTAATAAAACATTATTATTAAATGATGTTTATTAAATTTAAATGATAATATAATTTTTATGACGTCAATTTTTTATAAGGGTTCAAAAACTGTTATTGTAAAAAACCAAGCATTTCTCAATAAATATTGATTCTGTTTTAAAAGTTAAAATTCACATATTTAGAATTTTTTTTTGATAAAATAAATATTATTTTTTGGAATCATCACGTCAAAATTATCCAATGATGATTTTTTCATAATTTTCAGAGAATCGAATTTTCGAGTAAAAATTAAATACGGTATAAATATACAGTGTGTATCATGACATCACGACAACCCAAAATTGATGTAATAAATGTTGTAAAGGGTATCCATGACAAAATCTACGTTTCCCTTTAAAATAATGTGATTTTGAGATTATTTGGTTAATTTTATAAGGCCATTATGAATCCTTCAAAACCTATATTATATTTTAAGATATTAAAATCATTTTTAAAAAACATGACTCACTTCCACGTCACCAAGATAATATTTTAACGAGTTCGGTCTTATAAAATAACAAAAACCACTCATCTTTGGTAGAAACCATGAGCAAAAACCACAGAAAGTTTTGTGGTTTTGATTACTTTATTATATAGAGTCCAAAACCTAAGTTTGGGAAATAATTAAGAACTTCCTTATCTTTTCCTATTACCCACCCAAGCTCCTCTTACTCTTCATTCAAAAACCTTGGAGCACGTTCTTACTCTACCATGCCCTCTCTGGAGTCCTCCCAAGGTGCCCCCAAGCTCTCAAGAAGCTCCTCCCAAGCTTTTGGAATCACCCTATCAAGATAAGAGATTCTCTCCTTCTCTTTATTCAAGAATCTTCATCATTTTATGCCTTTTATTTCCAATTCCTAATATTGGGATATGTTTTTCATATCCATATTACTGTCCATTTGATTTTCAAATGATGAGAAACCTCTTTCACTTTCATCAAACCATTTTATGAACCTTTATATACTATCATTATGCTGTCAAAATTTACCTGCGATTTTTTCATACCAAACCTTTGTGTTGTGAATACCATCGCTATTTCCACTCAAGGGTATTCACCTAGACATACCTATATTTATTTTATTGGGGACTTCCATGTATTTATTCCACACTCATTGATTATAGAATTAAACGTGATGAAATATATTAGTATGTTATATGATCTATATGACAAACTTATGCATGTACATGATATGATTATGATGGGTGCACCCAGATATCGCTCCAATGTATTGAGTAATATTTTAGTCTCATGAGATTCCATGCATGGTGCATGAGAGGTTATTCCAATCACATTATATTATGATGTCTTGGTGCTTAACCTTGACTTATGCTTATGATGTAATGTTTAAAGTTGTTGCCACATTCCCGTGTTACTTTTATGTTATCATGCTATATCATGCCTCATTGTTCATGTTTATGATTCTCACCCCTTTTATGTCTCATTGATATTCCTATTATCTAACATGTAATACCTTCTTCGTGTTATGCTTTGCTTATTTCCTTACTGGGCTTTATAGTTCACCCCTTTCTTATGTATATCCTTGGGTTGTCCCATGCAATTTTAAGAATGATGGAATAATATGAGCATGTTAAGGAAGTTTTCAATAATGTTGATGTACCCCCTATTTTAAGTTGTTATGAAATGTACCTAATTCCCAAAGACACTAGACTTCTTGATCTTATGGATTGTATTAAGTGTATTCTTATGTAATAAATCATGAATTAACGTGTAATAAAGAAAAGGGTTGTCATAGTTGATATCAAAGGAAAGTTTAGTTATTTTTGAGATTAATATTAGGAAACTACAACAAAAACCTTAAGGATAAGACTAAACATAAGAAAACACCCCTAAATTTTGGTAAACTATAAAGTAAGTGGTTTACAAGAAAATACATCTGTGTCTAGATACTACAAGTGGATGTGTTATATCCACTAGGTCGAATACCCTGAAGGGGGGGGGGGGTGAATCAGGGTATGATAGATTAAAACTCTCTCCCATTCGGATCTTGTTTCGTTGTTAGACAAAACTCAATTCTATCTTCCTCCCGTGGCAATATATGAATAGATATGAAATCATGCACAAGACACAATGATTTTTACTTGGTTCACCCTCACTGGGCTACGTCCAAGGAGCATACAACGACAATGTTCCAATGTACCAAATTAACTAAGGCTCACTGCCAATAATGAGTACAATGTTCGGGCTAGATCTTCTATGCCCAAGCTCACTGCCTTTACAATGTTTAGGGTCTACTCACTACATTCCCAAGGGTCACTCCCTATGCCTCTTTCTCTGGCTCACTGCCGGTGGAAAGGGTAACTGTTTTCCTCTTCCTTCACTCACTACTCTTGGAAAGGAATCCACTCACAGTTTATCGACTTGTAGGTCAAACACAGTTTATGGACATGTAGGTCCCTTCATTTTCATGAATTCTTGCATCCTCAACAATAGGTAGATGCTCTGTTGAAGTTCCTTTTTCACCTACAGATGAATTCCACCTTCCCGGGCACTGCTAGGTACCGAGAAATACTTTCGCAAACTGATTTGAAGCTCTCACAAGCTTCCTCATGCAAATCGCGAACCACTTTCCTCTCTCGTGTACTGAGTACCGGGTTTGGTACGCGGGACACCTTCTTCGCGTACCACCACCACTGCCGCGAACCGCCTTTCGTCCATGGACTGTCTTCGCCTTCGCGATTGCGTACTGCTGTTGCGTACTGATTCTGTGAACCTCCTCTGCGAAATCCCTCCTATCACCAAATTGTTCCCTTTTCGCGGACTGCCTTTGCTTCCATGTACCGGAGCTCCCCCTTCATGTACCGCTTGCGGAATTCTCCCTCTCGCGTACCAGTGATTCCTCCTCCACGTACCTAGACAACTCCTTCCGCGTACCAGACTTCCTCCTCTGCATACCGGACTTCCTTTGCGGGTTAAGAATCCCCATAAACTTTAGCGCGAACCACTTTCGGACTTTGCCAAATTCCTGGAGCAAAATGTATTCTCTAATAATGTTCAATCTCCTCAGTAATCGGTAGGATTAACATTTCTTATATAGGCAAAGACACCCGCTTAATCCGCTAAACCAAGATTTACCAAATCTTGATTCGATACAGCCCCCACCGCGTACCGAATCTCATGCCACCGTGAACCTCAAGCCATCCACGAACCGTATTCCTACGCGCTCTGTATACCGCCTTTGCTCCTACGCGGTCAACTTCCTCCGCCGACTTCAGCCCATCCGCGTACCGCACTGCCGCTCAGCCGCAAACCGTTTTTGGTTCTGCGAATCGTTTTTGGTTCCGCGAACCGCATCCGCGTACCGTTCCCGCTGCCTGGTATGCGGGCACGTACCCTTCCCCGACATGGTATGAGATCCATGTCCTAGGCTCCTCATTCCCCTTCCTTTTCCGATTTCGTTTTCCATTATTCACACAAATTTCTGATTTTGAGGCCCCAAAATTTGGCACACTGGGAAACTGCGCTACCTTAAAAACCTATCTTCGGCAAACACCAACCATACTTACTTACAGTTATCTGGCTTTTTCAACAAACACAACCACACCCAAAATATACTGAGAGGATGCATTGATGGTTTTTTTCCCAATAATATCCCCCTTTGGGTTTGTTGACAACTCTTCTTAAAATAATTCTCTGCATTTTGATATCTCGTTAAAACTCCTTCAAACTTCAACCACCATTCGACTCTTGTGATTCTGATAGAAAACAATGATTCACTCAACACATACTCTAAGCCCACATGAGAAATGCTCGCTGTGAGAAACAAGAGTAAATGAAAAGATCATCAATGAATCACTTCATTTTAGATACCAACTTTTGACACCAAACTGATACCAATTGCTTAAACTGATACCAATTGTTGATCGTTGGAAACCTTCTCACACCATTACAACATCACTCTTCTGCTTTTATCACGATCTCCAGCTATCGTGATATCTATTCTTTGATCGATCACTTCTAGCATCGTCAGATTTAATGCTCCCCCTATCTTATAGCTCTTCCAAACAGCTTTAGCTTAGCTTTAACTCCCCCTATCTCGCTGCTCCACTTAACAACTTCTCCCCGTGTCTTTTCTTCCCCCAGAAATAGTCACACTTTCTCCCCCTTTGTCAACGAACCCAAATGACACTTCAAGGTTGTCTGCAACAGGGTAAATAACACATATCAACACATTAGGGAAAGACACATCATACCTTGGGGGAGAGGGGGACCCACATCCACACTTTTTCAAGTGCGGGAAGTCGACTGGACTCCCAGATCCAGTTGATGCCTTTCAAATGCTTCTTTGGGTAAGGCCTTTTTCATAATGTCTGCAACCTGTTGTTCTGTAGGCACATGCTCCAACTTCAAAAGCCCTTTCTCCACCTTCTCCTTGATAAAATGATATTTGATTTAAATGTGTTTTGTCCTTGAGTGATGGACTGTATTTTTGCTCAGATTTATAGCACTTGAATTATCATAATGAATTATGATTGGATATTTCACTTCAATTCCCATATCTTCAAGTTGCTGCTTCATCCACAATAGCTACGTGCAAGCTTGAGTAGCCACAATGTATTCAGCTTTTGCGGTGCTCAATGAAATTCAATCTTGTTTCTTGCTTAACCAAGGAATACACAACCCTCCAAGATAAAAGGCACCTCCTGATGTTGATTTACTACCATCTGTTGAACCAGCCCAATCCACATCTGTATATCCCAATAACTCTGGCTGAGATTTTTCATTATATATTAGGACAAAATCCAATGTTCCCTTGATATACTGAAGATTTTTTTTACTGCAATCATGTGGCTCTCCTTGGGATTGCTTTGATATCTCACTGCTTGGCATGTGACAAATACAATATCAGGCCTTGTCTCTATCAGGTACAACAGACTTCCAATGATCTGCTTATATTCTGTGATATTAACTATCTTGCCTTCATCATCTCGTGAAAATTTCAATCGGGTAGCAACTAGAGTCTTCATCTCTTTGGAATTATCCATTCCAAACCTTCTCAAAACCTCCTTGGCATATTTAGATTGAGAAATAAAAGCGCCATTCCTTCCTTGTGTCACTTGTAATCCAAGGAAAAATTTCATCTCTCTAATCATTGACATTTCGAACTCACTTTTCATGAATTTAGAAAATTGTCTGCATTATGCTTCATCTGATCCACCAAAGATTATGTCATCAACATAAACTAACACCATCATCCTTTTACTATTTCCATTGTTGTAATACAAATTGTAATCAAATCCACCATGCTGAAAACCGAGATTCTTTAGAAACCGATCAAACCTTGAATACCATGCTCTTGGTGCTTGCTTCAAACCATATAAAGCCTTCTTTAGTTGAAAAACTATGTTCTCATCTTCATGAATGAGAAAACCATCTGGTTTCTCAATGCAGACTTCTTCTTCTAGAACTCCATTTAGAAATGATGACTTGACATCCATCTGGAAAACTTTAAACTTTCGTTGCATGACTATGACCAAGAATAATCTAATTGTCTCCAGCCTTACAACAGGTGCGAATGTTTCATCAACATCTATACCCTCTATCTGGGAGTACCCTTTGCACACAAGTTGTGCTTTATTTCGAATTACAACATTGTCTTCATTCATTTTGTTACGAAAGACCCATTTTGTCCCTATAACATTCTTGTCTTTTGGTCTCGAAACAATTTTCCACATTTGATTCTTCTCAATTTGTTCAAGCTCTTTATTCATTGCCTAAACCCAACTCTCATCTCCAGCTTCTTCATCAAATCATTTAGGCTCCACTTGTGATAAGTATGATTCTTGCTGTAGAGACTTTATCCTTATTGTCTGTACTGGTGCTTCCTGATCACCAATTATGTTATGCCTATCAATTTAATCTCTTTTTTCTGGTCTCTAGGAAGACACTAATTTATTCTCATTATCTGAGTCTTCTTCTGAATCAATCTCTAGAGCTGGAGCGTCTCCTGATCTGCTCATCTATTCATCGCTATCCTCCTGATTCTGATCATGTATTTGATGAAGATTCTATCAATTTTCTACAATAGTCACATCATGACTTTCAACTATCTTTCCCAATATCCTATTGAAGCATTTAAACGCTTTGATTTTCTTTGATTAGCCAAGAAATATCCTTTCATCTCCACGAGATTCAAATTTCCTATGTTTCTTCTTATTGAGAATGAAACATTTACTTCAGAATATTTGAAAGTACTTGAATGAAGGCTTCTTTCCATACCATAACTCATATGGATTCCTCTCCTCTTTTGTACAAAGTAAATCTCTATTTTAATTGCATACTTCTGTCATTACTACTTCTTTCCAAATTTTTTCTGGAAGGTATTTCTCAATGAGCATTATTTTGGCCATGTTGTTGACAATCCGATTTCTTCTCTCAACTACTCCATTCTTCTATGGAGTTATTACTGTTGAAACTTGATGCCTTATCCCATGTTTTTTGAGATAATCCTCCACTTGGCTATTTGTGAACTCTGTTCCATTATCTGTTCAAATCGTTCAGATTTTCTGACCAAGCATCTTTTCACATTCTCGTCAATATCTTGTAATGCAACTGAACACTTCAGATTTGTGAGTGATTATTGAAACCCATGACATTATACTATATTCATTAATGAATAGAACATAATATCTCATCCCATTAATAGCCCTTGGGGAAATTGTCCTACACACATCAATATGTACTAGCTCAAGCAATCTTGTTGACCTTTGCTTCCTTTTCTTATATGTATTTCGAATGATCTTCCCCTGTTTGCAGGTATCACACGTATGAGTATGATCACATGAAAATCTAGGGAGATTTCAAGCTACATCATATTTTACTAGATCTTCCAAGGAACCTTGGATAATATTCCCAAGACGCTTATGCCATAACTTGTTTTCTTCATCCTTAGACAGAAAGCACATATCTTCTTCTCCACTTACGAGGTAGAGATTCCCTTTTGTATGATTCCTTGAAACACAAAGCACCATCCTTTACCTTGATGATACATAATTTCTTGTAAAAACTTATGGCATGTCCCGAGTCATACAATTGACTGGCACTAAGCAAGTTGTGACTAAGTTCCTCAATAACCAAGACATTTGGTCGTCTCATGTCTTTTCCTCCAAACTTGGCTTTTCCTGAACCAATAATTTTCAAGCCCTTATCATTACTGAATATTACAATACCTTCTTTATAATACATGATTTTAGTTACTAGAATCTTATTTTATGACATATGGGAAGTGCATCCACTATCAATTATCCATATCCCTGTGCGATCTGATGCTTTTAACACAATTTTTGCAACCACGGCCTAATCGTCCCTTTTCTTTTTGACCCAAGACTTTGAATTCGTAACTGACATGGAATGATAATCTTGATCTTCCTTAGTACATGATGGGTTAGTTTCAACCTACAGAGCTTTAAATCGATTTTTAATTTTCATCTCACTTGAAGATACTTTTGGATGCTTCTTAGGAACAAATTTAGTTTGTCTCGACACATTCCTCTGCATTATTGATGTGAAATATCTTTCCATATGTCTGAGACATTTATACCTGAAAAAATGACCATCAAATGATGACCTGTAATTTTGAACTCTATATGACCACCTATTTTGGTCTTGTTCCCTTTGGTACCTCTTTAATATGGAACATACATTTTGAGAGTGTCCCATCTTACCACAACAATAGCATCTTATGTGAGGTACATTCCTGTGTGGTAATGATGCACCATTAATTGTTCCTTGGGTTCTCTGAATCTTATGATTCTGCTTTGTACCCAAATCATTCTTTAATCTTGGAGTGGGTGATTGTGGTCCAACTTGAACCATCACTGCTTCCTATTTTAGATCAAGCCCCTTTTGTTCTGATGGACTATTCTACTCAAATATCATCTTATCTGTTGCCTTTACGATATTCTTTCTTGATTTTAAACCGAGGGTTAGCAGTTTCTCCTGATCTTCAATTGTTCGTCGCAGACTGACGACCTCTTCTTCTAGATGCTCGATACGTTTGATTTGATCTTTTCTAGTTTCAGTCAAACTATCAATTTCAATTCTCTGTTCTTCAATTTTGAGTCTGTAATCAACCACCTTTTCAGAGATTTTTGGCATTAAAGACCTTAGATTTTTAATTTCTTCATTCAACTCATAATTCTCTTCTTCCTGTTGTTGCATAAAGAGTTTGGAATCACTTGTTAACTTTATTTGTTTTGGATCTAAAAATATCTATCTCTTCAAGAGCATCTTCTAATTCAGCCTGAAGATCAACTCTTCCTTCAATTTCTCATTCTTCATTTTCACTTTCTTCTCTCGTTAAATAATTTCTATCAACTGCCACTAAAGCATCTACTTTATGATCCGTGCAATCCTCCAAATCTTTTTCCTTAGATTCTTATGAACTTTCATCCTCTCTTGAAAGCATATTCTTCTTTTTGAAGAATTTTCTCCTAGTACTTATCCTCCCTTTCTCATTTGATGAATACTTATTTGGGGAATTTCATCATTTTCTTCATTTTCATCATCAAACTTCTTAGGACACTTTGATGCAAAATACCCAATCTTTCCGCATTGAAAGCATGCAAATGGAAGTTTACCTTTGAAATTTCCTTTTCATATTTATAGATTAGAGGATAGAAATGATATGACATCATCCATATTATCTTCCTCCAGACTAACTTCAACGGATAGATTCTTTATGGACTTGAATGCCAATTCCTTTGACTTCCCCTTTTCCACTGCATCGTTGTCATTGTTTATCATTTCATATGCTACAAGGGTACTGTGCAGGTTATATAGTATCAGCTCCTTTGGGCCTTTGTCTTCCAACACTGAAACTTTTAGATTGAACCGCAGTGGAAGTTTCCTCAATATACATTTCACAATATTTATATATTCAATGACTTTTCTAAGACCCTGCATGTCTTCTACAATAATATTTATCCTGTTAAATAATGCATCAACAGTCTCATTTGGATTCATTATGAGATCCTCACACTTCTTCTACAGAACCTGCAGCTTTTCTTCTCGAACTTTTGTGTCTCCCTCATAAATGTTCAACAATTTTCCCACATTTCATGTGATGTTTTACAGGACATCACCTTCATATAGATTGAATTTGATAAGGACCCCCCCCTAAATCATTGATCCCTTTAGCATCAACATCCAATTCTCTTCTTTCAACTTCTGATAAAACACCACTACTAATGTCAGCTGATATTCTATGCATAGCTGCTGTGAATACATCCATCCCTACTGATCATAAGTAGTGTTTCATTCGATTATTCCATAGTTGAAAATTATTTCCATCGAAAATCGGAATTCCTTTATGATTGACCACCTCCATTTGTTCTTATGAGAGAGAAACAATGACTTTCAACTTTTTCCACTGATACCAATTGTTATATCCACTAGGTCGAATACCCTAAGGGGGGGGGAGTTGAATCAGGATATGATAGATTAAAACTTTCTCCTGTTCGGATCTTGTTTCGTTGTTAGAAAAAACTCAATTACCACTTCCTTCCGTAGCAATATATGAATAGATATGAAATCATGCATAGGACACATCGATTTTTACTTGGTTCACCCTCACTGGGTTACATACAAGGAGCATACAATGACAATGTGCCGATGTACCAAATTCACTAAGACTCATTGTCAATAACGAGTACAATGTTCGAGCTAGATCTTATATGCCCAGGCTCACTACTTTTACAATGTTTAGGGTCTGTTCACTACATTCCTAAGGGCCACTCCCTATGCCTCTTTCTCTGGCTCACTACCGGTGGAAAGGGTCACCGTCTTCCTCTTCCTTCGCTCATTGCTCTTGTAAAGAAATCCAATCACAGTTTATATAATTGTAGGTCAAACATGGTTTATGGACATGTAGGTCCCTTCATTTTCATGAATTCCTACATCCTCAACTATAGGTAGATGCTCTTTTGATGTTATTTTTTCATCTGCAGATGAATTCCACCTTCCCTGGTACTGCTAGGTACCGAGAAATACTTTTGAAAACTGATTTGAAGCTCTCACAAGATTCCTTGTGAAAATTGCAATCCACTTTCCTCTCCCACGTACTGAATAACAGGTTTGGTACACAGGACACCTTCTTCGCGTACCACCATCGCTTCCGCAAACCGCCCTTCGTCCGCGGACTGTCTTCGCCTTCACAATCGCATACTAATACCGCGTACTGATTCCATGAACCTCCTCTACAAAATCCCTCATGTCCACAAACTATTCTCTATTCACAGTCTACCTTCACTTTTTCATACTGGAGCTCCCCCTCGGCATACCGCTTGCGGAATTCTCCCTCTCGCGTACCGAAGATTCCTCCTCCCTGTACTGAGACAACTCCTTCTGCGTACCGAACTTCTTCCTTGTTGGTCGGAGTGGACACTCAAGAGGGGGGGGGGGGGTGAATTGAGTTCCAATTAAAATTTCTGTTAAAAACAATTTGTATTAAAATCCCCCAATTTCAAAAACAGATTAAACTGTAGTGAATTTATACAGATTATAAATGTTCAATTAGTTTCTCAAAGATTGATTAGTTCTCAGTTAACCTAATCTTATGATTAATTTAACTTTTGAAACTAACTTACTGGTTTACAATAAATATAAACACTTGCGAGTTTAACTATCAAAGTAGCTTTGAAAATAAATTATATTTCAAAGTAATAGCAGCGGAATATGAAATAAATATGCACTGTATGGATATAAACTTTAACTAAAAACACAGAGGAGTTAACCAAGAGGTTCAGTCTCAAGCCAAGACTTAGTCCTCTCAAAAGACTATATAAAGATGATCCACACCCTAGATCGGGGTTCAACAGTTTACAACTGTCCAGGTCCAAGACCTCTACCACTGTTATTCGTGGGAAACAAAACAACAGCAACCAGCTGTCCAGGTCACACATGACCTCTACCACTATCCACAGTGGGAAAATGAATGAAAAGATAGTGAGTGGGGATTTACAAATCCTCCAGTTAAGGTTCAGGAGACAGTGTGTGTGAAAAAATACAACAGATAACACACACTGCTCGTAATGTAAAAAGTAAATCACAGAGATAAAGATTTAGAGTTTAGAAATGGATCTAGTGATCTTTGTGCAGCTCTTGACTCCTTTTGTTGATTAGAATTCGTTCTGAGTCTTCTTCTGATTTTTGTCTGGAAAACAGAGTATCATCAGTTTCCTTGACTTCCAGGTTCATCTTGCTTATCTGCTCAAAGAATGAAGAGTTTTGTGTAGTTCTTCTTTAGCATAGATTGCTCGATGTATGCTCTATGTTCTGGAGGCTGGTAGTAGTAGTCTCGTGAGTGAAAGTTCTCCAGTTGTTCTTGGCACGTTTTGAGCTTGATCACTAGTGTGTTCTGTGTGCTCGATCTCTTCAAGTATATTGTCTCTCTCTTTTTGATATATACACGATGTCCTCTTTATGCCTTTTTTTTTGTTTTTCTGAGAAAAATGAATGATTATACTTTTTGATCGTACTTGGTACGGTTTCCTGAAATGGAAACATAAATCATTTAATAACATTAAATGCATCAAAAGTAACAAATGTAACCGTTATTATAATAAAAAAATAGTGTCGAGGATATAGGATTTGACTCCACAGTTCATTATAGGTAGCCGTTTGTTTGTAGGCGTGTACGGTTGACTCGGTGTAGGATCTTCCATCGGTAGCTCTTCAAACTCTTATCGGTGGCTCTTATCGGTAGCTCTTATCGGTAGCTCTGTGCATCGGTAGCTCTTATCGGTAGCTCTTATCGGTAGCTCTGTGCATCGGTAGCTCTGTGTGCATCGGTAGCTCTCTGTCCATCGGTAGCTCTGTGCATCGGTAGCTCTGTGTCCATCGGTAGCTCTGTGTGCATCGGTAGCTCTGTGTGCATCGGTAGCTCTGGCTATCGGTAGCTCTGGCTATCGGTAGCTCTGGCTATCGGTAGCTCTGGCTATCGGTAGCTCTAGCTATCGGTAGCTCTGGCTATCGGTTGCTCTGGCTATCGGTTGCTCTGGCTATCGGTAGCTCTGGCTATCGGTAGCTCTGTGCCTTATGAAAACCACATCTAATTAACTTAGAATTGTTTCAAAGCTTGTATAAACAAGGATAATCGAGATTAACATAAATCAGAGATTATTTAAACATTATTATTAACTTGATCACTGATTTGAAAGAATTAAAAAGTAGATCAACTGTAATTGAGAATAGCATAATATATGAACACATAATTGGGATTATCAAAACAGGTTAGGTCAACAATATCCCCCTTTTTGATAATCACAACTTATGATATGACCAAAAATAGTGAGAATATAGTATAAGAGAATATAACATTTATATTGGAATTTCTCAATGAAAGCAGTATCAGAGGAAATAGAGGAAATAGTAATAGAATGAGATAGATCAAAAAATTATCATAGTTAGTATTAAATACAATAGTATCAGAGATAAGCTTTGAAAGAATTGGTACCAAAGAATGAAATGTAATAATAGTATCAAAGGCTCAAATTTCTCCCCTTTGATATTTCTCCTCCTCTTTATAGCATATGTCTCCCCCTCTCTTTATATTTTCTCCCCCTTTCTACCTCTCTTTATATTTTCTCCCCCTTTCTTTATATTTTTCTCCCCCTTTTTGATAATAAAAAAGTGGGAAAGCAGACATAGAAAACTGATAAACAGAGATAGTGTAAAGAAAAGCATTTGTATTAGACCAGACAAAACTTACATAAACAGAATAGAAAAGAAAAAAATTCCTATCAAACAGCTTGGCCACTTTAGCAATCCTGATCTTCAACATGAGATCTTCCTTGTGGATCAGAAGAGGATGCAGGAGGTGAGGATGTGGGTGAGCGCTTTGGAATTCCAGAAATGATCACAGGAGGCTGAGCCACTGATACAGTGCCTGGCCTGTATGGGGAAGTTCGTTGAGTGATCATAGGTGTGAGGCTTCTAATGGCCTGAACAGGAGTCATCTGTACGGGAGACTCAATAGAGGCAGAGGCAGGCAAGGCAGGAGGGACAATAACTGGTCTGGCATCAACATGAAAAAAGGGCAGAAACAGATTTCTGAAATCCATAATGATTCCTCCTCCTCTTTCCATAGCAGATATAAAATCATCTTTGTTCTCCATGAATTTTTCTAAGGTAGGAGCCATCTCCCGTAGCTTTCTCACTTGTTCTCGGAAGGCTTGAGTTACAGGGGGTAACTTCATGTTTTCCAACAGCAGCTTGAAATGATGGTTGAGTTGTTGCTTGGTAAAAATCCTTTGGAAATAATAATCCACCTTGTTCTTGATTTCCTCCTGAGAGGCAGAGGCCTCTTTCATATGGTCATGGACGATTTTCACTATTTCCCTGACTGAATCTCTTGTAGAGAGCACTACTCGGCTTAGATCTGATGAGTCCACAGAGCCACTGGTTGAAATAGAACCAAGCTCCTCCTTTATCATAGTTCGTAATTGATTCAAATCAAATGCAGGTTTTGAAGCTAGAGGACCAACTGAGAAAGATACAGTTTCTTTGAAACTTTTGGTCAAACCACTAATCAGAGTTTGCAGTTGAGAGTCCTGATTTTTAACATGATACTTTATAGAAGATTTGAAATCTTCAAATACTGAGACCATTTGGCTTACAACACTTTTCACATAGGCTAAATCCTTATCAGCTTGAGGCTTTGAGCTCATGTAAGAATCTAAAGCAGTAACAGACTTCTTTAAGGCTTCAAGATCTGCTTCTATTCTAGAATATTGGGTCTGGCACTCTTTGACTGCTTCCATTAGCTCACCCATAAAATTTGACAGATTGAAACCAAGAGAAAGCTCAAGAGATTGTTCTAACAACTTCATTTCTTCACTAAAACAATGCTTCATCTCAGCAACTGAGGCACTGAAGGATTCTTTCAGCTCATGCTTTAGGGATTCGAGATCAGACTTTGTAACAAAATCAGTAGGAGCAACTGTAGTAGATACTCTTGCAGAAGCTAAACTAACTACAGAATCATTCATGACTGATTGAATCAAGGATACTAAAAAAGATTCCATTGTCTTTACTTCTTCTACAAAACTGAATTTGAGATTTTCTTTCAGCACATCTAAATCATGCACTCGGACCACATCATCAGGTAATAACTCAGAATTGATGTCATAGCTGATCTTTGGTCTATTCAAAGATACTTCATTATCCGAATCAGGATAATCCAAACCACAGACTATAAAACCTGGGTCTTCTACCCAGTCTTCAACCTCAACAGCCACTGTAACATTTCCAAGATTGGAATGATGCTCCCCCTCAATGGGTGCATTCTTATGTATAACAACTACATTCTCTGCTGGTCTTTCTTCATCAGAATCTTCCACAACAACTTCCATCTCAGCAGCAGTAAGTAGATTTTCTGGAAAAGGTACAACTTCTTCTCTTTCTTTTTCTACTTCAGTAGTAGGCACAACTGAGTTTCCAATCAATGGACTCAAACTCAACCTAGCAGAATCAGATGATTCAGATACATTCTCTTTTTCTCCTTCTTGCTGAGGAACTGGCTGGTCTTCCTCATGAATAGATAACACTTCCTCTACTTTTCCTTTTCTTGAGTATACAAACTCGGTAACAGGACTTGGGGGCAAGTCTGGATCTCCTCCAATATCCATAGAAGTTTCTTCCTCTTCTTCTTCTTCTGACTCATCACTGTACTCGGGTTCTTCTTCATCAGGTCCTAAACCTGGATCTCTTTTATCCTTTGTCCTTGAAGGATAATCCACAGGATTAAATTTATCATACACCTTCTGGTCATCACTGACCCATTCTCTTTTCCACGGGTTCCAATTGATTTTCATGTACTTACAAACTGTAGTAGTGATACAGAAGTTATTCTTAACTACAACTGTCTCATCCTGAGACTCAGCTATCCCTTTCACTTTTATCACCACAGAGATCATTTTGGCAAAGAATAAAGCATTAGTCTTTGATTTCGGCCTAATCATGTCTTCCATTTGACTCAACAACAGTCTGCACAGATTAACTTTCACACCATGTCTTAACAGATGTAGAAGATAAATATCTTGATATCTCGGATTAGAAAAATATCCTCTCCTCGGTATCAAAACATGTTGAACAAATTTGAAAAGTAATCTGTTCTCTCCATCCAATTCAGTAGCAACCACTTGCCTTTGACTTCCATTACCCGTTAGTTCTTTTAAAGCGGTCTCATAGTCAAAGATGTTACTGGTATGTGGAATTGTTCTTGAGACATACCCGGATACACCTTCATGTGGGACTTTTAAACATTCAGCCCACTCTACTGAAGAAAACGACATTTCTTTTCCATTTAAAAAAGAACTTACCTGATTCTCATTCTCAGACTTCTCGAAGCTTACGAATTCGTAGAACTGTTTCACTAACTTCGGGTAGTAGGGACCATTGTTATTTGAAAAACAATCTACCCATCTCTGATCTTCCAGAATTTCAAGCACCAACGACTTGCTTGGTAGCAGCCAATCTACGCATAGCTCCTTTTCAATCACAATATCTCTATTCTGCAAATGAGGGTTTACTGGTCGCTTTCCCGACCTAGTTCTGACATTACTTCCACTAGCTTCTTGCTGCACTTTCTGCTTCTTTGTTTTAGGCTCTACACTTTCATCTCTGCTGGCAGGAATATTGGTTTTTGCCATCGTGGATTTAGGGTTCTCAGTCGATTAGGGAGCTAAGATTCGAAGGTGAAAGGTTTTGGGTCCGGTGGAGTGAGAAGCGGCTTAGGCTTAGTTTTATCATGTAGGAATCATAAATAAATGAATAAAGTAAAATAAAATAAAAATAAAACGATTCATATTCTTGGCGGCAGACAGAAGTTTTAAAACATTGCATCGGTGAGAATTGATCATCGGTGAGAATTAAACATCGGTGAGAATTTCAACATCGGTGAGAATTTCAACATCGGTGAGAATTTCAACATCGGTGAGAATTTCAACATCGGTGAGAATTTCAACATCGGTGAGAATTTCAACATCGGTGAGAATTTAACATCCCCAGCTCGTGCCTAATGTAACTTAACCTATCCAAACTTAAAGGTTTAGTGAAAATATCGGCCAATTGATGTTCAGTGCCAATAAATTCAAGAGTAATATCACCTTTTTGATAATGATCTCTCAGAAAATGATGTCTTACATCTATGTGTTTGGTTCTAGAGTGAGATACAGGGTTCTTAGATATGTTTATTGCACTAGTGTTGTCACAGTTAATTGAAACATGTTTAAACTCAAATCCATAGTCCAATAAAGTGTGTTTCATCCACAGAATTTGTGCACAGCAACTACCAGCAGCTATATACTCTGCTTCGGCAGTAGACAATGCAACTGAGTTCTGTTTCTTACTACACCATGACACTAGGGATCTTCCAAGTAAATGACATGTTCCAGATGTGCTCTTCCTTTCTAACTTACATCCAACAAAGTCAGCATCTGAATAGCTAGTTAGGTCAAATGATTGTCCTTTTGGATAAAACAAACCTAAATTTACAGTATGATTAAGATATTTAAAAATCCTTTTAACAGCCAGTAAGTGTGATTCTTTAGGATTATCTTGAAATCTAGCGCACATACATACACTGAACATAATGTCTGGCCGACTAGCAGTAAGATAAAGTAAGCTCCCAATCATACCTCTGTAATTGGTTTGATCCACTGGTTTCCTAGCTTCATCTGTATCCAACTTACAGGTAGTACCCATAGGTGTATCATTTTCCTTAATACTATCCAATCCAAAACGTTTTAAAAGATCTTTTGTATATTTACTTTGATTTAAAATAATTCCATCTCTAGTTTGAAAAATTTGAAAACCAAGAAAATACTTAAGCTCTCCCATTAAGCTCATTTCAAATTCATTTTGCATACTTTTTGAAAAATCAGTACATAAAGAGTGTTTAGAAGATCCAAATATAATATCATCAACATAGATTTGTACAACTAAAACATCTTTATAAATTCTTTTAATAAAAAGAGTTAGATCAGCAATCCCTTTAGTAAAACCTTTTGAAATAAGAAAATTGCTGAGTCTATCATACCAAGCTCTTGGAGCTTGTTTTAAACCATATAAAGCTTTAGAAAGTTTAAAAACTTGATTTGGAAAATGAGGGTTTATAAATACAGGTGGTTGTTCCACAAAAACATCTTCAATTATAAAACCATTTAGAAATGAACTTTTGACATCCATTTGATATAACTTGAAATTCAGATGTGATGCATATGCAAGTAAGATCCTAATAGCTTCTAGTTGAGCTACAGGTGCAAAAGTTTCTCCATAGTCTATACCCTCTTCTTGACTATATCCCTGTGCAACTAGTCTAGCTTTGTTACTAACTATGTTTCCTGATTCATCAACTTTATTTCTAAAAACCCATTTTGTGCCTATTGTCAAGGTGTCCTTGGGTCTGTCAACTAATTCCCAGACTTTGTTTCTTTCAAATTGATTTAATTCTTCTTGCATGGCTATTACCCAGAATTCATCATTGATAGCATCATTGATATTTTTGGGTTCTAGCTGTGACAGAAAAGCTTGATGTTCAACCTGGTTCCTTAGAGAAGCTCTAGTTTGTGTTCCTATATCAAGATTACCAACAACAGCATCTAAAGGATGATTCTTTAGAATCTTAGTCGATTTGGTAAAGGTTGGACTAGAAACTTCAGGTTCATCTATAGGTTCGGGTTCAACAGAAGCAGATTCTGGAAAAAGTCCAGAACTGGATGTTTTTATAACAGGTTCTTTAGATTTATCATTAAGGTCCAGAATAGACAAATCTTCTTCAAGATTCTCAAGAGAGGTTTTAGGCTCATGTGGATCAGTTTCATCGAATTTGATGTGAACAGATTCTTCCACACATTTGGTTCTCTTATTGAAAACTCTATAAGCTTTACTTGAAATAGAGTAGCCCAGAAAAATTCCTTCATCACTCTTGGATGAAAATTTGTCAAGATTGTCTTTGATATTGAGAATAAAGACTTTGCATCCAAAAACTCTGAAGTAGTTAACCTTAGGTTTCCTATGGTTCCACAACTCATAAGGAGTCCTCTTAAGAACAGGTTTGATCAAGACTCTATTGATAACATAACAAGCTGTATTAATAGCTTCAGCCCAAAAGTAAATAGGCAGTTCATATTCATTGAGCATGGTTCTAGCTATTTCTTGAAGGGTTCAGTTTCTTCTTTCTACTACACCATTTTGTTGGGGTGTCCTAGGGGCAGAGAAATTGTGACTATAGCCATTGTGTGAGCAGTAAGATTCAAACTCATGATTTTCAAACTCATGACCATGATCACTTCTTTGGGTTTTAATCTTAAGTCCACTAAGGTTCTCCACAGACTTGGAATATTTAACAAAGTAAGGACAAGCTTCACTTTTGTGAGCTAGAAAGTATACCCAAGTATATCTAGAAAAGTCATCTACAAGGACATAGACATAATGCTTCCCATTTAAAATAGAAACTCTTGATGGTCCAAACAAATCCATGTGAACCAACTCAAGTGGTTGAGAAGTTGAGACTTCTTTCTTTGATTTAAAAGAAACTTTGTGTTGTTTTCCCTTTTGACAGGGATTACACACTTTGTCATTTGGGAATTCTAATTTAGGTAAGTCTCTAACCAAGTTTTTCCTAGCCAGTTTTCTGAGTGAGTGAATGTTGCAGTGTCCTAATCTTCTGTGCCATAGCCAAGATTCTTTATGAAAAGCATTCAAACAAGAAATATTTTGTTTGGCTAAAGAATTTAAATCAACAGCATAAACATTTTCATTCCTTAGAGCAGAAAATACTAAAGAATTTTTGGAGTTAAAAACATCACACGAATCATTTTCAAACTTGACATTGAAACCATCGTCACATAATTGAGATATACTAAGAAAGTTATATTTAAGTCCATCAATGAATAAAACTTTAGAAATTAATACTGATTTAGTGTTACCAATCTGGCCTAGGCCGATGATTTTTCCTTTAGAGTTGTCACCAAAGGTGACATGACCTCCATCAACCTTTATTAAGCTCTTGAAGCAAGAATAATCTCCAGTCATGTGTCTTGAGCACCCACTGTCTAAATACCATATCTTCTTGTGACAGATCTTCAAGCAGGTCTCCTATAAAACAGATTTAAACAGGAAATGACTTTGGTACCCAGATTTTCTTGGGTCCAGATAGGTTAGCAATCAGGGCTTTAGGTACCCAGATTTGTTTTATTGGTTTTATACAATTAACAGAAGTAACATATTTTGAAAGATAGACTTTATTTGGTTTATAACCATATGAATATCCTGTTGAAGCATATGAATTTCCAAAACTGGAACTAGCAATATTTTTTCCATACTTAGGAATAAATCGGGTTCTGGTGAACTGTCTCTGTCCTGGTTGGTATCCTAAACCAGTAGCATATCTAGGTGCGACTTGCTTTCCTAGCATTTGAGTTAGAGAATCCTTTCCATTTGTGAATTTTTCTAAATCCTTTCTAAGTTGCTCATTTGACAGTTTCAGTTCTATATTTTCCTTTAGTAGTTGATCATTCTTTTCCTTTTCTATATCAAGATCAGATTTATGCTTAACACTTAAAGCATATTGTTTCTTTAACCCTTTGTATTTGTCTTTAAGCTCATTACAGGTTTCTTCCAACATATCACAGTACTCAAATAGTTCATATTTTAACATGTCTTCTGAATCAGAATCATCTCCAGAATAATATGAATTTAAAACAGGAGTGTCAGATGTTACCTCAGAAGTATTTGTCATGAAACACATGTTGGCTCGATTCCTTTCAGAGTCTAAAGATCCGGCTTCACTAGTGCTGTCTTCTAAAGCACTCCAGGTAGCCTTCATGGCATTCTTGTACTTCTTATCTTTGTAATCATATTTCTTTTTGAATTTTAACTTTGGACAGTCTGCTTTGATATGTCCTTTTCGCTTGCATTCATATCAGACAACTTCATCAGTCCTGTCAGCCTTCTTCCATTCCTTTTTCCATTTTCCTTGTTGATCATACTTTCCTTTGTAATTTGTTTTCCTAAAGAATTTCTTTTTCCTATAAAACTTCTTGAATCTCCTGGATATTTGAGCAATCTCGGCATCACTGTCAGATTCTGAATTTTCACTCGTTGAACTCTCAGTCTCCATTTGTAGTTTATCCTTGTCTTTACTCTTAAAGGCAGTAGTTTTAAACGCTACAGATTTTCTTTTGGGTTCCTCATCTTCTTCTTTATTTACTTTAAGATCTTCTTCATACATCATCAGCTTACCAATTAACTCCTTGACAGGCAGTGCTCCAATGTCACAGGATTCTCTAATTGAAATGGATGTACCTCTCCATCTATCTGGAAAACATCTCAGTATTCTCATAATTTGTTCTTTTGCAGGAACAATCTTTCTGAGTGAGCTCATTGTGTTTACTATCTCATTGAACCTGAGATACATGTCAAAAATAGGTTCATCAGGCTTCATTTTGAAATTATCATATTTAATAGTATAAGTGTTTAATCTCATTTCTTTAACATTAGTTGTTCCTTCGTGAGAAACAGCCAAGGTATCCCAAATTTCAAAAGCAGTTTTGCATGAAGAAATTCTGTTGAATTCTTCATCTCCTAGAGCACAGTACAGAGCATTCATAGCTTTACAATTATTATTGTAAGCAGTCTTTGTAGGTTCATCCCAAGTAGATCTATCAGTAGTGGGAATTTTGTATTCAGATTCAATAGCAGTCCAAATATCAAAACTCGTGCTTTCTAGATGAATTTTCATTTTAAGTTTCCACTGAGCATAGTTATTTCCATTAAAGAAAGGTGGCCGGTTAGTAGCAGCACCCTCAAGTCTATTATCCATTATAAACAAAATTTAAAGAGATAAAAATTTAGAAATAACAGAAATTTTAAGAACTTTAAAATACAACTAAAAATCACAGTTGAAAACAGAGTAATTTAGAAGATATTAACCAACCTCTGATACCAAATGTTGGTCGGAGTGGACACTCAAGAGGGGGGGGGGGGTGAATTGAGTTCCAATTAAAATTTCTGTTAAAAACAATTTGTATTAAAATCCCCCAATTTCAAAAACAGATTAAACTGTAGTGAATTTATACAGATTATAAAGGTTCAATTAGTTTCTCAAAGATTGATTAGTTCTCAGTTAACCTAATCTTATGATTAATTTAACCTTTGAAACTAACTTACTGGTTTACAATAAATATAAACAATTGCGAGTTTAACTATCAAAGTAGCTTTGAAAATAAATTATATTTCAAAGTAATAGCAGCGGAATATGAAATAAATATGCACTATAAGGATATAAACTTTAACTAAAAACACAGAGGAGTTAACCAAGAGGTTCAGTCTCAAGCCAAGACTTAGTCCTCTCAAAAGACTATATAAAGATGATCCACACCCTGGATCGGGGTTCAACAGTTTACAACTGTCCAGGTCCAAGACCTCTACCACTGTTATTCATGGGAAACAAAACAATAGCAACCAGCTGTCCAGGTCACACATGACCTCTACCACTATCCACAGTGGGAAAATTAATGAAAAGATAGTGAGTGAGGATTTACAAATCCTCCAGTTAAGGTTCAGGAGACAGTGTGTGTGAAAAATACAACAGATAACACACACTGCTCATAATGTAAAAAGTAAATCACAGAGATAAAGATTTAGAGTTTAGAAATGGATCTAGTGATCTTTGTGCAGCTCTTGACTCCTTTTGTTGATTAGAATTCGTTCTGAGTCTTCTTCTGGTTTTTTTCTGGAAAACAGAGTATCATCAGTTTCCTTGACTTCCAGGTTCAGCTTGCTTATCTGCTCAAAGAATGAAGAGTTTTGTGTAGTTCTTCTTTAGTATAGATTGCTCGATGTATGCTCTATGTTCTGGAGGCTGGTAGTAGTAGTCTCGTGAGTGCAAGTTCTCCAGTTGTTCTTGGCACGTTTTGAGCTTGATCACTAGTGTGTTCTGTGTGCTCGATCTCTTCAAGTATATTGTCTCTCTCTTTTTGATATATACACGATGTCCTCTTTATGCCCCTTTTTTTTGTTTTTCTGAGAAAAAGGAATGATTATACTTTTTGATCGTACTTGGTACGGTTTCCTGAAATGGCAACATAAATCATTTAATAACATTAAATGCATCAAAAGTAACAAATGTAACCGTTAATATAATAAACAAATAGTGTCGAGGATATAGGATTTGACTTCGCAGTTCATTATAGGTAGCCGTTTGTTTGTAGACGTGTACGGTTGACTCGGTGTAGGATCTTCCATCTGTAGCTCTTCAAACTCTTATCGGTGGCTCTTATCGGTAGCTCTTATCGGTAGCTCTGTGCATCGGTAGCTCTTATCGGTAGCTCTTATCGGTAGCTCTGTGCATCGGTAGCTCTATGTGCATCGGTAGCTCTCTGTCCATCGGTAGCTCTATGAATCGGTAGCTCTGTGTCCATCGGTAGCTCTGTGTGCATCGGTAGCTCTGTGTGCATCGGTAGCTCTGGCTATCGGTAGCTCTGGCTATAGGTAGCTCTGGCTATCGGTAGCTCTGGCTATCGGTAGCTCTGGCTATCGGTAGCTCTGGCTATCGGTAGCTCTGGCTATCGGTTGCTCTGGCTATCGGTTGCTCTGGCTATCGGTAGCTCTGGCTATCGGTAGCTCTGGCTATCGGTAGCTCTGTGCCTTATGCAAACCACATCTAATTAACTTAGAATTGTTTCAAAGCTTGTATAAACAAGGATAATCGAGATTAACATAAATCAGAGATTATTTAAACATTATTATTAACTTGATCACTGATTTGAAAGAATTAAAAATTATATCAACAGTAATTGAGAATAGAATAATATATGAACACATAATTGGGATTATCAAAACAGGTTAGGTCAACACTCCTTCGTGTACTAGACTTCTTTTGCGGGTTAAGAATCCCCACAAACTTTAGCGTGAACCACTTTTAGACTTTTCCGAATTCCCAAAGCAAAATTTATTCTATAATAATGTTAAATATCTTTAGTAATTATTAGGATTAACATTTATTATATAGGAAAAGATACCCGATTAATCTGCTAAATCAAGATTTACCAAATCTTGATTCGATACAGCCCCCACTGCATATTGAATCTCATGCCACCACGAACCTCAATCCATCCAAGAACCGTCTTCCTACGTGCTCCACATACCGCCTTTGCTCCTACATGGTCGAATTCCTCCGCTGACTTTAGCCCATCTGCGTACCGCACTGCCGCTCAGCCGCAAACTGTTTTTGGTTTCGCGAACCACATCCGCGTACCATTCCCACTGCCTGGTATGCAGCCGTGTACCCTTCTCGGACATGGTACGCGATCCATGTCCTAGGCTCCTCATTACTCTTCCTTTTCCGATTTCGTTTGCCTTTATTCACACAAATTCTCGATTTTGAGGCCCCAAAATTTGGTAAGCACTGGGAAACTATGCCACCTTAAAAACCTATCTTCGACAGACACCAACCATACTCACTTGCGGTTATCTGGATTTGTCAACAAACACAACCACACCCAAAAAATACCGAGAGGATGCATTGAGGGATTTTTTCCCAATAGGATGAGACTATGACACATGGATAGCTAGGGGTAGTAATCCCAAAAAGGACAATTGAGCTGGACTTGATCATCACCTGGTGCACAAAAATGGGCCTTTATACACACCTATTTTGACACTCTTGAGGGATATGTTTTGGTAAATTCACAAGATCTTTACAAACCATTATTAAGAGAACAAAATTTCCCATAAGAGTCTATGTTAGGAAATAGATCATGGATAACATAGGTTAAAGCCTAGAAATTCATAAGTTAAGGAATAAATGTTATTTGTAAATTATCCCTTTAATGTTATTGGATTCCTATTTGCATGTTTAATAGTTTAAATGTACTCATCCCTAATTTTCTCTTTATTCTATCCAACGGTCAGAAATAGGAGGAACCAGGTAAATAACCAATGTGAAGGGCAATGTGATGACTTCCCAAACGAGGTGCCTAACCTGATGGAAGCAAGAATCATGAACTTTGTGATGATACTCTCTCAATTGACTTCAGTTATGAATAGAAACCAAAATCAGGAGGAACACCCAAATCCACCTGAGAAAGAACAAGATGCAATTGATACCTTTATGCGATAAAGGTCTTTGACTTTCAATGGATCACCCAATCCTTTAATCACAGAACAATGGATCAACTCCATTGAGAATATCTTCTCCATCCTTAAATTTTATGAACAAGAGAAGGTTATACTGACTGTTTATTGTATGGAGGAAGAAACTAATTAGTGGTGGACATTGATCAAGAATATGAAGCTAGAGGAAGAGATCAAAGCGATGTGGTGGAAGAAATTCTAAAAAATGTTTTTTGAAAAATATTTTCCTCACACTCTCCGACTTAAATTAGAAATATATTTCCTTACCCTCAAGTACAAAGATGATGAATACATCGGGTCGTGCATGGAAAACTTCAAAATAATTACATGATACGCCTTCGACTTTTTCATTACCCCTGAATGCAAATTTGACTACTTATTTTGTGGGATAAAACTAAGTCTATGAAAAGCCCTATTGATTCAAGACTTTGATAACTATGAGGAAATTTTCTGGTGTTCCCTCAAAGTCAAAATAGAGATTGGTGAATCTCAAGGGCCTCATGGGGATAAGAAGTGGAAAGTGGAGTTTAATTCTAGCAGTGCGATGAAGAAATCTAAGGGTAGTAAGAAATTTTAACATCCCACTTGTCAAAAGTGTAGAAAAAATCACCCTAGAAATTTCCTGAAGAGGATGAGGAAATTTTTAGGCGTGGGAAGTAAGAGAACCTAGCTAGAGATTGTCGATGGAAGAAAACCCACCTATAACGACCCAAACACTCATTAATGGAAATCCCTCTTGATCTAATTAAATGTCTTTTATATAAAATGTTTATATAAAATGTAAACTTCTTTGGTTTTATGTTAAGAATTGTGACTGTTGCTAATATAGCCGTTGAACAGTGATCACCTGGTTAATATAAATATAGGGCTTTAACAAATCAAATTTA
The DNA here is from genome assembly GCA_963277665.1 of Viscum album. Taxonomy (NCBI): domain Eukaryota; kingdom Viridiplantae; phylum Streptophyta; class Magnoliopsida; order Santalales; family Viscaceae; genus Viscum; species Viscum album. Next base: position 1,040,625,368 of record OY728146.1, read on the forward strand.
CTCAGAAAAAGGAAGCGATGGCCTCATCCAGTAGACATACCCTATACGAAGCCCATTTTTCAGAGCTCAGAAAGGAGGTGACGTCATTGGGCTTCGCTCTTGACCAATCCCAAGCCGAGCTTGAATATGTTAAGCTCAAGCGAGAGTACCTACGAGAGAAATGGAAGTTGATAGAGATTACCACCCGAGCAATGTTATCCGAGCCACCCCAAGAGTCTATCACCATAACACACCTTACTCTTCGGTCTTATGCAGGTGTTATAAGGGGTTATGTAACAAGACCTTAGAACTATGATTATGTGCATTATTTTTTATATAATAATGAATATACTTTCATTTTATTATTGTTACCTTGTAAATAGTTTTTAAAGCACAAATAGTATTTTTAGTTAATATTCAACTAAGAAATCTATTTTGATGAATTAATGGATTTTTGAATTAAATAATATTTTAATAAATTATTATTATTATTATTATTAAATTAATTTTTATTAAATATAAATTATCTTATAATTTTATGAATGTAATTGTAATTTTTATTAAGGTTTGAAAGCCATTTTTTTCAAAAACCATGAATTTTTGATAAATGTAAGTTTTTATTTTAAAAGTGAAAATTAACATATTTAGAAAATTATTTAGATAAAATAAATATTATTTCTGGAATCAAGACATCAAAATTATCCAATGGTGAATTTTTTATAATTTTCCGAGACAGTCAAATTTTTGGGTAAAAAATAAATACCGTTTAAATGTATAATGTGTTTTATGACATCATAATGCACCAATAGTGATGTAATAAAATAATATAAGCCTTATTTTCAGACAATATATGTTTTACCATTAAAATAATGTGATTTTGGTTTTGTTTGACTTATTTTACAAAGCATTAATGGACCCTTCAAGACTTATTAAACATCTTGTCTTTTTAAATTGTTTTCCTTGGGAGTGCGACTCACCTCCACATAAGAAACCCAATTATTTTAAGAATTTAGGAATTTGGCCTTATAAAATATTATTTTCCACTTTCCTTTTCTAAAAACCATGGGAAAAAACCATGTTATGGTTTGTGGTTTGGATTATTTTAATGTGAGGTGTCCCAAACCTAAATAATAAAGAATTCCCTCACCTTTCCTATATAAACCCACCCAAACTCCCACTTTCTCCTCACTAAAAGCCTTTTGAGTTCGTCCAACATCTGAAATACTCTCTCTAGAATCCTCCCAAGGTGCCCCAAGCTCCCAAGAAGCCTCTCTCAAGCCTCTCTCAAGCCTTTGGAATAACACTTCCAAGTAAGGGTTTTTCTTCCTTTCTCATTTTTGTCCAATATTCTTTAAATTGTTATGCCATTTTAATTTCAATTATAAATGTTTGGGTATGGTTTTTCACCACCCCATACTTCCCTATTTATGTTTTAATGATGGGATACCCCTTTCTCTCTCATTAAATGCCTGCCATGTACACCCGTTACTATGCCAGAATTCTGAAAGGAATTTCTCTCTCCTCTTTTACATTCAAGCAATTCTTTTGTATCATGACTCTAAATTACATTAAAATTGTTGGGACATGTATCTATATGAACCCCTTACTATACATTTCATGTACATATAATACTACTAGAAATTTCACATATCCCAACGGTTTCTAGAACCGTTGGTCTGTCAGCCGTTCCAATAGCTCTATGCCAATGGTTCATTAGAAACCGTTGGTATAGGATGTCTAAATGTAATCTATTCCAACAGTTTCAGTAAAACTATTGGTATATATGTGTACCAATGGTTCTTAAACCATTTGTACAAATGATTTCCAATATCTAACCTATTGCAACGGTTCAATGAAACCGTTGGAATATATGTATACCAACGGTTTTTGAACCGTTGGTATACATGAAGTATATGTTTTTTTCCCAACAGTTTCATAAACCATTGGGAGATATGTTGTCCACTAAAATATTTACCAACATTTCTTGGAAACCGTTGGTATATAGTTGCTGCATCCCAGCAGCCTTCATCCCTCCCAGCAGCCTGCATCCGCCTGCATCCCTCCCAGCAGCTTGCATCCCTCCCAACAGCGTGCCTGCATCCCTCCCAGCAGCCTGCCTATATCCCTCCCAACACCCTGCCTGCATCCCTCTCAGCACCCTGTCTGCATCCCTCCCAGCAGCCTGCCTGCAACCCTCCCAACAGCCTGCCTGCAACCCTCTGTAATTACTACCAATACACCATAGCAGCCTGCATCCCTCTACAATTACCACTATAAATACACCCAGATTTCAAAATATAGCCAATATATACCCCACTGATATATGTATCTATATGTATCCCTCTACAATTAATTTGAACTGCTATATCAGTTCCGATATATGTATCTACTTATGAATTCCCAATGCACAATTACCACATGAAAAATAATAGACAGAGAATAAGTATATAGTATTTTTACATGTTTTGATCCCAATGTGGGTATTTAATCCTTAGTGTGTTTGGGTAATGTTTGAGACTCATATATCCACTATATCACATAGGTGAATACAAGTGGGTTATCTCCCAAAAATACTTTACTATCTCTTGATAGTTTTACAGTATCCTGATTAATTTACAATCTCTCAATTGCACTCTTTATACTGGATATAGCCAGTTTATAATGGATCCTTCCTAAAAAATCTTGAACACTATTTTCATACACAACATAATATGTGCATAATATACAACAAATAACACAATACACCATTAACAAGTATACCTGCATAATACATACAGAATTCTGTATGAATTCATACAGAATTGGGGGGCTGTTCAGGGGTTTGGGGTGACTGTCCAAGGGGGGTGGGGGTGTCCGGGGGATGGGGGTTTCTGGGGGGATGGGAGTGTCTGGGGGGGGGTGTCCAGGGGGGTGGGGTGGGGACCAGGGGGTTGGGGGGGCTTTCTCGGGGGGTGGGGGTGTCCAGGGGGTGGGGTGGTGTCTAGGGGGGTGGGGGGTGGTTTGGGGGGGGGGGGGTGGTCCGGGGGGGGGGGGGGGTGTCCAGGGGGGGTGGTGTCCACGGGGGTGGGGGCTATCTAGGGGGGGTGGGGTGGTGTACATGGGGGTGGGGGATGTCCAGGGGGGGGGTCCATGGGGGTGGCAGGGTTGTCCAGGGGTCGGGGGTGTCCAGGGGGTGGGCGAGGCTGTCCACGGGGGTGGGGGGCTGTCCAGGGGGGTAGGGGGTGTCCATGGGGGTGGGAAGGGCTGTTCAGGGGGGTATGGGGTGTCCAGGGGGTGGGCGGGTTGTCCACGGGGGGTAGGGGTGTCTAGGGGGGGTCGGGCTGTCCATGGGGGTGGGGGGGCTGTCCACAGGGGGAGGGACTGTCTAGGAGGTGGGCGGGGCTATCTAGGGGGGGTACGAGGTGTCCAGGGGGTGGGCAGGGCTGTCCAAGGGGGTATGGGGTGTCCAGGGGGTAGGGGGATGTCCACAAGGAGAGGGACTGTCTAGGGGGTGGGTGGGCTGTCCACGGGGGTGGCGGGGCTGTCCAGGGGGTACGGGGTGTCCAGGGGGGATGTAGGGGGGGGGGTACTATCCATGTCAGTGGGGTGGTGGGGGAGGGGCTGTCCATGGGAGTTTTCTGGGGGGGGGGTGGGCTATCCATGGGGGTGTCCAGGGGGTGGGGTGGTGTCCGGGGGGTGGGGGGCTATCCATGGGGGTGTCCAGGGGGTGGGGTGGGCTGTCCACAGGGGTGGTAGGGCTATCCAGGGGGTAGGGGGTGTCCAGGGGGGGTGGGAGGACTGTCCATGGGGGTGGGGGGGGGGGGGGGGCTGTCCAGGGGGTATGGGGTGTCCAGGGGGTGGGAAGGCTATCCTCGGGGGTCACAAGGCTATCCTAGGGGGGGGGGTAGGGGTATTCAGGGGGGTGGGTGGGCAGTCCACGGGGGTGGCGGGGCTGTGCGGGCGGGAAGGCAGGTGGCAGGGGGATGGAAAGGGGATGGTGAAGGCTGGAATAGATGGAAGGGGGCTGGTGTGGGCTAGATTGCAGGTGACTGGGGGCTGTTGGGCATGCGGTAAGGGCTGGTGCGGGTTGGGATGTAAAAGGACGATGGTTGTTTTGCAGGTGGTAGAGGGCTGGCATGAGTGTTTTTCAGGAGGCTGGGGGGTGGGGGCTGATGTGGTGGTTGGTGTGGGTTGGATGGTAGGTGGCTAGGGGTTGGTGCGGGCTCGAATGCAGGTGGAGGGGGGCTGGAATGCTAGTGGAAGGGGGCTAGTTGCAGGTGGTGGGGGATGGTGCGGGCTGATTTGAAGGTGAAAGGGGGGCTGCTACGGGCTGATTCGAAGGTGGAAGGGGGGCTGCTGCGGGCTGGAATGCTGGTAGCAGTGGGCTGAAATGAAGGTGGAAGGGGGCTGGTGTGGGCTGGATGTGGCTGGTGCAGGCTGGATTGTGGTGGCTGATGGTTCATAGGTGGACTGTGGCGGCCTCCTTGTGTTGGTGGTTGGGAGCATGCATTCGTGTGGTTGGGTGCGTGCGTGTGTTTTCGAGTGTGGTTGGGTCCTTGTAGAATACAAGTAGCAAGCTTCACCCTCATCTCCAATGTTGTCTACAGGTGACTAAATATTTTCATGAGAGACTCAATCCAAAGATTTTCTACCTGAGGGACTCCCTCCCCATTAACTATAGGTGGGTAATGTATCTAAAACTCTATCTAGGTATCATACATCAAATTCTGACAGGACTGCGAACCGTCGCGGGGTGTCTTCCTGGAGTAGGGCCAAATCACGGCGTGATCGCGGCGTGACCACAGGGTGACCGTGGCGTGACTGCGGCATGACCGCGACATGTTGGCCCAGTCTAGTGACATCCGTGGGGCAGCATCTTCCGGCCAGAAGCAAAGGGAGCGGGAGGAGGCGGGGAAATATTTCGGCCGTCGCCCCGCTGGTAGAAATTGTGATTAGTCAGTCTCAAGATTGATCACAATACTAATGGAATACTATCACAGAGCTGATCAAAAGCATCTATTTTAAAAGTAAATTCGGATTCAATCCTTTAAAACATTCTCATTATGCTTTATTAATATCACTTTAAAACCTTGAAAATAATTAACACTATCCCTTTTTCTAATGAAATTGATTTTTTTTTCAAAAATAGGTTATCATTTTAAAACAAAAACATTTTAGACACTTTTCCAAATACAAATATCATTATAAAAGTATTCTCAAGTCTTCTTATTGTCCAACATTTACTATGATGTCCCTAGATCACTTAGATGGTCCTTGTAGAATACAAGTAGCAAGCTTCACTCTCATCTCCAATTTTGTATACAGGTGACTAAATATTTTCATGAGAGACTCAATCTAGAGATTTTCTACCTAAGGGCCTCCCTCCCCATTAAATATAGGTGGGTAATGTATCTAAAACTCTATCCAGGTATCATACATTGAATTTCGACAGGACTACGAACTGCCGCTGGGTGTCGTCCTGGAGCAGGGCCAAATCATGGCATGACCGTGACGTGTTGGCCCGGTCTAGCGACATTCGCAGGGAAACATCTTCTGGCTAGGAGCGAAGGGAGCAGGAGGAGGCGGGGCAACATTCCGGCCGTCGCCCCGCTGGTAGAAATTGTGATCAGTCAGTCTCAACATTGATCACAAGACTCATGAAATACTATCACAGAGCTAATCAAAAGCATCTATTTTAAAAGTACATTTGGCTTCAATTCTTTAAAAGATTCTCATTATGCTTTATTAATATCACTTTAAAACCTTGAAAATAATTAACACTATCCCTTTTTCTAATTGAATTGAAAAAATTTCCAAAAATAGTTTATCATTTTAAAACAAAAACATTTTAGACACTTTTTCAAATACAAATATCATTATAAAAGCATTCTCAAGTCTTCTTATTGTCCAACATTTACTATGATGTCCCTCGAGCACTTAGATGGTCCTTGTAGAATAAAAGTAGCAAGCTTCAACCTCATCTCCAATGTTGTCTACAGGTGACTAAATATTTTCATGAGAGACTCAATCCAGAGATTTGATACCCGAGGGCCTCCCTCCCCATTAACTACATGTGGGTAATGTATCTAAAACTCTATCCAGGTATCATACATCGAATTTCGACAGGACTCTGAACTGCTGCGGGGTGTCGTCCTAGAGCAGGTCCAAATCACGGCGTGACCGTGGCGTGACCGCAGTGTGACAATGGCATGACCGCGGTGTGACCGCGGCGTGACCACAACGTGACCGCGGTGTGTTGGCCCGGTCCAGCAATATCCGCGGGGCAGCATCTACCATCCATGAGTGAAGGGTATATGCATTTCTTGGAACACCTCTAATAAAACTTCAGTCACCTTGAGAACAATAGAATTTGAGTATGTTTTAACATCTCATGATGTAACACAAATCTTATGGGAGAATTCATATATGTAAAAAATTAGATGTGCATCGAGGCCAGGCAAACACCCCAAATGGTGTTAAGATGAAGCTTATAGTGGGGAGCACCATAATCCTGACAGGTGTTAAACAATGACACCATAAGTGTTTTTAGATATATTGGCTTGGGTAAACACCCAAAGGGGTGGCCAAGATACCAGTAAAACACTCGAAACGGGTTTCTCCATAAGATAAGGTCACAACAGAAATGATAGAACAAATAAACTATTTAATATGTTATAACAAGGGATCTTTGGAAGGTTGTAGTGAGTGGCATAATGATGCAACATCTAAAGGGAAATGAAACAATGGAAAAGAACCATACACCCTAAACAAACCATTTAAAAATTCATTCACTTCTCCTAAACATGGAAATTTCATTTATAATATTCAAAGGGTGAAAAGGAAAGTGTCATGGTCAAGACATATGCCTACTCGGGCAATGTCATTTGATCTAAACGAGTATGATAATCCAATTTATATTATTCATTGAAAACAAAAACTAACATGCCACAAAACAAACACCAACAAGAGACATATGGAAAACTCAAACCAAATCTAAACATGATACAAATAACCATCACTACACTTTGGTTTAGAAGATAGTGCACCTCCGTTGGAGGGGTTTTATTATAAAATCATGGCATGGCTTTATCACACAATTAATTTAATTATATTTAACATTTATTCTGAAACTCATTCAACACAAATCAAATGCAATAACTTAAGCTACTAGATCAACATAACTATCACTTTGAGTTGTCACAGACATCACACCTCTGTTGGAGGGGTTTTATTATAAAAACATGAATTTATTTATCAAATGAAACAATTATATTAAAGAATAGTTATTCAAGATATGAAATTCAATATAATTAAGCAGAATTAAGAAAGAAGTTAAATTCAATTTAAAGCATTCTTGAATTAAAGAGGCTAGGAGAGGGACCCTACCTCAAGCTAGGAGAGGGACCCTACCTCAAGGTGGAACCAAGCCGTCCACTTCGGCTCTTGGAGCTTTATAACTAAAAGATGTTGCTCCCCCACTGGGTATACGCACCTTCACACACATGCAAGGACACCTAGCCCCTATGAACACACTCTCATGGCAATGAGCATGTGCAAGGGGATCCTTGCACACATGCTTATATTCATATACCGATCTCCACTCACCTGCGTATGCATATATATATATATATATATATACATGGGAACACCTAGACCCATACGTGCATAATCACTACCATGGGTGACTATACACGTAATAGGGGAACCCACATACATATACTTACTTACCTATGCACACGCAGGCGAGTCGCCCTTGACTTGGCGACTCCAAACCAACAAGAAGGGATCAAAGCACTACAAAAAAGATATTAGGAAACTTAAAACACATAAAGGATGCTAAATAACTAGTGAGAAACCAACCAATGGCATTAAAGCCTTACCTAGATTGGCAGCGGAGAACCAAATCCACCCAAACCAACACGAAACGATCCAACGCCCTACCAAAAACATAATATGGAGTCAAAAACACTAAAATCCCCAAATACATGAGGTGGAAGACAAGTAGTAACTATAAAATCTTACCTCAGATCAAAGTTGGTGGACTGAATCAATTTGAACCCCTTATAGCCCTTCGCAGAATATAACTACTCTTTGTCCATAGAAAGCAGTAAAAGACCTAAGTGGCCAATGTGATAAAGAAAATAAAATAAAAAATAAACTAAAACATACCTGTCTCCTATGAATATACATGTCACTGCCCAATATATAATAACCACAACACCCCATGGGTCAAATCATGTTCCTACAAGAAAGGGGAAAACAGATCCATGTTTCAAAATAATAATATCAAATAGTACATTCCTATTAATTAACAATTACTCTTCCTATTAATGTTATATAATCAGTTTGTCTTGAGTTTCAACATAGTTTAATTTTGTTCGATACAAGTTTATTTGGGACATTTCCATTAGATTTAGTTTGTCTTGTTTTTGTTTATATTATCTTGGAAAATTTCATACATTTGAGTTCTAGTCGATCATGAAATTAGTATTATTCATGAAATTCATACCTAATATAGATTTTTCATGGGCACATATATCACCAAAAACCCAAAATTAAATTGGTTCAAACAAAGAGGGAAAAATAAACCAACCTCAAATCCCCTTGGACACCCCACCCCCACCCCCTGGACACCCCCACCCCCCTGGACACCCCACCCCTGGACAGCCCCCCCAATCCCCTGGACAGCCCCACCACCCCCCTGGACACCACCCCACCACCTGGACACCCCACCACCCCCTAGACACCCCCACCCCCATGGATAGCCCCCACCCACATGGACACCCCCACCCACCTAGACACCCCAACCCCCTTGGACAGCCCCTCGAACCCCCTCGACAGCCCCCACCCCTGGACATCCCCCACCCCCTGGACATCCCCCACCCCTGGACATCCCCCCATCTCATTTTATGTTCAATGATTTCTTTTTATAGTGGATCTAAATTCTATTAATGTGAATTTTGGGGTTTTTTGTGTCATTTATTTTTTACAACATTGGTTGAAATTCAATATAAAACCTCTACCTTGAGAAACTTGTATTGATTGGTTAGAATTTGTATGTGGGTGAGATTTGAGAGATCAATTACATGTGCGTCGATGTACTTATTTGTTTCTGGATTTCTATGGGGAAAAAATTCCCAAATAAGTGTTTCCATGGAAATTCAAGAGTTATTTCTAATCATTCATACACATATGAGTGGTATTCATCATATACATCAACCAAGGGTGATTGGAAACTCGATTGAGGAGTCTTTAATTTATCATTCAATTTGAATATAGTCTTAAAATATTATTTGGACTATGATATCATTACAAAATTTAATCCAACTCTTACCTTACCACTTACTGTATCAATATATTTTGAACCCTTTCTTACTACTTAACATTTGTTTTCCAAGAATTATGACAAATAACACCCCATTTTACTCTAATTTAAAGTTACATACTTGATTATTGTATGCTCTTCTATGAAGATAACCTATGTTAGCCACTATAATGAATTTTAAACATAGTTAATAAGTTTATTTTTATGTATCCTATGACAAGTGTGCATCAAAACTTGACATCATGCTAAGGGAGGTAGTTCCAACAACATAAAATATTAAATTCCACGAATAGAAACACTAACACTAAACCTTAACCACTAGACCTTGAAATTGAATGAACCTTGTTGATGAGACTTAGAAACATTAATTTGAAATTTGAACTTGATGAAATTTGTATTTCTAACTCAAATGAAAACTCAGGTGTTCACCCCGAGCCTGGCATTATACATGATTATACCTGACAACCCCAACCAAAACCATAGAGACCTTTGTCAACCACAATTCAATTATTATAATATTCATATAAGTATTCCTAAAATGAAAAATTACTTTGGAATAAAAAATATATTCATTCAACTATTGCCCAAATTCCACGCTCTTAAAGGTGAAGACCCCAAAAAATGTATATGAGGATTTACATTGGTTTGTTCAATAATAAAACCTTGAGAAGTATCTATGAAGAAAGTAAAGTGGAGGTAATTTCACGTTTCTCTTAAATGAAATACAAAATAATTGTTATACAACCTACTATTGTGATCAAGTTAAATTCTTGAATTTACTATAAGTTCACTCACTAGATGTTCAAACTTCATTTATTCTATTTTTCATTATCAGATCATTGGTAGGATAAACCTTCGGTATATGGGTTAGACTACCAAAAGTTTAAAAAAAATTAATCAAAATCAATCATATATCATAGATGAATGAAACACTACAATGATAACTATTTTTATGTTTTGAGAAAACCAAAATCAATCATATATCACAGACGAATGAAAAAATATGAAATGATATAAATTGAATCAACAAAACTCAAACTAAACAATGAATCAATTAATCATACCAGAAGAAGATTTGGGAATTACTACAAAAAATACCAGAAACGTAGAAGGGGATGCTCGACCAGAGGGGATCCTCGACCTAAGCGGGATACCCGACCACCAGAGGGGATGATCGACCTTCTCGACCTAGGGGGGATTCGCGTCTGGTTAGGGAAAGCTCGACCTAGGTGGGATTAGCATTGAGTGAGGGAAATCTCTACCTAGAGGGGGATGTGCGAACTCATAGGGGATGCTCTACTAGAGGAGGAAGAGGAGGGGGATGCGTGAGCGATGGTGAGCAGTAAGTGGTGAGCTGTGAGGGGGAGTTATAATGGGAGGAGAGTAGCGCGCGACGAGTTGCGAGTAGCGGCGAGGGGGAGTTGGGATGGGAGTGGTGGCGAGGGGGAGTCGGGATGGGAACGGCGGCATGGGGGAGTCAGGATAGAGAGGAGAGTTTTGCGATGGAGAAGTGGGGGCACACCATGAGGGGAAGTCAGGATGGGAGGAGGGTCACATTTTAGGTAGGTTTATCCCAATAGTTCATAAGAACCGTTGGCTATTGAGCCGGTTTTTACCAACGATTCACTAAAACCGTTGGTAAAACCAACTTATATTAATGTATACCAACGGTTTCACAGAACCGTTGGTATAACCTCTTTATTCCTCTTTATTCAAAAGGTTTTTGAAAATCATTGGGAAATAACTGTTGGTATAGGTGGGATTTACACTATTGTAATGAGACACCCCTTTCTCTCTCATCAATCATTTTTATGAATTCTTACGTCACGCCGTTACACTACCGAAATTGCACTGTTTTTCCAAGACAAAGTCATTGTGTAGTGAATACTATGCCCATTTCTCTATCAAGAGTATTCAACTTTATGCACATTTACTTATTGTTTAAAGAGTTTAATGTATGTATTCCATATTCCTTTATTGTGTAATAAATTATTATGTTTTATGAATCCATGTTATATGATCCATGTGACACACTTATGCATGAAATGAAATGTTTAAGAAGGGTGTGCCCTTATAGTGCTCCAATGCATTGGGTAAAGTATAGTATTATGATACATCATGTGCAATGGGTGTTTACTCATGCTAATTCAAGTGCAACGAGGTTTTACTCTTGCTTCATGTGCAATGAGGATTTACTTATGCTCCATGTGCAATGAGACTTGGATCATTCTAATTCCATGTTAAGTGTTGTTGCCACATTTCCATGTTATGATTATCATGATTTATCATGCATTTATGTTTATGATTCTCTTGTGATCTATTGATATGCCTATTGTCTAACATGTATTGTATTCCTCATGTTATTCCATGATTATTCCCTTACTGGGCTTTATAGCTCACCCTTTTCTTATGCATGTCCTCAGGTTATCCCATGCAATGCTAAGCACAAGGGAATGTAGTGGTCATGTAAAAAAAGTTTTCAATATAGATATTGTATTTTATATTTTAAGTTTTTATGTAATTATCCTAAGCCCCAAAGACATTAGACCTATCGATCTTCTATATTGTATCAAGTGAAGTTTATGTAATAAATTATGTTTAATTGTGTAATAAAAGATTAGGATTTTCATAGTTGGTATCAGAGGATAGGTTTAGTTATTTTTGGGATTAGGATTAGAAAAACCTATTGAAGCCTTAGAGATAAGACTAAGTATAATAAAAACATCCCTAAGTTTTGGTGAGTATTGAGTAAGTGGTTTATCAATAAAATACATCCCTGTTTGGATACGAGTAGGTAGAGGTAGATCTGGCATAGATGTATTCTAGGGGTAAAACCCAAAAACACCGCTTTGAGCTAGACTCGAACGAGAACTAGTGCACGACAACGGGCCTTGCTGCACTCTTGGTTACGACACTCCTGGGGGATATGCTTTGGTAAATTCACAAGCTTAGTATGAACCATTATTAAGGGAAAAAATTCCCTAAGAATATATGTTAGAAAGTAGATCATGGATAACATAGACTGAATCTAATAGATTCATATGTTAAGGAAATAAAATTTATTTATAAGTCTTTAGTTTTGTCCTTGTATTACCCTTTATGTGTTACCCCTAACTTTCTTTTTATTCCAGCCAATGGTTGGTAATAGGAGGATTCGGGCTAACAACCGATGTGAAGATCAATGTGATGACTGTACTAATGAGATTTCCAATCCAATGGGAGCAGGAATTGAAAACTTTTTCACTCTTCTCTCTCAGATAACTCAAGCTTTGAATAGAAACATGGGTCAAGAGGAATATTCAACCCCCCTAAGAAAGAACAATTCACTATCAAGAGCTTCATGAGACAAAGACCTACTACTTTTAATGGATCATTCAATCCCTCAATCGCTGAATAATGGATCAACTCCATTGAAAAGATCTTCTCCATCCTTCAATGTTCTGAACAAGAGAAGGTTCTCCTAGCTGATTATCTTATGGAGGGTGAAGCTGATCAATGGTGGATGTTGATAAAAAATACGAAGCCTAAGGAGGATATCGAGGTGTTGGAATGGAAGGATTTTCAGAAGATGTTTTTTGATAAATATTTTCCGTTCACCCTCCGGCTTAAGATGGAAAGGGACTTCCTTGCCTTCAAGAAAAAAGATGAAGAATATATCAGAGCGTATGAGGAAAACTTCACAAGGCTTGCACGATATGATTCCTTATTTTTCATTACCCCCAAATACAAGGTTGAATGCTTCTTTGGTGGGATGAAACCTAGCCTGCAGAAAGCGCTGGCGATCTGTGACTTCGACAACTATGAGAAAATTGTCCAATGTTCCCTCAGGGTTGAAATGAAGATTGGATAATCTCAGGGGTATCATGGGGATAATAAGCGTAAGGTGGACTTTAATGCTGGCGGTCCGATGGATAAATCCAACGGTGCTAAGAAGATACAACACCCCACTTGCCAAAGGTACGGAAAGAAGCACCCCAGAAATTGCCTAAAGGGGGTGAGGAAATGCTTTAAGTGTGGAAGAGAATGGCACCTAGTTGTTAACTATTGGCAAGAAAGACCCACGACTGCGATAATAGAGAGGAATGATCCGTTCAAACCTCAACGTGTGGTTCATTGATACAACTGCAAAGAACTGGGGCATCTTGCAAATCAGTGCCCTAAGACAAGGGTTTTCTGAGGCAACCAATAACCTCCAAGGCAGCAAGGGCATGATTTTGCTATCACTACTACCGAAGTGAACCCTGAAAATGAAGTGGTGACAGGTACACTAGTTATTCATTCAAGAATAGTGAACATACTTTTCATTTAGGTTCTATGCATTCTTTTATATCTCAAAAGTTTAGTAGAACAATCCCTGCACCACCACAAATCATGGAAGCAAAGATGTTGGTGAGTACAAAAAATGGGGAAATCATTGCACCCCATGAATATAACTCCTCCCCTGTCATAATCTGTGGATTGAACTTCCCGGAGAACCTCTTCATACTCCCTCTAGTGGAATTTGATGCGATTCTTAGCATGGATTGACTTTCCTTATATAGAGCCAACATAAATTGCTGTGAGAGGGAAATCACTCTCCATGTGGAGAATCGACTCCCGATTCTTTACAAGTGCAAGGAGGAAGATGAATATTCTTTAGCTCCATCATCTCAAGTGTGGATATTACTGACCTATGATCACATGTATCTGGCTCAGATGATTGAGTATAAGGAGGCAACCATCCTAGAAGACATGCCTATTGTGAGGGAATTCGCTGAAGTGTTTCTCGAGGAATTGCCTGGTCTTCTTCCTAGAAGAGATGTTTAATTCTCAATTGATCTTATACCTGGGGCGTTTCCAATATCCAAGACTCCGTATAGAATGGATGTTGTGGAGCTTGAGGAGTTGAATAAACAACTACATGAGAATCTGGATAAAGGTTTTATATGCCCAAGTGCTTCACCATGGGGTGCACCAGTCCTCTTAGTCAAGAATAAGGATGGATCAATGCGCCTTTTCATCGATTATCGTGAGCTTAAAATAATTATGATAAATAACAAGTATCCTCTCCCACGAATTGATGACTTGTTCGATCAACTGCGTGGACCAAAATACTTCTCCAAGGTGGATTTGCAGTCGGGATATTATCAAGTAAGGGTGAAGAAGGAAGATATCCCTAAGACTGATTTTCATACAAGATATGGGCACTATAAATTCATAGTAATGCCTTTCAGACTCACTAATGCTCAAAAATCATCATGGACTTGATGAATAGAGTCTTTAGAGATTACCTTGACAAATTTTGGGTAATCTTTATAGATGATATTCTAATATACTCCAAAACCAAGGAGGATCATGAGGAGAATCTAAGAACTATACTAGAGACCTTGCAGAAGGAGAAGCTCTATGAAAAGTACAGTAAGTGTGAGTTCTGGTTGAAGGAGGTCTCATTCTTGGGCCATATCATCACAAGTAATTGGATAACTATGGATCCCTCCAAAACATATGAAATTGAGGGATAGACGAGGCCAATATTAGTAAGGGATATCCGTAGCTTCTTGGGGTTATCTGGATATTATCGATGATTTGTGAGAAATTTCTCACGATTGTCCAACCCTCTTACCAAGCTAACTCAGAAGGGAGTAAAGTTTTCTTGGAGTGATGAATGTGAAGAAAGCTTCAACGAGTTGAAAAGGAGGCTTATCACTACACCCGTTCTCACTTTACCCACAAGTGGAGAACTTTTTGTGATATTCAGTGATGCTTCTAAGAAGGGATTGGGATGTGTGTTGATGAAAAATGACAAATTCATTGCCTATGATTCAAGGAAATTGAAAGTTCATGAATAGAACTATCCAACACATGACCTTGAGTTGGCTGCAGTGATCTTCGCTTTGAAAATTTGGCGGCATTATCTCTTTGGGGAGAAGTGTGAAATATATATGGACCACAAAAGCCTCAAGTATATATTCACACAGAAAGAGTTGAACATGTTCCAATGAAGATGGTTATAGCTGATCAAAGACTATGACTGCTCAATCCATTACCACCCTGCAAAAGCAAACAAGGTGGGAGATGACCTAAGTAGAAAGGACCCAGCGATTCTATCATTGATGAGAATTTAAAAGGATCCAATTTTCTTATATTTGATGAATATGGACATGAGAATCAAAAGAAGGGAACATCACCAATCCTTTCACAAATGATTGCTTAACCATCACTTTTGGAAAGGTTAAAGGATGCTCAAAAGGATGATGTGGGAATTCAGGAAAAAATGGAAGCTATCGGAAAAGGGAAATCCTCTAAGTTTAATGTTAATAAAGAAGGAATTATGAGATTTGGGAAAAGAATATGTGTTCTATAAAGTCCTGAGCTGAAGAAGGAACTTTTGGATGATGCACATAGTTCAAATTTCTCTATTCACCCAGGAAACACAAAGATGTATCAAGATATCTGTGAATATTATTGGTGGGATAATATGAAGAAGGAGATCACTGAATATAAATCAAAGTTCCTGGTGTGTCAGTAAGTAAAGGCAGAAAGGCATAAGCCTTAGGGGATGATGCAACCATTTCCCATAACAGAATGGAAATGTGAGAACATCACCATGGACTTTGTCACCGGACTTCCAAAGACATCCAAAGGAAACAATGTAATCTGGGTTGTTGTGGAAACGAATATATATTAGGGAAGTGGTAAGGCTGCATGGAGTACCACTATCTATTGTGTCCGATCGAGATCCAAGATTCACCTCTAAGTTTTGGAAGAGTCTTCAACATGCTCTGAATACTGAACTGAACTTCAGTACGGCCTATCATCCTCAAACTAATGGCCAATCTGAGCAGACTATTCGAACAGTTGAGGACATGTTGAGAGCATGATCAATGGAGTTTAAAGGAGGATGGGATCAACATCTTCCTCTGATTGAGTTCTCTTATAATAATAGTTTCCACTCGAGCATCCAAATGACACCATATGAATCCCTTTATGGGAAAAGGTGCAGAACACCGATGTGTTGGGATGAGGTCGGTGAGCGTAAACTGCTTGGACCAAAAATGGTTGAAGAAATGGTGGAGAAGGTGAAAACCATTCAGCAGAATATCAAGGCAACCCAGAGTCGACAAAAGAGTTATGAAGATAAGCGTTGATGATACCTTGAGTTTAAATTTGTAGACATGGTATTTCTATGCATATCTCCGTGGAAGAAGGTCATGAGGTTTGGAAAGAAAGGGAAGTTAAGTCCAAGGTACATCAGCCCCTTCAAGATTCTTGATCATGTCGGAGCTGTGGCCTATCAACTAGTACTTCCACCTACCATGGACAAAGTACATGATGTCTTTCATGTATCCCTATTAAGTAAGTACATACAGGACCCTTCACATGTACTCTCTTCAGAGGTGGTACAATTAGAGGATGATCTTTCTTATGAGGAGAAACCAGTGAAGATCTTAGATCGTATAGAAAAAGTTCTATGAAATAAGACAATGCCCCTCGTCAAGGTGTTATGGAGAAACTACAAGTTTGAAGAAGCGACGTGGGAATCAGAGGAAATGATGAATCAGAGTTACCCACATCTGTTTTAGTGTAGGAAAAGAAAATTTCGAGGGCAAGGGGGAAGATTGTAACGACCCAAACATTTATTAATGGAAATCCCTCTTGATCTAATTAAATGTATCTTTATGTAAAATGTTTATATAAAATGTCAACTTCTTTGGTTTTATGTTAATAATTGTGACCGTTGCTAATATAGTCGTTGAACAGTGATCACCTGGTTAGTATAAATATAGGTCTTTAAGAAATCCAATTTACTCAGACAAAGGAAGCGATGACCTCATCCAGTAGACGTGCCCCATATGAAGCCCATTTGTCAGAGCTCAGAAAGGAGGTGGCGTCATTAGGATTCTATCTTGACCAATCCCAAGTAGAGCTTGAACATATTAAGCTCGAGTGGGACCGCCTACAAGAGAAATGGAAGTTGATAGAGATTACCACCTGAGCAATGTTATCTGAGCCACCCCAAGAGTCTGTCACCATCACACACCTTACTCTTTGGTCTTATGCGGGTGTTATAAGGGGTTATGTGATAAGACCTTATCACTATTATTATGTGCATTATTTTTTATATAATAAATAATATACTTTAATTTTATTATTTTTACCTTGTAAATAGTTTTTAAAGCACAAATAGTATTTTTAGTTAATATTCAACTAAGAAATCTATTTTGATGAATTAATGGATCTTTTAATTAAATAATATTTTATTAAAATATTATAATAATAATAATTATTAAATTATTTTTTATTAAATATAAATGATCTTATAATTTTATGAATGCAATTGTAATTTTTATTAAGGCTTGAAAGCCATTTTTGTCAAAACCCATGAATTTTCGATAAATGTCGGTTTTTATTTTAAAAGTAAAAATTAAAATATTTAGAAAATTATTTAGATAAAATAAATATTATTTTCTTGAATCAGGACATCAAAATTATCCAACGGTGAATTTTTCATAATTTTCCGAGACAGTCAAATTTTTGGGTAAAAATTAAATACCGTTTAAATGTATAATTTGTTTTATGACATCATAATGACCCAATAGTGATGTAATAAAATACTATAAGCCTTATTTTCGGCCAATATATGTTTTACCATTAAAATAATGTTATTTTGGGTTTTTTTTACTTATTTTACAAAGCATTAATGGACCCTTCAAGACTTATTAAACATCTTGTCTTTTTAAATTATTTTCCTTGGGAGTGTGACTCACCTCCACATAAAAAACCCCATTATTTTAAGAAGTTAGGAATTTTTCCTTATAAAATATTTTTTTCCACTTCCCTTTTCCAAAAACCATGGGCAAAAACCATGGGCTGGTTTGTGGTTTGGATTAGTTTAATGTGAGGTGTCACAAACCTAAATAATAAAGAATTCCCTCACCTTTCCTGTATAAACCCACCCAAGCTCCCACTTTATCCTCACTCAAAGACTTTGGAGTTCATCAAAACTATACCCTACTCTCTCTATAATCCTCCCAAGGTTCTCCAAGCTCCCAATAAGCCTCTCTCAATCCTCTCTCAAGCCTTTGGAAGCACACTTCCAAGTAAGGGTTTTTCTTCCTTTCTCATTTTTTTCCCAATATTTTTTAACTTGTTATGCCCTTTTAATTTCAATTATAAATGTCGGGGTATGGTTTTTCACCTCCCCCATACTTCCCTATTTATTTTTTAATTATGGGATACCCATTTATCTCTCATTAAATTCCTCCCATGTACACCTGTTACTATACCGGAATTCCGAAAGGAATTTCTCTCTCCTCTTTTACATTCAAGCAATTATTTTGTATCATGACTCTAAATTCCATTACAACTGTTGGGACATGTATCTATATAACCCCCTTAATGTCAAATTCATGTACATATAATTATACACCCCTTTATATATCATCCACCATTTTTATGAATTCTTACGTCACGCCGTTACGTTGCCGAAATTGCACTGTTTTTCCAAGCCAAAGTCATTGTGTAGTGAATACCATGCCCATTTCTCTACAAAGGGTATTCACCTTTATGCACATTTACTTATTGTTTAAAGAGTTTCATGTATGTATTCCACATTACTTTATCGTGGAATAAATTATGATGTTTTATGAATCCATGTTATATGATCCATGTGGCACACTTATGCATGAAATGAAATGTTTAAGAAGGGTGTGCCCTTATAGCGCTCCAATGCACTGGGTAAAGTATAGTATCATGATACGTCATGTGCAATGGGTTTTTACTCATTATAATTCAATTTCAATGAGTTTTTACTCATTCTTAATGTGCAATGAGTATTTACTCATGATCCATGTGCAATGAGCCTTGGATCATGCTAATTCAATGTTAAGTGTTGTTGCCACATTTCCTTATTATGATTATCATGATTTATCATGCCTTTATGTTATGATTCTCTCATGCTCTATTGATATACCTATTGTCTAACTTGTATTGTATTCCTCATGTTATTCCATGATTATTCCCTTACTGGGCTTTATAGCTCACCCTTTTTTTATGCATGTCCTCAGGTTATCCCATGCAATGCTAAGTACGAGGGTATGTAGTGGTCATGTAAAGGAAGTTTTCAATAAAGATGTTGTATTTTATATTTTAAGTTGTTATGTAATGATCCTAAGCCCCAAAGACACTAGAACTCTCGATATTCTATATTGTATCAAGTGAAGTTTATGTAATAAATTATGTTTAATTGTGTAATAAAAGATCAGGGTTGTCATACCACCAATGTAATGGAAGATTGGAATAATCTAGTCTACCCACAACCTATTGTCCAATGTTTCAATGTCAAGGAACAAGGACACCATGCGAACCCCTACCCTAATCCAAGTGTTTTCAGTGAAAATCAACACCAACAACCTCCAAGGTAGTAAGGGAGAGCATATGCCATCACAACCACTGAGGTGGATCCTGAAAAAAAGTGGCGATAGATACATTAGTTATTCATTCAAGAATAGAGAACATGATTTTTGATTCTGTTTATATGCATTCCTTCATATCATGTAAGCTTAATAGAATTATTCAAACACCACTACAAATCATGGAAGTAGAGTTGTCAGTGAAATCTAAAATGTTGAAATTATTACATCCCAAGTATATAATTCCTCCCCTATCAAAATTTATAGGTTGAACTTCCCAGCGAACCTTGTGGTACTCCCTTTGGTGGAATTTGATGTAATTATGGGTATGGATTTATTTTCCTTATATAGAGCCAACATAAATTTATATGAGAAGGAAATCACTCTCTACATCCTAAATTTTCCTCTGATTCTGTAAAAGTGAAAGGAGGAAGATGAATCTTCTTTAGCACAACATCTCAAGTATGGATATTATTTCCTTATGAGCAAGTGTATCTAGATTAAACAATTAAGTTTAAGGAAAAGATCATCATTGAATACATGCTCATTGTAGGGGAATACACTAATGTGTTTCTGTAATAATTTTCTAGTCTTCATCCTATCCAAGAGGTCGAATTTTCAATTGATCTTATATCTAAGGATTTGAAAATACACAAGAATCCATATAGAATGGATGTTGTGGAACTTGAGTAGATGAAAAAAAAAAACTACAAGAAAATCTGGATAAAGGGTTCATACACCCAAGTGCTTCACCTTGGGGTGCATCGGTCCTCTTCGTCAAGAAGAAGAATGGGTCAATATATGTTTTCATTGATTATCGTGAGCCAAAAAAAATCATGATTCCATATATTAATGACTTTTTTGATCAGTTATGTGGATCTCAATACTTATCTAAGGTGGATCTTCGGTCATGGTATTATCAAGTAAGGGTGAAGAAGGAGGATATCCCAAAGACTTATTTTTTACAAGGTATGAGCACTATGAGTTCATAATAATTCCATTCAGACTCACTAATTCACCAGGAATCTTCATGAACTTGATGAATAGAGTATTTAAAGATTACCTTGAAAAAATTATGGTAGTATTTATAGATTATATTATAATATAATCCAAAATAAAATAGATGCACGAGGAGCATCTAAGAATTGCGCTAAAGACCTTAAAAAAGGAGAATCTTTATGAAAAGTACAAAAAATGTGAGTTCTAGTTGAAAGAAGTATCATTATTGGGCAAAAGAAATGGAATATATATGGATCCTTCAAGGACATAAGAAATTGAAGGATGGACTTGACCATCATCCATGACTAATATCCATATTTTCCTTGGACTAACTAGGTATTATTGATGATTTGCAAGAAATTTCTCAAAATTGTCAAACCCCATAACTAAGATAACTCAGAAGGGAGTAAATTTTTTATAGAATAATGAATGTAAAGAGAGATTCAAGGAGTTGAAAAAGAGGATTATCACTACACTTGTACTTACGCTTCCCACAAGTGGGTAACTTTTCATGGTATAAAACGATGGTTCAAATAAGGGATTGGGTTTTGTACTAATACAGAATGAAAAAGTGATAGCCTATGCCTCAAGGAAATTGAAATTTGATGAAAAAAACTACCCAAAGAATGATCTGGAATTAGATATAGTGATCTTCACATTGAAATTCTGGTGGCATCATCTCTTTGGGTAGAAGTGTGAAATATATACAGATCATAAGAGCCTAATATATTCACATAGAAACAACTAAATATACGCTAGTGAAGATGGTTAGATATTATTAAAGACTATGACTGCTCAATCCACTACCATCCTAGGAAAGAAAATAAAGCAGTAGATTCTTCAAGATGAAAGGATCCAGTAATTTTATCATTAATGAGAATTTAGAAGGATCTGATCATCTTAGACTTGAAAAGGATGCAAATTTGAATCATAAAGAAAGAAACATCATCAATCCTTTCACAAATTATTTCTTAAATATCCATTATGGAGAAAATAAAGGATTCTCAAAAATACAACGTGTGAATTCAGAAGAAGGTGGAAGATATAAGAAAAGGGAAATCCTTAGAGTTCAAAATTAATTAAGAAGGAGATGTAAGATTTGGGTCAATGCTATGTGTACCATCAAATCCTGAGTTAAAGGAGTTGTTGGATGATGCAAATAGCTCCATCTTCTCTATCGATACAGGGAGCACAAAGATGTATCGAGATATCTAAGATAACTATTGGTGGGACAATACGAATAAAGAGATCATAGAATATACATCAAGGTGTCTTGTATGTCAGAAATTGAAGGCTAAAAGAAAAAAATCAAGGGGATGATGCAACTATTACCCATACCTACATGGAAATGAAAAAACATAACCATGGACTTTGTCACTGGTCTTCTAAATACATCAAAGTAAATAATTCTATATGGGTTATGGTGGATCATCTTACAAATTCTACTCACTTTATTTAAATTTAGAGGATTTATCACTCAATCAACATGTAAGGATATACATTAGAGAAGTGGTGAGGCTACATAGAACACAACTATCGATTGTATCTGATTGAGATCCAAGATTTACCTCTAAGTTTTGGAAGAGTATCCAATATGACCTAAATACTAAGTTAAACTTTAGTATGAATTATCACCCTCAAAATGATGACCAATATGAGCAGACTATCCAAAAACTCAAAGACATATTGAGAGTATGCTCAATGGAATTCAAAGGAGGATTAGATCAACAGCTTCCTCTAGTTGAGTTCTCATAAAATAATATTTTCCACTCAAGCATCCAAATGGATCCCTATGAATCCCTTTATGGGAATAGGTGAAAAACACCTACATGTTGGGATGAAGTTAGTGAATGCAAACTATTGGGTCCTAAAATGGTTGAGGAAAAGGTGGAAAAGGTCAAGACCATTCAACAACACATCAGGGATACTTAGATTTTATAGAAGAGATATGTTGATAATCATTAATGAGACATAAAGGTTGAGGTTAGAGGTAAGGTATTCCAACACATATCTCCATGGAAGAAATTAATGAGATTTGGGAATAAGGAAAATCACAGTCCAAGATACATCAGTCCTTTTGAGATCCTTGATCACATCAGAGTGATTTCCTATCAACTAAAACTTCCACCTAACCTATCTCGATTACATGATGTGTTCCATGTATCCCTATTGAGGAAGTTTATACCAGAACCCTCACATGTGATCAATACAGAGGTGGTACTATTGGAGAATGATCTTTCATATGAGGAGCAGCTGGTGAAGATCTTAGATTGTAGAGATAAAGTTCTACAAAATAAGATAATGTAGCTAGTCAAAGTGCAATAGATAAACCACAAGTTCAAAGAAGAGATGTGGGAACTAGAGTAGGTGTTGAAACAAAATTACCCTAATCAGTTTTAGTGTGTTAAATGAGAATTCTGAGGGTGAAATTTTTAAAGGGGGGAAGAATGTAACAACCTAAACTTTTATAAATAAAATTCCCTTTGTAAATGAATTAAATGCTCTATTATGATTATAGAAAACACATTCATTTATTTGGTTTAATTATATACTATTTGATTAAAAATAATATTAAGAATCATAACCATTATAATATAGTTGTTGAATAGTTATCATATGATTAGTATAAATATAGGGTTTTGATAAGTCCAATTAAAATAGACTAAGGAAGTGATGAACTCAACTAGTAGGATCATACTTGATGAAGTCAATTTATCATAGCTTCTGAGGGGGATAACATCACTGGTTTTTTTCTTTTGACTAATCCTAAGCTAAGATCTTACAACTAAAGAATGAGTGAAACCATTTACAGGAGAAATTTAAGCTCATTGAGATCACGACCCAAACCATGTACGACAAACCACCCCATAAAAATCTCACCATTGCACACCTTACCCTCATGGAATTTATTGATGTAATAAATGGATATGTATCAAAACCCTAAGAATATTAATATGTATATTTTATTTTCAATAGAATAATACTTATATTTACTTCTTATTTTTTTTACTTTATAAATGTTTTTTATTTTGATACCATAAATCCCAAATTGTATTTTTGGGTAATATGCAATTTAAATTAAGACATTTATTTTGATAAAATAATGGATTTTTTAAATAAATTATATTTTAATAAAATATTATTATAAAATAATTTTTATTAAATATAAATTATAATATAATTTTCATGATGTCTAATGTAATTTTTATAAGGGTTTGAAAAATGTTATTCTAAAAAAACCTAGTATTTCTCAATAAATATCTATTTTATTTTAAAAGTTAAAATTCAAATATATATAAAATTATTTTGATAAAATAAATATTATTTTTGGAATAATCATGTCAAAATTATCCAATTAATATTTTTTAATAATTTTTAGAGATATTCATATTTTCGGGTAAAAATTAAATGTGGTATAAATATACAGTGTGTATTATGACATCATAATGACCCAAAAGTGATGTAATAAATGCTATAAATGGTATCTAAAACTAAATATATTTTTACCTTAAAATAATGTGATTTTTAGGTTATTTTTTTAATTTTATAAAGCCTTTATGAATCCTCCAAAACCTATATTATATTTTAAGGTTTTAAAATCATTTCTTTAAGAACATGAATCACTTCCAAATCACCAAGGTTAATATTTTAATGAGTTAAAACATTGGAATTATAAAATAATTAAAAAACTCTCCTATTTGGTAGAAACCATAGGCAAAAACCATGGTAATGTATTTGGTTTTGATTACGTTATTATATAGAGTCCAAAACCTAAGTTTGGGAAATAATAAAAACTCCCCTATATTTTCCTATATAAACCCACCCAATATCCCTTTCCTATTCACTATAGAAACTTTAATTATATACTTACTATGACCTCCCATATTTATATCCCTCCCAATTTTCCCCCAATCCCTCAAGAATCTCCTCCCAAGATTTTGGAATCACCCTCTCAAGGTAAGGGATCCTCTCCTTCTCCTCTTCATTCAAGAATATTCTTCATTCTGTGCCTTTTATTTCCAATTCCTAATGTTGAAACATGTTTTTAAACATCCTGATTACTTCCCATTTAATGAAAAAATTATGACATACCCCTTCATCTCTCATTAAACCATTTTATAAACCTTTATATATCATCGTTATGTTGTCGAAATTTCACTACGATTTTTCCATACCAAACCTTTGTGTTGTGAATACCATTTCTATTTCCACTCAAGGGTATTTAACTAGACATAACTATACTTATTTTATTGGGGGATTAAATGTATTTATTCCACACTCATTTTTTTAAAGGTTGGGGCCGAAGCCTCAATTTATTATTAAAGCAAAGACCTTTTCAGACTGGGTAGAGGGTGGCCCATTACATAGCCCGAAGGCCCAAGGCCAAGTGGCCTGCATACAGGGCTCGAAAGCCCATTTTTTGGCCTAAAGGACCCCTCGGTGAATAGTACTTCTATAGTACCCACGCAGCTACAGTACCTGCTACAGTACCACCGCCTCTACAGTACCCTACTACAGTCCTCCGCCGCTACAGTGCTGCCGCTGCTACAGTCACCGAAGCCTCAATTTATTCCACACTCATTGATCATGGAATTAAATGATATGAAATATGTTCTTATGTCATATGATATATGTGGCACACTTATGCATGTACATGATATGATTATGATGGGTGTCCTGAGATAGCACTCCAATGAATTGGGTAATGTTTTAGTCTCATGAGATTCCATGTATGGTGAATGGGTGGTTATCATAAGCACATTATTTTATGATGTATTGGTGTTTAACCTTGACTTATTCTTATGATGTCATGTTTAAAGTTATTGCCACATTCCCATGTTGTCGTTATATTATCATGATACATCACGCCTCATTGTTCATGTTTATGATTCTCACCCCTTTTATGTCCCATTTATATTCCTATTATCTAACATGTAATACCTTCTTCATGTTATGATTTTCTTATTCCCTTACTAGGCTTTATAGCTCACCCCTTTCTTTTGTATGTCCCCAGGTTATCCCATGTAGTTTTAAGAATGATGGAATAATATGATCATGTTAAGGAAATCAATAATGTCGAAGTACCCCTTGTTTTAAGTTGTTATGTAATGTACCTAATTCCCAAAGAAACTAGACTTCTTGATCTTCTAGCTTGTATTATATGTATTTTTATGTAATAAATTATGAATTAATGTGTAATAAAGACAAGGTTTGTCATAATAGAAAATTAATTAATTTATATAGAGCAACATCCCACCCCAACTTATTGGCATGAGAAGAGACAGAGTACCACTAAACATAAGTGATGTCCCCAAGACACCAAAGACCAGAAATAAATTCCAATGACTAGGGAACACTTTGGGGGATGATTTTACCTTAAAATATAAAAAATCCAACAATATAAAATATGATCATCCAATCATCCTCTATAATGAATGAGTATAATAAATACAGTCAAGATAATAAACCAACAAGATAACAATATCAGAGTGACAATGGAACATGAAATATCCCAAAAAAAATCAGAAGATGACAAGGCTCGAAGGCATCAAAGTGGTAATATCCCAATACCACCCAAACAATCTCCAAGATCTAACCCCACTGACTATGCCTAAAGTATCAAGGTGGATCAGTAGAGAAATATGAAACCTTTCCCTTCCCTATATCTCAGTATATGACATCTGTAATTACACCAAAGTTCCCAAGAAAAGGGTGAGTATAAACTCAGCAGACATTCCCTAGAGACTTCCCAACACATTCCAATAGGAAAATACCTGATTAACATATTTTATATAAAATAATTCAAGATAATTAAAACAATTTATATAAATACATAAGTGAAAAAATATAAGGAAATAATAAACAAGCTCATTTTCATACATTTTTTACTTGGCATAATCATTTCCATTCACATATACACATCTATCTATACACTCAAGCTTGGTGTTACCATTGACAGTGGTACTCCATGACCATAACCTATCCCGCCTTGATGGTGGTGTTTCCAAAAAAAACCCATCCACTTTGAACACACACCAACCCAATCACGCTGATACATTTCACATAAAAAAATTCTTCCTTTGAAATAATTTCATCAAACACTCTGTGTGCATCAAAACAATTCTATAATTTTAAAATCTTCATTTTAAAATTATAAGACAAGGAATTTTCCAAAAGACATCCAATTTTCCACAATTTCCAAAACTCACCCAAAATAGCTTTCTTCATGAAATCACACACAAAACAACATAGAAAATATATGAAAAAACATTTAAGAAAACTAATTCTTCACATTCTAGACAAGTAAATATGATAGAGAATCCACCTAGCTCTAAAAAATAGTGAAAACAAAGATATCTGAGTTTACAACACCTTCCCTTCAATAGATCCAACAATATCCCATTAATCTTCACATCATATCACATAGATTTATCCACAAAGGACTAGATCTATGGATTTGAGAGAGAAGAGAAGAGCATATCTAAGAAGAATAAGGAAGAAAAAACACTTACTGATGATTCTAGATCTCCGATGCAGTTTGATTCTCCCAAAATTTTCTTCTGGATCAAAGGAAATTGTCTTTGGAGCCTTGGGAGTAAGAGGAGTTTGAGACCCTGGAAGAATATGAGACTAATGCAGCTTCCAGGCCTTAATCCAAATTAAAACCTCAAATTTTAGAGCATTAACTACATGTCACATAGTTTGTAAAATTGTGTTCCAATCATGCACATGCTACTGGACAGTACTCAGGTAGTCGCATGGTTAGACTGCATAATTTGGAAAACTGTGCACCAACCCTACGATGCTACTATCTTAAGGTCAACACCTCATAGGGTTGGTTCACATGGTTTGAAAAACTGTGTGCCAACCATGATTCAACCATTGTATCCTATCATATTGTTTCCTCTTGATAGTCACACGGTTTGGCCAAACCATGTGCCAAACTTCCATGAAATGACCCTATTTTTACCTTGTAAAGCTTTGAAATATTTTAAAGAATATTCTTGAAGCTAGGCGTTGAGTTAGCACAAAATTTCGGGGCCCAAAGAGGCTTGGTATTGATATAAAAAAATATTAAATATATTATATCACACTGCATATATTTTCTTAAATAATGGAGTAACACATGGATAGAGTCTCAGATTGGAAATCCGAGACTACCGTTCAATCTAGAATGTGAGTTTTACCCTAGACATGATATAATATTTGTTGGCATCGAGTGGTTGGTTTTAGTGTGGTCTTGGGAAGCATATTAAATGATTAATTAATTAATTAATTATTATTTTTATTTTCCATGAATTATCCTCCTCTTATTTAATACTTCTTATTAAAAATCCATAGGGTTATTCACATAACCCTATTTTTTTAAGAGGAGAGCATGGAGGAGAGCTTGGAGAACAAAAATAGATTGAGGATCATGATCGATTTCCAAAGGGTCGTCTACGCCAATGTAGATCATGGATCTTTACAATGACGATGACACATAACCATTCTTCATTAGTGATTGATCCAAACTCAAGGTAGGATTTTGTTTTGTTGGATTTATCCTATTTTGGATTATCACATGTCAAACTTGAATCCATTCTTCTAATAGTTTGATTCACGAGTCGATGATTGATTTACGACTAATGATATTTTATTCCTAGATTTAAGAATTGGTATTGATTTGATTATCTTCTCTTCATTCATTTCCCCACAAAGATGAATTGATTCCAACCTAAAAAATGGTTGAGGTTTGTTCCTCATGTTTATGTTTTGTGGTTTTCTCTCCCTATTCTACGCACGATCATCATTACTGTTTTATTTTTCTGGAGGTTCAATAAATAACTGATGAATGATCATTGTTCAATCATTATTTGGCACAAAATATCGTTATCATAGGGTTTAGGATCTATATTGATGACACAATTATGGTTCATGATGATTAGGTGCATATTTGGAGATCCCTAGTTGCAGTTTTTTACGTTTTGATGACAATGGATGATTCCCAATTGGATTGATGGATGTAATCTAGCCACCAATGAGGAGGAAAGAATAGTCAATCGATATCCGATATCTATGGTTGAATTAGGGTCAACGACATCATAGGAAATCCATGTGAGCTGTTATGTTATTTCTGAAAAAATACCAACTATACAGCGTGTAGTCCAAAGAACACACGCCATGTGGTCTCATATTGTGATGCTATGGTTTACACCTAGAGAAAAATATCACATTCCATGTGGTCCCTAACACACTCCATGTGGTACTTATCACTTTCCATGTGACCCGTAGTTAGTGGTTTGGTGTGTACCCAAGGGGTACATGGGCATGAGCACACTGAGGCACACAAGCATAGCCAGAGTACACAGACACAACCTAGAACTTGGAAAAGACTAGAGTGCATAAGAATGACTCAAAGTACACATGCACGACTAGAGTACACATGCTCAAGTAGATGACACACACTGAGTGTCATCCCGACCTCTACACACTGTGCACCCCAAGAGGACACATTGTGTGTATGGATAAAGACTTATCACATGAGATAGTGAGACACAGGCAGACTTATGGTAGAAAATACATTCCATGTACCCCAAGTACATGCTGTGTACCCTAAGTAAATGCTATATACTATTTCCAAGGTAGGTTTAGGCCCCCTGTCTCTTTAGTGTAGACTAATATCAGTTAGGTGTGTTCCCTTAGTCCATCCTAATGAGGGTTATAGTGTGACATTACATAATGAGCATAGGATTGTGATCCCCTTTATGGGTTTATTCTTGGATAGAGTTTCAGGAACACCTCTATGCGACCAAGATGGGATTCTCTATCCTTTATTCATATCCCCTAGGTAGGGTTTGAGGAATATCCATGAAAAACTTATGCAGGTATACGATCCACTAATTTGAGGGTTATTTCAGGTAGGGTATGGTATACCCCATAGTCCCTAGGTGAGATCCCCCATCTATGTGTCAATATCTTTAAAGTTTCAGTTAAGTACTTATTTGGCAAGGCCCGATGAGCTTGACCTCTTGGATGAGCACTATCAGTGATATCATGGATTGTGGAGTGAGTTCTCCTGGATGAGTATTACCTTGAAGCCTCATGCAGAATCCTCTGGCTGGCAGTATGGTTGAGACCTCTTTGAGACTTGGTTTCTACTATGAGTATATTTGGGTTTATTATTCTTATTGTTATGTCTCACATTCAGATTGACATATCCTCATGATGATTGTTTGTATACTCTTTTGATGCTTAAGTTTGGTGATTTGAGGGTGTCCTACTAGGTATTGTTATAATCACCCCTGCATGGGATCCTCCAACACATGTCATTTCTTATGTAGATGATAAGACTTTTGGCAAGGTCCTAGGAGAACCAGAAGAAAGAAGAGTATAGTGATCTAGAAATACCCTGGTTTATGCCAAGCATTATGTCTGACAGTAGTCCCCTCTTTCTTAGTAGGTTGGAATCTCTTATAAATTTTGACGAGCTTATGTTGGGCCATTTATGATTTCAAGTACTTTTTATATACTTTGATATGGGATAGATGTTATTCATATATTATAGTATTAGTTGTGTTTTACCTTTTAGTATTGTATGGGTATTTTGAGATGTGTTCATGTGTACATATACTTTAGGATAAGGCCTCCCATGTGTGTGATATTCCTACTCAGTGCTAGTCACCATCCCTTGGCCTATTGGATGTGAGATTGGGGTGTCACACTTAGCTTATCACTATCCAGGAGGGCCCCAATGAGTCTTTTCATGATAGAGTTATAAAAGGACTCAGTTCTACCTTAGGGCCAAAGTTTAGAGATAGTATAGATATGAGGATTGGTTTTGGGAACTAGGGAAATAATGTTAATGTGTTTCGGGTTCAACTCTCAGGACAGAGACTCGAGAGTTGGCACGAAAACTGACGTATCCATTAACCAAGACTCTGATAACCTTCTTGTTGACTTAGTACATATAAGAACTAGTTTCAGGGAAAAACATTGTTATATGCATCATATAGAAATCAATTTTGGTTTTCATGTCCTTCTTGAGTCAGCTCCCCAGATATACTCTTTGACCGTAATACATCTTGATTTTATTTCAAGATTCATCCATGAAAACAACCATCTAGGATTCCACAAAAGGATAATGATGATGATCCTATGAGTGAAGAGGCTTCATTTCAATTTCCTATATGTGAGGCGGTACCTTTAGGTGGTTTACTAGTCTTTCCACCACCAATTGAGTAGTTGATTGTGCAAATAACATTGGTCGAGGATATGCACATGTTGATCACACTTCATGAGTTTTAGAGGTAGCAAACTATTAGGTTTTGGGGTTATCTATACCCCTAGTTTGCTGAGGACTGGCTATAGGTATCTACTTGAGTTTTATGCTTTATGAGGACACCTATATACTATAATGTTGGTCATAGCATCGAGTCTTATTTAGGGATCCACATGGTGATGGTGGAGTCTGGTGACTCAAACACATGATGAGATGACTCTCTCTTGGATAGAGTTTGAGCATCTATTTAGGGAGGATTTCTATCCAGCTATATTGTGATTTGTGCGCATTCAGGATATTTTGAGGGTTCAGAAAGGAATCATGACCATGGCAGAGGATTAATTGAAGTTCACCAACCTCCCATGATAATCTCTAGATTGGTTCAAGATCCTTTCTTTTGAGAAAGACCTTTGAGTGAGGATTAAATTGATATATCAATGTTGGAGTGGAATCTCTTTTCATTCCCACCTATACTAGATTGTTTGAGCAGTTTGTAGTAGTAGAGAACTTCGTAGTTGAGAATAAAGTGACTATTGGTGATGGTGGTGAGCACAAAGGATCTGAGACTTTTGGTAGCTGGTAGATGATGGAAGAAATAAGGATCTGGGCATGTGAGATTCTTCATGAGATGATCTTAGGATATAGGTTCAAAAGTTCAAGGCTCTCAGGACAATTATAGTCATCCTAGAGAGATTTGGTTCTTCTATTGTGATAGTTGGGGACATCTCACATGGGATTTTTTGACACACCATATATCTAATAGAGATATGCTCAATGTAATGACTAGGTAGATACAATAGTAGGAGAAGGGATGTCAATAGGGTGTCATATGTGGTAGAGGATTAGGGATAGAAGCATGAGGTGATAGACAGTTTGACACGTTGCCACCACTACCCCTAGGTGGTCCACACCGGGCTTAGGGAGCTAGTGGATAAGGATAAGGATGACTATAGGCCATAGAAGCCTATGAACCCAATTCTCCATGGATTATTAGTGTAAGATATATTTATTTTATAATTTATCTTCAATACTAATAAACACATGCATGGAATACTCTTTTCTTTCCACTTCTCTTGTTTGAGACTTAAAGATTCCAGTTGAGCCCTTGGATTAACCATTAGACTTGTATACTCATACCAAAGGGGATTCAATGATCACACACTTATACCAAAAATGTGATCTAACTATTAGAGAAGATAAATTATTATGGGATCTCTTTATAATAGTGATGAGGCCTTATGACTTCATCTTATGTATGAATTGACTATCCACAATTAATGCTCAGATTGACTATTTTAGGTAGAGGATGCAGTGTGTCCATGGTGATGGAATTTGGTTTTCCTTTTTCAATGATAAGGAACAAGTAGAGTAGGATGGACTCATTTTTGGGAGGATACAACTGATTACTAATCATTTTACTAGTATTGCCCTTGGAGTAGTAGATGCTATGGACTATCAATTTCCTACAGTGGTGACAAAGTATGAGGATGTATTTCCTGAGGACATGATGAACTTACTTCCCCATTTATAGATAGAATTATATATATACTTTCACATAGGGAATTTTCTGATATCTATTCCAACATATCATATGTCTCCCACAGAGCTTCATGAGATGAAGGTGCTGTTGGAGGATTTTCTGAGAAAGGGCTTTGTTAAACCTAGTGTGTCACCTTGGGAAGCCCACATTTGTTCACCAAGAAGGCGGATCAAATCTTGAGGTTGAGTGTGGATTACCATTTTCTAAACTAGGTGACCATAAATAATAAGTATCCAACACCAAGGATCAATGACCTATTCGACTAATTGAGAGGGGAGAGATGGTTTTCAAAGATTGAACTTAGATCAGGTTATCACTAGCTCTGAGTACAGGATGTGGATATACTAAAGATGAAATTATGATGTTAATACAATAATTATGAGTACTTGGTGATGCCTTTAGGCATGAAAAAAACCCAATTTTTTTTTACGGTAATCATGAACTAGATATTTCATCCTTTCTTAGAACAGTTTGTAGTGGTCTTCATCAATGACATTCTAGTGTACTTGATACCTGAAAAGGGGAACATGAGAAACTTGAGTATGGTCTTGGACATACTTAAATACCATTATATTTATGGGAATCTCTTGAAGTGACAGTTACAGATTCAATAGATCCACTTTTTGGGACATGTTATCTTAGAGGAGGGTGTAGCAGTGGACTTAGTGAAGGTTGAGGTAGTATTAGCTTGGGAGTCATGTAAGAGCATGATGTAGGTGCAGAGATTCCTTAAGTTGATAGGATACTATAGGATATTCATGACTGATTTCTCCTAGATATAATCACCCTTGACTACTTTAACCTAGAAGGGCCAGCCTTTTGTGTGGATAAAGAGGTGCTAGTAGGATTTTTCGGAGTTGTGGCAGAGGCTGATGAGTGCCCCCATCTTGAGACTGCCAGAGGAGGATGTTGAGTATGTAGTGTTCTGTGAGTCCTACAGGACTGGTCTTGGATGTTTCATGATTAAGAGGTAAATGGTGATAGCTTATGGGTCCTAATAGTTGAGACCTCATAATAAAAACTAGGTGACCTACGATATAGAGTTGGAATCAGTAGTCCTTTCCCTAAAGATGTGGTGACACTACCTTATGAGTGAGTGATTTATCATCTTATGACCACAAGTGTCTCAATTATATCTTATTAAATAAGGATATTAACTTGAGATAGATATGATGTATAGATTTACTCCAGGATTATGACTTTGAGATAATCTATACTCCTAGAAAGGGGAATGTGGTGGAAGATGCTTTCCGCATGAGATCTTCTTCACAGTTATTAAGTAAGGTAAAAAAGTAGAAAGCCTTGTTAAAGTTTTACTTATTAGATGAGGATGGTACAACTTACCTTCAGTCAATGGTTATTTCCCCACAACATTTACAACATGTTAGAGAGGCTCAGCCTAGAGATACCAACTGCGAGACCTAGTATAATTAGATATCCACTAGACGTGCTCCTGATGGATTCTATGATGGCAGGGAGCATGCCATCCATTTCAGATGATAGATGATGGTATGAGTGATGCTGAATGAGTAGGTTTTGATGTAGTTTCATATTCCCCCTTTAGTGTTATATCCAGGTGTGGCGAAGATATACCAAGACCTTCAACATCAATTCTGGTGGGTAAGGATGAAGAAGTGTGTAGTGGAGTTTGTATCTCAACGCCTAACTTGTCATTAGGTGAAGGATGAGAACCAGGTTTCAATGGGTTTAGATTAACCCCTTGAGGTTCCAGAGTGGAAGTGGGATGGTATATCTATGGAATTTTTTATAGGACTCCCATGAAATTCTATAAGACATGATTCCATATGGGTGATTATAGACTGAATCACCAAGTTGGCCCAATTCCTTACTATCTGAGAGCAGAGTTCAGTAGATATATTGGGATGCCTTTACATTCAAGAGATAGTTTGGCTTCATGGAGTCCCCTCAATGATCATTTCAAACTACGATGCTCACTTCACATCATGATTATGGAGAGGATTTCAGGAGGTGTAACGAACCAAACTTTTATTAATGAAAATTACTCTTGATCTAATTAAATGTATTATTATGTAAAATGGTTATATAAAACATATACACTTCCTTGGTTTTATTTTTTTTGTATTTTGAAATACCATTAATAATTTTCAACATTGCTAATATAGTCATTGAACAATGATCACAAGATTAGTATAAATATAGGGCTTTAACAAATCTAATTTACTCAGACAAAGGAAGCAATGACCTCATCCAGTATAATTGCTCCATATGAAACCCATTTTTCAGAACTCAAGAATGAGGTAGCATCACTAGGATTCACTCTTGACCAAGCCCAAACCAAGCTTCAACATGTTAAGCTTGAATAAAACTGCCTACGGGAGAAGTGAAAGTTAATAGAGATTACCACCTGAGCGATGTTATCCGAGCCACCCCAAGAGTCTGTCACCATCACACACCTTACCCTTAGGTCTTATGTGGGTGTTATAAGGGGTTATGTAACAAGACCCTAACAATATGATAATGTACATTATTTTTTCATAAATAATATACATTTATTTTATTATTGTTACTTTGTAAATGGTTTTTAAAGCAAAAATAGTATTTTTAGTCAATATTCAATTAAGAAATCTATTTTGACGAATTAATGGATTTTTTGAATTAAATAATATTTTAATAAAATATTATTAATAAATAAATTTTTATTAAATACAAATGATCGTATAATTTTTATGAATACAATTGTAAATTTTATTAAGGTTTGAAATCTGTTTTTGTCAAAACCCATGAATTTTCGATAAATATCATTTTTTTATTTTAAAAGTAAAAATTTAAATATTTAGAAAATTATTTATATAAAATATTATTTTTGGAATCAGGATGTTGAAATTATCTAACGATGAAGTTTT
The DNA here is from genome assembly GCA_963277665.1 of Viscum album. Taxonomy (NCBI): domain Eukaryota; kingdom Viridiplantae; phylum Streptophyta; class Magnoliopsida; order Santalales; family Viscaceae; genus Viscum; species Viscum album. The sequence goes on from OY728146.1 coordinate 1,040,660,727, forward strand.
CATAATATTCTGAGATAGTCAAATTTTTGGGTCAAAATTAAATATCGTTTAAATATATAATGTGTTTTATAACATCATAATGACCCAATAGTGATGTAATAAAATAATATAAAAGGAATATTAAGACAATATATTTTTTAAATTTAAAATAATTTGATTTTATATTTTTTTGATTAATTTTATGGTGCCTTAGTGGACCCTCTATGACTTATAAAATATTTTAACTTTTAAAAATGATTTCCTTGATAGTGTGACTCACCTCCACATAAGCAAGAAAAAATATTTTAATATGTTCAGAACTTGACCTTATAAAATATTTTATACCACTAAACTTTGTTAGAAATCATGGGAAAAAAATATGGGATGATTTGTGGTTTTGTTTAGTTTAATGCGTAGTGTCCAAAACCTAAATAATAAAGAATTCCCTCTCATTTCCTGTATAAAACCACCCAACTTCCCATTCCTTTTCACTATTTGGAGCTCAAAAAAATTCTACCCTCCTATATCTAAAATCCTCTCAAGGTTCCCCAATCTCCCAATAAGCCTCTCTCAAGCCTTTCCCAAGCCTTTGGGATCACACTTCCAAGTAAGGGATCCTCACTTTCCTTCCTTATTCATATCCAAGTTTCCTTATATTGTTATGCCATTTTTTTTAATTAAAATTTTTTGGGTATGATTTATAAACTCCCTTATAAATCCCTACTTATGTTTTAATGATGATATACCCCTTTCTCTCTCATTAATTCCTCCCATGTACACCCGTTACCATGCCAAAATTCCGTAAGGGATTTCTCCCTTTCTGATTTTTGTCCAAGTTTATTTATATTGTTATACCCTTGTATTTTCAATTACAAATATTGGGGTATGATTTATAACCCCCCCATAATTTCCTCCTTATGTTTTAATGATTATAGACCTCTTTCTATCTCATTAATCCCTCCCATGTACACCCGTTACCATGCCAAAATTTCATAAGAGTTATTCCCTTTCTCCTCTTTCTTCAAGATTCTTTTTTATGTTACGCATTCTATTTCTAAATTTAATGTGTGGGTAAATGTATATATATAAAACAATTACTTTAAATTTAATGTAAATGTTATGAGATATCCCTTTATCTCTCATCGACCATTTTTATGAATTATTATGTCACGCCGTTATGCTGTCGAAATTGCACCGTGATTTTCCAAGATGAAAATATTGTGTAGTGAATATGATACCCATTTCTCTATCAAGGGTATTCAACTTCATGAACATATACTTATTGAATGTTACTTAAATTTATGTATTACACATTACTTAATCATGTAATAACTTATTATGTTGAATGATTCCATGTTATATGATCCATGTGACACACTTATGCATGAAATGAAATGTTTATAAAGGGTGCACCCTGATAGTGATTCAATGCATTGGGTAAAGAATAGTATCATGATACGCCATGTTCAATGAGGTTTTAATCATGCTAATTAAAGTGAAATGAGGGTTTACTCATGATCCATGTTCAATGAGACTTGTCTTATGCTAATATCATGTTAAATGTTGTCGCCACATTTCCATGTTATGATAATCATGATATATCATGCCTTTATGTTCATGTTTCTCTTATGATCCATTGATATGTTTATTGACTAACATGTATTATATTATTCATGTTATGATTTGTTTAATCCCTTACCAGTCTTTATAGATCACCCTTTTCTTATGTATGTACTCAGGTTATCCCATGCAATGCTAAGTACGAAGGAATGTTGTGGTCATGTAAAAGAAGTTTTTAATAAATATGTTGTATTTTATGTTCTAAGTTATTATGTAATTTTCCTAATTTCCCAAGACACTAGACCTCTCGATCATCATAGTTGTATTAAGTGAAATTTTATGTAATAAATCATGTTTAAGTGTGTAATAAAGAGCATAGTTGTTATAGTTGGTATCAAAGGATAGGTTTAGTTATTTTTGGGATTAGGATTAAAAAACCCTAGTGAAATACTTAGGGATAAGATTAAGTATAATAAAAACATCCCTAAATTTTTGTGATTATAGAGTAAGTGGTTTATCAAGCAAATATATCCCTGTCTAGATATGAACAAGTAGAGGTGGCTCTGGCACATATGTATCTAGGGGTAAAAACTAAAAACACCGCTTTGAGCTAGACTTGAATGGGAACTGGTGCAAGACTATGAGCCTTGCTTCACTCTTGGTTCGACACTCCCAGGGGATATGTTTTGGTAAATTCATAATCTTAGTATGAACCATTATTAAGGGAATAAAAAATAACCCTAAGAATATATGTTGGTAAGTAGATCATGGATAACATAGATTGAAGCCTATAAATTCACAAGTTAAGGAAATAAATGTAATTTATAAGTTATACCTTTTTTTAATTGGATTACCCTTTATGTGTTACCAATAAATTTCCTTTTATTCTATCCAATGGCTAGTAATAGGAGGAATCAGGCTAACAACCTATGTGAAGATCAATGTGATTATTGTTCTAATGAGATTCCCAATCCGATTGGAGCGGGTATTGAAAACTTTGTTATGATACTCTATCAATTAAATAAAGTTTTGAATAGAAATGTGGGTCAAGAGGAATGTTCAACCCCCCTAATAAAGAACAATATGCAATCGATAGATTCATGAGACAAAGGCCTCCTACATTAAATGGATCATCTGATACCTCAATTGCTGAACAATGGATCAACTCCATTGAGAAGATATTCTCCATCCTTCAATATTATGAACAAGAGATGGTTCTTATGGATGCTTATCGTATGGAGGGTGAAGCTGATCAATGGTGGACATTGATAAAAAATATGAAGCTTGAGGAAGAGATCGAGGCATTGGAATGGAAGGATTTTTGGAAAATGTTTTTTGATAAATATTTTCCTCACACCCTACGACTTAAGATGAAAAGGGAATTCCATTACCTCAAGAAAAAAGATGATGAATCTATTGTAGTGTATGAGGAAAAATTCACAAGGCTTGCATGATACTCCTACATCTTTGTCGTTACCCCTGAATGCAAGGTTGACCGCTTCTTTGGTGGGCTAAAACCTAGCCTACGGAAAGCCCTAGTGATCCGTGACTTCGATATCTATGAGAAAATTGTCCAATGTGCCCTCAAAGTCAAAATGGAGATCAGAGAATCTCAAGGGTATCATGGGGATAATAAGTGGAAGGTGGAATTTAATTCTAGTGGTCTGATAGATAAATCCAATGGTGCTAATAAATTTTAGCACCCCACTTTCCAAAGGTGTGGAAAGAAGCACCACAGAAATTGCCTAAAGGGGATGAGGAAATGCTTTAGGTGTGGAAGATAAGGGAACTTGACTATTAATTTCCAACAAAAAAACCCTCTACTACGACATAGGAAAGGAACACTTCTTTTGACCCTCAATTAATTTTTCATTACTTCAACTGCAAATAACTAGGGTACTTTGCAAACCAGTTCCCTAATACAAGGGTTTTCGAAGGCAACCATCAACCTCCAAGGAAACAAGGGAAAGATTTTTCCACCACTACTGCCAAAGTGAACCCTGACAACAAAGTGGTGATAGACATGCTAGTTATTCATTCAAGAATAACAAACATACTTTTTGATTCTGGTTTTATACATTCTTTTATACCTTAAAAGTTTAGTAGAACAATCCCAACACCACCAAAAATCATGGAAGTAGAGATGTTGGTGAGAACAGAAAATGGGGAAATCATTGCATCCCATGAATATAACTCCTCCCCTGTCACATTTTTTGGATTGAACTTCCCAACGAACCTCTTCATACTCTCTCTGGTGAAATTTTATGCAATTCTTAGCATGGATTGGATTTCTCTATATAGAGCCAACATAAATTGTTGTGAGAGGAAAATCACTCTCTATATAGAGAATTGACCCCTGATTCTATACAAGTGCAAGGAGGAGGATGAATCTTCTTTAGCACCATCATATCAAGTATGGATATTAATTCCCTATAATCATGCATATCTTGCTCATATGATTGATTCTAAGGAAGCAACCATCCTTAAAGACATGCCTATTGTGAGGGAATTCGTTGAAGTGTTTTTCGAGGAATTTCCTAGCCTTCCTCCTAGAAGAGATGTTGAATTCTTGATTGATATTATACATGGGTAGTTTCCAATATCCAAGACTCCATATATAATGGATGTTGTGGAGATTTAGTATCTAAAGAAAAAACTATAGAAGAATCTGGATAAAGGGTTTATACGCCCAAGTGATTCACCATGGGGTGCACTAGTCCTCTTCGTCAAGAAGGATGGGTCAATGCACCTTTGCATTGATTATCACGAGCTTAACAAAATCATGATAAAGAACAAGTATACTCTTCCATGAATTTATGACTTATTTGATCAGCTACGTGGAGCACAATACTTCTCCAAGGTGGATCTATAGTCGAGATATTACCAAGTAAGGGTGAAGAAGAAGGATATCCCCAAAACTACTTTTCATACAAGGTATGGGCACTATGAATTCATAGTAATGCCTTTTAGACTCACTAATGCTCTAGAAATATTCACATACTTGATGAATAGAGTCTTTAGAGATTACCTCGACAAATTTGTGGTAGTCTTTATAGACGATATTCTAATATACTCTAAAACCAAGGAGGAGCATGGGGAGCATCTAATCACTGTACTAGAGACCTTGTGAAAGGAGAAGCTCTATGAAAATTACAAAATGTGTGAGTTATGGTTGATGGAAGTCTCATTATTGGATCATATCATCATAAGCAATGAGATATATATGGATAACTCCAAGAAATATGCAATTGAGGGATGACCGAGGCCAACATTGGTGACAGATATCTGTAGCTTTCTGGGGTTAGCTGGATATTATCGCTGATTTCTGAGAAATTTCTCACAATTATAAAACCCTCTTACCAAGATAACTCGGAAGGGAGTCAAGTTTTCTTGGAGTGATGAATGCAATGATAGATTCAAGAAGTTGAAAAGGAGGATTATCACTGTGCCCATGCTCACACTATCCACAAGTGGAGAACTTTTTATGGTATTCAGTGATGCTTTAAAGAAGGGACTTGGTTATGTGTTGATAAAAAATGACAAATTCATTGCCTATGATTCAAGGAAATTGAAGGTTCATGACAAAATCTATCCAACACATGATCTGGAGTTGGATGTAGTAATATTCTCTTTAAAAATTTGGCAACATTACCTCTTTGGGGATAAGTGTGAAATATACACGGATCACAAAACCCTCAAGTATATATTCACATAGAAAGAGTTGAACATGTACCAATGAAGATGGTTAGATCTTATCAAAGACTATGACTACTCAATCCATTACCACCCTGGGAAAGCGAACAAGGTGTCCGATGCTCTAAGAAGAAAGGACCCAACAATTCTATCATTGATGAGAATTGAAAAGGATCCAATCTTCTTAGCTTTGATAAAGATAGACATGAGAATCATAAAGAAGGGAACATCATTAATCCTTTCACAAATGATTTCTCAACCATCTCTTTTGTAAAGGTTAAAGGATTCTCAAAAGGATGATGCGGGAATTTAGAAGAAAGTGGAAACTATCAGAAAAAGGAAATCCTTGGAGTTCAATGTTAATGAAGAAGGAACTACTACTGAAAAAATACCCTATACCAACGGTTTGGAGAACTGTGGCAAGTAAGCCATGAGGATAGGTCTATACCAAAGATTTTCCAAAAACTGTTGGTATAGACCTATACCAATGGTTTTCAAAACCATTGGTATAAGTAATATGAAAAATCTATACCAACGGTTCCATAAAACCGTTGGTATATGTATTTCAAAAAAGAATAATTCGATGGGTTTTGATCCTAGTACCTGAGGTTTATTATCGAACGACCTAACCACTAACCTAACCCGACTTTTGTGAACATAATTTCATAAATATATATATGTATTATCATAATTATTTTAAATTTTGATTTATTTAATGTTCTCAGTAAGAATATTCCATAAAAAATACATGTAACTATACCAATAGTTCTCAAAACCGTTGGTATAGACCTATACCAACGGTTTTGAGAACCGTTGGTATAGATTCTTTGATTTTGGGACCTATAACAATGGTTTGACCAAACCATTGGTATAAGGTCTCTATAATTGACCTATACCAATAGTTTGGCCAAAACCGTTGGTATAGGTCCATATAAGTGACCTATACCAACAGTTTTGGCCAAACTGTTGGTATAGGTCCAAATTAGTGACCTATACCAACGGTTTGCCCAAAACTGTTGGTATAGGTCATATTTCCAGTAGTGAATTGTGATATTTGGGTCAAGACTATGTGTTCCATCAAATACAGAGTTAAAGAAAGAACTTTTGGATGATGTACATAGTTCAAATTTCTCCATTCACCCATGAAACACAAAGATGCATCAAGATCTCTAAGAGCATTATTGGTGGGATAATATGAAGAATGAGATCACTGATTATACATCAAAGTGTATGGTATGTCAGCAAGTGAAGGCTAAGAGGAATAAGTTTAAGGGGATGATGCAACCATTACCCATACCAACATGGAAATGGGACAACATCACCATGGAATTTATCACCAGACTTCCGAAGACATCCAAAGGAAAAAATTCTATCTGGTTTGTTGTGGATAATCTTACAAAGACTGCACGATTTATTAAAATTCGATATGATTTCTCATTAGATCAACTAGCACAGATATACATCAGAGAAGTGGTAAGGCTGTATGAAGTACCACTATCGATTGTATCCGATCGAGATCCAAGATTCACCTCTAAGTTCTAGAAGAGTATCCAACATGCTCTAAATACTAAGCTAAGTTTCAGTACGACTTATCATCCTCAAACTAATGTCCAATCTGATATAACTATCCAAAAACCTGAGGAAATGTTTAGAGCATACTGAATAGATTTCAAAGGAGGATGGGATAAACATCTTCCTCTGGTTTATTTCTCTTACAATAATAGTTTCCACTCAAGCATCCAAATGTATCTTTATGAAGCCCTTTATGGGAAGAGGTGTAGAACACCAACATGTTGGGATGAAGTTGGGAAGCAAAAACTTCTAGTTCTAGAAATGGTCGAAGAAATGGTGGAGAAGGTTATGACCATTCAACATCACATTAAATCTGCTCAGATTCGACAAAAGAGCTATGATGATAATCATAGACAAGACCTAGAGTTTGAGGTTGGAGACATGGTATTCCTCCGCATATCACTATGGAAGAAATTTATGAGATTTTGGATGAAGGGAAATCTTAGTCCAAGGTACATTGGACCTTTTGAGATCCTTGGTCACATTAGTGTAGTGGCCTATCGACTAGCACTCCCACCGAACCTATCTCAAGTACATGATATATTCCATGTATCACTCTTGAGGAAGTACATACCTGATCCATCGCATGTACTCAACCCAAAGGTGGTACCATTGGAGAATGAACTCTCCTATGAAGAGAGGTCAGTGAAGATCTTATATCGTAGGGAAAAAGTTATATGAAATAAGACAATGCCCCTCATCAAAGTATTGTGGAGAAACCAAAAGTTTGAAGAAGAAATGTGGGAACCAGAGGAAGTGATGAGAAAAAGTTACCCTCATATTTTTTAGAGTGGGAAAATAAAATTTTGAGGGCGAAATTTCTTAAGGGGGGAAGATTGTAATGACCCAAAATTTTATTAACAAAAATTCCTCTTGATCTAATTAAATGTCTTATTATGTAAAATGGTTATAAAAAACATATGAACTTCCTTGGTTTTATGTTTTTGGATTTTAAAAAACCATTAAGAATTATTACCATTGCTAATATAGCTGTTGAATAGTGATCACATGATTAGTATAAATATAGGGCTTTAACAAATCCAATTTACTCAGACAAAGGAAGTGATGACATCATATAGTAGAATTTCTCCATATGAAGCCCATTTTTTGGAGATCAGGAAGAAGGTAGAATCATTGGGATTCACTCTGGACTAAGCCTAATCTGAGCTTCAACACATTAAGATTGAATGGAACCGCCTACGAGAGAAGTTAAAGTTAATAGAGATTACCACCCGAACGATGTTATCTGAGCCACCCCAAGATTCTGTCACCATAACACACCTTATCCTTAGGTTTTATGTGGGAGTTATAAGGGTTTATGTAACAAGACCCTAGCACTATGATTATGTTCATTATTTTTGTATAAATAATATACATTCATTTTATTATTGTTACTTTGTAAATGGTTTTTAAAGCACAAATAACATTTTTAGTTAATATTCAATTAATAAATATATTTTGATGAATTACTGGATTTTTTTAATTAAATAATATTTTAATAAAATATTATTACTAAATAAATTTTTATTAAATTTAAATTATCATATAATTTTTATGAATACAATTGTAATTTTTATTAAGGTTTCAAAGCTATTTTTGTCAAAACCCATGAATTTTTTATAAATGTAATTTTTTATTTTAAAAGTAAAAATTAACATATTTATAAAATTATTTATATAAAATGAATATTTTTTTTTAATTAATATGTTGAAATTATCCAACGGTGAATTTTTCATAATTTTCCGAGATAGTCGAATTTTTGGGTAAAAATTAAATACCGTTTAAATATGTAATGTGTTTTATGACATCATAATGACCCAATAGTGATGTAATAAAGTAATATAAAAGGGATATTCGGAAAATATATGTTTTAACTTTAAAATAATTTGATTTTAGATTTGTTTGATTAATTTTATGGTGCCTTAGTGGACCCTCCAAGACTTATAACATATTTTAACTTTTTAAAATGATTTCCTTGAGAGTGTGACTCACCTCTACATAAGCAAGCTTAATATTTTAATATTTTATGCACTTGGACTTATAAAATATTGTATACCAATCCACTTTGGTAGAAACCATGGTCAAAATCCATGGAATGGTTTGTGGCTTTGATTAGTTTAATGTGTAGTGTCCAAAACCTAAATAATAAAGAATTCCCTCTCATTTCCTATATAAACCCACCCAACATCTCATTCCTATTCAATCAAACCATTTGGATATCAACCAACCTATGAACCCCTATCTCTATAATCCTAAAAAGATTCCACAAGCTCTAAATAATCTCATCTCAAGCCTCTACCAAGCCTTTGGGATCACACTTCCAAGTAAGGGATCCTTACTTTCCTTCTTTCCTTATTTATGTCCAAGTTTCCTTATATTGTTATGCCCTTTTATTTTCAATTAAAAATGTTGGGGTATGATTTTTAACCTCCCATATACTTCCCTAATTATGTTTTAATGATGAGAGATCATTTTCTCTCTCATTAATTCCTCCCATGTACACCTATTATCATGCCGAAATTCCGTAAGGGATTTCTTCCTTTCTCATTTTTGTCCAAGTTTCTTTATGTTGTTATACAATTTTATTTTCAATTAAAAATGTTGGGGTATGATTTAAAACCTCCCCCATAATTCCATACTTATGTTTTAATGATTATAGACCTATTTCTCTCTCATCAATCCCTCCCATGTACACCCGTTACCATGCCAAAATTTCATAAGAGTCATTCCATTTCTCCTCTTTCTTCAAGTTTCTTTTTTATGTTATAACTTCTATTTCCAAATTTCATGTGTTGGGACATGTATATATATGACCCAATTACTTTCCATTTCATTTACATGTGATGAGAAATCACTTTCTCTCTCATCAACCATTTTTATAAATTATTATGTCACACCGTTATTCTGCCGAAATTGCACCATGATTTTCCAAGCCAAAAATATTGTGCAGTGAATACCATACCCATTTCTTTATCAAGGGTATTAAACTTAATGCATATATAGTTATTTAATGGTACTTACATGTATATATTCCACATTTCTTAATCATGGAATAACTTATTATGTTTAATGATTTCATGTTATATGATCCATGTGGCACACTTATGCATGAAATGAAATGTTTATAAAGGGTGCATCCTGATAGTGCTCCAATGCATTAGGTAAAGAATAATATCATGATACACCATGTGAAATGAGTATTTACTCATGATAATTCAAGTGAAATTAGGGTTTAATCATTCTAATTCAATTGCAATGAGAGTTTAATCATGCTCCATGTGCAATGAGCCTTGCCTCATGCTAATATCATGTTAAATGTTGTTGCCACATTTCCATGTTATGGTAATCATGCTATATAATTCCTTTATGTTAATATTTCTTTTATGATATATTGATATACCTATTGCCTAACATGTATTTTATTATTCATGTTATGCCTTGTTTACTCCCTTACTAGGCTTTATAGCCCACCCTTTTCTTATGTATGTCCTCAGGTTATCCCATGCAATACTAAGTACGAAGGAATGTTGTGGTCATGTAAAATAAGTTTTCAATAAAGATGTTGTATTTTATGTTCTAATTTGTTATGTAATGTTCCTAATTTCCCAAGACACTAGACCTATCTATCCTTAGAGTTGTATAAAGTGAAAGTTTATGTAATAAATCATGTTTAAGTGTGTAATAAAGAGCAGGGTTGTTATAGGATGCCTTTGAGACTCAGTTTCATTTGATCACAAAGTTTCACCCTTAGATTGATGGCCAAATTGAGTGAAATATTCAGATTTTGGAGGATATGTTGTGGGATTCATGTTGGAATTGGAACATAGTTGGTAGGATCACCTACCCTTAGTAAAGTTTTAATACAAAAATATCTACCATTCGACCATCATTATGGAACCATTCGAGGTCATTTATGGGAGACCCTATAGGTCACCACTATGTTGGATTGACCTAGGGTATTCAACACTCATGAACCCAGATTTGGTGCAAGAAATGAAAAAGAAGGTGGAAATTATCTAGGAATAGATAAGGACCGCCTAGATCTATCAAAAGTCTTATACGGACTGATGAAGGTGGCCTTTGGAGTTAGAGGAGTGATACCATGTGTTTCTGAAGGTATCACCTCAATGTAAACTGTAGGGATTTGTATGGGGAAATAAGTTATCTCATAGATTAATTGCCCCTTTACAAATACCATGTAGGGTTTTTAAGGTGTCATACTACTTATCCCTATTACCACAATTAGACTAGGTACACGACATCTTCCACATGTCACAAATAAGGAAGTATGTGCACGACCCATTTCATGTTATCAAATGGGGAGATTTGGACATCATGGATGAAGCTACCTTTGTAAAGTACCAAGTAGGGAATAAGGACTAGGAAGAGAATATCCTCTATGGGTGAGTTATTCCCTTGGTTCATGTCCAGTGGTAGCACAAGAATAATCAAAAGAGCACCTGGGAGAAAGAGAACTATATGCGAGCTTAGTAACCTCATATTTTTGAGTAGTCTTTTTTCTTTTCAAGATGAAAAGCTCTGAGGTGGGGAGAATTTAATTAATTTTTTTCCTTTTAAATTTTTGGAATATTTTAAGGAATATTTTTAAATTTAGGAAATAAGTTAGCATGGAATTCCAAGCCCCGAAGAGGCTCATTATTGATATAATAAAAATATTAAATATATTATATCACACATGCATAATTTTTCTTAAATAATAGAATAACTTCTGAATGGAGTCTTGGATCAGAAATCTATAACCACTATTGAATATGGAATACGGGGTTTACCCTAGGAATGGAATAACCTTTTTTTGGCATTGGGTGGTTGGTTTTAGTGTGGTCATGGGAGGAATATTAAATGATAAATTAATAAATTAATTTATTATTTATTTATTTTACACGGCCTAGCCTCCTATTAATTAATCCCACTTATGGAAAATACCTAGGTTCAATCACATAATCCTAAGGATTTTAGAGGATAGAATAGAAGAGATCTTGGTGAACAAAAAATGATCAAGGATCATGATCAATTTACAAAGAGTCATCTATGCCAATGGAGTTCATGGATCTAACAAAAAAAAATGGCATATAGCCATTATTAATCAGTGATTGATCCAAAATCGAGGTAGGATGCTTTTTTGTTGGATTAATCCCCTTTTTATAATCCCATGTCAAACATGAATCAATTCTTCTAATAGTTTTATTCATGGGTCAAACATTGATGAGATTTTATTACTAGATTTAGGAATTGATATTACTTTGATTATTTCCTCTTAATTCATCACCCTACAATGTCAAATCGAGGATAAACCAAACAATGTATGATGTTCTTTCCTTGCATTTATGTTTCATGGTTTTCTCTCCCCATTCTATGTGTAATCATCGATGGGGTTTTATTTGGTTGGCAGTTTGAAAAATACCCGATGAATGATCATTGTAAAATTGTTATTTGGAACAACATATCATTACCATAGATTTAAAAATTGAGATCAAGGACATGATCATAGTGCACATTGAAAAATGATGATGGGTATGGATTTTGAGATCCCCAGTTGTAGTTTTTGATGTTTCGATGAGGTGGAGTGATGGTGGATAGTTCTCGACCAGATCAATGGATGGAATTTGGCCACCGGTGATGTGACTCATGGTTGGAAGCTCATCATGTACTCTAGAGGTACATGGGCATGGGAACAACTAGGAACATGGGTACTAATAGAGTACATGGGCACAACCCTATACTTGGACATAGATAGAGTACACAGGCTTGGTTAGACAACACACACCAAGTGCTATCCCAACCTCTACATGTTGTGTACCCCAAGATGATATGCTGTGTATATGGATAAGGAAATTTCATGTAAGATAGAGAGACATGGGCTAACCCTGGGCAGGAAATACACTTTGTGTACCCCCAGTACATGCCCAAGGTAGTTTGAGGCCCTCGATCTATTTAGTATAGATTAGTATCAGTTGGGTGTGTTACCTTGGTCCATTATTATGAGGTATACAATGTGAAATTACATCCTATCATAGGATTGTGATCCACTCTGTGGGTTTAGTATTGGATAGATTTTTAAGAATCACTCCATGTAACCATGGTGGGATCCTGTAATGACTTAGATATTTAATGTATTATTTTTGGAAACTGTATGGATTATTTTTGAGACTAGGTGTTGATACGGAATGCGATTATAAGTCTCGGTGTGGTAAGAATAAATGTTTGAAATATATTAAAGAGAATACACATGAAATTTTCATTAAAAAGTGGAATAACTTCTAAATGGGGGCCCAAATCAGAAATATGAGGGAACCGTTGAGTTTAGAAAATGATTTTTACCCTAGGCATGACATAACCTTGGTTGGCACGAGGCATTTGTAGAAAAGTCATTGAGGGAATAAAATGAATAAAATGAATAAAATGAATAAAATGAATAAAATGAATAAAATGAATAAAATAATTAATTATTTTATTTTATTTTATTTTGTTGATGAAACAACCTAACCTATTCTATAAATAAATATTTATAGGGAATTCCTAGATTTATCCATTAAAGTCTAGAGATATAAAGGACCATTGGAGAGCCGTCAAATGAGATTTCATTGGTGGATGATGACCATACTAGAGATCGACGACTGGTGCGAGAAAAATTTAGAGGATCTCACCAATGATCATGACATAACTCCATTCTTTGTCAATGATTGATCCAAATCAATTTAGGATGTTGTTTTATTTGGTTTCTTTCCCCATTTTTTATTTTCTATGATGAACAAGGATCAATCAACCAATAGATTGATCTATGGATCAATCATTTGTGAGATGTGATTTATCATGGGGATTTTATTAGGATAATTTATTTGTGATATTTGATTATTAATTTTCATTCTAAAAATGATGGATTGAGGCCAACACGAACACTGGATGAGGTTAGTTCTTCGCGTCTGTGGTTGTGCATTTCTCCCCCTTTTCTTCATTCATCATGGGTGTTCTTCATTTAGCATGTTGTTCAACATCCACTGAGAAATAGATTGTTTCATACCCATATCTTAGCACAACAATTCAATATCATATATTTGGGATTAGAATGATATGAAAGTGGTGTGACAATAGAAGCAGTGGCAGATTTGACAGTTTTGGATAACCAATTTTGTGTTCTTTGGAACGCAATAAAGAACAACATTTTATGTTTTTTTCCAAATGGTTTTGATGGTTGAAACATGTTTTTTTTCAATGAAAAGGATCGAATGAAATGGATCCTTGGTTTTTCAGTGAGGCATGTGGCTGAATTGATGGCTAGAGGCATAGTAATGAATGCATAATCCATATTTGAGATTCTAGAAAATTCCACAGTACACGTCGTGTTAGTCAGAGCGACACGCCATGTGGTTCCCTCTCAGTGGAAACTAGGGTTTTGGGAAGGAGATAAGTATCACACAGCATGTGACCTTGTCATAAGGTATTGTTAGGAATGTATTTTTTAACAATACTCTATAAATTATGATGATTTTGATGCTCACAAATACTCTTGTTTATTTTACTAATGATTTTTCTTTAAGTTTATTTTAGGGATTTAATATTCATCTTATTTATTCTGAAATTACTTTCAAGTTTTTAATTTTCAAGGAATATTTATCTAACTGTCTTGGACATGTTTTTAAGTATTCTAGAAACAATGTTCATACCTTATGTGGTTTATCATAAATTATGGAATCAACCCTATGCTATGTACATCGCGTATGGATCGTGATCCCTACGTTAGTCTTCAACCTTACACAGGAAGAAGAAATAAACCCTACGTTCAGATCAGTACGTATGGTCAATCAACCTTATGTTATCAGGAAAGTATGGTTAAAGAATCTTACATTTTAAAGGAACCTTATGTTTGACAAGAAAATAAAGTATGGTTATAGAACCCTACATAAGTAATGAACCTTAATTTCCAAAGAGAAATGTATGTACCATCAATATTAATTTTATGACCAAACCTACATTGTCAACCTTACATTTGAAAGATGAATTACACATAGTTGAAACCTACGTTGAGTATTTTTTTTCTTTGTGAAGGAACCCTACGTTTGACTTTTCAATGTTAGAGATTTATTTTCATGATATTTTCTGTAATTTCTGCAATGGACGTGGTCGAGTTACTAGATATTTTAAAGCTCATTTTTTACTATTTTAAAGATCGTTTTATTTGATTCAAAGGATCATATTTAATAGATAAATTAACTCCTATTCTTAATGAAAGTTAAAAATCCCTTGGTAAATTCAATTTTAAATTTCTATGACTCATCAGGCATCTTTTTTGAATATGGAATTTTCAAAAGCAGGATGCTCATTATAAATTTCTTCAAGTATTATTTTCAAATAAAACTGAAAGAGAAGAATTATTATTCAATATTTCTGGTCATCATATACACAGTGCTATAGAGAATGAAAGACTCAGGAAGAATACACTTTGGATATATACATGTTCAATTCTATAAGTTTGTAACCTCTTTGTTTTTTTACCGTTCTTAAAATCAAAGATCTCTTGTGCAACCAAATCTTTTAAGACTTATTTCATCTTGAATATCATATTTATGAAGAAGAAGATCCATCTATTTTCAGTTGCATACTGCTGAAACTATGAATATTAATTTGTTTCAACAAATAAAATCTATTTTTAATTTATTTGAGTTTTGACTGCTCATACTCAGTTGAAGTGGAGTGTCAACTTCTCGATCTAAGCTGTGGATAATAGGTTCTCTGTTTAGAACTAGAAGACTTTTTTAGTCTTAATTGTAAAGTTATCAACTGAATTTACTTAGTTGTTGGATTTTTGGTCTTGTGATAAGAGAACCATAGTAGTGAAATTCACCAAGCTCACAGATAAGGAATATGTTGAAGTGGACTAGGGGATATTTGTACCCCAAACCACTATAAAAACCCATGTATTTAATTTATGTTTATCCGCTGATTATTCTTTGATCATAAGTAAAACGATTCTTATCTATGATAACTTAAAGAGGGTGTTTAAATTCAGAATTGTGAAAGAGTTTTTTGAAAAGACACAATTCACCCCCCTCTTGTGTGTTTTGTATATTCAAACCTAACAATTAATATCAAAGGAGATCTTTTGGATAAAGTTATAGTAAGCTTAAAGTTTAAAGATTTATACAAAGATGTCAATGGTTGATCCAAGAGAAGGGATGTCCATAGTTCATGCTCCATATTTCAATGGTGAAAATTATGGGTGATGGAAATCAAGGATGATCATTTATTTAAAAAATCTTGGATTTAGAGTTTATTTAAGATTAATACTCCCTATAAGATTCCTAGGAAACCAAAAACTTGGGATGCTGCAACCAAAGATGAATATGATATGAACTGCAAATCTATGAATGAAATTATCTGTGATCTTGGAATATATGAATTAAATCATGTCTCACAATGTCTTACTACTTATGAAATATGGAAAACCATTGTGGTTGCTTATGAAGGAATAGATAATGTAAGAAAAATGAGGTATGCAATAGAAAAGCTAAAAATTGACACATTTATGATGTTTGATAGAAAAATTATTACACAAATGAATGGAAGGATTATAGAAATTATCAATAATATTAAATCCTTAGGTGAAACTATCAAAAAATATGATCAAGTTTTGAAAGTACTGAGAGTACTGATTTTTAAATGGAATGGGATATATGATGCTATTCTACAATAATCACATGTCAATGATCTGACCACGAAAGAAATAATTGGGAATTTGATGATGTATGAAGCTAAAATGAAATCCGAAGCTAAAGATCATAAAATTATCATGAAAAAGGATAATACAGCTCTAAAAGCAACATCTCAGAAGGAAAGAAAAATAATCAAGTAAGAAGTTAGAAAAGAAAATAATTCTGATTCATCTGATTTTGAAATGGAACTAACTCAGTTAGATAGAAAGTTTATAAAATTTTATAATAAATAGAGAGTATCCAGAAATACCTTTAAAAATTACGATAAAGTCTCAAGAGAAGTCATATGTTATGAATTCAAAAAATTGGGTAATATAAAACCTGATTGTCCTCAGTTAAAAGGTGGAAAGAGAAAGACAAAAAAGAAATATAAAAAAATGTTAGATTATGAACATAAAGGAAGAAGAGAAATGAATTTAACATGGAGTTTTTTTGAAGACTCCAACAGCTCATCAAAATATGATTCAGAAAAGTAATAATCAAGTCTGAGAGAAAATATGCGCTTTATAGATAAAGAAGATAAGGTATAGAACTATTATTCCTATATTTCTGATTCTGATTCTAGTTGTTCAAATGATAAATTGGATGCCTATTGCACAATGCTAGAAGAGAAATATGACTTCTTATTAAAAAGGCCCAAATATTTTAAGAATATTCATAATGATGTTTTAGGAGAAAGATATACCTTACTTAAACAATATCACGAGTTAATTGAAAAATTTAACTCATCTACCAAAAACTATGATAATAATGAAAAAAGTATTAAACCATTATAAGATGGAGTAGAAACTTATAAAATTGATGCTATTTTCTTTACAAAAGTAGAAAATATTCTTAATGTAATTCTTGGTAAGAATGTAATTAAAAAGGAAAGATTCAGAATAGTAAGTAAGAGTGAAAAATATAAACTATATAAGAATTATTTTATTCCCAATTAAAAAGGTGTTACTCGTCATTTTTGTGGAAGAAAAATACATATAAAAAATATCTATTATTTAAAAAATCTTCAAATCAGTGGTATTAAAAAATATTTTATTTCAAAAAGTTTATCTGAAACAAATGATATGAGTTATGGAAAAACAAAGTAGATCTAGATTCCCAGATATCTGTTAGCTAACACTGTTAGACCCAAGAAAATATAGATACCAAAAAAACATTTGTTTTAAATTATTTTACAGGAAAAAGGAAACAAGAAAAGAAATACCATTTGGTATCCAAAGGTTATAATGAGGAATAAGGTATATATTATGATGAGACCTTTTTCCTAGTATCTATATTAGAATCGATTAGAATTCTTCTAGCTTATGCATCTCACATGAATTTTAAATTATATCAGATGGATGTTAAGTTTGTCTTTTTAAATAGTTATTTAATAGAGTAAGTTTATATTGAACAACATCCTAGTTTTGAAAATCCCCAGAAATCTAATTCTGTTTTTAAACTTACTAAATCTTTATATGGCCTTAAACAAGAACCTAGAGCACAGTATGAAAGATTAAGTTCTTTTCTTAAAAAAATGGTTTTATTGTTGTTATGGTAGATCCAACACTTTTTAAAAAAATAGTTAGTTCTTATACATTATTAGTTCAAATTTATGTTGATGATGTTATTTTTGGTTCAAATAATAAAAATATTTGTCATGATTTTTCAAATCTAACACAAAAAGAATTTGAGATGAGTATGATGGGAGAACTGAATTTCTCTTTAGGATTTCAAATTTATCAAAAATATTATAGAAATGTTTGAAATAAAAGTAAGTATATTATATATTTATTGAAAAAGTTTGGGCTTGAAAACAACAAGACATATAAAACTGCCATGTGTACTAATATAAAACTTGATTTGGATGAAGCTGGGAAACCGGTTGACAACAAGTTATATAGAGTTATGATTGGTATTTTGTTATATCTTACTACTAGCAGACCAGACATTATGTATTCAGTATTTCTATTTTCTAGATTTCAATAAAATCCTAAATAATCCCATTTAATTGCTGTTAAAAGATTTTTTATATAATTAAAAGGTACTATTTTTTAATATCTTCTTTACCCAAAACATCTGATATTAATTTAATTTCATATTCAGATGATGACTTTGAAGGTTGTAGATTAGATAGAAAAAGTACCTCAGAGACCTATCACTTTTTAGGAAAATCTTTAGTTTCTTGGTCGATTAAGAAGTAACACTCATTTTCTCTATCAATTGCTAAGGTATAATATGTGTCTACTAGCAGTTGCTGTGCCCAAGTATTGTGGATGAAAAATACTCTAATGGGCTTTGGACTAAATTTTAATAATATTACAATTTTATGTGATAATAATAGTGCTATTAATATTTCTAAAAATCCTATAATTCATTCTAGGGATAAGCACATTGATGTAAGGCATCATTTTCTAAGAGATCATGTCCTAAAAAAGAATATATATTTGTAATTTTTTAATTCTGAATATCAATTGGATGATATTTTTACTAAACAACTTCCCACTGCTAGTTTTTATTTTATTAAGGGGGAGTTAGGGTTATTTAATTTTAAATAAATTTTCTCTAATTTAATGATTATTTATCTCTATTAAATTATTTTTGCCTCTTTTTATTTGGGAAATTTTTTTAAAGTCACATGTTTTCAAAAAATTTCATTATTATCTTACGTAATGGAATGGGAAACAAGGTAATGTCATAAACTTTTTTTCCTATCGAAACCTTTTATCTTCCCTTACCTTTTTGTTTCTCAAACTGTTTCACATACCAAAGCCTTTGTCTACCTTAAAAACCCTAGAACCCGAGAACCTCAGAGATTTTGATTTTCAAAAATGGGAAAAAACAAATGAACTGATGAGAGTGAACCTAGTGACATGAAGCATCAACGAGTTTCTTCGAGAAAGATTCTGTAAGGAAAAGTCGTCGATTTTGAGTGGATGTATAAGACATATTTGTCACTTAAGAATGCTCTTGAATTTCAAGGTTTGTAATTTCTATTTAATTAGGTAAATATAGAATTTTTATATGAGATATAATTGAATCATTTATTTAGTAGTGTTCAGTTTAGTTTTGGTGAGACTGAAGACACTATTTTTTCAAAGATAGAGGACATGGAATTTTTGATTTCCTATGCAGAAATGACTGAAATTTTGAAATGTCCCCATGAAGGTGTTTTTAATTTTAACATGTATTCTATTGGTAATCAAAATCACAAGTTTGTGGACATTATTTCATTTCTTTTTTGAACAACCCATATCAGTAAAATGTTTTTTAAGGACCTTGAGGCTGATCAAAAGGTTTTGGTGAAATTTATTCAAATGAAAATTTCTCCTAGAGTAGATGAGATTGAGAAAATTTTATATCCAGATGTGTACATTATGTTTTTATTCATAATTGATATCAAATTAAATTTTCTAAGGTATAAATTGAGGTATTTGAGCTATTGTTGTCAAATAGAGACTTATATATCTTTTTATCCTTATAGAAGTATATTGTCTTTAATTATATTCAGAAATAATATGGTTCATGTGTTCATATCAAGAATTAAATGTCATCACAGTAATATTCTGAATGCTGGTACTCTTAGAAAATTTGGTTTTTACTGGAGTATAGTGAAAGTCAAACTTATGCCAGTTGGTGCAGATGACACTACTCAAAAAATTATCTATACCCACAGTTTAAAATAGTGGGTATATCCCCCAAAACCGTGGTTATGGACTATACCCATGGTTTTGGGAACCATGGGAAACCGAGGTGTCGGGATAGGTCAAAAAACTATTACCATGGTTTTGAAAACCATAGGCATATATTTTTCCACCACATCACTAACTTTTTTTTATTATGTCATAGCCTTTAACCCATGGTTTTAAAACCATGGGTCTAAATATATTGAAAAAGGAAGGCACTGTGTATGAATCCTGCAACATGCACTTCAATCATGTAGCATCCCTCCATCTCACATGCTTCACTTTATTATATATATACTGATCCATTTACCTAAATATATTAATATGTTTCTTCCATTAAAAAAAACCTACAACCACTACTACAAATAGGGATTTTAATAGCATTAAAAACCACCTTTAAAAGTGCTAGAAAAGCACTGTTAATCACGGAAAAGATAGGAGGGGTCCCCATTATCAGCGCTCAAAATAGCGCTGATAAAGGGTCACCTTTATCCGTTCTAAAAAAAGCACTGATAAAGGCCCCCCTTTATCTACGCTTGTTTAGCGCTGATAAAGGGCCATCTTTATCAGTGCTATTTTGAGCGCTGATAAATTTCCCCTCTATCAGCGCTATTTTGAGCACTGATAAATGTGTAATATATCGATTCTCAAAATAGTGCTGATAAAGACCACCTTTATCAGTGATAAACAAGTGCTGATATATTATGCATTTATCAGTGCTTAATTATAACTGATGAAGTCCAAGTTTCCTGAGCAAATCCAGCACCTGCACAACACTTGAACACCTAAGACAACACCTTCACACCTGAGACAACACCTGCACACATAGAACAAACAATACCTACACACAAAGCACAGAAGAAAAAAATGCTATATACATTTACTTGAAATCATGAATACAAAAACACACACTGCTATATACATTTCAAACAATTTTTAATATGGTTACAATTACAATTATCCAACAAACAGTTAAAAACATTAATGTTTCATCCTTTTTTGCATCTGTGATCCGCTCTAAAAAATTCTCGTCCATGGTATTAGTTGCTGAACAAAGCATTCGAACTCAAAAAAAATTTCACCTACATAAGAAAACAAATATTATGTTAGTAATACAATAATGAAATAAATTAAACATTAATATGAAAGAATACATTAATAAAATTTCAATTATTACCTATTACAATTTTTACATGTCCATATTTCCTTGGGTTGAATAAATATTTTAGAAGAGGCTCAACATGATTAATTGAATTATAAATATTGTTTTGTTAAGATTACATGGATGAGAAAAGAAGAGGAAGAAATGTCAACAACAACATGGAATCCAAAAGGTTTCATTTATTGACAATAAAAAAAGGGAGGAATCTCCACAGGTTATACAATATGACACATACATGATGGTGTATTCAATTTCATAGGAGTATTAAATTTTAGAATAAATTCTCACATTTTCATAGTGATACCACCATCCTAGATAGGTTATAAACCTAATAGTTACATATATCAGGAGCCTCTAAGAGTGTACTCTCCCATGACAGGTCAAAGGGATTGAGTGCTAGCGCGTCCGCATCAGACATCGGGTCCAACCCTGCTTGGACCCTGACCACTTATGCCTCTCCAAGGACCCCATACAATATCTAAGGTCCCGTTGAAGGTATGGAAGGAATGTATTTCTCAGTTTTAGAGAGGTCCTAATGAGAACCTACATAATTAGATAGGCCATGATCATACCATTTCACTTTTCTCTTGAACTCCTAGTTCTTTAGTGTGATTAGCCAAACCCCCCTCCCTCCCCTATCTGAGACAGTCCCCCCTGGACAGCCCCCTCCCTACCCCTGGAAAGCCCCCACCACTCCACATGCAGCCCCCTTCCTTCTCCTGGACAAACCCCCCTCCCCCCGCAACCCCCTCCCTTTCCCTGGACAGCCCCTTCCCACCCCTGGATATCCCCCTCCCCTCCTAGACATCCCCCCTTCTCATCCTGGACAACCCCTCCACTCCTGGACACCTACTCTTTCCTGGACAACCCCCCTCCCCTGAAGCCCCCTTCACACCCCTTGGATACCCCCTCACCTCCTGGACACCCCCCACTCCTGGACACCCCCCACTTCTAGACACCCCTCACTCCTGGACACCCCCTCCTTCCTGGACACCCCCACCCACCCTCCCACCTAGACACCCCTCCCTCTTGGACACCCCTCCCTCCTAGTTCTTTAGTGTATAACCATTAATAACCTTCTTCATCCAATTATATTTTCATCATATATTTTATAATGGAATAAATATTATTCATACACAATCATTCATTAATATGAATTATAAAATCATATATATTTTTAAGAGATACAGTTCAAAAAATCAAGGAAAAACACCAAACAAAAAATATATTGGAGGAATTGGAATGAAATTTCACATAACATTATCAAAAATATAATTTAAAAATACATAAACCAGAAACATAGAGATCCTATGACACAACTGGCAGATGCTAATCCTATGGAAAGTGGGAGAAGGGATATATATATATATATATATATATATATATATATATATATGTAGCAGGGATACATCTTCTAGAATTCAGTTTCTGGTAAAAAACATATCATTCCGTATATTTCATTTACATTCTAGGATTGAGGGTCAAAATTGATTTAGTTGAGAGTGTCCTCACAACTCTTCTAGATGAGAAATTATTCCTTCCATCAAACTCATATATCATCAGTAATTTTTCTAGAAGATGTATTCTACTACAACATTGGTGTAGAGAAAAAGTGTGTTTCTTAGAAATCTAATGTAAGAAAGGTAAATGATGCATATGTTGGGTCTTTATGACATTAAATAAGATATATTGAGCCTCAAATTTAACTGGAATATAATTATTGGGCCTTTACATGGGATTGTAATTGGTTTGGTTGGTTGGAACTTTTGATGCCTCATTACGGACCCACTTCAGGCTACTCTAGAAGTGATCTAACCATTGTATATTATCAGTATTTAATGGAATTGAATGGATCTCTACCTAGATACCCCATACCTTCTAGATACACCCCCTCCCTCCCCTCCTGGACGCCCCACTCACGGACACCCCCTAGACACCCCTCCCTTTTGGACACCCCCTGGACATCCCCCTCCCTCCTGGACACCCCCTCCTTCCTGGACACCCCCACCCACCTGGAGACCCCCTCCCACCTGGATACCCCCTCCCACCTGGATACCCCCTCCCTCCTAGACACCCCTCCCTCTTGGACACCTCCCTCCCCTCCTGGACACCCCCACACCCCCACTCTTGGACACCCCCACCCACCCTCACACCTGGACACCCCCTCCCTCTTAGACACCCCTCCCTTCTGGACACAACCCCTCCCTCCTAGACACCCCTCCCTTCTGGACACAACCCCTCCCTCCCCTCCTGGACACCCCACTCATGGACACCTCCCTGGACACCCCCTTCCTTTTGGACACCCCACACTCCTGGACACCCCCTCCCTCCTGGAAACCCCCTCCCCCACCCACCTGGAGACCCCCTCCCTCCTGGACAACCCCCCTTGTAGACACCTCCCTCCCCTCCTGTACACCCCCCACTCCTAGACATCCCCACCCAACCTCACACATGGACACCCCCTCCCTCCTGGACACCCCCTCCCTTATGGACAAACCCCCTACCTCCCCTCCTGTACACCCCACTCATGGACACCCCCCTGGACCCCCCCCCCCTCATGGACACCCCCTCCCTCCTTGACACACCCCTCCCTCCCCTCTTAGACACCCCACTCATGGAAACCCCCATGGACACCCACCCCTCCCTCTTAGACACCTCCCTCCTCTCCTGGACACCCCCACTCCTCGACACCCCCTCCATCCTGGACACCCCCACCCACATATAAGGGAAACTAATTAGAAAATTGAAAATCCAAGATATTGGTTCCAATCAAGATTTTGAGATGCTCGTGAGTGGACTGAATGACTATGCATTGGTCGAATTCCACACTATCGACCATTGTAGTCTAATGAAATACAACCTCCTCAGCTTAAATTCTTGAATTCATTTGTATCATAAGAAATAAAATTTCAATTAATTATAAAAATGGAGGATTTTGGGTTAAAAAATGGACTTGAGTAAGAAAGGGGCACATGAATAATTAGAAATATCATATTAAGTGCATTAATTGTTCAAAGTCATGTGATCACATGACTATAATAGGATCACGTGATCAAATGAACTTGGTAGATTTATACGATTACACGACCCTTGGAGCTTTATGCGATTATGTAAATAAGACAAGAATACACGAATCATGGTTCAAGTGAATTACCTTAATTGATTATGTGTTTTGTTTATGTGATTTGATCATGTGATGAGATCACATGATCAATTCACATGAAGCATTCATACAAAGGAGATTATGTGACATGATCACGTGAATAAGATTATGTGAAGTAGAGTAAAAACCTAAGAGTTCTCGTAGAGCTATGAAATATTGAGTCATTAGTGAAATATATTTCCCATCACCTAGTAAATGGGTTTAGTAAGAGAAGGAAAATTGAATGTTGAATGATGATATCATAGAGATGGTGTCGGATGAGAGCATCATGGGGATGCCAGATCAGAAGTTTAAATTAGATGTTATGCTAAGCGGTAGTTAACCAATAGTAGCGAAGAATACTTAGTTTTGTTATTAAATTTGTGAGTGTTGCACAACCAATATTCTTCCAACACACTACATCAGTATAAACAGCTGCATAAATGACCAAAATACAGAATATAAATGATCCATGACATAATAGTTTAGGTATAGTGATTCTGGAAACATAGAAACATAAATAACTAGTTCATAAGAGTCTCTCATTAAGTTATGATTTACTAGAAAGAAAAATAATTTATAAAACCATTATTCATAACCTGAGGATATAAAACATAATAAAGGGTGATCATATATGCTCAATAAGTGTAAAAAAGGGAGATATAAATGATCATATAAGGATAACATAAGTAGTAAGAATTCACCTTCATCCTATTTGTGTACAATATTCCATTAGGTATGCTGCCCATTCCTTTATAAACACATCTATATCATCTTGTGAATATGAGTTTTTGCAACAGTTATGGTAGTACTGAAAAAGTATAAATACAAAAAGGATTAATAAATATTTTAAATGAACTTGTAATTATTTTTGAAAATACCTCTTCAGGGATGCTAGTTTTTTTAATGAAATACGATATCTTTCATAAATTTATAAACATAATAACCACAATCCTTTCTGTTTGTTTGTTTTGGACACTACAGAAACATCGATAAAAATAATTAATTTGTTTTTATATGTGTTTGGATAGTGCAATGTTATTATATATACCAAGATAATTTTCCAATTGTAGATCTTATATGAGTTCTTGTCCTTAGGCCTTGGATTTATTCCATAAAGTAGACAATATTGATACACCACCCTATCATAACATAATCCTCATTAAAAGATAATATAAATTATATAAATAGATGTTTAGTTCTAAAATTTTGGATCTAGTGTATTACAAATTAACAAATGCCATCATGCGTGGTAGATTTGTTGCATATCCGTGCATTGAATCCAGAAAATAAATCTTTGGAGTATCTAAATTGACTGCAATTAGCATCCATAGTTAGCAATTTTGCAGATTCTATAACTTTGATGCATATATATTTTAAGAAAAAACAAAGATTCATTAATTTATGGTGGACATTCTTGGAAAAAATGCAACATAAAGATATAGGAATTAGATCTTGCATCAAAATATGGCAGTCATGTGATTTTATACCCTTTAATTTTAAATCACTCATTGACATGATGTTCTTGATATTTGATGAATACCCCTCTAGAACCTATACGTCATTCAAGAATTTGAAAAACTAATATCTATCATGCCTGGAAAGAGTGTAAGTAGCAGGAGGAAGAAATGTTCATTTTTCACCCTTCACTGGTGCCAACTCTTCTCATATTTCCATCTCAACCATGTCCAATATAGCCTTAATTCCATCCTTTGTTTTTCCGGGTGCATTTAGCAATGTGTCAATGACACTATCACATACATTTTTTTCAACATGCATAACATTAAGAAAATGTCTGACATACAGACAATTCCGGTATGGTAATTCAAAAAAATTGATCTCTTTTTCCAACCGATTTTCATAAGTTTTTTTGAAAATGGTTTACTAAAAGTAGTGTCCACATATTTTACTTTCTCAAACAATTGATCACCTGTTAGTGGAGATGGTGCTGTATGGTCTTCTAAACTTCCATCGAATGATGTTGTCCAAGATCAGTACTTATGTCGTCGGGGTAGAAATCTGAGATGTCCTAGAAACACGGTTTTCGATGCATGTTTCAACCTAATTGACTTTGTACCTTGTTTGAAAATAGGACACCCTTGAGTTCCTTTAATGCTATATCCTGAAAAATTTCCATAAGCCAAAAAGTAATTTATCATCCCATACAAAATGGCTTTTAAAGTGAAATATTCATTTTTGTAAGAATCATATAACGTAACACCTGAATCCCACAATAATTTAAAATCATTGATCAATGGAGCCAAATAAACATCAATATCATTACCCAGTTATTTTGGTTATGATATAAGCATAGATAACATGATGTATTTTTGTTTCATGCATAACCACAGTGGTAAGTTATAATTTACCAACATAAACGACCATGTACTGTGACTGCTGCTTTGAAAACCAAAAGGATTGACCCCATCTGTAGATAATGAAAGACAAAGGCTTCTCGGATCATTTCCAAATTCAGGATACTCATGATCAATTCTATTCCACCGAGGAGAGTCTACCTGGTGACGTAGTTACCTATATTTAATTCTTGTATCTGCATTCCATGTTAATTATCCTATAGTCTCCTCACTTCTATATAGGCACCAAACCTTGTAATGATTTGAAAGTACCATAAAAATTTCATATTACTGGAAGAATCTTTCTTGTATCAAGAAGCACCATACTTTGAGCATTATTTAAGTGATTTTTGGTCCTTGAGAAATAATATATAGTCATTCGGGCATGCGTATATTCTTTCAGATATCATACCCATCAAGCGTAGCATTTGTTTGGCATCGTATGTTTGGCTTGGGAGATCATTATCTTCTAGGAGCATGTCATTCAGGAGAGCAAGTAGTTCCGTAAAACCAGCATCACTCCACCCATTGCCTACTTTCAAATTATACAGCTTCAGTACGATTGAAAATACTGTATATTTAGTGCAACCAACATACAATGACATTTTTTCACAACTCTTTAACTTCTCAAAAAATTTTGGGCAATCAAGAAGTTCATCTTCAACTATACTAATCATTTCCTCAATACGATCTTCATCATCATTCACATCTGTAATCACATCCTCCATACGATTGTCTTCATTGTTCATGCTTGTAATCATATCTGATGATCAATAAAATGCTGTGTTATCTGAGCCACTACCTACATTCATTTTCCTCGCGTGTATTCCAACATGTATAACTTTGATCTATTCCATGATAGATTAGGTGTTATTACAACTCCTTTGGACTAATTTGTCTTTAATAATAACAACGTAAACATGGAAAAAGGATTTGAGAAGGGTAACATGCATGATCTTTTGAAAACTTGATAAACTCTTTCACGCCATCTTCATAGATTGGCATTCATCCATTATTTATTCATATTCATCCTATTTGATATAGTAATATTAATATGTAAAAAAATAATTACACAAAATATATTCAACAAGATATGATAATCCCTTGCACTATAATGTTTTAGTATCCCACATGTGATCTATATGCATTGTTGTAAACCAATTTTTTAGTGTTTTTATAGAAACATAATGTCTCTAGTCAAGAACTATGGTACTAAACTAATAGATGGTGTGATTTTAAATCGATTTCTTGTAGGTGGAAGGATTCATTACATGTGTTGTTATGGTTATTTTACTAGGGTGTCCATAAAGTGTCTCATAGAGTCCTCTAGTGAGTGGTTTTCTAGGATTCAGTGGAATTTCACTAGTAACAAAGTGGTGGTGCCATTGAAATGGGTAAAGTTTGGATTGATATTCAATGGTGGAAGAAATACAACATGGAAAAAAATGGCATACCAATCATGCCAACAACTGCAACACCATACAAACACACAATCGTTCTCACAATCGCAACACCATACAAACCAAACAATCACAATTTCAGATTTTAAATGCATCCCTTATTCAATTTTTTTTGTTAATTAAGGGGTTATCACAAAAGTTTTATCATCGTGGTGCATTCATTCATAAGTCAAGTATATGTAAATTACCAATTTTTATATTTAAATTTTCAACAGGAACCAACCAACATGAAATTCATTTAGTGTGCAAATAAGGACCACCAATGACCACGATTTTCAGTGGGGCATTTAGCCTGTACATTTCACATTATAACCATCAATCTCAAACAGTAAAAACATGTGAACAAGAGGAAACCAATGAGTAACATGAGAAAAATCACTATGAAGGTGTTGTTCAATGTGCGACAGAGGTGCGTTCACGACAGAGGAGAGGCACGGAGTAGAGGATATTTCCAACTGAAAAGAAAACAAAAAATGAGAACTCATATATTATACCTATCCAAAATAGGTCCAATGAGATTTAGGAATGGGAAATTTCTAGTTAAACATCATTTAAACCTATATATGATGATCCATGAAACCCATCCATTCAAGGGCACAATTTTTTCACTAAACACATCATTGGGTTCATGGTGACACCCACCACGATCCTGATCCAAAGTGCTCCCCACCATCGTAAACACCTATTGTAACACATCATCCAGTAGTCCAAAAACCCACTTGGTGTGGTTTACAACTAACTAAACCAAAAAACATATGAAAAAACCCTCCAAAATATAGTATTAGTTGTCATATTTTATTCCAAATAGAATCAAACAAGTCTCTATTTCTTATGAACAAGGCCCTAACACGCTGACTTTCCCTCAAAAAGTCCCAGTCATACCTCAAAATGAACCTGTCATACCCAATAAGAAGTAACCATTTCCCTCTATTGTCTACAACATCTAATCTTAGGGAAAACACTACCACTACATTTTTACACATGATTCAATCCTTAAATCATGTGAATAAATAGGTCCACCCCTGAATAATGCGATGAATGGGTTTCACCCCCAAAATCACATGATGAATCATGATTTACCTCATGAATCACCTTTGGATCACATCAAGATTATCCTGATCATTCTGTATACATATAAAATTTATCTAGTACATCATTTAAAATCTAAATATGGTATTTATGTGGGACCAGATAAATCAGATTCACTAACTCAACGACATACAAATGCCATATCAACCATCCAATAAACAGTCCCATTATACTGAAGACCCTTGTAACATGAGGTTCATACCTCCATAGTGAATGATCCATATTTTATCCTAGATATTTAATATATGTGATCATATTTATCATACCTAATCTCTAACATGAAATATCAAGTTCCACGTATTCCCCGATCACTAAAATATTATACCCATCACCCATTGAAATTCATCTGAAATCAAAGTCACACCCTTAACAACCATTGGTTCACTCCCCACTACATTTTTACCTTATACCACTTATCGAGAATCACATAAACATGTTCTATCACCAAATGTGTGTTGCTTCTCCTGATCCATGATCATTAATCCAAAGAAACACCTGTCTGGGATTAACTCTCGAATCAAACATGACACTATATTTGATCCATTTGTGACGTATCCTCCACCATAGATTGAAATTTTCTATTTCATCCAAAACCCAAAGCAATTGAGTCTAAAATAATTTCTTTAACTCCATTGGTTCTCAGATCACACTTTACATCTCACCAACTTAAACTTTAAATGGGTACCACGCATAACTGGTGTGTACCATTCTCACCTCATCCAATATAATGGGTGTACAATATTGTACCACTAGATCGAATTACATGACTCATGATCCCAAAAGTAGAACACCATTTTGTTATACTAAAATAAGATCTCCATGAGATACACTAATTAACCTGATCTATAAACTTACTGATATACACCCCATGCAACCGCATGAGCCAGTCTCCAGAATAATAATCAACAACCCTCATTATCAAAATAATGCATGTCTAGAAAGGTGTAAATCTTTGTGTTACCCTGAATTATCATCCGAATTGGACTAACCTGAGTCCAATCTCATCTATATAAGGCTAACATTCCTAAACCCATGACCATGATCCATGGTATATCAATCATAAAAACAGAGAACCTCTATGCTACTTTTCAACAAGATTATCATTCTTAAAATTTTCATGAAAACCGCACTAATGCCTTTCAATCGGTATCGCCTAAAAATCACATGTGTACATCCATAATCTAATAGCTAATCCACTAAAAAAAACATCAAAATAAAACATATGTCTAGGAATCACACTAATCATACCCTCGAAACAAACCTTGATACCAAAAACATCGACAATCAAGGCGCCCTTCTCAAAAATATTCTAAGGAATCTCAATGCCTATAAAATCTCAAGTCAAGGAAATTACCCATACCTTACACATTCCCAATGTCTAAGGCATCACCATGCATATATCCCATACTTGGTATGACACCAATTATGCTAATCACAACTCAAAGCATATACCTTTACTTCATGTTTCTAAATAATTTACAAGACTATGCTAACCCATAACATATTTTACCTTTATAAAACTCATTTAATCTCATCCATAATACACGAAACACTCAAAGCATATAACTTTGTGGAAGAGGAAGTGGTTTGGAAGGCAACGACAGCGAAGGTAGCGGTGGCAGAGGAGGAGGATGGTCACAAAGGAGGAGGAGGAAAAGGCAACGACTGCAGAGGAGGTGAAAGAGGAAGAGGAGGAGGGGTCGCGGTGGAGGAGGGGTCAGGTTCAGCTTCCGCGAAGGCTTGAATAAATGCGAGAGAGGAGGGACCTGTTAGGGTTATTTTATAAAAACCATTGGAACCTTTATGAGCGCTAGTTAAAAGCATTGATAAAGGTATGTTTTATTAGCACTAAAATAAAAGCGCTGATAAAACATACCATGATCAGCGTTTTTTTAGCGCTGATAAAATAGCTATTTATTAGTGCTAAAATTATAGCACTGATAAATACTTATTTTATAAAATTATAATTTTATCAATTTATTTATATTGTTATATATTTATTTAAAATGATATATAGGATAAATATATATTTATTTTTTAATAATTAAAACTATAAATAGTATATATTTATAAATATTGGTATATAATTATTAATGTATACAAAAAACATTATTTTTAAATATAAATATAATAATTTTATATAAATTAATAATAAAAACTTTTATCAATGCTAATAATAATGCTGATAAATGTACCCTTTATCAGCGCCAAAAAAAGTGATGATAAAGGTTAACTTTATCAGCGCTTTTAGCTAGCGCTCATAAAGGCACACCCCTTTATCAGTGCTTTCTATTTAGCACTGATAAAGGTCAGCGCTTCCCTTTCCTTATTTTGTGGTAGTGAGCAGGTTTTGAACTCGCAAAATCCTATTCTAAGAGTCGAGGGATCACCACTTAGCCTATGTAATTTATGTTTTATAATATATACATTTTCATAATTATATTAATTTTTAACATCACATAAAAATACAATGCGCTGGATTTGATACCGCATCTTTCCATTCATACATCCAATGCCTAAAAAACTGAGAAAACAATATTATAATTAAGTGGATAAATATTTAATTTAATATATCAATCTAGCTTGCTGTATTACAAAAAAATGGTTAGTGGGATTCGATCTAGTGACCACATGGAATAACATATAGCACCGCACCAACCGACCTAATATTTTTATTTGTTTACATATTTCTATCTACATAAATATATTAATCTAAACCGTGGGTATAGGAGGGAAAACCATGGCTATAGGTTTTCCTGCCAAATATTTTTTGTGTCTTGCGGAATTTTTTTTCCAACCATAACGCGAAAAAGCTATACCCACAGTTTTACAAAACTGTGGGTATAGGTCTTAAAAAAAACCTATACCGACGGTTTTTCCAAAACTATGGGTACATGACTTAAAAAAATGCCTATAACCACGGTTTTGACCAAAACCATGGTTATAGGCTTTTCCCCCATGGTTTTGAAAAACCGTGGGAATAGGTCTTCAAAAAAAACCTACACCCATAGTTTTGCATAGAGTTGTGGGTATAGGTTCCCACACTAACCCTATACCAACGGTTTTGGGTAAAACCATGGGTATATGGCTATTTTCCAATAGTGTGACCAACAAAAATCAGGATCATTTGCTCAGGGGGAGAAAAGTTCTATTGGAAATGAAAGGATCGGAGAATCCAGAGGTGAAGGAGTTTCCAAATATACTTAGAGAAAATTGATATTTAATGAAGAGGAAGAGGAATAAGAAAATGTGGTAGAGGAATTGGTTATGAAACCAAGGAAAAGAGTAGATCCACCTACTGAAGAACTAGTGTTGGGTTTAGGTGAAGCTACTAGGTCAGTTCATCTGGAAGAACCTATTTGTAAGGAATAACAATAGGTTGAAAGTCAAATTTGAGATTTGTAGGGTGTTTCTATTCCAGTTTTTCAGGAAGAAGGGTCATCTATTCAAGAAGAAACTATTCAGAAAGAGAAACCGATGCTTAGATCAGAAAATGTGGCTATAGAAGTTGTTGAGAATCTTGTTTGCTCAGTTTTTGATCATTTGGTTGAGATATAAGAATCTGTTTCTGGAGAAAAAATAGAAGTTCTTGATAATACATCTTGTTCAAGTGAAAAATCAATTTAAAAACCAGTAGATATGTCTATAGAGAAGTTTTATTCAAATACTTTAGAAATTGTGGTTGTTTATTAGTTACAAAAACCAAATGAAGGGACATCTGATTCCCTGAATAATCTGGTTGA
This sequence comes from Viscum album, assembly GCA_963277665.1. Taxonomy (NCBI): domain Eukaryota; kingdom Viridiplantae; phylum Streptophyta; class Magnoliopsida; order Santalales; family Viscaceae; genus Viscum; species Viscum album. The sequence goes on from OY728146.1 coordinate 1,040,693,874, forward strand.
AGATTCAGTGATAAAGTTTAATAAAGTTCAAGAAGAGGATTATGTTTTTAAGTAGGAGATGGAGGCCTCAAAGAAATATTTTTATGATTTGAATAATTCATCAATGCCAAGTTTGGAGTTTGAGTCTCTTCAAACTCAGCTTAGATAATTAAAAAAAATTCTATGTCAAGGAAAGATTTTGATGCTTTCAAGAGAGAAATGATAGCTGAAGTTGAAAAAATTCAATATGAATATGTTTCCAAAATAGATTTTGGAGACTTAAAGTGGTATTAAGAAGCTAGTTTGAATCCATTAAAGGAATTATTTCCCATACCAATGCTTTTACCTTTCCCCCCTTTACCTCTCCATATCTGATTTGTTGATTTCAAGAAATCACAATAGTTATGGATGACATGAATGACCGTCTACAGAACCTTCAGTGCAGCGATTCCCCATTATTAGTTTTGTTGTATAATCAAATATATCTTATCGAGCAATTGAATTCAAGTGAACCCAGTATTAATATTCTTCTCAACAAATTTAAAAATAAATTATATCAGTTTATGCAGTAAGAGGAGAGTTTGTATGAATTTTTAAAAGTCAATATTTTTTAAAATTTTCATATTAGTCAAGATTCCAGAGTTTTCATTATGAAGTTGGTAGATAGACTTATGAAAAAATTGAAGGTACAGATGACAGAGCTAAAAGACATGTTTCAAGCTTCTCAAAATCCTAGAGAACCAGAAACTGAGCCAAATCCTACCCAACCTCTTCGACCCTAACCATATCAGTTGGCTAACCTATTTCCTAGTCAAACTAACTATTACACTTATACATTTTTTGATCAATAAAATTTCTTTATTCTTATTTTTAGTTATTTATTTCATATTCTTTTATGTTTATACCTACAACCAAAAATCCAGTCTTATTTATCTGCACAAATTATTATAATATTCACTTACTGATTTGTGAAAAATTTAAAGTGTTTTAATCTTTTTCTATACTTTCTTTTTGATCTCACAAAAGGGGGATAAATTTGGATAAACACAAAATTTATTTTTATCTAAATAATTCTATCAAATCAAATTTCGAATTATTTTCTTTAAAATGTTTGCAAAATTATAAACTCTATTAATATTTTTTGGGGGTTTTGTGATCATCAAAGAGGGAATATTGTTGGGCATATATTGTTTCAACAATACTCTATAAATTATGATGATTTTGATGCTCAAAAATAACCTTGTTTGTTTTACTAATGACTTTTCTTTAATTATATTTTAGGGATTTAATATTCATCTTATTTATTCTGAAATTACTTTCAAGTTTTTAATTCACAATGAATATTTATCTATGTGTTCGGGATGTGTTTTTAAGTATTTTGGAAACACTGTTCATACCCTACGTGGTTTAGCGTAATATATGGAATCAACCCTACGCTATGTATAGCACATATTGATCATGATCCCTACATTAGTCTTCAACCTTATGCTAGAAAAAGAAATCAACCCTAAATTCAAATTGATACGTATGGTTAATCAACCTTACATTATTAAGAAAGTATGGTTAAAGAACCTTACATTTGAAAGGAACATTACGTTTGTAAATAGAAGAAAGTATGTTTAAATAACCCTACTTAAGTAACGGACCTTACATTCCAAAGAGAAATGTATAGATCATCAAAATTACTTTTCTGATCAACCCTACATTTTCAACCTTAAGTTTTAAAGATAAATTCTACATATTTGAACCCTATGTTGATTATTTTTTCACTTTGTGAAGGAACCCTATGTTTGACTTTTCAACATCATAGATTTATTTTCACAATATTTTCCATAATTTATGCAACGGACTTGACCAAGTTACATGATGTTTTAAAGATCATTTTCAACTATTTTGAAGATTGTTTTATTTGATCCAAAGGATCATATTTAATGGAGAAATTAAATCTTATTCTTAAGGGAAGTTACGACTCCTCTGGTAAATTAAATTTTTAATTTCTACGGCTCATCAGGCGTCTTTTGTGGATATGGAATTTTCAAAAGTAGAATGCTCATTATATATTTATTCGAGTATTATTTTCAAATACAATCGAAAGAGAAGAATTATTATTCAATATTTCTGGTAATCATATACACAGTGCTATAATGAACAAATGACTCAAGAAGAAGACTACACTTTAGAGATATACATGTTCAATCCTATAAGTTTGCAATTACTTTGTTTTTTTTCATTCTTAAAATTGAATATCTCTTGTGAAAACAAATCTCTTCATACTTATTTCATCTTGAATATTTATTTTATAAAGAAGAAGATTCATCTAATGTCAGTTGCATGCTGCTACAACTGTGAAGATCAATTTGTTTCAACAAATTAAATCTCTTTTTGATTTATTTGAGTTTTGACTGCTCGTACTCAGTTGAAGTGGAGTGTCAGATTCTCGATCTAAGCTGTGGATAATCAGTTATTTGTTTATAACCAGAAGACTTTGTTTTTAGTATTAATTTTAAAGGTATCAAATGCCTTTAATTAGTTGTTGGATTTTTGGTCTTGTGATAAGAGGACCATACTAGTGAAATTCACCAAGCTCGCAGATAGAGCATCTGGTGGAGTGAACTAGGGGATATTTGTTCCCCAAACCACTATAAAAGCCATGTATTTCATTTATATTTATCCATTTATTATTATTTGATCATAAGTAAAACACTTCTTATCCATGCTAATTTAAAGAGGGTGTTTAAATTCATAATTGTGGAAGAGTTTTTGAAAAGACACAATTCACCTCCCCTATTGTGTGTTTTGTATATTCTGACCCAACAAGTATGTGGTCCCTTTTAGTGAGATCGACATGTACCTCAGATGGTACATGGACACAGGCTGGAGTACACAGGCACAAGCACATAGTGTACTCCCACACAGACATAGCCTGGAAAAAATGTACATGGGCTAAGCCGTGTAATGGTACACAAGCATAAGTACACACGAAAAAACACACCATATACTTCCACACAGACAAGGAAACGGGCCATTTAGATGAATCCCAAGAATCCCATGATAACAGTACATGATGAATAAGAGGTCCTCACATGCGTGGCTCAACTAAAACCCACTAGCATCGTGCTTGACTATCCCAAACACTGACACCACCTATGCGATGACCCTCTCCTCAGAGGGTCCACTATAGAGGTTTCCATCACACAACACACCATCCAAGGTTCCAACTAGGCCTACATGTCACATGCGTTTCAAAACCAATTCTCAAAACATCTCAAGGTAGCAACCAGGCCTTCACACCATGCAATTTTTCACCACTACTTTCCCAACATTATAAAATACCAACTGAGCCTTTAAAATTTTCCAAATACAATTCTATTTCCAAAACTGTTTTCAAAAAAAGGTAAAAATGTACAACATCATGAAAGGTGAAAAATAATCCTTTTTTTCCATTTGGGATCCAAACCATGCTCCAAAGTACCAAATGGTCCAAACTTTGTAAAACACAATTTGAAAACCACCTTTGATATCATTTAGGAACCATTTTATGGGTGGAGGATTAAGGAATAAAATAAAGAAGAGGTAAGGGTATTTGAAAACCAATATTTAAAATGATTATTTCATTAGAAGGCCATATTAATTTGTGTTCCTATCCATAGTTTCACCTTGTGCACCTATGGACATGACCACATCCAATGACATATACATATAAAACCAAAGGTGCAACCAAAAACCATTTAAAGGAACCACAAATTGCATTACACACATAATACCAACCAATAAAAGAAACTAACACTCACAAAAAAGTATCAAATCATGATCAAACCAAACCACCAAGTTATAAACAATGAAAAAACACCCTCAAAATACCCAATTTCATTTAAAAAGGGCAATTAGAATTTCAACGAACACCTTACAAACAAATATACATAGTTGTATTTAAGAAAACCCTTTGAAAACCAATTTGCACCAATTTTCCATTACGAAAACACCAAAAAAACTTATACTAACACATAAAAAGCAAGATTATAACATTTTGAAAGAATTAAAGGGAATTTCAAGCATCAACATAATGTTTTATGAATTAAATGGATAGAAACACCTACCTAAATGAAATTCACATGCAATGATACCTTCTAGGAAGGAACAACTAATCCCAAGGGATGATCTGCACACCCTAACATCCAAGAAACACAACCTAAAAATCAACCCTATTCTATAGGGTTCTTCCAAAAGATAATACACCATATAAAAACCAAGAAATCAAGTGAGAAGGAAGAGGATAAAAGGAAATTAACCAAAAATTCAAAGGAACTCACCTTATATTGGAAGAAGATGCACCAAAAGAGGGAGAGTAACCAAGGGAAGGGATCTTGGGAGCCCATTTGTGTGCTAAAAATGAGCCAAGGTAGAGGAAATATTAAAAGGGGTTAAAAAATAAGAGGGAAAAACTTTTAATTTCAAGTTTTATTAAATTTGAGAATCACACATAGTTAGGCTACATAGTTTATCAAAACAGTGTGCCAACTGTGAGTACCTTACTGGAGAGAAAGGGTACCCCACATGGTTTGGACACATGATCAAGGAAACCTTGCACCAAACATGTGATTTGACTTTGTTAAATTATAGATCCTCCCCATATGCTTTCTGCATGATTTCTCCTAACCATGCATAAGCTGTGCACCATGACCCACACACCAACCCCCAAGATGCACAATTTCTCAGAGGACTTGAATAGTTTTCCCTAAACCATGCTTAAGCTATTCAAGTCAAACTATATAAGAAGAAAATTAACCAAAAACACCCTATTCCTCAACTGGCTACATGGTTAACCCCCAAATAGTGCATACAAACTGTACACAAGGCCAAAACTCACCCAGAAAATCCAAAACTCAAAAAATTACATTGGGAACTCAACCCAAACCTCAACCAAAATATCAAACATCAAGAAAGGAATAAAATAAAATAATTTCCAAGTTTAGGGTGTGACAATAGGCAGTACCTTTGGGTGGTTTACTAGTCTTTCCACCACCCATTGAGGAGTAGGTTGTTCTAGTAGTATCAGTCGAGGATATGCACATACTGAGCACACTTCATGAGTTTCATAGGAAGAGACCTCCAAGGTTTTGGGGTGGGCCATACCCCCATGAATTTAATGACTCTATAGAGGCAATAAATCAACTTTTATGCATTGTGAGGACACTGCTATACCATATTGTTGTCTTATACATGATTCTTCTTTAGGGATCCATAGGAAAATGATGGAGTTTGGTGACTCAAACACATGATGATATTATTATATCTTGGATGGAGTTTGAGTGTCTCTTTAGGGAGGAGTTCTATCCAGCTATATTGTGAGTGTTATGGATTCAAGATATTTTTTATCTTAAAAAAGGCATCATGACCATGGAGGAGGATTCATTAAGGTTCACCAACCTCTCATGATACTATATGACTATGGTTTGAGATCTGTTATTAAGTGAAAAGACCTTTGAGTGAGTCTTACACTGAGATATCAGGGTTGGGGTGACATATATTTTCATGACCACCTATGCTAGAGTGTTTGAGTGGTCTTTAGTAGTAGAGAACTTCTTAGCTGAGCATACATTGACTGTTGGTGCTGGTAGTGGGAACAAAATACCTAAGACTTTGGAAACTGGTAGGTGATGGCATACACAAGGATCCAGGCATGAAAGACACTTCAAGACACAATCTTAGGACATAGGGTCAATAGTTCAAGGCTCTGAGGAAAATTCTAGTCAGCCTAGAGAGAGGTGATGCTTCTGTTATGATGGTTGGGGATATCTCATGTGGGATTTTTCAACCCACCATATAGCTGATAGATAGATGGTTGATGGACTGCCCAGATAGAGACAATGGTAGAAGCCATGAGGTTTATAGGGAAGTATATGTAGTAGAAGAGTAGGGAGAGAAACATGAGGTTTTGGGTAGCCTATCATGTTGACACCACCTCCCCTAGGTGGTTTACGTTAGGTTCAGGGAGCTAGTGGACAGGGATAAAGACAAATGTAGGCCATGGAGTCCTATAACCCCAAGGCTCTAGGGATGAATAGTGGTACAATATATGTCTTTTATAATTTAGTTTCAGCACTAATAAACACTAGATCAAGCCACTATTTCCTTTCCAATTCTCTTTTTTGAGACTTAGAGATTCCAGTTGAGCCATTGGCTCAACCCTTGCACTTGGAGACTTCTACCAAATGGAATTCAATGATCAAATACTTCTGCCAACAATGTGATCTAACTCTTGTAGCAGATAACTTATTATGGGATCTCTTTTTAGTAGCGACTAGGCCTTATGATTCAATCTTAGGTATAGACTGGATATCCATAGTTAATACCCATGTTGACTATTTTAGGTAGAGTATGCAGTGTGTCCATGGTGATGGGATGAGATTTTTCTTTTTTGGTGAGAAGGAAACCTTGGTAGAGTAGGATGAGCTCATTTTTAGGAGGATATAACTGATTAATAATCTGTTGACTAGTATTACCCTTGGAGCAGTAGATTCTATGGGATATTATTTTCCTATAGTAGTGATAGAGTATGAGGACATCATTCCTGAGGACATGTCATAATTACTTCCCTAATGATAGATAGAATTCTGTATATACTTGCACCTAGGGAATGACATGATATCTATGCCAACATATCAGATGGATCCCATGGAGCTTTGTGAGCTGAAGGTGATGTTGGATGATTTATATAGGAAGGTATTTGTTAGACCCACTATGTCACCTTGGATAGGCCCAATTTTTTTACCAAGAAGGTGGATGGGAGCTTGGGGTTGTGTCTGGATTACCATTTCCTAAACCAGGTGACCATGAAGAATAAGTATCCACTAATGAGGATCAATGACCTCTTAGACCAGTTGAGAGGAGTGATATGATTCTTAAAGATTGACCTTAGACTGGGTTATCACTAGGTCCGAGTATGAGATGTGGATATACTAAATATAACATTCTGATGTCGATATAGTCATTATGAGTACTTGGTTATTCCTATAAAAATGATGAACACCCAAATGGTATTTATGGTACTCATGAACTGGATCTTTCATCCTTTATTAGATCAATTTGTGGTGGTATTCATCGATGACATTCCAGTGTACTTGAAGACCAAGGAGGGGAAAACAAGACACTTGAGGATGGTCTTAGACATAATCATATATCACTAGATTTATAGAAAGATCTTTAAGTGTCAGTTCCATATTTGAGATACACACTTTTTGGTTCATGTCATCTTATCAGAGGGTGTAGTAGTGGACCTAGAAAAGGTTGAGGCAGTGTTAACTTGAGAGTCACTCAAGAGCATGAAATATGTGTAGATATTCCTTAGGTTGATAGGATACTACAAGAGATTAATGCCCTATTTATCTAGGATATCATCACCCTTGACTAATTTTACCCAGAAGGGGTAGCCTTTTGTGTGTATGGAGAGGTGCTAGTAGGCTTTTCAGGAGTTTCGATAGAGGTTGATGAGTGACCCTATCTTGAGATGACTAGAGGATGGTGTTGAGTATGTATTGTTCTGAAATGACTCCAACACTAGGATTGGATGTGTCCTGATGCATAGGTATATGGTGATATCTCATGGTTCTTAATAGTTGAGACCTCATAAGAAGAACTATATGACCCATGATCTATATTTTCTAGCGATATTATTTTCCCTAAAGATGTGGTGACGCTACCTTACTGGTTAGTGGTTTATCATATGCTCTGACCACAATAGTCTCAAGTATATCTTCTCAAAGAAGGATCTTAACTTGATATAGAAATTATTTCTAGAGTTCCTCCAAGATTATGACTTTGAGATAGTCTATAATCCTAGGAAGGGGAATGTGGTGGAATATTCTCTTAGTAAGAGATCTTCTTCATAATTGTTGAGAAAGGAAACATAGTAATAAGACTTGTTGCCATTTTCCTTAGTAGACGAGGATGGTTCAACTTACCTTCAGTTGATGATTATTTCCCCACCTCTTTTACAACATGTTAAAGAGTCTCATCATGGAGATAATGACTATGAGACCTTTCATAATCATGTATAAACTATATGTGCTCTTAATGGATTCTATGAAGGTGGGGTGCACACTATCCTTTTTTAAGGAAGGATGATGGTACCTTTTATGTTTCATGAGTGGGTTCTGATAGAGTTTCACATGACCAATTTAGTGGTATATCTAGGTGTGGTAAAGATGTACCAAGACATTTTATGTCAATTTTGGTGTCCATGGATGAAGAAGTGTGTAGTGGAGTTTGTCACTAAATGCCTCACTTGTTAGTAGGTGAATGATGAGAAAAAGGTTTCAGTAGGTTTAGCTCAACCCCTGAGGTTCTAGAGTGGAAGTGGGATTATATATCTATGGAATTTGTGATAGAACTCCCATGAACATCTAGAAGAAAAGATACCATCTAGGTGATCATAGACTAACTCACCAAGTCAACTCACTTCTTAGCTATCCAAGAGTAGAGTTTAATAGAGAAATTGGGATACTTTTACATTTGTAAGATAGTTCAGCTTCATGGAGTTCCCTCAATGATCATTTCAGAATGCGATTCCAACTTCACATCATGATTATGGAGAGGATTGTAAAAGGTATTTGGGAATTAGTTTCATTTGAGCATGACGTTTCAACCCTAGATTGATATCCAAACTAAGCAAACTATTCAAATTTTGGAGGATATGTTGTGGGATTTCATGTTGGACTTTGGCCATAGTTGGGAGGATCACCTATCCTTAGTGGAGTTTTCATACAAAAATAACTACCATTAGAGGCCGTGTATGGGAGACCCTGTAGGTCACCACTATGTTGTACTGACCCAGGAGAGTCAACACTCATGGACTCAGAGTTGGTGTGAGAAATGATAGAGAAGGTTCAGATTATCTAGAAGTAGATAAGGACTACCCAGAGCCATTAAAAGTTTTGTATGGATTGATGAAGGTGTTCTTCAAAGTTCAAGGAGGGAGACCATGTGCTTCTAAAGGTATCACATCAATGTGGAATATAGATATTTGTCTAGGTAACTAAGTTATATACAAGATTAATTTACACTTTATAGATATTGTGTAGGGTTGTAAAGGTATCATAATGCTTAGCCCTACTTCCATTGTTAGATTGGGTACACGACATCTTCCACGTGTCACAGTTGAGGAGATATGTGCACGACCCATCGCATGTTATCGACTAAGGAAATATGGACATTGTGGATGAAGATACCTTTGTAAATTACCTAGTAAGGAATAAGGATCAACATAAGAATATCCTCTATGGGTGAGTGATTCTCTTGGTTTATGTCCAATGGAAGCACAAGAATCTTCAGAAGAGCACCTGGGAGTAGGAGAACAAGATGAGAGCTCAGTACCATCATCTTTTTGAATAGGTAATTTTCTTTTTTAGGATGAAAAGATCTAAGGTGGGTAGAATTTAATGAATTTTTCCTTTTAATTTTTTTAATATTTTAATGAATATTTTCAAATTTAGGAACCGAGTTAATGTAGAATTCCAAGGCCTGAAGAGGCTTGATATTGATATAAAAAAAATATTAAATATATTATATAATGCATGCATAATTTTTATTAAATAATGAAATAACTTCTGAACAAAGTCTTGGACCAAAAATATATAACCAAAATTGAATATGGAATATGGGTTTTACCCTAGGAATGACATAACCATTTTTGGCATCGGGTGGTTGGTTTTATTGTGGTCATGGGTGGGATATTAAATGATAAATTAATATTTTTTTTATTTTCTATGACCTAACCTCCTCTTAATTAATCCTTCTTATGGAAAATACCTCAGTTCATCCACATAATCCTAGGTATTTGAGGGGAGAGCATAGAGGAGAGTTTGGTGGATGAAAAAGAATCAAGGATCATGATCGACTACCAAAGATTCATCTATTCCAATGGAGCTTGTGGATCTCACCAACGATGATGAAACATAACCATTCTTAGTTAGTGATCGATCCAAACTTGATGTAGATGCTGTTTTGTTGGATTTATCCCATTTTTTATTATCCTGTGTCAAATGTGAATCAATTCTTATAACATTTTGATTCATGGGTCAAAATTTGATGATATTTTCTTCTTAGATTTAGGAATTTATATTACTTTGATTATTTTATCTTCATTAATTTCCCTATGATATCAAATCGAGGCCAACCTGATCAATGCCTGATGTTACTTCCTTGCATTTATGTTTTGTGGTTTTCTCTCCCCATTATACATGCAATCATCGATGGTGTTTTATTTGGTTAGCAGTTCGACAAATACCCAGTGAATGGTCATTTCATAATCATTATTTAGAAAAAATGGATCATTACAATAGGTTTTACTATCAAGATCAAGGAAATGATCATGGTTCACATTGATGAAGGATGATGGGTACATATTTTGAGATCCCTGATTGTGGTTTTCGATGTTTCGATGAGGTGGAGTGATGATGGATGATTACTGATCAGATTTATGGATGGAATCTGGCCATCAGTGATGTGACCCATGGTTGGCAGCTCAGTGTGTACTATAGAAGTACATGTGCATAGACAAGACCAGGCATAAGGGTACTAAAAGAGTACTCGGGCACAACCCTATACTTAGACACGACCATAGTACTCAGACTTGGGTATACAACACATGCCGATTGTCGGCCTGACATCTACAAGCCATGTACCTCAAGAGGACATTCTGTGTATATGGAGAAATACATTTCATGTGATATAGAGATACATGGGGTAACCCTGGGTAGGAAATACACTTCATTTACCCCATTACACACCATGTTCTTTTTATAGTGTAGGTTGAGGCCCTCTATCTCTTCATTGTAGACTAGTATCAATTGGATTTGTTCCCTTTGACCATTTATATGAGGTATACAATGTGGAATTACATCCTAGCATAGAATTGTGATCCTCTATATGGGTTTAGTATTGGATAGAGTTTTAGGAATCCCACCATGTAACCAAGGTGGGATCCTCTATAATTTATTTATCTTCCCTAGGTGGGGTTTGAGGAATCATCATGACCAACTTATGCAGGTGTATGATCCTATACTAGGTAGGGTACGGTATACCATAGAGGACCTGTGTGAGATCTCCTATATATGTATCATGATTTTCAGAGTTCCATCATTTACTTATTTAGAAAGGCCTAATGATCATGACCTATCAGATAACTTCCTTTAGTTATAGAACGGCTCGTGGAGGGAGTTCTCTCAGATGAGAGTTTCCTTGAATCCTTGAGAAGAATCTTATGGAAAGTGGTATGGTTGAGACCTATTTGAGACTTCATGTCTATAATGAGTATATTTGGGTTTATTTTTATTATTATTATAACTAACATTCTAATTTAAATATCTTTATGATGATGAGTTGGCTACTCTCTTGATGCTTATGTTTAGTGATTTCGGGGTGTCATACTGGGTATTGTTGTACTCAACCATGCATGGGATCTTCCCACACATATCGTATCTTATGTATACAATAGGACTTTTTAAGAACTCCAAGGAGGAATAAGAGAAGGTAGAGCATTGTGAGATATACATACCCTGATTTTTTCTCGGTGTTAACGTTTGGCAGCAGTCTCCTCTTTCTTATTAGGTTGTACTCTTGTCAGTTTTGGTGGGCTTGTATTTGTCCCTTTATGATTTCTAGTAATTTTATCATACTCTAACATGGGATAGATGTTATACATGCATTATGGTATCAATTTAATTTTACCTTTTATCATTGTATGGGTATTTGGATACATGTGCATTTGTATAGGTACTTTAGGCTAAGACCTCCCATGTGTGAGATACACCTACTCAGTGCTAGTCACTAGCCTCTACACTATTGGAGGTAGGATTGGGGTGTTTCACTTGGATTATTTCCATTTAGGCTGTCCCTGGTGAGTCAGGTCATGGAATTTTGCCTTCCCATTGACTCCCTTCCTCACTTTCATAGTTTCTTATAGATGGTGCATGATTTCTACTAACTACTCTCAAATTTTTAACCTCTAGAAACACTTCCAAAACAATCCAAAACTCTATAAAAACTCCCAAAACTTAACCCAAGAATTATATAAGATAAAAATGCATAATAAAAGGATAAATTAACTTAAAAAAGGGCGTTTTATATAGTTCATGAGATGATAAAATAAATTTTATACTATTTTTATGACTCAACCCTTCTATAACCCATCCTAGTCAATAAAAATCCAAGTATGACACTCGAAAACTGCCTCCAATAGTCCACAAGTTGGAAAAAAGTATCGAGGGTATAAAACATGCACATTAGATACATTACCCTTATAAATATAAAAAACACGAGATAAAAACCATCAATAAATTCCATTAATATAAAGAACTCATAATCCAAAAATGCATATGAATGTCATACAAAATTAAAGGTCTTCAAAATAAAATATTAAAAGGGACTCTAATGATAATCGTGATGATCTAAGTATTTTTGATAATGAATCAATTTTATATTTTATTAATTCTATAGATTCATATCAATATTAATTATTAAAACCTTATAAATAATTTTATTAAGTTACAGAATAAGAATATGATTTTTTATTTGAAAAAAGAAGTAGTTTTTATTCTAACTAATTTTTTTCTATGTGTTATATGGTTTTGTTTTAAAAATTAAATTTAAAATTTTTGTAATTTTAATTTGATAAAATTACTTCATTTTTTAAATCTAAATGAACAAATTTTCTTACAATGAATTTTTGGGATTTTTTTAAAAGGGTTGAGTTTTAGGTGAATAATGGAAAATACCATGTTCTCAAATACAATAACTTTTCATTTGATTAATTATTAAAAATGAAGAATTAGGTTTTAGATTATTTTTAAAGTCACATAACTCTAATTTAACTAATAAATGTCATTATAATCAATACTAAACATGATTTTGGTGAAAATTTATTTTTATGCTTAAAAAGACACTTCTACAAATTATTTTTCTTTATATTATGCATAATTATATTAGAATTATTTTTTTATCACCTATATAAATTTAATACTATAAAATATTTTTCATATTTTGAATCAAAAAGTTTAAATTATTCAATAAGGTCTATTTCATTTTTAGTTATAAAAATAAGTTTCCTTAGTAAAAAAATAGTCACCATGATAAAAGTGAAAATGGTAAAAAGAGCGCAAACTTAAGGTATAAGACCAAAAAAACCTATATTTAATTTATTATATAAGTGGATTATCTACCCTAACTATATTATATTTTAATTTTGGTTTATTTGGTTCCAATTTATTTGATTATTACTTTTATTATATATTAAGAAAAAAAGTATTTACAAGAGTGTCACTCCTCTCACTTGTAAAATGAGCCCTTCACCACCTTACTTATCCACACATATTGAGCAACTTAGATCAAATAAAACCTATAAAAATAATTTTAAAATATATTTCCCACATCCTATAAGTTTTTTTATCCCCAAAATACCAATCCAAGAATGCTTAAGGATAGACCTAAAGGAGGATATCAAAGAAAAATGTAATTATCTTAACCGAGTTCATTAAAGTTTATTTCTTCTAAAACCTCCTATAAATATATAATAATAATAATACAATAAAATAAATATAATCAGTATACTAAAATGTTATTATATTTATTTAACAACTATCATTTACCTTTTTTCCATCCATTGGAAAATGAAAACGTCGCTTGAGTTACATGCAGGCTACCGCCTCCATAAATGACATATTTCATTTTTCATCACTGCCTTGCATGGATGGTTATAAAAATGGATTTAATGAATGAATATTATATTTATAACATGATTAAGGATATATAAATATTAATTTTCTATTATATAAAACTTATTAATAATAAAAATCCATCATAAAATTTAACCCCATAAAACTAGCATACTAAGACATTTTGTAAGTAATAACTTTTTAACATTATGTATCATTTATATTATTCATATAACTCTTCTTGAATATAATTTATCAATTTAATAAAACATTTTTTAAATAATTAAATTTAACATCATTCCTGTAGGTGGTAAAACTTCCCAAACAAGAACACGTTATAATGACAGAATGAGTAAGGATATATTATTACTATACAATAATATATCCTTACTCATTCTGTCATTATAACGTGTTCTTGTTTGGGAAGTTTTACCACCTACATGAATGAAGTTATACTGTTTATGCCTTAAATGATTAATAATACTTAAATAATGGTAATATTACGTAATAATGATAAATTTAATAAGTTTTAATGATTATATAATGGTAATATGAACATGTATATTAGTTAATAAAATCAATTATTTTTATGAAATCAAAATTTATAAAAATAGATATTTTTAAGTAAACTGCACAAACCATCTCCATAAGTTACATAAAATGACCATGGGAATCCATAAATATATCAAAAAAATTTATTAAATATTTATGAAAATTAATTAATGACTAAATATCCATCATAATAATGAAATTAAAAGTGAAAAATCTTGGTTATTTTAAAACTGTTAAAAACAAGATTATCAAGAAAGATTCTTAGAAAAGTAACTATTTTATAACTTATTGAACTAATTTATTTTTATAATGATATTGAACCTATAAATTTACACATATAGAGACTATTGAAATATTATATATATATATATTAACATTTCTAAGACATTGAAGCTGTTTTGAAGATTATGAACCGAGTAACCCCAAAACGACTAACATAAACTATAATGATTTAGTAAATAAATATAATATATTAATAAATTAAAAAATGACTAATAATAATTGAATTAATATGAAAAAGGTTCATAAGTAAATAATTAATATAATTTTATTACCAATGAGGGTAGTGGACGTTCAAATTAATTTGGGACTCGAGGTAAAATATTTTTCTTTTAAAGCTTATCTTAAACAATTTGATGTTTTACTTTTGATTTTTTATATTAAATATCCATATTATTTCAAAATTTTTATTTATAATTAAATTATTTATTAAATTAATTTTATATCATCTTTTAATTTATTTATAAATATTTAAAAAGGAATGTTTTTATCATTTTTCGTACGAGTCATTTTTGACTTTCTTTATAAAGGCACATTTTTTTAACATTTACCACTTGATCATATTTTCCTAACAACATGATCAATATTATTTATGAATATTAATTTTTAATTTTTCATGTCTTGACAAATTAAATTAAATTACCATTTTTCTATGAATTTTTCAATTTAAAGATAATTCAAAGAAAAAGATATTTCCTCTTATTTTTATGTGATAACTATAAGTGCTTATGATTATGGGTTTAAATTAATGTTTTTATGAGTTTTATGATTAAAGTTTAATAAATTATGTGTTTTATTTATTTTATATTTCTATTAAATTATATATGATGATATTTGAGTTTTTTATATCCCTCTAATGCATTGGGTAATGATTTATTCTTTGAAAAAAATACATTGGAATTAACTGGGTAGGTTATTCCATTGTAAGGGTGGTTATAAATGTTATATGAATATGATGTCCCAAGAAACATTAATTATTATGTTTTTTCCTATATGCTTAATTATTATATGTTTTATGAAAATATTTGTTCAGTGAATTTTATTTCATGAGTAAGTGATTATTTTAGCTTAAAGTTTGTTATGTAAAAGGTAAAATTTCTTATGGGTTTTTATGTTTTTCAATAGACTAATGGGTTTATTTTATTTTTATACCCCTTAATGATATTTATTTTCTAATCCCACATTTTCAAATGATTTTATAGGATTTGAAGGATGTGTAGGAACTCTATTAAGGATAGTAACCCTTGAGATAGACTCCATAAAAAATGAGATCGAGCAAGCCAAATATGTACTTGAGGATGGTTAGGAGGATGAGCTCTTCAGTGATATAGATTACAAGAAAAACCACATAATGGAACTAATCCTAGAATAAGAGAGATTTTACCAAGACTAATCCAAAGATAAGTGGATAAAGTAGGAATACCTGAACACAACTTTTTTTCCATGCATGTTTAAAAGAGAAGAAATAGGGTAGCATACTAAACATACTCATAGAGGATGGATATTTAACCAATGACCTTGGTGTGATTGGAGGTATAGAAAAGGATAATTTTAAATCCCTAATATTTGATTCTAACCCTTGTATGCAGGAAGGGTACCCAAGGGTCGAAGTTGACTTATTTGGTTCTGTACCTCATGTAGTGTCTGATCCCATCAAATAATTCTTCTAGAGAATCCCAGGGGAGAGGGAAATATGGGAAGTAGTTATCTCTAACAACCCTAATAGATCTTATATCCTATATGGTTTCCATATCTATTTTTATATGTATTCTTGGGAAAACATTAAGATAGAACTAGTGTAATAAATTAAATATTATTTCTAGGGAGGTATCTTACCTTGGGTGGATTTTGCAACCAACCTGATTCTTATTTCTAAGGTAAACGATCCCTTTTTTCTTAATTAGTATGTACCCATAAAAATGTATAACCACCCCTATAATATCTTTGATAGTATAATTTATAGGGGAATATAGTTCTATCTCTATGAATGGGTTTCTTAGGATCAATATGGATTCATTAGAGGAAGGTCCACCTAGTATTCCATTGGATTAGCTCACAAATATGACTAGTGAGATTAACAAAAAGACTCAAAGATCCAACATTTCCATTAAAATCAACATGTAAAAGGTGTATGATATATTGGAGTGGGGATTAATTCTAAAGGTGATGGCTTGTATGTGTTTTTATAATAGGGTGATTGATATATTTTTCAGATGTTATATCTCCCCTTGGATTTCAATCACTTTTATGGGTAAGAATTATATTCTTTAAGTTAATATAGGGTCTAAGGAAAGGGGATAATTTATTAAAAAGTGTGTTCATTATATCCCAAGAAACTCTCATCCGAGTCCTTACTATGGGTATTCTCAATGGTACCATCCTCTACTTCTAGTCTAGGAATCAATTCATTGATGTTTATTATTTCCTCATTATAGATGACAATGTCTTATTTTTAAATGGTAGTAGTTGATCCATTTGTGGACTGAATATAATTTTGGAGGAATATATTAGGTGGAGTGGTCATATTATTAATCATTAAAAGATGATCATGTTCATTTTGAAGCATTTCTCAAAAACACGAGGAAACAGAATAAAGGAACACCTTAGAATTCACACAAGACACTTCCCCATGGAGTACCTAGGAGATATGATCTCATTTGAAATATTATGTATTCATCAATATAAGGGGGTGTCCAACATGATTTCTATCCATATTAATAATTAAAAGAACTAATTCCTATCTTTCAGGGACCAAATCACCCTTATCAATTGTTCCCTCACTTATATTATTATACATATTTTGTCTATTATCAAAGTGAAAAAATAGTTCTAAGTAATATCAATAATATCATGAAATCCTTTATATGGGATGTGTAGGTATAAGTAAGGTTCCATAGGTAATCATAGAGCAAAATAGTCAATCCAAGGGATGTAGGAGGCATCAACCTAAGAATCATGGTGGGAACCATGTAATGCCTTCAAGCTAAGTTGGCATGGGAGGTTTTGGAAGGACACTATCTTTGGGTAAAATTCATTGTGGGGAAATACAGGATGAACCTAGAAGCAACTAAGGATATAATCTCATGTTTATGGAAGATGTTATTCTATAAGATTTTAGAACTCTAGAGGAATTCACAGTGGATCATGGGATGTAGGGAGATCAATTTTTAGAAACACAACTGGGTGGGATCCTCTCATGGATTCCTAGGACTCCCAACCCCTGAAATTTCATTTTCATAGGAAATCACTTACCCATCCTTTATTTAGACTATCTTGAATAAAAAATGTGAGGTCTTCAACAATATCACAATTACATCTGATAAAGAATTAGTTTCCTTCATGTGATCCTTAATGGGTTCCTTCTTATCCAAGGAATGCTTACACACTCTCCATGAAAATATTGAGCATGATGAATCAGGTGGCACTCTATGGTGTAAAGAAATACCTAATAAATATAAATTCCTAGTTTGGCATATCAAGAATCACACTATCTTTATGAATGAGGAAATTAAACAAAAGGGAGTTAAGCTTGCGTCTAAGTGCCTATTCCCTCAAAACTCCAAGGAAGAAATAACTAACCACCACTTCTTCAATGAAGACTGGGGGGATATCACATGGAGTATATTTGATGATATCACAAGGATCAGTTCAAAGAAGAACAATAGTATTGATTTTCTGTAGGCATGGTTCCATGGCATGGGTAGCTGTAACCAAGAGTGAAAGGTGAGGGTGACCTTGTTGGTAGCTGGATACTGGTGTATATGGAGCACTAGGAACGAGGCCCACCTAGAAGGAACTCCAAAATCACATTTGGATATGAAGGTTTAATCCATATGCTTAGTAATGGACTTGGGTTCACTCCTTAAATAGTGATAGAATGCACCCTCCTTGGGGATGGTCATGCCTGGTAGGAGGTCTTTTCCTTCTACTCAGAGGTTATCTCCTCCAGGTCGATGGGTTTTTTGGAAACCCATAGTAGCTCCTAAAACTCATCATATATGGTTCTTGTAGGCTTGGACTCATGTTGGGGGGGGGAGGTGATTTTGTTCATGAATCCAAAAGTTCAGTTGTTGTGGACTTCAATAGCTTATATGGCTGAGGTGAAACACTTATTGTAGAGTAAAGTTACATTATAAATGGGCTTGAGGTTTTCCTATATTATAGTATCACACTGATCGTGATTGAAACAAACCCTTCTATTATCCACAACTCTATTAAAGATAAGATAACCACCCCTATTCCATCACTTACCACATCTAGAGGTAAAAGAGCTTCATAACTGATCGGGTAAACTTTCTTCAAATGTGGTGTGAAGGGAATATGGTAGTGGACTTTATAACTTTAAGGGGAACCCATGATAAAACTTTTATGATCTTTTCTAGCATAGGACCCCCCCCAAGTGTGTTGATCCTGGTCGGGTAGGTGCCCTTAATTTACATTACTTCAGACCCCCTAATTTTGTAGGGTTTTTTATTTTCATTAATAAAAAATTATTAGATTTGGATGCATATATGATAATTTATGGTCATATTATCATGATAGAGTTTTTTTATTACTCTAAGAGTTTCCATGTTGTTTAATTTAATCTATGTCTATTTTAGAATGGGTTTACATAGAGGTAACATGGTTAATGAAGTAAGAAGGAGACACTATGAAAATATCCTTATGAATATTAAATCTAAAATGGTTATATTTGGATCTGAGTAGTTTGTGGATATGTTAAATAAATTAACTTAAGCTATAAATTATGGTACACATTCAAGAGAGTTACTGAATTCTCCATAGAGAAACATGTCATTAGTGGAGTATTTCATGAAATAAAAACCTTTGGATTTTAGTGGAACCTAAGACAGAGTGAAAACTAAAGGGAGAATCAATGCTTTGGATAATATATTTGATGTTTTGGGTTGTTCAAAGAACTATAAAGTAAGTCTTTTTAATTACCATCTTAAAGGTGAAATCAACTAATTATGGTCTTTAATTAAGAATAATAAATATAATAATGAAATCGATATTATGGAATGAATGGTATTTTAATTTATTTTTCTTGAAAAATATTTTCCTAAATATATTTAACTTAGTATGGAAAGGAAATTTTTGGATTTAAAGTAGGAGGGGGAATCAATTGATCCTTATGAAACAAATTTTACCAAATTTTCCTAGTATGCATCAAATTTTATTATGGACTGTGAAAGTAAAATTGATAGATTTTATACAAGATTGAAACCAAGTTTATGAAGGGATTGAGTCACTCATGAGTTTAAAAGTCATTAGGAAATTATTCAATGTGTTGATAAGGTTGAGATGGATTTTATTGAATTTTATAGATCTCATAACAACAAGGATAAAAATAAGTCATAGTGGAAAGTAATGGGGAAACAATCCACAAGGAAACTTGAAGGTAAGAGAGTAAAATTTCCTTATTATGTTAAGTGTGATAAGATGCAATATGGGTAGTATATTATGAGATCAAGAAAATGTTATCGATGTGGTAAAGTTAGACACTTATCCCATGTCTATAAAGAAATGAGAAATGGTCAGACCAATAATGGACAAAAAGAAGTGAAATATTTTAATTGTAATGTGATGATCCATTATGTAAACACATGTCTGACGATAAGTATGAAAGGTTGAAATCATCAAGACTATAAGTAGAATGGTATGAAAAAGTCATTTTATTTTAATATGATATATTCTAGACCATTAAATGAATTGGTGATAGGTAAATTACTTTTTTACTCAAATTATACATTTCTTTTTTGATTCTAGATCTAAACATTCTTTTATTTATAGGATATTTATTGTAAAATGAAAATATCATCATAAGAAATAGAGATAAAAATTTTAGTAAAAACTTTCAATGGAGTTATTAAATCAATAATGATTTATAATAATATTCCTAGAGTTATCATGGAATATTTTTCTAGAAAATATTGTTGTCTAACCCATAATATATTTTGATGTTATTTTCGTGGTGGATTGGAATTTGGTTTATTATTCTATGATAGATTACCGAGTTAAAGAATCCATATTTAATTTCTAGAATGAGTTTAAATTTTTATATAAGAATGAGTTATTTGCTATGATAACATATCAAGAAGTTGAGAAATTTATTAAAGATAGGGGTGAAAGTTAGCTTATAGATATATTTGAAAAGAATGGAATCATTCATTTTAGTGATGTGCTAGTGGTACATGAATTTTCATATATATATTTCCTGATTATTTTCCTAGTGTTATTCCTGATTAGATGGTTACATTCACCATTGACTTATTTTTTAATGTTAAGATAATTTCAAAACCTCCTTATTTATTGGATATAATAGATCTATTAGAGTTGAAAAAGAAATTACAATAATTACTTGATAAGGGTTTCATCTACCCTATCACTTCACCTAAGGGTGCTCTTATTTTGTTTATTAAGAAGAAAGATGTACTAATAGAAAAAATAGATTTCTAATTAGGGAAATCACATAATATATTATAATAGTAAATGTAAAAACCCTTTTAGTAGGGTTTTTCACATCAGTTATCATAATAAATAATGTAGAAAGATTTATATTGGGGTTTTCATGTAGATTATTATAATAGATGACATGAAAACCCACATTAATGATGTTTTAACATCTATTATTATAATAACCGATGTGAGAAATTAGGTTTTAACATTGGTTATTATAATAACTGATGTTAAAACCTTTAAAAAAAATTAAATACAAGTAACTTATGACTCCTGAAATTCATTATTTCAAACTCAAAACACTAAAACATTAATTTATATGACTCAAAAATTCCATCCCTCTACTTTATTCATTTGTATTTCAGCTTTTGTTGTGTTTCATCCTTTTATTTTGTGATTTTTCACCTATATTGTTATAGTTTCACTGGCCTTTGTTGTAGTTCAAGATATAGTAGGTGTTCTATATCTTTTCTTTGAGTTCCAAAATACTTCTCAGTGTTTTTTTTTCAATCTTTATCCCACCTAATTAACTTTAATTTGAGGATTTATTAATAGTGTTTTAATTTCGTTCATCAATGATATATTATTTCATTATTCATTTTTTTGTGATTAATTTTTTTATCTTCTCTGTTTAAATATTTATGATATGTTTATGATTTAAATTTTAATAATTTATTTATTTTTGGTCACACTCCCACTTAATTTCCTGTAATATGAAGTTTATTTATTTCTATTTTGTCTCTATTTTTCATAGATATACTACCTACATATATTTTTTTAATCTATTTATTTTCATTTTATTTATTTATAATATTTTTTAAATGTTTATGATTCATAAATTGTATTTATTTATTTATTTTTTATACATTTTAAATCTATTTATTATATTATGTTCATTTATTTATCATATTACTATTTATATTGTATAATTATTTATTTTGATTAAATGTTTATGAATAAATGATTTTTATTACATGTTTATTAATAAATGGTGAGTTCATTTTTTATACTGTATTTACTTATTTATTATATGAATGCTAATTTTTTATTATTTATTTTAATAAAATGTTTTTAAATAATTGATTATTTTTTTTATTTTTTATATATCTTTATATTTAATTTGAATCTATATGTTTTAAATTTATCTATTTATATATATTTTAAATATTTATATATTTTAATATATTCATCTATTACATTTTAATTTTTGGTAATCAATGGATTTTAATTAGATAAATTCACAAATAACTAGTGACAAATACAATAAATGGGTTAATGATTTTCTGGATTTTTCTAAGAAAAATATTGAAAACATAGATCTAATTTTTTGTCCATGCATGATGCGTTTAAATATGAGAAAATTAGGGTATAGAGAAATCCAAAACCATCAGATTTTGTATGGTTTTAATTATAATTATAAACTTTGGATATATCATTGTGAAATAACAAAGAAGTCAAGATCTAATTTTTATGAAGATGTTTAACATGAGATAAAGGATTTTATTAAAGAATTAATTCATGTTGTTATCCTTAAAACCATTTAAAAAACAACAAGTATTGAACAATTATATAACCACCACAAAATATATGTTTTTATTAAGAAAAAGAACCTTTAAGGAAAAAGTGGTAAACCAGTCAAGTACACATTTAGACAATTAACCAAAATCATATGTAATATCCGAATCTATGAATTGAAATTTAAGCCTTTTAGAGACCTTACCTCTATAGATACTCCACTATAGAGTAGTATCCTTCTCGTACAAATCATATTTGAAGAATTTTTCAACATTTTATTCTAAATTGTCCCAAGTTTGAATAAGATCTTCCATAATAATATTTTTCCCATTGAATTCACATGACAAAATGCCAAGTTGTTTTTGAATCTAGTCACCCTACTCCTCAGAAAAGTATACCTGAAAGCACCTCCTGACCAGCCTGTCAAATTCCTCTTGTATAGTAATGAACTCTAGATCCTTCTCTAAGAATTATTCATTACAATTAATTATATATTCCCACTCATCACACTACATCAATTCCTTTCCACTCAGTTGGATATCGGATTCAGCACCCACATTTTCTACATTCACCAGATTGATGACATATGCTTCCACTACTGGTGATTTTAACCCCTTAGTAGTGTTTTCCTCCACATGATTGTCAGGACCTTTATACATTCTCAAGGAGTTGTTGTCTGTAATGTTGAAAACCTTTGGAGGAAGCTTGACTTTACTTGAGAGGATCTAGTAACGAGAGGATGAGGTAAGTAAGAATAGTATTTTCTTCTTTGTGGACTCTTGGTGTGCTTAATAGACCTGTTAGAATAAATGATAGTGTTATTTACCTTCCTTGAATAAGATCTAAGATAGTTCTCCGTAATGCCCACTTCCTTGGACTCAATAGGGGAGTCCGAATAAGAACCCATATCCTCTTGAGAAACCTCCAATATCAGAGGGGGTTCTCTCCCTAGGCAGCCTCCACTTCATTTCCTTCCTCAAAATCATGACACTATTCTTCTCCTATCACTGCAAACTAATTTTGAGAATGGAAAACCTTTCCTCTGGACTTAACCATATCCGCATAATATGGTCAAGCCTGTAAGTCTTGCACTGGCATATATGAACCTCTGGGCTACGAACAATTATATAGATATGTTGAGAAACCACTATTCCTAGGTTGTACTAAATTTACATTATTATTAGAAGTTCTGAGATTAATTAACTTGAAAGAAAAAAAATGGTTGGTGTAATAAAAGTTTCATTGAGATACTTGAACTTTTTCATGAGTTACTTCCAAAAGGAAATGAGCTTTAGGATTACAATTATGATGAAAAAAATAAGTCCAATGAGATTGGGTTATTAGAAAATACATGATTTTCTCAATGACTATGTGTTGTATAGTAAGGAATATGAAATTTTATTAGAATGTATTAAATGTGGGATATCACGATATAAAATGGATGATAAATACAACTATGTTTCATTCTCAATAATAGGAACCAAACCTCCTACTAAATCAATATGGTATCTTTCAATAACTCCTTTTTTGAAGTATCTATTTTGTAATTCAAATAATGAAAAGAGGATAAGATAACACATAGATGACTGAATCTCCTATGGAAACCTATGCCACCATACCGATTCACCATAATGGATGATATTTGATTAAAATTTCATACTTTTGTAAATGAATTTAGAAATATAAGAATGGGGCTATGCATAGATGTAATGAATCCATATTATAGCCTTAATAGCCAGTATAGTTCATGACCTATTATATTAGTAGTGTATAACTTCTCCCCATATATATGTATGAATAAAAAAATATATTATGAAAATCTTGATGATATCTAGACCAACATTTCATGGAGATGATATTGATGTTTATCTATCACCATTGATTAATGATTTAAAATTTCTATAGGAAGAAATTGTTATAGTTTTTGACGCATAAAAGAAATAGTATTTTCTTTTATGTTTTATGGTAATGTTCACTATAAACTACTTTACTTCATATGAAAACTTATCTAGATATATTGTTAAGGTTCATAAATCTTTTCCAATTTGTGAATAAAGGAATTCATATAATCTATTTCAAAATGGAAGAAAGAAAATGTAAATAGGACATTGATGTTTTTTAAAAATTGATCACACTTATTGAATATTAAAAAAATTAATTTAATGGTTTACAAGCATATGGTTTTCTCCACAACCATTTTTAGCTGAAGAATATCATGAAAAGGCAAATAATATCAATGTCACATTTGGAAAGAAAGGATGTTATGGTCATCAAACAAATACATATAAGAAATGGTCTACCTTATTCAAGCTACCTTATTAGAGTTTTTTAGAGGTAAAATATAACATTTACATTATTTATATTGAAGAAAACATATGTGATAGTTTGATTGAAACTTTGTTAAACATAAAATGAAAGATAAAATATGGATTGAATAAAATATTGGACTTAATTACAATGGGGTTTCTTCAAATGTGATTTTTTGTCATTGAAGTATTTAAAGTAATAGGTATTAAATTTCATGATTGTGATGTATTGATGTAACAAATACTATAGGTTTCACTGTAGGGAATATTTTTGATACCTATCAGAAATTATATCATCATGTTTTGTTACTTTTTCAATTCTATTTTCATCAAATTCATAGATCCAAATTTATTAGATGTGTTGGATAGTGAAGTTATCCTTATAATTTTTCAATTAGAAATGTTTGTACCACTATCATTTTTTGATATAATGGTTCATCTGAGGATTCGTTTTGTGTGAGAGATAATAATATTTGGGCCTGTTTTTTTATGTCGGATATATTATTTTAAAATATATATGAAAATTTTGAAAGTTTATATTAAAAATATGTATCAAACAGAGTCCTATAGTTCAAAAATATATATAATAATATGTGATTAAGTTCTGTATTGATTATTTATATGAAGTGAAACATGTTGGTCTCCCTATATCTTGACATTTGACAGTTGGTAGTGAAGGTAAATGGATCTACGACCTAAAGGTAAAGTTAATTCCATGTGATGAAGTGATGCATACACATTTATACATTTTAAACAACATAAGCAGAATTCAACCATATATACCATCACATATTGCTGGACTAAATGAACGATTTCTAAAAATAAATAAAAAGTGGTTGATGAATGAACATAAAAATATATTTGTTTCATGGTTCAAGGATAATTTCAACACTGATTTATCTACATCAGAATCATTAGAATGTTTATTATGAGGACAAAGTTTTAATGTGATCACATGGTTTGGTTTTGAAATTAATTGGTACACATTTTACAAAAAAAAATAAAGAATATAAATGTAATATTCAAAATAATGGAGTAATGATCATCGCCGAAGCACTATATTTTTTAAGTCATAAATATAAAACCTAATTTCTACATCAACAACATATTTTGGAGTTCTAGAGGATATATGGGAGATTTATTATACTAAATATCGAATACTAGTGTTTACGTGTAATTGGGTTGACAGTAATAGTGGTGTGAAACATGATGAGTATATATCTACACTAATTTATTTAAAAATATTTTACTTGCAAAGAGGAATCATTTATGATGATGACACATGAAAAAAATATTTTATATTATTTCCCATAAAATTATCCATCATTTAACATTTTTCAAGGGGAAAAAGTTTATTTTTATGTGGATAATTTTGACTATGTTGAGGAATTCTATGAGACATCTTCATCTATTACATGATTACCCTAGGATAATAATGACTGCAATGTCGATGTAGTCCATGCAATATAGAATGATAACGTAAAAGGTACATGAGAAAAAAACTCCATCACTCTTAATTATTCAAGAAAATATATATTTTATATCTTTTTTGTGAAACTTATACATATAAAATCTATATATTATTTATTAAAATATATATATATATTGATTATTTTTTACATTTTTATTAAATATTATATTCATATGTTTGAGTTAAATTTTTTTGGTTAAAAAAATCTAACATCATTATTTTTTATGAAATATACACATGTAAAAATAATTTTTCTAATAAGGATATTTAAATCTTTAGATTTGATAATTTCTTCCCTTTTTTGAGTTAATTTTTAATTTTATTAGTTTTACTTACTCATTTTTTTGTTTAAGAATCCTTGATATTATTAATTTTTTTTGAAACCTACATATGTAATTAATGACACTATTTTTTTAACATGGATATTTAAATTCATAAATGTTGATCATTTCTATGATTTTTATTATAATTTCTATATTCACCAATTTCAGTTACACATTTTATGGTTAAAGATTCCCATTATCATTATTTTCATATGAATATTTCTTTATATTTAACATTTTCAACTATTGATTTTCTTTAGCTATATTAGTTAACATGATAGATATAATTTTCTTTATATTATTAAAAAAAAATATTTATTTACTTTTAACAATCATTTAATTATAATAAAATATATGTATATATAATTTCATTGAATTCATCTATTTAAACGATGTACATAGAGGCATAGGAACAGTTACAAAGTTATTTGTACATTTTTTCATATTAATACATCTATAATAATTAAATTATTAAATGAAATTAATTTTTTGTATATCAAAATTATTTGCAAAACTACTGGTGAGCCTCCCATGTAATAGTCTTCTTCTTCTCTAGAGAAGAAAATACCAAGAGTTGGTATATGTGAGATTGTACATTTACCAAAACTTCCACTTTCTTTTGGGTTATAGAGGTTGAGAATTTAATTTTATGATAATAATAATCCAAAAGGTTTGAATGAAAAGAAGTTTTAGAGTTATACGGCCATGTAGAGCCATTATAGTATCAATTTTTTATATCCTAATAGGAAGAGCATTGATACAAGCATGAAAGACCAGATCTGGGAATCTATAATGACAAAATTTATTATCTAATTTATTTTTTTCTATTTTTTAAAATATTATATATTTCATGAATAATATTTAGTTTATTCAATTAAAGATTTTATTTTAATTTCAAGATATGAAAGAAATTAAAAAGAGGTGACTATCTTTTTCATCACTTAGATAAAGATATTTTAAAATAGAATTTACTTCACATTATATTTTTAGGAAACAACAGAATGAAAAACCATGACTCAAATATGAGTTTATAGATGCAGATACCCAAGAGAAGTTTATTTTCAATAGGTGGGAGGAATATTTTTTTCTATGATAATTATTGATTATAAAATCATTTTGAAAAATATTTTTCAATTACTTTAAAACTTATTCAATTATTCCTATATAATAGGCCTCTAAGAAATATCACTAAGAGATATAGTCCTAGAATATATACTCTCATACTTTATCATGTGGAGGGTATCATTTACTAGAGGAGTAATTGATTATTGAAAAGTATGATTAATTAAGAACAAAACCCAGTAGCAGATTGGAATAGGTTAAGTTTGACCCTATATCTCCCCCACTCACCATAAAAAATGGAAAAGGGTGAGGATGAGAAAAAAGAGTTTGTTTCTTATAGTTCTATCAAGAGAAGTAGCTGATAAGATTTTAAGAGGATAATTATTATTTTTATTAAATAATAGTGATTTATAAATTCATCACACTAGTACAACACTTTCATATATTATTTGAGGATTCCCTTTATAAGAAATCAATTTAGGGGACCTTTATCCCTAAGAGTTGGATGAAAATTCTAGCTACTAATTTAGAAAAGAAAGAATACCTGAGCTACATAAGAGGATATGAGGTGGGTGTCAGTATTATTATTTTTTGGATTCCCTAGTACGACATCAAGGGAGAAAAAATACATGAGACAAATAACTTCCTTGAAGGTTGAGATATAAGACATGAATTAGTTTATAGAATATTAAATTAAATCATTTGTACATGATATGTTTTCAAAACTTATGAAAAAAACACAGTATCTCCTACATCCCTAGCCCACCCATTCCTCCAACCCAAATCCTCCCACCTCATCATTTAGACATGAATATGTATTGTGAGTTTCATGTCAGGGATCCCCATTCACATATTGTAGTATAAACAATCATACATAATCTAGGGGATTACATACATCACCAACTTATGTAAATGGATCAAGTAAGAGTAACATTGCATTATATTATTGATTCAACTACTCCATTTTCATTGCATACTAAAGAGGTGTCCATAGTTGTAAAACGTATGGGTATTTTTTTTACTTTGTCCATCTAGTCTTTGTCTTTAGTTTACAAATGAGGTATGTGTTGTTTATTTATTTTTTATTTACTATTAATTTTAAAATAATCATATTTTTACTAAAATTTACCTTATATAGGAGTATATTAAATCTAAGGATTCATTGTAAAATATTTTTTTTCAAGAACCTACAACCACATATACTTCTAATATTTCTCTATGTTTTACAAAATTAGAAATAATTTTTTATATTGGAGAGTTATTATGAGTTTTTAATGAATTCCAAAATATATGTGTGGGACTATACATTGAGAATATTTAAAAATGACATAATGGTTTTTATTATTGGTGATGATATCCCCATACTCATCATGAAATTGTTTTCCATGAAAGTAAATTTCAACTTCAATTTTCATCTCTTTAAATAAATATAACTTAGTGATTTAATTTATTAATTACCTAATTTGGTATCTGTAATATCTTTTCCAACATCATTAGAGAACTTATATTTATGTATTTATGTATTTATTATTTATTTAAATTGATTTTCAATACATTAGAATAAATTTTAGAGTGAAACATATTGCCAAAAAATTAGAAAACGCAAAGATTAGGTGTGTTTTCTTGTAATACCCAAGACCCTATTGTAGTGGGTAAACACCATATCTAGGACTATCACACTCTAAAGAGAATTTATTAAATAATTTATTTAAAATTTAAAATTTATAATTTATAATTGACCAAAATAAATTCATTTTTTAATTAATCACATCAAAATTATCTTATTATGAATTTTGATATTTTTCTAAAAAGGTCGGGTTTTTTGTCAAAAAATATAATTTTCACAACACTTGTAATTTGTATGACTTTATCGTTATGTAAGAATGACCTAGAAGTTTAAAAAAACTTTTAAGTAATAAAATATAAATTTAATGAATAACAATATTCATTTTAAAACATTATTTGAACTTATAAATCCTATATCCAACATTTTTAGAACTGATTAAAATGTTACTTAAAAAAACTATTTTCAATATTTCCTTTTAATCAATTATATTCAAGGGAGATTCGGTTTTTGATTTAATTTAAAGACACATATCATTTATTTGTTTTATAATAAATCAATTTATATAATTTAAATCATAATCTAAGACAATTGTATCTTATATGTAGATTTATTTCTTAAAAACGTTATTTTTCTAAAAGGTGTTTTTACAGGACTAAGTGTGCTTATTTTAAAATTTATATTTAACACATTTAGAAATTAAATTTGATAAAATGATTTCAAAATTTAAAATCATAACTATAAAATTAATTAAATGTTTCAATCTAAATTTTTATAATTAAAATTAATTTCTAAGTTTTGAAATTAATTACCAAGGTAAAAGTAAATTAGGGCAAACGTTAAAAGTTAAATAAAAAAACCTAAAACACTCAAAGATGTCTAAAAAATGAGTGTTTGATGTTATTTTAGACCAAAAATCACTATACCCACATCATTTTTCCATTTTTTGTTTATTTAAGCATGAATATTAACATTACATTATTGAAAATGTAAGGGTTACTCCCAAAACTACCATTCCCTTCACTTATAAAAGGGTAACAATCCCACCGATTCAAGAATAACCTATAATTAGAATTTATCTTAAAAAAATTCCATTTTTATCCTCATAAAAACATATCCCACATTAAAAAATCCCTTGTTCACCATTAGTTAGCGCAAGTCCTTCATTTCCAAGGAGACTTCCATGGATAATTCAAGTCCCCGACGTGAGTATTTTCAACTGCTTAGATTTTCCTATTAATTATATTCATTAAAATTTATCATATAAACATTGATATAATGATATTAGTATAATTTATATAATTTAATTTTAATATATTATGAGTATTATCATTGTTTATTCATATACCCCATCCATTAAGAAAAACAAAACTGCCGTTCTTGTGTTGTGCAAACTACCACCTTCATGACGAAAGATGTTTCATTTTCCATCACCTCCTTACAAGGTTGGATATTAGGATGGAATTAAATGATAAATATTATTTTTATGATATCATTAAGGTTATTTTATGGAAAATTTTATAACATATTAATGATATGATTAAAAAATGACGATCATTAGTTTAACCATTTAAAATAAGTGCACTAAGAGAATAATCTTTTATTAAAATTATGTAATATTTTAATATCCATGAATTATTCTTATAATTCCTTAATATTATGATATATAACACTAATTAAAACTAAATAATATCATTATGCTTCTGGTATAATAATATTACAACAAAACTACCATATAATAATTCATCAAATAAGGGTATGTTCATGTTTGGGTCAGTTTAACCACCTAATTGAAAAATATATGAATTTATATAATGAATTACTATGGGAACGTAATTACTAGTATAATATGATATAAATTTATAAATAATGATTTGTTTTTGGTTCTATATAAGCTATATCAATATTTATTTCATTAATTAAGAAAACAAACTTCAACCGTAAAGAACCACTGAAACATGCTTATTATTGATTTTATCTTCAATGAAAACGAATAAAAAACTTATGAAAGGAATTTTAAACAACATATATTATTATAAATCATTCATAAAATTAACTTTAATGAACTATTAATGATAAAATTTAGAATAATATTGAATATGAACACTGCTATTATGAAACTAGTATAAACAATCAAAATTATAAACACCTGATGTAGAAAATAAAAAGAATTCATGTAGAGAATGAGTATTTATGAAGAGTATGAATAAAAATGGATATGATTAAATTTATAAATTAAGTTATTAATATATCTATTTTTTTGATATAAGAGGTTAGAGCATGTTCATGAAAGTTAGTACAAGAGGTAGAGGTTTTCCATCTCAAATTGCTCCAATCGAGACAAGTTTTGGTGTTATACACCTAATTTCCTTTATATGGTGTATATATGATGAAAATTTGAGATGTAATATCATGTAATTACTTTATTCATGGTATTTTAAGAACAATTTTAATTCTTATCCTTTAGTTGGTTATGATTTAATTGCTACCCAAGCCATATGTGGGGGTTTTTAGTCTCAATTTTTATTCTTTGGGACTCATGTTATAATCACCACCTATTTTATTTTATGTGGTGTATACATTGATATTAAATAATTTTTTACATATTAATAATTAAATTTAAGGTATTTAAAATTTTATATTTTTATCCCGCTCTCATATTCTTTTGATTCCCGAGTTACCAAAACTATTGTAAAACTCAATATTTTCCATGGTGGAAAGACCATCCTAAGTTTTTATAAGGTAAAAGTGTGTGTAATTTACTTGAAAAAACATAACTATATAGATAATATATAGTGTATTAAACTATGTAATATATTCACCTAGGGTTGATCACTCCAAAAATAGTTAGTTGAGTATTGACTCAATCATCACCCCGATGTACGACGAGTGGGCCTATGACTGTAGACATGGAGAGACACTCCCGGGGGATATGATTTGGAATATTCAAATGATATTAATGGACTATGATGAAGGATTTTACTACCATTTTGGTATCATAATAATTAAAATTACTTATCCCAATTACTATATTCCATGGACAACCCAACACATTATTAGTAACCTCACCACTATTTTTCTTAGATAAGGAAACTTCGTGTTACTTTGATGACACCCCACAACTTCTAAGATGATTAAAGGATATTATAATAGAAATAATTTTTTTTATATTTATTGGGGAAGTATTTGATTTCCATATTACTCATTATATGGATAACCAAGTTTTATTCTGTAAGAGGTTCCTCAAGGAATGGTATAAAAGGTCTTGATGACTCTTATCGTGAATGGATTAGAACTAATCAGGTGATAGGTGGGGTCCAAAATTATATATCCTATGGATGCATTAACATGTAACATGATAAAAAATAGGTTGAGTTTTGGTGTATACCCATTCCCATAATAGGAAAATGTCTTTTCATAAGGCCATAACAACATGTTTTTGAAGTTCGACATTATGCATTCCATTAGTATGAGATCAATGATTATTGTTATCTATATTTTCATATATTATAATGGATATAGAATTACCTTAGTTTTAGTTAATTATGAATTAATGTTTTTAATTTATCCTACCGTATCACTTATTCCATGTTTATGTTATGAAATATCCTGCTGTATGCTACTCCTTATTGATCATCTAAGCTCACCATGATTTGTTTTCCTTTCCCCAAGAAACCTAGAGGAGGACTATGTGTAATTTTTAGGGATTATTATGGAAGAGATAATCATGTTCTCTCAATAATTTCATGTTTTATATTATGTTTTAAAGTATATTATATGTTTTTATCTTGGCTTCCAAGACTGCTAAACTGTTGGATCCTTTGAGAAGTATTGTATTTTGTACCAATAATGTAATATAAATACTAGTTATGGGTTTATAGAGTTTGGGATGTTAAAATTGGTATTAAATTAATTTTAATAGAAACCCAAAGTATTATATTTATAGGAACTAAGTGAGATAATACAAGTACTATGAAAAACCCTCAACATTTCTAGGGAACACTCTAGAAAAATTAATAGGAATTGTATTTTATAATTCAATGTCATGAGATAATTATGTGTATTAGAGACTAATGGGGGGAATTATAATTGTATTAAAATACATAATCAATGCATGAATATTCCCTATAAAAAAGTTAATGAAGATGGATTTGAGGATAATCAGTTCATAACCATATTGGGTTAGTTGACCCAGGTTATAGTAAATAATCTCACTTTCATAGAGCGTCTTGATGATCCAAAACATGGTGTAACTATATTGGATATATTCATATGAAAAAAATCTCCAACATTCAGTGGAACTAATAATACATTAGTAGCTTAATAATGTATCAATTCCCTAGAAAATATCTTTCTCACTTTGGGAAGTTGTGAAAAGGAAAAACTCATCATGGCGGTCTATGTTCTGAAGGGAGACATAGATCAATGGTGGTAACTAATTCAAAAAACTAAAGAGAAATATGAGATCAATTTATAGAATGGATAGATTTTAATGTGGTATTCTGTGAAAATTAATTTCCTCTTGAGTAGAGAGTGTAAATGGAAAGGTAGTTCCTCAATATTAGGTAAAAGGAGGAGGAAAATATTGTTGAATATGAGGCTAAATTTATAAGGTTAGAAAATCATGATTTAGACTATGTATTTCAACCAGAAATAATGATTGATCATTAATTTTATGGGTTGAAACCAAGACTTCAAAGGGCATTGGTCTCTTAAATATTTTATTTATATGAGGATATAGTCTCAATTTTAATTAAGATAGAAAAAAAGTTCTCTTGAATGTATGTGTTCAAGGGAAATCTGGGGACGAAGTGGTTGGATTAGAATCTTGGGAATAATAATATGGAAAATGGGTGTAAAGGAAGGGTGTATTTTTTCACATGTGATAACTATGGGAAGAAAAACCTTGGGGATTATAGGAAGGGAACCAGAGTTTTTCACAAGTGCATAGAAAAATTCCATCAAGATCACCAATTCAAGGGAATAGAAGAAGATTTTGATGTTTAATGATTTAAATGTATGGAGAACATACATCAAGAGAACCAATTCCCAAAATTTCAAGGGAATTTACATCAGAAAAGGATAAGGGAGGAAGGCCAAGCTTATGCGGTTACCACAACTAAAGTCAAAGTTCCTAATGAAATTTTGATCGGTACATTGATCATTTCCTCA
The DNA here is from genome assembly GCA_963277665.1 of Viscum album. Taxonomy (NCBI): domain Eukaryota; kingdom Viridiplantae; phylum Streptophyta; class Magnoliopsida; order Santalales; family Viscaceae; genus Viscum; species Viscum album. The sequence continues at coordinate 1,040,728,265 of OY728146.1, forward strand.
AAGTTAGCTAATGTTTTATTTGATACTATATATTCAAACTATTTCATATCTTCTATGTTTTACAAAAACATTAGATACTTTCCTATCACCCTAGAAAGGGAGTTATCAATTAAGATACTAAGTGAGAATCTTGTAGAAATAAAGATATGTCAGGAAGATAAAATTATGATTCATGGGAATACCCTATTTGAAAGCTTATTTATCATACCCATGGTTTAATTTGATGTAATACATGATATAGATTTATTTTCAAAGTATAATTACAAATTATTTTTTCAATATAAGGAGATTATGATTCTTAAAGGTGAGGTGGAATCTATTATCTTTATAAGGGAAAATTCATCACTAAAATTATACCAGGATACTCCCCCAATAGATCTCCTTAATGAAATTATAGGTATAGAGAAAGATATAGCATGATATAAAGAAGAGGTAGGTATCCTAAGAATATAGGATGTACCCATGGTATAAATTTTCATCAATGTTTATCCAAAATAATTACTTGGTTATCCAATGGAGTGTGAAGTTGAGTTCTCCATTAAAATATTTCCTGATGCATGGCCTATATGTAATAATCCCTATAGAATGGAACCATTGGAGTAAGTGGAGTTGAATAAAAAACTTCAGGGGTTGTGTGATAAGGTATTTATACACTCTAGTGTTTCACTATAGGGATCCCTAGTTTTATTTGTGAAAATAAGGATGGGTCTTTGAGACTATACATCGATTATAGGGAGATCAATTCCATTACTATAAAGAATAAATATTATTTATCATCAATTGATGAATTATTTTATCAAATTAAATGATCCTAATACTTTTAAATGATCGATATTCACTCTACTTATCATCATCTAAGGGTTAATAAGGTTGATACACTGAAGCCAACATTTTGAACAAAGTATGGACATTACGAGTTTAATGGAATGCCTTTTGGATTGACTATTTAACCTTATGTCCTTATGTATATGATAAATAGAGTATTTAATGAGTATACTTAAATATTTTTGGTGGTATTAATTGATTATATCTTGATATAATCCAAGATCTATGAAGATCATGAGATTCATCTGAAAATAATTCCAGAGACCCTAAAAAAAGGAATTGTATGGGATATACAGTAAGTGTGAATTTTGGATCAATAAAGTTTTGTTTCTTGGTTATATTGTCTCCAAGGATGGGATATATATTGAACCTTCAAAAATAAAGTTATTCTAAGAATTTCCTACACCGATGAATATACCTAAGATATGAAGTTTCTTAGGATTAGTAGGTTACTGTCGGTGGTTTTTTCAATATTTTTACTGATTGGACAACCTGTTAAATAAGTTAAAATGCAAAGGGGTTAAATTCATATGACCAATAGAATGTGAGGAAAGTATTTAAGATATAATTAAGATACTGATTAATGTAACAGTATTTAATCTACCATTAGGTAAAGAATAATTTTTAATATATAGCAATACATCGAAGAAGGGGATTGGTTGTGTCTTTATTTAGAATGATAGGGTGATTTAATATGCATAAAGACAATTGAAAATCCATGAACAGAACCATCCCAATCATGAACTTGAGGTAGAATCTATAATATTTTCTTTTAAAATATAGAGGAATTACCTCTATGAAAAAATATGCGATATATATACATACCAAAATAGTTTGAAGTATATCTTCTCTCAAAAGGAGCTCAACACGAGGTAAAGAAAATGGTTGGAACTACTCAATGACTAATATCTCTTGATATACTTCCAGCATGGGAAGGAAAACAAGGTGGATGATGAATTTAGTAGGAGGGATCATGGAGTTATGACCATGATGAGGATTAACAAGGATCCTATATATAGATATCTAGTAAAGATAGATATGGTGATTTCTAGGAAAGGGGAGTCATAATTACTTTTCTAAGAAATTAATAAACCATCCTTATTAGAAAATATAGATAAGTACCAGAAGGATGATGAGAACTTACAAAGTAAGATTAATATAGAAACTAATGATAAATTTATTGACTTTATCTATATATATGGAGTGCTAAAGTTTGAAAAGAGGTTATGTGTTCCATCCAAACCAGAGTTGAAAAGGGAACTTCTAGATGAAGCACATGGATAAAATTTCTATATACACCAAGGTATCATAAAGATATATTGGGATTTAATAGAACATTTCTAGTGGGATGGTATTAAGTGAGAAATTTTGGACTATGTGATAATATGCTTAGTATTATAGATGGTAAAGGTTGAAAGAAAAAATCCTAAGGGAGTCATGAAACCTTTTCCTATACCTATATGCAAGTGGGACAATACTATAATGGAATTTTCACTAGAATAACAAACACTCTAAGTAATATTGATTCTATATGGGTCATCGTTGATCTTCTTACCAAGTATTCTCATTTATTAGAAATAAGAGAAGATTCAACCCTTGAAAACCTTTCCTAGATCTATATCATTGAAATCGTAAGGCTTCATGGGGCACATATATCAATAATATCTAGTCATGAACCTTAGTTCCCATCAAAATTATGGAATGTTTTTAAACGGGATCTCGACACTTAGATACATTTAATAATTGAATATCATCTCCAAATCGATGAGATGTTTGAAAGGAATATCCAGAATTTGAAAGACATACTAAGATTATGTTCCCTTGACTTATAGGGAAAGTTGGATAAATATCTAAATTTATTAGAATTTTCATACAATAATATCTTCAGTTTTAGAGTTTAGATATCACCATACGAAGCATTTTATGGGAAGAGTTGTCGTACTCCAACATATTGGAAAACATTTGGATAAATAAAGTTAGTTTTAATAGATCTTATAAAGGAGATAACTATTAAAGTACGAACTATTTAGGATCATGTTAATGTATACCAAATGAAAAAAAGAGCTATGTTGATAATCAAAGGAAAGAATTGTAATTTTAAGTTGGGGGTAATGTATTATTTATTGGTTCACTATGTAAGGGAGTTGTAAGATTTTCTAAAAAGGGGAAGTTAGTCCTTAGTTACATTGAAATTTTGAAATACTAGATAGAATTAGAGTTGTAGCTTACCGATTAGCTATTATGCCTAATCATTATAAAAATATAAGATGCCTTCTATGTTTTATTACTAAAAAAATACATGAAAAATCCAATGCATGTGCTCATATATGAGGTAATAGAGTTGGTACTTGATATTTATTATAACGAGGAGCCTACCCAAATTCTTGATACTAGAGAGAAATTATTATAGAATTGAACTACTAGATTGGTTAAAGTACTCTATATAAATTAGAAACTAGAAGAGGAAACATGTGAGCCTAAAGAAGCTATGATGAAGTAATATCCATATTTTCCAATATCTAATATAAACCCAAATTTTGAGGATAAAATTATTTAAGGGGAGAGAATGTAATACATAAGACCCTACTATAGTAGGTAAACAACATTTCTCAGACTATCACACTCTAAAGAGACTTTATTAAATACTTGACTTAAAAGTTAAATTTTATAATTTGAAATTTAGAAAACTAACTTCATTTTTAAATTCATCCTATCAAAATTAGTTTAGCATTATTTGTGATATTTTTTCTGAAAAGGTTTATTTTTAGTCAAAGTATACGGTTTTCATGAAACTTATAATTTGTATGAATTTAACATTATATAACAATGAACTATAAGTCTATAAAAACTTTTTAATTAATAAAATAATAATTTTAGGAATAATAATATACTTTTTAAAATATTATTTGAACTTATAAATCCCATGTCTAACATTTTTAGAACTAATTAAAATGCTACTTTAATAAAACAATATTTTAGTATTTTCTTTGAATAAAGTATTTTCAAGGGATATTTGTTTTTAGATTTCCTTTAAATCATTAAACCCTTTATTTTTTTAATAAATTAATTTATGTCATTAAAATTAGTATCCAAGATAATTTTATCTCATATGTAAATTTAAAACTTGAAAACTTTAGTTTTCTAAAAACCATTTTCACATGACTAAGTGTGTTTATTTTAAAATGAACTTTTCACACCTTTAGAAATTTTATTTGATAAAATTATTTCCAAATATAAAATTAGAATTATAAAATTAATAAAAACGTTTAATATTAATATTTTTCAATAAAATTATTTACTACAATTAGAAATTAATTACCAAGGTAAAAATAAATTAGGGTAAAAGTTAAATGTTAAATAAAAAAGCCGTAAAAAACTCAAAGTTGTCTAAAAAATGAGTATTTTAGTTGATTTTAAAACCACACTCACTATACCAATAAATTTTGTCTATTTGTTTTCCATTTAACATTGAATAGTAACCTTTAATTATTGAAATTGTAAGGGTTACTCCCAAAAATACCCTTCCCTTCACTTATAAGAGGGAGACACTCCCACAAATTAAATAATCACCTATAATTATAATTTATCTTTGAAAATATTCCAGGAGAGAAACACATATTAGAAATAGGCTAGGCATATAGTGAGGCTAGTTTCCTCTAGAATATCTGGGAACTCCTATCTCTCCTGGCAGGATGAGAATCAAGGACTTCGATCATATGGTGAGCAGGATCACAAGTTGTGTGCTCAACTAGAAGAATTATCTTCTATCCTTCAGGGGTTATATTACTTTGGTTAATAGTGTCTTATTAGCCATTCCAGTGCATGCAATGGCTTCCACCAATTTTTTAAAAGGGTTTATTAGAACTATTGATAAATTCCTGACTAGTTCCATATAGGATGCTTCTTTGGAGGGAAAAAGACACTGAGTTTCTTGGGGTAGAATTTCCAGGCCAATACATGAGGGATGTATTAACGTGAGGATATTAGTATCCACTATCAAATGCATGGCTTCTAAATTAGCATGGGAATTTATTGAGGGGAATTATTTGTGGTGAAAGACCATGTCATGCAATAGAGGAGATAACATAGACAATCAGTCTATGTTGGGTTCTCCTCTCTGGGTATTAGTTAGCTCCTTAATCCCGATGCTTAAACATCACTCGCAATGGATCGTAGGGTAGGGGAACATCAAGTTTTGGTTCGATCAATGGGATGGTGAAGTGATAGGGTATTCGGGTTGTCCTGTGCCCACAATTTTCTTCAGGGAAGCGATTTGATATCCTGAATTTATATCGATGGCCTTGGAAGAGAAGAAAATAGAGGTCTTTAATGGGATTCTTATCAACTCAGAGCCAAACATATGCATATTTACTCCTTCAGCCATGGAAAAATTCAATTCCAAGTATTATTAAAGGATTTATTTTTCCCAGACTCAAGACGATAGATGGAGAAAAGTGGTGTTGTGCAATAATTATCCTTCTAAATACAGTTTCCTCATCTGGAGGATCAGAAACCATGCCATTCCTCTAGACAATAGTATCAAGAAACTAGGCATAAGCATTGCGTCTTCAGTCCAATTTTGTATTAGTATGCTAGAGGAGGACGTCAATCATATCTTCTTTGAGGGAGACTGGGCATAAGAAGTGTAGAGCTTCTTCAACAAGTTCACAACACACTCTTCCCAGGTTTACCGTGATGAACCCTTTTTGGAAAGATGGTTTCAGGGGACAGACAAAATGGGCATGGAAAGAATGGATCAGGGTTTTATCCTCAATGATGGATGTTGGTGTCTTTGGAAAGCTAAGAACCTGGTGAGGTATGAGGGGTTTACTTCTTTAGGGAATTCCATTATCCCAAGAACCCTGTGCTTGCGGGTGGACCTAGTGCCTTTTTTCAGAAACTGGGTGGAAGTGCACTCTCTTAGGATGCTTAGTGTCTCCTCTACTATGGATATCCCACCTTGATCTAGATTCTAGGGCCTTTGGGTGCGATGGTTCCACCTAGAGGTTGGTTTCAAGCTAAACACGGACAGTTCTTGCAAGGAGGGCATTGCCCGGAGGGAGAGGTTGTGCGGGACCAGAGGGGTAGTGTGGTTATGGACTTTAAGGTCCACTACGAGAATGGTACCAACATTTAGGCTATGGCCAAAGCGTTGCCGACTAGGATTGTGCTGAGAAACCAGAAGAACATTAGTTTATCCCATGTGGAGATTGATTCAATGATCATTCATAGCTCTCTTCAAGGTAAAGAGCGAACTCTGTGGTCGACATATTATATCATAAGAAAATGTAGAGCTCTCCTTATTAATGATATTAAGGTTTCTCATACCTAGAATGGAGGGAATAAAGTTGAAAATAATTTAGCCTCTAAATATTCACAAAACATTGAAGCCACCTTCTCTCTTAATATTTCTTTCTTTAAACCCAAGGGGCTGTCCTTAATACAAGGGGATGCCCTCGGCCTACACCATTTTAGGCCTCCTTAGGCCCTGTCTAGTTTTCTTTCTTGTTCCTTTTCCCCCTTCAATAAAAATGGAATCGTTGATGATGAAAAAAAACTTTAATGTTACTATATTAAGGGTATTATAATTTTTTATTCATATACCACATCCATTAAGAAAAATAGAACTGTCGTTCGTGCGTTGTAAAGATTACCACCTCCATGACACATCATGTTTTTTCCAACACCGCATTATAAGGATGGTTATAAGGATATTATTAAATGATTAATGTTATTTTTATGATATAATTAAGGTTATTTTATGATAAATTTGAGAATCTATTAATGATATGATCTATAAACAATCATCATTATTTTATTAATTTAAAATAAGTACATTAAGAGGATAATATTTTATTCAAATTGTAAAATGATTTATTATCAATTAATTATTCTCATAATTACTTAAAATTATAATATATCACAATAATAAACACCAAATAATATCTCTATTATTTTTTATAATGATATTACAAAAAAAATACTTCATAATCATTCATTAAATTAGGGTATGTTCATGTTTAGGTTGGTTTAACCACCTAATTGAATAATACTATGAATTTATATCACAAATGACTATAGGAATATAATTACTAGTATAATATGATATAAATTTGTAAATAATTATTTTTATGGAGAATTTATATCAATATTTAATCCATTATTTAAGAAAACACACTTTAATCATCAAGAATCACTGAAACATGGTTATTATTGATTTCATCTTTAAGGATAAAGACCAAAACACTCCTGAATGAAATTTGAAACAACATAAATTTTTATAAATAATTCCTAATAGTAACTTTAATGAAATATTAATGATTAAATTTGGTAGAATAATGAATATAAACAACACTATTATGAAACTTTTACAAATGATACAAATTATAAACACCTGATATAGAAAATCATAAGAATTCATGTTGAGAATGAATATTTATGAATAGTATGAATGAAAATGGATATTATTAAGTTTATCAATTAATTTATGAAGATATATATGTTTTTTATACATGAGGTTAAATTATGTTCATGGAATTTGGGATAAGAGGTATGGGGTTTTCTTCTCAAATTCCTCTCCTTAAGACAAGTTTTGTATTATGGACCTTATTTCCTTTATTTTGTGTATAAATAATACCTATTTTAGATTTTATATCATTAAATGACTTTATTAATGGTAATTTTAGATCAATTTTATTTCCTCTATTTCATGAGGTTATGAATTAATTTCTACCTAATCTATATGTGGGATTTTTCCGCATCAATTTTCATTCTTTAGGACTCATGTTATGAACACCACATATTTTCTTTTTAGTGATGAATATATTTCCATGGAATAATTTTTGATGTATTAATCATAAAATTTAATGTATTTACAAGAGTATATTTATTTCCATCTATCATATTCTTTCAATTCAACAATTACTAAAACTGTTGTAAAACTCAATCTTTTCCATGGTGGGAAAACCATCCAAAGTTTTGGTAAGGTAAAAGTGTGTGTAATTTCATATAAAATACATCCCTATATAGATATTGTAAAGTGAATATGTATGTGTAATTGATGCACCTAGGGGTAATCACCCTGAAAAGAGTTGTTTGAGCATTGTCTCAATCATAACATCGATGTATGATGAGTGGGACTAAGACTGCATACCTGAAAAGACACTCTCATGGGATATGCTTTGGAATATCGACAAGCTCTTAATTATACATTATAAAGAAATTTTACAACAATTTACTTGTTATCTTATGAATAAAAACTATTGGACCCAATTACTATCTTCCATGGATAACCCAACACATTATAAGTACCCTCTCCACTATGTTTCTTCAATAAGGGTACTTTATGTTACTTTGTTGACACCCTGCATATTCTAAGTTGAGTAAGGGATACTCACCTAGATATACATGTTATTATATTTAATGGAGAACTATTTGATTTTATTATTTCTCATTATATAGATATCTAAGTTTTATTTAGTAATAAGTTCCTTAGGGAATGATATGAAAGGTCTTGATGACTCTTACAGTGAATGGATTGGACTAAATCAGGTGATAAGAGGGGCCTAGAATTATATAGCCCCTCGATGCATCAATAGGTCCCATGAGACAAAACTAGCTAGGTTTTGGTGTACACCTATTCCCATAATAGGATAGAGTATTGAAACAATTCCTTGATAACCCATTTTTGATGTATGACATTTTGCATTCCATTATAATGAGATCAATTATTATTATTATCCATGTTTTAATTTATTATCATGGATATAACATACCCTTATTTTTAATAGATTATGGATTATTATCATTTATTCCTACCATATTACTTATTCCATGTTTATGTCATGAAATATTTAACTATATGAAACTCTTTACTAAGTATTTGAGCTCACCCTTATTTGTTTTCCTTTCCCTAGAAAACCTAGAGGAGGGATATGTGTAATTTTCAAGGATTATTATGGGAGGTATAATCATGATCTCACAATATTTTCATTCCATATCTTATGTTTTGAAGTGTATTGTATTTATGTATCTGGTCTTCCATGACCACTAAATTTTTAGATCCTTCAGGAACTCTTGTATTTTGTACCAATAATGTAATATAAAAACTAGAGTTGGGTTTATAGAGTCTAGGATATTACATTCCTTACATTACTTGACGAGTAAGAAGGATTATATAATTATGAACTACTATTGATTATAATATCACTCATGATAAACTTTTTATGTTTTAGTGGAAATTGGATTTTATGAATATTCTACCCACACAAATGCACAACATATTGGTTATGCTCTTTGCTGGGTGAAGTTTGGGAAATTTGTCATGAATTATTAAATTTATAAGTTTTATAATATTTTATAAGTCCTTTAATATAATTTTTTATTTCTATATATGACTAATTAATTAATATATAAAAACACTTCAAGTCATGGAAATAATTTAACAAAAATAAATTATCAATAAACAACTCAAATAAAATTAATTACATGAAATTGAAGGTGGATATATTGTACAATATAATTAATACTTTTTTTATCTTACATATATTGTGTGTTTTATTTTTAATGTGTTATTTCATAAATAAAATTCCATAATCAATGAGGATATATAAAATGTGGATATTTTGTTTTATGATTAATTTTTGATACTATTATGTTTGGTATAGTGAAAAGTTTTTACATGGTTTGTTCCATTGTATCTCTTATGATTTTAAAAAAATTGTTTCATTGATAATTTTATAAATTTTATCATTTTTATATATTTTTGATGATGTTAACTCTTATTTTATTGAATAATTAAAACATATTCTAGATTTATTTTCAAACTATTTTGTAGGCTTTATTAATTTATAGAAATATATCTAAAAGTTTCATTTATGTGTATATTATCTTGAAACAAAGTTATATTAAAGTTCATGTTGTGTTTTTATTTGTTTTTTTATTTCCACTGATGGTTTTTCCTTATAATAATGTAATAATAGTTTGTTTATAGGGATGGGGTAGTGTATTTCACCAATATTTGTTTAAAAAAAAATTAAATTTTGACAATGAATATTTTTATACAGTCGCCATCAAAAGCCTCATTTTTGTTCATTTTTTTTCAAAATTTTAACATAGGTTTCAATTATAGAAAATTTGGAAAGAGCTATTAAACATCAATTATAATAATATACATTGTTTAAATACTATTTTTTATGTTAGTTATTTTAAAAAATTACATAGAAAATATTTTTCAGGGTATTTTTGTACATTTTACACTCCTGTTATTAATAAAATTGACATTGAAATAAATTTTCAATAATGATTTTTTTATAAAAAGATCTAGAAAAATTATTTTTAACATTGGAGGAAATGATTTATCCTTTTAATTGAAGTTAAATATTAAAAATTACCCGTGTTAACATTTCTTTTTATAGTAACGATGGTTCTATGAGGATCTTCATCGATTATAGAGAAATCAATAATATTACTATAAAGAGCAGATATCTATTGCCTCATATCGATGATTTATTTGATCAGATTCTGGGATCTCAGTATTTTAAAAGATTTACCTTAGGTTAGGATATCATTATCTAAAGGTAAATGAATAATACATTTCGAGGATTGTGTTTTGAACTATATATGGCCACTATGAGTTTTTGGTTATTCTCTTTGTGTTAATAAATATAACTTATGTATTTATGGATCTGATGAATAGAGGTTTCCTTGAGTTTTTGGATAAATTTTTAGAAGTATTAATTAATTATATTTTGGTATATTCTAAATTTTTTTATTATCATAATAAACGTCTAAGGATTGTTCTATATACCCTTAAAGAAAAGATTTTTTGAAAAATTAGTAAATGTACATTTTTGTTGTAGTGTATTTCTTTACTTGGGAATATTATAACTAAATATTGAATAATAGTTCACCCTATTAAAAAAAATTAGTATAAGAATGACCAATACCTACTAATATCTTTGATATTTGAATTTTTCTTGGACCAACAGGTTTTTACCAATAGTTTTTCAAAGTTTTTCTTGTTTAACTGACCCAATAACCAAGTTAACTTAAAATTGAGTTAGATTCATCTAGACAAAGGAGTATGAATAAGGTTTTTAAGAATTAAATATATTATTTTTTAACACTCTATTTTTATAATTACTATTAATAAATAAGGAAATTTTAATTTATAGTGATTTTTTATTGAAGGGACTTGATTACATTTTGATTAAAAATGATCAGGTAATTGTATATGATTCAAAAAATTTGAAACCACTTGAGAAAAATTATCCAACAAATGATCTTGGACTTGTGGTGGAAATTTTTACTTTAAAAATTTAGAGTAATTGTTTATATAGTGATAAATTTGATATATATATGAATCTTAAAATTTTAAAGTATATATTCACTCAAAAAAATTGAATATGACGGAAAGAAGATGGTTGGAACTGATAAAGGATTTTGATTGTACAATTCACTATCATCTAGGTAAATTAAACATGGTAGATGATTCTTTTATCTTAAAGTATAATACATCATTAAACATTTTATGATTGGAACATGATCAAATAGTTAATAATTTAATTAAAGCAGAATTGGAAGTTGTTTATCCAAAAACCTCTTCTATTTTGGATCAAGTATCTATATAATCATCCTTACTGGAAAGAATTAAATATGATCAAAAGGAATATCATGGTTTAAAAATAAATATAGAATTGATTAAGGAAGGAATGTTTAACAAGTTTCATATTGAAAATAAAGTGTTTTAATATTTGAAAAGTGGTTATGTATACTAAGTGATCATCAATTAAAAAAGAAATTATTGAGTGATACTCATAGCTCTCCATATTCTATTCATCCTAAGAGCACTAATATGTACAGTGGTATTTGAGAATATTTTTTGTTAGAATAAATAAATAAATGTATTGATGATTATACCTTGAAATGTTTGATTTTTGAATAGGTTAAAGTTGAATGACAAAAACTGAAGAGAATACTTTAACTGTTGTCGATTATGGAATGGAAATGGGAGTATATATTCACGGTGGTATTGCCAAGGATATCTCAAGGTAATAATTCAATATGGGTTATTTTTTATCATTCAACTAAATTGGATTATTTTCATCCTATTCAAGATAATATATATTTGGATAACCTGTCTCAAATTTATCTTAAAGAGATAACCAGTTTACATAGAGTTCCTCTCACTATTTTATTTTATCCTGATCCAAGGATTTTATCCATTTTTTAGAAGGGACTTTAGAATTAATTGGGTACTAAGTTAACATTTAATACAACTTTTTATCCTCATTCTGAATGAAAATGAGAGTAGAAAATTAAAACTTTGTAAGATATGATACAAATTTCTCATTGTAATATTATAAAGGTTGGTATCAAAACCTATCATTAGTGTAATTTTATTATAATAATAGTTTTCATTAAAGTATTGAGATGACACCATTTGAGGAAAAATATGTAAAATAATGTTGGAATCCAATATAATTGGATGATTTTGAAAGGATAAAATTGTTAAGACATAAATTTTTAGAAGATATGGTTAAAAAATTAAATATGGTTCACCACTATATAAGATAATCACAAAGCATACATAAGATTTATGCATATAACCAGAGGAAAGATATTTTTTTTTGAGGTTGAAGACCATTTTTTTCTTAAAATATATCTATGTAAAGGTGTGATACATTTTGGTATGAAGGAGAAATTAATCCCATAGTGTATTGGTTCATATGTGATTCTAAATAAAGTGGGATCAATTACTTATCAAGTAGAATTACCTATATGTTTATCCTAGGTACATGATGTGTTTTATGTTTCATTATTAAGGAATCATGTACCTGATGTATCTCATGTATTAAGCACTAAAGTGGCACAGTTAAATTAGAATTTTTCTTATGAGGAAAATCTAGTTCAGATTTCTAATCACTCAGAGTTGATGCTATTGAATAAAGAAACTCACACGGTCAAAGTATTATGGAATAATCATATGATTTTAGAAGAAACACGAGAACCTAAAAGTGATATGAGTGAAACATATTCCCACTTGTTTATTAATGAATAAAATTGCGAGGATGCAATATCTTTAAGAGGGAATGTGATAAACCAACTTTTTTTATAATGAATCAATTTTTATATTTTATTAATTATATAGATTCATATTAATATTTATTTTTTAAACCATAGAAATAATTTTATTAGGTTATGGAAAAATAATACAATTTTTTTTTCATTTGGAAATGGAAATAATTTTTATTCTAACTAAATTATTTTCAATTGTGTGGTTTTATTTAATTTTTTTTATAAATTTTAGAATTATAATTTGATAAAATTGACTTCACTGTTGAAATAAATATTTCAAAATTATCATAGTTTTAATTTTTAGGCTTTTTATGGAAGATTTTTATTTTTAGGTGAATAATGGAAAATACCATGTTCTCAAATACCATAACTTTTCATTTGATTATATATTTAGAAGGTACTATTTAGTTTTAACTTAATTTTAATATCACATAATGATCATTTTATTTATTTATAAACTAATAAATGTCATTATAATCAATAATAAACATGATTTTTATAAAAAATATTATTTTTTCTTAAATAGTTAATATTCTAAAAACTCGTTTTCATTATTTTATGCATACTCATATTAAAATTAATTTTTACCATACATTGTAAAATGGTTTTTATATCTATAATAACAAGGTTAAAATTATGTAATAGGGTAAACTTTATTTTTAATTAGATGTATAAGTTACCATATTTAAAAAATGTCACCGTAATAAAGGTTAAAATGGTTAAAAATGGGTTAAATTAAGAGATAATACCACAAATCCCTATCCTTAAATTATTAGTTGAGTGAATTATTGACCATCTCTATCTTATTTTTGAATTTTTGATAATTTAGTTATACTTTATTTGAGTTTTAAATTTATAATATATTAGGAAAATAAGCATCTATATGTGTACCACTCCTCTCAATTATAAAAATATCCCTTCACTCCCTTATTTCTCAACACACTTTGAGCACCTTCACTCAACCAAGCCCTACAAAAATACTTACCCAACTATTTTTTCAAATGCCTTATAGTTTTTTTGTGATATCATAATTTTTTTTAATAATAAATCAATTTCATGTCTTATTAATATTAATGATTATATTTTATGGATTCAGATTCATTATAATAATTTTATATGATTGTTCAAACTGAAAAAATAGTTTTATTCTAGTTAAAGTGTCTTCTATTTATCATATGATTTTATTTAAAATAAAAATTTCTAAATTATATAAATTTAATTGTGAAAAATGGAATTAAATTTTTATATCAATATATAAAATATATTTTAGGGTGAATTTTTGGTATTTTTCTAAAAAGTTTTTTTTGGGTGAATAGTGAAAAATACTGATTTTAATACAAATTTCCTTTTCATTTCGTGTTTTTAAAAAGTAACATTATAATTTGGATTGTTTTTAAGGTAAAATTATCCCAATTTTACTAAAAATAATCCAATTAATTCCATAAGAATCAATATTATTGTTTATTTTGGTATAAATTCATTTTTAGGCTTAAAAACACTTTTTTCGAAAAAATTGTTTTCATTGCGTTTTACGCTCTTATGTTAAAATTAATTTCCACCACTTATAAAAATATAATCTTAAAAAATTTATTTCATATTTTGAATTTGTAGGTTCAAATTTAGTATTAAGGGAAATTTCATTTTTGGTCACAATGAATAGTAACCATAGTAAAAAGTTATCACCACAATAAAGGCTAAAATAGGTTAATTATGGTTAAAACTAAGTTATAAGGTCCTAAAATATCATATTAAATATTATTGTATGAGATTATTTATACCTTTATAATCATAGGTTCTATTTGGGATATATTTAGTGCCACTTTCCCATGAAAAAAACTTTATATTATTTTAAATATTTGAAAAATTATAAGAGTGACACTCCTCTCACTTATAAAAGAGAACCCCATATCCTATTGTATTCAAATACTTTGAGACATTTATATTGACTAATAACTGAAAAAATACCTTCCCAATACCTCTAACCATGTCTTCTAGGTCCCAGTATCACCAAAATACCAACATATAAGGCTTAAGTTGTAAGCCAAAGGAGGGTTTCCAAAGAAGATCCATAACTCTTATTGAGTGTTTTCATGTTTATTTATTTTTCCATATCCTTAAAATATTATATAAACATGATGATATTATATCATTGGTATATTATATACAATTAAATATTATTATTTTTACTTCACAACCCTTTTTCATCTCGTTTTCCACCCTATGAAAAATGAAAACATTGCTCATGCGTACATGTAGACTACCACCTCCATGAAGAGATATGTTTAGTATTTCATATAAACCTAAAAATAATGAGTATTATAATGGATTTAATGAATATATATTATATTAATGAAATTATTATTATTTTTTAATGAAAATATTTTAGTTATCTTCTTAACCTTCTATTCATTGGAAAATGATAACGTCGATCCTGCATACATATGAAATACCACCTCTACAAAGTGATGTGATTTTTTTTCATGTAAACCATTAATGAATAGTTATAAAATTGTATATAATTTATAAAAATTTTAATTTTTCATTATTAATATTCTGGAGATAATGTAACGATGACCCCTTTGACCATGGTAAATCTACCAAAGTTGTTTTTCGATTATGAACAGAAATTTCTCATAACACCCAACATGAACTTAACTGATTTAATAACTATATAATACATGAAAATAAATTAAATAAAATAGATATTAATATGTTAATACACCTAATTTTTTTATTAATTAAATAATTAAGATAATTTTATTATTAATTAAATAATTAAGATAATTTTATTATAAAATAATTAAATTACGCACATGGGGAGTCAAAATTGAGGTAAGGGATTTTTCTTTAAAAAATTATTTTAAAAGTTTTAAGTTTTTCTTATATTTTACTTATATATCCATTTTCTTTAAAATGTACCATGTATGTAATTAATTTAATTAAATTTATTTTAAAATTTATTTTAAACCATATTTGACTTTATTTATGAAGGTTTGAAAATAAATCTTTTTAATGTTTTCCAAACAGTTTATTTTTCACATTTTTACAAAAGTATGGAAGGATTTTTTATGTATACAATATGAGTGAAATTTCTCATAATAATGAGCATTATTATCTAATAATATTACTCTAAAGTTTTTCATTTTTTTCAAATAATATCCTATTTACCACTCTTCTAGGAATCTCCATTTTAAGAGTTTTAAAATAAAAATAAATTTTATCCTTTTTTACGTAAATCCCTAATGCGTTTCTACATACCTGTTAAAATGAATAATATGTTATATTTTATGATCTAAATTCAATATTATATGTGTTTTATATATTTTGTAATCCTTTTACATTGTTCATAATGACAGGTTAGCCTGATTTAACTTCCCTATGCATTGAGAAATTATTTTTTTCTCTAGAGAATATATGTTAGATTTTACTGAGTGGGTTATTCCATTTATAAGAGTGATTATAATAGTGATATTAAAATGATTTCACAAGGCACCTACATGAATTTTCTATGATTTCAAATAATTTTTCATGGAATAATTTTGGTTTCATATGATAAGTTAATGACTTTATGTTTAAAGGAAATTTTATGACCCTTTTAAGGGTGAGAAATATGTTTTTCAAGAAAATATTTTTAGGAGTACCCATGTTTTATAAGAAACCAATATGATTATGGTATTTCCTTTAATATTGATTATAATATTTTTTATGAAATGTTTTGGGAAGTAAATTTGACTTTATTAGAAAGTACTGATTATTTGAGTTCAAAGTTTATTATGCAAAAGGAAAAAGTTTCCTATGAGATGTCCTGATTTTAAAAATTGACTAATGATTTTATTTATTTTTTATCCCTTACTATGATTTTTTTATCTTCCCAAGTTTTCAAATGTTTTTCACATGTCCTAAGGATGATTAAGAACTATATCAAGGTCTATCGTTCAGCTATGAGGGTTTATCTTAAAAGAAGAAAACATTTTTTTAAATGAAACAAGAGTTTAAATTCAAGAATCCCATTTTTATAGGAAAAATTATATTAGGTGGAAGTGTATAATTTTAATTATAAGGGTTTTATATTTAATAGTTTTTTATAATTCTATAAAACTCTAAACTAAAAAGATCCTCAAAATGAAATAAAGTGAAACCCTTTTTACAAATCATGTAATTATGGGTTGATTAAGGTATGAGTTTTTATAGTTGGAATTAAAGGATAGGTTTAAATAATTTTATAGATTATGATGTTATCAAGGAAAAAAATTAAGGGATGTTAATATATGTATTATATTATCATGAAAAATATTTTAGGGTTCTCATATTTCTCATCCAATTCATGTCTATTTCAGAATGGTTTTACACACAGAAAATAGGGTGAATGAAGTGGAAAGGCATCATGAGGATAATATCATTTCGAATCAGTAACTAATAATGGTTGGAATTAGAATAAAATAATTTATAGTTATGTTAACTCAGTTGACTGAGGTTATTAATATTGGTACCCATGCTAGAGTGTGACCAAAATCTCTACAAAGAAGCATGTTTATAGTGGATTATTTCCTGAAATAGAACCCTGTGAAATTTAGTGGAACCTAAAATCTAGTGGTAG
Organism: Viscum album; assembly: GCA_963277665.1. Lineage (NCBI taxonomy): Eukaryota > Viridiplantae > Streptophyta > Magnoliopsida > Santalales > Viscaceae > Viscum > Viscum album. The sequence goes on from OY728146.1 coordinate 1,040,745,765, forward strand.
ATAAAGGATGAATCGATTATCTCTAAAATATATTTGATGTTTTTGGTTTTTATGAGCATTAAAATTTAATTATTTCCATTTATTTTTTTGAAGGCGAATCTTAACAGTGGTGGTATCTGATTAAGAATATCAAGGAGAAATATGAGATTGATTACATGGAGTGGTTATTATTTAAATATATTTTCCTTGATAAGTATTTTTCATAATATTTTTTGACTTAATATGGAAATGATTTTTTAAAACTAATGAAAAATGAGGACTCTATTTCCACATATGATGCTAATTTTATTTGATTGGATAGGTATGCACCAAATTAAATTTTGGACCATGATAGTAAAATTATTTGTTTTTTCTTGGGATTAAAACCAATTTTATGAAGATATTTGGAATTCATGAATTTAAAATCTATGAGAAATATTTATAGACTTCTGAGAAGGTTTTTATGGAGTTTTTTAATTTTACAACAACAAATATAAGAAATGGTTTGGGTGAAAAACATCCAATGAATAAATATAATGGTAAGATATATAAATTCACCTCTTATGATAAGTTTGGTAAGAAGAATCTCAAAGAGTGTCTTGTGAAATATAGATAGTGTTATTGATGTGGTATTCTTAGAAATTTAGATCATCATTGAAAAGAAACGAATCGGGGTAATGGTCAGACCAAATATGATAAACAAGTAGTGAGATGTTTTAAATACAACTAGATGGGCCATTATGATAATAACTATATGAAGAAAATAATTAATGATAGGAATAATCAATATCATAACCAAAAGTGTGTGGAAAAGTAATTCATGAATACCTTATAAAATTTAGGACCTTCAAATAAAGTGGTGAGTGGTATATTACTTGTTTACTCATATTATACTAAAGTCTTATTTGGTTTAGGGTTTACACATTCTTTTATTTCTAGGTAATTTACTTGTAAAATAAAAATATTATCTCAATAAATAGAGAAATAAATTCTAATAAAAACTCACGGTGAAAGTATTAAGGAAAAAAATATTTATAGGAACATTACTATGATTATATGTGGAATTATTTTTCATAAAAATATTGTTATATTTACCATATATAAGTTTGAATTTATTTTGGGTATAAATTGGCTTTCGATTTATCATGCTATGATAGATTGCAGAGATAAATAAGTTATATTAAATTTTAAAAGTGAGTTTTAGTTTATAAATAATAATGAATTCACACCTTTGATAACATATCAAAAAGACTAGAAACTAATTTAATATGGTAGTAAAAGTAAATTTTCTCATATTTTTGAAAAGAGAGATGTTTTTTAGATTAGTGATGTTCTAGTAGTAAATGAATATATAGATGTATTTACTGATGATTTACCTAGTGTTATTTTTGATTGGGAGGTTGAATTCACTATTGAATTAGTTCCAAAAGACAATATAATTTCAAAACCCCCTTGTCTAATGGATCCATTAGTCTTATTAGAATAAAAAAAGTAGTTACATGAGTTTATTAAAAATGGTTTTATTCATCTTATAACTTCACCTTGGGGTGATCCAATTTTTTTACAAAAAATGATGGCATTGTGAGAATTTTAATTTATTATAGAGAACTTAATAACATTATTATTATGAACTAATATCAATTTCCTCATATAAATGACTTATTTGATGAGCTTCATATTGCATAATATTTTTCCAAGATTGATCTCAGGTTAGGATATCATCATTTAAAAATAAAGGAGTAATACATTCCAAAGACTAATTTTTATATTAGGTATGATAATTATGAGTTTTTGGTTATGAACTTTGGGTTGACTAATTCACCCACTAGATTCATAGATCTTATGAATAGAGTTTTCTATGAGTATTTGAATAATTTTTTGATAAAAATATGGTTTATGATAAAATTTATAAGGAATATGAGAGGAATCTAAGGATTGTTTTTTAGAATTTAAAAGAAAATAATTTTTATAGAAAATTTAGCAAATGTGAATTTTGGCAATAATATATTTATTTCCTTGGAAATACTATCTCTAAATATGGAATAACTATTGATCCTATTAAAACCAATATGATGGAAGATTGACCAATACCTATAAATGTCACTGAGATTTGAGGTTTTCTTGGATCGGTGGGTTACTAATGATGGTTTGTTGAAAAATTTTATCGATTGTCTATAACAATATGTAAGTTAACTCAAAAAGGAGTTAAATTTATATGGACAAAGGAATGTGTTGATTGTTTTCAAAAATTGAAAAAGTATTGGTTAATGCTCCAGTTTTGGCCTTGCCATCTAGAAATGGTGAGATAATTATCTATTATGATGTTTCTTTAATGGTACTTGTTTTTTAATGATGTAAGATGGTCAAGTAATTACATATGAATAATTCTAATATAAAATAAATGGACATAATTACGGTACACATGATCTTGAAATGGATACAATAAGTTTTTCTTTAAAAATATGGGTTCATATTTTATATGGGAAAATATGAAATATATACTATCCCTTAAAGTTTAATGTATATATTCACTCAAAAAGAGTTGAACACGAGACTGAGAATATGGTTTAAAATAATAAAGGATTATGATTTCATGGTTTACTATTGTATAGGTAAATTAAAAAAATTATACGATTCCTTGATTCAAGAAGATAATGTATCATTAGCCATGCTATGTTTGGAATATGATTTTTAGTTAATGATTTAATGAATGCTAGCCTAGAAATTATGCTTGTTGGAACTTATGATTTTTTAGTTTAGATATCAATTCAATCATCCTTTTTATATAGAATTAAGTATGATCAAAATAAAGATCAATGTTTTAAATGAATAGTATATTTGTTTAAGAAGGGTAAGTTTCCTGAATTTAACATTGATTAAGAAGGGTCTATGATATTTAGAAAGAATTCATGTGTGCTAAGAGATTCCCACTTGAAGAAGAAATTATTGAGTGAAGCTCATAACTCTATTTTTTTCCATCCCAGTAGCACTATGATGTATAGAGAACTTTAGTAATGTTATTGGGGGGAAGGAATAAAGAAGGATATTACTAGTTTCACCATGAAATATTTAACTTTTCAATAAGTTAAATTTAAGAAAAAACTTCTAAATGGGATTCTTCAGCTTTTTCCAGTGCTTAAATTGAAATGGGAGAATATATCTATAGTTTTTTGTGGTATTACCAAATAAATCTCAAGTTAATAATGTTATTTGGGTTTTTATTGATCGATTAATTAAATTTTTTCATTTTATTACTATTCAAGATATTATGTATTTGGATCAGATTTCTAGAAACTTACTTAAAGAGATAGTTAGATTACATGGAGTACCTATATCTATAGAATCTGACCGTGATTCAAGATTTACCTCTATTTTTTTGGAAAGAAATTTAAAATTCATTGGATTTTGAATTAAAATTCAGTATAAATTTTCATCCTCAATCTGTTGGAAAATTAGAGCTTACATTTCAAAATTGGGAGGATATGATTTGATATTGCTTATTGGATTATCAGAGAAGTTGGGATCAACATAATTATTTATTGTAATTTTCTTATAATAACAGTTTTCATTCCAGTATACAGATGGAACATTTTGAGCATTTATATGGCAAAAAATGTCATACTTCAACATGTTGGGATGAATTTGGTGAAACTAGGTAGTTGGGAATATAATTGGTTATAGAAATGATAGAGAAGTAAAATATGATTCAACAATATATGAGGGAATCTTATAGTAGATTTAATAGTTATATAAATAAAAAGAGGAAAGATCTTTCGTTCAATGTGGGTTTTCATGTCTTTCTTAAAATATCTCCTTGGAAGGGTGTTATATGATTTAGTGAAAAGGAAAAGTTAATACCATGGTTTATTAGTATATATAATATTATGTAAAAGGTGGGACAAATTTATTAGTGAGTATCATTTCTGATAATTTTATCTCAGGTATATGATGCGTTTCATGTTTCATTATTAAGGAAATATATACCTGATACAACACATGTTTTGAGCCCTATGGTGGTACATTTGGAAGAGAATCTTTATTACGAGGAAAAGTCAGTACATATTATATATCATAGAGAGTAGGCGTAATATAATAAGTTAACTCACATGGTTAATGTTTTTTGGAAGAACCATAGGATGGAAGAAGCAATAAGGGAACTTGAAAAGGCTATAAGGGAAAAACACACCTACCTATTTAAGTGATAAATAAAATTTTGAGGATGCAATTTATTTAAGGAGGGAAGAATGTAAAAATATAGTTAATGTTAATAATAAATTTTTTATGTATTTTTAATATTAATGGTTCTATTTTATGGAATCACATTCATTACAATAAATTTTTATATTTTTTCAAGCTGAAAAAGAAATAGTTTTATTCTAACTAAAGTGGTTTCCATGTTTTATATGGTTTTATTTGAAAGATAAATGTATAAATTTTGGAAACCAAATTAGATAAAATGGAATTCATTTTTTATATCATTATATCAAATATATATAAGTGGTGAATTTATGGTAATTTTCTAAAAATATTTCTTTTTCGGTGAATAGTGAAAAATACTAATTTTTATAAAAACCGTCATTTCATTTCAAGTATTTAAAAAATTAAAATTAAAATTTATATTGTATTTAAATAAAAAATAATCCCATTTTAATAAAAATAATCCTGTTAATTTTATATGAATCAACATTATTCTTGATTTCGATATAATTTCAATTTTAGGCTTAAATATACAATTTTCAAAAAAACTATTTTTCGTTGAGTTTTGAAAGATGATATTAAAATAAATTTATACCAATTATATAAATTGAATCTTGAAAAATGGATTTAATATTTTTAATCATTATGTTTAAATTTTTTAATAAGATAAATTTCATTTTCAGTGATAATGAATAGTAACCACAGTAAAAGTTATCACTATAGTAAAGGGTAAAACATGATAATTAAGGTTAAAACTAGTTTATCTGGTCATAAAAACTTATTGTAAATTTTATTGTATGATATTATTTGTAACCTTATATTCATAGCTTTTAATTGGGATATATTTAGTTCCACTTTACCATGAATAATACTTTATATTATTTTAAAACTCATAAATATTACACGAGTGTCACTACTCACACTTATAAAAGGGTACCCCCTCTCCTCTCTTATTAACAAACATTAAAGCATTAATCTAGACCAATAATAGAAAAAATATGTTCCAAAAACCCCTAAAAATGTCTTAGTGGTCCTAGTATCCCCCAAATACCAACCTATAATGATTAAGGTGCAAGCCAAAAGAGGTTTTCCAAAGAAGAGGTATAACTCTTAACTGAGTGTTTTCATGTTTATTTCTTATTACACATCCTCAAAATATTATATAACCATGATGATATGATAAAATCAGTAACTTATATATTATAAAATGTTATTATGTAGATTAAACAAACCATTTTCATCCCCCTTTCCATCCTATGATAAATTAAAACATCGCACGTGCGTATGTGTGGACTACCACCTCCATGAAGCAATGTGTTTTATTTTTCATCACCACATAAAAATGATGGTTATTATGATGTATTTAATGAAAATATATCATATAAATGACATAATTATGATTCTGAAAAGATAATATATTACTTTCCATCTTACCCTTCCCCTCATTGGAAAATTATAATGTCACTTGTGCGTGGGTGTGGATTACCACATCCACGAAGCGATGCAATTTATTTTTCATGCCCGTATTTCCTAAATTGTTATAAAATTGTATTTAATTTATAAAAAATATATTTATTTAATGATTAATATTCTATATATTATGAAACTATTTCCCCTTTGAACATGGTAAACCCATCGATGTTGTTTTGCAATTATGAACCAAACATCCTCAAAACACCCGACATAAACTTAATTGATTTAATAACTATATAAGGTATGGTAATAAATAAAATAAAAGGGATAATAATAAGTTAATACACCTAAAAATGTTATTAATAAAAATATAACTAATATATATTTATTATACCAGAATTAAATTACGTACATGGCGAGTCAGACTCATGTTAATGGATTTTTCTTTAAAATCTTATTTTAAAAGTTTTGAAGTTTTTCTTATATTTCCATCCATATACATATTATTTAAAATGTTTAAAGTATATTATTAATATAATTAAATTCATTTTCAAATTAATTTTAAACCATATTTTTTTTCTTTATGAAAGTTTTTAAAGAAGTCTTTTTAACATTTTCTAAATAGGTTATTTTCAAAAATTTTACAAAAGTGTGAAACGAATATATTTTTAATGTATACAACATGAGAATAATTTTATAACATCATGAATATTATTATTTAACAAGATAAATATAATTTTTTCATTTTTTTCAAAGAATATTCTATTTCATATTCTTCTGGGAATTTTTGTTTTAATAGTTTTAAAATAATTTTTTTTATAAATTTTATTATATGGAACCCGAAAGTTATTTTTTATATTTTTCAAAAAGAATAATTTATGGTATTTGATGATTGAAAAATATGACTATTTGTGTTTTAAATTTACTAAACTATATTTTATGAATGATATTTTTTCTTTAAATAAATGTGTATTATATTACATTATACAATATTATACACATACAACACATAGAGAAACCAACCAAAATTTATTTAATTAATTCAAATAATTACATTAGTCAGTAATTAAACATATTAAAATTAAAAAATTATAAGGGAAAAAATATAAAATATAAAAAACAATAATGGAAAAATATTGATCACCCTAATCTGCTAGGATCATCCCTCCCACAAACAACACTGTAGAAATGAAACAAAATACTAGTAAAACAATAAATATTATAGAATAAGGAAATGTAGAACCTTGAGAGAAATTGAGTTGAATACTGAATAATGTAATTAATAGGTATTTATATGATGTAATGTGACCGTTAGAATAATAATGTGACCATTGGAAGAGTAACATGACTATTGGGAATAATAACCTGACCATGGGGAATAGTAATATGGCCATTGGAATAGTAATTTAACCTCAAAATAATAAATTGCGATATAAATAATTTTTATAATGATTAATTCAAGTAAATATAAATATTATAATTCCAAAAAATAAATATCATGATTAAAAAACTCAAAGAAAATATAAGAAAATTTTTAATAAACTATATTTTAAAGTATTTCATAAAAAATCATAATTTTTATATTAAAAATTAAAATTACCCATGTGAGAAATTTATTTTTATAAAATTAATAAATTTTTTGAAATCATCACATAAAAATTTTCTACGGGTGTTTTTTGGTAACTTTATAAAATACTTCAATTGATCAGTGAATAATATTGTTTTTACTATAATTGATGTATCTTGAATTACATCCATCCATCCAAATCAAAATTTTATTCAAATAAGGATACAAGAAGATAGATAAGAGACCCCAGGATTTTGGGAGGTCTAAAATAGTGAAATCCGAGGGCATCCCCTCTAATTAAATTAACACACTCTGGTTTTAAACTATTGATAGGGGGAGACTAGTGATGTTGGAGCTTTGGACCGCCAAGGAAGCCAAGTGATCCGTGACCTTATTACCCTCACACCAAGTATGAGTCACTTGGATTTTGTTCCCAAGGATGGATCTAAATTTCCTTAAAATGTAAAAAATAGACCAAGGGGAGGATCCTTTACTAAGCATGGAGTCGTGGAGAATCCTGGAATTAGTCTCTGCCTGGGATATCTTCAGCATCTCCTGAATTCTTAGGGATAACCCCATGAACACGGCCTTAGACTCATCCAATAGAGAGGAACCATTTCCAAATAAATAAGTGAAATCCATCACCACCTCCCCCCCAGGGCCACGAACCACCCCCCTCCTTTCATCACCCCCATAGCACAAGACTCATCCGTGTTCAGTTTAAACCTGACACCAGGGGGTTTCTAGCACACCGAATTCCCCTACTGTTCAACCCTGTCGGGTAGAGCCGAGGGACCACTGACCTAGAGAAGTTTGAAAGAGGGTTATCTAGCCTATCCTTGAGAGAAAAACCAAATCAATCAGAAGGAAATGGGTTTGCGTGATGATGGGCCTTACCATAGAAACAAAGCCTTCAAATCTCGCTTGGTTCCTAGCTTTCCACAAGCTATAGCATCATGCACTGAAAACCACCGATCAGATCATTCAATCCTTCTCAGAAACAACCATTACTTGGAACCACATCTATATGAAAGGAACTTCATTATGATCATGAGAATAAAGCACTGAGGAACTTCCAAAGCTATATCACACCGCGCGAGCCCAATCCCCCTAGAAAAATAAGTGTTTTGTGCTCTCTTCCTACCTGTTGTAATAGCATTGACATCGTGAGGCCAAGATTATTCCCAGATTCCTGATGGTCTTTTCTATAGCTAATGTAAAGTTCTTAATGCACCAAGTAAGAAAATTAAACTTCCCTAGAATCTTGTGGCACCACACTGCACCATTCCACCCCTCATGACGATCCTACCCATAAAGAATCCTATGAACATCTCTGCTAGAGAAGTCCCCCAAATAAGCCGGAGTGAAATCACATTTTTATGGTTCTTCATTGAGCTCAATGGTCTCAAGAAGTGCCTGCTATTCCTCATCCAGAATTTCCTTGGTGAACCTGGGATGTTGGCACGCTTCTTTAACTGTGATCAGTGGGGCTGGGCAACTAGGGAAATCTAGAACATAAACTGCCCAGTTATTTTTCCAAAAGAGGAGATCCCATATTCCCACTATCCATTGAGAGTTAAGTTTAAGAGTTTGATATAGGGGATAAATTTTTACCCAGAAAGGAGATGCATAACCTCAGGAGTCCTCTACATTTCCATCGTAGATAAGAGACATGGAATTTTCCCATAAATATCACTCCTCAAAGATTTACCTGGTGATCTTGGCATCCATATAATGTATCGTACTCCGTAGACTCTTCAAATTAATCCCACCATCCTAAACGGGCCTCTCCATCCTTCCCCACGAAGCGCAGTGTCTCTTACCTTAAAATTTTTCATCCCAAACAAATATAAATAGGATCTTATCAATATTTTTGATCACTCCTTGAGGAACATTGGAAGAATCCAATGCAAAGAAGTGGATGGCAGAGAGAACACTATTCACTAGAGCTATATGACCCCCGAAAGACAAAAACTGGTTTTTCCAATTAAGGATGAAACTAGTGATTCTACTAAAAACGTGATTGTATTCATTGATTCAAAGTCTCCTTGAAGAAATTGGATATCCCACGTAATCAATAAGAAAAGATCCATGCTACATGTCCAGATAGTTTCACATAGAGGAAACCGACGTGTGATATCTTTTATCTGAGATGTAAATACTACTTTTGAAGTTACTGACGACTTGACCACTCTAGTAGCAATATTCATTAATAATGTCCTTAATCCCATGAATAGATCCTTGCCAATTGTTGATGAATATTACCATATTGCCGACTAACATTATGCGAGACACCATTGGGATGTTCATCTTCATCCTAAAAGGGAGAATAGATCCTTGGGACATACATCTGTTGATAAGCCTACTGAGAGTATCCTGTACTGGTATAAAGACGTTAAGAGATAGTGGGTCTCAATACCGGAGACCTCTTATTTCCTTGAAGAATCCATGGGTCTTCCCTCTGAACAAAACTTCTAGAAACGATGAATTGAAACTTCTAAAAAATAGGTTCACTGCCTTATCTGAAAACTTGATACCTGATAAGACTCTGTTGATAAAACTCTATTCCAGCTTGTCATATTCCTTGTTCATATCCAGTTTAATCACCTTGTTGGATCCATGAGTTTTAAATTGATGTCCCTTATCATCTCCCGAGCTATATATATTAATCCCTAAATGGAGAAGCCTCTCACAATACTGTGCTGCTCAACTGATATACACCCAGTTAGAAGACTGGACAACCTTTGGTTTAACATGCACACCAGGATCTTATAGAGGAAGTTACATAGGATCACTGGCCAATAGTGTGTGAGAGAAGAGGGGACCTTGATCTTAAGAATGATCACCAGGGTAGTTGCACTAGCCACATGAGAGAGACAACCTCCTTGGTAGTAGTCCTAAATTGCATCAGTTATGTCACGCTTAACTACATCCCACACCCCCTATAAAAGGATCCTGGAAAGCCATCAGGGCCTGGTGCACTCTCCGGGTTGAGCTTCTGCATGGCTTCATGGATCTCTTCTTCACTGGGGATCACCTATAAGACCCCGTTTTCCCGATTATTCACAAAAGAGGTAATTTTCTCCCACAACACTACATTACCCCTAGGATACCCACTGGACATCCTTAGGTTTGGGCAAACCAAAAGGTCCTTGAAGAAAGAGTGTGACATACTCCCAACCTTGTCACAATTATCTCTATATAATCCATCCTCGATTAAGATGTTTGGAATGGTAAAATTCATTATTTCTATGATGCATCATGGAAATAAGCGATTTTTTATTGTCTTCCTTTAACAACCTCACCCAGGAATAGTCCCAAGATATCCACTCCTATTTAAGAAGCTCCTATGCCCACCAAATCTTTTTTCCCACAAGGTATTCAAACACTGAAGAATCCCACTCCACCTCCAGATTAGATTCTAAAATTTTGACTCTCTTTTTTAGGAATTCCAGGTTCTGATCAAAGAGAGGATACTTTCTGGACCAATCCTTTAACCCCTGTTTCAGCCTCCATAGTTTGTTGTGAAGGGAAACCCACATATGCCCCTGGGTGGGTACCTACCATAGCTCCCTTACCAGTCGTTGATAGCCTTGGATCCGAGACCACTAATGGAAGAACCTAAAAGACTCTAGAAAATCCTGTATGGGAAGCAGAGACACCAGTATAAGAGAATGGTTAGATATACCTCAGGCTAAATGCTTCACTTTGGCCTTTGGGGAAAAGGTGATCACATTGTTATTTTACAAGCAATGATCAATCCTACTCCAACAACGCCTTCCTCTTGTTTAGTTGTTGTACCACGTGTACCAATATCTAGAGTACCCCAAGTTGAGTAGATCCTTGTCCGCCATGAAGAGGGAGAAGTAAAAACTAGCCCAATGAGGGAAAGCACCTCTACCCTTCTTCTCCTTGGGATCAAGAATGGAGTTGAATTCCCCCACTACATACCATGGGAGGTCCTCCAGATCAAAGATCCCAAGCCCCTTCCACATACTTTTCTGGACCTGAGAATCGTAGAATCCATATAAAAACTATACAAAGAAACATTCCCCCCTTCGACACTTTCGTGGTGAGTAATTGATCCCCCTCCTCGATCAGATGAAATGACACCTCTTTATTCCAAAAGTGCCAAATATGATTTTTATTCAAATATACATGCATGGATCCATGCAAATAGACTTTGCGACTGGAGTCTTTGATCTTATTTGGGTTTTTCTTGTGCTCAAGAGCAACAACAATGCACAATAAATTTTTCTTAACTTTTAAATCAATAAGGTCAGTATTCACCCAGGAACCCAGGCCATGAGAGTTCCAGATTAACATAGATAACATTAAAAACTGGGGAGCCCAGCTCTGGACCTAGGATCAATGGTCTTCATATTGCGGGGAGGGAGGCTTCCCCTAAGGTGTCTCAATCATGCCCGAGTACACAATCTTAGGCTCTGAACAGAAGGAACCAAAGCTACAGGAGATCCAGTAATAGGAACTACTGCAGACCTCCCCTTCACCATCCTTCTAGGGGAGAGGAAGGAGGAGTTCTGATCTTCATGCCCCTCTGTGACTGATTTCTCTGATAAACCCCCCGAAACACCACTAAAATTTTCCTCCATTCCAGCCTCACAAATGAGGGGAACCTGAAGCATGCTTCCCAAGGACTCCCACTGCTTAGAAGCATCAGAAAAATCGATGTACAGAGGCATCCACGATGCCTACAGTTCCCATGTAGGAGACAGAGAATCTAGGAACCTTTTCCATAACCACACAGCTGTGCGCACCTAGCCTTGGAAGAGCAGCCTATCCGAAAGGGAATCAATCATCGAGGAAGATACCTTTGCCTTTAAAGGTACCAAATCCCGACAAGGGGAGTCATCATTAATTGGAGGAAGGGTATGCTAAGACTCGAGGACTAAAACGTCTGAAGAATCCTAATCACCTGCTGGTAGAACGACAACCTCACTTGTGGGGTCAGACTCTGGGCCACCTGGTCATTAAGGAAAGATGTTCCCCCTCAAAGTGAGCCTTATTTACTGATGCAAACCACCCCACTTCCAATTCATACACATCTTCCTGGAATGTTCTTGAAGGCTACAAGAAGGAAAAAACCTTGGGAACACTGGGAAATATAGGACTTGCACCCAATCCCCAATGTCCCTTACCTTTAACACCACCTTCTCTGGGAGCATAAATGACAGGTCCAAATCAACACAGATTATAGGAACCAAGATATTTTCACAAGAGAGGGTGCGATCGACCGCACACAAGAAACCACCTAGAGAGTCTCCGATCGCCTTTAGAAAAGAACCATTTTGAAAAGGAAGGGTCAAGTGAGGGAGTCCTATCCAAACCGTAACTCTAGGGATTTCCTTCCCCTTATGATCCTCCAGAGACCAGGGAGCCAGGATGGATCTCCATCTCCCAAAAGATCTAGGAGCTTTGCACCACGTGGATACAAAATCCTCTTCCGACTCCTGCACCATACAAAAGGACTTGCAGCGAATCACAGAGAGACACACCTGACCCAACAATCCCCAAGATCCCACGAAATGCTTTAAATCCTGAAGGGGTGGTATTTATACCCCAAAACGATCGATTAAGGTCCATTGAAGACATGATTCCGCCTTCGTAAATTCCACCAGGGGAACATCCAAAGAAATGCAAACGTGTTCCTTGAAACCACTGGAGAAACCACCCACAAATCTGGGAAATAACTCTTAAAAGGAACTCGGGACGAGCCACAAAGGGCATCCAAAAAGGAAATAATCTCTCCAAGTATAAATATTACCTCTTACACCCCTTGGATATAGCATTTTATTTAATATTTCATTATAAAAATACCCATCACCCCAAGTATAAATATTCCCTCTCCATCCCCTTGTAAAACCACTCCCCCTCACTCAAAAAAGCCTAATATATACCCAAATCCTCTTTATTAACCCCTTATAAACCTTAGGGAAATTCTTTAGTAAACCAAATAAATTAATCAAGGAATTATAGAGTCATATAAGATAAGAAAAATTGAGAAAAGAGTAAGTTTTTAACATCTCTTTTCTCATTTCCCTCCTACATTCTCTTTTTTCCCAATTAATTTCAAAACCAATTTTTTTTTGAGATTTATTACATAGTATGTTAATATTTATTAATGATGTTAACCTACTATAAAAGTTATATATTTTTAATTATTTATATTTTATACCTCTCTTTCTCCAAATTTTGACAACGTTCCCAATAATGGTCGGTTGACCGCCTACAAGGATGTTTCCAACTTATTTCCTTATCAATAACCAAATAGATTGTTTAATAAATTAATTATGATATATAAAAGTGTAAATATATGTATTTTTTGATTTTTTAATTGATCCTAGTAATGTATAAATGAACTTGAAAAAAATGAGAAATCGAAGAAAAATAATAAATATTTAAGGAAAACTTAATATAAAAATGTTTACCCTTTAACCAAGGGAATTAAGAAATATAATACAATGATTATAATTGATAAATAGTAAAAAATGAAAATAATTAACTTTTGGTTCAGTGTTTTAATAAACCGAAGTTTATTATCTAGGAGGCATAAAAGTAATGAAATAAAGAGTGAATTAATGTTAGAGGATTCTCAAACCCAACTGCTTGTTGGGTTATCCATATTTCTCATCATTTTCAGTATGGATATTCCCCTAATATTACTTAAATAATAATTCACTATTCTTAGCTTTTATTTTTGGGTATATACATGTTTTTTTCCTTGACAAAATGTTTTTAATCCAAATACATAGATTTTAAAAAAAGTATTTTCTTTCCAAAACAGTTCTTTGAATCGTCTTGATTCATTTATTATTTGATCAAGAATGATGATGTTTATGCTAAATATGTTTTACCTTATTAATTTTTAAACCCCAATATTTATTCATGAAATTATTCTTTTATGAAACCCATATGTAACGCATATTTATTGATGAAATTATGCTTTTATGAAACCCATATGTAACCCATTTATTTCCATGGGTTATTTCATGACTATGATTGTTATATGTTATATATGGAATGCATGATTATGAGAATTTATGAGATGACATGTGGGAACAAAATTATATATCCCTCCAATGAATTGGGTAATGTGACATATCTCATGAGATAATATGCATTATGCATGAAAATAAGGATATCTTTGTTCACATTTATGATGATATTATTATGAACATATGTTATGCATGAAAATGAAGCTAGCTTTGTCCACAACTATGTCTGGTATTTGAACACTATGATATGATGTTTCATTTTTATGCATGTGACACATTATATGTATTTATCAAATATTTCCCTCATTATGTTTATGATGATACTATGCTTATGATATAATTATGTTGATTATACTCACCTATGTACTAGTGATTCATGTCCCTTATTCCTCCCCTTATCATCCTTTTAACACACCCCTTTATTTGATGTATATATTTAGGTGATTATATATACTAAGGAAATATTGAGATCTTTATAAGGATAAAGAATAAGAATTTAAATAACATTTATGTTTTATTATGTTTAATTTATGTATGATCACAATTTTCACAAGACACTAATCCTTTGGATCAAGGATTGTATCACTATTATGTTGTTTATCTTAAAAGTGTTGTAATAGTCATGTAAGAAAAATTCAGGTTGCTATAGTTGGTATCAAAGCATAGTTTAGTTAATTTGGGAATTAGGATTATAAAACATCAGTGAAAACCATAATTATAATTCTATGTATAGGTAAAAAATCCTAGAAGAATCATTTTAGAAAAATTCTAAACACAAATATACAATAAGATATGAATTTAGAGTTAATTGTGAAAAAGAATAAATTATTTATTCATGCCTTTTTGACTTATGTTTTATTAAAACCTTTTATATTTTAGAAAATGGTGGGAACCGGTAGAAACTAGGACAAAAACCCATGTGAGGGACAATGCAAGAATTGTCCAAACAACATCCCCAATGCCATGGGAGGTGGAGTTCAAAACTTCATGGTGATGCTTATCCAGTTGTCTCTGGTTATGAATAATAACCTAAACCATGTAGAATTCCCTCCTTTACCTAAGAAGGAGAAACTTCCCATCAAGTCTTTCATGTAGAAACAAACACTAATATTCAGTGGGTGTTCCAATCCACTTGTCACTGAATAGTGGGTTAACTCAATATAGAATATATTGTCTATTCTATACTATTCTTAAAAGGAGAGGGTGAATATGGACATATATCATTTATATGGAGAATCTGATCAATGATGGGCATTGATAAAGGCCACCTAGATGAAGGATGAAATTGAAGAGATGAAGTGGGAATAATTTAGGAAAATATTTCTTAATAAGTATTTCCCTACTCTTCGAACAAATATTGAGAGATAATTCCTAGATCTTAAGAAAAAGGAATGTGAATCAGTCACAAATTACGATTCAAACTTCATGAGGCTTACAAGATACACCCCATGTTTTTTATCAACAATGATAACAAAATAGATAGATTCTTTAGTAGTTTAAAACCACAAATTTGAAAGGATTTAACTATTCGAGACTTTGGGAGTTACAAATAAATAGTTTGATGTGATCTCAAAGTAGAGATAGAGTTTGGAGAATAGTCCCATGGTTATGGAGATAATAAGAGAAGAATGGAGTTTGAAGGTGATGGGTCAAATGAAAAAGGAGGGAAGTGGATCCAACCACACACATGTCAAAAATATGGGAAGAATCATCATGGGAATTTCCTCAAAGGGATGGGGAAATGCTTTAAGTGTGGGGGAGAATGCCACCAAGCTCATGGATGTCTAAGAGACACAAGGAAGCTAGCCAACATGATGGGGGAAAGGAGTGAACCTCATAATGCACCACCCATGATTCAATGCTCCAACTACAGGGAGAAAGGGAACTATACAATCTAGTTCACTAAACTATGGGTCCTTGAGGGTAATTAGCATCAGTAACCACCAAAGCCAAAAGAGAAATGGAAATCTAATGCTGTTACCATTGCTAAAGTGGAGTGTGAAAATGAAGTCGTATAGGGAACACATACTATTAACTCAAGACACTAATAAGAAATAGGCCTTTAATAGCGCTAGCCTTTATCAATGCTAGAAAAAAGTACCGATAAAGGTGCCCTTTATCAATGTTAAAAAAACATTGATAAAGGGGACCTTTTATCAGCGTTGATAAAAGATACCCTTTATTAGCACTTTATTTTTAGCATTGATAAAGGGCACCCTTTATTAGTGCTTTATTTTTAACACTGATAAAGGTCCCAAATAAAATGAAATATTAAATAAATAAAAATAAAAAATGAGTAAATTAAAAAAAGTTTTAATTTTTTTATCAATTAAATAATTATTGAGAAAAATGAATAAATTTAATATAATTATATATAAATTATAAATACTAATAAATAGTATATATTAAATATATAGATAGGAAAAATGAGTAAAATGAAATAATTAAACAAATAAAAATTAAAAATCAATAAATTAAGAAAAATGTTAAATATTTTATTAATTAAATAATTATTGATAAAAATGGATAGATTTAATATGCATATATATAGATTATAAATATTAATAAATAGTATATTAAATATTGATATATAAAATGAATAAATTGTAATAATAAAACAAAAAAAATGAATAAATTGTAATAATTAAACAAAAAAATAAAAAATGAATAAATTGTAATTTTTTTTAAAAAACTAAAAATAAAAAAATAAAAAAATTATTAAAAAATTTATTAATGAAAAAACTATTAATAAAAAATTAATAAGTTTAATATATATATATATATATATTAATTATAAATAGTAATAAATAATATATATTGAATTTAAATATAGAAAATGAATAAAATATAATAATTAAAAACATATTAACGTCTTACTTAATTTTAATGATTTTTATACATAATTATTCATTAATACATTTAATATAGAAATATATTAATATATATTTCCTAAAATATGGTTTATATAATACAAAATATTGATGCTTTACATTAAATAAGTAATATATTTTGTGAAAAATGATTTATAATTAAGAATTAATATTAATTAAAAATACTGACTAATTGTATTGAGTAATAGACATAATTTAAAGTTGTTTAATTTTTAAATTTAACATATATCAAACATGTGTTACATTTATTTCACATACATATACATAATTTATGCATTTAACACACACACACAAATATTTGCATTATTAATGAAATCTTATATGGAAACACATACACATAATATTTATGTAATTTATTCAAATTTTAGTTTTCATTTTAGGATTTCATTATAACATGATACATTTACTTTATATTATGTATTGAATCGATAAATATTATTTATTTATTTTTAATATTATTACAGTTAGTTATTAATTCATTTCTAATATTTTTTTTATTTTTTTTGGGAATTTAAATATTTTATATTATTTATTTATATATATTTATTTGATATGTTTTAATATTTTCAATATGTATTGATATTTATTTCAATATATATCCAATTTTTTTTAATAATTTATATTTAATTAATAAAACTTTTCTATTTTTTCAATATTATTAAAGTGTACTCATTTTTAATTATTCAATTTCACTCATTTTTAATATGCATGAATTTAAGATTATATATTCATTAATAATTTTAAAAATATATTTGTAAATAAATATCTATAAATAAATATATTTATAAATAAATATATTTATAAATGTATATATATTTATAATTATAAATAAATAAATATCATTTTTAAAAAAGTATTTATATAATTATAAATAAATAATTATATATATTTAAATAATTATAAAAATATAATAAATTTATTTAAATAATGAATATATTTAATATATTTATATTTATATATATTTATTAAATAAATATATATATAGAATTATATAAATATATATAATGATAGAAATATATATTATGGTATAAATATATAAATATTGTTTTTTTAAAAAGTTTTTATATAATTATAAATAAATAATTATATATTTAAATAATTTTAAAATTATAATAAATATATTTAAATAATGAATATATTTACTATATTTATATTTACATATATTTATTAAATATATATAATTATATAAATATATTTACAATCTTTTTTATTTATAATTATAATTATAAATCCTTTATTAGTGCTGATAAAAGGCATCTTTATCAGTGCCATGGAAATAACGCATACAAAGTGTTTTTTAAAATTCCACCCAAGGGTTATATTTAATAAATTGAAATATATTTCATATAATGATTTCTTGAAGTTGAGGTGCAGTTTGTTTGAGTTTTTTCTATTTTGAAGCTTCAATGGTATTACATGGAGATCTTTAATTCATGTTCTAAATTTTATCTCTTTATTTTTTTCTTGATATCCTATATGAACATCAATATATATATATATATATATTCATTTTGAAATCTCTATCTCTATATATATATGAATACATTATTTCATGTATATATGTACGTATGTAGTCATATGAAATATAGATATGATTCATTCAATAAAGTAGACGATATTTTTTTCTTGGTTTAAAAAATTCATTCCAAGAGAGGCAATTAATGCGTATTTTTTAAAATTATCACTTTGAGGCATGTTTGGAACTTTTTAAAATTACTTTGATTCTCAATTTTTTTTATTTTGAATAATATTGAAAGAAATAAGTTTTTCATTGAAAATTAGTAGTCGTATCAAGTGTTATGGCCTTGTTGGTACCATGAAATGTTTTTATAAAAATTTATCACCATCTATGGAAGTTGTCTATATTATTTTTGATGAGGTAAGACTTTTTTAAAATAAACTGATTATATTGATGGGTGTTGGAAGGACATTTGAATAGACATGTTTGGGTTATGTTGATTATCGATTGATATGTTTTTTGAAAAGGTGACCATAACTCCCATTAATATCATAATAGGGATTATATGCATCTTAGTGAGGGATGTGATATATTTACAATGTAGTCCCAATTATATTGTATGGGTCCCACTTGTATCAAAGTCCATATGGGAGTCCAAAAAGGTAGGCTAGTTGTGGGTCTCTAGTAGGTTATAAACATAGGAGCTCATCATAATTATTATAGGTGGTTCTAACCCAAGTATGTCTAGATTAACCTCATGGGATGTTTTGGAATTTTCCAAGATTACATATTCTTCATTTACTACTGTTTACATGTATATTATTTTTGACTTACTCTATATTTAATATTGATCCATTATATAATGTGACTGGTTTTTTATATTTTTTATTTGGTTGTATTGATTTATTTATTTATTTTGACAATGTTTCATTTTATTATTATATATTATTCTTAATAAGAATGGTTATAAAGTGGAATATTCAAAAACCTTATAATATTTACAGAGTCTATAGTATCTCCATTCAATAAAATATTAGTTAATAATGTGAAAATATTTATTAAGAGAATTTATGGAGTTTAATGATATTTGATATACCATTAATATTAAATGTAATAATTCCTTAGGTTGTTACATTACTTGTTCCAAAAAATATAATGGTGGTTGTAAAATTCTATGTATGTTGGAATAATTATTATAAAATATTTTTAATTATTCATTATTTTAGGTCTACATGTATTGGTTCCACCCCTAATAATCTCTAATTACCATCCATGTATATTGAATAACTCTTTATTTATTTAAATGTTTTATCAATACATTTTTTATATCTTATAGTTGATGGAATAAGAGTTTATTATTATTATTTATCATATTTGGGTTTCTTATTAGTCTTTAATTTCCTATATTATATTTTCAATCATTTAGGGAATTTAAGAAAGACTTGATGGATCATTTTAATAAAGGTAATACTAGTCTTAGTTAGAGGATTGAAAGTATTAAAAGTGGGATTTCTCTTATAAATATAGAATTCTTAGTGTCCCTAAGGATTCATATATCATAACATGTCCCCAATAAGACTCCTTGAATCATAGAAAAGAACATGTATGCCCCCCCAAATATCACCTTTAATAGGTCAAGAGTTAATAACTAGTGAAAATGGTGTAATTATAAAAAATGGATGGCATTACCCCTTTTAGAGAACACAATGAAGTACAATTTTCATCCTCATCAGATATATCTCCTGAACAGTTATTACTGAAATTTGTTTCTTGAGACTCATAACCCATAACTTTTATTTTTATTGAACTACTATAAGAAATATTAATCCCACAAATGACTACTAATTAGGGTATTTTAAGCAACACATATGCATATCCACAAGAGATAGAGGATGGGTCTCAAGCAATTAAATGAAATAATAAATGTTCAGGAGATGAAGTTGATGAGGATGATAGTTGTCTATAAATTTCACATTTGTATGAATTCAGAGGATAACACCTACAATAGTAGAGTAATTAATTTCTTAAAATCAATTACCCATTTACTTCAATGCATACTGAAATTATTTGAAAAAATCAAATGTTGGGTTTCCCTTATTAGAATTATCTATAATTTTCACCCTTGATAATGAATATCTTATGTGTATTTATTTTTTTATTGTACAAAATGAATATTTTATAAACTTAATAGGATGTATATAAATCAAAAATGGATGAACACTATTTTTTTGACAAAAGAGTATGAAGATGGATTCAAAGAGTGTAGGTTCTGGGTACAACAGAAGCACATGATGGCTGTGTATCCAACTTTGAAAATTTCCATAATCGATGATTAATCTAGGATCAATACGATAATAAATTCCAGTATCCATGAAATTGAATCAAAGATAAAAAAGAGAACCCGAAACTGAGAATATATGATTGAAATATTTTGTTTATAATTAATTTAATTTAATTATATAATTATATCCAAGGTGATTCTTTCTTCGTTGATGCGTCTGATCATAGGTCCAAGGTGTGGCTTCATTGCGATGTAGAATCCAAGGATAAGAATCCTCTAGTGGTGATCCATATGTGCTCCACATATCTTCGAATGTCGTCTAAGGAGTCTCTGGGTGCTGAACTAGAAGATCCTTTCACTTGTGATGTTTGCCTTCGATCACCTTGAGAATTAAATTCAAAGCATTCTCCTTGATCTGGTGGAGGAATATCTCTCAACTTCTTGAGAGTGTTCTTGGAGAGGGAAGAGTTCTCTAGGATCAAGATTTTTCTCTCCAAGGATGTTGTGCATACAACGATTAGTTAGCCAGTCGAATGACCACATGGCTAATATAGATAATAAAAACATAACGAGGAATTTAATTCACCAGGTAATATTAAATAATTAGCATATGTGCCATTGCTTAATTTATTATTCCATGCGAAACCCCATGTCAAATAATAATATCAATGCTATTATTTCAATGACATGTGCTTAACTTGAATGTTATATTTAAATATTATTTAACCAAATAATGTTTAATATTATTTCTCACCGAACTTATAACTTGGTCCGCCAATCCTCCCAATATTTACCAGGCCTTGAATAATGACTATTTATTTATTAAATAAATATAACTACATTATTTTCTGATAAGTAAATATTCCATCTCCAATATATTCTCTCAAATAAATAGAGATAAAATAAATGAGATCAGGTATACTTGAATAATTATTAAACCATAAATGGGAATAATATTTACTCAACTTGTTAAATAAATAAATAAACTATTTAACTGTGATACTGGCTACACTTAGTGTGTGACCCTCTAGGACTCTTTATCATTGGCATTAGGCAGGCTTGCCTAAAGTCCAAGATTACTATCTAGCAATGGGTTAAGGCATTCAAAGGAAAGAAGTTTATGCCACAACAACATGTTACCTCATACAAATGCTTACCGTGTAATATAATCCCTTTGTCTTGATATCTCCAATCAAGAGGGTTGCATGAACATGTCATCAGCCCATGTGCTTGATTTATCAATATTTGACTTCCCAAAATTGAACTTTCCAATGGAACACCATGGACATGGATTTAGTTAGGCCATATCATATCCATCAAAGGTCCTAAGATATCTACTTCCATAAAAGTAACAAATCATTTCTTTCATTTTTCATTAATGCAGTATTACTTGTGATGCACCCAATATATCTTACCTCAATGCGAACATCTATCATCATGGTTTTCATAAATACATCTAAGTGAGAGAGTAATAATACCAATTAATAATAATCTTAAAGTTAAAGGACCAATACACACATCTGCGGATAGGAACATCCAATGACACTTATGAATGTGGATTTCTTACTAGCGGGCCTTGTTCTGATAATTTACTCTTGGATATTACCAAGGGTTCACACCATGATAAGGTGCCTCAAAGTTTCATGAGTCCCCACCCCTAATAGCCTGTATCATTTGTGTCCCTTCAAATGATATCATCTGGCCATAGAATATATATTCAAGAATAGTGTCATGGAACTTCTGGGTTCTCATAATATCAAGGATCTACTTTGACCTTTTAATGCGAAAAATATTCTTAGGAAATTATCACATACTATTTAATACAGAAGAAAAATCATGATGTGATAAGTAGTTTATTAATATTCATCCAATGAATACAGGTTTATCATAAAGTATAAAGAAGTTGGTTTCTAGGGAACCAACTCCAACAGACTCCCACTTGTACTAGAGACAACTATTAAAAATCTTTAGTCCGCTAGCTCTCACATGATATTCATTCATCTGCTGAGACATGCCTTTAGTCAAGGGGCCCTCCATGTTCTCTTCCATAGAAACTCTTCTCACTACAAATTCACCCCTTTGATAGAAATCCCTCAAGATGTGATACTTTCAAATTATGTGCTTTGTCTGTTGATGTTTCCTTGGATATTTTTGAATATACACCGCTATAGTATTATCATAATACAATGTAATGGGATATTTACTGCTAGGCACTACATAAATCTCCTGGACAAAGTTAAAAATCTATAAGACTTCCTTGGATGCATCATAAGCCGCTATATATTCAGACTCTGCTCAAGAATTAGCAACAACTGGATGCTTTGAACTCTTCCAGATCACAACTCCTTCATTGAGACATAAAACATATCATGATTGCGAATTCATATCATTTTTATCTATCTGAAAACCAGTATCATCATACCATCTGATGACAAGATCCTCTTATCCTCTATACACCAGGAACATATCCTTTGTTCCTCTCATATACTTAAGAATAGTCTTAACAACAGTCCAATGCTGTTATCCAAGATTTGCTTGATATCTTCCTACCATGCTCAGTGCATAGGCAACATCAAGTATGGTATATAACATGACATACATGATAGATCCTATCACTGAAGCATATGGAATCTTACTCATCCTATCTTTCTCATGTTGTGTCTGGGGACACATTTTCTTGGAAAGATGTATACCATGTGACATTGGAACCAATCTCCTCTAGCATTATTCCATACTAAATATATTTAGTATCTGGTAAATGTATGTACTTTGACTTAGTCCAAGAAGCCTCTTGGATCTATCACGAATGATCTTGATCCCTAGAATTTAGGCTTCTTCGCTTAAGTCCTTCATGGAGAAGCACTTGTTCAACCGGTCCTTGAATGACTGCATGACTGGTATGTCGTTTCCAATCAGAAATATGTCATCAACATACACTACTAGGATAATGACCGTATTCCCATTAAATCGTTGTAAATACATGGATCACATTCATTCTTAATGAAACAAAATTCTCTTATGGATTCATTGAATCAAATGTTCCATGATATGGATGCTTTATTTAATCCATAAATTGATCTCTTCAACTTTCACACCCTTTTAGCATCACCTGGTGTCACAAAACCTTCAGGTTGTGTCATATAGACATCTTCTTGAAGGTTCCCATTAAGGAATTCAGTTTTGACATCCATCTTAAAAATATCATAGTCATGTAAATATAATATGGAAAGTACGATTATTATGGATTCAAACATGGAAACTAGTGAAAATGTTTCATTATAGTAAATTCCTTGATGTCGTTTAAAACCTTTAGTCACTAGCCTTGCTTTATAGGTACTAACTTGACCTTCCATGTCCAGTTTCTTTTTGAATACCCATTTACATCCAACAAGATTTGAATAAACTGGTACATTGACTTAAACCCAGACTTAGTTATGATACATGTAATCCATCTTAGAATTCATAGATTCTAGCCATCTTGTAACTTCTGATCTCTCTACTTATTCCTTATAGAAGATAGGTTCATCATTTTCTAACAATAATGAGTCACCTTCCTTGGTGATAAGGAAACCATATCTATCTGGTTCCCTTACCTCTCTTGTGATTCTATATAATACTTTTGTTTTAGGAACTAACTCTTCCACAGGGACATGTGGAACTTGTTCCTATACCAACTCCCATGTATCTTGAGCATCAAATTCATCGAATTCAATCTTTCTCCCACTATACTTTTTGAGGATGTGCTCCCTCTCAAGAAAGACAACCTATTTGGAAACATTCACTTTATTTTATGAGGGGTTGTATAGGTAATATCCCTTTTTTTCCTTGGGATACCCTATAAAGATACACTTCATGCCCCGAGGTGCTAGTTTGTTTCTTGAGAAAGCCTTAAAAAATGTCTCGCATCCCCATAATGTGTATGTGAAAAAGTGGGTTTCTTTCCACTTAATAGCTCGAAGGGAATCCCATTTTCCACCTTATTTGGTACTTGGATTAATGTGTATTCTGTATTTTGCATAGTATATCCCCCAAAGGATAATGGAATATCTGCATGACTCATCATCAACCTTACCATGTCCAACAAGGTACAATTTCTCCTTTCACTAACACCATTACACTATGGTGTATAAGGTGGAGTGAGTTAAGATAGAATCTCAAACTCCTGTAAAAGGTCGATGAACTCTTGGTTAAGATAATCTCCACCTCAATCCAATCAAAGCTTCTTTATCTTCTTACCAAGATGATTCTATACTTCATTCTTGAACTCCTTGAATTTCTCAAAGGACTCAGACTTATACCTATTTAAGTAGACGTAGCCATATCTACTCAATTCATCATTGAAAGTAATGAAGTGATAATATCCACCTCTAGATTCTACTAGAAATGGTCCACACACATCAGTGTGTACCAATCCTAGAAGCTTTATGGACCTTTCACCCTGTCCACCAAATGGTATTTTTTTTATTTTTACTTGTAAACAAGCATGAAATCTATGAAGTGGTTTTAGCTCAGAAGAGTCTAAATAACCATCTTGATAGAGCTTTTTCAGGTGATTCTTGTTTACATGACCAAGGCAGTGATTCTAAAACTAGCTGTTGTATGAGTCATGTGAACGGGGTTCGTTATCAATTTCCAACACTTGGTTCTTTTAATTAAACACATACAGACCATTATTTAAATGCTCCATACCATAACATATGTTGTCTATATAAAAGTAACAACATTTATTTCTGAACTTGAAAATAAATCCATTTGTATCTAAACTCGATACAGAAATTATGTTCTCGGTGAAACTAGGTACATAATAATAGCCATATAAAACCAAAATAATTCCCTTCAACAATGTTAGATGGTAGTCACCAATGGAAAGAGAATCCAAACTTGCACCATTGGTAGCTCTCAAATCCACCTATCCTCTAGAAATTTTATGAAATCTACTTGGTTCGTGCATTTAAATATAGATGTGATCCCCACAAGATATATCTAATACCCAATGTGTAGAAATGTAAATATTTTACTCGATAATGAACATACCTTTGTCTTCCCCTTGCCTCTGGGTGTAGTTCCTCTTCCAATGGTCTGACTTTCCACATGCAAAGCATACTAACTCCTTTTCCTTGCCCTACCTCTGTATATTTTTCTTTTTGGTCAGACGATTCTCAAAGGCTTTAGATTGTTTATAAATCTTAGTCCCTTTTTTCTTTTCATTCTGCTTCCTATTAACCATATAGATTGTGGGGTTTTCACATCATATGTCCTTATCAATTTGGATATCTAGGTAAGAATATCTGATAGACTCTTCTCATTATTTTTTATATTATAATTCACAATAAAACTAGATAAGGTATCAAGTAATGATGATAGTATGATATCTTTATGCAACTCATATAGGAATTTAATATCTAAGATGTCCAAATGCTCAATGTAGCCAATAAGATTGACTACATGTGGTATAGTTAGCGCAGACTCTCCAAGCTTAGTAGTGAACAAAGCATTGGAGATCTCATACCTCTCCTGTCTCGGATTCTCTTAATAGAGACCCCAAATATGATCCATCATGTTATAAGCATCCATTTACTCATGTTGCTTCAAGAGCTCATTGGTCATAGATGATAGCATGAGGCACTGAACATCTGTAGCGTCATTTATTTGTTTCTCGTACATAAAGAGTTCCTTATCACTTGCCTCATTTCTAGGTGCAACTGGTAAAGGATCTTCCAAAACATAATGTTTCCTCTCATGGCGAAGGATAACCCAAAGGGGCCTTTTCAACTCTTAGAAATTAGTGCCGATGAGAAGGTTTTACTTCTCAAGCATGGATAGAAATGATATTCTTGATGTCATTTTGATTTATATTTCTAAAAATTAAGTTGAACATAGTTTTATTAATTTATCTTGATAAATATACACAAATAAATAAATTAATATATATTAGTCTCCCATTATTTTGTCAAAACCCATATCCATCATCATTGGCTTCAGAATATCCTATTTCATGGACATTCTAGTAGCAAGGATCCATGTTTCCCTTCACATTACCCTAACTAGGGTTGATCAAGCAACTTGAAAGGTTTTAGGTAGGCATTTCAAATGCCAATTTCATTAACTCACAACTCCTTGATCTATTGAGTAGACTCCCCATTCTTGAAATCCTTAATTTTTTATTTCTTCAAACTTTGCCTCTTATTTAAACCAAGTCCAGCTAGGGTAGTCAACCCTTGATGTAAACTAAGTTATGTCAACCCAAAAATTCAAATTAGAATTCCCTGATAATTGAAATCACCCCAACTAGGGTTGGTCAAGCACTTTGAACTATGGTTTGATTCTAATCAAAGTAATGGAAGGCTATACCGACTTAATATTTAATTGATGAAATTTATCTTTTATGTGTAAATTTACACTTATTATCTTTTCACCTGATTTTTAATGTTAAGTGGAATATAGTTAAGTGATTAATCATGTATAGATAATATTACACATAATCCATTTTTTATTTTAGTTCCATCTTGCATTCTTGTTAGTTCATTAATTATGTGATCACGTCAAACATCCATAATGAATAACCATAAAACTCATAGAAATAAAATAAAGTGTATAATCATGAAATTTATTATTGGTTAGTTTATCTGGAAGTTGATAAACTAACCCTGACCTAGAGGAGAAACACCTTAAACTATTTAAGGTTCATGTTTACAGCTTTCCACCTATCCATCTTGGTATCTCCTTGGATTGGTTTCGCCTCAGATCCTAACTTGAACTGCCTTTACTAGCTTGGGAGATCCATCAATTACATATGCTTTTAACTCACATGCAGTTTAGGGGTAAAGGGGGGTTTACATAAAAGAATACATGGACACGCAGGCCCTACATATTAATGAGGATAAGATACACATACCAACAATTTTAATTTAATAAATAAATTAAAAGGGAACCAATCACATAAAAAGGTCTTGTCTATCTCATGATTGTCCACATACATGAAACAAATTATGCATTTAATAAAATTAGCATTAAAATCTTTAATTGTTCTTATTAAGATAAATTTCACTCAAATTGATTAATCGTTATCTTTAATTAATCAATCCCTTTTTTTATCTTAATCATTTTCTGAATTTCCTTGAGATTCTCATTCATAACCTTGTACATAACTTGTAACTTAGAGGAAACCCGGTGAATACCCGTCAAAAACTACCCAACTTGTATTTAAACTTGTATACACTTTATTATTTGTGACATCTAGAATGTACATAGAATTATAATTGTTATACAACTCATACATGATGTGAAGATATTTAAAAATTACGCAGATGTTAATTAAACATTTATATATATATTTATATCAAACACCTATCACATGTTGTTTCCAAGCTTTACGCCCACATGAAGGTACATGTCTCAAGGATTTACATAATATAATAATAAATTTTCTAAATTTGTGCAATATGGAAATAGTACATGGTGTGTAGATCTGACTACACATTGTGTACGCTCCTCACCATCCATCCGAAGTACATGCCTGGGGAAATGGTGTGTGAGGTGTACTTCAGAAATCTTCAGAGTACACAGTGTTTCTAGTGCGATAGACTCTATGTAGACTCCGTGTTACATGGTCACCAGCTTGGAAATCCATTAATGGGATATACAACTTGACCCTGACCCAAAGAGAATACACACTATGTCTAGTGGGCCACACAACATGTAGTCCAACTGACCGTGAACTAGTCTTTCCTGTTCAAAGCGTGGTGTAAGAATTAACTACACCATGTGTCATTAATGCACAGAGCTTGAGTAATTTCCAAATTACTCCTGATGCATTGAACATAAATAAACGATGTGTAGATATGACTACACAACGTGTATTCTTGTGTTATCTAGACAGAATCTTCAACGCCACCTGATGAGATCCTCGATTTAATTTTAATCATAAAATTATTCATTTTTTCAGATATGTAAGAAATGATAATGGAGGAACAGATCTTGAAATTTAGATTAAAAGAATGATTAAAACATGAATTGACAAACTAAAATTTTAAAGCATAAATCATAAATGAATTATTTAAATAACTATAAACAAGAATATGACTGCTCACATACAACTTGTAGGTTCCAGGTGCAGTGGAAGTGCATGATGGGAATGTTACTAACTTTGAAAATCTACATAATCAATGATTAATCCAGGATCAATACAATGATAAATTCCAAGATCCATAGAATTGAATCAAAGATAAAATAAAAAAGAGATAACCCAAAACTGAAAAGAGAGGATCAACATATTTTGTTTACAATTAATTAAATTAAATTATAGAATTACCTCCAAGGTGATTCTTTCTTTGTTGATGCGTTCAACCATGGGTATGAGGTGTAGCTTCATTGTGATATAGAATCCAAGGATATGAATCCTCTAGCAGTGATCTACATGTGCTCCACATATCTCCAGACTTCGTCAAAGAAGTCACTGAGTTCTAGCACAGAAGATCCTTGCGTTTACGATGTATGCCATTGATTTACTTGAAAATCCCTTCCAAAGAGTTCTCCTTGATCTGAAAGAGGATTATATCTCTCATTCTTGAGAGTGTTCTTACAGAGGGAAGATTTATTGAGGCTCGAGAGATTTTCTCTAAGGATGTTGTGCACACAAGGATTGGTTATTCGGTCAAATGACCCATTGTATAATATAGAGAATAATAATATTACGGGGAATTTAATTCACCAGGTAATAATAAATAATTAGAATAGGTGTCATTAATTTATTATTCCATGTGAAACCCCATGTCAAATAATAATAGCAATACTATTATTTCCATGACATGTGCTTAACTTTCACATTATATTTAAATATTATTTAACCTAATGATATTTAATATTATTTCTCACCGGACCCATAACATGCTCTACTAATCCTCTTCAATATTTATCGGGCCTTGAATAGTGACTATTTATTTATTTATTAAATAAATATAACTTCATTATTCATGGATAAATAAATATTCCATCCACAATATATTCTCTCAAATTACTAGCGATGAAATAAATGCGACCAGGATTACTTGAATAATTATTAAACCACAACTAAGAATAATATTTATTCAACTTATTATATAAATAAATTATTTAACTAAGATAATGACTAAAATTAGTGTGTAACCCTCGATGCCTCTTTCTCGTTCGCATTAGGTGGATTTTCCTAAAGTCCAATATTACTGTTTAGCAACGAGTCAAGGAACCCAAGAGAATGAAGTTGATGTCGCAATGATATGTCACCTTTTACAAATGCTTAGTGTGTAATATAATCCCTTTATCCTAATATCTCTAATCAAGTGGGTTTCATGAAAGTTCCATCAACCCATGTGCTCGATCTCTCATTCTTTGAATTCATAGAATTGAAATTTCCTAGAGAACACCATGCCCATGGATTTAGTTTGGATATATCATTTCAATCAAAGGGATTGAGATATCTACTTCTGTAGAAGTGAAAAAAATCTTTTCTCACATCATTCATTAATTCAGTATTACTCGTGATGCACCCAACATATCCTACCTCGCTGTGAATATATATCGTCAGGGTTTTTGTCAATATATCTAAGTGTGTGATTCAGAATACCCATTAATAATAATATTAATTTCAAAGGACCAATACACAAATCCATAGATAGGAACATCCAATGACACTTACAAATGTGGATTTCCTACTGGCGGGTCTTGTTCTCATAATATCCTCATGGATATTACCAAGGGTGCACACCATGAGAAGGTGCCTCAAATTTTCATGAGTCCCCACCCCTGATATCATATATCATTTATGTCATTTCAAATGATATCATCAGGCCATAGAACATATATTCAAGAATAGTGTCATGGAACTTCTGGGTTCTCACCATAGTAGGGATCTGCTATGACATTTTAATGTGACAACTATTCTTAGGACATTATCACATACTATGTAACACAGAAGAACAATCATTATGTGATAAGTAGTTTTTTTAATTTTCATCCAATGAATATAGGTTTATTATAAATTACAAATAAGTTTGTTTCTAGGGAACCAAATCCAACAAATAGTTCTTCATATTTTCAATAGAGTATGCATATGACCCTTCTCAAATGTTTTTTTGTGTTTACATTTTTGTTATTCAATAAAAAATTAGTCCAAATGACTCGAAAGAACATTTTATATGTCAAAAAATTTATTAGATATATAAATGTTAGACTAAATATGGGAAAAAACTGAATGTGCACATTGATTGTAATGATATTGCGGTTTAGGGATCATTTGATATGAATACCAGTGTAAATGATGATGGATATTTCATAGAATAAAAGACAATGAAAATTCAAGACAACCTTCATGATTGTACAAAGTTTTTTAAGAAATTAAATATCTATTATAAGAGACCATTGTATACCTATTGTACTAAATACACAACATTTTCAGCTGTATTGAAGTTAAATAATTTGAAAGCTGGCAGCGGATGGAGCGAAACCGGATTTAATGAACTACTTAGTTAATTAAATGATATGCTTCCAGATGAAAATGAAATTCTATGTCAAACATATGACACTAAATGATGCTATATTCAATGGTAATGATCTTTAAAAAAATACATGCTTTTCCAAATGATTTCATATTATTTTGCAAGGATCATGAATCACTCCTAAAATGACCTAAGTCTGGCACAAATCGATAAAAAAAGAATCAAGTTATTAAAAATATGTATGGTACTTTCCTATCTTTATATATTTATAGGACTATATTTATGTTAGTAAACTATGAGACAATTGACATGACATGTAGATAAAATAATTAAATATGGGAACCTATGTCATCCAATAGATTCTCCTCGGTGGAAGAAAATTGATTATGAGTACCCTAAATTTGGAAATGATTTGAGAAACTTTCATCTTAAATTATATGAAAATGGAATAGATAATTTTGGAGTAAAGATTATTACTCATAGTACATGCCCCACCAAGTTGGTAAATTATAACTTTCCACCATGTTTATGCATGAAGTAAAAATACATTATGATGTATGTGCTTATATCTAGACCAATGAAACTCGGTAATGATATTGATGTCTATTTGGATCCATTGATTAAATATATGAAATTGATGTGGGATATATGTGTTATAATGTATGATGCTCATAGAAGTGAATAATTCACATTTATGTCCATGTTACATGGGTTAATAAATGAATTTTCTTATTATGGAAATTTATTAGGCTATAAAATTAAAGGAATATTGGCATGTCCTATTTGTGAAGAATGTACACACATAGTTTGGTTGGAATATTCCTTGAAGACTGTGTTTTTAGGGTATTGAACTCTTTTACCTCGACTCTATAAATATCGGTCCTGGATGATAACATTCTATGGGAATATCAAACAAGGTAGAACACCATCACCCCTAATTTGTGATCAACTTTTTGATAAAGTAAAAGATATTGAAATTGTTTTCAATGAACCATTTTTGAAAAACCTTATGATTTCAGGTTGTAATAAGTGATCAATTTTCTTTGAATTATCATATTGGATTTTTTTGTACATCAGACATTTTCTTGATGTCATGCATGTAGAGAAAATGTATTTGATAGTGTTATTGGCATGTTACTAAATGTTTCTGAAAGAAAAAAAGATGAAATCAAGGATAGGTTGGACATAATTGACACGGGGATAAGTGAAGAGTTGAAACCAGTGAAGGGTAAAGAGCATAATTTTCTTTATCCAACAGCTTAAATTTGATCCAGATAGGAAAAATTATAGTTTTTACTTTTCATTAATAGTGTAAAATTTTTAAAGGGATATTCATCAAATATCAAGAATGTTGTTCTAATGATTAATTTGAATTTTCAGGGATAAAAATCACATGAATAGAATGTTTTGATGCAAGATTTTATGCCTGCCTCTTTCGATTTCATTCTACCTAAAAATTAACGGCATAAATTAACTAGCCATTACTTCTTTTTCAAAGCCATATGCTGCAACGTTATAGACCCGATGAAGTTTCCAATCACGAATAAGGAGGATATTCTCATATTATGTGAATTAGATATGTTATTTACAACATCAATCTTTGGTATAATGTTCCACTTGATGGTTCACTTGGTTAGAGAGGTTAAAATATGTGGTTCTTTTCATTACTAATGGATGTAACTCATTGAATGGTATATAAATATTTTGAAAGGGTATGTTAAGAATCGAAGTCATCCAGAAGGTTGTATTTTAGGATGATATATTTTTTAATAAGATGTTGAATTCTGTATCGATTACCTATTAGATATTGACATAATCGATTTCCCAAAGTCTCATCATAGCAGACACCTTATGGGTGAAGGGATTTCCAGAAGAGATTTTGTTACAATTATCTTTAGAGAGTGGGAACACTAACACCTTTACATTTTACATAATAGTGAAGATTTTGATCCATACACTGAAGACCATAAATAAATTCTTAGAGATTTTAATCCATCAAGGGTTGAAGGATGGATATCAAATACACATAATCAATAGTTTATAGGATGGACCAAATTTATAAGGAGTTATCTAAAAATATGAATTCAATTATTGAATGACTTTTATGGAAATCCAGGGGACGAAATGAAAATGTTATATCTTACACTGGTTTTGTAATAAATGGTTATACATTCTATACAAAATAACACTATAAATGAAGCACAATGAAAAATAGTAGAGTTATTCTTATGAAATAAGAAATTCATATATATGGATCCAATGATAGAAATATAATTTATGGAAATATGTCATATTTTGGCATTATCAAACAGATATATGAGTTGTATTATACACCATTTCAAGTGTCAGTTTTATATTGAAAATGGGTTGATAATTGGAGTGCAATGAAAGTTCATAAAATGGGATTTATAAAGATGAATTTCTACGTAGAAGGGGAAATTTTGATTTGTTTATAATGGAATCACAAGTAGTGAAAGTATTTTATGTATCATATCCAACAAAAAATAAATGGTCAATTTTCCTACTAGCAACTAAAACAACTATTGGGTTAGATGAAAATTAAATCAAGGATGACCCTTTAATTTGGATATCCAATCAGTTCATGCTGGTCCCAATGTAGATAATGTATTGTATGTTAGAGGGGACCAAAAAGAGAGGATATGTATTCTCGATTGAGGAACAAATCCCTAAAACCTTTAAAAAAATAAGGAGTGTTCAATGAGAAGGTAAAAGTGTTTTTTAATGTACTATGTTTTTCCTCATAATATTATTTGTTCTCTACTATACTAACATAATATAAATTATATTTTTAACTAATCATGCAAACAATGTCTTCTACACATGATGATGTTACCAATCCTGCTAAAGTATAGACTATAAAAAAGTAAACCCTTTGGGAAGATGTAGAGGTAATTTTATGATATACTTTCTATATTTTACTGAAAAATTATATAATGAAACATTGATTTAATTTTAATTATTCCTTAAAGAGTTCATTTATTTTAGAATTTTTTTGTCTATATTTCATGCCTTTATATACCAAAACTTCTACATACTTGTTCTCCGTTAAAATCTTTTCACCCCTACAGTGTTGGAATTTATACCTTTCCTTTAATTTCCCTCCACTACCTTTGTAGTAAGAGAAACAAAACTATATATACCTAATCATAGAGTTAATCTTGATGTTTTTAGTGTAAAATCATTTTCTATAGAATTAATGTATTATTTCATATTTAGGTTTATTTTATTTCGTTTTAGTATTACTCACATAAGAATTATTTTCTTATACAAGTGGATTATTTTATTTGAGTAAGGGTGGTTTTTTCGAAGTTCCTCATGATCATGAGAGATTAGAATTTGAGGATTAAATTGAGATAATGAAAATAAGGAAATGGGTCAAAAATGTATAAAACCATCATGAAAATTTGAATTCCTACTACTTATTTAATTAATTTTGTCATCATTTTATTTACTATTTGTAAGTTAATTTCCTTGAAAATTTTATCTAATACTTATTTAGTTTTTTATAGATCTTTTGGGAAGTCATATTTTGCTTTAAACTATTTGAAACAATCCACAAAATAGATAACATGTTCCTTTCTTCCAATTTTACCATGCTTTCTATTGCCTTTCTTTGTCGAACTACCAAAACTACATATTGAGTTGATGTTATTATCCAAAAAACCATTCTCGTTGTTTAAAACTAAAATAGTTTATAAATATCCTATGCACCTTGAGTTTTTGGTTATGTCTCATGATATAATGGGAATATAAGATTCCTCTACTCTTTTGGTTTTCATCAATAAGAAAAGTTTTTTGGCTAAGAACATTGACTCAATATGTAGTGTTGTCCATTAATTAAAAAAAGATAATGGAAAACAAGGTAAAATTGGTAGTTTTAATTGTTTTGATACTTTAGGACAATGATCCATAAATCATTTGAGATGAGTAGGAATCAGCCTTACCTCAATCTGACACACAATGTGATTGGTATGACTCTAAGTGTGTCTTTTTATTTAAAATTGACATTAATTTTAGTAAAAAAGAAAAAAGAAATACTCAAAACTATGTAAACACATTCATACTATTTTGATACTTTAGAAAAATGGTTCATAAGCCATTTATTATGTGTAGGAATTAGTCGTACCTCAGTCTGACACATAGTATGACCTATATGTATCCAAGTGCATCCTTTTATTTAAAATCGACATTAATTTTAGTAAAAAAGTAAATTGACATACTCAAAACTAAGAACAATTATTAATATTATTTTTATACTTTAGGAAAATTATTCATAAGTCATTTGTGATGTGTAGGAATCATTCACACCTCAATCTAACACATGATGTGGCCGATATGACTCAAAGTGTCCATCATCAATTTACAATTGAAATTTTAGTTCAAAAAGTTTCACTCACTAGAAACTAATCATACACAATCATATTGTATTTATAATTTAGTAAAATGATTCATAATATATTTGGGATGTGTAGGAATCAGTCTCATTTCTAACCGATACATGATGTGACCATTATGACTCAGAGCGCACATTTCCATTTTAAAATGAAATTTTGTAAAAAAGTCAAGAGAGATACTAAAAACTAAGAAAATGAATTTATATTATTTTTATACTTTATGAAAATGATCCATAAGTCATTTGGGATGTGTAGGAATTATCTTCACCTCAATCCAATGCACGGTATGACTGGTATGACTCAAAGTGAATCTTTTTATTTAAAAATGACATTAATTTTTGTAAAAAATAAATTGAAATAATTAAAATTGATAAAAATATTTTGTATTATTTTGATAATTTATAAAAATTATCCATAATACATTTTTTACATGTTGTAATAGGCTACACCTTAATCCAATATAAGAGTGGGCAGTTTGACTCAAAGTGTCCGTTATCAGTTTAGATTTGACATTTTAGTTCAAAAGGTGTCACTGACTAAAAACTATTAAAACATACTCAAATTGACATGATAATTATGTAAAGTGATTTAAAATACATTTGTGACATGTAGGAATCAGTCTCACATCAAACTAACCCACAATTGTTCTAGTATAACTCAAAGTGTATGTTTCCAGTTTAAAATGAAATTTCAGTAAAAAAGAAAAGTGATTTACCAAAAATAGAGAAAACATATTTTTATTATTTTGATACTTTAATAAAATGATCCATAAGTCATTTGGGACATTTATAAATAATCCCCACCTCAATCCGATGCATGGTGTGATCGGTATGACTCAAAGTACGTCATCTTATTTAAAATTGACATTAATTTTTGTAAAAAGGACAACCTCCAAAACCAAGAAAACACATTCATATTATTTTGATATTTTATGAAACAATACATTAGTCATTTTTTATGGGTATAAATTATCCACACATTAATATGATACACAATATTCCTGATATGACCCAAAGTGTATGTTATTAGTTTAAAATGGAAATTTTATTTCAAAAAGTTCCACTCACTAAAAACCAAGAAAACACACTCAGATTGTCTTGATAATTTAGGAAAATGATTCATAATTCATTTTTGACATATAAGAATTAGTCTCACTTCAAACCGACACACAATGTGATCAATATGACTCAAAGTGAGCATTTCTAGTTTAAAATGAAATTTTAGTAAAAAAGAAAAGTAACATACTCCAAGCTGAGTAAACAAATTTTTATTTTTTTAATAATTTAGGACAATAATCCATAAGTCACTTGTGACATGTAGGAATCAAACGAACCTCAATAAAATGCACGGTATGTCCAGTATGACTCTAAGTACTTTTTTTTAGTATATAAGTGTCATTTTTTGTTTAAAACACATATCACATCCCTAAATATGATCAAATAAGACTATATTTTTTTCTCAACATTCTATCTACTTTAATTAATTAATTTCTTTTATCATTTTTATCTTATACTTATTTAGTTAATTTTTATATAGATAATTCTTGAAGAAGAACAAGAAATGGTGTGATGTATAAGAATCAATCACAACTCAATCTGATACACAATGTTCTATTATAACTCAAAGTTTAGTATAAAATTAAAACTTTATATTTAATTTATTTATTTATATTTTTACTAACATAATTTTTTTTTTCTTATATAGATGCCTTCCTTTTCTCGAGAAGGGGTGATTTTTTTGAAAATAACATGAGTCAGGGTTAGGGTAAAAAAAATAGAACAATGACGTTTTTAAATATATGTAATAATTTTTACTTACTCATGTAATTGTATAAACCAATGTTTTAAATGTCTATAATATATATATTTTTCTTGTATTTGTGTTGTAAATTTTATTTCATTTAAATTATGTATTGGTACATTATTTTTCTTCTTTCTAGTTCTATTTCTAGTGCTAGAGTGTACTGTTACATCACACCACTATATGCCTCTTTATTAGTGCTATTAAATGCAATGAAAAAGGGGTAAATTATCTATAATTTTTGAATAACTAATAAAATACAAGAGATTTTAATTGTGCTATGGTAGTTATAACTTCTCTAATGTTGAAAAATTCCATTTTTAGAATTGTTAAAGGCTTGTTCTGTAGTAGTGAGAATGGAAAATGTTTTATTTGATTCTGGTTATTTGCATTCCATTATATCCAGAAATTTTTTTAGAACTTTTTAATCAAATACCAAATAAAATTAAGTAGATATATCCTTAAAAACACCTAGTGGTTCTATCCCTGGAACCCAAATGTTGAAATCTTATTCTGTTAGCTTATGTGGAAAGATTCTTCTAGTGAATCTCGTAATCTTTCCCCTGGTATAATTTTATGTTATACTTGTCATGGATTGGATCTTGTTATTTATATAAAAAATAAATTATTTGGAAAAGGAAATATCTTTATATATTCCTAAATATCCCTGTGATAAAGCATACCTTTCCCAAATGGGTGAGTTAAAGGAAGGTATCAACCCAGAGGAAATTCCCATTGTGAGGAAATATACTGATGTATTTCCCAAAGAGTTACTCAAAGTTTCCCCAAATTGTAGGGTAGAGTTATCAATAGAGCTTATAAACAAAGCCACACCTGTCTCTAAATTCCCTTATAGGATGGCCCTGATCAAAGTGGAGGAGTTAAATAGGTGGGCACATGTGCATTTAGACAAAGGGTCACTACACCATAGTGCATTACCTTGGGGTGTGATGGTTCTCTTTGTAAAGAAAAAGGATATATCATTACGACTATGGATAGATTACCAAGAGCTCAAGAAGATCACTATAAATAAAAAATTATCTCCTACTAAGTATATATGACTTTTTTGATCAACCAAAAAAAGTTTACTACTTCTCAAAGGTGGATATTCATTCCAGATATCATTAGATGAAGGTAAAGAAATAAGATATTCAGAAGAATTATTTTATACAAGGTATGGAAACTATGAGTTCATAGTGATGCCCTTTCTACTTATTAATCCCCCTTAAATCTTCATGGATTTGATGAATAGAGTCTTTATAGAATATCTTGACAAATTTATTGTAGTCTTTATTGATGATATTATCATTTACTATAAGAGAAATTAGGTACATGAAGAGCATATAAGGATTCTCCTTGAGACATTAAGAAAGGAGAAAATATATGATATATTTATAAAGTGTGACTTTTTTTTGTAGAAATTCACATTCTTAGGACACGTGATCACAAAAGATGGAATTTCTATGGACCCTTCAAAGAAAAAGTAAATTAAAGAATGGCCTAGACCCTCAAGTGTCATGTAAATTCATAGTTTTCTTGGATTATCCAGGTACTAATAGTGTTTTGTGATAGATTTATCATGATTTTATATCCTTCTAAATAAGTTAACATAGAAATTAGTAAAGTATGTATGGATAAAAGAATGTGAGGAATGCATTAAGGAGCTAAAAAGAGGTTAATCACTGTGCATATAATCACACTACCATCAATTAGAGAAGGTTTTTTTGATATAAATTGACTCTTCAAAGAAATTATTATGTTGTATACTTATACAGAATGAAAAAGTGATAGCCTAAGCCTCGTAAAAACTAAAGATCCATGAGAAGAACTACCCGACATGTGATCTGGAGTTAACAAATGTGATCTTTGCCTTGAATATTTGTAAGAACAACCACTATGGTGAGATGTATGACATATATATTGATAAAAAGTGTATAAATTATATATTCACCTAAAATGATCTCAACATGTTTCAAATAATATGGTTAGATCTAATCAAGGACTACAATTTCTCTATTGACTACTATCTGGGAAAGGCAAACAAGGCAGCTGATGATCTTAGTAGAAAATAACCTGTTACTTTATCTATGATTTGGATTGATAAAGACCCTATATTCATTGATATGAAAAGGATGGATATGAAAATCATAATGGTAGGTAAAAAATCACACCTTTACCAAATGATTTCTTAAATATGTATCCAAGAGAAGATCAAAGAGGTATAAAAAATGATATGGAGATTCAAAGGAAGGTGAAAATAGTTAAGGAAGGGAAGCTTCATGAATTCTATATCGATGATGATCACGTGATTTAGTTTTTAAATAGGATGTGTGTGCCTTAATTACATATGATAAAGAAGGATCTATTGGATAATGTACATAACTCATCTTTCTTTATCCATCCCAGAAGTAACAAGATATACCGTGATATTTGAGAGAACTTCTGGTGAGACAACATAAAGAAGGAGATTGTTGAGTATATATCAAGGTGCTTGGTACGTCATAAATTTAAAGAAGAGTGACATCAGTCCAATGGGATGATGCAACCATTTCCTATACCCATGTAGAAATGGGAGAACACCACTATGTAATTTTTCACTATTTTCTTGAAAAAATCCAAAGGAAACAATGTGAAATGGGTTATAGTTGTTAGACTCACCAAGACTACCCACTTCATTTCTATTTATGAGGATTTCTTAATTAAAAAACTTTCCAAGATATATTTAAAGGAAGTGGTGTGGCTATATGGGCTATCAATTTCAATCACCTATGATCATGATCCAAGGTTCACTTCTAAATCTTAGAGAAGTATTAGACATGATTTGAATACTGAATTGAATTTCAATATGGCCTATCACCCCCAAAATTATGGAAAATTTGAAAGGACCATTCATACACTCACGGATATACTAAGATCCTACTCAATTTAATTTAAAGGAGGATGGGATCAACATCTACCATTAGTTGAGTTTTCACATGACAAAAACTTCCACTCAAGTATTAAAATGGATCCATATGAATCTTTGTATGTGAAGCGATGTTGAACTTCTAATTATTGGGATGATGTTGGAGAATAAAAACTACTTGAACCTAATCTTTTATAAGAGATA
Source organism: Viscum album (assembly GCA_963277665.1). Taxonomy (NCBI): domain Eukaryota; kingdom Viridiplantae; phylum Streptophyta; class Magnoliopsida; order Santalales; family Viscaceae; genus Viscum; species Viscum album. Next base: position 1,040,786,364 of record OY728146.1, read on the forward strand.
ATAGAGAAGGTTCAATCCATCCAAAAAACATATAAAAGTTTCTTAGAGTTAGAAGAAGGGCTATGCTGACAACCATCAATGGTACTTAGTGTTTGAAGTTAGAGACATAATTTTTCTTCAAATATCACCATGGAAGAGAGTCATGCTATTTGGAAATAAAGGGAAGGTTATCCCTAAGTACATTTTCCCATTTAATATACTTGATAACATAGGAGCAACAACCCATCATCCTACACTTCCAACAAATATGGATCAAGTTCATTATGTGTTCAATGTATCTCTCCTGACTAAGCACATAACTGATACCACACATTCATTGAATCAAAAGGTGGTATAATCGTAGAATGAACTACCATATGAAGAGCATTTAAAGAAGATACTGGACTACAGATACAAATTTATATAAAACAAGAAAACTCACCCTGTCAAAGTGTTGTGGAGGAACCATAAGTATGAAGAGGTGAAGTGGGAACCATAGGAAAAATGAAACAGAAGTAACCTCACCTATTCTTAACCGAGAATATGATTTGAAATTTTGAGGATGATATTTCTGAAGGGGGATTAATGTAATAACCCAAAGTTTATAAATTGTATTTTTTTCTTGAAATAAATGTGTATTATATTACATTATACAGTATTATACACATGAAACACATAGAGAAACTAGAAACACTTTATTTCATTAATGAAAATTATTACAGCAGTCAACAATTAAACCCATTAAAATTTTAACTATTATAAGGGGACAAAAAATTTAAAATATAAAAACTACAATGGGAGAATATGGATTTCCATAATCTGTTAGAATCATCCCTCCCATGAAAAAAACTATAGAAATGAAACAAAATATTAGTAAACCAATCAAAATTATAGAAAATGGAAATATAGAACCTTTAGAGGAATTGAGGTAGATAATGAATGAATGAATTAATAAGTATTTATAGAAGGTAATGTGACCATTAGAATAGTAAAGTGACTATTTAAATAGAAACCTGATTATTGGAAATAATAACCTGATCATTGAGAATAGTAACCAGATTGTTGGAATAGTAATTTAACCTCAAAATGATAAAATTTCATATAAATAATATTTATCATGATTAATTTAAGTAAATATAACTATTATAATTCCAAAAAATAAATATTAATTTTAAAATCCCAAAGAAAATAAAATCACATTTTTAATAAACTGTATTTTAATGTATTTTGTAAAAATCATAATTTTTATAATAAAAATTAAAATTACCTTTGTTATAAAATTATTTTGATAAAATAAATGAAAATTTTTAAATCTGAACTTTGAAATTTTCTAAAATTGTTTTTTTGGTAATTTTATTAAATAATTCAATTTTTAGGTGAATAGTAAATATACAATTTTTCCGTAACATGAGTATCTTAAATTACACCATTCATGATGTAATAATGAAATAATCTTTTATATAACTCGATTCTAAAAAAAACATATTTAATTTGATAAATTTGTCATTAAAATGTAATAAACTTGTTTTCCAAACCTAAAAATTAATTTCCAAAGCCTAAAGTCAAAAGTATTCCTTTAAAATTATATTTTTTCATTTTTTCCACTTTCCTTTTTAATTAACATATGAATTAGAATTATAAATGGGTTTAAAGTCCTAAAACCATTATATTATATTAATATACTAATTATTATCTCAAAAAACCACTATTAAAATTTTTACCTTTGATATAGTATTTTATTTAATATTTTATTCCAAAAATTCTCCTCTTCTCAAGTATAAATAAACCCTCTCCCTCCCCTTGTAAAACCACTCATCCCTCACTTAAAAAATACTAATATATACCTAAATACTATTTTTTATGATCCTAGAAACCTTAGGGATGTTCTAGAGTAAACTAACTCCATTCATTAAGGAAGTCTTGTGCTGTACAAGAGAAGAAACACCGAGAAAAGAGTAAGTTTTTATCAACTCTTCTCTCATTTTTCTCCTATCTTATCTATTTTTCCCAATTGATTTCCAAACCAAATCTTATAATTTTAATTATTAATTATGTTAATATTATATTAATGATGTTAAAATACTATAAAAACATATTTTTTTTTAATTATTGATATTTTATACTACTCTTTATCTTATATTAGACAATGTTCTTGACAATAGTCAGTTAGCTGCCAATGAGAACATTTACAACATATTTACTTATCACCAAAATTATTTATGGTTATAATAATCCAAAAGTATAGGATCCGGTGGAAACCGAACCCAAAAAATTATTAAATAAAATATGAAATAGTGTCAGGCATACAAGGGGCTATTATAAAAATGCGAATGCGTGACACCACATCTATCCGCCTCTACCATCAATGCACAGTAATCTGGGGACAAAAAAGACCACATCATTCCCATATCGGTGATCGCCTACTTTGTTAGAGGATCCACCACCTGATTAACTTCCCGATAAGAATGTGAAACAATAATATTTATTTGAGTAGTCTGATCAAGGCAATCAATCCTGTGGGGCAGCACTTTCCAGGGCACATTATGCGTTTGTGTTTTCAAAGTACGAACCATAATATCAGAATCAGATTCAAGACAATATGTATGGTTATAATAAATTAATTATGATATATAAAATTGTAAATATATTTATTTTATGCTTATGTAATTAATACTATTATTCTATAAATGGCCTTGAATAAAAAATGAAAAATCAAAGTAAAATAAGAAATTTTTAAGGAAAACATGACATAAAAATGTTTACCCTTTAACCAATGTAATTATTAAATATAATAAAATGATAATAATTGATAAATAGTGAAAAAATTACAATAAATCACTTTAAATTCCATGTTTTAATAAACATTAGTTTATTATTCCGGACATTGAAAAGCGATGAAGTAAAGTAGGAATTGATGTAATGGGATTCTGAAACCCAAATCCTCATATTTCAGTTATCATAGTTCCCATCATTTTTAGTATGGATATTTCCATATAATTATTTAAATAATCATTCGCTATTCTCCCATTTTAGTTTTGGTAATATACATGTTTTCCACCATTCTAAAATGATTTTTAATCCAAATACAATGATTTTTTTTAAAAAACATTTCTTTCTAAAACACATATTTGAATTATCTGGAGTTGTTTCTTAGTCGATCAATAATGATGATGTTTATGCTAGATATTTTTTATTATTCATTGGGTACCCCAAAATTTATTCATGAAATTATGGTTTATGAATCCTATATTAAACCCATGCCTTTCCATGGGTTATTTCATGACTATGATTGTTATAAGTTCTATGTGGAATGCATGATTAATATCATTTATAATGCAATGGGTGGGATAATAATTATATATCCCTCAAATGTATTTGGTAATGTGATGTATATCATGATATATTTTGTGAACATGATTCATTTTTTTTACATTTATGGAGATATGATTATGCATATATGTTATCTGTGAACACAACGCTAGCTTTTTTCACAACTATCTGTGGTATTTGAGAACTATGATGTGATGTTTCTTTTTTATACATGTTCCACATTCCATGTATTTATAAAATGTTTCCCTCATTATGTGTATGATGATTCTATTCTTATGATATGATAATGTTTATTATTACAACCCATGTACTATTGATTCATATACCTTATTCCTCCCATTACTGGCCTTTTAGACCACCCCTTTCTTTGATGTATATCCTTAGGTGATTAAATGTACTAAGGAAAATTTGAGAGATTTAAAAGGATAAAGAAGAATAATTTAAATAAATTTTCTATTTTATTATTTAAAATTGACATATGAGCCTAATTTTCTTAAGACACCAGACCTTTGGATCCTAGATTGTATCGATATTGTGTTTTTTTCTTAAACGTGATGTAATATTCATGTAATAAAATACCAAGTTAGTATATTATATATGTTATGGCTCTTACAAATTTTTCATGATTATGGGTGAGCCTTATATATCTCTCCAATGCATTGGGTAATGATTTTTTTCTTTGGGGAAGATATATTAGTATTAACCAAGTATGTTATTAAATTTGTAAGAGTGATTGTAAAATGATGTCCTAAGGAACCTACATGAATTTTATATTATTTAAAATGAGTTTTTATGGAATTCTTTTTGATTTTATCTGTTATTCTAATTATATTATGTTTAAATGAATTTTTATGCCTTTTTTAATGGTTAAAAGTATGTTTTTTCAAGAAAATGTTTTCATGATTACCCATATTTTATAAGAAACCCTCATGATTATGATTTTTCTTTTGAGATTGATTATGAGATGTTTTATGAAAAGTGTTGGGAAGTGAATTTTATTTTATGATTAAGTATTGATTAATTGAGTTCAATGTTTATTATGTAAAAATGAAAATATTTATTATGAGCTTTCTTATTTTTTAAAATAGTCTAATGAGTTTATTTATTTTTGTATCCCTTAATGGGGTTTCTATGTTCATTATAAGTTTTAAAATGTATTTATAGGCCCTAAGGATCAATAAAAACCCTATAAAGGTATATATTTCTTCCATAAGGATTTATCTTAAAATAAGTGAGCTTGTTTTAAATATTTTTTTTTTAAATTTAATAATCCTAATTTTTTTAAAAAAATGGATATTCATTGGAAGTGTTTGATATGTAATAGTTTTTCTTAATTATATAAAAATATAAATCAAAAGGATTATTGAAATATAATAAGGTAAAACATACTGGTTTTGGGTGCAACATAAGCATGCAGTGGTGAGTGATATTTTAATTTTTTTAATATTTATATGCTTGAAACTAAGAGTGAATATCTTGTACATAAAATTTATAATTAGTTTATTTAATATTAGAATAAATGATTAACTTGGATTAGGAAACTTTATTCATTGACGATTTTGATCATCTGAAAATGACCATTTCATATTGAATTTGTTGTGTTGTGAGGATCCAAGGATAGAATCACTCTAACAGTGATCCACATGTTCTCCTTTGATCTCTAGGCAATGCTGATTGATCTTCAGGTTCTAGCACTGTGAATTAATTGCCCTGTCTTGTTTTTATTAATTGCTCGTACTTTATTTTTGAAGGAATATCTCTTATTCTTCTCATTATTGAGAGGGAGATAGAAGGAGGCGAGGATTCTATGGAGAATTCATTGTGTGTAATAATTATATATTCCCAATTTCACACCATACACAATAAAAATAGAAATCTATTTTTAAAGATAGTGTTTAGGTTAAAATAATTATTTAATTGAACCCTAGACATTAAATAATATTATAACCTTTAATGAACCTGATTCCCTATAATAATAATAATAATAATAATAATAATAATAATATTATTATTATTATTATTATTATTTTGTGGTGTGTGATAACTTGAGGAATAAAAAATATTAATTAACCGACTTATTAATTAATATTTTTCACTAGACACCATATTTGTCCATTCAAACTCCTTTATCATTTATTTAACACCTAAATAAATATTTAATTTATCAATAAATATTTTTGATCAATAAAACAAGAATAAAATTATCCCCCTGTTTTGAGAATATTATTTATTCAATTAATTAAATTCAAATAGAATTTAATTGACATCATTAGAAACTCTAAGTGTGTGACAATCTAGTATTATTTATCATTGGAATTTAGTGGGATTTTCTAAAGTCTAAGATTACTATTTAGAAACAAGTCAAGGCACCCAAGAGAAATAACTTACTATCACAATAATGGAAACCATATATGAATTCTCACTATGTAATATAATCCCTTTGTCATAATATATCATCAAGAAAGTTGAACAACTATGTCAGAAACTTATTTGATCGATATATCTTTCTTTGAAAATATAAAATAAACACGTCATTACACCATGCCCATAGAATTTAATGTGATAGTTGTATTCCAATCAAAGGGTTGAGATATCATCTTCCATAAAGATTTAAGGGATAAATCCTTCCTCAGCTTATCTATTAATTACATGTCAATTGGGATTCCCCCAACATAATCTACCTCACCATATATATATGTCATCATTATTTTCATTAGAAAATATTGGTGAATGTTTCATAACATGAATTAATTATAATATAAAATTCTAAGGACCATTACACATGCTTTCAGATAGGAATATTCAATGACACCAAAACATGTAGAATTTCTAATGGTGGATTTATTATCATAATCTCATATATTAGGGATTAACAAGTGAGAAATTCATGAGAAGAATCCTCATCTAATTACAAGTAATCGCACCTAAAAATATATGTACTATGTGGTCCTATCATAGTGCGTTATACAACCACGTGAAATTATTTAGTAATATCATCATAGAAATTCAAGGTTCTCATCATATCGGGGAACTGATATGACCTAATCAATGTAACTTATTATCTAGGACATTATTAAACTAGATACAAGTATAAAAATAAATAGTATATAATAATATTTTTTATTAATATTCAATATATTGAATATACATTTAATCAAAGTGTAAACAATTGGTCCTAGGACACCAACTCCAAAAAAATTCTACTTGGACTAGAGCCAAATACCTACGATTTACAGTCCGCTAGAACTCACATAATAATCATGTTTCTATTGAGTTAAGGATTTATTCAATTGGTCTTCCATGTTGTCTTTTATGGAAATACTGCTCTGTGAAACATAACCTCTCTGAGAAAAATACCTCAAGAGACAATACTTCCGAAGTATGTGCGTCATATGTTCATGTGACCTTGGATCTTTTAAGAGTGATACCACTACATCATTATCACAATATACTGTGATAGGGTCTTTACTATAAGGTACCATACTGAGATATTAGATGAAGACATGCATCCATAATACTCTTTAGATGCCTCAAAAACTACAATATACTAATCATATTCTATAGAATCTGTGACCACATATTTCTTTGAGCTCTACCATCTCACAAAACCTCTATTAAAAGTGAATATGTATCCCATTTGTGACTTCATGTCATCTTTATTAGTTTAGAAACTAGAATTTTAAAATCACTTTATGACTATTTACCCATCTACTTCATAAACCAGGAATATATCCTTAGTATGCCTTAGATACTTAAGTATTGTCTTGACTGTCATCCAATGTTAGTTACTTGGATCTTCTTAATATCTTTATACAACACTTAATTCATAGGAAACATCTATCCTAGAATATATAATAGAATACATGACTGATACAATCATTGATGCATATGAAATCTTTACTAGTCTATTTATTTCCTCATGTTTTTGAGGAAAAATTTTCCTAGAAAGATGAATGCCATGTGACATTGGAAACAATCCCCTATTGGATTGATTCATACAGAATATCTTCAGTTTCTTGTCGATGTATGTACTTTGACTTATCCCAAAAAACCTTTTTTAATATTTGAAATTGTTTTTAAATAATTTAACAATTTTATTTGTTTTGATAAATTACTCTCAGTCAACATTTTATTAAATTCTCTTATTAAAATCTCAAGTTTATTAAATTCTCAAGTGTTTTTAATTATTTAATAATTTTTATTACAAGTTTTAAAAATAAATATGTAATTTCTTTTATAATTTTATTTGTTAAATTTTATAATAATAATTTATATTTGTTAATTATTTACTTAAGTTTATTTTTTTTTGTTAAGAAACTATTTTGGTTATCCTTCATAAAAAACCTTAGATTCCCCTCAACCACTTAGGGGACCCATTGGGTCAGACATGTGGGAAGTCCCACTTAATGAATCTGAAAAAGAGGCTACATTTTAACTAGTGTGTATAGTGCTTGATCAACACTTATGGGCCCATGTATAAGGACCAAATAGCATGCCTGTAGGCGCATAGGTTGGGATACATCACCCATTGTGTTGTAGGACCATGTTGTTAGGACCAAGATAATTATGAAGGTGATTGTTTTTGAGTGTTGTATTTTGTTTTCAAGGAATGTTTTTGATGAAAGGAAATCAATTCACTTTTTATTTTGTGAAAATTGAATTGATGGTTGTTTTCAAAAGAATCAAACTCACTTTGTTTAAGAAAATTCCACCATAATAAAAAGAATATGGATGAAGTAAAATGTACTTATCATACTAAAATTGGGTCTGAAATGGGAGAAGATCATAATAAGGAATTAATCGAATTCATACAAAATCTAGAATGAAAGGATTGAATTGAGAATGTATCTTACTGTAAGTAAATGGTTATCAAATTCACTTTAAATTTTCTATGAATGAAGTTATTTTTTTATGAATAATCAAATTCTTCATGACTATGATTAATTAAATGTGATGATGCTATGTTGTTTTGGAATTATTATAAATAACAAGTAAGAGGTAAAACTTATTATGTATGATTGATGATAGAAAGGGGGAGTGAAATAGATGTTTTCTATCATAGTTATATTGATCATATCTGGATAAAAAGAAAAGGGTGTTAGTGATTTTATGTAGTCCAAATTAATTCTATACAATCCTATTTAGGATAAGGAACAAAAAGATGTTGGTGAGGCTAAGGAAGAAAAATTTCATACTGAAGAATTCGTATCCAGGCCAATCAAACCCAGAATGATCATATCTAGAATGATCATTATTAGGATGATTGTATCCAGGTAAATCATACTTAGAATAATTTCAATCTAAAAAGTAGTACTCAAATTGAGTTGGAAGGAAAGATGGTTTCTGTTGACAATGGTTCATCATACTTGGCGAACGAACCATGGTACTCTAGAAGAACTGTTTTCAAAAGAGACCAATGGAAAAGGATTTGAGATGAAGCCAATGAAAATAATAATGACAGAGATCAATCAACAATATATTCAACCATTTAAGATGGTTTAATGAATTTATTAAGGAAGATATATATAAACTCTATTTTTTTTTTCAAATGTCTTCATTAAGTGGGTCAATAGTTGAATTAATTTGTTTACTTTTCAAGTAAATTGTCAAGTGGTTCAAGAGAAAAGGTGAAGATTTAAAAGTGGATGGAGAGAAGATATGAATAATTTTACTGAATGCATTATCAAGGGGGATCTTGACATTTAGAATAATTATTTTATTAAGAATTTAGAAGAGTATCCATCTCTTCATACATTTACATTCAATTAATACAAATATTTTTTTTGAATAAATTGAATTGAGAAAATTATATTCTAAAATTTAATTTGAACTAGAATTTGAAAATAAATTCTTAAGAAGGTATGAATATTGTAGAATAATCAAGAAGATTCTAGAAGATTTTATGATGTAAAAATACACTCGAGATTTTATGGGAAATTGAGATTTGGGTGAATTTGTTCGAGTGGGAAATGTTTTGGAATTCCTGCAAAAACCTCTAATTGGCCACCTATAAAAGAGGAAAAGTACATCATACTTTTCTGATGATGGTGGTACTATTCACTAACAAAGAGAGAGAATATTTGAGTTTTAGAGAGAAGAAGAAGTTTCTGTATTCACTTGTGTTAAAGAAGTTTTGATGGATTGAAGTGAAATAGAAGATACAAGATCATAACGTAGTATTTATATGATCATAATATCCAGTGATTACCATACTCTACTGATTAACATATTCTAATATTAAATTTTATTAAGCTAATCATTATATCAGGATAGATTAATCAGATTAAGGATTTCCGTATTGGGATTTCCGGACTGTAGAAGAAGAAGTTCTGAATTGTCTCAGTCATACTCATCCAGTGCTATATCATTGCATATTGAGTTATTCAGACTGGAAGAATCATACTGAGTTTTCCATACTCAAAATTGAAGTGGTGCGGATTCATCTCTACCATATTCTATCAATGTCATATTTTTTGTACTAGGGAGAATCGTACTTGGAAGAATCATATAGAGAAGAATCATTTTGGGAGAATCGTACTCGGAGGATTCATACTGGAAAAATTTATTGAAAAAAATGGACTGAGTTTTCATAGAAAATTCCAAGAAGTTCTTACTATCTTCTGGGTAATAAATTGGATAATTTTTTAAAATAATAAATTTTTGGAATTGAAAATAAGCACAGGTAACATGATTTGTTACAAAAATATTGTTTTACCCTATTTGTGCTAAGAGGGCGCACACACACTACTGTAATTATTTACATAGTGCTACAAAAGTGAAAGGGTATATCCTAATCATTTTAATATAAGGATTGTTTTCTAATGGATTATGTGGTATTGGATCATTTTCATATCATAACAAGGACACATCTATTCTTATTGAATAATTAACCTTGTAAATACTTGTGTTCATGTGGATGTGTGTTCATTTTGTTTTCAACAGAGAAAGAAATATTTAACCGGAGGTTAAGGTTGTTTCAATTCCAAGGAAACATAAAAATAATAAATATCACCAATTTACCCCCTCCCCTTATCAGTGATACAATTATCCTAACTGGGCACTTTTAAGTGGTATCAGAGGGAAGGTTCCATTCACTTTTTCTTTGGGATAGAGAATTTGAATTGTGTGAACAGTAAAGGTATTCCAGTTTTCAATGGAAAGAATTATCATATCTAGAAATATAGAATGTTTTCTTATATGATGTCTATTGGACATGATTTTCTTGAAGCTGTAATAGATGGGTTTCCTCCTTTTGATTATAAAAATTCTCTTACATCTATTGAAAAGAAGAATCTTTAGAATGAGGGAATTGAAAATAATTCTATATTATCATAACTTTTTGAAATTGAATTCCTAAGGGTAAAAGGTGTCTCTATAGCCAAAGGTATATGAGATAAATTGAAAAACATATAAAAAGGAAATAAAAAAGTGAATAAGGAAAAACTTTAAATTTAAATATTGAAGTATAAAGACATGAATATGGGTGAGTATGAATATGTTGGAGACTTTTTACCAAGGTAAATAACATTGGGAGTACTATCAGATGTCTTGGTGAAAATTTAGATGATTCTATAGTTGTCAAAAAGATCTTGAGAATCCTTCCCAACAAGTTTGATGCAAAAGTTTCTTTATTAAAAGATAGATATCTTGAAACATTATCTCTTGATTATTTTCATAGCACTCTCATCACTTTTGAAATGATAATGGATAATGCTAAGAAAAGTAAAAAAAAAGTTGATAGAGAAATTTATTTCAAGGATGTTAAGAAAGAAAATTCAAAGGAGATTCTTATTAAAGATGAAGCTGGTGATTATAACTCTAAAAATGAGGTTTGTAAAAATATTGATGATATTTTATCCTTGTTTTATAAAAATGCTAGAAGAGGTATTGGGAAATACAAAATTAAAATTCCCTTGAATTGTTTTGAATGTGGTGGCATTGGTCACTTTGTGGCTAATTGTCCTCAAAGAAATAAAGAAGAGAACAGTGATAAGAAGAAATAAATCCAAGAATATTGTAGAATAAATAGGGAGATAATGGAAATTTTTATTACATAAGGAAATAAATAAAAATTTTCAAATCCAAAAGAAGAAATTTCCTATCTAAAGACGAAGAAGAAGAATGAAGTGATGTTGAATCTAAAAAGTCTGTTGAGTATGGTATTGAAAATATTTTTATTTCAATAGTGAATGATAAATAATTGGGAAGTATTAGTTCTAAATAAGAAGAAAATCAACTAGAACTTCATTTTAAAGAAGAGTTTAAAAAATGTATGAGAAATATTAGAATGCTTGAAAAGTAAAACAAAAATTTAGAATATGAATGTTCCTCAAAAAGAAATCAAGAGTGTATTTCTAATGAGAATGTAAGGCTGGTGAAAGATATTCATTACTTGAATAAATATATTTAGGAATAAAATAATCATAATTAGGACATGGAAGTTAAGTTTAAGGTAAAATAGGAAGATTTGGAACTTTTCCAACAAAAACTCTCAAAAGATGAATTGAGAAATACAAGTTTCCAAAAATCTATAACTAAAGTTGCAGAAATTTTTATAAATGAGAAACTAGATAAGGTTCAAAAAAATTTACCTAAAAATTTTAAGAATAAATATGTATTTTTTTGTGAAAGGAATAAAGTTTGGAAGGTCATTTATATGGATAAAACTAACAAAATTGGAAATTCATAAGTCTCAAAAAATATTTCACCCGAAAATGTTTTGAAAAATTATGGATCTGAAAAAGATTCTAATACTTATGGTTTTAATAAATTTGAAAATAAAAGTAAGACCTATATTGAAAATATAAAGGCTAGTGTATTAGAAAATAAAGAGAAGAAGGTGGATGAGAAATGCATTCACAATTTTGGCCAGTATGGTAATTTCAGAGGCAAATAATATTTTTATGGATATTGCTGGTATTGTGGTGGATTTAGAAATATTGGAAATATTTTTTGGTTTAGCTAACAAAATTAATATTATTCCACAAGTTATGAAAGGTTGTGTTTTAGGGGGATTAAATTCCCTCAAAAGTAGAAGTTTGAGAATGTTGTTTTGAAGAAACCTGAGAAAGGTGGAGTAAATTTTTAAAATTGGTTCCAACCTTTGGAAACTATTTGTTAAATATGTGAAGAACCTTGAAAACTTGAAAAAGGATGTCTTATTTTGTTATTGGCACAACAAAATATTCTTAAAAATTATTATAAGCTGAATATTAAGAAAGAAAAGGAATAAGAAAAGGCTCTTGTTGTTGAAACCACTTTGAAATATACAAAAGTAGAACAAAATTTAATTCTTAATGGTGGGTGTTATTATCATATGATAACATATTTGAAATTTTTGTATAATTTTAATGATTTTAAAGAAGGTGCAGTGACATTTTGCAATGATTAATCCCTAAGAATCAAAGGTGTTGGATCAACCATCATTGGAAAAGAAAAGTTAAAATCCAAGAAATATCTGAATATTGATGGGTTGACACAAAAATTTCTCAGTATTTCTCAATTTTGTGATGAGGGTAATAAATTTATCTTTATAAAATATGGGTTTTTTGTGAATGGTGAATAGGATGAAAAGATTGTTATAAAAGGCCAACGTACAAAAGGATTTTTTTTCTTCAGATTGGTGAAATGAAAAACTCTTGTTACATGATTATGGTGGAAGATAATCAATTTTGACATAAAAGGTTGGGACACATGTGTCAAAGAAACATGAGAAAGTTATCTAAAAGAGATAGTGTTTGTGACATTCCTAACTTTCCAAGAATAAGAGATTGATGTTTCACTATTTTTCAAAAATGAAAGATTATAAACTTAGTGCATAAGAAAGTTTAGATTTGTTCAAGACAACCCCTAGAGTTGATTCAGTATGATATTTATAGGCCAATGAAAAATCTATCAACAAATAAAGATAATTACTTCATTAATTTCATTGATGATTTCACTCAAATTACTTTTGTTATGTATAAGAAACATATCAGATGCTTTGAAAATGTTTAAAAGTTTCAGAAGGAAAGTAGAAAAGGAATGTGAGTATTTAGTAAAGAAGTTGAGAGAAAACAATGGTGGTGAATATAGAAGTAAAGAATTTAAAAGTCATCTTGATAATCATGGAATTCAGTAAGAGTATAGTTCCCTGTACACTCCTTAACAAAATGGTTTTGTTGAAAGAAAGAATATAAGTTTGGTGGAAATGGGAAGAACTATTTTACTTGGACACAATCTTTGTCATTACTTTTAGAGGCAATCCATGAGTACTGGTATATTATCTAGAACCATTGTTTCTAAAGCCCTAAATAATACATGACTCTATATAAATTGTTTTATGGGAAAAAATCCAAGTTTAAAACACTTGAGAGTTTTTAAGAGTCCATCTATTATAAGGAAGAAAGGTGGAAACTATAGAAAGTTTGAGTAGAAAGGTAAATATGGAATATTTCTTGGCTATGCTTCAGAATGAAGAGGATATAGATGTTTAAAAAAATAAATAGAAATAATTTTTGATTCAATTGATGTGAAAGTAATTGAAAAATTCTATAAAGACAAACATGTTTAAGACGACAAGGAAGTTGAGCAAGTTGAAGAAAACAATTCTGATAAGGATATAGAGAATTGTATCTCTACTCAAGAAGAAGAAACAAACTTATCTATTTTTATTGATGAGTAAGATATTCAAAAATATCATCTAAGGATAAGGAATCAAGTGAAATATTAGAATATAATTATTAATAAATATCATAAGGTTCAAACAAGAATAATAACAAATGCTATTATATATACTTCTTTATATTCAAAAGTGAAACCAAATAATGTGAAATAAGCTTTTGAGAATCCGTAATGGGTTCAAGCCATGAATGAATAGTTGGATCAAATAGAAAAGAATGATACATGGGAACTCATACCCAATCCAAAAAACAAAAACATTATTGGCATAAAGTGGGTATTTCTAGAATAAGATGAATAAATAAGGTGAAGTGATAAAAAATAGAGAAATATTGGTATACAAAGGGTATTAAAAAATTGAAGGTATTTATTTTGATGAAACCTTTTCTCCAGTAGAAATATTAGAAACAATTAGAATATTTATTGATATTTTTTCACAATTAGGTTATAGGATCTTTCAAGTGGATGTTAAATCCTCATTCTTAAATGGTGATCTTGATGAGGAATTTTACATTAAACAACCTTGTGGATTTGTTGTTGGGAAATATGAAAGTTATGTTTGAATATTGAAGAAGGAATTTAATGGGATGAAACAACCTCCAAGTGCGTGATACTCTAAATTGGATACATGATTAAGGAATTTGAATTTCAAGAAAGGAAGGGTGGATATCAATATATAAATCAAAGAAAGACAAAATTATTCCATCATTGTGATTTTTTATATTTATGACATTATCTTTGATAGGATTGATGAAAGAAGTTGTGAAAGGTTTTTTAAAGAAATGAAAAGAGTATTTGAAATTTCCATGCTATGGGAAATGAAATACTTTATCAGGTTAAAAATAAATAAATGAAGGAATACATTTTTCGTTATCAATAAAAGTATTCTAAAGAACTTCTTAAGAGGTTTGGAATGGAAAACTCAAAAACTATTTCCACAAAAATATCAGTGGGAACACAGTTTTCTAAAGATGAAGAAGGAAAAGAAGTTGATCAGAAAGAATTTTGAAAGTTGATTGGAAGTTTATTGTATTTGACTACCTCAAGAACTGATATTTTTATGCTATTACCTTATCTATAAGATTTCATACTACTCCAAAAGAATCACATTTACATGTTGGAAAAAGAATTATTAGATACATAAAAGGAATAAAAAAATTCATAATCAGGTATGACAGCTTAGATAGTATTTAATTTTTTGGGTATTCATATGTTGATTGGGTAGAAAATTTTGATGATAGAAGATCCACATATGGTGGAGTATTCTTTCTGGGATAGAATGTGTTTGTTGGAATTCAAAGAAACTTAATTCAGTAACTCTCAGTATGTCTGAATATGAGTATTTTTCTACCACTCAAGCCACTACTTAACTTTTGTGGATAAAAACTCAATTGGAAGATTTACTTATTGAAGTGAAGTTACCCTTACTCTTGGTTTGTGCCAATAAAAGCACAATCGATCTCACCAAGAATCCTGTTCAACATTCTCATTCAAAAAAAATTCATATCAAATATATTTTCTTCAAAGTTTACGGGGAGAAGAATGAATTGGGACTAAAGTATGTTCCAACATCAGAACAAGTTGCAGATATTTTCACAAAACTCTTACTGAAGGAATCCTTTTTTAAATTGAGGTTTAACATGGGTGTTCAACCTATTTCTCTTCAAGGTTGAGGTATGTTTTTTATCCCCTCTCTCATCTTACCTTTGGATAGTGTTGTCAAGGGGGAGAATGTATTGTTTCATAAATCTATCCTTTTGAATGAATTTAAAAAGAGGGAGTTGTGGGTAAGATGTTAATTCATAATTGTATTGTGTGTGAACTATTCTAATTGTTTGTTTGAGTGGTTGTAGGAAACAAATTATTTTTTTTCTAGGAAATAAATATTTAATAAATAAATTTTAGGAAGAAAGGTGAAGTTGGTTTTCATAATCACTTCTTTTGGACAATATGGTTTTGCTATAAATGATTCTTGTTTCCTATAATGAATTAGCTCACATAGGCTTAACATTAATGACATGTAATCCATTTATTGAGGATACAAAGTTCAATGATTTATGAAACTTAGTCAACAAAAAAATATAAAGGGGGAGAATGTTAGGACCAAGATGATTATGAAGGTTATTGTTTTTGAGTGTTTTTTGTTGTCTAAGAACGTTTTTAAATAAATAAAATCAACTAAATTTGTATTTGGTAAAAATTGTGTTGATGGGTGCTTTCAAAAGAATTGGAATCACTTTGTTTAAGAAAATTCCATCATAATGAAAATAAGATGGTTGAAGGAAAAAATTTCTGATCAGACTCAACTTGGGTCCATAATGGGAGAATATCGTAATGAGGAATTGAATATATTCACACTGAATATATAATGAATGGGTCAAATTGATAATTCATATTGATAAAAGTAAATGGTCATCAGATTCACTCCTAATTCAGTATGAAAAAAGTGATTGTTTTGATTAATAATTGGAGTCTTCATGAATACAATTAATTAAATGCAATTATGCTTTTCTATTTTTGAATTCTCATAAATCATAAAGAAGAGGTAAAACTTATGATGCAGGATTGATGAAGGAAATGAGTGTGAAATAGATTTTGTCGATGGTATTCAGATTGATCAGATATAGATGAAAAGAAAAGGGTGCTGGTGATTGTATTTAGGAAAAATAAATTCTGTACAATCGTATTCAGGCTCAAGAAGAAAAATATGTTGGTGAGGTTGAGGAAGAAAAAGTTTGTACCGAAGAATTCGTATCTAGGCCAGTAATACCTAGAATGATTGTATCCAGAATAATCATTATTAGGATAATTATATCTAGTCCAATCATACCCAGAATGATCATACTCTGTACAAATGTACTCTGGCTGAGTTAGAAAGAAAGATGGTTTTTGTTGACAACGACCCCTCATACTCTGTGAACCATCGTACTCAGGAAGATTTTTTTTCAATAGATACCTATGGAAAACTATTTGGGATTAAGCTGATAAAAATCATAATGATATAGATCAATCAATAATATAGTCAACCATTTATGATGGTTGAATTAATTTTTGAAGGAAAATATAGATGAACTCTGATTTGTTTTAAAATGTCTTCATCAAGTGGGTCATGAGTTGAATTAATTTTTTTACTTTTGAAGTAAATTGTAACGTGGGTCAAGAGAAAAGGTGAAGAAGTAAAAGTGGTTCGAGAGCAGAGATGAATAAGTTTTCTGAATGTGTTGTCATGGTGGATCTTGAAATTCAAAAGAATAATTGTATTTAGTATTCATAAGAGTATCCATTTATTTATACATTTACATTCAATTGATACAAAGTTTTGTATTTAAGAAATCAGATTGAGGAAATTATATTCAAAAATTTAATTTCAACTAGAATTTGAAAAGAAAATATAAAGAATGGATGAATATTGTAGAAGAATCAAGAATCTTAAAAAAGATTTGATGAATTCAAAATACACTGGATATTTTAGGGGAAATTGAGATTTGGGTGAATTTATTCGAGTGGGAAAGGTTTTGGGATTCCCACCAAAACCTTTTATGGGTCACCTATAAAAGGAGAAAAGTACATCATAATTTTGTGATGATGAAGGTACTGTTCACTGAAGAAGAGGGAGAAGCTCCAAGTTTTAGAGAGAAGAAGAAGTTTCTGTGTTGAAAAAGTTTTGATGGATTGAAAATAAAGAGAAGTGGAAAGATCAAAACATTTTATTTAGCTGATCATCATATTCAGTGATTATCGTGTTCAACTAATTATCGTATTCTAATCTTCAATTATATTCTTCTGATTATCATATTGGTATGGATTAATTGGATCATGGATTTCTATATTGGGATTTTTGGACCGAGGAAGAAGAAGTTCTGAATTGTCTCAATCCTACTCAACCAGTGCTATATATTTTCATATTGATTTCTTTGGATCGGAAGAATCATGTTGAGTTATTTGTACTCAAAATTGAAGTGGTGTCGATTCATATATATCATATTCTTTCAAAGTCATATTCTTCATACTAGGGTGAATCATAACTAGAATAATCATACAGAGAAGAATCATATTGGGAGAATCGTACTCGAATGAATCAGGTTGGGAAAGACGTACTGGAAAAAAAGTACTGAGTTTTCATAACAAAGTAGAGGTAGTTCTTACCATTTTCTGGGTAAGAAAATGAAGAATTGTTATAAAAATAATACATTTTTGGAATTTAAAATAAGCATAGGTAACATGCGTTGTTACAAAAACATTGTTTTACCCTATTTATTCTAATAGGGTGAACACACACTATTGGAATTTTTTACATAGTTCTAAACAATTGAAAGTGTATATCATTTTAATTATAATCCAAGGATTGTTTTCAAGTGGATTATGTGTTATTAGATCATTTCCATTCCATACTAAGGACATAGATATTATTTTTGAATAGTGAAACTTATAAATACTTATGTTTCCGTGGATGTGTGTTTGTTTTGTTTTTAAAAGGGAAATAAATTTAACCGGATGTGAAGGTTTATTCAATTGAAAGGAAACATAAAAGGAAAAAGTATCACTGATTCACCCCTCCCCTTCTCAGTGATACAATTATCCTGACTATGAACTTTCACATATGTGTGAATTTTATAACCAGTGCTGATCCTAGGTATCCAACTTGAGCCAAGGATCTGTGTAGTTTGATTGAAATTCTGGTTGGCCTCTATATCTGCAAATTGATATGGGACACCTTTTAAGTTTCATTATTCATTAAATCTTAAAAAATTGGATACATTTATAGCTATTAGATCTATTATATACCATCTATTCAATATGTTTTGAAGTACCACATGTTCTAATTTGAACTCTCCTACTCTTGTATTAAAATTTATTCATCTTCCTTGAGATTCCTCCATTCTCCAGTTCACCAGATATCTTTAAAGTTTATATGAATATATTTGAGTTTGTCCATGCTTATTTGAACTATCCTACTCTTGTATTCAAATTTATTCCTCTTCTTTGGGAGTCCTTCATTCTCCAGTTCACCATATATCAATAAAGTTTCTCTGATGAATATATTTTATTTTCTCCATGCTTGAATTTTTATCTCGTTTGGTTTCGATATATCTTTATGCATTTTCTCTTGAGAAAAAAGAAAATTAGATTATTCTCCTTGGTGTTCCATCTTATCTACTGATTTTTTATTACAAAATCAAAATAAATCCATTGTTTGATGAATTTGAATCCTCCTCTTCTAGTTTCAATGATTGTGACATTGTTTGAACCCAAAAGTGGGTCACGAGTCACAATTGGACATCAATAGTGAGTCAAGTCACTATTGGATATCAATGGTGATTCGAGTAAATATTGGACATCAACGATGATTCATGTGTCACCGAGACATCAACGGTGAGTTGATTCACTATTGGACTTAAATCGGTGAGTATTTATTTACCTAATGTTATTCCTTTCTACCGTACATAATCTTTGCTAAATCTTCTTCAAGCTCCAACATGAGATCTTCCCTCTTCAAATAGGTGCAATAGTATTTTCTTGTTATTTTAATTTGATTCATTATTTATTTATTAGTATATTTATTCATTTTTTGTTTCATTCTGTTGGTTTGATATGTTTTCAGTGAGTCACCATTGGAATCCAACAGTAGCTAAGTTTCACAAGTTGTTTTTCTCTTTTTTTACTGAAGGATTCTTGTTGTTTTTATTGTTCTCTTATATTTATCATTTGTTTATCATCCTATTTTAAATAGTTTCTTCATGAAATAGTGATTCATGATCCCCTGTTAGACTTTATGAAATGGTAAGTCATTATTCACCATTAGACTTCATGCAATGGTGAGTCATGTTTCATCATTGGAAATCTCCAACTGTAAGTCACAAGTCACCATTGGACATCCAATGGTATCAATTTTTTTATTTCTTCTCCTGAATCCTTGATTTTTCATTAGCATGAAATTGATTTTATTTTGGTTGGATATCATTATTTGTTGTTAAGTTTAATGGTAGAATCTACTCTATTTTTCAGTAGTATAAAAATAAGCTACTACTCTCTATTTTCAGCAGTAGGTCTTGAGCCACCACTCTCTTTTTTTAATGGTAGAAAAAATAAGCCACAGTTAGTTAATTTTTTCGTTTCTAAATTTATTATTTATTATTTTTAATTTATGTTATTAACATAAATTTATATGTTAAATTTTTTATTTTTTTGTTGAAATAAAATTGTAAGGTGTGAAAAAATTAATTATAGAATAATTTTATGTACACACGTGCTTTAAATTTAAAAGTCATGCTATGATTATTTTTTATAATCTACAAGATTATATTTTTATTTAATTTTTTTTATAATTTTGAATTGTTTAAAATTTTAATATTTAATATATTATTTGTTTTATATTAATTTTTCATGAATAAATATTAAGCGTATTTGTTATATATTATTCCACATGGATTTAACAAACACTGGTAATTGTCATATTATTTCTTTGTTATTATCTAACAATTTTTATACAAAATTAGACATGGAAACACTTCTAGAAGATCTGTTTTTAATGATATGAGATATATGTTCAAGGAATAAAAACATATATCAATGAATATCATTCTATAGACTACTTGTGATACATCTTCAACACATTATTGCTGATATAAATTGTTCTTGAACTTCTAAAACTTAGGCACTCTAGTTATGATCACAAAAAGGAATTCAAATTTGACATTTTTTCCTTCTAAGAAATCAATGACTATAAAGATTCAACATCTTCATCATTTCTTATCATACGATAATTTACCTATATTAGTTTTTATTTTTGTAATATTTTTCTATTTTATTTTTATTTCTTCATGTATGGTTTATGATTTTACCATAAAAATAAATTATTTCATTTTTATGGTCATCTCAACACCAAAAATGAAGTCAAGATTGTGACTCCCGATCAAAAGTTAGGTAAGAATACTAGGTTGGTCTCCTATAATAATACTAGGTTGTGACTCTCGGTTGTTTAAAAGGAATTTTCTGTAACAAGGTTACCATACCATTAAAAATGAGGTTCTTAGTTGGTACTGGCATTCTTGAGGAGTATAAAATATTGAGGAGTGGACTAATATATTTGTGATCCAAACCACTATAAATATTGGTGTTCTTAGTTTGTATTTTCACTGCAACTACTTTCAAGAACACTACACTTACTACTAATTTGTATTTTATAAACTCTGATTGTTTTTGTCATTAAAATTTTTAAATAGGCTATTCATCCCCCCTCTAGCCATAATTTACATAAATAATGATCCAATAGTTGGTATGAGATCTAAGTATCTAATAGGTTATAATTTTTTTATTTTAATTTGATACCAAACAATTGGTATTAGAGGAAGGTTAATAGATCTGTGGTTCTGATATTAAACAATTGATATCAAAACTTTATCTCTGATAGTTTATTCTTTTAATTGTTTATTTTTAATTCTATTCTTACCTAGTATCCTTGACTTAACAATATATGGATCAAAAGAAAATATCTCATTTTAAGATGGAAGTTATAAATGAAAATGACGGATGGATTCCATAGAAACCTTTATTCTTTGATGGATGTGACTATAACTATTTCAAAGATAGAATAGAATCTTACTTACAACAACTAAGTGTGGATCACTAGACTATCCTAGAAAATCCATATGAGCTACCTAAATTTGATCCATAGAAACTTGTGGGTAATTAAGTGGTAAAATATGTTTTGAATTATAAAGTTAAAAATATTATATACTATGCTATAAGTAGAAGCGTCTATAATCATGTTTCAAATTTTAAGATAACCCCATGATATATGAAGGATACTTTAAGTGACTTACTATGAGACTGAAAAGATTAAGATAACAAAGTTAAGAATTCTACAAGAAGAATAACAACACTTCAAGATGGGAGATGAAGAATTCATGAACCAGATGTTCCATAAGTTCACCAGTATAACTAATAAAAGAGTTCTCGTGGAAAATTATTGGACAAAAAAAATCAAGTGTAAAGAGTACTAAGGGATATTACAAAAATATGGCATGCAAAGAAGGTGTCCATCGATGAGAGTAATAATTTTAAGTATTATAAATTAGATGAACTAATAGTCTCTCTATTTCAGTATGAGTTAGAGATGAAAAATATCACTGATAAAGAGTCTACAAATATAAAATGTATTTAATTTAAATTTAATGTAATTGATACTAATAATACCTCTGATTCTGAGTTCCATGAAAGTGACAACATGATGGATCACTTTAGAAATAAAATTTTCAAATTTATGAAAAAAATAGTAGCAAGAGACATTTTGGATGGAAGAATATAAAAGATTAAAAGAAAGGTAATTCAAGTAAGAATAGTGATGTTTCAGATCTAACATGTTATAAATGAAGGAATAAAGGTCACATCAGAATTTATTTACCTGAACTCAAGCATTGAAAGATGTTCAATAAAAAATGAGGAAATTAAAACAAGCTCTCTTTGGAGGACATGACTACTTATACAGTTCTGATTCAAGCAGTGACTCTATAAGTGATAAAGTAATAGGTAAAATTTCTCTAATGGGTATACAATGTGAGGTAAATAATTATATTTTTACTCAGTTGATAAATCCTACAAATGTTGATCATAATGAAATATCTAAACATGAAAAAGATACTGATTCTGATTCTAATTGTGATTCTAATTCTAAGAATTCTAGATTTAAACAATTGATTAAAGAAAATGAATAATTGAGGAATGGTAGTTTCAAAATGATTGAAAAATGTAACATCCCCGACCCGTGAGCCACTAAACCGGTGCTCCAATCCGGGTGGTTACATGAACTTAAGCGCGCCTCCCCGTATGCCAAAGGCTGTCGACCAGCAGCGGGGGTCTACAGAGTCAAGTGGGGAGACTATACCCCCTTTTTATCAGAGTAAGACACAACAGAATTAAACCAAATAGCGGAAAAAATAACCAATAAATAGGGAACATGTATAACAATCATTTCCAATAATAAATATGCCATGTCATACTACAAGTGAAAGAGTGATCAAAACCCAAAATAAAGACAACGACCAAAATCCACTCAATTGTCCCGACTCAAAGTCCAGATCCTCTACCAAGTGCTACCCATGTTCACTAACTATCTAGCAAGGACCTCTTCCCTTCTCCTGACCTGAAAACATGAAGTCTACTCAGGTACCCAACGGTGGCCCGGGCAGGGTGTGAGTACAACTCAGTAGGCCCCCACCAATGGTGTCTACAAAATATCCAGTATAAACAGATAGTGCATGCAAAGGAATATGGATGATAATTTGCAAGTAATTATTTAAGGTACCATTAACCCGTTTAGAGCCAATCCATTGTCACTTCCATTACCATTCATTACATTTCCGTGGGTCAATCACATACATTATGTCACATGGGTCTAAGGCCAACAATCACATGCAAGAGGGTAAACACATCCTTATCCAATCTCACTAGGACTAACCCCTCATAGAAACCATATTCTCACCTCAAAGCCTCAGTCCGGGTGGATGCAACCATATCCTCACCTCGAAGCCTCAGTCCGGGTGGATGCAACCGTTAGGAGAATAGATCATCAGTTCTCATTCCTAACCCGTGAATTTAGGGTGGAGTTTAGATCATCAGTCTTTGCTCGACCCGTGGGCGTAGATCCTCAAGTAATTCCCCACTTTACCAAGCCATGTGAACATGCTCATATATATATAAGTAACCATCAACCCATTATACCATTGCCCTTTAGCAAACACTATTCACAACAACCCACATGGGAATCCACATCATGCCTTAACCCATTAACACATTACCATTTCACATTATTTAACCAGTCAACCAATTACCATGTGTTATCCCTATCTCACTAAGCATTCAACACCAGACCCATAATTCATCCCATTATGGTCTTTAATCAGTTTACACATTAACCCATTTAACCCGTTCATCATTCTTATGGATCAACCATTCAACCCATTCCAATTAACCCTTAGGTTATTGCCAAGTCTAGGCGCATCACCTAACTTCTATTCCAAGTTCAACCAGTCACGCCAACATATTTATCAAGGGATCTACAATTCCTTACAACAAGGTCACTTGTTTAATATCAATCCCTAAATCCGAGAAAAGCTGGAACATCCCATGGATGGCCCCAATTAGGTCAATTCAATCCCAACACATCCCGTGGGGATCGTGAGGGTTCTCATTTTCCATTTTAAACACCATTATTACCAAACATGCCAAGGTTAATCAAGACATAATCCAGAAAATTAAGAACACAACTAAACATGCACAAATAAACAAATAACTATGGGATATCACTTGTAGACCACCTACCTAGAAATTGCGGTTGAACACACTCTCAATCGAGTCCTTAGACCTCGATCCAACCAAACTTTGGAGCTTCAACCTAAAACTTACCCCAAAGTTAGGTTTTTAGAGATTCAGAACGAGAGGGAGATAAGACACAAACCCTAAACAAAAAATAGAAGTAAGGATGAGATTATCCTTACCCAGAGCTTCGATCCACAACCAACGACACCAAAAACTCCTTGTAATCGAAGGAGATTGGTCTCTTGGAGCCCTTGGGCAATTTGGTTCGTGCCTAGGGTGGAGAGGGAGGAAATGAGAGGAAATCCCGAGTGGAGTTTTAAAGCCCGGAGTGGAAAGCTTGTAATTTTCCCAACTTTAAGTGACCGCATGGTTTGGAAAACCTTTCACAAACCGTGCGCATGCCACTGTCCAGAGGATGAGGGGTCGCATTATTTATCCGCACAGTTTGGAAAACCATGCGCAAACCATGAGCATGCTTCTGTCCGGAGGGGGAAGGGTCGCACAGTTTAGCCTGGGAAGGCCGCACAACTTGCCTGGCCATGTGCAGGCTGTGCGCCCTAGCCCGTCTTGCCCAAATTTCCCTTCTTTCGTGCCCCGATCCCCCGTAACACCCCCAAGTCCTCTCACACTTTCATGAAAAATTTTAAAGCCCCAAAACAAAGGGTTCAACCCAAAACACAACAAAAACATACCTTTCCAAAAACTGGGATCTTACAACCTCCCCACCTTATAATGGCTCGTCCTCAAGCCAAGTTTCCAAGCCTCATTGATCCACTGAAGAGAAGAGTTCAGGCCACTAAGCCCGCAAATCCGATTCCCACTCCCAAGTTTCTTCCTGAACTTTACCATGCTTCCATAGTACTCACACTAATGGCACAACCTTTCCTCACAAGACCCTTTCACTACGATCCACCACACGAACCAGATGATCCTCAAAGGAAACATCAACCTCAAGCTCCACATCCTCAACATCAACCACATGAGATGGGTCAGGGTGATACTGTCAAAGTTGCGACACATGAAACACATCATGCATCCAACCATATCTCTATAGAAGAGCCAATCAGTAATACACTTGTCCGATCCTCTCCACAATCTCAAAAGGTCCCACATACCTGGGCTCCAACTTACCCTGCTTTTGTATCCGATGGTGACCCAACCTTGGTGACACCCGAAGGAACACTTTATAACCCACCCCAAACTCAAGAGGTCTATGCCTCCGATCTGCATACGACTTCTGCCTACTCTGAGCCGTAGCAATTCACTTCTTGATCAACTTAACTCTCTCTGAAGTCTCTTACATGAGACTTGGCCCCAACAACTCAGATTCACTGGCCTCTTGCCAACACAATGGAGATCTACATAGTCACCCATAAAGCGCCTCAAACGGTGCCATCTGAATCGTAGCCTAAAAACTGTTGTTGTAGGAAAACTCAAATAATGATAGGTGCCTCTCCCAAGAACCACCAAAGTCCAAGACACATTCTCTTAACATGTCTTACAACACTTGGATCTTACGTTCTAACTGCCCATCTGTCTGCGGGTGGAAATCTGTACTCAAAAACACCTGCGTACCAAGTGCTTTCTACAACCCTTTCCAGAAATGCGACGTGAAACACAGATCTCGGTCTGAAACTATGTTCCACGACACCCCATGCAACCACACTATCTCCTGAACATACAGATCACCCAACTGGTCGACTGTAAAGGTCTCCTGAATCGGTAAGAAATGAGCGACTTTCGTTAACCGATCCACAACCAACCATATTGCATCATTCTTCTATGGTGTCCTCAGAAGACCCATGACAAAATCCACTATCACATCGTCCCACTTCCATTCCAGAATGGGAAATGGATGCAAAAAACCACCTGGGCGTTGATGCTCGGCCTTCACCTGCTGACAGGTAAGACACCGTGCCACAAAGCCCGCAACTTCCTTCTTCATTCCAGGCCACCAAAACTGCCTTCAGTGATCACGGTACATCTTGGTCAAACCCGGATGAACTGACCACTTTGATTTAAGGAACTATCGCATCAACTCTTCTCGCACACACTTTGGAATAACCACACGGTTATGAACATGAACAACACCGTCCATGCCGACGACCCAACCAGAAGGTAGCTCCCCACCTTTAAGCTTTTCCTTCATGGTCAAACACTCAGGATCATCAAGATGACCTTCCTTAACTCGACTTAAAAGCATAAAATCCATCATTGAGGAAGCAAGAGTGACCTGACCACTCTCCTCCTGCACCTCTAGGTGCATTTCTGCAAACAAAGCCATCACCTTCCACTCGGTGCTGGACTCCTGAACCATCTGATTCTGAACCTTCCTGCTTAGAGCATCAGCAACACTATTTCCATTTCCTGGCGTGTACACCAACTCAAAGTCAAAAGACTGGAGATATTCAACCCTTATTCACTAGCGAAGATTCAGATCCCGCTGAGTGAAGATGTACTTTAAACTCTTATGGTCAGTAAACACAGTAAACCGTTCTACCAACAGATAATGCCTCCAGTCCTTCAATGCGTACACTACTACAGCCAACTCCATATCATGAGTGGGATAGTTCCGCTCATGGGGTCTCAACTACCTTGACCCATAAGCCACCACCCGCTCATCCTGCATCAACATAGCCCCAAGTCCGATTCCGGACGCATCACAAAACACGATTTAATTCTTACCCGGCTTAGGTAAGATCAAGATAGGTGCGGTCGTCAACCGCTTCTTCAACTCTTGGAAGGAATTATCACAAGCCTCATACCACTGGAACCTGATTCCTTTCTTGGTAAATCCTGAGAGTGGTGCTTCCAAGCGAGAGAAATCCTGAATGAACCTTCTGTAATACCCGACCAAACCCAGAAAACTCCGAACATCAGAAACTCTCTTGGGTTGCTCCCAAGATACAACGACTTGCACTTTCTATGGATCCACTAACACACCTGCCTCCGAGATGAGGTGACCCAGGAAATGTACCTCACCTATCCAGAATTGACACTTGGATAGCTTGGCGTATAGCCGATGCTCTGTTATCATACCCAAGATGATGTCAAGATGTTGGGCATGATCATCATGAGTTTTCAAGTACATTAAGATATCATCAAAAAACACAACCACAAACTAATATAGATAGGGATGAAAGATCCGGTTCATCAAATCCATAAACACTACTAGTGCATTGGTCAAGCCGAAAGGCATGACTACAAACTCAAACAACCTGTACCGACTCCGAAATGCTGTCCGTGGTATGTCGGAAGACTTCACCCTCAACTGGTGATAACCCAACCTCAGATCAATCTTAGAAAACACCGATGCACCCCTCAAATAATCAAACATATCATCAATTCTAGGAAGAGGGTACCGATTCTTCACTATCATCTGATTTAACTTTCGATAGTCAACACACAGCCTCAATGACCCATTAACCTTCTTTGAAAAAAGAATGGGAGATCCACAAGGAGACGTACTAGGAAGGATAAAACCCTTATGCTCTAACTCCTCAAGTTGAACCTTCGGTTCTTGGAGTAATGCCAGTGCCATTCGGTATGGCAGAATAGAAACTGGCTTCGCTCCCAGCAGCAACTCGATCATGTACTCAACATCCCTCTCTGTTGGTAACCCCGAGAAATCCTTAGGAAACAAATCTTGAAACCGATCCACCATGGGAGGAAAATAGACTGTTCTCGTCTTTCATTATCATCAAGAATGAGACATGCCACTTGAGTCGTGATTCCACTAATCTGTTGACAAAATGGACCCGCACGCCCTGCTCGAACATCCCATTCTCCACGGCGGACATAAGCATCACCCTCAAGTGACCTGAATGATACTATGCGATGATAAAAATCTATATGTGCCCGTTACAACACCAACCAATACATTCCCAAGATTAGGTCAAACCCTGACTTCTCGATAACGAACAAGTCCCACAGAAAATGATACCCACCAAATTCGAAGGCACATCCTTTGAACTTCTTGATATCTTCAACCCGCACCCCCAATGGAGTGTCAATTGACATGAATCCACACACCCTCTCCATAGGTAAACCCAGAGCTACCATAAGTTGATCAGAGACAAAATAATTTGTGGCACCTATGTCATACAACACACTAGAAAAAGTAGAATCTACAAGGATCATACCTCGAACAGTTGACGGTCTAGCCTCACCATCACCAGGCACAAACTGAACTGCCTGAAGCTGACTTTACCCTCTACCCTGGGCTCTAGCCTGAACACCCTATGCCGCACTGCCCTGCTGGCGTGAGCGATCTTCCCCTGGAGTTCCACATCCACCGCCCCTGCCAGTATGGCCCGTGAAGCTTCAACTGCCTGCCTGATACGGGGCAACTGATCCCATTCCCATATCCGGTACCTGCTTTTCCTCATTATGCTCACCCGTCTACCGAGGGTTCTTGCAGAACCTATGCACATGCCCCATTCTGACACATGAATGGCACTCAACTGGAGGTCGAGGACACTGACCACGCATATGACCCGACCTGCCGCACTGATAACAAAACACCTAGTTCTCACTCTGAGAGGCTGACCCACTCTTCTGACCACCTTTCTGGAAACTTTTTAAACGGCGCTTCCGACCTTCAGAAGATGAACCACTTGTCCACCCAGCTGGCACGACAAGACCATCACTCGAAGCTCACTTCAGGTTCACTTTAGAGATGAGTTCCTGATCCAACACCTCTGCAAACTTATTAAAGCAGAAGATATTCACTTGAGACCTAATCTCATGTCTCAACCCATCCTGGAAACGCCTTGCTATTGCTGCCTCATCCCCGGCTAACACTGGGACGAAGCATCGCGAATTAGTGAAGCGACTAGTATAGTCCATCACCGATAGCGATCCTTGAGCCAGGATCATAAACTCTACATCGCGCTCCTGCCTCAAAGTCTCTGGGTAAAAATGCTCCAAAAACTTCTCATGGAAAACGTTCCACGACATCCCCTCAGCCTGCTCAGTCTAAGCCTGAATGTCCCACCAACACCTTTCCTGGCCCCGCAACATGTAAACGCCCAACTTTACTCACTTTTCAACAGGGGTCTCCAGATGATCTAGTATTGTCTGGAAAGACTCTAACCAGAACTCCACTGCCTCTATCCCACGCTCTCTGGTAAAAGTCAAAGGGTGCTACAGCTGGAACTCCCTGGTCAACTCAAACATACTCAGTGCAACCCGCCCTGGGTCCCGATCCATCATCTGCATAAGGCGAGCCAAGTTCTCTCAGAACTGGTCTTTTATACCTTCATTGATCGCCAAATTTTCTTGATCCTCTACTGGAGTAGTGTTCTCAGCAACATCCTCTCGTTGCCCAACTGGTAATCGACGTCGTGGTGGCATTTCTCGACAATTCCAAGCACGAGATTTTAGAACGCATACCATAAAAATTTCACGACTTCCTCAAAATATCTTTACTAGCTACAACAACCCATTTTCATATTCTAATTTAACAACATTAGCACCTCAATTCACCGCCCTGACCATCCCTACCGCGGGCCATGGTCCATATGGGGTAAAAAACCATGCACTACCACCAAACTCACACAACATTTTACAAAACATTTTCCACTTTGTTTCAGACCCTTATGTTTCATTAAACATCCTTTACCCACTTGTTTCGTTTCATTATTCTCATTATTTATTAGTTTCATGAGATGCATGATGCACCCTAACTTCCTGCCTCACACACCCATCCCGTGTGTGTGCCTAACATGATGCATGCAACCTATCTCCCTAGGTTCCTACAATGATGTATGAATGAAAATAGTCGTGCCATTAAGGCCATGAGCCAAATATCATAAATAGTCACATCAAACCACATGAACATCACCCAATGGTGAAATACCATCAAATGTAACATCACAAAACCAAAAAAAACATTTCCCCACCCAGGGTGACTTGGGTTTCCCCTCGTACATGGGTTAGCTACTCCCAAGAACGATCTTATTACAAAGTCTCGACACGTCTTAACCCTTGGCTACCAATACCAAATAAAAAGACCTCAGAGAAGGAGAAGAAGGAACTCCTCTGATACCACTTTATAACATCCCCGACCCATGAGCCACTAAACTGGTGCTTTGATCCGGGTGGTTACATGACCCTAAGCACGCCTCCCCATACGCCAAAGGCTACCGACCAGCTGTGGAGGTCTATGGAGTCAAGTGGGGAGACTCTACCCCCTTTTTATCAGAGTAAGCCACAATATAATTAAACCAAATAGAGGAAACAATAACCAATAAATAGGGAACATGTATAACAATCATTTCCAACAATAAATATTCCATGTCATACTACAAGTGCAAGAGTGAAAAAAACCCAAAATAAAGACAATGGCCAAAATCCTCAAAATGGTCCCAACTCCAAGTCCAGATCCTCCACCAAGTGCTACCCATGCCCACTCACTATCTATGAAGGACCTTTTCCATTTTCCAGACCTACAAACATGAAGTCTGATCGGGTACCCAACGACGGCCTGAGCAGGGTGTGAGTACAATTCAGTAGGCCACCAACAACGGTTTCTACAAAATATCAAGTATAAACAGATAGTGCATGCAAAGGAATATGGATGATAATTTACAAGTAATTATTTAAGGTACCATTAACCTATTTAGAGCCAAGCCATTGTCACTTTCATTACCATTCATTACATTTCCATGGGTTAATCACATACATTATGTCACATGGGTCTAA
The DNA here is from genome assembly GCA_963277665.1 of Viscum album. NCBI lineage: Eukaryota > Viridiplantae > Streptophyta > Magnoliopsida > Santalales > Viscaceae > Viscum > Viscum album. The sequence goes on from OY728146.1 coordinate 1,040,817,354, forward strand.
GGCCAACAATCACATGTAAGATGGGTAAACACATAGTTATCCTATCTCACTAGGACTAACCCCTCATATCAACCATATTCTCACCTCAAAGCCTCAGTACGGGTGGATGCAACCATATCCTCACCTCGAAGCCTCAGTTCGGGTGGATTCAACCATTTGGAGAATAAATCATCAGTCCTCATTCCTAACCCTTGCATTTAGGGTGGAGTTTAGAGCCTCAGTGTTTGCTCTACCCATGGGCGTAGATCCTCAAGTCATTCCCCACTTTACCAAGCCATGTGAACATTCTTATATGTATATATAAGTAACCATCAACCCATCATACCATTTCCCTTTGGCAAACCCCATTCATAAAAACCCACATGGGAATCCACGCCATGCCTTAACCCATTAACACATTACCATTTCAAATTATTTAACCAGTCACCCAATTCCCATGTGTTATGCCTATCTCACAAATCATTCAACACTAGAACCATAATTCATCCCATTATGGTCTTTAATCAGTTTACACATTAACCCATTTAACCCGTTCATCATTCCCATGGATCAACCATTCAACCCATTACAATTAACCCTTAGGTTATTGCCAAGTCTAGGCGCATCACCTAACTTCCATTCCAAGTTCAACCAATCATGCCAACATATTTATCAAGGGCTCTACAATTCATTACAACATGATCACTTGTTTAATATCAATCCCTAAATCCGGGAAAAGTCGGCACAACCCATGGATGGCCCCAATTAGGTCAAGTCAATCCCAACACATCCTGCGGGGATCGTGAGGGTTCTAATTTTCCATTTTAAACACCATTATTACCAAACATGCCAAGGTTAATTAAGAAATAATCCAGGAAAGCAAGAACACAACTAAACATGCACAAATACCCAAATAACTATGGGACATCACTTGTAGACCACCTACCTTGAAATCGCGGTTGAACGCACTCTCAATCGAGTCCTTAGACCTAGATCCAACCAACCTTTGGAGCTTCAACCTAAAACTCACCCAAAAGTCAGGGTTTTAGGGATTCAGAACGAGAAGGAGAGAAGACACAAACCCTAAACCAGAAAGAGAAGTAAGGATGGGATTAACCTTACTCGAAGCTTCGATCTGCAACCAAAGACACCAAAAATGCCTTATAATCGAAGGAGATCGGTCTCTTTGAGCCCTTGGGTGATTTGGTTCGTGCCTAGGGTGGAGAGGGAGGAAATGAGAGGAAATCCCAAGTGGGGTTTTAAAGCCCGAAGTGGAAAACTTGTATTTTTTTCCAACTTTAAGTGGCCGCACGACTTGTCTGCACGGTTTGGAAAACCGTGCACAAACCGTGCGCATTCCACTATTCGGAGGAGGAGGGGTCGCATGATTTATCCACACGGTTTGGAAAACCGTCCACAAACTGTGCGCATGCTTCTGTTTGGAGGAGGAAGGGTCACACAATTTAGCCTGGGTAGGCCGCACGGTTTTCCTGGCCGTGTGCAGGCCGTGCACCCTATCCTGTCTTGCCCAGATTTCCTTTCTTCCAATCCCCGAGCCCCCGAAACACCCCCAATTCCTCTCACACTTTCAGGAAACATTTTAAAGCCCCAAAAAAAGGGAGAACAAAAACATACCTTTCCAAAAACCAGGATCTTACAAAAAACATAGATAATTTAAATGTAAAAATAATAATTTAGTCCAAGAAAATGACAAACTAAAATGGGAATGAGAAAATGTGAACATAATTGCTTCCAAAATTGAATAAAATAAAAGGTTGTATGATTATGAGTTTTTGAAATTGAACGATAAAAATGAAATACTTAAAGACTTTATAGTTATAAATGGTAAAGACTAGGATATAAGATTTAATTTATTTTTGGATGATTTAACTAAAGTAGAAAATGAATGTAAGAAATTAAATCAAGAAAATAAAAAGTTAAGAAACACAGATTTTAGATCCAATAAAAATATTTTTACATATTTAGAAACTATTCAAAAAAATAATATGGTTTTGAAAAATGGTTTTATTAATATTTAATAGGATATATCTACTTTTAAAAAAGTAAATTAAAATATGATAAAATTATTTCAATGGTAAAACCAAACAATATCAAGAAAGTTTTTGGGTATAACATTTTTACAAAAAACCTGAATAAGTATACTTTGGCTAGAAGTTAAAGAGGAATTATTTCTATAGTAACTTTATCTAAATGTATAATGAAAGGGAATTATTCTAATTAATGATCAATGAGATCCACTCAATTGTTTGGTCACACTAGAACTGTTTTATCTAAAAATTTGTATTTAGATTCACTTAGAAGAAAATGTTTAAAATATGTTTGGGTGGCTAAAAGACCTTTTGTGAATTCTACTGAATTTATGATATCATGGGTACTAAAAAGATGTTACTCATATCTTATTAGTCTTAAGTTGGTCACCATTCCTAGATAAGTGATTATTTTTCTAACTAGCAGGCATACTATCTACTATACTATAATTTGATATACTGGAATACAAGATATCTACTATCTTTTTAATAGTCACTTTATTTTTGATTCAAGGAATGTTTATTAATTTCTATCTATTTTTTCTCTAGATAGTAATTTTTTTGTAATTTATATAGTTAAAATTTAAATTCTAAATATGATGACTATATATTTACTTTTCTATAACGTGTTTTATAGTATTGATTTAACTATCCTTTAAGATGAATGAATTTAGGGTGGGGGGGGGGGTTACCCCTTGTTTGTTAATTGAAATAATATACTATTATTTAAGTTTTAAATAAGTGTTTAAAAAATTAACTTATCAAAAATTAAAATTACTTAGTCTATTTGAAATAATTTTTCAATAACAGAACTATGGAAGTCTTTTACACTCTTTGAAATATCTTATGTTCTTATCACAATTATTAGTTGAAATCTATTTGGAATTATGAATTGATTTTAATAATCAATATATTTTAAAATTTATTTAATTATAACAAGGTGAATTTAGTCTTAGTGTATAAACTAAGATAATTTTTTTAGAATAAATCATTTATTTTATCATTTTGACTAATTTTTTAAATATTTTTTATTTCATTATATTGTTACAAATAATTTTTGATAATAAAATTTGACTTGTTGATTGGTTATTAATCTAATTTTTTTATGATGAAACTCAAGGGGAGTTTGTTTTTAAAACCCTTAACAAAAAAGAAACTTTTATTTTATTTTAGAAGCATTTTGTTTTATGTATTTTTTCTTGGGAATTGGTTTTCTTTCTTCATTTATTATTACAATTTTTTTTTATATTCTAGTGTCTGAACTTAACATGGATGCATCTTGACATTTTTAGTTTTGTGTAAATGTTTTTTTAATAATATTATTCACTATGATTAAATTATCATTAGATCATATTGTTTAAAATACTGTGTTAATATTTAAATTTGTTTGAATTATTTCTTTCTATTGAATACTATAACTTAATGTTCACTCTTATGAGAATATACTACATTGTTACTTTTATAGTTCTGATTTTATTTAGAAAGGGATTTTTTTTATATAATAAATTTTAATGTAATTTTTTATAAATTTAAAAAGGGGGATATTTTTTATGAGAATTTAATAAATTTTATTATTTTAATTTACAAAATGGGGAGTTTTTTAGTATTTTATTTTTTTAAATTCTTCAACGATTTTTTTTTGATAAATTACTATCAATCAACATTTTATTAAATTCTCTTATTAAATTCTCAAGTTTATTACATTCTAAAGTGTTAAAATTATTTAATCTTTTTTTATTACAAGTGAAAAAAATTATGTAATTGTTTTTATAATGTTATTTGTTAAATTTTATAATAATAATTTATATTGGTTTTTATTTATTTACTTAAGTTTAATTTTTTTAATGTTTTTTTTGCCATCCTTAGTGAGAAACCTTGGCTAGCCCTCAACCACTTAGGGGACCCATTGGGTCAACCCTATGGGAATGCCTAACTAAGGCATCCCATAAGGTGGCTATGGTGTAACCGGTGTGAATAGTGGTCTCTTAACACATGAAAGTCCATATATAAGGCCCACAGAGTGCGCTCTTTAGAACATAGGTTGGTCTAGGTCACTTTTTAGGCTGTAGGATAGTGTATGCGTATTTTTTAACTAGTTATGATTCATAGTTTTCAGATCAAACCAAGGATCAACATGACTTAATTGATATTCCGCTCACCCAATGTATCTCTAAATCGCTGTGGGATGTTTTTTAAGTTTCACTATTCATCTGAACTGAAAAAACTCAGTTATATTCATGGATGTTAAATCTGTTATATCACATCCATTCATTTTGTTTTAAAGTCATACATGTTCTTCTTTAAACTACCACACTTCTATCCTTATATTTATTCTTGTTCCTTGGGCATCCTTCATTCTCCAGTTCACCAGAGATATCCACAATTTCTATGATGAATATATCTGAGTTTCTTCAATATTTCATTTTTTCCTCATTTTGTTTCGACATCTCTTTATATATATTCTCTCGAGTAAATAATAGATCAACTTATTATTCTTTATTGTTCAAACTTATCTACTTATTTTTTATTACAATGTAAAAATAGAGCCATCGTTTGATGACTTCGAAGCTTCCTATGGTGGTTTTAGTGATGGTGACACTATTTGAAACCAATGGTAGGTCACGAGTCACCATTGGACATCGATGGTGAGTCGAGTCACCATTGGACATCAATGGTGAGTCGAGTCCCTCTTGGACATCAATGGTGAGTAGATTCACCATTGTACATCAATGGTGTGTCAGAAGTCACCATTTTATATCAAAGGTGGGTTGATTCACCCTTGGAATTCAAATGGTGAGTCTTTATTTACCCACTATTATTTCTTTTTACTATATAGAGTCTTTGTAGAAGCTTCTTCAAGATCCAATAAGATCCCTTCCCTCTTCGATTGGGTGTAATAGTTTTTTATTATTGTTTTAATATGTTTTCTTCTTTATTTATTAGTATATTTCTTCATCTTTTGTTTCATCCCGTTGGTTGGATATTTTTTAGTGAGTCGCCATTTGAATCTAATGGTAGATAAGTTTCATATGTTATTCGTGACTTTTATTATAGAAGGATATTTTTATTGTTATTTTTTGTTCTTTTATTTTTTTCATCTATTTATAATCCTATTTTCAATAGTTTATTAATGAAATGGTGAGTCATGATCCACTTTTTTACTTCTTGAAATAGAGATTCATAAGTCACTTTTGGACTTCATGTAACAGTGAGTCATATGTCACCATTTGAAATCTCCAATGGTAAGTCACGAATCACCATTGGACATCCAACAATACCAATTTTTTTATTTATTCTCCTGAATCCTTGATTATTTAGTGGATTGAAATTGTTTTAATTTTGGTTTCATTCTACTATTTTTTCTTTCAGGTGAAACAGTAGCATCTGATCTATTTTTCAGTGGTTGAAAAACAAGCCACCTTTCTCTGTTTTCAGTGGTAGGTCATGAGCCACCACTCTCTATTTTCAATGGTAGAAAAAATAAGCCACATTTAATTATTTTTTATAAGATTTGTATTTCTTATTTTTAATTTATGTTACTACCATAAATTTTGTCGTTAAAATTTTTATTATTTTATGTTGAAATAAAATTGTAAGTTGTATAAAAATTATTTGTAGAATTATTTTATACAAACATATACTTGCAGTTTAAAAGTCATGATTTGATTTTTTTTATAAACTAAAAGATTATATTTTTATTTCTATTATTTTATAATTTTGAATTGTTTACAATTGTTATATTTAACATATTAATTGTTTTATATTAATATTTCATGAAGAAATATTAGCCAAATTTGTTCTATGTTATTCAGTATGGATTTAACTAAAACTGTTAATAGTATTATTATTTATTTATTATTATTTATAATGTTTTATACATATATTAGACATTAAAATTCTCCTGGAATATTTTTTTAATTATCTAATAGAAATATTCAAATAATAAAAACATATACCAATGAAGATCATTCTACAGATTACATGTGCTATGTCTTCGAGACATTCTTGCTACTATAAATTGTTCAAAACTTTTGTGACTTATATACTCTATATTTGATCATATAAGGACTTAAAATTCAATATTTATTCCTTCCAAGTGTTAAACAATCACCTGGCTTCAACATCTTTGAAATTTCTGATCATTTGCTAATTTCCATGTATTAGTTTTTATTCATGTAATACTTTTTTCATTCAATTTTATATCTTTGTGTCTGGTTTATTATTTTACCATTAAAATTAGTAATTTCATTTCTATGTTTACTCCAATACCAAAAAGGAAGTCAGGTTTTTGGCTCTCGATCAATATTTAGATAAGCAGACTAGATTGGTCTCCAGTAACAAGACTAAGTTGCGCCTCTGAGTTTTTTAATGGTAGTGTCTATAACAAGGTTCTCACACATTTAGAATAAAGGTTATTAGTGGGTACCCATATCCTTGAGTAATATAGGATATTAATGAGTGTACTAATATCTTTATGATCTAAACCACTATAAATATTGGTGTTCTTACTTTTTATTTCCATTTCAACTCTTTTCAAGAGCACTACTCTCACTAATAATTTGTATTTTATAAACTTTGATCAATTTTGTAATTAATTTTTTTAAATAAAATATTCACCCCCTATAGTACTAATTTTCATTAATGATGATCCAAAAACCTCTTAGATATATCATAATAGATATTGATCCAATGAATAGATGATGCCTCACCCAAGTCATTTATAGAGAAGCTTTTATTTAACTACACCTTAACAAATTGTATGAATGGTATTTCATTTCCAATGAGTAATATGTCATTAACATATACTATTAAGAAAAATCCTGCTCTTCTAATAAAACATTTATAGACATAAGGATCAAACACATTCTTTATGTAACAAAATTCTGGTTTGGTTTCATCAAAATGAATGTTCCATGACCTAGATGTTTTCTTTAATCTATAAAGCATTTTTTTGAACTTTTCATATCTTGTTGGCATCCTTTGGAGTCACTAACCCTTTGGGTTATGTCTTACAGACATCTTCCTAAATGTTATTATTAAATAAGGCTCTTTTTAAATCCATTTTACAAATCTCAAAGTCATGGTAAGACATAATGGAAAGTATAATTCTAATGGATTTTAGATTTTGAAATTGGTGATAATATTTCTTCATAGTCAATTCCTTGACTCTATTTAAAACCTTTTTCCACCAGTCATTCTTTATAGGTACTAATTTGTCCTTCCATATCCAGATTCTTCTTGAATACCCATTTAAAATCAATGGGATTTACATCTACTATAGAATCTATAAAAATCTAGGCTTGATTTTGGTATGTGGAATCTATTTCAGAATTCAAGGATTTTTTACCCTTGGAAACATATATGCCACTTACTACTTATTTATTGGTTATAAGATCATTATTATCAACTAATAATGAGTCACCATCCTCAATGAATAGAAAAACATACCATTCTGGTTCTATAACTGCTCTTGTAATCCTATGCAGTACTTGTGTCTCTATAAAAACTTCTTATTACATAGGGTTTTGTGGAATTTTTTCCTGTGCCAACTCTTGTGTATCTTGAGCCCCAACTTCATCAAAGCCTATCTTGTTCCCACTATATATTTTAGAGATAATATCCTCCTCAAAAAATGCGGGATTTTAGTCAGCCACAACATTTTTTTGAAGTATTATATAAGTAATACCCCTTTGTTTCTTTAGGATATCCTATAAAGATACACTTTGTTACTTGGGCTGTAAGATTGTTAACTGAATAGGCCTTAAAAAACACTTCACAATCCCTCACATGTAAGTAATACAACACGTGTTTCTTTCCATTACATAATTGGTATGGTATATCATCTGTCACTTTAGTTGTCCCTTAGTTTAGTATTCATATTTTTGTTTTTAACATGTATCCCAAATAGAATAATTGAAGACTCACATGACTCATAATTGATCTCACCATGTAAAATAATGTGTGGTTACTATTATATCTTACACTATTACATTGAGTAAAATAATGAGGAGTGAGTTGAGATAGTATCCAGAACTCCTGTAAATAGTCAATGATGTCTTGATTAAGATATCCTCCACCATGATCTATCTATAGTTTCCTAATCTTCTAACCAATCTGGTTCTCAACTTCATTCTTGCATCCCTTGAATTTATCAAAATAATTTGACTAATACCTCACTAATTAGACATATCCTCATATACTAAAACCATCATTAAAAGTTATTAAGTATGAGTAACCCCCCCTTTCTTCAATAGTAAATGGTCCACACACATCAATATGAACTAATTAAAGAATATATTTATCCCTTTCACCTTTTCCACTCAATGGGGATTTGGTCATTTTTCCTTTTAAACATGTGTGTTATACACCAAGTGGTTTTAGTTCAAAAGAATATAAATAGATATCTTGATTTTAAACATTTTTTTACTTGTTTTTATGTGGTTTGACCCATTGATTTGATTTACTAGTGATTGGATCTCTTTGAGGTATATTTTTGGTATTTTACTGGACCCTTTTTGAAGGTTTCTGGATGTCTTCATGGTTTTGACATGGTTTAAACAAATTATGCATCTTGTTTCATGGGTTGTGAATGGTTTAAAAAAAGAGTGCAACATTATGTATGGTTTTATCATGGTTTTCACATGGTTTAAAAGAAGTGTGTATCCTGTTGCACGATTTGCACATGGTTAGTACTAACCATGCAACTTGGCCTAGGAAACCATGAAAACTGTAATTAATGTTATGAAAAATATAATTAAAATCCTAAAACCCTCCTAAATAACCCAAAACTCCTAACAATCGATCATAATCTAATAATTAGGCTTTTGGGGACCTCCATAGGTATTTTGACTCCCCAAACGACATCTCTTGGTAGATCGAAGCGCCAATCAATGTAGAGATCTTCTCTTTTGGTGAGTTCTTCTCTTATTTTCTTGAATGTCCCTTCTTCTCTTTATTAATTCTTCCTAAAGGTTTTTAAATCCTTGTATTTTTTTATATTGATTGATTGATGTGTAATTTTATATATATGATCTCTTCTCTCTTCTTTCAAGATCTATCTTCTTAGATCTAGTGATCGCCATCTAAGGCAACACATTATAGATTTTTTATGGTCAGATTCCTTATTTTACCAAGTAGGTGTTTCTATTAGTTTCCTTAATTTTGTAGTTAATTGTTTCTAGATAAATTCATAGATACATGTTTTCTAATTTCTAACACATGTTCTATGAAATTCACCCATTTAATTCTCCATAAATGCATCTTTGACCAATTTACCTTTGAATTAAACATGAAATTAATTGAATGGATATGATATTGAAATCTATCACATTTTTATAGATTGTTTAAATGAAATGATTTTTTGGATTTATTTTTAAAGATATTTTAAATGATGTTTTGGTGAAATTTAGGGCTTTGGACCAGGTTATGATTTACTAAATGAACTTCCATGATTTGAATTAAATTAATTGAACTATTTAATGTTTTCTAAATAGTCTCAAATACTTTAATTTATTAAATGATTAAGAATCCACTTTTAATGATTTTGACCTTTTTTTGAAATAGGTATTATTGAGTTATTTTAAATAAATGTTTTATTCACATGGAGGGAGGGTGTAAACTCATGTTTTGAAATGTATTAAATCCTTTTAAAATTGTAATTCTTACATTAAATTATTAAGGTATGATTTGAATTAAATGACTGTTTTAAAGGATCATTTGGCATTATAGTGATGATGTCAGAAAAGGATCAGGTATGGTTACCCTTTTTGAATGTTGAATTATTTAAAAGTATTTGAATTGAATTGATGATTATTGATGGATTGGTTGGCACGTTATGATGATATTATCTTGTAATAATCCCTTTATGTAAATTTATTGAATCTTTTAGTTCCCCTTGTTGGGTGTTGAAAAAGGGATTATTTACTTTCAGGGAATTAGGGGTGAGAGTGAGATGTTATTTCAGGGCCAATGCCTATGATTGATGTTGACAAGGATCCCCATAGTGATCTTTATAACTTGAAAATCTCACTCACTTCTTTTGACTAGTCATGGAAACCTAGATAGTTAAATTTTATGACCTAGATATATGATTCACTAGAATAGTCACACCCTTCTAGTGGATCCATAGAGAATGTCAAGGGTTTAGGCTATGGACTTGCGGCTAAGAAAGCAGGTGTACATGGAACTGGTTTTCTTTAGACCCATGAGACTATATATAAGACTGATAATTACTCATATATATTTATCATCTATTCTAAGGGTTACTCTATATCATACCTAGGTTGTATCCATGAAATCCATATGCTTGATCTCAATACATGACCACATTCATTGTTGATATTTGGCATCAGAGTTTCCTTGATTGCTGGTTATTATATACCCTTACTATACTGTATTGACTATTCTTCATCTTTACATATCATGAGCATATTCTCATTTTTATTGATTATTCAAATTTAGCTTGTGAAATTGTTTTCAAATATTTTCAAGAAAATGTTTTGTTTTTAAATGGTGAAATGGAAAGTTTTATAGGTTTAGTTTGAAAGATGATTTTTAAATGTTTAAAACTCCATTTTTAAGATAATCCTCATAATCACTCTTTTTACTCCTGTTTTAGAATATTTAAATTACCTTATAAAGTAACTGTATAAAATATTTGGTGGAATCCTACTGGGCTCTTTATCGCACACCATGCTTGTACTTTTTGGTGTTTTCATCCCTTTATTATCTTATAGAAAGTGTTAGTGCTATCAAATTTCTTTATTGGTTCATGATTGGGAGACTAAGGTTTGGTGTCTTGGGACACGGTGGGTGGTCATGGACCACCATGAGGTGGGTTTTGGTTGTTATGTTCTTCTTTTAGTTTTATTAGTGTCTCTTTATACTATGATATGTATGTGTTGATTGATATATATATATATAATGATGTTTCCACATTTTACTCTGTTATTATAATATTTTGAGTGTGAAATCATTCCCAATGGTTCTTTGTTAATGCTTAGGTACTTTTATCCTGCCCATAGAATTGGGAATGCTCTTTGGGTTAGTGGTGAATCGGCTCAGATATTGGTTTGGATGGTATTCGGGGTTGGTTCATTACAAATGGTATCAAATGAGGTCTTGACTTAAAGGTAAATACGTTACTTTTGAATCCTTATGTTATTTGGGCTAATTCATGGTATACAGGATTTTAGGAATGTGTCAAGACTCCAGAGGTAGTCTGTGAGCAGGTGCTTGATCACCAACCCTTCATGGTGAGACTTGAGTCACCAGGGATGTTGGGACTTGAGTATTTCTTTTGAGTTATTAGTTTTCTGATGATAAATTATATTTAGATTCCCAATTAGAATATATTCGATTTGGGGAATATCTTATGTTTTTTTGATCCATAAAGGAAGGATGACCACAATGTCACCATGATTTCACAGTCTAGTATACTATAAGGAATCAATGTGGATGATTTGGAAATCCATCCATGAATAGTTGGGAGGTTGGTGTGCGGTTTACCGGCCCATATGGCCAAGCCTCTTACAGTTATAACTTGGTTCTAAAATTGAAATCTTATCCATTTTTTTACAAGTTACTCCGCTTATGTGAGGTTGTTTATGTGGGTTATGTATGTGGGTTGTTTCATGATATCATTTGGTTGTTTCAAATATAATCCCTTGTTAATAATTTTAAATACCTTATGAAAACTAAATTATTTCTTAAAAAAAGATTAGGTATGTTATTTGAGAAATGCTTTCAATTACCAAAGAGTTAGTTTTATGAAATGTTTGGTTTAGAAAACTAATTATCAAATACTATTATAAAATATGGTAAAACAATGTCTTAATAAGAAATTTTGGTTTATAATGGATTTAAATGAAAATGGGTTTGTTAATTAGAAAAATAGGTTAATGATTTTGAAACCATGGAACAATTTAAAACTACTGGTAAAGGGTTCTTGAAACTGTGATTGATTTATAATAGCATTTATCATTTTGAAAGGGAAGATTAATGTTTTATAAATGGAGAAAATCTTGTGTGTTTTGAAATCAATAAAGTTTTGAATAAAATGGGTTGTGACTTTGTTTAAAATCTTATATGATCTTTTTGAGTGTTATTTTATGCCTGAATTGGTATGCTTCTATTTTTTGATGTTTAGAAATGTCTCCCAGAAAGTCCTTTAAGAAATATAGAATTTTAGTCCAACGATTCGGTCCTCGAGGCAGTTCTTCACATTTTTTAGAATTTTATTCCCTTTTCAATGACTCTACCGAGACTCCATATCAAGTGGTGGTGCTAGATAATTTCCAACATTTTAACCCCATACTTGAATTATTGGATTTTCAGCCACCTTATCATAAATTTTAACGAGGTTATCTTGATCTAGTGCAATGGCTTTAAGATATTGATGTGATCTTTGATTCTATTAAGACTCCTGAATCTATGAAGGTCAAGTCTATCAACTCCTTATTTTGGTACCTAGAAAAGAGTAGTGAGAAGTTTTTATTACCTATTTTATGTATGAAATAGGGTTTTGGGAATTATTCAAGTTAGTCTTCATTCAATAGTAGTATCCTGAGAAATTGAAGAAGGAGAAGGTTTTTGAGTTCTTGAGTTTCAGTCAAGATGATATATCAGTTGCAGAGTATGCTGAGAAATTCTTGAGTTTTTTATATTTCATACTTGGACTCATTTGTAATTAATTTAGTAACATTTTATCTTTTATAATAGGTCTTCACCCAGACCTTGTAACCGCCATGTCTACATAATGGTTGATCTCTTATCTAGATATGTTTGGAAAGTACCTTTTCAGATGAAGTGGAGCTTAAAAAACAAGAAGAATGGATAAATTCCATATTGCCAATTGAAGAAGTTCATTATACTTTGGAAAAAAATTGGACTTCCATGTGTTTCTAGTGCAGAAAATCTGGCCATTCTAAGAAGTTGTTTTCAGAAGATTTGAAAGTTTGTAAATAGTGTGGCCATTTGGGACACCTTAAGTGATTTTGTAAGTTGTGAGGCCAAAAAATAATTTTTCAGGTAAAAACATCATCTCTTTACTATGAGGAAGAAGATGATTCATGATAATAAGGATCCATTCATAGACCTTGGAGTGAAGCTTTTCACATAGTGTGGTAACTCTAGTTTCTAGCTTATTTTTTCCAACTTCAGAGTGGAAACTATTTGAGTTTTACTTCTTATGGATTGATTGTTTTTGAAACCTTTTGTTTTTGGATCTTTGTGATGATATCTTGTAGAGAATGGTTTGGTTCATTTTTGGATTGGAGATGTAATAATGGTTTCCTTCTCTTGGAATCTTGTTTGTTATTCCTTGGTGTTCCTCTTATTTTGACTTGATGGTTGGAGATCAATTTTGATATGCCGAATGATATCCTTGGTGAGAGTGTAGTGACCATTTGTCCATAGACTTGGATGTGTGAGATCCTTCCATCTAGACTTGGATGGACCATGGGAATGTACTTGGGTGACTAGGAGGATGTGGATTTTGATAGACCAGGATCGCAATTGTGCTGGTGTTTGATTTTATGATCTCATTGAGGTATAAGTATTGGTTTTTAAAAACACTACAAGGATACCATCTAGTACTTACACATGGTAAAACTAGTTGTTAGTTAATTACCTTTATAGTAGATGTTTGATCATTGATATTTCTTCTTAGCGAATAGTTAAAGTATTTTATTTGGGTTTAAGGGACATGATTTTCTTATGTTATACATTTTTGGTGAATCTTTAAATGGAGGGGAGACCTATGATAGGTCTATAATATTTATATTTTTTGGATATGTCTGATGATCTTGGTGTTTTGATCTTGGATTTGTGTGTGTTTTTACCCTTTGGGTGAGTCTCTATTATAGACCACGTACCTTCCACCTCACAAGATGAGTGGGGGATTTCTTATTGTGTCATTGTGTTATACCTTTCTATGGATGCTTTATAGGGATAAAAAGTCCCGTGGTGAGAAGGTTATAACATTATGCTACTCATTTTTATGTGTTTTGATCCATTAATTTGACTAACCATTTATTTTATCTCTTTTAGGGTTGTTTTCGTTATTTTACTGGATGCTTTTCGAAGGTTTTTGGACCTCTACATGGTTTGTTCATGGTTTACACATTGTTTAAAAAAAATTTACAACCATTTTCATGGTTTTTAATTGGTTTAAATGAAGTGTGGAACCTGATTCATGGTTTAAAAAAATTGTGCGACATGTTGTACTGTTTTCACATGGTTAGTACTAACCATATAACTTGGACTAGTAAATCATACAAACAATAATTAAAGTTATGAAAATTATAATTAAAATCCTGAAACCCCCCTAAATAACCCCAAACTCCTCCAACTTGATCATAATACAATATTTAGGATTTTGGGATCCCTATAAAGGCATTTTGGCACCCCAAACCACATCTATTGGTGGATCAAAGCACCAATCGAAGTAGACATATTCTCTTTTTGTGAGTTCTTATCTTTTTTTCTTGGATTTACATTATTATTTTGATTCCTTCTTCCTAAAGTTTGTGAAATCATTGAATTTTGTTGTATATTTATTGATTGATGTGGAATTATAGATCTAGGATCTCCTCACTCTTCTTTCAAGATACATCTTCTTAGATCTAGTGATTTTCATTGAAGGAAACACATCTCAGATTCGTTGCGGTTGGATTCCTTATTTTCCCAAGTAGGTGTTTCTTTGATTTTCATTTATTTTTCAATTCATTATTGGTAGATAAATTCATATATATTTGTTTCTTAATTTCTTACACATGTTATATGAAATTCATATATTTAATTCCTCATAAATGCATCTTTGACCAATTTCCCTTTGAATTTAATATGACATTAATTGAATGGATATGATCTTGAAATCCATAACCTTTTTATAGATTATTTAAATTCTATATTTGTTTGGGTTTATTTATAAATATATATTAAATTATTATTTGGTGAAATTGAGGGCTTTGGCCCAGGTTTTGATTTATTAAATGAACTTACATGATTTGAATTAAATTAATTGAACTATTTAATGTTTTCTAAATAGTTTCAAATTCTTGAATTTATTAAAAGACCAAGAATCCCCTTTAAATGTTTTTGAACTTGTTTTGAAATTGTTATTCCTAGGTTATTTGAAATAAATGATTTATTAACATGGAAAGAGGGTGTAAACCCATGTTTTGAAATGTAATCATTCCCTTTAAAATTGTAATTCTTACATTAAATGATTTAGGGATGATTTTAATAAAATTATTATTTTAAAGGCCTGTTTGGAATTATAATGATGATTTGGGAAAAGGAGAGGGTATGATTACCCTTTTTGAATGTTTAATTATTTAAAATTATTCAATTTAAATTGATTATTATTAACGGCCTAATTGACACTTTATGATGATCCTATCTTGTAATAATCCCTTTGTGTAACTTTATTTATTCTTGTACTTCCCATTACAGGGTGTTGAAAAAGGGATTATTTAGTTTGAGGG
The DNA here is from genome assembly GCA_963277665.1 of Viscum album. Taxonomy (NCBI): domain Eukaryota; kingdom Viridiplantae; phylum Streptophyta; class Magnoliopsida; order Santalales; family Viscaceae; genus Viscum; species Viscum album. Next base: position 1,040,832,868 of record OY728146.1, read on the forward strand.
AATTTGGGGTAAGAGCGAGATGTTATTTGAGGTCTAGTTCCCATGATTGACATTGATAAGGATCCCCATAGTGATCCTTATAACTTAAAAATATCACTCACTTATTTTTACTAGTCATGGGAACCTGGATAGTTAGATGACATGACCAATATAAATGATTCACTAAAAGAATCACACCCTTCTAGTGGATCCATAGAGAATGTGAAGGGTTCAAGCTATGTAAATGTGGCTTGGAAAGTGGGTGTGTGTGGAACTTATTTTCATTAGACCCATGAAACTATATGTAAGCCCAAAAATTAGTCATGTATTTCGATTAGATATTCTAAGGTGGACTCACTATCATAACTAGGTTGTACCCATGACATCTATATGCTTGATCTGAATAAATAACCATGTTTTTTGTCACTATTTGGAAAAAGAGTTTCCTTTATTGCTTATTATTATGCACCATTACTCTTATAGGATCAAAATAATGACGTAGATGCTCAATATACAAGGGGGGGGGGGTGAATTGTAAAATTTAAAAAATTTCCTTAAACAAGGAAACATCTAAGTTTAAAAAATTTAAACTAAGAAAATTCACAACACCTCTAACACCAATTGAAATATTGGGACAAAGTATGAAGTTAAAAACTTATAGTTCTATACACTTGCTTAAATCTGTAAAGTGATCCCGAAAAATCGGTTCCAGAAAAATGGATCCGGAAAATGAAACTTAACCAAAGTTTACAATATGCGATTCTACCTTAAAGTGTATAGAATATAACTAAGTCAGAGTACAAGTGTAAGGAAATATAAGAAGATTATACTTTCCTTACAATAAAAAATGCAGCGGAAAAACTTGTAACAAAAACAAGTAAGAAGATAAAAATCTTTTAACCCAAAGATAAGGGTATCAAAAAACCTTGGATAAAGGTCCATTGATTTATACTTTCAAGAAAGTCTGTCTTACCCACACCCAGGTAAGACCTCGATACGAAGATCAGAGTCTCTATCTTGCTATCCCCGCAAGCCCTCAACTTCAAGGTAGTTGGAACCTCTGTCTTCCTCAGTAAGGAATCCCTCGAACTTCAAGGTAGTTGGCACCTCTGTCTTCCTATCCCTGAAAGCCCTCAAATGTAATCACCAACATTCGGAGTCACACGAAGCAATCTGAACGAGCAGTTTAGTACGCACAAGGCATGAAAATCTTCTCTCTCTATAAATCACCTTAACAACATGTGGTCTCTATAGTGATCAAATTCTTTATTATTGAGCTCTTTCAAATGAGCTCCGATTTATAGGCTCGGTATCAACGGTCGACTCCCTCCTCCAACAGTCATATTTTCCTTAAATTTCGGAGGGACCTATACATGTGTCACTAAACCAGCGGTTAGTTAAAAACAGAATGGGCGACATCATTTTATAACAAAACTTGTGTAACTAAAAGTACAACATCGTTTTATAACAAACTTAATAAATCGGAGTGTAAGTAAAAAGTTCGGAGTTTAACCAAAAATTATATTAAGAGTCTATATTACAAGGATATTCTCATTCTGTTTATTAGAAGAATTCAGAGTTGAATTTCATAAAAGTTCGTATCCATAATTCGTAATCAGAATTCACAATCAGAATTCGTAATGAGAATTATACACAGGAATTTGTAATGCGAATTCATCACAGAATTCGTAATGAGAATTCATCACAGAATTCTTAATGAGAATTCATCACAGAATTCGTAATGAGAATTCATCACAGAATTCGTAATGAGAATTCATCACAGAATTCGTAATGAGAATTCATCACAGAATTCGTAATGAGAATTCATCACAGAATTCGTAATGAGAATTCATCATCAGAATTCATAATGAGAATTCATCATATAATTTTTAATGAGAATTCATCACAGAATTCGTAATGGGAATTCATAATCAGAATTCATAATGAGATTTTCATCACAGAATTCTTAATGAGAATCCATTAAAGAATTCAAAATGAGAATTCGGATCCTAAAACAGAATTCTTCATATCTAAGTATTATATGATTCTGAGAATATAGATATGAATCCAATTTTTATACTTAAGAAAAAAATATTGATATGAACAATGAAAACAAAATAGAGGTAAATTTCCTTAAAGAATTAAAATAGGGGTAAAAAAATATTTGCTTAAAGATAAGGTGTTTGTGATTTTCAAAACAATAAGGAATGGAAAAGTCATAAGGAAAACCTTATTGACTCAACAACTCTATTGTATTGAATCTTATATATCTTTACATATCAGGTGCATATTCTCATATTTTCTTGATTATATGACTTTAACTTGTGAAATGGTTTTCAAATATTTTTAGGAAAACGTTTAGTTTTTAAATGGTGAAATGAAAAGTTTTATAGTTTTAGTTTGATAAATGATTTTTAAATGTTTAAAACTCTATTTTAAAAATTATCCTATTACTATCACCTTTATACTCCTCTTTTTGAATATTTGAATTACCTTATGAAGTAACTGTATAGAATCTTTGGTTGAATCCTACTAAGCTCTTTATCCCACACCGTGCTTATACCTTTTTATGTTTGTAAACCTTTATTATCTTATAGCAAGTGTTCATGCTCTCACCTTCCTTTGTGTATTTGTTCTTGGGTGACCAAAGGTGGGTGGTTTGGGACATGGTGGGTGGTCATAGACCACCAGGAGTCAGGTTTTTCTTGTTATGTTCCACTTTTTGTTTTATTAGTGTTTCTTTGTACTATGATATGTATGTATTGATTAAAAAAAATATATATATATATAATGATGTTTCTACATTTTACTTTGTTATTGTAATCTTTTGAGGGTGAAATTATTCACCAAAGTTATTTGTTAATGCCTAGGTGATTGTCGTCGGCTCGTAGAGACTGAGAAGGATCTTTGGGTTAGTGGGGAATCATATTAGATATCAATTTGGATGGTATTCTAGGTTGGTTCATTACATGATATAATTTAGTCAAGCATTTTTCATTTACATGACCTACCCGACGATGCCAAATTTAGGTGTGATATGAGTCTTGTGAATTAAATTCTTTCTCGATTTCCATTACTTGTTTTATGTAATCTAAAAAATAAATTACATTATTTAAATATTCCTTACCATTATAAATTCCATAATTATAAAAGAAGAAAAATTTATTCCCAAATTTAAAAATAAATCCATCTGTATCATGTCAGGATATTGAAATAATGTTTTTGGAAACTAAAGGAACATAATAGCAACCCTTTAAAACCAAGATCATTCCAGTCAGCAATGTAAGTTGGTAATCCCCGATAGCTACTACAAAAATTTTATCTCCATAAGATTCTCATATATCTACCTTCTCTTGGTAAATGTTTCTAAATCTACTTTGTTATTCAATTTGAATACATATGCGAACACCAGAAGCTACTTATAATACCCACTTTTTAGAAACATATAAACTGCACTCGATAACAAACCCACATGAAGCTTCCCCTTGCTTCTTTGGATGGGTGTAGTTTTTATTGTAGTGAACCTTCTTGCCACATGTAAAATAGAAAAAATCCTATTCCCTTGCTTTCCCCTTGATCTTATTCTTATTAGAAGGGAATGAAGAAGCTTTGGGAATAAAGCTCTTCGATTACCATTTTCATTTGTTAACCATAAGTATGAAAGGAGTTTCACACTTCATATCCTCATTTACTTGGTGAAGAAGTGTAATAAGACCTAGTAGATACTTCTCAATGTTTTTCATATTAAAATTTACTACAAATATGGAGAACCACTAAGAGAGTGATTCCAGAATGAGATCGGTAACCGGTTCTCCAAAGAGTTTAAACCCAAGAGCCTATAGGCACTCAATGTATCCAATGAGCTTGAATAATTGAGGCATAGATATGTAACCCACTCTAAGATTGATCTAAAAGAGAACCTTGGAAATATCAAACTGCTCCTGTCTAAATAATTCCTTGTAAAGACTTAAAAGGTACTCAATATTACTATACAAATCCATGTTTTCATAAGACTTCATGAGTTCACTATACATAGATGAAATCACCAAACATTGAACATCGACTACATCACTCAAATGTATTTCATAGACTTGTAACTCTTTATCACTCGCCTCTTTGACAAGAGGATCATGCATTTAGGATTCTAGCATATAATATTTCTATTCATGGCATAGAACAACCTGAAGGCATCTAAACCACTCCTATAAGTTACTTCCAATTAAGATGTTGTCTTTATCTAATATTGATCACATGGATAGTGTGGATGATAAGCTTTCCATTTATTCTACAATTAAAAGAGTTGATTATTATTATTTTTCTTGATTACAAATTATGGGAGAAATAATAATTTAATTTATTTTATTAATTATCCCACTATTTTATCAAGTTCTAATAGCCGTCACCATTAAACTTAGAATGTATAGTTGTAATGACATTCTAGTGGAAATTATCCCCATAAATTTTCTTAATGATCCATACTTTGGCCATGAAAACCATAAAAAAGTAATCTGGTAGGAAATCTTTCCAACTACATACTTGTGGCTCCTTGATCCGTTGATGGGATTCCCATATCCTGAAATCCTCACTTAGATTTCCTCTACACTTGCCTCAAAATTTTTATTGAACAGACTTTGGATATTAAACTCAATACAAGTTTTGTTAAGTTAACCTAAAACCATCATTAAAACTCTCCCATAATAGTAAGTGTATAGAATTTATCTATGTAGTACACTTAGTTCGATGCTTTCATTCCCAATCATGTAATGGAATACATAGTCTAACTTAATATTAGGTTGAGGTATTTCAATTAATTATTCATTAATTTTATCTTATTTTTTTCTTTAAATTTCTTGTGAATATTAAGTGGATGTTACTTAATTAATTAAATATATTGGATGAAACATTTATGTATAATTCATTTATTTAATTTCCATCTTTACAGATTAATTCATTTATTTATGTGATTACAACCTTGCATATATAAAATAAATAATTTCATAGATAGAAATAAATAAATAATTAAATAAACCATTAATTAACTTATATAATGGTTGATTCAATGATTAGAAATTAAATAAACCTTTATCCTATGGGCAATAAATCCTATTTACAATATTGGAATAAGTCACAACATTACACCTCTACATCTGTGTATCACCTAGGTTGGAATAATTATGGTTCCGTCTTAGGCCACCTCTAAGTGCCTTGGGAAACTACATTAATTATAAGTATTTATTACTCACACATAGGTTAGGGGAAATAAAGGATTGGTTAAAGGGGGATTACATAAATATACTAGGACATGAAGGTTTTACAAATGATGTAGGGAGAGATGACTCGCAAACAAGAAATTTTAATTTAATAATAAATAATTACAAACCCATGCAATAAATAAAATAAAATAAATTCCAACACATAAAATGGTCTTGGTCTAGCTCATGATTGATCATACATGCAATGTATATAAAAAATTAAATGACTAAGATTCATTTCTTTATCTGTTCCTTATTATTAAGATAAAAATGATTACATTAATTAATTAATTAATTAATTAACTTTCATCTTAATAATCATTTGAATTCATTTGGAGATAACCATAATAAAAGAAATAATGTAAAATAAACAGTAGAACTATTAGTTGAAGATTTATTACTATAAATTAATTGGGAATTTAAAATTCTTTAAAACCCTTACTAAATAGTCAAACACTTAAATTTAAAATAAAATAAAGAAGGTTTTAATACTATAAATTTAAAATTAATGTAATTTAATTCTTTCAGTAATTGGGATACTACATGGTGTGTACTATATAGCTACATTCCATGTACCTTAGTTTTTGTGCATCTGAGTTACATGCTTCGGGATTCAACATGTTGACTCAGCCATACTACATGGAGTGTACATACCAGCCACACAACATGTATATGAAGGATCTCAGAACACCATGAGAGGGTAGGGGTGAATCAGGGTGTCAAATTTTCCTTTTTAAACTGATGGATTTTGTTCCCACATTGGTAAAAACCTATTAAACTTGTCTGATGAGAAAGTGTTGGAAACAAATAATCACATGAAAAATAAAGACACAAAAATTTTACTTGGTTCCCCACTAAGAGATATGTCTAAGGACAATACAACAATAATTTTTTGGTCTTACCAAAGTCCACTAAACTTTACTAGTTGTGGAGTATAAAATTTTATCACAATCACTTTGTGCTAGGTGAACTTCCTTTAGAAGGTTTTAGGGATAACGCACTGCATCCCTCAGATCACTTCTATTGAATCCACCTTTCTCACTACATTGGGAAGATTCTAAACTCATTTTATCAACTTGAAGGTCAATTAAATGAATTTACATTAAATAATGCATCCTCAACTATATATAGATGCTATGTTGAAGTCCCATGTTCTTCTGTAGATGTAATCTAATTTTTTGCGTACTGTTCGTTCGTGAACTTTTCCTCCATGAGTGACCTTATTCTTTTGTGTACTACAGTGCTTTTCATACCACCTCTGCATATTTTCTCTTCAAACCACATCCATGTACCGTATTATCAAATCGTGTTTGCGTACTACCTTCAATTATACTCTTGCATACCGCTTCTTGACCACATACCAACTTCTCCTCTACAAATTGTCTTTCACATACCACCTTCCTCTGCATACTACCTTGATCTATGTACTACCTCACTTTCTACACATACTTGAATTATCACCATGGACAGAGTTCTTCCTCTAAATAAATATTCTTCTATGCAGACGTATCTTCCCTTTGAAAACTATAGAAAAACCTTCGGAATAATAGCTTCCACGCGAACCACTTTCAGACTTAGAAGAATCCTCAGAGCATTGAATTAATCTAATAAAATTTCTCTACTATATTAATAATGGGATTAGTTCTAATTATATAGTAAAATATATCTATATAATCCGCTAATATGAGATTTACCAAATCTTTGATACAGAACCACCTTCACCGCGAACTGTGCATCTTCCACAGACCATTTTCCTATGTGGTCCACATACCACCACTTGTCCCTTAGCGATAATCAAACCCTTATGCAAAATGATATCCACCTTTTTTTCACCAATGAAAATCCATCCCATGAACCTTCTCTTCTGTGAACCTCTCCACCTCATTTTCACAAAAAATATTCCATTCCATGAACCGTCACGCCTTTAGCGTACTCCGAGCCTTTCTATGAACTGTAAGTCTTCACCGTGAACCATTTTTTGTTCCACAAACCATTCCTGAAACATGGTTCACGATATGCTATTTCACATACCATATTTCTTGATCCTCAAACTATTACCTCTATGTGGTTCACAGTTCACTTCCTTTTCCCAAACTCTTCCTTTTCCAAAAACAAACTCCCTATTTTGAGGCCCAAAAATTTGGAAAACACTGGGAAACCATGCCACCTTCAATACTGCTTTCAGCCTCAATAGTAATACCATATTCCTTGAAAACTCCTTGATCATACCAATGTGGATTGACAAAAAACACAAACCATACTCCATTTCCAGTAAAGAACAACCTTGGTTCCAACAATATCCACTTATCATGTGACCGAGAAATTTTTATTGGGTCTACAACATGTATCTTGATGGGATCACATGGAGTGTACTGTCCATCTACATTTCATGTTGTTTGAATGCTTAATTCCTATGAAACCTCCCAAAATAACTAGTGTGTTCTCAGTTAAGAGACTACATGATGTGTGCTGCCAGTGACATACCATGTATCTCTAATGTTGTGTGTCCAGATAACAAGACCGTGTACTTGATGTGTATCTCAAATATGGCAATTGATGAACTAAAAACCTTGTAAACTATCTACACATCATGTATATGATAAATGTTCTAGGATTTCTATCTAATGTGTTTTTACCATGTATAATGACTATATGGATTGTATAATTTACTTCACTAACCTATATAGACTACACAACATTCTCACCATATACGTGTTGTATAATTCAAAAATGATGTTCGAGGCTAGCTTGTCAAAACACGGTGTACCCTATGTGTAATAACTGCATGGATTTACATGTACCCCACAACATGGCCTGGTGTAGCATACTAGGGTACACAACATGTACTCTGAATTCACACGTTGTAACCCTATATTACTGATTTTTTTGGTAGTTACCAATGGAATCTCTAGTCATTATTTATCTATTCTTATACATTTAAGAAAATGAAACTCTAAACTAACTTGATAAATATATCTATAACATGTTAATTAAAACAAGATTAAATAATGAATAATATGAAATGAAAATTCAGCCACAATTATGTATAGATTAAAAATCAAGTAAATAATTATAAATTCAAACACAACCCCTCTTATACCACTTAATGGTTCTGGGTTCCGTGAAAGTGTGAGATAGTGGGGGATATATTAAAATTTCTTTTAATATTTATATTCCTGAAACCAATATAAATTATCTTTCACATCAAATTTATAATTAATTTATTTAATTTTGGAAGAAAATATTACCTTGTCTTGAGAAACTTTATTTTTTGATGATGTTGATTGTCCAAAAAAGACCCTTTCATATTTCCTTTATTGTTCTATAAGGATCTAGGGATAAAACCCCTATAGTAGTGATACACACGTTCTCATTTGATCTCTAAGAAATATGAATTGATCTTTGTGTGCTAGCACATTGAATCGATTACCTTGCATTATTTGTGTTGATCGCTCATACTTGAGTCTTAATTTAATATCTATTGTGTTTCTCATTCTTGTGAGGAAGAGAGGAGGAGAGGAGTCAAAAAAGAACTCACTGTGCAAAAATAATTCTCCAATCTCAATTGCACACCATACATAATATACATAACTGTCTATTTATAGAGCTAGGGTTTAGTTTAAAATAATTATTTAACTACATGCGGACCAATAAATAATATTATAGCCTTTAATGAACCCCATGACCCATAATAATAATTATATTATTATTATGTGCTGTGTAACAACATGCACAATAAAAAATATTTTTTAATTGACTTATTAATTAATATTTTTCCCGAGACACGATCTTGTCCTGTTTGAACTCCTCTATAATTTATTGAACACCTAAATAAATATTTAATTTAAATATTTCATTCATCAATAAATATTTGTTATTGATAAAATGTGAATAAAATTATCCCTCAGTCTTGAGAATAATATCTATTCAATTAATTAAATTCAAATAGAAATTAATCTTGATCATTGGAAACACTTAGTGTATGACCCAATAGGATTATTTATCATTAGAATTAGGTGATATTTCCCAAAGTCCAAGATTAATATCTTGTAATTGTTTAAGAAACCTAATAAAAAGAAATTAATGTTGAAATGATGACAACCACATGTGAATTCTCACTTTGTAGTATTTTCCCTTCGTCACAATATCTCATCATGGAGGCTACATATCTACGCCACCAACCTATTTTCTCAATACATATTTCTATTACTATCTAAAATAAAGACGTCGTTACACCATAAACTTGGAATTTATTGTGATGGTTCTATTAAAATCCAAGGGATGATATATTAGCTTCCATAATGATATAAGGGAAAAATCCTTCCTCAGCTTGTCCATTAATAACATGTCAATCATGACACACCCAACATACCCTACCTCGCTGCAAACACATTTCATCACAATTTTCATCACTAAATCTAAGTGATTGAGTCATGAAATTAATTAATGATAAAATTAAAGTCTAATGACTATTACACATACTCATAGAAAAAAAATACTTTGTGACACCAAAACATGCATAATTCCTACCAGAAAGCCTCTTCTCATAATCTCCTCTCTTGGATATTACTAAGTTTGAACTTTATGAGAAGAATACTCATCTGCTTATAAGTTCTCACACCTAATATTATATGTACTATGTGTCCCAATATAGTACATTGTCCAACTAAAACACATTATTTAATAATAGCGTCATAACACTTTAAGGTTATCATCATAGTGGGTAATTGCTATGAACATATCAATGTGACATATACTATAGAACATTATTACATTAGATCCACATAGAAGAATGAAAATTTTTTTATAAGAGGTTTTAATAATATTCAATATATCATGTACACATATAATCAAAGTACAAAAAGTTTGTTCTGGGACACCAATTACAACAAAATACCACTTGGACTAGAGCCAACTCCCTACTAATTTCAGTCCACCTGACCTCACATCATAATCATGTTTTTTATGAGTCAAGGATTTTGTCAAGGGGTCCTCCATGTTGTCGTCCATGGAAATATTTCTCACTACAACTTCACCTCACTGAGAAAAATACCTAAAGAGATGATACTTCTAAAGTATGTGATTCATCCATTGATGTAACCCTGGATCATTTGTGAGATCCACTACTATAGTATTATCATAGTAGAGCATGATAAGATCTTTATTACTAGGTACCGTGCTAATATATTGGATGAATTCATGAATCCATGATAATTATTTAGCTACCTCAGAAGATTCAATATACTTAGACTCTATGATAGAATATGAGACCATGGAATTATTTGATCTCTTCTAGCTCAAAAAATCTCTATTTAAAGTGGAAATGTATCCTATTTGTTAATTAATGTAATCTTAATCAGTTTTGGAACTAGAATAAACATATCCTCTAATTACTAGTTACTCATCTCCTCCATAAACTAAACATATCATTATTATGACTTAGATGCTTATGGATAGTCTTGAATACCATCCAATGGTAGTCACCTGGGTCATCTTGATATCTTCCTACCACAATTAATGTGTAGATGACATCTATCCTAGTATATAGTATAACATACATGAATGAACAAGTCACTGATGTGTATGAAATTCTTTCTATTCGATTTATTTACTCATGTGTCTAAGGAAACATTTTTCTAAAAATATGAATGCCACGTGACACTGGAAACAATTCCCTCTTGGATTGTTCCATACTGAATCTCTTTAGTATATTTTCAATGTATGTACTTTGACTTAGGTCGATAAACATCATGGATCTATCACGATGGATCTTGATCCCAAGTATATATGATTACACACTCAATTCCTTCATATAGAATAATTTATTCAACTATGAATTAATAGAATATAATATTTCTATTTCATTTCCATTGAGTAATATTTCATCAACATATACGATTAAGAAAACAACTACACTCCCAATAAACTTTTTGTGGACATAAAGCTCACACTCATTCTTTATAAATAAAAATTCCATTATGGATTCATCAAAATTAATGTTCCATGACCTCTATTATTACCTTAATCTATAAATGTATTTTTTTTTCAATTTTTATATCTTGTTGGAATCCTTTGGAGTCAAAAGACCTGCAGGTTTTGTCATACATACATATTTCTAAAGGTTACCATTAAATAAGACTATTTTGAAATCCATTTTCCAAATATCATAGTAATGAAAGAATAATTCTAATGGATTTTAGTATTGAAACTTGTGAAAAGGTTTGCTCATTATTAATGACTTGACATTGTTTAAACCCTTTTGCAACCAATAATTCTTTATAGGTACTGGCTTGTCCTTCCATGTCTGGTTTCTTCATGAAAACCTATTTAAATACAATGGGATTAAATTCATGAGAGGATCTAAAAAACCATTCTTGGTTTTGGTATATCAAATCTATTTCAAAATTCATGGCTTCATTCCACTTAGAAAAATTTGTTCCACTTACTACTTCCTTGAAGTTTAGAGGATCATTATTATAAAGTAATAACGAGTCACCATCCTCAGTGACTAAAAAACTATATCGTTCTGGTTCTCTAAACTCTTTTGTACTCCTATACAGTACTTATGTATCTAGAACAACTTATTCCATGAGGATTGGAATAATTTGTTCCTATTCCAACTATTGTGTATTTTGAGCTTGGACTTTATCATAGTATATCTTGATCCCACTATCTTTTTTTGAGGCAAGATGCTTCTCAATAAATGTGGGTCATATGTCAACTAAATTTTTTTTGTCTAAAGGAATTTATATGCAACATACCTTTGATTATTTTGGATATCATATAAATATATACTTTGTGCCTCATGGTGAGATCTTTTTACCTGAAGAGTCCTTAAAAAATAATTCACAACCCCATAAAAGTAAGTAAGAAAACATGGGTTTCTTTTCATTCAATAATTGGTATTATATACTATCTGTCACTTTAGTCAGAACTTAGTTTAGTATATACGCTATTGTTTGTAACACATATCCCTATAAGATCAATGGAAGATTCACATGACCGATCATTGATCTCACAATGTCCAACTTGGTGCAGCCACTCCTTTCACTTACACCATTCCACTAATGCATATAAGGAGGAGTAAGTTGATTTAGTATCCCAAAATCCTATAAATAATCAATGAAATATTGATTAATATATTCTCCACCATGGTATGAGTGGAGTTTCTTAATATTCTTACCCATATGGGTTTCAACTCTTTTATTCCTTAAATTTAACAAAAGAATTCGAATTACACCTCATCAACTTGACATATCTATATATAATAAAATCATAAATAAAAGTACCTACCCCTTTCTTGGACATGAAATGGTCCATACACATCAGTATGAACTAATTCAAGAATCCATTTAACCCTTTCACCTTTCCCACTAAATGGGGTTTGGTCATTTTTCCTTGTAAACATTAATGACATACACCAAGTTGTTTTATTTAAAAATAATATAAATACCCATCATGATGTAATTTATTGTAGCTTTTTTTTGTTTACATGACTTATCCGGTGATGCCAAATTTGTGTGTGGTATGAGTCATGTGAAGTAACATTGTTATCAATTTCCATTACTTATTTTGTGTAATCCAACACATAAAGACTGTTATTTAAATATGCTTTACATTAAAAACATGTTATATTTATAAAATAATAAAAATTTATTCCCAAATTTTAAAATAAATCTATTCATATCAAGTCTGCATACAAAAATAATGTTTTTGGTAACTGACTAAACATAATAATAACCATTCAAAACCAATATGATTTTGGTTTGCAACATGAGGTTGTAGTCCTTGATAGTTACATAAACAAGTTTATATCTATTGGTTGCACATAGATCTACCTAACTCAGTCAATATTTCTAAATCTACTTGGTTCCTATATTTGAATATATATGTGAGAACCAAATTCTATATCTAATACCCAATTTTTAGAAATAGATAAATTAAACTTGATAAAAAATTCACCTGAAGATCCCCCTTGCTTCTTTTGATGGGTGCAGTTTTTCTTCCAGTGTCCCTTATTGCTACATATGAAATAGAAAAAATCTTATTCCCTTGCTTTCACTTTGATCATCATATTCTTCTAAAGTCATAAATAAGCTTTGGACTTATATCTCTTCTCTTTTCCTTTCCATTTTTTCACCGTAAGGATGGAAGGATTTTCATGATTTTTATCCTTATCTTTTTGGTGAAGGTGAGTAAGTAGAAATGGGATAGTTTCTAAATGTTGTTCATATTAAAATTTACAAAAAAGCTAGATAATATCCAAGGGAGTGATTCAAGAATGAGATTAGTGCCTAGTTTTTTCAGGATTTTAAACCCTAGAACTTCTAGGCGCTCAATATAGCTCATGAGATTAATTAAGAGAGGCCCAACTAGAACACCCTCCACAAGATTACTCTAAAATAGTGTTTTGAGAACCTATATCCATTCTTGTCTAGATATATACAAGTGTAAACCTTAGATTTTATTAATCATTCTATATGTATCTATGTTTTCATGAGACTTAATGAGTTCACAAGATATATATGGAAGCATTAAACATTGAATATTGACCACATTACTCAAATTTTTTTCATGGAAAAGGAACACTTTATTACTCACCTCCTTAGCAAGAAGATAGGGCATTGAGTATTCAATAATGTAATATTTCTATTCATGGTATAGAATAACCCAATGTCATCTAAACCACTCTTAGAAGTTACTTCCAGTTAGGAGGTTATCTCTCTCCAATATTGTTTTTAGGGATAGTGTGAATGGAGATCTTTACATTTTATTTTATAATTAAAGGATCTGAATAATAGTACTTTTCTTGATTCTAAATTATTTAAAAAATAATAAATTAATTTATTTTATTAATTCTACTACTATTTTTTCAAGTTTCAATATCCCCGCCATTAAACTTTAAATTTTTAGTTTTTGTTACATTCTAGTGGAAAGGATCCCCATTATCTTTATTATTGATTTAGAATTTATCCATGAAAACCATAATAAAGTAATTAGGTAGGAACTCTTGCCCACTATAGGATTTTGGCTCCTTGATTTATTGAGTGGATTCCCCTATCATGAAATCCTAACTTTTATTTCCTCACTTTCCTTCAAATTTGTATTAAATAGACTTTGGCCATTAAACTCAATACAAGTTTAGTTAAGTCATCCCAAAACCCTCATGATAACTCCCCAATAAAATTAAGTGTCTAGACTTTGTCCACGTACTACACTGAGTTATATGGTTTCATTCCCAATCAAGCAACAAAAGTTATAGTCTGACTTAATATTAGGCTGATGGATTTTAATTAATCATGAATAAATTCTATCTTATTTTATCCTTTAAATGTATCATTAATATTAAATGGATGTTACCTAATTTATTAACTATATTGGATAAACATTTATTCATTATTCATTTATTTAATTTCCATATTTTCACATTAATTAATATATTTATGTGATCGCGAACTTATATCTATAAAATAAATAATTTCATATAAAAAATAAAATTAAAAATTAAATGAACTGTTCATGATATTTATCTGATGATTGATTTATGATTGGAAATTAAATATATATTTTACCTAGGGAAAATAATCCTGTTGCCGATATTTTCATGAGTTACGATACTCCAACTATCCACTTGTGTTACACCTGGGTTAGCAATATTATGGTTCTATCTTGAACCACATCCACACACCTTGGGAAACTCCATTAATTAAAAATATTTATAACTAACATATAAGTGAGGGGAACCAAAGGATTTTTTAAAGTGAGATTGCATAAATATCACTGGACATGAAGGTCCTACATAATAATAGAGAGAGATATGACTTTCATGCCATCAAATTTAATTTAATAATGAATAATTACAAACCCATGCAATATATTAAACTAAATAAATTACAAAAAATAAACTATTCATGGTCTAGATCATGAAAGGTCATACATGAAACATATATTCAAAGTACATGACTGATATCCATTTATTTATCCGTTATTTATTATTAAGATACAAATGCTTGAATTAATTAATTAATTAATTAATTAATCCCCTTTCATATTAATTATCACCTAAATCCTCTTGCAGATACCCATCATTAAGGAATTAATGAAAAATAAATAACACAACCAATAGTTATAGGTTTATTATAATAAATTAATTGAGCATTTAAAGTTATTTAAAACCCTTATTAAATTGTCCAATACATAAAGTTCTAATCAATGAAATAAGGTTTTAATGCTATATTTTTTCAATTTAATGTAATTTAATTCGGCCAGTAATTAAGAGACTACATGATTTGAATTATCCATCTGCATGATTTTTATATCTATTATTGTGTATCAGGGCCACATGCATGGGGATTTATCATGTTGACTCAGTCAGACTACACAGTGTGTACATGCTAGCTTCATTCCTTGTATCCACTTACCGTGTCACCAAGATACTTGAATAGGTTTTTAGCATGTATCTCGATGGATTAAATGGTGTGTACATGATAGCTACATGTCGTGTGATCCGAATGTTGTGTGATCATGAAACACACTGAAAGACTAGGCATTTTATCAGGCGAGAGACTACACGATGCATGCACTCCAACTACATGAATTGTACCTCTAGTTCCACATGTCTAGATAACTTGGTGTGTATCTTTGACATGGTAATTGATGACCTACACATCATGTACACCATATACACATCATGTATATTATAAATACTCAGAGTTTTTAGTCTCTTGTGGTTTGACCATGTATAATGACCACAAAGATTCCATGATTTATGATGCTAATCTATATAGACTACATGACCTGTACACCGATACATGCCATGTAATCTGACAACCGTGTTCTAGGTTGGCTAGTCAACACGTGGTGTACACTACATTTAATAATTGAGTTGAATGTAATGTATCATATGGCATATATAGGTGGAACATACTAGGTTGCAAGGAATGTACTTCTGAGTACACGCCATATATCCCATTCTAACCAAATTTTTTTTGGTAGTTCCTGATGGAATCTCTAGTCATTATTAATATATTCTTAAACCATTAAGAAAATAAAACAATGAACAAGTATGATTAATATGTAGATACCATTTTAATTCAAATAAGATTGGAGAATGAATAATATGAAATGAAAATCCAACCACGATTGTTTATGGATCAAGAGCTAAATAAATAGTAATAAATTTAAATATGAACACTTTGATACCACTTGATGGTTTTGGGCACAATAGAAGTGTGTGAAGTTAGAAAATATATTAAAATTTATTTTAATATTGAGTTTTTAGAAACCCCGAGCAAGGATCTTCCATTTCAAATTTATAATTAATTTATTTAATATCAGTAGAAAAAATACCTGATCTGAGGATTCTTTATTCAATGTAGATTTCAATCATCTGAAAAACACTTGCAGGATGCCTTTGTTGCTCTATAAGGATCTATGGATAGAAACTATCCAATAGTGATCCACACATTCCCCTTTTATCTATGAGAAATGATAATCGATCTTTGAGTGCTAGCATGGGGAATCAAATGTCTTATGTTATTCATGTTGATCACTCATCCTTTGATCTTTAAGGGATCTGTCTTACATTTCTCATTATTGAGAGTAAGAGAGAAGGTAGGAGATGAGAGAGAGTTTCATTAATCACAACTATTCTCAAGTTTCAATTTTGGATTACACACATATACAATACAGAATAGACATAACTGTCTATTTATAGAGTTAGGTTTTAGGTTAAAAATATTATTTAACTATATGAAATCCCTTAAACAATATTATAACCTTTAATAAACCCCATGATACATAATATTAATATTAATAATATTATTTTTTGGTGCGCGCCTACTTTTTCATTAACAAATATTATTTAACTGAATTTTTATTTAATATTTTTCTCCTGAAATGGTCTTAGTAAATTAAAAATACTATTTCATTTATTGAATACACAAATAAATATTTAATTTAAATATTTCATTCATCAATAAAAATTTTCAATCGATAAAACATGAATAAAATTATCCCTCTGTCTTGAGAATAATATTTATTCAACTAATTACATTCTAATATAATCTAATCAAGATCATAGGAAACACTTAGTGTGTGACCCTCTAGGATTATTTCTTGTTGGAATTTGGAAGGCTTGCCTAAAGTCTAAGATCACTATCTAGTAATGAGTCAATGCACCCAAGAGAAAGAACTTAATATCCCAATGATGAAAACTACAAACGAACACTCACTATGTAATATAATTTATTTATCATAATACCTCATAAAGAAGGTTGCACATCTATGTCACTAACCACTTTACTTGATATATCTTTCTTTGACTATATGAAATAAGCACATCATTTCACCATAGACAAGGAATTTAATGTTAATTTTCTATTCTATTCATAAAGCCAAGATATCAAATTCCATAAATATAGAAGGAAAAAAAAAATCCTTCCTTGACTTATCCATTAATGAAATTTCAATCATGACACACCCAACATACTTTACCTCACCACAAAAATATGTCATCCTGGTTTTTGTCAGAAAATATAAGTGCATGATCCATGACATGATTTAATTATAATCCTAAATTCTAAAAACCATTACACATGATCGCAGATGGGAATATCCAACGATACCAAAAAATTCATAATTTCTACCGGAAGGTCTGTTCTCATAATCTCCTATATTAGAGATTTCTAAGTGTAAACTTCATGAGAATAAGGATCATATTCTTATGAGTACTCAATTCTAATAATCTATGTATTATGCATCCCATCATAGTATGTTATCCAAACACATAACATTATTTAATAATATCATCATAGAAATTCATGGTTCTCATAAAAGTGGGGAACTACTATGGCCTTATTAATGCAATGTATACTCTAGGAAATTACTATATTAGGGTCATGTATAATAATGAAAAATATTTAATAAGAAGTTTTATTAATATTCGTATATCTAATATATATTTAATAAAAATACAAGTAGTTGGTCCTAGGACACTAACTCTAACAAACTTCTTCTTAGACTAGAGACAAGTTTATATGCCTTTATGTCCACTAGACCTCACATGATAATAATTTTATTTTTATTTAAGCATTTGGTCAAGGTGTTATCCATGTTGTCTTCTAGGTAAATAATGTTCACTGAAACCTTACCTCTATGAGAAAATACCTTAAGAGATGATACTTTCTATGTATGTGATTAATCTACTAATGTGACCTTGACTCTTTTGTGAGAGCCTCCACTACAATATTATCATAGTAGGGTGTGATAGGATCATTAATTCTTTGTACCATGTCATGATCATGGAAGAAGTTGTTCATCCATGCTTCTTTTTTAACTACTACATAAGCCACAATATACCTAGACTCTACAGTAGAATCTTTAACCAAAACCTGTTTAATATCATCGAGCTCATAACACCTCCATTAAAAGTATATATGTATCCCTTTTTTGACTTCATGTCATCTTAATAATTTTGGAAACTAGAATCTACATATCCTCTAATGACTATTTCCTCATATCCTCCATAAATTAGTAACATATCCTTAGTATGCCTCAGATACTTAAGGATAGTCTTGACTTACATCCCATGACGTTCACCGAGTTTATCTTGATATCCTCTTACCACACTTAAAGGGTAAGAGACATCTAGACTAGCACATAGCATAACATACATGATTGAACCAATCACGGATGCGTATGAAATTATTTTCATTCTATTTATTTCATCATGTGTCAGAGGACACATTTTTCAGGAAAGATGAATGCCATGTGATGATTTAAACAATCCCCTCTTTGAATATTCCACAATGAATCTATTCAGTATATTATCAATGTATGTAATTTGAATTAGGCTGAGAAACCTCATAGATCTATCATGATAGATATTTATCCAAAGAATATATTTTGCCTCACACAATTCCTTCATAGAGAATAATTTATTCAACCATTCCTTAATAGGTTGTAAGATTGGTATTTTGTTTCCAATGAATAAAATGTCATCAACATATACTATCAAGAAAATGACTGCACTCCCACTAAACCATTTGTATACACAATTATCACAATCATTATTTAGGAAACCAAATTCCATTATGGCTTCATCAAATTGAATTTTCCATGAAGAAGATTCTTTATTTAATCCATTAATGGATTTTTAAAATTTGAATATCTTGTTGGAATCCTATGGAGTGACAAACCCTTTGGGTTGTGTCATATAGAAATCTTCCATAAGGTTTCCATTAAGGGATTATATTTTGAAATCCATTTTCCAAATCTCATAGTCATGGTAAGCCGTAATGGAATGTATAAACTTGATGTATTTCAATACTTTAACTAGTGAAAAGGTTTTGTCGTAGTTAATGCCTTGATGCTGTTTAAAGCCTGTTGAAACTAGTTATGCAATATAGGTATGAAATTGTTCTTTCATGTATATTTTATTCATGAATAAATATTTTTATGAAATAGGATTTATATCTAATGGAGGATATACCAAAATATAGACTTGGTTTTGGTACATGGAATCAATTTCATAATTAATGGATTCTTTCGCCTAAGGAAAATTTGTACCACTTAATTATTCTTTATATGTTATAGAATCATTATTATCTACTAATAAAGTTACAATACTAAATTTCTAAAAAACTTTATATCATTATAGTTCTCTAACCTCTCTAGTACACATAAGAAATATTTATGTTTCTGGAACAAATTATTCTTCTATTAGAGTTTGTGAAATTTTTTCCTATGCTAACTTTTTTGTATAATGAGATAAGAATACATTAAAGTACATCTCACTCCCACTATCTCTTTTAGAGATAATATCCTTCTTAGGAAATTTGGGCTATCTTTCAACCATAATATTTTTTTTGAAGGACTATATAGGTATAATCACTTTGTTTCTTTGGGATATCTTATAAAGATACACTTTTTGCCTTAGGTAAAAATATTGTTACCCAAATAGGCCTTAAAAAATACTTCCCAACCCCACACATGTAAGTAAGACAACCCGAGTTTCTTTCCATTCCATAATGGTTATGGTATACCATCTATCACTTTAGTCGGCACTCAGTTTGGTATGATACTGATTTTTGTAACAAGTATCCCCAAAAGAAAATGGAAGACTCACATGACACATCATTGATCTCACCATGTCCAACAAACTAATGTTCATCCTTTCACTTACACCATTACACTGAGGTGTATAAAGAGGAATTAGTTGAGATAGTATCCCAAACTCTTGTAAATAATCAATGAAGTATTGATTAAGATATTATACACCATGGTATGAGTGGATTTTCTTAATCTTATTTCCAAACTAGTTCTCAAATTTATTCTTGTATTCCTTGAATTTATCAAAGGGACCCAACTTATACCTCATTAAGTATAACTATACATATCTATTAAATTCATCAGTAAAAGTACCCACTTGTTGCTTTAACATGAAATGCCCTCACACATTGGTATAAACTAATTCAAGAATCTCTTTATCCCTTTCACCTTTCCCACTAATAGTTGTTTGGTTATCTTTCTTTATAAACATGTATGGAATACCCCCAGTGGTTTTATTTTAAAATAATCCAAATATCCATCATGATGTAATTTAGTCAAGCATTTTCATTTATATAATGTATCCAGTGATACCAGAGTTGGGTTTGGTATTATTCTTGTGAATTAACTTCATTATCAATTTCCATTAGATAGTTCATGTAATCTGACACATAAAGACTATTATTTAAATACACCTTACCATAAAATATTTTATCTTTATTAAAGAAGAAAAATTTATTCAAAAATTTGAAAATCCATCCATATCATGTTTGAAAATAGAAATAATGTTTTTGGTGATAGATGATACATAATAACAATATTTCAAAACCATGAACATTTCAGTCAAATATATGAGGTGGTAGTCCTTGATAGGTACAAAAAAAAATTTAGATTCATTCTCTCCTTATATATCTACCTCCCCTTGGTAAAACTTTATAAATATACTTGGTTCCTATATTTGAATACATATGTGAGTACCAAAATATGTATCTAATACCTAATTTGTAAATAAAAATAAATTGAACTCAATAAAAAACGTACCTAAAGCTTCCCCTTCCTTCTCTGGTTGGGTACAGTTTTTCTTCCAGTGGCCTTTCTTTCCACATGAAAAATAAACAACATCCTATTCCCTTGCTTTCTTCTCAATCTTCCTGTTCTTGTAAAGACATGAAGAAGATTTGGACTTAGAGATCTTTTCTTGTCCTTTCCATTTGTTCACCATAAGGATGGAAGTATTATCATGCTTCGTGTCCTTATATACTTATTGAAGATGAGTAAGTATATTTGGTAGAGACTTCTCAATGCTGTTAATATTAGAAGTTTCAAAAAAGTTGTAGAAGATCTGAGGGAGTGATGCAAGATTGAGATCGGTGCCTAATTCGTCTAGGAGTTTAAATCCCATAACTTTTAGGTGATCAATACATCTAATGATATTAACTATGTGAGGCTCTGATGGAATCCCTCCACAATATTACTCTGAAAGAGTGATTTGGAAATATCAAACCATTATTATCTAGCTCTCTTCTGGTATAAACCCTGGAGGTTCCCAAGAATTCTATACACATCCATGTTTTCATGAGATTTTAGGATTTCAAAAGACACATATGAAAGAATAAAACATTGAACATTGACCAAATCACTCAAATATTTTTCATAGACAAGGAACTATTTACCACTCATCTCTTTGGGTGGTAGATTAATAATTGAGGATTCTAAAACATATGATTTCTGTTCATAGTGTAGAACAACTTGAATGCATCTAAACCACTCCTAGAAGTTACTAACATTTAGGAGGTTTACTTATTCCAATAATGATCACATGGATAACATGGATGATGAAATATACATTTATTATAAAATTAAAAGAGAATATTATTAGTACTTTTCATGATTACAAATTATGTGAGAAATAATAAATTAACTGATTTTATTAATTCTACCACTATTTTATCAAGTTTCAATAGACCCCAACATTAAAATAAGAATATCTAGTTTCTACGAAATTATAATGGAAATGGTCCCCATCAGGTTTCTTAATTATTTAGACTTTGTCCATAAAACCCATACGAAAGTAATTAGGTAGGTAGTCGTACCAACTGTGGACCTGAAGCTCTTTGATCCATTCACCGGACTCCCCTATCCTAAAATCCTTCCATGGATTTTCTCAACACCTGACTCCAAATTTGTATTAAATAGAATTTGGCTATTAAAATCAATAAAAATTTGGTTAAGTAAACCTAAAACCCTACTATTAAATACCTAATAAAAGTAAGTGTCTAGACTTTGGCCATGTACTACACTTAGTTTTATGGTTTCATTACCAATCAAGTAATGGAAGACTTAGTCTGACTTAACATTAGGTTGAGGATTTTTAATTAATTATACATAAATTTTATCTTTTTTTATCCTTTTCATGTCTCTTTAATATTAAATAGATATTAATTTATTAATTAAACATGTTGAATAAAACATTTAACCATAATTTATTTATATAATTTTTGGTTTTTCACATTAATTTAGTTTATTTATGTGATCGCGACCTTACATCTATAAAATAAATAATTTCATAGACATAAATAAATAAATAATTAAATGAACCATTCATGTGTTTTATCTAATAGTTGATTTAATGAGTAAACATTAAATCAACCATTGACCTAGGGGAAATAACTCTTGTCTTAAGTCTTGGAATGAGTTACAAAATTCCTCCCACCCACCTATGTAACACCTAGGTTGGCATCATTATGGTTCTGTCTTAAACCATCTACACATGCCTTGGGAAAACCCATTAATTACAAATATTTATCACTCAAATGTAGGTGTGGAGAACTAAAGGATTGGTTAAAGGGGTATTACATAAATATCATTGGATATGAAGATCCTACATAATAATGGAGGGAGGGATGACTCACAAACCATAAAATTTAATTTAATAATAAATAATTTTAAACTAATGAAATAATTTATATTAAATAAATTACAACATATACACTGGTCTTGGTCTAGCTCATGAATTATCTTACATGCAATATATACATAAATTAAATGGATAACATTTATTTCTTTATCCATTCTTTATTATTAAGATAAACACACTTTCATTAGTTAATTAATTAAATAATTAATTCCATTTCATCTTAATGACCATATGAATCCTCTTGGAGATAACCATTAATAATGAATTAATAAAAAATAAACGAAGTAACCTACAGTTACATATTTATTACAATAAATTAATTTAGAATTTAAAATTATTTAAAACCTTTTTTAAATTATTAAACACATAAAGTGACAATAAAATAAATAAGTATTTAATGCTACAATTTTTCAATTTAATATAATTTAATTCATCCATTAATTGGGAGACTACATATCGTGTACTATGCATATACCCCCCATATACCTCTGTTGATGTTTATATGGATCACACACCTTGGGATTAGGTGTGTTGACTCAGTCAGATTACATAGCATGTACATGCCAAATAAATGTTGTGTATCCACTTTCCATGTTACCGAGATACTCTCCTAGATCTTTATCATGTATATCGATGGATTAAACAGTGTGTATAGGCCAACTACATTCCATGTGATCCTAATTCCATTTCCCCTGAAATGTGTCAAAATACTTGACGTGTTCTCAGGCAAGAGACTATATGACATGTGCGCTCTAACTACCTATCTTGTATCTCTAATTCTATATGTCTAGATAAGTCGACATGTATCTAGGACATGGGAATTAATGAACTACACACCATTTTCACCAAATACACATTATATATATATCACAAACACTCATGATTTTAAGTCTCACATGGTTTGATCATGTATAATGACCACATAGATTGCATGATTTTCATCGCTAACCAGTGTAGACTACACAACGTGTACACCGATACATGCCATGTAATCCGGCAACTGTGGGCCAGTTTGGCCGGTCAACATGAAATGTACACCATGTGTAATAACTGCATGGCATTCCATGTATCCTGCGACATGGTTAGGTGAATCTTACTAGGGTAAACAATTTGTACTTCTGAGTAAACCTATTTTAACCCTTTTTTACTGAAAAAAATTAGCAGTTCCTGCTAGCATCTCTGGTCATTATTCATATATTATTAGACATTTATGAAAATGAAACATATAATAAACATTATGAATATGTCGATAACATGTTAATTCAAATTGTATCAAGAAATTAATAATATGAAATGAAAATTCAACCACAATTTAATATGTTTCAACAATCAAATAAATAATTATAAATTTAAACATGACCCCTAGAACACCACTTATTGGTTTTGGGTGCAGATAAAGCATGATGAGGCGGGTGATATATTAAAATTTATTTTAATATTTCTATGCCTAAAACCAAAAGCGAGGGTCTTGAATATCAAATTTATAATTAATTTTTTTAATGTAGGAAGAAATGATTACCTTGGATTAGGAACCTTTCTTCATTGATGATATTGATCATCCGAATAAGACACTTTCAAATTTCCTTCATTTCACTATGAGGATCCAAGGATAGAATCCCTCTAGTGGTGATTCACATGTGATCTTTCAATATCCAAGAAATGAAAATTGATATATGGGTTCTAGAGTGGTGAATTGATTGTTCTTCCTTCTGTTTTAAAGGAATATTTATTATGTTTCTTATTCTTGAGAGAGAGAGAAGGAGGAAAGAAGTTGAGAGAGAGTTCATTATGTGTAAAAATCCTCTATTCTCAATTGCACCAATCAATTTACCTACATAATAAACACAACCTTCTATTTATAGAGCCAGGGTTTAGGTTAAAATAATTTTTTAATTTCATGTAGGCACTTAAATAATGTTATAACCTTTAATAAAAACCATGCTGCATAATAATAATAATATTAATTATTTTCATGTTCCAACTTTCATAATAAAAAATATTATTTAATTGGATTGTTAATTAATATTTTTCATTGGACATGGTCTTGGTCTATTTGAAATCATCTATCATTTATTTAATACCCAAATAAATATTTAATCTAAATATTTTATTTATCAATAAATATTTGTGATCAATAAAATGTGAATAAAATTATTCCTCTGTCTTGAGAATAATATTTATTCAATTAATTAAATTAAAATAGAATTTAATCAAGATAATTGGAAACACTAAGTGTGTGACACTCTAGGATTATTTCTCATTGAATTTAAGTGAGCTTGCCTAAATTTCAATATTACTATCTAGAAATGGTTCAATGCACCTGATAGAAAGAACTTAATGTCATAATGATGAAAACCACATACAAATTCTCACTATGTAATATAATCCATTTTTTTTGTAATATTTAATCAAGAAGGTTTCACATCCATGCCATCAACCTATGCGCTCGATATGTATTTATTTGAAAATATGAAATAAACATGACTTTAAAAGAATTCCATGTAATTTTAGGATACATTTATTTTTCAATCAAAGGGATGAGATATCAGCTTCTATAAATATGGAAGTGAAAAATCCTTCCTTGAATTATCCATTAATTACATGTCCCACATGATGCACCCAAGGCATCTAACTCACCATAAACTATTATCATCATGGTTTACAAAATACATCAAAGTACATGAGTCATAACTTTCATTTATTATAATATTAAAGTCTAAGGAACATTACACATGCTCAAAAATAGGAATATATGATGACTCGAAAACATGTGGAATTACTACTGGCATATTTTTTCTCATAATCTCTCATCTGGAAGATTACTACGTGAAAAATTCAGGAGAATAATCATCATCTACTTATGATTACTCACACCTGATAGTCTATGTACTATGTGTCGCATCATAGTACATTATCCAAACACATAAAATTATTTAAGAATATCTTCATAGCACTTCAATGTTCTTATCATAGTGGTGAACTTCTATGACCTTATCAATGCGATATATTCTATAGGACATTATTACATTATATTCATGAAAAAAATGTAATAAGAAGCTTTATTAATGATCAATAAATAAAATATACATGTAATAAAATTCAAAATAGTTGGTACTAAGAAACTAACTCCAAAAAACTCCAACTTGGACTAGAGTCAATGACATATGACTTTCAGTCTGCTAGAAATCACATTATAATCACATTTCTACTAAGTCAAGGCTTTAGTAAAGGGATCCTCTACATTATCTTACTTAGAAATTATTCACACTTCAAATTCACCTCTCTGAGAAAAATCTATCATGATATGATACATCCGAAGTATTTTATTTTTCCGCTGATATGACCTTGGTTATTCTGCAAGAGACACCACTGCAGTATTATCATGATAGTATGTGATAGGATATTTATTGCTTGGAACCACATCGAGCTCTTGGTTGAAGCTATGCATCCATATTGTTTCCTTATCAACCTCATAAGTCACAAAATACTTAGACTATACTGTAGAATCTACGACCACAACCTACTTTGAGCTCTTCCATCTTAGAGCATCTTAATTAAAAGTGAATATATATCTAGTTTGTGAATTCATGTCATCTATATTAGTTTTTAAACTAGTATATGCATATATACTAATGACTAGTTCATCATCTCCTCCATAAACTAGGTACATATCCTTAATATGCCTCAAATACTCAAGGATAGTCCTGACTACCATCTAATAGTAGTTACCTAGATCATCTTGATATCTTTCTACCATACTTAATGTACTGGAAACATCTAGCCTAGTACAGAGTATAACATACATGACTGAACCAATCAATGATGTGTATGAAATCCTTGCAATTATATTTATTCCCTCATGTGTATGAGGACACATTTTCTTGGAAAGTTGAATGTCATGTGACATTTGCAACAATAACCTCTTAGATTGTTCCATACCAAACCTATTTAGTATTTAGTCAATGTATGTACTTTGAATTAACCCGAGAAACCTCATAGATCGATTATGATGGATTTTTATCCTAGAAATATATACTAGATCACCCTATTCCTTCATAGAGACAAATTTATTCAACCACACCTTAATAGATTGTAAGATTGATATTTCATTTCCATTGTGTAATATGTCATGAATAAATACTATTAAGAAATTGAATGCACTCCCACTAAACCATTTATATACACAAGTATCACACTCATTATTTATAAAACCAAATTCCATTATCAATTCATCAAAATTAATGTCTCATGACCTAGATGCTTTCTTTAATCTATAAATGGTTTTTTGCTATTTGCATATCTTGTCGGAATCCTTTGGAGTCACAAAACCTTTAAGTTGTGTCATATAGAAATCTTCCTAAAGGTTCTCATTAAGGAAATATATTTTGAAATCCATTTTGTAAATCTCATAGTAATGGCATGATGTAATGAAAAATAGAATTCTAATGGATTTCAACATTGAAACCGGTGAAATGGTTTATTCATAGTCAATTCCTTGACACTATTTTATCCCTTATTCAAATAGTCATTCCTCATAGGTATTGACTTGTCCTTCCATGCCTAGTTTCTTCTTGAATACCCATTTAAAACGAATAGGATTTACATCCACTAGAGGATCTTTCAAAATACAAACTTGGTTTTGGTACATGGAATCCATTTATGAATTCATGGATTCTTACCACTTGGAATTTTTTTTGCAACTTACTTATTCCTTGTATAATAGATTATCATTATAATCAATTAATAATGAGTCAAAATCTTTAGTGACTAAAAAACTATACCATTTTGGTTATATAATCTCTCTTGTACTCTTACGCAATACTCGTGTCTCTGGAACAGTTTCTTATTCTATATGGATTTGTGGAATTTGTTCCTATGAAAACTCTTGTGTATCATGATCCTTGAATTTATCGAATTATATCTCACTCAAACTATCTATTTTAGAGATAAGATCCTCCTCAGAAAATGTGGGATTTTAGTAAACTACAACCTTTTTTCTTGAAGGATTGTATAGGTAATATACCTTTTTGACTTTGGGATATCTTAAAAAGATACACTTTGTGCCTCGATGTTCAATAATGTTACATGAAGAGGCCATAAAAAATTATTTGAAACCCCAAACATGTAAGTTAGACAATAATGGTTTCTTTACATTCCGTAATTGGTATAGAATAACGTTTTTAACATTAGTTGGAACTCAGTTTAGTACACATGATTTCGTTTATAATGAGTATCCCTAAAAGGATAATGGAAGACTTGCATGACTTATCATTTATCTAACCATTTCCAATAAGGTGTGATTCCTCCTTTCACTGACCCGATTTCACTAAGGTATACAAAGCGGAGTGATTTGAGAGAGTATCCTGAACTCCCATAAATATTTAATGAATTATTAATTAATATATTCTCCACCGTGGTCTAAGAGGAGTTTATTAATATTCTTAATGAGGGGGTTCTCAACTTAATTATTGTATTAATTGAATTTATCCAAATAATCTCACTTATACCAAATTAAGTAAACATATCAATATCTACAAAAATCATCATTAAAAGTTATGATGTATGAGCACCCTCCCCTTTCTTCAATAGGAAATGGTCTACACACATTGGTATGAACTAATTAAAGAATATCATTACCCCTTTCAACTTTTCCACTAAATAGGGATTTGTTCATTTTTCCTTGTAAACATCCATGACATACGCCAAGTTGTTTTAGACCAAAATATTTCAAATATTCTTCTGGATGTAATCTAGTCCAGTGGATTTCATTTATATGACCTAGATGGTGTTACTAAAGTTGGTATTGGTATAAGTCATGTGAAGTAACATTATTATCAATTTTAATTACTTGGTTCATGTAATCCAACAAATAGATATTTTTATTTAAATGTTCCTCCCCATAAAAAATTATATCTTTATAAAAGAAGAAACTTTTTCAAAAATTTAAAAATTAATCCATCCATATCAAGTCTGGATACAAAAATAATGTTTTTGGAAACTAAAGGAACATAATTACAACCATTTAAAATAAATATCATTTTGGTCAGAAACATGTGGTGGTAGTCCTTAATAGCTACAATAGAAATTTTATCTTTATTGGATGCTCGTAGATATACTTTCCCTCATTAAATATTTCTGAATCTACTTGGTTTTTTTACTTGAATACATATGTGAGCACCAAAAGCTACATCTAATACCCAATTTGTAGAAATAGACAACTTTCACTTTATAAAAAACTTCCCTGAAGGTTACCCTTGCTTCATTGGCTATGTGACATTTTCTTCCAGTGGACCTTATTTTCATATGAAAAATAGGAAACATCATGTTCACTTGTTTTCCCCTTGATATTATTCTTATTGATAGGGAATGAAGAAAATTTGTACTTAAATATATTCTCTTTCCCTTTCTGTTTGGTCACCATGAGGACTGAAGGAATTTTATGCTTCATATACTTATCTTCTTTTTGAAGTATATTAAGAAGATCTAGCATAGAATTCTCAATTTGTTTAATATAAAAATTTACAATAAATATGGATAAGCTCTTAGGGAGTGATGCCAGAATGAGATCACTACCCAGTTCTTTAGGAAATTTAAAGCATATAACCTTTAGGTTATCAATATATCCAATGAGTTTGATTATGTGAGGCCTGGATGGGAAACCCTCTTTATGTTTGATATGAAAGATCACCTTGTAAATCTCAAACTATTACTATCTAGATCTCTCTAGGTAAATACCATATAGGTTCTCAAGCATTCTATACACACCCATATTTTTGTGAGACTTCTTGTGTTCACTAGATATAGAATAAAGCATCAAACATTGAACATAAAATGCATCACTCAAATGTTTTTTATAGAATAGGAATTGTTAATCACTTTCCCCTTTGGTAGGTGGATCAGGAATTGAGGATTCTAGCATGCAAGATTTTCATTCATGGAGTAGAACAACTCGATGGTTTCTAAAACACTCCCAGAAGTTAATTCTTGTTAGTAGGTTTTATTTCTACAATATTGATCATAGGGATAGTGTGGATAATGAGCATTCCATTTTATTATAAAATAAATATATCATATTATTAGTACTTTTTATGATTACCAATTTTGTGAGAAATAATAAATTTATTGATTTTGTTAATTATTCCACTATTTTATCAAGTTCCAATATCCCTCACCATGAAACTAAAAATATTTAGTTTCTATAAAATTCTAGTGGAATGGATTCTAATTACATTTTTTAATGATCCATACATTAGTCATGGAAACCATAAGAAAGTAATTAGGTAGGCAGTCTTTCCAACTATGGGCTTATAGATCCTTGATCTGTTGAGTGTATTCCTCTATCTTGAAATCTTGACTTGGATTTCCTCAATACTTGCCTCTAAATTTGTATTGAAAAGTCTTTGGACATTAATATCATTAAAATTTTGGTTATTTAAAAAAACCCCATGATATATCCCTGATAAAATTATGTGTCTAGACTTTTTATATGTACTATGCTTAGTTCTCTGGTTTCATTCCCAATCTAGAAATGAAAGGCTTAGTCTGACTTAATATTATGTTGAAGGATTTTAATTAATTGTGAATAAATTTTAAATTTTTTTTATCCTTTACATTTATCTTTAATATTAAGAGGATGTTACTTAATTAATTATCCATGCTGGATAAATAATTTATGCATAATTAATTTATTTTATTTCCATATTGAAACATTAATTCATTTATTTATGTGATCGTAGCCTCACATCCATAATAGAGTTCTTTTAAGTTTTTTTATTCCTACAATTCATCTAAAACTTTGTATTCATACTAATATAATTAAATTACTATAATTAATATTACTAAATTTTATTATTCTAATGAAACTACCATGATCTAACTTCTTTCCATCCATTATAAAATGAAAACATTTCTCGTGTTATGTGTGGACTACCACCTCTATAAATGACTATTTCATTTTTCATCACCTCCGTACAAAAATGATTCTAAAAATAAATTTATTGAATGAATATAATATTTATAGTTTTATTAAGGTTATATTAAGATAATTATTCCATTATATAAATAATAATAATAATAATAAATGGTTGTCATAAAATTCAATCACCTAAAATGAGCATACTAAGACACTTTGTAAGTAATTTTTTAGTATTATGTTTCATTTATCTTATCCAATTAACTCTTTTTGAATCTAATTTATCTGTTTAATAATTTTTTAAATAATAAAGATTCTATAAGAGTGATATTATTTAGAAAAAATAATATATTATTTCTCATTTGGTTATTATAATGTGTTATTGTTTGGGTTAGTTTTACCACCTATATGAACAATGTTATAATGTTTATGTCATGAATGATTAAGAAAACTTAATTATGAGTAATATTATATAATAATGATAAATTTAAGTTTTTTCATGATTATATAATGTTAATATAAATGTGTATATTTTTAATAGGATCAATTATTTTTATGAAATCATAAATTATAAACATAGATATTTTTAAGTGGTATGCGTGATCCATCACCATAAGTTTAATAAAAAGACCATGGGACTCCATAAATATATAATAGACATTTATTACATATTCATGGAACTTATATAGTGGTAAAATATCCATCATAATGTAAGATCCTTATTTTTTTTCCTTATAATACTTTACAATATATTAAGGACTATTTTTGGAGTTAGGTGTTGAGAGAGTGCAAGATTCAGAGGCCCGATAAGCCTCAATGTTTATATAATAAAGGTATTAAATATATTATATCATGTGCACATTGTTTTTTAGAAATAATGGAATAAATACTGAATGGGGGATCATATAATAAATCTAATACTTTTTTTGAATCCATAATGTGGGTTTGACCCTAGTCACAACATAACCTTTGTCGGTGTCAGGAATTTTTATAAAGTTAAATCATGGGAACAGATTATAAAATAAATTAATTATGATTTTTTTATTTTAAATTAGTGACCTAATCATCTCATTATAAAATATATATAATGAAAATTTAATAGGTTTAGCTAAATAACCCTAGATATTGAGATAATAGTCATGGAGAAGCATTCCTAGAGTAAAAACAATGGATCATGGATTGACAATCAGTGTGCCAATCAAAGCTTGTGGATCTAACTAATGACAATGACATGAAATCGATATTTATTAGTGATTGATCCCAAGTTGAGGTAGGCTGTTTTATTTCCATTGTTATATTTCCTTTTTTTATTATCACATAATGAATGTGAATCACATCCACCAACATATTTATTCACGGATTGTTCATGCTTGTGGGTTCAGGTTTGTATTCCTAGGGTTTTGGGGAATTGATATTATTTGATTTTGGTTCTTTATTCATTGATATAATAGAAAAAAATTGAGGATAACCCAAAAAAAGAACGAGGTTTGTTCCTCTTGTGTGTTTTTATTAATTTCTTTCCCTGTTGATCTCAAGTATTTCATTGGCTGGTGGTTTGACCAATTCCTGGAAATCATCATTTCATGACCATTCTTTGGTGAAATGGATCGATATTATGGGTTTGGGTTCATGAATGATGGAAAAATCTAGGTGAGATGATGATAGTGAATTATCATAGGTATATTGGGATCATATCAATGTTCCTCATTTATTGTTTGGCGTGTGGAGTGGTGAAATTAGATCTGATTCCCAAGAGAATTAGATAGCCGGAATCCAACCATCGATGATGTCAAGGTCAATGAAACCTAGATCTATGATTTTCAAGAATTATTGGTGGAGGAGAAAATTATAGTAGTGGCATGAGTGAACATATAGAATAGTCTATAATTTTTGAAAAATTCCCAACTGCACAATGTGTAGTCCCATGAACACACACCATATAGCCCCAATTTTGTGACGCTAGGGTTTCTATGTAGTGAAAAGTATCACATAAAATGTGACACATGAAACATGCCATGTGACACATGGAACATTCCATGTGACTCGATGCTGGTGGATTGATATGTAACCTAGGGGTACGTGGTCAGTGAAACAGTCCAGAACACATGCACGACCAGAGTACATGGGTATGACTAGATATTTAGACACAACCAGGTACACATGCATGAATCAAAGTAAATGGGAATAAAAATATGTACTTGGGTATGGGATGACATCACATTGAGTACCGACTCAACCTTTACACACTGTATAACATAAAAGGAAATGATGTTTATATCTTCAAAGATCCATTGAGTACTTATCTAGAGAGGCTCGATGAGCATGAAATATCATATGAGCATCATTAGCGTTATCATGGATCAAAAAAATAGTTCTCCTAGACTATTTTTACCTTAAAGTATTGAGAATAATCCTATGTTTGGTAGTATGATTGAGACCTCTTTGAGTCTTGGAGTCTTTTATGAGTGTATATGGGTTTTTATTGTTCAAATTTCTATGTATAATATCCTATTTATGTACCTTATAATGAGATGCATACTCTTTTGAGGCTTATGTTTGGTAATTTTGGGGTTTCCTACTTAGTATTTTTATATCACCCCTACATGGGATATGCCTATACATATCATGTCATATGCATACCACAAACCATTTGAATGAGTCATAGGAGGATGAATAGTAGGTAAAGTATAGTGATCAAGATAGACCGTGGTTGATTCCAGGTATTACATTGATAGTCATCCCCACCTTCGTAGCTTATTGGACTCTTTTTTCGGATTTGGTGGGATTGTATTTGGCCCTTTATGATTTTCAGTAATTTTTTCAAACTCTAATGTGGGATAGATATTATGCATGCATTATGGTATCTATTGTACTTTACATTTCATCTTTGTATGGATATCTGGAGATGTGTTCAAGTGTATAGGTACGTAGAAAAGGCCTCCTATGTGTGATATATTCCTAATTAGTACTGGTCACTATCCCCTAGCCTGTTGGCGATAGTCTTTGATAGTTACCTTGGCATGATAGTAGTGACTAGAGGGGGGGGGGTGAATAGTCCTTAATGATTAATTATAATAAATTCTAATTTATCATAGTTATAATAGCAGTGTTAAGAGTTGAAGAGGAAATAACAAATATAACACATGTGATTTTTATAGAGGATTGGATCACCAATATCCTAGTCCTATCTTAAATCTCCTCAACTCATCGAGGAGACTGGTACACACTATATCCTCAGTTTTGACTGGGAGTGATAACTCGATTACAAAATAATTACAGATATACATTTTTCACTCATGGTGGTATAACCCCTGAATATTGATGGAGTCACAAGAAACCTTCCTTTTGTCCAATATGAATAGCCCAACCTTACATTTGTCTTGGAGGAATAACCCAACCTTCCTTTTAGATTGTAGAAATAATCTAATGATAGATTTTGGATGGCAAAATCTTAAACCGGGACTCTAGAGAATAAACAAGTGATTGGAAGAATTACAACAAAAAAATAAATGAAAAAAATAAAACAAAATCTTGAGAAGATGATAAAAAAATTCATTAAAGATCCTATTATTTGATCACATTAGTGGAGGAATATGATGACAATTAAGATCTCTAGTGATCATAGTAGAACATCATATTTCAAAGAATTTTCTTGATTAAATTGAGAGAAGTAAGAAAAGTATTATCATATCCTTATCAAATCATTAATTAGTAGTGGTACATGTATTTTTTATCCTTAGATCATTATTTTGAAACATTAAAATAGATATCTAAAGAAGTGTGTCTATTTCCAATATAAGCATGAAACTTATTGGTGATTAATAATAAAATAATATGATAGTTAACTTATTTTGTTGAAGCCTTGCTGAAAAAAAGTCAAACGGACTTATGTTTATTAATGAAATATTTATATGAATATTTAATATATTAAGAGTAATATTTTTTTTTAAAAAATTACAATTGTAAATTAATTAAATTAATAATATAATTTTACACATTTATATGAAACATAATGTTAGAAAAAAGAGCACCATAAAAATAATTTTCATCTTCAGATGTCACTAAAAAAATTCTACAATTATTTTTATACAATTTTAAAATTTTATTTTGATATAAAATATTAAAAATTTGATACTAAAAATAATTTAACAAAATTATATAAAATTAATTGAATAAAAATTGGGAAATAAATATGTAACTAAAGATGAGACATTACTCACTATTGAAAATAGATAGTGGTGAGACATTTCTCACCGTTGGAAATATTCAACGACGATAGGAAAAAGTTTTGTTGAATTTTTAATTAAAAATATAATGAATTAAAAGAAACTAAAATAAATTCCATGAATATTAACACCAAATGGTTCCATGAAAAAAATAAAAAATTACTTACCATTGGGTTTTCAACGGTGACTCAGGACTCACCATTGGGTTCCAGCAGTGACTCATGTCTCACTGTTGGGTTCTAATGATGACTTATTAAAAAATATTTTCAGAAAACAGATTGAAGATGCAGATGATTAAAATAAAACTGTTATTTTTAATTAATAATAAAATAATAAATTCAAATGAATAGAGATTTTTATACTTCAATGCTTCTGTAAAAATAAAAATCAAATATCTGCAGATAATAAACCTAAATAAAAACCTTTGAAAAAAAGAAGACAATTTTTCTAATAAAAAAGTATAAAACAGATTAAATCATTATTCACTTAAGAAGAAACAGAATACATTTAAAAATATGAAGCAATAGCTCCTTTATGAACTTGAATCTATAAAATTCAAGGAAAAGAGTTGGAAACATAAAAACAAAGAGTAAAAATAAAACACAAGAAGTATCACATGCAATGGATTAAAGAAGTTTACTATCATAGAAAAATAATAGAAAATAAAAAAACACAAGCAATAAGTGAACTCCATGGTGGTAAGTCAAAGACTTATCATTGGTGTTCCATTAGTGAGTAAATTACTGACCTTTGTAGAAAAAAACTTTGTAGTGAAAAAATGTCCCCATTGGAAAAAACCAATGGTGTCAAAAAGACTCACCATTGGTTAATAGAAAAAGTGAAAAAATTTCTCATCGATGGTTTTAAATCCAATGGTGACTCAATCGAAGAAGAGAAACCTAAATAAAGGGGATTTAAAACATTAAAACATAGAAGATAAGAGTCTCTTGAATATAATAGATAACGTTCTGAACATCACATGTAATTTTGATTTTGAGGAAGAACAAAGAAATATATGAAGTGGAGAGACACTAATTATCTTGAAAGAGAGAGTAAAATAATGAATTGGAATTAGATGAAAAAAAATGCATACTGAAGGATTGAGTAGGTCACAAGAGAAATGATGTTTCCAAAAAATTTAAAGGAAGAAGATGATCCGAGGAAGAAGAAACACGCATGATAGATGAAAATAAATAGTGATTTAAAAAACAAGAGATCTAGATATGAAGGATGATCAAACAAGTTGATAAATTTATAAGAGATTTAATGGCTATGAGAGACACTACCACTATCCGAGAATGAGTGGAATTGAAAGAGTGATTGGAAAGATGATTAAAATAAGAAGGAGAACCAATGGCTAAGAGAAACAAATAAATATCAAGGTAAAATCTATGTCCCAAAAAAAAATCCAAAATAGGGAAGGCATGCTTTATATTAGTTAAGACACAGTTAAGAATGACCTGAATAAAAAACACACATACATGCAGTGGGCCACTATAGCCTACCTCATTCACGTGTTACTCTGACTTTATACATGGGCCTAGTTGGCTTTAAGTGAGAACTATACTTGGCGTAGTCTCTGTGTAGGCCTTGAAGGCCGGACCTCCCATAGGGTAGACCTATGGATCCCCTTAAATGTGTGGTTGAGGTTCAGATTGAAGAGGCTTTCACATAGATTTAATTTTTAAATAAAAAAATAAAAATAATCAAAGTTCAACACAAAAACATAAACTAAGTTATAAAAATAATTTTGGAACCAAATTTGATTTAATTAAATGTTATTCAATTGTAATTTATCAAAAAAAAGATTTAAAATAGATAAAACCCAATTAAAAACAATATCCCCTATATATAAATTACAAAACATAATATTTATTAAATTTTCAAACAACATAATAGAAAAGTATTAAATCTACAAAAACGTTCCCCCCCTTTTTTAAATTTTTCAAAAAGTATAAAAAAATAAATAATAAAGTAAAATATTATATTTAGATATAATAAAAAAATAAAATTTTATTTCTTAACAATGGAATTTTTAAAACATCATGATTTAATCATCATTTAATCATATTAGAAAATACCAGTGAGTAAAATAAAATATAGTTTTAATTGCAAAGTTTATTTAGATAGTGTAATTTAATAAAAATTAATCATAGGATAATAAATATCTTTCGATTATAGAAGATGAAAAAATATACCAGAAAGGTTTGGGGTCAAGCCCCTTTATTAAAAGAAAAGAAAAAGGATAGTAAAACCTTTTGGAATGGGTAAGGTAAAACCCATAACAAACCCGCAGGCCCAGTGGGACAAAGCCCTATCAGAGACACCACACAAAACATAAGAGCACAATGGGAAAGCCCATGACAAGTGACCAATGACACCATAAGAGGAAAAACACAACCCGAAGGCGAAACCAGAAGACCCAGTGGACCAAGTCCAACCTGTCACTACGGAGACACGGCCACCTGAACCCACACGGGTGCCGGAACCAAACCATCAACCCTAGGTCGACGCTCACTGCATCACCACACCTAATCCACCGGCGTGACTGACCGCCGCGACGCGAGGCTCACGGATCCAGCGAGATCTGTAGATCGTGACCAGAACGGAGCCACAGACCGCCGCTGAACTCCATCACGCCTCCGACACCGTGTCGTCGCGAGACCGAAGTTCGCCATCCGAACTACCGCTGTCAAACCAGATCTGGTTTGAAACCAGATCTAAAAGAGATCTGAAATCGCCTCCTTCCTACCAGCTTCCGCCGAAGTGAACCCACCCGCTTGCTAGAACGCGGCCTCCGCCGTCGACAATGAACCTGTAGTCGACCATCAGGGACCGACTCACACCGATTAACCATCCTCCACAACGGACCAGATCTGACAAGCCATGACCCAATCTGTGCCCAGACCGAGTCCATGACCAACACCAGCAAAATCGCTACAACGCACATGGAAGAACTCCCCGCGCCACCGAGACCTTCCGTCCGGACTCTTGCGCCGATGCACCGTCGCCGTCTCCCACTCAGTGAAGCGACGTCGCCGCCTACTCCCACGCACAGATAAACCACTGTAAAAGTAACAAAGTACAATATTCAAGGAAAGAAGAATTGAAATAGATTTATTTTAGAAAAGAAGTTTTTAACCAGAAAGATTTAATTACCATTAAATCACAATGATTAGTATTTAATAGAACATTTAAAAAAATAGAAAATTTAAGCTTTTTTACATGTTAATTTTAAAAACAAGCAAAGAAAAATACATTGCGATATTCAATGAAAAACTAATTTTCATGAAAATATCAGATAAAAAAAATACTTCCAATAGAAATAAAAATATTCTTTTCTTTAAAGGGTAAAAAAATAAACCCCCTCGAGTTTAAGCATAAAAGTATTATATTCATAAATAGATAATCAAAAAAAAAATTATTATCAAAATTAAATCAATCTTAAAATAAATTTATTACCTAAAAAAATTCATGATTTCAAAAATAACTAATAATTTTTGAAATCTAAAAAAATAAATCACATAAGATATTTGGAAGTGTATTAATGATTTCCTCAGACCAGTTGTTGAAAATTTATTTCAAACAGACTAAGGAATTTTAAGTTTTCATAATATAATTTTTTAAACACTTATTTAAAACAAACATAATAGTACATTATTTAAAAAAATATGATATAACTCCCCCAAAATTAATGAATATTTAAAGTAATATAGAAAAATATTGTTAATTTTTCTTGAAGAAAACTAAATGTAACAACCAAATATTTTATCAACGAAATTCCATTCTTATAATTATGTCTTGTAGTATAATCATATAAGATTACATATAGAATACAATAAAAACCTTATAAATGAATAATGAGTAGATAAAAGGTATCTCTTGAAGTTAAGGAATGTATACTGATGAAATAGTAACATGACCTTTAGAATAGTAATGATACCCTTATGAATAGTAAACCAACTAATGTAATAGTAACCTCACCATTGAAAACCTAAATAAAATTTATCCATCTTATAAGTTAAAAAATGATATAATTCTATCATAGTATAAGTTAATAGATATTTTAAAAATTATTAATAAAGTTTTTGTATTTTTGTAATCCATGTATATTTAATTTAAATTTTTCGATTAATTTAATAAATTAAAAGGACATTTATTTTCATAAAAAGTATTCATAATTAAGTATTTTGATGAATTAGGATTATAATATAATTTTATGAGACCTTAATTATTTTTTCAAAGTGTTAGAAAATCATTTTTTATTTTAAAATTTGTTTTTTTAAGTAAATGATTTTAATTAAAAATTAAATTTCTCATATTACATGTTTATCCTGACATGTATATAAGCAAACCAATCATGAAAACAAAGGAAACAAATGATACCAAATAATGAAATAGAACCTCTTAATCCATAAAAAAGGTGACGAAAGAACTTAATAGGGCTATACTAAATCAATTAAATGAAGAATAGGTTTTGGACATACTAATTAATAAATGAAATTTGATTATCTAGGATATTATGATCAAGTGAAAGACACCATCAGACTTAAGGTAAGAGATTCTACATAAACCTCCATTATTCATTTGGGTTTATCTATATTTCTTTTTACCCAAATTAAGTTTTATGTTATTTTTATGTACATCTTCAAAATTCTATTTACATGCTCCAAACTCATATATCAAGATCCATTTAATATTCACTTTCAGGGATATATCTATTTTTAAGTTGTTCTCACCTTAATACTTCCCGATAAGAAAACCCATTTTAAGGGAACTTCTTGAATTCTTACAAAATTTCAAGTTCACTCTATCATCTATTTTAAGACACCATTGTTTTTATAAAATCAATATTTTTATTATGAAAAACATATTGTTTCACTTCTAGTTTTATATAAAATATTATTCACTTTTTTTTTATTTTAAAGGTTATTTATTACTTTCCTTAAAACCGCACTAAATTGTTTTATTGCTAAAATTTATTAAATACTCTTCTTACATGTTGTCACTTCTATTTTTCATCACTTACCATGATATATGCCTATTTTCCCTTATCAATTTCCATGTATGTTTTAATTTCTTTCTTTCATTGACACTTGTATGATACGCCTATCTATTATGCTTTATGACTTGATTATGATACCTATTTCTTACCATGGGTACCTTTATGTTTATTTATGTTTGATTATGTATGATTCTATATGTGGAAAGAATATTCATGAACACGTTATGATGGGTGCACCCAGATAGTGCAATAATTCATTGGGTAATGTTTAGTCTCATGATACGTTATGTGAAACTGTCTTGGTGGTTAGCCTTGGCTCTTGGTACCATGTGCAATAGTCTTAGTGGTTAACCTTGAATTGTGATCCTCTATTTACAATGATCATTGAATCATGATAAAGTCATGTTTTATATTACGTCCATATTACAATGAATCCATGTTTATAGAATAAAAAGTTTCTATGTTATGATTCCATAGTTCCATGGCTTTTTATATCATTATGTCATGCCTATTAACTCATGTGCTAAAGTTTATTCTTATATTTATTCCCTTACTAGGATTTTTAGCTTATCCCTTTGTTCATGTTATCCCCAGGTTATCCTATGAAGATGTATGAGAACAATGAATGTTATGATCTCTTTATCAATATTAAATAAATAAATGTTTTATTTAGTTTCATGTTTTAAGTTTTATGTACCTAGTCTTCCGAGCCACTAGACTTTTTGATCCTTGTCTTGTAATATTATGCTTTAATATGCATAAAATCAAGTAATGATATGTGTAAAAGGATTGTGGTCTCTATGTTAATATCATAGAATGACCTAGTTATTTTTTGAGATTAGTAATAGATCACTTTATTAATAACCTTAGGGATGAGACTAAGTATAAATAACATCCCTAAATTTTAGTAAGTATTTATTAAGTTGTTTATCAAGAAAATACTTCTCTGTCTGGATAGGAATAAATAGAAGTGGCTCTGTCATAGAGGTATCTAGAGGTAAAACCCGAAAACACCTCTTTGATCTTGAATCAATGGGGAACATGTGCACGACAATGAGCATTGATGCTCTCCTAGTTTGACACTCCTAGGGGATATTCCTTGGTAAATTCATAATCTTAGTACAAACAATTATTAAGGAAAAAATCCCATAAGAATATATTTTAGGAAATAGATCATGGATAACCTATATTGAAACCTAAGGAATCAAAAGTTATGATATAATTTTCCTTTAATATTTTATCCTTTTATGATTAAAGTTTCCTTTTTATTCTTAATAGCTAAGTATTCAATCCCCCCTAATTATACTTTATTTTGATTAGCTACTGGTGAGAAATAGAATAACACATTCCAAAAATCAATGTGATGATTTCAATAATGATATTCCCGATATGATGGGAATGGGTGCTCAAAAATTTATGACAGTACTTGTTTAGCTAGATCAAGTTATGAATACTAACTTGAATCATGTGGAACACCCTTCTACTCCAAGGAAAGAGAAATTTTCCATTGAATCCTTCATGTGGAAAAGTCCTATCATGTTCAATGGATCTTTTAATCCCCTCCACTCAGAATATAAGATTAACTCCATTGAAAAGATATTCTCTATCCTCCAGTGCTTAGAAAAAGATAAATTCATATTGTTGGTCTATCATTTTGATTGGGAAGTTGATTAGTGGTGGAAACTGATCAAGAATAAAAAGTCCCAGGAGGAAATTAATTCCATGGATTGGGAAGAATTAAAGAAAATGTTTTCCAATAAATATTTCCCCTAAACCCTCCATCTCATGATGGAAATAGAGTTCCTCAGACTTAAGTAGAAGGAATATGAGTCCATCGGGGCGTATGAAGCAAACTTCACAAGGCTTTCAAGATACACCTTTGACTTTATCATAAATAATGAGAGAAAGTTGGATCACTTATTTATCAGAATAAAGCTTATTCTATGAAAATAATTGGTGATTCGTGGCTTTGTCATTTATGAGGAGATTTTTCATTATGCCCCCAAGATTGAAATTTAGATTGGATAATCTCAATGGTCTCATGGTCCTGATGATAGAAAGCAGAAAATGGAGTCTAACATGGGTGGTTCGGTAAATAAATCCCATGATTAAAAAATGATCTAACACCCCCCATGTCAAAATTGTGTAAAGAATCATCATGGGAACAATCTAAAGGGAACCAGTAATTACTTAAAATATGAAAGAATGGGACATCTGGCTAAAAAATACCGAAGGGATATGAAGAATCCCACTCACGTGGAAGAATAAAGGAAGGTTTAGGTAAAAACTCATTCTGTAGTGAAGTGGTAAAACTATAAGGAGCATGGGAATTATGTGAAAAATTTCCCTAGTCCAAGGGTTGTTGGATGAAATAAACAACAACCTCCATGTAAACAAAGAAGGGCTTATGTTATCACTACATATGCGGTAGAGCTAAACAATGATGTGGTGATAGGTACACTAGTTATTCATTCATGAATAGGGAATGTACTATTTGATTCTAGTTCAACACATTCTTTCACATCTTTCAAGTTTAGTATAACTATTTATACACCACCTCAAAATTTAGAGGTTGAGTTATATATGAGAACAGAAAATGGGGAAATTACTACATACAAAGTATATAAATCCTCCCTGGTTAATTTTTGTGGACTGAAACTCCCATAAAATCTCATCATAATTCCTTTAGAAGAGTTCGATGTTATATTGGGCATAGATTGGATATCTTTATGCAAAGACAACATCAACTGTCGGGAAAGGGAGATCAATATTCACATCTTGAATCATCCTCTAATCCTGTATAGGTGTAAAGAGGAAGATGAATCTCCTTTAGAATCATCATTTCAAGTGTGGATAATTTTTACTTTTGAGCAATCATATATTTCTCAAATGATTGAGATAATGGAGATGATACTTGTCAAAGACATTCCTATCATGAGGGATTAAACTGATGTATTCCCTAAAGAATTTTTTAGTATTCCTCATGATCAAGAGGTTGAGTTCTCAATTGAAATTATTCCTGGATCCCTAACTATATCAAATACACATTATATAATTATCACCACTGATATGGAAGAGTTGAATAATTAGTTACAAGAGAATCTGGGGAAGGGTTTTATACGCCCGAGTGCTTCATCATGGGGTGCACCAGTCCTCTTTCTAAAGAATAAGGTTTGTTCAACGCACATATTTATTGATTATCATGATCACAATAAAATCATGATAAAGAACAAGTATCCTCTACCTCAGATAGATGACTTGTTTGATAAGCTACATAGGACCTGTTATTTCTCTAAGGTAGACCTTTGGTTGGGATGTCACCAATTAAAGGAGAGGAAGGAAGATATTCCCATGAATGACTTTCGAACGAGGTATGTAAACTATGGGTTCATAGTGATTC
The DNA here is from genome assembly GCA_963277665.1 of Viscum album. Classification (NCBI taxonomy): domain Eukaryota; kingdom Viridiplantae; phylum Streptophyta; class Magnoliopsida; order Santalales; family Viscaceae; genus Viscum; species Viscum album. The sequence goes on from OY728146.1 coordinate 1,040,876,607, forward strand.
TCTTCAGACTCCCTAATTATTTGAAAATATTCATGGATTTAATTAATATAGTCTTTAGAGATTACCATGGAAAGTTTTTGGTAGTCTTTATTGATGATTTTCTAATATACTCCAAGAGCAAGGAGGAAAATGAGGATAATTTGAATACTATGCTGACAACTTTGAGAAGGGAGAAAATTTATGCAAAGTATAGTAACTGTGAGTTCTAGATAGAGGAAGTATTATTCTTGGGGCATGTTATCACCATAAAAGGGATATATATAGACCCTTCCAAGATAAAGGCCACTGAGGAGTGTCCCAAGACAACATATGAAATGGATATCCACATATTTCTAGGTCTATATGGGTATTATTGATGATTTTTGAAGTACTTCTCATGATTTACAAACCCAATGACCAAGCTGACACAGAAGGGGGTGGAGTTTTTCTAGACTCAAGAATGCGAGTAATGATTTAATGAGCTCAAAAGAAGCTTATCACTATGTCAATACTCACACTCTCAATAAGTGGATAACTCTTTTTGGTGTAAAATTATGCTTCAAATAAGGTATTAGGTTGTGAAATAATGAAAAATGATAAAGTGATTGCCTACGCCTCAAGGAAACTGAAAATCCAAGAGAAAAACTATCCCACCCATGATCTGGAGTTAGAATCTGTGATCTTTGCTTTGAAAATCTTGAGACATTATCTCTATGGGGAGTAATGTGAGATATATACTGATTAAAAGAGTCTCAAATATATATTCACATAGAAATATCTTAATATGAACCAGTGAAGATGGTTAGATCTCATCAAGGATTTTGACTGCTCAATTTGCTACCATCCAGGTTAGGCAAATAAGACAGTGGATGATCTAAGTAGAATGGATCCTGTATCTTTATCAATGATGAGAGTTGAAAAGGATTTAATATTCTTATATTTGAAGAGTACAGGCATGGTAATCATTAATAGAGGAATATCATCAATCCTTTCTCAAATAATTTCTCAACCATCCCTCATAGAGAAAATAAAGTTTGCTCAAAGAAAATATGTGGAAATTTAGAAAGGGGTGGAAGCTATTAGAAATGGTAAATCCCTTGAGTTCAAGATTGATGAAGAAGGAGTTATAATATTTGGGTCACAGTTATGTGTACCATCTAATATATAGATAAAGAAGAAGCTTTTGAATGAATCACATAGCTCAACCTTCTCTATTCACCTAGAGAGTATAAATATGTATCGAGATCTCTGAGAGAAATTTTGGTGGGACAATACGAAGAAGGATATTACTGAGTATACATAAAAGTGCATGGTATGTAAGCAAGTGAAGTATGAGAGGAAAATTTTTAAGGGTATTATGCAGCCACTAACCATACCAACCTGGAAGTTGGACAACATAACCATGGACCTTTTCATTGTACTTCCAAGGACATCTGTAAGAAATAATGCTATATGGGTCATTGTGGATCGTCTTATAAAGGCTGATCACTTTATCAAAATTCGAGAGGAATTCTCATTTGATCAACTTGCATGGATATATATAAAATAAGTGGTAATGTTTCATGTAGTACCACTATCTATTGTATTCGATAGAGATCCAAGATTCACCTCAATGTTCGGAAAAGTTTCAAGCATTCTCTAAGCACTGAATTGAACTTATGTATGACCTATCATCCTCAAACTGATGGACAATCTAAGTGAACTATTCATACATTGGTAGACATATTAGGATCATATTTTATGGACTTCAAAGGAGTATGTGACCAACATCTTCCCCTGGTCTAATTCTTATACAACAATAGTTTCCAATCCAGCATCTGAATGGTACTATATGAAGCACTTTATGGGAAAAGGTTAAAAACACCAACATGTTGTGATGAAGTCAGTGAGAATAAGCTACAAGGACCTAAAATGGTTTAAGAAATGGTGGAGAAGGTTAAAACCATTTAGCATCATATCAAGGTAGCCCAAAGTTGACAGAATAGTTATACAAACAATCGTTGATGAGACCTTGAGTTCAAAGTTGGAGACATGGTATTCCTATGAATATCTCCATGTAAGAATGTCCTAATATTTGGGAAGAAAGGAAATCTAAGTCCTAGGTACATTGGCCCCTTCAAGATTATTGATCGTGTCAAAACTATGGCCTATCGACTAGCACTTCCACCTACCATATATAAAGTACACAAAGTCTTCCATGTATCCCTCTTAAGGAAGTACATACCAAATCCTTCACATGTACTATCTTCATAGGTGGTATAGTTGGAGAATGTTCTTTATTATGAGGAGTATCCAATTAAGATCTTGGATTGTAGAGATAAATTTCTACGCAACAAGACTACTCACTTGGTCAAAGTGCTATGGTGGTACCATAAGTACTAAGAGGCAACATGGGAACTTGAGGAGGCAATGAAGGAAAAGTACCCACACCTATTTAAGGATTAGAATGCAAAACAAAATTTTGAGGGAGGAATTTCATAAGGGGGGAAGAATGTAACGACCCAATGTTTTATCAATAGAATTCCCTTCTTATAATTTCGTCTTTTAGTATAATCATATAAGATTAAATATAGAACAAAATAAAAACATTATAAATGAAGAATTAGTAAATAAAAGGTATCTATAGAAGTTATAGAATGTATACCGATGAAGTAGTAACTTGACCTTTGGAATAGTAATACGACCCTTTTGAATAGTAAACTGACCAATGTAATAGTAACCTCACCAATGAAAGTATAAATAAAATTTATCCATATTATAAGTAACAATATGGTATAATTATATCATATTATAAGTAAATATATATTTTAAAAATTATTAATATATTTTTTCTATTTTTTTAAGTCATGTATATTTAATTACAAATTTCATGATTAATTTAATAAATTAAAAGAAAATTTATTTTCATAAAATGTATTCATAAATAAGTATTTTGGTGACTTATGATTATAAGATATTTTTATGAGACCTTAATTAAATTTTCAAAGTGATAGAAAATCATTTCTCATATTATATGTTTATCCTCACATGTATACAAGTAAACCAATCATGAAAACCAAGGAAACAAACACTCCCAAACTATGAAATTGAACCTCTTAATCTATCAAAAAAGGTTAAGAATGAAGTTAATAAGGATATACTAAATAAATTACATGAATAAGAGGTTATAAACATACTAATTAATGAAAGTAATTTTATTATCAAGGAGATTAAGATCAAGTGAAGGACACTATTAGACTTAAGTAATGGATTATACCCAAACCTCCATTATTCCTTTGAGTTTCTCTATCTTTGTTTTTACCCAAATTAAATTCTCTGTTCTGTTTATGTATATCTTCTAAATGAAGTGTACATTATTCAAACTCATGTATCAAGATACATTAATTAATCTCTTTTGGGGATTTACATGTTTTTAAGTGGTTCCCTCCTCAATAATTCCTAATAAGAAAACCCATTTTAAGGGAACTTCCCAAATGCTTACCCAATTTCAAGTGTAATATATCATCTGTTTTAAGACACTATTTTTTTTATAAAATGAGTCTTTTTATTATTAAAATATTATTGGTTCGCTTCTATTTTTATATAAAATATTATCTCCTTTTCTATTTTAAATTATCTTTATTACTTTCCTTAAAACTGCACTAAAATATTTTAATGCTAAATTTTCATAAATACTCTTCTTACATGTTGTCACTTATGTTTGACAACACTTACCATGATATAATCCTGTTTTCCCTTATCAATTCCCATGTGTTTTTTAATTCCATTTTTTCATGGAAACTTGTATGATACGCCCATCTATTATGCTTTTTGACATGATTATGATACCCATTTCTTACCATGGGTACCCTTATGTTTATGTATATTTGATTATGAATGATTCTATATGTGGAAAGAATATTCATGAACATGTTATGATGGGTGATCCCAGATAGTATTTCAATGCATTGGGTAAAGTTTAGTCTCATGAGACATTATGTGCAATAGTCTTAGAGGTTAGCCTTGACTTGCGCTACCATGTGCAATGGTCTTGGTGGTAAACCTTGACTTGTGATCCTCTATGTGAGAAAATCCTTAAATTATTATAAATTCATGTTTTATGTTGCTTAAAAATTAATATTATTCCATGTTTATATGATCCCATTTTTATATGTTATGATTTTATATGTTCCATTCCTTTTTATATCATTATAACATGCCTTCTAACCCATGTGCTAAAGCTTTATTCTTTTGTTTTTTCTATTACTGGTATTTTTAGATCATAAATTTTTCATGTTTTCACTAGGTTATCCAATGAATATTTATGATCACAATGGATGTTAGTATCTCTATATTAAGATTAAATAAATAAATGTTTTATTTAGTTCCATTTTTTAAGTTTTATGTACCTAGTCTTCAAAGACACTAGACTTTGTGATCCTTGGCTTGAAATATGATGATTCACTATGGTTAAAGTCATGTAATGATATATTAAAGGCTTGGGGTTTCTATAGTAAACATATAATCAGTATATTTAGAAATGAATTTTTAACAATGTAAACTACATCAATTTTAAATCCTAAGTAAAAAATAGATAGGAATTAAAGTACATGCCCTGAATTATAAATAAAAACATTTTATAAAAAGATATCATATATATTGTATTCCTGCATATAAAATTATATTAGTGGATAATATGCAAGATGGTTAAAAATAAAATTATATAGACATGTTGACCAGTTTAGATTCAATGGATTTGAAACATCCTTTTAGAGTCCATGCTGTCAATATACCATGTGAATTTGGAACTCTTCAGGAAGAATTCCTTTAAAAACAAATCATGAAAATTGTTTTTTAGTACCCAAACTAGTTTGGTTCAAACATGATTAATAAAAAAAGATTTAGGTACCCATACAGATTTGATACATGTATTATATAGTAATTTGGAAGATAGATTTTTGGAAATGAAAGTCTTAGTATAACATAAATATTGAGTATACTTTAAAGAAAATTTGTTTTCATAATGGAATTTCAAGTTACAGTTAAGGAAATTAACATTTGAAATAGTCCCATTTATGACTTTAATGATTTTTTTATACATCTTTGGAACCTATGTATTATAGACACAACCCTTTTTATCATATTTGGGATTGTTTATAGCCATTATTTTATCAAATTTATCTTGGCATCGAGCAAAGATAGATAAGGTTTCCTTTAATATAATAATTTCATTTTTAAGGTTCTCATTATATTTATGACTAGATTCCAGGTCATCACATACTTTCACATTTAAACATGATCCATAATGTTTCAATTTCTTATTTTCATTTTTAATATGCTTAAATTACTTTTCAATTTTATCAAAATCATCACAGACTAATTTAAATCTCCCATGTTGATATTCATTATTTTTTTGCAAGAAATATATTTAATTTTATATTCTCATCTTTAAATTTGATCAGATAAGAATAAACAACCTTTTTCTATTCTATATTACTTAAAACAGAATCATTCAGTTTTTTATTTTCTTCTTTTATCTTATTATTTTATCTTTGCAATTCCCTGTATAGTTTAACCATTCTCAATATGTCACTATAAAATTTTTTATTTTGAGAAGTTAATTCTTTAACTTAATTTTTAATATTAGTTTCATATCCATAACTATAATTATATTTATAGTTTACCTCATTTAAAATATAATCCATCAAAAAAATATTGGATGATTCATTTTCACTTTCAAAACCAACATCACTTGGGTTTGAATTTTCTATACAACTCCATCCAGCATGATATGCCTTTCTTTTTTCCTTCTTATTTTGATCTAACTTTCCTTTTTTTTAAATTGGGACAATTTTATTTTATATTCCCATTTTTCCTACATTAAAAACATATTAATTCTGAAATATCATATTTACTACTTTTACCTCATTTGATACCCTTTATGTCATCTATTGGATAGTCACTTCTAGGATTCTTCTTAAATCATCTCTTACCCTTCATGTACTAACAAAAACCTTTGGTGAAAATTGAAATTTCATCCTTTTCACTTTAATATAACTCAGAATTAAAACAATTAGCAGTGAAATTTATAATTTATTTAAATTCTATACATTTCCTTTTATCATCATCATAATTATTGTCACTATTAATTTCCATCTTGTATTGAAGTAGTGATCCTATCAACCCATCCATAGAATATTTAGTGAAATCCTTTCTCTCTTTAACAACAACTTTCTTAGAATTCCATATCTTGGGTAGAGATCAAAGTAGTATTCTGATTAGAGATTCATTATTCTTGGTCTCTCTGAGAGAAACCATGTTACTGATTTTTTTTGAATTTATTGCACATATCATTTATGATTTCTTGATCAGTCATCCTAAGCTCTTGAAACTCAGCTTGGTGTATACCTAGATTAGTTATTTTCAACTTTTCAGTTCCTTGACGAGTGACTTTTAGAGTCCCCCAAACTTCAGAAGCAGTTTTATAGGATGAAATATGACTATACATATTTATACTTAAAGATAAATATAATTAATTCATTACATTGTAATTTAAAACACATTTTTCTACATAATTACCAACAAGAGTTTCTAAATCAACTTTAGGAAATTTATAAGGTTTTGATATTATATCCTAGTAATCAAGACCTATTTTTTAAGAAATACGTCCATTCTATATTTCTATCAGACATAATCACTTTTATTGAAGTGAGTTGGTCTAACAGGATTCAACATCTTGAAATCCTAATTAGAAACAACAAAGTAATGGATCTTTCTCCTTATACTTTTAAATATAGGATAATGGTTAGTTTATAAATATATAATGAAACAAATAAAATAAAAATATTAAAAAGAAACCACACTATGATACTAATTTTTAGGTCCCGAGGTATGGTAGTAGTGATTAGAGGGGGGGGGGGGGTGAATAGTCCTTTTTGATTTGTTATTACAAATTCTAATTTATAAGAGTTATAATAACAATGTTAAAATCTAAAATGGAAATAAAACAGATAACCCAATAGATTTTTATAGAGGTTCGGATCACCAAGATCCTAGTCCTATTTTCAACCTCCTCTAATCCTAGAGGATACTAATATGCACTATATCCTCACTTTTGACAGGGAGTGATAATCCAATTACAAACAATTACACACGTACCTTTTTCACACATGGTGGTATAACCCCTAAATTTTGATGGAGCCACAACCAACCTTCCTTTTGGTTGGGAGGAACAACCTGGAATTCCTTTTAGATTGGAGGAATAACCCAATGAATGATTTTGGATGGGAAAATCTTAAACTAGGGCTTTAGAGAACAAGCAGGTGATTGGAAGAATTACAGTGGAAAAATAAATGAAAAAAATGAAATAGTAGCTTTAGAATATGATGATGAATTTCATTAGAGCTCATATTATTTGATCACATCAGTATATGAAGATGAATATGATGAATATCTCTTGTGATCACAGTATAAAATTAAATATAGAAGAAGTTTATTAATCAAATCAAGATTAGCAAGAAAAGTATTATCATATCCTAGTCGAATCATTCATCTATAGTGGTTCATGACTTTTTATCCTTGAATCATTCTACTGAAAAATTGAAATAGAGATCAACATGAGTGTTTCTGTTTCCAATCTAATCATGTCACTTGTTAGTGTTTAATAATAAAATAATATGATAATTACCTTATTTTATTGAAGCCTCACTGAAAACAATACTCAAAATGGACTTATGTTTATTCATGAATTTTTTTAAATAATATTTAATATATTAAGATTAATATTTCTTAAAAAACCACAATTTAAAATTAATTCAATTAACAATATAATTCTATATATTTATATATACAACATAATGTTAGAAAAATAGAGCATCATAAAAATAATTTGCATGTGAATATGTCACAAAAAATCTACAATTATTTTTATTCAAAGTCGCAATCGTATTTTATCATAAAATATTAAACATTTAATATAGTAATTAATTTTAATTAAATTAAATAAAATTTAAAAAATTGAAACTTGGAAATAAATTTATAACTAATTATGAGACATTACTTATCCTTGAAAACACATAATTGTGATACATTTCTCACAGTTGGAAATATTCAATAGTAGAAGAAAAAAGTTTTAACTACTGTTGAATTTTTAATAAAAAATGTAATGAATTAAAAAAAACTAAAAGAAATTCCATGAATCTTAAAACCAAATGGTTTTATGAGAAGAATAAAAATGTACTCACCATTTTGTGTCTAATGGTGACCCAAGACTCATCATTGGGTTCCAATGGTGACTCATGTGTAACCGTTAGGTTCCAATAGTGACTTATTAAAAATATTTTCAGACAAAAAATTGAAGATGTAGATGACTAAAATAAAACTATTTGTTTTCAAGAATAATAAAATAATGAATTCAAACAAATAGATATTATCACACTTCAATGCTTTTGGAAAAATAAAAAACTCATAGATGCAGATGATAAAAATAAATAAAAAACAAAATTAAAACAGAAGACAATTTTTCTGATAAAAAAATTATAAAAAATATTAAAACATAAAACACATAATAAGAAACACACTTCATTTAAATAGTGTAATAAATAGTTCCCTTATGAACTTGAAACTATAAATTTCATGGGAAATAAAACCAAACAAAGAAACAAAGAGTAAAAATAGAACACAAGAAGTATTAGATGTAATGGATTGAAGAAGTTTACTACCAAATACAAAGAACAACAAATAAAAAAACATGATCAGTAAGAGAACTCCATGGTGGTGATTCAAAGAATCACCATTGGGGTTCCAGTGATGAGTAAATTACTAAAAATTGGAGAAAAGGAACTCAATGGTGACAAAGTATCACCATTGGTAAAAACCAACAGTGTCAAAAAGGCTAATCGTTGGTTAATACCAACGGTGAAAAAATGTCTCTTAGTTGGTTTGAAAACCAAAAGTGAATTGATCAAAGAAAAGAAACCTAAACATAGGGTCTTCAAAAAATCAAAACACAAAAGATAATAATGTATTTAATATAATATATAATGTTTTAAATATCATCTATAATTTTGAGTTTGAGGAATCCCAAAGAAAAAGATAAATAGGAGAGCTACTAGTTAGCTAAAAAGAGAGATTAAAAGAATGTACCAAGATAAGTTGAGAAAAAAATCATATGATGAATGATTGATTAGGTCACTAGAGATATTATTTCACCAGACAATCTACTGGGAGAATATTATTGGATGAAGAAGAAGCACTCATGGTAGATGTAAATAAATTAGAAGGTCAAAAAATGGGAGTGTGGGATATAAAGGATGACTGAACGACTTGAAAAATTTAGAGGAGATCCAATGGCTACATGAGACACCTCCACAATTTTAGAATGATCATAATTGAAATAGTGATTAGATGGATGGAAAAAATGAAGAGGAGAACCAATGGCTAATAGAAATAAAGATAATATTTTATGGCCGAGATTCAATCTTAGTGTAAAATTCGTGTCCCACATCAAATCCAAAACATGGAGGGAATGCTGTACATTAATCAAGAAGTGGTTGAAAATGGATAGAATAAATAACACACATACACTTAGTGGGACACTATAGTATACCCCATGATCATGCTACTCTGTCCTTATACACTGGCCCAATTGGCTTTAAGTGAGTTCTATGCTTGGTCTAGTCTCTGTGTGGGTATCAAAGGCTGGACCTCTCATGGGGTAGACCCATGGGTCCCCTTATATGTGTGTTTGAGGTTCTTATTAAAGTTTCTTTCACATAGACTTAATTTTTAAATAACAAAATAAAAATAATAATAATAATAATAATCAAAGATTAATAACAAAAAATTAAACAAAGTTATAAAAATAATTTTGGAACTAACTTAGATTTCATTAAATGTTATGAAATTGTAATTTATCAAAACACAAAGAGATTTAAAATAGATAAAACCCAATTACAAACATTCTCGGGGTATCACACTCCACTTATCATTGGAAATGTAGGCCTTAGTGGGCTGGGTCATGATAAAGTAGTATTAGAGTGTGTTTTATCAAAGGACTGGAGTTCGGAGATTTTCTAGCTGTGAGGTTTGGTTTAGGACTTATGGAAATAGAGATAAAGTGTTTTGTGTTTGGATATCAAGCTAGGGACTATAGTTTTGATGCGACGAACAATGTATCCATTTACTGGGACTCTGAAAGCCCACTTATTGACTTGGTAAATGTAGGCGTTGGTTTTAGGGAAGACATTGGTACACACATCATATACGAATGGGTTGTGGTTTCCATGTCTTTCTTGAATTGGCTCCGTAGATATGCTCTTTGACTATGGTATGCCTTGATTTTATTTCAGGATGCCTCTATGAAGATATCCATCCACGATTGACCTGCGGGATCATGATGATTATCTTCATAGTGGTGAGGCTTTAGTGTAAGAATGTGCACAGGATGTGGTACCTCTGGGTGATTTTCTTGTATTTCCACTATGAATTGAACAATAGGTTATGACAATAGTATCAGATGAGTATGAGTATAGGACGAGTTCACTCTGTGTGTTTCAGAGGTAGAAATTTCCGAGGTTTCGGGGTGAGCTGGACACTTAGGCAAATGAAGACTAGCTAGTGGTTGTTAACTGAGTTTTTCATCTTGTGAGGAGACCTCTGGATCAGACGGTGTTCCTAAATGAAAGTATTTTTAGGGATCCATGGGGTTATGGTGGAGTCTAGAGACTCATAAACACAATTATACAACTCACTCTTTGTCATATTTTGAGCATCTCTTTAGGGAGTAGTTTTATCTGGATACATTGCAAGTGGTGTGCATACAAGAGCTTATGTAGCTTTAGTAGGGTAACCTGACTATTGAAGAGTTTTCATCGAGGTTCAATACTCTCTACAAATACTATTTGGATATGTTTATAGATCCGTTATTCTGAGCATAGATCTTTAAGAAGGGAATATTCTTAGATATTAGTACTACAATGATATATATTTTCATTCCCATATATATTATAGTTCTTGAGAGAGCCTTAGTGTTGAAGATATTTATGGGAAAGAAGAAAAAAAAGTTGGTGATGTTAGTGGGAACACAAAATATGAGACCTCAATATATGGTATTAGATAGAAGAAACAAGGATCTAGGTGATTGAGGAGCTTCAAGAGATGATCCTAGGATAGAGGTTCTGTATCTCAGGGCTCCCAGGTTAGTTATAGTTAGCCTATAGAGGGGTGAAATTTCTCTAGTAATGGTTGAGGATAACTATTATATAATTTTATGAACTATTATACAAATTATAGATATACAGTCAATAGATCACCTAGACAGAGATAACATAATGATAAGAGAGTTCCACAGGTCAGTGGGCACAACATAAGAGTAGAAATGAAAGCTGGTGGTGGAAGAATTTTTGACATATTTCCACCACACCTAGGTGGTTTGCGATAGGCTTAGGGATTTGGTGGGAATGAATGATGGTATCTACAAGCCATGAAGTCTTATTTCCTCAAGTATATAGGTATGATTATAAGTAAAATTTGTGTCTTCTCTAATTTAGGTATAATACTGATTGACATAGGTACGAGACACTATTTTAACACTTCACCTGAATGAGAATTAGAGATTATTATTGAGACCTTAGTTCAAGCTTTGCACTTGGAGACTCCGATAGAAGGGGATTCAGTGATCACACAATATCACCGATAGTGTGAATGGACTCTTGGAAGAGAGATTATTATGGGATCTTTTTATATTAGTGATGGTACATTATAACATTATCTTAGTTTTGGACTTGTTATCCATATTTCATTCCCATATTGTGTATTTTAGATAGAGGATGTGGTGTATCCATGTTGAAAAAATAATTTTTTCCTTCATGGATGATAATGAAACCTAGGTAGAGAGGGATGTGATATTATATAAGAGGATGCAAACTGATTACTCATTAGTTGGCTAGTATTACCATTCGTGATCTGAAGGTGCATTTGGAGGACTCGTAGAGGAAGGGATTTATAAAAACTAGTGTGTCGCCCTAGGGATCCCCAATGTTATTAACCAAGAAGGCATATGGGAGATTGAGGTTTTGTATATACTTATATCTCTTGAATGATGTGATCATGAAGAATAAGTATCCACTACAGAGGATTGAATACCTCTTCGATTCGTTGAGAGGGTATATATGGTTCTTGAAGATATACCTTCAATTAGGATATCACCATCTTTGATTATGAGATGTGGATATACCAAATGCAACATTAATATATTACTATGGTCATTATGAGTTCATAGTGATGCCTTTCAGTAAGATGAGATCCTTAGAAATGTTTATAGGACTCATGAATTGGATCTTTTGGCCTTTATTTGACCGATTTGTGGTGGTATTCATCGACAATATTCTAGTATAATAATCTTCTTAGCGGGAGCACATGAGACACTTGAGGATGGTCTTATATATACTTTGAGAGTACCATATTTATAGGAATCTATCAAAGTTTCAGTTATATATTTGAGAGGTCCACTTACTAGGACATGTCATTTCAGTAGAGGGTATAACAATGGACTCAGTAAAGTTCGAGGTAGTGTTACATAGGGAGCCACCCAAGAGTGTGACTTAGGTATAAAGATTCCTTGGATTTGAAGGGTACTATTGGAGATTCATGTTTGATTTATCCAGGATATTGACACTCTTGACTAATTTGACTCAGAAAGGGAATCCTTTTATATGGAAATAGAGTTACCAAAATTATTTTCAAGAGTTGAGGTAGAGATTAACGATCAATCCCATATTGAGGTTGCTAGAGGATGGATTTGGGTATGTAGTGTAATGTGATGCCTTAGGGACCAGACATGGTTGTGTTTTGATTCAATGGTAGAGAGTGATTGCGTATTGGTTTCAATAGTTTCTACCACATGTGAAAAAATGTGCAACCCATGATCTAGAGCCTGGAGTGGTGGTCTTCACTCTGAATATGTGGAGACACTACCTTATGGGTGAGAAATTTATCATTTATTCTAAACACAAGATTCTCAAGTATATATTCTCATATAAGGATATTAACTTGAGATAGAATCAATGGGTAGAGTTTCTCTAGTATTATGACTTCAAGATAGTCTATAATCCAAGGAAAGAGAATGTGGTGGTAGATTCTCTCAGTAGTTGATCATGTTCACAATTTTTGAGTGAGGCATCAGAGTAGTTAGAATCGTTACAGTTGTCCTTAGTGGATGAGGATGATGTGACATATTTATAGTATATGGTTTTTACCCCACAACTTCTAAAATTTTTTAAGGAGGCCCATATTGATGATATTAATCGTGAGACCTTGAAAACTTATATATCCACTAGATATAATCCTGATAGATTTTATGAAGGTTAGAAACGTGTCATTATTTTTAAATGATGGGCGATGGTACCAATGATGTCTCATGAAGAGTCTATGAGGGAGTTTCATACATCTCCATTGGTGGAATATCCAGGTGAATAAAATTTTCCCCAATACCTTCAACCTCAGTTCTGGTGGACATGAATAAAGAAGTGTATAACATAGTTTGTCTATCAATGTCCCACTTTTCAGTACGTGAAGGATGAACACCAGGTTTTAGTGGGTTTAACTCAAACCATTGAGGTTATGGAGTGTAATTGGGATGATATATCTATATAATTCATGATGGGGCTACCAAGAATTCCTAGAGTACATGATATGATCTGGGTGATCATAGAATGACTCCCCAATTCACCCCACTTCCTGGATATCTGTGAGCATTGTTCAATAGAGAGTTTGAGATGCCTCTACTTGTTTAATATGGAATGTTATCATGGAGTTACCTCATTGATATTTTCATATCATGATTATTGATTTATTTCATGATTATGGTGAGGATTGAAGGAGTTCTTTTGGACTCAATTATATTTGATCATAGTGTTTCACCCTTAGGATGATATCAAAATTGAGAAGACTATACAGGTTTTGAAGGATATGCTTTGGGATTTAATGTTAGAGTTTGGTAATAGTTGGGAGGATCACTTAGCTTTTGTGGAGTTCTCTAAAAATGACATATACCATTCCACCATCTGTATGGAACCATTCAGGGACTTTTATGGAAGACCCTATAGGTCACCACTATGTTGGACTGATCCTGGTGAGTCTGCACTCTAGCCTGAAGTTGGTGTGAGTGACGACATAGAAGGTACAGATCATACAAGAGTAGATAAATAATTCCTAGATCCATTATAAGTCTTATGTGTACTAAATATGGAGGCATTTGGAGTTCTAGGAGGGATACCATGTGTTCGAGAAGATCTTACCTCAATTTAGATTCTAGATATTTGGTTAGGTCATGAATTTTTCTCTAAGATTCATTGGTACTTTCTAGATACTGTGTATGGTTGGAGAGGTTCCATACCACTTGTCCCTACCATCGTAGTTAGACTGAGTACATGACATCTTCCACATGTCACAGTTGAGGAGGTTTGTGCACAACCAATCACATGTTATCAACTGGGATGTGCTGGAAATCAATGATGGATTTAACTTTTTTAGAGTAACTAATAGAGATTAATGATCAGTAGGATAATATCCTTCATGGTATAGTAATTCCTTTTAAGAATTTTATGTCCTAGACCTAGTTCACTCCTGAGTAACTGGACCCGATTAGCCACATGGATTCAAGTGAACCTCCCTGTATTCCAGAGGCTACCGACTAGCAGTGAGGGCATATGGTGTGTTTGTAGGGAGAATGTGACCTTAGGTCAGAGTGGATAAAAAAAAGATAAATACATGTATAAAAAGTGAAAACATAAAAATAATTAATAATAAATGATAAGGAAATATAAATTATCCAAAGCATATAGTAATGGATAATCATAAAAAATAGTAAAATGTATCATATACAAAATATGATGTAATGTCATGTCTTTAAAAAAAGGGAAAACATGAATACATAGAAGTAGGAAGATTTTCAAAAACATGATATACAAAAGAATCAAAGAGGGAAAAACCTATCCAAGCATCCTGAACACTTTCCCAGTCATCTACTACCAAGATCCCATCCTAAAGCAAGAAGTCAGGAGTCCAAAGTAGGATGTTTACCTTTTTAAACACCTATGATCATATAATCCTCCTAGGTACCAATGGAGGCCAAGATAAGGTGTGAGATAAATCACATTAGGCCACTAATAATAGAGTCTTTACAAATCCATCCTATGAATTTAAACGATAATAGTGTGTATGCATATAAACTAAATCAGTAGAAAATAATCAACCCATACTTGTCTCAACCTTAGCTAGTATCTGAACATGCATTCATTTAATTATTTAGGATTACATTTATAATATGGTGATCATATGTAAAAGGTATTAGTAGTACTGTAAAAGGAAAAATTAGTAAGATAGGATCCTAGGTTTAACCAAGTAATCCTTGTCCTTAGGGATCTACCCAACTCATAATAGTTACTCGTCAGTCTGGCTATAAGGGGTTTGAGTGTAATCCAAGGGGTACACCCAAATAATTCCACTATAAAAGAGTCTAAATAAGTCCATGGATCTCATCTATTATAATCCCAAGATAAGCATGACTAGGCCCAATGGAGTGAATACATGGCATAATGTGTCCAAAGGCATCAAGCAGAATCCAAGGAGTGTAACCAAGGAATTCTAATATATAGAAAATAGTCAAGTGAATTGTCGGTAAAATGATGAGGAATTAATGTAATAAGATAAAGAATATATTCCATGGTGGGTATCTCCCATGGAAATTAGCTTAATTAATCAAAATTGCATCCTTTGAGATCTCAAAGCATTCCCAGGGGAATATAAGGCTGGATAAAGTTTGGCAATCCCTATAAAGATAAAAAAGGTCCAAAATAAGTTCGAACCTTTTAAATTTCATTTATATACATATTTCATCATAGTCCATTTAATACTCATTCCATTTAATCATTTAATAGGTTAATTCCATCACTATTCATTAAAAATGACATGGTGAATTAAGGAAATGCAACCAATATCAATTTAAATACATTTCCAAGGTCCAAGTGATTTCTATATAAACACACCCACCATAACATTCATTTAAAGATTTATTAATTATGTAAAAATACTTACCTTATCAAAGGTAATGTAGAGAACACCCAAATGGTGTTCCAAATAATATCAATATAGGTCAATAAAGGAATAAATAAATATTGAACCATAATTGGGTGGCCTGTGTTGAGGTATCAACCTCCAATAGAGTGAAAGATGTCTCAATAGGGCCATATCTTTCAATTTAGTCAATTGAATTTAAGTAATTTGTATTTAAGGATCAAAACCTGGTGAAACTAGTGTGTGCACAACAGAAAAAAATTATATACATAGGGAGTTTGATGGATAAGTCATAGACCACCTACCTTATGCCTATAGTAGATGCATCGTCTAGTATTAACCCTTAGTTTAGCTTGAATAAAAAGAAAAAAAATAACAGAAGAAAGAATTGAAAATAGAGAATAATATCTTAGACCAAAATAGAATTGTCGATAGGAAGAAGAATGAATAAAGGATCCTAAGTAGTAGAGAGGTTACCTATAAGAATTTAATGAGTTGAAATGATCTTGATTCCAAGGACAGATGATGAAATGGGGGAAAAGACTTTGAAGGAACTTTAGAGCTTCCAAAAAAAGAGATGAGATCATGTTCTTCCTATTCGATGAAGAAATAAGAAAAGGAGGGGTAAGTTATATAGGGATAAGGGAAAAAGGTAAAAATGACCAAAATTTAAATGGAGTACAGTTCAGACACATGGTTAGACAAAATGTACACCAACTATACACTAGCTATTGTCTAAGTATAGTGGCCTGAATGGTTGGGATAACACAGTTTTTATACCAACACTTTACTCATATATCATCTTATGCCCAGGGTTCACACCTTGCATAAGTTGTAGCGCATGGTTAAGAAAACTATTCATAGCCCTTGTGATCCCTTCTGAGGATCCCTACAACACCCTGAATTGGTTATCTAACCATGTGGACTGGGCTACAAGATTTTTACTAACCATATGACCAGGTTGTTTCCTCCAAAGCCATAGCTCCAAGCTTTAAATAAGCCCCAAATTCTTCCAAACCCTCACTTAAACCATAGGGAAAATTTATAAGTATAAAAGAAAGGAATTAAACTAAAAACAATGGTAATGTACCTCATAGAAAATATGGGTTCTTATAATCTTCCTCCCTTAAAGTTACCCATACCTGTTTTTCCCTTCCAAGTGTGGTAGAAATTAATTTGAGAATAACTCTAGCCACTAAACATATACATCATCCTCTCTCTCCCAAGTCTCATTCTACACATAACCATTCTACCATATCTCCCATACTAAAGGAATAAACTTTCCTTAGATAGAATTTATGCAACAACCAACTATTTGTATAGGATACTCCTTAAAAGAATCATCGGCATCCAATTCAATGTTATCAAGATCAAAAGTATGAGAAGGGTCGACATGATAATGATGAAGCTATGAAATATGTAAGACACTGTAAATAGAACAATACCTCTTAGGTAATAGAAACTAATAGGCTACCAACTCGAATCTTTTAAAGATCTCAAAAGTTCTGAAAAAACAAGTTGAAATATTCTCTTTCCTTTATATATACATATTTTCAAGTCTGGGTGATACTCAAGAAAACATGACCCCTGACCTCGAACTCCAAATGCCTCCAATGATGAATGAAATATGATTTCTATCGAGACTGAGTAATATCCATACATTTTATGATCAACTACACCTGATATGAAGCCTCCTGCATGAGACAAGGATGTTGTTGCACTGCCTCCCCTACCTCTAGATAGAACATAGGTGAACGATATGACCTATCATTTAAGGTATCAAATAGACCAATCTAAATCATTTATTGAAAGATATTATTATAGTAAAAATTGATAAGAGGGATATGTTTTTCCCAAGAACTATCTAAATCAAGGATGCATGCTCAGAGAATGTCCTCCAACACTTGTACCGTCCATTCTAACTGGCCATTGGTATAAGGGTGAAAATTTGTGCTTAAAAGAACATGTGTACCGAAATACTTCTGTAAACATTTCCATAACCTTGATGTGAAATGAGAAACCCTATATGAAATGATAGTACAAGGGACCCCATGTTGGCGTATAATCTATTGGAGATATAGTCTTTCCAGATCATTAACTAATAAAGTAAACCAGATAGAAATGAAGTAGGATATTTTTTTCAGTCGATCCATGAGTACCCAAACCACATCTCTACCTCAAGGAAACCTTGGTAAAATAACCAAAAAATCCATTGAGATGTCAATCCATTTAAATTATAGGACTGATTGTGGCTGTAAAAATCCAGTGGTCCACTGGTGTTCCACCTTTACATGCCTACAGGTGGAACAACTAGTGATAAAACCCACAATATAAAATTTCATCTAAGGACACCGATACTAATGCTGTATATCATGATATATCTTAGAGATACTTGGGTACACTTCCCACTAAGAAGAATTATATTCTCACATCATCTCATTATTGCATGTTATTATAAATCCAGATACTCCCATGTATATATGGGATTTCATCTCCATCAATAGACCAATCCAGAGGTGGATCCTCACCAGAAATAATTTCCCACAGGACCGAACCTTCAGGATCTGAAAACTGCCTTATATTCACCCTATACAAGAGTGAATAGGTTACTAATAAGGATAAAAAAAATTCTCATGAATATCTTGAAACTCTAAATTAAACTCATAAAATATGTCCATCAACTTCCATTCATCACTAGACTCATGAATGGATTGTTTTGAGTTTTTTAGATCAGTGAATTAGCTACCACATTTCCATTTTTAGGCATATAGGAAATCTAAAAGTCAAAGTACTGAAGGTATTTGAACCATATTTAATATCTAAGATTCAGAACACACTGCATAAATATATATTTGAGGCTAATGTGGTCTGTATACACTACAAAGTTCATTACCATCATATAATACCTCCAAAAATGCAAGGAATGAATAACTGATGTAAGATTGAGGTCATTTATTGGGTAATTACACTCGTGAGTTCTCAACCAGTGATATCTATAAATAATGACTCGATCCTATTGCATTAACACTGCAACCATCCTGAATCTTGATACATTATAGAACACTGTATAGCCCCTACTAGGATCTAGATGAAATAGAATCAATGATAAAGTAAGCCTTCCTTTTAACTCCTAAAAGTCATTATCACATGATTTAGACCATAAGAACTTAAAAACCTTAATAGTAATATTCTTAAGAGGTGTCAAAAGGCATGATAATTGCTACATGAAATTCCTATAACATTCTTCTATCCCCAAGGATCTCCATATATCAAACATGTTCTTAGGATGCTCCTAGGAAAAAACAACACTCACCTTATCTAGATCAATTGATATTCATGATTCTGAGATAATACGATGCAAGTAGTGAAAGTTTTCAATCTATAAGTGAAACTTTGTGAGATTATCATATAAATGATTCTCTCTCAATGTACTCAATATGACCTCAAGGTGTTTGGAATGGTCTTTTTGAGTATGAGCATACTCTAAGATGTCATCCATAAAAACTATGACAAAGGAATCCAAATAGAGATGGAAAACCCTATTCATAAATCCCATAAAAATATTAGGCATGTTCAAAAGATCGAACGACATAACCATATACTCATATAAACCACACTCACTACGGAAATCCATATGTTGTATGTCTGAAGGCCTGAACCGTACCACATGATAACTTGATCTCAAGTAGATCTTCAAGAAAAATTTAGATCTTTGGATCTTGTCTAATAGATCATATATTCAAGGAAAAGGATATTAATTCTTAACCATAATCTAGTCCAAATATCGATAATCCATGTATATCCTAAGGGTTCCATCTACCTTGTTGGAGAAAAGGAAAGGTGAACCCAAAGGAGAAGTACTAGATCAGATAAAACCCTTAGATTCTAAATCCTCCAACTATCTCTTGAGCTTATTAATCTAATTATGTTCCATCCTATATGGAGGAATACATATTGGAGATTCTCCTAGAATGATCTCAATTATAAACTCTAACTCTCTCTCAGGAGGTAGTCAAAGGAATTCATCTATGAAAACCCACTAAAATGATCCACCACTAGAGGAAAATATATCATACACACTGACTAATCATCCGAGAAAAGGTTGTCAATATAGGATGTCACTCCACCCAACCCATGATTTTTTGGTACAGATTGACCAGCCTGGCATCCCATTCTTCCTTATATATATATGTATCTACCACCCTCAGGTGATGTTAAAGTCACCATTTGGTGATAAAAATCAATTTGGGCATGGTAAGTCATGAGATAATCCATACCAAGTATGAAATTGAAACCTATCATCTCTAGGATAAATAAATTTCATAAGAAATGATAACTGACAATCTCTAGAGGATTTTCCTTACATTGGAATATACCCTCTAACCATACACCCAATGGCGTTTCTAAGATCATCAGCCCAAAAAAGTATAGAATTTACAGCCTAAGACTTTCCAAAATCGATATAGATATAAAGGAGTTTGAATCACCCATATTGAATAAAATAGATATGATAATAGTGGCTACTATAACAGTACCTCATACAATATAGGGTCTTATACTCTACTCCTCGAGTATTTATTATGATGTGTGAAACTAGCCAAATCCATGACCTTGAGCTACATCTAAACTACCATATGCAGGACCACATTGATGACACTGAAAATCAGAAGTCTAGATACCATGGACAAGATCTCATCCTTGAACTATTTGGCTGCTGCTACTCCAAATTTCTGCCTAACATAGATTCATTAGTCTTTCTCCTGAATGTGGAGCTGTTGAAAGTCCTATTCCACTAAAAACAAGTTGAAATGTTTGAATAACCCTATGAAGATGACCCATCCAGATGCAAGAAATGCACTCTAGTGGGTCTTTATCGTATTAGGGATTCAGATTCCCCTACCTTCCACACCGATGGCATACGACATAACTACTAGTTCAGAAAATCTATCCACCAAAACTCTAATGAGAAACATCAAGGGTATGCTTCTTAACATTGTAAGCACTACTAACCTATATCACCACTGAGCCTATGTTCCCAGTAATGTTTTCTTTCCTTAGGTTACACTCAGTGAGAAGATCTTGGTTCATGATCTCAAAAATCATATATAGGAAAAATATATTCACTTGAGTATGGACATAATACCTGATACCATCCTTAAATCATCTCCCTCATGATATCTCATCACCTATAATAAGTGGTGAAAAACATTGAATCTTCGTGAAAAATGATGAATAGTCCATGAAAAATATAGAAAACTGATCTAGGTGCATGAACTCATTAGATCATTCAACTCTCAGCATATCATGGAAAAATTAATCATAAAAGGAATTTTTGAAGTCTACCCAACCCATGTTCTAATGACCACCAACATGGGTAATCATATCCCACTAGCATTTTGTATAATCACACAACATATAGGTGGTGAGCTTGACCTTCCTCTCTTAAGGTGTCTCCAGATTCTCAAAGATATATATAATGACTTCTATCCATGACTCAGTAGCTTGAGGACCACCATGCCCTAATAATATGGGAGGATGTTACTCCTAGAACTCAAAAGTAAGAGCATACATCATAGGTGTAGGTTGTGGAGCTCCTTGCACAAACTGCATCAAGAATATGAAACCCTATCAAATTTGTGTGTCAGTTCCCAAGTTGGGAATAGAAGGTGGTGCATTAGGTGTAACTACTTGAGGAATCACTGTTGTATTAGGCACCACCACCTTCAGAGTATGATCATTTCAACTCTCATGGACCATTATATGAGGACTTCATGGAGAAATAATTTATAAAATTACAAGCACACACCTCATAATAATATTCAAAAGTATATAGGATATCTAACAGGATAAGAAAAAAAGAAAAAGGTTTCACTACGAAAAATACTACCCCAACTACCCCCATTTATGGATTGGGTATTGGTAAGAATTAAAGTTGGATTTTAGGGGTTCTAGTATATGGATGGACAATTAAAATTTAAGGAGGAAAAACCTCTTTAAATTGAACTTGACCTTCCCATTTATAGTAAACCACTTCATTTACAATTAAAAATTTTACTTTTAAGATCATAAGTATGTTTATGCACAATACAAGGTTCAATTAAATGGATTTTCATTCCCAGTTTTAAAGCCCCATACTCTTTATAAATTGAATTGACACCCATTTAATCACAACCTTCCCCCTTATATTCGGTCTCAGAATGTAATGAGTAGTATAAGATGGATCGATTCGATGAATTACCCATTAAAAATTATAAAGGCCCATACACCTTATAAATTGAAATTGGTAGTCATGTAATCATAGCCAAAGCCCAGTTCATATAACCAGGGTTATATAGCTTACATGGGTCGAAATTGGGTTTTTAAGATTGTATCACCAATCTATATAGGAAAAATAAATTTACGTTTATGTTGACATTTTGAACAACCAATTTCCCTTCCTTACAAAATATTAGTGGCGTAGACATATATCACAACCCAGGATCACTCAACAATCATAGGAAACTTTGGTAATGAAAACAATGAATTAAACCTATATTCCATAGAATATACATGGTATGTAAATCCTAAGTGCTAATAATGATTCATATAATAATGATCCTTACCATACTGGACAAGGTAGAATCTCTATAAAACATAACAAATACCATAATTATCACGCATCACCCAATGGTGAATGTATATCATATGTAATAAGTGAAATGAAAAAAATTTCATTTCCTAGGAAACTTATTATTGACCCCAAACATGAGTAGCCACTCCCATGAATGACTTATAACCATGTTCTAGCACATTCCTATCCCATGTCTAAATTCCTAAAACAATAAGACAAGAAAATAAATGCCCCTCTGATACCACTTTATGATGTCTCAGTCCTAGTTCAATCTTGAGTAACCAAGCACAGTTGGCCACATGGCCTCAAGCACACCTCCCCATATGCCAGTGGCTACCGACTAGTAGTGAGGGCCTAGGGTGTCCATAGGGAGACCATTCTGGTCATAGTGAAGCAAAATAGAGATAAATACATGGATAGATAGTGGAAGCATAAAAATAATAAATAATAAAGGAAAAGGTAACAAAAATGAGTATAAGCATCAAGTAATGGAAAATCATCAAAATATATAAACTTTATCATATAAAAAATTTAATGTAATGTCATGTCTCCAAAAAAAGGGAAAACATGAATACATGGAAGTAGACAAAAAATAAAAAACATGATAGACAAGATAATAAAAAAGGGTAAAACTATCTAAGTATCATGAGCACTGGCCTAGTCATCTGCTTCTAAGATCCCAACCTGAGGCACGAAGCCATGTATCCAAAGTAGGAAAATTCCCATTTGTACACACCTATGATCATATAATCTTCTCAGGTACCAATGATGGCCTAGATATCATTTGTGATAAATCTCAGTAGGCCACAACCATTGGTATTTATAAAAATCCATTATGTTATTATAAATTGTAATAGTGTGCAGAAATATAAAGTAAAGAAGTACACAATAAACATCCCATACTTGCTTTATCCTTAGCTGGTGTGTAAACATGTATTCATTAAATTAATTAGGATTCATTTTATAATAAAGATATCATATGTAAAAGGTATCAACAATTCTATAAAAGGAAAGAGTAATAACAGAGGACCCATGGTGTAACCATGGAATCATTAACCATAAGGTTTGATCCAACTCATAGTAGTAACTCATAAAATTTGGATATAAGGGGTCTGAGTGTAATCTAAGTGGTACACCCAAGGAATTTTACTATAGAAGTTTTTAACTAGGTCCACGAAGCTCTTCTATAGTAATCCCATGATAAGCATGACTGGGCCCAATGGGGTGAATCCATGGTGCCACATGTTTGAAGATATCAAGATAAATCCAAGGAGTGTATCAAAGGAATTATAATATCTAGAAAAGAGTTAAGTGAATCATCAATATGATGGCAAGGAATTCATGTAATAAGAAAAAAACTAGATTCCATGGTAGGCATCTCCCATATAAATCGGCTCAATGCATCATAATGTCATCCTCTGAGTGCTCAAAGAATTCCCTCAGGAATCCAAGTCTAGATAAATTCTAGCCATCCCTATAAATATGAATTTTTTTTAAAATTATTAGGAACATTTTACATTTCTCTTATATACATATGTCATCATAGGGAATGTAATACTCATTCAATTTAATCATTTAATAGGTTCATTCTATTACCTTTATTTAAACACAACAAGGTGATTTAATAACATGAAACCAATACCAATTTAAATACATTTCCATGTACCAAGTGATATCTTTATAAATATACCTTTCATAGCCTTCATTTCAAGATATATTAATTATTAAGAAACACTTAACTTATCAAAGTTAAAGTATATCACACCCAAACAGTGTCTGAAATAATCTAAATATAGTTCAAAAAGGAATAAATAAAGGAAAATAGTAATTTGGTGGTCCTTATTGAGGTATCAACCTCTAATGATGTCAAATTGGTCTCACTAGGGCCATAGCCAGCAATTTAGTTGATTTAATTTAAGGCACATGTTTTTAAGGAGAAATGCCTGTTGAAACCAGTGTGTATACAATGGAATAAATTTTCTAACAATTAGACTTTGAGGAATAATTCATAAACCACATAACTTATTTATGCAGTAGATGTTTCATCCAGTATCAGCCCTTAATTTTTCCTATATCAGAAGGAAATAGAAGAATGGGTGAATTCCCTAAAAATAGGGCATGCGATCTCACACCAAAATAGAGTAATCCATAGAAATAATAATGATTAAATGAGACTAAGAAGTGAAGATATTACCTATAAATATCCAAAAATATGAATGAATATTGATTCTAATGTTGAATAAAGAATCAGAAGAAAAGACTAGGTTGAGGGAACTTGAGAGCTTCCAATGAGAGAGATGTGAGGGTGTTCTATCCACTGGAGGAAGAAATAATAAAAGGATAAGTAATTTATATAGGGCTAATGGAAAAAAGGTCAAAACACCTAATATTTATGTGGCCCATGGTTTTACTACATGGTTGGACAAACTATGTGCCAACCATACACTATCTACTATCCAAGTATAATGGGACACATGGTTGGGGGGCACCGTTTTCCCAACCATGCTCTACCCATGCATACCCCACTTCCCAGGGTACACACCCCACACTGTCCGCAACACATGGTTAGGAAAACCATATATATCCTATGATATCTCTCTAAGGAGCCCATTTTCACCCCACATGGTTTATCTAATCATGTGGACTGGGAGATATGGTTTCCACTAACTTTGTGGCCTACTTGTTTCCTCAAAAAGTCAGTGCTCCAGGCTCCAAACAGGCCTCAGACACTTATGAATCCTTCCTTAAACCACAAATAACATTTATAATTACTAAAAAAAGTAACTAATAAATAATTATTGGTTTTTTACCACATAGAAAATCCAGGTTCTTATAATTACTGTCTATTGGTAGCATGAGAATCTTCAAGAGAGCACCTGGGAGTTGGATACCCAGATGCGAGCCTAGTATCCTCACCTATTTGAGTAGGAATTTTCTTTTTAGAATGAAAATACTGAATGTGGGTAGAATTAAATGTCCCTATTTTTCTTTATAAGATTTTGAAATATATGAGGAATATTTTTGGAACTGTGCACTGAGATGATGTGAGGTTTTGAAGCCTGATAAGACATGGTGTTGATATAATAAAAATATTAAATATATTATAGCATGTGCACAATGTTTTTTAGAAATAATTGAATAAAAAACAAAAAAGGATTCATATGGGAAATAAAATACCATATTTTAATTAATAACGTGGTCTTTACCGAGGCATGATATAATTGTTTTCAACGTTGGGCGTTTTGTTAAAGTGTAGTCAAGGGTGTAAATAATAAAATAAATTAATTTTTTGATTTAATAGTTATTTTAATTGAATGACCAGTTCCTCTCATTATAAAATCCATGTTATAAAAGATCCATAGGGTTATCTCCATATCCCTATATATTGAGAGAGGAATCATGGAAGATCATTCTTCATGGAATGACAACAAATCGTAGATTGGAAATTGATTTTCCATTAAGATCTTATAAATCTCACCAATGAAATCAACATGCGACTGGTCTTCATTAGTGACTGATCCAAAATTGAGGTAGGTAATTCAATTTTCATTGATTTATTTATCTATTTGATTATCCCATATCAAACATGAATCAAATCCACCAACATATTGATTTATAGGCCATTCATTCTTAAGGGTTAGAGTTTATCTTCATGGGGTTTTAGATAATTTTTAGTTTTAAATTTTGGTTTTTTGTTCATCTATCTAATGATAAAAAATCAAGGTCGACTCAAAAAATCTTTGAGATTTTTTCCACTTAAATGTTTTGTTTATTTCTTTCCCCATTCATCACATGTTCATAGTTAGTATTTCCTTGGATGGATGTTCAACTAATACCTGATAATCGATTATTACATGACTATTATTTAGAACAAAAAACTGATACCATGGGTTCAGATTCATGATTGATGGAGTGAGTGAGGTGATATGACAACAAAAAATTATTGGAGGTATATCGAGTTTAGATATATGTTCCCTAGTTGTTATTTTATGTGTATCATATAGAATGGTATGATGAGAGGTGATTCTTGAGTTTATGAGATGGAAAAAATATGGCCACTGGTGATGTCAAGGTTGGTTAACCCTAGATCTTCAATTTCTGGTTGTGATTAGTATGGAAGATGATGGTGGAAGTAGAAATGGTGAATGAATAGAACATTCTAGAATTTTTAGAAAATTTCTATCTACATGGAGTGTAGTACCATGAACACACACCATATATTCCCTCTTATACTGTGCTATGGTTTCTATGTAGAGAAAAGTATCACATGTTGTGTGACATGTGGTACATACCATGTGACCCAATATTTGTTGAGTCAATAAGGTTTCCTTATGACTTTTCCATTCCTTTATGTTTTGAAAATCACAAACACTCTATCTCAAGGAAAATTTTATTTCCTCTAAGATTTATCTTATTAAGGAAAATTTTCCTTCCCCAAGGAAATTTTCTCCTTACCTTTATTTTCATTGTTCGTTTTATAGTTTCTCTTATCCTAACTCCTTTTATTTATAAAGTCTAAAAATCATTTTCATATCTATAACCTCGGAAACCTATAAATCCTTAGATATAGAGTATTCTGTTTTTGGATTCCGAATTCTCTGAAATTCAGATTTTGAAATATCTTAAATTTAGATTCCGAAATCTCTAAAATCCAGATTCTGAATTCTTTGAAATTCAGATTTCGAAATCTTTAAAATTCAGATTCCGAATTATTTGAAATTCAAATTCTGAATTATCTGAAATTCCAATTCTGAATTATCTAAAATTTAGACTCAGAATTCCTTATAATTCAGACTCAGAATTTCTCAGAATTCAGAATCCAAATTACTCATAATTCAGACTCCGAATTACATAGAATTCGGATTCTGAATTCCTTAGAATTAAGACTCCAAATTCCTTAGATTTCAGACTCCAAATTCCTCAGTATTCGGACTCCGAATTCCTTAAAATTCAGACTCTGAATTCCTTAGAAATTAGACTCCGAATTCTTTAAAGTTCAGGCTTTGAATTCCTCAGAATTTAGATTCCAAATTCCATAGAATTCGGGTTTCAAATTCTTCAGAATTCATATTCCAAATTCTTTAGAATTTAGATTCCGAATTCATTAGAATTCAGATTCTGAAATATATAGAATTCAGGTTCCGAATTACTTGAAAAATAGAATCCGGATATTTATGATTTATAATCTCCAAGTGTTTATTTTCATAGACTCTGAACTTTATTTTCCTTATAATCTAGAAAATTGGATTTGGTTAAGAAACCATATTTTACTTACCCCTGTTAGAGTTATGAAACGATGTCGTGAAATCCATTTCTAATTAACTATTGTTTGAGTGACATGTATACAGGTTCCTCTGAGATTCAAGAAAAAATATGACCATTAGAGGAGGGAGCCGACCGTTGAATAAATTACTTTAAATAGGAGCTCATTTGAACGAGACAATAATAACTGAGAACCGATCCATCAATATAGAGATAGAATTCTACTGAAGTGGTTTCTAGAGAGAGAGACTCTCATTCCTTGTGCATACTGAACATCTTGTTCATCTTGCTTCTTGCGACTCTAATTGTTTCTATGAGCAATCGAGGGCTTCCAGGGATAGGAATAAAGAGGTGTCGACTACCTTAAAGTTCGAGGACTTCATTGATTAGGAGGATAGAGGTTCCGACTACCTTGAAGTTCGAGGGCTTACAGGGATAGCAAGACATATTGAAATATTCCTATCAAGGGATTACCCTGGTTTGGGTAAGACTGAATTTCTTGAAAGAATAAATCAAAGGACCTTTATCCAAAGTTTTTTGATACCCTACTATTTGGGTTAAAATATTCTATAATTATTACTTGTTTTTGTTTCAAGTTTATTTTCTACTGAATTTTTATTAATAAGGAAAGTATAACTATCTTATACTTTCTTGTACTTGTATAATCTGATTAATAATATTTTATACGCTTTAAGGTAGAATATGTTTCCTTGTAAACTTTTCTTAAGTTTCATTTCTAGAACCATATTTCCAGAACCAAGAAAAGTTTGTAGATCTAATACGTCTTGTGAATTTACCTTGTTTTACCTTGTTAAACATAGTTTTTCTTTAAGGTTAAAAACGAAAGTTTTATACCAATGTTAATGGTTCCAAAGGAATTTTTTAAGTACACAATTCACCCCCTCTTGTAAATTGAGCATCTACATCATATTTAGATCCTAAAGTATTGGTGGCTTGGCATGCACCCTAGGGGTACACAGGTGTGGACAGATCAAGTAACATATGCATGGATAGAGTGCATGGGTATGACCTAGTACTTGAACAAAACCAGGTACACGGGCACGACTCAAAGTACATGAACATCACCATATGTACACGAGTATGGGATGATTAAAAACTAAGCTTTTACTTGACCTCTACATGCCATGTACCATATAAAGAAGCACCATGTATAAGGGTGAAGATATGCTGTGTGAGATGATGAGACAATGATAGGACTAGGGCTGAAAAGACACACTGTGTACCCCTAGTACACACAATGTACTTTTTATAGGGTAGGTTGTGGTCCACCATCTATTTAGTTTGAACAAGTATCATTTGAGTGTGTTCCCTTAGTCTATCCCTATGAGGGTACAATATGGAATTACATTCTAAATATAGGATTGGGATACCCTTTATGGTTTATTCTTAGATAGAGTTTCCATGAATCCATATTTGAGGACTCGGGTGGGATCCTCTATCATATCACCTTCCCTAGGTGGGGTTTGAGGAATCATCGTGTCCAACTTACATGGGCATATGATCTCTTACTTAGCAGGTTATTCCATATTGGGCTTTTAGTGTCTCCTAGTGGTATTGGGTGTTATCCACTATTGTTTAATGAGATTTTTAGAGATCTAGTGAGTACTTATTTGGAAATTTTTGATGGTAATGTCCTCTCAGATGATCATCATCAGTGATATCATTTCTCATAGAGCGAGTTCTCCTGGAAGAGTGTTACCTTGAAACCTCAAGCCGAATCCTGTAGCTGGAATTATGGTTAATATCATTTTGATTCTTGGAGTTTTTATAAGTATATCTAGGTTTTTATTAATCATATTTCTATGTATCATATACTATTAACATACCTTGTGTTGCACTAACTTCTTTCTTGATTATTATGTTTTGTTATTTTTGGGGCGTTCTATTAGGTATCATTATACTCACCCCTTTATGGTATTTTCATACTCATTTAATGTAAGAACCCAGGATTTGGGACTCTGAGACTTTGAAAAAATTTCTTGATGTCCTTCCAGAGCAGGGCGTTCAGACGGCGTGCAATTCCGAGGCCCGGGGTGCCCAGAATTAAGTATATTAAAATGTTAAGTGTTTTTATATTACGCACATGTGGTTAACTAAAGAAAATGTGATAACTCTTAGACGGTTGATCGGATTGGAAATCTGAGACCACATTTGGGTCCGAAACACGGTGTTTACCCTAGGTGCGACATAAAAGAAGTCGACGTGTGACGTTCGGACCCCTAACTCATTAGCGGTGTGTCAAATGGATAAATTAAATTAAATTATTCATTTAATATCTCAAATGCAAGTAACTCCTAAATGGTTGCTCTGATGGGAAAACCAAGGGCACCGTTGAGTCCGAAGCAGGT
The DNA here is from genome assembly GCA_963277665.1 of Viscum album. Classification (NCBI taxonomy): domain Eukaryota; kingdom Viridiplantae; phylum Streptophyta; class Magnoliopsida; order Santalales; family Viscaceae; genus Viscum; species Viscum album. Next base: position 1,040,906,880 of record OY728146.1, read on the forward strand.
TGTTTATCCTAGGCGGGGTGTAAAAGTTTCGGGCGTGGGCCTGCTGTGAGAGATGTCACCCAAGGAAAAAATTGTCATTTCAAAATGACCACTTAGTGATTTTTTTCACTGGTGTTTTTTTTGAATAAGTTCCAAACGAAACCTCGGAATGGAAATCCAAGTCATCTGTTGAGTTTTAAATGGGATATTTTACCTAGTTGGAGTATAAAATGAGAGGGCATGGTGAATTCAGATTCTTTGCTAATTGGAATCCCTATAAATAGAGTTAAGTGTTTAGGGTTAGGGGAAAAATCATAATTCACTCTCTCTCTATCTATAAACACCCAAGCTCTCTCTATCTATCCATTCTTCGCTGTTTTTGGCGTTCTTCGCCGGATTTAGGAGCAGACTCTGGTGGATCGAAGTGGGATTGCGCCGATGCGTCGCCAATGTCGAATGGCCGGATCGAGGTAGGATTTTTGTTGGTTTTCCGCCCTTTCATCAATTTATGGAGTTTTGTCGTCTTAAATTATATAGTTTTAGATATTGGGGCATTTTCCGAATGAACACGACCAACGCCCAAGCCCCGTTTTATTTATCGTTCTTGGGCATTCTTTATCCAAAATTTTTGAACCCGCCAAATCGTGTCGGATCAACGATCGGGGGAAGGCGCTGTGAAGGTCTCGTCCCAAGGATCCCAAACCCGTGATCCTTTTTGAATTTGGTTCACCAGAATGGTGGCGGCGTCCATCAGAAGTGTCGTCTCCAGAAAGGGCGGTGGCCGGAGATCAGGGTGGCGCAGCAGGGGTTCGGGCGTCAGGCAGCGGTCGCGGTCGAAAGTATGACGCTTAGGTGAGGAGTGGATCAGGGCTTTGGCGCGGTGCAGAAGGGGCAAGGACGGGATTCAGAGGTGGTGGAATTGGGTGTCGCCGGGGCATGGTCGAGCGGAGAAGCCGACTTCAGCCGGTGTGGTGAGATCAGGCGAGGCGACGACCGGGCGTGCGACTTAGCGGGAAGGCGAGCCCGGAGGGGCGTTCGGCGGGTCTAGGCGGCGGGGGCGCTGGCATCAGGCGGAGCCGGCGGAGAGGCGTTGTGGGGCCTCAGTGGAGCGGCGACGAGTAGGGGGGGCCGCGACACAGGCGGCCGGTTGTGGTCAGCGGAGGAGCACCCTGAGGTTGCACCTCGAGCGGTGCGGAGGAAGCAGGGACCCGCAGTTCCCGGGTCCTGCAGGGCAACACGACCAAGACCGGCCAAAGGGCCGGTCTGCTTTGGAGAACTGTACTCAAGGCGGGTCCGGCGGTTTGAGGTGGGCCACAGCCAGCGGGCCGCGGTGGGTTGGACTGGACCTGCGGCTGGGCCGTGGGCCGGCGGTCAGGACCGAGCCAACCGGTCTGGATCGGCCTGTTTTGGGCCCCCTGGCATTTAGGGGGCCCTATCTCTTAAACGACGCGTCCGTTTGACGCGCCGTCTGCGGCTGTGAGACCGTATCAATGAGGCAGAGCTTTTAAAGTGAGTTTCTGAGTTTTGGGGGTTATGCGCCCGAAGGCAGGTAACCTGATGAGTTTTAATTTAATAATAATAAATTATTAATAAAGTTGCGACGGACGTGGCTCGCGAGCCGGATGTCCGTTTGACGCGCCGTCAGAGGCGCGATGGCCCCAGAGCAGAGAGGATCATTACAAGGTTTGTACGGAAACTTTGCAGGTTGGCTTCATTTCTCTGCAGCATGAAACAAAATGTGAGTAATTAATTAATTAATTAATTAATTAATTAATTAATTAATTAATTGTTGCGTCAAACCTAACTCCTACTTGGGATGTCTGATTGAAGTTCCGTCAGCGGCAGCATGGCCCCAGTCCTCGTGCAGAATTTTTGAGATGCTTTTTAAAGTTCTTGGGTTGGAGACAAGGTATGGGCCATACAGGGCCTAGTTCGCACGTTTTATGGTGAAACGCCACTTTTTCACCCGACATCCATTTCGGGTGTTTGAGTACTCGGTTTTGAGTGTTTTTCTGAGGGGATTACAACGGTGCAATCCGCTCGCCTAAATTTGGGCCCGAGGTGTGGTCCCCACGGGGCCCCATTTGCATATAACATGGGGAATTGCAGCTTCTGCATCTGGAGTCCGTTTTAGGTTCCGTCAGCGGAGTTGTGACCCTGGAATCGAGACGAGGTTGACCAGGGTGGTATCAGGTGATGAATCCAGAGTTGAGGCATGGGTCCCACAAGTCGTCTTTTGAGCTGTGTGCAGCGTACTGCAACTTTATCATCAAGCGTCTGCTTCGGGGGGTATGAATAGTCGATTTTAAGTGGTTTTTCGAGAGCATCGCGATGGGGTAGTTCTCCCGACATTTTTCGGGATCGTGGTGTGGGCCCCATCCAAGATGGCTACGGTGAATATTACATTTTTCGATGGGAGTATGTTTCTAGCGAGTAAGTAGTCTATCTCACGTGTTTTTCCATGAGGATTACAGCGCTGTAATCTGTTCAGGCGAGCGGAGCCTCTTACGTGATCGTATTAAATGTGGAAACATGGAATGGTGATGGATGAAGGTTCCTTTGATGCACTCCGAACCTACGCATGGTAGGGGTGCTAGTGACACCCAGTGATGGCACGGGCGCTGAACCTCTACTATGTGATTTATTCTCGAGTTGGGTGGTTGGATGATACCGACTCCGTGTTCAGTTGCCCGGTGTTGTACCATCCATTAGGGATGGCCAGAGAAGTTCCGGGTTTACCCTCTAGTGGAGACTGGGCAGTGGGTTTCTCATCGACTTCTTTCGGGTCTACCCTCCAGGAGGGCAGGGCAGTGGGTCTCCTGTCGATGTATTCCGGGTCTACCCTCCAGTAGGGCTGGGAAGTGGGTCACCTGTCGACGTGTTTCAGGTCTACCCTCCAACAGGGCTGGGCAGTGGGTCTCCTGTTGACGTATTCCGGGTCTACCCTCCAGCAGGGTTGGGCAGTGGGTCGCCTGTCGACGTATTTCGGGTCTACCCTCCAGCAGGGCTGGGTAGTGGGTCACCTGTCGACGTATTCCGGGTCTACCCTCTAGCAGGGCTGGGCAGTGGGTCACTTGTCAACGTATTCCGGTTCTACCCTCTAGCAGGGCTGGGTAGTGGGTCGCCTGATGATGTATTAGGGTTTACCCTCCCGCAGGTCTGGGCAGTGGGTCACCAGTTGGCATTTCAGACTCAGGCCTTCTTATGAGGCTAGTCAGTGACTTTTCTCCGTGACTAATGGAGTGGGACCCTTGGTTGTACGAGTCAGTGTTGTGACAACTTGATGTGACCTTAGGACATACAAGGATGATAGGCGCTTTTCCCACCAAGATGCATCCTTGTGACACGAACTAAAAGTCGTGCGGGCTAGTCAGTGCCGCCCAAAGTGGATAGTATCGAGGTGCGGTGATTGTGCCCATTTGACTTGTCCCTCCTAGGTTGTCGTGCATGACGTTTGGGTTCAGTGTTGGATTTCCTTTAAACTATTGGTGACTCTTCTTGGGTTGAGCTTGGAGATAGAGATCCCCTTACACACTCATTTGGTTTTATCATTGAGAATATATATACACATCCTATTATTGATCCCACTCATTGGGGTTTGGTTACTCTCCTTCTAGGAGGGGATAAGACACGCAGGGTATGCCATGTGCTTTTCATGTCTAGATCCTCTTGGTTGGACGAGTCTACTCTCCTATTATAGGTAGCGAAAACTCAACGAGAAGTTAGTCTTCTCACCGTCTCTAGATCCTTATGTCTGGACGAGTCTGCTTCCTTTCTCTTATTGGGTTGAGCTGAACTCTCTCTCTTTTTCACTTTTACACTGTTCTTTGCTCTATCTACTGCTCACAATTTTAGTACCTCCATTGTTTCTCCCTCGAACTTTCGGGTAATCCTAATGAGTATTTTTATACTCACCCCTTCTTGGGCTTTGCCCGCACTTGGTGTGCCCTTGCAGACGACAGACAGGTCGGCCGAGACTATGGAGGAGCGTAGAGGACACATGAGCTTGGGCTACGTTCAGTGGCCATAGTAGGACTTTCTGGGCGTGAGTATCACCAGCGGTTTACCTTTGTTTTACCTGTTGCCGGGTTGTGGAACCTTTCTGGTTGGGCACGTGTTTTCCCCTTTTACTATTCAGTTTACTTGTCAGTACTTTTCAGCACTTTTCTTGTACTGGTTAGAGGTCGATTCATGTATGTTGGTTCCCCTTATGTAGCAGTGTTGTATCTTTCTTTCCATTTCTATGTACTTTTTCATTGAGTTGGCTGCGTGTGTGCATACAGTTTCTTTAGCAAAGGCCTCCCCTAGTTTTTTGTGCCTTCAGCGCTAGTCTCCAGCCCCTGGACTATGAAGGCAGGCTTAGGGTAGTTGCGGCTCGAGCCCCGGTACGGGTCGGTTCGTGACAAAGTGGTATCAGAGCTGGTTCATTCCTTGGGGCGATGTTCAGACGCCCCTAAAAAGGAATTGGTTGAGTTTTGGGGCAATATTGTCAACGTGTCTCGAGATCGGCTCTCAGGCCAGGGAGTCCAGTGATGGTGCAGTGGCCGACATATCCATTCACGAGGACCCTGATAACCCACTAGTAGGCTCGGCACACTGAGACACTTGATGCAGGGAATTTGATTCATGCATCATATAGGATTGAGTCCTTGACTGTCCTTCTTGAGTCAACTCCCCATCGTTGTTGATATATATATGCTCATTTGACTGCGGTGCTCCTTGATCGGGTTCAGGATGTCTCCGTGATGATATCCAGCCAGGATACTAGCTTCGGTTCCTGATGATGATTCCATGAGCAAAGAGGCCTCAGTTCAAGATCCATCAAACGATTACCCTTTCTCCTAGAGGACAGGCAGTAACACCTCCACCTGTGGAGTAGCGGATAGTACCAGTAGTGAGGGACGACGACGAGTGCAGGTTGGGCGCGCTACGTGAGTTCCAGCATCTGAGACTGTTGAGGTTCCACGGTGAGCCATACCCTCAGACAGTGAAGGGTTGGCTAGAGTCGGTGGTCTACCTCTTCAGGCTTGTTCGAACACTGACAGGTTAGATGGTGGCTTTGACAACCAGTCTTTTTTCCACCACGCAGTTCACCATAGTAGATCCAGGGTTACTCAGATGCACAATGAGTTGGTATTCTCATGGGATAACTTCTAGAAGCTATCTGATGAGGAGTACTACCCCTCCTACTTACGGTTTTGCTGTTTCGGGAGCTTCTGGAGCTTCAGCGGGGAGTGATGGCAGTGGCTGGGTACGCAACTGGGTTCGCAGACCTTACTCGGTAGTCTTTGGACGTGGTCCATGACGGAAACTTCTGAGCACAGAAGTTTGAACGAGATCTCTTTAGAGGAGATTCATGCCAGCGTAGTGCCCTTGTGCATCCTCACCCATCTCAGGGTGTTGGAGCAGGAACCAGTGATAGATAAATTTCTGGCAGAGGGACGTCGATTGGGGGGGCCTCGACGCTGGGGGTTTTCCCTTAGTGTGACTCAGGCACATGGTCGGGGACAACGTAGAGCACTGAGATAGCCCAGGGAGGACTAGTGCTATGTTTTTGATGTGTGAGATCACGTGGTGTGAGACTACTCAACAAAATGTGCCGAGTCTTCCAGATAGTTGGTAGATGCACCGCCACGACAGAGGCAATGTCGTGATAAGAAAACTCCCAGGTGAGGACAGGGTGGTCCCCAGGGAGGTGGTGTTGGCAGAAAGAAGGAAGAACTGTGGTTGGAGGACGACATTTCATGGTCCTTCCACCACCACTAGGCGGCCCATGTCAGGAACAGGGAGCTGACGGACAGGGCCGTGGGCGGCTGTGTGCTGTGGTTGTTTACAATCCTGCAACGCAAGATATGATAAGAGATACACTCTGTGTCTTTTTCTACTTTTCTCAATAGAACTTTTTAGACACTGCTTAAGGTACTCTTTCGTCTAACTCCTTGCTCGAGGGGTTACCATGGGCGACGTGGGGCGTCAGTATACCCTGTGTTGGTGCTGGTGGTGGTAGTTTTTTCCCTAAGAATGTGGAGAAACTATCTCCGGGAAGAGCACTTTGTGGTTTGCTCAGACCACCAGTTTCTCAGGTGCGTCCCCACATAGAGAGACTTGAACTAGAGATGATGGTGCTGGATGGAGTTCTTGCATGAGGGTACAACTTGTATGTAGTTGATGAAGCCGACTCCTTCGCTGGTTGAGCATATAAGAGAGTCTCGGTTGTGATGCACCGACTGTAAAAACTTGTGTGACCAGAAATCCTTGGGTGTTTCACCAGATGGGTATTCTGAAGGAGGGAATCACGAGACCATGTTCCAGGAACAAACCGTGATTTCGGTTGTGATGTGGAAAGTATAGGTACGGCCAGGAAAGACCCCAGAGTTTCTTTGGGCCATTCGGGAATCGTGAAAACAGTTGAGTGGTTTCCTACCATCTTGACTTATCCTTCCAATAGTAGCATTGGGCGCACAATGTCTTCCACATGTCACAGCTGATGAGGTGCATGCGTAATCCTACGCATGTCCTCAAGAGTAGCAGACCATATAATAACCATCCCTTTGGTTCGTGTGTTGTGTTAGCATGGTGATGTTCAAGTTTTCTTTGGCGCGGGAGAGCTCGGTGGGAGCTATGTATCCCAAGTAGTTTTTTCTAGTTTTTCTTTTTAGGGATGAAAATCCTGAAAGATGGAATGATGTAAGAACCCAGGTTTTGGGACTATGAGACTTTGAAAAAATTTCTTGATGTCATTCTAGAGCTGGGCGTTCCAACAGAGTGCAATTATAAGGCCCGGTGTGCCCGGAATTAATTATATAAAAATGTTAAGTGTTTTTATATTACACATGCGTGCTTAACTAAAGAAAATGTGATCTCTTATACAGTTGATCGGATCAGAAATCCAAGACCACAGTTGGGTCCAAAACGTGGTTTTTACCCTAGGCGCGACATAAAAGAAGTCGGCGCGGGACGTTCGGACCCCTCGCTCATTAGCGGTGTGTCAAATGGATAAATTAAATTAAATTATTCATTTAATAGCTCAAATCTGAGTAACTCCTAAATAGTTGCTCGGATTTGAAAACCGAGGGCACCGATGAGTTTGGAGCGTGCCGTTTACCCTCGGCGCGGTGTAAAAGTTTCGGGCACGGGCCTGCTTTGAGAGATGTCACCCAGGGGAAAAATTTTCATTTCGAAATGAGCTCCTAGTGATTTTTATCACTCAAGTTACTTTTTGAATAACTTTAAAATGAAGCCTCGAAATAGAAATCTGAGACTTCCGTTGAGTTCGAAATGGGGTTTTTTATCTAGTTGGAGTATAAAATGAGAGGGCATGGTGAATTCGGATTCTGCGCTAATTGGAATCCCTATAAATAGAGTTAAGTGTTTAGGGTTAGGGGGAAAACCCTAATTCACACACACTCTCTCTCTAAACACACAAGATCTCTCTCTCTAGCCGTTATTAGCCGTTCTTCGGCATTCATCTCTGTTCTTCGCTGGATTTAAGAGCGGAATCTGGCGGATCGAAGCGGGATTGCGCGGACGCGTCGCCAACGTCGAATGGCCGGATCGATGTAGGCTTTTTGATGGTTTTCCGCCCTTTCGTCAATTTCTGGAGTTTTTTTGTCTTAAATTCTATAGTTTTAGAAATTGGGGTGTTGGCCGAACGAACATGACCAACACCCGAGCACCGTTTTATTTAGCTTTCATGAGCGTTCTTCGTCCAAAATTTTCAACCGTGCCAAATCCTGTCGGATCGACGATCGGGGGCAGGCGCTGCGAAGGTCTCGTCGAAAGGATCCCAAAACTGTGATCAGTTTTAAATTTGGGTCACCGGAGTAGTGGCGGCGGCCGTCGGAAGTGTCGGCTCCGTCAAGGGCGGTGGCCGGCGCTCGGGGTGGCACATCGGGGGTTTGAGCGTCAGGCAGCGGTCACGGCCAGAAGCGCGGCGCTCAGGAGAATAGTGGATCGGGGATTCAGCGCGGTGCAGAAGGGTTGAGGCCGGGCTTCGGAGGGGGCGGCGTTGGGTGTCGCTAGGGTGTGGTCGAGCGGAGGAGCCGACTTCAGCCGGTGCGACGAGCTCAGGCGAGGCGACGACTAGGCATGCGACTCAGCGGGAAGGTGAGGCCGGAGGGGCGTTCTGTGGGTCCATGCGGCTGGGGTGATGGCATCAGGTAGAGCCGGTGGAGAGGCGGTGTGGGGCCTCAGTGGAGCAGCGGCGAGCATGGGAGGCCGCGATGTAGGCAGCTAGTCGCGGTCAGTGGAGGAGCACCCCGAGGTCGCGCCTCGAGGGGTGCAGAGGAAGCAGGGACCCGCAGTTCGTGGGTCCTACTGGGCGACATGACCAAGACCGGCGAAAGGGCCGGTCAGCTTTGGAGAACCGGACCCGAGGCGGGTCCGACAGTTTGAGGTAGGCCACGGCTAGCGGGCCACGGCGGGTTGGACCTGACCCGCAGCTGGGCCGCGGGCCGTCGGTCGGGACCGGGCCGGCCGGTCTGGACCGACCAGTTTTGGGCCCCCTTGCATTTGAGGGGCCGTATCTCTTAAACGGCATGTCCGTTTGACACGTCGTCTGCGGCTATGGGACCGTATCGACGAGGCGACCCTTTTCAGGTGAGCTTCAGTGTTTTTGGGGTTTTTCGCCCGAAGGTGGGTGACCCGAGGAGTTTTAATTTAATAATAATAAATTATTAATAAAGTTGCGATGGACGTGGCTCATGAGCCGGATGTCTGTTTGACGTGCTGTCGGAGGCGCTATGGCCCTAGAGCTGAGATGATCCTTCCAAGGTTTGTTCAGAAACTTTTCGGGTTGGCTTCGTTGCTCGGCATCACCAAACGCAATGTGAGTAATTAATTAATTAATTAATTAATTAATTAATTGTTGCTTCGGACCTAACTCCTGCTTGGGATGTTTGATTGATGTGCCTTCAGCGACAGCATGACCCTGGTCCTTGTGCAGACTTTTTGAGATGCTTTTTGAAGTGCTCAGATTAGAGATAAGGTACGGGCCATACATGTCCTAGTTCACACGTTTTACGGTGAAACACCACTTTTTCACCCGACATCCGTTTGGGGTGTTTGAGTACTCATTTCTGAGTGTTTTTTGAGGGGATTACAATGGTGAAATTTTCCCACCTAAATTCGGGCCTGAGGTGTCGACCCCACAATGCCCCATTTGCGTATAATGCGGGAAATTGCAGCTTCTACATCCGAAGTCCGTTTTAGGCACCGTCAGCGGCGTTGTGACCCTGGCATCAAGACGAGGTTGATCAGGGTGGTATCAGATGATGAAGCCGAAGTTGAGGCGTGGGCCCCACATGCCGTCTTTTGAGCTGTGTGCAGCGTACTGCAACTTTCTCATCAGGCGTCCGCTTTGGGCGTATGAATAGTCTATTTTACATGGTTTTTTTGAGAGCATCGCGATGGCGTAGTTTGACCGACCTTTTTCGGGATCGTGGTGTGGACCCTACCCGGGCTGGCTACGGTGAATATTGCCTTTTCCACCAGGAGCTAGTTTCTAGTGAGTAAGTAGTCTATCTCACGTGTTTTTCCATGAGGATTACAGTGGTGTAATCTGTTCGGGCAAGTGGAGCCTCTTACGTGATCGTATTAAATGTGGAAACATGGAAGGGTGATGGCCGGAGGATCCTTTGATGCACTCCGAACCTACGCACTGTAGGGATGCTAGTGACACCCAGTGATGGCACGGGCGCTGAACCTCTACTATGTGATTTATTCTCGATTTGGGTGGTTGCACGATACCCACTCTGTGTTCTGTTGCCCAGTGTTGTACCATCCTGTAGGGATGACCAGAGCAGTTTTGGGTTTACCCTCCAGCAGAGACTGGGCAGTGGGTTCAACGTCGACTTCTTCCGGGTCTGCCCTCTAGTAGGGCTGGGTAGTGGGTCGCCTGTCGACGTATTCTGAGTCTACCCTCTAGCAGGGATGGACAGTGGGTCACCTGTCGATGTATTTCAGGTCTACCATCCAGAAGGGCTGGGCAGTGGGTTTCCTTTAGACGTATTCTGGGTCTACCCTCCAGCAGGGCTGGGTAGTGGGTCGCCTTTCGACGTATTTTTGGTCTACCCTCCAGTAGGGATGGGCAGTGGGTCACCTGTCGACATATTCCGAGTCTACCCACCAGCAGGGCTGTGCAGTGGGTCGCCTGTCGATGTATTCTAGGTCTACCCTCTAGCAGGGCTGGGCATTGGGTTGCCTGATGATGTATTAGGGTTTACCCTCCAGTAGGGCTGGGCAGTGGGTCACCCATTGGCATTTCAGACTCCGGCCTTCTTATGAGGCTAGTTGGTGACTTTTCTCTGTGACTACCGGAGCGGGACACTTGGTTGTACAGGTCAGTGTTGTGACAACTTGACGTGACCTTAGGACATACAAGGACGAGGGGTGATTTTCCCACTGAGACGCGTCCTTGCGACGCGACCTAAAAGCCATGTGGGTGGGTTAGTGCTGCCCAAAGCGGATAGTATCGAGGTGCGGTGATTGATCCCCTTTGACTTGTACCTCCTAGGTTGACGTGCAGGATATTTGGGTTCAGTGATGGATGTCCTTTGAAATGTTGGTGAAACTTCTTGGGCTGAGCTTGGAGATAGAGATCCCCTTACACACTAATTTGGGTTTCTCGTTGAGCATATATATACACATCCTATTGTTGTTCGAACTCCTTGGGGTTCGATTACTCTCTTTCTAGGAGGGGAGAAGACACCTGGGGTATGCCACGTGCTTTCCGTGTCTAGATCCTCTTGGTTGGACGAGTCTACTCTCCTGCTATAGGAAGAAAAAACTCGACGAGAAGTTCATTTTCTCTCCATCTCTAGCTCCTTGTGTCTGGACGAGTCTGCTTCCTTTATCTTTTTGGGTTGAGCTGCACTCTCTCTCTTTTGCACTCTTACACTGTTCTTTACTCTGTCTAATTCTCACCATTTTAGTACCTCCCTTGTTGACCCCTCAAGCTTTCGGGGCATCCTACTGAGTATTTTTATACTCACCCCTGCTTGGGCTTTGCCAGCACTTGGTGTGCCCTTCCAGACGACGGACAGGTCGGTCAAGACTATGAAGGAGCGTAGAGGACACAAGAGCTTGGGCTACATTTCGTGGCTGTAGCATGACTTTATGGGTGTGAGACTCACTAGAACTTTACCTTTTTTTTACCTGTTGTCGAGTTGTGGCACCTTTCTGGTTGGGCGCATGTTTTTCCCCTTTTACTATTCAGTTTACTTGTCAGTAATTTTCAGCACTTTTCTTGTACTGGTTAGAGGTCGATGCATGTATGTTGGTTCCCCATTTGTAGACGTGTTGTATCTTGCTTTCCCTTTCTCTGTACTTTTTCATTGAGTTGGATGCGTGTGTGAGTACAGTTTCTTAGGCAATGGCCTCTCCTAGTTTGTTCTGCCTTCGGCGCTATCGCCAGCCCCTGGCCTGTGGAGGCGGGCTTGGGGTAGTTGCGGCTCAAGCCCCGGTACAGGTCGGGTCGTGACATGTAGTGTATTATGTAGACGATATACCTTTTGATGGAGTCCTAGGATGACTAGGTGTAAGTAGATAATATTGATCTAGACTACCCATGGTTTATGCTAGGTGTTACACTGAAATTAGTCCCCTCTTTATTAGTAGGTTGTACTCTTTTTCTGGTTTCGGTGGGATTGTTTTTGTCTCTTTATGATTTTCAATACTTTTTACATACTCTAATGCATTATAGATGTTTTATATGCATTATGGTACCATTTTATACTTTTCCTTTTAGTGCTGTATGGGTATTTGGATATGTGTATGTGTGCACATATACTTAGGTTAAGGTCTCCCAAGTGTGAGATATGCCTCCTTGGTGTCGGTATCAAACCCCTAGCCTATTGTAGGTGGGATTGAGAGTTACAATTGGATTATCTCTATCCAGGAGGGTACCAGTGGTTTATGTTGTGACATATAACAATGTAATTAAACACGAACAAACTTAGTTACTTAAAAATGATAAAAAACATTATTAAAGAATATTCATGAAAAAGTTACTTTTTCATAACATATTGAAATATTTTATTTTAATAATGATACAAATCCTATACTTTTACAAATATTGATCTTATAAAACCATTTGATTTTTTTACTACTATTAAGATACTGAAGATATTTTGAAAATTATGAACTTAACAACCCCAAAACAACCAACATGAACCATACTGATTTAGAAAATAATTGAAATATGTTAATAAATATAATAAAAAGAATAGTAATAAGGGAATTAAAATGAAAAAGGTTCTTACAAAAATAAATAATTAATATTATTTTATTACTCAGGAGGGTAGATGACATACCAAGCAGGTTAAGACTCGATATAAGATATTTTTATTTTAAACCTTATTTTAAATGTTTTGAAGTTTTCCTTTCAATTATTTCACTCCCATGTATATATTCTCACCGTAATTTTTTATCTAAACTAAAATTTATTCTTTAATTCATTCTATATTATCTTTTAATTTCTTTAAAAAGTTTTAAAAAAGAATTATTTTAACATTTTCTATATGGGTCATTTTTTTCTTTCTTTATAAAGGTATGAAAACAATATTTTTTTAACATTTAATGCATTACCATATTTTCCCACCATTGTGATTATTCTTAATTTTGAATTCTAATTTTTAAATTTCCATGTGTTTTCATTGTAAATTCAATTCCCATTGTTCTTTGAAATTTTTATTATAAATATTTTTCATAGAAAATGACATTTCCTCTTATTTCTATCTAATAACTATAAGTGATTATGCACATGGGTATAAATGAATGTTTTTTTGAGTTTTATGATGAAAGTGAAATCCCCAATGTGTTTTATATATGTTATGGTTATTATAAATTATATATGATGATACTTGGGTCTGTTATAGACCTTTAATTCATTGGGTAATGATTTATTCTCTAGAGAAAATCTGTTAGAATTAATTGGGTATGTTATTACATTACAATGGTTATTGTAAGAGTGATATGAATATGATGTCTCAAGTAAACTTTATTATTTCTTTCATTTATGTTTTCTTATGAGATGTTTTATGAAAATATTTGGAAAATGAACTTTATTTTGTAAGTAAGTTAGTGAATATTTGAGTTCAAAGTTTATTATGAAAAAGGAAAAATTCCTAAATGGTTTTCATTTTTTTCAATGGACCAATGGTTTTCATTTATTTTTATATCACTTTTTAAGATTTATTTTATCATACTATATTTTCAAATGATTTTGTATGATTTTAAGGATGTTTAGTAACTCTAGCATGTTTAATCTTTCAATTATGATGGACCACCTTGAAAAAAACAAGTGAACCATGAATGAAACAAGAGTTTTAATTTGAGAACCTTTTTTATGAAAAAATGTGCATTGCGTGAAAGTGTAATATTTTGTAATGTAATGGTTTTCCTAATTATTTTAAACTCTAAACCTAAAAGGACATAGTAATGTAGTGAAATGAAATCATTTTTATAAATCATATAATTATGGGTTGGTTATGTATGAGCTATTATAATAGTGACTCCAACACCATTCCAAAAATCCTTGAGATAGTAAAATCTAGTATGATATCAAAATCAATATTAAAAATATATAAAAATAATACGTACAAAAAGGGGTAAGCATAAAAGTATACTAAGTAGGATCCTCCCCAAAACATATTTTGAAAATATGGAAAAAGCTTGCTAATGCCTTAGTGAACACACAATGAAATCAAATCATCACCTATACTAGGTAAAATTCCACATATACTCACTAAGGAACACTCATCAAGTATCACATGAAAATATAGTAACATAATAATAATCAATAGAATATTTGAGACGGTACCCTAAAACCACTTTTCCATTGAACTCGTTGCCCCAACATCCCAATGACATACGTCCTATAACTTCCATCCTTTCCATATACTAATGACCACATATCTACGTACTAAATTATGAATACAAACACACCATTATCACTGTGAACAATAATACCACATTATGCCCTGACCAATACCATATACCGCAAATAACAACCACATATCACATTATTCTTTTGCAGAGGTATGTAATCATAAAGGATATCAACCTAATTACCTACTCCATTAATTTATACCCCTCCATGAACCCACATCACAAATACTACCATATATACCAACCTCATGCCATTAAAACCCTGTATCATGGTCTCAAGACATCATAATCTACACTATTTCTAGAAGAGAGAGTAGGGAAGGGGGAGTAGTCATATATCTGTGTCACCGCTATACTAGATATTAATAAAAACTCCTAGAACCCATGATCTAATGTGGGAATTTATAAGGTTTCACAAATTAGGTGGCGATTCATATAAATAATAGAAAAATACATGATTATATAATAAAGAATACACAGGTCCATCCTAAGGGTCAACTCTCAGAAGCATTGTATTCATTACTATGACCTACAATAGTCACTTAATTACGACGATCCCAAATCTACTAATACTACCACAACAAACCAAAATACAAACCAACCATACCATCAACACATAATAACAACACAACAGTTACAATTTTACATTTTATCACATCATTACTAATGTCAAAAATTTACCATTTACCATGCACATTACACTCATCATGTTATATTTATTTCTAACCAACCTTTATTCACTAAATGATATTTATTTTATCTATTAATATTATATACCAACCAATACCTTTTTCCAATACCATTATTCAATTTTACACATGTTTTTAATCACTATTATGATAATCATATTCAACCCATCTTCATTATCAATTTCATTAATTCTCAATATCCTTCCATATTAATAGGAATCTATTAATTGAACCATAAATATCTCTCTCAAAAATTCATCCACCTTGACACTATATCAGAATAACAATTAAAATAATTAACCCCACCAGTTTGACATCCCCATATCTATATTTCCTACAATAACCATGTTAAAACAGCATCATAATACCATTAGAACATCACCCCAATTTCATCCACAACAACTAACATTACTAAAAAAATTTAATCAAAACAAGAATATAAATATATTAAAAAAAACATCAAATACTATATAAAATAATATTAACAATATATTTATTTATAATTTCATATATATTAAACTCTTCATGAATAAAAAACACCAATATTAATCGCATATTTCTATGTCTCTCTTTTAATTACCATCTTTAAGTAATTTAACCTATTATGAAAGTAAAGAAACATATAAAAAATAAAAACAACAACAAGAAATATATCATATTAGTATTTATTAGTCAATCCATTTTTTTCATAGACAATAATAAGGAAATAATAAAAATAACATGATAATCAAATCTCCCATTCAATTATTTATAATATGGTTCATTATATTTGATAGGTTATTTTCAACCATTTTAACAATGAAAACATAGGCATGATAATTATATATTAACAAATAATAAAAAAATATAGATCTTGAATACCATACCTAAAAATATACATTCCACAGACATAGTATAATAAAAATGACGAGACATTGATCCAGTGACACTGAATTTAAAAGTATTTTCAAAAAAACAAATACATGACCATCCCTCATGTTATCCCAACTAGGTTAAATACCCTGAGGGGGGGGGGGTGAATCGGGGTTTGAGATATTAAAAAAACTATCTATTTTAATATTGTTTCATGATTAAACAAAACACTCTTCTCTATCCTTCTCATAGCAGAGAATAATATGAGAATTAAAAAAATGAATATGACACAGAAATTTTACTTGGTTCGCCGTCTTTGGTCTACCTAAAAGGATAATACAAAGGAAATGTTCCTGTGTACCATATCCACTAAATCTCACTTCTATTATAAGTTTTAGAGTGGACTCACTATCCCTTTTGGTTTACAACCGTTCATAATTTGAAATCTCACTAATCTCCCAATTTAATTGTGATCAATTATACTTTAGATGAATCTTTAGATATTTTAAAAAACCTCATAATTTTTTCACACATGAGTGTGCCATGATGTATATTTTTCACCCGATAGATGGAATACATTTCACATCATGGTGATTTCTTTACAGAGAGACTTTTCACGAGCTTTTTCTGCTCCTTTACGAACTTCCTTAATCCCTTCATGAAATTCCTTGCATCGTGTAACACGAGTGCATAAAAATACACCTCTACTTCATTGGTATCCTTCAATTCATATATGGTATTCTCCTTTTAGAGAAAAAGTTCCTCATAAACCCATTCAGTGATCTATCTTTACTAACTACATGCTTCATAGATTTACTCCTTTGTGAGCAACTTCTAATGTAGCCAAATTCTTTTAGTGATTATCTTCTCTAATGAAATTACCTTGACATAATGATATTAT
Organism: Viscum album; assembly: GCA_963277665.1. Taxonomy (NCBI): domain Eukaryota; kingdom Viridiplantae; phylum Streptophyta; class Magnoliopsida; order Santalales; family Viscaceae; genus Viscum; species Viscum album. The sequence continues at coordinate 1,040,923,188 of OY728146.1, forward strand.
AAGGGTCATTTATATAGGAAAATAAATCTTAAAATACCCACTAATCACAATTACCATTAACACCTTTATGGCTTACCGCATACTGTACTCATTATGTGGTTTGCATAGTGAATTTATTCCTTTGCACTACCCATTAAATCACCATCCTCATCTAAAAATGATGATCCTCCCACAAAATGATATTTCTATGCGGTTTTTATAGAGAATAAACCTTTATAATAGCCTTAATTCACCACCTTTGTCTGCAAACATCAAACTCCATCATAGACTTCCATTGTGGTTCCCTTAGCGTAGTCGCTATGTGAAATTATGATTTTTTATATGCAGTTACAAAAAATTGTTGTGAAGTTTTTCTATATGAAAACTCCATTATAAGATTTTTGGTTGAATGATAATGATATTAAGAAATAATTCCTTTTCCATAAAAAACCTAATTTTGAGGCCTAAAAATTTGGAAAAAATTGGGAAACCGTGACACCTTCAAAACAACTACATTGGAAAAAACCATGATGGAATGTTGTCAAATATCTTTTTCAACCAACAAAAAAAAAACAAAGACACCAAAATGATACCTTGATGTACTGTTTTACAATAATATCAAACTTTGAGTTTGTTGAAAAAAATTCAAAATTTCTCAAGAACTTTTACCAAATTCTCTTCTTGGGATTTCAGATAGCAGTAAAATATTTACCCAACACACACTCTAAGAGAACATGAGCTATGCTTGGAATGAGAAACAATAGGATCAAGAAAATTTCATCATTTAATCACATCATTCCCTCACCAATTAGTTTATTTCATCATGAGCCATCTCTATCGTGATTTATAACCCTTGATCAATCATCTTTATTATTTTTAGATTAAAAAATCCCCTACTTCATTGACCCCCTATCAGCTTCTCCCCTATATTGATCAAGATGTTATCTACCCCTTTGTAAATGAACCCAAGGGTAACTCTTATGTGGATTCAACATTGTATTTAACACATATGAGTATAGTCGGGAAAAACATATCATACATTGGGGAGAGGGGGACCCAAATCCACACTTTTTCAAGTGTGGGAAGTCCACTATACTCCAAGATCATGTTGATTCCACTCAAACCCCTCTATGGGTAAGGCCTTAGTAAGAATTTATGAAACCTATAGTTATGTAGTAACATACTCCAACTTCACAATACCATGATCCACATTATCCTTGATAAAATGATACATTATTTCAATGTGATTTTCCCTTGAGTGATGGAATGTATTTTTTATAAGGTTTATTGCACTTGAATTATCATAATGGATTATGATCGGAGACTTCACTTCAATTTTCATATTATCACGATGCTGCTTCATCTATAAAAACTGTGTTCATTCTTGAGTAGCCGCAATATTAAGATTATATGATGCTCAATGAGATTCATTATTGTTTCTTGATTATCCAAGAAATACACAATCTTCCAAGATATAATGCACCACATAATGTTTATTTTCTATCATTTACTGAATTAATAAAATATACATCTATATAGAAAAATAAATATTGTTTTGATTTTTCATTATACAAAAAAAATGAAATTTTCTATTCCCTTTATATACCAAAGTATTATTTTTATTGTGAGTAAGTGGATTTATTTAGGAATTATTTGATACTACGCTTATTAGCATGAGTAAAAAACAATATCTATTCATTTCAATGTTATATAAAATAGACTTCCAATGATCTACCTGTATTCTATGATATTAACCACTTTTCCTTTGTCATATCATGACAGTTTCATCCGGGTATCCAACAAAGTATTTGTCTCCTTGTAATTATTATGTAATACCCATTTGGTCCTAATGAAATTCTTATATTCTTATCTCAAAAAATATCCCATGTTATATTATTTTTTATTTTTTCACATTCTTCATTCATTTCTTGAAACCAAATCTCTTTTCTTGATGTTTATTCAAAATACGTTTTATCTACCTATAATAAAGAAGATTATTTCTGTAGAGTCTTCATCATCTTTTGTCTACACTGGCACTATCAGATCACAAATTATATTATATCTATTAATTTCAGCTTGAATATTTGTTCTATGAATAGATATAGGTTTATGTTCATCCTTTTAATTATCTGAATCCTATTTTAAGTTCGCCTTAGGTAATGGAACTCCCTCTGGTCTGTTCATCTCTTCATTACTCTCTTCCTGAAGTAGTTCACGCATTTTCTAAATATTCTGATCATTTTCTATCACAACCACATAATTAATTTCAATAAAATTTCCTAATCATTTATTGAAACATTTATATGATTTTTTTCTTGAGTATCCAAGAAAAATCCCTTCATCTCAATAGGATTCAAACTTCATGTGTTTCTTCTTATTGAGAATTCAACACTTACTTCCAAATACTCAAAAGTACTTAAATGTTGGATTCTTTCCATACCATAGATCATATGGATTATTATCTCCCATTAGACATAATAAGGCTCTATTTTATATGTAGACTGATGTCATCTTTTCTTCTTTCAAAAATATTTTTGGAAGGTATTTCTCAATGAGCATTATTCTATTCATGTTGTTGATAATCCGATTTATTCTCTAAAAAACTCCATTTTGATGGGGAGTTATTACTAATGAAACTTGGTGCCTTATTCTATGTTTCATGATATAATCCTTCACTTGGATGTTTGTGAACTATGTTCCATTAACTATTTAGAACATTAAGATTTTTTTACCTAGAATCTTTTCAACTTCGTTTTGATAACGTGTTATGTAATTAATGACCTTAGACTTTTGGGTGATGATTGAAACCCGTAATATTTTTCTAAAATCATCAATGAATAGAACATAATATTTCCTACCATCAATAAATATTTTTGAAATAGGTTTGTTCACATAAAAATTCACCAACTCAAGAACTAATATTGAATTTTTCTCTTTTTTCCATATACGTCTTTTGAATGATCTTCCCTTGTTCACACGAATCACACATATGGATTTGATCATGTGATAACCTAGGGATATCTTGAGTATCATCAAATTTCACATGGTCTTCCAAGGAATTTTGGCTCAAATGACTAAGGCGTTTATTCCATAACCTATTTTATTCTTCCTTGTAAAGAAAGAACATATCTTCTTATCGAATCACAAGATAAGGATTCCCCTTCATGAACTTTCCTTGAAAAAGAACTGCACCATATTTTTCCTTGATGATACACAATTAATTTGAAAATTTTATAGAATTTCCTAAGTCACACAATTGAATTACAAATAGAAAGTTGTGTCTAAGACCTTCAACAACTAATGCATCGACACATCTCATGCCTTTACCCCCAAACTTGGCTTTTCATGATCCAATAATCTCCACCCCTTAATCATTACCAAATATTATGATACCTTCTTTGTCACACTTGATTCTTATCATAAGATCCATATTTCATTTCATGTGAAAGGTGCATCCACTATCAATGATCCAAATTCTAGTGTGATCTTATACTTTAAAAGTTATCTCTTCAACAACTATCTACTCATATCTTTTCTTTCTAATCGATTTAGTTGATTGATATTATTGATATTCCATGAATTATGATGAACCAATTTAGTCTTAAAATTTTGGAAAATGATTTTTTTGTTTTCAGATCATTTGATGATTCCTTGGGTTGTTGCATATAACCACTGTGAGTATTTTTTGTACTTTCCCCAATTTATTTGATGTATAATATCTGTCCATGTGTCCAAATCCTCCACACCCAAAACATTGACCATCAAATGATATCCTGAAATATTGAGCTCTATTTGGCTACCTCTGTTGGTCTTGATCTCTTTGGTACCTCTTGGTTATGGAACAATCATTTTGTGAGTGTCCCATATTTCCACAGTAATAACACTAATTCATGGTGAATTCATGTGTGTCACTATAGCACCATTGGTTTTCCCCTGAGTTCTGTAGATAATTTGGTTATAATTCATACCCAAATCAACATTCAAACTTGGAGTGGGTGGTTGTTGTCTAACTTAAACCATTACTACTTTCTATTTTTGATCAATCCCCACACCAACTGTATCGTTCTGATCTATTATTTTTTTTCTCTTATCATTCCTTTGTATGTTTCACAGGAGATCTTAATTATACCTTCCCCTTTTCTATCTCCTTTGTATCCTAATTTACCAGAATCAAGAATTTCTCCTGATGTTTTAACTTTCTTCATAGATTTAAAACCTCCCCTTAATATCTTCGATTCACTTGACTTGATCATTTACTGTGCTGGTTAGAATGTTGACAATTCTAGTCTGTTCTTCAACTTTGAGTTTTTACTCAATGATTTTCACTGAGATTTATACATTTTTAGATTTAAGCCTTTCAATTTTATCATCCATCTTAGAATTATATTCTACACGGTGTTAATAAAGGTACTAGGGCACTCAGTAGAAGTCAATGGGTCATAGATTTTTTTTAAAATTCTCATCATTGGGATGACGAGACTTGTCATCTCTAACATTCTGATCACCAGAACAGTCTGAGAATATTTTGTAAATTAAATTGAGCACAAAAAATTAAAAATTAACACAAACCTTGTTCGAAATCAAAGCCGTTCTAAATGTCGTTGATGATCTCATCATGAAGTATTCATAGAAGGATCTCTAGAGATTTTCCACATGCACTTCAAAAATCCACATGCTTTTAATTCATCTTAATTCAGTTTCTAGCATAGAGTTTCAATGAGTCCTTTAGTGTCACAATGATCAACATGATCCATTGCATTCAATCCATCAAAGTCCTTCTTGGATCGACGCTCAGAGAGAGGCTTTAACTCTCTAGAAAGCAAGAGGAGAGAGAATATCTCTTTCCTAGAGAATGAATAACACACCAAGAGCTTCTATTCTCATACTTATATATTGGGCGAGTTAATAACCTAGAAAGGGTTCCTCGACCCCCCGAAAACAAACACCCACTAAATAAGAAATTTATAAATAATAATAATGAATGAAACTGTGTAAAATTATTATTTATAATTTTATCACATAACTTTAATATATATTAGATATATTAAATGATAAAAACTAATCCACTTAACTCGAATCATCTTTCCTGCTAATATTAAACAAACCTGGAATATTAAATAATATTCGTTCGAATAATATTCTCATATTTACTTAACTAGAAAATAATTTAAATAAATTCAACCTCATTATTCAAAAATTAAATAATATGAATTTATTTATTAATTGGAGATCGATAACTTGGACAACACTTGGAGCCCATAGTGGGGACCACCATGTCCAATATACCTATTCAACTGAATGGGTTGGATTCTTGAATACACTATTGTGTGTGACCATCTAGGCCCTTATCTTGATAGTAGTGAATAAAATCTATAGAATAATGACCAAGTATAGCAACCCATCAAGGCCCCTAAAGAGATAAGAAAAGTCATAGTAATGAAAACCAACCTACTAACATGCACTATGTAATATAATCTCTTTCTCTTTAGATATATCATAAATCAGGATGAATACTTGTGTAATCAACCTTTTCTTGCTTTATTATTTATTGATCTAACTGGATGAATTTACACTTGATTTCCTTGGAAAAGGTCTTATCAAGGTACTACCATCCTGATCAATAAGACCTAATATACGTTACTTTCTTAACCTGGAAGAGACAAATCCTTTCTTGACCATTCAACCAATTCCATACCACCAATGACACAACCAACAAATACAGCCTCACCATGATTTCAATATCATGGTGTTTTTTCTTTGCATCAGATTACATGATCAAATTTCACATTTTGATAATGATCTCATGTCAGGAGACTGTTACACATTTCTATAGATAGGAACATCCAATGACACCCAGAACATGTGGTGTTTCTATTTGATGATTTTTCTTCATGATCTCACTACTAGAGTTCACTAAGTACAAACTTCAGGAGAATAAGTCTCAATGATTATGATGCCCCAGCACCTGATAGTCAAAATTCTACAATGTGAGGTCAGTAATATGTAAGTATACCATTTGAACTTTGTTTAAGATTAATGTCATAGTATATTGAGGTTCCCATTATAGTATGTGATCTGCTATAAACTTTTAATATGATAATTAGTATATGGAAATTACCATTTAAATAGTGGACGTAGAAAAGTATACACTATAATGGTAAGAATACATCATGTATATCTAACTATATACATGATATGGAAATCAAAATTACTATTCAAGTTGGGTATAGGGAACTCACTATTAGAACACTCCCAATTACACTAGAACTGACTAGAGACACATTCTTGTTAGCTCTGAAATGATAAATATCATGTTTCTACTGAGTAACAACTTTAGTTTCTAGGATTTCCATGTATCTGCCACATGGCTATTCTGCTATATGTGACCTCGTATCATTGTGTAAAACTTCTCAAGGTATGGAAACCCTGAGCATATCTCCTTTTTCACTGTTACAACATGAAATATTGGATAGTTTCAATAATAGAATTATAATCATGATAACACTATACTTACTATGTGTGGATCCAAGAACTGGAAAAAAACATTTCATTTAGTAACTGCTTCTTATCTGCCTCAGCAGATGTAATATACTCAGTTTTGTAGGTATGGATGACACTAGATATTATAGGCTTGTCTTGCTCATCCCCTTATCCTAACCGTGATTCTAGATCATGTTGATCTTAGGAATATTGGTTTATGTCCCCTCAAAACAGATTTCCTTTCCTATCTACTTACTAGGTACATATGTTTTTCATTTTTTGAAGTATGTTTAGATAATTATGAATAATTTTCATGTAGTGCTCTTGTATATAATGGATATTAAAATATAGTAATTTATATCCTGAAAATATCAATTTTTGTATATATCATGGAATATGTGATTGATCCATCACTAAATATTATGGAACTAAAATCACCACTTAATATCCTCCTATGCCATTGCATGTCTACTTGGAGAGATTTATACCATGGTACACTAGAAAAAATTCTTCTCTTGAATTGTTCCAACTTTTATTTTTCAATACCATGTCACTATATATACGATTGACTAAGTCCAAGAAACATTTAGATCTACCTCAGTAGATCCAATTCCCTATAACTGAGGTTGCAACTTTAAGTCAATCACTGGATTATTACATTCATCCTAGTCTTAACTAAAAGAAAATGTCTATTTTCCATATGTTTCCAAACATATTTTACCTAGAAAACTGTGGTTCTCCCACCAACATCTATTAGACACATGGAAAAGATTCATTCCAAATAAATATTCTATGATCTTGTTTCTTACTTTAATCCTAACTAGATTTTAGTAACTTTCCACCCAATTGGAATTATGTGATTTCATAATCTCTTTCTGGTTGCATCATATAGATACCTTCCAAAAAATATTTTGTTGATATCTAATTTCTAATTAAATGATCATAGAAAGTAGCTATGATAAGTAAAATTCTAATGGATTTAGGCATACCAACTTGGTATAACCAATTGAGACATTTTGATACTATTCTTGTACCATCCATGTATAATCTCATTTGAATACCCACCATATCATTCAAAATAATAATCCCCATTGCACTTTGATACATGGAATCCATTATTGGGATTTAATTACTCTTGTCAATCTTAACTGATTTTTATTTACTGTTTACTTGTAGGAAATATTATTACAATGAAAAGTATTTCACCTGATGTAGTGAATATAAGAACATAATTATGGTTTTAACCTTCCTACATTGTATGTGTCTCTAAAACATTTCGGTTCCACATGAACTTGTGGAACTAGTTCCTATGAAAACTATGTGTGCATCTATAGCATTGAATAAATCCTAGTCAATATTTCTCCCATTATCTCTAATAGATATGTGAACCTTTATATAGAAATATAGTCTATCACTTAACTAACACTTTTATATATCAGGGATTTATGTAATATCCTAATAAATTTTTATGATAATTACCTTATACACACATTGTGTTCTGTTTGATGCAAGTTTTTTTTATATCCTAACACACTATTTTCATCTAAACAATTGTCTTATGAAATAATGGACTTCCATCATACTAGGACTCATGATATCCATGTGTCATTATAGTTGACACATGGTTATGGGATATCACCATTATTTTCAAACCACATCTTAAAATTTAATGAAAGTTTCTGTAAGTTGTGACATTGAACCTCCTTACACCATGACTTTGATGCATAAAATGTGTGTTTGGGAATTTTTCCATGATATATTTTTTTGATCAATGTTAATATGTAGGACTTATCATCAATCCTACTTTTTAACATCAATTTTGTGATTTAAATAGAATAATTTTCCTTTAGGTAATACTCCACATCCCATTATACTGATTGAAAATATGCTTGGTCAAGACAATGTTTGGCATGACGACCTGAAGAAACTCATATATTATGACCATGAATATTACATGATTCAATTTAACATTCCTTAAATACTTAAAGGAATCTGATGAATTATATTTACTACTATATTACCCTTGGGAAAGTTCATAATTGCATTTTGAACTAATTTCGAAAGCTTTATGGAATTCCTTAATTTCTAAAGGTTTATTTTTCAAAACTAAATACCTAGATAATACTAAATTTTTTTATCTATACTGAGTATAAATAAAAAATTTGTTATTGAAGGACCCCTGAGCACCCTGAGAGGGGAGGGATGAATCAAGGTGTCAACTATTTATTCCTAAAGTGATGGATCTTATTCCCATATTGGTAGGAATCCGTTAAACTTATTTGATGGTAATGGGTATAAATTAAAACATTCACATGTAGAAAGACAACACATCAATTTTTACTTGGTTCACCACTAAGGGATAGTATAAGGAGGATAAACTGACATATTTTTGGTCATACTTAAATCCACTAATCTTCTCTAGATTTGGAATATAGGAGTTTAGTCATAGTCACTATATACTAGGTGCACTCCCTTTACAATGTTTTAGGGATAGCACAATGCGTCCATCAAATCACTTCCGTTAACTCCCCCTAGATTACTACTTTGAGAGAAGTAAAACTCAATTTATCAACTTGAAGGTCTCTTTAATGGTTTAGTATTAAATTCTTTGTCCCTGAATTATCATGAGACTCTGCTTGCATAGTATACATGAGTTGATGCACTTTGAATGCCTTGTCCACTTAAAAACTGATATTCAAAAATTCCTTTTTCAAAGATCCTTCATGAAGCTCCCTTAGTGAAGCTCCCTTACCTTAATGAAACAAACTACGTTCACGGATCACCCCTACCTTCACAATACAAACTTTTTCACGAAGCTTTTAAAGTCAATTAGGTAAAACCTATCATCACGGAGCACTTATTAACCAAAAGTATTGGAATCAATCAAGACTCAGAAAGTCTTTTCATGATCCTCAAGCTTGCATAGAAACCCAGTTTGGTGGAGATCCATTTTCTTTGAGAAATCAGAGCGATTTCGGATTTTCCTTGGAAACATTAATTAAAAGGTAAGAGGGGTATCCTCAAATTTATAGGATCAACCATTTGTGAAGCTCCACCACCTCTTTGAAGATTTTCGAGATATTTGAAAAATGTATTTTTAGTTCTCCTACCTTTAGGATGCACCAGTAAAATTTTAAGTTTTCGTGAAACATTCCAACAAACCCTTCACGCTGCCGCGATGCTCCAATTCTCATAATCATGGAGATCACTATCACTGATCGCGGCGATCCAAATCTATTTCATTTGCAATGATTATCATAATCACATAGACCAATGTCAAAATTCTTTAATTCTTCACAAAACAAAATTCCCTAATCCCATCTTCATGAAACTCTTGACGTTTCCATATTTTTATAAGGCCTTCAAGAAAAAACACTTTTAGCATTTAAATTCATCCTCCAAATTTTGGACTCCAAAAAATTGATAAACATTGGGAAATGATGCCAATGTCAAAAATGTATTCAGATTGAATTCTATTATCCCATTACTCACAAACTCCTTGATATTCCATGGATGTATTGACCGAAAACACAAACCATACTCTATTTTCAGAAAAGAATAGACATGGTTCCAAAAATACCCCACTTTGGGTTTGTTGGAAATCTGTAGATAAATTCAACTAAGCACCAACCACTATCAAAACCTGATACTCAAGAAACAAATCATCCAACACCAAATTCTCAATATCGAAAATAAGAGTGGATATTGAATTGGGTTCTCTTTAATTTGGAATGATTAAAGATATCCATGATATTCTCTGACCATGTCATAGATTCATTACATGCCCTGAACTATTTCCTCATAACACAAAAATCTCATTTTCACCCTTTGTAACTCATCAAATTTCTCAATTATCCATTCTCTATTCAATTTCCACTAGAAAAACCATTCATCCTTATCCTTTGTACCAATGAATCAATCCATTCTATCCCATTTTAAATAAACCTAAGGAACCTGATTTTTACTTGTACAACTCAAAACATACCCTTGAATCGTATCTCCCCCATAAAACTACATCACATTATCAAATAGATTAAAATAGTTAAATTATCTTGGGAGAGGGGAATTTTCATGACCTTCTCATGCATTGGGATGTGTCTGAACATCGATGTTCAACTGATGCTTCTTGAACACCTATGCTGACAATGGTTTAGTCAGTATGTCAGCCACTTGGTCAGCAGTGCCAACATGATCCATTTTAATCAAGCCTTTTTCAACATTTTACTTGATAAAGTGATATCTAATTTCAATGTGTTTTATACGATAATGATGAAAATTATTCTTCATAAGGTAAAGTCTGCTCATGTTATTATAGTGAATCACAATTGGCTATTTTACCTCATCACCAATACCATTTAGTTGATGTTTCATCAAAATATTTTGTGTTCACAAATTTATAGCGAATATATAATCAGCCTCAACAATAATAAGAGAAGTACTTTCCTATTTCGTACTCAACCATCCCACATATTTATTGACAATATAGAATGATCCACAACTTTTGAACTTTCTATCAACAACATCTCCAGCTTTTTCAACATCAGAAAATGCTGATAGTTCACTATCCCTTCCTATAGTAAAGTATAAGCCATAATTGTGAGTACCTTGAATGTACCTCATGATTATTTTCACTCATTCCATATGTTCTTATTTAGGATTACTTTGAAAGAGAGTCACTAATATTGTCGAAAAGACAATATATGCCTGTGTCACTATCCAATACAGCAATCTTCCAATGATACTTCTATATATAGTGGGATCTACATATGTCCCATCCTCATGTTTTCCCAGTTTTGTCCCAATCACAATTAGAGTTGAAATTGGTTTGGAATTATGCATACTAAATTTATTCAATAACCACCTTCCATACTTTTCTTGAGAAAAAAAAGTTATGTCTTTCCTCTAAAACACTTACAGTCCCAATAAATACATGAGTTCCTCAATCATAGACATTTCAAATTCTGATTTCATGTGATTGGTGAATTCACAGACTGATCCCTCTCTACTGCCACTAAATATAATATCATCGACGTACACCAACTCTAGGAACTTATCTTTCAAATAATTATTCACATAGAGATTGTGATCCACTCCTCCTCTTTTAAAATCTATCTTCTTTAGATAATAATCTAGTTGGGAATACCATGCTCATAGTTCCTATTTCAGGCCTTAGAGACCCTTCTTTAATCTGAAAACCTTCATTTCATCATTACCAAGAAAAAACCCACTAGTTTTTCTATGTAGACTTATTATTTAATAAAACCACTCAAGAATTCTGTTTTGACATCCATTGGATATAATTTGTATACTCTTTGAATTTACATGGAAAGGAAAATCCTAATCGACTCTAGTCTTGCTACTAGAGAAAACGTTTCTACAACATCAACACCTTCAATCTATGAATATCCTTTACAAACCAATTGTGATTTTTTTACTGATCACATTACCATGCTCATAAAATTTATTCTTGAAAATACACTTTTTACCAATCATATTGTGATTTTTGGGTCTCTTAACTAGATCCCATATTTGGTTCTTATCAATTTGATCCAACTCTTCATTCATAGCTTTAAACCATGATTCATCCTTTGCGTCTTATTCAGATGAGGATGGTTCCATAACTTATAGGAAGGTATATTGTGAATTATTTCTCATTATCCTTATTTGTGTTGGTGATTTCCAATCCCCAATGATGTTGGATTGATCAATTTATGCTCTTCAATTTCTCCTGGGAGGTTCAGAAGAAGTTTCTTCAGCCATGGTTTTGCCTTCTGATTCTTCTTATGAATCAACATCTTGTTGTGACCTCTGAATGTTTTTCACTCCTTATACATCTAAATTTGAATCTATTCCATGTTTTCTATATATTTCATCTTCAATCACAACAAAATATGATTCTATCATGGTATTTTTCACTATTGGAAATTGGATTTTTCCCAACGGGTGTTTACCAACGGTTGGCATAAACCGTTGGGGTTGATGGGGTTAGGACATATTTACCAATGGTTATACAGAACCGTTGGAAAAGGAATGTCCAGGGAAGGATTTCCCAACAGTTTAGTGAAACCGTTGGGAAAGTCCACCCCTTTTCCAACGGTTTCCCCAAACCGTTGGTAAAGGGGTGTCTTGGAGACACTTTAGCCAACGGTTCTAGTGAACCGTTGGGAAAAGTCCCCCTAGAGAACCCCTTTTCCAACGGTTCCCCTGAACTATTGGGAAAAGGGTCCTTTCCCAACGATTTTTAAAAACTTTTGGGAAAGAATTCCCCCAAATACAGGCATGGGCCTGCTCTCCCCCCATTCAGACAGAACCCTAAATTTCTTATCCAGCGGGTCTGATCTCCCTCCTCTCGCGAACTCCCTCCATCCGAACATCGGAACAGGTGAAAACTCATCTGAAATCAGGTATTTTTTCCTTTATACACATATACTATCTTATTTTTATTGTTATCGATCTCATATTTGAGTTTTAATTTATCAATCGAGCTCCAACTCTCTGCTAATCTTGAACTCCCCATCCGAATAGGTGAAAACCCAGCTGAATCATCTCAAATCAGGTATTTTATTCTTTATACATATATGGTACCTTGTTTTTATTGTTATTGATCTAATATTTTTGTTTTAAGTTAGGATTTTGATGCGATTTCACCGTGAAAATAGGGAAATGAATGAATATGTTGTTAATTAATTAGTTTCCCCTGGAATATCAGTTGTGTTATAATGCCCATGATAAATAAAGGGGTAATGTAATAAAAGACCTTGAATAAATACATTGTGGAAGTTGGGGTATGTTGCCTCTATGAGAGGTTTTTTGTTCTGTTTAATTGTATGTTGTAGGGTGTTTTATGCGGATTGAGGTGACCAGTTGGACTTTGTGATATGTGGGGTTGTAATGTGATGGTTAGTGGGCATGGAGGTGACATGTGAAGTTGTATGATAGTGATGATGTGTGGTGGTGTTGTGTCGTGTGGAGGTGTTGTGTGATGAAGTTGTGGTGTATGATGTGTGGTAAATGGATTTAATTAATTTAACATTAAATGAATGGACAATGTAAGTGTGAATGAAGTGGCTTATAAATGAATGTGAGAAATGCTATGCGTCTTGTGTGGTGGTGGTGTGGTTTATGTGTTTTATGGTAGTAGTGAAGTGTGTGATTATGTAGTTAATGTGAACCCATAGGTTGAGTATTTTGTGCTATCTATATATCATGTATTTTTATGTTATTTCTACACATTCCCAACCAGAGTTGGATAAACTTACCAACGATCAGAGGTTTTGAGTTATGGGTATTTTTTCTAATATCTAGGATGATGGTTATATGTTTGGATAGCTACCATGTCTTCCCTACTCTTCCTTCAAAAGTGATTGACCATGTGTTTTTAGGCAAGATGCGATGTGATTGTCCATGTGTCTTCAGGTGAGATGTACTATGATTTCCCTAGTGTTTTCCGGTGATATGTGATGTGATAAGGCTATAATAAGATGTGGCATGTGGTTGGGGTCATGTAGGGTAGGAGGATGGCACAAGGTTTATTTTCTTCATGTTCATGATACCCTACTAATATGGTTATGGGATGAGGCATGCTGTTATGTGATATGACACATTAAGTTATTGTTGGTTTTGCATTTTTTCAATAACACATTTGTATGTTTTTTTCACATGTGTAGTTGATACCTTGATTATTTTCTTCCTTTATCGTTTACTTAAATGTATTTTCTATTAAAGTTAATGCCTATTGAATTGTTTATGAAAAAATGACTTATATAAATTCTTTTTATAGAATGGACAGAAGTTGGATGTATGAAACCGATCGGATCTCAGACGATTTTCAAAAAAATTTGGAGAGCTTTATAGATTTTTCATTTCACAATGCTTCAGATAGTGGTCGCATACACTGCCCATGTTCCAATTATGTTGGTAGACCTTGGTTGAGCCGTGAAGAAGTCAGCTACCACATAACCAAAAATGGGTTTCAAGCAAACTACTTTGTGTGGTATCACAATGGGGAGAAAACGAAATCTCAAATTGGTGATGATCGAAATGAAAGGACTGGAATGGAGAATTTGTTAGATGATCGATTTCCGTTTATTCGTCATCATGAAAAAGAAAGGATTTCGACTCAAGAAGACTTCGATATGAGGACAGCTGATGCATCTAGTGAAAATGATGATATTGATAGGGTGAAAAAATTGAATGATGCTGCCACAACTCCAGTATATCGACAATGCGATAAAATGAAAAAGATGGAATTTTTAATCCGATTATTTCATGGGAAAACTATGTATGGGATTTCTAATACAGCAATCGATTACATTCTTACCCTCTTGAAGGATTTACTTCGAGATGATGCAGATATTCCCTCAAACCACTATATGGCATGGAAGTTAGTTGAGGAACTTGGATTTTCAAGAAACAAAATTCATGCTTGCCCGAAAGATTGCAGTTTATTCTGGGAGGAAACCGCTTAACGAAATGATTATATAAAATGTGTCACATCCCACTGGAAGTCAAAATCTGATGGAACACCATCCCGCATTCCACAAAAAGTAATGTGGCACTTTCCATTGATCCCCAGACTCTAGAATCTTTTTATGTCTGATGACATATCAATAAAAATGATATGGCATGATACCGAGAGAAAGAAGACTAATGATGATTTGGTTCATCCTGCAGATGGATTTGCATGGAAGATATTTGATGCTCGACATCCTGATTTTGCAGCTGACGTGCGTAATGTGAGGCTGGGTCTTTCATGCGACAGTTTTAATCCGTTTGGGAAGATGCTTACTTCGCACAGCACATGGCCAGTTTTTATACACATTTATAATCTTCCCCCATGGTTATGTAAGAAAAAACCTTTCACTTTCATGAGTATAATCATATCTGGTCCTTCTGATCCCCGCAATGATATTGATGTATACATGAAACCTTTAATAAAATAATTGAAACTTCTTTGGGATGTGGGTGTGCGCACATACGATGCATGTTCGAAAGACATATTTAAGATGCGTGCTGCGCTTATGTGGACGATCAATGATTTTCCAGCTTATGCAATGATGTCTGGATGGAGCACGAAGGGAAAACTATCATGTCCAATTTGTATGAAGAATACACGATCCAGAAGACTGAAACATCGTTGTAGTTTTAGTTTTATGGGACATCGACGATTCTTACCAAAGGATCATCCATATAGATTGAATCGTCGAAGATTTGATAATACCATAGAGACCGATGATCCACCTCAGCGTATGTCTGGAACTGATGTGCTTAAGGAATTGAAAGATTGCAGTTTTTCGTTCGGGAAGGGTCAAATGAAATCTGGAAAGAGAAAGAATGTTTCCATTGAACCTGTTACAATTGGAGGAAGAGGAGTATCTTTTTTGATTTGCCTTATTTGTCAACCAATTTGTTACGTCATTGCTTAGACGTAATTCATATTGAAAAGAATATATGCGAAATGTTGCTTTCAGTTATTCTAAATGTCAAGGGGAAAACAAAAGATGATTTACGATCTCGGCGTGACTTGGTGGATTGGGGCATCAGACCAGAATTGCATCCTGTGCGTATCAGTGAAAATAAATGGCAACTTCCATGTGATTATTATGTGATGACACCTATGAAAAAAACAATTTATGGAAGTATTAGAGACTATTAGAGTTCCTGATGGGTATTCAAGCAACATATCTAAACGGGTCAACAAAAAAGAGTTGAAGCTAAAATCTTTGAAGACTCATGATTATCACGTTCTACTGCATGAGTTGCTTCCAATAGAAATCCGCCATCTTTTGTCCAATAATGTAAGGGTGGCTGTTATTCAGTTGTGACATTTGTTTAAAGATCTTTGTGCTAAGAAGTTGTCCATGTCTTTATTGCAAAAAATTTTGACAGATGCCCCATTAATTTTGTGTGAGTTGGAGAAAATATTTCCTCCATCATTTTTCACATGCATGCTGCATCTGACTGTCCATATTCCCAATGAAATAATTCTCGGAGGACCTGTTTCTTTTCGTTGGATGTATCCAACTGAAAGAAATATGTTCACATTAAAGTCTTATGTCCGAAACAGAAATCATCCTGAAGGTTCTATCGTGAATGGTTACCTGGCCCAAGAATGTATGGATTTCTGCTCGATGTATTTGTCCGATCTTACTACAAGATTGAATAGACCAATGAGAAATGAAGAAGAACAGTATGAGCAAATTGAACCCAGTTTTCCATAACTTCCTCAAATAGGAGGAATTCCTGGATCATATACATTTAAGACATTAAGCCATGAAGAGCGGGAGATGGCACATCGCACAGTTTTGTTCAACTGTGATTTGTTCGATGACTATATCAGGTAACTAAATTGATTATGTATATCTTACATATATATATGTTAAACTATTCATATTTTTTATCTATAGGGAACATAAAACAATGATAAATAGAAATCATCGTTCTTTATCTTTGAGAAGGAGGGAGGCTTTGCATAGCAAAGAGTTTTCTGCTTGGTTAAAATTGAAGGTAAAAATATTACTATTTAAAATAATTAAATCAATATTTAATTAAGTTTAACAATCATTTATATTGAAGGTATTGAGTTTGTCTACTGAATCTGTCTCTGAGGAAATAAGAGCTTTGGCTTTTGGTCCTAATTCCGTGGTTCGTGACTGTAAATCAATTGTTATCAATGGGTACAAATTTATTGTCACTGAATGAGAAAAGAATATGAGAACACAACATGATGGTGTTATGGTTACTGCCACAAAAGATTGTTATGCCAGTGCATCAGATAGTAGACCGCGATTTGAAAATATGGGTTATTATGGAGTCGTTGAGAAAATAATAATATTGGATTATTACTCTCATGGACGAGTCACAATATTAAAATGCCATTGGTTTGATTCGATGACGAGACAAGGCACATTTATTGATGATTGTGGATTTCGAGTAATTAATATGACTCGCACTCTTGCTACTGAAGAGCCATATGTGTTGGCATCAATGGCTAAACAAGTTTTTTATGTCAAAGACCAACTTCGACCTGAATTTTGTGTCATAGTTGAAGTAATTCCAAGACATATTTTTTATGATGGTGATGATGAAATTGACACTTTACCTACTGGGATTGGAACCAATGAATTTATTTCTTTTGATGACTCCAATAGCTCAATTGTCAGAATTGATTGTGAACCTGAAGTTGTGGTTGAAAATATATAGAATCATTCATCCATGTTCTCAATTATTTTGGTTTACCTCGAGTTGGGTTGTTAAGGTTGGTACTATTCAAATTGATTTAGTATTGATAACAAATATATTTTGGCTGACTTGACCGTTATGTGAATTTTTAATGTTTATTCGTTGCAGTTTTATTTGAATTGCATTTTCTAATTTGGAATTGAATTGTATTCAAACCTAGTCAAACAATATTTTTAACTTGGTAAACATTACAACTTGTATGATTTATTAAATCCATTCAAGCTCTTATAAAACAATTGATAGATAAATTAACAATGAATCCCCCTATTCCCTCATATATTTATTTTTTTGGGTTACACTTTAGTTTCCTTTTTCTAATTAATTACATATTTTTTTCAAAAGAAGGAAATGAAGCCTATTGAAGAGAGGCGAAGGAAAAAAATGATGGACAACAATCGTCGAATGACGAAGTTGGGAGTTCCACCATTAGTACCTGTTGTGAGTACTTTATTTCAAATATATATATTTAAAGAATATATAATGTCATGTGATTAATTTTTTTGTAAACATTTTTGTATGATCCACCTTTACGTCAACAGTTATTCGACGAGGAGCCTAGTACTGGTCCTAGTACTCAGGCCGGTGGTATGAGGGGGGTTCGTACCAAAGGTCGACGATCAGCTGCGCATGCCCGACTAGACCCTGCCCCTCCCACTCATGACATGTCATCCTTACCACATTCTGATCCCGATGTTCCGTTAGGGACACATGGGATATTTAGGCCTCCCATGTTTTCGCTACCATCTGCATCTTCTTCCCCATCATTTTGACATCCCATTATGATTCCCACTCCCCAGTCAGCTGCTGGTCATACTGCTATCCCATCTTCTTTTCCTTCTATTTCTATCTCTCCGAGCTTCCATATTCCTTCGTCCTCGACTCCTGTTCCAATACAAGGTGTTCCATCTGTTTCTGTGGATCCGGCGGCGCTCAACGATCAGACTGGCGCAGGTATATTTATAAAACCCTAACAAAATTGTATAAAAATATTTATTTTCATTATAACATGTTTTGATAAAATATTTGTTTTTTCTTTAATGATAGATAAAGCTACTGACAGGAGGCGGGGGCGGGGGCGTACACGCATGCGTTTGGTGTGGAATCGATGCACACATGTTATGGTAGATTATAATGAAGACAACCAAATGGTTGAGAAATCCGGGCAGCAATGTCGGAGTTTTTTGGCGACGCTTGCCAAATACTCCGACATCATTCCCGTCAGCCCGCTGTCATGGAGACATTTTCCACATGAAGTCAAGGATAGAGCTTGGGCAGAGATATGGGTAAAAAAATCTATTGTATTTAATGACATGAATTTTTTTTGTATTTAAATGAATTAATATTTTGATGTCAGCTTCGATTTAATTTTCCCGATGGTGAGGGTGCTCGAGCGGAATGTCTAAAGGATTTAGGCGAGCTTTGGAGAGCCTATAAGCATGAGTTGTATCTTGGATGGCGTTCTAGAGTTGGCACTGAGTTAGAGGCGGTGCCAGTCGTGGATGACTGTCCTATAGAGAAGTATCGTCAGATGATTACTCATTGGACGAGTACCCAGTTTAAGGTATGAATTAAATTTAAGTTATTTAAATAATAACTTTCATGTCTTTCATTAATATTATCTTTTTCATTATTGAATTTTATTTAGGAATCATCTGGAAAAAATAAAAAAAACATTGATGCAAAAAAATATCTCCACACACTAGGACGTACGACGATGCCAGATCATGAGAGGAAGCAGGTATGACAATTTTTTATAAGTTTTCTTTACGACTTACATTTTCTTTTGTTTTCTCAATTATTTAATTTTTTGTTAAAGTTTTCATATAACATTAGTTTTCAATATCATTGTAGAAGAAAATACAGAATATTGAAGGACGTGTGCCTCGAGCAAAACTGTTTTGCTCGAGTAGACGGAAAAAGGATGGAAGTGCCGTCAACGAAGCGACTCATCAGCAGATTGTAAGTTATAATCTATTGATTTTATATTTTAATATCTATTTTGTAACTTAATAATATATTTATATTTGTAACAGGTTTCTTTAGAGGCCCTCGATGCCCAAGAACCGGACAATTTTGGGCCTACAGATCACCTACATCGGGTGTTAGGGGAGGAGCATCCTGGCAGAGTACGCTGCCGACCTAGGATAGCCCCGACGAGGTATTGGCCCTCCTCAGGTACGAGCTGTAGTGCCACTGAGCTACAAAAAGTTAGGGTACATGCAGAACAGGCTGAGAAAAGGGCCACAGAGACGGCATAACAGTCTGATAGGGCAAACAATGCGTTTATGAAATTTATTGAAGTTCTACGTCCAACACTTCCAGCAGAGGTCAGCCCAGCTTTGGATGAGTATATATCGTCGATACATTCTATATATGGTGCACCAGGTGACGGTTTTATTGCTGCTCAGGACGATGTTCAGCTTGATGATGATGATGGTGAGGAGGAGGGCGAGGACGAGGAGGAGG
Source organism: Viscum album (assembly GCA_963277665.1). Classification (NCBI taxonomy): domain Eukaryota; kingdom Viridiplantae; phylum Streptophyta; class Magnoliopsida; order Santalales; family Viscaceae; genus Viscum; species Viscum album. The sequence goes on from OY728146.1 coordinate 1,040,943,354, forward strand.
GCGAGGGCGAGGAGGAGGGCACTGAAGAGGGCGAGGACGATGATGGGGATGAGGACGATGATGGGGATGAGGACGAGGGTGATGATGATGGTGATGATGATGATGATGGTGATGGTGATGGTGATGGTGATGGTGATGATGGTGATGATGGTGAGGGTGATGTGGGACAAATTGATCCATTTCATTTTTGACTAATATTACTGAGATTTGATATTTAATCTATTCTAGTTGTTGGTTTTATCTAGACTCGTAGTATAGTATTGGAGTTGAGTTATTTTTATATATTATCTATTTTTATGGATGTTGTTGTCTTTTAGTGGTTGTGTGTTTGGGAACTCCCTCCTTCCTGGACCCCGGACAACCCCCCAGACAGCCCCCCACCCTCCTCCCTGGACCCCGGACACCCCCCGGACAGCCCCCCGGACAGCCCCCTGAACAGCCCCCACCCTCCTCCCTGGACCCCGGACACCCCCCGGATAGCCCCCCGAACAGCCCCCCCACCCTCCTCCCTGGACCCCGGACAACCCCCCGAACAGCCCCCGGACAGCCCCCCAGACAGCCCCCACCCTCCTCCCTGGACCCCGGACACCCCTCGGACAACCCCCCGAACAGCCCCCCACCCTCCTCCCTGGACCCCAGACAGCCCCCCGGACAGCCCCCCGGACAGCCCCCCAAACAGCCCCCCCACCCTCCTCCCTGGACCCCGAACAACCCCCCAGACACTCCCCGGACAGCCCCCCGAACAGCACCCCCCTCCTCCTTGGACCCCGGACACCCCCCGAACACCCCCCGACAGTCCCCAGAACAACCCCCAGACAGCCCCCCCACCCACCTCCTTGTACCTCGGATAGCCCCCAAACAGCCCCCTGGACAACCCCCTGGACAACCCCCGAACAGCCCCCCCACCCTCCTCCTTGGACCCCAAACACCCCCCGAACACCCCCCGACAGCCCCCCGAACAACCCCTGGACAGCCTCCCGGACAACCCCCCCACCCACCTCCTTGTACCCCGGACAGCCCCCCGAACAGCCCCCCCCCCACACCTCCTTGTACCCCGAACAACCCCCCGGACACCCCCCAGACAGCCCCCCAAACACCCCCCGGACACCCCCCTGGACAACCCTCCGAACACCCCCCCAGACAGCCCCGGACAGCCCCCCCACCCTCCTCCTTGGACCCCAGACACCCCCCGGACACCCCCCGAACACCCCCCGAACACCCCCCGGACAGCCCCCCGGATAGCCCCCCGAACAGCCCCCCCACCCTCCTCCCTGGACCCCAGACAACCCCTCGGACACCACCCCAGACAGCCCCCCAAACAGCCCCCCTACCCTCCTCCTTGGACCCCGGACACCCCCCAAACACCCCCCGAACACCCTCCGGACAGCCCCCCGAATAGCACCCCCACCCTCCTCCTTGGACCCCGGACACCCCCCAAACACCCCCCAGACAGCCCCCCGAACAACCCCCAGACAGCCCCCCGGACAGCCCCCCCACCCACCTCCTTGTACCCCGGACAACCCCCCGAACACCCCCACGGACAGCCCCCCGAACACCCCCCGGAAAACCCTCCGAACACCCCCCGGACAGCCCCTAGACAGCCCCTCGAACAGCCCCCCTCCTCCCTGGACCCCGGATAGCCCCCCGGATAGCCCCCCCACCCTCCTCCCTGGACCCCGGACAGCCCCCCGGACACTCCCCGGACAGCCCCCCGAACAGCCCCCCTCCTCCTTGGACCCCGGACATCCCCCCGAACACCCCCGGAACACCCCCCCGGACACTCCCCGGATAGCCCCTCGAACAGCCCCCCCCACCCTCCTCCTTGGACCCCGGACATCCCCCCGAACACCCCCCGGACAGCCCCTCGAACAGCCCCCGGACAGCCCCTAGACAGCCCCCCGAACAGGCCCCCCTCCCTGGACCCCGGACAGCCCCCCGGACAGCCCCCCAAACAACCCCCCCACCCGCCTCCCTGGACCCCGGACAGCCCCCCGGACACTCCCCGGACAACCACCCGAATAGCCCCCCCTGCTCCTTGGACCTCGGACACTCCCCGGACCCCCCTCACGCACGTTTACGTAGCGCACACATCACTTAAAACACGAATATTGAGCCGTACCGCACACACCGCACGTCCGATTGACATGCCTTCTACGCGTACACGTCACGAATAATAATTAGAATGTTGCACGGTGGTTTCAGGTGAATCCGAGGTCGTCCGCTATGAATTTGACCGTTTGACGCCCGTTTTGGCCATTTATGACACCAAAACTGCGTTGTCGGTCACCGCGGGCACATGGCACGTCCGATTGACGTGCCGTCTGCTCAACCACTTCAGAAATCACTCACCCTTATTTTTCGTCTGATTTCAGGCCATTCCGACTTCGTTCGGCCCGTTTGGACCCCCCTCACGCACGTTTACGAAGCGCGTGCATCACTTAAAACACACATATTGAGCCGTACCGCGCACACCGCACGTCCGATTGATGTGCCATCTACACGTACATGTCACGAATAATAATTAGAATGTTTCACGGTGGTTTCAGCTCAATCCGAGTTCGTCCGCTATGAATTTGACCGTTTGACGCCCGTTTTGACCGTTTATGACACCAGAACTGCGTTGTCGGTCACCGCGGGCACACGGCACGTCCGATTGACGTGCCGTCTGCTCGACCACTTCAGAAATCACTCACCCACATTTTTCGTCTTATTTCAGGTCATTTCGACTTCGTTCGGCCTGTTTGGACCCCCCTCACGCGCGTTTACGAAGCGCGCGCATCACTTAAAACACGCATATTGAGCCGTACTGCGCAAACCGCATGTCCGATTGACGTGTCGTTTGCGCGTACACGTCACGAATAATAATTAGAATGTTTCACGGTGGTTTCATCTCAATACGAGGTCGTCCTCTATGAATTTGACCGTTGGACGCCCGTTTTGGCCGTTTATGACACCAGAACTGCGTTGTCGGTCACCGCGGGCACACGGCACATCCGATTGATGTGACGTCTACTCCACCACTTCATAAATCACTCACCCGTATTTGTCGTTTGATTTCAGGTCATTCCGACTTCGTTCGGCCCGTTTGGACCCCCCTCACGCTCGTTTACGAAGCGCGCGCATCATTTAAAACACGCATATTGAGCCGTACCGCGCAAACCGCACGTCTGATTGACGTGCCGTCTAAGCGTACACGTCACGAATAATAATTAGAATGTTTCACGGTGTTTTCAGCTCAATCCGAGGTCGTCCGCAATGAATTTGACCGTTGGACGCCCGTTTTGGCCGTTTATGACACCAGAACTGCGTTTTCGGTCACCGCGGGCACACGGCAAGTCCGATTGACGTGCCGTCTACTCGACCACTTCATAAATCACTCACCCATATTTTTCGTCTGATTTTAGGCCATTCCGACTTCGTTCGGCCCGTTTGGACCCCCTCACGCGCCTTTACGAAGCGCGCGCATCACTTAAAACATGAATATTGAGCCGTACCGCGCAAACCGCACATCCGATTGACGTGCCGTCTGCGCGTACACGTCACGAATAATAATTAGAATGTTGCACGGTGGTGTCAGCTCAATCCGAGGTCGTCCGCTATGAATTTGACCGTTTGACGCCCGTTTTGGCCGTTTATGACACCAGAACTGCGTTGTCGGTCACCGCGGGCACACGGCACGTCCGATTGACGTGCCGCCTGCTCGACCACTTCATAAATAACTCACCCGTATTTTTTTTCTGATTTCAGGCCATTCTGAAATCGTTCGGCCCGTTTGGACCACCCTCACGCGCATTTACGAACGCGCGCATCACTTAAAACACGAATATTGAGCCGTACCGCGCAAACCGCACGTCCGATTGATGTGTGGTTTGCATGTAAACGTCACGAATAATAATTAGAATGCTTCACGGTGGTTTCAGCTCAATCCGAGGTCGTTCGCTATGAATTTGACCGTTGGATGCCCGTTTTGGCCGTTTATGACACCAGAACTGCGTTGTCGGTCACCGCGGGCACACGGCACGTCCGATTGACGTGCCGTCTGCTTGACCACTTCATAAATCACTCACCCGTATTTGTCGTCTGATTTCAGGCCATTACGACTTCGTTCGCCCATTTGGACCCCCCTCACACGCGTTTACGAAGCGCGCGCATCACTTAAAACACGAATATTAAGCCGTACCACGCAAACCGCACGTCCCTGCGCGTACACGTCACGAATAATAATTAGAATGTTGAACGGTGGTTTAAGCTCAATCCGAGGTCGTTCTCTATGAATTTGACCGTTGGACGCCCGTTTTGGCCGTTTATGACACCAGAACTGCGTTGTCGGTCACCGCGGGCACACGGCAAGTTCGATTGACGTGCCGTCTGCTCGACCACTTCATAAATCACTCACCCGTATTTTTCTTCCGATTTCAGGCCATTCCGACTTCGTTCGGCCCGTTTGGACCCCCCTCACGCGCGTTTACGAAGCGCGCGCATCACTTAAAACATGAATATTGAGCTGTACCGTGCAAACCGCACATCCGATTGACGTGCCGTCTGCGCGTACACATCAAGAATAATAATTAGAATGTTTCACGGTGATTTCAGCTCAATCCGAGTTCTTCTGCTATGAATTTGACAGTTTGACGCCCGTTTTGGCCGTTTATGACACCAGAACTGCGTTGTCGGTCACCGCGGGCACACGGCACGTCCGATTGACGTGCCGTCTACTCGAACACTTCATAAATCACTCACCCGTATTTTTCGTCTGATTTCAGGCCATTCCGAAATCGTTCGGCCCGTTTGGACCACCCTCACGCGCGTTTACGAAGCACGCACATCACTTAAAACACGAATATTGAGCCGTACCGCACAAACCGCACGTCCGATTGACTTTCCGTCTACGCGTACACGTCATGAATAATAATTAGAATGTTTCACGGTGGTTTCAGCTCAATTCGAGGTCGTCCGCTATGAATTTGACCGTTTGACACCCGTTTTGGCCGTCTATGACACCAGAACTGCGTTGTCGGTCACCGCGGCACTTGGCACGTCCAATTGACGTGCCGTCTGCTCGAACACTTCAGAAATCACTCACCCGTATTTTTCTTCTGATTTCAGGCCATTCCGACTTCATTCGGCCCATTTAGACCCCCCTCACGCGCGTTTACGAAGCGCGCACATCACTTAAAATACAAATATTGAGCCGTACCGCACAAAACGCACGTCCGATTGACGTTCCGTCAGCGCGTACACGTCACGAATAATAATTAGAATGTTTCACGGTGGTTTCAGCTCAATCCGAGGTCGTCCGCTATTAATTTGACCGTTGGACGCCCGTTTTGGCCATTTATGACACCAGAACTGCATTGTCGGTTACCGCGGGCACACGGCACGTTCGATTGACGTGCCGTCTACTCGAACACTGCATAAATCACTCTCCCGTATTTTTCATCTGCTTTTAGGCCATTCCGACTTCGTTCGGCCCGTTTGGACCCCCCTCACGCGCGTTTACAAAGCGCGCGCATCACTTAAAACACGAATATTGAGCCGTACCGCGCAAACCGCACGTCTGATTGACGTTCCGTCTGCGCGTACACATCATGAATAATAATTAGAATGTTTAACGGTGCTTTAAGCTCAATCCGGAGACATGGTGTGGCCGACACCACTCAAAGTGTCCGTCTTTTGTTTCAAAAGGACGTCATTTTAAGTGAAAAGCATCAACTGGCATATAGAAAACCGACCAAACGCATTCCAAATCTGTTGATAATTTATCCCAACAATCCATGGGTCATATGTGACGTGTACGAGCCAACCCGGGATGAATCCGAGTTGTGGTGTGGCCGGGATAAGTCTAAGTGGCACTCTTTTGTTTAAAATGGACACCATTTTAAGTACATACGGGAAAATGACCAAACGGATTCGGTTTCCGTTGAAACTTTAGGAGAACGATCCATGGGTCATATGTGACGTGTAAGAATCAACCCCCCCTCAATCGGAGACACGGTGTGGCCGGCACCACTCAAAGTGTCTGCCTTTTGTTTCAAAAAGATGTCATTTTAACTGAAAACCATCAAGTGACATATGAAAAACCGACCAAAGGAATTCGGACTGTGTCGATACTTTAGCACAAGTATCCATGGGTCGTATGTGACGTGTACGAGTCAATACCGCCTAAATCCGAGGAGCGGTGTGGCCGACACCGTTCTAACTGTGTCTCTTTTGTTTAAAATGGACAGGATTATATGTGAAAAGAACAACTGGCATACGCAAAACCGACCAAACGAATTCCGAATCTGTTGATAATTTATCACAACGATCCATAGGTCATATGAGACCTGTACGAGCCAACCCGGGCTTAATCCGAGTCGCGGTGTGGCCGAGATCAGTCTAAGTGGCTCTCTTTTGTTTAAAATGGACAGCATTTTAAGTACATATGGAAAACTGACCAAACACATTAGGTTTCCATTGCAACTTTAGGAGAACGATCCATGGGTCATATGTGATGTGTACGTATCATCCCCGCCTCAATCCGAGGCGCGGTGTGGCCGACACCGCTCTAACTGTGTCTGTTTTGTTTAAAATGGATAGGATTATAAGTGAAAAGAACTGGCATACGCAAAACCGACCAAACGCATTCGGTTTCCATTGAAACTTTAGGAGAACGATCCATGGGTCATATGTGATGTGTAAGAATCATCCTCGTCTCAATCCGAGACGCGGTGTGGCCTACACCACTCTAACTATGTCTCTTCTGTTTAAAATGGACATGATTATAAGTGAAAAAGAACAACTGGCATACGCAAAACCGACCAAACGCATTCCTAATCTTTTGATCATTTATCACAACGATCCATGGGTCATATGTGACCTGTACGAGGCAACCTGGGTTCAATCCGAGTCGCGGTGTGGCCGGGATCAGTCTAAGTGGCTCTCTTTTGTTTAAAATGGACACCATTTTAAGTACATACGGAAAACCAACCAAACGCATTCGGTTTCCATTGAAACTTTAGGAGAACGATCCATGGGTCATATGTGACGTGTAAGAATCATCCCTGTCTCAATCCAAGGCGCGGTGTGGCCAAAACCGCTATAACTGTGTCTGTTTTGTTTAAAATGGACAGGATTATAAGTGAAAAGAACAACTAGCATACGCAAAACCGACCAAACACATTCAGAATCTTTTGATAATTTATCACAACGATCCATGGGTCATATGTGACGTGTACAAGCCAACCCAGGTCAATCCGAGTCGCGGTGTGGCCGGGATCAGTCTAAATGTCTCTCTTTTGTTTAAAATGGACACCATTTTAAGTACATACGAAAATCCGACCAAACGAATTCGGTTTCCATTGTAACATTAGGAGAACGATCCATGGGTCCTATGTGACGTGTACCAATCATCCCCGCCTCAATCCGACATGCGGTGTGGCTGACACCACTCAAAGTGTCCGTCTTTTGCTTCAAAAGGATGTCATTTTAAGTGAAAGGCATCAACTGACATACGGAAGAACGATCAAACGCATTCAGATTCTATCGATACTTTAGCACAATGATCCATGGGTCATATGTGAAGTGTACAAGTCAACCCCATCTTAATCTGAGACGCAGTGTGGCTGACACCGCTCTAACTCTGTCTCTTTTGTTTAAAATGGACATGATTATAAATGAAAAGAACAACTGGCATACGCAAAACCGACCAAACGCATTCGGAATCTTTTGATAATTTATCACAACGATCCATGGGTCATATGTGACATGTACGAGCCAACCCGGGATGAATCTGAGTCGCGGTGTGGTCAGGATTAGTCTAAGTGTCACTCTTTTGTTTAAAATGGACAACATTTTAAGTACATATGGAAAACCAACCAAACACATTCGGTTTCCATTTAAACTTTAGGAGAACGATCCATGGGTCATATGTGACGTGTACGAATCAACCCGCCTCAATTGGAGACGCAGTGTGGTCGGCACCACTCATAGTGTCCGTCTTTTGTTTCAAAAGGACGTCATTTTAAGTGAAAAACATCAACTGGCATACGGAAAACCGACCAAACGCATTCGGATTGTGTCGATACTTTAGCACAACGATCCATGGGTCAAATGTGACGTGTACGAGTCAACCCCGCCTCAATATGAGGTGCGGTGTGGCTGGTATCACTTCAGGTGTATGTATTTTTTTTTAAATGGACATCATTTGAGGTAAAAATACATGGTATAGAAAAAACCGATCAAATTATGAATTGAATTTCGGATTCCACATATAATTGTCATCTAAATTTTAAATTGAATTCTATATGAATTATGTACATTTATAATTACGTTATGAATTCTAATTTAATTATGGATGTGTATAGTTTTAGGATCTATTATATGTTAAATGTGTATGAATTTGTTCGTAATTGTATATGTATGTTTTATTTTATTGCAGGTACAATAGTTGGATTGAAAATGAGGTCAAAATTAGGCCTGATGGAGAGGGGCCTGATGGACAGGGGCTGTGAAAATTGCAGGCTGCTGCAATTTGCAGCATAGGGTATGCCAACGGTTTAAAACCATTGGCATATAATCCTAAATAAGTTTTTACCAACGGTTCATTTAACCGTTGGTAAATATCTCTTTTCCCAATGGTTCTAAACCGTTGGGAAAGAGTTCATCCATGGGGATATCTTATTGGGTTGGGGAGAACCGTTGGGATAGTTAAGGGATATTGATATTTCCCAACGGTTCTCCCAAACTGTTGGGAAAAACTATCCCAACGGTTCTGCCAAACCGTTGGGATAGGGTGGCTTTTGTGAGCCTATACCAACGGTTTCCAGTAAACCGTTGGGAAAACCTTTCCCAACGGCTTACTTCCCTACGGTTATCAGAACCGTTGGTATATCATATACCAACGGTTAGAGGGGCTTTAAAAACGGTTGTGAACCGTTGGGAAATATTATATTTCCAGTAGTGTTTGGTCTTTTCTTCAATTATTTTAACTCACTACTTTCCACAATTTTTTTGAGATGCTTATTGAAACACTTGTAGGATTTTATATTCATTGAATATCCAAAGAATATTCCTTCATCTTCCACATAATCATACTTTCCTTGATTTCCATTTTTTATGAGAAAGAAATTACTTCAAAAAACACATAAATACATTGAAGAAGGATTCCTTACATGACACAACTCATACAGTGTATTGGCTTCAACCATATAAATCCATATTTGATTTTGAATATACAATAAAGCTTGAACAACCAATTTCCAGTAATGACGGGGTATATGACTCTCAATCATCATAGTTTTGGCCATATTGATCACCAATTGATTTCTTCGTTCAACGAATCCATTTTTCTGTCAGGTTATCACAACAGCCACCTCATGTTGAATTCCATGCTTCTATAGTTAATTTTCAAACTCAATGGGCATGTATTCCACTCCATTATTAGATCATAGAACTTTTATTTTCTATCCAATATCATTCTCAGTGATTTAGAGATAAATTTTAATGAAATCAAGAACTTTTCATTTCCTGTGTATAACCACCACACAATCCACTCTAGTATAATCATCAATGAAAAGGATGAAGTTCCTTTCTCAATGAATTACAGAAACATTTGTCATACCACATACATATATATGGATGAGATTAAGAATTTTTGACACCCTTTTCTTATTTGGATGATAATAACTTCAGACCAAATTCCATCGTACATAATAATCACAAGTATTTTCTTGTTAACGCTTCAGATTGGGGATGTCCATGACTATATTTTGCTTAGTTATATTTTCCATGTCTTGTTGATTAACATGTACCAACCATTGATGCCACAGGTTGTTTTCTTATTCAACTGTTAGATAACAAATGTTTTATTTACTATCAACCTGATATAAGTTGCAATCTGTTATGTAGCCTTTAATGAGATAATTCTCTATCTTTCCCTTTATAGTGCAACATTTGTTTATTGAAATTCACTATAATTCCTGAGACATAAAGTTGAATTACACTAAGGAGATTATGATGAAAACCATCTACATAAATAAATTTAGTTTTTTTCATCTCTCCACTATCTATTTTAGTACTTCCCCTACATTTTATCTTCAACACAAAATCATTACCAAACATTACTATTCCATTGACCCTTTTCTTAACATCTGTTAATAATTCAACATTACCCACCACGTGAGACGAACATCCACTATCAAGGATTTTGGCGTTGTTTCTCTTTTTATATTTGAGAGATACTTATGCAAGGTTGTACTTTTTAATTTTCTTCTTTTCATTCCATTGAATATTAGATTTAGTGAAGGATAAATATGGACTTTGAGATCTTTCTTCCATGTGAGATGGTTCTCCATACTCATACTCTTCCTCTAGAGAAGAAAAACTATTTGTTAGAGAAACACTATATGGTTGATGAGTATTGTCTTGTCTATGAGTTCTGTAAGATTTGTTCATGTATTTCCTCTACCTACAATAAAAAACTTTATGGAAAAAGATAGAACAATGAAAGTAATTTCCATAGAAATTATTCCTTCTATAATAAGTAAGATATGAATTTGTTCTCCTTTTTTAAATTCCGAGATCTTCCCCATTCAAATAGCTCCTTTTTTCTTCATAGTATGACATGGTATGAAACCGGTAACCATAGAATTGAAATTTCATAAGTGTAAATGTATTCTCATTAACATTACTCCTTATTTATCCTTAGAAAGGTAGTTTTTCTACCTCTCATTTATAGATACCTGAGGATAGTTTTAAATTCTTATTTCATTTTGAATTGAGGGTTTCTTTTTCAGCACTTTAGGTGACTTTTCAACATGTACAACTTTTGTCTTTACTTTATTTTGACCCATTTTATTTACAACATTTGATGTTTCAACATCACAACCAATTACACTATTTCCCATGCATGTGGGACTTTGATCATTTAAAATCTTTTCAACTCCATCGGAACCATGTTTAGCTCTCTCCAGCAAATCAACATCTGAGAATTTTCCAAACTGTATTTTCTTCTTTGATTATTTTGAATTTGATTCACTTTCATATTTACTCCTAAGGGTAACATATTCTTCTTCGATTACCTCAATAGTCATTGACTTCTCTTTCAGTCTAAAGGTAATACCATTGACAACATTTTCCTATTATTAAATTCTAAGATTTAGTTCCACTACATCATCTTTGCTTTCAAGGGTTATTGATTGAAATTTCACTACTTCTTCTAGTCATTCAATTTAAGCTTCAAGATGATCAAAATATTATGATGATTCTTCCACAACAACTCTCAAATTTTTACATCTTTGTCTTTGATTCTCAAGCTTACTAAGATAATCCTTGAGTTGTAACTTTATATCATTATCAATACTCAGCTGGCGATCTCTAGCTTTATCTTTTGATGGTACCGACTTCTCAACAATAGACATTATAGACTCTTGGTTTCTAGATTTAAACTATGGTTATTCTTTCTCAAATAATTCATTATCAACATATCCTTCTTCTTTGAAAAAATTATTTTTATATAGTTTCTTTCTAGATCTAAAGTTTTCCTTTTGAGAAAACCTTTTCTGAGGCTTCTGTGAGTTTCTAGCTTCTCCTTCATCATCATCAAACTTCCTTGAGCACTGAGAAGCAATGTGACCAACTCTACCACTACCAAAGTAGTCCAAGGGTAACTTCCCTACAAATCTCCCTTTTTCTCTCTTGAATTTATTAGCAAAGAGAGAAATAAATTCATATTTATTATTGTATTCATTAATACTTTCTCCTAAAATATCAAGTTTATCCATGAATTTGAATTCCATCACCTAGCTAAATTGACTTCTTGCTTTATCTAGTTTTACATGCATCTCATATGCTACCAAACATCTCAATAGATCATTTAATGAATGTTTTGAAAGATATATCTCCTCAAAGACTGACACTTTTGGATTGTAAAGATGTGGAAGTCTTCTCAATATTTTATTTACAATGTCTATGTATTTGATTTCTTCCCCAAGCCCTCATATTTCTCTTACAACTTCAGTGATTCGATTAAAAAGGGATCTATATTTTCATTCAGATGCATCTTCAAATCATTAAACCTATTGGGAAAAAATTTTAGTTTCACCTCATTCAATTTGTTTTTACCTTAATATATATTCTCCAATTTTTCTCATATAGACTTTAAGGAAGTAAAAATCATCACCTTTAGATAGATTTGATTAGAAAGAGCTGCAATGAGGGAATTATGTGCTTTAGAATCTACATCAAGAATTTTCCTCTATGAATTAGTCATAGACAACCCAGTTAGATCAGTGAACTATATTTCTTATGCAGTAGAAAATAGGACTTCCATTTCAAGAGATCTTAGATGAGATATCATTTTGTTGTACCATGTCTGAAAGTTTCTTCCATCAAATAGGGGAACTCCCCTAACATTTAATGAATTTTCAATGAAAAAAAGTAGGAGAAATTTAACACTAGTAACCTTTACCCTTTGATACCACTTGAAAGAACCCAAAATACCCTGAGCGGGGAGGTTTAAATCAGGGTGTAAACTTTTTCTTTCAAAAGTGATGGATATTGTTCTCAAGTTTGTAGGAATTTGTTAAACCTATCTGATGGTAATGTACAACAATTAAATCATTAACACACAAAAAGAAAACACAATAATGTTTACTTGGTTTACCACTAAGGTATAGTCTAAGGATCATACGTTGATAGATTTTTAGTCATAGCTAAATACACTAATATTCACTAGATTTGGAATAAAGTATTTTTGACCTAGTCACTCTATTCTAGGCATAATACCTTTAAAATGTTTTAGGTATATCACACTACATCCCTCAGATAACATCTGTCGAATCCTCTAGATCACTACTCAGAGAGAAGTCTAACTCAGTTTATCAAATTGAAAGTCATTTTAATTATTTGGCATTAAATACTTTGTCCCTAACTTAACACAAGACTTTGATTGCACCGTATAACTAATTTGATGAAATTTGAAATAGTTTTCCACTTAAAAAATGATATTCAAAACCACCTTTTTCGAATATCCCTTTGCAAAGATCCCTTATCTTCATGGAACAAACTGCTTTCATGAAGCACCCCTACCTTCACAGAACAAACTCCTTCATGAAGCTCAAAAATTAAACACAATACACACAATCATCATGAATCACATATTAACTAAAATCATTGGCATCAGTCAAGACTTAGAAATTTTTTTGTGATGCTCAAGCTCAAATAGAAACCCAGTTTCCCATATCTCCCTTTTCTTCATGAAATCAGAGTGATTTTAGTTTTTTCTTGGAAAAATTGATTAGAATTGGTGAGGGGTAGCTTCATATTTATAGGCTCAGCCATTTGCGAAGCTCCACCAACTCTTGGAGGATTTTATAGATCTTTCAAAAATGTATTCACAGTGCTCCTACCTTCACAATTCACTAGTGAAATTTAACATTGTCATGAATATTTATATCAAACCCTTTACACCACTACAATGCTCCAATTATCGTAATCACAAAGATCACCATTACTGATCATGATGCTCCAAATATCCTTTATTCATGATACTCATCGTAATCACTTAGATCGACATTAAAATTATTTAATTCTTCGTGAAACACAATTACCATATCCCATATTTTTAAAACTCATAACCTTTCCATATTTTTATTAGGACTTCAAGAAAAAACATTTTTTCACTTTGAAATCCATCCTCAAAATTTTTGACCCCAAATTTTTTGAAAACAATAGGAAATGACACCACCTTAAAAACTATTGTCATTTTGAACTTTATGATCCATTTCCTTGAAAACTCCAAAATCTTCCATGTAAGGATTGATAAAAAACAAAAACCAGACTCCATTTTCAGTAACTAATAGCCCTAATTCCAATAGTTATACCCTTGAAGTAAATTTTTGTTTTTCTTTACAAAGAATTATCTTCCCACAATAGGGTGAATTAGTCTTATATTTTATATTCACCAGGAATTGCCTATGATTTAAGTATAATTTAACTATTAATTGAGTATAAAACATGACAAATAAATTCATTCATGTACCTGGAATAACGTCTCTTAGTGTCCTATAGAAACATAATAAAAATGTTTTGGTTTTACTCAATAATATTTTTACTTAAATCATTAACTTTGAAATTCAAAGTTATGGGTTTCTCATTGCTAACTTAAGAATCACCCTTTCTCATCCACATGGAGAATACACCATACTTATTATAATGTTTCTATACTTACATGGTTTCCATATTAAAATACACATATGTTATAGAAATATTGTGTTTTATACCTAATAAGTTTGTTAGAAACATTAATTGATGAATATACACTAAAGAAGAAGTGGGTAATTTCTTATTTAATTCAGTTCATTGCATTTAAACTTCTATATATTTATTTCATGGTATGAAAAGAAAATAAACTCCTGTTTAATAACCAACCTCATTTAAGTGAAGTATGTCACAAATGTGTCTTTGACATTACACTTGACATTGGAATTTTATCTTTTCCTTTCAAGTTGTTTTACATAACAATTAAATATTTATATATCTTTTATATTCTTATTTACTTGGTGAACCTTACCTAAATAGGTAATGAAGTGTTTACTCCATCCGATTTATTTTTTATCCTTAAACAAAACTGGAGTATATGGTTGAAAAATATGTAAGATTTTTATGTATTGAAAGATTGTGATCCATATTTCATATTTAAAAAAATCCAGTGTAACTATCCCTCATTTAAATTTTGCTTCACTTTCTCCTCATTATCTTCTCAGAGATGAGACAAAACATATAGTCATCCACATACTAAGGTTGTAACCACAAGAAACATCATACATTAGTGATAACATTATGAATTAATCATCATATGCTTCATACATGTGTCTCCTATAAGAAATATTATACCCTTTCTCTTTGAGGTAGTTTTTAATAGGTTTGGGGACACAAGCAACTTGAATTATTGATTTTGTAGTAATGTGTGCAGGCACTTGTACTTCACTTGAAAATTCATACTGGTTTGGAAATTTTCTTTTTCTAAGATTATCATAGTGTATTTTTTGTGGTATTACATTCCATTTTCAATAAAAAATAATTTTAACAGATTAGTACTTTCATGTTGACTACCAAATTTGAAATTATTGATTGATTAATTAATTCAATAAATGAATCCCACTATTTTATCGAATTCTAGGAACCCTCAGTACTAGAAGAAGATTAATTTTTTGCTAAAGTATTATAGTGTCAAGGAACTAAGGACCTACCCTAATAGTATATAAGATTTTTCCATGTCAAGAGTACTACTTGGAGGGTTCAAGGAAGGTGTTTGAATGGCCAACTGTATTAACTAGTATTCCTTGATTTGTTGAGTGAAGTCCCAACTTCGAAAATCTCAACATGTTTCACTAAATTCTTGCCTATAAAATGATAGAAATATATATTTGGATAATCCTTTATGTCCAACTTAGTTTTGTCAACCCACCACTCTTATAATATCCCCCCGTTAGTAAAAGGCACCCTCAAATTTGGCTAATGAGCACCAAAAACACCTGATTTTGTCCAAATATGAATGATGGAAGGTGGTTAATGAATTAATATTTATTTAATCGGCTTTTGTGTTTTTCTATTGATGAATGTAATCCATTTATATTAATCTTATTAATCTATGTTGTCACGCTCACAATTGAAAGTTAATAGAAAAAATATTCACCGCTTCTTCAATCATTTCATTATTTAATATTTTATGTATTTTACCATTTTTTTAAAATGAATAAAATAATAAATAAATATTGAAAATAAATATACCACCTGATTAGTCTTGAGCCTCTAAAATAACCTTGGGGAGCCATACACGAGTCATAGGTTGACTCTTGATGCAATGTTTCCCCCCGTCTAGTGTGTCCACTACTCCTTTGGAGTACCACCTTGTCTTGGTGAGGTCCACATCATGTCTGGAGTACTGCCTTGTCGTGGTGGGGTCTACAATACATCTTGCATAATCATTGAAAAATGTACAATTATACTCGCTTATAGGCGAGGTGGAATATGGGCGCAATGTACATCAGATAAATTGGACACGCATACCCATATAAATTTTGACTAAAAACAAACAATGATGCACATACCATATTAATTAATTAAAAACACCACACCTAGTTAAATAATTAAATAAATAAGTAAATGATAACATACATAGGTCGGTGTTCAAGACTAGTAAGGAGGTAAAATTAATGAGTGATAAAAATTAAATTGTATTAAACAAAGTAAGAGGGATTGAAATAAATTAAACGAATTAAAATTCAAATAATTTATTGAATTCACATCTGGTCCTTTAATTAATTTATTAATTTAATTTAGTTCCAAAATTAAATTATTTTTATCCCTAGGTATTAAAATTATTATATTAAATGAAAATAAATATATTAATTAATTTAATTTAATGATAAAATTAATTTAATTAATTTTGATTAATTAAACAACTAGCCAGGCCCTAGAACACCGCTCTGGTCCATTGCGGGTAATGCTGAACACAAACAGACCCATAAAGGGAAAGGAAAATCCCATGTTGGGCTATTCAGGGCCAAACATGTCCACCCAGACCCATTATGAGGTTGGAAAGACCCTCTCAGGACACTTTTGAGGTGTTTTGGTTTGGAAGAACCCATTGCAGGGGTACCTCTCTCTATTGGAGGGTCTCTATGGTAGATAAAGGCACATACAGAGTTGGATCTGGCCATACAAGGGTGGTGAATTCAAAGAATTATAATCCCAACAGCTTCGGGGTTGACATCTGGCAAGGCGAAACCGATGGTATGAGTAGGCCAAGCGGTAGTGAGGTCCTCCAGATCTCACTAGTGAGAGATCCCGAGGGGGTGGGGGTGGGTGGGTGGCCAAAGGTGGCGTTGGATGGAGAACCTTAGGAAGGATCAATGGAACCTATTGCATGCATGGGATGGTGGAAAAGTGGTGTCGGTCCGTGCCCTGGGAGGGAAAAGGGGTGACGTTCAATGTGACACAAAACTAAGATGGTGGTGACGTCATGTAAAACAGAGGCCGAAGGAAGCCAGATCAGGAACTGTGGGGGAAATGATGATGCTTAGAACTACTTGATCTAGGGTTTATGTCTAGATCTGGTGTGCGAATTGGGTGTGGGATGCTTTCTTAGGGTGGCCAGATTTTATGGTCGACAGAGATTTGACCACGGTGGTTCTTGGGAAGTCCCAAGATGGTGAGATGGATTGGACGAGCAGGTGGCAGAGGTGGGTGCGACCGTAGGTGTAGGGTTCTGGTGAAGGGTCACTGCGGTGGAGGGAAGCCGCTAGTGAAGAGGCTGATAATGGGTGGCCTTCAACGACATGCATGGAAGGGAGACTTTCTGAACTAGTTCAATGAAGGATATGGCCACGTGGGTCTAGATCGGGCACTGAAGGAGAACTATCCATGGAGGAGGATACAATTAGGGTGGTGTGGGGGGGGGGCACTAGTTTGAGAAAACCAAGCCAACTTTTTTTGTCTTGTCATTTGTCTTTTCACTCAAATATTTTTGTGTGTGTGAATTTTTCTACAGGTGAAATTTAAAAAGGATCATGAATATAATTTTATTATAATAAAATATATATTATTATTTATATTACAAATCCTATGAAACAGTATACAAACAGAAAACACTATTTCAATTCGGTTGATATTCAGGTTCATTAGATTCTAGGTATCTCTATATAGAATAAGGATTTCTTCAGATCTATTTCTTATGAAAATTAATTTTAATACTCAAAAAATACAAAAAAATCCATAAAAATTGGTCGAATGGTCATTAATTGGTCATCTGACCATGGATTGACTCACGGTCAGAACTGTTGGGACCGAAATTAAATAATCTACTTAAAATTAAAGAAATTTAATTTTTATTGGATTAAAAAATTTATGTGATACTATAATACTAATTTAAGGTACTTAGGAACTTAGAGGAAGCCAGTGGGCTGATAATTTTTTTAAATTTTCATTATTGGGATGGAGATACTTCTCATTTCTGAAGATCTAATCCCCAGTACAGTCAGATGATTTCATGTAAATTAAATTGAGCACAAAAATTAAAAAAAAATCGCATACCTTATTCAAAACCTAATCCATACTTGATATTTTCTTGTCTCCATGGATTTGTGCATGAAGGATCCATAAGAGTATCCCTCTAGATCATATACATGCACTTAAAAATTATAGGTGCTCGTCGTTCATTGTAATTCAGGTGGTAGTGCAGAGTTCTGATGGGTCCTTCAATGTCATGATGACCACCATGATCTGTTTCCTTTGATCCATTGAATACATACTTGGATCAGTGTTTGAAGAGATGATTTATCTCACTAGAAATAGGGATGAGAGACAAGATCTCATTCCTTGTTAATGAATAGTGAACCAAGAGATTATCTTATTCTACTTATATATTAGGTTAGTAAATTACCGAAAAGCGTTCCCTGGTCCTTGGACATAATCACTCACTAAATAATTAATTTATAAATAATATTGATGAACTAAAGTACGTAAAAATATTATTAATAATTTTATCACATACCTAAAATATATTTTAAATATATCATGTTATAAAAACTGATCCATTTAACTTGATTTTTCTTTCCCACTAATAATAAAAAAACTTGGAATATTAAATTATATTCATTCAAATAATATTCTAATATTTATTTATCTTGTAAATAATTTATATAAATTCAACGCAATTATTCATAACTTAAATTATATAAATTTTTTATTAATAGGTGATAGAAAACTTGGAGAACAATTGGACCTCGTGGTAGGACCCACCATGTCCGATATACCTATTCAACTGAATAAGGAAGATTCTTGAATACACTATTGTGTGTGACCCTCTAGGAACATATATTGATAGTAGTGAATAAAATCCACTGACAAAGAGCGGAGTATATAAACACATCAAGGCCCCTAAAGAGATAAATAAAGTCTTAGAAATGACAAACAACCTACAAACATGTACTGTATAATATAATCTCTTGATATTTAGATATCTCATAAAACAAGACACACACTTGTATCATATAACTTTTATTACTCTATTATCTATTGATCTAACTGGACGGATTTACCAATGACTGCCTTGGCCATGGTATTATGAAGGTACTACCATCCTAATCGAAAAGGCATTAGATATATTAATCCATCAACCAAGAAGATTTTTTTTTCTTGACCATTCAACCAATACCATACCACCAATGATGCACCCAACAAAAGCTATCTCACCACGATTTCAATATCTTGTTTTTTTCCTGGCATCAAAGTATGTGATCAAATGACACACATTGATAATGATATCAATCCAAGAGACCAATATACATGTCTATATATAGGAACAATCAATGACACCCAAAAAATTTGGTGTTCTTATTGGTGGGTCTATCCTCATGATCTCACAACTAGAGATCACCATGTGTGAACTTCATGAGAAGAAGTCTCAATGATTATTATCCCATAGCACCTGATAATAAAACATATACTGTGTGCAGTCAAGAATATGTATCTAGACCATAGAAACATTACTTAATATTAATTTCATAGTATGTCGAGGTTCTCATCATAGCCTAGTATCTTCTATAACCTTTTGATATGAAAATTAATCTATGGAAATTAACATCTCAATAGTGGATGTAGAAAAGTATAAAAAATAATGGTAATAATACATCATGTATATATAACTTTATTCATGATATGGTAATCAAAATTAATATTCATGTTGGGTCTAGGGAACCCCCTATTAAAAAAATTTCATATAAAGTTTAGAATCATTAAACACCCTGTTGGGTTTATTTGTTTTGGATTTCCAAATGTCTATCACTTCAAGCATGGCTTCTAATTCGATCTGAATGTAAAATCTACCTTTGAATTCTCATTCATTATTTTTTATTTCATCACTTATTTACTAATTTCAAAAAATTATACCATATAATTTTCTTCACGATCCTTATAGTCCACCAACTCGTTTTCCTTAGATTCATCTAAACTGTTATCTTATTTTGAAAGAAGATTATTATTTTTCAAGAAATTTCTCTTGGAACTTCTCATAACTTTCAAATTTTGTAAAGAATTCATCTTGATAATTTCATCATCATCCTCACAATCATCTTGAAAATTACTAGGAATATTCGATTCAACATTTCCAATCTCTCCACATTGAAAGCAAGCAAGTGGAAGTTCCCCTTAGAAATTTCCTCCTCCTCTTGGTAGATTTGAGGAGAGGAATGACCTAACCACATCCACATTGACTTCCTCCTACCTATCTTCAATATTGAGCTTCTTCATGGCCTTGAATACTTTTTATTTGGACTTCCCCTTTTTCATAGTATCATTATCATTATTTATCATCTTGTATGCGACAAGAGTACTATCTAAGATATCCAATGTTAATTTTTAAGGATCTTTATCCTTTAGTATAGAGAATTTTGTATTGAGATGAGGTGGGAGTATTCTCGGGATACACTTAATGATGTTCTCATATTCTATAATTTCTACAAGACCATGAATGGATTCTACAATAACATTCACCCGATCAAAGCATGTTTCTACCAACTCATGGGGGTGCATTCTCAAGTCTTCATATATTTTTCATTGAACATGAAAATTTAATTATCATAATTTTGAATCAACTTCATAGATATTTATAATATTTTTTCACATAGGATGTGATGTCTTTCATGACATCACCTTCATATAGATTGTGTTGGATAAGGCCACCCCAAACCATTGATTCCTTCGAAATCGAGATCCAATTATCGAGTTTCTAATTCTAAAAAAACAATGCTGTCTATACTAGTAGTAATACCTTGTATTGTAGTTGTAAATACATACATTCCCAATGTAGGAAAGAAGTGTTGAATCTGATTATTCCATAGTTGAGAATTTTTTCCATCAATGATAGGAATAACTTTGTGATTAAAATATTCCATTTCTTATATTGAGAGTGAACCACTAACTTTAAACCTTTCTCTTTGATACCAATTGTTATCCCGACTTGGTTAAATACCTTTAGGGGGTGGGGGTGAATTAGGGTATGAAAAATTAAAACAATGTTATCTTTGGATCTTGTTTCATCGTTGAACAAAATTCTATTCTCTCTCCTTCCTATAGAAGAGAATAATATGAGGATTAAAACATGCACATGACATATAAAGTTTACTTGGTTCACCTTTATTGGTCTATGTCCAAGGAGAATACAAAGGAAATGTTACTATATATCAAATCCACTAAATCTCACTGCCAAAATATGGTTTGAAGCAGACTCACTACCCCTCTTGGTGTACCACCAATGAAAACTAGAAAAATAACTTCTCTCTCAATTGATGTGTATAATTTATCTTTTAGACGAATCTTATGTTATTCTAAAACATGTCAGAATTGTTTCACACATGAGTGTACCCTGATGTCGAGTTTTCACCCTATAGTTGAAATACACATCACCACATGGTGATTGCCTTATAGAGAGACCCTTTGTGAGCTATTTTTTCTCCTTCATGAACAAAATTAATCCCTTTACGAACTTCCTTTCACCATGTAGAACATTTATCACTCCAAGACTTTACCATATTTTCCTTTGGAATAATTTTAATTTTGTTGATAACTTTGCAATACACACAACACCCTATTTAAAGAAAACACTATTTAGTCCTGTTTTTCATAGTCAATCAAATTATAACACTCTTAGAGAGTATATGTAGTCAATTTATATATTATATATCTAATAAAATATTTTTAAATTCATTCAATATATTTTGTAGGCATAATATAAAAAAAACTCCATTTTATGCATAAAATACAATATTTTTATAAAGGCAGTTGGCCACCTTTTAATAGGAAACCTATTTTAAATATGAATTTTTCCACTTTTATAAATTTTATATGTCAAAATAAACATAATTTTTGAAATCTAAACTTCCAAATTAGGTTAAATTAAATTTTTGGTATTTTTCTGTGAAGTTTTATTTTTTGATAAATAGTGAAAAATACTGAATTTTATTTCAAAACAACATTTTATTATTATTTATTTATAAGGTTAAATTATATTTTAAATTGGTTTTAAATTAAAATTATATCGATTATAAAGAAATTTATCCAATTTAGGTCATTTAAATAAATTCCACTTTGAAATTGGATATAATAACTTAGCAAATATTTGAACATTTTTACTTTAAAAACCCGCATTGTTGTCCCCTATACGGGATTGTATATAAATTAATTTCTTCCAATTAAGTGGTTGGAATTTGGGAAAATGGATTAAATTTTTTTAATCACAATAATTTATAATTTATAACAAGTTCAACTTTTTTTTGACAAACAAATATTAATGAAAGTGATTAAAATTAATTACAGTGATTAAGAGAAAAATTTGTTTTACAAAGGACTAAACCTTAATCTTAAGACCTGAAATTACCTAAAAACGTATATAAAATAAATTTTATGTCCATATTTATACCCTATATTCCATTATATTTAATTATTTTCTATTATTGGATCCACTTTTAATAAAAAAAAACATGAGTGGAATTCTCTTTTAAAAATTTTACAAGAATACCACTCCTCCTCCACTATAAAAAGACTCTCACCTCTCCCCATTACTCACACCTATAAAGCCCTTTGTCTCGCCATAAAATTGCTTAAATAATCTACCAACATCTCAACCCTAATCTTATAATCCTCCCTTTAGGAATAAATCCATCCAATAAATCCCTTCAGGTAAAACCAAAAGAAGTTACCAAAAGAAATGGAAACATTCTTTCTCAAGCTCTTTAGTTTTATTTTCATTCTCCACCCAATCAAATATTATTATTAAAATATTATATATTAAAATAAGTAACCTAAAAATAATGATATGTTTTTATATTAAGGTTTCTACCTTCACAATGACACACATACTTCCAATGGGTAACAAAACTACCATTTATGTGTACGACAAACTACTGCCTTATGAAAAGATGATTGTTCGATTTTTCTTCACCATATCTCTTGGTGGGAATTATGGTGGAAAAAATGTTTATATATGATATATATGATATTTATAAAGTATTTATACTTCTTTAATTTTTATATAACACATACCCATATGCTTTTAATTTTGGGTAAATACGATAACATCGTTTGTGGACGTGTGTACTACCGCCTCCTCAAAGCGATGTGATTCATTCACATTATACACATAATGTATAATGGATGGTTTTAATAAACATATGTAACATATATGAACTATATATGATACTATAATTATAATATAAATATATATAATTTAATTTTAATTCTTTTATTATGGAAAAGAAATGAAAGTTGCGTTCATGCGTACGTATGAACTAACATCTCCATAAGCGGTGAATTTCATTTATTATCTTTGAATAACATGGATTATTATAAATAAATATATAATGAATATATAAGATATATAAATCCTGGTTTACATTATTTATATTATTAAATCATTATCTAAGTAATAGGAACAAAAAATAACAAGTAAAAACATTATCGAAAAACTAGGAAATTAACACCCGAAATAGTGAAAATAATGAATGATTGTTATTAAAAGTGTAATAAGATATTATAATAATATCATATATGATATCATAAATATTATTATGGTTCTTGTATAACTTTTTTAATTGTTTTATACCACTATAAAATAGGTTAAATTCCACAAAAAAAGGAAGGATAAGGTAAAGGATTTTATCTCAATTTACGTTCCGTTGAGTCTTATTTGTTGTTATGAACAATTTCACTTTTATATAGAATATATACTACCATTTTACCTGTTATATCATGAATATAATTATTCTCATGATATTTTATGTTTTATTTAATGTTATTCATTAAAGGGGATTATGATTCCAGATGTTCGAAAGTGGTATGAGACACTTTGGAATGTTTAAAGGTTATTTTTCTCAAGAATGTTTTAATGGTATTTAAATGGTATTTACATTCATGATAAAACAATATTTTATTGAATATTTTATTGATAATAAATGATATAATTTCCTCACATTGGGTTAAGTATTTTCAATTAGAAAGTATTTTGGATTAGATCATTCATTTGAATATTTGATGAAAATTCCAGTTTTCTCTTTTCAAAATAACTGTAGTATTTCAATCATAAATATTTTTATTTGAATTATTTGAACTTAATATTTTGTAAATGTGTTCCTTACTTCATTGGATACAGATTTTATTCAGGACACTTGGTAAAAAGAATGCATCTGGATGGAGTAATTGAACCATAATGTCAAAAGTGGGATGAACACGCCAGAATGGAGAAGCTTTTGTATTTCGGCCATAAGTCCTTCATCTAGGCTTGGATTGAGCCCCAATTTTTAGATAAGATATAGGACCCATATCCTCACATATTATCCGTCTGGAAGGCTGGAAAATTCACGCTTTTTTATGGTAAAATGGGCGGTTCAATTTTGAATAAAATATTTGGCCGGGATTCCCCATTCACACTTGAAACCACTTTGAACCTATCCTCCCCACCACTCTATAAATTGATGTTTTTATCATTTGGTGGGGTTGGGACGTGACTTAGGATATTGTAGGCATAGGATAATTGGTTTCACTAAAATTCTCCAACCATTGTAAGAGGGGTAGCTCTTGAAGCCAGAATCCCCTCATCGAAGCCTCCTTCTCTTCTTCATTTTGTAACGTTTTCATTTGTGTAATAAAAATCATTGATCTTCTTTTATTCCTAATATTTTATTCTATTTTGTTTAAATTTATTATTATCTTAATCTTCCTAATTGGGTTGGAATTCTTGAGTATAAGAATTATTGGGATATACCCATTATAAACCTTTGCACATGCAAAACGCTTCTACGATGATTACGCCACCCATGGAAGAGTAGTCTTTTAGTAATCGATCTATCTTCTACACTCTTCATTTAATTATTTTGAATCATTGAGATAATTTAATTAACTTAATATGATCCATGAATTGTGTTTTTAAATTTCAAGAAACTAAGCAAGCAATTGAACAATTAACACAAAAACAGGCGAGGTTGGGATTTTGTGTAAATTGTGAGAGCGCGATTTTAATCAGTAATACAAGACCATACAGGATAAATTTGTAGAGTAAAAATATAATACCTAAACACAATTCATACTCATTTTGAGAATTGATATGTGCCTTAATTTACCACTGAACATAAGCTATCCTTATAACATCAATCGAAGTAGGGTGCTGCGATTACATGTTCCGAAGATAACCTAGGGTTTAATTAACTTCATCTTTGTGGTAAGGTTAATTCTCGTAGGGTTCAGGGGTTAAAAAGTTAAGGGGACATAATTAAGTGGATGTTAATTTAAATGATAATTATAAATAATTTATTGAAGAGGTATAGTTAGATCGATTACGCCTTTTAAAATATTTTCTAAAAAAAACATCATCTTGTTTTGTCTTTTTAATCAAACTTCATTTCAAAATTAAAAACAAAAAAATGCAATCTTCTTCCAGAAAAATTATTCTAGATTTATAAACTATAAACACCCCCATCATTTCAAGTAGTGTTTTAATTCTATTCTATTTTATTTTTGGAATACCTCTAGAAAGTTGTTTTAATTCACTTCCTCCTTTGAGAGACGACCTTGGTCAGCCACTCTGCTGCACCAAAGTACCCAATAATCACATTAATCATTTGAGGGTGCCCACGACAACACTCTTTCAAATTGGCACCGTTTCTGGGGAGGAAAGTTTTTTATTCAACTAATTTGAGGTATTTTTTTTACTTTTATTTTAATATTTTATCTTCTCTTCTTTCTTTCTTCTTTCCCCTATCTCAATTATCTTTTTGGTTTTCTATTTTCTTTTTTTTGGGACCATCAAATAAAACTTCTTATCATTTTATTATGGTCCACTTTTCTTCACTTAATTTTTATATTTCTTTGATTTATGACATGATCTAATCCCGAGGATCTCATAGATATTGACCCTAAGATTGAACGTAGCCCTAGGGCGCGAATCCGCCATTCTCAGTCTACGAGAAGTGTCGACATTTACCCAACTGGGGAATTCCTACACTCTAGGAATTTTGAAATTGGAAACACTTCTAAGTAAAAATTAAAATAAGAACCAATGGATGAAAATAATGGAAATTAACTTAATATAACCATTCGAGAATTGGCTGCACCTGATATTAACTATCAACCAAATTGTATTGCATACCCAAACCTCGAATCAGACTTTGAACTAAAATCTCGGTTAATTCACTTACTTCCAAAGTTTCATGGCCTCTCTGGTGAGGATCCAAATTAAAATTTGAAAGAATTTAATGTGGTTTTCTCAACCCTTAAACCTAGAAATGTCTCTGACGATCAAATCAAATTAAGAGCATTCTCATTTTCAATTGATGGAGCTGCAAAGGATTGGATGTAATATTTACAACCTAAAGATGTAACATGTTGGAACGATTTGAAATGTCTTTTCTTGCATAGATTTTTTCTAGCATCGAGGACCACTTCAATTCGTAAGGAGATCCCAGGGATCAATCAATCACAAGGGGAGTCAATGTATGAGTACTTGGAGCGATTCAAGAAGTTGTGTGCAAGCTGTCTACATCACTAAATCATTGAGCAACTCCTCATTCAGTACTTATATGAAGGAATCACACCTATGGAGAGGAGCGTGGTGGATGCCGTAGCAGGAGGGGAATTGGTGGACAAGACACCAGTAGCTGCACGTTCATTGATCGAAAAGATGGACCAAAAATCCCAAAAATTTGGCGATAGAGGTACACCACATGTCAGGGGAGTACATCAGGTATTCCTTTTTCTTTCGGAAGTCATTTGATTGATACCAAGTTGGAAGAATTGACCACTATGGTGAGGCAGATTGCATTGGCTCAAAAGACATCCCCACCCCCTCCTTCAAGGCCTTGTGGTATTTGCACTGAGACAAGCCACCCAACTGACTGTTGCCCACAACTCCAAGAAACAGAATATTGTGCAGTAGTGTTCCCTGGGAGACCATATCAGCAGCAACAACAACAAACATATCCAAAAAAGAAGTTTGATCCAACATACAACCATGGGTGGAAGGATCAATCGGACACAAGGTATGGATCTGGACAACAAAAAAGGCCCTCTTTTCAACAAAACTTCCAGCAGCCTCCACCTTACCAGCATGGTTTCCAACAACCCCAAAAAAGATTTGAATCTCTAGCATCAACAAGACAACAACAAGGGAATCCTCCACCCAAGTTAGATTCTAACACTGATGACCTTTTGAAGCAGATTGTTCTTAATCAACAGAATGAGATGAAAATTCAAGGTTCAGAGCTAAGGGAGTTGAAGACTCAAATGAGCCATATTACCACCACCCTCCATGAACTTGTAAGTAAGAATTCCAGAAATCTACCTTCCCAACCCACTCCAAATCCAAAGGGAAATGTTAGTACCATCACATTGAGAAGTGGGAAGAGAATGAAGGATACATCTGTACCTACCATTCCCCCGAGATTCACCTCAACTCCAGAGAAGCCGTATTCCATACCAACTGATGAGAAATCCAAGGAGAAATATAAAGGTAAGAAAATGATTGATGATGTTCCTCCTAAACCCCTTCCTTTTCCAAACAGAGTTGTTCAAACTAAGAAGATGGCTGAAGAAGCAATGCAAAAAGAGGCTTTGGACACATTCAAGCATGTAGAGATCAACATTCCTCTACTTGAAGCCATTAAGAAAATTACAAGGTATGCAAAATTATTAAAAGAACTTTGTACCAATCGAAGTGGGCTCAAGGGAAATTAGGGGATAAATCTTGGAAGGAATGTGTCAGCACTCATTACAATAACTCTAGCAATGCCGAAAAAGTGAGATGATCCAGGGACATTCACCATCCCATGTACCATAGGGGAGTTGCACTTCTCTGATGCTCTTTGTGATTTAGGAGCTTCAATAAATGTGATGCCTCACTCTGTATTATCTTATTTACAGGTTGGTGAGTTGAAGCCGATGAGAGTAGTGGTGCAGTTAGAGAATAGAGCTATGGCATATCCAGCGGGAGTTTTTGAGGATGTACTTGTCTGGGTAAGATACATGATCTTTCCAGTGGATTTCTATGTTCTTAACATGGAGGATGATCAGGTAAGTTATCATGCCCCCATTATCTTAGGTAGGCCCTTCCTCAAAACTGCAAAAACTATCATAAATGTCAATGAGGGTACATTTTCCATGGAATTTGGGGATGAAGTTGTGATATTTAATGTTATGGATTCCATGAAGTAACCCTCAGAGGATCATTCTACATTTTTTATCTCCCATTTTGAACCACCAAGTAAAAACACCATGTAATTGGATTGTCCTATGCTTAGGGAGATTATGAGTATTGGTTCTAGTTTGATGTCTATGAGTACTTCCACACCCATTTCTAAGGAACAAGACTCTCTAAGATTTGATTTTGAAATGGAATCATATTCTTATCTTGATCACGTGAAATCTAATTATGACATGGATGTGGAGTATGCTGATGGATTTGATGCTTTATTCTCTGATTTTGATGAGGTATATTCTGATACTGATGCTCTTTGTGCACATATTTCAGTTCCTTCTACGACCCCATCCGTACACCACCCCCTACACTGGAACTCAAGCCATTGCCACCAAATCTCAAATACTCATACTTGTTAAGTGGTGAGAAATTACCTGTTATCATTGCTAACAATGTACCTTTTGAACATGAAGAAAAACTTTTGAATATTTTGTGGGAGAACATCATGGCAATCAGGTGGACCTTGGCTGACATATCAGGTATTAGCCCCTCAATTTTCATGCATAGGATTATTTTGGAGGATGAGGCTAAAACTGTGAGGAAACCACAAAGGAGACTCAATCCAACCCTTCTTGAGGTTTTTAAAAAAGAGGTTGAAAAATTGCTCGAGGTAGGTATAATCTATCCCATTTCATATTCTCAGTGGGTAAGTCCTATTCAGGTTGTGCCTAAGAAGAGTGGTGTTACTGTTGTTAAAAATGAGAAAGATGAGTTATTTCCAATGAGGGTGCAAAATAGTTGGCGTGTGTGTATTGATTATAAGAAACTAAATTAGTCCACTCACAAGGACCATTTACCCCTCCCATTTATTGATCAAATGCTTGAGAGACTATCTGGGAAAACACACTATTGTTTCTTGGATGGATTTTCTGGATATTTTCAGGTTTCTATAGCTCCGGAGGATCAGAAGAAGACTACATTCACTTGTCCCTTTGGCACATTTGCCTACCAGAGGATGCCATTTGAACTTTGCAACGCCCCAGGTACCTTCTAGAGATGCATGGTGAGTATTTTTTCTGATTTTATTGAGACATGCATGAAGGTATTTATGGATGATTTTACATTGTATGGATCCTCATTTGATGAATGTATAAATAGTTTGGGAAAGGTATTGAATTGTTGTATTGAGAAGAATCTGGTCCTGAACTTTGAAAAGTGTCATTTCATGGTAGATCATGGAATTGTCTTAGGGCATGTAGTGTCAAAACATGGGATAGAGGTTGATAGATCTAAGGTAGACATTATTTCATCCCTCCCATATCCTATATGTGTGTGCGATGTTCGATCATTCCTTAGACAAGCTGGATTTTATCGACGCTTCATCAGATATTTTAGTAATATCACTCTACCCTTATCTCAATTGCTTCAAAAAGATATTGACTTCAATTTTGATGATTCATGCAGGGTATCATTTGATGAGATAAAGAAGTGTCTAACCACTCCACCGATCATACATCCCCTGCGGTGGGACCTTACATTTGATTTTATGTGTGACGCCTCCAACTTCGCGGTTGGAGCTGTCTTATCTCAGAGGGTGGAGGGACGTTCACATGTGATCGCCTATGCATCGAGGACACTGGATTCAGCCCAATCAAATTACACAAACATGGAAAAGGAGTTTCTTGTTGTCATATTTACTTTAGATAAATTCCATTCATATTTATTGGGCTCTAAAGTAGTTGTTTTTTCTGACCATGAAGCTCTGAGGTTCCACTTGAAGAAGCCATATGCAAAGCCCAGGCTGATCCGATGGATGCTCCTTCTTCAAGAATTTGATATTGAGATAAAGGACAAGAAGGGGTCAGAGAATTTGGTGGCAGACCACATGAGTAGGATTAATCACACATTAGAGGATGACACCTTGGACCAGGTACCACTTTGGGACACTTTCCCCGATGAGCATCTTTATTCCATCTAAGGTACGTATCCTTGGTATGCATATTTAGTTAACTACCTTGTTGCCTCTGAAATCCCTTCAAATTTAAAGAAACATCAAGTCTAAAAATTAAAGAGTGACTCAAGATTTTATGTTTGGGATGATCCATACTTATGGCGCATGTGTAGTGACCAAGTTATTATGAGGTGTGTTCCTGATCATGAGTTTGAGTCTATTTTTCATTTCTGTCATACACTTGCTTGTGGTGGACACTTTTGATCCCAATAGACAGCTCGGAAAGTTTTGGACTCTAGATTATATTGGCCTAGTTTATTCCATGATTCCCATGTGTTTTGTAAGTCATGCTCTCGTTGCCAATACACTGGAAATATTTCTAAGAGACATGAGATGCCCCAAAAACCCATACTATTCTATGAGATTTTTGATGTATGGGGAATTGATTTTATGGGTCCTTTTCCTAGTTCATTTGGATTTTTTTATATTTTGGTTTCTTTTGATAATGTGAGTAAATGGGTGGAGGCCAAGGCCATTATGACTAACGATTCTCATGTTGTAGTGTATTTTTTCAAGGCTCAAATTTTCTACAGGTTTGGAGTACCAAAGGCCATCATCAGTGACCAAGGGACACACTTTTGCAATAGAAATTTTGCTTCCCTACTTAGAAAGTATGGGGTGACACAAAAAACATCAACACCATACCACCCCCAAACAAATGGCGAGGATGAGGTTTCAAATCGTGAGTTGAAAGAAATTTTGGAGAAAACTGTGCAGCCAAATAGGAAAGATTGGACCAGGCGCTTGGATGATGCATTATGGTCTTATAGGACATCATACAAGACACCCATTAGTATGTCCCCATTTCGGATTGTTTTTGGGAAATCATGTCATCTCCCCGTGGAAGTTGAGCATCAGGCTTATTGGGCTATAAAGAAATTCAACATGGATTTGGACCAAGCTGGAATCCAAAGGAAGCTGCAAATTCAAGATCTTGAGGAGATTAGATTGTCTTCATATGAGAACTCAAGCCTCTACATGGAAAGATCAAAAGAATATCATGATATAATGATCTAACAAAGGGATTTTCATGTTGGATAGAAAGTCCTTCTCTACAGTTCACGACTGAAGCTGATGCCTAGTAAGTAGCATTCTAGATGGTTAGGTCCTTATGTTGTGTCTAATGTTTTTCCTTATGGTGTAGTGGAGATCACACAAGAGGACACATGAAGGAGCTTTATAGTCAATAGACAACGTTTGAAGAGATACATTGAGGGAATTCCTACTAATTCAGTGGATTTTATCATACTGCATAACCCCATCATTACTTGAGCACATCAGGCTGTTCCTAACCCTTTCACTTTTATATTATTTGTCCTATTTAAAAATTTTGCATTTCATGTGCATATATCTTCTCATGGGTTCACATTGAGGATAATGCAATATTTTAAGTGTGGGGGAGGGAACCTTTTAGTTTAGTAATTTCAATTGTTTTCCTGTTTAAAAAAAACAAAAAAAATTTGTGTGTTTTTCAAATTTTGTGTGTTTATTTTTCAATTTTCTTTGTGTTTTTGAAATTTTGGAGCTGAAATGATTCTCATCCCAATTTTGAAATACATATCAATGAGTGAAATGATTTATCCCTTGAAACTAATCTTAAATGAATGCTTAAATGACTTTGTTTCAAATTCAAATATTTAGTAATTTCATGAAAAGTACACTGAATTCTGAATCCCATGCCACATCTCACTGTCTTTATATTTGAAATCACTTTCCTGTGAGGCTTCTGAACCATTATTTTCATATTCTTTACATTCACCTCACTTCTTGAGAGAACCAAACCATGCTTGATTTAACCAGAATTTGATCTATTCCTATCAAAACATGAGGGTTTGAGGTACTTATGTTTAAATGATTGAAGCATTTGTTTGGTATTAAAGCCCCTATTTCAAAGAATGCTTTTTAATAATGGCATACCTTGAAAATTTAATCCTTGTAGCCCTTAGACTCCATGCACAGTCTGTTAGGTTATCCACATTACAAGCCAATTTTCCCTATCCAACCAACTCTTGAAGTGAAATTGCATAATCTAGTTGAGCTTAAGTGTGGGGGAATCTATCTTGTATTGTGCTACCACATTCTGTGATACTTTTGGTGGAAAATTAAAATTTAAAGAGATGTGTTTGCTGCTGAAGAAAATAATTATATTGAAAGCTGTTCCTTTTCTGGAGGTTTCATGACAAGTGAAGCTCTGCCTTTTCTGGAGCTTCTAATTGAGGTGGAAAGCTGTGCCCATCTGGAGCTTTCAAGAAAATCATGTTTGAGAAGATTGACATTTTTAATGCTGAAATGATGAATGGTGTAAAACTTTCATTAATTTTCATGATGATGGAGCTGAATTGATACTATGGGGATTGAGGAGAGGACCATATTTAAGTGAAAATTAGATTAATTCAAATTTTCTTCAAAAAGAGTCAATCCCTCCTCATTTATCCTCAGAGTTTTTCACATCTTAATCCTACCGAATGAAATCCACAGAACAACCCTGAAAAGTCCTCATGATAAACATATGTCCTTGAATCACATCGGGTAGCGATTTAAGAATTTATCAACCCTATGGTGACCCTTGTATGTGTTTGGATGAGAAATACATTTCAAAAAAATTACATTTGTGTGATAAGAGAAAATTCAAGTGAGGTAAGTGTTTTGTGCATGGGAGGATAAATAAAGTGGAAATATATTGAATGATATAAATGAAGAACTTGAAATAATGGTCTTTTATGAGGCATGATATATTTTGTTTCTTGGTGAGTAATTGTTTGATCTCAAGGATATGTGTTTTAAAATTGGTTTTGATTTGATATTGATTTTTACTTAATAAGAGATTTTTCTCAGGAGTGTAAAAGGGTAAGTGTGGGGGATTGATAAAACACTATTTTATTGAATATTTTATTGATAATAAATGATATAATTTCCTCACATTGTGTTAAATATGTTCAATAAAAAAGTATTTTAGATTAGATCATTCATTTGAATATTTGATGAAAATTACAGTTTTACCCTTTCAAAATCAGTGTAGTATTTCAATCATAAATATTTTTATTTGAATTATTTGAACTTAATATTTTGAAACTGTGTTTCTTAATTCATTTTCTACAACGTTTATTCAGGACACTTGGTAAAAAAAATGCATCTGGATGGATTAATTGGGCCATAAAGTCAAAGGTGGGCTGGACACGCCAGAATGGAGAAGCTTTTGTATTTCGGCCATAACTCCTTCATATTGGATTGGATTGAACCCAAAATTTTAGAGGTGATATAGGACCCATATCATCACATATTATCCTTCTGTAAGGCTATAAAATTCACGCGTTTTGTGGTCAAATGGGAGGTTAAAGTTGGCCTAAAATATTTGTCCGAGATTCCCCATTCACACTTGAAACAACTTTGAACCTAGCCTCCCAACCACTCTATAAATTAGTGTTTTTCTCATTTGGTGGGGTTGGTACATGAATTAGGATATTTTAGTTAGAGTAGAATTGGTTTCACCCAAATTCTCCAACCATTTTAAGAGGGGTAGCTCTTGAAGCAAGGATCCCCTCATCGAATCCTCCTTCTCTTCTTCATTTTGTAATGTTTTCATTTGTGTAATAAACTTCTTTGATATTATTTTATTCCTAATCTTTTATTCTATTTTTTTAAATTTATTATTCTATTAATCTTCCTAATTGGGTTTTAATTCTTAAGTAGAAGCTTTATTGGGTTATACCCATTATAAACCTTTGCACATGCAAAGCGCTTCTATGATGATTAAGCCACCCATGGAAGAGTAGTCTTTTAGTAATCGATCTATCTTATACCCTATTTATTTAATTATTTTGAATCATTGAGATACTGTAATTAACTTAATATTATCCATGAATTGTGTTTTTAAATAGTAAGAAACTAAGCAAGCAATTGAACAATTAACACAAAAACACGTGAGATCAGGATTTTGTGTAAATTGTGAGAGCGCGAACTTAATCGGTAATACAAGACCATACATGATAAATTTGTAGAGTTAAAATATAATCCCTAAACACAATTCATCTTAATTACCATAATTGATATGTGCCTTAATTTACCACTGACCATAAGCTATCCTTATAACATCAATCAAAGTAGGTTGCTGTGATTACATGTTCCGAAGATAACCTAGGGTTTAATTAACTTCATCTTTGTGGTAAGGTTAATTCTTGTAGGGTTCGGGGGTTAACAAGTTAAGGGGTCATAATTAAGTGGATTCTAATTTAAATGATAATGATAAATAATTTATTTAAGAGGTAGAGTTAGATCGATTACTTCTTTTAAAATATTTTCTAAAAAAACATATTCTTGTTGTGTCTTTTTAATCAAACTTCATTTCAAAATTAAAAACAAAAAAATGCAATCTTCTTCCAGCAAACTTCTTCTAGATTTATAAACTATAAACATCCATATCCTTTCAAGTAGTATTTTAATTATATTCTATTTTATTTTTGGAATAACTCTAGAAAGTTGTTTTAATTCACTTCCTCCTTTGAGAGACGACCTTGGTTAGCCACTCTGCTGCACCTAAGTACCCCAAAATCACATTAATCATTTGAGGGAGCCCACAAAAGCACTCTTTCAATTCATCAACATCAACAAGACTTGTTAATACTATTCATAAAATGGGTAATTATTGATAAATATATATCCTATAGTTAATATAGATATTTTATAATGAATATTGTTTATTAACTAAATCGATTATTCGATATGAGAAATGCTTTGGATTGGTACAACGCGGGTGGGGACCAATTATAGATAGGACCTTGATACACTGGTAGTCTCATGATATGAACCAGTTGAACAAATTAGATGTGTTTTTACCCGATATGCTAAACCTTATTTTAGAAGGTCTTGATGGTAAAGTTTCTATGTACCTAAGAAACCTAGCATCCAATAGTTAAACATTTCCCTCATTTAGACTCAGTTACTATTTATCCATGAGATTTTGTGTTGACATATATATGGATGAATCTCATTCATAGTTTATTGATTAAATGGGTCATTTTTTAGTTTCTAACCTTTACATATTGATTATACCTTATATAGTTTATTTGAATGACATGTGTTAATGGTTATTTACCTTTAATTGTTGATTTACTCTTACAAATTCATTATTTATTCCACTTTACTTACCCTTACTGAGCATTTGAATTCACCCTTATTATGTTTACTTTCCCCAGGTTATGAAGAATAAAAATTTGAATAATATTTCAATGATTAAACTTATTTAATTTTATTATGTATCATGTTAAACTGATAAACCATTTGGTCCCTTGGGATTTTAAGCTTGTATCTATGCCAATGTAATAAAATAATGCACGGACTTCAAGAATATGGGGTCGGGGCATTACAATTGGTATTATATAAAGTTTAGAAGAAATCTTGAAAGCTATATTTATAGAACTAATATTTAGAAAACTTATATTTGGGAACATAACCGTAAGATATAATTTTAGAACAAGTATATAAAAATATCCTAGAATTTTGGTATGGTAGAGATTATATGGGTATTCCTAGAAATAAATCCCTGTCAGGATCCTACAAGTGGATTTAGTTATATAATAGATGTAACTAGGGGTAAAAACTCTAAAAAGGCACATTGGGCCTGACTCGGCATAACCTGGAGCACGAAAATAAGCCTTTCTGCGCACCTGGTTTGACACTCATGGGGGATACACTTAGGATAATTTTTATTTTATTTAAAAATAATTATGAAGGATTTAAAATTAAATATTCCCCTAAAGAAACCAAATTTTAGGATTCTATAACTTTCTATGCATAAATTTATGTTATGTTCTATAACATATTTGCAATTATATATTATAGTTTTGCGATCTAATCTAGTGTATGACATTATTTATAAATAGTGGATAGAAGGAAGAATGTTATCAATACTCGTGGAAAATATAGATATTCACCTTCTGTGGAAACTAATACATCTAGCATTGGAATAGAAAAAATTATGTATATATTAGGTAAACTTAATCAGGTTATGGAAAATAAAATTACTCAAATAGAGAAAACTATTCCATAGAGAGAATCTCCCATGATAGGTCACTTTTTGTGATATAATCACTCATCATTTAGTGGGACCACTAATCTAATTATATCCAATCAATGTATTAAGTATCTATATAAGATATTTATGGTCTTTGTATATAGTGAAATGAAAAAGGTTAAACTTGTGGTATATTTTCTCCAAGGTGATGCTGATAAATGGTGGTCCTTGGTCAAGAATACCAAGGAGGGAGAAGAAATAAAACTCACAAAATGAAGGAATTTTAGGGAGACATTATTCGATAAATACTTTCAATATGATCAAACAATTGAGATGAAGAGGAAGTTAATTAGGTTAAATAAAAACAAAGAAGAAAGTGTTGTAGATTATGAAGCTACATTTAAATGTTTATCCACACATGGTATGAATTATATACACAAAATAGAGTGTAATATTACCACTTCTTTGAAGGTCTTAAGACAAATATCCTAAGAGAATTGGTTTCTCATAATTTTTCATCATAAAAATAAATATTTTTATGTGATATCAAAAATAGATAAGGAATTATTGATATCATACATATTAAAATGGAACCAAGAGAAGAATATATCATCCGATATCCAAGAAAAAGGGAATTCATCAAAGAAGAAGAATAAGTTTGAGTGATTTCTATCTTGTATAATCTATGTAAAGATTTACTCAGGTAAATGCCTGATAGGAATGATAAATTATTATAAATGTGGATAAATGGGTTATCATGCTAAATAATGAAAAATGAAGAATAAGAACAATACTATTCAATGTTAAAACTGCAAGGATATAGGGGACTACACAAGTGAATTCCCTAAGAGTCAGGGGAATCTACCACAGAAGAGGCCAAGGGTAGATGACCAAGCTTATGAAATTACTACAGTGGAGGTAGAAGTACCAATTGTTGTTGAAGAGGGTACATTAATTCTATCTTAAAATTTATCCAATGCCTTATTTGATTCTGTATCATCAAACTTTTTTATATCTACCCATTTTTCTTAGAAAATTAGGCTTTTACCTTTTAATTTAATTAGATATTTATCATTAAAAACTCCTAAGGTAAGTACCATTGTAACATATATATTTTAAGAGGTCCCAATTATGACACATAAACATGCTTTTCTTGATGACCTTGTTATCATACCTATGGTTGAATTTGATATAATCCTAAGTAGGGACTGTTTCTCAAAATATGATACAAAAATTTATTGTCGAAGGATATTACAATTTATGAGGAATATATATAATTACTCATATTTAGAGTAGAATATTCCTCACATAATTCTTATATATATCCACCCTAGTAGCTATTTTGAAATAAATTCTAGGGTAATAATAGAAAACAAATTCTAGTGAAAAAAGAGTTAATCTCCAAATTGAAGATGTACCTATTGTGCTGGAATACATTGATGTATTTACATAGGAATTTCCTGGACACCCCCTAAGCATGATGTTGAATTTTCCATTGATTTCATCCTCAATACAAGGACAATATCAAATAATACCTATAGAATAGACACATCCCAATTGGTAGAGTTTGAAAAACAACTAGAGGATTTGGGTAATAAAGGATTTATTCACCCTACTATTTCACCAAGGGGAGCCCCTATTCTCTTTATTAATAAGAAATATGGATCCATGATGTTGTGAATTTATTTTAGAGAAATAAATGATATTAAAATAAAGAAAAAATACCCTCTATCTCGTATTGATGACTTATTTGATCAACTACACGGATCCCAATATTTTTCAAAGATTGATCCTTGTTTATGGTATGAGTAATTGAGAGTGATGAAGGAATACATTCCAAATATAACATTTCGGATGAGGTATGTACATTATGAGTTTATAGTAATTCAATTTGGATTGACTAATTCCACCTATATTTTTTTGGAACTAATGAATAGATTATTCAAGGAATATCTTGATGGTTTTGTGATGGTATTAATTGATTATATTTTGGGGTATTCCAAAATCAATGAGGACTACATGAATAACTTTTGAATTATTATTAAGACTCTAAAAAGAAAAGTGTTATATGGGAAATTTAATAAGTGGTATTTATGGATTCAATAAGTTTCTCTTACTGTATATATTGTCTCAAAGGATGTAATATTAGTTGATCATGAAAATACAAAGGCAGTCAAATAATTTCCCACACCAACAAACATTATTAAGGTACATAGTTTCAGTGGTTTGTCAGGTTACTACCAGTGATTCATTTTTTCCCAATTGGATAACTTTTTAACAAATATTACACAAAAAGGGGTTATGTTTTTTTTCTTCAGAAAATGGAATTTGAAGAATTCTTTGATGAGCTAAAGAGAAGAGTACTCAATACCCTAATGTTAACTCTACAATTTGGGAGTGATGGATTTTTCATATACAGTGATGCATCGAAGAAGGGATTTTGTTTTTTCCTAAAAAAAAATGATAAAGTTATTTCATATGCCTCAAGGTAATTAATTAATCATGAACATAACTATCCAACCCATGATCTTGAGTTAGAAGTTG
Source organism: Viscum album (assembly GCA_963277665.1). Lineage (NCBI taxonomy): Eukaryota > Viridiplantae > Streptophyta > Magnoliopsida > Santalales > Viscaceae > Viscum > Viscum album. The sequence goes on from OY728146.1 coordinate 1,040,982,141, forward strand.
TGATATTTTCTTTGAAAATATGGAGATATTATCTCTATGTTGAAATATGTGAGACATACATGGATTATAAAATTCAAAAATACATATTCTCACTATAAGAAATCATCAAGAGAAAAAGTTGATTGCTCTAGATACTCAAGGATTATGATGGATCAATACACCACCACCTAAGGAAATAAAATAAGGTAGCTGATTCATTGAGTAGGAAAGATCATGAAGTTCTCACCCAAATGAGGATTGAAAAGGATCATATGTTATGGGATATAATAAAGATAAAAATAGGAATTTATAATGATGGTGAAAAATAAATAATTTTTCAAATTATTGAAAATCCATCTTTATTAGTGAGGATAAATAATTTTAAATAAAATGATGAGAAATTTCATAAGAAAATTAAAGCTATGAATGATGGAAAATTAGCACACATTGTTTGTGAAGAAGATGTACTAATGTTTGGAATGAGGACATGTGTTACATATATACCTGATAAGAAAAGTTAATTAATATATGATGATTATAGATAAAAGTTTCTATAAAACATGGTAGCAAAAATATGTATAGTGAATTTAAGGATCAATTTTTTGAGATAACATGAAGTGGGAAATTACTAATTTCATGTCAAGATGTTTGGTTTATCAACAAGTAAAAGTTGTGAGGTGAAATCCTAAGGGAACTCTGGAACCTATTCTTATTCCAATAGGTAAATCAGATGAAATTATAAAGTATTTTTTCCCAATACTACCGAAGAATCCTTGAAAGAATGATTAAATATGGGTTATCATTGATCACCTAACCAAATATACACATTTTCTTGCTATAAGATAAGATTCACCTCTTGAGAACCTTATTAATGAAGTTTTAAGAATTCATGGTGAACCTCTATCATTTGTTTTTGATCGAGATCCCCACTTTGCATCAAAATTATGGAAAAGTCTTCAGACGAATCTTGAAACTGAGATTCATTTGATTACTACCTACCATCCTCAAACTAATATACAATCTGAAAGAATAATTCAATTAATGGAAGAAATGTTGAGGTCATGATCACTTGAATCTCAAGGTATGTGGGATTAGTACTTACCTATGGTATAGTTTTCCTATAGTAATAGTTTCCATTCATGTATTCAAATGGTGTCATATAAAGAATTATATGGAAAGAGACACCATACTCCAACTTGTTGGGTTGAATATGGTAAAAGGAAACTCATAGGACCTAAGATTTTTGAAGAGATCAAAACAAAGGTAAAGTCTATCCAGTATCATATTAAATCAGATCAAAGTAAGAAAAATAGATATGCCAATAATTGGAGGAAATATTTAGAGCTCTAAGTGGGAGATAATATTTTCTTGAAGGTATCTATGTGGAATGGTGTTATAAGGTTTGGTAAGAATGGGAAACCAAGTCCCATGTACATCAGAACCTTTGAGATTCTTGAAAGGGTTGGAGTTGTTTCTTATTGTTTAGAATTTCCGCCAAATCTATCAAAGGTACACGATGTGTTCTATATATCTATGCTACAGAAGTGTATTTCTAACCCAACGCATGTGGCCATCTCTAATGAGATAGAGTTGGAATATAAACTTTCATAATATGAAGAACCCATCAATATTATTAATACTAGAGAGAAAGTATTGAGTAATCATATTACTCATCTGGTAAAAGTTCTGTCGAGAAATCAAAAAATCGAAGAAGAAACATGGGAACTAAAGGATTATATGAAGGATAAATACCCACATATTTTTGAAGGTAATACCCATAAAATTTTAAGGAATAATTTTTTATTGGAGGGATGAATGTAGAACCACAAGAATTTACCATATTTTCCTTTGGAATAAATTTAATTTTTTGAAAGCTTTGTAATACACACAACTCTCGATTTAAATAAAACACTATTTAGTCATGTTTTGCACAGTCAATAAAATACTAGCATTTTTAGAGAGTATATAAATTAAAATTATTTATCCATTAAATTTTTTACATTCATTCAATATATTTTATAGGCTTAAGATAAAAAAACCTAATTTTACGTATAAAATACTATACTTTTAGAAAGGGTGTGTTTTTCCCTTTTTGATAGAAAAAATATTATAAATATAAATTTTGACACTTTTATAAATTTTATATGTCAAAAAATACACCATTTTTATAAAAAAAATTCAAAATTTTGTTAGGGTAAATTTTTGGTATTTTTATGTGATGTTTTATTTTTGATGAATAATGAAAAATACTGATTTTTATCAAATTTTTTATTATAATTTATTTATAAGGTTAAATTATTTTTTAAATTTATTTTAAAGTCAAATTATATAAATTATACATAAATTCATCTAATTTAGGTTTCTTAAATCAATTTCTCTTTGAAATGGGATATAATAACTTAGAAATCTTTTGAATGTTTTTACTTTAAAAACACACATTTTTGTCCCATATATAGGATTATATTTATATTAATTTCTACCACTTATGTGGTTTGAATTTGGGAAAATTTATTAAATATTTTTAATCATAAAAATTTATACTTTAAAATAAGTTCAACTTAGTTTTTGGCCAAAAATATTAGTGAAAGTGATTAAAATTAATTATAGTGATTAAGAGTAAAATTAGTTTACAAAGGACTTAACCTTAAACTTAAGGCCCCAAATAACCTATTTTTTTTTCAAAATACATTTTATAGAAATATTTGGAACCTGTTACTAATTTTATTTAATTTTGTGCATTATTGGAGCCACATTTCATTAGAAAAACCTGGGTGAAATTCCCTTTTATAAAATATACAAGAATGCCACTCCTCCTCCACTATAAGAAGGCACTCTTCCCTCCCCCTTAATCACACCTCTCAAGACATTTGGATCGACAAAAATCTACTCAAATAATATACCAAAATCACTCCCATAATATCAGAATCCTCCCTTCAAGCAGAAATCCATCCAAGGAATCCCTTTGGTGTGAACCAAAAGGAGTTACCCAAAGAAGAGGTAACACCTTTTCTCAAGCTCTTTAGTTCTATTTTCATTCTCCATCCACTAAAATATTCTTATTCCAAGATTATATAATAAAATTAGTATTGTAAATATACTTATATGCTATTATATTAATGCTTTGATCTAAAATTACACACACATCCATCTAATGGGTAATGAACCTACCATTTATGTCTACGAAAACTACCTTCTCATGAAAAGATTATTGTTCATTTCTTCTTTAGAACCTCTCATGATGAGAATTATGATGTAAAAAAATTTATATAAGATTTATATTATATATATAATGTATTTATTCTTCTATAATTTTTATAACACATACCCTTATTCTTTCCATTATGTGTAAATACTATAACATCGTTTGTGGAGTTGAGGACTACCACCTCCTCAAATCGATGTGATCTATTCACACTATACATGGAATGTATAATGGATAGTATTAATAAAAATATGTTACATATATGACATATATATGATACTATAATTAATATATATATATTATTTATTTTTCATTATTTTTATAGAGAAAAGAAATGAAAGTAGTGTTCATGCATATGTACGGCCTATCGTTTCAGTGAATGGTGAATTTCATTTAATATTTCCAAATATTATGAATTTTTGTAAATATATATACAATGAATATATATGATATATACATAATTTTTTTACATTGTGGAGAAGATTAAATCATGATCTATTTAACAGAAACAAAAAATAACAAGTCAAAAGATACTAAAAAACTAAGAAATTAACACCTGAAATAGTGAAGATAATGAATGATTATTCTCAAAAAAGTATTAAGATATTATAATAATATTATATATGATATCATAAATATGTGTATGGTTCTAGTATAAGTTATTAACATGTTTCAAACCACTATACAGGTTTTCAAATACCAAAAAACGTAAGGATAAGGTAATATATTTCGCCTCAATTTACATTACTTTGATACTTATTTGTTGTTATACATAAATTCACTTTTATATAGTGTATATATGATGATTTGAAATTTTATATCATGAATATAATTAGTATCATGATATTATAAGTTTAATTTAATGTTATTCCCTCAGGTTAATTTTTGATTCCAAATGTTTCAAAGTTGTATGAGACACTTTGAAATGTTTAAATATTATTTTCCTTAATAATGATTTAATGGTATTTCATTGGTATTTCCATTCATCAACATCAAAAAACCCTATTGATACTTATCCTCCACTAGGGAATTATTGATAAACCCATATCCTTTATTCGATATATATATTTGATAAGTAATATTTTTTATTAATTAAATCAATTATTCGATATGAGGAATGATTTGTATAGGCACGCCATGGGTGAGGCATGGTTATATATATCCCCTTGATTCATGAGCAGTCTCATGAGATGAATCAATTAGCTAAATTTGATGTATTCTTTTACCTGATATGCTAAACAGTCTTTTGACATGTTTTGATGGTATTGGAACCACATACCTAGGAATCATGGCTTCTAATAATTAAGTATTTTCATTTTTTAGACTCAGGTACTATTTATCCATGTGAGTTTTTATTGACATATATATGGATTCATGTCTTTATCAGTTTATTGATTAAATGACATGTATTTTAGTTTATCACCTTTAAATATTGATTATTTCTTATCTAGTTTATTTTAATGGAATTTGATATCAGTTATTTACCATTCCCCATTGATTTACTCTCATTAATTCATTATTGCTTTCTATTTACTTACCATTATTGAGAAATTGAGCTCACCCTTATTATGTTTCCTTTCCCAAGGTTATGAAGGAGAAAACTTTGAATAAAATTTCAAGTATGCATCTTATTTCATTTTATTATGTATCATGTTTTATTTTCTATTTACCAATGTAATATGGGTACCTTGTATATAATCTATTTTTCCAAAACTTCCAAACTATTTAGTCCCTTGGGATTTAAATCTTGTATCTATTACAATGTAATAAAATAATACACTGACTCCTGGATTATAGGGTCAGGTCGTTATAGTGTGACTGCTTCTTGAGCTATATCTACTTCATGGGTGACATTCACTTTACAGATTTACTTTTCTGTTATGAGCAATAGTTCCCTGTCAAGCCCTTTAGAAAACTATCTTTGCGAACTACCTTCTTTACTAAATTGATCCTTCATACACCACTTTAGACATAGCCGATTTTTTCCAATTATGTTCTCCTCTATTTAAATTCACTCTACCTAATGATTTTATTAGGTTAATTTATATAGTAAAAGGAATTATGGAAAATCTTCTAATCAAAATTATAATTTAATCCTTTTCGGATAATCTATCATAGTGTACTTTACTTGATTTGCAATTTTCATAGCAATTTATTCCTTTGTTAATCCCTTTAAATCACTATCCTCATATGAAAATGATGATCTTCCCATGATATGACATTTCAATGTAGTTTTCATAGCTCATAACCCTTTGTGCAAGCCTTAATTCACCACCATCATTTTCAAATGACAAACTTCCTCACAGAATTCCTTTGCGGTTCACATAGCGAAGATCCTATGTAGAATGCCGATTTTTCCTTGCAGTTTAAAAAAATCCCTAAGACAATTTGTAGTATGCAAACTCTATTATACTCTTTTAGATTCTCCAGTACTTCTATGTGGGAATCCTTACTTTTCTATGAAACAAATCTTTATTTTGGGGCCTAAAAATTTTAAAAACATTGGAAAATTGTGCCATCTTCAAAAAAACTGATTTAGAAATAACCATACTGAAATGTTATCAAATTTTTTTGTTAATAAACAAAAAGAACAAAAAAAAACACAAAAATGACACCTTGAGGGATTTTTTTCAAACAAATCCCATGGAACACAACCAAAACTCTCCAAATTTTAACAAACACCACTATTAAAACCTCATTAAGAATAAATAATAAGATAAGAACAAAAAAAATAGAATATAATTACACCAAAAATACAAAATATTAATAATGAAAACCCAAGGAAAAAATGAAACCAAGGACTACCAAATATCACAAAATAAGGAATAGAAATAAAATAATGTCCAAATAAAATTGAATGAATTGAATATCATTCTAGTGGGCATTCAAATTTATTTCAAAAACCTAGTGACAAACAATCATAGTTTGGTAAGTATTTTCATAGAACAATAATGGTCTGAATAGATAATCATGATATTATATGACCGGATTTTTGGTGGGGATAAAAATATTTAAAATATATGTAAATTATGATGTTCATGACATAATTGTGACTACCACACTGTAATTCTTAAACATCACAAAAATTCAACACAATTCTCAACCTCCCTCACTCAAACCCTATATCTCCTAGATAGAAATGCTGAAACAACACCCATCACCATAGAACAATGTCTCTTATGTAATATTAAACTAGAAAAAAAACTTAATCTTTATTAAAAAATGTAAGTTCCCATGAAATAATAAAAAAACCCAATCATCAATAGGCAAACCTAAATTTCATAGATCAAGATCTATATTGCAACACTCCACCTCATAAAATATCCTCACCAACCATGACACATCACACCAAACTATAGAAACTTTCCACCTCAAGATAAATTGGTAAGATGCAATGTAATTATAGATGGAGTAATATATTATCTATGATAAAAGTTTAGTTAAAAATCCATCCTCTTCAACCATTCATCTCTAAAATCTATCCCAATAATTTCAACACCTAAAAAACTATAAAGTAGAGGATATGAAAAATCAAAGTCACTAAAATTCTTCTTCCTCTAAAAAGGTTTATCTTATATACCTTATTTATCTCAATAAATATTTAATTTCTCTTATTGGTTGAACTATTCATAATTTTGAATATACTTCAAATATTTTGAACCCTTTAAATATTTATATATTGAAATTTTATTCAATGTTACCATATAGATAAAAATTGAAAACATTAGTTATACATAATTTAAATTTATATATAAACAAATTCCCAAGGAAGAATATTTCTTATAATGAGCTCATATATATTAAATAGTCTTAGAAATTTATATAAACAATCCAATTATTTATAAGTTGAATATTGAACATATTGATTCAATTTTTTGAACAATTATTTTAATATAAAATATCTATAAAAAATAATTATTATCAGAATGGTTCAAAATTATAAAAAATTTGGTATACATATTCAATAATAATTAATTATTTTTCATATATTATTGGTATTTGTGTCACTTTTAGGACAATATCTGAAAAAACATTTTATTATTGATACATTCATTTTCCACTTTAGAAGAAAATATTATTTATTTATTTATTCTCATAATAAAAATGATTTTATATAATCAGTTCAACTACACTTTTAGTATGTATAATAAATATATCAGATTATTAATTTTCAATACTTAACAATGAAATTATTTAAATAAGTGTTATAAGAATCTTATCATTGGTTCTACTAAATAATTTTATATAATGTATATAATAATCAATATCTATTTTAATGAACAATAAAAATACTCAATATATATCAAGTAATAAATAATAATACTTGTGACTATTTAATAGATACATATTTTGAAAACATATGTATCTTTCACATTTTAGGTGGGTGCACCCACACACACATGCATATATATATTCCACAATTGATATTTCATATAAATATTTTAAATTTACTTTCAACATAATTTGTGATGATATAAATGATTTACATTAAGAATAGGTAACCATGATAAATCATCATACAGGAAGAATTCATAGTATAATAATGAGAAATAAAAGTTCTCATATAAGTGACAATTTATTAGACACACATCCATTAATTAAATTTATAAATATACCCCTAATATATGTCTTAAATTTTATCCATAAATCAATTCCCATGAATAAATTTATCAACATTTTTCATTATAATTGAACTTTAATTACCCAAATGATCACATCATATATTTTATATATTAGGATCAATATAATTTAGGTTTTATATATTTTATTTTATTGCAAATATAATAACAAAGTAATAATGAAATAAAACCTTAAAATATTTTCTCAAATCATTTTATTATTATAAATTATTGTTATAAATAGAGTTATTTGGAACCTCCATATATGGACAATATATAATATATTTTTTCAATTAGATATTTTAACTTCAATAAATTTCATCAAAACCAAAGCAAAAACAAAACATTATTTTTTATATCACCAGATATACATATATTTTCTCTTATAGAGCCTTTTATTAATTTTGTACCACTAATTATTTTAATCACATGAGAATACATTAGATCTTCAAGTTTTTTGATTTACAAAAAATATATATGAGTTCTTCTAAAGAATGTAATTAATATAATATTTATAAAATATTTGATTTATGATATTTGTATATAATATATTTAGGGTATTCCAATGTGCATATTTAACAAATTTCATGATATAATATTCATATATATTATTCATATTATAATTTCCACTTCAGGTAATTTATCATCAATTAATAAATGAGTTCATAATATAGTCACTATTGGTAGTGGATATTTTATGATTTGGAAATTCAGAACCTCGCATTTTATAATATGTATAATTATAAGAGGAACCCATATGTATTTCATGTTAGATTCATATAGACATGAGAAATTTTATGATTGGTGTGAGAAATTATTCCTAGATTATTTTTGTCCTTATAAGGAATATGATGTGGAACCATATGGAGTGTAAGAGTCAATCAATGGTCTAGAACTAGTATCAGAAGAAACTTTAAGAAGTACAGATGCAAGGGTATGAGTTTTGAAAAAATAAAATATTTACCAAAAGCGGACATGGATTTGGTTAATTCAACTAGCTTTGAGAGGTTACCTTTATTGAGTGGAAGTCATTCATAAATATCATATGATGGTGGAAATTTGAAAACTTTCTTAATAAAGTGGGAAATTGTCTATAAATAGATGGGTGGGGTCACTTTAACTACACATGTTGGTGAATTATGTTAATATTTGGTTAGATTATTGTTTATAGTGATTGTAAAGTCTAGTTACATTTCTCTTGAGTATTGTACCTATTTTGGATGATTGTGACTTAGTGAGCGGTCGTTCTCTTATTTTATATTTTATTGAAGCTGTAATGTTTCCCATAGAGTAAGGCTTGTTCCGAACCACAAAAATACTTGGTTTTTTGTGTGTGAGTGATTATTTTATTTTTTTACCTAATTTTTGGGAGTGCACTATGAGTTCTATCCTTGGATAGTTTAATTTCTGGCCAGGGTGCACAAATTATTAATTTGAATACACTAATTCCATGGTGGCATGATGTTTTAGAACATTCAAAGACTTGTTCCATCATTTTTGTTCCCGAAGAAACTTATGAATCATGGATTTTGTTCAAAATAGTAAAATTAGATCTTATTGGGTTATGTTATAATATAATATCTTAACTTTTGAGAAGTGGTATTCTTTCTGTAATTTACACCATTTTTTTGTAGGAATTTTTCTGTTTAAGAAGGATTGTTCTAGAAGAGTAAAAGGTATGAAGAGATAAGTTTTGTGGAATATATTTCAGATTATGGTTGATAAAATATGATGATTACTTATTATATATAGATACTTTGATTACATTTTTAAGGTTCATGAAAAAATAAATGTCATAGGAATAATGGGTAATGCTTGACTAAAAGGCACTTTCTGTGATCTGGATGATGATGGAATAGAACACGAAATTCAATATCTGTGAGTTTAACATAAATTTTTAATTTATATCAACACTTGAAAAAATATGTATGATAATAATTTTTAAATGAATATGTTTTTTCCGAGGTTGTGAATTTTCAGAATAAATATTTCAAAAGGATAGGGGGTGATTGATCATGTGAATGAATTTAACACAATGTAGAGTTAGATGAAGTCTATTGAGGTGATGATCATTACAGGCATGTGGGAATTTATCCTTCTATAATCACTTATAGAATTATGGGATTCAATGGTTATTATTTTGAGAAATTTCAGTATTAAGAATGATTTTGTGTTCAAGTAAATCCATTATCTAATTTTAAATGAAGAGATCTAAAAGAAAAGTAAGTCTCACGTGCTTCCAAAATTGATTTTAGTTTTTAAGGTATGGGAAATTATACTCTAATAATTCAAAATAAGGTTAGAGAAAATACAAGAGAATGTATTTATGGGAAATAATTTGGTCCTATTGAATCTACTTACAATAAATATGGAAATTAGGTACACTTACAAAAATACTATTGATAAAAATGAGTTTACTATAGAAAGGGGTGATCATACAAGAATACTCACTAGGATACCTTCCAAAACTTCATATAAATGTGGACCAAGAATGATAATGCCTTAGTTAATACACAACAGAAAAAAATAATTACCTATACCACGTTTACTACCACCCATCCTCACCAAGGTTTCACTCACTAAATATCACACACAAATTCAGAAAAATAATAATAATCTAGAGAATATATAAGAAGGTACCCCTCCAACCATTCCCCAACTAAACTAGTCACCCTCATGACCCAAATAAATTTATCATGGAACTTCCTTCCTATCTATATCCTCACGACCACATAGTCGCATACCTCATTATAACCAAAACATCATCATCACCATCATATATGAAAATACCATATCATACCATAACCACAACAACGTTCTAAAAATCACATCCACAAATCAAAACCCTCATGGTAGGGTATATAAGCTTGAAGGGAATCAACCTCAATCCCTCCTTGGAACATCCCAAATTTTTAATAAATATTTTTATAAAACAATTACATTAAATTATACATTTTAAAATCATTTATTTTAAATAATATGAACTTATTATTTCTTTACATAATTATTAAATACGATGTGGTAATAATTTTTTTTTGAAATAATAATAAAATTTTATATATTATACAAAAATCATGATAATAAGTAATTTATTTGACATAAATATATCTTTTTTAGACTAATATTATATCAATAAATAATATTATGTTTAATAATAACAAAAACAAATTTATAGTTCTTGTATCATAATTTTTTTATGAATAATAATTATTTATTTAAATGGTTTTATAAAATCACTTTTACTACATTGATGATATTTCTACACATATAGTATTATTTTATAACTACATCACTCTTATTTATAGTTTTATTTTCATATTTTAATTTTAAAACTAATGAATACATTGAAACCAAATTGTTAAAAGAGCGTTTCATATGTTTTTGTAATGATATAATTAAAATATACAACCATTGAAATTAATGTAATATTTTCATATGAAATGTTATGTGCATCATAAGACACATGAAATGATTAAATTATATTTTTTACACTAAAAAATATGTTATTAGTAATTTATAAATTATATAATAATCCATTTAAATTTTAAATTATTGTTATCATATTTCTGTTCATACACTAAAATATTTCTCTTAAAATAACAAGTGACATGTCTTACACTGAAATAATGCTTTGAAGTTTTTATAATTTTTATTTATAGACTTAATTTCTAATATATATAGTTTACTATTATCACAAAATTAATATTATATTTTGACAATAAATTCATTATAAAAGCAACAAAGCCATTGATATATAATTGTAACTATAATACATAAATCTTTTCTTGATAGAGATATGCCTAAAATCCATAAATTCATTGGATTTTTTATGTTATATAATATGTGAAAATACACATATGTTATAATTTAAAATATGTGTAAAACTATGGAATATTGTATTAAATGGTTGGAGATATCATATGGTGTGATATATAGATATCAAACCACTACCTCCTTTTCCCTTAGCAATGTTATAGTTCATGACATAACAATATCATAAAGGTTGTGATATTAGTGAATTATATCACATGATTAACATGGTCAGTGGAATGTTAAAAATCAATGTCTTAGTGATATTACATGTAATTCTATCATCAATAGAGATTTTTTATAAGATATAATTCATTGGAGGGTAAACGGTTTATGAAAAATTCATAAATGACCAAATCATTACTCATACGTTTTGTATCATATGGGTAAATGATTAAGAAGGCTCAAGAGTTTTCCAAGGTCTATATAAGGAAGTAGTAAGCATAAAAAAGTGTGTGTATGATCCTTAATAAAGAAAATACTGATTCTATCCCTACTTAGAAACTCTCTTTCTCTTTCTCCCCTATATATCAAGAGGTACTAGAATACCATGGGAGATACGTGGGATTTTACCCAAGGGTTGGGTGGTTCAATTAGCTCATGGATACACTTAAGAGGGAAGATTCATTTAGATATTCCTAAATGAAATTCAACAACCAATATTCTTGAAGAAAAAGTGAAATTACAATATTTGGGGAATGGTTTATTTTATTCACTTAAATTTTCAAGGATTTTATTTTGTATAGTACAGTTATATTAGGAAGATGGTTTCAATTATCTATTATTGTGTTGAAAAAGTGTTGTTTGATCCTTAGAAATCCACCAGTGGAATCAGACCAATACCATGATTCTTGATTCTCTAAATCATGTTTATAATGAAGAATATATAGATATTGTATTTCTGTCATTAAATATGATATGGATTTCCCTTTAAGAATATGATATCATTTTGGATTCATATTTTATATTGTAAAAAATGATATAAAAAATGGGCCATGCCTCATTCTATGATATGTGATATCATAATAATTAATATTATCACATAATATAATATAATATAATATATCATAGATTATAATAGAGTTGAAAACATTTGGTATTAGATACATTATACCATGAAATATGTCTAGTGGTCGATTATAGATCATCATATCACTTTTGTGATGTTGATGAATATTGTAAAATATGAATCGAAGAAATATGAAGATGATATCATTTCTTAATATAAATAATATATATCATATAGGATGATAAACCATGATAAGATTTTTTATCAAGGGTCTAAGAATATCAAACATAAAATATGATATAATTTATTTTTGATAATATTTTATGCTATAATTTATACCATTAAATATCACATTTTTTTAATTTTTCTAATTTTCAATTATGAATTGAAATATATAATTTATAAAAATTTTATAAATTAAGGAATAATGTGCATTGAGATATTTATTTTTATACAAAGTTTTTATTAATTATGTAATTATAAATTTTTTATAATTAATTAAATTTTTTTGTGAGTTATGGGTTGGGTGACTAACTCATATCTTAGACCATTTTGGGTTAATTAATTTTTTATGAAATATTTAATAAATTAACATTTATAATGTTAAATACCATTTTGAAATTATATGGCATGGATTATAATTTGGATATAAAATTTTTATATAGAAATTATAAGGTGATTTATAAATTGACTGAAAGTAAAATTTTTATTGAAAATCATGATAAGAACAAAAGAACCACCTCATGGGGGGGGGGAATTATGTATACCTAGAAAATCACCTTTATAATAAGATTACAATCATTGGGTATAGAACCCATAATGGTGAACAAAATCAACCACTCATTTAGAACACCTTTGTTGGTAAGAGCGTCAGCTACACCATTCCCCTCCCTCCATGTGTGCATAATATAAATTCCTTGAATTAGAAATTACATTCACTTACTGATGGGTATAAATTAACTCCAATGTAATATTATCTTCTTTTTGTAAAAGACAAACTAGTACCACTGTGTATAACTCCACTTCAGTGATCTGAATATTGAAACTTCTGCAAAGAGATATCTCGGTGTTTATGGATCTTGCCTCAGAAACTATAGGCATTCCCTCACCACAATAAGAGCTAAAAACTAGAATAAAAGATCCAATACTATACCTAATAATTTATCCCCCACTAATTAAACCATCCATAAAATAACTGTCTATATTCAACTTAATCCCTAAACCCGTAGCCTTCCAACAGACCCATCATCCCTACTAGCTAACTGAGCCTCTATGCATGCAAGTTGCTGGGGTGATCTTTCTTAAAGAATTTAAATCTAGCCCCCCTTAACGAGTGATCTCATCTCCACCACCAAAAACTTAACATGAATCTTAATAAATAGGTGAGATAATTGGATACCTTCTATAGTCTTGTTTCTATCTTCCGAGAGGGTCCAGCAAGCAGCCGCAAATACCATGCCTCAGACCTTGATTTCAAGCCCCTTCTATCCAGTGCTAAAAAAAAGTCCTCAAGGAAGTTCAGGATTTAAAACCAGCTTATACTAATGTTCATGAACTATCTCAAAGACTACCATAGGGATATTTTCCATTCCCCCTAGAAGAAAACATGCTCAATAGATTCTCTTTGAGAGTTTTTACAATACTAACATCAATATTCTAAGGTCACTCCCATTTTCTATATATTATCCTCCGTAGGGATGGACTGGTTCCTCAGTCTCCAAACAAATAAATTAATTTTTCCAAGAATTTTCTTACACCATAACTTGTGGGACCATTTATCAACACTGTCCTGCACATGAATCAGATTCATGAAGTCCCACCCGCAAAATCGACCAGATCTGGAGCCCACAAACACGCATTTGTTAGGTTACTCAACTAGACTGATGGAATCAAAGAACTTCTTCTTCCCAGGATTGGGAATATAATTCATGAATTATATGTTACTTTTAATCAGATTCAACAAATATAAATTAAAAAATATGAAAAAATATAAATGAGTTTATATTGAATTAGTAAGGGTTCATAATTATTTAACTTGAATTATTCAAATTAGAATGCCTTATTTAAGGAATTATTTAAACCATATCAAAAATATTTTTGATAATTTATATGATCAAGATTTAAATAATATTAAATATGTGATATCCTAAATATTCATGAAATATATATGAATAGTTCATATATATAATATTTATATTTTAGATTTCATATGTTTAAGTAAAACTCCATATAAATGCCAATATGAATGAGTTCATATTGAAAACCAATATAGAGTATATATATATATATATATATATTAATTATGGAATCCCTATAATTCATGAATATATTATACAATGTTTACATTTTTTGATTTATGAATTTTTTTTATAAATATAATATATTGTGCTTAAATTTATGAATTATTCATTTATTTATTTTATTCCTAGATTTATTACTCAATATATTATTTATATTATGAATGAATGTATGATTTAGTTTAAAGTGTTAAAATTATTCTATAATTTTTCATACATTCATATAGTGAGTCACATTATAGCTATGAAAATTGATTCAGTTTTGTTATACCTTCACTTTATCTTTTAATCGGTTTTGAGGATGAATTTAAAGTTAAATTATAGTGTATATATATTAGGTGTAATAACTATGGTAAAATTGAGGTCTCTTTATAGTAATTGAACCTTGTGTGGAGGGACTCTGTGTTTAACTCAGTAATAAAAAATTATCTATAACCATCATTTGAAATCAATGGTCAGAAGGTTGACATATTTCAATGGGAAAAAATACACATGGCTATAAGGGTCATATCAATGTGGGTCATGTTACTTGTGGTTATAGGCCTATAAAAGAATAATATATTATCATATGTGACATTACTGGTGGACTTATGATGAAATGGGAACCATGTTTTTAGTGTATAGAGATCATGGTAAGGGTAAAATAAGTGCCTATGGTCAATAGAACCTATGCTCGTGGATATATTCCATTCCCATAAGGACCCACAATATTGTGTTCCATTTCTATTAGTGGTAGGTATATATTGGAGAGATCCTACAATCATGGGTGGTGTGGCCCATGGGGGAGATTCTATTTAGAAAGACTTACTTCCATGGGTGTGATTTCTTTTCATGATATTTTGGGCCTATGACCACAGGCCACTGAAACATGGGGGTAATTACAACCATAGGGACCTAACACTATGGGCCACATCACATGTGGACTATGGAGACAGGTCCATATGGTAGAGTCCTACCTCCAAAGGTATCATCACATGTAGTGGTATATCAGTCTTATGGACATAAGCCATAGTGATGTTTCTGCAGGTCATGGTCATGTGGACCTACCACCACAAACCACACCATCCATGGTTATAGGTTGATGTGATCGAGATCTACCACCATGGTCCCATGACTATAGAACCTAAACACCTCAAACAATATTTATTAAAATTATAATAATAATTATTAGAATTTATATTTAAAAATTATTATATATATAAACTATATTGTAGATAGCGGTACAATGCCTTATTGTATAAGGATGAGGTTTTGGAATTGAAACTCAAAAAATGGTTTTGAAAAATTTCACCAAGCTTCGGCCAAGGGCGGTGATCATGGTTATTGAACCATCAACATGACCCATTCCCATTGAAATAAACAAATGGAAACAAGCATCACCTATGGTTATATCCATGAGAGATGTTGCCCTGTATATATTTGTCTTGTGGAAAAATCTATATAGGAAAAAGAATGTTTCCATAGCAATAGACTCAGGGTATATTTCCTTGCCAATAGCTTCCATGGGTCAGGTGATGATGGATATAGAATATGACCATGGTAATCATCCCTAATACTATGGTCTTCACTTGTGGTTTAGATCTTTTCTATATTAGTGACTACTCACTATCTTGGAGGCTTATGAATTATTTAGAAAAATGGCCTATAGATATCAATCACTCTAAGATTATTCTTGTGAGGATTTTTTATTTCATATTATTATAACCCTTAATATGAAAGGGTTTCATGTACCTTATGCATGAGATGCATGTAGATATGTTTGAATACAGTTGGATTTTAATTTGGGTTAGTAACATAAGATATGGATTATGTAAAGAATTACTCACAAATATGGCTTGAACATTTTTATTTGGAGAAAATAATATGAATTAAAAACTAAATCATTATAAACATGCATACATAAAAAGTTAATAAATGATAAGATATGGTGAGATTAAATCCTATTTAAAATAATAAGTGTTATATAATTTTCAAAATTAAACACTATTCAAGACCTTGATCATCCCACTAGGTAGGTCATGCTATAGATGAGTTCCTTGGGACTATTTTTTGAAAGTAAATCATGTAATGTGTGGACTTAATAGGATTAGGTGCTCATTTATAGTATTTTAATTGGGTTTCACATATCTGGGAGACCCTAATATGACCAGGTTATTAGAGGAATAATGTTGTGTTTATTTATATGATGAATTATTTAAGTATTTTTTAACCTAATAACCTGAGATTCATATATGAAATTGTTGAAATAATTGTATAAAAAAATATATAAGTGATGGGAGAAATGATAATGTGACTCAAAACATTTTAAAATATGAATGTTTTCCCACTAATGGATATGATTTAAATTTTACAGAAGAGATCATCATTCTAGTATGATAACATTTAATAAAACCTTATTAAATAGATATAAAACATGTCACTCAATTGATAAAAGATTCAATTGTTAATAAATTTCATAATCATCATAAGAAATTAATTATAGATCAATTTATATAAAGGTGGTTCTTAATTTAAGTAACTTATTGGGATAACATAATAATTAATAAAGAAGAAAATTTTAAGGGTTAAAGAAACCCATTTCTAATCATTAAATAGTTGGTGTTATTCAACTAGAGAATCGAGACTCTTATGAGAATCATGAAATGATTCACACAATATTTTAAAGGAATTATCTATAGGATTAAAAATGAAACTTTAGTATCTACTCATATATTGAATGTGATTAAGTGTGATAATGACTTAGTGAGACTGAAGGCTTCGTTCAGGGCTTGATCTAGATATTTAATTCATTCTGTAATCATCATTAAAAATGTTATGAAAATGTGAATGATTTCAATAAATATTTACCCTATCTCCTAATAGTGTTGAGTGATGTTCCAAGGATTATAAAATTCCCCTCCTTAGGTGTGTGCTCTAAATCCATAACTAACTACTTATTGGTTGGAATATGTTTCAAGATGAGAGTACAACATTGGGGTGTGTGGAGGTCATACTGCACCATATAATAATGGTGTGAAATCCTTCCTCACACAAGGATTTTTTACCTTTAAAAATGGGTATGATGTTATTGGGAAGAATACTATGAGGGAGGGATTTACAAAGATTACTCTATCATGTAATCCTATGAATGCTGGTGAATCAGTCATATGATTTATACTTGGTACAATATCTAAAGGTAGGTTTATAAATGTATCGATTAATGCATTGGGGGAGATTATTTTTCCTAGGGGTTTTAAATGATCCCCTTGGGTGTGTGTGATAAAACCCTAACTAGATTCCTTTTGCTGTGTGGTTGTTTCAAGACATGAGTACCACATTGATGTAGGAGGAGTTAATGATGTGACTAATAATAATGGTGTGAGATCCTCCATGGATTGTGGAAATTTCCCATGGAAAATGGGTTTGATATATAAGGGGAAAACCTATGAGGAAGAGATGCCTAATGCAAATAATATAATGTTTTCTTTGGAGGTATTGTAAATTAGTTGCAAGACCTAGAGTTATTGATGGTTTTTATTTATTATCAATCATTATTAAAATAGTTGGTGGTTTTTAAGAGAGTTCTTGTAATGTTTTTATGTGTTTGTGAGTGTTTGATAAGACCTTAATACCAACCAAATAGATTTATAGTTGTTTCTGAATGATGTCTATACAAATTTTACAACACAGATGACTTTGAATAGAGATTATTTTACTTTTTAGAGATCATAAGACTTCACACCAGATCATATGAGTTTAATGTCAGTATTCCATGTACTAGTTTTTTAGAAATTGTGTGACTTATTTATTGATTACATGACTTTGTGAAACTTTGGTATGAATTTTATCTAGTGAATGAATTTGAAGCTATGAGTGTAAGAATTTAGCACACAACTTTGATTTGAGCCATAAGATTTTGGAGCTACGGCAAAGAATTGAGAAATCCATTTGAATTTTGGAACCTTATGACCTTATAGAATTTTGTATGAATTTTTATGTTATATTAAATAGTCATTCCAATTGATGAAAATATTATAAAACTAGAATCAAAATTCATGAGTGAAAATAAGACTTTTTATTTTTATATGCATTTAAAATTCATAAAATATCTCTGTAAATATTGGGAGTTTCTAAAATTTAAAAATTATGATGAAATTAAATCGGATAATTCCAAAGTCATTTATTAGTGTTTAAAACATCACAAATTTTCTTTATTCAAGTTACATGATGTTTTAATTATTATCATATCTTAAAGAACTAGATTATTCATGGGAAAAATTGAATTAGAAGAATAATAATTGGAACTTCATATGTTTTCAAGAATAATGCATATTCAAGTGTGATGACACTTTTTTATAACTATGTTCCTAAAATCACAATCAAACCCTAGAGTGATTCAAGTAGAGTTTTTTTATAGTATGATTTAATTTGGAGATGAGTTTGTATGAGCTATAAAGCAATGAAATATTCATATTTCCATAAGTATAGTTGAATAGGTATTCGTTCATGTTGTAATAGAGGATTATTTCTACTAAGCGTTGTGATGTTTGAACGAGTTATGTAAATTGGAAATTATAGGTTTGGGTTGATGATGAAATGGAGTGTAGTTTTGGAATATTGAAGGTGGGAAGCAGGCCCATGTGAATGAGTTAGTGATGAATCCATAAAAAATATTTGGGAAATAAATATGGAAGTATTATAATTTTAATTTAATCAAGAGACATAAAATTTATCTCAAAATTCAATTATTGGAACTTGAAAATGGGAGGATACATTTAACGTTATCAGTTAGAGAGATTGGAAAAATATATAGGCATATGAAAATATATTAAAGGGGGAAATAAAATTTCTTAACACTACCATAAATAGTTGTAACACCCTGTGAATTTATAATATATTTATTTTTAAATAAATTTAGTTTCTTTGATATTTTTTTACACACAATACAAAGTTTAAATGAACGAAGATATACTAGTAAAAAATATTGGATCATTATAACCTATTAGTTAAAATTGGATGGGATGAATAAGAATAACTAAAATATAAAAAATGTGTAGTTTAAATCTATAAAATTAATACATTGGCTAACAATTTATAATAAATGAAAATAAAAATCATTTGAAATAATTTTTTTCTTCTAAAAAACCTTTTTTCTTCATAACGTGTTCTTTTATTAATATATTTAATTAATCACTATTGGTGAATGTTTTTAATGAAATTTATATATTATATATTAAATCAAATGTTTTATCTTTCATCTAATATTTTTTATAGACATGAGATAATAATAGATCCATTTTATGCTTAAAATCTATATTTTTCTAAAAAGAAGTTTCATCATGTTTTGCACACTTATGTTAAAAATAATATCTCCCACTTATTGAAATAGAATCATGAAAAATTGGTTCCATATTTTGAATAATAAGGTTAAAATTTGTTAAATAGGCCCCCTTTTTTTGAGGCATTATGAATAGTAACCATGATAAAATTAATCACCTCGGTAAAGAAAAATTTGAATTAATCTAAGTTAAAAATAAGTGGTAATACCACCATTTTTCATCTTAATTATTATTGGATCGAGGTAATTAGACCCTTATCACATTATAATGTAGATTTAGTTATTTATGTGGAACTGTTCCATGAAAATGACCTATATAATATATAAATAAAGGAAAAATACAAAATAGAACTCTATTACTTTTAAATATATATCATATGTTCAAATGGGGACAACTACAAGTAGCGAAAAAATAATAATGGTTATTTTAATAATAATGAAATTATTTCTATTATGTAAACTTTTTTTTCATTTTTGGTAATTATATATTTACTTTAAATGCATATGCAGCACCGACCCAATATTTCTTCTATTAATAGAAAAAGATAAATGATTTAAATAAATTAAAAGTAATATAATTTGATTGATTTATAGCGTTAAATTAAATTTATAGATAAATATAACATATTAAAGATGTTTTAAGGGATAATAGTCTAATTCTATATATTTTCTGAAGTTTTTAAAGTCAAATTAAATGAATGGAGTCAAAGATGACATTAATGATATTTTATGGAAATACTATTTTATTAAATTATTTAAAAATCA
The DNA here is from genome assembly GCA_963277665.1 of Viscum album. Taxonomy (NCBI): domain Eukaryota; kingdom Viridiplantae; phylum Streptophyta; class Magnoliopsida; order Santalales; family Viscaceae; genus Viscum; species Viscum album. The sequence goes on from OY728146.1 coordinate 1,041,003,139, forward strand.
TAAAAATCATAAAATAGGATAAGGGGGAAAATATATGGTCTAAAAGTGAATCCATTTTCTATTTATGATCCATTTGTTCACATTATAAGTAAAATTATAACCCTTTAAGAGTGAAAAATACATTACCACAATTAAGTTTAAAATAAGTTAAATAAGGGGTTAAAAAAATTATAAGGACTAAAATACCAATAAAATGTTTATAATTTTTATTAAATTATTATATTTGAGCAATATCATACATTTTATTTGAATATTTTTCCATTTGGAAGTATTTTTCTTGAGAATGACTAAGTTATATGTTAAGTTTTTTTTGTAATTCTAAGCATGTCATTTCCCTCCCTTATTAAAGGATACCCCTTCCCACAAATCTTTTAACCACTTTGATACACTTATATCTACTAGGACCAGAAGATTTATATTATAAACATCTATATACACACTATAAATGTTTTTTTATTCACAAAAGACTAACCCTAGTCTTCTTAAAATGAGATCTAATAGAGTTCTTTCCAAGAAGAGGTAATCACCTTAACCAATGACTTAATTTTTTTACTTATTATTTTACCTCCTATAAATATGAAGTATTTATCATAAAATAATTAATTAAGTGTCCTAAATATACTGAAATGTCATAATTATTATGAAACCACCATTATCGACCCTCTTTCCACGAAATTAAAATTGACAACATCACTCCTGCATACGTGTGAACTACCACCTCTACGAAGCGATGTGATTTGTTTTCATTTATTATTTACATGGAAGAAAATAAAGATATATTTAATAAAGATATATTATATATATTATATAATAATGACTCTTTAAATTTGAATTATTATTTATCTTCAAAAAGTGAAAACAACGTTCATGCTTACGTATGTCCTACCATATCTATGAACGACGTAATTTATTTTTATTTCTCTAAATTTTATGGATTACTATAAATAAATATATAATAAATATATATGATATTAATATAATTATTAAAAAAATATATTTTTTAACCATTATTAAATTACAAGGAATAAAACTACCGAACCAAAACATACATGAAAAATGAAGTAGTTATTACCCAAAACAATGATTTTAACAAAGAATTATTAATAAAAGAGTCATAAAAGATTATAAGTAAATCATAAATGGTATTATATATATGAATATTGGTTTTTAATATATTTATAATAAATATATATTTATTATATAGTATATTTGAACAAATATGAATGAAGTCAAACTTGAGGTAAGGGTTTATTTCACAATCTCATCATTAATTAGGATCTTTTATGTTTAAGTCCCCATCAAGGGAAATATTTTATATTTATATATTAAATACAATATATTTTCTTATACTATAGTTATTTCTATAAATTAAAAATCTCCCTTTCATCTTCCACTCTTTATGTATGGAAGATACCAAACAAAATTTTTTACGGAAAAATATCATTATTTTTCTACTTGGTCGAGAATATTTCTCTTAAATGTCCATATATTCCATAAAACTTATCAAATAATGTTTCTAAAATTATAAAAAAATTTATTAAATACATTTTAACCATTTTTTATTTTTTTAAAAATGGTTTAAAAGGAATATTCTTTTCATTCTTCAAATGATGTACTTTTTGACCTTCTTACAAAAGTGTGAATAGAATATTTTTTTAACTTATATGGCAGGAAATTTTTTCACCATAATCATGAATACTAATTATTTTGAAGAATAATTTACAAATTTATAAGTAATGTTTCATACCAAACTTTTTCCTTAATACTTGGGAAATTTTTTAGATTATAAATTAGAGATTTTAAGGTGAAAAAATGTATTTTCCTCAAGAAATTTTCCAATGGCCTTTTGAAAATATTTTAATCTATGTAAACATAAATTGATGAATATTATACTTTAATGAGGATATAATGTAATTATACCATCCAACATATTTATTTGTTTGTTTTATGATCATCATGACTGGGAAAATACTGATATTTGGTATTATTGTTCTTCTAATATAGACAGTTATTGGTTTTTATGTCATGTTGATTAATTTAAATTTTTTATTCATATGATGAGTGAATTAGAAATATAATGTGAAATGTCAGATTAAAAATTATATAGTCCCTCAATGCATTGGTAGGTCTCAAGAGACAAGCCATATTGAGTATTTGGCCATGGCCTTACCCATTTACGCAAGATGTCTTGGAAGGAGTCCCTGATGGTATGTTTTAAATGTTTAAAAATATGTATTCTATCATTATGAAATAAATTATTTATGTTCATGTGATTAATTTAATAGTTATAATATCCATAAATAAGTTTCTAGCTTATATAATTATTTTTATGTAATTATTTGATCATATTTTATTCTTCCCAATTTATTCATGCCTTATTAGCTTCTGCTGTATGCATACCCTTGCTGAAAATATGAGATCACATATTTATTATGTTTCCTTTTATTAGGATTCCAAGAAGTGTATTATGATTGGTATATATGGATATACTAATGGAAATAATGGTTCTCTAAAGAAAAATACCATGTTGTATTTTATGTTTTCAAATGTAATGTGAAATTCAAGTATGTATCTTGTTTTCTGAGACTAATAAACTATTCAGTACTTTGGGATGTGATCACTTGTATCTAGTACCAATTTCAAAAATTAACCACTAATTTTGGGCTACTGGGGTCAGGGTCTTTACAGTTAGCATCATAGAAAGTTTCATAGAAATAATGGGAACTAGATTTAAGAAAACATAGATTAGGGAATATGACCCTATGACTGACTTTAATGATAAATCTAACTATAATATAACATCCTAAGGTTTTGTTTAGGTAGAGATAATATTTGTTTCTTATAAATACATCCATATCTGGATACTACAAGTGGGTTTAGTTTTGACCTAAATTCATCTAGGGGAAATAACCCCAAAAAGAGTTTTCTGAGTATATCATGGATATCATTACGGTGCACGGTGAGTGTTCCCTTAGTGTGCACCTAGTTTGAAACTCCCAAGGGGTATGCTTAGGTCAATTAATATTTTATATAAAAACTATTATAGAGGATTTTATTTTTTTAGATTTGATAATATTCCTAAAGAAACCAAGTTTATGATTATAGGTTTAGCTGTGCATAAAATTCTCAATTTATTTTATGTGTTTCACTAGTTTTTAAATTATAAATTATGATTCATAATGTTATGATCTAATAGAGTGTATAACATTTCATACAAATGGAATGAAATGGAAGAAATGAGAACTGTATCAATGCACATAATCCCTATAGGGATTTCCCTCCTGGGAAATATAACAAAGTTGGAGCTAGAATTGCAAAAATTATAACTATATTAGGGCATATAAATCAGGTTATGAACAATAAAATTTCCCAAATAAAGAAACTAAATGATTCAGAATTTGATGTTACAATGATAGAACACTTCATGAATTAGAAACCTCCATTACAAATACAATTATAGCTGGGAAATGGATATGTTATTTATAGAAGATATTTCTCAATTTTGGAAGTAATGAAAGAGAGAAGGTTTTCATTATAGTTTATCATCTCTCAGAGAATAAAAATAAATTATAGTTATTTATTAAAAACACTAAGTTTTATGTTGAAATAATGATAATTAAATGGAAATAAATTATGGAACTTTTCTTGGAAAAATATTTTATTTACAAAAAACAAGAGGATATAGAGATACAATTCTTGAGTTTGAGATAAAATAAGAGTAAAATGTTTCTATGTATAAGGGAAACTTTATGAGTTTATAAAGGATTTCTATAAACTATCCACAAAATACAAATATAATGAATGACCATTTCTTTGATGGGATTAGGAAAAATTTTCAAAGGTAATTAGTCTCCTAAAAATTCACATCATTTGAGGATACAATATCATGTGATATCAATACAGAGAATGAATTATCCAATTATTATGAATTCTAAAGAAGTTAATAGAATAATAGAATGATATAGGAAAAGACAGATAATATTAAGAAGAGAAATGGTAATTTTACAAAATGAAATACTTATAGAAAGAAACACCTTGGTATATTCATAAAGGAAAAACGAGTTTGGTTCAAGTGTGGTAAAAAATCCATAATTCCCACAAATTCAAGGGTAAGGGATAATCCATCAAATTACAATAATTTAATGATAAATATATGGGAAACTATTTCACCCAATTCCCCAAATGTCATGGAAATTTACCACAAAAGAAGTTAAGGGGAGAAGGCTAAGCTTATGAAATTTGTAAATTAGACCTAGAAGTTCCTAATGAAGTGATGAAAGGTAATCTTATCATCCACTTTAGGATCACAATTTTTTACTTGACATTGGTTCTAACCACACTTTTATATCTAAATAATTTTATAAGGGCCTTGTATCACCACCTCAATGATTAGATATTGGGTTGGTAGTGAAAACATCTAATGGTTGTATGACCACATATAAAGTCTATAACTCATATCCGTTTTAATTTTATGGGAATGTTATTCCTTCAAATCATGTTATACTTACTCTAGTTTAATTTGATGTAATTTTGGGTATGGATTGGATCTCTCAGTATAGAGACCATATCAATTGTTGATGGAGGGAATTTATATTTAATATTTCAAATCAACCTTCATTCATCTATTAATAATAGAATGAACCTGAAAAACTAATGGAACTTACTTATATCATATGATTTTTTCTACATATTCATGAGGGATATTAATCTCAATTATTTGGGGGGAGAAACTCAATATTGAAAATGTTCCTATTATTTGGTAATATGGTGATGTATTTCTTGAATACATTCATAGTAATCCCCTTAATCATGAAGTTGATTTTTTACATAGATATTACACCTAGTACTACACATATTTAAAATAATACATAAATAATGGACCTGATTTAGTTATATTAATTGAAGAATAAAATCTAGGAGAATATAGATAATGTATTCATTTGTCCTAGCGTTTCACCATAGGCTGTACTTGTTCTTTTTGTTAAAAACAAAATGGGTAAAATAATCATTGAATTGATTATTAGAAACATAACTAGAATGTTATTACGAAGAAGTATCCTCTTCCCCATATCAATGATCTGTTTGATCAGTTACGAGGAGATATATATTTTTCCAAGATTGATCTTCGATCTAGATATCACCATCTATGGATCAAAATTGAGGATATACCAAATACAACTTTCCATATATGTTATGATCATTATGAATTTATAGTAATGACATTTGGACTTACCAATTCTAATGTTATATTTATGGATGTAATGAATAAAGTCATTGTATATTAACTTGATTAGTTTGTGGAAATTGTCATAGATTATATATTTTTTTATATTCAAAGAGAAGGGAAGGTCATCAATAACATTTGATAATTGTACTGAAGACCCTAAAGAAGGATAAGGTATATGCCTAGTTTATAAATTATGAATTTTTTATTTACAAGTTTTAATTATTGTGTAATGTAATCTCATGTAATGGTATATTAGTGGATTACTAAACTATTTAAGTTAATGAATAATGGATGATACCATCCATGATAAGATAAATCCATAGTTTTATTGGGTTGGATGGATACTACTGATGCTTTATCAATGATTTCTCTTGAATATCTAATCTACTAAACAAGTTGACTAAAAGGGTGGTAAAATTATTATGGATATATGAATGTGAAGATATTTTCAAATAACCAAAGATAAGGTTGGTCAACACACCATTGCTTAAAATATAATTTAGTAGAGAAGGGATCATGATCTATAGTGATGCATCAAAGAAGGGTTTTTGATACATCCCCATATAGTGGGATATGGTGATAGGTTAGGCCTCATTAAAATTAAAAATTCAGGAGAAAATTACCCAAATCACGATTTTGAGTTGGATGTTATAAGTTTTACAGTGAAAGTATAGAGGAATTATCTATATAGTGAAAGAGTGATATATATACTAATAATAAAATCATAAAGTATATATTTACATGAAAGGAGATAAATATGATCCATTAATGATGGTTAGAGTTTATTAAATATTATGACTACTCAAGGTGATTTAGTAAGCCCGAGGTGAAGTAAGAGACGTAGGGGCACTCAGAAAGAGAGAAAAGACTATTCTTATTTACCACCACTAAGGGTGACTAGATTTGCGAAGAATTTCAAAGCCAAGATGATGGCTAGAAATCCCATTTCCACTTACAAGACTGACATTGGCCAACCACGAGAGTCCGATATAGTGACTGATCTTTCTTTGGAGCTGCTTATGCACTTGGATGAAGAAATGATGGAAACAGTTCTAACAATTAATGCTACTGACGAAGAAGCTAATATGATGATGGGAAGACCTTTAAGGGTGGTTAACAATGAGGAGAAGAGTAACAAGATTTAAAAACATGATCTGATATTGATTAGGGGATTTAATTATGGTAAGCTCAACCAAGAAGAGTACATTCAGTCTTGGGACAAACTAACAGATCATTTTGATGATATTCGGAAGGATGATCCTGATACTCAGGTTAGAAGTATCTCTTGGAATATAAGTAGGGGGATCAAATATAATTGTATTAAGTTGTTATTTAATGATTTATCTATTTCTTTTAGTGTTTGAAATTTGGTTTCTCACCTTTTCCATGAAAGCGTTTCTTTAATAAAAAAGTTAATTTTTAGTGAGTCAGAAAATACTACATTTTAATTGAAAAACCAAAAATTTTTTTAATTTATTTATATAGTTAAATTATATTTTAAATTGGTTTTAAAGTAATATTAGTTCAATTATATACACATTAATCCAGTTAAGTTCATTTTAATCAGTTTAATAATGAATTTTGATATAAAAATTTTATAAACTTTTGAACATTTTATCTTTAAAAAGTCACTTTCTCATCATGTCTATGGGATTAATTTTAAAATATATTTTTCCAATTATGTGAATGGTGTTTATAAAATTGTATCACATATTTGGAATCGTAATAATTTATATTATATAATAAGTTTAAATTAATTTATTTCCAAAATTAATAGTAAAAATAGTAAAAATTATTTTCTACGGTTAAGGTAAAATGTGTTTACTTGGGGGTTAAACTAAAATGATAAGGGTTAAAAACAAGTGAAAACTTTTATAAAACTCATTTTATGGAAATATTTATACCTTATACCTTATATTATATATAATTATCCATTTTTTTAACCTTATTCAATGATAAAAACATAGGTACACATTTTTCTTTTCAGAAAATTACCGGTGTGACCTGCACGACACTTATAAAAGGAAACCCCATCTCATATCTTATTCACACCTTAAAACTCTTTTTTCAGATAAAACATGCCCCAATCGCATAAAATATTTCCTAATATAATCTTATAATCCTTATTTTGGATATGAATTCATCCTGGTAAGGATTTTGGTGCAATCCTTGGGAGGATACCCGATAAAGAGGCAACGTTCATCCACAAGAGTTTTTGTTTTATTTCTTCCTCCACATCCTTAAATTATTATTATGACATGATAATAGAATAAAAATATTTATATTACATATAATTATTTGTTTTTATGTTATGTTTAAAAGTGAATCCCACTCCTCTCGCATCTGTCGCGCCTCCTCCGCTTTCTAATTTTTTGTTCGTTGCGGCCGGATCGGTCTGGCCTCCACCGTCCCGTTCGACGATGTTCGATCCTGGTTCGTCCTTGGCTCCCATAGGTGGTTCCTCTCTGGCCCCTACTCCATGTTTGCATGCTTACTTGGATCATCCCTCTCCCGTCTCTCCTCGTACAGCCGGGACATGGGCTTCTTTCAAGGACGTACTCCGTGGCTCGGCTCGGGAGTCGCCCTGCTTTCCGGCAATCTCTATGCCGTCGTTCCAGTCGTCGTGCGAAGGTAACAGGGTTAAGATGACCATTCCGGTTTCTAACTTTGAGGAGGCTAAGTCCTGACTCAAGTGGACCTTAGTGGCTTGCTTCGGCGCGGATAAGCTGCCGCTGGCCGTCTTCCAACATTGGGTCTCGTCCTTGGGCCTTCAGATGCCAGCGCAGATCTCCTCCCTTCATAGAAGCTCTTTCTGTATCATCCTTGGTTCAGAGGCGGACTTTCTTCATGTTTGGTGAAAGTTTCCGAGACTTGTGGGTTATTGGAGATTTAGCCTGGCTCGATGGTCCCTAGATTCTCACAGATGTAAGGAATGATCAATGGCGGCTATTTGGATCTGCCTCCCAGGCCTACCGCTGCCTTTCCAGAATGATGGTTTCTTGAAATCGATCGGAAACTCTATTGGGACCTTTTTGTGATATGATGATCTCAATAAGAGAGGCCTCTTGGTCTCAGAGGCCCGCATTTGTGTGGAACTCGACATTGCGCATTCTCTACGAGAGAAGCTTGTCATTCAGGTTGAGGATTCCTTCTCCTGGGTCCAGGATCTGGTTTACCCGGTGTATCCTAGGTTCTTCTCGAATTTCCTCCTGCAAGGTCACTACCTTAAAATTTTTCATCGTAGCAGAAGCAAGGGGCATAAGGTTCCTGAGGTGGTAGCTAGGGAAGGTGGGTTTGATCGGTCTCTCTTGGCGTGTTCGTCTGAGAAGGCCTTGTGTTTAGATCTGGTGCCTCCAGGGCCCCCTCCCATCTCTGAGGACACCCTTGTGGTCTCTACAGCGTCCGAGGCACAGGTTAGTCTATATGATGCCTTGGCTCTGGTCCCCTATATCCCCAAAAGTGTTTCTTGCTGGGTCTCCTCCCATCCAGCGGGACCGGTCAGTCACCTGCAGGTATCTATAGTATGTGGATTCTCAATTTTGTATATCTCGGGGCCACTATTCTTGGACCCTCTAGTTGATGCATCTTTGAGTAGAGGTCCTGAGGTGTACCAGAGGGCCTTATTGGTGGTATCTCAATCCTTAGTGGAGACTCCTGGAGGTTTCTCACCTCCTGCACGGGCGGAATTACCCAATCTCCCACAGCTTTCTCCCGAGGGCTCTCCCCCAGCCCTTCGGGTTCCAGAGAGAGGGGGCCTCGGTCTGTAGCTCGTCCTAGAAGGATTCGATCCCAGGGCTTGTTAGGTAGTCCAATGTGTCCATTGGTGGAGTTGTATAATGAGTCAGGGGTGTGTACAAGATCCAAAGGCAAGTTACTTCAGGGGGGGGGGGTCCTCTTCTCTCTTCATGATGGCTAAGGGATCTGGAGACAGTCCCAGGGCACCCCCTTTAAATGATTCCTATGTTAATCTAGAATGCCTGATGGATTGGCGCCCAGGTTAAGTCTGACTTCCTCGCTTCTAGAATATCTAGTCATAAGGTGGCAGTGGTGGTCATTCTTGAGCACAAGCAACAATCCTCCAGAATTGAGGAGTTTTCCAGAAAGCTGAGGGTGCATGGCAGCATGCAGGCTGACTCATTTAATAGACATATCTGGTTTTTTTGGCATAAGAGGTGCTCTGTGGATCTCGTTCAAGCGGAGGAACAGTTTCTCACTGTCAAGATAACACTTGGTTAGGTTTCCTTCTTTTTATCTTTTGTGTACGGGAGCTGCGATATGCACATCCAAGAGTCCCTTTGGGTGGAACTTGGAAAGTTTCACCCTAGATCAGAACTGTGGATCGTGGGGGGGGGACTTTAACGTGGTGTCATATCCAGATGAAAGGAAGGGTAGAGGCCTGTTTCCCCGGAGGGCTAGCCTATATTTTACTCGCTTCATAACAGTTAAGGGTCTCTCTGATTTGGGGTTTGTGGGAGACCAATATACGTGGTGTAACCACCATAGGGGGCCTCGTCGATCGTGGGGTCATTTAGATCATTGTCTGGCGAACATGAAAGTTATTTATACCTTCTCCAGCGTGAAAGTTACCCACCTGGTTAGGGGAATCTCAGACCATTCCCCACTGCTTGTTTCCTTGAGTGATTTGTAGGGGCCGTAGGAGTCGTTCAGGTTTTCTCAGTTATGGGTTGACAGCACGAGATACCAAGACCTGGTTAGATCGGTGTGGGATGTCTCTTATCAAAGTAAAAAATGGTATATCATACATGGTAAACTAAGGAAGCTGAAACGTAATTTTCTATCATGGTCCCGTGATCTCGTTCCCCATGAGGAAGCTTTGAGTAGTGTTATGAAGGATGTCGACTGGCTTGAGAGTAGTCTGGAGGATGTGTGGGATGAAAGTGTTTATGAGGAACTTTCGGGAAAGAAGGGGATCATGGAGGAATTGATTCTCAAACAGGAATGCTTGGCCAGGGAGGGATCTCAGATCAAATGGCTTAAGGATGGCAACAAGAACTCAGCTTTCTTTCATTCTTGCATCAAGGAGAGGAGACGACTGATCAGTCCGAATATTTTGCTGGAGGATGGTTCCTTCACTAACTACATGGATGTTGTGGGATGAATGGCTTACACTTTTTTCCATGATCTCCTGGATGGCCCTAATGAAAACCTGCCTAATGGGTATCCATCAGAGGATACAGACTTATTTTACGTGATTCCTAGTTATGTGTCTGATCAGTTTAATAGCAGGTTGGGAGTGGTTCCTGAAGAGGGTGAGATCAGGGACGCAATCATGCACCTCAACCCGGATAGCACTGCGGGCCCGGATGGGTTCTTTAATTCTTTTTACAGGTTCTCCTGGGATATGGTGAAGAGGGATGTGATTGAAGCTGTTCAGGATTTCTTTAGAGGAGGGAGCCTGCCCCGTGTTTCCAGTTCCACCACCATGGTTCTCTTGCTGAAGATCAAGAGCCCATCCTTGATCTCTCACTACTGTCCAGTGAGTATGTGCAATGTGCCGTATAAGATCCTGGCCATCATCATTAACTCCATATTGGCTGCTAATTTAACGCGATGGGTATCCCTAGAACAACACGGTTTCATCAAAGGGAGTTCTATTCAAGAATCCATCACTCTGGCACAAGATATGATCACAAACATCAAATTCAAAACGTGGGGGTCCAACATGGTTATCAAACTCGATATGAACAAAGTATATAACTAGGTGGAATGGAGCTTCATTAACAGAGTTCTTTTAGGTATGGGTTTCAGCTCCTGGAACATCGATATTATTTTCCGTTACTTCAGTTCTTCATGGTTATCAGTATCTTTCATGGGGAAATCCTTTGGTTTCTTCAAGTCTACCTGTGGCCTCAGGCAAGGGGACCCCATATCGCCGACTCTGTTTATTCTCATTCTGGATATTTTTAGTCACTTTATCCAGAGGAGCACTAGAAATAGGGGAATTCTCCCATATCGTCGTCGATTGAAGGCTCCTACGATCTCTCACCTTATGTTTTCCGATGATACCATTCAGTTTTTGAATGCTAAGAGTGGATCCCTGATCATCCTTAACAGAGTTATGGAAGGGTACTATCGCTGGAGTGGCCAGCGTGCTAACAAAGGTAAGAGTTGATTCTTTATTTCCAATAGGTGTACTGCCAACAGGGTGGCGTCTGTCAGTAGGATTCATGGCATCCAGAGTGGGGAGTTCCCAATGGTGTACCTCGGCATGCCCATATCTCCAGGAAGACTTCGGATTCAGGAATTTGATCCTCTTCTCACCAGGATTATGGACAGAGTGTTGAACTGGAGGAATATTTTCCTTTCATTTGGCGGGAGGGTCGCCTTGGTGAATAGTGTTCCGTTGGCTTCCCCAATCTATGGCCTCTCCTCTATCATGGTGCCTAAGAGTGGTATCATCTCCATTGATAGTATTATAGATAACTTCATGTGGGATACTTCCTCGGAAGGGAAGAAACACTGGGTGGATTGGAACAAAATGGCTAGGCCAGTGGTGGAAGGAGGTATCAATGTGAGAAATCTTAAGAATACACCCCACTAAATGCATGAAAGGCTTGCTTGGGGAGTGCTAGAACGTCGTACTCTATGGGGAAAAACCATGCACGAGTATGCTCTCTATCTTCGTGGATCTGTGGAGGGGTGTCACGCATCCCTTTGGTCAATGATTGGCCCCATCATTGATGCTCTTCGGCCTTTCTCCCGCTAGTTTGTTGGGAAAGGGGATTGCTCCTTCTGGCACCATGATTGGGTTGGAGGTGTGCTGGGGTTTCCCATTTTTCCGGTCACAGACATCTCGTTCAAGGATGCAAGTCTCTACCCAGAGTTCATAAATACCGTTCTAGATACGAACCAGTTGGAATCCTTCCACCTCATCAAGCTCAATGGAGATGAGGACAAATGCATCTTCACTACGGCCTCCTCGGGTCTCTTCTCTCTGAAGGATTTTGGGAGTCTGTTTCATGATCAAGCGCAGTCGAGTGGCTGGGATGAAATTGTGTGGGTGAAAAATATCCCCACTAAGTACAACTTTCTCACTTGGAGGCTTCGAAATAGAGCCTTACCTACTGATGATAATGTCCGTCGATGCGGTATCACCCTTGTTTACAGATGTGTGTGTTGAAGGTTTCATAAGGAGGAGAGAATTTATCACATGTTCTTCGACAGTGATTGGGCAAGAGAGGTGTGGAAAGACCTTGGGGAGTTCTCTGCGGGGCTCTCTATGGATGATGATATCCCCTATTTACTTAAAAAATGGTTTCATGGCGCTGAAGGGAGAGGACCAGAGAGGGTGGCCCGAGCGGTGGTCTTGAATGCAGGATGATGGAATCTATGGAAAGAGCAGAATAAGTTAAAGTACATGGGAAGGGAGGTTACAGCTCGTGTCGTTACCGTCTGGGCTAAAAAACTGCTTCTCAACCTGAACAATGTGGTGTGTTCATTTAAAGAAGCTCTTTATTTCATCCGGTTTCAGGAAAAAGCCAGGGCGGGGTATTCTTCCAACAATAGTTCAGGCAACAGGTTCAGATGGCGTCCCCCTTCGGGTGGGTTGAAACTCAACATAGACAACTCTTGTGTACAAGGGCTCATGAGTGGAGGGGGTGTGTTGCGGGATACTAATGGTTCTATGTACTTGGCCTATTCGGTCAGGCTAGGCCAGGGATCTCCCCTCCAAGAAGAGTCCACAACCCTTCTCACAGGGATCAAAGTTTGTAGTCAAAAGGTTCTAGAGATATCTGTGGTCGAAACTGTCTCTTTGACTGTTCAGTATGCCTTGAAAGGTAGTGGTTCTTCTCATTGGGCGATCTTATATACTATAAGGAATTGAAAAATCATGCTCAACAACAATGTTAGAGTGATTCATACTTGGAGGGAGGTGAATAAGGTTGCAGACCACCTGGCCTCAGTGGATTTCACTAGCATGACGGAGGTGTTCTTGCACACGGCTGGCAGCATCAATCCCAATGGGGTGGCTCTTATTAAAGGGGACGCGCTCAGGCTTCACTATTTCAAACCCCCTTAGTTTCTCTCCTCGGGATCTGTCCCCTCTATTTTGTTATTTCCCACTTTTAATAAAAATTTACTTGATGATGATGATGTTATGTTCATGAACTAAAACCGTCTCCACTTACATCAAATATTTTAGGAAATCATCATAGTTCTGTAAAACATACCACTACCTCACGAACAAATGTCCTTCATTTTTTCCATTACCACCTCTAAAGTCTGGGCATAATTATGGATTTTTTTATATATGATATAATTATTCTTCTGTTATTACTATATCAAACATATCTTCATGATTTTTATTTTGTGGGAATATGATAATATCGCTTGTGTGTATGATAGACTGTCGTCTCATGAAGTGATGTGATTCATTAAAACTTTACATGAAATGAATTAAGAATGGGTATAATAAAAATATGTGATATATATCATATAAAAATTATTATATAATTATAATATATATATAATTTAATTTTATTTCTTCCAATCTGAAAATAAAATAGAAACAACGTTCATGAATACATATGGCCTACCATCTCCATGAATGGTGTAGTTAATCTCATATCACTAAATTTTATGAATTACTATAAATAATTAAATAATAAAAATATATGATATTTATATCTTGGTTAAAATTATTTATACGATGAAATTTCTATCAAATTTATAATAAAAAAATAACAAATCAAAACATATACTAAAAACAAAGTAGTTATTACCTGAAACATAACTTTAACATGGAATTGTTAATAAACAGGTAATAAAAGGTCATAAGAAAATCATATATGGTATAAAACATATTGTTCTATAATATATATATATATATAATAAAATTATATATATTATACCAGAGGTTTTATAGGGTCTGATAGAATTCAAGACTTAAGGTAAGATATTTTTGTCTCAATTTTCCTTATTTGAGACATTATTTTTTATGCACCAATATTCTTTTAAGAGGTATATATAAAACTCCTTTTATAAGTAATATCATAAATTTATTCATCCTCATGATATTTTAAGTTTCATTTTATGTTATACCTTCATGGGGATTATAGTTCAGTGCTACCAAAGTGTTAAAGTTTTTTTTGTTACAATCTCATCGTTTATGAGGATTGTTTATGATTAAGTTTCCAATGATAAAATATTGTTAACCATATCTCAAGAAACTATTTAATTTACTTATCCTATAATTATTAATGATATTTTCAATTAATATTTCCATTTTCCTTCTCTTTATTAGTTAAAATAATTTAGAAAATGTTTTTTTAATAAAATATAACTTTTCTTATCACTTCTGATATAAAATCATTTTCTTACAAAATAATGTTTTCTAATTTTTTTTACAAAAATGTTTTTCTATTATCCTATGATTTTTAAAATAATTTTTTACACATGTTTTAATTTTTACAAAATTATTTTTGAAAGGAACTTCTGGTAACTTCCAAATAATTCATATTTGTCTTTTACCAAAATTGTGAAAGGAATATTTGTTTTAACATATATGGGATGAAAAAAAAATCCATCACAAAGAAAATTATTTTATTTCATGATTATTTTAAAAATTTTCAAGTATTTTTTCAAAGAAAATGAATTTCCAATTTTTTTTTGTTTTAATTTTTTCCTATAGTGGAAAAGATATTTTTCTTCAGAAATATCTTAAACCTTATTTAAAAAATATTTTCCATATAATATTAAATCCATTGATGTTACCTATGACTTACTAGGATACGATCCAATGATACAATTATTATTCTTTCACTGAATGGTTTATGTTTTTGTGAAATGATGTTTATGAAATCTGTTTCTATTTAATGAGATATACTGTGATAAAATTATAATGAAACCCACTTCTTTTTTACACTTGTTATGCTATGATGAAATGTTGAAATGATTATAAAACTTGTCTATTTCTATAGTTTATGATTTGATGAAATGTTTGTGAAACCCATTTCATTTCATGGGGTATGATATGATAAATTTTTTATGATCTTTTTTCAGACATAAATATGGTTTTAATTATGAGATAGTTTGGAACTATATCTCCCTGTAATGAATTGGGTAAATATTTATATCCCATGAGATAAATAAGACTAAAATGAGGACTGAACCCAGTTCAGTGAGTGAATTTTCCTTATATGGTGGTCTTGGGAGTGAACCTTGAAAACTATGATAGTTTGGGGAGTGAACCCATTCTGTTATGAGAGTCTTGGACATGAGCCTTGATTAATATGAAAATGAATTTCTATTCTTAGGTGTATACCACAAATCTATTCTGTATGTCAATATAATTCTCTCATGGATCAAGTTCTTTGATTTATTTATAATTTATATCTTATGAACTTCCAATATTTATGCCAAGAACCAAGATTATGATATTTGATATGCGGGGTTTGGTTTTCATAATTTATGCTCATGTTCTCAAACAATTATGTTCATTATATTGTTATGTTTCTCCCTTGTTTAACCTTATTAAGCATATGAGATCTCCATTTCTTATGTATCCATTCCCAAGGTTATGAAGATATGTATTATTTATAATTTTATAAGAAGGGTGATAGATAAAAAGAAATTAGTGGGAGATGATGTATCTCACCTATGAACTAGTTATTTATTTTTCTATGTTTCTGAAGGCACTAAGCTATTACGGTCCTTAGACATGTGTTTAAGTAATGTATAGTTTATTTATCTAAAAAGATGTAATATTTATGTATGATAATCTTGAGTTACTATAGTTGTAATATGAGGATAGGTTTAGTTTACATTTTTAAACCAAGATGAGAAAATCTTACTGAGATCCCTAAGGACATGTATAAGGATAAGTCTAAGGATGAGTCAAAGTATAATAAAATGTATTTGAATTTTGGTATAGGATAGAGCAATTGGTTTCTAAGAAATTACATCTATTTCTGGATGCAAAAAGTAGATGTGACTCAGGCACAAATTTACATGGTGGTAATATCTCTGAAATGGGTGAATTGAGCTAGACTCAGATGTCTCCTGGTTCACAACAATATGCCTTGTTGAACACCCAGTTTTACACTCTTAGGGGATATACTTTAGAAAATCACAAACTATTTACGAACCATCATGAAGGATTTAAATAGAATATGACTATGAATAAAATATTATAAACATAAGATGTCCTAGATTAAAGAATAATGTGTTATGATTAAAAAATATTACATGTGATTTTCATAATTATATGGTTCCCCACTATAATTATTTTTCCTTACATGATGATTTTTGGTTTTATTAAATGGTAAGAAATTGAAGGAACCATGTTAATGATGATTGTGATGAATAATACAACGATTTTACTCCATATTAGACACTCTTTATGGGAGTTGGAATAAAAAATCTCATTTCTATACTCACACAACTTTCTCAAGCTATAAATTATGATTTATTTCCAAATGATCAAAGGAGGGAACAATATTATGTTTTTTCCTTCTTGTGGAAACATATTCCTTCCTTTAGTGGGAGTAATAATATGATAGTTGATAAAATAATATATTAGGCAACTAAAAATATATTTTTCATTTTCTAGTGTTCATTACATGAATAAGAAATTTCGGTTGTCTACCATTTGGAAGGTGAAGTTGATAAATAGTTGAGTTTTATCAAGAAAATAAGGAAATCTGATTAAATTGAATCCATTGATTTAAATGAGTTTGAAAACTTATTTTTCAAAAATTAATTTCCTCATATTATTTATACCGAGACAACTAAGGAGTTTCTTGAGTTAAGGAAAAAGGATAATGAATTTATTGGTACCAATGCGAAATTTTTTAAAAGGCTTGTGAGGTATGATTCGTCTAATATCATATAACCTAAAAGTAATGTTGATCCATTATTTAGTTTCTTAAAATGATGTATAAAAATAGAATTATCCATAATAGACTTTAGTATCTTTGAATATATTGTTCGATGTGCTATCATGGTGTAAATAGAGTTGGAGTTACGTATTGATCTCATGGTTTTGAAAATAAAATAAAGATGGAGTTCAAAGAAAAATCTAATAACCATAGAGAGGAGAATATGACCTTTACATTATGATCAAAGTGTTGGAATAATCAAGTAGGAAATTCTCTTAAGGTTTCTAGTAAAATGTTTATGTGTAGAAGGAAAGGTCACTTGAAAATTGATTGCCGATGTGATGGAAAGAAGTTAGCTAAATATGACAATAAAGGGAAAGATGTACAAAATTCATGACCCACACTATAGTATTTCAAATGCAATAAGTATGAGCACTATTCTAACTAATTACCAAATATAAAGGTTAATGATGATGATAGATGTTAGCAACCTATTAATCTAAGAGATAAGGGGAAATCTAAAGAGATCACTATTTCTGATTAGTCTTCCTTTAACAATGTGGTGAAGGGTACACTTACCATCCACTATATAGTTTCTAATGTTCAATTTGACTCTAAATCTCCCCATTATTTCAAATTTTATTTTTTTCTAATGGTATAAAGATTCCAACCAAATGATTAGATGTAGAATTACTGGTGAAAACCCCTAGTGGTACGATAATCACATCTAAAGTATATGATTCCACTTGGGTAGATGTTTATTGGAATGTGATTCCTAAATATCTGGTCATTATTATTTTGGTAGAATTTTTAGTCATCTTAGGGATGGATTGGATTTATCTACATAAATACCACATAAATTATGAAGGAAGGGAAGTTTAGTTTAATATTCTAAACAAACCTATGATCATATTTAAATATGATAACAATTAAAAAAGTTTGATAGAGATTAAATCCATTGTATGTGTTTTAATTCAAATTTAGAAGGGATGATTCTATCAAATGGATTGGGAGAAACTCGAAATCGATGATATGAATATTATTTAATAATTTGTTTATGTGTATCTAGAGGACCTTCCCAGTCTTCCACTACAATGTGAAGTTGATTTCTCAATAGACCTCATACCTGGTAACACCAATTTCAATGAATACCTATAGAATGGACCTGATTGAGTTATAATAATTAAATAAGCAACTCCAGGAGAACTTTGATTTAGGATTCATTGAACCCAATTTACCACCTTGGGGTAAAACTGTTATTTTTATTAAAATTAAATATGGATCAATTTGACTCTGTATTGAATATTGGGAGTTTAACAAGATCACAATTAAGTAAAATTATCCTCTACCCTGTATTGATGACCTATTCAATTAATTGTGTTGAGAAAAATACTTTTCTAAGATTGACCTTCATTATAGATATTATCAATTGTGGGTCAAGAAGGAGGATATACCTAGGAAAACAATCTATACTTGGTATAAAAACTATGAATATATATTGATGACATTTGGTCTTCATAATACCCCCACAATCATCATGGACTCAATGAATAGGCTCTTTAGATATTAGCTTGATTAGTCATTGGTAGTCTTTATAGATGATATTATTATCTATTATATGATAAAGTAAGAGCATGGAGATCACTTGATAATTTTACTAATGATCCTAAGTAAAGAGAAAATATATGAAAAATTTACAAAGTGTGAATTTTGGTAGTAAAAAAATTTATTTTCGGGTCAAATAATCTCAAGAGAGTGTATATTAGTAGATCCATCAATGATAGAGGATATTAAATTATGGATCAAACAAACCATAGTGGATGAGATCTATAGTTTTCATAATTTAAAAATATATTATCGATAGTTTTTAGAAAATTTCTCATGACTATCCAATCCACTAACCAAGTTAACTTTGAAGGGTGATAAGTTACTCTAGACAAATGAATGTGAGAAAAATTTCATGAAAATGAAGAGAAGATTAGTCTGTGCACCCTTTATTACATTACGCTATGGTGGAGAAGGTTTTTTAATCTATAGTGATGCATCCAATAATGGATTGGGATGTGTATTATACAGAATGAAATGGTTATAGCTTACACCTCATGAAAATTGAAGATTAATAAGAAAAGAATACCCAAATCATGATTTAGAGTTAGTTGAGGTAATTTTTTCATTAAAGATACAGAGGAATTATATTTATACAGAAAAGTATGATATTTATTCCAATAATAAAAATTTAATGTATATATTCACACAAAATAAGTTGAAAATGTTCCAAAAGAGATTATTAGCGCTGATTAAAGATTATGAATGTTCAATACATTAACACCATTATGAAGAGAACAAGGTGTCCAATGCTTTGATTTGAAATGATCATGCTAGCTTATCCATGATGAGTATTTAAAAAGATCTAATATTTAGGGATTTTTAAATGATGGATCTAGGATTCCTGAATGAAGGGGAACGATCTTATATTTGTCAATTGATTGTTCAACCATCTATCCAGGTAAAGATAAATGAGGCACAAAAGGAAGGCATAGAGATGCAAAAGAAGACAATAAATGTTACTAAGTTTAAACTTGATCATGATTAAATAATAGTGTTTAGGAACTGTTTATGCATTCCATCCATACCATATTTGATGAAAAAGTTTTTAGAGGAAGCTCATAGTTCTTTATTCTCTATTTATCTGGGAAGGATAAATATGTATAGAGATTTTAAGGAGCATTTGCAGTGGGATGGAATGAATAAAGATATCATAAAATTTGTATCTTAATTCTTGATATTTTAGAAAGTTAAGGCTGAAATGCTGAATTATAAGGTGATGTTATATCCATTACACATAACAGAATGGAAATATGAAAATATCACCATATAATTTTTCATTGGATTTTCTAAAACATTTAAAGAGAATAATGATACATGGGTTTTATTAAATCTCCTTATTAAGTCAAAACATTTTATCATAATTATATAATAACTATCTCTAGATCTTCTTGATAGGATATATATTAAGAAAGTGGTAAGGTTTCATTGAGTACCACATTTCATTGTGTCTAATCAGAATCTGAGGTTTACCTCAATGTTTTGAAAAAGCCTTTATCATGTTCTTAATATGGAGTTGAGTTTCATCACTAATTATCATTATCATATAGACAGTTAGTCTGAGAGAATAATTGAAACCCTCGATAATATGTAGATATTATGATATTTGTATTTAAAATGTGGTTGGGATTAAATCCTTACTCTAGTTGAGTTTTATTACAATAGTTTATTTCACTCAAGAATTCAGATGTATCCCTATAAATCCCTCTATGGGAACAATTGTATAGATCCAACATGCTGGAATGTAGTTTGAGAAAGAAACCTATTGAAACTTGATATAGTTAAAGAAATGGAAGATATGGTTAGATACATTCCAAAACACATCAAGGTATCTCAAAGTTGGTAGAAAATTTTGGTTGATAATCATCGGTGTGGTATATAATTTGATGTTGTTTTCAAGGTGTTTCTAAGAATTTCTCCATAGAAGAGGGTTATGAGATTTAGTAAGAAAGGGAAACTAATACCTAGGTATATCATTCCCTTTGAAATTATTGATCATATCATGATAGTAGCCTATCATATAGTGCTTCCACCAAACCTTTATCAAGTCCATTATGTGTTCCATGTATCTCTATTGAGGAAGTATATACCTAACCCTCCACATGGACCAAACTCATAGGTCATACCACTAGAGCAAGATCTTTCTTATAAGAAACACTGAGTAGAGATTCTAGATTTTACCGAGAAAGTTATATAAAATAAGACCACTCACTTGATCAATGTTTTGTGGAAAAAGAACCAGTTTGAGGTAGCTATATTGAAACCTGAGGAAATTATAATGTATAAATATCCTCTTTTATTTGTATTAGTATAATGAATTTCAAGGCTGAAATTCATTTTAATGGGGTAAAATATACCACCTTGAGTTTTTATGAATGATTTTTTAAATAACATAAATTTATTTGATAGATTATTATATAGGAAACAAGATGTTAAGCTTCGGTTACATGAAACTCCAAGTTATGATTTCACTATTCACAGTACAGAGTTAGCTTTCATTACACATAATACAAAGTTTTAACAAAACCAAGATATATTTATATGTAACCGTTATAAACTCGTTGTTAAAATTAGCGATATGAATAGTAATAAAAAAATTTTAAATAGTAATTATAATGATTTTATATAAGGGAAACATATGGATAAAAATATACATAATTTTTGGAAAAGTCTATATTTTTCAAAAATATTATTTTCTAAAGAAATGCTTTTTATTTCTATTTTAGAACATTAATAAAAATATTTTTTTCAAAATTTTAGAAAATTAAGATTATAAAATAAAATTATTTTTTGAAATCATCATGTCAAAATTATCTTAAGGTGAATTATTTGTAATTTCCTGAAAAGATTCATGTTTTTGATGAATAGTGAAAAATACTGAATTTTAATTGAAAACCACCTTTCTAATTAATTTATTTATATAGTTAAATTATATTTTGAATTTGTTTTAAAGTAAAATTTGTTCAATTATACATCCATTAATTCAATTTATGTCATTTTTATAAATTTAATATTTAATTTTTATATAAAAACATTGTCAAATTTGGACATTTTGTCATTAAAAACTCTCTTTCTCATTGCATTTGTGGGATTTATTTTAAAATAAAATTTTCCAATTATATGAATTGAACTTGTAAAAATGAGTTATATATTTTATGTCAGAATGTTTTATATTATCTAATAATATTAACTTAATTTTTGACAAAATTAATAGTAAAAACAATTATAATTATTGACCACAGTTAAGGTAAAAATGGGTTTACCAATGGGTTAAACTAAAAAGATAAGGGATAAAAATAACCCAAATCTTTTTCAACCCCCATTTTCTGGACATATTTATTGTTTATATAATTTTTTATTGATAATTTTTAATTTTTGAACCTTTCTAAATTATAAAAACATTGGTACACCTTTTTCATTTCAAAAAATTACAAGCGTGCCAGTCACCTAACTTATAAAAGGCCACCCCTCTCCTATACAATTCAAAATATCAGTCCATTTTGGATAGGAAAAGACCTGCCCAAATCAATTTAAAACTACCCTATTCTCATCTTAGTAGCCTTATTTTTCACAAAAAATCATTCTAGGAAGGATTTTGGTGAAAACCTAAGGATGATACCTGAAGAACAAGTAACGTTCATCAACTAGCATTTTGGTTTTATTTTTTCCGCACATCCTAAAATTATTATTTTACCATGATAATATACTAAAATAAGTATCTTCCATATACTAAGATGTTTTTTTGGTAAATTTTATTCCACACAACCATATCTACTTCCATCAAATGGGATAGAAAATCACCATTTATGTGTATGGAAGACTACCACCTTGTTAATTGATGTCCTTTGTTTTCCATCACCACCTCTCACGGCTCGATATAATGAGGTATTTATTGTTTATATATAATATTATTATGCTTATTTAATTTTTATACCTTACATAACTTCAGTATTCCTATTTTTTGGGAATATGATAACGTCCCTTGTGTGCACAATGGACTACAACATCACGAGGTGATGTGATTCGTTCATGATTTACGTTAAACATATTAAGGATGCATTTCATAAAAATATGTAATATATATGACATAAAAATGATTATTTAATAATATATATATATATATATATATCATTTAATTTTGTTTCTTTCAATCTGATAAGAAAATGGAAAAAACAACTACTAAAAAACTAGCCATTAACATTGCTAAAAGTGGCCTTTATCAGCTCTAAAAAAGCAATAAAAATGTGAGAAACATTAAAATACCAATACTTTTATCAGTTCTTTAATTGATCACTTCTAAAAGAAACCTTTATCAACACTTATAAAATTGTTGATAAAATTCCTATTTATCCATGATTTTAAAAGCACAGATAAAGGTCCATAATGCAGTATGCTGTTAGAGCACACTGAAGCATCACTACAGTGTGCTGCAATAGCACACAAAAACACCATAAACACACCAAATATCCAAAATAAAGTCCCAATACACAATTTTAATGAAATGAAATTTACAAAAAATACCATAAAAAAACTATTATAGACATTTCAAACATTGGTTTATACAATTACATAAATAAAAATTATTACATACATTAAAAAAATCCTAAATATTAATGTTACCATGATTATATTGACTTTCTTTATAAAACTTCTGAAATTTCCTGAGCAGTTTTTGACAAACCACCTCAACTTGAAAAAAGAATCCACCTGTATAAGAAAACAATTATTATGAGTAATACTAAAATGAAATTGTTTAAACATAAAGATGAAATAATAAATTAAATCTATGGTTATTTATTTTACTATTCAAATATCAATATTAACTTTGTGATTGAGTTGTAGAGGGAACTTGAAAGAAAATGATAAATATCGACACTATAGGAGTGAAAGGTTCTGTGAGACAATAAGTCTGTGGAATTTTTGGTGCAGAATGGGATGGAAGATAGACAGAGCACCCAAAGTTTAACGAAATAATACACATGTGTAATAAAACAATTATTATATGATTAATATTCAAAATAAATAATTTAAATATTCATATTAAATAATAAATTTATTCTATGGACAATTATTTTAATATGAAAACATAAAGATTACCTATGTAATTGAGAAGAGGCAATGTTGTTTCTTTTCCTGAAAAGGTAGTGGAGGTAACTTGAAAGAAAGTGATAGATTCACCACTTTAGGGGTGAAAAGGTTTTAAGGGATAAGGATCATAAAAGTTTGACAGAGCACCCCTAAATCGAACAAAATAATCCACCAATATAAAGAAATAATTATTATGTAAGTAATACTAAAAAGATATAAATTAAACATACATATGAAATAATACATTAATTCTATGGACAATGATTTTACTGTGAAAACACCAAGATTAAATCCGTAATTGAGAAAAGGTATTATTTTTTCTTTTCCTACAAAGGTAGTGGAGGTAATTTTAAAGAAAGTGATAAATTTACCACTGCAGGGGTGAAAAAAGCTTATGGGGGAAGAAGCCTGAAAGCTGGATAGAGCACCCATAATCGAAAAAAAGAATTCAACTGTATAAGAAACCAATTATTATGTGAGTAATACTGAAAATAAATAAATTAAACATACATATGATACAATAAATTAACTCTATAGACAATGATTTTATTATGAAAACATCAATATTACCTTTGTAATTGAGAAGAGGTAGTTTTGTTTCTATTCCTGCAATAGAAGTGGAGGTCACTTGAAAGAAAGTGATTAATGAACCACTATAGGGGTGAAAATGTTTCAAGGGAGAAGGAGCATGAATGTTGGACATATCACCCCCAACATGAACAAAAAAATCCACCTATATAAGAAACAAATTATTATGTTAGTAATATTAAAAAGAAATAAATTAAACATAAATATGAGACAGTAAATTAATTATATGGACAATGATTTTACTATGCAAACATCAATATTTCTTCTTTAATTGAGAAGATACAATGTGGTTTCTCTTCTTGAAAAGGCAAGACACATGGACATAAATCATCAAAAATAAATGAACCCCGAAAGGAATAATGAAAATTAAATCAACATTCCATTATATATTTTTTCAGTAAAATAAAGAAAGTATATCATAACATTACCTTTGCATCTATCCAAAGGGGTTCATTCATTATAGTTTTTTCTTTTAAGGGATTGGTAACATCATCATGTGTAGAATACATTTTCTATATAAGTAGTCAAACATTTAATTTAGATTATATTAATATTGTAGAGAACATATAAAATTATAAGGGAAAACATAATATATTAAAAAAAACTTTTACCTTCTCGTTGAACTCTCTTTTGTTTTTTTAAAGGTTTCAAGAATTTTGTTCCTATTTTGATAATTCTAATCCCATATTTGTGGTCCCCTCTAATATAAAATACATTGTCTACAGTGGGACTATCATGAAATGATTGTGATGTACCAATGAAAGGGTCATCCTAGATTGAATTTTCATTTGACTCAACATTCTTTTAGTCTCCAATAGGATAATCGACCAATTATTTTTTTATTGAATCAGAGACATAAAATAATTGGACTGCTTGTGATGCCATTATGAATAGATCACCTTTTCCCCCTTCTATACAAAAATTCATCACCACAAATACCATTTCATTAACATTCACTCCATTGATATTATCAACCCATTTTCAATAGAAAATAGACACTTGAAATGTTGTAAAATACAACTCGTGTATCTGTTAAATAAGGAAAAATATTCCATATTTTCATACTTTGGATTTATATCCATGGAACTGAATATGTGCAACACTTTATCAACAAGAGTAACACGACTGTTTTACATCATACTGAAGTCATCATGTTATTATTTGTATAATGTATGACCATTGATTACAAACCTATTTTAAGATATAACAGTTACATTTGGTCCTCTAGCTAGCCATTAAAGTCGTTCGGAAAATTAATTTTTAGATAACTCCTTATAAATTTGATCTCTGAACTATCCTATAAACTATTGAATATGTGTATATGATATCCATCTCTCATCCCTTGATGGATTCAAGTCTTTAAGAATTTATTTGTGGGATTCAATATATAGATCCACATCTTTAATATTTGGTAATATGTAAATATGTGCTTTCTCATGCTCTATCAAAGTAATTTTAACAAAATTCCTTCCAAAAATACCTTAGACCAAAAGGCATTCACTGTGATGAGACTTCAAGAGACTGATTCTTTCAGAATCTAATAGATAATCAGTACATAATTCAATAACTTATTCAAAAATATATCTTTCTGCAATACAACCTTCTACTTGAATTTGATTCTTGATATACCATTTCAAAATATTCATATAATATTCATTGGGGTACATCCATCTGTAATGGACAAGACCATAAAGTTGGACATCTCTGACCAAGTGAACCATCAGGCGGACCGTTATATCAATGAATTATGGTGGGAAGAAAATTTCTAATTCACACAATGTGATTGAAATCTCTTAATTCATGATGGGAAACTTCATCGGGTCTACAAATTTACTACATATATATTTGAAAAAGAATCAGATCCTAGTTAATGTATGTCATAAATTTTGAGGTAGAATGAAACAGAAAGCAACATGCATTAAATATTTCATTAAAAGATGATAGCCATGTTATTTTAGTCCTTGTAACTTTGAATTAATCCTTGACCTGATATTCTTGATATTTAATGAATACCCCTGTGGAGCTTTTACACTCATAAATAAAAGGAAAAATTAAAAATTTTCATATCTGGAAAGAGTGTAAGATGCTGGAAGAAGAAAAGTCAACATTTTACCCTTCACCAGCACCAAATCTTCTCTTATTCCATTTTTAATCAAGTCAAAACAAGCCTTATCTCCATATTTCATTTTGACAGGAACATTTAGTAACGTGCCAATAAAACTATTAAATACAATTTTTTCTACATGAATGAAATCAAGAAAATGTTTGACCTAGAAAAAATTCCAATATGGTATTTTAAATAAAATTGATCTCTTATACCAACCTGTTTTCGTAAGGTTTTTTGAAAATTGTTTACAAAAAATAGTGTCAATATTTTTTACTTTTTTGTATATTTGATCGCTCATTGTTGAAGATGGTGATGTAACTTTTTTGATATTACCATCAAATACTGTCATCCAAGATCGATATTTATTTTATCGAGGTAAAACTTTTTGATTTCCTAAAAACACAGTCATTGAGGAACATTTCAACTGAACTGAGTATGCACATTTTTAAAAAATGGGACACCCCAACATGCCTTTAATTCTATAGCCTGATAAAGTTACATAAGAGGGGAAGTGATTTATCATTCCATATAACATGGACCTCAATGTGAATTATTCAATTCTATAAGTACCATATATAATAACACATGTATGCTACATCAATTTTAGATCATCAATCAATGGATCCAAATAGACATCAATATCATTTTTGGGTTTTTTTGTCTAGATATAACCTGAGAAAACATAATGTATATCTATGTCATGCATAACCATGAAGGCAAGTTATAATTTACCAACATTGAGAAGAAATTTCTAGATGATGTAGGTTAAAAAATTTAATTCTTGTATATTCATGCCATGTAATTGTCTTTCGGTTTCCTAACATCCATATATTTTCTAAACTGTGGAATGATAGGAATGTACCATAAAAATTTTGAAGGACTTGATTCATTTTTCTTGTATCAATATAGGCCACACTTAGAGAATTTGAGGAGTGATTTATGGTCCTCGAAAAACAATATGAAATCATTTGGACAAGCATGTATTTTTTTAGATGTCATTACCATTGAACAAAGCATTTGTTTTGAATCATATGTTCAACGTGGTAGTTCATTTTCTTCTGGTAGCATATCTTATAGAAGACCAAGTAGTTCTGTAAAGCCGATGTCACTCCATCCATTGACAACTTTCAAATTATATAACATCAATAAAACTGAAAATGTTGTGAATTTAATAAAACCGATATACGATGGTTTCTTATAATAGATATTTAACTCCTCAAACAATTTAGGACAATCAGGAAGGTCATCTTCAATTTTCATTTTCATTTCTTCCATGTGACCTCCACCACCTTTTACAGAGGTATTCATATCAAATGATTTAGAAACTGTTGTATCATCCCAATAGATTTCCACATTCAGTTTCCCTATGTTTAGTCAAAAATTTACAACTTTGATATATTATATGACAAATCAAATGTTATTCAAACTCTTCAGGACTATTTTTTCTTGAATAATAACAACGTAAACACGGACAGAGGATTTTAGAAGGGTCGTCGACATGCTCTCTTACAAACATGATAAAATCTTTAACTCGATATTCATATTCATTTGCCAAATGATTAGCGTGAATACATTTTCAGTTCATATTCATCCCATTGGGTTCATAAATGAATAATTTTATACAATATATAAATAAATACACATAAGATATTCATTATCAAAAGTGAAAGTTTTAGAAAATTATAACAAGAGAAATATAAATCATTTCTCCTAGAATATATGAGTTCATAGGTATTCCAAATCCAATAATAAGGGCTTAGGTAATGTAAAAAAATAGAGAGAGATAAAAAAAAGATAATAAATGATATTATCACTAAACTTTATTGGCGTAAACTGGAAGATGGATAGTGTAATGACCTTATCTTGAATTACCCAAACAACACCAGGTCATATCATGTTATGACCTCTAACACACCTCAACATCACTAAAGGATGGTTTAAACTTTGGGTGTAAAAAACCATAAATGGGAGTTGGCCCCCCAAAATAGAAACATTTAGTACCAGAGGTTAAGCAAAATTCTAGCATGACCATTGGGGCCAATGGACTTGCAGACCCAAAATCACCATTACTTGATATAGGAATACCTGTTAGACAAAAAAAACTATGGAAATAAATGATGCAATAGCTATATTGACACACATACATGTCACACCAGTATAAAAAATCTCCCACTTATAGTCTATAAAAAATATCAAATAGATAAAAATTAGATATTAAAATATAACATGAACTAAAGGCACCATAATGATTCAAAAAGTGAAGGATTTATGTGATAAAACCTCATGTGATTAACCGGGGATGGCCCCTTTGAATCTACTCCTTAAGAAAACTATGGATCATAGTGAATTCTAAGAGGAAATTTATCCTTTGATATATATAACCAAAAGAGAAAAAATTATTTAGTAAGAAGATATAAAACATATCAGTAAAACAACAATGAATAAATCCAAGGTTCAGTGTCAGATATAAACCAACAAATCATATATCAGTAGTCAATACAACCAATGGACGAAAAATTGTTCCCTAAATAATGGATCACAAAAAAATTGTAAACAAAAGATCATAAACAACAGATCATAAAAAAATTGTAGAAGAATTAATCAAAAACGAAAACAAAAATACCCAAAGAAAATCGGAAGGCCTACCTTTCTTGGTTGAAGAAAATATGAAAGCCTCTTTGAATGTATGGAGAGACGTTCAGAGGTAGTCAAGTGGTGTGATTAGACCTTGAATTCACTGAGGAGGAGATCCGGTAGTGGGTGGATTCTATAGAAAGCTTCTATATCGCGATGAGTTCACAAATGGTTAGTTTTTTTAAAAT
The DNA here is from genome assembly GCA_963277665.1 of Viscum album. NCBI lineage: Eukaryota > Viridiplantae > Streptophyta > Magnoliopsida > Santalales > Viscaceae > Viscum > Viscum album. The sequence goes on from OY728146.1 coordinate 1,041,032,416, forward strand.
GATAAAAATAGTTTCATCAGTGCTTACCAATAAGAACTGACAAAGATCCCTTTTATCAACCCTTATTTAATGCTGATAAAGAATGATCTTTAACAACGCTAAAAAAGAAGTGATAAAACCAATTTTTATGAACACTAAACTTATAAAACTGATAAATCCCCATCTTTATCAGCCTGAAAAAGCACCGATAAAGATTCTTTATTCAGTTCTTATTACCGAAGCATTGTTAAAGGATTTATAATTATAATTATAAATAAAAATTGTGAATATTTATAAATACAAAATAAATATATATAAATATAAATATATTAAATATATTCTTTTTTAAATATATTTATTATAATTTTATAATTATTTTTTATAATTATAGAAATATTTTTTTTAAAAATTATTTATATCATTATATATATTTATATAAGTATATATATATATATATAAATATACTAAATATATTCATTATTTAAGTACATTTATTATAAATTTCATAATTCTTTAAATATACATAATTATTTATTTATAATTATATAAATACTTGTAAAAAAACATTTATTTATTTATAATTTTAAATATATAATTGTTTAAATATAGTGAATATACATTTATAAATATATTTATTTTTAAATATTTCTTAACAAATATATTTTTAACATTATTAATGAATATCGAATTTTGAGTGCATGCATATAAATAAAAAATGAGTGAAATTGAATAAATTAAGAATATATAGGTACACTAAAAATATTGAAAAATGGATATGTTCTACACGTGTATATGGTTTATAAAAATGAATTAATTATACGTATATGGGAAATCAATATTACACAAATTTGATCTATATTAAATTGAAAAATCAAATGACATTCAATTATATGTATGTTGAGTATATGCAATTAGTAAATATTTTTAATTCATTTTAATTTTTAATTATATACAATTATTTAATAAATATATAACAATTTAATGTAAAGCACATAAATATTTTTTAATATATAGTAAAATTACATACATTAATATATATCAATATATTTAACATATAAAATTTAATAAAATTAATTATCATAATTATCTAATTAATAAAATATTTGATATTTAATAATGTATAATCAATCAATTCATTTTTATAAATAGTTATTGAATTAATAAAATTTCAATTTTTTTAATAAACCCATTTTTTATTTTTAATTAATTTATTTATTTCCAATTATCAGTGAGAAAAATGTGTTGATGAAAGAAATATTTTTCAGCACTAAACATAAAGTGCTGATAAAGTGTACCATTTATCAGTGCTAAAAACAAATTTTTGATAAAGGATACCATTTATCAGTGCTAAAAATAAATCTATGATAAAGGATACCCTGTATCATCGCTAAAATTAAAGCGCTGATAAAGGTTTTCTTTATTAGCGCTAAAATAAAAGTGTTGATAAATGGTTAAATTTATCAGCTCTTTATTTAATACTGATAAATATTCAATTTATTAGAATTTTATTCTAGAATAAATAAATAATAGTTCTACTGAAGGATAGTTTTTTAGAAGTGAATGTTCATACATACATACGACCTACCATGTCCAAGAATGATGTATTTCATTTTCTATAACTAAATTATATGAATTAATCTAAATAAAAACATACTGGATATTTACTAAATTTATATAATTTTTAGAATGATGGTGATTATGAAATCATGATCAAAGTAAAAGGACCTAAACAATAACAAATCAAAACATATATGAAAAACAATGTGGTTATTACACAAAACACAAATTTAACATGGAATTATTAATAAATAGGTAATAAATGGTGATAATAAAATCATATAGGGTATGATATATATATTTTTAATAGATCTATAAGAAACTTATATGTATTATACATGAGTTTTGAATAATTATGATAAAAGTAAATACTTAAAAAATGGATTTTTTGTCTCAATTTTCATTCTTTGAGATCTACGTTTTGTTATGCACTTATATTATTTCATGAGGTGTATATAAAACCAATTTGAAATGTAATAAGATGACTGTCTTCATCATTATTATATTTTATGTTCTATTTTATGTTATTCATTCATGGGACATATGATTGAAGGTTACAAATTTGGCACAAATTTTATGTTACAATCTCATTATTTATCAGGAATTTTTTATTATTATGTTTATGATGATAAAATATTATGACCAATATCTTAATAAACTCATAAATTTTATTCTAATCTAGTTATTCATGATATTTTCAAGCAATATTACTATTTTCCAACATTTTGGTACTTAAAATAATTGAGATTCTTTAATAATATCCGACTTTATTTATCTCTATTGTCGAAAAACCATTTTATTCGAAAACCATGTTTTCTAAAAATGATTTCAATTTTTTTTAATATTGTAATATTATTTTTAAAATATATATATTTCCCATATTTTACTTTTTACAAAATTGTTTTGAAATGAATATCAATGTCATTTTCCAAACAATGCCCATTTGGATTTTACTGAAAATGTGAAAGGAATATTTTTTTAATGTGTACGACATGAAAGAAACTTACCATCATGATGACCATTATTTTATTTAAAGATTATTTTATAAATTCTCATGTATTTTTTCCAAATAAAAAAGATTCTCAAAAATATATCATGTTTTATAAAGTTTTTTTCAAAGTGGAAAGTATTATTTCCTTCAAAAATATTTTAAACGATCTTTCAAATTTATTTTTTTATCTAAGATAACATGAATTGATGTTTCCCATGACTTATTGGGATATGATCCAATGATAACATTCTTATTATATCTATGAAGGATTTTTTTTATGGAATGATTTTATGAAACTTATTTATCTTCTATAGGTTATACCATGATAAAATTATTATGAAACCCGATTATTTTTCCACATATTATGCTATGATGAAATGGTGAAATTATTATCAAACTTGTATCTTTTATACAGGATAATATATGATGAAATTTTTATGAAAACCATTTCATTTTATAGGTTTTAATATGATGAATATTGTATGATATTGGGGAACACATAAATATGGTTTTCATCATGAGATGGGTGGGACCTATATCTCCCTCTAATGCATTGGGAAATGATTTATATCACCTAAGATGTATTGGATTGTAGTGGGGAGTGAAACCAATTTAGTAAGGTACTTTTTCTACTATGATGGTCTTGGGAGTGAACCTTGACTAATATGAGGTATTAGGGAGTAAACCCATTCCACTATGATAGTATTGGAAGTTATCCTTAACTAATATGGAAATGATTTTCTATGCCTATGTGTATGAGAAAAACCTATGCCATATAACAATTTTATTCTCTTATAGATCATGGTATTTAATTTCTTTATGATTCATGTCTCATGAGCATCCAATTTTTATTCCATGACTCAAGATTCTAATCTTTGATATGTAGGGTATGGTTTCAACTAATACGATCATGTTCCTAAACCGTTATGTTCATTATATATGTTTATCCTTACTGAGCATATGAACTCACCACTTCTAATTTTTTCCTTTACCATAGTTATGAGTATATGTATTATGTATTAGTTTTCTAAGAAGGGTTCTAGATGTGAAGAACTTAGTGGGAGATGATGTAGCTCATTTATGAACCATTTATCTATTTTTCTATGTTTTCAAAGGCACTAAACTATTAAGGTCCTCAGACATTTGCTTATGTAATGTATTAATTATTCATATCAAAATATGTATTATATATATATGATAATCCTGAGTCAATATACAACCCATACTATATTTTAAGAAGAATCCATTGTATGGGGCTCATAGTTTATCATTCTATTTTTATAATGGAAGTATGAAGATGTTATGGGATTCGAAAGGGTATTTTTTGTGGTATTAAATGATGAGAGATATTTCTATGTATGTATTTTGGTGCCTAGTATGTCAAACATTTATGGTTTGGAGACTAAAATATCAGGGGATGTTACAATAATTACCCGTACCAAAATGGAAATGGGAAAATATTACCATGAATTGTTTCACCGAACTCTTCAAAACATAAAAATGATATAATTATATATGGGTTTTAGTCGATCAACTTAAACTTCCAAACTAATTAATTTCTATCAAATAATATTTCTCTATGGACTAGATTTCTATAATTTACCTTAAGAAAGTGGTAAGGTTTCTTGGAGTTCCATATTCTATTATATATGATCAGGATATGAGGTTTACCTTAATGTTCTGGAGAAGTCTACAACAGGATCTGGATGTAGAATTAAGATTTAGTATTAATTATTATACTCAAAAAGATGGTCAATATAATAGTACCTTTCAAACCACAAATTATATGATAAGATCTTGTCCTATATATTTCAAAGGTGGTTAGGATCAACACCTACCTCTAGTAAACTTTTTTTTACAATAATATATTTCACTAAAGAATTCAGATAACTACTTATGGATCTATCTACAGAAAGAAGTGTAAAAATCCAATTTGTTCAGATGAAGTCAGAGAAAGAAAAATATTAGAACTTGAGATAATTTTGTAAATGGATGATAAAGTTTGAGACATTCAAAAACACATCAAATCATTTTAGAGTCAACTGAAAAGTTACACTGATATTCATCTGTCAGATCTGAAGTATGAAGTTGGTGATAAATTTTTTATATGAATTTAACTACGAAAGAATTTTATAAGGTTCATAAATAAGGTAAATCTAATCCCTAAGTATATTATCCCCTTTGATAGTCTTTAGAGTATTGGTATGGAAACTTGATGCATGGAGCTTCCACCAAACCTCTCCCAAGTTCACATTCTTTCTAGGCATATAATAAAAATAAATCTAGTTTTATTCTTAAAAAATATATTTTTCAAAAAAGAAATTTCATCAATTTTTTAAAACTTATTTTAAAATTAATTTAAAACAATTAAATAAATTAAATATTCAAAAATGGATTCCATATTTTGAATTAGTGGTTCAAATTTGGTTAATTGTGCCCTTTTTAGGCATTATGAATAGTAACCGTTGTCAAATTAATTACTACTATAAAGGATAAATGAAGTTAACTTCGATTAAAAGTAACTATTAAGGAAACCATTTTTCATCATAATTATTATTAGATAAATGTAATTTGAACCTTATCAACTTATTATTTATTCTCCAAATTTATTTATTTAAGGACCACATTTCCATGAAAATGGCCTATATAAAATTTAAAGCAAATTAAAATAAAAAATGTCACTCTAATACTTTTAAATATATCTTATGTGTTTACATAAGGAAAAAATCATGTTTTGAATTAATCTTAATGGTTATTTTTATAATAATTTTACTATTTTAATTATTTAAATTTATTTCTAATTTTTGGTAACTGTATAATTTACTTAAATTATTACGCAATATTGACACAATATTTCCTCAATAAATAAAAAAATAAAATCTATAATTTTAAAAATATAAAAATCAATATAATTTGAGTGATTTATGGTTTGAGATGGAATTTATAGATGAATATAAATCATTATATATGTGTTAAGGTATTAGTTTTTAATTCCATCTTTTTCTTTATGTTTTTTAATTCAAATTGAACGAAGTGTCAAAAATGTCATTAATAATATTTTACGAAGAATATATTTTATTAAATTATTTTAAAACCCTAAAAATATTTAAAATAACAAGGGGATAATATATGGTTTAAAATTTCATCTCTAAACCATTTATGATCCAATTATCACCTTATAATGGAAATCATAACCCTTTAAGTGTTAGAAAGATATTACTGTGGTTAAGGTTAAAATAGGCTAACTAAGTGGTTAAACCAAAAGATAATGTTTAAAATACCACTTAGACTAATCCAAATTTTATTGGGTTTTAATATTTAAAAACCTTTTTCACCTATATTAAAATATCTATCCATTTTGAATCATTTTTTTAAGAAGGACACAATTATACGTTAATGATTTTTTAATTTCAAGTATGTCATTTCCCTCCCTTATAAAAGGAAACCCCTTCCCTATATTATTTACAGAAATTTTAGAAATATTCCTCAATATATTCCTGAAAATATCTATTATCAACATTATTATCCACATTAAATATGGACTTTTATTCATAAAATACCAACCCTAGGGTCTTTAAGACGAGATCTAAAAGAGTTCTTTCATAGAAGAGGTAATTGCCTTAAATGATCACTTTATTTTTTTTTAATTTTTATTTTACCTGCTATAAATAATTGTAATTTATCATAATATAATACATAAAATATCCTATATATATTTAAATGTTATTATTATTATGAAACCACCATTATCCACCCTATTTTCATTAAATGAAAAATGATAATGCTGCTCATGCATATATATGGACTACCATCTCCACGAAGCGATGTGACTCTTTTTCATTTACACTTTAAATTGATGGTAATAAGTATATATTTAATAAATATATATTATAGATAGTATATAATATTTATTATTTAATGGTTAATTATTATCTACATTTCTTTTTTTCTATCCATTGAAAAGTAAAAACAATATTCATGCGTAGGTACGACCTATCATCACCATGAAAAGTGTAATTAATTTTTCTATATATAAATTTTATGGATTACTTTAAATAAATAAATAATGAATATTTATGATATTTATATCAAGATATATATTTTAAATATTATGTAACCATGATTAAATTACAAGGAATGAATCTACTGAAGTAAAACATACATGAAAAATAAAGTAGTTATTAACTGAAATAATGATTTTAACAAAGAATTGTTATTAAAAATGTGATAAAAGAAAATAACTAAAGCATATATTCTGTGATATATATTATTATGGTTGTATAATATATTTTTAATAAATCTATATTTATCGTACATGAGTTTTGAACACGTCTGAAGAAGTTAGAATTAAGGTAAGAGTTTATTTCACAATCTCATCATTATTAGAGATTCAATAAGTTTAAGTATTAATTAGGGTATTTATTTCATATTTATATATTAAAACAATATATTTCCTTATAAACTATTTATTTATTTAAAATAAAATATTTCCTTTCATTTTATCATCTTAATGTACTCAAGATACCAAAATAATGTTTTTTTGGAAAACCAGCCTTGTTTTTATACTTGGTCAAGAATATTTCTCTTCAAAGTCCATATTTTACATAAAATGTCTAAAAGTACGTTTTTAACATCATATAATTATTTATTAGAGACATTTAAAAAAAATTACTTTTTAAAAAATGATTTAAAAGGAATCATCTTTTTATATTCCGAACGAGGTATATTTTGACCTTTTCATTAAAGTATGAAAGGAATAATTTTAACTTATATGTCATGGATTGAAGTTCATGCTTCCATAAGAAATAATTTCTTTGAATAAAAATTTATAATTTAACAATTTTATTTTCAAATAAAATGTTTTCCTTAATATTGGGTAAATTTATAGATTTTAAATATATGATTTCAACATGAAAATGAATTTTCTTGAATAAATTTTCCTATGACCTTATGAAATTATTTTCATCTATGTAAAATTACTTTGTTTAATATTATGTTTTAATAATGATATAATATAATGATACCATACACTATATTTTTATGGTTGGTTTATGATCAGCTTGATTGGGGAAAGTATTGAGAATTTTTTTTCTATTTCTTCCAATATGGATAATTATTTATTTTTCAAGTAATATTGATTAAGTTATGTTGTTTATTTATATGATGAAAGAATTTAATTTTTAAATTAATGGGTTGGGCCTATAATTATATATCACCTTGAGGCATAAATAGGTCTCATGAGACAAACTAGATTGGGAATTTGATCGAGTCCTTACCCATTTATATAAGATGTCTTGTCATGAGGCCTCAACGGTAAGTTTCAGATGTCCAAAATTATCCTTTACCTCATTATAAAATAATTTATTAATAGCCTTGTGATTATTTTAATAGTTATTATATCAATGTATATTTTTCTTTCCCATGTGATTATTGATATGGAATTATTTTATCATCATTTAATTTTTTCATTTTTTTCATATCATTTTATCTTACCCTATATGCATACCCTTGAAAATAATTTGATTCCAGCACTTTATTTTGTTTAATTTTTTTAGGATTCCAATAATTTTATTATGATTGATATGTAAGGATATTCTATTAAGAATAATGGCCCTCAAATAAAATACTATATTGTATTTTATGGCTTCTAATTTAATGTGAAATTCAAGTATGTATCTAGTTTTCAAAGACTACTAAAGTATCCAGTCCTTTGGGATTTGATCAATTGTATCTAGAACCAATGTAATAAATTAACCACAAACTCTGGTCTATTAGGTTTATGTTATTTATATTTTTGGTTTTCATGAAACTGATACAAATAATAATAAGGATATAAGTTCATGAATATATGGTTTCTTTCATATAAAAACTTGGTTTTTTCTTATCTTATAGTACTGAGGTTTATAGGGGATGAAAAAGTAGACACACAAAGAGTTATTTAAGTAGTGAGTTTAGTAGTTTGATATCTATAGATTTTAATCAATAAGTATATTCTAAATTGGCCATTCCTGAATAAGGTGATCCATGTTCTCTTTATTTTATCTTGTTGCATCGAAGTGGAGGTTCAAACATTTTTTTGAAGCAAATTTCATCCAAAAGAAGACCTTACTCTCATATGGTGATGATTATCATTCATTTGACCTATTAGAAGATATTTTAACACGTGGGAGTAGTGTAATTACAAGGAAGTATGGGATAAAGATAATAACTGACCTGAATATCTATATTAATAACAAGATATTAGTGTAAAATCTGTAGAAAGGGATAACATCATGCTACATTTTAGAGTAGGGTCTCACATTGAGTCTTAACCTTATAAAAATTATTTATGACATGTTGTTCTTTATTTCTCTTTACAATCTAGTGAGGCTGTGAGTTATGTATGAGTGTGTTGTGTCTTTACTTCCCATAAAGATTTATTTAAAAAAGAAATTTTAAAAATAAGGCTATATTGATTAAAACCTATCAATGTATCCATTCTGACCACTAGGACCTAAAAGTGAAATTAAATAATACAAATCCCTCCATTACACACTATTTGTGAAAATTTTATAACATAAAATCTATAAGTAGTATATATGTGCCTACATTTTATGGAATGAACTTCCATGTTTGGAAAATCTATAGGGCCATCATTTTTGTTGTCTCAGGGTTTTAAAGTTATTGATATGGCCATTATAAGATTTAAACCCATTCAAATAGGTGATAAAGCAACATTTACTAATAAAATGAACATTAAGGTTAATGTAAAATCTAGTAATCCCATATTAATGTATCTTTATGAGAAGGTATTTCTAAGTTGATGGGGTTACAAACTACTAAAGAGATATGGGATAAACTTGAAAGTAATTATTAATGGAATTTAAAAGTGAAAGAAGCCAAGAATAAAATTTAGATATGTGTTATTTAGGATATAAAGGTAGTTGAGGATGAATATGTTTATTTTTACTTCACTATAGTGAGTGAGATAGTGAGTAACATTAGTGGCTTTCATGAAAAGCTGGATGACTATTATTGTGAAAAATATCATGGGAATTTTCTAAATCAATTTGATCTAAATATTTATTATCATGAATATAGGAAGTAATACTCATTATATATGCTTCAAAACATCCTCATTGCTTTTGAAATAATAAATAAACATCTATTTATGAATAATTTAAAAGATGATATGCATTTTGAATCCATTAAAAATATAAAGTCAAATGAATAATGACTTGAAACCTCTAGTTATTCTGATAATGATGATATGGTTAATAAAAACATGATAATCATGTCACTTATATTTAAAAATTTTAGAAAGGGAAATTAAAAAATAAAAGTTAAAATTTCCCTTGAAATATGAAGAACCCAAGGGGATTAGTGAATATTGAAAATGTTTTTGTTTTCAACAAGATGTGTGAAGATATTTTAATATTACATATGATATTTATAGAGCTAGACTTATTATTTTAGATAGTGGATAATGATACTTTGATATTTCACATTTTTCACCTCATGATGAATGTGAAGTAATTATAGATAATGAGGGTATTGGGGATTGGATAAATAATTTTCTATTCATCTTTGGGTTTATATTTTATGAAAAAAATGGAAAAAAATTGGATGATAGTGGATAATTATATGGATTAAAGGATAGTATTTTAAATGATAATTCATTTTGGACAAGAAATTTACTAAGTGATAAAAATTAATCCACTAAACTCATTCCTAGGTAGGCAAAAGCATGGAGTACATGTGGATAAACGGTAGCATGATTACATAGCATGTATTGGACAAATAGTGTTCAACTAGTCATCTAAATGAGTGTTGTGGGTTCTAAAGATATAAATTCACAAATAAAATTTCAATGTGGTATCATTTCTTTAAATTACTCAATATTCCACTATGTTTCAAACATAAACACATCAGGAAAAATTAAAATGACGTATACAAGTTACATAATCTTCAACCTCATGGCTTTATTGTGTTACTTGACAGTTTTGATTGCATTCTATACCTTTCCAAAAAATACCAAGTGCCTTGTTATCATGTCAACCGTGCATCAATCAATGAAAATGATGATATTTAGAAGATCAAGACTATATAGTGATAAATAAAAACTCTGAAGAGATGAGTTTATAATGAATTAGTAGTGAAGTGTTATATACTCTAATGAAAACACCGCGAGTGATGATTTATATGGGAGTATGAAACATTAATATAGTTTCACTTTAATGTATATAAGGTTATCTATTAAAAATAATTACTGAAGATGATGTTGTATGATGGTTCAATCAGGTCGAGTGATCTAGTCATGATGCATAGTGTAATATCCCTATTTGTTCAAATAGAGAAAGTGGCCAGGTGATAAGTTAAGGACTATCATATGTGATGGGTTGAAGTTACGATCTTTAACATAAGAATTTATACATGCATGGTTTTACAAAGGTTGTAAAAACTTTTTTGAGAAAAATAGAAATACATTTTGAGAAGTTTCCACGTCATTTTCTCCCTGATGATGCAAATAAGTATAGAGAAAAGATAATTACAGAAGTGTATTCATATAAAAAAAATGGATTTTTTTTGTGGAAAATTGATACTGGTATTTTTTCATTGTCGTATACAAAGTTAAAAGCCTATAAAGTTGGATTTAATTCTACTATGAAGTAGTTGGACATGAAAAAGTGGAGTAAGTTGGTTGATTAAAATAACATATGTATTAATTGAATTTAGTCATTAGATCCAATGGTTATCTTTGTTTAAAGAGGCAATTAATTAGTGGAGAATTTTTTATAAGTACCCATGACCCACATGATTTTTGTTGGGCATCAAAATACAGAGGGTGATATATATAGAAAAATAAGGAGAAGTAAGAATATTTGTTTTCATGTTATTAGAGAACTAACATGTGAAACACTCTCTTGAATTTCTTATAATACACCAAATAGAAGTATGAGATCCATGTGAAATTTTTCATGATAGTTTCTATGTCTTAAAAAACCTAAAAATATATTGATCCGTGCTGGATGACTTCTAAAAAGAGGAAGTATAATACATGTATTTTTATTAAAATTTTATGATATTGTAGTGTTCATATATAGTATAAGGAGTTTGTGTTTACATTGATTTTTTTCATAAACTATTGTAAAATTTTGTGTCCATATGGGTTGAAAATTATAGAAGCAATTTGAATTTTTAAATTAGTAGATGATCTAGATTTTTGAATAGGCTTTAGAATAGAATTATGAGAGATTGATCACCCTAATAGATGTTTTTTGGATGGATAATTAGGGCTAATTGGTGGAAAGTTGGCTCAAGGGAGTGTTATAAGTAGACCAGGGTGGCTAGGATATAGGGTGACTATAGTTTTTAGCCACTAGCTATTCAGTTAGTAGTCCCGGGGCCTGTCTTGATATCTGGGATCACCGACTAGCCATTGGGTTAATACCTTCAAGCTAGTGGAATTTAAAGGGGTAATAATTAACTTCCCCATTAGGTTTCTAGATGGTGAATATCCTCCTCCCCCCTTTCTCTTGGTTAAATGGAAAAGAGGGCATCCTCCAAGCCTCCCCTCTTCTTCCCTTGATCAAGGGTGGTGATTTTTTAAATTAATTGACATTTGGGGTATGTTTCCTCCATCATTGGCCTAATTATATCTCCCATCCCTTTATTTCTAATTTATTCTTCTCTTGGATTATGTTTCAATTTCATTTCCCCCAGAGCATGGTGGAATAAGCTGAATAATATGGGGATTTCACTCATCCCTTATACAAGGTTTCATATAACAATTTCTCCCTACTTCCATTCATATTTTCATTAATTCCATACCACATTAAAGATTTATTTAACGTTTTACTTAAATTTAATTTAAATTAATAATTATTTTGGAGTTGTGTGTTAGGGATTTTTCCGAGAATGATGTTGAGATTTCATTGTGGATCTCCCACGTGAATTTGGTCATGGTTTCAAAGACACATCGGTGATCAATGACCGATTCAATGATTATCCCATGTTAGTTTAGTTAAATAATTAATTATAATTGTTTATAATAAATATTTTTTGGTATGTGATTTGGGTAAGAAGATCAGGTTGATTGAAGAGATTGGTTGGTACTTTTAAATTCATAGAGGTCCTAGGTAAAACTATCAACTAGGATAATTAAAGTGGGGAGGCTTCTTTAATTGAAGAAGGTGGTCTTGGAACTGGACCTATGTCCTTATTCATGATGTTATCTTTATCAGTATATATATAATCACAATTTTATGGTTAAAAAAAATTTAACTAATTTATTTTTTAATTTAATTTATATAGTTTAATTTAAATTTAATTTTTAACCTTACATAAGCAACCGATATTAAAAGGAACAAATTACATAGGACACTATAGACCTAGTGCACTGGATAGATGCCTCAGTCATTGATGTATGAGGCATAGAATAATGGAAATTCCTTAGTGGTTGAACCCCTTAAGGGGTGTTATTAAAATTGATTGAATTGGATAATTTATAGTTTTCCTTTTCTAGAGATCTTGGGACACCTTGAATAGGGTAGTGCAAGATAGATTGAATAGGTTTACCCTAAAAAGCCTTAGGGGACCATAGTGTAGGGACTGTTGGATCCATCCTTATGTAGGAAAGTGGTGTATTATCATTGTTAGAAATTGTAGGCTATTTTTGTTTAATGATATGCCATATCGACTTAGGGATAGTGAGATGACCTAATGGATGAGGTCTTATAGGATCCATCTGGTTAGGTTGTTTCCTATATGATTTACCCTCGAGGATTTTGAAGTAGTTCTATGTCTATGGATATAATGAGGAGTGTGACACCCACCATTATATGGTCTATTCCAGAGTGACATTCCAGAGACCAATAGTAGGGTTCATCTCACTGATGCGACCTAGGATCCATAATATGGTGCCTCTCTTAAATGCGACCTAGGGAACCCACTAGGTTCCCCAATGAAATTGAAACCATTAAGAGGGTGTACTTGGGTATGGGTAGTGATGAAGAGTATAGGAATTCGACCAAACATTGTTTTCTATATTTTTACGAGGGGTTTGTAAAATTATGTTGGGGGTGGTGATTGTTTTAATTGAAAAGAAAATTTCCCTAGTAGGGAATTATGTGATACTAATTAAAAATATATTATGGGAGGTTGTGACCCTGGCTGAGGAAACTATTGTAGGTGAGGTCCATGTTACTTGTGGACTTATGCCATGGATGAGAGAACTCCCATAGAGGAGGTCCATGTTTTCTATGGGCATATACATGAGATGAGAAAACTACCATATAGGAGTTTCATGATATTTATTCTGTATATAATGGAAGACCGAGTTGTTTACTAGTTGGCACAGTCATCATGACATGGTTAGAGATGTTCCAACATTGGTAAGAAGTATTTATTTTTAGTGGTTTTATTTATTTATTTACAATAGTTGTTTACTTTATTAGAGAAAGTCAAATACACATATAACTGAATTAATGGTTATGTAAGGGATAACATTGGTGGTTCCCTACTGAATTTCATACTCACACTCTACCCGGGCTTCCATTTTAACAGGGCACATAAAAAACCTCTACTTATTACATGTTTAGGTTGGGATAAGGCCAAGATGGAATGATTGAGCTAGAGAAGACCATATGGTATTTGGAGTTTAGAATGAGGAGAGGCTCAAGGATTATAATAGATATTACTATTAAATTGTTTTAGTATTTATATTTTATTCTATTTTTATTAATTTTTTTGATCTTCCTAATAGGATATTATTCTTGTATGTTGGCATGATTGATTTTTATTTGTTATGGCATTTTCAATGTATTATTATTTCCACATACTCTGTTGTGATAGTTTTTTATGACACTTGGATAGTTTAATTTTTATTACACACTCTAATATAGGTGGAATAGTCTCCCAAAAATACTATATAATATTCCCATTGATATTATATAGCCTTTGGTATATGGTTTGGAAAACCTAAGATATAGTAGTGACCACCAGTATGGGAACTGATTAGTGGTTTGGGGCAGAGGGATTTTATTGATTGGTATTAGATCTTTGTTTTTATTTATATCACTATTTGGGATATCCTATATAGGAGATATAGAAATGTGTCAAAGTATATGATGTTTATTAGGATAATGTTCCATGAACACCTATTCTAGTAATAAGTCTTGGTTACTAGGGATGAGATTAATATTTTTGGATTTCTAATGTTACATTTGATATGATTTTTTTCCTCATGTGATATACATGATGATTGAGGTTGAGGATTTTATTATTTTATTTTTGGATCTTGGCCCATTGGAAAGATTAAAGTCATTGGATTTGGATCTTATTCTATAGGTTAAAGTGGTACCTCATATATTATAACAAGAATACATGATTTACACGAAATATGGTACTACCAATGTTCAATTATTCCATTGACGAGAGGAACAACTATTTAAAGTGTCAACAATAGCTCATAAAATGTTTTCCCAAATATGTTATTAGGGGAATTATACTCAGATGGATCAATATTATTTTATTCTGGTAGAAGGTCCATGAATATATGATGGATAAAATTGTTGACTAGGATGAGGATGATGATGAAATCACTTATGCACAAGAGATATGGTGACCCAGGTAGGTCAACATGGGCATTGTAAGCTTTCATGATGAACCCCTTAAGGGTGGTTTTTATTTAGGTTTGGTTATTTAATGAGTCGGTAACAACCTATATGGAGTTTTATCATATATTTTGGGATGAAAATCAACTTAACCAGACCAGTAACTATGGTTCACTGGGTATAGGTCATGATTGGAAAATTGTGATTGTATGGGTATGCCTTTGAGATTCTATAGGGGAAGACTTATGTTTTGATGCTCAATGAGAATCGGTTCCTAGTACAATAGTGTTAGATATGTGATACTAGTTCTTATGTAGTACCCTAGGGTGGGTGTAAGAACATCAGGTGTCATGAGTTTTTTACAATCTTAGTATCTTAATAATTTTATGAGTATAAATCAAGAATAGTGATATGGGATTGTTTCTAATGAGACCCATTTGTATTTCCACTCAATAAGTGGTTTAAGGAGAGATTTAGATCCAAGATTACACCCTTGGGATGTTTGGTGGAATTACCCTTGGTTTTATTATAATTATGTAGTTGTTATATCATAAATTTATATTGTCTTAGAATGGGTAGTAAATTGAAGATTCTCATTACTTCTCATTTATTAGAGATCTTAGATACACTGATTGTTGCATTCAGTGTTGGAAAGGGTATGGTCCATGATTATTGAGAATATAATATAGTGGATCAATTATAATGACACACCTATGGTGGAGAGAAGTATGAAACTCATGGTGATACGATACTCATGTGTGGGGTATCAGAAGTTTGTAAAACCAACCATAAGATGATTGTTATGAAATTTTGATTCCAGTGAGTAAAAGGATCTATATTTATCTATATTTCTTAGTGAATATTGGTTATGATTATATATATGATACCAGGTGTATTTTAAGAATTGGATTGACGCTCAGATGAATTAATATGATCCGACCATGATCGGGTAAGAGGAATGTTGGTGCTCATCGAATTGAAGACCACAATGACTCAATTTTTATGGTTGGTGATTCTAGATGGGAATTTCATCAAGATCTATATATGACCTTTTTTGATCATATTTAGATGATCTTTTATTACCTTTATAATTAGAGACATTATGATTGTGCATTTCATGTGACACATCAATGCCTGAAGCCGAGCAATTTCAATTTTTGTTGGCCTAAGAAGGTTCAAATTGTGTTCTTGAGTATAATTAGATACAATGGGTCAAATAAAACATTAGATGAATAGGTTTGGGTATGAAAGGTATGTTTTAGGTATTAGATGGTGATTTCCATGGAAATATTGAAATATATGGGCTTGTTTTTTTAGATAGCGGGTATGCATAAATTTTGGATTATAATTGCGAAATATGAATTGTGGCTAGTGTTCTCACTTGTGTTGAGGTATGGAATGTATGGATATATACCAAGTTTTTTTTTGCATAATACTAGGAATGAACATTAATAATCAATTCTATTGATAAGAGTTACCATGATTTGGAAGTATCTTCCATCAGCCAAGTCCAATAGTGGGGAGCACTAGGAGAGGAATGATAAAAAATACAGAGAAACCTCTAGTATATAGAGATATATGGGTGTGGGTGAGCACTGTATCTGCGTCTCAATGATAAATTTCGGTGATATTTTATGATTTAGTAGTTTTAAAACCTCATGTTAGAGCTACACTTGAGAAGAATTTTTTGTAATTTAGAGATAAGATGAGGCCATTTGGATTGGAACTAGTGATCGATGAAGGTTGGGTGATACAATTGGTTGAAAATCAAGACTTATTAAGGATGAGAAATGGTGTTGTGTGGAGATTTTAATATCCCATGTAAGTACGGGTTGATTATTCGAGAAGGAATTTGAGTTTTTCAATTAGTGGATGGGATATACTTTGAATGTGGATTTAGAATAGAATTCCAAGATGCTAATCATTCTATGTAATTATTTCTATATGGGTAATGAGGAAGAATTGGTGTTAAAGAGGCTTGAGGGAGAATCATAGTAGGCCTAGGGTGGTTAGGCTATTGGGTGGATACAGTCTGTAGTCACCTACACAGTGGGTAATAAGGGGTTTAACTTTTTTCCTAGCCTCACCAGAAAGCCAGTGGTCCTGTATTGTCTATCCAGTGGCCTTTAAAGTGAAAAATATTAACTTCTCCCTTGAGTTTTTGGAGGAAAACCCTCCTCCACCTTTCCCTTGGTACGTTGGCTAGGTGGGACTCCTGCATTTATCCCCTCTTATTCCATTGATCATGGGTGGATTTTATGGAAATTTGATGATATTAAGGGTTTGTTTCCACCATATATAGTCTTCTTTGATATCATCTATTTTCCTTCTAATTTATTCTTCTCTTTAATTAGGGGTCGCTATCAATTCCAGCAGATCATGGTAGAATCAGATGAATAAGATAGTTCTTTCACTCATACTTTATAGAGGATATCTTCTAATGACATCTAAATACCTATATTCAACGTTTCATTAAATTAATGTTGTTACATGGATCTATTTAAGTTTTACCATAAATTTAATTTAATTTAATAATTTTTTTGTAATCATGTGTAAGGGATTTAGCCTGGAATGATGCAGGGTGTGTGTCGTGGACCTTTAGCAAGTAATTTGACATGATTTTGGAAACATAGTAGTATTCAATGAGTTATTCAATGATTATATCATGTTAGTTTAATTAAATAATTAATTTTATTCAATTTTTATGGTATGTGATGAGGGGAAGATGCCTCGGTGGATGAATGTGCTTAGATGGGCCTTGTATGGTCTTTATTTTTCTAAAGTAGAGATTCCAAATTAGAGAATTAAAGGTGGAAGTGTTATTTAATTGAGTTATGTGGTCTTGGTATTAGCCATGTAGCCTCATACATGATGTTATTTTCATACGTACGTATGGTATCACCATTAAGGAGATATAACATTTAACGTATCAAATCATTTAATTCAATTTACATTGTTTAATTTAAATTAAAATTTTAACCTTAAATAAGAACCCTAGAAAAAATATACAATGTTACTAGGCCACTATAGAACTATTTAACTAGCTCAATGCCTCGGTTTCTTATGGATGAAGCTTAGACTAATAGAAAATCCTTGGTTTTTAAATTCCTTAGGGTGTGTAATTTAAATGTCCTAATTTAGATAAAGCATTATGTATCTTTAAAATAGATATTGGGGAACCTCCAATAGGGGAGTGTGGGATGGATTGAATAGAGAAACCATAGTAAGACTTAGGGGAATATAATGTAAGGACCCTTGAATCATTCACTGTGTATGTGGTTGGTTTATTAATATATTTTTTTTCATTGTAAGAAATTTTGGTTTAATGAGATTATTTATAGTCTTAAGTATAGGTACAATGACGAAAGGGATGAGGTGGTCTTTGAGATATCTCATTAGGGTCATGCCTATAGGATTTACCCTTAAAGACCATGATACTATGAAATATATATGAATCTTCCAAGGACTATAACACCCTCAGTAAGATGAGCTATACCTAAGAGACTTGTTATGACCAAGGAACCCCAGTTGGGTGACTCTCATTAATGTGACCTAGAAAACCTAGTATATTGAGTCTCCTTTATGTGACCTAGGTAACCAAGGACGTTCCCTAATGAAATTGACCATAGTGAGAGGGTGTTTTTGGTTATGGATAGTGATGATGGGTTTAAGCATTCGACCAAACCCTATTTCCTTTTTATGAGTGGTATGGAAAACACCCATGGGGAAGTGGTTGTTTAATTGAAATGAAAACTCCCCTAGTAAGAAGTTATTTTATACTAATGAAAACTCTCATATTGGAGGCTGTAACCCTGATTTAGAAAACTTACATAAGGGAGGTCCGTGCTCCTTGTGGGCCTATTCCTTGGATGGGAAAATTCTTATGGGGGGGGTTCATGTTACTTATAGGATTATCAAATGGATAATAAAACCCCCACAGACAAGTTCTATGATTATTATTCTATATACTGGTGAGGCATGGGATGTTTAATAGTTTTCATGATCATCAACACTTTCTTAGAGGTGTCCTAACATCAATAAAAGAAAGTATTATTGGTGGTTTTATTTAATTGTTTACATAAATTGAATAAATTATTTGAGCAAGTTACATGAAAATATTATTTCATTTTTAGTTATGTATGGTACCCCATTAGTGGTTCCCAACTATGTGTTATACTCACACCTTCTCAAAATTCCATTTCACTTGGGTACATAAGTATCCACCACACATTATAGGTTCAGGTTGGGATAAGGACGAGATCACATGATCAAGCTTGAGCATAACAGATAGGATTTGGAGTTTATTATGTGGTGAAGATCTTGGATTTTAGTGGACCCTATAATAATTTTTTCCATATTTATTAATTCTTTTATTTTTATTCTGTATATTTGATCATCTGTGACGAATGTGTATAATGATCGGTTAATTTATTTTTATTTAAAACTTTGATAATGGGGACATATTCCCCCCATAGTCCTATATTAGATCCCCAATACTAGTTAGAAAACCTATGGAATTAGAGGAGTCATGCATGAGGTACATTATCAAACTCTAATATAGGAACTAATTCGTGGTCCAAAGTGGTAGGATGTTATATAGGAGAAGTTTCCATGAAATTATTTGATGCTTTACAAAGAAATTCAATAATTTTAATGAAACAGAAGATACTCAAAGATTTTATATAGAATTCATGAAGATACATGGTAGTGAAAAATATTTTACTTAAGTAGAAAAAGAAGACTATGGAGTAATACACACTTATGTGAAGAATAAATAAGGTTTCACAATGTGAATCACATGTGTGTAATTCACAAGAAGGAATAAAAGTGAGTAAATATTCACTTGAAAAAATCGATTTTGATGTATTTTTGAATGCCTTTCATGATATATTCAATATATATGGAAGAGTAGAGATTAGTGAGAAAGGTTTATGCAATGATTTATGATTACATAAAGAGGTGAGTTTCAAAAATCATTGAGAAACCAAAAGATAAATTATAAGAGAACAATGTTGTTACATGTGAGTAAGGATAGTGATACATTTTTCTAAAGAAGATCAGGACCAATTTACTTGAATCTTAAGAAGGTGAAAATGGATGAAAATTCTGATATTGCATAACATCAAGGTGTACAAACTTGAATAAGAAAAATAAAAACATATGACTATATCAATAGACTATGAAATTTGAATTCTTATTCATAGAAGGTTGGTAATACCATTGAAAAATTAGTGATATTCCAGTATAAAGAGACAATATCTTTTTAGGAGATAGCTCAAATGGTGGGATATCTATATGAGGACCCTATCAAAAGAGAATAAGGAATTTTTAGAAGTTTTTACTTCACTATAATCATTAAAAATCAATCATTATAAGAGTTTATTTGATTGGAATTTTGAGATATTATCTTCTTTTGTGATCACTTTTATTTTATAGTGTAAATATATGGATTAGACTTGACTCAACCACAACAAGGATATAGTCACCCACTTTGGGGGATAACCATATGAAAATACATTTGTTATTTAACCTGAATTCATTTATTTACATATAGAATAGGTAAGATATCAAATAATGAGGGGTCAAGACCTTAATAAATCATTAGGGTTGATTTTAAAAGAAAAAATTATAAAAAAACATTAATTATTCACCCATCCCATTATTAGTGAAATAACTAAACTTGGTTACTTTTAGCGGTATCAAAGCATAATTTTCCCTCTAAAAAGGTAAAACATTTTCTAAATAATACAGATGTAGTGTTTTAATTCAGTCACAATAGATGATTTCCTTTATTTAATGGAAATAACTTGTATAGATATAATAATTTAATTCTTCCATATCAACTTTCACAATGTATTTATATATGTTATGTTATTATAGTGGGATTTACTACACTATATATGGATACTCTCATAAATAATGAAAAAAATATAAATCTAGAAGTGGGAAAGAATGTAATGAATTTTATCCTTTCATCCCTATATAAAAATGTATAAAACAATGTGATGATACTTAAAATATCCAAGGATAAGTTTGAAAAACTAGGGAAACATGTATAAACGTAATATAAAAATCAAGGAATCTAGGATTTATATTTATAGGGAATGCTTAAAGATATTCCAAATAAATATTATGAGAACATTGATGATTACTTCACCCAGATAAATGTTATAGTAAGTAACATCAGTGGATTTGGTGATACTTTGAAAGATTAAACTACTATGAAGATGTATATAATAAATTTTCTTATCAGATTTTATCTAGAAAATTATTTTATGTTAAATAGTATAGACCTATCTCATGATGAGTTTCATAACAAACTCCTTAATTATGAGATAATAAAAGCTTTGGTATTCCAAAATAAATCAAAGGATAAAGAGATTTCAAAGTAATGAAGGGTATAAAGATGAATGAAAATAAATATTAAACATTCTCTGATTATAATGAGGATATATTTATAGATGAAAATTATAAGATATATTGTCTTTTATTTCAAAATATGTCATAATAGAATAATATAAAGGTTTTCTTTTGATTAAGTGCTTTAATTATAAAAAAATTGAACATTTGATAATTGATTATTCAAATAAGAAATATAATGATCTTTAAAGTGAATATGATTAAGAAGAAAAATTATATAGTAGGATCTAGTGAATTCAGAAAGGGTGATACTAGAAAGTAAAAGAGGTTTTAAGAAATATACATGAAAAATATAAAGTGTAGGAAAGTAATTTTTGATTCTTCATCTTGGAGTGAATGAAAATATGAAGGTAAAACTAAAACTCATAAAACCTTCATAGATTTGGTTAAGAACCATAAATATTCTTTAAGCAGTGATGAGAAAGAAGAAGAAAACAAAAATGAGGTTAAACTTGGGTATGGAAAACTAACATGTATTTATAAACACACTAAACTCAAGTAAAGAATCAAATTTCTAGAGAAAGAAAAAATAAATGAATATTAGAAATATAATGACCTTATCAAGGAGATCCAAAATTTCAAGGAAAAATTTGGAGAACCGGATATGATATTATAAGATCTTAATGAAAAACATGATGAACAAGCATAAGAACTAAATGAGGTACAATATAGAAGTCTTAAAGATGAAAATATCATGAAGATGATGAGGGAATGTTTTGATAAATTAGCGTATTCTAATGAATAATCATCTCAAAATACTATGAAAAATAGTCTAAATAAGAAGTTATCTGTTATTTCTATATTTTCTAGTGATTTTAAATCTACTTCATGTATAGGTGTAGGTTCTGATGAAAAAAATAAAAGTATATGAAATGATGATAATGATAATGAGAAATTAGATGATTTGGGTAACGTTTGTTTCCCAATACCGAGGTAAAATAATGGTAGTAGTGTTTCAAGGCATATGGTTTTTTTCACCAACATGAAAATTAAAATTACAAAATATAAAGTTTCAAAGGATATTGTTGGTGATACTATAAATTTCGTCATAAAGCATACAACTGATAGTATAATATGTCACTTACTAATAATTATGACACATAAAAGGTGATAAATTATCTAAATTAAAAAGTATATTTCTGAGAAATATGAAAAATATTATAATGTAGAGGTTTATTGATGGGAAATCAATAAGGCTGTCTACTCAGAATAAATTTAATTTTCTAAAATAAATCCATGAAATATGTGACTGAAAAGACAATTTTTATAAATTTTTCTTGAAATAAATTCTAGTAAATATAAAATTGGTTGATAATGTAAAGTAATATAAAAGTATAGAAAATATTTTTGACTGTTCTAATGAAATAAATTATTGTCATAAGGGAAAGTTGAAGGAATCAAAAGAAAATTTTTATGCTATAGATTAACTAGAGAATTCATTAGATGTTGATGCAGTTCATACGTAGATTCCAAAATCTCAAAACGAGGAATATCATGAGATACTATATATAATATATATACAAAATAGAAATATTAAAAAAATATATGATTAGTCTACCTACAAAAGAAGAAAAACCAATGAAACAGAAGAAATAAGCATATGATGATGTGTGTGCTTTTATGGATTACACTGAGATGATGGTCCCACACAAGGAGTTATTTGGGATGGAGGAAGAGGACAACCATGCTGCCCTTAAATGATTAAAAATAAAAATTTAAAGTATGAGCTAGTATAAAGTGATATGAAGCTAAATTAAAGATATTTTTTTTGGTTGATAAAATCAAAACCACGTTGCTATAACTAAGAATAATAGAAAAACCAACTTATTACAATGTATATATTTTTCTTTTTATACAGATAATTATAAGTGATTCATGTTTTCAGGGAGAGACCCCAACTTGATATAATATTTGAACATATGACATCTAGAATTATTTCAATCAGGGAGTACTATAGTTAAAATGGTATCATGCTACCTCCTTCCAGTACTTCAATTGATATCATGAGATGCTTAGAGTTCGTTCTTGAAGAAATTAAATTAGGATAAAGAAGTATTGAGTGTATCTTGTAAGGGGATTATCATGATAAAAACTACCAAATATCTATATCTCAATCTTCATCTCATGAATATCAGAATCACTCTTAAGAGATGTATCTGGATATTCCAGCTATTAAAATTCTATAAAGTTATGTGTTTTATAATTGAGTTAGGTTTATTATATACTATAATACTTATAAGAAATGTAAAAATAAAAAATAATAGATAATTTCAATTGATTGTTTTATGAAAAAATAAAAATATATTTAAAAATAGAAATATACCATTTCATTTGAATATTTTTGAACTATTTCTTGGGTTATATACATGATATTATCTTGATAATTTCATAATTTTACCTTAAAAATATTGGCAATGGTGTAACATATTATATTTTTACCAATATATTTATAGTGTAGATTTATCACTCTTTTTTTATATTATGTTCTCCCATGTATACTTAGAGTTGATTAATTTTGAAGAATTTATTTGGAAAGAGTGACGTTATCCTTCAATCAAGAAAATTAAGCATAAAATTTAATAAGAGGATAAGTTTCTATTTCAAATCATGAATTTTTGGATGATAGAGATGATAAGACCTTACCTTACTTATATCATTTCCTTTACTTTCAATAATGGAGTGAAAATTAAATTAATTTTTTATTGAATAGATTATTGACAAAAAATACAATGTGGGAGGTTTAAGAACCCAAGTGGATAAGTGAAGAATAAAGTTTTATTTTTTTATCAAAAATAAGTGGGAATAAAATAAAATTTTACGTGTGATGTTTGTAGAGTTATTATTATTTTTTATACATGTGATAATTATACTTGAATATTTCTCATTTTTCAACTCAAAAAGAATGTGAATTGATGTTAAATAAGGAGGATATTAGATATTGGATAGATAATTTAGAATCGATTCTTATGTATAAGTTGTTTGGAAACAAATAGAAGAACACCTAGAAGATAGAGAAGAATTATATTTATTAAAGTCTATTATTTTACATAATAATTCATTTTATCCAAGACATTTACTAAGTGATAGAAATTAATCCACCAAAGGTGCTCATGGGTAAGGACAATCATAGAGTGTGAGATGGTGTATGGTAGTATGATGAAATAGAATGGGTTGGTGTTATGGTACCCAATTGGATATCTAAAGGAGCATTTCGGGTTATAAAGACATATATGAAGAATGGAAATTTCAATGTGGGATTATTCTTTCAAAGTGTTTCACTATTCCTATATGCTTAAAATATAAACTTTCCATGAAAAAAATGAATTAATATGATTTACGTCACCTTCCAATTCACACCTTTTTGGGTTGATTGATTATGCAATTACATGCCACATATTTTGAAAAGGTACTGAGCACCATTAAATCATACCGATATTGCATCATTTAATAAAAAAAATTGACATCAAGAAGATGACGATTATGTATTAGGAAATATAAACTACGAATAGATGCGTTTACACTGATGTAGTAGTGAAGTTTGATGTGTTTAAATGAAGATTTTGTGAAGTATACTTGCTTCTAGAGTATGATACATATTGTAGTTGTACTTGTATTCATGTGAGGTTCTTTCTTAAAAATAATTTACGTGGATGATGTTGTATGAGGAAACCATTAGGTTGACTGAGTTGTTCATGAGGCATAGAGAACGATGTCTGTTTGTTAAAATAGAGAGAGTGGCCAACCCTGAACTCAAGTAGAATAATATTCAATGGGTTGGAGTCTCAAGCTTGAGTAGAAGTATTTTCACTTGCATGGTTTTCATAATATAGGATTTTCATGCCTGTTTTAGGAAAAAAGATATACTTTTTTCAAATTTTGAACATTATTTTTCTCAGTTTTGAAATTTTAGTGATGTATGTGATGAGTTGATTCCCTGAATATGTGAATTTAAAATAGAGTTTCATTTATAAAAGTTTTAAATTGATATTTTTCTGATGTTTCATATTGATATGGAATATCATGAGGTCATATTTGACTTCGGAATAAAGTAAAATATAAAGACTGAGTGAAGTATGTCAGTCGATCAAATGTCCATCTATGTGTATTGAAGTAAGATATTGTATCTAATATATCTGTTTGTTTAAAGATATTGTATGTTATTTGAGAATAATATATTAATACCCTATATGCTCATCATTTTATTCTATAATTGATATATATTAAGAGAGTTAAAAATAATTAGAAGTAAGCTTCTTTGTTTTCACATGAAAAAGGAAGTATAATGTGATACTCTACCTTGAATCACTTAAAATATATGAAATTGATGGATGAAATCCATGAAAATATTTATATAAATGTTTTTATGACTATACAATAACACAAAGAAGTGAGTGATACAAATTTGTTCACTTGTGTGAAGAGGAAGTAGAATCCAGGTATTGTTATGCAAACATTATAATATAATAATGTCCTTTTAAAGTAAATTGAGTTTTTATTTAAACAAATTATACAGAAAAAATGAAGAGTATCTTCCATGAAATTATTTGAGAATTTTTGAAGAAATATAGTGAGTTTAGTGAAAGATAATTTACAAAAAGATTTCATAAGACATGCTTGAAGTGATATAATATAAAACAATATTTTCCTAAAGTAGAAGAAGAAGACGATAGAGTAACACATACTTGTCTAAAGAAGAAAGAAGTATTTGAGCTGTAAAACACATGTGTATAATTCATATAATATAAGAAAATAGAGTAAATATTCTTATGAAGATAATGAGTGTTGTGAATTTGAGAATTCCATGCATGATACATGCAACATTAATACATGAGGAGAGATAAGTGGGAAAGGTTCATGAAAATTTTAATGATTGTAAAATGAGGTGACTGTTTAAAATCCTTGAGATATATGAATCTATAGTCTAAGGTCAGTGAGTAGTTAAATGTGATAAATGTTAGTGGTCCATATTTATAAGAAGACCAAGATACATGGGATTAAAGTTAAATAAGGCAATAAAGGCTAAAATTTATGATATTGTAGAAGATCATGGTGTAAGAACATGAAGAATAATAATGTTAATATATTAATGCATTAGAAGTTATTGAAAGTTAATGTATCATTCTCATAAATTTAGGAAGGCCATTTAATAACTAGTTTAATTCTTATATAAACAACCAAATCTTTTCACGAGATCATTCAACTGATGGGATAATAGTATAAATACCCTACCAAGATACAATAAGGGTTTTTTAAAAGATAAAGCTCCACTTTAATCATTAGTTACCATGAATCACCTAGGATTTTCTATCAATTATTTCCAAATATCATATGTATTTGTGATAAAATTTATTTATTAGTGTAAATATATGTATTAGACTTGACTTGAAAATCACAAGGATGTATTCACCAACCTTAGGGCTGAACCATCTAAAAATCCTCATGTAATTTTTATGCTTTAATTTATTTACAAATGAAAAAGGTGTGATATTAATGAATTAGGATCAAGATCTTACCAAACCATAGAGGTTGACTTGGGAATAATAAATTGTTAAAACAACATCACTAATTCCCTAACTCCTCTTCTCAATGATATAATCAAACTTCGGAACTTGAAAATGCTTTAGATGTGGAGGTATTAGACACTTTTTAGTGACTATCCAAATAATAAAATGTTTTATTTTGATGCTAATGATCAAGATTAAAAATATCAAAATAATAAATATGTATTCAGTTCTCATACAGTAGAAAATTATGGTGAAACTGAGAAGAAATTATCAAGAAGAAGGAGAAGAAATTTGATGAGTAAATATGAAGAGAAATATTCTTATTTTAGCCTCCAATCAGAAGATGAATCACCTAAAAAGGATACAAAATTTATGGATCATGTAGAAGACCAAGAAACCACCTCTATATGTGATGAGAAATTTGGTGAAGAGAATTACATAAATCATATTTTCATATCTGAGTAAGAGGATTATCTTGAGAAAAATATCAAGTTAGATATGGAAGTCAAAAACATGAAGGAAGATGATGGAAATAAAAATTTAAGTGAATGAATAATCACCCAAAATAGAGGCTGAACTCATTGATGAGATCAATAAATTTTGTAAAAACGCTACTGTTCATGAAAATATAAAAATGACCATGAATAGAAGCACATGTTAAAAGACTAAAAATGGAAAATAATAGATTCAAAATTTATTATTATTCAAATTTAGTTAAAAATTATGAAAAAAGACTTCAAAAAATATTTTTATGCCAAGGATAAATCATCTTAAAAAAATGAGGTTGCTAGTACAAAAAGTCAACTTATAGTTTTACATAAATTTATGAAAAAAATTAAATCTATTATTTCTAATTGTGATAATACTTTTAAAATATCTATATATGTATAGGGTAGAAAAGAAGATGATAAACTACCTTCTATATATAGTGAATAATTAACCATACAAGAAAAAATAATCTCCATGAAGAATAAGAAGAATCAAGAAATTTTTTTAAAAAAAATTCAAAAACAAGGAAGTAATTTTTTTAGAAAACATTATGGATTTAATGGAAGATTTAAATTTAGTGGTTATTATTGGTTCTGTAGTATTTTTGGAAACAAGGATTACACATCATGTTATAAAATTTCCTTATTTATATGAATTAATGAATCATTTGGGAGTATATTCAAAGTTAATAAGAATGAATCTCTCAAGTAAAAGGTTGTTAAAAAATTCCTACAAGTCTACATAGATAGGAAATGTTTGAAAGTTAGAAGGAAGTTTTCATTAAATGTGAGAAACTAAGCCATTGTTACGATAATTTTATAAAAAAATACTTAGAAATTTATCGTACAAATAAAATGGGAAAGATGAAAAAAATTATAATCAAGAGTAGAAGTCATTCATAGTGGACGTAACATTGAATGAAAGAAAGAAAGGAAGACCATGAATACTTGGGAGTGTTTGTTCCTCACAAATTACTAGGGAAAACAAAATCATGGAAGACAAGGAGTATCATTATAGATGATTAGTTAAACTAGACAATGATAACAAATCAAAGGTATTGGAATTTCAAAGATTGAGTGAAAATGACCCTAATCCAAAAATGTGTTATTTATGGAATAACTAAAAGAAAATTTTCTTAGTGTTATTAAATAATGTGATGAAGTAAATAAGTAATTTTAAAATAACTCATGCATTATCAATATATTAAATGATGTAATATTCACCCCAAGAAGTGAAAGAACAAGTGGGAACTTATATCAAATTGGTGATCCATGCAATTATTACTACACGAGTGCCTAGGATGAGAATGAATTATGGAATAAAATACTTTACCATCTAGGATATAAAAAAATTAGAAATTTATTTAAAAATCATTTTGTAAGAGAACTTCCCAATCTAAATGGGTATATAGAATCATTTTGTGACACATTATTAAAAGGTAAGATGATATAAAGGTCACACAAGAAAGTGGTTATTCAATCAACTAGACCATTGAAACTCTTATATTTAGATGTGTGTTGTCCCATGTGTAAAATGGTAACCTAGTGTGGTCTACATTTCATTATCTTCATTAATGATTTTACTTTGATGAGTAATGTTCTTTTTATGACTCTCAAATTAGAGAATTATTTTATGTTTAAAATTTTCTAAAGTCAAGTTTAGAATGAACATGGTATCTATTTCAAGAAGGTGTGGTCTAATAATAGAAATAAGTAGACAAAAAATTATTTTTGAGATTTATTTATAACATCATGAAATAAATATTCAATAAATCAAAAAATACACTCTATAATAAAATGGTTTTGATTATAGGGAAAAAAGAATTGTAGACATGAGAAGAACCATGTTATTTAAAAAAAGATTTCATATTTATTTTTTAGAGAAGTTAGGTGAACTAATGTACACATTCAGAATATATAATTTTTGAAACTTGTGAAACATAATATCAATATGAATTTTTTTATCACACAAAAGAAAAATATTAAATGCTTCAAAGTATTTGTAATCCCATGTTACATGAATATTAAAAACAAAAAATTGGGAAATTTTGAATAAAAGGATTAATAATGAACCTTTTATGGTACCTTTACAATGGTAGTGGGTATGGATATATGTTAAAAATTGAAAAAAATATAATATAATGTTCACATGTAAAATTTATTTAAAATTAGTAAAAAATAGAATATTTTAGTAAGGTTAATGTTGAATATAATGGATCTGTAAACATGAAGATTCAATAAAAATAGATTGTGGAATTGGATGTAAATGAGCATGGTTGGTTGCTACTGACTCAGATGTGACCAATGATGAAGAAAAATCTAGGAACCCTAGGTATAGGCATCATTTTTTTTAAAAACATGTTTATTATTATAATATTGTTAGCCAAAAATATGAACATGTATGAACTAGAATAATATTGAGGTTTGAAAACCAGTCTACTCTAATTTCATAAATAAAACCTCAAAATTTTCCTGACAAAATTGATAAAGAAAAATATATTTATGATATGAATTATAAACTTGATAAAATAGAATAAATATCCATTTTGGATCCATTATCAAGACTAGAGAACAAAAATATCACTAGAAACACGTGATTTTTCGGAAATAAGCAGAATGATAAAGGTGAAGTTAGAAAGAAAAAAAAGTTTGGTGTACATGGGATATTCAAAAATGGAAGGAGTTGAATTTTAATAATCATTTACACAAGTAGAAAGAACTGAGACTATTTTTATGTTCTTGTAAGTGTCATCTCACAATCATTATAATAATTATCCAATGGATTTGAAATATTCAATTATAAATAGTGATCTTAGAGAAGAGGTTTTCCTTAAAAAACTAAATGGATTCCTTATTGATAAATACGAGAGCATGTTATAAAGGATTAATAAATCAGTTTATGGACTACAAGATTCCCTATTAGCCTAATATTCCAAGATGGATAGATGCTGGAGAAATATTAATTTTTCAAAATGCAAAGTTGACAGTAATTTATATGTGAAAAAACTACCCAGAAGTACTCTCATTGTTATAGTATATGTGGATGAAAAAATATTTATAGGAATAAAATGAATTTCTATGTGAAGTTTACTTAATAAATGAAAATTAATTTTTAGATTTTATTTCTAGGTGAGATGTCATATTTTTAGTGGTTACATATCATATAAAAAGATGGTTATATTTTCTCATCTCAAGAAAAGTACTACAACTAATTATTGGAGAGGTTTTTAATTGAATAATTCAAAGGGATATAAACTCCTATCACTATTGGCATTAATATGAACAAATACAATGCCTGAACTAGTGTAAATCAATAGGTTTATAGCAATTGATCACTATGCTTTTATATATAATAACTTACAGACCTAGAATTGTGTTTTTAGGCCATTATAGGCCTAATTTCAAAGTGATCATAAGGAATCATACATTTTGGTAGCCACGTAGATTCTTAGACTCATAAAGAGAACAATGAGATTTTTCCTTCTCTACAAAAATATTTCTGATTTTCTATTAAATGGTTTTAGAAATGCAAAATGAGATGCATATTTCTCTAATATAAATACCCCTTCAAGTGGAACATTCATTGTTGGTGAGAGTTTTGTGGTAAGAAATAACAATAAATAAGATTCATTATCATTTATTATATATAAATCTGAGTATATAACAACCACACATACATGTACTCAAATGATATGGATACAAGTTCAACTGGATGTTTTTAAAGTTATGGTTGAGAAGACATTATGTGCTTATTGTGACAATAAAAGAGTTATAAATCTTCTAAATAATATAGTTAAATAATTTATAATCAATAAAATTAATCTTTGAAATAATTTCATTGAATAAAAGGTCAAAAAATGGGGATGTGAAACTTGATATTTTTGGAAACAAAGAATAAATTGCTGATATTTTTACAAATTAATATCCCACGGCTAGGTTATATAAGGTTAACTTCCATGTTCATTAATAACCTATCACCTAAATATTTGTTGAACCATTCACCTATAAGGTTTTAGATTATATTATCAAAGTGGGAGAGAAAAGTGACACAAATAATTACTTCATTGGGGGTGGGGGGGGGGGGGGGTTGGGGTATCAATGGATAAGTGTTCACTTATCACTTTTACATTTTTATAGCTATTTCAAAAAGGGGTAGAATTTGTGATGACTTGTGGGGGATTTCATCTAATTCATCTGGGAGAAATTTCAGGACACTAAGGGTTAAAATTCTCAATAAACCATTACCTTATCTGATAGTGTGTTAAAATATTCTTCTCGTTAAAAAAAGGACATAAATTGATGATTATTATGTGATTTGGGTATTTATGAACATATTTTTTTAATAGTGGAATGATCTCGGAAACAAATCCAAAAGGGGTATATTGATATTATTATGTAGTTGTGGATGGTTTACATTTATTTTAATATTTTTGAGAATCATTGGAAGTTTTTGAGAGGGTGTTTATAAACTTTTAAGGTGTTTATGAGTGTATGAAAAGGAATGAGGATCATCAAAACAGGTTTATATTTTTTATGAGAAAATTATGAACAACCATTATAGTTTGTATGAAATTTTCTAGAGATCATATGACTCTTCCCAGCTGGTAATACTTTATAATAGATCACTTGGATTAATCATTAGGATTATGTTAATGAATTTGATAGAAATTGTATGACTTTTAATTATGAGTGTTTTAGTTGGTGAGAAATTGTTATGAATTTAGCCAATTTATGTCTTTGAAGCTCTAAGCATAATAGTTTAACATGAAACTTTGATATAAGACATATAGATTTAGAGTTACTATAAGAATGTTCCCATTCATATAAATTTTAGAATTGTATGAATTTTTTAGATTTCATATGAATTTCCTAGTCATACAAAATGTTGATTTTCTTAGGCATAAGTATTTTAAATATAGTATCATACCTCATGAGTGCATGTAAGAATTTTTCATTTTGTATGACTTTCGAAGTCACATGAAATATCTATAAATGTTGTAAGTTTATAGAATTTATAAATTCTTTTGAAATTGAACTAGATGATTTACAAAGCTAGTATTTAGAGCTTAAAACATCACAAATCATTTATTATTGATGAAAACTGATGTTTCCATGATTTTCAAATCATGAATAACATGACCGTTCATGAGAATAATGAATGGAGAATAACACCAATTAGAACTATATCTATTTTCAAGAATAATGTTGATATAAATGTGGTGATACTTTTCTTTTCTTAAGTTACTAAAATCACATGAAAACCCTAAAATGATTCAATATAAGTTTTCTTTAGAATATGAGTTATTTTATATATGAGTTTGTATGAGTTATTGAGCAATGATTACTTCTAAATCTTGTAGAGTTTAATGGGTTTCATAAATTCAAATATGATAGTTTAGGATAGAGATCAACTGAATAGTAGTTTTGAAATGTTCTTGGGGGAAATATTCCCATGTGATAGAGTTGGTGAAAAATCCATGAAAAATAAAAGGAAACCAAATATGAAAAAATTATAATTTTACTTTTAGTTAGTGAATTAAAATATCTCTCAGTATTCAAATTTTTGAAATTGAAAATTAAAAGAGTAATTTAATGCTCTGAGTTAGAATAATTTTGAAAATATAGAGGTAGTTGAAAATATAATTGAGTGGAAAGAATAATATTTCTTCATACAACTTTGAACACTTATGTGAGAAAGAATAATAAAAATAAGAATAAGAATAAGTGGTTTTGAATCTGAAGATTATTTCACCTAAAATCAAATTTTACCTTAGTATATAGTCCTAAGGTATAAAGAGGAAAAAGTAGTTGATATGTAAATATTTCTTCACTTAGTGAGATAAACTATCCAAGAATATAAAAATTTAATCACCATATAGATTTTAAAGTAGCTATTCTTAAATAAGGTAACCTATGTTAACTTGATTTTATGTTACTAGATTGAATAGGAGGTTCACACATTAGTTTCTAAAGTAATTAGTATCCAAAAATAACACCTTACTCATATATAGTATGGATTATCATTTGTTAGACCTATAGGGAGATAATGTAAACATTATGAGTAGTGTGAGTACTGGGAAGCTTGTGTACTAGATAATAATCGACTCAACCACTTGTATTGGTAATAAGATTGTAGTGTAAAATGTATATCAAGGTAAAACTCATACTATAGTAAAGATTATGCTCTCACATTGTGGAAGAACCTTGTAAAATATTTTTTGTGACATTTTGTTATTTATTTTCATTTCAATCAAATGAAGTTGTGAGTTCCATATGCAAGGGTTGTGTCAAACTTTCCATAGAAGTTTTTTTAAATGAAACAATTGTATAAAGAAGGAAATACTAATTCAACCCCTCTTAGTGTATCCATATGGACCATCAAGAATTAAATTTTAAATAGATTATCATGATTTTGTATGTGTAAGATCTTATATTATATAGAAAGTAATAAAGGGTAATATTCTAGAAGAGAAGATTTGATTTATCTAATATCCATATAATTTCATTGAAACTTGAATTAGTTATCAAGAAGGGAAGATAATGTTCGATTGGATGAAATTATTAGGAAAATATAAAGGGGTTTGGGAGACTCCTTGAACCGTTAATTTTAGATATCAATGTTAGATATTTCAATTATTTTATTTTCGAAGGTTTTTTATACCAAATTTTTAATTTCCAAACGTTTTATGTATACAAGGTTTCAAAATCAAGGTAATAATTGATGAATCTTGTAGTTTTATTTCAAAAGATAAAGCAATGGGTTGCTAAATCATAAAATTGAATGTAAAGGAATGTTTCCAGATTATATGGATCTAAATAAAGAATTTTAAGGTTATGTCATTTCTATTATATGGTAAGAGTAGTTTTTTATTAATAAGAAGTTTTTATTTACAATATGATATAGTAGATTTAGTGCACATGATTTATTATTCAATTGTTTTTATAATATGTCTATAAATAATATAAAGACAAAAAAAATTCATGTAGGATTTATAATTTTTTTAAAATTTTTTTTAGGATGTGAACCCAGCACCCATCAATGGTATATTTTGAAAAATAAATTATATTTTGAGAATATTTATCTAAACACACATATTACCATATATTATATAGATGAAATAAATTATCTGTTAAACATATCCAATGATTTAAGGATGTGTTATCATCTAAAAAAATGAGTTTTTTATCATTGACTGAAATTTTTAATGGAATATAGTTTCTAAGATGCTAGTAGAAGTATGTCTAGACATGGGGAAATTCATAGTGTAACAAATAAACGATTTTTCTAGTGAAAATTCAAAGTGAATTTCACTTAATATTATATAATAGTTCAGGTTATTTTGGTATAGATTTATTTATAGAATTACATTAAGTTATTATGATGAGGAAAATATCAATTTATATCCAAAATTAAGTTAAGATCTGTTGTTAAAAAAAAAATTAAGGAGTTACGTATTGTTATAATAACGATCTTAAGGAATACTTTTAATGAAAAATTTCCATGAAATATGATTATGAGAAAATTATTTAGTGTTCTAAGTAGACAATAGTAGTAATTAACATCATAAAATTGGGTTTTGTGATGAAAGGAGTTTTAATATTTTATTCAAAGTGTTTAATATTAGGAATATAATTTCTATGTATCATTGTTATTCAGACTATATTACTTCATATATGTTAAAAAATAAAAGAGTTTAATGGGAGGGTTTGATTAGATGGCCACATAGATATACTACATGAAATATATAGGGATTTAATGAGTTTAAAAAAACCATTAATGTGGAACAAACATAAGGACTCTCTAATGGTTTGTCATATGTGATATGATTAGAAAATTTCTTATTTATCATGTTATTTGCATTATTAAAATATTTATTGAATATAAAATATATCATGTTTTATGAAATAATGTTTCTATTTTACTATTATTTCATATTGGTTGTATATATTCCATGAAGTGAAATTATAATTGACCTATAAAAGTATGAAATCGAGTTATCACTAACCAATGTTCATCATGGATTATTATAGGTTATGATAAACTGTTGTGGTTATCATGGGTAAGATTTAAAATAGATATATGAAATATGATTATGAGGTACAAAATAGGTTTTTTCAATTAATAAACCACCAATCATACCACATGGAGTGTCATGCATGTTGATCCCAGGAATGAATAAGATGTTGAGATATTGAGTTGAACGAGATTCCCTAAGGAGTGTGGTGTTGTTTTAGGTATGGATAATTATAGAATGTATGATTCACTATTTTTTTTCTATTATATTTTTTTAAATACATAGATTATGTTCATAATAAAGTGTTACATGTGTTTCAATTTAGGTTAATATTTTTAAAATGATATAAGAATCCATGAACTATTTTTGGAGAAGTTTAGTTGAAATAATAAAGTTGTTATGGATGATGAGTTATAAATTATGAATTTATACACCTAGATTATATACTTTGATACATCCTGAGGTTAAATATGTTCTAGATGATGAGATGTTCAAAAAGTAAACACATTGTAGAGCTTTGGAAGATTAATGATCTTTGAAAGTTACTTGTGTTCTAAAAATGGAAGCTAATATTCAAAATTTTAGTGAGTTTAGGAAATAGATATTTGCTAAGTCCATAAGATAAATTATTCAGGAGATGGAAATATGGTGTTGAGTGGAAGAGATATGGAAATTTTCTAAGTACCTATGCAAATTTCACTCTAATATTGATTTGTATTTTGAAAATTGTCTATGTCCTAAACAACATGTATATGTATGGATTGATTAGATTATAAAAAATAGTAAAGTCCTAAATATAATATATACATATGGGAAGATCCAACTATAATACATTAGTAAAATACCAAGACACACAGTAGTATTTATGGGTTTAACTTAGTAGATAGATAGAAATTTTCCAAATTACTAAGATAGATTAAGATATATAAGGTTTCTTCTTCATGATTGGAATTTAAAAATGTCTTTAGTATCCCTATGATATGTATTTGTACTCAAGGGAATGGGAATTCAAAAACTATTTTCATATCTTAATAATACATATGGGTACTCAAAGTTCATGAGAATATGATAAATTACCAAGTATCCCTATGGTACATATGAGTTACTTTGAGGATATGGTTTTAAAAAATGGATAAGTAATGAGTTTTTTGAATTTTTACTAGGAGAGTTTAAGAGTTAAATTTACAGAGGGAGATTTTAAAACAAAAACATATGTTGATGTTGAAGATGTTCATTTATGGATTAATTATCATGAAGATAAATTATGATACATGATATTTGAGAAAATCATCAAGTTGGGAAGGTGATTTTTACACTCTGATGCAATCCATGTATGAATAAAATATTACAACGATGTCTTTTATTTTATATATAGTTACATTTTGTTGAGAATTCCATGAAGTTAATTGGAATGAAACGTGTCTTACTGGATGGAGTGACACCATGATTTGAAGCCGTGATAATTAAGATATGGGCTATTTGGAAGTTTTATGATATATCACATTCCAATTCATAATGTATTAGCATGAAACACATATCTAGAGGGGAAGGATATAATTATAGCACCATGAAAATGTTTTTCATACTTCAAAAGGATGAAAATTTTTAGAAGAAATCAAGGAGAGAAGGTTTTTCATACCATGTTGTTTGTAGTCACACAGTGATTTAGTCCAGATATCACTGAGACATATTTGATTAATGAATAAGATATGATAATATTTATAAATAATAGTTGAAAATAGTTGAATAATTTTTTTATTTGAATTTTTTATTTTAAATTCAAACTTGAACTTGATGAAAATGTACTGCATTTATGCAAGATATATTGAAATTTGGATCTTACAAGATTTACTATTTATATAGAAGAAAAAGTGAGTGAAAAAGGAGATTGTGTAAGAAGTGTGTGTATACTAGTGTGAGTAAAAACAAATATGAGGAATGATAATAAGAATAAGTAAAGTGAAAACATGATAGAAATCTAACTTGGTTTAAAATCTCTTTTTTTTGAAAAAAAATATATCTTTGTTTGTGTGGAATAACATTTCAAAAGTTAAAAAAATATTTATACCATGTGTTCATGTATATTCCTTGATTTTTGTAATCCCTATGATGATTATAATGTACTGTATGGTCCGATTTTATTTCAAATAATACTAAGGTTTAACTACACTTTTTGAGCAATGAACCTTCTAAAAATCATACATTCCTATTACATTTGATCTTTGGTGTGTATAATAGAAATATAATCATTAAATTTAATAGGTTTTTATGATTATTTATAAAATAAAATTAAATATTAATTTAATTCACATATTCACTCCCTCTTTGTGAATTCAGAAAGATCTTGTGAATCCTATCTTTGTGATATTAAGCAATTTGGTATGCTTTTTGGATGATAACTTGTTTAGAGTTTGGAGTGAAAAGTGATCTTCCATGTTATAAGAGCCAAGATCTTAATTTCTATTATAAAAATTTAAAAAATTAATTCAGTAAACATTATATTTATTCAAATATTTTATGGAAAAAAATATTATATATGGGAAGATCAGATACTACCTTGTTTATTATAAATTATTCAAGATATTTTAGAGGCTATTACTGATGGTTTTATTCCTCATATTTAAGGTGATTCTATGATAGTTGTGGATAAAATGAATATGGGGAATGATGTACATGATTAAAATGCCATTTTTTAATCTATTTCATAAAATTATTTTCTCAAAGTGAAAATAATAAATTCTACAAAAATAATTTCAGATAAATTAGAACACATTTTTGAAGATAATGTAAAAGTTAATAAAACTATGCTACACATTTTGAGGTTGAAATATGAAGTTATAAAAATTAAAGATTATAAAACTATGAATGAATTACTCACTCATGTTAATGAAAATGTGATCACCCTTATAGGTTTTAGTGAAAAGTTATTAAATTATACAGTTATTTAGAATATGATGTGAATTCTTACAAATAGGTTTGGTGGAAAGGTCTCAATATTTAAAGACCATAATCAAGGTGAAATTATATTGGATGATTTTACCAAAATTTTTATTTCTTATTAAATTTGTAAGGGAAGTTCTTTAAAGAACAATATCAAAGATAATTGACAACTTTCCTTTATACTTTTAAAATAATAGAAATATAAGAAATTAGTGGTTTTGGAATAATATGTATTTTGATTTAAAAGAATTAATTGAATTGAATTTTTCTAAAACCCACGTCACTCATTTTTACATTTGTGAGTAGTGTAAAATGAATGTTTTGGGTCATTCTACCACTGAAGTGTTTTACGTTTAGATCTATATAAAATTTTGTATAAATTGTAAAATTTGTAAAGGAGAAGAAGACCATGAAGATGAGAATGAGTGGCTATGTATTTCCTCATAAAATGAAGATATAAAATTAAAAAAAGAATTTTTTTCTGAAGGTAAAGGTAATATTTTTTTCAAAAACGAAAAATAAAAATTTCTTATCAATGTTTGTGGATGATATTAGTAGTTAGGATAAAGATATATTTGATTCTTCTAATGAAATTGATGAACAATTACTGATTGTAAAAGTTAATGATGAATAATTCATAAGAAATGAATCCATAAATGATGAAAGTGAGGAATAAATATAAATAGAGTTTATATTTAAGTGTTAACTCAATAAATGTCTCCTAAATATCCCTAAATTAGAGAAATAGATCCAAAATGTAAATAAATATAATCAATATTTAATAAATAATTATTGTATTCATGATTAAGAAAATTCAATGATAATGAAATATATTGATAACTCGAATAATGTTTTCACCTAAGATAATAATTTTAAAGTTTAAATAGATTTAAATATGATATATAAGGACATGGAGCCTGATTTTTTTAAAGAAATTGTTATAGTCTGAAAACGAATAAAAAATAATCCAAATTCAACTTTAAAAATTATGTATTAAAAGTTAGAGAAATAATAAATTTTAGATTTTGGGAAGAGTTGAAGTTTTTAAGAATGATAAAAAATAAATATACTAATAAATATAAAATTCAATGTTTAAAAAGTGTCTTCGATTTTTTGTAAAAATTTAGAATCAGAGTCACAAGCAAAGAAGGTCATGTTTATTAAAAATGGATGATTCTCAAAAATATATAAATTAAATTATTAGAAATAGGAAATTAAGAACCACTATAAAGAGTTATTAAAAAGATACTATAAATAATTATATAGTGAAGTAGAAAGTGTTATAAATATACCAAAATAATGGTTCACAAAAAGGATATAAGATTCATGGGAAAAAGATAAATGAAGAGTGTGTGTCGATATCTGGAAAGAAAGTCGTGTTTAGAAGAAAGTATGAATTATATGGGTAATGTTGGAATTATAATAACTTTAGGAACCTATAAAAGTGATTTTAGTTTAATTATTAATATTTATATTAGCCTATAATATTTTGGTGACAAATTTTTAAGGGGAGTCAACCCATTCATAGAGGAAATTTTTTGAATCAATCTAAAAATTCTGGATAAAATATTGAGAATAAGTTACAACCATTCGAAGAGGTTTTAGAATATGTGACCAAACTAGTCACTTTTTTTGAATAAGGTATTACCATATTACCTACCCAAATATTTATGATTTTTTATAATCAAAAGTATCAAAATAATAATGTCAAAATAGAAGA
The DNA here is from genome assembly GCA_963277665.1 of Viscum album. Taxonomy (NCBI): domain Eukaryota; kingdom Viridiplantae; phylum Streptophyta; class Magnoliopsida; order Santalales; family Viscaceae; genus Viscum; species Viscum album. The sequence goes on from OY728146.1 coordinate 1,041,072,623, forward strand.
TAAGGCATTGGTTATTGAGGTTTCAATTAATGCATCAAAAAAATATTTTCCAAATATTATAGATTGAGTATGTTCTTATACCAAGATAGTATATTTAAATCCCCTTAAAAATGTTAAAAAGTTAAGATAATTATTATTTTCATTTGTAATTGTTTACTTACTTAGAATAGAGGAGTCAGACTAGCAATGAATGGAAACGTTAAGTTGAAGTCCAATAATAGTTTTATGTTGATGGAACAAAGCCTAATATATTAAGGTAATGCACTCTCTATGATGAAATAAATGAATTAGTTTTTTAAAAATTTGGGATATTAGTGATGAGGTTAAAATATTTTTGTGTATTTATGAGATGAAAATTATCACAAGGAATTTTTTTAGTTTGGTGATGAAAGCATTCATGTTGCCTAGACTTAAAGTTAGAAAATAAATTGTGGTTTCAAAGGCTTGGTAATTTATGAAAAAAATAATATGATAAAAAGTACTCAATGAGAGAATATTTGTGATGTTACTATGATAAATATAGAAAAAAGTGTCTATTATCTTCATTCCAAAATTAGAAGATTGTTATTTCTACACACAAGAGGGTAAAGATTCAAACATCTCACCCATTGGAGCTCATTCATTCTAATATTTATGGGCCATTGAGAAAGTAATATATAAACTGAGATACATATTTTAGTTCTTTTATAGATTAATTTAATCATATCATATTTATTATGTTCATGATTTTTTATTTAGAGGCTCTGAGATTGTTTATTAATTTTATTAGAAGTGCTAAAAATAATTATGGTTTATCCTTGATGAAGAATCAAATAAATTATGGTACTAAAAATACAAGTTGAAAATTTGAAGTATTTATTGATAATCATGGTATTTTTAATGAACTCAATGTACTATACACCCCATAAAAAAATTGTTTTACTGAGTAAAATAACTTGAGTTTTATTGAAATGTATCGTACTATATTGATTTTTCATGATACTTTTTGTAATTTTTGGAGGCAATAAATTGGTTCATAATTTAATTTTTAAAACCATTATTTACATTGAATGAATTTATATATTTAATCATATTATATGAATTATAAAAACTTCCCAATATTGGAACATTTTAAGTTGTCCGGTATCGATTTTTTTATTAAAGTGAAAAGTAAAAATCTTGGGAAATTTGAGTAGAAAGGAGCTGAAGGAATATTTGTTGGTTATCCCTCAAATAGAAGAGTATACTAATGTTAGGATAAAGTGTAAATAAAGAATATAGATATTTTTGATGAAAATTTGTGGGAACACTCAATGAATAAAATATCACATCAGGAAACAAGTTCAAAAGTGTTGACAATGAATATTTTTTTTGATAAGCATGATAAATGTGCTAAAGTAAAAGTGAATGTTGAAGTAGTAAAAATTATAGATTATGATTCAACCATTTAAAGTAATGAAAAATAAATTTTTTCAACTCATCAAAGGATAAGAATATAGGAAGAGTTCTAAAATATCATTGGAGAACATGGAAAGGTGTTTCCGACTTAGAGATATTTGAGGAATGAAACAAATACCATAATTGTTTTCTCAAGTTAAACCAATAGATGTGAATGAATATTTAGTGAATTAAGAGTGGATAAATTCTACGGATGAGAAGTTATATCAGTTTGAGAAGAATTATACTTGGGATTTGGCACCCAAACTAGAAGATATTATTATCAAAACAAAGCGGGTGTTTTATAATCATATGAATGAAAAAGAGAAGTGAAAAGAAAAAAGGAGAGACTAGTGTAAAAAAGTACTCACATGTTAAATAAATTAATTTATATAAGACATTTACACTGGTTTCTAGGCCCGTGACCATTATTATTTTTTTGATATTGTGGAAAAATGGGAGAGAAGATTTTCCAAATGGATGTCAAGTAAAAATTCCACAAAAAAAAGTTTAAAGAGTAAATTTATATTGTGAAACCCAATGATTAATTACCTGGAAAAGATAATGGATATTTTTTAGGTTAAATAAGTCTTTGTATTTTTAAAAAAAATCCCCAATGTCATTGTATTCTAATATAGAAATTTATTTGATTTTGTTGAATTACAAGAATGTAATAGTGGACAAAAAGCACTATATTAAATGTCACCTATTTTTATTGTCTATATAGATGATATCAAAATTATTAAAAGTGAATAATGTGTATGAAAATAGTTCTCTTTAAATATAGAAAATATGTTTCAGATATACATACTCTTCAAAATGAGATACTTTTGGGCTTATAAATTTCTCAAGAGGAAGATCATATATCTCTTTATTTAGAGAAGTATACAGAATATAGTATGAAAAAAATTCATTGAGGATTAAAATCTAGTTTCTACACCAATTTTAATGGTAACCAAGATTTCAATGGATAAAAAAGTAAAATAATTTTATTTTAGAAAATTCTGGTAGATTATTGATATTCTTGACAACTTCAAGACTGGATATAGAGTATACAATTAAATTATGTTGTAGATTTCGAAGTGAACTGAATGAATATCATTTCATATTTAGATAGATAATTCTTAGGTATATTAATGAAATTATGGATTATGGATTGAAATATCATAGAAAAATAAATCTCAATATCTTTGGATATACTAATATAGATTTTCTTGGGAATGATGATGAAACAAGATCAACATATAATGGATTGTTTTTGAGTGAAAGATGTGTATGTTGGAACATAAATACGTAAATGTAATTGATATTGATTACTAATAAAGATGAATATGTTGATGTGACTCAAGATACAACCCAATTCATGGGTATGAGGGATTAATTGGAATATCTCAAGTGGATTTTATGTTATCATTGTTGGTGGGCTATGATAATCAATATTCTATAAATTTATTATGAAATCTAGTTCAAAATAAGTTTAAAATATAAATTTATCACAGTTTTAATTAAGATAATATTTATTAATCTCGATTTTATTATTACTAATGAGTTGATTACATATATGTTCACAAAGACATTGTTGAAGGAAAAATTTCATAGATTGAGGTTTATGATAGGAGTTCAACTTGAATCCGCTCAAGGTGAAGGTATGGTGAAACCATCCCATTTATTACTTATTCTTTAGATATTTATTTTTAAAATAGAAAAAGACAATATAAATCCCATTATATTTATTTCAAAATTTATTTAAAAAAATTTAAATATAAATTGGGAGGAAAAAATATTGAGGGAAAATACAAATATATTTGTTTCACATAATAGGTGAGAGATATCTTATTTTAAGGGGGGCATATATTTATAGTGTGTTATTAGAGGTGTAATCTATGAATTTAGCATGTGAACTATTATAACATGTGTTGTGAGCATGTTTGTAGGATCTTAAGGTGCAAATGTTCATAAAATAGTTCTTGTGAAGTGAAAGAAGAGTTTCAAGTGGAAAAACATCCATAAATAAGTGTATGTAAGTCACTTTAAAGCATAAAAAGATATTATAATTCAATTTTTTTGCTACATTAAGTTCACTATTGTAGGCTTAGAATTACTTAATATTGATTCACTCGTAAGTGTATTGTGTTTGAATATTTATTTATGTTAAATTGTTGGCAACAAAATTAAAAGTGGGAGATCCATGATCCTATAAATAAATAATTTATTGGGATCCTGAGTTAAAGGATATTCCCCTATCATGGTTTTATTTTTTCATAGAAGAATAATTATAGAAAGGAGAATTATATATTTTTATGTTTTATACTTTTTTTTTCAATAAAAAAAATCTTACTAAAAAACAAGTGTTATAAGGTGCTTTATTTGAAGTGAATATTATTCCACGATTTTGGAATTATTGGATAAGGCAAGGAATATGTTTGGAAATGTTTTTTTGAAATTGATTATGTTCATATTTTCATAATTTTTATAATATAATTAAATGATTTTAATCTAATTTTTTTATTTAATGGTAATTATTATATTTATAGTTCTTAGAAATATTTTAGACTCAATTGAGAAAATTTATTATGAATTTAAAGGTTTAGTATCCAAAATATTATGGAGTATATTTCATTCAAATATACCAAAAGTTAAATCCAATTATTTAAAGCCCAAAAGGAGCTCATAATTTAAGCCTAAAAATTTATTCCTAGTTTTGAAAAAATTTGATGACAGTCCCACATCTCACACATGGAAGGTCAAAATTAGTTGAAATTTTGAATAGAGATAGAGAACATGATTAGGATCATATTCTTTAAATGTGGAATATGTATATTTATCCTCATTAATAGTCATAAATTAATTTTAATTTATTTCATTGGAATACAAAGAAAGTTCCATTCAAGAAACATTTTGTTTAATTATGTGGGTGTATCTTTTTATAAACATGTCCAGAGACGTTGAATTTTTTTTACAGAATGTAAAAGACAAAAAAGAAAAAAAAATATAACCAAAAATTTATTGGGTCTTCCGTTTATTATACTAAATAAACATGAAGTTTTTATTGAAGATTTTGGAGTGAAAATGATCCAACCGTCTCCCAATATAAATGTTTCTATAACCACTCTCAAAGGGTTTAAGAATTTTAGTTGGCCATTTTGGTAGAAATGTTTATTAGCTTAGTAGTATTTCTCTATATAATATACTTATATATATATATTATTATTATCTCCCCCCTATTATGTATTTCAATTTATCTTTTATTTTCCCCCAGTGTAGTCATTATCAACTCTATGATAATAGAGAACTAACCTCAATATTTTTTGATGGGGGTGAAATGATTCTTGAGTTTATGAACTATAATATTTATTTTTATTCATTTTTATAATTTCAATACTATTTATACTAATTTTAGGGATCATTTTCTATCTCTATTATTGTGTTATTCTTCTAATTTGTTAATATTAACATCCTTCTTCATCACAAGGCTCCATGTAGAGGGTTGGTGTAGCCTTGTGGTGATTATGTGAGATAGATTATTCCATATTAGCAGGGTCAGTGTAGGTTAATAAAAATTGAAATGTAAGGGTGTTTTGGCATATTTTTAGGTCAAATTTGATATAATAGTAAGAATATTTTAATGAACAATGATTGCTTCACTATGAACTCATTAGATGATATTTTTTATCTGATAGAATTATTTTTATTATATTTCCTTATTTTTTCTTTTCATGAATTAATATACCTATTTTTATTATACATATTTTAATCCATCACCATATTAGAATTATATTATGGTAGTATATTATACTTTTAAATTGTTAAAATAAGAGAATGGTGCATGTGAGTGTCCTCCTTGAGAGATCAACCATGGGTGTTTACTTTACTACATTCCATGGTAAATAAAAATTTATTGGTTAAGGATTCATAAAAAAATACTAGTATCAATTTGGAATCATTTTTTTGGGGGAAAAGATCTTTTACAAATAGTTTTTCATAAACAAATTATAAATTTTAAAAATTTAAAATATTAAATAAATTGAGGATTAACCATCTACATTTTTGTGTGAAATAGATTTAATTTTATCAAGACATGTAAAAGGGAATTTTATGTCACAAACCATTCCAATGTGGGTCCTTCCATGACTACCCTAAGACCACCTCCAATGGGCCTTGAGATGGAGACTATCACTGAGTAGGTGTATCACTCTCATGGTAGGTAGTATCCTAATGTACCTGTATGCATTCACACATCTCCAAGACCATACAATGATGAAATGTAATGTATTTAAAAAAAATGCATGAATACATATAAATCTCACCATAAGAGTATAATAATAAGTATTTGAAATCAAAAGGTACAAATAAAATCCCACCACAAGGATCTTCCTGGTCCTAGTCCCTCTAGGACTCTTGTCAAATGGTCGGTCATCTGTATATGATACGACACGTGTGGGGAAATCCCTTGCATGGGTGAGTATAAAAACACCCATTAGGACACCCCAAAATCAATAAACATATAACGTCAACAATAACAATAATCTCATCATAATTATATGTCTCTTTCCTATATGACAAGAATATCAATATATACTCAACAAATAGCCACAGTCTCAACATAAAGTCACATATGTAATGCTAGCCTAGGATTCTTTCATGATGGATTCACATTGCTCTCATATGGTATAACACACTCCATGAGTCACATAACATTGATGGTGCTTATTTAAGGTGGAATTATCCTTGGATATCACCATAATAAGGACTAATTAGAAATCTGAAGGGAACAATACCAAGACTAGGATTACACCCAATGCCATAGGGTATGCCAACAACTCAATCTGGAATACCCCGCTAAATAAAGGATCAACACCCATATTGTGTTGGTCACGATGGTACCGAGTAATTCACCTAGGGAAAAGATGATGATAAAGGATCACACTATGGGACAGATGGAAGGATTCCAACAAATCTATCCATGACTGAAGTCACACTGAAGGGATCACCATCCCATGTGCAAGATGCAATTACATACTAACCTCTTGGGAATGGACCAAGGGAACACACCCTAATGAAACTTGTCAAATATTTAGAGTAAAAGGGATATAATACATGTATAATTATTTCATATAATTTAATATTAGTACATGGACTTTCCCTTTAGCACCAGGTCCTGCCTGTGTATCACGACCCGTGTCTGTGCTCGTGTTAGTGCCTGATTACGCGGTGTGTCCGAGCCTGTGTACTCCTGGCCGTGTCTAAGTTCGGATGGAAGTTTCTTTGTATGATATAACAACCTTGGCTTAATATACATGTATATTACATATTTTTATATTAATATTCATTTAATTAAAAAAATACATGCTCGAGGACTGTAATGGTTTAGTGCATTTGGAAACCTGTAACACATTCTTCTAGTCTAGTGAAAGTTCTTCAATGTTTCCCACAAAGATCTACCCCCTTAGTAATCCTACTTAAAACATTTATTCATAACCTGGATAAAGGAAACATGAGAAAGGGGTGAGCTTATATGATCAGTAAGGGTAAACAAGGGAGATACATAATCATAACATGAACACATGGGTATGAGAACTTGAGCATAACATTTTAAAATCATACCATGAATATTAGAGATCATAATCATGAGTCATGGAATAAATATTTTTAGTTCATAAGACATAATAATAAGGTAATTAAGAGTATAATCTATGAGATCATAGTATAGGATTAATAAATAGAATTTTTAAATACCTATAAGCATAGAAAATTTATGTGAAGGATACCTACAAAGACCTTCATAAAATTTTAGGCTTGGGATATCACATATATACCTCTTTCAAGAATGGGATAACAACCCATGTAACCTATTGTTTTCATGATTGGAATACAACCTATATATCATCATATTTTTGATATTGGGTTAGAACCCATGTACCCTCTTGTTTTTGGGCTTGGGCTACAATCTGTGTACTCTCCTGTTTTTGGGATTGGGCTATAACCGATGTAACCCATTTTTTTAGGAATGGGATAACAATACATGTAAAACCCTGATATTTTTATGGGATAGATATATTTTTTAAAATATTCTTTGATTTATTGGGTTGTACAGTGCACCAAGATAACTTTGCGCTACACATAACACCGTCTTAGCTTGCGGTATACACAATAATATACTTGGATTTTTTTCACACAATTTTGAGTTCCTTATATAGATTTCATTTCAATAAATACCACATTTAAATAGAAAATAAATATTATTATGTTACCTTATAACATATTCATTATAATGGAAGATATGAACAATATTAAATTTCTTCTAAAAAACTATTTAAATGCAAATAAGTGAGTTCATAAAATAATAAAACCTATATTGATGGATTATATTAATGAAATATATATGTAATATATTCAATATAATGTTTCAAATTTAAATTATATGTTTTATAAATATGATATATGAACAAATTAATTTTTTTTTTATAAAATATGTATTCTTCAAAAAATGAAGTTTTCCACCATTTAACAGCACAACCATTTTAAAACAGGTTTTATCACATTTTTATATTATATTTTAAAAAATTAACTTATTTTTAATTGGGATATTAAAATTTAATTTTGATGAATCTTTGATATTTTTCTGATATGTTTCAAGTTTTGATGAATAATAAAAACAATCTAAATTTAAATTGAAAATATGTTTTTTCACTGAAATAATTTATATTGTTAAGTTATATTATTTAATGGTTATAAAATATAAGTAAATTATATTTATATCATTTAATATAATGGAGTTCATTGGCATAAAATTTACATTGAATTTTGGAGTAAAAACATTTCAATCTTTTGCAATGTTTTACCTTTTAAATCCTATTTTCTTATTTGAACAATGAGATTAATTTTATTTAATTATTGAAACTTTGATATTTTGGATTTTTAAAAACGGATTCTTTATTTATAATCATTGTTTCAAAATTAGGTAAATTTTTATTTTTTATTTTTGGGCATTATGAATAGTAACTTTGGTAATTTTTGTTAATATGGTAAAAGGGTAAAATGGGTAATTAAGGGTAATCATAATATTATAAAATTACCATAACAATTGTCCTAATATCATTGTATGAGTGAATTTAAACCTAAATAATCCTTGGGTTGAAATGATATCCTTTGTAATCCCCTTGGATGTGATTAGGATATTTAATATATTTTATTTAAAGAGATGTTAAAAATATCTTACTCAAATTTTATTAAATTTATCATTTTTAAAATTAGGTTATACAGAACCTAAATTTGACTATAAATATTCGTTTCAAATATAATTGTTTAATTAAGCATGGTAATTTTTTTTAATTCTTAGGAAATAAATAATTACTTTAAATGCCTATACATTGATGATGCAGAAATTATTTAATTTATGAATAATCAGTAAAATATTTTTTTAATAAAATGAAAATAACCAGTAGAAGACTAAAAAACTTGAAAAAATATTATTTTTTAGTATATCATGACCATAATAATCTAAGGTTTTAGTTATTGACCATTTGGAGCCTTATGGAAAATATTATGACACATAATATTTTATTTAACGTGATGATAAATTTGTCACATTTAGGTTTTATTAAATAAATCATTTTTACTATAGGATTTTATAGAAGATATATTATAATAAAAGTATTATTATAAAATATATAAAAATTATATTAGTTATGGTATTTTATTTTTAATTTTACCCAACAAACAAGTATATTATATAATTACACAAAACAAATGTAGTATTTATTTTATTAATAGAAATATAAAATTAATGTTATTAAAAATATTAACATAAATATAATTTTGGATAATTAATATATCTAACAAATTTTATAGATTACCTTTACCCCTTATAGATACAATTAAATATTTTTTTCTAGGGTAACATTTTATCTTGCTACTTTTAAAAATCAATAAATTGAAAAGTGTCGAAATTGACCCTATTTATTGTGTATCAAAATAATGTATTTTTAAATTATTTAAAAATAATAACAGTTTTTTTGAAATATATAACAATTATTATATAATTTAAAATATTCTAAAATATTCATTTATTACTTAATTGACATCAAATAAGTAACTATTTCACCGCTTTAATATTGAAATATTTGTAACCTTAGTTAAAAATTAAAAAGAATAACTAAGTGTTAATTAAAAGGACAAGGTTTAAATTGATAAAAATACTCATCTAAAACTTATTGGTTGATGATATTACAACCTTATCTCATATACTCTTCCAAACTAAGAAATTTTTTAGGTTTTTAGATGGGATTTCTATTTTATTTTAGATTACTATTTTTGGAGATTCCAAATATGATCCTCACATAAATTATAAAAGGGAACATCCTCCCTCGCAACTTCAATTCACTTTGAGGCTTCAAGATCAGCCATACCTTTCCCATTATACCTTTTAAGCTTCCTTATTAACATTCTAGAGGTTATGGTCTTCTCAAAATACGACCATTAGTTCCTTTAAGAGGATATTTAGATGAAGCTCGTCAAAGAAGATGAGGTTCAGATATGTATGAAGGAACCCATACCTAAGGTAAGGGATAATTTCTCAATCTCATTATTATCCAAGATTGGTTATACATAAGTATTTATTTGGGTGTATTTATTATTCATGCCAATTTTTCCAAAATGCGTTTTCCAAAATATTCTTTCTATTATTCTAAAATTGTTTAAACTCAATTTTACCCTTTCATGAATTTTTATTAAACAATATGAAATGAATACTTTTTTTTCATTTTTGATAAAAGGTAGTTTTTTACTTATCCATTCAAATTATATGAATAATGATTTCTTTTAACTTATAAAATATGAATTAATTTTTATGTTTTCATAACAGATCATTTCCATGAAGCTTCCTTTACAATATTTCGAGGTCATCTTCAAGAAAATTGTTTTGTTTTAAAATTTCACGGTATTTTAAGAAAAGAAAACATTTTCGATTAAGAAATAATATTGTCCTAAATAATTATTTTCAAGTTTAATATTAGAATTATGTTCCATCTAAGATGGAATTGTTTAATAAGTTTACATTTTATGTATACTATCCCTATTATGGTTTTATTATGTTTATGTTATTTATGAAATCCATTTTTTACATGGATTCTGTTAGAATAGAATGAAATTTAAGGAAACACGTTTTATTCCTTGGGTTATGATGTGATGAATGATTTATGTTTTTGTGGGACACATAATAATCATTTCATTATGAGATGGGTGGGACCTATATCTCCCTCCAATGCATTGGGTAATGATGGATAACTCATGAGGTATATATGTTATGCGTGAACCTGATTTCATGTTCACAATTCTATGCATGTACATGGTTTTCATGTCCATAATTTTATATATGTACTTGGTTTTTAATGTCTATATATTTAATAAATGGCTTGATTTCATGTCTTCAATTTAATGAGTGAACTTGTTACTATTTATAAATGATCAAAAAGTTACAAGTTTATGTGTTTTTCATAATTTCATGTCTTTTGTTAATGTTATGATCTCATAGATTATGTTATTTTATTCCCTTATAATCTATGTCTTATGAACTATCAAAAATTTATTCCAGGATTCTTGATATGCAGGGAATGATCTTTTATTTTCATGGTCATGTTCTCATACCATTATTCTCATGATATTCCTACATTTTTTCTTTTTTATACCCTTACTAAGCATTTGAGCTCAACTCTTTATATGTTTTATTTTCCTCAGTTTATAATGAAAGGATTCAGGTAGGGTTACTAAATAGGATGATCTTTAGTAGAGATGTTTCAGATCTTTCACAAAATTAGAAGAATGTGTTCCATGTTTTCAAAGGCCCTGAAGTAATATGTTATTTAGGTGTCTTTTTGTCTTATTTATTAAGTATTCTGAAAAGGTCATGTAATAGTCATGTACTTCAAGCCTTGGTCATTAGTGTTTGTATCAAAGGGAATGTTTAGTTGACCTTGGAAACTAGGATGTGAAAACTTTAGTGAGATCCCTAGAGATATGTATAAGGATATGTCTAGGAATATCCCTAAGGAGAAGTCAAAGTATTAGCTACAATCCTAGAATTTATTTAATATATTGGATTACCTAGGATTAAAATTAAGTTGTTTCCTTTGATTATGTAGTTTTCCAGTATGATTAGTCTTGTTCACAATATACTTTTTAGTTTTAGTGAATTGATGGAACACGAAGGTACCGTGTTAATCATGAATGCAACAGGAAATGAAACGATTGTACTAATGAACAACCAAATGTTATGGGAGCTATAATGTAAAATCTTATTGCTATACTCACACAATCTATAAATCATAATGGAGTTCCAAATGAGAAGAGGAGGGAACAACCTTCTATTGAGTCCTTCATGAGGAAACATACTCCCTCTTTAAGTGGGTCTTCTAAAAAAATTGTTTTTAAACAATGGATTGATACCACTAAAATGATATTTTCCATCCTTTAGTGTTTTGAAAATGAAAAAGTCATATTGGCGATTTATCATCTGTAATTTCAAGTCGATCAGTGGCGGAATCTTTTTAAGAAAATGAGGGATCAATAAGAAACTGAATCTATGGAATAGGAAGAGTTTAAGGTAATAATTGTTAGTCAGTAATTCCTTCATATTATATGAACAAATATGGAGAAGGGATTTCTTGAGTTTAAGAAAATTGATGATGACTTTTTTGGTATATATGAGGAAACTTTTACAAGACTTTCAAGGTACTCTTCTAGGTTAATCATTAACCCTGAAAGAAAAATTGACTGATTATTTGGTGGCTTAAAACTGAGTCTTTGAAAGGCTTTATCCATATGGGACATTGGAATCTATGAATAATTTATTCATTTTGCACTAAAATTGGAATTCAAAGTTGGTAACTCTCAAGGTTCTGGAGATAAGAAAATGAAGATAGCGCTTAATAAAAACTCCAGTGGGTTTCCACACAGAGAGAAGAAAAATTCTCAACCCCCTACTTTCCAAAAATGTGGAACATATCACTCATTAGAATTATTGAAAGGAATAATAATATTTTTCATGTGTGCGAAGCCTAGCCATCGAGAAAAAGAGGGTTAGAGTGATGTAAAAAGGCTATTCAATGGAGTGAATGCACAAGAAAATAAACCACACACACTTCAATGCTACAAGCGCAAAGAAACATGGCATTAGGATAACCAATGTGCTAACCCAAGGGTTATCGATGATAATCGAAGTCAGAATACTCTTAATGCCAAAGACAAAAAAAATCACATGCGATCACTATTGGCATTGTAGAGTTAGACAACAAAGTGGTGTTACGATTGAGTGTTTCCATGATTGGATTCCAGAATAATGTTCTTGAATTTATTTTATTATATTATGGAATAATCGTTTCAATGTGGGTTTTAAATATTTATTTAAGAGTATATGTTTAATAGTACTAGTAACCATGAAATGTGATTTAGATATTTTTGGAAAACACATGATTAAGGGAAGGATAAACCTTAATATGTGCAAATATTGGGATAAGGAAATAAAGAGATGTTTAATATTATTAATGACCTTTTGATAAATATTATTACATAATGGATTGAGTTAAAGATTTTTTATTTATGGTATATTGAAATAAAATATCTGACTAATTCATTAACATGTTTAAACTGTGACAAAAAAGAGACACCTTATGAGATATGGGAGATAAATATTCAAAAAATTTAGTTCACCTCTTTCTAAAGTTTTGTATTTTTATTTTTTAAAAGAATTGTAAGGTTATAAATTTATTGAAAGTATAAGGTAAACTTATGATGAATTATATTAGAATAAATTACTATCTCACTATAGGTGGAGTTTTTCATATTTGATAACTTATGTTAACCTTTTTTTTGCGACAAAGATAGATGGAATGACCTATCATTCTATTTATGGATCTCATGATATGATAAAATTGGAAAAAATCCCTCAAAGAATACTCTTGGTGATTTGGGGTGTTATTGTATTTTTTGAAAAATCCAGATGACTGTGAATGAGTATGGTTAGTGTTTTCCATAATAGGTGTTTAAGGTGGTGCAGTTTCCTAGTGTTTGCCAAATTTTTGGGCCTCCAAATCTGGAGGTTGATTTTTGGAAAAGGAATGTTTTTCTGTAAATGAGTTCTCAGTATGAAAAATTAAAATCAACACTCTCAGGGTTTCCACATAAAAACAATACGTAGACAGTGAAAGATGGTATGCGAACTATGAAGGATGGTATGTGGTCCATGACACGGTACACATACCGCGTAGAGAAAATGGTTTGCGGGAAGGCTTTTGGATCGTGGGAGGAAAATGGTTTATGAATGTTTTTTTATATGCAAGATGGCTCATCATTCTTGAAAATGAGGTAGTTATTTGAGGATCTGTGAAGTGATTTCTTTGTACAAGAGATTAGTCACCATGAAGAAGAGTGGCGGTACGTGGACTGTTTAAGAGAGAAAGGTTCACGAGAGAAGTGGTGAATAGTGGAGGTTGAACTATATTGAATGTTAGTGTAAATTGGATTAACAAGTATTACAGGTATATTTTCCTATATAATAGGAACTAATCCCATCATTACAGAGAGACAATTTCATTAGAGAAAATATTTACCCCAGTAGAAATTCAGCTAAGTCCAAAAGAGGTTCATGAGGAGGATTCTGTGAAGGTTGAAGCAGTTCATGGAAGAAATTCTTTGAAAAGTTTTTTGTAGGGAATAGTAACCCATAAAGGAAGAAGGATCCATGGAAAAATTAATTCCATAGAAGTGGATTGGGTATGCTGATGTGGTATACAAAAGCAGTATGCAGAGGTTGTTTGCAGAGGCAGTATGCAGAGTTTGTACATGGAAGAGGTGGTCCACAAAGAACTCGTAGTATGTGATGCAACATAGTTCATGGAGGAATTAATGGAATCCATGGAGGAATCAAGGAGATTTGCGAAGGGTAATAAATAGTTCTTGAAAGAAAATATTTCTAACTATAAATATGATGAAAATTAAATTTCATCTACAAGTGAAAAAAGGAATTCAACAAAGCATCTACCTACTGTTGTGGATGTGTGCTTTAATGCAAATGAAGGGACTTACCAGTCCATAAAATGTGTGTGAATCTATTCCAAGAGCAGTTATAGAAAGAATAGGAAGATGATGATCCATTACAGTTGCAGTGATATAGAGAATGAGTAATAGAGACTCATCCTTGGGGATGCAGTGAGTAGACCCTAAATCATGTAAAGGTTTGTGAGGTTGGGCATATAAGTGATCTATCACGAACCTTGTATTTTGGAGGTGAACCTTATTGGATTTGGTAAATAAGCACAATAGTGTTGTATGATCCTTGGAAGTATCCCAATGAGGGTGAATTAAGTAAAAATCACTTTGTCACATGCATGATCTAATTTCTATTTATATATTTCCACGGGAAGAACAGAGAATATGGTTTTGTTTAATGACAAAACAAGTTCTGATGGGGAAATTGTTTTAATTTGTCATACTCTGATTCATCCCCCGCTCCCTATTAGGGTATTTAACCTAATTGGGATAACAAATAATGTTTAAGAAATGAAAAATTCACCATTATTTCTTGGAATATGCGAAGAAGTGTAAATTTATCAAGGAATAAAAAAATAAAGGGAATATACTTAATCAAGAAATTATTTCATATCATTATTTAACTCCATGTAAAGGATCTTGAAATAATTTTTTTATCCTAATACCTTCTTTACCGAGGAATCATTTGATCCCTTAGATCATCATAGATTTATGAATTTTTATTGTTAACTTTATCCTAATTATGTTCTCTATCACTATTTATCAGAACTTGATAGTTTGATTAATCTTCCATATTCATGTTTTCAATTGAAAACTATGCTCTCATAGGTGGAAACCCAGTTATGAGTGAATTTGGTTTACCATTAGATTTCTAACATTCCTTTTTAAAAAGAAGATTTATTATTTATTTTTACAATTTCAGTTTCTATAAAAGAAAATTTAAAGTTTAAATCCTTTTATATCCCATAATAATTTTAAGGGAGAAATTAATTTAAGAAGGTGTAATGTAAGACCATTAAATTTTTATGATATTTACCTATATTTTTTAAAATTATTTTATTTATTGTGTTGTATTCTATACCAAGATATCCTTATGCTACACGTAACACATGCTTATCTTCCGATATATGAAATACTATGCTTGGATTTTGTTACATAAAATTTTGAGTTGTAAGACAAAGTTTAAGATAAAAAATAAATATTATTATGATAAATTATTACCTATTCATTATAATAGCGGGTATGAACAATATTAAATTTCTTCTAAAAAAATATTTAAATTAAAATAAGTGAGTTTATAAAATAATTAAATCACGCATGATGGATTTTATTAATGAAATATATATGTAACATATTAAATATAATGTTTAAAATTCACCTTATATGTTTTTTAGATATGGCATAATAATATATTCAAATTTTCGGATAAAAGAAGTACTTTTGAAAAAATAATGTTTTGCCTCATTTTGGTGACGCACCCATTTTAAATCAAGTTTTTAAAAACAATTTTTATTATATTTGATAGAATAAAATTATTATTTCTAATATGGATATAAAAATTTACTTTGGATGGATTTTTTTACATTTTTTATAAGTTTCAAGTGTTGATGAATAATAAAAATGTAATAAATTTTAATTGAAAATAACTTTTTTCTTTGAAAAAATTTTTATTGTTAATTTATATTATTTAATAGCTTTTAAATATAAATATATCATATTTTTATTATTTAACATAATTTAGGTCATTGGAATTAATTTTACATTGAATTTTGATGTAAAAAAATTTGAACGTTTACAATGTTTTAGCTTTTAAAACTCATCTTATCATTCAGGAATCATGATTAATTTTAATTTAATTAATATAACTTTTGTGTTTTGGATTTTGAAAAATGGATTCCATATTTTGAATAATTGGGTCCAAATTATGTAAATATATTTATTTTATTTTTGGGCATTATGAATAGTAACTTTGGTACTTTTTATTAATACAGTAAAAGGGTAAATCAGGTAATATAGGAGAAATATAGTATTATTAAATTACCCTAAATTTTTTAATAATATCATTGGATGAGTGTTTAGGGGTCTAAATCTTCCTTGGGATCAAATTGTATCCTTTGGAAGCCACCTGGATGAGATTAGAAAATTTAATATATTTTATTTAATGAAATGTTAAATATGCCTTATTCAATTTTTAATAACATTAGAATTTTTAAAATAAGTTTACATAGAAGATAAACTAGACTAAAAATACCCATTTTTATGTAAAAATAATTTTATTTATCATGATAATTTATTTTTAATTTTTAACAAATAATTAATTACATTAAAGGATTATACATGGGTGATGTAGAAATAATTTAATTAATGAAAAATAAATAAAATAATTTTTACTAAAAAGATAATAATTGTTAAATACTAAAAAACTTGACCAAATATTATTGGTAGAGTAAATATTGACCATAATAATCCAAGAGGCAATTTATTGACCATTTGGAGCAAGATGGAAAAGATTATGACACTTATAATATTTTAATAAAATTGATGTAAAAGTTATTGGATTCAGGTTTTATTAAATAAAAAATTTTTAATGTTGGATTTTATAAGAGATATATTAGACTATAATAATTATTGTTAAATTTAATATAATTATACTCATTTTGGTTTTTCTAATTTTACCCAACAAATAAGTATATTAAATAATTACACAAAACTGATGTAGTAATTATTTAATTAATGAAAATATCAAATTATTTTTATTGAAAATATTAAAATAAATGTAATTTTATATAATTAATATGTCCAAATAATTTCATAGATGACTTTTACCTCTTATGGATATAATAAAATATTTGTTTAATGTAAAAATATTATATTGATTTTTTTAAAAATCAATATGCTGAATAGTGTGAAAATTGATTCTATTGATTGTTTATAAAATAACATATTATTAAATTATTTAGAAAACATAAAATATTTTTAAAATATATAATAATTACTATATAGTGTAAAATGTTCTAAATTATTCATTTATGATCTAATTGATATCAAATAAGTAAATATTTATCCCTTTTAATATTTAAATAATTATTATCTTAGTTAAAAATTAAATAGAAAATCTATGTGTTAATTAGAAGGATAAGGTTTAAATTGATAGAAAAAAATTATATAAAATTTATTTGTTGATGATATGAAAACCTTATATCATCTCATATTCGAGACTAATAACTTTTGGATTTTTTTGGATTAGTTTTTATTTTATTATAAATTAATATTTTTGGAGATTCCAAATGTGGTTGTCACCTTAATTACAAAAGGGAACATCCTCCCTCACAACTTCACTTCACTTTGAGCCTTCATAATTGGCTATCCCCTAATAATTTTCCCTTATAAACTTCATTAGTGATAGTATACAGGTGATGGTATTATAAAAATACCAACTCTAGTGACTTTAAGAGGAGATCTAGAGGGAGTTCGTTAAAGAATGGGAGGTTCAGACACGTACGAGGGAACCCAGACCTAAGGTAAGGGATAATTTTACAATCTCATTATTATACGAGATTTTTTTATACGTGATTATTTATTGGGGTATATTTATCATCCATGTAAATGTTTCATAAATATGTATTAAAAATATTCTTTTGATTCTTATAAAATTATTTAATGTCAATTTTACCCTTTAGTGATTTTTTATTAAATGGTATGAAATGAATATTTTATAATTTTTAAAATGAGGTACTTTTGACTTATCCAAAAAAAAAATGTAGGAGAATAATTATTTATTTTAACATATAAAACATTAAAGGAATTTTACATTGTCATAAAACCTCATTTCCATGAATATTCCTTTACAAGATTTCAATGTTATCTTTAAAGAAATTATTTTCTTTTAAAATTGCATAGTATTTTAAGAACAGAAAAAAAACTGAAGGAGAAAGGATATTTTCATCCAGAACTAATTTCAAGTGTTATATCACAATTATTTTCCATCTAATATGGTATTATTTAATTGGTTTATGTTTCAAAGTATTCTATCCCTATTTTGGTTTGATTATGTTTTTACTATTTATGGAATATATTGTTTTTACATGGATTAAGTTATGATGGAATCATTTGTAAGGAAACCCATTTTATTCCTTAGGTTATGATGTGTTGAATGATTTATGTTTTTGTGGTATATAGAAGAATGATTTTATTATGAGATGGGTGAGACCTATATCTATCTACAATGCATTGGGTAAATATTTATAACTCACGAGGTATATATGTTATGAATGAACCTAATTTCATGTTCACAATTCTATTCATATACCTAGTTTTCATGTCCATAATTTTATGCATGTTCCTAGTTTTTCATGTCCATTTTTTTAAGTAAGGGCCTAATTTCATGCCCTTAATTTAATAAGTGAAACTATTACTATTTATACATATTAAAAAATTTAAAAGTTTTTGTGTGTTCTATAATTTCATGTCTTATGTTAATGTTATGATCTTGGGGATTATGTTCTTTGATTCCCTTATGATTCAAGCCTTATGAACTCTGAAAACTTTATTCCATGATTTTTGATATGCAGGATATGATCTTTTTTTTCACGATCATGTTCTCATAAACTTATTCTAATTATATGCCTACATATTTCCTTTTTATACCCTTACTGAGCATCTGATATCACCTCCTTATATGTTTTCTTTTCCTCTGGTTAAAAATAAAGGGATAGGGGTACTAAAGGGGGAGATATTTATAGAATATTTCGGAGATATTTCACTAATTATAGGAATGTGTTCTAAGTTTCTGATGACACTAACTAATATGGTCTTTACACATTTGTTTTTATAATGTCTTAATTATTTTGAAAAAGTAATGTCGTATTAATGTATGTCAATATTGGGTCATAAGAAATCATGTACCCTTTAACATCAGATACCATTTATCATTCCCCAATGCATTAAGGGGAGATATAGGTACCACCCATTACATAATTAAAACATTATTTAAGTGTGAAATAAGGTCATAATACATTAATCATATCATAAACCATGAAATGAAATGGGTATTATAAAAAGATCATAATATCATTACCTGTGGAAAAGATATAGGGTTGATAATCATTTCCTTATTGAATAACCCATGAAAATATGTGTGTTTCATCAAGATATAACCCATGAAAAAGAAATGGGTTTCATAAAAAACTTGTCTTCTTAAACATAAAACATTAAAATAAAGAATAATAATGGTGTACATGGATCATATTCCCAGTAATTCTTGAGTAACACCAATGAATGAAATCTTATATGGAAAATAATGTTAAAATATCATTATAACATTCTTGAAAAAAATATCCTTTCCTCTTTGCAAAATAATTTTTAAAATTTTTTTAAATACATTTTTATTTGAAAACCACATAAATAAATATTTATAATATTATAAAGAAATTATTTAAAAATATTTTTTAAAACTTGTAAAGGAATATTCAAATAAATGATGGTCATGATGGTCATGATGGTAGATAAATCCATACACATTGAACAATCCTTTTTCACCATAAAAAGACTAGAAAAGTTCCATGATTGGAAGAAGATAAAAAGATTAATTTTAAAATAATTTTTAAAAAGTGTAAAACATGTTGAATAATTTATTTTAAAAATAATATGATAATATTATAATATTTTTGAAAAATCTTTTTGAAAACACAATTTTGAAAGAAAATTGATCTCCAACTGAAAAGAGAAAGTCATATTTTCTTAAAACATTTTCTTAATTATCTTATGTGAAAAATAGAGAAAAAAATTTACCATTAAATTAAGATATCATGAATAACCAGAGTATAATAATTTTAATGAGAATTATTGAGATATTTACCATAATATTTCATCAATGTATGTATTATCACATACAGTCTCGATAAACGATGAGATTGTATCATTAAAATCTTACCAAATTGGTAGATTTAAATCCAAATACCCAAGAAAAAGTAACATTAAATTTAGATTAAAATATCATTAAGATAATTATATTCATGATATGACATGTCAAAGTGGAAATGTATACACCTAACAAAATAATATTGGTTCATAACACAACATGTGTGTCAAACAAGGAAAATTGAGGCAAAATTATGTTACTGATTTAGTAAATTTTGATCCATAAACCCCATGTAATATAAATAATCAAATGGATATTTAAATTATAATAAATTTTATTCAAATAATCATAAAATATATCAATGGGAAGTATATAAACCACATAGATGAAATAGGTGATAAATATAGCACGCGTCTCACAAAAGATAAAAAGAGAGAAGAAAATCCCTTACTACTTGAGTTACTATTGAATCATGTGCCTCATGAAATAATACAATCAATTTATTCTTTTAAAATCATTAAATAATGTAAATTACCAATAAAAAATTTCATAGGGAAGTATATATTCCACAGAAAAGAAATAAGTGGTGAATATGGCATAAGTCTCACAAAAATTATAGTGAGTTTAGAAACCCCTACCTTAAGTCTTGAATTTCATTATACTCATTTAATTATAATATATAATAAATATAAGTTTATTATACAAGAATTAAAGAAATATATTTATTTATATCTTACTATATATTATTTTCTTATGACCTTTTATAACCCATTTATTAACAATTCTTTGTTAATGTTACATTTCGGGTAATAACTACTTTGTTTTTCGTATATGTTTTGACTTGTTATTTTTGTTCCACTTACTTTGATCATTATTTAATTATTTAAAGGTTATAAAACATGATATAAATATCATATATATTCAATATATATGTATTTATAATATTCCATAAAATATATAAATAGGAAATGAAATACACCATTCATAGAGACGATATGCCATACATACGTATGAACGTTGTTTCCATTTTATAGACATATTGAATGAATGAAAAGTAAATTATATACATATATATTATCATTATATTATAATTATTATTTCATACATATCAAATATCTATATTAAACAGACCCATAATAAATTCCATGTAAATCATGAATGAATCACATCGCTTCCCGAGGAAGTATCCTTCTATAAAAACAAATGAAATTATCATATTATCACAAAATGGAAAGCCTAAAGGTATGTGTTATATAATAATTTAGAAAGAATAAATACATCATAAGAATAATATATATCATTTATAATCTATAAACTAATCATTATTACTTACCATGAAAGGTGTTAATGAATGTACGAACAACATTGGTTCACGAGGCGATAGTTTTCTGTACACCTGAGCGATGATTACATATCCCATTTGATGGAAGTGTGTAATGATGTAGGTAAAAAAATTAATATAATAAAATATAATTAAATTTATGAAACATAGGTTATTAAGAAATAATTATATAATAATAATTTAAGGGGACATAGAAAGAAACATAATAAAAATGCATGTTGATGAATGTCATCTCTTCTTCGGGTATCACCTTTTGGTTTTCACCAAAGTACTTCCTTGGTTGGATTTATTCCTAATGATGTGATTCTAGGTTTAGAGTAGGGATTTTGGAAAGATATTGTTTTAGATAATTTTTTTTGAGCCAAAGGGTTTTAGAGGTATGAATAAGTGAGGGGGCGTGTGCCCTTTTATAATGGAGGAGGAGTTACATTCTTATAAATACCAAAAGGTAAACACTATTGGGAGGTCATTATTACATAATGTGCCACCAATAATGAAAATATTTATTTCCATGATGGTAAATGGTTGACATATTGCCATAAAATTTGTTTTGGACATGTTTATAGGTATGTTTCTCCCTTATGTTAATGTTTAGTCCCTTGGTAAACTTGTTTTTTATTTTAATAACTATAATTAATGTTAAAAATTTTCACAAATCATTTTGGTAAAAAAATAAGTTGAACTTATTAGACATTATATAATATTACTATTACATATATGTAATCCATTCTTCTAAATTCCAAACACATAATTAGTAGAAATTAATTGAAAAATAATTCCGCAAATTGGATGAAACAATGAATTTTTAAAGTGAAAATGTTTAAATGTTTGAAATGTTTTATATCCAATTTCAATGTGAAATTTATTATAATAACATGAATTAGATTTATTAATGTATAATTGATCAAATAATTTTTTTAATGAAATTAAAATTTAATTTAACAATATAAATAAAAGAGATGAAAAGATTGTTTTCAATTAAAATTTTCTATTTTCACTATTCATCCAAAATGAAACTTTTGAGAAAAATACCATAAATTAACACTAATAAAATTTGAAATTAATCCTTAAAAAATGAATTTTATTTTTTAAAATAAAATTTATAGTTGGGTAAAATTTTAGTTTTAAAACAATTTCTCCATTAAAAGGTAGTAAAATGACATTTTAAAAAAAATACACATTTTTATGTCTAAAATTGAATATATTGTTTTATATTTTCTATAAAACACCTAAGATGAATGGATAATATTGTATTGAATATTTAATATATAATTTCCATTGAAATAATTAATAAAAATTGCTTTTTTAATTTATTTTGATAAAATTTGTCTGTGCATAGAAACATATTTATTCAAAAAAAGAGTTTCTTTATTTTCTAATAGTTCTTACTACCATTTATAATTAATTGGTATGTATTAATTTTATATAAAATTATAGAATGAATTTTAATTACTTAGTTAATATTTTTTATAAATTCCATTCCAACATCTAGGTGATAAATAAAATAATATTTTAATAACAATTTTAAGAGTATATTGTAATTCGGTAAAATGCAGTCTTGCGTGTAATGAAAGTTTTCAAAAGAACTTTGTGTTCTGTGTAAGAAAATACAAACTTTGTGTTGAATGTGACACATTCTGAGCTCTATGTTATGTTTAGAATAATATTAACTTGGTGTTTTTTACGTAGAAATCATAACTTGGTGTAGCGTGCAATGAAATCCATCAATGAATTTTAATTTATTCAAAATAATAATAATTCATAAAAACTTGGGGTGTTACACTCTACTACCATTAAAATTAATTTATCTCTATACATTCTAATAGGTAATAAATTTTTTCATACTTTATTGTTCCTATAATATAAACCCACATTGTAAAAATGAATAACAAAACTTAAATTAAAAAAGTAATGTTGGAAACATAACGGTTACCCAAGGTAACTCCTAACTAGGTTTCCATATAAGAAACATAGGAGGAAGTTAAATATTTTGAAAGAGGAGAAAAACATAAATAATAATAGAGAGTTTTAAATATAACTAATTACAAGAAAGTGTGTGATCCATATAAGGTTAGTTTCCATAAAACCAAACCCAATTAGCCATGAAAAAGTCATTGATGCCAAAAACCTGATGGTAAGAGGAAAAAAATTATTTTAAGAACCTATGCCAAAATTTAAATATTTTTCTCGAGAATATATAATTATTTGATCTTATTAAATTCCATATTAGAATTCTCAACCTTTAGTTATTCCTTAATCAATTCCCACGTCATCTCTCACTCAAGGGATGAAGGTGAAATTTTCATTCCTAATGAACTAACAGATCATCATCTCCATAAATAGAATAATAATACATTCTATCTATCTTTAGTTATCATCACAAAAAATATTTATAATGGGATATAAAAAATAGATAATTCCTCATATGATGAGACAATAATCAAGTCTCTAAAAACTCATCCAAAGTTTAACTTAAACCATTCTGTAAATGGTTAACCTTATAATCCTTCCAAAATTTGAAATTATAAAAAATTGGTAATAAGGTCACTAAATTTCTCAAAATAACATTTACAGTTATCCCACATATATCGTAATGTATCTCTTGTTTTTCACATACTAAATATATAAATACCATTATCATTTAATATCATTAAACATGGTAATAACTTGAATTCCCATAAATCCTTATTTAAAACGTACATGCTTCCTTATTCCAAATATTATTGGATATATTCCCTAAATCAAAAAATCCTATTAGCTTTTTTAAAAATAGAATAAACCACTTTTTTAACAAATCCTTTATCTGTTCTGATGTTAGAAATAATATCCAATTTACTTTATCCATATCAATCATCTATTTTTCAAAACTAAACATTATTTTTTCAGGATTAGGAACATGTTAAGGGTTATCTTTACATAATGATAAAATATAGCCCTATAATTAAATAAATTTTCCAGGTCATCAGTAGCATTCATAATATTCTTTCAAATACTTAACAAAAAACTTATACTAAACAATCCTTATATATTTCATAATTCTTTAATCCAAATACCAAAATACTTCAATCATAACACTTCTTTCTCAAACTATTAACTAGTATTCTTCATCATATTCCTTAATACCTCTTTACATTCATATGTAATTCATAGTCCCTCCATTATCAACTAAAAATCCCATACATATATAACCTTGCTGATTCTCTTTATGATTTTCCCCTTAGGATATTGCTTCATATAATTCTCAAACTCTTTAAAATTGAAACACTAGATCATAGGTGGTGCATTAGTGGGAGTCTAATTAACCTCTATTGAATTAACCGGCACAATAATCACATTTTAGCAATCTTAGGATTTATAACCTACCCTTATACATTTAAATAACCTCCTAGTTCCATTTAAGCAATTTACTTGATTCTTCTTTGCACATTTTGAGCATATAATAAGCTGAATATCATTTCCTCCATGGTCTCCATTACCAAAAATCTTAGTGAATTATATCTTTATAATATTTAGTGATTATGAGAGTTAGTTAAGGATCATGTTTTTAATCATGTTCTATGATGACTTATTGGGCATAATGTCTTTCACTTTTGTCATCATCCCATTTGGATGCTCATCAAAACATTCTCTGTCACATTCAATGTTAAACCCAATTCCTTTTAGTTCTTACCAATGACTAAAACCACAAATCATAGTATAAACAACAATTATTGTTATGGAAAACCATATAATCATGAATATCACTTTAGATGTCTAAATATTGACTTATTATTATTTAATATATGACACCTTAGGTTTATCCTAGAGCATTAATAGTTGTCTTAAATTTAAACACTTCATGATGGTTTGTAAATAGTTTTTGAATTTATAAAGCAAATCCCCTAGGATTTTCAAATCAAGAGTGTGGAACAACCTATTTTCATGCACCAGTTCCCAACCACGTCCAGCACAATATAGTGTTTTTGGGGTTGTTATCCCTCTATACATATTTTTTAGAGACACATCCACTTGTAGTATCCAGCCAGTGGAGCAATTTCTTGGAAACCACTATCTCAATCCTTGAACAAAATTCCATGAAATTTTCCTAAACTTTGACTCATAATTAGTCATATCTTTAGAGACATCCCTAGACACATCCTTATAAATATCCTTAGGTATCTCAATAAAATTTTCTCATCATAGTTTCTAATGGTTAAATAAACCAACCATTTGATATCAACTATAGAGAATTGTCTTAACATACATAGCTATTACACATTTTAATATTAATATTTAGTACATTTCCCAAATACTTTCCCTAATACCATAATGGTTTAGTGAATTTGTACACTTGGAATACATTCTTCTATTCCGGTGAAATATTTTTAGTGTTTCCACTAGAGAGCTTCCCCTTTAGTACTGATACTTAAATCCTTTCTTCATAATAGGAGGATATGAAAAATAATAAACAAGTGAGATCAGATGACTAGTAGGGGTAAGAAAGGGAGATATATAAGTGTGTCATTAGAATCACATTTGAAAACTATACCCCACATATCAGATATCATAATCATGAGTTATAGAATAAAGATTTTTATTTTATAAGACATGAATCATAAGAGAATCAAGAGAATAATCCCTGAGAGAATAGCACAGGATTAAGACATAGAATTGTGATATACACATAATAATAGAAAATATTATGTCAATGATACCTTCCAAGACCATCATAACATGTTAGTCTTGGGATAATCACTTATGTACCTGATTTGGGCTTGGGATAATAACCTATTTACCCTATTATTTTTGGTCATAGGCTATAACCAATGTACCCTCTTATTTTTGGGCTTGGGATAAAACCCATGTACCCTCTTGTTTTTAGATTATTCTACAACATGTGAACGAAATTAATTTTAGGCTTGGGAAACAATAAATGTACCTTATTTTTTTTAGTCTTGGGATAACAACCCTTGTACCCTTTGAGCTCATATACAATTAATCATTACCCAATTCATTGTAGGGAGATATAGTTCCCACACTTCACATAAAGAAAACCATATTTATGTGCACCCCAAAATCATAAAACATTCATCATATAATAACCCATGAAATGAAATGGTTATTATAATTTTTTTTAATATCATAACAATTGGAAAAGAGATAGGTTTCAAAATCATTTCCTCACAGCATTAATCATGAAAAGAAATGGGTTTCATCATGTTATAACCCGTGGGAGAGAAATGGGTTTCATAAAAAAATTATCATATTAAATACAAACCATTCAAATAAAGAATAATAATTTCATCATTGTATATTATTACCAGTAATTCTTTACTAACACCAATCGATGTCAACTTAGATGGAAAATAATTTCTAAAGATTATTTAAAACATTTTCTGATGAAAATATCCATTATTCTTTGTAAAAACGTTTTTAAAAATTTTTTGAAAACAAATTTATTCGAAAATAACTTTAAAAAATGAATTATAAGAATATTAGTAAAAAAAATTCTAATATATTTTCAATGTAACCTTTATAGAAATGATGATCATGATGGTGGATAATTCCATACATATCAAACATTATATTTGCACCATAAAATGTTTAGAAAATGTCCCTGACCTGAAATTGAAAAGACTATTACATTAAGACCATTTTGTAACAAATTTAAAAAATTAGTAAAAATTTCTTATAAAAATTATAGGATAATATTATAACATTTTAGAAAACATTTTTAGAAAACTCCGTTTTGAATGAAAACACATTTCTGGCAGAAAAGAGAAATAAAGTAGGATTTTATTAATTATAATATGTATCAAAGAGTGAAAAATGGTAAAATTACGTGAATATATCTTTAATAACCATAGGAAATGAAAATTAATTATAATTCTTAATATATGGACCACAATATTTCATTAAAGTAAGTATAATCATAAACAATCCTGATAAACTATGAGATTGTATCAATAAACTCTTACCACTTTGGAAACATTGAATCAAAATAACCATAAAAAATAACATTAAATGAAGCATAAAATATGCTGGAAAAATTATATTCATGATATATAATTTTAAAGGGGCATTGTATACACCTCATAAAATAACATAGGTGCATAACATTATATGTGTCTTAAAGAAGGGAAGTGGAGACAAAATTCTCTTATTAATTTAGTAAATTTTGAACTGTAAACACCATGAAATAGAAATAAAAAAATGGGTATTTAAATACCAATAAAGTTTATGAAAATAATCATAAAATACATTCATAGTTAGTATATACACCACATATTAGGAAGATGTGGTGAATATATCAAGTTTCCCACAAAAGTTAAAAAGTGAGATGAAAATCCCTTACTACTTGTGAAACTTTTGAATAATGAACCTTGTGAAAGTTTAACATCAGTTGAAACTTTTAATATTATGAAATAAATTTAATTCATGATAGAACATGTCATATGGAATTATAAACACCACACAAATAACCGAGTGGTGAATATGGCATAAGTCTCACATAAATAAAAAGTGAGACTAGAAATCCCCTTACCTTAAGTCTTGACTTCTATTATACTCATTTAATACTCTAATATAATATATATAAGTTTATTATACATCTATTAAAAAAAATATTAATTAAAATAATCCAATATATTATTTTATTTTTCCCATTTATTACCCGTTTATTAACTTTTCCTTGTTAAGGTTACCGCTTTGTTTTTCGTATGTGTTATGACTTGTTATTTTTGGTCTGATTACTTTGATAAATATTTACTTATTTCTAGAATGTAAAACATGATATAAATATAATATATATTCATTATATATGTATTTATAATAATCCATAAAATATTGAAATAGGAAATTAAATACATCATTCATGAAGACGGTAGGCCGTACGTATGAATGAACGTTGGTTCAATTTTCTTTTCATATTAAAAGAAAGAAATGTAAATGATATTTATTTTTTCATTAAAATATAATTATTATGTAATTTATATCAAATATTTATATTAAATATATACTTCATACATTCTAGGTAAATCATTAATGAATCACATCACTTTGCGTGTTGGTAGTTCGTAGTACACACAAATGACATTATTATATTATCACAAAATAGAAAGCATGAATTTATGTGTTATATAATAATTATAAAAGAATAAATACTTCATAAAAATATTATATATGATATATAAAGTTTAAATAAACCATTATTCACAAATTTGTAAGGTGTTAGTGGAAGAATAAATGACATTAGTTCGTGAGGCAATATTCTGCCTTATACGTGAACTATGATTGCATAACCCATTTAATATAAGTGTGTGATTTTGTTGGTAATAACCTTAAAATAATAACATATAAGTACATTTATGATACTTAGGTTATTATATAATAATTATTTAATAATAATTTAAGGGGGTGGAGAAGGAAACAATACAGAAATGCACATTGATGAACTTTACCTCTTCTTCGGGTATATCCTTTTGGTTTGCACTAAAGAAATTCCTTGGTTGAATTTATTCCCAAAGTGAGGCTTCAAGGTTGAGATCAGGGAAGTTGGGAATATATTTTTTAGGTATTTTTCAAGACAAATGGATTTATAATTATGAATAAGTGAGGGGGTGTGTTCCCTTTTATAGTGGAGGAGGAGTGGCATTCTTGTAAATACCAAAAGGTAAATAGTAATGGGAGGGATCCCTAAAAAATGTGCCTATAAAATTAAACAAATTTATATAAAATATGGGAAAATATATACATATGGTCATAAAATGTGTTTTGGAAGTGTGTCTAGGTCATTTGGCTTTAGTCCCTTGGTAAACTCATTTTTCTCTTAATCATTATCATTAATTTCAACTATTTTAACTAATCATTTTGGTAAAATACTAATACTAAATTATTATAAATTATAAATTATTATAATTACAAATATTCAATCTAAATATTCAAAGTAAAATCATAGAATTTTCCTAAATTAGTCTGAAAATAATCCCACAAATGGGATGTAATAATGAGGTTTTAAAGTGAAAATGTTCAAAAGTTTGAAATTTTTTTATCTAATTTTAATAAAGAATTTATTAAAATGAAATAAATTTGATTTAATTATGTATAATTTAACTAAATATAATTTCAAAAAAAAAATAAAATATTATTTATCTATTTAAATAATGTAGTCAAAAATTCATTTTTTAATGAAATTACGTTTTTTCATTATTCATGAAAAAATGAAACTTCTCAGAAAAATACCTAAAATTTATCCTAATATAATCTTGAAATTATTTTTTCAAATATTATGTTTATTTTTAAAATAAATTTTTTAAAATGGCAAAATTAATTTTAAAATAAGTGCTTTATTAAAATGCTGTAAATTTTCCTTTTAGAGAAATTAAACTTTTTATGCATTAAATTGGATTTATTCTTATATATTATCTATAAAAACATTATATGAATGTTAAATATTCAATGTAATATTTACTAAATAATTATCATTAAAATTATTCATCAAAAGTGTCTTGTTGATCACACTGCGATTCACTGTTTCATTTTCACCCTTACACCACTATGCTAAACTTGTTTTATATTGAAAATTATAAAAATAATAACTAATTTTATTCCATGTTGGAATCATTTATTTGGTGTTTATCACTATTAAAAGGGTCAATGTTACTTGTTTTGATGATTACATTGCAGGAGGAGGTGATTTGGAGGCCCGGAGATGATCCTGAAGGAAAATGGGCCAAAACTGCATGAGTTCCATGAACACCATTCCACTGTTGGGTAGAGTATGAAAACTCTGTGCATAAAATTGGGTTGAGATTTTGTTGGATGGTCTAAAATTCATCTTTCTATAACTCTTATGAAGGAAACCAGGCCCCATTCAGCAATTAAGGTTCCCAACCGAAGTGTTCAGTCTAGGCCACCGAATCTACACAGAGTCAAAAGTTGTGTGTTGTGTGCTATCCATATATAGAGTTTTACTTGTCCAAAAGAAGAAAATCCTTCGTTGGAGATATCCAAGACGTGTGTAAAAATCTATATAGTTTTGTAAAAAGCGATTGAAGACTACTTGGAGGACGAAAATAATGTAACAAATGGTTTTACACAATCTATGTGCCCAAGACCACTTCCCATTTTTTCTATAAAAGAGAACCATGGGTACCTCATTTTGGGAGTTCAAACCATGATCCATGATCTACCATTTTTAGTCCTATAGGAGTCTCTTCATCATCCCAGAAGTTCTGGAGGCTTGTATCCTCATTGGGGGATCAAGGATGAAGAAGGAGTTCCACCCGAGCCTCCTCCTCCTCTCAATGGCGATCTGAATAGAGGATGATCATTTCAAGAGAGCTACAAAATATTTGGAGGGATTTCCAGCACATTTTATTCTACTGGTTTTTTAAAAAAATTTTGTTGAATATTTCAATTATTTTGTATATTGACATGCTTCTCCCCTGATTAGATTTCATTTGATATATTTAAGTGGAACACTTTTTAAATCAACACTGATTGGTTTGAGATTTCATGTGGGAATATTGGGTTGTTCCGATTGTACAACACAATAATCCTATCTATCTCAAACATACATAATATTTAATTATTATTTAGTATACATTTAATTCTATGATTGATAACAAAATCTTCGAAGCACAATTTTGGTGTCAAGGGGTGGTTCTTTAAGCATCATTTGAATAGGCAAGAGGGGAATCAAGATCTTGAAAACCTTCACCCAAAGAATTAAACAAAACCATGTTAAATTTTAAGAACAATGAACTACCAATGATTTTTAGTGAACTTGAAATGATATTATTATCTCATAATTATTAATACACCACCTTTATTTATCAACTATTTAACTATTTAATTAAGTAATTTACTTAAATTTGTTTTCAAAACCACCCCCACTTTTAGTACTTCTTATTAAAAATACATTCTCTAAAACTATCAACGCTCCTTGAGAGATGACCTAGGTTCTTCCATAGACTACAACATTATCTTCAAATCATAACCAACTGGACGTGTCACTACAACATGGTCAAATGTTGGCACTGTGGCTGGGGAGCGCTTTGGGTTTAGTGTGTGTTTTTGATAATTGTTTTTGTTAATGTTGTGAATGTTTGTTTGTTTTATCATATACCTTTAAATTTATTTTTGTGTTATAATTTATTTCTTGTGTTGGATCTATATATGACGTGTTTTACTCCTAGATACTTACAACATTTTGAACCCAAAATAGATAGGATCCTACATCAGTGGCCCCAAGATACACAGGAGGAACCTATGAAAGAGGACACACAAAACATCAACACTCATCTTGATCCTTCTTCTTCTTCTTCTTCGGGAACCCACATTAAAACTGAAATTAACATGAATAACATGGATGAAAATAATCGAACACTAAAATAACTAACCTCACCTAATGTCGTTATCCAACCCACCAATATTAAATTACAAGGGGAGGCACCAAATTTTGAACTAAAATCTGGTTTAATTCATATATTACCAAGATTCCATGAATTTCTTGGATAGGATCCACACAAGCATTTAAAATAATTTCATACTATGTGTTCTATATTGAAACCAGAAAATGTGGTTGAAGAACATGTAAATCTTAGATAACTCCTTTTTTCTTTAGAAGATACATCAATAGATTGGTTATATTATATAAATTCCCCAATAAGAGGTTATTCAGACTTGAAACACCTTTTCCATGAAAAATATTTCCCAGCCTCTCGAACTGCTATAATAAGGAAAGAAATTTGTGGGTTAAGACAATCCCAAGGGGAAACGTTACATGAATAGTGGTAATTATTTAAAAGGTTATCTTCAAGTTTCTCAAACCACCAAATAAGTGATTAACTTTTAATTCAATATTTTTATGAAGGTATAATCCCTATTGATCGAAATATGATCGATACTGCTACAGGTGGTGCACTAGTTGATAAGACCTCAATTTCTACAAGAACCCTGATTGAGAACATGGAGAAAAACACACAACAATTTGGTTCATGGTCTAATGTACCGATTTGAGGTGTCCATGATGTGAAAAGTACTGAATTTGAGAATAATGTGGAATCAATGTTCGAAGAGGTATGTACCCTTCTTCGACAACTTTCTCTTTCCCATAGGATATCCCAATCTCCTCCACCCATCCATTGTGGTATATGTTCTTCTGACACCCATTACTCTGACCAATGTCCTCAATTGAGGGATTCATCTAAGAGTTGTGAGACAATATTTTCTGGCCGCCCCTATAACCAACTCGTTATGAAAGAACCTTACTATACATCCAACCCCGGGCGGAAGGGGAACCAAGCCTATAGGAAGGGGGGGGGGGTATTCAAACCAACCTCAACAATAATGGAACCAACAGGGGCAGAGTAGTCATCCACCACCACCACCCAGAAATCCTCAACCACCCCAAAAGGCCTTTCTAACAGATGCCTCCAAAACTCGAGCCTGTCCTAGAAGATATGATTAAATAAATGGAAACCAACAATATCCAATTCCAACAAACCACTCGGGAATCCATACAAGACCTCAAAACCCAATTAGACCCACAAGCTAACTCAGTGGGTGAAATTCAAAGTCACAGGTTAGGTAAAATCCCCTCTTAACGATCAGTTAACCCTAGGAATAAAGGAAACATTAGTGCCATCACCCTTAGGAGTGGAAAACACCTACAAAGTAAAATTAATCCTCTATTAGAGTTATCTCTCCCTGGGGAAACCTTCATCCCAACCATTAAAAATGTTCCAAATGTTGAAGAACCTTGTCCCGAGAGAAGCCCTTCCAAAGGAAAGAGTGTGTATATTGATGAGTCACCTAGCCCAACCATTCCTCTTCCATTTACTCAAAGGGCCACCCAACCAAGAAAAAAACATCAAACTGAACTTGATAAGGAAATATTGGAAGTTTTCAAGAAATTGATGGTTAAAATCCCATTGATTAATTCTGTGAAGAAAATTCCACGGTACACCAAGTTTCTAAGGGAGATGTGTACACACAGAAGGAGAATTTGAGGTGATGAGAAAGTGATCTTGGGGAGGAATGTTTTAGCATTGATAGAGCCATCACTTCCCACCAAGTGCAATGATCCTGGAACATTCTCAATTCCGTGAACCATAGGGGAGTATTCTTTTTCTAATGCTATTCTTGATTTAGGTGCCTCTATAAATGTGATGCCTCACTCCATTTACTCTACATTACAGGTCGGGGAACTAAAGCCCACTAGAATTTTTGTTCAACTTTCCAACATGGAGTACAACACACCCCTATGGTGTGTTACAGGATGTTCTTATGAGGGTTCAAAATTTAAATTTCCCTTCTTACTTTTATGTGCTTAAAATGGAGGATGATAGGATGAATGGACATGCCCCGATTATATTGGGGAGGCACTTTTTGAAATCTAAAAAAACAATAATTAATGTCTATTGTGGTACATTATCTATGGAGTTTGGTGGTGACATTTTCCACTTCAATATCCTTGATTCCATGAAGCACCCTTCATAAGAACATTCCTCTCTCTCTGTTAATTCAATTGATGTACTTCCTTCCCCTGAAAAAACAACATTTCTTTCTCCTGATCCCCTTTTCTTCATTGATTGAAATTATAGGTAATGAATCATGCATTTATTATTGTAGTGGTCTAGAAAAGTGTCATGCATATTTATTAATTGATAATTTCTTGAACACCGAGGATCCAATGACCATCGATGATACTGCTAAGCTTGTAAAATCTCATTCCTCATATAAGGATGATACCATTGAGCAGTTAGATGAGATCAGTGACCTCTCACTTTCACACACACTCCCATAAATCCAAAATCCAACTAAATTGGAACTGAAACAACTACCTCTAGATTTAAAGTATTCATATCATGAGAATGGAAACAAGTTTCCCATCATCATTCCTAGTTCACTACCTTCCGAGCATGAAT
Source organism: Viscum album (assembly GCA_963277665.1). Classification (NCBI taxonomy): domain Eukaryota; kingdom Viridiplantae; phylum Streptophyta; class Magnoliopsida; order Santalales; family Viscaceae; genus Viscum; species Viscum album. Next base: position 1,041,107,196 of record OY728146.1, read on the forward strand.
TGAGACTGCCTGAACTATTGAGGGAGTATAAAAAAGATTTTGGATGGACACTTTCTCACATTCCTGGTATTTTCCCATAACTTTTTACACATAATATTTTGTTAAATGACAAGGCTAAACTAGTGAGTTAGGCACAACGTCGACTGAACCCGAACCTACTAGATGTTTTGAAAAAGGAGGTAACAAAATTATTGGCTGATGGAATTATTTACCCCATCTCTGATAGCCAATGGGTCTATCCAATTCAAATAGATCCTAAAAAAACAGGCCTTACAATAATCAAAAATCAAAATAATGAATTGCTTCCAACTCATGTGCAGAATAGTTGGCATGTCTGTATAGACTATCGTTGACTAAACGAACACACTTGGAAGGACCATTTCCTTTTTCCATTAATTGAAAAAATTATAGAGGGATAGCGGTTAAGTCCCACTACTATTTCATTGATGTATATTATGGATACTTTCAGATCCATATTTCCCCCATGGACCAAGAAAAGATAGCCTTCACTTGCCCCTTTGGCACATTTTCCTATAGAAGGATGCCATTTGTTCTGTGTAATGCTCTAGGAACTTTCCAATGATGCATGGTTAGTATTTTTTTTGGATTACTTCGAGAATTTCATGGACGTATTCATGGATGATTTCGCTATTTATGGATCCTATTTTGAGGAATGTTTGAGTTGTCTTGCTTCAGTCCTACGTATCTCTATTGAAAATAATCTGGTATTAAATTATGAGAAATGCCATTTCATGGTGCGATAAGGTATAGTTTTGGGTCATATTATTTATGGGGATGGTATCCAAGTAGATAAATCAAAAGTGGATGTCATTTCTTTCTTACCATTCACTAAAAATGTATGGTATGTGAGGTTTTTCCTAGGTAATGTTGGATTTTACTGTCGTTTCATTCATGACTTTAGTAAAATTTCACTCCCCCTCTCCCGATTACTCTAAAAGGAAAAGAAATTAGTTTTAGATAAAGAATGAGAAGAATATTTTAAAAAGCTAAAATGGAGTCTCACTTCACCCCTGGTAATACAACCACCTTGGTGGGATTTACCGTTTGAGGTCATGTGTGGTGCCTCTAACTATGCAGTTGGGGCAGTCTTGTCACAAAGGGTCAATGAAGCTCCAGATGTCATTGCCTATGCCTCACATACTTTGGACCCTGCCCCGGAAAACTACACCACAATTGAAAAATAATTCCTTGACATTGTATTTTCCTTGGAAAAATTAAATTCATAACATTTGGGGTCCAAAGACATTATGTTCTCAGACCATGCAGCCCTCCGGAATCTCCTTAAGAAACTGGAAGCCAAGCCACGTCTCATTTGCTGGATTCTCCTCCTTCAAAAATTTAATCTAGAAATTAGAGACAAAAAGGAGCAGAGAATGTGGTGGCTAAAAATATCAGTAGGATTCCACCATCCTCGGAAATTGAATCATCCCCTTTTATTCCTATAAATTATATGTTTCCCGATGAGAAATTGTACCAAGTGAAAGATGTTATTCCTTGGCATGCTGAAATTGTAAATTAGTTTATAGCATCTTGCATTCCTACTGATTTCAATGAAAACCAAGCCAGTCATCTAAAACATGAGTCTCGTTGGTACATTCGGGATGACCCATACCTCTAGCGCACAAGTAGTGATCAATTCCTTAGGCTTTGTGTTCCCGATAGCAAGTTTCATTCTATCCTTAGATTCTATCACACTCTTGCTTGTGGGGGCCACTTTGGTCCCCAATGGACTGCTCACAAGGTCCTTGATTCTAGGATTTTTTGGCCAACACTTTTTCAAGATTCCAATTTTTTTTTAAATATTGTCCTCATTGTAAAAGAATGGGGAATGTCCCTAAAAGAAATGAAATTCCAAAAAAACCGTTTCTCTTTCATGACATTTTTGATGCTTGGGGCATTGAATTTATGGGTCTATTTCCCAATTGTTTTGGAAACTTGTACATTCTTCTGGAAGTTGAACACGTGTAAAAATGGGTAGAGGCACGAGCTACAAGGAATGATGATTCTAAGGTAGTTGTAAATTTTTGAGAAGCCAAATCACATGTAGTTTTGTCTTACCTAGGTTCATCATCAGTGACCATGGTTCTCATTTCTGCAACCGAACAATGAAATCACTTTCGCATCGGTATGGGGTCGGTCATAGAGTGTCTACTACATATCATCCATAGACCAACAGTCAAGATGAGGTGTCAAATAGAGAGGTAAAAGAAATTCTAGAAAAGACGGTTCAACCCAATAGATAAGATTGGAGTCTTTGACTTGATGATTCATTATTGGCCTACCGTACTTCTTTCAAAACACCCATTGGAATGTCACCATATCATCTTGTGTTTGGAAAGAGTTGTCATCTGCCCGTTGAGATTGAGCACCAGGCTTACTGGGCCATCAAACAATGCAATTCTAATATTTTGTTATGCAGGTTCTCAAAGGAAGTTGTAGATTTAGGAATTGGAGGAAATGAGAAGAGATGCATATGAAAACTCCATGATTTATAAAGAGATAACCAAGGATTCCCATGACCATATTATACTTCATTATGAGTTCCACATTGGGAAGAAGGTTCTCCTTTATAATGTAAGGATGAAGTTTCATCTGGGTAAGGTTGGTTCCCAGTTTTTCCCATACACTATTATTAATGTATCTCCATTTAGTGTTGTTCAGGTTTAAAATGAATAAACCAAGAAAACCTTCACTGTCAATTGGCAGTGGCTGAAGCACTTCCACGAAACCCTTCTGGAGTTCTCGATGGAGGAACTCCATGTTCAAGAAGCAACATACCAGTGAAACACACCAGATTTTATCCTTCCTTCTCACCTTTTCAATTATTACAATGAGGACACTACACATTCTAGGTGTGGGGGGGGGGGATGGGTAAATTCTTGGGTTAGATAGGAATTTTCATCTTCTTTTGTTCTTTATTCTCTTTTTTGCATTCTTCATGGTATTTTCATTTTTTACCCATAAAATTTTTCAAAGTTCCAAGATTTGGTGACCATAAGGGGGGATTAAAAATACCATAAAGAAGGAAAAAAAGAATATTTGTTTGAATTTAACATTAGGGAGTGATTTTTAGTGAATTGGTTTTTTTTCAATGATATAAATGGTTGTATCCATGTAAAACCTTTGAGATGATTGATACCCCCTGTGTGAGTATTTTTTGAAAAAATGTGTCACTAATATCTCCACACATTTTCCCACCAAACCACAAAGTGTGAATATTTATTTCTTACTAGAAGGTAAATATAATTTAGGTTAATATTTTTCACTTTAAAATGATATTTACATACATTCGTTCCTTATCTGATCTGTTTCATTACTATACTGGATTGACCTATGCCTGTGTACATGATATACGACTATTGCACGCCCTAAAAAACAATATTGTTTTGTGTCTTGGGAAGGTAAAAACCACTCCTCCTCAACCTTTTATCTTGTTATAACTATTATAATTAGTGTCATGAGGAGATCAAACAAGGGTTGAGAGACGAGTGTGATATTTTCTCCAATGAAACTTCTGAAAAAAAAGAAAAATAATAAATGTGGGGAGTGATGAAATGTACAACATATGGGGATATCTAGGTTAGGAGATTATGGTTTGACTTCTGGGAATGCTTAAGTGAGTGGGTCTTGAAATATTTTTGCAGAGGATGCAGGGCAGGTTCGGTGAAAATTCATTTATAGAAGAATAATTAAAAAATAAACTATATTTATTGGATAAAAAGTGGAAAGAATAGCATGGAATGGTGTTCAATCACACACATGGAGAGTTAGTGGAATGGTTGAATTTTGAATTTCTTGCTCAATTTGGTGTCATTAATCTCTTTGAATTTAACTGTGATATTATTTATGAGACATCTTTTTCCATTTTCACTAGGAAGAACTCCTTGGTGAGGTTTGTGCATTGATCACATTACTTTAATGAATTAAAATTTCCTCAAACGTTAAATCTTCATGATGTTGGGAATATATACATGAATAATTTTTTTTGGATTTATGACTTTTCCCAGGAGTTCAAATATCTAGGTGTGGGGGTGTGATCGCACAGCGATTCACTGTTTCATTTTCACCCTTACACCACTATGCTAAACTTGTATTATATTGAAAATTATAAAAATAATAACAAATTAAATTCCATTTTTAATAATTTATTTTGTGTTTATCACTATTAAAAGGGTAAATGTTACTTTTTTTATGATTCCATTATAGGAGGAGGTTATTTGGAGGCCCCAGAGATGATCCAGAAGGAAAATGAGCCAAAACTGCTTCTGTTCTATGAACACAAGTCCACTGTTGGGTAGAGTTTGAAACTTACGTGCATTAAAATGGGATGATATTTTGTGGGATGTTCTAAAATTCATTTTTTCACAACTCTAATGAAGACAACCAAGACCCATTCGGTAATTAAGGGGACTAACTGAAGTTATCTTTCTAGGTCACTGAATCTGCACGGATTCAAAAGTTGTGTTCTGTGTACTATCCATATCTTGAGTTTTACATGTCCAAAAGAATCCAAAATTTCAGTGGAGATATCCAAGACGTGTGGAAACAAATTTTTAGATTTTTAAAAAGTGATTGAAGACGATATAGAGTATGAAAAAAATGTAACAAAAGGTTTTACACAATCTTTGTTCCCAAAATCACTTCCCATTTTTGCTATAAAAGACCACCATGTGTACCTCATTTAGGGAGTTCAAACCAGGAGCCAAGATCTACCATTTTGGAGTCCAAGAGGAGTCTCTTCATCATACTAGAAGTTATGGAGGCTCATATCTTCATAGTGGGATCACTGATGAAGAAGTAGTTCCACCCGAGCCTCCTCCTCCTCTCAATGGCGACCTAAACGGTGGATGATCATTTCGATGGAGCTACACAAACTTTGGAGGGAGTTCCAACACATGTTCTTATACTTTTTTTTTACAATTTTTGTGTTGAATATTTCACTTATTTTATATCTTTATGTGCTTATCCCCTGATTACATTTGATTTGATATCATTAAGTGGAACACTTTTTATATCAATACTGATTAGGTTGAGATTTCAAGTGGGAATCTTGGGTTGTTCTGATTGGAGAACACAAAAATCCTATTTATCTCACACATACACAAGATTTAAGTATGATTTGGTAGAACTTTTATTCTATGATTTATAAATAAATCTTGGAAACATGATTGTTGTGTCAAGGGGTGGTTCTTTGAGCATCATTTGAAGAGGCAAGAGGGGAGTCAAGCTCTTGACAACCTTCAACCAAAGAATTAAACAAAACCATGTTAATTTTCCAGAACAATGAACTATCCAAGATGTGCAGTGAACATTAAATGATCTTATTATATTATAATATTTAATACATCACCTTTATTTATCAACTTTTTAACTCTTTAATTAAGTAATTTATTTAAATATGTTATCAAAACCACACCCTCTTTTAGTAATTCTTATTAAAAATACATTCTTTAAAACTATCAATGATCCTTGAGATATGACCTAGGTTCTTCCCTAAACTAAAAATTTATCTTAAAATCTTAAACAATTTTACATTTCATAATAACACGGTCACTTATTTAATTTATTGAGAAAAACATGTGTGTAAATAGAAAAATATTTTTTCAGAAAAGGAATTTCTTTATTTTATAATAGTTCTTACTCCCATTTCTAAATAAGTGTAAAAGATTAATTTTATGTACATGTGTAAACCCTATTTTCATAATTTAGTTTATATTATTCATAACTGACATTGCAATGGATATGTGATAACTATAATAATATTTTCATAATAATATTAATATTATATTGTTGTTTGGTAAAACTCAATTTTGCAAGAAACGAAGTTGTCAAAAGAACATTGTATTGTGTGTAACCTGATGTAAACCTATTATTCTGTGTAACTCAAGATATGTTCCTCATTAATTATAGCACAATATTAACTTGGTGTTGTGTATGAATTTATCAAGACATGGTTTAGCATGTAATATAATCCATCGAATAATAATAATATAATCGAAAAAAATAATTCATAAAAACCCAAGGTATTACATATAGCTAGAAATGTACTTGACCATTCCGGTTACCATACCCATGTAAAATCCTATGTATATCCTAATATTCTAGTTAATAGTCACATTCCTGGTGATAGGGGTCACATGTTGTGTAATATTTTTCTTCTCGTTGAAAGCCTAACATCACACCAAGGGGTCCCACATAGTTTGTAGCTCTAAAATACTTTCCATGCAATGCAAGTTTCTATAGAACCCATGAGTTCTTACTCTATGTATGACCATACCGACTTCATATATAATTCCAGCATAAATTTTTTTAGTAAGATAGGATCTCATCCCAGAAAATCTTTTCCATCTCTGTTCACCAGAATTCATCCACTAAACAAATGTGAAAAACCGTTATTGCTGGTACCCATCATTGTCACACACCCAGCTCGAATCAGGGGGCTCAAATTTATCCTTAATCTATAATCTCAATCATTTAAGATCAATATCATCATTTATATAAATCTGGATCAGTGATATCAATCTATTTCATTATGAAATGTGTGCACAATGACTAATTAACATATATTTTTCAGTCCATAGGCTAAAGGAATTGCTTGAAATGAATGAATAATAGTGGGAGAAATCTAAGAAACATGTAAATGAGGAACTATCCTTGTCCATGTTTATATTTCCTTGATCCATTTCCATTAGAACAACGAAATAATATCTAAAGAATAAATAAATCTCCCAATAATCCCCATATATTATCTCATACCCACAATACGATCGATTCTCCAAATAAATCCATTGTTTGACTGATTTCCATTAATTGTAGGACTAAATAAATTGGAAAAAATAAACAAAAATATAAATGTAATTCCTCTATTCAGATCAATCCCTGGTGAAGAACTATTCTCTGTCATTTTTTTTGGTGAGATCCTCGAGTTCCATCACACACCAATCAATGATCCATAATCGGATCATCAAACACCAATGAAAGATCCTCGAACTCTATCCAATGGATCCTCTTAATTTACAGGGTTATGTGGCTAACCCTAAAAATTCACCATAACAATATCTATAAAGGAAATTTATTAGTTCATGAAAATTATTTAAATAAATTAATTTATTCAATTAATATATTTAAATATCCTCCCACAACAGCGCCCAACCGAAATATCCTTCGTGATCCAAGGTTATATCATGCATAGGGTAAAACCAATGATCTAAACTGAAAATAGGCCTCCAATTTCTAATATGATCTTCCATTTAGAATTTATTCCACTTTTTCAGAAAAAAATTCATGCATGTGTGTTTAATGTATTTTAAAAATTAATTCTAGGCACACTGGGACTCATATTTTCATGTTGTCTCAGTGCCTTGACCTATAAATAATCTATATAATATTCAAAAAACTATTTAATAATTGGATTCATTACATTCTCCCAACCTTTGGGATTTACATCATGAAAATCCAAAACAAAAGGCTACAGAAATAGATGTGGGTACTGAGCACACATCTGGCTCTCCCACTCATAGCTGCTCTCCTGAAAACTCCCATGCTACCACTGAACATGTACTAGGGGATTCGATATCCCATAAATGGGCATATCTTTATGATACTCAATCTCTAATAGGTACTCTGAAGATGTGGCTCCATACTTGATGTACATCTCATCCCAACTGATAATATGTGACAGATTGTGCACATACTGCCTCAGTTGTGACATGTGGAAGACGTCGTGTACTCGGTCTAACTGCCACTATAGAGTTATGTGGTAAGCCACCTCACCAACTCTATATAGTATCTGGAAATGGATAAGGAATCTTGAAGATATATTTCCACCCCATCCAAATCTCCATTGTCCACTATGAGGTGAATCCCATAGGAACACATGGTCTCCCTAAAAATCCAAATGACTCTATCATTGGTCCACATAAGACTTTTGATAGATATATATAGTCCTTATTTTCTCTTGGATGGCCTGCAAATTCTCAGTAGTGGCTCACTCCAACTCTGGATCCATAAGTGACGACTCTCCTAGGCCAGCCCAGTATACGGGTAACCTACAGGGTCATCCAAAATAGGCCTCTAATGGTGCCATACCAATGATGGAATGGTAGATATTTTTTTATGAAAACTACACTAGTTTTAGTTGGTCCTCCAAACTACGAATAAAGTCCAACATGAAAGTTAACAACATGTTTTCCCAAACCTAAATGGTAAGCTCAGTCTAGACATCTGTTTGGGGGTGAAAATTCATTCTCAAACCCAACTGAGTCCCAAAAGAATCATGGCCAAAAAAAATTGTTGAGGGCACTCCATGGAGTTAGATTATCTTTTACACATAGAGTCATCCCTAGATCTCTACTGAATTATTCTCTTGAATATCTAGGAAGTAGGATAATTTAGTTAGTCATACTACAATCACCTAGATGGAATATTGTCCCCTGGATGTATGTGGTAAGCATGTAATGAAGTCCATGGATTTTCCATCACACATACACTATAGAATATTAAAGGGTTAATAAAACCTATTTGAAACCGAGTGCTCATCCTTCACTTTCTAACAAAGAAGGAATCAAGATACAAACCCTGCAACTCCCTCCTTCCTCCCTAGCCACCAAACTAATGTTGGAGGCCCTAGTACATATTTTTCACACTTAGATATACCAATAAAAGTCAAGTATTGAACTCATTTAGCACCTTCTCTCTTAGAAAAACTGATACTATTGTCTATCATATAAAAGTAAGGACATTATCCCTAACTTTAGAAAATCCATCAGGATCACGTATTGTGGATATCAGAATGCATAGGGTATCATATCCAGTATCTTCAAGTTTTACCTCCCTGAATTGATATAAAAGTGGAGGGATAAAAACCATAGACTAGAGGTAAGCTGCTCCATCCCCATCAATAAAGTATAATTTCGACAAGTCCAACCACTCTGATGCCTCACTGAACAACTGTGAACAAGATATCCTATTTAGAGAATTTGCAACCACATTTCCCTTCCTAGGAGTATATAAAATCTCAAAGTCCTAATCCTAAAAGAAATCTATCCACCACCACTATCTCAAGTTAATAATACAATGAGATAATATATACATAGACTCTTATAGTTAGAATATATTATAATTCACTCACCCATCAGCTGGTGTTTCCACATATTTAGTACAAAAAATACCACTACTAACTCAAGATCGTGGGTTTCATAGTTATACTCATGTGTTATAAACTGACTTGAACCATGGTAAATAACATACTATCTCAACATTAGAACATATCTAATCTCAGTTCCTGATGCATCATAGAACAATACATACAGAACACCCTCATATGGAAATATCAAGATGGGATCACTCACTAATCTATAACTCTAGTCTAGGAAAAACTACTGAAACCTCTTTGTATACATGAAAGGCTTCCCAATTTTTATCTAAGATGTTAAGGGAGATGATATACTAGGGAAATAAGTTTTGTTTCTATGATACTAGTTTTCCAACCCAGGGAAGATTTGTACCTCTGTCACACTCTTGAGTGGATCCAAAGGTAACACAACATCAACTTTTTTTGGTCTACTACCACACCATCTAGAAAAATTAAATTTCCATGAAAGTACACCCCTTAATATATAACTAAAAATTAGAGATATTTTCATAAATATAGTTCTCTCATAATACATCTAGAACCATCTCCAAGTGTCTTAAATTATCCTCCTCAAACATCGAATACACTAAGATATCATTAATGAAGACTACCATGAATCGGTCTAAGAAAGGATAAAATATCTAGTTCATGGGTCCCATGAAAACATATAGGGAATTACTCATGAAAAAGAGAATCCCCAAGTACTCATAATTACAGTTATAGCCTTATAATGCTATCTTCAGTATATCATCATCACATACTCTCAACTGGTGATAACCTAATCCAATTTAAATATTTGAGAACTTTTGTGCCCCTATCAACTAGTCAAAGAGGACTTCAATCCTTGGTATTGTATAAATGTTCCTTAAAATCACCTGGTTTTTGGTGACATTAGTCCACACATAACCTCATGCTCCCATCCACATTTTTGGTGAACAATATTGGGGCTGCCTAGGGTGAAACACTAGGTCATATAAATCACTTCCTTCGTAAGTCCTCCAACTTCAACCTCATATAGAAATGATATGTAGGATATATATGATATGTATGTGTAGATATTAGCTTAAATAAGTAAACCATGAACTTCAAAAGAAAATATATCCTCATATTCCACCACCATTATAGGGAACTGAAAAATCATAGCATCCACTACAACAGGGGTCTTCCTAGCCAATTGATAAGGAATCCTATGTACCCTCCTATGAAATATTCATCATACACTTCCTGTGTAACATCCCATTACTATTATGACAAGATATTACATGTCATGTAACTACTATTGGGTGAAATCCATGAAATGTGGTTCACGATGTGATGGGTACACATCGGGACTACCCTTTACACGATGTGAAGTTATTTCACATCAGTTTTTAATGCGTAAAAATGGGGGGTTCAATTGTTACACACCAAAGAGTTTCATGACGTTAATATGGGTTACACGATAAATGATACCCCAACTTTAAAGGGGTGTTATAGATTTGTCTTGTCTTCACCGTTACAAAAATTAAAACTTTCATGACATGTAACTAGATTACAAAATGTGTAACACCCTAATAGTGGCTATAAAAGTGAGTTAGTGCTTGGTTATTTCATCACTCACTCTTATCTGATTCCACTTCTCTTGACTGAAAGTATTTTCTATGAATTTCTAGATCCTTTAAACTCTTCTGGATCCTTTCCTTTGGCGTTCAGTCGCCATCACTTTGGCGGGTGATATTCAAGTAATCATTCTTCTTCATTTTGGATCTATATCTCTTTCTACTCTCTTAGGTTTTCAATGTATCATCTTAGAATTGATGTATCTATGATATGTGGTGTTGTATCTTTCTTCTAGGTTGGGTTTCATGGTCTTTTCCACCTTCGTTATCATTGATGGGTACCGTTGAAAGTTTCAAGTTTCAGGTAGAGGTAGTTGGTTCTATCCAGATTAGCCAAATTGATTATTTCTAAATTTATTGATTTATTTTAATTATATATTTAAATTCAATTGATCAATATATATTTCAACTAAACTGATAAAAACCTAATTCTAGTGAATTGATAGATTTGAAATGGTTTTGGCATTAAAATTTGGAAAACCCAAAATTCCATTGAATTGGGATTTGTTTTATGGAAATAGGTTAATTTAAATTGTTGAGTTTAAATATTGTATTTGATTGAATTGATCTCAATTAAAAATTTTAATTTAACTGAGTAAATGAACTTTGAAAAGGATGGAATTAGTTTTTAATGGATTTTGATCTTGTAAAAATGGATTAAAAATGTTTTAATAAAAACCTAGTTTGTTTATCTTGTAAAAAGGCATGTTTTTTTTATTAAAACCTAATTTTATTTTAAATGGAAATAAATTGGAATTTTTGAAATGGAATAATGGTATTTATTGTATTTTATACTATCTTAAAATAATTTTCCTATCATGTAAGATCACACGAAAGCCTTACGTTTTTGGTGAGTTATTTGGATACACTCTACCCTATTACAATGTTAGAAAACATACCGACAATGGGTCACATCCTCAAGAGGATGGTGATGATTTACCTATGTCCGGAGTCAAGGGTTTGTGAGTATACTCATTTTTATGTGATCACTTCGAGAGTGTAATCATATAGCTGATTAATACTATCATACCTACTTGACAGATGACCATGTCGCTCTCTTGTTTATTTATATTTGAGATATAATTGTATACCAATGTTGTAAAACATCTTTAAATTTATTTTATAGATTTATATAAACTATTTTATGTAAATATTTTATTTAATAAATTGTTATAAATATTCCATCTCTTATAGAGGAAATCATGTGCTTTAAAAGTATTTTCCATCATTTGAAAATGTATAGCATGTTTTGTTTAAATATGCTATTTGAATTTCCAAATCTATTTACTTCGAAAATTTAAAGATTTTATTTGGATAATATATATTTGTCATCTATTATGGAATATATGTTGGTATCATACTGGGATTAGGATCACACCATACTTTTTCCTTTGGGTGATTGTAGAATTTCTTCTTCGAGGTTCAAGAAATGGGAAGGGATCTCTTGGAGGTAGATCCAACTGTTGAGATTGGGACTTGGTGAGTTGTGTTATTAAGGACCATGTGGATGTTTTCCCTATTTTTTTGGTACTTGGATTGTAGTGATTTGGGATCCTTATGCCCATTTTTATTCTAGTACTTTAAACCCAATGGAGTTTTTTTGATATGCATGCTGTCTTGTTTTCTTTTAATTCTATATTGTTAGTGAAAAAAATAATAATTACCACTTACATGATTTTATGATTATAGGAGCTAGTAGCTAACCCATGGGTGTTGGGAATTCTATTAGACCTATGTTAGGTCTAGCTCAGTTATTGTGTTACCAGGGTACCCGAGCTGGTTTGTGACAAAGTGGTATCAGATGAGGCTGTTAAGATTTTGTTTTGAAGTCAGTATACATTTTTGAAATCATGTTGTGACTTAGAAGGTAGTTGAGATTGATTTCCTAGCCATATCTCACCTTAATTAACCTTAAGTTTATTGAGCTATTTAGGGAAATAAATCTTATTTACTAGTTCTAGCATTTTCACTATTATGATTTGGATAAATTGAAATCGAAATCAATTTTGTTCTTTCTATTTGGATTAATTTTACCCATTTCTATGTTTGAGTACTAACTAATGTATTAAATGTTGTATGATGATATTTTGTAACATAATTACTCTAAGAATATGTGAAAATCAGATCTAGGAGGATTTAGTTTCCAAACATCAATAAGTAAATCTTATGGTGGATTCGAGTCTAGTTGAGGTGATTGGGAATACTGTCCAAGCTTTGGGGCAGGCCCCACCAGCAGTCTTTATTTAGGGTCCAACTGTAGATACTAAAGGGGATGTTCTTTGAAATAATTCTCAGGATTTCCTTCACTAGAAACCACATATTTTCAAAGGCTCTACTGATCCTCAACATGTTGACGAATGGTTGGTTTGGATAGAACGTTTGTTTGAGTTCTTGGAGACACCGGGCGAGATCAAGGTGAAGTGTGCCACCTTTGTATGGGAGGGAAAAAGTAGGAGATAGTGAGACTTGAAGGTTATGACAAAGAAATGTGAGGGATCAGAGTGAAATAAATTGAAGGTTCTTTTCACCAACCAGTTCTATTCAGTTTCAATGGTGTTGGCTATGGATAGGGAGTTTTTCAAACATGAGCATGCCGATAAAACTATGACTAAGTATTCAAATTGCTTTAGTAATTTGGTGAAGTTTGTGACTAAGATTATATCTAATTATAGGATTAAGCCTTGATAGTTTGAGTTGGGGATTCAATTAGATATCCATTCTCTGGGTTTCTTGATAAATATGCCCACTTATGTTGATGTGCTAGATAGGGAGATGATGGATGAGATGGACTTGGCTAAAAAGTGAGGGTTTATGGGATTTTCTTTTTACACAGTGTTAGAATGATTTATTTTAAAGGAAATAGGGTGTGTGATTACTGTCATAGTGGTTCTCAATTACATAGTCCTTTTTGACCTCTTATAGTTCCTTGTAGAATCCCTTTGATATCCTACTAGTGTGGTCTTCCAAGGAATTCAAAGTGGGTCTACACTAAGGCCCCTAAGAATTGTAGCTTGTGCAGACATTTAGGGAACTTTCAGAAGTTCTACCATAACCTTTTGACCCCGTGTAGTGGTACAAGATCATCAGTACCTCCAAAAACTTGTGTAAATCAAATGATTCACGTATAAAAGGGTTCTAACCATAAGAATTCGAAACTAAGCTTCTTAATACAGTAGAAGAGTTTCAAGAGGAAGATGATACATATCCAAGAATTGTGAGAGGTTCCGTTACTATAACTTCATCTTTAGTAACTTTTATATTTGATACTAGTGCATCTCACTTGTTTACTTCAACCTGTATTGTTAATATATTTAATCTTCTTATGGAAATTTTATCTTGTGCAATTGATATTACTTCACCCCTTGGAATGAAGAGAGAGAATGGTATCTATAGTCTTGGTTGTGTCTTCTCTCTACTAGATATTGAGCTTACATGGAGTTTTCTTCTTCTCAACATGGAATCTATTGAAATCATATTCAGGATGGATTGGCTCATTGTCAATAAATACCAAATTTATTTTTATTTTTGATGGGTATTTTTTACTACACCCTGTGGTGTGGTTCTTGTCTTTCAAGGAGAATGAGACCCAAGGTCGAGTAGAGCTATAAATTATTACCCTGATTTATAGAAAGTGATGTTAGTGTTTTATTTTTATTTTGAGTAATATTCAATGAGTGGTGATCCCCCTCTAGTCTTCATTGAGTTTCCTGACATGTTTCCTTCTGCCTTCTTTGATTTTATACGAATATGGGGGGTGGGGGTGGGGTGAGTTTTCTGTTGAATAAACAGCTGATACTCAACCATTTTTAATTCCTTCTTACCACATGGAACCAACTAAAATGAAATATTTGAAGTACAAGTTGGACAATCTTATAGAGAAAGGCATTATACACCCGAGTGTGTCACCTTCGGCAGTGTCAGTTCTCTTCGTTAAGAAAGATGATGATTCTCTTTAATTATGTGTTGATTATCGAAAGCTCAATCAAGTGATAATAAAGAAAAATTATTATTCACCATGAATTAATGATTTGTTTGATCATTTGAAAGGGGAAATGTGTTTTTCAAATATTGAAATTCGATCTGGTTACCATCTGTTGAGGATAAATGAATCCGACATTCAAAAAACCACTTTTTAGAGAAGATGTGTCCATTATGAGTACCTTGTTTTAACCTTTTTCCTAAATATTATCTTGAAATTTTTATGGATTTGATGAATAATATTTCCCATTAATATCTAGATAACGTTGTGATAATGTTTATATATGTATTTCTTGTCAAATCCAAGTCCGAGAAAGATTATGTACATCAACTGTGAACAATTCTCAGTCTATTGAAAAATCACTGAATTTATCTCTAGAATTCAAAGTGTGATTTCTAGATTTATAAGTGAAATTATTGGGTCTTGGGATGATCATTTGGGGCTGTTTGAGTCTTATTATGACAATAGTTACCAGTCCTCAATCAGAATGGATTCTTTTGAGGCCTTGTAAGGTTGTTCTTGTAAATCTCCATTGTATTGGTCAGATATTGGTGAAAGTTCCTTGGTTGGATTGAGTTTGGTCCAACAAACAACAAAAAATATTTAGTTAATTCTTTTTATAATTTTAACAACATAGATCTAGTATAAATATTATGCTGATCTTCACTGTAGGCCTTTGGAATTTTCAGTTTTGACTTGGTATCTAGAAGGTTTCACCACGGCTGGGTCATCAATGGATAAGAAGATAAGGTAAGATTTCTCTTCATTTTTTGGTACCTTTCAAGGTTTTTAATAAGGTGGGTAATGTTTCTTTTCATATAGCACTACCACCACAGTTGACATCGATACAAAAATTATTCCATATGTCACAGTTGAGAAAGTATCTTTATGATCCATATCATGTTTTGAGATGGATTGATCTTGAAGTTGAACAGAATTTATCTATAACTGAGTGACTATTCAGGATAGTTGATTATAAGACCAAGGTACTTCATGGGAGGATGAAACCTTTGGTTTGTGTGCTATGACAACATGGTTCTGATAGTCCCAAGACATGGGAACACGAGGCACAGATGATAGAGCAACAGACTCATCTCTTTGGAATGGAAACATCTTCATAGGATTTATGGGGATAGAAAGTTCTTATGGTGGGGAGGTTGTAAAATACCATTACCATTTTTATAGGATATTACATGTTGTGTTACTAGGTTACATGCCATTCAACTCCTTTTAGGTGCAATCCGTGAAACGTGGTTCGTGGTGTGGTGTGTACACGTCGTGGATGCCCTTTACATGATGTGATGTTCATTCAGATTGGGTTTTAAAGTGTAATGATGAGGGTCTCAACCGTTATGAATATGAGAAGTTTCATGAGGTGAATAGGGGATACATTCTGTATAATTCCATGACTTTAAAGGGGTGTTACAGAATCAAACAGTCTTCATCATTATGGAAATTAAAACTTTCACAGCATATACCTGGATTACTCCCCATGTAACGCCCTAAAATCATATATTAAAGGGAGGATCTCTTTGTTATTTCTTCACTCTATTCTCAATGATTCCCCTTCTCTCGACCCAAATCCTTACCTATAATTTTTTAGAGAATTACGAATCTTTCGGATCATTTATATAGGAGTTTAATCGTCATTTCTTTGGTGGGTGATATCCGAGTAAGTGTTCTTCTTCTTTCTTCATCTATCTCTCCTTCTCCTCAGTTTGGGTTTCAATGTATTATCTTGTAATAGATGGATCTATACCCTATGGTGTTGGATCTTTCTTTTAGTTTGGGTTTTGTGGTCTTCACCCCCTTCTTTCCCATTGACGGGTGTCGTTATAAGTGTTATGTTTAGGGAAGAGGTAGGTTGTTACATCCCCATTATCCAAATTTATTATTCCTATATTTCTTGATTTATTTCAATTTTTGATTAAAATTCAATTACTCAAACGTATTTTCAATTAAATTGATAAAAACAAGATTATGGTGAATGAGATATTTTAAATGGTTTTGGCACGATTTTTTAAACCCATAATTACATTGACTGGGGTGTGTTTTATGGGAATTGGTGAATTTAAATTGTTTAATTTAAATTATAAATTTTATGGAATTGATTTCCATCAATTTTTTGAAATTAAGTTTGTAAATTATTTGTGAATATGATGGAATTTGTTTTAAATGGATTTCAAACTTGTGATAATGGCCTAAAAATGTTTTGATAAAAACCCAGTGGTTTTATCTTGTGAAAAGGAATTTTTTTTTATAAAAACCCATTTTGGTTTTAAATGGAAAGAAATTAGAATTTTTGAAATGGAGGAATGTGATTTATTGTTTTATGATAAGTCTTAAAATATGATTCCCATCATGTAAGAGCACATGCAAGCCTTAAGTAGTTGGTGAGTTCTTTGGATATAATCTACACTATTACAATGTTCGGAAATACACCTATGGAGGGTCACATCCCCGATGGGAGCATGAAGAGTCAAATCTGACCACTGTGAGAGGGATGTTGAAAAACTCATTTTTTTGTGATCACTTAGAGAGTGCAAGAACCTATAGCTTCTTAATACTATCATACCGACTAGTTAGATGATCATATTTCTCACTTTTTTATTTATATTTGAGATATAAATGTATGCTAATGTTGTAAAACTTATTTACATGCCTTTTCTTGATTTACATACACTGTTTTGTGTTGGTGTTTTATTTAATCCTTTGTTTTAATTATTCCATATTCTGTAAAGTAAAATAATGTTCTTTAAAAGTACTTTCCATCATTTTGAAAATGTATAGAATGTTTTGTCTAAATTTGGTTTTTGAATCTTAAAACCTATTTATTTTGAAAATTGAAAGCTTTTGTTTGAATAACATATATTTGGAACCTGTTATGAAATCTTTGGTGGTATCCTACGAGGCCTAGGCTTATATCCTACTTTTTTCCTCTGGGTATTTTTAGAATTTCTTATTCTAGGTTTAAGAAAAGGGTAGGGATATCTTAGAGAAAAATCTAGTTGGTGAGCTTTGGGATTGGTGAGTTATATACTGCGGGACCTTGAGGCTATTTTCCCAATTTTTTTGGTATTTGGGTTGTAGTGATTTGGGCTCCATATTCCTTGTTGAATTTTTCTACTTTAATCCCAGTGGAGTTTATTTGATATGCATAATATCTTGTTTTATTTTTCTCCTATATTGTTAGTTGCTAAAAATCATTCCCACTTGCATGTTTTTATGATTCCAGGTGCTTGTTGCTGACTCATGGGGATCAGGAAAATCCTTCGAGATATGTTACGGTCGTCTCTGTTATCAGGTTACCAGGGTACCCAGGCTTGTTCGTGACATCCTAGGTTTCATTTTCACCCAAAAATGAAAACCACATCCCATCACCATGAATAGACTGCATCCTCTACCTAAAATAGTCTATTTGGGTATAAACCATTGATAAAGAGTCCATACCTATGATGAAGTCACAAAGCCTCATTGGTACTATAAGGAGATCCCAAAAAAACCTCTCACCTCTAAGAGTTCGGTCACACTATCAACAGATGTGTGTGATCACTGATTCACCCCCATAGGAGTCTCCGAGAATAAGGGTTGATCTAAGGACTCAACCAAAATCTCCAAGTCTCGAGCTATATAAGTGGAGTAAAATGAATTTATCACACTTGTTTCTATCAGTATTTAATATATAGTATAAAGGGCACATATCATATCCCATATAATCTATAGAGCCTATGAGACATAAACCTCAACTATCTATATATATCCTCACCCCTATCCCCATCTCCCTAAGACTATAGTGGCCCACATAGTAGTGGTGGTAGTAAAAAGTTAAAATATCTAACACCCCTAGTTTATCTCCCAAATCCTCTAACTCATATTCCATCTTAAAGACCTATTTTCTAGTGTAGTTACCTCTTCCAAGGAATCCCATCCACTATTTCTCAGTTAGCCGTATGGTAGGTCTCACAATCTTATAGAATATGTACCATTCCATCAAAAGAGTAGCACCACCTCTACCTAGTATGACTAGATCTATCTTGCGACCCATAAACTAAATACCCATTATTCTGGGATAGCCTATTGAAATGTTTCACAAATCCATGTCTTTGAGTCTAACATCAACTCCCTAATGCCGATGCCCATGCTCCTGAGTGCCCACTACCAGAAAGACTGTCTATTTTTTCTCAACCATGAAACTCTCAACCCCAAATGTATTATCTCACAACAGAATATAGTTATAAATACATATAGGTATCAAAATTTCTTTTATTTATCTATGTATTCCCCACTCAAATGTCTGATCCCGATAGAACTGATCACGTACCATATCCCTCACATACTGAGAGAGGTTTCAAAACTCAATGAATACCTATCCGCTATTATACTACCCTAATGAAGCTGTATAAGCCCATGGATGTAGACAACCTTCAATGTAGATGAAGAAAACTTCTCTATGGAATTTCACTCAAACTCTAAACATGATAAAGTCACCCCATTGTAAAACAATAACTAAACCTCACCATCATCTTATAGAGCCATGGAGAAGGCTCGATTCCAAGACCACCATATGATATTTTTGTGTCCTGAAAATATGAAAAACTATTGTCATTTCCTTAAGTAATACATTAGACACATTTGGGTTAGGATCTCCTCAAAACCTTAGGGGTCCATGTCATTGAAACTCATGAACCATGCTTTTCCTATGAACCTCATTTTCTAGTACTATAGGTACCATCATCTAGTCAACATATGGTGGCATAATTAGTGCATAATCTAGAGGTAACACCTTTGATAGAAGTCCCTATATCGAAGCATCCTCAACTAGAGGTTAATCCCTGTGATCAAAATGCTAAATCCCAGCCATCATACATCACATAGGAAACCTAAAATAGAAATGATATAACATGTTTAATGAGAATATCTTGAGAGCTTACTCAATAAAGATATAGAAATATCAACCCATTACTATATGATGCATGTACGCATGTTTTTACCTACAACTAGAATCTACATGTATCTAGTTGAAAGTCAGGTCATTAGAGTCTTGGTGTATAGATTAGTCAGATACCACACAAACATTGGAGTACCTGAACAAAAATCTGAACTAGAAACACTTAACACCATTTCCCAAAACCAATCTCAAACACTATAGTCTTATAATAGAACCAACTACTCTGATACCACTATGTAATGACCCATTCCAATGGGTCCCATTTTGTAACTACCCCAAGCCTACCTCTAATAGGCCAGGGGCTGGGGAATAGCACTGAGCAGGAATATCACATACATGGGACTCCACAAAATTATGTACATTTAGAAACAAACACACAAAAACATCTACAAGCCCATACAATGCTGAAATGTAAAAAAAATAATAAACTATGCCTTCACACATCTAAATCCCAACATCAAAGTATGAAGATAAGTACTAGAAAGAAAAATGGCCAAATAAAATCCCAAAAAACTATATAAATGTCCAACATGAAAGTATAAGGGTGGAATTATATGAATGAAACTGTAGTCAAACACCATTGTTTGTCTGGATCACTAAGATCCTCCCAGTATTGGTCCTTATAGGACTCTGTCATATGTTCAGTCATTTGTATAAGACATAATATGTGTGGGAAAATATCATGTAGGGTTGAGTATAACAATACTCAGTAGGACACTCCAAAATCACTAAAAATATAACATCAAGAATAATGGTTAACTTATCATAGGAATATTTACACAACACATATAACAACAATATCAATATATACTCATCAATGACCCAAAATATCAAGGGAAATTCACAACCATAATTCCTTCCTTGGATTCCTACTCAAAGGTTCCACATATAGGTCTTATTTAAGAAAATACACTCCATGAGTCACATAACACTAATGGTGTCAATCCTAGGTTTCTTCCTTTTCAGATCTATCCTTAAAAAGTACAAACTAGAAGTATGAATAAAATGATAGAAAAATGTGGATCACACCCAAGGCCATGGGGTATACCAACAACTCAATCTAGAATAACCCTCTAAGTATAAGATCGACACCCGTGTAGTGTTTTTTATAATGATACCAACAACTCTACCAGAGGAAAAGATGATGATAGAGGATCTCTCTCTAGGCCACACATAAGGATTCCAACAAATATTTCCTTGGATGAAGTCCCACTGAAGGGATCACCATCCCATGTGTTGGGTGTGATTCCATAATAATCCACAAGGAATGGATCAAGGGAACACACCCTAAAAAACGTGACACAGCTAAAGAGGACAAGGAAAAGGGATCTTATCCATGTTTTATGGAGTATATGGAATGTAATTATAGTACACGGTGAATCCCTTTAGAACTAGTACTTGCTCGTGTATTATGTCTAGTGTCCATATATGTGTCTGTGCATAAGTACACAATGTGTTTAAGCGCTTGTACTCCTGGACATATCCATGTTTGGCTAGCCATGTCCATATATGGATATCTATGTCCGTGACTATTCCTATGTCGGTGTACCACCGTAGATATATATCTAGAGACCTGGTAAGGGTCACATGTCGTCTTATAGGGGTAACACACCTTGTGATATTTATCTTCTCATGGAAACCCTAGTGCCACACAAGGGGGTCCTACACAATGAGTTTGTCCAAAATAGAGAGTGTGTGCTATGGGATTTTCTAGAACCTATGGGTTCCTTCTTAGAATATTCTCATTTTACCATCACCTTTGATTCTACCTCCAATTTCATTGTTTATCAAGGATCTTCTCCCATCCAAGCCCTTCCATCACCGCTCACCAGAATCAGGCCAACAAATTCATGGTAAAAACGAGTTTTTTTGGTCCCCACTATCATCGTACATCCCACTTGAACTGAGGTTATCAAATACAACCTAAATCCATCATTTATATTATCTCATATTGATACCATAATCAATCCAAACTAGTACTTGTGATATTAATCCATTTCACGAAGAAAAAGGTTTACAATGATTGATTATATAGTATTTTTCAAACTATGTGCTAAATAATTGTCCACAATGAAGGAATAATAGTGGGAGAAATCTAAGAAACATGAAAATAAGGAAAGAACCTTTTCCATGTTCAGTTGGTATTGATATTTTTCCATTATAATGATGAATTAAGATCCAAATAATATAATAAATTCTCCTAATAATATTTATAGATAATCCCATACCCACACTATGATCGATCCGCAAATCAGTACTTTGGCCAACTGATTTGTGCCCTTCAAAAGAATAAATAACCAGGGAAAAATACACATAAATACAAACAACCTACATTAGTTAGGATCAATCTCTATTGAAGAAATATTATGTGTCTTTTTTATTGGTGAGATTCTATAGACTTGTCACACATCAATCGACTACCCATGATTAGATCATCATTTTCCAATAGAATCTCCCCATATTATCTCCAATGTATCATCTAAATTTTCATAGTTATATGGATAACCCTACAAATTCTCCATAATAGTATTCATTTTGGATATTTATTAGGTCAAGTTAATTAATTAATTAATTAAATTTATTCAATAAATTTATCTAAAATTCCACCCACAACTACACCCAAACTGAATGTTCGTTGTGTGCTAAGGTTTTATTTCTGATAGGGTAAAACCAATGCTCTGAACTCTATAAAAGACTTGGATTTATAATATAATCCATATTTTAGAAGTTATTACAAATTTTCAGTAAAACTACATAAACATGCATTTAATATATTTAATATATTTCAAAAAATAATTCTAGGCACACCAGGCCTCAGAATCTCATGTCATTTCAGTGAATATATCAATAAATAATCTATATAATATTCCAAAACAAAACATGAAAAAATAAGATATATTATATTTTATGTCTAACTATAATAGATAGGCATTCTAAGAGCACATGGAAGGCCTAGGTAAAGAACTTAAGCAATAAATTTTAGAATCCCTAGTAAAGGATCTCAAAAAATTCTCAAAATAATTTTTGGAGTTACATCAAGAGGTGATTTAGGAAACAAAATCCAATCTTCCATATTTTAAGGAAAATCTTATAGAGGTGGAAAATCAAATACACAATTCCTCTCTTCCAAAAAATTCTGAAATTCTATTTGATTCCTTATAAGAGGATCCAACACTTGAAGCTGATAAGTTGAAGTGAGTTGACTTAACATTAGATTATGTTGTTTTTTATTATACAATGTTATCAAATATAGTTCACTACACTGATTTTTAATATTATAAAATCACCACATACTCTTTCATTAGACATTTATTATGATAAAAATAAGTTGACCACCATTTAGGAGGATATGGTGTTCGAATTTTGATAAGACTAAGTTAAGGAAAATGTGGTTATTATACTACCTCCAATGCATCAAGATTCATATAATATAGAGAAGGAAACCATGATAGTTGACTTGAATCAACAAAAAATTATTTTCCCTACCCCTATATAACAAAAATTATCTATTTCTTATCTTTTTAGGGTGGGTAAAGTTTTTCTTTTCTATAGGATGTCTCACTCTTGGCATCCACTCATTCATGTTGGAAGGAAAAAATGTGATGGTTGAGCCTACAAAACCTCCATACACCTTCACATTAGGTTTATTTTTCTTCAACTTCATGACTAAGTGTAGTAAAAACTACCTATAGTTTAGGAAATTTCACCCAAAATCTATCGTAATTTCTCTTCTATTTTCTTTTTTATCCTTTTATCTAATTCCAATAAATTTCTTTTTTTCCATTATTTTTTATATTTTAAAATTATTATTTTCTATGATATTAACTAATGTATTACAATGGAAAATAAATATAATTTTTATATTTAATTATCTTTTGTTTTTCTCCCCATACCATTTTATTCTATTTCTCTTAATTTAAGGGTAGTGAAATTTAAGTGTGGGGGTGTGTCAAACTGTTTATGAGTCTTTGTCTATTTTTTTAATTTTTCATTTTTTAGAACTTTGAGATTAAATGAATATTATTTATCATATTTAACACTTGAAGTTTTTTTTTATATTTTCCCTGATTTCGAAATAAATGGATTTTGAATTATTATTTATGTGGAATGTTTTCCTGAAATTTTATTTTGAATAAATTTTATGAGTTTGAGAAATTTTTGAAATCCATACCCTTGAAACATTAAATAAAATTATTTTACCCAGAATATAATTTATTATCTACTCATTTGACATAATATTCATAATACCTTATATTTTTAATGAGAAATTTGGATTTTTTGTCTTAATAAAACCCATAATTTTTTTCTTTCAAATCTTTAGATTTCCAAAATTTTTATTGAAATGATTCAGGATTTTCATTAAATATCCACATATTAAAATTGAGACCTAACCTTTACATATAGAATTTTTATCTCTTATAATAGACCAATTTAAAAAGAGGTTTAATCTATATTTCAAGATAATTTTTTCTTCCCTACCCACACTCTTAATATTTTTTCATGAATATTTAATGTTTGTGTTTGGGGGAAAGTATTTTCATGTTTATTATTTGTTATGAATCTAATTGTGGGGTGTTAAAGTTTTTGTCATTAAATTATAAATATTATGAATGGGAATGAGTTAATTTTATTCATTTTACTTCATTCATATCATCTGGTTCTCCACTTAAAAAAATAAAAATAATTTAGAAAATGAAAAAAATAGAAAAAGAAAAATTGGAGAAGAGGTTGAATTTTTATTATGATAAATTTTGTTACTCTTGTCTGTATAAAAAATTAAGGGATTTAATTTTATTTCTTTTATTGTATTTTATTTTCATCTCATTCTCCTGAAAAAAATCTAAATTAATAAAAGAAGAAGAATAAAAATAGAAAAAAAAGAAAAAAGGGGGAGAATTAGGGTTCAAAATTTCATTAAATTCATTTTTGACTCATTTCCCATGCCATTAAAAATGGGGGATTGTGTTTCAATATTTTAATTGTATTTGAGTGAGATATTTCCATTTTTCACTTGAATATTTATGCATTGGTATTTAAGAGTTCAATCTTCTCTCTCTAGTCTTAAAATTTTAAATACTTTTACCAACCACCCTGTTGATACAAAATTCACCTTGAAAAATTCCTCAGGACTGAAAATATTTTAATATCTCATGATGTGGAGATATAATAGATTTGAAAATGCAATTTCAATATATTCACTTTCCATGTATGAGTATAACTGATGATTTAAATTTTCTTAAGTGAGGAGTGACATAAAATTCTATGTGATGTAATTTTGTTATTGAGATATGGATAGATTTTTTAGGTTTAATGAATTTAAATATGCGAGGGAAGAATGAAATGAAATTTTTTATCATATATGATACATGATGAAATTATATTTCAAAAAAGATTTTGGAAATTTTATCATTATAGATTTATTTGTGGATTTTGATTTGGATTTTTAATGATTAATTAGGAGTGAGATGCTTATGTTTTGAGTAATGATTAAGATCATATTTCCGTACATTTTGTTCATTTTTTAAATTTTTTTAATCAGAAATTTTTTTTATTTAACGTTATTTGTCAAATTTTTTGATCTTAGAAATATTTTAGACTCAATTGGACAAATTGATTATTTTGGAATTTTCATAATTTTCATATCATATTTTTATTTCATACATAATGTTTTCTAAAATGGTACAAATTATGAAATTACATTGTTTTTATGATTCAAAAAAATATGGAATATTTTTCACTCTCTAAGATACAATTTTAAATCCAATAATTTAAGGCCCAAAAGTAGCTTGCAATTCAGTCATTGGAATCAATTCCTAGTTCTAATGAAATTTGATTATGGGACCACATCTCCCATATAGAAGGTCTAAATGAGTTGGAATTTTCGTTAAAGATGTAAAAAATGTATAGAACCATATTATTTAATTTTTACATATCTAGATTTAGTATCTTTCATTATCATAAATTCATGGGATAATAGTGCATTGAAATATTAACAGTCAACCAATTCAAAAAACATTCTATAATTATACATTTTATACTTTTTCTAAACATATCCAAAGATGATGGAATTTTATGTGATAATGGATAGAAATTTATAAGAAACAATTTATAAGACACATTTTCAATATTTTTCATTTTAATAACCCAACTATGTGTGAATTTTATATGGAATATTTTTGAGTGAAAATGAGCCACCCCTCTCCCTATAAAAATGTATCTCTTCACCCGATCATAGGGTTGGACATTTTTTATCATTTTTTATTATCGTAGTTTGGTTTTTTACTATAATTATTTTTTACATAAATTATATTACTCTTCTCTTCATCACTGTTTTATATTTCATTTTCACTTCTGTTTCCCCAATTGTGCTCCTTCTCAAATCCCTGAAAATAGAGAACTAACCTCATTATTATTTAGGATGGGAGTAGTGATACTTTAGTTTATGCACATAAATGTTTCTTTTTGTTCTGTTCTGAGGATTTTATTAGAATTTAAAATAATTATAGAGAGTTTCCTATTTCAATACTGTTTTGTTCTTCTTATCATTCATCAATATTCTTATCCTTCATTATCATAATGTTTCGTATATTGGGTTAGTGTTGCATTTTTTTGATGATGCGTGGGAGAATATCACACTTATTGAGGGGTTTTGATATTTCAAATGAGAGGGTATTTAGTAAAATGGTTTCTTTCAACATTGGATAGAATATTGAGAATATTCTAAAGAATAATGACTACTGCACCATAAACTCCTATAAATTATTGATTTTATCTCACTAACTTCTTTGTTTTTTCATTCATTAATAATTTTTTTATCAAATCTATTATAAACCACCCAATATATTATTATTATTATCATATTATAGTAGTGTATTGTAGTTTTAAATAGTGATAATAATAATAGAATAGTGTGTGTGAGTGACCACCTTGAGAAATCAATACAAGGTATGAAATTTTCTACATTTTTTGGTAAATAATAATTTATTAGATAGGGATTCATGAAAAATACCCCTTATTAAAAATCCGAAATTAGTCTTTTATTTTGAGTTGTAAATTCTTAAGACCTATATCCAGATTATATACTTTGAGATAACCACATGTTACCATTGTTCTTTAAGTGAAGATATTTTAAAGGAAAATAAAAGGTTAGAGATTTAGATGATGAAGAAATTCTCAAATTAATTTTTTTTTAAACTAGAATATTATATCAAAAAGTTAGGTGATGAAAATAATAGATATGTAAATTGTATAATCCCCTATATAAAGGTAAATCTCATTTAAATATGGATTTTAAAAAATGGATAAGTACTAGACACCCTATATATATATGGGTTTAACTAGATTCTGATAAATGGTAATGTTTTAAACACCCAATTTATATATAGGCTGATCTGGCTCTTATAAATTTGTAAAGTCTCATGTTATAGTGTAATATATATAGGATACTCTTAGTATATAGACTAAAAATTTGACAAAGTACCGAGATTTATTGAAATATGTAATGGTTTCTCTCTTTTAAAGGATTTTTAAAAACTCCCAAGTATCCCTACGATATGTACAGGCACTCAAAGGGAATGAACGTTTCGAAATGTACAGATTATCCACATTATATATATGGGTATTTAAATGGAATGAGAATTTAGAGAAGTCCTAAGAATAATTTTGGTACATACATGTTAATATACGTGTATTTTTCAAAAAATAGATTTTTTTTGAGTTTTATAGAAGTTAATTTGGATAAATTGATTGTTAAATTTATGAAAAGATAATTTGGAAGAAGAAAAATATTAAAATGATGAAGCTATTATATTAATGATTAATTATCATAATTATAAATCATCATAAAAGATATTGGAGTGAAAGGGTCGTGTTATAATGATGATTATCACATTGTGATGTAATATATGGATAAATAAATGTTTTCACCTTTGATTTTAATTTAAGGGAAAATCATGTCATGTTGGAAAGGACACAACATTGCATGGAATTGAGTGTGGCTCATGGGATGGAGTCATTCCATGATGTTAAGTTGTACTAATTAATATATTGTATTTTTTAGGTGGATTAACATATTGTGCTACAATTCATGGTGTTAGACTATGACATGAAAACCTAGAGAATAAGAAGAGAATTTTGACTTCATATTTTTTTATGAAATTGCAAAAGGAAAAAAGACATTTCTAAATAGTTATGGATAACTAGTGCATCATGCTATGTTGTATGAAGTCATGTCGTGATTTATATACAATTATATCTAGATGGATCTAAAGGCTGAATAAGTAGTAGGTGAAGATTATAAGAGAAGCTAAAACATGTTTAATAATGTTTTTAGTTTGAATTTGAAATTAAAATTTTAACTTAAATAAAAAGTGATAAATATGTATAATATATATGAAAATAGGGATCCTACATAATTTTATATTTATATAGAGGAAACTTTTAGAGAAATAAAACATTATGGTGAAGTTTTTTTAGACAATTATTATCAAAAATAAAGAAGATAAAGGAGGAGGATAAGAAGAACAGTGATAAATTAATGTAATCTTAACTCAGTTAAAGATTTTGTTATTATTGATAACAATTATATAAATTTCTTTTCATGGGAAGAATTTATATAATTGAACTGAAATTTGAAAAGATTTCATGGATATTACTTGATAATTTTAATCTAGATGATGGTTCTAGTGAACTATATGGTATTGGGTGGTTCTAAATAAAGGCAAGGATGAACTAATAATTTTGAGTGGTGAACCTTGTAAAAATCTACCTTACTTGATATTTTTATGAATTGGTGGGTATTAAAATGATATAGTCATTCAATTTAATTATTTTCTATGTTTTTTTATAAAATAAATTTAAAAAGGAATTCAATTCTTTTATTCACCCATCCTTTTAACGATTTCTCGCTTACCTTGCAGGTATTTTTCAATACTATAAATATTTAGTACACTAGGGTTGAATGTTTTATTTTTAATCCATATAAATAAGATTTTAGATATACCTATCATGAGAATATTTATACTTTGATTCCTTTCTTATATAATTCTTTAGGGTTAACTAATCAGGAGGGGGTCGACTATGTTCTTGATCATGTCGTATTTTAAGGATTAACCGAGATGAGATTTTTCCTCTTGTATAAATAGTTTCACATATAGTATTTTGATGAAGGTATAATGAGTAATTGTATGGATATACATAGATAATATACATTTGATATTTTTTTCTACTTGTATGGGGGTCATGTGATTTTCTCATCCACCTAGATGATTGAAACACGATGTATTCATTGACCAATTTATTCTATATTGGGGATTCAGTATTGTATGAGTAATATACATGGAATTAACATACTCTCTGTAACATGGTCCATAAATTTTTTAGAAAAGGAATTATATTATTATAAATAATTTTATATGAAAAATCTGGTGGACATAGGTATAGATATACATAAGTTTAGTGAAGATAATGCAAGATATGTTTGTAGCATGAGTAGTGTTAATGATTTTATATAGGATTCTCTTTGATTAAATTTATGAATTTTTAAATTCTTATTTATTTTCAATTCTATAAAGGCTTATGAGGACACAATTTATGGTTGAATAAAAGGGAATTGTGTTTTATGAAATTAAAATTTCCACCTAAAATGAGTTTTGGAGTTTATCCAAAAGTAGTTTTTGATGAATATTACAAAGGTACTTTATATGATGTGGTATATGATGAATTTAATAATATATTTACAATTTTTTTTGGAACTATCTAAGAGGAAATTTGGATATGGATAAAAACAATTAATGTATATGATATAATATAAAGTGAAATGGAACAATGTTTATAAGGATTTAGGGAAAGTGGATGATTTATGGAGATATTTCCTAAATCTATAAAATTATAGGATGTGTTTATGAGATATTATATATGAGGATATTCAAACATTTTACTGTATAAAATGAGAATAAATAAGGAATATTATATGAAAAAAATAGAGATATCATCTGGTATAGTATAGAGATATAGATTCATTACCTCTTCTTCCATTAACCATGGCATAATGTATGAAAAAGAAATATTATAAAAGTTGTGATATTAATTAATCACATTGTATGCTCAAAATGGATTGTAGAATATTAATTTTTAACATCCAAGAAATCTTAATTATAAGGATATCATCAATAGATGTGTTTTATAAGGGGAAATTCATGGGGTATGCAATGTTGAATGAAATGTTCGTGAAATATAGAAGCATTACTCATACATTTTGTAACCTAATAGTAAACTATTGAGAATGATTTGATGTGTCCCAAGGTTTATATAAGGATTCTATATACATTAGAATGACTTTGTGTGACCCTTAAGAAATCGCTTTACAATTCACTCCATCCATTGTAACTCTCTATCTCTTTCTCCCATATCCATTGATAGATATTATCAAACTATGGGAGATACAAAGGGTCCCACGCAAGCATTGGGTGATTCAGTTATACCATGGATACATATTGGAGGGATGAGTCCTTAGGAAGTTCCGTAGCAATCTTCACCAACCACTGTGAATGAAGAACATGAGTAACAACTATCTTAAATGAAAGTTACATATTTTTAATTTATATTTGTATGTTTTTTGTTTTTTATAGCATAATGATCTTCAGAATGTGGTTTCTATTATCTCTTGTTGAGTTCAAAAAGTGTTGTTCAATCCTTAAAACCCATTATATAATATCAAAACTCATTTCCTAAATATATATGTTAAAGATATATTTCTCATGATTAATGGATATTTTTTATAGAATTTTTACATTTAAATTTTTTAAACAACTAACTATAAAACATATAATAATTCAGAAATAATAATGAAGAAAAATTCAATGATGCATATGAAAATAAATAGTCTTTATTTAAGATAAAATTGTTTTAAATATATTTAATTATTTTATTTTAATGATAAATTTATAATTATTATAATATAAATTTTAAAGAATGGAATTCATTTTTTAAATTTTTACATTGGAATCAGATCAGGGTATTTTTTTATATTTTCTTTTAAAGTTGACTATTTTTGTGAATAGTGAAAAATAATGTTTTTAGGGATGCCATATTTTTCATGAAATCATAATGATATAAATATGACTAAAATAATTATAATTTTTTTATAGATTAAAATTTATGTAATGAGTAAAATAATGCATCTATAAAAAATAAACTTATTTTCCCAACAAATAACTCAATTTCCAAAACCTAAGTTATACATTATTATGAGAAATTTTTTTGGATTCATTCATTGGAATAAAATATCTAAATGATGCATTTTATTTTTTGTAGTGTGAAAATATAAAAGAATCCTAGATTTATTAAGTAAATTAAAAAAATAAAATTGAATAACTAGAGAAATTCATAGTAGTAGGGAAAAAAGATGTGAAAACCCTCAAGAATGTAGAAATAGAAAAAAATACAAAAAAATATTCTTCATTATAAAATATTCTATTATAAAATAAAAGTAAAAAACCCCTTTTGTACATAAAATAAAATAAGTGGAAAACCACATCCAATAGAACGAAATATCCTGGAATAAAATTATATTGCAAACTAATTTGTTTTAACACAAGCCAATGATCCTATACCCTAGTGGTATAGGCTCCTGCTTGGCATCTAAAAGACCCAGGATCAAATCTGGGAAGGGACTAATTTCTGGGTATTGTAGCAGCGGTGGAACTGTAACGGCGGCGACACTATAGCGGTAGAGGCACTGTAGCAGGAACTGTAGGGGTGACAGTACTGTAGCAGGCACTATAGCAGCCAGGGTAGTGTAGCATTACTATTCACCGAGGGGCCCTTTGAAAAAAAGGGCTTTCAAGACTTGTATTCAGGCCACTTGGACTTGGGACTTCGGGCTATGTAATGGGTCTCGCTCTACCCAATCTAAAAGAGGTATTTACTTTAAATAATTTAATGTGGCTTCGGCCCCAACCATTAAAAAAAATTAACACACCCACTCAAATGAGAGGGTGTAATACACACTTAAAGTTTGGTTAGACATGGTATAGAAAATTGAAATTCATAATTCCTTTTTCATGGAATCATTAACTTATTTATCATATTTAACCCAACAAATATTAATCTACTCATTCATAACATTATCGTAAATGAAATGAAAATCGATATCCGGATGTTTGGTTCTAGAATGAAAGTAATATTTTAATAAAGAGATATTGTACTTATATTGTCACAACAGAAAGCTTAAATTCTTTGATAAAATGAAACAATATTATAGAGATGATCTTAAATCCATGCCAATTCATAGGTAATATTAGTCAATGATTGATTTTCTGACTCAATGCTTGAATATGCTATAATTGTTTACTTTTATTAACAAGCATAAGAAAATAGTACCATACATAAAACACAATATCCTTTTTAAATTTTCTATAATTTGTATTAATATCCCAATAAACATTACAAAAACCATTCAATATCAAACTTAATAAAGGTTGGACAGTAGTTCCATAGTGAATTACACCCTCATATATCTCAAATTTTATTTAATACCCAAAGAGCGAGTCAAAGTGGGAAACTCATAAATTTATAAAACATGTTAATAATGAATAAAATATCAGGTCAAGTGTGAGATATATATAGACTATAGCTCACTAATAACTCTTATATTTTTTGTGGGATCAGAAATTAAATCCCCATATTCAGAAAACATTTTCTTTCCATCCACCATCGGAGTGGGTCATGGACTGTAATTAAGAAAATTAATCCTTTTAAGAACCAATAATATATAAATACTCTGTCCAATGAAAATATACAAATCTATTCAAGAAATTCACAACCTAATAAACTAGTGAAAGAAACCAAGATCATTGAGATAAAACAAAATATTAATGAGCTTAATGAAGTCTAATAAGATGGTTAAATTATTCCTAGTCAAAATTATATATTGGAAGCCTTGTTTTGAAGATAAAAAACCATGTTTCTTATGATATTAATGAGTTTTTTGTGTTATAATAGAATTTTATAATATTAGTCAGATTGGAATTTTTTTGTCTATGTGTTGGGAAGACACATCGGGAGACTCTAATCCCCGTTTAAATGAGTCATCGCAAAAAATAACTCACTGAAAAGATGTGAATATGGATAGTTATGGGAAATACCCACCTTCAGATATGGATAACCATTCATGTAAGAAATAAGAGTGTTGAAATCACCCACCATCAGAGTCGAGTCACTGACAGGATGAAAATTTGGCTATGTTTTGAAATGTCCTACCGCCTTAAAGCAGTCACCACCACACCTGTGTAAACATTATATGATGCACCATCTTAAATTATCTTCTGTCAGAAAAGAAATTTGGAACAGTGTTTTAATGACCTAATACAGAGATAATTAACCATTTAGCATGACCTACCATCATCATGACTCACCATTAGTCTGACTAACCACCTGCTTAAGTCACCACCACAATGAATCACTACCATATTTGCCTCACCATTTAGAAGATTCACCATCACTCTTTATGGGATATTTCAATTAATTAATTCTAACAACTATATTATTGAATTTAATGTTGATAGTTATTTTAATTATTATTCTTAAACTATTACAGGAATGCATTAAAGATTGTTTCATTCATCCAATATGAGGAGTAGAGGATATGGATGATTCTTATTGGTTACTAGTGATATATTGGGAAGTTTAATCCCTCTTGAAAATACATACAGATATAGATAGAGATATACACGTACACAAGAAGATAGATAAAACTATATTGTAGGAATTTGAATATTTCCACTTATTATGATTTTTACATGAAGCATCTTGTCTACATATGAATATGAAAAAAGGGATCTTTTATAATATAAAGATCCTTTCTCACAAGTTAAAACAAAAAGAACTTATGACACCTTGTTTTACTGTATCTTTATGAGAAAGGGATCAATATCCTTTTAGATCTACATCATAGGGAACAAAAGCTTCAGAGTACATAAGACCGAGAAACACTATGTTATCTATATCTTTAAATCATCCTTCATCTTATTACCATTATATTTTGAGTAGTGTGTGATTTATTTTGTTTATCGAATTCACAATAACTCCTGTTCAATAACTGCAATATACTCTATATATTCTTTACTCTCTCTTTACTTTTGTTTACCCACAATTTTTTGGAAGAGGTCCCTTCATGGAATGTTTTTATTCTTTTCCCAATATAATTTTGGAAGAGGTACTAGTGTGTCCTGGATAACTGGTGGAATATTTTGTATACCCGACCTAAGTTATGGATAAATATTATTTTATATAATATTATTGGCAGAAGGTGATTGAAAAATTAAGATGATTGAGTCTCAGCTTGAGAGTGAACCTCTTGTATTTATTACATTATGTGTTTTGTTTTGTAAATCATTAAACTAAATTTGTTTTAAATTGAAAAAAATCACTGCTTAGATAGTTAATTGTAATTAGTTTTTATATAATGTTTTGATTAAGTAAATTGATTTCAAAAGTCAATGAAATTTCCTCATATTATTTTTACAGATACTTAATAACTCTTTGAGAAATATTTTATAAGATTAGAAGGATGATGAAGTGGGGTTGCCCTCTTTCTCAAATATTATAGTGGGTTCAAGTGAAGATAGAAAGGCGGAGGGTTTCCCCATTGTGGAGACTTTTGAGAAGGAGGTGCGTGAAGTGTTGGATTTCCATGATTTAACTCTGGTGGTGCGGTTTGGTCGTAACAAGCCTATACTCACTTTTTTCAAGGATTTAGTTGATTCTTGGTGTCTTCTTAATCCGGTAGAGATTTCAAATCTATATATAGGGCCACTTTTTGCTTCCATCTGGCCTCGAAGGAGGGCTTTTTGAGGGCTTGGGTTAGGGAAGATCGAAGGTGTGGCTCGTGGAATTTTTTGCTATTTTGCTGGTCTTGGGAGTTTTATTTTGGCAGAGAGTCATCTTTAGTAGTGGCGTGGGTTGGCCTTCCTGAACTTCCTCGCCCCGTTCATAATATGTGGATCCTGAAAGTGGTGGGTGACTCTCTAGGCTCTATCGTGTGTTCAGACGATGATACAGCTTGTCTTCAGTCTATGGATTGTCCTCGTATTTCAATGGAGATGAATCTTTCGATGAAGCTACCATAAAATATCCTGTTGCGGTCAGGATATGGGATGAGTTGGTGGAAAAGGCTTCTCTATAGAGGCTTGTCGTGTTTCTGTGTGGTTTGTGGGATCCACGTCCACTCGGAGGGCGTCTTCAGGTGAAAGCGGTCTGTGGTAGCTCTTCTAGTTCGGGATATCAGAGTGACATTCCCTTCATTCCGTCATGCGACTAAGAGGATCTGGTGAAAGAGGTGACCGTTGGGGCGGGCAGTGTTTCAAATTTCGGTGGTGGATCACATGCGCCTGCAGATAGCATGATTGGAAAATTTTTTTGGGTGGCCCCACTTCGTTGGATAGTTTGATCTCGTTGTCGCCCCCTCTTTCCCTGAGGCAAATGTCTCTATGGCCGAAGATCCCCTGGTCACGTTAGAAGTATCTTATGACCAGTGGGATGTCTCCCTCATACGACCCTCCAGATCTTTATCATCACCTCCATCGAAGTTTCATATTTTTTCATATTTATCTCCATGAGTTTTTTTTGGGTTTTATAAAATAAATATTTGGTAAAGGGGATCGGGGTTCGTGTAATTTTAAAAATGGGTCTTGGATGCGTGAATGGAGTTCACACATCCTTCACCGCAGAAGGATGCATCACCGACATTCACGCATCGTTTACCCCACAGAAGATGCATGAACCTCGTTCACTCATCCTTCATCTAGTATGTGAAGGATGCATGAACGGGGTTCACGCATCCCTCCGCATCGACGATGCGTGAACGAGGTTCACATATCCGAGCCGTGGCAGGGATGCGTGAACCCAGTTCACACATACTTTTCAGACCAGCTTAAGGATGTGTGAACAGGGTTCACGCATCCCATCAAGAATGTTTATAAAAGGCGGGGTCCCCCCCTAAAAACCATTGTTCTCCTCTGGATTGTGTTGCGGAGCCCTGCAGAAATTCTTTATCAACAAATATTTGCTGCTTTTATAGAGGTAAAATTTCTATTTAACATTTTAATTGTTTTAATTGTGTTTATATTTTTCATTTGTATGTTTAATTGT
Source organism: Viscum album (assembly GCA_963277665.1). Classification (NCBI taxonomy): domain Eukaryota; kingdom Viridiplantae; phylum Streptophyta; class Magnoliopsida; order Santalales; family Viscaceae; genus Viscum; species Viscum album. Next base: position 1,041,143,024 of record OY728146.1, read on the forward strand.
GTGTATGAATTATTTATTTAATATATTATGCATGATGTGTAATGTTTTGTATGATTTCATTTTCTGGATTTTGAATGTTTGTATGATTTAATTTTTTGAATGTATGTTGTCTGAATATTGAATGTTTTATGTTATGTATAAAAAGTTGAATGTTTAAGAAAAGTAATTTATGTTAGAGAAGTTTATTTTAATGAATGGTTTTGATATAATTGTAAATTATATGACTTTTATTTACAAGTAATAATAATTTTAATCAATAAAGTAGAAAATATATTTACTTATATTTTGAAAAGCAGAAGAATGGCCAAAAAAAATTACAATTTCATAAAATTTAAAATAAAAAATGTTTTTATTATGTAAATATCAATTATTTTAGTTATAATAAAATTTATTAAATTTTATTAATATTTATATATATATATACACATGAATTTAAATTTTTGGAAAAGAGGTGTAGTATTTAATATAAATTTCATTTAGTAGTAGATAAAGTTATATAATATAGATAATATAATAATTATACCAAAAAACATGGCATGAGTGATGACTGATCTTGAGATGACCAACCATGCATAATTGAAATTTCATGTTTTATTTTCTGTATGTGGTTATTCAATTTGTAATAATTGCATTTTTCCACATTGATGACCTGCGAGTCATCTCTCAGTAAGTTTAAGGACCTGTGTGTCCGCTTAAAAAAGTTATGTATTTCATACCCCTAGACCCCCTCACATGAATGTGAGTAAATTTGTAATTAAAAGACATATGCCCCCCAAGAGGTTTCCCTGAACAGGATTCTCTGAAGAGGTGTCCACGAAGAGGCATTCGAGAACTCATTCGAGAGGAGGTGTTGCTGTTTGACAGGAGATTGACGGTTACTGAAATATTTGATAATAGAGACAGGAGTCCACCCATAGGTTGTGGTTAGTTTATTAGATAATGATAAACTAATCGTAAGTCTCAAGATCAAGTCATGATTATACATTAATAATTAATTAAACTTTATGAAACATTATATTAAATTTTCTTTTGTGATAATATCACAATCACTATACCTTAACAGTGATAAATCAATACATAAAAAAAGTCTCAAGATAATCAACTATTCAAAACAAAATTAAATAATTTAAAATTTTAATGTAGTATATACTATTTTTTAAATTATTTTTTATAGGTAATTATGTCTGCGCAAATATATTGCAATGGTGAGGTAATTTATACCGAGCTGTGTTTTAGATATAGTGTGCCACCTTCTAGAGTGGTAAATCTCCATGGTTGTATGACATTGGATGCATTTCGTAATAAGATTCATAGTCAGTTTAAACTGAGAGCTGCACAAGAAACCACTTCAATTAGATACCGACATCTTCAATATCCTGAGCATTTGTGGCACAGCGAGTACCCTATAGTCGATGACGAGGATTGGATGGAGGCTTCTTTGTTATTCATGAAACAGTGTATTAATGGTTTGATGGAATTATTTGTTGTCATTTCTGATATTGATGTGGTGCGATCAATTTCTACAGAACCATGCTTTGCGAGCTCTGTAGAAGTCGGTCTTTCACATCAGTCTTATTCATTTCCTCCTTCTCATATGACTCCTGTGGAAGAATCTTATGATGAAGATGATCAAAATTTGGAAGGAAATGTAGATGACATCCCTTTGTGTGTTGATATAGTGCATGAAAGTTTATCGGAGGAAGAAGAATCTGGGGAGTCATTAGGAGATGATGTGGTGGGGAATGAATCTTCTGAGGTTCCTTTGAGAGATAGACATCCACTATATCCACCAGTTAGTCGTAATCAGCCTTCAATTTTGAGTTCCTTAGTTGAAGTAATGTCTCGTGAACAACATTTTGATTGGGATGTCATTGCACCAGCTTCCAAATTCCCTTGAATTATAGGGAATAGTCCTGCATCAAATGATAATGCCATATATGTTGGGTAGGAGTTATAAAGTAGACTGGCCATGACTAATGTGATAAAGCAATATCACATTAAGCGACATTTCATATTTGTAGTTTATGAGTCAAAGAATACCAAATATCTCATTCATTGCGAAAAATATGGGTCAGAATGTAAATTTCGATTAAGATTAATATTGGATAAATATTATGGATGTTGGAAGATAACCAAATTAGAAGGCCCACACACTTGTCTACATCCCAGCTTGGCACAAGATCACTCTTCCCTTGATGTAGAGTTTATATCTACTGTTATTTGTGAGATGATATGAACATGTCAGGATGTTCCTGTTACCCTTGTTCAGGAAATAATTCAACAGTTGTTTAACTATAATATATCATAAAACAATGCTTTGAATGAAAAACAAAATGCCATTGTAAAAGTGTATGGTGATTGGGATGAGTCTTATGCAATGTTTCTACAACTTATGGAATTTTTGTCTCTCAAAAATCAGATTTTTTATCAGTTGGACACTGTTGACTATGTATCCCATGCTCACCGAGTTGAGCAATCAAATATGAAGTTAAATAGGTTGTTTTAGGCATTCAGGCCATGCATCGCTGCCTGTCCCTATTGTAAACAATTTATTTAGGTACACAAGATGGTAATCATGTTCTTCTACAACTTGCTTTTTCTATTGTTGAAAAAGAGAATTTTGAATGCTCAAGGTAGTTTTTGGCATGTGTTCCTATTCATGTCATGCAAAAACAGGGCGTGTGTCTGATATCTGATCACCATCGAGCGATTATAGAGGCCGCAAGTAGTGATAGGGTTTCTTGGACGGAGCTTAATGCTAATCATCGTTATTGAATTAGACATGTTGCAAGTAATGTGCATAAGCATTTTATAGATGAGGCCATAAAGAAGGTGATCCTCATGTTGTGTATGGTTTTCTAAACATTATTTTTTTTTAAAAAATTAATATCCATTTTAATACATTATTATCTTATGGTTTCATCATATGAACCCCAACAAGAAAGGTTTGATCGACATCTTGAAGAGATTTGAACAGTTAATGAGGAGGTATATGAATATATGATGCAAATTTAAAAGGAAAAATGGTCATTAGCATACGATGGTGGCATGCGATATGGGCATATGACTACTAATATAGTTGAGTGCATAAATGGGGTCCTCAAGGGTGTGCACAAACTCCCAATCACAGGGTTAGTGCAAGAGACATTTTTTAGATGTGTTCACTACTTTGTTGATCGGTCCCAAAAGGCCTACTAGAGGATGGAAAATGGAATGAATTTTACAAATCATTTTCAATGTGATATTGACCGGATATAGAATGAGGCTTCAATATGGAATGTTATAGCCTTTGACCGGGAAAAGAAGAGATTTCGGGTAAGACAATGCTACTAACAAGCTACATGCACTACTGGTGAAGTGTTTGTCATGATGTTGGACAACAAGTACTATGATTGTGACAGCTTTCAGGCATTGTGATATCCATGTGCACATGTTATTGTAGCTTTCGATTCGGTAAATATATAATGGGAGCTATATGTTGACCCGGTGTATCACATGAGCACTTTGGTTAACTGTTATAGTGCTTCTAGGATGCCTGTTGGTGACTTCCATTCTATCACATTGCCTGATGATCAACCGAACATCGTCCGTAATATTTACAGGTTTTCATAAGTTGGTTTTGGTTTCACTTCTGATTTTTTCAATGTTTGTCATTTTTAAAATTATTGGCTTCATGCTACCAGGTTGCGGCCCCGAGGAAAACCGAAGTCAACTCGCATTAGAAATGAGATGGATTGGCCTCAGCAACGAGGAGGGAGAATACGATGCAGTTTTTGTCACGCAGAAGGACATAATCATAATAGATGTCCCTAAGTGGTAGGACAGACTTCTACATCTCGTCAACCATGATCGAGTCTATGTACCGTATCATTAATATGTACATGTTTTTTCGTATGTGAATGTTTCATTATTGAATCCTTTTATTTCTGACCTGCTCCATTTTTTAGATGTTTGAATTTTAGTTTGTCTCATTTTTGGATATTATCATAAAAAAGTTTATGATACTAAAACATAAAAAAAAATAAACACTGAATGAAAATAAATATATCTTGCTTCCACATCTTCAATGCAGGTTTTTCATCACTGCTGCTTTATTTTTCTACCTTATTTTACTTGTTGTAGATTTTTTTTAAATAAAAGTTTACAATTTTTGGATTTTATCATAAATAATTTTATGGTACTAAAACTATTAAAAAAATAAACACCAAATTAAAATGAATATATCGTGCTTCCACATCTTCAATACAGGTTTTTTATCACTACTGATTTATTTTCTACCTTATTTTTCTTATTGTAATTTTTTTGAAATAAAAGTTTACAATTTTTATTCAATTCATAATTGAAAAGTAACGATGATATCATGTGTGCAGATGTCAGGTTTTCCATTGCTTAAATCTCAGCCTACTCATGTATCACGACTGCTTTTAGAGGGATGTCCTGTTCCTCCCTTGAGTGTATGCAGATATCACCATTTCCATCATACCACACAACCTACCACTATCGTTCTCTATATTCATAGAGCTGTATTTTATGGAGTTGAGATGTGCGACTTCATATTTCTTGATCATCAGTTCATTTCTGCACTTTTAGAGAGATGGGGTCATAGTCGCATACTTTCCACTTCAATGAGGGGGAGATGACTATTACATTACAGGATGTAGCCATTATGTTGGGCCTCCCTATCGATGAACATGCTCTGACAGGCCGAGTTCTATCAGATTTTCCTAATCTTGTTCATAGAATACTAGGAATAGAGGTCCAGGATGATGGAAGGACCATCGTCAGTGGTAGATTGCAGATTCCTTGGTTAGAACATCACTTCACACATTTACCAGATGATGCTGATGACGTCACCATGCTGCAATTTGCACGCGCATTTATTTTTAGGCTGATCTGTGGCACGCTTTTTGTTGACCACTCTAATAATTTTATGCACCTAACGTATTTATCTTTTTTGGAGAATTTGGACAAGGATGGCCAATATAGATGTGGGTCTGCCAACCTAGAATATACATACAGGGCCCTATGTAGCGCATGTCGCATCAATAAGATGAAGATCAAAGGATGCATGGTTCTTCTGCAGATGTGGGTATGGGAGCACATCCATCATTTAGCTCCACATGACCGTGCACCATTACCTGTTGATATTTCAGCAGAGGATCCATGTGGACATTGGTATGTTATTAATTTCTTCTAATATCTAACATAATTTTATAAGATTCATTTATGAAATGTAAAAATAAAAATGTCATCTACAGGTGGAGTCAGGCGCATCGACATTCATATTCTCCCATACATAATTTTCACACCTACAGACTTATGTTAAACAATATTCGACCAAACGAAGTAAGTAATTATTATTTATATTGTTAAATATTTACTCTTTACTGTACATCTATTCATTTATTAATTGATTTTTCATTTTTTCTTTCAGATTACATGGATTCCATATACAGATGATATCCTTCAGAGTCTACCATCGTACTGTACAGTGATTCTTGCTATCGGCTCTTGTAGGGTTCCACTAATTCATTTTCATATAGTCGAGTGGCATCAGAAGGATACAGTTATGAGGCAGTTTGGATTCCTTCATCTAGTTCCTGACCCGCCCAGATAGTTGGATTCATTGCATTCCCACAAGATGTCAGGGAAGAGGGATTTTGATTGGAGGAGCTACCATGCCAGATATGTTGCGTTATGGGACAAACGACGGGAGTACCAGTTGTGAGGGTCAGGGACAATACGTTTTCATTTGACAGATCAGATGGATTATGCTGGCTAGTACATCAGGTCCCCAGTCCGATTTCTGACACGACACAGACAGGGCTTTCATGGGTTGGTATGCATTCTTCCTTACACTGTTCAACATATTTTTTATTCATATTACTTGACAATGGAATTTGATTTCGCAGGATTCTCATATTTGTCATCTACTTCATATGTTTGATCCAGTGGAGAGTGCTGCCTTTGACCCGACATATTTTCACACCCTTGTGGAACAACTGCTTTCGTCGATGGACAAGATTTATCATGGCATTTTCTTTGCTCCAACACCTGCTGTGGAGGCTGCGGAGCCTGCTAAGCCTCACATAGATGTACCTAGGGGTGACGACCCTATTATGGATGCTGTTGTTCCAAAGGTAGAGGGTGTCCAGCTTGATTGGACACATGCTATTGTTCCACTAGAGGAGGGTGTTCATCATGATCAGTCAGATTCTCCTCCAGCTTCTCAGGCACAACCACAAGTACATAAAGACGATAACTGGTTTGATATTGATGCTTTATTGAAGTCATCCGCAGCAGAGCAGCCATTTACTTCCTATGTTGGTGAGAGTTCTATCCAGCTTCCACTATCCTTAGATGCGATCCAGGGTACAGGCTGTGAGACTGTACATCCACCGCCTATCACACAGGAGGATGTGGAAGTGGTTGTCGATGAGGATGCGCAGCGTATGATAGAGCACAGACATAGACAAACATGGCATGGGCGCATCCAGTATACAGCTGGCTATGGGACAGAGGATAATCCATGGCATAGGTGTAGACTAGGTTGATATTTGATTTATGATACATTTTTTTATGTCTTACTGTTATCATTTATAGACTGCTATTCTTTTTTTAATAAGTGTCTTACTGTTATCAAATTATCTACAAATATATATATATTTATAATAAATAATATGATTAAATTAATTAATAAATATTAATTATATTAATTATTTTTAAATCCAATAGATTCTGGATGAAAAGATGCGTGAACTTGAAGAAATCTTGAAAAATATTATTGATCTCAATGATTTAGAATTAGATGTAAAATCCTAGAATATCATGGAACATGATTATTTTTTTAAAAAAATTAAATTGAATGAAGAAGAATTTGAATGACTAAGAGATATTTTTGAAGAGTAGATGATTATGATTGAAGATCAGAATAACTACAATATGAATTAGAAGTTCATTTGGCCAATTTTGAGAAGATATATATTCAGACTTTATAAAAGGAAACAATTTATACTGGTATGCAATCTTCACTAGAGGATTTTACTGTTAAAATACCACCATCATGAAATAAAATTGTGGATATTATGAAAAATATTGAATTTATATTCTTCCAGAATAAGAAACAACCCTTAAGAGGGTTAAGATTGCACCATCCATGAAAACTAATAAGGGAAAAAAATCGACACAAAAATCTAAAATGTAATGCAAAGGGATCTCTGCTACACAATATAAATTGGAACAAATTTTCAGATGTACAATCATGAATACTATAGAAATATGACCAAATCCATTGATAAGGAAGAAGGTCACCATTGATGAATTATAAGAATATATGTTAGCATATCCAATACAATAAGTATAAATAAGATATCATCATGGTTAGATCATGTTTTGGTATCATGAAAAATAAGTATTGAAGATGATCATCCTTGATGAAGTGATATATGTTTTCATATCTCGACATTCATAAGCCGAAGATAAATTCTAGTGTATTCTCTGTATTAGAACATCTTGAAAACCATTATTGAAAAAATTCACAATTATAAATATGTTTATGAGTGTTTCCCTTGAGGGGGATATAAATGAAGAAATATTAAATTACTACTAGAATTAGTATATTAATTAGAATCAAACCTAATTACTATAGAATGTTCAGGAAGATCATGTTATTGAAAGAGGAATGTTTTTCTAAATTTCTCTTCCTTTGTTAACAAAAAAAATAAACTTAATAAGAAGAGGTCTTAAATCAATTAATCAAAGACATACGTAAAGTTCAAGTATGAATGCGTTGAAAGGCCACTTCTCCTTCTTTTTTTCATTTGAATATTTTTGATCTATTTGTTAAAGTTAGTGCATGAGTTTTAGGTTGATTATTCTAATAAAAGTTACATATCACATTTAATATCTTCATCCTGAAATAAATTTGGATTACCCTTGATGATAAGTGCATAAGTTCTTGTTTTATGTAGTATCATGATCTGTTGGTAGAGGATGGGATTATTCCCCAAATCAAGCAGTGCCCCAAAAATATCTATTAACAATTATTTAATGAATATCTATTATTGATGAATATTTATTAATAATTATTAACATTATTTTAATATTTTCTTTTATTTAATTCATATTTATTAATATTTATTAATTTTTACTTTAAGTTTATTAGTTTGTAATTACTATTTATAAATATTGAAAAATATTTTTTTTATATTTATTACTATTTTATTTATATGTTTAATTAATATTTTTTGATATCATATTGGTTTTTTTATTTCAGCTCTCTGTGGGATGCGTGAACCCCATTCACGCATCTCATACCCCTTTTTAAAAATATTGAAAACCCTATCCATTTTGTAAAAAAAAATTAAAAACCCTTTTAAAATGAAAAGACTATCTCTAGCATTGTTTAAGCGATCATTTCTTCCCAACGTGTTGTCTTCTCCCATGAAATCTCCGCAGTAGGAGTCTTCCCAAGATGGTGTGGTGATGCAGGTTATGTCCTTGCAGGCCTCTCCTCAATGCCTCCTACTGGTTTCTCTTCTGCAAGAGGATATAGAGAAATCCCCATAGACTACATCTCAACTCTCACTACTAGAGAGCCTGGAGAGTTCAGGGAGTCCACCCATGAGGAAGTCTCAGGGAACATTTCAGGGAACGTCTTCACAGGAAGTCCTTGGACCTATCACTCGGTCGAAATCAAAGGAGGTAGGTAAGTTAATTTCATTTTCTTCTCATGGAACTTTTGGACTGAAGGGTAGGAGAGATATTTATTTATGTTGTCTATGATCATTTGGAATGCTTGTGGGTTGAGGGTGCAAGAAAAGTGTGATTTCATGGTGGTTGAGTCTCAGAAACATTTAGCTTCTGTTGTGGTTATTCTTGAGGTCAAACAGATTCCTAGGAAGCTTTAATCAGTGGAAAAGAAGATTCGATTTACAGTGTTTCTACATGGATCTTCGGTTAACTCCAATATTTGGATTTTATGGAAGTAGAACATCTAGCTAGAGGTGGTTAGTCTTTCTTCTCAATGTATTTACACTAAGATATCCTGTACTGGGGGAGAGGTGTTGTTCTCCTTTGTGTATGATATCAATGATTTGTAGAGGAGGATGGATCTTTGTCATTTCCTAGGGGCTTTCCAACCTAGAAATCTCCCTTGTTTTGTGGGTGGATACATCAACATGATTGTGGATGCGGAGAAGAAAAGAGGTGGTTCAATCATTTATATTGATGCCATGTAGGATTTCTATGACTTCATCAATGCAGTTGGGATTCTAGACATTGGGTTCAAGGGTAAGTAGTTCACGTGGTGAAACAATCATAGAGGGCCACACCACATATGAAGCAGGCTTGATAGATGCTTTCCAAACATTCTAGGTCTTGATTCATTTTCCATGTTGACTGTTACTCATTTAACTTGCTCGTTGTCAGATCATGCTCTCATATTGGTGGAGGTTAGATGTTATAGTGTTGGGAAGAAAGCTTTTCACTACTCTAGTAAATGACCTCAGGTGTAAGCCTTCATGCACATGGTGAGAACTTCTTTGGAGCAGGAGGAGAATGAAGGTGCATGGCTTGGCCTTTCTAACCATTTGAAGTGTCTTAAGAAGGATATTCAAGGATGGATGAATAATAGGCCAAAAAAATTTTTATGTGTGATATCTATTCTTGCGGACATTGAGAATTTGGAGAAGGCATTGTAGAAAAATTGGGAAGACAACAACTTTACTATCCTATGTGACAAGCATAGGTTTTTTGCGGAGAATCTCTTGGAAGTTGAGATAGATTACATGTAACAGTCATGGGTGAGATGGTTGAAGGAAGAAGATTTCAACAGTGCTTTATTTTCATACCTGTTTCAGATAAAGGAGTATCTTGAGGCTCAATATTAATCTGGGTAATGAAGTATTTTCTTCAAAGGTGGATGTGGTGGGTCGGTTGGCGTTGTACCATTTTGAAGACCTTTTTGTTGGAGGGGTTCCTTATAAATATGAGGTTGTGGAGGGCGATTCATCAGATTTGGGATTCTGGAGGTGCATACCCCATTTGGTGGATGGTCCTGAGAGTGAATATTTGGTGGCTACTCCAAGTGAGGTGGAAATCAAGAGGACAGTTTTTGCGATCTCCCCTGACAGTGGCCCAGGTTCGGATGGTTTTCCGGGTGTTTTCTATGTGGCTGCATGTGGTATAGTGGGTCATCAGGTGGTGAACAAGATTCGTGAATTTTATTGATGGGGGTGCTCTTAATTAGGGTCTTTTTGCATCAATGGTGGTTTTGATTATAAAGGTCAAAGAGCCCACTAATATCAACCATTACAGACCCATTTTTCTATGTAACAAGTCTTATAAAATTCTAGCAAGCTTTATTGAAGGTAGGTTGAACCGGATCATTCCAAGGTTGGTGTCTAAGGAGAAAAATGGTCTTGTTAAAGTCCATACCATTCAAGAGGCAGTGGCTATTTCTAGTGAGCTGGTCTATGATATTAATAGGAGAGAAGTTGATTCAAATGTCATTTTTTAGGTTGATATGAACAAGGCTTATGAAAAAGTGCAATGGAGTTTTCTGATTCGTGTGATGAGACACATTGGATTTCGCAAATGGTTTTGTAACCTTTTGTTTAGGTGATATTATTCTTTATGGCTTACTATCTCTCTCAAAAAAAATGTTTTGGCTTTTTTAAATCGGTCCATGGAGTGAGGCAGGGTGATCCACTTTCTCCAAGCCTCTTTATCTTGGAACATGAAGCCTTATCAAAGAATCTACATAGTGTAATGGAGAGTAGAAGTTTGTCTCCTTACTTTAGTAGGAATGTCAGGGAAGGAGTGTCTCATTTGATGTTTGCCGATGATATTCTAATCTTCACGAATAGAAGGCAATGATCATTGAGGGGCCTCATAGAGTTTTTTTCTGTGTATGGGCACTTGAGTGGTAAATGAATTAATTCCAGGAAGGGACATGTTTTTATCTATACTAAGTGCCCAGGTAATCAATGTAAGACTATTCAAGACATATTGGGTTACTCAAAGAAACAACTTCCTATTCTTTATATTGGTGTTCCACTTTCTTGTGGACACATAAAAAAGTGTTTCTTTGATGATACTATTAATCAGGTGTGGGGGTGGATTTTTAATTGGAAGAACAAGTTGTTATCATTCAATGTAAGGGTGACCATGATTAATAGTGTGTTGTATACCATTCCTATTCATGTATTCTCAGTCCTTATACCTCGTAAAGGAACTATTCCCTGGATGTAGAGAGTTCTTAATGCATTTTATCGGGATTCCAATCACACAAGTTGTTGTCATTGGGCTACTTGGTCTCGTCTGGGTAAACAGGTTGAGGAGGGTGGAGTTGGGTTACATGATATTCCCGATACCATGCAGGGAATGCAAGTGAGGATTATGTGGGGAATTACTGATGGGGATTATTTTTGGGCCTCCTTCTTTAGAGCCAACTATAGGGAGCACTGGGTGGCTGTTGGTTCCCGCAAGCCACTTTTGATTGGCCTTGCAAGGCATATGATCTCGTATATGGAATAATATCAGGGTTCAACTCGATGGATCATTTTGAAAGGTGACATTAGTTTATGGAAATAAAACTAGTCAGGTGAGCGTTTGTTCTTCCCAGGGTGTCAAAATATGGATATTTAAATTTAAGGAAGCAAGCGAAAGCCCAATTCTGCTTCAGGTTATTCCCAACTAGGAGTAAAAAATGTTTTATGAGGAGATTATCATGTACGTGGAGGTGGATAGGTGCTGCTTCACTAGTTCAAGTTCAGGTAAGTTTTTTGGACAATACTACAAGAATATGTCTTCATTGGAGCCATCGCTGGATGAGTGGGCTTCAAAGAGCTAGTGCAAAGAAATCCCCATGAAAATGAATCTTCTGGTTTTGCGCATCCAAAATAGAGCTTTACCAATGGAGGATATCATCCAGAGGAAGGGTATTCATTTGGATTCATGTAGCTTTTGATGTATCAATCCTCAATATAAGTATGCGTTGCATATTTTTTTCCAGAGTTAATGGGAAGTGTTTATTTGATCACACTTTACCCCCTCCCATGCTTACTTCACAATCATATCTCCTTCCAGTATTTTCTGGTGGCTTGGTTTCATGGATTAAAGTGAAGGGATATGGAAGGCAAAGAGAGGTGTGTTATTCTATCCTCCATTTGTTGGGTTATTTCGGAGGCACATAACCTTTCCCAGCTGGGCGACCATAGATGTATCCATTTTCTTTGGATCTAGTTAAGAGAAATCATCTTTAAACTTGGTTCTTTGTTGAAAGGGGTCCATCAGCTTCTGGGTCATTGTGGTTTATTAGCACCCCTCATGCATGTCATACAGGTAGGCCAATGGATCAGATGGTTTCCGACACTTTGAGGAGTTAAACATAATTTAGAAGGATCTCTGAAAAATGGGATCATAAGAGGTGGTGGGGTTCTTTATGATTCATATGTCATGGTTTTGTTATGTTTTAACGCATTATTTGGTCCTAGAAGTTCTTTGTGTGTGGAGGCTAGGGTGCTTCTCACAGGAATCACAGTTTTTTGGAGGGTCAGTTTTCTTATGGATGAGGTGGAATCAGATTATAAAGTCCTGGTCAGATCAGTGTGTGGTGTTTATGAACCAACCTGGGACCTGGTGTATGTGATCTGCAGATGTGTGCTAGCAACAGATCTTGGGCGGACTATTAAGCATTGTTGGAAGGAGGCTAACTTCCCAACTGATGTACTTTCATGGTTTAGAATTCTGGAGTATGGGATTGTCCTTTATAATACCTTAGGACCCCTTTCCTTGGAGTGTATATCTTTTTTCTAAGGGGATGCCCTTGGTTTACATCACTTCCACCCTCCTTGAAGGCTCTTGGAAGGGTGGTGCTTTGTAATAACCTCATTGACCTATAATAAAAATGTTATTTTCATATAAATTTACTTATTTAAATGGATAATATACAATAAGGTTATTCTATCAAAAAAAATTATTTATATAATGGAAATAACTACGATCAATGGAAAATAAAAATAAAAATTTATATTTAATGAATGAGGTTTGAAATGTGGTATTCTGTAGAGGATAAATATGAATTACCTAATAATTCTAGGAATACATGGGATGATACTACTAAATGTTATTATTAAAAAATGTTTTGATATTAATGCACTTTAACAGACTTTAATATATGAATAATTTAATATGATATCTTCTAGTAAAACTTCTTATGAAATTTGGGATACATTATCTATTTCACATGAAGGAACTACTGATGTAAAAGAAATGATATTGAATTCCTATATAAAATTAATTATAATACATTTAAAATGAAACCTCATGATATGATATTAGATATATATCTATAGTTTAATGAAATAGTGTACAAAATGAGACCCTTGGGGAATCTAACGTCATACAAAGACCAAATTATGTGACTACTAAGATATATTTTAGAGAGATAGAGAGGGACATCTGTTTCAATAAGAGAATCTTGTGAAATTAGTAAAATAACTATCAAGGAATTTATTGGGAAGTTTTTGATATATGATCAAGAGATTAAAGTTAACCAAGAAGAGGATGATGAACCAAATAAGAAATATATATCCTTTAGGAATATTTCATCAAAACATAAAGAAAAGAAAAACTTCAAGTTGAAAGCTCAATTAATGAGGAATCACCAGTCGATAGTGATGAGGAAATAGCCTATCTAGATAGAATGTTTAGGAAGTCCTATAAAAAGAATAATATTTTAGGAAATCAAGCTATAAGGGAATCTATGATTATTTTACAAATTGGAAAAGGGACTAGAAAAGATATGATAATACATAGGATAATAAATGATATGAGTAATGGAGAAAATGAAAAATTAAAACTAACTTTCCCAAGTTGAAGTAAAAATTAAGTATGATGATATGGATAAAAAGTATAAGAAATCCATAAAATTTATATGTAGTACCTCTGACGATATCTCTAGTGACTTAGACTCAACTCTTGAACAGAATTATGATAGGTAAAGAATGTTCTTCAAGAAAAAACATTTCTGAGGTACCTAATATCTCTCTTATACTTAACTCTGATCATTATGAAAGTGAAAAAATGATTATATGTCAAAAATAAAATGTTTCACTATTGAAATTTGCTTGAATATACCTTTAATGAGATGAAATACAAATAAAAATCCTGAATAAACAACATGATTTATCTACTAGTGCTAAAAACAATCTTATGATAGAGAAAGTGAAAAATGCTCAATTATTAAATGAATACACATAAATATAATTGTAAAATGGGTAATTAAAGAAATACTTAGAGGGATTTAAAAATATAAGATAAACACTCATTAAATACTATGAAAACAACTTTCTCCTAAATATATTACTGGTATAGTTTATCAACCCGGATAGAGAAACATTGTTAAGAGAACTTTTGTTCCTAAATCCATTTCTAGATATTCTTTTACAAGTTTTTATTCAAGTTGACATACTAATGTTTTTATTTAAAAGAGTTTACAATATTCTTATAAGAAACCGATAAAGAAAATATGGGTTTAAAAGGGCCGAATCACTAACATATATGGACCGATGAAAATATAGGTACTGAAATCATTGTTTGTATTAACCTCTTTTTTGGGAAATTATTTCAAAATATCATATAGAAATCTGTGGTACTTGGACAATGGGTGTTCTAGGAATATAATATGAGATTACTTAAGCTTCAAGATTGTGAAATTTTTTTATGGTGGTCATGTACCCATTGGGAACAATTCTAAAGGAAATATCATTGGCCTTGAAAAAATTGGTAACTCTAACTCAGTTTTAATTTCAAAAATACTTTTTATTGTTGGTTTTAAGAAATGTACTTAGTATCTCACAACTATGTGATGATGGTTTTCATGTGATATTTGAAAATAATGCTTATAATTTTTTAATGGTAAAAATTCACTATTATTTACTTATTTTAAAAATAATAATGTTTTTGTTGTTAATCTTCATTTTTTAATTTTAGAAATTTTTTGACTGCCTTTCAGGGAGAATATTGGATTTGGAATAAGATACTAGTTCACTTCAATATTCACAGAAATTGAAATATTACTAGAAAAGGGTTAGTTAGAGATGTATCAAAACCTAAATTCTGAAATGATAAAGTCTGTAACCCCTTACAAAAAGATAAAAAGAACAAAATAACATTAAAATTAAAGAAAGATGTTTCAAATGATCAAACTGTTGAATTGGTTCACATGGAATTATTTGGAGCATAGATATTTTATAGTTTAAATATCAATAAATATATATATTTATCTATAGATTAATTATTTAGGTATACCTGGGTATTATTTTTAGCTCACAAAATTGAATATTTCTCTTTTTAAAAAGTATGCTAAATATGTATAAAACCTAAGTGGACTTTGAATTAAGACCATAATAATTTTCCATGACCGTGAGTTTGAAAATTAATTAATTTAGTTTTTTTTGGTTTCAACGTCTTTATTCTTAACCCTAAGGATAATATTGATTAGTTTTCCTCCAAAAGCGTTGAAGGAATTTTACTTGGTTTTTCAACTTCTAGTAAATCCTATAGTGTTTTTAATAAAAGAAACAAGATTGTGGAAGAGTCTTTCCATGTAAAGATTTATGGGACAAATCCATATGAACATAATAATCCTTTAGAAAACCTTGAGTATGATCTATCCACTTTGAACATAAATACCAAGCATTTAGATTATACTATGAAAAATGAAGAAAATTCATCCAATTCTATGTAATTTCTAGAACCTAATCCTATAAAGGACTATGAAGTGACCACAACATTTTTCTACAGTTTTTAGGACTCTTAAATACAATCCTTTAGATGATTGTTTTTTGGACACCTCGATAGAGGTACACAAAATAGAGCTTCTATAAGAAACCATTTAAGATCCCAGTTTCGGAAAATGATTTTTTCTTTATGTTTTGGTTGAATCTCTTGTTTCAGGCTTCAAGGGATGTCTTCTGAAATTATGAGAGGTATTGGGGGTGTCTTGGGGGCTCAGGGCATGAAAGAAAGGAAAGATGGGCAAGACAAGCAAGGGCGCATGACCTGCGCATGGCCAGGGCAAACCATATGGCCTACCCAGGTAAACCTTTCAACCCCTCCTCCTCCAGACAATAGCATGAAAACGGTTTGTGCACAGTTTATCAAACCATGCGGCTAAACCGTGCGGCCTCCTAAAGTTGGAAAAAATTACAAAATTGCCACTTCGGGTTTTTAAGAACCCACTTGGGATTTCTTCACCATTCCTCATTCTTCACCCTAGGAATGAACCAAATCACCCAAGAGCTCCAAGAGATCGATCTCCCACGTTTCTAAGGCATTTTTGGTGCCAATGGATGCAGATCAATGATCCGGGTAAGGCTAATCCCATCCTTGCTTCTCTTTTTGGATTAGGATTTGTATCTTCTCTCCCTCTTGTTCTGAAGCTCTAAAACCCTATCTTTTGGGTGAGTTTTAGGTTTAAGCTCCAAATGTTGGTCGGATCAAGGTCTAAGGACTCTATTGAGCATGCGTTCAATCGTGGTTTCGAGGTAGGTGGTCTAAAAACGTTATCCCATAGTTTTATGGTGGATTTATGCATGTGTGGCTTTGTTCATGGATTTATTTTGATGAGCTTTGATCAACCTAGATGTGTTTGGCATAAAGGATGCTTAAAATGGTAAATTGGAACTCTCACGATCCTAAAGGGATGCGTTGAGAATGACTTGACCTAATAGGGGCCATCCATGGGATGTGCCGGCTTTCCCCAGATTTAGGGATTGTTATTAAACAAGTGACCTTGTTGTAATAAATGGTAGAGCCCATGATGAATATGTTGGCATGATTGGTTGAACTTGGAATAGAAGTTAGGTGATGCACCTAGACTTAGCAATAACCTAAGGGTTATTTGAAATGGGTTGAATGGTTGACTCATGGAAATGATGAACGGGTTAAATGGGTTAATGTGTAAACTGATTAAAGACCATAATGAAATAGGTTATGGGTCTAGTGTTGAATGCTTAGTGAGATAGGCATAACACATGGGAATTGGGTGAATGGTTAAATTATGTGAAATGGTAATGTGTTATTGGGATAAGGCATAATGTGAATTCTCGTGTGGTTTTTTGTGAATGGTGTTTTCCAAGGGGAAATGGTATGGTGGGTAAATGGTTACTTATATATATAAGTATGTGCACATGGCTTGGTAGAGTGGGTATGACTTAAGGATCTATGCCCACGGGTCGAGTGAAGACTAATGCTATGAACTCCACCCTAAATGCATGGGTTAGGAATAAGGACTGAGGCTCTATTCTCCTAACGGTTGTATCCACCCAGACCGAGGCTTTGAGGTGAGAATATGGTTGCTATGAGGAATCCACCTGAACTAAGGCTCCGAGGTGAGATCATGGTTACTATGTGGGGGTTAATCCTAGGGAGATAGGATAACTATGTGTTTACCCTCTTACGTGTGATTGTTGGCCTTAGACCCATTTAACATAATATATGTGATTAACCCATGGAAATGTGTTGAAATGGTAAATGATGATGATTGTTGTGAAATGAATGGTAATGGAAGTGGCAATGGCTTTGGCTCTAAACTGGATAATGGAACCTTGAATAATTACTTGGCAATTATCATTCATATTCCTTTTTCATGCACTATCTATTTATACTGGATATTTTGTAGACACCGTTGTTGGTGGCCTACTAAGTTGTACTCACACCCTGCTCGGGCCGCTTTTGGGTACCCGAGAAGACTTCATGTTTGCAGGTCAAGAGAAGGGAAATGATCCTTGATTGATATTTGAGTGGACATGGGTAGCACTTGTTGGAGGATCCGAACTTGGATTCGGGACCATTTTGGTGATTTTGGCCATTGTCTTTATCTTGAGATTTTGTTCACTTTTGACCTTATAGTATGACATGGCATATTTATTGTTGGAAATGGTTGTTATACATGTTCCTTGCTGTTGATTATTGTTTCCGCTATTTGGATTATTTCTGTTGTGGCTTACTCTGATAAAAAGGGCGTATAGTCTCCCAACTTGACTCCGTAGACCCCCACTACTAGTCGGAAACCTTTGGCGTATGGGGAGGTGCGATTAAGGTCATGTAACTACCCGGCTTGGAGCACTGGTTTAGTGGGTTCTGGGTCGGGGACATTACAAAGTGGTATCAGGGGAGGTATTTCTTCTTCTTCTCTGAGGTCTTGTTATTTGGGATAGGTTGTCAAGGGTAAAGATGTGTCAGGCATTGGTAAATGAGCCCATGCTTGGGATTAGCTAGCCCATGTACGAGGGAAAACCCAAGTCACCCTGGGTGGGAAATGTTGTTCCTGTTTGTGTGTTGTTACAGTTGATGATATTTCACCATTGGGTGATGCACATGTGGTTCTATGTGACTGTTTTATGATATTTGGATCGTGGACTTAATTGTATGAGGATTTGCAATCATGCATCATTGTAGGCACCTAGGAAGATAGGTGACATGCATTGTGTTAGGCACACGCATGAGGCGGGTGTATGAGGCAGGAAAGTAGGGTGCATCATGCATTTAATGAAACTAATAAATAATGCGAATAATGAAATAAAACAAGTGGGTAAATGATGTTTAATGAAATATAAGGGTTGAAATGAAGTGGGGAAATGTTTTTGAAACGTGTTGTGTGAGTTTGGTTGTAGTACATGGTTGTTTACCCCATATGGACCATGGCCTGTGGTAGGGATGGTCAGGGTAGTGAATTTGAGGTGTTAATGTTGTTGAATTAGTATATGAAAATGGGTTGTTGTATCTAGAAAGGAGGTTTTAATGAAGTTGTGAATGTTTTGAGGTATGCGTGCTAAATCTTGTTCTTGGTAATGTAGAGAGATGGCACCACGACATCAGTTGACAGTTGGGCAATGAGAGGATGTCGCTGAGAACACTCCTCCGGTAGAAGAGCACGAAAATGTGGCGATCAATGAAGGTAGAGAAGACCAGTTCTGGGAGATCTTGGCTCGCCTTATGGAGATGATGGATCGGGACCCAGGGCGGGTTGCACCGAGTATGTTTGAGTTGACTAGGGAGTTCCAGCTGCAACACCCTCCGACCTTCACCAGAGAGGGTGGGCCAGAGGAAGTAGAGTTCTGGTTAGAGTCTATCTAGAAGATACTGGATCATTTGGATACCCCTGTTGAAAAGAGAATAAAGCTGGACATTTATATGTTGAGGGGCCAAGCAAGGCATTGGTGGGACATTCAGGCTCAGACCAAGTAGGCTGAGGGGATGTCGTGGAAGGTTTTCCAGGAGAAGTTTCTGGAGCATTTCTACCCAGAGACATTGAGGCAGGAGCGAGCTGCAGAGTTTATGAGCCTGACTCATGGATCACTATGAGTGATTCACTATGCTAGTCGCTTCACTTATTTGTGATGCTTTGTCCAAGTGTTAGTAGGGGATGAGGCAGCGGTGGAAAGGAGTTTCCAGGATGGGTTGAGATATGAGATCAGATCTCAAGTAAATATCTTTTGCTTAAAGTGGTTTTCAGAGGTGATGCATCAGGCACTCATCTTTAAAGGGAACCTGAAGGGAGCTTCGGGTGGTGGGCTTGTTGTGCCAGTTGGGTGGACAAGTGGTGCATCTTTCGAAGGTCGGAAGTGCCGTTTGGAAAGTTTCCAGCAAGGTGGTCAGAAGAGAGGGTCAGCCTCTCAGGGTGGGAACCAGGTGTTCTGTTATCAGTGTGGGAGGTAGGGTCATGTGCGTGGTCATTGTCCTCGTCCTCCAGTTGAGTTCCATTCATGCGGCAGGATGGGGCATGTGCATAGGTTGTGAATGAACCCACGACAGACGGGTGAGCTTGATAATGAAAAGCAGGTACCGGGTTTGGGAAGAGGATCAGTTTCCCCATATCATGCAGGCAGTTGGAGCTCCATAGGTCGTACTAGTAGGGGTGGTAGACGCGAAACTCCAGGGCAAGATCGCTCACCCCAGCAATGTAGTGCGGCGCATGGTGCTCAGGCTGAAGCCCAGGGTAGAGGGGCAAGTCAGCTTCAGGCAGTTCAGTTTGCACCTAACGATGGCGAGGCTGGACTGTCAACTGTCCGAGGTATGATCTATGTAGCTTCTACATTTTCTAGTGTGTTGTTTGACACATGTTCCACACACTCTTTTGTTTCTACTCAACTTATTGTAGCGCTGGGTTTACCTGTGGAGGGGGGGGGTGTGGAGTTATGTCAATTGACACCCCGTTGGGAGTGTGGGTTGAGGATATCAAGCAGTGTAAGGGATGTTCCTTGTAAGTTGGTGGGTATCATTTTCTGTGGGACTTGTTCATTCTCGAGATGTCAGGGTTTGAACTAATCTTGGGAATGGATTGGTTGGTGTTGTATCTGGCGCACATAGACTGTTATCTTCACAGAGTATCATTCAGGTCACTTGAGGGTGATGCATTTGTCCACCGTGGCGAATGGGATGTTCGAGCAGGGCGTGTAGGGCTGTTTTGTCAATAGGTGAGTGGAATCATGGCTTAAGTGGCATGTCTCATGCATGATGATAATGAGGAAGGAGAAAAATATGATTTTTCTCCCGTGGTGGATCGGTTTCAGGATGTGTTTCTTGAGGATTTCTCGGGGTTACCACCCGAGAGGGATGTCATGTTCACGATCAAGTTACTTCTGTGACCGGAGCCAGTTTCTATTCCTCCATACCAAATGGCACCGACAGAAATCCAGGAACTGAAGGTTTAGATTGAGGAGTTGGAGCGTAAGGGGTTTATCTGCCTAGTACGTCTCCTTGGGGATCTCCCATGTATTTTTCAAATAAGTATGATGGGTCGTTAAGGCTGTGTGTTGACTATCAAAAGTTGAATCAGATGACGGTGAAATATCAGCACCCTATTCCTTGAATTGATGACCTATTTGATCATTTGAGGGGTGAATCAATGTTTTCTAAGTTTGTTCTGGGGTCAGGTTATCACAATATGAGGGTGAGGTCTTCTGACATACCACAGACAGCCTTTCGGAGCCGGAACTGGTAGTTTGAGTTTGTGGTAATGCCTTTCGGCTTGACCAATACACCTTTAGTGATTATGGCTTTGATGAACCGAATCTTTCATCCCTATCTATATCAGTTTGTGATTGTCTTTCTTGACGATATATTAGTGTACTCGAAAACTCATGACGATCATGCCCAACATCTTGAAATCCTCTTGGGTACTCTAAGAGAGCATCGGCTATACTCCAAGCTATAAAAGTTTCAATTATAGATAATTGAGGTGCATTTTCTATGTCACATCATCTCAGAGGAAGGTGTGTTGGTGGATCCAGAGAAGGTGCAGGCAGTTGTATCTTGGGAGTAGCCCAAGGGTGTTTCTAATGTTCAGAGTTTTCTTGTTTTGCTGGGTATTACTGAAGGTTCATTCATCATTTCTCTTGCTTGGAAGAACCACTCTCGGGCTTGACCAAGAAGGGAATCAGGTTTGGCTGTTCTGAGGCTTGTGAGAATTCCTTCCAAGAGTTGAAGAAGCGGTTGACAACCACCCCTATCTTGATCTTACCTGAGCCGGGTAAGAAGTACATCGTGTTTTGTGATGCATCCGGAGTCGGACTTGGGGATGTATTGATACAGGATGAGTAGGTTGTGGATTATGGGTCGATGTAGCTGAGACCCCATGAGTGGAACTATCCCACTCATGACCTTGAGTTGGCTGCAGTGGTGTATGACTTGAAGTGCTGGAGGCACTATCTGTTGGGAGAACGGTTTACTGTGTTTACCGAACATAAGAGTTTAAATTACATCTTCTCGCAAAGGGATATAAATCTTCGGTAGCAAAGATGGGTTGAATACCTCTAGTATTTTGACTTTGAATTGGTGTACACAACGGGGAAGGGAAACCGTGTTGCTGATGCTCTGAGCAAGAAGGTTCATAATCAGGTGGTTCAGGAGTCCAACACCGAGTGGAAGGTGATGTCCTTGTTTGCAGAGATGCACCTAGATGTGAAGGAGGAGCGTGGTCAGGTCACTCTTGATTCCTTAATGATGGAGTCGATGCTTTTGATTCGAGTTAAATAAGACCATCTTAATGATCCTGAGAGTTTTATCATGAAGGAAAAGCTTAAAGGTGGGGAGCTACCTTCTAGTTGGGCCGTCGATTTGGATAGTTTTGTTCATGTTCGTGATCATGTGGTTGTGCTAGAGTGTATACGAAAGGAGTTGATGCGTGAGTTATATGAATCAAAGTGGGAAGTGCATCCTGGTTCGACCAAGATGTACCATGATCTCCGAAGGCATTTTTGGTGGCCTGGAATGAAGAAGAAAGTTGTGGGCTTTGTGGCATGGTGCCTTACCTGTCAGCAGGTGAAGGCCTAGCATCAATGCCCAGGTGGTTTGTCGCATCCATTTCCCATTCCATAATGGAAGTTGGATGATGTAACAATGGATTTTTTCATGGGTCTTCCGAGTACGCCATAGAAGAATGATGCAATCTGGGTGGTCGCGGATCAGTTAACGAAAGTGGCTCATTTCATACCTATTCAGGAGACCTTTACAGTCGACCAGTTGGGTGACCTGTATGTTCGGTAAATAGTGTCGTTGCATGGTGTCCCTCAGACCATAGTTTCGGACCAAGATCCGCATTTCACATTCTGTTTCTGGCAAGGGTTGTAGAAGGCACTTGATATGGAGGTGTTTTTGAGTATGGCTTTCCACCCGCAGATGGACGGGTAGTTAGAGCGTACAATCCGAGTGTCGGAAGACATGTTAAGAGCTTGTGTCTTGGACTTTGGTGGTTCTTGGGATAGTTACCTATCATTATTTGAGTTTTCCTACAACAACAGTTTTCAGTCTATGATACAGATGGAATCGTTTGAGGCACTCTACGGGAGGCCATGTAGATCTCCGTTGTGTTGGGTAGAGGCTGATGAATCTGAGTTGTTGGGGCCAAGTCTCATGACAGAGACATCAGAAAGTGTTAAGTTGATCAAGAAGTGGATGGCTACGGCTCAGGGTAGGTAGAATTCATATGCAGATCAGAGGTATAGACCTCTTGAGTTTGCGATGGGTGATAAAGTGTTCCTTTAGGTGTCACCAAGGTTGGGGTCAGAGTCAGATTAGAAATCAGGGTAAGTTGGCACCTAGTTTTGTGGGACCTTTTGAGATTGAGGAGAGGATCAGAACAGTGGCTTACCGATTGGCTCTTCCACATCAGTATGGTGGGATGCATGATGTGTTTCATTTATCACAGCTTCGACGGTATCACCTTGACCCATCTCACGTGGTTGATGTGGAGGGTGTGGAGCTTGAGGCCGATGCATCCTTTGAGGAGAATCCGGTTCATGTGGTGGATCGTAGTGAAAATGTCTTGCGAGGCAAGGTTGTGCCATTAATGCGAGTACTATGGAAGCATGGGAAAGTTCATGAAGAAACATGGGAGCGAGAATCGGATATGCGGGCCTAGTGTCCATAACTCTTCTCTTCGGTGGATCAATAAGGTTTGGAAACGCGGCTCGAGGATGAGCCGTTATATGTTGGGGAGATTGTAAGATCCCGGTTTTTTGGAAAGGGATGTTTTCTTTATGTTTTGGTTGAATCTCTTATTTTGGGATTCTCGGGATTTCTTCTGAAAGTATGAGAGGTCTTGGGAGTGTTTCAGGGGATTGGGGCATGAAAGAAAGGAAAGATGGGAAAGACAAGCTAGGGCGCACGGCCTGTGCATGACCAAGGCAAACCATGCAGCCTGCCCAGGTAAACCGCGCAACCCCTCCTCCTCCGGACAGTAGCATGCACACGGTGTGCGCATGGTTTTTCAAACCGTGCGACCTCTTAAAGTTGGGAAAAATTACAAAATTGCCACTCCAGGTTTTTAATAACCCACATGGGATTTCCTCTCCATTCCTCCTTCTTCACCATAGGAATGAACCAAATCTCCCAAGAGCTCCAAGAGATCGTTCTACCTTATTTCTAAGGCGTTTTGGTGCTGTTGGATGTTGATCCAAGCTCCGGGTGAGGCTAATCCCATCCTTGCTTCTCTTTTTGGAACAAGGTTTGTATCTTCTCTCCCTCTTGTTCTGAAGCTCTAAAACCCTATCTTTTGGGTGAGTTTTAGGTTGAAGCTCCAATGTTTGGTCGGACCGAGGTCTAAGGACTCGATTGAGCATGCATTCAACCACTGTTTCGAGGTAGGTGGTCTAAAAACGTTATCCCATAGTTTTATGGTGGATTTATGCATGTGTGGCTTTTCTCATGGTTTTCTTTTGATGAGATTTGATCAACCTAGATGCGTTGGGCATAAAATATGCTTAAGATGGTAAATGGGAACTCTCACGATCACCAAGGGATGCGTTGAGAATGACTTGACCTAATTGGGGCTATCCATGGGATGTGCCGACTTTCCCCGGATTTAGGGATTGTTATTGAACACGTGACCTTGTTGTTATAAATGGTAGAGCCCATGATGAATATGTTGTCATGATTGGTTGAACTTGGAATAGAAGTTAGGTGACACACCTAGACTTAGCAATAACAGGAGAGTTATTTGAAATCAGTTGAATGATTGACTCATGGAAATGATGAATGGGTTAAATTGGATAATTTGAAAACTGATTAAAGACCATAAGAGGACAGGTTATGGGTCTAGTGTCGAATGCTTAGTGAGATATGCATAACACATGGGAATTGGGTGAATGGTTAAATTATGTGAAATGGTAATGTATTAATGGGATAAGGCATAATGTGAATTCCCGTGTGGTTTGATGTGAATGGTGTTTGCCAAGGGGCAATGGTATGGTGGGTAAATGGTTACTTATATATATAAGCATGTGCACCTGGCTTGGTAGAGTGCGGTATGACTTAAGGATCTATGCCCACGGGTTGATTGAAGGTAGAGGCTCTGAACTCCACCCTAAATGCATGGGTTAGTAATGAGGAATGAGGCTCTATTCTACTAATGGTTTCATCCACCCGGACTGAGGCTTCAAGGTGAGAATATCGTTGCTATGAGGTATCCACCCGGACTAAGGCTTCGAGGTGAGAACATGGTTGCAATGTGGGCGTTAATCCTAGTGATATAGGATAATTATGTGTTTACCCTCTTACATGTGATTGTTGGCCTTAGACCCATGTAACATAATGTATGTGATTAACCCATGGAAATGTGTTGAAATCATAAATGATGATGATTGGTGTGAAATGAATGGTAATGGAAGTGGCAATGGCTTTGGTTTTGAACTAGCTAATGGCATCTTGAATAATTAATTGGGAATTATCATTCATATTCCTTTTTCATGCACTATCTGTTTATACTGGATATTTTGTAGACACCGTTGGTGGTGGCCTACTGAGTTGTACTCACACCCTGCTCAGGCCGCCTTTGGGTACCTGAGAAGACTTCATATTTACAAGTCAGGAGAAGGGCAAGGGTCCTTGCTAGATAGTTGAGTGGACATGGGTAGAAATTGGTGGATGATCCAGACATAGAGTGAAGACCATTTTGGGGATTTTGGCCGTTGTCTTTATCTTGGGCTTTTGTTCACTTTTGCACTTATAGTGTGACATGTCATATTTATTGTTGGAAATGGTTATTATAAATGTTACTTGTTGTTGGTTATTGTTTCCGCTATTTGGTTTATTTTTGTTGTGGCTTACTATGATAAAAAGGGGGAATGGCCTCCCCAATTGACTCCATAGACACCCGATGTTCGTCGGCAACCTTTGGCGTAAGGGGAGGCGCTCTTAAGGTCATGTAACTACCCATCTCGGAGCACCGATTTAGTGGATTTCGGGTCAGGGATATTACAAACTAGGCTGAACATCAATATTTATTGTCATTTTTTGAACATTAGAAAACCACTGATGTAATTAATAATGAATTTTAGGTAATTTATATGAAAAAAATAATTAATTTAAAATAGATACTATTTTGGAGGCTTTATAGACCCAAAAACACCTTGAATGTAGGAACTAAATGGGAATTTAGGAACAAGTTTGATGAGTCTGGAACAGTATTATGAAATAAAGCTAGACTAGTTGCACAAGGTTATAATCAATAAGAGGCTGTATAATATAAAGAAACCATTTCACATGTAACCTTACCTGAAGCCATTAGAATACTGCTAGACTATTCTGTACATCTAGATATCAAACTATATCAAATGGATTTCAAAAGTCAATTCATGAATGGGTATATAATTGATGATTTTTTTGTTGAATAACTCCATGTATTTCAAAATAATCATTTTAAAAATCATGTTTTCAAGTTATAATAAAATTTATAAGGTTTAAAATAGGATCTTAGAACTTGGTATGATTGGCTCAACTCTTTTCTTATTTCAAAGGGAATCTCAAAAGATAAAGGTGATCATACCCATTTAATAAAAATAATTCAAAAATATGTTTTAGTTATTCAAATATATTTAGATTATATTATTTTTGGATATTCTAATAATTATTTAGGTGATGAGTTATCAAAAATGATGAAAAATGAATTTGAAATGAGTTTAATGAGAGAACTGAAATTCTTTATGGGATTCTAAATTATTAAAAATAAATAAGAAATTTTGTTAAACAAAAGTAAGTACACTAAAGATATTTTAATAGGTTTTGGTTTTGATAGCATTAAGAGCATTGCCACTCATATGAGTACCATTAGTAAATTGGACCTTGATGAATCTAAGAAATCAGTGTATCCAAAAATTTATAAAGGTGTGATTGAAAGTCTTCTATACTTAGCTTCTTGTCGACCTAACAATATGTTTAGTGTATGTATGTGCGCTTATTTTAATGAAAACCCCAAAAGTGACAAACCGACCAATTTTAAAAACATTTTTAAATACCTCAAGTATACAATCAACTTTTGATTTTTCTATCCTAGAGGAAAATCTTTTGACTTATATAGTTATTAAGATGCCGATTTTGGTGGTTTCAAGTTCGATAGAAAAATCACCTCTATAACATGTCACCTTTTGGGAATTTCTTAGTATCTTGGTGTAGTAAGAAAACAATTTGTCACAATGTCTAATATTTAAGTTAGATACATAGTTTCATGTAGTTGTTTTCCTCAATTTGGTTGGATGAAACACACATCTTCTAGACTATGGAAATCAATTATAAAATGTCACTATAATTTTTTACAACAAAAGTGCTCTAAAAATTTCAGAGAACCCTATATCTCACTCTCTAAAAACAAAACATTGATGCAAGAAATCACTTTTTAAGAGATCATTTTCAAAAGGGGATATAACCATTGAATATATTATAACTGGACATCAACTTGATGATATTCTCACTAAAGCATTGAATTTTGGAAAAATAAACTAATTTAAAGATGAATTATGCATGATTAATTTTGGATAATTATATTTCTTTGGGATAAAACATTGTATTTTAGACACTATAGAAGTTTTCCAACCATTGGACTTTACCCACCGTTGGTTTTTGAACTTCCATTCCTAATTTCTTTTTACATGTTATTTCATTAATTATTCTTATGATTCAAATTTTATTTTTGTTTTTCAATTTATAATTTCCTAAATATCTAAATGATATAAATTAGTCTATTATCTAACTTCAATGCTCACTCCACTATGCCTTACTCTCGAACCTTTCCAGGAAACTTTATCTCTCAACTTTTTGGTCTTTGCTCCATGTAACTCAGACATCATGAGATTATAATCAATGTTAGAGTGAAGAGGGACAAATAATATTCTTTGGATGAGTCTCTTACTTAGTATATTAAGAGAGGTGATCCATTCCAATTAGCCATCGAGCCAGCGGATCTGCATCTTGCGAATCGAGTTGTGGTACTTGAGAAAGAATTTCATGTAGAGTGGATTTAGGCATGTAAGTATTTAGTACATAATGTTTTAAAATATTTGGGATAGGTATAATGGTTATATAATTATGAGAGATGATTGCATTCAAGTTTATTACCCCAGTTCAATCACTATATTGAGTTCAGTTTTGAGAAAGATGAAGACTATGTATGAATCAGAATAAATGGGTGAAAAGATTTTTTTCACTTCAATAGGTTGGGATAGATGTTTGAAAGTACCTCACTATGTTTTTTCAAATGACTAGAAAAGAATTTTTCTAAGTAAAAATGATACCTTTGTATATGAGGATGGACTGGAAGAGTTTTCTAGTGATGAGATAGTGAGAATACCCACTGCTACCAAACTTGATGATGAATATGATTTTATCTTTATGTTTATTCAATATATTTTATGCTTGAGGAATGGTGATCTC
Organism: Viscum album; assembly: GCA_963277665.1. NCBI lineage: Eukaryota > Viridiplantae > Streptophyta > Magnoliopsida > Santalales > Viscaceae > Viscum > Viscum album. The sequence continues at coordinate 1,041,171,239 of OY728146.1, forward strand.
ACCACCATGAGGTATTGATATGTATATCTCTTATTCCTTATGAAAAGAATAGAAAAGATAAATCTTTATAGATTCATGGTTCACTTGATGGAAATGTGTAATAATTCATCGAGATCAAAATATCTAAATTATCCCAAGTACATTTAATCCATGCTTAAGGACAATGGACTAGTTATTAGGGAAGAAGAAATTGTAGTAAAATGTTGATGATTTTGTATTACATGATTCATTTGAAAGAGGATAAAGATAGGTTGGAACCTCTAGAAGATAAAACGGGTTGATGATGGTGAAAATATCTAAGAGGATTTCAATCCTATTGACCACCCTTCCAGACTAAATAATCTTATAGATCTGGGATTTGAGCTAGATGATGTAGTTGAGTATTCATATAGGGAATAATAGGAGGATACTACCCATAGAAATGAGGAAAATTAGTTTATAATGGATTAAGGTAGTGACCCAAACCTACCTAAGGGTTATAGAACTTTTTCTTATAATTCCCTTAAACCTTCAAGATCTATCCTTGTCTGAGAGAATTTTTTAAAAGAAAGAAGTGAGGAAGAAGAATCATATTTCTATGATGAATTACAGTTCAATAGAACTTCTAAATCTAATAAAGAAAAGGGAAATGATTAGAATTGTGAAAATGATGAAGAATAAGGAGAAAGAGAAGATAAATAAGAAAATTGAGATAGAAAAGATGGTTGGGATGCTGATGGATATGATAGTAATGGTGTTTATGACCATGATGGTACTTGGGGCCTCATTGGTGTTTAGTATGTTGAGATTCCTTATGAAATTATTTATTCTCCATGTTTATCAGTTGTCTTCAGATATGAAGAGAGAAATAGCGTAGTTCGAGATGCAGACAGTGATGATAGGGATGAGAATGAAGAATCTATTGAGGGGGAGGGATCAACAAGATTGGAATATACCCCAATTTATTCTATTGATGGAGACCACGGTGTGCCTACAATTTTTATTCCTACAGCTGATGTAAAGAAGGTGGTTCAAAAGATAATTAATGATTACTTAGTTGATGAGAAAATGGAGGTTAAACCTACTGTTGTTGAGACTAAAGTTTCTCAATCTATAGTTCTTAAGACCTAAAGTGTATCTTATATTAGATTGGGGGACCCAACTCTTGAGGAGTGATATAGGATTCCAGGTTATGTTAGGCATGGTATGAACTACTCTGATTCTGATGATGATAGAAGACCACCATAGAATGGCGGACCAACTATTTGAGAATAGATGGGTCCTAAGGTATCATTGGTAAAGAAAATAGATGTTTAAAGGGAACTTCTAAAATTTTCTTCTCAAATGACTGCACCTACTATTGTATAATTTCAATTTCACGTTGTTACTAGATGTGTTTTAGAATCATTTAGAGAGAGTCTTCTCTCTAATTTTGGTTTTTTATTGGGAAATCAAGAAACTTAGGTCACTAAGATAAGTTGAGATATTCAAGATATATAACTGAGATTTTGATACATCATATCTATACCAAGACGATGCATCACATTAAAGAAGTGGAGATAGAGAATACAATGTTTGAAAATGAGTTTGAGGCTTTGAGATCTATAGTGGATTTGATGAGATATTCCTTTCTAGATTCATAGACTGATTGATTTGAAAGGATGGATAACCCTTATTCCATGACTTATAATTTGTGTGATCCTCTTCTTGATGTTGGGTTGGTCTGGTCAGTGGTTAGAGAAGAGCTTTATACTTCTTTGGGTGATGTACCTAACATCCCTCAAGAGAGTCTGAGGAAAATCTGGAATAAAAGTGATCACATGGATATAATGATTAGAGAATATATAAAGGATATGAAATATTATAGAGATAAAATTATAAAGTAAATAAAGTATTAACTTTGGAGGATATATACTAAAAATGAACTAAACTATCATTTCAAGTTCTTACTAAGAACATCATATATCTTATAGTCACTCAAACCTTGAATGAACAACTGAACCGATTGAATGTGATGACCCTAGTGCTCATGTTTGTTATATAGGATAAAAATAACATTTTTAGTGCTATGGAAAGGGGAGTTAATATTATTATGGGATTCATTAATATAATGGATCACTTTATTCATGTTTTTAAACTAAATTAGTGGATTAGTATTCCATTCCAATCACTACTCATCTTAGTCCTCTAGTATCTGATCAACGTTTTTTCAGACTAGGTGTTACCAAAGAACAAAATGCATTGTTACCTACTCATTTCAAGACCTTTAGTCTGACTCCTAAAGAAGATGAAAAATATCTAAGGCCTATCATTATTAGATAGAATACTTATATAACTAATGTCCCTATAGATATCCCTATGGTTACATCATCTCCAGCTATTGAAACTTATGCTTTTGACAAGGGGAAGGTAAAGGCTCCACGTATTCCTTCTACCCATCCTAAAAAGAATTGAGATTTGAATTTAATTCTTTGATGGGGAATTTTTTATGACTTTTTTGTTGTACCTTATTGGATATACTTCAATTTATTTTCTTAATGGAAATTTTATATTTGTTTTCATTTCTAATTTTATTTCACTTTTTAATAATCCCAAAATGTGGAGAATGGATTATGGAATTTATAGGTATTCCTTTAAGGCTATCCTTTTTAACTACCATTGATACTATTTGTTATTTAATTGTATTTTACACCTCATGTATTTAAATTTATTCCTTTGATACCATATTTAATACATTTGACACATCATGTATTTAAATTTATTCCATTGATACCATGTTACCTACCTTTGATACTATTTGTTCCTTAATACATTTGTTATATTTTTAATACATGTTTTATAAAATTTATGATTTGTGATTCTCAAATAGGGGAGATTACAGGAACCCTTATTTTAATGATAAAATATGTGTTTTTAATGATATTAATGAGTTTTAGGTGTTAGAATATAATTTTTTAATATAAGGCCGACTGGAGAAATTTTGGCTAAGTGTTGGAAAGACCCACCGTCACACTCTGCTCATGATTAGAGATAAGTCACCACCATGGATGAATAACCACCATTGATGAATCGCCACCCATATAATAATTTGGATAAATATGGGAAAGACCCACCATCAGATATGACATTATATTGAACTAAGAAATTTGAGTGTTAAAAACACCCACCATTCGAGAAGATTCACTGCTTGGTTGAAATTTTTTCTAATTGTCGAAAAGGCCTACCGCCAGAAATAATTAACTGCCAGACCTGAGTAACTACCAAATGATCTGCCATCATACTTTATATACCATAAATTGTTTTTGTAAAAGTGTTGGAATGAACTACCGTTGAGATGAGTCACCATTGAGAATGACTTATTGTTATCCTGACTAACAGTTGGTCTGACTCACTTCCATCTTAATTAACTGCTAGGATAACTCAACACCAGAGTTGTCTCACCATTCAGAAGAGTCACCATCACTATTTTTGGGTTATTTAAATTAATTGATTCGAAAAACTATGTTATCCAATTTAATGTTGATAATTATTTTAATGATTATTCTTAAAATATTGCAGGATTGAATTAAAGTTTATGTCTATCATCCAATATGAGGGGCAGAGGATCTTATTTATAATTTTTACATACTGCTGATTTATTGTAAAGCAGATCCCCTCATGAAAATACATACATATAAAAAAAAGATATACATGTACACATGAATAGATATGGAATGATATTTCAAGAATATGAAGAGTTCCACTTACTAAGAGATTTACACAATGCATCTTGACAATATCCGACTATGAAAGTGTAGAGATTTAATTTCATATAGATCCTTTCTCACATGTTAGAACAAAAAGAGCTTACGATGCTCTATTTTACTGCAATTGTTTTTGAAATGTCTCAAACTCATCTTCAAGATATATCAGAGGAGACTAAAGTTTCAAAGCACATCAGACCGAGCAACACTGCCTTATCTACATCTTTAATTTCTTTTTCTTCCTATTATCTTTACATTTTGATTAGTGTGTGATTTATTTTGTTTATTGAATGCACACTGACTCCTATTCCATAATTGGAAGTTACACGATATCTTCTTAACTATATATTTACTTTTTTTACCCATAGTGCTTTGTAAGATCTCACTACTTGGCCTAAGTTTACTCTTTTCCCATGTTTATTATGGAAGAGATCTATGTGTGGCTTAGATAGCTAGTTAGATGCTGTGTATACCTAATCCTTGTTGTGGATTAATATTACTTAATATAATCTTCTTAGAATAATTTTATTTCCAAGCAGATAAGATTAGGTCTCCACTTGAGACTGAACCTGTTGTATTTGTTATGCGGTGTGTTGTGTTTTGCTTATTTTCAAAGATTTAAACTGAATTTATTTTAAAATATAAAAAACACTACTTTGAAAGTTAATCTTTATTTGTTATTATATATGGTTTTGATTAATTAAATTTATTTTAAAAGTGAAAGAAATTTCCAAACATTATTTTTACTGATACTTAATCACCCTTTGATAAATATTTTAAAATATCGGAACACATATCGATCAGTTATTTTGATTAACTAATTTTTTTTAAATATATAGGGATTTTATTTAAAATTATTTTTAAGATAATTTTTTATTGGGTACTAAATTCACCCCACTCTTGAGATACCCACTCCAACAAATAGTATAACATCAAAACAAATGAAAAAACATAATATTGTGAGAATTGAACATCCAAACAAAAAATGTTGACTCACTCTAAGTGTTTTAAAACCAAAACATAAGAGAGTATTTTTGATTCTATAATACTATATACATGGGACCTTTTTGAGACCATAAGGATCTTTGATCATTTTACACACATACCCCAGTTTCATTTCCTAAATAAACCCCTTGGATTATCATAGGGAACCACCATAAAAAATATATCCATTAAAGAGAGAATTATTAAATTCATGTTTCGCTAACTCCTAGAAATTAATAAAAATAGTCATAAGGAAAAATATAATTGTAATTTTTTTACTATCAGACTAGATGTTTCACCAATATAGACTCTAGGTTCTTATTAAAAACCCTTTGTAATCATACATGTTGTGTACTTATTGAAATACTATTAATCATTAATTTTTTTTCTTGAATATCCATCTATATCCAACAACATTCTCTTATCCTTGAAACAGAACAAATACTCAAGTATGATTATTTTTAAATTTGAGAACCTAGCTAGCATAACATCCTTCCAATGTGTCAACTACAAGGATTCTTTTTTAGGAATTTTTTAAGAATATAATTTATTGAACAATTTATAACCAAATATAAATATATTTTTATTTAAAAATATCACCCTTTCTCCATGTAATAATTTTATTCCCAAAATTATTAATACATTTATCACATTTATTTCAGCACTCAAGGGAAACTGAAAATTATAGTAATTTTAAGAACATGTTTTAGTGTTCTAATATTGTGTGTCCATTTAACTCAAATTATAGATATTTTTAGAATTGGTTATATATTCCAAAACATGTGTGTTCAGCTACTACTCTATGTGGAAGAATTCTCCTAGTTCCAACTCTCTTTTATTTTCAATATGATAAATAAATATCTATTATTTTTTATTCAATTTGAAAAATATCACTAAATTTTCTTGAGTTTATTCTAGGGTGAATATAGTACTGTTTTCATTATCCAAGTGGAATTTATTATTTTTAAATCCTTGGATGTTAGGTATACACCAATTTCTAGAAATAATAGGTATATTGTGACTCTCAAGATGAATATCCTAATATTTGATGTCTCAAGTTTGAGAATCGTTAGAAAAAGGAAACAGATTCTCACAACAAATAATATGATTATAAATATAAATTATTCTAGTATGAATCAAACAACTAAACACTTTATGTGGAACTATGTATCCTAGAAAATTAAACTTTGAGGAATATAATTAAATTTTTGTGTTAGTTATAATGTCTTAAGCATAGGTAATAAGAACAACCAAAAGGTTTCATATTTTTATAATGTGAAATATTATTAACAAGATAATGATACTAATAGTCTCTGTCATGAACAAGAATTGGAAAATGATTAATTATGTTATTAGTAGTTGGAAAAGCTTCTCACTAAAAATATATTTTCACGTTTTCTTGGGAAATATTGGTTAACGTTTCTTCCACAAATGATGACATTTTCTATTTTATCTCTTGCTTTTCACAAAGGTGTATGGAGGATAATATCAAATATTTATTCCACATTCTTGACCATGTTGACTAAAAGTCACATATTCTCTACTAAATATGTTTATTTTTCCTTAATTATTTATTCAAATTGGCTTTCAATGAATTTTTATAATTAAATAAAATATATAAGTGAATCATACATTTATTTAAAAGGAAACATTCATGTAAATATACTATAATCATTCATAAAATGTTCATAATAATGAAAAATAGTTGATGAACACATAAATAATGGTCCCCATAAGTCAAAGATAATCAAGTAGAGAGGATTTCTAGTATTTGATTCATATTTATTCAATGGAAAATCATGTGACCTTTTTAAACTAAAAACCCTAATAGACTTGAGGAATTTTATTTAATTTAAACATAATATTATAATGATTCAATAATTGAGATATAAATATATCAAAATGAGATCTTATATTTCTATACCAGGTATCCCTTATTGATAAAAAAATGAAAAATATATCAATATTACCAGTATGTGGTGTTTTATTTTTGGCACTCTCTTTCATGCTCTTTCCTCCATCCTCTTAAATGAATCCTTCATAAACCCTTATAATGAGAATTAAACCACTATCCTTTTTCCTTATCATAACAACATTCCATATCATATAAAACATAAACTTTTTTATCATGGGTATGTTTAGAGGACGCCATCATAATTTTTTAAATTTTAGGAATGTGTAGAATATTTTTCATATTGATATCAAATTTATCATAGAAAATAATTTTATTATTAATATAATTTATGTGAATAGTTTCATAATTTTTTATAATCAATTTACTTTTAACTTTTAGATCTTTTACATTTTATAATTAATATTCATTATTAGTTATATGATGATATGTTCTAATATCCATGTTCAAACTATAATCTTCCATAAATTCTAGAGTAACTATAAAATCACAATAAGTTGAGTTTAAATCCTCATTTATTTTATAGTTTTTTATTTTAAATATATGACTTTTTATAGTGGGAAAATAAAAAATATATATAATGACCTATTTTTAGGAAAACCATACAATTTAGACGGATTAAATTTAATGATCTTATAACTACATGAAATAATAAATACAGAGATATAATATCCCACTACTTTATTATCACAAAAAATTATTCATCTAATTTGTATTAAGAAATTATTGCTCAAATATCAAGTAGTATTATAATTCAATAGTGAAATAGAAAAATTATCAAATCCTTTATGTTGTTCCTAATGAGTTTAAAAAGTAATTTATGTTATGTAAAGATCAATCCATTTCAAACCTAAAAATCCTATAGTTGAATAACAAGAAAATTATCCCAAACCTAAATAGTTAACCTGAATAAATGGTACCTGATATATTTCTAACATGGACTGTTGGCTGTTCCGGATCCCCATGGGCTTACGTTGAGAGAATGGTTATAAAAACCAGAGGGAGATATTTTTCCATAAGGATAAATCATCAAGACAAAGAAGAAGATATAAAATGGTAAATTGTTGATATGAAAAACAGTACACAAGGGAGAAAACCCAAAAAACAGATACATGTCTAAAAAAACATTACATTTCTACAAGTCAAACCATCAAGAAATCAACTGAGAAACTCTATTTAGAAAGTAGATCGAAAATTCTACCAGTTATGACAAACTCCCCAGGTATCACTAATCAAGTAAATGCACCACCGCCACATGGTTATTTCTATTTTTCTAGACCTAGAATAATAAAATATACCAATGGATGAAGGAAAATTTTGGGCCAAAGAAAAAAATCCCAATAGTATCTTTTGAATTATTTCATAGGTAATATATAAAAAATAACACAACTTTGCTCAATTTTTATTAAAACATGGCTCAAAATATTTGTCACATTTTGTATCAAAAAATGATCTACAAAACTTTTCAAGGAATAATATGAAATAGGTTTCAATTTTCATTTCTTTCAAATCTAATAGATACAAGTATCTTTATCAAAGCATACATCAATATGGATTTCAATCAAAACTTACATGATTAAATCATTTCAATCAGTCATTAACATGTATGATTTATTTTCAATAATTATCAATCATGGAACCATGGTAATAATGTTCGAGGTTAGTAAATGTTACAAGGTTTGGAATGATCTTATTGAAATATTTCTTGAGGTGTGCACACACTCCCTAGATCCGCATGCCTAAGGGGAATAAGAGAACACCCAAAAGATTGAACTCTCTAAACTCAAGTAGTTTTGTTTCCTTTTCATCATCAATTCAATGCTATATATAAGCATACCATACCTAAAAATCTTTCTAACTATTTACCTAGAATCCCACATGATTCAAGATATTCTATTATACTTGAGTCTATCATTCAATATAATCAATCATTCAATTAATTAATTTACACAAACCCAAGTTCATGTTTCAAAACATTCCTTTCATTTCAAAAACTAGTATCCAATGGTTTTGACAAAAAAATCATGAATTTACTTTCTGATATTCTCATTTAAAAATATAAAACATTTCATTCCTTTACATATCATTAAATTATGCCTAAAATTATTCATTTCAAAACAAGATAATTTTTATGAAAATGTCACTTTATTATGCAATATATTTTCAAAGTAATTTAATCCCCCACATACACCATGAAATATTTAATATTTTTTCAAGTGACTTAATTAAAAAATAGAAAGAAAATTAGAAACCAATTTAAACCAAATAGACATCAAAGGTTTCAATTGATAAATATTTCCGTATGAAACCATCTACCTCAATCCAGATCATAGAACTCCTTCACAAGATCCACAAATGGAGATTAGAAGGTTAGAATTATCAAGGAAGAATCCTAAAATCACATTCACCAATTCAAAACTCCAATCCACCAACGTCATGAGGATCCACTAGAATAAATGAAACAAATAAAGGAGGAAAGAATTATCCATGATCAAATCAAGATTTCTCCTACCATAAGAGAATAAACACATCAACTGACACTTAGATCCACAAATAAAAAAGGTTTGGAGAGCCACATTAATCTCTAGAGATCCTACAAGGAGTTTAAGATCGAATGAAAATTGAGGGAGGTGATTTATAATTAATATAGGGACTAAAAAACTACAGTTATTATATTTAGTTGTTGTCTCTCAGTTATGTTGACATCATCGATGAGTTGAAAAACACCACTAGATAGCTGGTGGTGATATCTAGAATGTCTAAGCTACAGGAAGTCCCACTATCTAGTCTATAGGGTAGAAATAAGGACAATCCAATTACCACCCATTGGTGGGTCAGTGGGATCTCACCGGTCGGATAGTGGCGTTCTAATTGGAACACCCAAATTCTATCCCTCCATCGTCTGATCGAGAAATCTTAAAAACTAGCCAGTGGGCCTCTTATATATTTTCTAGCTGTAGGTGAATTCTAAATCCTATGATAAAATAACTAACAACCTCTTGATCAATAAATCTAGAATCAAACAATCTTCTAAACCCCTCTAAAAACTCAAACAAGGGTATAGAATAGGAAACAATCGATATAACGACAGTTCATGGGAATCAACTAGAAATCAACATGAAAACAAAGAGAACTAAGAGAAAAACGAGTTTCATGCATTAAAAATAGTATAAAGATATTAAATTCTCCCCATGATAAATGGTTTTACACCAGAGAGCCTTTCAAGAAGATGAGTCCAAAAAGAGGTGAGACTACTTCTCTCTCATCAATTCCTCACACTCTAAACTATCATGAAACTAATAACCATGCTTCAAAAACTCCCAAACCAAGGGGATGGATTTTCTATAAAGACCCTTTATATGAGATCCCATAATCTCAAGTGGTTTCTTGGCCTGGGATAAATCATTTTCCACATCAAAGTACTCTCATCTTAAGAAATGAGATGGGTTATAAAGATACTTCCTAGGTTTTGATATAGATAACACTTTATGGATTAATGAAATAAAAGGTAGAAAATCCAAAGGATAAGATACCTTTACAATCTGTTCAATAACCTATAATGGTCGAAGTATCTTAATGCTAACTTTCCCTATTTTCTACGTGGTTAGTGACCCAATCAAGGTGAAACTACAAAAAAACTAGCCACAAAAAAAATAATTTTTAAAGGAATTTATGATGATCTACATTTTATTTTTTAATGTCCTTGAGACATTAAAATTCATTGATAAATCAACTAAATTCTTGTTTTTTTCTCTTAGGCCATACTTGGTCCATATAAGGAATCTTCATCAATCTCCAAAAAACTGAGTGGAGATATACTAGGTTGAAAATAAAAGTCCTTAAATGGTTCCATCTTAATGGATGGCTGGTAGATTTTATTTTAAGAAAAATCAACCAATCCCAAGTTGAAATCCCAATATCCTCTAAATTAATGGAAAAGAGACTAATATATGTCCTCCAGAATATATACAACATAATTTGTTTAACAATATGTATGAAGATAAAACAATTTGATCAACTATACCTAGGATCCCATCAAATCTATGAGGAATCTTAATAAATGTTAAGTAAATAAGGGATCTCTATCAGAAACTATGGTAGATGAAACTCCATGCAATATAATGATATTCTACACATATAGATCCCCAAATTCCTCAAATTTGGTCATATCATGAATTGGAATAAAGTGTTCTAATTTATTTAGTTGGTCAATAACTACACAAAGAATTTTTTTCCACTCAAGGGGCATGTGTAAATGAGACCAAAAAATCTATTGATATCTTATCCCACTTCTAGGTGAGCATATGATGTCGGTAAAGAAATTATGAAGGCTTCTAATGATTGACCTTAATCTATTGACAATTATAAAAATGATAAAAAAATATTTCAATGTCATATTTCATACCTAGAAACTAGATATTTGAACTCCTATCATAGAAAAATATCATTATTACTTAGTTCGCGACCCTTTAATAGAGATGGAAACCCCATCATAACATTACTCATAGTTAATATAACTACAAACCAGTTCTTGAAACAATGGATGCCCTTAGAAGAGAGAGATTACTCACTGTTGGTCTCCCCACTATAAAAAGAATTCCCAATTCCTTATAACTCATCATCAATCTTATTTTCTTTGAGAATAATATTAGGAAGTGAGGATTTCAACTTATAACATGATAAAACAACCTTAGTATCATCCTACCCGACTCCCAAGTGCGTATGGGAAAAGTGATCCATCATATTCCATTTCTCAAAAGATTAATTCATTGGCTAGGATGGATGTTTCTAGATCAGAGAATTAGAAAAAGTATTACCATTATTAGAGGTGTATGAAATTTTAAAAAAAATCAATAATTAATCTACCCATCACCTCTTACAAAGATTCAAATATTTTTATCAGAGGATATTAATCAAGATTTTATGATCGTAGTATATGGAAAACCTTTCTTCAAAAATGTAATTCTACCAAACAATATTCAGAACATGATTCATATCTTTGAGTTCTAGACCATGTGTGGGATAATTATTATCATGAGGCCGAGGCTAGATAGAACCATAATCCTTGAGGTAATCACCCGACATAATAACGCAAACCAAAGTAGAACATAATGCATCACAAAATATCACATAACCTTGAAAAAATTCTAGAGTAGTCAATATAGGAGGTAATTCCAAATAATTCTTTAACTCATCATAGGAATCATGAAAATTTGAATCCCATGTGAACATTACTCCATTTTGAGTAAGATCTATCAACATTGAAGAAAAAATTGATAAATTATTTACAAAATAGTGATAATACCCTACCAATCCGAAGAATCTATTAATCTAAAAGATATTTCGAAAATCCTCCTAGGTTATAACAACTCTCAACTTCTCAGGATCAACTAAAATATGATGTATAGAATCCATTTTTCTTTATAAAATTTTCTCCCAAATCCAAAAGTTTCATTTCAAGATCTTGGCATAAATTATGTGATTTAATAACATGTCAAGAACTATTCTCATGTATTGCACATAATCCTTCTAAATTATGGAGTAAATAGAGATTTCATCCAAAAATACCATTAAAAAAATAATCCAGGTAATAGTGGAAAATTATATTCATCAACACAATGAACATAACAGGATAATTGGTCACGAAAAATGGAATAATAAGGTACTAATTATTTCCAAAATTTCTCTTAAAAGAGGTCCTAGATATATGAGACTACTTTATCATAATCTAGTGATGACCTAAATAAATATCAATTTTTTAGAACCACTTTACACATTTCAAACAGTCAAACAAATAATCAATTTAGGGAAAAATTGAATATTATTGACCATGGCCTTGTTGACATTTCTATAGAAAAAACTATGGTTAAGGGTTCCATCAAAATTTTTGGAAAAAATATATGAATCTTCCCAAGGTGAAATAATGTGGTGAATAAATACCTTTTAAATCATGTATCAAACTGAGTGTTTAACTACTTAAATTTATAAGGGTCCATATAGTAGGAAGGAATATAAATAAGTTAGAAACCTAGTTCTAAGTCAATATAAATCTTCACCTCCCTCACCCATGGAAATCAAGAAAATTCTGAAGGAAACCCATCATAAAACTCATTAGGTACAGGAGGATGATTTCCACTCAAAGTTTCATACGCTAGTATATAATAAAAAATGTATATCATCCTATCTAACTCTAGAATAAGAGGTCTATTTAGACTCAACCTCAAGTCCCTTTACACCTAGAAGACACACTATATACCATAGGGGGGAGTAAATGATACCCAATGAAGATAATAGTCAATAACAAATTTATGATAAATCATCCAATCCAACTCAAGAATGAAATCGATGGGTTTTATATCCAAAACTAAAAATCTACAAATAAACTCAATTTGTTATAAAGAAAAAAAGAAAAATAAGGGAATTAGAGACCCTAATCTCATTTCATTCTGAGAGGCATAAAATATCTATAACATAAGGCATGATATCGATAGGAAGATTCAACAATTCCACAATATCAGTAGATATAAAGTAATGATAGGCACTAATATAAAATAAAAAGTCACTAAAGATGAATAAATGATAATAGTGCATCTCACTACTGTGGGCCCTTCAACTGTTTCCCCGGGTGACTCGTTCACTCTGTGAAGAATTTTGGTTATTAATGTCTATAGATGGAAACTTTTTTTCTTAAATATTATGACTGTGTTTTAGATCATCCTAGTATTTTTGATACCATACCACTAATAAGAGTTATAAAGACATGAAAAAATATTTACATGTTACATGAATGTCTATGAGTGCTAGGAATATTTGGTGTGTTTTTGAAGTAATGATTTACGTTCCTAAATTTTCCACATAGGTAGCAATCACGTGGTCCTTTACCAGATACTATATAAATTTTTTAAGAATTATAATTTTGAGATATAAAAATATGGTTTGCACCAAAATACTCATAGTGATTCCTTATCCCTTTATGGGGACCACTAAAGATACCAATGGGAGTATGAAAAACTCCAGTAAAACTTGGATTACCATCGATTTCATTTTCTATCATGAAAGTTATATAAAAAATATTTGTATAATATGTTATAAATAGTAGAAAAACCTAATATTGGATATCTATCTGAATAGAAATATAAAACCTTTAATCTTTTAGATTCTCATTTAATAACACATCAGGTGAGAAGTTAACAAGTCTGACACAATGGTTTGTATACAGTTTCACTATTCGAGAACCCTTTTCATGTTTAAGTAACTCTATTTACTTAGCCAACCCCATAAATTCTAGATAAAATTCTTATATGAAAATATCCCTAAATTATTTCCACTCCAAACACACATTATTTCTATAATAAAATATTAAACACCAATACCTTCTTCTAGGACCTTAAATTTTGAATAAATCATATTTAAACTTAATAGATACATAAATCTATAAGAACCCAAGTAGTTACAAAAAAATTTGTAAACAATTCATCACCTCTTGAGAATAATTAGTACTCTAGAAATATGATGGTTTTTGATGAAGGAAATCCATGGAATGATATCTTCTATAATCCCTCTGGGTATAACCTTAGAACCCTAAATGGTTGTAGGTGTTTCTACCTGACCTAGATCATGGATTTCACATACAAAAATATCTTTAAGTTTATGATCAAAAATAGGATTTTCTTTCCATCATTCATTGGAATATCCCTCTTAAGGTCTATTCAAGCATTATCTTAGGCAATTATATTATAGAACACCAAAATATAATAGGGAAACATTCATCAAGAGACATGAGATCAATAATTCTATCAATAATAATTCAAGGTGTCATATCAAACCACTAAAAAAAGTCAAGGTTTGGATCAATAATATCTTAAATGAAACCTTTTCCCTAATTTACCATAGAAACTTAAGGATCATTATGATGAGATATTTCTATGAAATCAACCATAATTCATAGACCAAGCTGATGATAAAGGTGTTTTTTTTCATGTTTTTTCTTTTTTTTGTGAAGAAAAGTTTTTGAAGAAATAAAATCAGCTCACTTTTTTTGGTAATCATAATGTACATTGTTTTCAAAAGAATCTGACTCAATATATTCATCAAAATGAGGAGACTCCATTTTAAAGAAAATTTTCTGATCAGACTTACTATTGGTCCAAAAAATGGGAGAATATCGTAACGAATAATTGATCGTTATCAAGAATGAAATAACCAGTCACATGGAAAATGTATCTTGAAAGATGTAAATAGTCATCAGATTTGAACTAGATCTGATGTTAAAGTAGTGATTGTTTAGAAAAAGTGTTAGAATCTTCATTACTACAATAAAATTAAATGTGATGATTATTTTATGATTCGAGATTCTTATAAATAATAATTTTATTGGAGAACTTATGATGCAATATTGATTGGAGAAAACGTAAAAGAATTATTCCAAATCATACCCAAATTTATCATATCTGGGTAGAAGAGAATAAATAGATGAAGTTGATTGAAAATAAATTTTACCTAGTACAATCTTATAAGGGAGGAAGAGAAGAAAATGGAGCTAATGATCATACCCAAAAAAATTGTACTCAACCTGACCATATTTAGGGAAATTGTACCCAAAATTATCATACCCAGAATGATCGTACCTAGAATAACCATACCTAGAAAATCATATGCAGGCTATCAAGGAAAGAAAGAAGCTGGAATGAATGAAAAGTTATAGTACTTTCCATTTAGAGTCTGGCGATGCTGAAGCTAGTATCAAATTAATTTAAAGTCATGAAGAAATTCTTGATACACACACAGGTTTGTGAATAAAGTATGTTTCTGAAAATGAGATAGGGATTACATAAATTATTATGAAAAAAATGATCAATAATGTTGTCAACCATTCAAAATGGGTTGAATTACTTTTTAGGTTTCTATTGGGTCAAGAGCCATTATAACAAATTTAAATTGTTTTATATTTACAATTGGGTCAAGTGAGGAAATAAAGAAGTAAAGGTGGATTGAAAGGAGAGATATCTAAATGAATTATCAAATGGGAGATTGATATTCAAATTAATGATTGTATTCAGAATTTAAGGTGGTATCCATTTCTTCATTTATTTATATACTAAATTTATATAGAGCATTGTATTGAAAAAATTAGATTCATAAAATCAGACTCATGAATTCAAATTAGATAGTAAATTGAAATAATAGTCTAAGATAAAGTTTGAAGAGAAATTTAGAAGCTTTAGGAAGAGTTGATGAAGTCAAAATGAACCCATGTTTTTAGGGGAAATTGAGATTACGGTGAATTTGATTAAGTAGGGAATTTTTTTGGATTACCATCAAAACATCTCAAGGGTCACCTATAAAAGGCGAATAATACATCATACTTTTTTGATGACCGATGTAATTTCCACCATTGAAGAGATAGAATATCTTAGTTTTAGAGATAAGAAGAAGTTTCTGCAATCACTTGTGTTGAAATTTTTTTGATGGATTGAAGTGAAAGAGAAGAGAAAAGATCACGACGTTGTATTTATTGAATCATCATATTCAGTGATTATATTACTAAGTTGATTATCATATTCAGCTTGTAAATTTTATAAAGCTTATTGTCACACTAGGCTGAATAATCAGATTCAAGAATTTCATATAGAGATTTCTAGACTGAGGAAGAATCATACAAGGAGAATCATACTGAGTTCTCCATACTCAAAATTGAAGTGGTCCTGATTCATTTCTACCATATTTTGTTAAACTCATATTTTTTAACGTGGGATAATCATACCAAGAAGAATTGTATCAAGGAGAATCATACTTGGAGGAATGAGATTGGAAAAAACGTGCTGGGAAAATCATATTACATTTTCCTTAACAAAGTCCAGAAATTTCTTACAATATTCTAAGTGAAAAAATGAAGAAGTGTTTTCAATTGAATACATTTATTAGAATTTAAATGATGAACATATAAAATGCATTGTTACAAAAATTTTGTTTTTACCCAATTTGTGCTAATAGGGTGCACACAGACTATTGAAATTTTTTACATAGTTCTACATGAGTGAAAGGGTATATCCTACTGATTATAATACAATGATTGTTTTATATTGGATTATGTTGTATTTTATCATTTCTATAAAATACCAATGACGTGGGTATTTCTTTGGAATAATGAACTTTGTAAATACTTGTGTTCATATGGATGTGTGTTTGAATTATTTTCAAAGGGAATAATAAATTTAACAAGGGGTGAAGTTTATTAAAATTTAAAAGAAACATAAAATAAAAAGCATCACCGATTCACCCCCTCCCCTCTCATTGATACAATTACTATGACTGGGCACTTACAAATGATATCAGAGCATAGGTTTCCTTTTATTATTCTTTTATGATAGGGAATTTGAATTTTTTGAATATTAAATGTATTTTGGTTTTTGATAGAAAGAATTATCATATCTGGAAAGATATAATGTTTCTATATCTAATATTTATTGGATATGATGTTCTTGAAGCTGCAACTGATGTTTTTTCTCTTATTGATTATAAAAAAAATCTTACATTTATAAAAAAAAGAATCTCGAGAATGATGGAAGGGTGAAGAATAATATACTATCATCACTTTTTGAAAGTGAATTCTTAATAGTGAAAGGTGTTTTCGTAGCCAAAGTTATATGAGACAAATTGAAGAACATATATAGAGGTAATACAAAAGTGAATAAGGAAAAACATCAAATCTAGCGATTGAAGTATGAAGACTTGAATATGGGTGAGTAAGAATCTATTGGAGACTTCTTTACCATTGTAAATAAAATTTTGAGTACTATCAGATGTATTGTTGAAAATTTATATAATTCTATAGTTGTTGAAAATATTTTGAGAATCCTTCTCAAAAATTTTGATGCAAAATTTTCTTCATTGGAAGACCAAGATCCTAAAACATTATCTCTTAATGAGTTGTATAGTACTCTCAATATTTATCAATTGAGAAGAGATAAAGATATGAAAATAAAAACAAATGATAATATAGAAATTTAATTCAAGGATACTAAGAAATAAATTTTAAATAAGATTCTCATTGAAGATGAAGCTAGTGATTCTGACTCAAAAAATGTGGTATGTAAAAATCATGATGATATTTTATCCTTGTTTTATAAAAACGTTAAATGAGGTACATATAAATACAAAGAGAATATTTTTGTGAAATGTTTTTAATTTGGAGGCATTAATAACATTGTGCCTAATTGTCCTAGAAGAAATAAATAAGAGGATATTAACGAAGAATAAAGAAATCCATAAAGATCATGGAAGAAAGAGGGAGGAAAAGAAAAATTGAAATCCATAGGGAAAGAGAGAAGGTTTTTCAAATTCAAAAGAAGAAGTTTCTTATATGAAGATGAAGAATAAGAAGGAAGTGATGTTCAATCCAAAAAAATTATTGAATATGCTATTGACAGTACTTTTATTACAATAATTAATGATAAAGAATTCATAATTAGTAGTTTTTATGAAGAAGAAACTCTACATAAACATCATTGGAATGAAGAGTTGAAAGAATGTTGAGAAAGATTAAAATTCTTGAAAAAAATAGAATATGTTACTCAATTATAAATCAATGGGGTTTTTTTATGATGATAAATTAAGTTTGGTGAAAGATATTTATTAATTGGAGAGATATATTGAAGAATAAAAGAATCATAATGAGCATCTAGAAGTGAAGGTGAAAGAAAAATAATAATAGTTAGAATATATCCAAAAAAACATTCTAAAGATGAAAAGAAAAGTACAAGTTTCAAAAACTCCATCACCTAAGTTGGTTATGGCTCTAGAAAGGATAAATATGAGAAATATAAAAAAATATATCTTCAAATGTTGAAAAGAAAGATATAATTTGTTTTGAGAATAATAAATTTTGGAAAGCCATGTGTGTGGCCAAGACCAACAAATTTGAGAATTCATAAGTCTCAAAGAACCCTGAGTCCAAAATTGTTTTGAAGATATCTATGTTTGGAAAAGTTTTAAACACTTATGATTCTAATAAAGTAGAAAAGAAAAGGAAGAATCTGATTGATAATTAAAAGGTTTATGGATCAAAAAAGAAATAGAATAGGGTGGATGAGAAACTTATTCACAGTTACAATCAATAGGGAAATTTCAGAGGAAAATACTCCTTTGATGTCTATTTCTGGTATTTTGGTCGATTCATAAATACAATAAATAAGTGTTGGTTCAACAAAGAAAATACAATTATTCCATAGGTTATGAAATGAAAAGGTTGGAGGGAGTCAATTCCCTCAAAAGAAGAAGTCTGATAAGGTTGAGAAAGGTGGATTGACAATTAAAAATAGGTTCCCGCCTTTGGAAACTATTTTTGAGAGATGTGAAAAACCTGGAAACCTCACAAAAAGGATGTCTTGTTTTGTTACTGACACAAAAAACGATTCCTACCAATTCTCAAAATCTGAAGATGAAGAATGAAATGGAAGAAGAATATTCTCTTGTTGTTGAAACAAATTTTAAAGATACAAAAGGAGAAGGACCTTAGATTCTTGATAATGGGTGTTAATCTCATATGATATGATATTTTAAATTTATATACAATCTTAATTATTTTAATGAATTCATAGTGAAATTTTGCAATGATGAATCCCTAAGAATCAAAGGTGTTGGATCGACCATCATTAGAAATGAACACTTGAAATCCAAGAAAGATTTTATGTTTATGGGACGAAACACAATATACTAAGTGATTCACAACTATTTTATGAGGTTCAGAAAGTTATCTCTAAAAAATATGGATTTTTTTGTGAAAAATTAAGAATATAGAAAATTGTTTACAAGAGGCCAACATACGAAACGAAATTTGTTTTAGATTGGTGAAATACAAAACTATTATTACATGAGTGTGGTGGAATATTATTAGTTGGTGCATAAAAGGATGGGAAACATGTGTCATATAAACATGAGAAATTTATCTAAAAGAGATAGTTCCTGGGAGATTCTTGATTTTATAAGAATAATAATTTGGGTTTTCTCTATTTTTCAAAAAAGAAATATTAAAAATGTTTTGTATAATAGTGTAGTTATTTGTTCAAAACAACCCCTTGAGATGATTCATTCTAATATTTACATGCTAATGAGAAAACAATCAAAAAATGGATCTATGTACTACATAAATTTAATTTATGATTTTACTCACATTACTTGTGTTATATTTATGAAAAAAAATCCAAGTACTTTGAAAATGCTTAAATGTTTCATAAGTATAGCTGAGAAAGAATGAGAGTATTCAGTGAAGAAGTCGAGAACAAATAATGGTGGTGAATACATAAGTGTAGAAATTGAATGTTATCTAGAGAAGCATGGAATTCAACATGAGTATAGTTATTCATACACTCCTCAACAGAATGGTTTTTCTAAAAGAAATAATAGATATTTGGTAGAAATGGGAAGAACCATGTTACATGAACCTGGAATGTCTCATTGATTTTGGAGAGAAGCCATGAGTACTGTTGTTTATATTCATAACCAATATTTCTATAGTAATAATTCATATATGACTCCTTATAATATTTTTTTATGGAAAAATCTATGTCTGAAACACTTTAATATTTATAAGAGTCCATATATTATAAATAAGAAAGGTGGAAACTATGGAAAGTTCGAGCAGAAAGGTGGAGATGCAATCTTTCTTGGATATTCTCCAGATGGAAGATGATATCAATTCCTCAACACAGAGATTTTTTTTGATTATGTTGATGTGAAAGTATTTGAAAGAGGTGAGAATGAAAAAAATATTCAGGATGAAAAGGAATTTGGGAATGTTGAAGAAAACAATTCAAATAAAGATAAATACAATTGTATTCTTACTGAAGAAGAACAACCAGACACAACCATTTCTAGTGATGAGGAATATATTTTAAAATCTAATCCATGGATAGGGAAGAATGTGGAATCTTATAATATAATTGGTGATCAACACCAGAAGGTTAAAACAATAATATCAACACATGAAATTACTCATACTTCTTTGTATTCAAAAGTAGAGCTGAATGATGTAAAATAAGATTTTGAGCATCTAGAATCTGTTAATTCCATGAATGAAGAGTTGGATCAAATTCAAAAGAATGATACATTGGAACTTGTACCCATGACAGAAAACAAAAACATTATTGGCACAAATTGGGTTTTCTAGAACTAGATGAATGGATAAGGTGAAGTGATAAGAAATAAAGAAATATTGCTGTGAAAAGGGTGTTCACAAATTGTGGGTATTGGTTTTGATTTAAAATTTACTCCGGTGGAAAGAATTGAAACAATAATAAACATTCTTGATACAGATGGACAACGAGGCAACAAGATATTAAAAAGGGATATCAAATACACATTCTGTAATGGTGATTTTGAAGAGGAAGTTTATATTGAACAACATTGTGGATTTACTGACAGGAAAGATGAATGTTATGTGTGTAGATTAAAAATGTATTTGTATGGCCTAAAAAAGATCTTAGGGCATAGTATTTCAAATTGGATACATGATTAAGGAAAATAAATATCAATAAATGAATAGTGGATAAAAATATCTACATTGGAGAAATTCAAGCATATACCCACATTGTCATTACTTATATTGATGAAATTATCTTTTTTAAAAAAGATGATAGAATTTGTGAAAGGATTGCTAAAGAAATGAAAAATGTATTTGAAATTTCCATAATGGGTGAAATGAAATACTTTCTTTGGTTACAAATACATAAAAAACCAAATACATGTTTCTTTCTCAAGAAAATAATGCTAAGGAACATTTTAAGAGGTTTTTTCTGGAAAACCTAAAACCTATTTTTACATCAATATCAGTGGGAACAAAGTTGTCTAAAGATGGATAAGGAAACGAAGTTTATCAGAAAGAATTTAGAAAGGTGATCAGTAGTTTATTATAATTTACTACATCAAGAACTGACATTGTTTATGTTGTTACCTTATGTGCAAGATTTTCGAGTACCCCAAAAGAATCAAATTTACCTACTGGAAAATGAATTCTATGATTCATCAAAGGAACAATAGAATTAAGAATCTAGTATGGAAGCTCAGATAGTATTGATTTTCATTGGTATTTAGATGCTGATTGGGTTAGAAATATTGATGATAGAGGATCCACATCTGGTGGAGTATTATTTTTAGGAAAGAATCTTGTTAGTTGGAATTCAATGAAACAAAATTTAATAACTCTCAGTATGAATGAATTTGAGTATGTTTCTACCACCCAAGCCACAACTCAACTTATGTGGATGAAAACTCAAATGTAAGATTTACCAATTGTAGTAATGTTTCCCTTTCTCTTGGGTTGTGATAATAAAAGAACAATAAATATCACCATGAATCCTGTTCAACATTCTCATTCACAATATATTGATATAAAATATAATTTAATAAAATAGAATGTGGAGAATAATGAATTGAATCAGGAATATATTTTGACCTCAGAACAAGTTTCTAACATTTTCAAAAAACCTTTACCTAAGGAATCATTCTCTAAATTAAGGTTTAATAAGTGTGTCCAACCTATTTTTTATCAATATTGAGGTATGTGTTTCTTTCCCCTCTCTCATCATACCCTTGGATTGTATTTTCCAAGAGGATAATTGTTTCATAAATAAATGTTTTTAATATTAAAATCAGGAGTTAAGGGTAAGCTTTGAATTTACATAATTTTTTGAATGAATTATTATAATTGTTTTCTAGAGTGGTTATAGGAAAAGAAATTTTTTTATATTCAAAGAAAGAGGAGAAGATAAAAAATAAAGTTGCAGTTGTTTTCATAATCACTTATTTTGGGCAATATGGTTTTTTGTCAATGATTATTGTTTCATAAATTGATTTCTCTCAGTTCAACTTAGAATTGTTAACAAGTGATCCATTTATTGAGGATACAAATTTCATTGATTTATGAAACTTGGTTGACAATAAAATTCAAAGAGGGAGATTGTAAAGACCAAGATTATGATGAAGGTGTTTGTTTTTCAAGTGTTGTATTTTGTTGTCAAGAATGTTTTTTAGGAAATAAAACCACCTCACATTGTATTTGGTTTAAATCACACTGACCATTGTTTTCAAAAGAATTGAACTCACTCTGTTCTTCGTAATGAGGATAATCACTTTCAAAGAAATGGTTCTGATCAGACTCGACTTGGGTTCGGAATAGAAGAAGATCATAATGAATAATTGATCATTATCTAGAATGAATGAATCAGTCGCATGTAGAACTTATTTTTCGAGAAGTGAATGGTCATCATATTCACTCTGGATCTTGTATGAAATAAGTGATTGTTTCGATGAAGTATTAGAGTCTACATGAGTACGATAATATTAAATGTGAAAATTCTTTTTTGATTTGAAATTCATATAAATTATAAGTTTATTGGAGAACATATGATTCAATAATGATGGTATAAAAGGGAAAATAATTATTCTAGATCATACCTAGATTTTTAATAGGTGGAAG
The DNA here is from genome assembly GCA_963277665.1 of Viscum album. NCBI lineage: Eukaryota > Viridiplantae > Streptophyta > Magnoliopsida > Santalales > Viscaceae > Viscum > Viscum album. The sequence goes on from OY728146.1 coordinate 1,041,194,331, forward strand.
AGGAGAAAGAGACACTTCAGATTGAAAAGGAATCGTACCTAGTAAAACTATATCAGGTAGAAAATGGAAAAAAGGGAGATAAATATATTAAATAGAAAAAACATACTCAGATAGATCTTATTTATGGAATTCATACCTAGAATGAATTTACCTAGATTGATCATACCCAAAATGATCATACCTAGAATGATCTTACCTAGAAAATCATACTTTGGATGGGAAGGTACGAAAGAAGCTTTAATGGGGGAAAAGTTATGATACTATCTATTTAGAGTCAGATGATATTGAATCTAGTCTAAAATGAATTTAAAGATAGGAACTAATTTAAGACAGATGCATAAGATTTTTAATGAAGGAAATTTCTGAAAATGAGATGAGGCAGATGAAAATTCTTATAAAAACAAATTAATGAAAAATGTTTTCAACCATTCAAAATGGGTAGAATTAATTTGTATGTTTCAATTGGTTCAAGATAAATTGTAATAGCATTACATTGTTTTATATTTCAAACTAGGTTAAGAGAATAAGTGAAGAAGTAAAAGTGGTTCGAAAGAGGAGATTTCTGAATGAATTGTGGAAGGGGATCTTGAAATTCAAATGAATGATTGTATTCGGAATTCCAAGTGGTATCCATTTCTTCTTACATTTATATATTCAATTGATACAAATAATTGTATTGAATAAATTAGATTCATAAAATCAGACTCATGAATTGAAATTGGACAAGAAATTGAAATAATAATCTGATATGACGTTTGAAGAAAATCAAGAAGCTTCAAGAAGAGATGATAAAGTCAAAATGCACCTATTATGTTAGGGGAAATTGAGATTAGAAAGAATTTTATTAAGTGGGAAAATTTTGGGATTCGAGCCAAAACATATCGAGGGTCACCTATAAAAGGAGAAAAGTACTTTGTACTTTTCTTTTGACTAATGTATTGTTCACCATAGAAGAGATAGAAGCTATGTGTTTTAGAGAGAAGAAGAATTTTTTGTATTCACTTGTGTTGAAAAGGTTTTGAAGAATTTAAGTGAAAGTGGAGAGAAAAGATCACAAAATTTCATTTAGATGACCTCCATACTCTATGATTATCATACTCATCTGATTACTATATATGTATGTTCAATCATGTTTGGTTGATTATCGTATCATTCTAAATAATCAGAATTAGGATTTTCATACTGAGATTTTTAGACTTAGGAAGTTTCATACATGGATAATTGTATTGAGTTCTCCATACTCACAATTTTAGTAGTGATGATTCATCTCTACCATATTCTATGAAAGTATTGTTTTTCATACTGGAGAGAATCACACATGGTAGAACCATATAAAGGAGAATCGTATGGAATGGAATTATCCCATAAAAAATATACGTGGAAAATTAAACTCAATTTTACTTAACAATGTCCGTGAAGTACATAACATCTTATGGGTAAGAAATTGAAGAAGTGTTTTCAATTGAATACATTTATGGAATTGAAAATAAGAATAGGTAACATGAGTTGTTAACAAATATTATTTTACCTTATTTGTGATAAGAGGGTGCAAACACACTATTGGAATTGTTTACATAGTTCTACATGAGTGAATGGGTATATCATACTCATTATAATCCAAGGATTGTTTTCTAGTGTATTTTTTGTAGTTTTGGACCATTTCCATACCATACCAATGTTGTAGCAATTCTTATTGAATAATTAACCTTATAACTACTTGTGTTCCTATGGATGTGTGTTTGAATTGTTTTCAGAATATAATATAATATTTAATTGTGGAAATGATATTTTAATTGAAAATAAACACAAAAGAAAAAGTATCACTAATTCAACCCTCCCCCTATCAGTGATAAAATTACTCTAAATGAGAACTAACACATAACAAACCCCTTAATTCATGAAATTAATGTGGGCTATATACCACTACACCACAAAATATATACTTATATCAATGAATAGGAATGATTTCCTTTGATATCAATTTTTGACATACTAAACAAGATAACTCACCTAAATGGTACCCAATATTGTTCTGACAATGCTCAAAGGGTATTCCCAATACCTGGAGGCTAGAGAATAGCACATAGACATAAAAAACTAGAGGGAATAATTTCACCACAATGATAAATCATTAATCAATAGTATAATATATAAAATGATAAATAGTAAATATCAAAAACATTCGACAGGGTATAAAACCAGAAAAGAGAAAAAAGTCTCAAAAAATGGTATGTTTAAATAAGTAAAACCATAAATAAATCAACCCATAAACTCTATGTAATAAGTGTATTACACATTTCACTGGTCACCACAAACTCCCTAGGTCTCACTAATGAAGTTACATCCACCACCTCTAAGTGGTGATTTACCATTTCATGGACATTATATAAGAAAATATACAAATTTCTGAAGACAAAGGAAGGGTGTGATAAACAAAGCTCGGTATGTTGTGACTAATAATTTCATAAGAAATAAATAACAAACAATCCATATTTTCAAATTTTTAAATAAAACATTTCATGAGAATATATTATTATTTTGTATCAAAAAATTATTTTAAAAAAAATCAATGAATAAATGAAATATGTTTCAATGTGAATTCCCATCAAATCGGGCATAAATAAACAACTTTATCATAACATGAATGAATACGCATTTCAATGAAAATAGATAAGAGTAAACCAATTGAATCATTCATTGGAATGTATAAATAACTTTAAATAATTCTCAATCATTGAACCATGATAAAAAAAAGTCTAGTGTTATTAATAGTCATATGGTTCTACACAATCTTGGTGAAATATGACTCTATGTGTGCACACGCTCCGTAGATCCACAAGCCAAGGTGGAATAAGAGAACACCACAAAGAATGAAATCCCCACCCTAAATTTGTTTTGTTTCTTTATCATCATTTATTCAATTATAGACATCAGTTTACCTTGAATGCATAACCTTCCACCAAATTTCCCCGAATCACATGTGATTCAAGGTAATCAATTATACTTGGGGCTATCATTCAATATAATCAACCATTCAAATAATCAATTCACTCCGCCCCAAGTCATAGTTTGAAAAAATTATTTTCATTAAAAAAACCATACCAAATTTTTGTCAAAAAAACATTCCTTTACTTTAAAATAATTTCATTTAAAAATAGAAATCATTTCATTCAATTACATATAATTAAATCATGATTCAAATCATTCATTTCAAAATAAGTTCATTTTTTTAAAAATAACCCTTTATTTTGAAATCCATTTTGAAAGGAATGTTATCCCACACATGCACACCACACCATCTATAATCATTTTTAAGATACTCAATTCAATATATAGAAATAAGTTGGAGAAAAAATTTGAATCAAATAAGCGTCGAAGTTTTCAATTGATATATATTTACATAAGAAACAAGATACCTCAATCAAGATCAATAACCACTTGCATGAGACCCACTAACAGAGAATCAACGGATATAATAATCAAGGAAGAATTTTAGAATCCAAATTTCAAGAAAAAAACTCAAATACATCACAGAAATTAGGTTCTATTCCTCTCAAAGAGATAAATAAAAAGGAAAAAAGGATCCATGATCTAATCAAGGCTGTGATTTCCAAAATAAAAACTACACATTAACTGAAACATTGATCTATGATAAAATGAGGTTCATAGATCCAAATTCATTTCTAAGGAACCTTCAAGGTGTTTAGGAAATACTGAAAATTGAGGTAAGTGATTTCTAATTAAATAGGGGTCTAAAAAATGAGTTAAAATATTGGCTTTCTATTTCTCAACTCCAATAGTGCTACTAGTTGTGTCCACCAACTGTGAGTTGGAACTGGGATGAATGCCCAAGATGCAGGATGTCCTACTGGATGGCTAATAGAGTTCTATTAGGAACTCCCTAATTCTAGCCCTCCACCAATTATCCAATGGGCCTCTATTAGATTCTCCATCTACATGTTAATTTACAATCCGATGCTAAATGAATCAATCAACTATCAACCACTAAAACCTGAATCAAATGCTCTCCCACACCCCACTATAGACCCAAAAGGGGGAAAACTAGAAATCAATTGATATATTGATAAATAAATGGAATAAAATACTTAAAATAACTAATAAAAATAGAATATAGAACAAAATTATGTTCGTATGTGAATGTTGGTAATGATATGTTATGTGATTTACACATTGCATCTAAATTATCCAACTCTTACAAGATCAAATCATCATAATTATTTGTATATCCATTAGGATGCAGATTATTACTTATCTATTTTTATATTAGATAGATAATAATCTATTATAATAATTATTTTTTTATATTTATATAGTTTATAATTAATAATTGTGGTATAATATCTTGTGTTGGCTTCTAACATAATTTTTTCTATTGCCCAATGCACACAAGAAGTATTAGATCCTGAAAACTAGGAAACAAGATCCATTTCAATCATGCTAGAAAATGTTCCCAATAGAACATGATAAATAGAAATATAATTCTAATACTCTAGATTAGTAATGGGAAAATAATATTTCCCTATAACTTGTTGATAAGGATAATTACTTGCTCTATAAATAAATCTATCTAAGCATCTATATCTTAAAATTAATAGAATATTGGATTTATAAAGACAAATATTATAATGATCAAGATTGATCATATTAATTTGAGTTAAATTGGGGAATATAATAGTATTGTAAATTTTATCCCACCCATGGTTACTATGATCAATAATATAGGTTTTGTTTTTATAGAAGAATCTATGTACTTTTATTGCATTGATGTGGATGATGAATCCATTAACAAATGAACTTGAACAACCTTGATATATTTCCATGAAAGATATAAAAAATGAGAAAACACTCTTAATGGATAAGAAATATGATATAACAATACCAACTATTCTTTGTTATAAAATCTATGATAATAAAAGATAACTAAGAAATTAAATTTTATATAGACAAATAATCAAGTGACAAACAAAAAATAAAAAAATAGCACCTAGAAAAATGATATAAATAACATTTTTTTAACAATAAAGTACTAATAAAATTCATACTAATAATTTTTTTTTCATATTTTAGTGGATAAATAATAAATTAATCATTAGTATTTCTAAAGAGAGTCCCCTCATTGTCTATATAAATGCACCTACTGCACACATTACTCCTCACTTTTGAAACTATTTAATTTAACAAAAATAAAATAAAATATCTATCTAAACATCTATATATTCAATCCTAAGTTGTTTTTTCTAGAACAAATTACCACATCCAAAGGCCTTATTCTCAATCAAAGGGAAGAAACTTGAAGGGAAAGGTAAGGGTTTCCAAGCCTATTTTTTCATTCATAATTGAGATTGTTTTCCCTTAAAAACATTTCAAACATACTTTTATTTTTCCTCCTTGATTCTATTTCCATGACATTAACCTAATTATTATCCATTATTGACGTGACATCACTCATTACCTCTCAAAAACCATTTTATAAGTCATTACTATGTTGAAATAGGGGTTTCAAAACCCATGTATTTTTATTTCGATTCTCTTATTATTCTTAATATATCTAATCATTAAAAGAAAATTTTAAAAAATATTTCAATTATAATAAATTTTCTATAAATCTATAAAATATATTAGTTCTTCCTTTATTTTAAACAGTTTTTAAAAAACATCGCTTACCCATGTTTGTTTTACAATACCTAAGTGAATAATGATGTTTTATTTTTCACTTATTACTATCATGAATATTTATAAAAATTAATTTCAGGATTTAATATAACATTAATTATCATATAATTTCATGTTTATGTCCATGTAATTATAAATTAGGATTGTTAATAATTATATTTAATGTAAACAAAAAAATTCAATTTATCCATTTAAAACATGCATATGAAGAAACACTTGTCAAATCAGAACTTTTTTATTGAATATATTAAAGTGTTTAATACCTTTAATTCTGAAATAACATAAAGACTATACCTTGATACTTGTAAATCTTATTGAACCATTTTAAATTGATCATTAATTCTAACCATTGCGTTGAAATAGATTTGGAACCATGGATCATTCAACCTCAAAATGAATTATATATGAAAACTTAATCTAATAAATAAATAATATATGGTAAATAGATTAAAATAAATAATAATAATTAAATAAAATTTAATAAGGATATGAAAAAATTAATTTACTATTAAAATTTTATTATTACAAAGTTTAGATTATATACAAAGCGAGTTGGGAATCAAGATAAGGATTTCTTAGAAAATCTCCATCATTTTCAAGTATTATTCCTCTATATCCTATATTATCCCCTATGTATCATATAAAATGTCTTTAATGTAAATATTATTTATTTTAAATTTATATTTGATGTATTTATGGTCTAATCTCCTTGTTATAGATTTGATTGTTTATATTTTACAATATTTTTAAAGGGCCTCTCCTTTTTTTTGATATTTTGGATATGTTAACTATCACTATGAATATCTCAATTACACTTTCCCACTTTGTAATAATTTTTATTTATATATTTTTGGATTCATTTTCCATTATTTTTTGTTTTTATTTATTCCTTTATGTTTTCTTTTCTATTGTTTCATTAAGTCAAACACTATAAATCTTATAAGTGGATATTTTTTTAATTAATATATTACTCTTTACATATCTTCTAGTTTAATTTTTTTTTTTTAAGGATCCCTAATTTATAAAATTTATTATCAAAATTATATTTTACAATCCTCTGTATCACATTTTAAAAAAGAGTTTTTAGAGTGATTTATTTCTTAATTTTTGTGATAATGTCACAAAATATTATGAAAAATGTTTTTCAAATTTTATCTTACATTTTCTTCTCTATTTTTATCATGATTCATTTTTAAATAAATTATTTATATTATATCACCTAATAAAAATTCATTTTAAAATAAATATTTTTCTAAAAATAGTCTTACCTTCATGTCCTTCCTTAAAAATGTAGTTTTTGATAATTTATTGTAGCGTAAAAATTAAGAATTATATTCCTAGAACATCCAATTTTATTGTCTTATTCTAAACTAAATTTCCATTTATGTAATAACCATTTTTAAAACAAAAAAATTTTAATATTTCTTTTTTTTTCAATCTGTTACCACATCTTTTCGAAAAATTTACTATGGCTTATAACTTCTTTATTCATTATCTAAATTTCTATGTTATCATGGTAATGTGGAAATGAAATCCTTATAATTGGATTGATCCATCAGTAAATCTTTATTGACTTATAATCAAATTTTAATAAATATAACTATTATACCAATGAATTTTATTTAACAATTCACCAAAATTATTTCTTCAAATTGATTGGTGTTTACTATTTATGATGCTTTCATAGTCAGGGAACTCATTGATGTTTATTTCAGGCCCCACATTACTACTTTCCAAAGGCGAATGGCCTCCTCCACCGTGGATTGTGATGGTGGATCCTAGATCAAAATAGAATTATGGGATATGGGTTCCTCTTTCCCAAGATTCCTCTTTATATCTCGTCACTGAGTCTGGGTCTCCCTAAAAAATTTATGTAATGTTTATGAAACTCATTCTTTGTGTGATATTGACTTAAAAACTGATTAATTACATTTATTCTATCTATAATGGGTAGAAATATTTGTCCAGGGAAGGTATTAATGTTTGGAACATTTGAAATGTCTAGATGTTGGGTAGGATGGTCACCTGTGAAGACTTCCTCATTTGGAGGGATCTCATGTGTGAGGCCTCTTTGGTGCAGGACCCAAGGAGTCCAATATTGGTCATGATGTAGTTGATTCCTGGGACATAAGATGTAAAAACCATTTTACCTCTAGCATCCCATGTTAATTTTTTGGGTTAGGGGTTCTAGATCATATCATAAGTTTAACATCGTACAAAGACTATGGGGAATAGGTTCAATATCTTGTGGAGATGATTAGTTATAGGTTTAGTATCTTTTTGGGACAAGATGATCGTATGTTTAATCATCTTGTAGGGGCATATTGGTGTTGGTTTAACATATTGGGTGATAATATTAGTGTTTGTTTGACATTTTGTAGGGATAGGTTGGGTGCAGGTTTAACATCTTATGGAGATATGATATGTTAAATTTTATCATCTTATAGGGACATGATGTGAACTTTTTAAACATCTTACAGGGATATGTTAGGAGCATGTTTAGTGAATTTTGGGAATAAGATTGAAAAAGGTTTAATATATAGCCTGGATTGGATGGGAACAGTTTTAACAACTTGCAAGGAAAATTTGGGAAAAGGTTTAACCTTTTGTGGGGACATGATGGGTTCATATTTAACTTCTTGTGGGTATAGGTTGGGAATTGGTTTAATGTATTATGGGGAAAAATGGGTGCCAGTTAAATATTATTTGGGGACATCTTTGGTGTGGGTTTTATGTATTATAAGTATTGGTTGGTTGAATTTTTAACATCTTATGAGGATAGGTTGGGTTTGTTAGCTGTGACCCATGGGGGGATATTTTACACTTAGATGATGTCGGGTGGGTATCCCTAGGGGGTATATTTAACACCTAAATGTTGTTAGGATTGGATCTCATGGAGGCATCCTACATACCCCGTATAAGAGGAATGGATTAAAACTCATGTATTTAAATTTCATAGTTTAAGGTTATGTCATAGGACCAGTCCATCATGTTTAACGATATGAAATAAAGATGGCCATGTCATAGATGGATCATCAATGGGGAATGATGTGGGGATTACATTTAAAATATGCCCATTTCAAGTGTTTCATACAATTCTTGGGAATGATAGTTTGGGGTTTCGACATTGAAGATTCCCCTGGTTGGTGTTTCATCCCATGTTGGGGAAGGGAGTGGTATCCTATGATGATTGTAAATGGGACATCCAATTTTAATCACACAGGTTAAGAATACAGTTTTACATCATGTGTTGAGGATGTTTTCATGCAGTTTAATTTCATATAACTAAGTCATGGAACTAAGTAGTTTTAAATATTGTATCTTAGATGTGGATGGGGCTTTCACCTCTATGGGGACCATATCAAGGTTAGAGGGATATTCATCATTATTAATCTATATCGAGATAGTTAATCCATTTCCCTCAGGGATTCCACCCTTAGGGATTATATGTCCACTGCTCATGTGCTTCTCTGTAGAGAATGGGACAGACACTGCCATGGAGTAGTGATAATCAAGAGGCCTAAAATTAGGGTACCTATTCATAGGAGAAAAATTCATTAGGGTAGCAATTATTAGGTGAAAATGTAGGGTAATGGATGTATTTGAAGCATAGGGGAGTTGGGTAAGGGACCGAAATGTTATTGTGTGAAACATTATTGTATTTCTGGAAAATAGAATTTCACAAACCATTTTTTCTAGAAAAAGTACAAAATATCTATTCTAGGGGTGCGAGTTTATGAAATATTTGGATTTGAGAATAGATTAGGGTAGTAGAAAAGCTTATTCTCCTTCTTGAACCCGATCAAACTTTAGAGGGGTTGCGAGAGGACTCTCAACCACAAACCAAGAAAAGTTGGGGCCCATGGGAGGTCTTTTTCTCAAGTTCTATACCTTTAAGGTTCCATAGTATTATGGAGTTTCACATAGTCTAGTAAGATAGGTTTTCATGAGGGAGAGTGTTGATTCATCCTCTAGAGATTTATCCTGAAGGTGTTGGGGTGAGGTTCTATTTATAGTTGAAATCAATAGTTGGTGTTTCACAACCACACTATTGCGTATAAGATGCTTGAAAAATTCCTAGACCTTTAACACTGTAGGTTTACCACGAAAGATTTTTGGCGTTCCATTTTATTTTTTCCACAACTTGGGGGGTTTCATAAAATTTTTGCAAGAACAACTCTTATTTTGGGAGCACATGCCTTGGGTGATAATGGGATTGACCAAAAAACACATGGGATCTAACATCTCCTTTTGCATGAAACGATTTGGTCCCACAAATGATGTTTTTTCACAAAATACTCTTTCTTGTACACATATACCTTGACTATCATTTCAAACTCTGGACTACCCACTTATCTCAGTGTCACTTTTAGCATGAAAGTCCTTTGCGTGTGAATTCAAGTCATTACGTGCATCACTTCATTGTTTTGCATAGCGTTATCCTCATCCAGAAATATTCCTTTATGGTGAGTTACATAATCAGATCATAAAAAACTATCCTTTCAGGTTAAGATCCAATTTTTTACCACCAAAAATTCCCTCCCTCAAAATTGGATCTAATAGGGGACTACAATGTTAGGTTCTAAGGGAAGCACCATAAAGTGTGGCTAGTTTTTTCATGTTCATGAAAATCCTACCATGTTTTATGAAACCATGTTGTTCACTCGCACAAGACAATGGAACTATTCCTACATATAGGGTGAGTCTCCCTTTTTAAAATAATATTTTTTTTTCACATTACAAAATATATCACCCATTAACTCATCCTTATTGTGGTAAATCTCAAGCTCTTTTTTGTGAATTTCTTGCAACTCCTCCTTTCCATGAAATATTTTCTATAAATCAGAACAAAGTTTTCATGACCACATCCAAAGCTGTGCGAAATGGTGAATTTTTACGACTGAGGTCCAGACATACACATGCCATCCTTTCAATCCATATTTCTTTGGGAAATAACCAACTTTTCTAGTTAAGATATAACTGAAAGACCTTCTAAAAATTGAGGGATGAAATGGAAGGTAACCTGGAAATTCATCATGCTAGAAGGGTGGTTTCTTATAATGAGGCACTCTTGGTATTGTTGAATAAATCTCATAAGGGATAAATTTTAATAAATGGACTACCTATCAACACTTCCGAGTTAATGGATGATATGGATATCCTAGTTCTCAAAGTGAATACACCATAGTTTTGGTTCACTAATCATGATGAGATTTTACATTAGAACATCTTTGCATTGGGTCATCGCCCTTGGGAGAATACAGGCTCTACCATATATACTATGAGGGTATGGACCAAGATGTTCACTAGGTAACTACTAGAGAATTAAAAGTTCACATCCCATTATATGAGAATATTTTAGACCTGTACCTAGAACAACTGCATGGGATGGTACAATGATTGGGGCCTGCAGATCGGGGGGAACATCACTAAAGAGTTCGAATGGGTGTAATAGTTACCCTTCACTTTTTATGAGTGTGATGATGAACTACAATACATCGATCTATATGATGTAGTATACATGTCTTGGTTCCAGTTGTATCATAAAAAAGATCAACTTTTAGATATCCTCAGTCGATCTCCATCATAGGGAGGTGGGGAGAATCCTGTGGGACCTCCACTTCATCGGTATCATCCCATTGATGAGGTTTTAATATAAATAGTTACTCCCAGTGAAGAATTCCTGGTGAAATATGGATGATACCAACTTGTAGAATAGATCTTTCTAGATGACTTGAAAAAAGTATTGAAGTATTACTCCCTTCTATCGTGACATTGCATTCAAAACCTGGTAGGGGATGTTCTTGAAAAACATTGACAATGAAGTTGTTGGATCAACTAAAATAGTGTCTAGTGGTGCAAAAAAGGTGTAATCTAGGATCATATTAGATGATCTTAGAGGAAGGTTTCTATCAGTTGTAGGGATACAACATGACGGAAAGGTGGAAGCTAGTGGTCCGTTACACTATGTTTTTGATCAGCTTCTTAAGTGGATGGATGCTTCCTATGAGGAATACATATATAAACCTAAGTAAAGTGAAAATTGTGATAGAATGAATCATAGCATCCTAAAAACAATTAAACTTGTGAATAAATGTGATGGACCAAATCTAAAGGTAGCTAGTCCATATGGTAAGAGGGAGGATTCCCAAGAAGATCTGTAGTCCATTCTTGTTCTTTTATGAGTTAATTGTAGCATATTTTAGAGGATAACAATTCTGAAATGAAATTACACCTATAAATTTTGGTCAGCGACCCTCACTTCTTAACATCATTGACTTTCAGCTAGTGACTCTCAATGAAATTGGTTTCATGATCTACATGGGAAATGATAAAAACATAAACTTCCATCCATTGTCAAATCTATCATGTGAGATGATGGATAATATGTAGGTGACACTTGAGGATTGGGAATATATGTTTCCCTTTTGTGGTAGGGTATTAGTATCTAGGATATAAAAAATTACTTATTATTATCTGAATAATCCATCTTAGTTCGACTAAAAATTAATATGAATCCAGCAATAGATTAAGCCGGTCTACACGGGGATCCATGAGGAAAGTCATCCATGTTTCCTTCTTCAGTTGTGGTGGATGTTTATCAGTGAAGGAACATGGAATTTTATCATGTTTCCATCCACCAACATCAATGATGGCCTCTATTAGGGTTATTATGGTAATTGGATGGTGGAATATCTAGGCATGATCCTGAATCAACATGTAATGATAATCACACCATCAAGTGTGGTGTAGGAGTTGAAGGGTGGTTTATGGGATTCTTTTGGAGGAAATAATGAAACATATAGGGATTATACCAAGGTTAATGTGGTGTTATATCAAGTTTCTACTGAACTTCTACCTCCTAGAGGGGTGGGACTCCTTCAGAAGAGATTGTGGGAGTAGGTGGAGGGCTCTCAGTCTTGGTTCAATAAGAACTAGGAGGCCCTAGGAAAGAATTCATGGTATTTATTACATAAAATTAATGAAGCTTCCTTATCCACGCTCTATGGGTCTTGGGGAATGTTTTAGATGACCCTGATGGTAGAACGACTACGACAGAGGCTGACTTAGGATGGAATTGAGGTTCCAAAGGTGTGGAATTCTAGGATCACTTCTAGGGTGGCAGTATATGAAATACTTATGCACTTGGTAAATATGGATGTCTTTTAACACTAGTGTTGGGGATGATAATCTTACCGACTAGGTATACATGATGTTTGATGGTGATTTTGATCCTAAAGTGAAAAATCTATTGAAGACTCAACTTAGGAGGTTTTAGCCCTTGGTTCCGGCATGTAGGGAATCAGTGATGAGGAATATCAAGGATTGTCTAATGACCAAGAAACTCTCAATGAGATTTGAGTGGTCACCCCTAAGAATGAAGACTGAGATAGCATCTATTTGAGGGGTTAAGCATAATTTATTCACTCCCTTGTCTCTTCCAACCCTTCTTTTTCTCTTTCAAAGATTCTAACTATAATGAACTCAAATGGGAGAGCCATCTAAGGAGCGCCAAGTGGTCCTAGTTGGAGAGGATAAGGTTTCCCCAATGGATATTAGTGGGAACACCCCAAAGTACAAGCATGAGGATGCTATGATAGGTGGGTCTGATTATGAGGTCATTGAGGTGGTTTCAGATACCTCAATCCTCCTATTCATCTATGAGGGTCCACACCCTAGCATTTAGAGAAAGGAATATATCGCTAGCGAGGAAGTTAATTCCAGGTGAATCATCACCAATATCCCAATGCATCGAGGTAAGACTGAATATCAACCAACTTGAATCTCCTTAAACGTACACATTTCAATTTGAGTCTATTGCATCAACATGTTTTTTTTTGTTTTCATATATCTCCCACCCAACCAACATCACTGGGTCCAATGTTGATTATTTAAGTGTTGAACATCATCAAGGGGTATTTGATGGTGTAATTTCATATAAAAAACAATGGGACTATATTTCACCCAAATTCATTCCCTATGTATGTATTTTTTCCCCTTATGCAAGCCAAATATTCCCAATCCTTCCTCACTGGTCAAACATAATATCATGATTTTTTATTTAATGGATTTCTCATGAGGGTGTATTCCAAACAGATGGCTACAACTAGGGAACATGGGGAACGTCCCACAATAGTTGTTCCAACTCTTTGGGATATGGTCATTAAAGATGATTTATCCTAAATTTATTGGAGGGTAGTCCATCATAGATGCTGGTGATTTTTGTATGGAGGAAAAGATTGAGGTTAGAAGAAATTTACTTTTTAATGAAGGTGAGACAAATATGGATTACCTCTTAATCTGGGGCCTGACCCGTTTGAGAAAATCCCAAAGGAATACCCTACCACCATGATCCTCACAGACTTCTCAATGTATGAGCCCATTCCACCTAAGTAATTATAAGATTTCAGGTCATATGTTTCTAGGGATAACCACATCGTCCAATGTTGGGTGCGGGGGATCATATAGTTCTTCATTACCCACACTATAGAGCTATATCTAGTGAGATAGAAGGGGTCCCTTCACCACTGGCTGCACAACATGGGAACCAGAGGGGTGGGTGCTCAATCTCTCTATATACTCATTCATGACTACCTTATTGGGAAGGTTCTTATAAAAAGTCAAAAATTTTCCATCTCCTAACATTAGGAGATATCTAACGGAATAAAGAATCTCTAGGTGTCCAATCAGTAACTTCAATGACTAGAATAGCTAGTGAATGAGAATTTGACCATCATCAATGTCTAATTAGAGATCATCAATAAGTTAAGTGATCAACTAACCGTAGTTGAAGCTCAAGAAGAAGAAACAGTATATCATATATTTGAGTTCCAGACATAGAATGACAAGTTGTGAATCAGGGATGACAAGATTAACCCATTTGTTGAGGAGAAATAGGAATATATCATCAAGATGAAATAGGCTTTGGAGGCCACATACTATAGGCTAGGTGGGTTGTAATGATCCATCACAGATGTGGATTGATTGGGGATAGTTTTTCTGTCACAAAAGAGTGTCTCTAGTGAATGGATTACCCTTTAAAACTTTTGAAGATTATTTGTTTTAAACTACCCTTATTCATGTAAATATTTATTTTACCCCACTTCACTTCCAAACTTCAATCACATTGATGAAACAACCAATGATCAATCCCTAATTCCATGTGATTCATGCTCGATCTGAGAAACAAGGTATAATCAATTGTTTTCTCATTCATATGAGAGTGCCAAACAATGGATGAACACTTAGGGTCTCAACTTTTTTATTGACCACCTGGATTGTCCTTACTAATAATTTTTTGGTAGGAGAGTGGGACTCTCTGCACAAATTATATTCTTTCTTAATGAACACTTGTTATTGAATGGTGTAATGCATGGGGAATTTAATTCTACCCAAATAAAGAGTGTTTATGAACCTGAATTGAGATTCCCAAGACCATAAACACAAAGAGAGTGTCATGGTAATGAAGGATAACTACTGACCATATTCAATACATAGAATCCATTATTGTTTTTCAAAGGATGGTGAAAAACTATGGTCAACAACTGACCATGTTCGAAACATGGTACCTATCTCATGATTTCTTTAGAAGTCTTTCAAGGAATTTTACCTAGATGTTAGGTGAGCCATTGTGTCCAAGAACCATTTCATTGGGGGGGTATTTGATGTGAATTTTGATGGGAATTTAAGTAGAGGGAGACAAGAAGAATGGGGCTGATGTAATGTAAGGTTTTAATGGAGTTCAAAATTCATGGAATTACACCATTGATACTTTGAGAACAATGGGTTGGTCTATTGGTCTCAAAAAAGGCCAAACTCATCTTCCAAGGGGAGGTTCATCTCAAATGTCGAGCGATTTTTGAGGGACACAAATGATGTGGTGGGTGACTGACATCGAAGCGGAGAAATGATTCTCAAGTGAGGTCTTATGTTTCTTGGATTTTTTACATCATGTGATGGGTTTGATTGACACACATTTTAATATCATATTTCAAGGATGACATAAAGACTATTTAACATCATATGGTGAGAATGATTGATTAGCAGTTTAATAGTATACAATGAGGACATTGCATTTCATAGTTTAACATCATGTGATTGGGACATGTGAACCAACATGAATAATGCCTACCCAGTCAAGGTTGAAGGGCCAAAAGAGGGTGAATCAATGGGGGTAATCACTATAGGGAATCTTGAAAAAATGGATCTTAATATTTTTCTCTAAGTTTTAATTGAATTGAGAGTCCAATGAGAACATATATGTTTTTTTTCAAGGCCCATAGTGTATCCCTAATGGCTTTGTACCTATTTATTTTTGTCCCTATATTTCTATCCATGTTGTGGGAGTGACCTGATAGGGGGATTTTATATCTTTCCCAGGTTTCCCTTATGGGTTTTAAACCTACCAGATGTTTGTGCCTCTTTACATTTTCTATTTTATGGTCAAAATAGTCAGACCAAGAAGGTGAAAATTGTTTAGTTTCATATTTCTCAGACCATAAATCATATTTTTGAGTCATAGATCTTATAACATACGGTTGAAAATAGTTTAAGTTCATAATTATTGGACCTAATGTAGTATGATCATATAAAATGTTCTCATTATGACAAAGGATATGAAATAAATGGAAATGGTGTGTTGTGGTGGACCTACAACAAGAAAAAGAATCTAGGGAAAGTCACACATAGTTTAAGGTCCCGATGTTTAGACCATAGGGTTGTGTGTCTCAAAGGGGATTCATTTGGAATATGGGATATGTAACATGAAATGAATGAGAATAATTATAGGAATTTCCACACAAAATATCTCATACAGAAAGAAGATCAGGGTCCAGCATGATCCGGTCCTCAAAAATAATATATAATAAAAAAAGGATTCAGGCATACCAGGGGCTATTACATAAGCGAGTGTGAAAAAAACCACATCGATCCACCTCCACCATCGGTGCACAATAATCTAGGGCCGTGGAAGACCACATCATATTAAGGCTAAGTATAGCCTTTTTGGAAAGTGTATTCGCAACCTGATTAGCCTCCTGGTACACATGAGATACAACCATGTTTAATTGATTGATTTGGCAGAGACAGTCAACCCACTAAGGTAGCACGCTCCATGGAACATTTTGTGTTCTAGTGCTCAGTGCATGAACAACAGTAATTTTGTGTTCTAGTGTTCAACTTTAAAAGTAGTGACAAGGAAAATTTAGTAATAAAATCATCCCTTAACAAACCCACGAAACGTGTGGAAGACTCCTCCGCATCTAGCTGGACCCGGCACACCTGATGCGGCTCCATCAACATTTACTTTGAGGCACGGCGTAATAGGTGGTTTCCATATGATATGTTTAAGCATCCGAGGTTTGTGTGGATGGCCTGAAACACCAAGAATCCTATGAGTTTGGAGGTAAAAAATGGTGTTAGACATTACACCATCTTGGATCACTGACGCAGAATACACATCCCTATGGATGGAGCTCATTCCCTTCTGGACATCATCAACCACACCATCAAACAGGGCTATGTTCCTCAAGTCCCACAAGGCCGCAAAAACCGCTGCAATAGAAGTAGTAAAAAAGTTGAAAATCTTCCCACTGTAGCACACCTATAGCAGCCCGGACAACATATCAAAAAGCTAATTTCCGGAATCCACCGCTAATCCGAACAACACACCCAAATAGTTACAGAGTTGACAGCTTTGATGACACTCCATAAACACATTCTATGTATTGTCTTCCCTAGCCATGCAAACAGCACACCTAGATGCCATCTGAAATCCATCCCACTTCAAGTGTTCAGAAGTGGGGATTCTGTTTTTCCAGATCCTCCAGATTAAGATAAACCGGGATGGTTAAATAAATGGAGCTCTAAAATTTAGGATCCAGGTTGTGGCGTGTTCATTCCCACCACATGCAATCATGTATAATTCTTTGATGTCAAAGATCCCATTCCTACCGTGTAGAAAAATCAGTTGGTTACAATCCATAAAAGCATAATTATTAATTTCAGACAGCACATAATCATAAATATTTAGCTCACACAATAGTTGATATGAGAGAAAATCTGAGATGGATAAAGACGCAACTTCAGGTGTGACATTCATGAGTTTCAAGGGCCGATCCAACCACAAGGTGCTCCAATAGATAAGATTGGAATCCCTACTGACCAGCCATTTAGAATCCTGCATAATTGTTGTATATGCCTGCTTAAAGGAAGCCCATACCGAAGACTGGTGGTGGTATTTATAACCATTAACCAGCCTCTTTGTAAACCTGTCCGACATGAATTCATCATCAACATCATTTGAAATCATCCTCCAATTGAAATTTCCAATCAGACCATCATTAAATGTATGAAGATCCTTAACTCCTGATCCTCCCATTTCCACTGGTTTTATGCATTCCTTCCACTTCACTATGACCAACTTCCTTTCAAAGATTGATCCTGTCCATATAAAATTTCTCACCAGGATTTGAAGTTCCTTAATCAGTCCTCGTGGCCATTTTTAGAGAGGGAATGAGTAAACGAATTTGGATGTAATCATTGAGTTCACAAGGCAAACCCTCCTAGCCATGGACATAGATTTCCCCTTCCAACTAGCAAGCTGATGAGTAATGTCGGCACAAATAACTTCAAGATATAATCGTTTCACCCTTCCCCAAAAAGAGGCACCCCAAGATACTGAAAGGGAAGGAATCCCCGCTTCACCCCAAGATAATGAGTGATCCTATTCTTTTTTCTAGTAGGGATTCCATTGCCAAAAAAAATTGAGGACTTGTCCCAGCTTATAGCATGTCCAGCCGCATCCTCATAATGAGTGAAAAGAGCCTTAATATTGTATATGGTTCTCTTTGAGGCCTTCCCCAGCAATAGGATATCATCAAAATAGAGGAGATGAGATGGGGAATGATCATTAATTCCACCCCTCATCCTTTTATTCATACCCATATGAGCAAGCTCATTTACGCATCGGCTTAAATAATCCTCTGCAATGGCAAACAGAATACCCGATAATTGGTCACCTTGCCGAACGCCTCTTGAGAAAGAAAAGAATCCTCTTGGGGAACCACTCACAAGAATTGACATCTATGAGGATCCAAGAATAGTTCTAATCATGTTCAGAAAAAAATTCGAGAACCCATTCCTGTGAAGTATCTCAATTAGAAATCTCCATTTAAGGGTATCAAAAGCCTTAGATATGTCAATCTTAAGGGAAATGTTCCCTTCCTTTGACTTCCTTCGCATGAGGTTAACAATCTCAGAGGCCATGAAAAGGCATTATTGTATGTTATTTCTAGGGACAAATCCAAATTGATTCGTAGTGATCATTCCTCCAACAATTCGACCCATCCTGCACATAATGATCTTGCTGATGAGTTTAGGAATTGTATTCCCAAGAGCAACGGGTATGAAGTCTTTAAGGTCAAGAGCATTTTCCTTCTTTGGAATGAGTGCAATGAAGCATGAATTCATCCCATGTGGAATATATGAATGGGAGAAGAAATCATTTATTGCATGCTCAATATCATCCTGCAAAATATCCCGGTAGAAAATAAAAAATTTATTAGTGAAGCCATCCGGACTCGGAGCACTCTCAAGATTAAGAGAGGGGAGAGGAGATCTAATTTCCTCTTTAGAAGGAGGGGTTGTAAGAGACTGATTCATCTGATCATCAACAAAGGGGCTGATGTTTTCCACCACATTAGTGGAGCAATGCTGTCCATTATCAGAGTACAAACCTTTAAAATATTCAACAACAGCTGATTCTATCCCATTATCATTAGAACAAATATTGTTACTAATTCAAATCACATTGTTTCCAGCACGTGCTCTCTTCTCCTTATGCATTATATTGAAGAGAATAGAGTTCATGTCACCATCCTTAAGCCACTTCACATTTAGCTGATTCCTATCCAACCTCTCCTTTACCATGAGAAGGTCATCAAGCTTATTATGCACTATAACCTCCACCCTAGACATGGTGGGATGATGCTCATGCTCAATATGAATCTTTCCAAGATCCTCCTCAGCCTTTTGAATGTCCACATTAATTTTAGAAAAGATTTCCTCCACCATTCCTTAAGAAATCCTTTGAGACGCTTCAGGTTGACAACAATTATGTACATAGTACTCCCAATGGGTTCATGCCTCCAAGCCTCCAAGACAATTTCCCTATACCCTAGGATGACAAGACAAGAATTATTAAACATAAAGGGTGTGGGGACTGAACTCATCCTCTATAAATTGACATCAACAATGATTGGATTATGATCAGATTGATACTTGGGAAGAGTGAACCCAAAGACCCCATGTATGTCATTATGTTCATCAATTTTCACAAGGCATCAATCGAGTTTACTGGATTACTTCCCTTACCATGTGTATCTACACCATGTGAAGTCAGTTCCAGCAAGAGGGATCTGAATTAAATTATAAGAATTAATACAATCAGAGAAATCATATGCTGCAACCCCATTAAAATTTGTCCCAGTTTTTTCCTCAGGCATGAAAATAGTGTTGAAGTCACCAACAAGCATCCACCTTTGATCCATCCATAGTGATGTAGCTTTAGGATCCTCCCAAAGTTCCCTTCTCCTCAAGTAAGAAGTGGAGGCATAGACAAAAGAGACAGAAAGATTCTATCCGACAATATTACAGCTAAGTAGAATATTCTGAGGTCCATTAACAAATGAGTTAATTTGGATGTTGTCATGTCTCAAGACCCACAAGTGGTCCATGTTCGAGATATTCTGATTGCTGGATATCATATTGAAGCCAATACAACTCCATTTAAATCCTTTCCAATTTCCAAAGAGAAGCTTTGTCTTTGCAATACTGACAAGCATCAGTTTATAGGTCATGATATAATGTTGAAGGACTCTGACCATACAGGTATTTCCCAGCCCTTGAAAATTCCAATATTAAATCCTCATTAACACTGAGCCCTGCCCCTTGTCTGGGGGCCCTCTGTTCTCTCAGTATCACTTTGAATTTTACCTTTCTTGCCTTTACCTTTTCTAGTTCCCTTGGAGGTGGAATTGGAGGCCTCGCAGGGTTGGACAACCTCACTGCTCTCCTTCTCTTTACTGACATCATTCACACATGCCTGTTCATTTATTGCAGCATCATCCACACAAGAAACAACCTTAGGACCAGCCGTCCTTTCAGCATCAGCCTCTTCCAATTCATTAGACTAGAATTTCCCACTCAGAGGAGTGAACATGTTCTAACCTTTCAGTTGGGATAAATCAGTGTTAATTTACTTTTTCTTCCTAGCCACATTGGAAGGAGAAACCTGGACAAAGACTCCATCTAGGTTAGATGCAGCTGCATGAGCAGTGCCTGGACCACACCCATTCTTTTCATTTCCTATAATTTTACCCTGCTCAGGCCTCAGTGTTCCTCTTGTAGTATCATCCTCACAAATAGGTATCGTGCAGACAACAACATGTGCCCCACTGCTCTCTCTACTCCCAGCTACATTGGTGGGGGTGTTTGGATCAGCCACCTGCATAGACATTACCAAAGGAGCCTTTTCATTCACAATATAAAAGTTTCCTTCATCAGGTTCCCCCAGAGAGACCCCTGCCCCAAAGCATTAACATTCTCTGAGATCCTCTGCCCAGAACCTAGAATTTTCTCACATTCATGGTGATCCAAGGCATTAATCTCAGCCTGTTCTAGTTCATTCCATGCAGAAACAGGTAATGAAACCAAACTTCCAGCCTACCCCAAAATATTAACATTCTACGAGATCCTCTGCTAAGAATCAGCCTATTCCAGTTCAGTCCGCACAACAACAGGTGATGCAACCAGACTTCCATATGTGTTTCCAGAAGTAGTCCCAATTGCCTGAGGATCCGCCCCTTCAGCCAGAGGGCCTTTGTCCTCCTGAGGCTCCCCCATCAAGTAATGGCACCTGGTTAGAACCACCATCACCCTATAAATTCAAGGTTATTTCCTTTCCATTTCTTTTATTGCAGGTGGTACCATCTTTCCCTTTTTCATTACACAACGAGCATATTTTATCCCTCCTGCATTCAGAGGTCAGGTGACCAAAGATCAAAGCGTTCATACAAAATTTGTGCCTCCTTTCATTTATAATTTCCAATTTCATGCTATAATCCCTCGTTGTGAGGAGAACCTCTTCCACTAAAGTGCTAGACAAATCAACTTCAACCAAGACACGAGAATAATGCCCATATCTAGGATTATCTGTTTGTCTATCCATACGAATTGGATTACCCACATCCGAGGCAATTTCCTATAGGATATGCGGATGCCAATAAATCCAATTGAGCTTATAAATCCTAATCCACAGTTGGGTGTGCATGCATCGAACTGTCATGGGATCAAAATTCTTATCACATTTCTAGATACTTAAGAAGCCAGGGTTCAAAGGTAAAGTACCTTTTCTCCACACCCTCCTCTTGATCTCATCACATAGGAAGACAACATGATAGTATCCCTTTCCCATTGCAGTTATCCTCCAATCATCAAATACCCAGAAATCTGAGATCTTTTTCGTCAATTCGTTTAATTTACAAATCCATGCCCCCTTAGGGGTGAGATCCCGAGCAATAATCGAGCACCAAGACAGGTTGACTCGTTCTTCAATAGCTTCTGAATTGGCTGAGACATGAGCAACCCTTCCTTTTTTAATCACACATCCGGGTGGTGGGGGGAAAGGTCTCGAAATGATTTTCCAGATGCACTCTTTACAAATCCGCAAATTTCTTTCGCTCACATTCTGGGCCAGCATGAGAGGGGACATTCCTATCCTTCTAGGCAAGTGAAAACAATTCCTTGTGTAGTAGAGTTTGGACCATCAGATGAGCATCCCAAAAAAACATGTGTAGTACGGTATATTTGAAAACCAATGTTCATTGAGGGACAAGGAGGTATGATTTCACACAACACTTTCCCAGGGTGACTTACTTGAGGTTTAAAGTCAAGATGAAAGGATTTTCAGCACCTGGTTTAAGGTTGTAGTGTTCAGACCTATTTTAAAATATATTAAGGTGATAGGGCTAGGACTATAGGGGCCATTTCACAATAGAGGGTGTGTAGAATGGAAAGGTGGTTCCCTATTGTGAATTTTGGGCTAAGTATTCCCGACTCCAAACAACATACTCCCAAGAAAAACTACACATAGAGTAAAGTAATGATGTTTGTACTTGAGATCCTAGATTAATTTCACGGTTTTCGGACCAAGGGTGAATCTATACATATCAACATTTCTTGAGAAAAAATCCCTTCCAAAATTCATAGATCACATGATCCATGCTTGATGTGAAAAATAAAGAGCATTACAATGCTCCAACTGTTTTCATGGGGAACACACCAAAGAGATAAATTGACCAGAAAATCCGATGAGGGAAATCATAACTTTAAAGACTCAGATAAGAAAAGGGGAATGATCAAAAATCATGGAACGATTGTTTATTGTTTTCAATAAATAGGTTCTACATAGGAATCTTTTGAGAATAGGGTGTACAAATGCAAGTTAACTGCTAACCATGTTCAAAACACGGGAGTCACTATTTGTTACGAAATATCCTTAATTCCATGAGTCCAGGATGGTAGTGAGAAGGCGTGTCTAGGAAACATTTCCTATAGGGTTCCTACTGAGTTCAGGGGTATGATGATTATCCAAATCCAAAAGGAACAAATAATATAAGTGGATACAGGAAATTTGATGGATTGAGTTCCAAGGGAGCTATTCCTCCTCATGCTCAAATGTGCGAGATGAACATGTAGGTAATCAAAAATTAGTCCTAACCCAAAGGGGAAGGACCCTAACTTTAGTTGATGGTTGGGCTAGGCCTGGTATGAGATATCCAAGAATCACTACGTATCCCATGTGAATGGTAATCAAGCAACATTTATTTATAGAATGCGACAGGGTAGGAAATCAATACCAAATGAGTGGTACATTCTCCAGTGATGATATTGAATCATCTCATATTATGAGGAATTCTAGATTTATATGATGTAAGGATACCATTTAACATCATATGCAATGAAAATTGGTTAGGTTTATATCATATTTATCATATGAGGCACCTAGATTTCATACGGGTTAAGGTTTTTTAGTCATCCTATACTTTTTGTATAAGGAATACCAGTTCTGTATGGGGTATGGTTTTTTTGGTAATCCCATAATTTTCATATGAGGTATACTCATTTTATATATGGTAAGGCTATAGTTTATCATTGTTTGTTGGGGTTTTTGGTATTTTTAGATTAAATACTCCCAACTCAGACTACAGATGCTACCAACTTATGGTCATAGAGCATAGACCATGGGAGAAAATGATATTTTAAGGTTACAGATCTTGGAACAAGGGGAATAAGTGTCCTAATGAGGCCTGTGTGGAATGAAAAAGTGATAATTTGATATGAAATGAGTTACATGTAGATACAATGGCATACAAAACTTAGAAAAATGTACCCAAACCAATGTCATGATGCAGGGGAAGGAAATACCTAACAATGATTTGAAGAAGAGGCTTGAACCATGACATGAGATCAGAAAATCACTACATATACCATGGAAAGGGGAATCAATCTATTTTTTGTTCTTTAATAAGGCGTGGTAGGTTACAAATTCCATTAGGGGTTGTACTCTTAAGTGGGGATGTTGAGTAATCCCCTATTTTTTATATGAGGAATCCTGAATTTATATAGGGAAAGGCTATAGATTAAAGTACTATTCTAAGGAACTTGGTGGGACATGGGCATTGTGCTTCCAATTATTTTGTTCCACATGTTATGTGATGAGATAATCTTGGTCCTCTAATGGGTCAAGAAATATTATTAGGGCCTATACCCAAAGAAGAGGCCCATAAGGTTATTTTGGGATGACAACGACTTGGGTAATGGGCAGTTTTATGTTCAATTTTAGCTTGATCTGGAAGTCATATGTTCTATGTGTCACTTTTTATTCCATTAGATTGGAAGTCATGCCTCACATAGTTCTGGAAATATGTGGGGATATAGGCTTCTAGAACATTAGGGATGAAGAAAACAATGTGAATGAGGGGAAAGATTCAATTTTCTTATGGTCATAATTCTTAGACCAAGACTCTCAGTTGAGGTTCATAGAGCTTGGACCATGAGTAGGTACTTTGACGATGTATGGGTGGTTTTAAAGTATTGAAACTCGACGTGAAAGGATACAAGGAAGCTTTGCAGCAATTGAAGTGATCCCTAATCTAGTTGCACATAGTTTAATTTCATCTTTATTGGACCAGGGAATTTGACAAACAGTTTAAAGTCATGATGATAAGACTAAGGGAATGATTGATTTAGGAGTATTTTAATGGCATGGAATAGGTAAAACTTGATGTTAATAGAGTTCAATGTAAGACTACAGACCATATAAATACCTTGAAACAAAATGCTTATATTTTAAGTTCATAATTCATGGATCGTAAGTGGTGAAAAGGGACCAAAGGGTTTATGAAGAAATGGTGTCTAGACTAGAATATAAGGGGTCTATATGTCATTGTGTATACCATAAGAATGAGAATCAATCCATACATAGTTCTAGAAACTGGTTGGGTAGAATAATGACATCGAATGGGAGCTATCTTCTCTCAAGAGGACACTGTGACATCCCATGGATTCCATGGGGCATCCTGTGTTTATGGTATGAGGTAATGGTATAGTTTAATGTTATGTTCTAGGGATGTTGGCCTTTTGATCACCCCACACATGTTGTAATTTTCCGCATATGTTCATTTCATAGGTTAAAGATATATTTTAATGTCATGCACTGATGACATTGGGATTTTTAGTTTAAATTCATACAAATCAAAATAAGGCTCTCTACTAGTATATGGTCTTAGAGATAAGACCATGGGGGCTAAAAATAGTTTATTTTTCATAATTATTAGACTAAAAACTATCCATTTAATTTACATTCATATAGGCCAGAACCTAATTTTAGTAGTTTAAGGTCTCATATCATTGACTAATTGTCACCAATTTAATTTCATAATACCTAGAATGTGATTTATATTTTAAGGTAACAGATTTTGAATCAATTGATAATAGTTTAAGTTCATAATTCCTAGACAATGGTGTCTTCATGTGAAGTATTTATGGAGAATCATGGAATTGGTGGGTGGGGTGATACACTCTCCATCCATAGTAATCAAAGAGTATGATCTATTGGAATAGACCTTTTGGATAATGTTAGGAACATCCCACTTTGGATCAATATTTGGAGATTTTTTTTGGGTATCATTGGTGTTTTTATATCTATAACCATGTCACTTTGGAGGAAGGAGTGAAGGAAAACCTTATTCTTGAATGCTCTCACGATCCTATTTTAGTGCCTCTCCATGTTTTGAATGTTATGAAGCCTATTTTACTTAATGAATTCCAAGTCATATAGATGGAATTCCTCTATTTTTCATGACACCTTATGGTCATAAAAAACTATTTAGAGTGATGAAAAATTAACATCGATCAGTAAAAATACCTATGATTTATATATTAGGGAGTATGGGGTCGCATGTGTGGAATTTTGTATTATTATATGATTGGTCATAGGGGCCTTGGGGAGCCTATCATGCCAATACTATTTTGGTGCACCATTTCTAAAGTATTTTAGGGATGTTCTTATTAAATTACTCAATCTTCCCATTTTCTTATGAATTGTTGTCAGAAGTACATATTGACTAGATGTTGTAATTGGATGAAAACGTTTTCATCTCAGTAGCCTAGAATTTGATTCTACTCTTTGTGATAATAGTGTGAGGAACTCCAAATCTATGGATGGAATGGGAGATCAAAAACTCAATCATGGACCAGGTTTTAACTTCTATGAGGGGAATTGATTCTACCCATTTGGAAAAAAAATCATGTTTCATTCAAAATGAACGTCCACTATCAAAATGTCTCTTGTGAGCATATCCCCATAACATCGAGTCCCTATACTGAAGAGTTCCATGAGTACTTGGTAGTATAAAGAAGCTGCAGTGGTTGATGCACAAAGCTATCATGGATATGAAATGAATGAAACCTCTAGGATAACATAATTTAGTCATGAAACATGGAAGGCCGAAAGTGTCCTAGTATCTAAATTTTGTCGGACCGATTTCATCCTACTTGATGGGAACCACAAGACCCCACACGGAACTCTTTCTTGACCAAGGAAATCTAATTTATTTGTATTTAAAGATGAAAAATTCCATTAAACACACACCAGTAGTGGATTTTCTCTAGTTTAGGCCTATTCTAGAGGGTAAACTGTTTTTCATTTTGGTAGACTTTCCAATGTTCAACTCCATCTAGCGAGAGAATTCCATATTGTAGATACTAGAAAAAAGGATTCATCCAATCAGTAATTTCCTCATCTATGGGGGGATTTTGGGGATCCTTCCATAGCAGATTCGGTATCCATTTGATTGACATGTTAGTTACTATAATCTAAAGTTGCGGGGTTTTTAACTCTCTAGTGTTCCACATAATTTTCTGGGTCATCCAGGTTGGATTCTGTAAGAGATATGACTATCCCTACTAACACATAAACTTGAATATTCTATGACCAAAGAACATGGGTCACCTTCGGATGGAAAGGTAACTAAACTATCAGATGATTGGTGAGTTCCAATAGTGGCATGATCACTTTTTTTTATTATTTAGTCAATATTGATCTTCTTGGTGACTAGATTGGAGTCTCCCTCCACATGTTAATCGAGGAAATATATCTTGAGGTCTAGTTTAAGACCAGAAATAATCGCCTGATACTCTACCTCATTATCAGTACAACCTTCTAATAACATGAATAATTATTGAAATATGGATTGTGTCAGAGTGATGAAAATGATTTCCAGGCCTATCTTGTTAAAATTTGGGTTTCTGAGTTCTCTACCAGTTGGGATCCTAGAGGCATCATTGAAATTAATATAAAAACATGTTAGAAAATTATCTAATGAAAGAATAAATTCTTCTAGGAAATCAACATTTAAACAATGTTCTTTGGTGGCTTGATGTGTGGCTAGAAATTCTTCTAGTACATGTCCTTTATAAAACTTATATAGTAAAAACATTTTATCAAACTACTATAGGATCACCACCCATCATTCCAATAACCCCATCTGCATGGGTCAATTGTGGATGAATATTAGTGGGTCTACTTGTGATACTAGTTTTATCTCATAATGTTGAAAATAATGTTCCATCTTCCACACATCAAAAATCATAATGATTCAACTCTTCTCAATATGGGAGTATATAGTATTTGTGTTCAAGAGAATGTGGATGAGATAATATAGGTTATTTCAATGACCTCATTGTTTTTTGGTCTAGAAGGGTCCAAGTGACTATTCCTATGTGCTCACATATGGGACTAAAGGCTTCCATGAGATGGGTGGAATCTGAACCAGATTCTACACCTGGTTCTGCATGATATCTTTAAAGTTAGTCTAGAAATCCTCATCCCATTGGTAAATAGTTCCCTTTTTAATGATCATCAAAAAGGTATTACACTTGAAAACCATATTTGAAATAAATCGATGTGTGTAGGCTATGTAGAATTAGAGGTCCTACAATTACAAGAGATTTCTTAGGAAAGGTATTTGATTAATGATAGTGATCTTTATTAAGAAAATATATATTCCTCCATACCTTATTAAAAATCCAAAAAACATTTCAGAGGTAACCTTAAATTATTAGTTTAGTGGTTCATCATGAAGTGTTGGGAGCAAGGGAAGCCAAACACTTTCTCAAGATACTTAATATGGCCATGAATTTAATGGAATTTTAATAGTAGATCAACCATTTAACATTACACTAATATCATGATAATTGAATTAAATATGAGGTTCATGTTTCGCTTGTAAGTGGATCCTATATTATTGAAGTCAAAATGCATCACCTAATAAAATAATATTTTTTGAGGTTTCTTAAAGGTGGTGGAATCCTCATTATTTGGGGCTATCTTGATATAATTATACATGGAGTATCCATCCATTAAAAAGAGGGCATGGAACCCAGCTGTTGCACCAACCAACAAATCAATAAATAAAAGGGGAAAAGCATCCATCGGAAAGTGGTGGTTGAGGTTTTGGAAGTCAATACAGACTCTAATCTTCCCACTATTCTTCTTGAAAAGGAAAATGATCACCTCCCACCTAGGGTACTAGAATTCCCTAAAAAAATTGGCTTTAATAAACTTGTAAAATTAATCTTTGACAAATGAATCATAAGGATGATGCATCTTTATGGGATGATTTTTGAATTCATGATGACCTTTTAGGAGGCCAAGGTGATGAAAGGTAACCTGAGGGTCTAGCCATGGTATCTCATCATATCTCCAGGTGAACACATCATGGTTCTATTTCAATAGGAAAAAATACTACTACTGACCCTATAGACACATTTAATCATTTATCAGTCTCATCTCTGGATCTTCCTTAGTAATAAGTTTCACTTGAGTTAACTCATCAATATTTGTAGAGGCACCCTCTTCATATTCAAGAGTGGAATCTTCCAAATCCTCTTCATCATTTGAGATAGTAGAATTATAGAGATGATGCATCTTCTTCAAGACAATCGATCCAGGGGTGAAATGGAATCTGATCTGAAAGATATGTAATCCTTGAGGAGGGGTTAATATTATATGAAGATTATGGTGATAAAATCTATCAAGTAAATTCTATCTATTTTTCAACCCTGAGGATGTTGAAGCAATTGTGATGATTTGACCTGCATTGAGTCAGCCCAAATTTATTGAGAATGTGGGAATGTAGTGGATTGGTGGACATGAGGAAAAATTTTAGGTAATTTATAAGAGTTGGGTCTTCTGGTATCATCCCGACATTGCTGGTGTTGGAGTATAAGGAAATCTGGGAGTACTTTTTTTAGATGCAACAAAATAGGCCCTAGCTCTAGAATCATGGGCTCTATAAAATTATTTGGGATAAAAATGTTATCCTTCAAGTCTATCATGGGTCAGATCTAGTGATGGTTAGATCATTGGGGGAATTGATGTGCTCAATCCCATATGTATGAACATACTCACTCTCCATTTTGTAGTTCCAAAAATCTAGATAACAGTCCTCATAAGATACAAAGGGGGACTCCCCACCCCAATGTACCCCTATAAGGTAATTAAGGGAATACTTGAGGAACTAGTGGTTTAATGAGGGGACTACTGCATGAAAATAAATCTAGGGTGTTCCAAAAAGTTCATTGTAGGTAATATCCTATGAGACTACCATAAATTTGGTGCTTGATACCAGACTACCAAATTTAGTCTATAATTGAATATTCCCACATGGGTTTTAATCACCCATACCATACCTCTGAATTGTTAGGTTGGATTAATTTTGGTCTACGTCTACCAACCTGATTTTATGGAGAATATTTTTCGGGAATGAGGATGATCCTGGGGCAAGTATCCACTAAGTAGTAGCATACTTCCACACCATTAAACAATCATGTGATGTACAATGAGCATATGTGACATTGAATGATGATACCCCTATCTACTCCTAAAAATGATTTGGTGGAACTACATTTACCTGAATCATTCTCTTATTTATTGTAGGTATAAGCATCATCTAACTTATCCAATAACTAGAGTGGTATTTTCATATCTTCATCAAGAACCTGACACATTTCTTTTGAAAAGCGGAGAGCCTTGAGAATCAAAAGTATTATGGGTAAGATGAAAATGTACTTTAGAACATCATATTATTGTGTTAAGGGTATGATTTTTCCATATAGGGTAACTATTTATCATAGATTGCAATAGATTCTGTTGGCTTAAAGATTAGGGAATAGCTCATACATGAGATATTCATCAATTGGCTTGACCACGTACATTTAACAACTGCTGAATGAATGTTATTTATCCACAATGAAATTCATGATGGAGTGGATAGAGATGTATATTATTTCTAATACATGTTCAAGGAACACTGCCTGGTATTTGTAGCATGAATGGTCTGATTTGAAGTGATATTCTAAGCATTCAGATGGATCTCTAGCCCTCTACCTCTCCTTTAACAATGATAGCTATAGGAACCAGAGGGGTTTACATGGAATTCCGCACTATCAAGAATTATGAAGCAACCCACTAACTCAAAAACATTCATAGAGGTTTACAACTTCTTATCATCAGTGGGATAGTCTAGTGGTGTGTATAACTTGGGAATATCTCCCAATTTAGGATACCTGAAGTCTCAATGTGTGTGAGCTTGCTTGGGCACAAGTGGGACCAATTTTCCTTGAATAATCAATGTATGTTATTCTAATACATAAAAGTTTGTGATGCATATGTGAATGTAGAGTTTGGAGAAGGCACGATAAAAAAAGGTTTGGGATTACTCAAGTTGGTACAAATAATACCATGTGTGGGCACAACTTCCATTCGATCCAACTAATAATATTACTTCCATGTACCACATCTAGGAACCTATTTATACTCTTCAGAGTCTTCACTCTCACAATCATGGTCATTGGATACCTATTTCACCTATGTTAGAATGTCACCAAACATGACTAATACATGGTCAACTTGGTCCCAGATCTAATATTTGAATACAAGGAATCATTTGATGGTGCATGTGAGAATCCTGTGATATGATCAGTGATCAGTAAAACCAATGATTCTAGCATCCTAAGGTCTTATTCACTCTAGAAAATTTCGGATTCACTTATCCAAGGAATAAATTTATTATTCTGAGACCCATGAATCCGTTAACAAATACATATATTTCTTCTTTTTTGTGAAATGGACGATGGGAGCTTAGACTTTACAAGTGGATAGATCCACATTCTCTCATCTAGGTAGCTACATTGCTCGAGGATATGACTAGAGGTGTTGTGGAGGGTGAGACTAGGCCTGGTAGGGCTACACTCAGGGATGATCATACAAAAAAGGGGTCCAACTTGTGTACCAGCTCAGGGACCACTACATGCAAAAAGGATATACTCTCTGATATCAGGGGATCCAAAAGGATAAATGGGTGTCATTATTATTTATTCCATCCCAAGTATTTCTCTATCCCATTATCCTTTTCATAGAACTCCCAAAATCCTCCTAGGAAGTTCAGAGAGATGAGGGTAGGGTATAGATCATTCCTGAAATTCTCCATACACATCTTGATTAGATATTCTTGGGGTATCATCTTATTGAGTTAGTACGTGAGTCCCTTCCATCAGATAATAAAGTTAGGGACTCACTCATCGGGCCTCTTCAAGTATTTTAAGTAGTTGTCCATTCTTTTTCTTGTGTGAGTTACATGTGAACAACTATATGAGCTACTTATTAAAATCCTCCCAACTGGAAATAGACCCCAAGGTAAACTAACTATACTAGATGAACAAAGGCCCTTCCAATGTTTAGATGAAGCATAGGATCTTGGAAACCTATTTCTATTATAGATTCCAAAACATTGGGCCCCACCTTGATACAATGTAGGTAAGATACTATAGTGGGTCACCCATTCCATTAAACATGGTAAATCTAGGATTACCAAATATTGGGGGATCTCAAACATGGTCTACCAATATTGGGCACTTGTTTCCTTCATGAAGTATTTCTACCTATCATGTTTCCAAAGCCTCAAGTCCATAAATGAGAGCAATTATAACATCACCCTAGTGAGGGTTTACGAACACCAATGCAATGTGGTATCATTTACTCGGGGAGTGGAATATCCAAGATATTGATGTAGATAATCACACTAATCAGGCGGGGTTAGAAACTCATATCTTGGTAATTTTCCGTACCCTATGGATTCTTCCCGGAATGGATGCATAGGGATACAATGTTCAAATTGGGGAATCTAACCAAGGAGGACCAAGTACCCCACTAGAGGAGAGATGGGGTCCCTTATAGAATTGTTAAGTCCTGAGTGAAGCATAGTAATGAGCTCAATGATGATAATTTTATACTCCTGAAGCTCCTGAAGCTATGTGATTATCATGGGGTCTAACTTCACTTTTGGTGAAACATCCAAGGGATCAGAGGTTTCACCACTTCCCATTCATTTTTCAATGTACAATTGGGTAGATAGTAACATCTCATTGGGGGGACTCCTAAGGCTAAGTGCCTTTCTTTGTTAATGAGTATAGAAACTCACCAAGAGGTCCTCCTGGTACTATGTCACCCCTTGAGGTGGGTTTTCCCTACTGTTCCCATCACATAAAGCTCCATTCCTCTGGTCCTCTAGTGATTTGGTGGTGACCATATTCACTATGGCGGTAGTAATAGGATAATATTTCTGGTGAATATTCCAGACTCTCGGTCTTGTTACTGTTGTCGGGTAGGACTATAATAGAGGGTTACATACTTCCCCCAGCCTCTAATATGTATATATCAAGGTGCCTCTCCCATGAACTAGTGGATAATAGTAAAGTTATCAAAGTAGGTGTTCTGGATATTATGGAAGCATCCATATGGCTTAAGAAACTGATCTTTTGGGAGTGATGTGATATCAACCTTCCTCCACTACCGGTCGATGGCATTTTGGTGCTTGTGGATCCCTAGGTAGATCAGATATTTATCTCATTGGTGTTGGAATGTTTAATAGATAATTTATTGCAAACACACTACCTGGTCTTTGGTGAGGGACTATGGGATGACAAAATATGAATCTATAGGTGGCCAGAACACAATTGATAGCTAGTTAGCAGGTAGAAGCTCCCACATGTCCTATTACTCAGGGGAAGGGTCTTGCTCTTGGTTAGACCAATCCCTGATTGGTAATGTCCTAGATAAGGTAGGAAACAAAGATATTATCTATGGATGATCTACCATAAGAGGGGGGAACCACTTGGGTTAAATAAATGCTACATGTTGGAATGTATCTTGGAGGTAGATTTGGCTTCAAGATCATGTCCATATTGGATAGGGTGTTTCAAACTGCCTCATGTGAGATGAAGATAATTCCCATTTGAGTCTCATTGGAGAACTCACCCTTATCTAAGTCCATCTACCTAGAACCTGACATCTCTCCAACATCTTGTGTGGAGGTAGATAGGAGGGAAATGAGCTGTGACCGAGATGGTTTCACATTGAGTCCTTGGGAAGAGTCCATAATTTCCTCCAAAAAGCATGTACCTCTAGAGTGATCTATTGATCTTGTAGACCATGATTTCCTTGATTGTAAGCCTCAACTATTGGTCTTTCTATCCAGACTCTAGCAGTAGTAGTGAAGGTTTCCTCAGTGAGTCATATTTCACTTTATATTCTAAGAGGTCAACGATGACATGAATATTCAAAAGTTTAATCCTCTAATGGAATGAGATTTCCCCAAGTTATGATTGATAAGAGTCACTTGGACTTACCCCATGTGGGTTTTGGATTGCACCATGGAAACAACCCTCATGATGGATGTTCACCCTACTACCCCTGGATGGTTCTTCAGAGTTGGGAATATCAACATCATGGAGAGGGACACCATGATTATTGTTGGTGTTGTGGAGACAACATCTATATTGGTTGATTATGGTGTGTGTAGAAACTTTTCACTATTTTCCCCCACCATGATATGGGCCATAATGGCTTCTAGTGGTGCCAGTTATTGATAGAATCAACCAGCCTTCCTATGAGGTGGTTGGGGTCTCAATATTTGGTGGGTGAAGATAGATCCCCATTCAATTTTTTTAGGGGTATGATGGGATGCGTTGGTGGTGGATGGGGTCACTGGAGGTGTAGAAGATTACATTTCTAAGGAAATGTTTTGGGTCTGCCCCTGACTTTTGGCATCATGTGTTTTAGATTGAGGTTTATGGATTAGGGATGAAGTCATCCTACTTGTCGGCTGGTTAGGCCGGTCGGTGTTGGAACTCAGGAGGCCTGGTGGTAGACCTCTTTAGAATATCTCAACCTATAGTCACTGCATGTATGACTTAGACATCCCCCATATCCTTAACGTTGGAGAGTAAGATGTTAGAGAATTGTAGGGAGATGCTTGAGAAGTGGTTCTCTGTTGGAACCAGGGTTGGTCCCCCCTGTGCAACCCTCAGGGGTGGTGCTGGTGGAAAGGAGTTGATGACTATAGGTATTTTATGGCTATATCCTTGGTGGGTAATGACCCCTTTCTACTCATAACAACTAATATGGGTGTCGATCACCCATTTTTGGATGATCATAGAAGGTGTGATGGGGTGAGGGGTCCCAGTAGTTGAAGGCGAGGTGGAATACGTGGTACGGACATAGTCATGTGAGATTTCCACCCTAATGTTTACCCTTACAATGTGCTTATTGGTTATAGGTCATTGATTCCATATATATTAAGACCTTTGAGGCATGTGGATTCAACCAAAAACATAGATATAGTAGATTCAATGCCCAATTCCCCAATATCTTCCATTCTTGCTGATGTAGTGAAATATTCCATGCTGACAATGTCATAGACCGATGATGCCCAAGGTTATCTTCACTAAGTCACATGTTAGTTTTATGTTGGTACCACTTCACTCTTAGTGGGACTCAGTGATGAATATATAGATCTAGTGACAAGAAAATTTGATTGGTCCCTAATGATATTAGTCACTATGGTTATGGATAAGAGTTTCATGTTAGGATCATTATTTTTGTTTCTAATTCTTTCACAGTCGGGGCACACATTATTATAGACTCACAAATTTCTTTCCCCACTTTCCTGCATTCCAATGTTGGGAGGCCTTCACCATTTTGGATAGTGATGTCAAATCTTTTATCGATGGTATGATTAGATGTCAGTTTCTTCTTTCATGGATTCCCCCTTGGAGCTCATCACATATTCAGGTCTCCATCATAGATTTAATTCATGTCTATGAAACTTGTTTATGGTTCCATATAAAGGTGTACACCGATTAATTATGCTATTTCTATCTCAACAAGGTGGAATCCTTTGAATAGTAGAGGGAGAAATGTTTTTAACATTTCGAATGTCTATACGTTGGGTAGGTTGGTAACCAGAAAATTATTACACTTTTATAGAGAATATCATGTGTGATATATCTTAGGTGTGGGACACATGGAATCCTGTGTTGTTCATGAGGAAGTTGAATCCAGAGGAGTAATTCTTCATAGGATTTTTACCTTCAGAATCCCACATTTATTATATGGGTTAGGGATTCTGGATCAGTTCACAAGTTTAATATCTTTCAAAGATGGTTGGGTATAGGTTTAATGTCTTGTAGGGATATAATGAGAACAAGTTTAATCTTCTTGTGAGTAAAATACGGGCATAGGTTTAACATCCTACGTGGAAAGTATAGGAAAAGGTTTACCATATTGTGGGGAAAACTTGGGAATATGTTTAATATCTTATGGGGAATAGACGGTCACAACTATAACATCTTATAGGAGAATTATGGGTATAAGTTTAAAATATTTTGGGGGCTGGTTGGGCATAGGTTTAATGTATTGCAGGAATAGGATGGGTGCGAGTTTAACAACTTACAGGGGTAGGTTGGGCATAGATATAACACATATTGGGGACCTGTTTGGAAAAAGATAAATATCATTCTGGGACAAGATGTATGCATGTTTAACATATTGTATGGATATGTTGGGAGAGTGTTTAATGTCTTGTGGGGACAGGTTGGGCATAGGTTTAACATCTTAGGGGGGGGGGGATAGGATGAGAACATGTTTAAAGGCTTATAGAGACATGATGGTAGAAGGTTCAACCTCTTTTGGGGAAATGTTAAGAATAGGTTTAACATCTTATTGGTACAATATGGTCTAGCTTTAACATCTTGTGGCGATAAGTTGGGTGTAGGTAAAACATCTTTTAGGGATAGGTTGGGTGCAGGTTTATTGTATTTTGGGTATAGGATGGTTATAGGCTTAACGTATTTCATGGAAAAGTTGGGGACAAGTTTAACATCTTTTGGGGATAGATTTGGCATGCTTAACATATTCCAGGGATAAGTTTGGTTGGTTAAGTGTTTCCCTAGGGGAAGATTTCACACCTGTACATTTTTTGGATTATACCTCAGAGTGGTGTCCAGCATACCCTGTTTAAGATACACATATCAAAACACGCACAGATTGATGTCATAATTTATGTTTTTTTGATTGGACCTATTTATGTAGTTTAACATTGTGCAGTATGGATTATTGTGTTGTGAAAATTTCATCTACAGGGTATTGTGTTGGGGTATACTTGGAAGATTCCTGTTGTGGGTGTTTCATCCCATGATGGGGAAGGATAGTGGTGGGGTTATTCATGGTAGCTTCCCATGGAATGTGTTTCATCCCATAGTGGAAAAGGCAGTAGCATACCATGATGATCATACATGTTTCACCCTATGTTCATCACATAGGTTAAGGTTATAGTTATAAATTATGTGTTACGGAGTTTGTTGTGTAGTTTAACATCATACGAGTAGGAAATATAGATAGGAAATTTTACGTCTTATAGCTCAAATGTGGATGGGGTTTAAACCCTAAGGGGGACTATGTGAAGGTGAGAGGAATATTTTTCATACGGAATCTCTACTGAGATAGGTATGTCATTTCCCTCGGTTATGCCCCATTTATGCCTTATGTGTCCACTTCTCATGCACCTATAGGTGGAGCATGGAATATACATTATCGTGGAAGAGTGGAAATTTTTAGGCCTGATGTTTGGGTGCCTATTCTTAGGAGAAAAAGGAATTGGAGCACCTATTATGAGGAATAAAATGTTGGGTAATGTATACACTAGAAACATAGGGGTGGTTGGGTAAGGGACCAAAAAATTGCTTCACAGAACATTATTATATTTCATGGAAAAAGAGTTTTGAGAGTTGTGGTATATCGTACAAGTACAAAACATGGATTCTAGGGGTGTGGGTACATGAAATATTTTTAGTTGAATGCAGATCAAGGTTGTGTGAAGGTTTCTTCTCTTATGTGAACTTGAATAGACTTAAGAAGTGTTGTATGAGGATCTCTCAACTGCAAACTAGGACAAGTTTAGGCCCCAAGGAGATCGATTGTGCAAGTCTATTACCATTGAGGGTCCATGGGATTATGGTGTTGTTAGAATTCATGGAAGAGAGGTTTGAGAGGGAGAGAGAGATTGATTTGATTCATATTCCAAATATCTCCCCCCAGGTGTTAGGGTGAGAATGTATTTACATATGAAATCAGTGGTCTGCATCATGCAACTAAGTTGTAGTGAGAAATAGGGTTGTGCACTTCCCGTCCCTTTTACACTTTGGTTTAAACACACAAGATCTATGGTTTCCAATCACCTTTATCTTGCAACCGGGTGGTTGCATGAAGTTTTTTCATGAAAAACACTTCTTTTTCACTCATGTTCCTTGAGTGTCGATGGGATTTACCTCCCAACATATGGTATCTATTGTTGACTTTCATGTGTAATAGTTTTGTCACAAAAATTAATTTTTTCAAGTAATAATCCATTTTTGTGTGAATATTCCATGGCCATCATTATAGTCTCCAGAGTACCTATGGAATTATACATCACCTATGGTGCAAAAGTCCTATTCACATGAATCCAAACCATTATGTACACCGCTTCATAGTTTCACATAGTCTACTCCTCAGCCCATGAATGCTCCTTTAGTGTGGGTCACATACTTGACTCATCCAACACTATAATTTTAGGGCATGATACATGTTTTTAGTGCCGAAATTTAATTTTAATTGATAATTCCATATAAATATTTCTTTATATTGAATGGTTTTCACTTAGATACCCATAGATTAGATTGACTATTAAAATTATTGAAATGGCCATATAACCTTTATTCTATACAATGAAAAAATCATAAACTACATTATTTTTATTTTAGGGCATTTATCTAGATATCCACTTTATTTTATTAGATTCCCTTTTTACACATGATATTTATTCACACTATGATTTTGATGGATTTATGATAGATTAATATTCATGTGGGACACATATTTATGAATATATGATTATGATGATGGGTGGGCCTAAAATTTTATATCCATTAAATTTATTGTATAATGATTTATATATCACTATTTAACTATTTTTATAGGATCAGTGAGTAAATTTAATCCACCATGTTTATGGGATTAGGGAGTAAACCCAACCCAATATGTTATAAAGGTATTCATAGAGAGCATTGATATCTGTTTTTATTTTCTATTCTTATGATGTTTCAAAATTCTTATATCATGATAAAATTGATTCCATATGTGATGGTGGAAATAATAACACCCAAAAGGTTAGCCACCCATGGGGTTCTATAATAGTTCTACATTATGATTTCAGGATCATAATTTTATGGATTTTATGCCATGGTATATGATTATACTCTCATTACATGTGATCAATTATTATGATTTGATGATATTATTTCATTAATCATGTCAATTATCCCATGATTATATATTTCATATATTTATCATTTATTATCTACGTATCATTGATAATATTTTACACCTTAATGAGTATTTGAGAGAAATATTTTCTTATATTTATCCATTTCCAGTAATGATCATAGGTGTTAAGGAGACTATATTTATTTATTAGTAGTTTTTATAGAAAAGTTTTATTATATTACATATATTGATGATATAAAATGATATTAGTTCCCAAATGTGCTGGACATTCAATTCTGGGTGTTGGTTTTAATTTTATGTTATGTTTAAAATTATGTATGTTTGGCATCAACCCAAAAGTGCATCCCTGGAGAAACATTAGTAAGAATTAATTTTTTTTTCAATTTTTAGGAATTAATATTGAGGAAAATTTATGAATAAAGATTTATTGAAACTATATATTTATTTTATTTTTTGGATAATCCCACATTTTCAACTCTAGTGAAAGGGAACCCTTAAATGTTCCAAATTACCCATAAGCATGAAGGCTCTAAAGTACCTCGATTGATGGCCTAATGGAACTAAGAACTCTTTAATAGTAACCCCTTATTCCATCTAGTTGTTTTCCAACCCACTTCTCTAACATTTTGTATCTATAGCCTTCCATCTTCTAACCTTGTGCTAGGGCTATGTGTGTGCTCTATAATCCATTCACTACTTCCAGTGATAGGTCTCCAAAATGATTATCTTTCCTATTTGTTCACCGTAAAACATCATCAGACCATCATATCCACCAATATGATATGTTCTAGATATCCCAAAGGCACTCAAATGGTATCTTGGAGGCCTAGTGGTTCAAAGTCCAGTGGTGGCCTGAAGTCCCAATATGTGTCACAGAAGCACCATTCAGAAGAATAATAATAATTCTACCATAGTACCCTATTATAAAAATTATTATAGGGAATAAACTACTACAATTATATAGTACTACTATAGCTTAATGAAAATTTTCCTCCCGGATTTGAACACAAGTATCATGTGTGATTTTAGGGAGACTACATATGGTAAGCATTTATAATGAATTTCTACCGAGTAATATTATAAACTTATCATATTTAATACTTATGA
Organism: Viscum album; assembly: GCA_963277665.1. NCBI lineage: Eukaryota > Viridiplantae > Streptophyta > Magnoliopsida > Santalales > Viscaceae > Viscum > Viscum album. Next base: position 1,041,234,418 of record OY728146.1, read on the forward strand.
TAACATTAGGCATTTTTGATTTATTTTATTGAAATATGAAAAAACATTAACAAGTGTTAATCAATGATTAAAAATTACGAGGTTGAAATTTCTTTAAGAGTATATAATGTAACATCCCATATTATTAAGGATCATTTTTATAAACTTATTCCCATAAATTATACAAAAAAAATCAATCAATTTGGAATTTTATTAACCTATAATTTTTTATAATTATTAAACAGGAGGAAGTAATTAATTTTTATGACATAATTATAAAATAATTATCTCTTACACCAAAATCATGATAATATGTTTTCATTTTTTATATTTATATTTGTTAAAATTAATATTTTATATATTAAATATATTTTTGGACTTCTAATATACAAATATTTATGATTCATGAATGATAATTGAATTTTATAAATAAGAATTTTTTATTTTAATAGATTTATAAAATCACTTTTTCTATTTTTATGATTTTTTACACATATTGTTTTATTTGATAACTATAATACCTTTATTTATAGTTTTATTTTCATAGGGTAATTTTAGAAGTAATTAATCAATTAAAAACATATAATCAACATATTATTATATAATTTTTTATAATTATATAATTATAAAATTTTCCCACTGAAATTAATATAATAATCTTACATGACATTTTATGCACAACATTTGTAAAAATAATTGTTAAATTATATTTTTACACTAAAATAATATTTTATTAGTAATTTTAATTATTATAAGAATACATTTCAAATTTAAATTATTTTTATCATATTTATGTCCACACTAAAAATATAACCTTTTAAAATGTTAAGAGACCTATCTTACAGGAAAATAATATGATGGAATAACATTGTAACTATAATGTTAATGTTCATCATACCAAAACTGCTTAACTAAATATTTATTTAAAAGATAAGTTACTATTAATTAAAAGATTACTTTTATGAAATTTATATGTTTTACATGTATAAACAATTATTTTTGAATTATATAATAATAAATAATAAATAATAAATATAAATTTAATCACTCACAATAAGAGAATGTATTTTTTGAGATAAAATTGTTTATCCTTATATTACTTTATATTATTTAAATTTTAAATATCTAATTTTTATAATATTTATTTGATAAAATGGAAATAATTTTTGGAATGAAATGTATGAATTATTTGAGGAAAATTTCTTAGTTTTTTTTCTAAAAATGTAGATATTTTTTTGAATAGGGAGAAATAAAGTTTTTACCAATATTGTCTGTTTTATAACATCATTATGATATAATTTTGATTTAAAAAATTTAGAATAATTTTTTTCCACTTAACATAATATAATGAGTAATATAATATTTTTTAAAAAATAATTAAGTTAATTCCAAAAATATAAATCAATTCTCAAAACGTAAGTTTAAATTTATTCTAATAAAAACTATTTTGGATTCATAACTTTTAATTAAATATTTTTATGATTCCTATCTTTTCTAGAAGTAGTAAAATTTCAAAGAAAAATATATTTATTAATAAATTAATAACGAATTTTTTAAGAACATTAAATATTAATATTTTTAATCATAATTAACAATTTAATCATTACTTTTATTTAAAGGTACCCTACCTTTATATATATAAACACCCCTCCACCCATTTATCCTAACTTTCGAATATCTTTACTTTACAAAATATATAGTCTAATGTATCTTTAAAATCTCATAACCATGATCTCATGGCCTTATTCTACCCAAATTCCAATCTTTCCAAGGATATAGACTCAATTCAAAGGAGGCGACTTGAAGAGAAATGTAAGGGTTTCCAACCCTCTATCTCCTTTCATATTTGAGATTATTAATCTCTAAAACCCTTTTAAACTTCCTATTAATTCTCCTCAATGAATTTTCTATTAAATTAACTTCATTTGGATCCATTATTTATGATATATTTCCCAATGATCTCAAAAAACACTTTTCGTATGCTGTTACTTTGTGGAAATACGAATTTTAAAATTCATTTTTTTCATTTCAATGCCCCTCTTAACCCTTCTATAATATAAGTAATAATTAAAAGTATATTTAAAGTAGTATTTTAATTCTATATAAATTTTTTTATAAAATTCATAAATATATATATATATATATATTTCTTTTCTTAAAATTAAAAACACTATTAACCCTTGGTGGTTTTATGCTACATATTTGAACGATGATGTTATATTTTTCACTTATTCCTTTCATGACCATTCTTGAAAATTTATTTCCTGATTGAAGATAAAATTATTAATAATATAATTTCATGTTTTTTATTTTTTAATGATAAAATTTTCATGTTAAAAATGACATTAAAATAAGAAATTGATGTCATTTTAACTTTCTAAAAAAGTCATATTTTAACACACCAGGTAAATAAAGAATGTGACATTTTTATATTATCCATATTTGTGAATAAAATGTTAATATTAATTTAAAGGGAACACAATGCTCGATGGCATACCCAATACGCAACAACGAGTTTCTTGGAAATCTTACGTTGTAGTCTAATAGTAAAATAATATTATTTTAAATGGTAGTTAACGCCTAGCCTTTTTAATGCCAGGAATGAACAGAACTAACTAAAAAATGATTATATATGTTTGTAAAAATATTTTTTCTTTTATCCAATAAATTTTAGAGGCTTAAAATGCGAATGGATCCAATTTTAAGCGTAAATATTCAAATATTCTTTAAAGGGTCGATTAACCGCCTTTTGATGGCGAACCCTTTTTAAATCCACTTTTTGACAATTTTATATGTTATATTGGACCAAATAAAATCCTTCTTTAGAATTGGGATATCAAAATTTACTTTGTGTAGGTTTTTTTTATTTTTTTGATAAAGTCCATTTTTAATGAATAAGTGAAAAATGTTGTATTTTAATTCAAAAACTCTTCTTAATCTAATTTATTTATATGATTAGATCATATTTTGAATTAATTTTAAAGTTCAGTAAGAATATATTTTTACAATTTAATCCAATGTTGGTCAGTGGAATTAATTTCACTTTGAAATTGGACTTAAACTAGTGTCAATCTTTTAAAAGATATTGTTTCTAAAAAACACGCTTTTTGTTTTGACAGCGAGAATTAATTATTAAATTAATTAATGAAACTTATATGTTTTGAATTTTTTAAAATAGACATCATTTTTTAATTCCGAATATCAAATATAGCTTAGGGTGAATTTTTGGTATTTTTATGAAAAACTTCAATCTTTGATGAATAGTGAAACTACTAAGTGGTAGTTAAAAAACCGATTTTTTCATTTAAATGAAACTTTACCACTTCTGTGATTTGAATTTCAAAAATCCGACATTCATGGTTGTCATTAGGATGTAAAATGTGGTTTAATGGGATTAAAATAATTTTTTGGGGAATAGTAACTTTTAAGTTTTATTAATCGCAATTAAAGTTAATTAGTGTAATTTAAGGTAAAGATAATGTTATAATAATATGAAATTACCTTGACACGTGTCTTACCCTTATTGGATGATTCATGGCCGACCATGAAAATACATGGGTCAACTTGGGGACCCCATGGAGCCACTTTTTTAGGAAAATGACATTAATAACTTTTTATTTAAAGTTAAAATAAAAATGTCACAAACATGTATTGTTTTACTAAAACAATTTTTACATGGGGTTATACAAGTCATATTTTTGACTAGAAATATTCATTAGAAAGCTAAAAATATTTCTTACATCATTATAGTTTTTGTATAATTTTTAGACATTAAATAAATAAATTTATTTATGACATCATGATGATGCAATGATTACCTCATTAATGAATGATTTAAATAAAATGAAAAGATAAGGTACAATATAAGACTCAAACTTGTCCAAAACCTATTTAATGGGTAGAATTAGAACCCTTATCACCTTATACTTGAAATATATCTTTTTTTTACCTTTAATATTTGAAATGTATTTTATAATAAATTAACTTTTCATGACATTCCAAGAGTGCCCCTCCTCCCTCTTATAAAAGTCCCCCACCTCTACCACCATACCCACACCTCTCAAGCCATTGGCTCGGACAAACTCTGCACATTTTATCTCTCCAAATCCCTCTTTTCATCCTTGAAGCCTTTCCTTAGGTAGAAAGATCTTCATTAAAACCTTTTGGTTCAAACCAAGGGGAGTTAACCAATTTAATGGTAAAGTCTTCCCTAATGTTCCTTTGTATTATTTTGCTTCTCCAACCCTCTAAACTCTTTTTATTCATTTCTTTTGTAACAAAAACAGTATCTTCAATATACTAGGATGTTTGTATGAGAATTATTCTAGCTACACTCACACACACCTTTTTCCAATGGTCAAAGAACATACTGTTTCCGTGGATGGTGAATTACTGCCTCATGAAACGATGATTGTTTTATCTTCTCCTACCACCTCTCATGGTGGAAATTATGATAGAAATATATTTATTTATGATATATATTATATTTATTTCTTATCTATACTTCTTTATTTTAAATTTAAAACATAACTTTATGCTTTTCATGTTGTGAAAATGCGATAATTTCATTTGAGGAAGTGTGGACTACCGCCCCCTTAAGTGATGTGACTCGTTCATGCAATACATGGAATGTATAAAGAATGAAATTAATGAACATTTGTGACCTATATAATATATATATTATACTGAAATTGAGATATATATATATATCTCATTTAGTTTTAATTCCATTAAATACGAAATAGAAATGGAAGTAGCGTTCATGCGTACGTACGGCTTACCGTCTCCATGAATGGTGCATTTCATTTCTTACCTTTAAATGTTATGTAATATTATAAATGAAAGTATATACTGGATATATATGATAGATATAATATCTAAATAATGAATATAATTCTAGATATAATGGATATTTTACCACATGAACAACTTGTAATTATAAGAAGTTTGTTTTTGACTCAAGTACCAATGATCGACAAAACGACCGTTATTAACTTAAATAATTACATAATGTTAATAAAATGGTAATAAATTATATAAAAGAAATAATGAACATAAAAAATGTTCTTAAGCAATTATAAATTAACTCTAGTTTATTATTCAAGAGATTTAAGAATGATCGAGTCAAGTCGGGCATGAGGTATGGGATCCTGCCTCTCTGTTTCTTTTTAAGTACTCTCGTTTATGTCATTTCTTTTAAGCTCATATTTCTTATGTTTGGGGATGTTATTTTATATTCTTCATTCTGTAATTTTTATTTTCATATTATTAGAGACCCTATTTGATCTCATAAATCCATTTTTTGAAGTTTTAAGTGGCGTCGTTAGGCTTTCACATTTTCGTAAGGGGTTTTTCATCTCACTTTTATTCCCGTGAGATTTATGCTAGATTTGCCACATTTTCCAAAGAGTGGTGTATGTAATGACCATTATTCTACTATTTTTTTAATATAATTTCGTTTATGGGTATTTAAATCAATGTTTTCTAGTCCTTCTTTCATGGGGTGTACGTCTCGAAAGTTACCCAAGTCGGTAAGGTAACCTTTCACCCTCCTATTTTTAAAAGACTTATTTTTGTTTTTTCCTTTAAATTACATATTATTATGTTGATATATGTTATTATATATCCTTATTGATGTAAATTTTATGTCCAAGGGATGAGATACCCTTTATCTCTCTCATCAACTCTTTTTCTAAAATTTGATGTGACGCCGTTAGACTATCGAATTTTTGCAAGGGAACTTCTTAACCCAATTACAATTCTTTGGGTTAAACCTCTACTTCTTGATCATGTCATTATATGAATATGTGTGGATGAAATCTGATTGTTTTACACTGATTAACCACTTATATTTAGTGTATTTATATTTGTCACACATAATTATTTTATTTTTTTATCCTTGCTCTAATGGCATGATCCTTGATTGGGATTACTTCTAAATTTCTTCTCATTGAGACATTTCTTAATAATATGCACTTTTATTCTTTTATAAAGTGTATATATAACCCCTTTGACATTCCATATCCATATTATGTTTATACTAAATTCATATAAATGTATTGAAAATGGTCTACTTTCTTGTGGCATATAATTTAAATGTTCAAAATGGAAAAGGAATCTTTTATTAAAACATTGTTTTAAATGGTTTTAAAGATGTATTCTTTAAAAAATTTCTCATCTATGTCCATGTTTTAAAAATGGTTTTGATAATTTTTTTATTATATCAATGTGTTATTGATATCTTGTGATTGAAATGTGGAAATGTTATGTTTCCTTTTTGCATGTTTTATGTGATACGATTATGTTATGGTTCTTGGGAATTGTTTATGAAGAAGGGTGGTTCCGTGATAATCTAAGGGCGGGTGAGCCCAATATAGCTCTCCAATGCATTGGGTAACGCGAAGGGGTTAAACGCTAAGGTTTCTCTGAAGCGATCTAGGGAATATACTGTGATGGGTATTCCAAATGTAACCATGAGGGTTACTCCCTATGTAAGATTATTATGAATGCCTCAAGTTACCTTTACGTCTTATGATTTTTATGAGTTATTCCTAAATATTATGATTTAATGAGGTATTTTAAAGTGCTTATGTTTTATGAGGTAATTATGATTTCATTGATTCCTATGTATAGATGGACTAATGTTTTCTCTCCATATTATTATAACCCTTACTAAGCTTTTTATGCTCATCCCATATTTTTTTGAAATGTTTTCCATAGGACTTAAAGTGGAATACGGTCAACGATTGGGATCAAGGAAATATTATGATGTCTAAAACATGGAACTAGACACGACTCTTTGTTCAAGAATTTTTATTTTGTGAAAAAAATGGAAACTGAGTAGATGTACCTACTTTGTAATCTTTGAGATGTAATAGTTATGTCCTAATCCTCTAAAACTCTAAACCTGAAAAGATACACAATATAAAATATTCATTTAATTCAAGAATATGGATTGTACTAAGGTTGGGTCCTTATACATATGAATAAATTTTTTTCGCTTTGTTACAATTTTATTGAATATATTTAATAATTAGAATCTGATTTTTTAATGAAATGAAAACTATACACACAAAACTTTGGATAAACATTTTAAAATGATAATATACAATTACTATTACACTGAAACACATTTGGAATCATGAATAGAACAAACTCAACACGATCAGTGCATGGATAATTAATATAATTAATAAATAATATATGGTAATGACTGAATTATAATGAATAGTAATGACTAAATAAAAATTAATAAGTTTCTACAATAAATAATTAATTAATTAAATTTAATCATTCAAGAGGTTATAGTATTAAATAGTTAGATGGGTCTTGAGGCATGCGTTTCTTTCCAAATCTCCATCCTTTTCAAGTATTTTGACTTTACTTAAAATATTATCATATCTCTAACATATCCATGGTATTTAATATCTAAATTACTATTTTCCTTTATATTTTATTCATTTATGTTCTCCTTTCCCACATTATTGATTTATATTTCATATCATAAATGTTTCACTAGGTTTATTTCTCACTCTGTTTTATTATTATTGTTATGTCCTATATAACTCACTATCTTTGTCATCCACTTTCCTTTTTTATTATATGATTCAATTATTTCATTTATGTTTTATTATTTATTATTTATTAGTGATATTATTTCCTATATATTTCCTTTTTTATTAATTTACTTTAAATAAATCCCTATGAAAAATATATGTTAATATTCTAAAAACCACTATATTTTTAATGTCTCAGTTAAATTGTTATAGAAAAAATATGTTATTGTTTATGAAAACTCTAACTATCTATTATGGATGTTGTATGGTTAGTTATATATTGTTAATGATTATGATATTGAGGGAACAATCTCCCCAATAAAAAGTAAAATAAAAAATAAAAAAATGAAGGATGCTCTATTATTATCCAGACCCTCCTCAATCCCATATACTATCCCTATATAGATTCTTTATCCCAATACATTGTATAACATGCACTAAATAAATATAATAGACATAAGGTTTGAGAACACAAAGGTTTTTCCATGTTAGGTGGGGGAAATATATCTGAGTAGAGTATCACCATGTTCTTTAAGAATATAGCATTTTATCCATGTCTGTGAATGAGTAAAATAAATAATAGAAAACAACTACCCAAAATCATGATCACTAGGTCATCGTGTTCTAAATAGACCACCATGACATCCAAGCCCACCTCACTTGGTCATGTTTAGAAGAAGAAGATATCTCTCATCCAAAAATCTTAATCCATACGATATAACTGAGGATTGGGTGTAATATCATTCCATGACCACTACCCTCTTACTCATGGTAAGATCTATAACAAACCTTATCTACATCATATCTGGTCTGACCTCAACCCTCTCACTAAGGGAACAGTACCATAACCATATCCTAAACAATACCCTATAACTTATTGGTAGTTCATGCGGACGAACTCCCACTCAAGTGTGTCTAACTATCCATATCACATATCTATCACCACCGTATCACTCGGGGTTAGGTCCCACAAAAAATCTCAACCACAACCCTTTCACATAGGGTGAAGTCCCACATCACATATCAACAACCACTCTATCATTCATGGGGAGGTCCCACATCACATTTTGACCACTACCTATCACTCAGGATGAGGTCCCATATAGAATCTAAACCACCACTTAATCACTCAAGGAAAGGTCTTATATCACATACCAACCGCCAACCATTTACTCAGGTTAATGACCCACCTAAAATCTCGACCACCACCCTATCACCCAGGGTGAGGTCCCATATCACATATTGAACACAACCATATCACTTACAGTGAAGTCCCACATTGTATCTAGACCCCCACCCTACCACACAGGGTTAAGATCCACGTCACATCTCATCATCATCAACAAAATCACAATCAAGGCACTCAAATTCAATACTAATCATGAAATGACAACTCATCTTGCATGCTCACTATGAGTCACAATAATGAGATCTATATATTGAATATAATCTTATATGAACAATATGTATCAAACCCTAATATCCCATTAGTGTAATATTTTTAAGTCCATCCTAATGAAACAATCTCGATATGATGAACCTTTTAGAATTCCTATCTTACCTTTGAGGGAATTCACTAGGTTCCATAAACCAAACCTAACCACTGCTCATTAATACAGACCCATACTCATCACCCCATGATAACCCTTCGGATTCCACCCATACCTTAATTCATCCCCAATAGTTCAATTCTAATTTTCCTTCATATACAAATATTACAACCTATTCCTACTAAAAAAGGACCATCCCAAGATAACTAATACTAATACTGTTTGAAATCTAATACCAAGTCATTTAGAAGAATAAAACAAAACTCACTTGGTTTCCATATCACATCACCATAAGGAGATATCTTAAGCATATCGACTAGACGAAAACATCCCTAACATAATGTATCTTACTCTGAATGACTTTTTCCAATCATAGCACCTGTCAAGGATCTGATCTACCCTCAAAGGGTGTTACTCAACATGCGTGAGTCATACAACCATCTCACCCATCACTACAAGTATTGAGCCTCTAATTCCTAGCTTACTAGCCCTAGAAGATTTAATTTAGGCTACTCATAACTCTTCCTAACCCTCAGAATTACCTCATACATCCCATAAACCAAACCAATATCTTCACCACCTTATTGATTTAGTCATCAAATGATTCTAATTCCTCAAGAGTCCACAAAAAATTTAATTTGAACCTAGGAGGTTATATGAAACCAAATTCATTTAATTAGGGTAATCTCAGTCCGTAAACATTTCACAGGAACTAATATTCTCATTCATGCATTCACAATCATTCATAAACAATAATATGATTTATTATTATAGGTACCAACCACCTCATCATATAGTTACCACTTTAAGAAAATCTTAGGCACCATCATATAATCTATTCCACACCTCATAAAAGCATGAACAAGCTCCCAATCCCCTATTTCAGTCTATAAGAACTGAAAAATAGTTATAATAACATTAAAATATAATGAATAATTAAATACAATAATGTGTATTATCCCAAATCTCACTAGACACAAAAAACCAAGATCACAACCAATGACATGTAATAATCATATCTGTACATCCTCTTCCCTCTGCATACAAAAGAATTAATATTTGGGATTATTTTACCTTTATTAGGTGGAATCATCACCCAATATCTAGAATAAACCATAATAAATAAATAAAAATTAATGAGTAATAAGAATCAAGGAAGGAGGAGAATTTCCTTCTTTAAAATTTCGAGGTAAACGACCTTCCATCATCACAAATCAATTAGGTTAAAAGGTAAAAGGAAAGGGAATATGATCCCAGCCTCTAATTTAGCACAAATTCAATAAATAAATAACCCAAAAAAGGATTCAAACTTTAATGAAAAATACCATCCCTCTATTTTTTAAATAAACATTGGGAGAAAGCCCCATCATAATGTGACCCTTTGGTCATGGAATTCCATAACTCCCCCATTTAGAACCAAAACCCCAATGGACAAGGTTTTATGATGTGTCCTCCTTAATCATTGTGTGGGACCCTACATTTAGGTGAAACTAGAACTCTAGTCATATGCCTTTGTAGTGTGGCATTGACCGTTATGAAACAACTCTTTGTCCATATCCCTAAAAAACCCTCCCTGTAAAAATCTAAAAATCAAATAATGACTATTCTATCACTCATAATTTTTGAAAAAGTTTGGGTCAAACCTTACATAATTGGTAACCCATAATCATCACCTATTGGGACCATTACATATCCTATTTAATAAGGAAATAACCATTAAATTTGTGTATATGACCCTATAAAATCATCTATGTATTTTGAAAAGTCTATGATCCTTAAATATATTATAACCATTGCATATCAAACCTTACATATCATAGGGATTCTAATAGTTATTTTTTTTACCAACAATAGTAACCCTTATGTATAGGGTTTACCTCACATCTCACCCTAGATATGACCCATACATATCATAGGGATTCCCACATTTAACCATCTATTAACCTATATTAACCCTTATGAAAAATATAGATCAACCATTATGTACTTCCTTTTCTACAATGAATATTTTATGTATTAAAACCCTTAAAAATTATAGGGTGACAATTACACATCGATCCTTACATACTGATATGTTATAATTTTTTAACCCACTTATATCACAGGGAAACTCTTATACAATACATCCCTAACATATTATAAGGTTACCCATGTACATAGTCAAATATCATTTCCTTCAAAGAACCATTATGTATTTAAATTAACCCTTAAATATAAGGTAATTTACAATTTTATGACCCTAATTTATCAGTGTAACAGTTACACATCACATGGTTATTTGATAACCCTTACGTAATGTAGGTTAACATTTTCACATGAGGACTTAACCAATTTCCCCAAAACTTTTAACTCTCAAGATTTTAGTAGAAACATATGATATCACATATACCATATCTTATGAAGAAAATAAAAACCATATAATTTGATATATCATATTATATAAAACAATCTAGTCATATCCTATGAATATAAACCCTTATGTGCCACACACCATATGTTCCAACACTTTAAATCTCATGAAAAAAATATTCCTCGATATAACACCCACTGGTCATGGTGTAACCAACCACCTATAGTCCACCTCCCAAAATTAATTATATGGTTCTTAGTAGTACTACATGACTTCAATATGACCCTATCTATGTTATGATACCTATGTTATAAATTCATGTTTTTCCTGATATAGAAATTAATAGAATAGACGCCATGATTCTACATTGATACTCACCCAAGCACCCAAGACACCTATTGGGTCTCTAGTCACTTCCATAAACACCTACTAGATATTTTTTAAATATTACAATCCGCATCCAAATCTTAATAGTCAAAACATATACTATCCAAGGACTAAAAATTTAAATTTCCTATAAAAAATGATATGTAAATTCTAGAGTTGTTACAAACTCCCCACCATGTGAGCTCTCATACTGAAGAAGAACTCAAAAATATATGTGACTTTAAATCCAATGATTAGAAACTTTATACCACCACATATTACTAATTACTACCTAATCTAGAAAAAATCCACTACCCATGACCCAAACATAGATACACCATCAGTTTCATTTAAAGAAACCATTTATATCTCAAAAAGGAAACTGCATATTATGACAACCCATATTATATTACACCTATATTGATGATTTTTATTTATAGATACAATTAATAAAACCACAGAATATTTTGAGGTTTAGTTTCTTTGTAGTTACCAATACTTTTTGCACATAAATAAAACATCTTATTAGATGAATATTCTTTACATGAAATGATGATTCACATAAGAATAATATAGGTATAGTACCTTTAGAAACTTGGATACATAAAACAATGCTTCATAAATAAACTACCTCATCTCCCACATAGTTATTCATAATTATCACCCTTCTTATACATATTATACATAATAGCTTTTTTCATAGGCCTTGGAAAATAATAAATAATAAAGGGGGATCCAATTCCTTGTAAGGGTAATAAATGGAGATACCTACTATTTAATAAGAAAGAAATAATAATAATTTTATGAAAACATGAGAACAAAATTTTAAAACCATACCCTATATATCATAGATCATAATGATGATTCATACATAAATGTTGGAAGTTTATAAGACATAAATGATAAGGTAATAAAATAACTTGAGTCATGAGAGCATAATATAGGAATAAGACATCGAATTTTGGAATACACGTAAGAATATATATTCATTTACTTAGTAGTCATGACTCTTTTTCAATACTATAATTTTAGAGTGAGATTACTCCCAAAACCATTGTATTAGTCAAGGTTTTCTCATAATACTAACATTATGGAAAAATCCCTTATTGAATTGAGTTCACTCCCCATTATAATCCTATTTATCTCATGAGATATCAATTTTTATCCAATTAATTGGATGAAGATATAGTTCCCACATGTCACATATTTAAAATATTACATATATGTTCCAAAATTTCATTAAACATTCATCATATCAGAACCCATTAAAAGAAATTTGTTTTATAAAAATTTCACCATAGCATAACCTATGAAAAAGGAATCAGTTTCATAAAAAACATACCATTATAAACCTAAACCCTAAAAATAAAGAATAAGGATGATATATTTGGATCATTTTCCCATAAAATAAAAAATTACCTTGAAGGTTTTTGTTATTGATGAATCATAATATAATTAAAACATTCTTGGGGAAAACAACATTTACATTTTGAAATCACTTTCTTTATAATCAAAATATATCCAAAATATTTGGGAAAAAAATATATTTGAAAAAAAATTATTAATTGTGAATTAATATACTAAAAATTTAGTGGACATGATAGAAGAAGACTTAATTCATTCCATATAAACTAAAACATAATTTCCTCTATACTTTTTTCAAAAAAGTCATAAAGTAACTCTCTTTGGAAATTAACCACAAGATCTATTTCAAACTATTTTTTAAAAATAAAAATATGGGTAAATAATAATTTAAAAAATGATTATCTAATATTAAAAAATATATATTAAAAATTTTTATAAGAAATTCATATGGAATATTTTTTTTGAAGAGATAAATAATGTCGATTTTTCTTAAAAACGTATTTTTGATATCTTGAGTAAAAAATGTAAAAAAATGAAAGATTTTTTTTCAAGAAATAATAATTATATAAGAAAATTATTGTGTATATAATTAAATTTATTATAAAATTTCTTCACCATAATATAATCATAAGAAATCCAGATAAACAATGAGATGGTAACATAAAGCCCTTTACCTCAGGTCTGACTTCTTTAATACATTTTTGAACCGCCTGTATAATTAATATAGTTTTATTATACATATTATTATATAAACATTGTAATATATATATATATATATATATCAAACCATATATGATTTACTTTTAACCTTTTATCATCTTTTTATTAACAATTCTTTATTAAAATCGCTTTTTTAGGTGATAATTGCTTTTTTTCATGTGAGTTTTAGTTTAGTAGTTTCATTACTTGTACTTTGATCAAATTTACATTATTTAAATAATTTAAATCATATTATAAGTATCATATATATTATTTAAATTTAAATTTATAATCAATCTTAAAATTCAGTGATTGTGAAATGAATTACACTGTTTTGTGATACGGTAAGCTATAAGTAAACACGGACAATGATTACATTTTTCAAATGATGGATAGTAAGAAAGGAAAATATTAATTCACATTTAAAATATAATTATTATATTATATATATCATATATATTCTTCAAATTCATCCTCATTTCTATCCATTTAAAATATAAATGAAAAACTAATCACATTACTTTGTGGAAGTGGTGGTCCACACATATTCACGAGCGACGTTATTATTTCCCAATGGAATGGATGATAAAAATTATAAATTAAATTAATATTCAAGATGTAAAATTATTTCATAAATAACTTCTATAAATATTAAACCCGTCATAATAAACATCCATAAAATATGGTGATGAAAAATTATTAGTATCACTACGTGAATACATTAAGCCATATTGACACATGAGCGATACTTTCACTTATCATTTAGTGGGAAAGAGGGTGTATAGTAGTGTATTAATAATAATAATAATAATTTAGTTTAAATATTATATTGAATTTATTATTATATGAGTAATATAACATATTTAAAGGGGTAAAAAAAATTTATTAGAAAGTGATTGGCTAAGGTGATTACCTTTTTTTGAAACAACTCCTTTAGATATCCGGTAAAGGGATAAAAAGTTGACATTTTTGGAGGACAATAACCTCTAAAATATTCCTAGGTAAGTTTATAAGATAACTTGGTATAATATTTTTGAGATATAAAGCTTAAAGTGGAATGATGAATATAAATAAGGGAGTCCCTTTTTTAATTGAGGGGAGGGGAACTCTTGGAACTTATTAATATATTAAATTAATAGAAATTATGTCTTATGTAAAAGATGTATCCAGATTGATAATATTATAATATAATATGATTATGATTTTAAATACTATCATATAATAAAAATTGGACCATTATGGATCACCTTTTAACCTCATATTTTAGTTTTAACCCCCCATTAATACTTTTTACAATTATAATAATATTAATGATTTCTACTGTGTATGTGTGGATAAAGTTATGAAATGAAAAATTAACCATAAATGGTACATTTTTTATTTTTAAAACCATATATCATTAATTTTTATTAATATATGTTTTTTAGAAATTTCATATCATTTAATAAATTATTATTTATTATAAAATTTCATTAATTTCATTTTTAACACTATTTACTTAATTTTTCTTTTAATACATCAAGAGAAAGTGTTAATTAAAATATAATGGTTTAAAAACTCCCTGATATGTCATATATATCTATTTAATTTTTGGTACACATAAATATATTCAAATTTTATTGCTTTTAATATTTTGAAAATTATTATTATTATTTTGTATTAAGTGGAGAAATATTTCATTAGTGTTACACAAGAAATTAATGTCACTATATAATTACTAAATATCCGAAATAAATTTTTTCCAGGAAAATAATTTTATTAAGATCTAAATAAACACTTATATTCATTCATAAATTTCTTTTTTTCTTATGTGGACACATAAGAGATATTACAAACAAAGAGATGGACATTTTGTAACTTCCTTTGATTTTAAATATCATATATGTCATATTTATGGAAAATTGACCAATAAACTAATAAATTTATATACTAAGGTAATAAGGGTCGAGTTAAATTAATATCAAGAGAAACATGATGAAAACTTCGGGCCTTACCACTTAGTTTTAACCGAGATTAACCCAATTTATCAATTACAGAGGTGATAAATCCTACCATAGTTACTATTGATATTGAAGAAAAATAAATGTATCATATTTAAAAAAATTTAAAATCATGATTCAAAATATGTAATTCATTTTATCTAGTTTTATACAAATAAATGATAAATATTAGTTTTAATTTAATCCTACAAATGTGTTGAAAACAACTTTCTTGAATAATAAATTTCTAGGAATAAAATTAGGTTTATTATTATACCATGAAAAATAGAAAACATTCTATGAATGCTGAAATATTTTATTAAATATATAATATATAAATTTAATTCAAATAATTCAATAATAGTGATAAATTTAATTTATTCAGACAAAAATACATTGCACACAAAAAAACTATTTTGTTAAGAAAACAAATATCCTTTATTTTTAATGTTATTTTAATTTTAGTTTATTATTTATTGATAAATAATGAATTCATTTTATAAATATTGGATACATATTTTTTCATAATTTAGTTAGTCTTATTCATATTTTCAAGTTCAATGGAATAGGGATAATAATATTTTATTCGTATATTATGGATCGACTATACTCAATGTTACATGTATCATAAGAAAATGAAGACTTTATATTTATTTGAAAAAGTATATATTTTTTAAAATAAAATAGTGTTGCATTCTACCCCTCAAAAATAATTAAACCCTTTACATTAATTTACTAAGATTAAAATAACTAATGTTACATCAGCCTCATCGTATCCTTATGTTCCCACTTAGATTCCTCAAATTAGTGGTTTCACCACAAAACTTTCACTAGGTGGGTTGTATTTTTTCATAGAAATTTATCTTTATAATCATGAATCTCCAAAAATTGTTCCTCATCAGAAATATATTACTATAGTGGTATGATTACTAAGTTCAGTAATTGTGAAGGATTAGACATTTACTTCTTCCTGGGAGATACATGGAAGACATTATGTAATAGAGAGAGATTTAGTGAAAGCACTAATAGATATATAGTTTCCTAGATATGATAAAGAATTTAGTAAAGACTAATATACCTATGGATTATATTTACATTCATTCAAAATTACACAACCCTCTTCGATGGAGATATTCATAATAAAACCATGTTTTAAACTTCAATATCAAGATGTTTCCAATGATTGTAAGCCTAAATGTTTTGTCGACATTGAGTTTCTCTTATGTGATGTTTAATGTCCCGAAAATTCATTGTCATTTCCTCATATATATTGGGTACAAATAGATTTATTTCTCCAATTTTATTCCATCACATTGTATCTTTATAATTCCTACCATAGAGAGCTTCATAAGTATCAATCTAAATGCCGGAGTGAAAGTTATTTTTGTAAGAATATTCCACCAAAGGAAGGTGTTGATCCCAACGACCATTGAAATACATATGGAACGTTCTCAACATTAATTATAGTGATTTAGTTATTCTATTAGAATAAATATTTGTCTAAGGGTGATAAATAGTGAATAAACATTTTTTTTGTATCCAGAACCTACCAAAGTCTTCACCCAAACTTTAAGGAAAACCTTATATCCCGATCAAATACAATTTATAATGATACATCATGAAATATTACCACTTATTTAATGTATAACATATTGATTTGATCAAGATGTAAATATAATGCCCCGACCTTAAACCTTACTTAATATTGAATTAAATGAGTAATTCACATTGAGGATCTTTTCAGGTTTAGATGTTTAGAGAATTAGGACATAACTATTACATCTCAAAAGATTAAAAAGTAGTCACTTCTACTAAATTTCAATAAAATAAAAACTCTTAAAAAGAAACATGTCTAGTTCCATGTATTAGATAACATGACTTTCCCTTGATCCCATCCTTGACCCTATTCGACATTATGTCCTGTGAAAAACATTTAAAAAAAACATGGGGTGAGCATAAAAAGCTCAGCAAGGGATACACAAAGAATGAAAACTGTTAGTTTTTTAACCAACAAGTAAACCATTTATACATTATCAAAGTAATACCTTTCACCTTTAGGAAGTAGTAAAAACTCTTCACTGAATAAAATATCATTACTTACCCTTTTGTAACCAAAATATTACCATAAAATCCATATAAAGAACACATAATATATATGGGTAACTTGGGACATAATCATACCTAAATGGAATAACCATACGGTCGACTTGCACACATACTTAATGGAATAGCCATACGACCGACTGCCATACACAATGCATTGGTGGTTATAACGTGACCACCCATCCTGGTATTCACGGAACCACCCGTCATATGGTTTATCACGTAACCACCCGTAAAATGTCCAAGTACCATCATTACACATAAAATATTGAAAATATAAACATTTCAATAACAACATTTCATTTTCAATCAAAATAAGTAATTCCAAGATATTGAATTAATCAATCCATTTTCAAAAATCATTTAAAAGAGATTTTTGAATCAAAGTGTCCCTTACCACTTTGAAGCTTTTATTGGAATTATAATTTTAAAAAATTAATGTCCATATAAATAAATACTGAAAACCATTTTGAAAACATGGATATTAAAGATAAATATTTAGAATAATAAATATTTAAAACAACTAAAATGATATTTTTGTTAAAGAGTTTTTAAAAAAATGAGAGACTCTTGAATAGAAATAATTGCGGAATAACATTTAATCCGAAATTTATAATATCTTGTGAATAAAGGGATTCACGATATAATATGTCAAAGGACAGTATACACACCATATTAGAGTGAATTGGTGCATAACAATAATGAAGTCTCAAAAGAAATGTAAAATGAGATGAAATCCATCATAAAGAAGGTATCCTTAAATTACAGATAAATCAATCTCATAATTATGTGTGAAAAATATAAATACACCCAATATAAGTGGATATTAAGTATAAAAAAATCAAAGGTCATTCATACATATTCAAAGGATGACATATTCAATAACTACATGTTGAACCCAAAGAAATCGAAATTGGGTTAAGAAGTTCCCTTGGTAAAATTCGACAGCCTAACGGCGTCACATAAAATTTCACAAAAAGGGTTGATGAGAGAGATAAAAGGGATCTCATCAATTGGACATAAAATTTAAATAAATAAGGATATAGACGAACATATCCCAACATAATATTATGTGAATTAAAAGATATAACAAACGAAGTCTTTAAAAAAAGGAGGGTGAAAGGTCCCCTTACCAAGTTGGGTAACTTTTGAAAAGTACACCCCATGGAAGAAGGGTCATAAAATGAAGATTTAAATACCCATAAATGAAATTATACTAAACAAATTGTATAATAATGGGCAGTACATACACCACTCAAAGGAAACAGTGGCAAACATAGCATAAATGTCACGAGAATAAAAGTGAGATGAAAAATCCATTACGAAAACTCAGTAGCCTAACGACACCACTTAAAACTTCCAAAAATGGATTTATGAGATCAAATAGTGTCTACCATAATATTAACATAAAAATTAAAGTATGAGTAATATAAAAGAACATCCTTAAACATAAGAAATATGGGCTTAAAAGAAATGACATAAAAGAGAGTACTTAAAAATAAAGAGAGAGGTTGGATCCCTTACCTCAGGCCCGACTTGATTCGATCATTCTTTAACATCCTGAATAATAAACTTGAGTTAATTTACACATACTTAAGAACCCTTTTCAAGTTCATTATTCCTTTTATATCACTTATTTCTATCTTATAAGCATTATGTAATCATTTAAGTTAATAATGTTTGTTTTGTCGATATTTGGTTCTTAAGTCGAAAGTGGACTTCTTACAATTACATGTTGTTCGTGTGGTAAAAGGTTCATTATATCCAGAATGATATTAATGATTTGGATATCATATATATAATATATATCCAGAATATACAAGTATTTATAATATTACATAATCATTTAGAGGTAAGAAATGAAATGCACCATTTATGGAGACAGTAACCCGTACGTACGCATGAACGCTACTTTCATTTCTATGTCATATTAATGGAATTAAAACCAAATGAGAGGTATCTATATTTTAATTCCAGAATTATATTCATCATTTATATGTAACCTAAATAATATATACTAACTTTAAATCCATCCTTTATACATCCCACATATGGTATTAACGAATCAAATCACTTTGAGGGGGCTGTAGTCTGCACTTCCTAAAATGAAATTATCGTGTTTACCCACAATGGAAACCATAATGGTATGCCACAAAAGGAAAATACAGAATCTTAAGTAAAACATAAACATACTATATATCATATATAAATATAGTGACATCTTAATGGCCACCTTTGAAGGTGTTATATGAGTGTTGAACAACCATCATTTCGTGAGGCAGAAATTCACCATCCACAGAAACAGTATGTTCTTTAACCATTAGATGTAGGTGTGTGTAATTGTAGCTCTAATTCTTCTTATAAAAACATCCTACTATATTTAAGATACTGGAGTTGTTACAAAAGTAAATAATAAAAATAGTTTAGGGGGTTGGAGAAGCAAAATAAAACAAAAGAACACAAGAGAAGACACTACCTTTAAATCGTGTAACTCTTTTTTATTTGAGCTCAAAGGCTTCCTTGGGAAGACCTATGCCCAAAGTGAGTCTTCTAGGAGTAATATATGGATTTGGGGAGACAATATGGGCAGGGTTTGTCCAAACCAAAGGCTTGAGAGGTGTGGGTAAGGAGGTAGAGGTGGAGGCCTTTTATAAGAGGAGAGAAGGGGCACTCTTGGAATGTAAGGAAATGTTACTTTATTTTAGAACGGGATTAGGATTTTAAAGGTCTTACATTTATGTGTTTCTAGGATAAGGTGATAAGGGTTCTAAATCCACTCATACAATAGGTTTTGGACATGTATAGGTCTTATATTTTACATTATAATTCGATTTTATTTAAATCGTTAAATAATGAGGTAATCGCTGCATCATCATGGTGTCATAAATAATTCAATTTTGTTAATGTCTCAAAATTATAAAACAAATACTATGATTTAGGAAATAGTATTATATTTCCAATTTATATTTATAGTAAAAAATATGACATTTATAACCCCATATAAAAATTGTTTTAGTAAAACAACACATGTTTGTGACATTTTAATTTTAACATTAAATAAAAAGGTATTAATGTCATTTTCCTACCAATGTGGCTCCATGGGGTCCCACAGTTTCCCCATGGATTTTCTTGGTCGACCATGACACATCAAAGAGTTTAGGACATGTGTCTAGGTCATTTCATATTATTAAAAGATTATTTTTACCTTAAATTACACTAATTACATCTATTCGTGATTGATAAACTTAAAAGTTACTATTCACCAAAAAATTATTTTAATCCCATTGAACCAAATTTTACTTCTTAATTACAACCATGTATGTTGGATTTTTGAAGTTCAAATCACAGAAGTGGTAAAGTTTCATTTAAACGAAAAATCAGTTTCTTTAACTACCACTTAGTGGTTTCACTATTCATCAAAAATTGATGTTTTTCAGAAAAATTACCAAAAAATTACCCTAGGATATATTGGATATTCCGAATTAAAAAATGATTTCTATTTTACAAAATTAAAAACATATAAGTTACATTAATTAATTTAATAATTAATTCCCGCTGTCAGAGCAAATAGCGTGTTTTTATGAAACAATAAGTATCAAAAGATTGACAATAGTTTAAGTCCAATTTCAAGATGAAATTAATTCCAACGACCACTATTGGATTAAATGGTAAAAATATATTCTAATTTCACTATTCATTAAAAAAAATGATCTTTATCGGAAAAATACCAAAAATTTACACAAAGTGAATTTTGATGTCCCAATTCTAAAGAAGAGTTTTATTTGTTCCAATAGAATGTATAAGAGTGACCAAAACTATATTTAATGACGGTTCGCCATCAAAAGTTGATAAGTGGACCTTTAGTAAAAATTAGAGAATATATCCCTAAAATTGAATTATTTTCGTATTTTAAGCCTTTATCCTTTATTGGATAAATGTAAAAACATTTAACAAACATATATAATAATATTTTAGTTATTTCTATTCATTCTCGCCAATACAACGGCTACGTGTTAACTAACATTTAAAATATTTTTATTTTATTATTAGAGTGCAACATAAGATTTCAAAGGAACTCATAGTTGCATATTGGGTAAGCCATCAAGCATAGAATTACATTTAAATTAATAATAAAATTTTATTGAAAAAAAGGGATAATTATAAAAATGTCATATTCTTTATTTACCTGGGGTGTTACATCCTTCCCCCCTTTTGGGTTTTGCGTCCTCGAAATTTTAAAATTGGGCTCGGAAACTTCATTGAAAGTCCCACATCGGAACAAGAGTCGGTAAAACAATCACTTTAAAAGAAAGAAAGATAAGTACAGTGGTCACCCGATTTAAACCACACTAGGATTCCATGTAGGAAAACATGGACCTAGAGGAGAAAACATAGGGTCATTTTCTGATGGAGATTGATAGAAAACATGTTTAGGAAAAAGTTAACCACAAGAAAATCACAAACTTGTGATGGGTTAAACGGTATTCGATTCCCCAGTAGGAAAAGTTAATAGAAAACATTTTTGTTTTCAGTTACTTCTTATTTAGGAATTCATTCATAAGGAAAGATAATTAATTATCATGTTGACTTTCAACTTTTATTACATTTCTTACACAAACACATATTTTCTCCAAAAGACGAGTATTTAGGAAGACTTTTTCACATTAAGAGTACTATAATCAACTTCTAGAGAATCACTTAATCCAAAAAAGAGAACTATATACTTCCCATGTCTTTAGACTTTAACCAAAACCAAAACCAAAAAGGTTAGTACAAGATCAGATAATCCAGAAAAGGATAACCCTTTATAAAAAGAAAATATATTCTTAATCTCCAAAATTTTTCCAACAAAACCCTAAGTTCAATGAGGACCATTCGATAAAAAATTTGTCCATAAAATTATTCAAAGTAAACCAAACTAAGATTGAATCCCAAATATTTGAAGGATTTAGTCACATAGTCTTCCAAGTTAAATCGTAACATTTGTCTCCAAACAGCATCAGTTGCTCTTAAAGTCTCGTATTGAAAAGTAATTAACCTAATCACATATCCTCTATGATAGGTTAATAAATTTCCATAGATAACCCAAAATCAACTTAATATTAATTCATAAAATCATCAAACTAAAAAGAGTCAGTCAAACTAACCAGGGACTTCACGTAGTCCAGTGGTAGGCGTTAAATATCAGTCACACTTTGGTTGTGGGTTCGATTCCCACAGCTTTGTCTGACGCGACGGGTTGTCACATGGTCTGCGTGTTGTACTTTTTAGAAACTATATAATTCTCAAATCATTCCCCAAAAAGAGATAAAATCATAAAAAATAACCATAACATAATTTAACCTCAATTTTATCTCATGCCTTTCACTTTCTATCATAACATATAGTAACCCATAATTACCTCAAAAGTAAGGATCATAGAATCCCAAATGGTTCTTTATAACTATGTCCACAAAAGAACAGATAACTATTCCTTGAATAAAATTTTCATATATCAAACATCAGGGTTACAGATACTATAAAAAGTCTTCTAATGTAACCCCATCATCAAAAGAGACTTAATACTCTTAAGAATTTCACCATAACTCTTTAAGCCCTTATATGTTGACTTCTTACTCATTCAACATTCTTCATGATCCATTAACCATTCCTTTCCAACTTATTCTGAAATACTTCTTTCCTACAAACAAAATCATGAATCATAGCCTAAGATTCCAAAATAGGAAAAAAATGTTATGAAATAATCCATACCTTTGACTGGTCATTGTCAGTTTCTTCATCCTCAACC
Source organism: Viscum album (assembly GCA_963277665.1). Lineage (NCBI taxonomy): Eukaryota > Viridiplantae > Streptophyta > Magnoliopsida > Santalales > Viscaceae > Viscum > Viscum album. The sequence goes on from OY728146.1 coordinate 1,041,258,153, forward strand.
GGAATGACATTAGGTATTGGTAAACGAATATTTGTATGATCTTGGTGATCCCATTCCCGAAACTTCTTCATAGGACATGTGATTTCATAATGACCATGCACACCACATTTAAAACATTCAATTGATCCTTCAGAAAGAACTTTTTTCCCTTTCCTCGAGTCAACTGGATTCTTCCTTTTTCCATGGCTGGTTCTTGATTTATGACCTTCATTTCCACATCTATAGAATATTTTTGTCCCTTTGAAACATTTTCCTAGGTGTTTCTTTCCACATCTTTGACACATAGGTTTTTGAATACACTTACCTTTATGATTATTACCTGTAGTTCCGTAGGGATTTGTTTCTCGCATATATGATTCCTTATAGAAATCACCAAGGTTTAGGTGGTCAATAATGACTCCAAATATTTTGTTGAGGATAAAAAAAAAGAGTTCTCATTGAAGCTCCAATATCATTCAGTTGCTCGCTCAGAAAACTGTCAGAGTTTCCTTCACATCCACTGTTACTTTGGTACCTGCTAGATCTAGCCATTTACTAAAACCAAAATGGTCAGTGTGAGTATATCAACAAAACCATCATGTACTAATGAGGAAGATAAACACTAAGATATACTTACTCATTCACTTTATCTAAAACTAGGACTCTTTATGAAATCCTAACCATTATGGTAATGTCACTTATGCTTAGAGAATACCCTAACCTCTAAAGTTATCTAAACTGACCTCTGATACCAACTATAAGACCCCGGCCTTAAACCTTACTTAATATTGAATTAAATGAGTAATTCACATTGAAGATATTTTCAGGTTTAGAGTTTTAGAGAATTAGGACATAACTATTACATCTCAAAAGATTACAAAGTAGTCACTTCTACTAAATTTCCATAAAATGAAAACTCTTAAAAATAAGCATGTCTAGTTCCATGTATTAGATAGCATGACTTTCCCTTGATCCCATCCTTGACCCTATTCCACATTAAGTACTGTGAAAAACATTTCAAAAAAAAAACTTGGGGTGAGCATAAAAAGATTAGCAAGGGATACACATAGAATGAAAACTGTTAGTTTTTCAAAGCAACAAGTAAACCATGTATACTTTATCAAAGTAATACCTTTCACCTTTAGGAAGTAGTAAACACTCATCACTAAATAAAATATCATTACTTACCCTTTTGTAACCAAAATATTACAATAAAACCCATATAAAGAACACATAACATATAAAGGTAACTTGGGACATAAACATACTTAAATGGAATAACCATACGGTCGACTTCCACACATACTTAATGGAATAGCCATAAGACGGACTTCCATACCCAATGCACTGGAGGTTATAACGTAACCACCCGTCCTGGTATTCACGGCACCACCCGTCATATGGTTTATCACGTAACCACCCGTAAAATGTCCAAGTACCATCATTACACATAAAATGTTGAAAATATAAGCATTTCAATAACAACATTTCATTTTCAATCAAAATAAGTAATTCCAAGATATTGAATTAATCAATCCATTTTCAAAAATCATTTAAAAGAAATTTTTGAATCAAAGTGTCCCATACCACTTTGAAGCTTTTATTGGAATTATAATTTTAAAACATTAAGGTCCATATAAATAAATACAGAAAACCATTTTGAAAACATAGACATTAAAGATAAAGATTTATAATAATAAATCTTTAAAACATTTAAAACGATATTTTTGTTAAAGAGTTTTTAACAAAATGGGAGACTCTTGAATACAAATAATTGTGGAATAACATTTAATAAAAACTTTATAATATCACGAGAATAAAGAGATTCACGATATAATATGTCAAGGACAGTATACACACCATATAAGAGTGAATTGGTGCATAACAACAATGAAGTCTCAAAAGAAATGTAAATTGAGATGAAATCCATTATAAAGAAGGTATCCTTAAATTAAGAATAAATCAATCTCATAATTATGTGTGAAAAATATAAATACACCCCATATAAGTGGATATTAAGTGTAAAACAATCAAAGGTCATTCACACATATTCAAAGGATGACATATTCAATAACTACATGTTGAACCCAAAGAAATCTAAATTGGGTTAAAAAGTTTCCTTGGTAAAATTCGACAGCCTAACGGCGTCACATAAAATTTTTCAAAAAGGGTTGATGAGAGAGATAAAGGGGATCTCATCACTTGCACATAAAATTTACATAAATAAGGATATAGAAGAACATATCCCAACTTAATAGTATGTGAATTAAAGGACATAACAAAAGAAGTCTTTTAAAAAAAGGAGGGTGAAATGTCCCCTTACCGAGTTGGGTAACTTTCGAAAAGTACACCCCATGGAAGAAGGGTCATACAATAAATATGTAAATACCCATAAATAAAATTTTAATACAAAACTTGTATAATAATGGGAAGTACATACACCACTCAAAGGAAATAGTGGCAAACGTAGCATAAATGTCACGTGAATAAAAGTGAGATGAAAAATCCCTTACGAAAACTCGACAGCCTAACGACGCCACTTAAAACTTCCAAAAATGGATTTATGAGATAAAATTGGGTCTTTCATAATATGAACATAAAAATTGAAGTATTAGGAATATAAAATAAAACCCCCAAACATAAGAAATATGGGATTAAAATAAATGACATAAAAGAGAGTACTTAAAAATAAAGAGAGAGGTTGGATCCCTTACCTCGGGTCCGACTTGACTAGATCATTCTTTAACATCCTGAATAATAAACATGAGTTAATTTCCACTTACTTAAGACCTTTTTAAAGTTCATTATTCATTTTATATCACTTATTTCCATGTTATAAGCATTATGTAATCATTTAAGTTAATAATGATTGTTTTGTCGATATTTGGTTCTTAAGTCGAAAGTAGACTTCTTACAATTACATGTTGTTCGTGTGGTCAAAGGTTCATTATATCCAGAATGATATTCATGATTTGGATATCATATATATCATATATATCCAGAATATAAAAGTATTTATAATATTACATAATAATTTAGAGGTAAGAATGAAATGCACCATTCATGGAGACGGTAAGCCGTACGGACGCATGAATGCTACTTTCATTTCTATGTCATATTAATGGAATTAAAACCAAATGATAGGTATGTATATTTTAATTCCTGAATTATATTAATCATTTATCTGTAACATAAAAAATATATAATAACTTTAAACCCATCCTTTATACATCCCACATATGGCATTAACGAATCAAATCACTTTGAAGGGGCGGTAGTCCGCACTTCCTAAAATGAAATTATCGTGTTTACCCACAATGGAAACCATAAAGGTATGCCAGAAAAGAAAAATACAGAAGCTTAAGTAAAACATAAATATATTATATATCATATATAAATATAGTGACATCTTAATGTCCACCTTTGAATGTGTTATATTAGTGTTGAACAATCATCGTTTCGTGAGGTAGAAATTCGCCATCCACAGAAACAATATGTTCATTAACCATTAGATGTAGGTGTGTATAAGTGTATCTCGAATTCTTATTATAACAAAATTATATTATATTAAAGATAATGTAGTTTTTACAAAAGTAAAGAATAAAAAGATTTTAGGGGGTTGGAGCAGCAAAATAAAACAAAAGAACACAAGAGAAGACACTACCTTTAAATCGGGTAACTCTTTTTAATTTGAGCTCAAAGGCTTCCTTGGGAAGACTTCTGCCCAAAGTGAGTCTTATAGGAGTAATAGAGGGATGTGTAGAGACAAAATGGGTAGGGGTTGTCTGATCCAAAGGCTTGAAAGGTGTGGGTAAGGAGGTAGAGGTGGGGGCCTTTTATAAGAGGAGAGAAGGGGAACTTTTGAAAAGTAAAGAAATGTTACTTTATTTTAGAATGAGTTTTGGATTTTAAAGGTCCAACATTGATTTGTTTCGAGGATAAGGTGATAAGGATTCTAAATCAAATCATCCAATAGGTTTTGGACATGTGTAGGTCTTAGATTTTACATTATCTTTCCATTTTATTTAAATCGTTAAATAATGAGGTAATCACTGCATCATCATGGTGTTATAAATAATTCATTTTAGTTAATGTATAAAAATTATAAAAAAATCATATGATGTAGGAAATATTTTTAGATTTCCAATTAATATTTATAGTAAAAAATATGACATGTATAACCCCATATAATTTTTTTAGTAAAACAACAAATGTTTGTGACATTTTAATTTTAACATTAAATAAAAAGGTATTAATGTCATTTTCCTACCAAAGTGGCTCCATGGGGTCCACAAGTTGACCCATGGATTCTCTTGGTCATCCACGACACATTACATAATGGTAGGACATATGTCTAGGTCATTTTATATTATTAAAACATTATTTTTAACTTAAATTACACTAATTACATCTAATCACGATTAATAAACTTAAAAGTTACTATTCACAAAAAAATTATTTTAATCCCATTGAACCAAATTTTAAATCTTAATGAAAACCATGTATGTTGGATTTTGAAATTCAAATCACAGAAGTGGTAAAGTTTCATTTAAACGAAAAATCAGTTTTTTTAACTACCACTTAGTGGTTTCACTATTTATCAAAAATTGAAGTTTCTCAAAAAATTACCAAAAAATTATCCTAGGCTATATTTGATATTCCGAATTCAAAAATTATGTCTATTTTAAAAAATTAAAAAAATATAAGTTACATTAATTAATTTAATAATTAATTCCTGTTGTCAGAGCAAATATTGTGTTTTTATGAAACAATACGTATCAAAAGATTGACACTAGTTTAAGTCAAATTTCCAGATGAAATTAATTCCAATGACCACTATTGGATTAAATGGTAAAAATACATTCTAATTTCACTTTGAAACCAATTCAAAATATAATCTAATCATATAAATAAATTATATTAAAAAGAGGTTTTGAATTAAAATACATCATTTTCACTATTCATTAAAAAATGATCTTTATCGGAAAAATACCAAAAATTTACACAAAGTGAATTTTGATGTCCCGATTATAAAGAATAGTTTTATTTGGTCCAATAGAATGTATAAGAGTGACCAAAACTATATTTAATGATGGTTCTCCATCAAAAGTTGATAAGTGGACCTTTAGTGGAAATTAGAGTATATATGCCTAAAATTGAATTCTTTTCATATTTTAAGCCTTTATCTTTTATTGGATAAATGTAAAAACATTTAGCAAACATATATAATCATATTTTAGTTATTTCTATTCATTCCCACCAATACAACGGCTACGTGTTAACTAACATTTAAAATAATTTTATTTTATTATTAGAGTGCAACGTAAGATTTCAAAGGAACTCGTTGTTGCATATTGGGTAAGCCATCAAGCATAGCGTTCCCTTTAAATTAATATTAACATTGTATTTAAAAAAAGGGATACATATAAAAATGTCATATTCTTTATTTACCTGGGGTGTTACAATAAATATTATCTAATAAAAATAAAGTGTTTTTAATTCATAAGATGATCGATTATAACCCATATAACATTATTCACTTTAGATGTTTTGGGGGGGTCCGATGATAAAATCCATTGTGCTGTTTTCCCATTTCCATTATGGCTTGGGTAATGGTTATAAAATTTCATTATTATAATGTATCTCAGCCTTAACTTTGTAACATGACAACCAACAGGAAACAAAATATACAATATCTCCCTTTATTACATCAAACCTGAAATACTCCTTCAAATCTCAACACATATTTTTACTTCTAGGATGAATAAGTATTAAACAACTATTATTTTCATCTAATAGATCCTTTTTCAAATATTACACAGAAGGGACACAATCATGGTTCCTGAACCTTATTATTCTATCACAATCAATGTTAAATTCATGAAAATTCCGCACTCTATTTTTCATATCAACATCTTCTTGCATCATTTTTTAATATTTACTTGGATATATGGTTGAAAACATATTTGAGAAAGAAAACATTTCTACCGATCCTTCATGATTTCAATATCCATCATTTTAAAGTCCAAAAATATTGGATATTTTGCGATCCTAATCATATATAAGTTAGCATGATATTTTAGAATGATGTTATCTTCAACCTTGTTCTCTTTCCTAGGGTAGTAATGTATTCTATAGTCATAATATTTAATTATATTCAACCATCTTCTTTGGAACACGTTTAAGTATTTTTGATTGAAAATATACATTAAAATTTTGTGATCAGTATATATATTACACCTGTATCCATAATCATAATGTATTAAAATATTTAATGAAACAATTTTCGCATGAAAATCTAGATTATGAGTTGGCTAATTTTTGTAATGGACCATCCATTATCAAGAGGCATAATCTATAACTATATTATTCAGTATAAGGACACATACTAGTCCTCTATTTTAACCCTCACAATAGATTAAAACCCATTATCCACTATATGGTATTATAATAATAGTGGAACTAACTATCATTCCATTAAATTATTTAAAAAAATCCTCACATTAATCCATTTAAAGAAATTATCTACCTTTTGAGTTATCTTTATGATTGGATTCAATAGTTATAAAGCATTCTCCAAAAAGAACCAATAATATCCATAAAAATAAAAGAAAAAATTGGATATTAATCATAGATGTTGGTTTGGGACAATTTTTAATAACTTATATCTTTTAATAATCTACTGATATATCCGCAAATGATATTATATTTCCTAATAATTAAACATTCCAAGAAAAAATTCATAGTTGGAAATTTTTCGAAAAACATTACCTTCCTTTGAGACTTAAACCCAATCCTTATGTAATCTTCATGAACTCCCATAAACATTGAATATATAATAATTTCAACTATATATACCACCAAAAACTAATAAAGTTATTTTCTAAAGACTCTATAGATTAAATCCATGTTGATAGGCATGGCATTAATAAGACCAAAGGGAATCATAACAAATTCATAGTGTCTATACATGTACAAAATATTTTCATTGTTATATTTTCCTTATTAAACCTCAATAGTTGATATATAGAATGAATTTCAATCATGGAAAAGTATTTATCTCCATGAAGTTGATCAAATAAGTAATCAATACTATGTATATGAAATTTTACCTTGATAGAGATCTTGTTAAGTTCTTGATAATAAAAAAAGAGTTACATTGATCCATATTTATTCTTAACAAACAAAGAATGTTCACTCCAAGGTGACACAATTAGATAAATATAAACCTTGTAAATATTTTATTGTATTTTATAATCCAATTCTCACAACTTAATCAGGTCCATTATATATGGAGTCTTGGAAGTTAGTGTTGCACTAGGTATGAGTTCTATTGAAAAATCAAATTCACAATTTTGGGGATGACTAGAAAATTGTTTTGAAAATAAATCAATAAAAAACCAACACAATATTAATATTTTTCTTAATTTGAGTTTCTCCCCAACCATCTAGGATAAATAACCTTCTAAATAGGAATCATGACCCATTCAATGGAAGTAATTTCAATGGGAATATTATTTCTGTCATTACACTGATAGATGATCATAGCCTGGTTCATAATATCAAACATAACTTCCCTTCCTTGCAAATAGATGTGTGATTAAAGTATATAAATAAAATATATTCCCAAAATAAAATCAAATTAAACTAGATGAATAATGTAATGATTCCCGGGAATCACATTCTCACAAATTTCAACTGGAGAAGAATCATAGACTTGGTATTTGATAATCATAACATTCGGGAGTTTTATGACTATCACAATACCTAGTTTTTGAGGTGGTACTATGATACCATTAGAATAGTATTTAGATATAAAATATTGGGTAGAATCAGAACCAGATAATATAATTACTTTTTTATATTGGATAGTAAGTGTATATTTCACTATGTTGTTATCATACACCTCATCAAAAAACTCATCCCATGAGATTTCCCTTTGTCTCCAGGCTTAAGGGGTTTTTAATGTCAATAATAATCATTGATGTTAAAATTTGTGAAATATTTAGTATAATTACCATACTCATTTAATTTAAAACACTGGAGTGTGGTGGGATTATTATATGATGATTTCTCTCTATTAGTATACTTAGCTAACTTATTCTCATCAGTTAATAATTTGATTTCTTGAAGATCTTCCTTTACACACTTCAAACATTTTCTGGTCTCCTTTACATAAGTCCCCCATGTTTACTTCCATATTATTAGTATAAAGTAATGATATTATTTTTCTCTCTAGGGTTTTTATAATTTTTTATGAATTAAATATTTATTTTATTTTAAAAACATTGAGATTAATGGGTTACTCTAATATCCATCTCCACCTTGAAATCACTTAAAAACAATTTCTTCTTAGATAGTGAATTCCGTTATGGATAATGCACTTCACTGACTTGGTTTTAAGAATTTGAATAATCAATCAACCTTAATTTCGTGCTGGATGATAATAACAGAAGTGTACCTTGTATATCTTTTAAAATTCTACTTATATGTACAAACATATTTATCATAATTTTGTTTCAATTCAAGTTATTCATTTTTCATTTTCATTAAAATATTATGAGAAAAATATTTATATTGAAATAATCTATTATAATAATCCTACTATATAGGTCTTATTTCTTTCTATTGATTTGTATTCTTGATAAGAGTCCATTATTGATCTACTTCTCCTTCCAAACAAAAAAAACCTGAACAACTTTCTCATGTTCTGAGCACTAGAGAATGCAAAATTTATTTTTAGTGGTGGTGAATCATTTCTAAAAGACAAGTGGATTTTTGTACCCACTAAATGAATATGAAAATTTCCTCATGAAGGACTCAACATATCATTATTATCTATTTTTCTAATTTGAAGGATCAGTGTGATTCATAGGTTGAGAAAGTTGTGTGAGAATAAAAATGAGATTTTTCATTCTAGATCCTATTATATTAAATATTTTAGGAGGAAAATAATTTAATTTTATATTGTATTCATTATTAACATGATTATTTGGGTTCCAACCATTGAAAAATACCAAAATAATTGTTTTAGAAACAATAATCATTATGGGAATCGACAAAATCATGAAAAAACATTTATAGCATGTCTAAATCATGGCAGCATATTCTATGAAAACATAGGTTCAACCTAGGTCATTCATGATCACTACCAAAACATTAGGATTTTATCTTATACCTAGAATTATCCCAGGGTTCTAATTAATGTTTTTTATTCTATTTTATATAAGACAACTAAACCTTACAGTGATATCAATTATAGTGAACCATAATTTTAATACATAAAAATCACATCTTATTAAGTGTATATTATTTAAAAAATAGGGAAATTCATTCTTGAATCAAATAGGTCTAGTATCATTAGAAACGTCTATATATAAAAAACTATTTATTAAATAATATAAATCATCTCCCACATAGTTAATCCTAACTAAAACCCTTTTTAGATATAATATAAATAAAAACATTCATCATAATCCTCGTAAAAGAAACCATATGAAAGAGTAGGATTTAATGTTGAGTAAGGGTAAATAAAATATACATCAATGTTAGAATAAGTAAAACCTGATAAGAACGGTATTAAAACATGAGCATAACATTTGGAAACCATACCCAACATATCATAGATTATAATCTTGAGTCATAGCATATGTCTTGGTTGTTTATAAGACATGATTCATAAAGGATCAAAGAACATGATCTCTGAGGGGATAATATATGAATAATATAAGGAATTATGGAATACACAAAAGCATATAAAATCACTTACTTGGTATTTAAGTAACTTTTCCAAGATTATAATAGTGGTATGGGTTCACTCCCAAAACCATCACAATAATCAAGGATCACTCCCCAGACTATCATAGTGTACAGAGTTCTTTACGTAAGAGCGATGTTATAATTTACCAAAGGATTTGATGATAAAAAGGTATAAAAGATATTATCATTACATAAAAATACTTGTGTCATAAATATCATATATAAATATTAAACCCATCAAAATATCCATCCATTAATGTTGGTGACAAAAAAGAAAGTGTATAACTACATGGAGATGGTAACTCATACACACACACGAGTGATACTTTCATTTCCCATATAATGGGAAAGTTGGTCTGTAATGATGTTTTCATTATATTAAGTAAATTTTAGTGTATTTAGAATACTAAATTTATTATTTTGTGAATAATATAAAATATTTAGAGGTGGTAAAATAAAAATTTAAATGAGAGTGGTCGATTAATGCAATTATCTCTTCTATGAAATGACTCATTTAAATATACTTTGAAGGGCTCTAAGGTTGGTGTTTTTAGAAGAAAAAAAACATCTATTACATGCTTATGGAATTTAAAAAAATAAATTCGTATATTGTTTTTGATCTAGGAGGCTTAAGTTGTGTAAATAATTTAAAGGAAGGGTTCCCTTTTATAATTGAGGGGATAATATTCTTAGAATTTCATTAAATATTAAATTTATATAAATTAATTTGGTTAAAAAATGGAGCCAAAATTATAATATTGAATTATAAGATTATTATGAGTCAAAATAATTTCATAAAATAATAATTTTTCATTTTTCGATCTCATTTTCAACCATATATTTTATTTTTAACCCATGTTAACCGTTTGGATAATTATCGTAATATTAAAGTTTTCTACCATTTAATAGTTAATAATGTTACCATAAAATGAAAAAGTCCTATAAAATATCTCTGTATGATTTTTAAAACCTTATCCCATTCATTTATTCAAATATTTCATTTTTACGATATTTATATCATTTAATAAAATATTATGTATTATAAAATATCCTTAATGTCATTTTCGACACAACTAATGTAATTTAACATGAAATACATAAAAAATGTGTAATTGGAATTTAATAATTTAAAACGTCCCCAATAATTTATATATATCTATAAAATTCATGGGACACATTAAATAATTAAAATTATATAACTTTTTATATTTTTAAAATCATTTATTATATTTGTTATGAAATGGAGAAACACTTCATCGGTGTTGCATAAGTAGTTAAAGTCATTATATAATTAATAAAAATTAGAAATAAATTTCTAACCTGAAAATAATTCCATTAATCTCAAAATAGACACTTATATTTGTTCATGTATTACTTTTTTTCCCTATTTAGACACATGATAGATATTAAAAACAAAGAGAGTGAAATTTGTTTAACTTTCTTTAATTTAAATATTATATATGTCATTTTCAATGAAATGTGCTCATTAAAATAATAAAATTTTAGTATAAAGTGAGAAGGGTGTTATTAAATTCAGACATTAATAATTATTATGGTAAATTATTTCCTTACTAATTAGTCTTAACCTAGATTTACCTGATTTACCCTTTATCATGGTGATAAATTTTACCATAGTTACTATTCATATTGACTGAAAATAAAAGTCGGATATTTTAAAATTTTGAAACTCATGATTATAAATATTAAATTAATTTTATCTAATTAGATACCAAAAAATAAAAAAAAATCAATTTAATATTAAGTGTGGAAAATGAAATGAAATTCACTTTTTAGGAAAATACATTTTTAAGCAAAAAACTAGATTAATTATTATCCTATACATGATAAAAAAATAAGATGAAGGTTGGAAAATGTATTTATCATATTGTATATATATTAATTTATTATAATTCATAAATATTGATAAATTTAATTTATTAGGATAAAAATACATTTCCACATAAAAATATTGTTTTTAGAAAACATCACCTTTATTCTTAAAGATCTATTCATTTTCATTTATAATTATTTGATAAATAATGAATACATTTTATAAATTGTTAAATCATATATTTTGATAATATATTATTTACTATTCATATCATCCAATCGAAATACTAGGTGAGAAAAATAATTTTGTAGTATATTGCAGTTCATCTAAACTCATTATTTCCTGCAACGAAAGCTATTGAAGAAATTAGATTTATGTGAAAAAATATTTCCTAAGATATCAAAGTTTCATATTATTTTTTAAATTAGGTATGTCGAATATTAAATTTAATCATGGGTATAAAATCATTATTTTAAAACTTTGAAACATGCACTTATATTTCTTCAATCTTCTAAAACTAAATGGGATAACCTCAGGATGTACATAAGAAAGAGGTGAGCTGTAAAGCCCAAAGAGGGAATAAAAAAATACAACATTTGTTAGAGATGTAAATTTTATAAATTATACCTATAAAGGTAACATAATAGGTGTGATAATAATAATCTTGAATAATGAAACATGATATAACATGATAACATAATGACCACATATTAATGTGGCAACAACATAAAACATGACATCATAAACATAAGTCAGGGATAACCATCAGGAAATAATAACCTAGTGTTCTTAGAATAACCTACAATGAACCATGTGTATAATATCATGAGATAATAACATTACACAATTCATTGGTGAGATATATAATTCTGATCTCACCCGTCACATTCATATCATTTACCATTATAAGTGTACCACATATATCACACAACATAAGGATTCATTTCATCAATTTTATCCCCACGATTATGGAGTATGGGTTATATATATGTCATTACACAATAAATGATGTATATTTAAAACTAGTTTAATAACCATTAGTGTAAAGTTACATGGGTTTTAACTACAAAAATGTTTGGTATAGAAAATCACAGGATAATTTCAGCAATATTACGGATGTGCATAATGTTTTTTAAAAGGGATGAATGAGAGTTAAATGTGTCTATAATTATTTGTGAATCATAATTATTGTAATAATTGAGTATAAAAACATATCCCAATTTTAAAAATTTTAAATGAAAAGGCATGAAATAAATAAGGTTCTTGAATAAAGAGAAGAAGGAGATGATCCCTTACCTTGAGAGGGTGCTTATAAAATCTTGGGAGGAGTTTCTTAAGCTCTTTAAGGAATTGGGGGTGGGGGATCTATGGAGTTTATGGAATACTGTATTTTTTATCAAATAGTTTTGAGTGAATATTAATTATTTGTTGGGTGGGTTTATATATAAAATGAGAGAATAATTATTTATTAATTTATAGACATATATTTTGGACACTATATGACAATGTAATCAAAACCACAACTCTTATCATGGGTTTTACCCATGGTTTCTACAAAATAGGAATTTATTTAATTAATTAACTATGATATTAACAGAAAACATTAAAATAATTCCCTTGGTGATGTGAAAGTGATTCAAATTTATAAATAATTTATTTTAAAACATTAAAATATAACATATGCTTTCAAGGATTCATTATGGGTTTATAAAATTAATAAAATAAATTAAATAAAATTATTTCAAAGGAGAAAAATAATTTTATTCACTAATAAACATTATAGTATTCATTACATCAATTTTAGGATTTTATAATTTCATTATACATAACCTATAATTATACAATATTTAATTTAACACTAAAAGTAAACTATTATAGAAAGTTATAAAAAATACACCATTGCATAATTTAAACAAGAAGATTTAAAAGAAATAATATTTTATTCTTCAAAATAAATTATTATATGATAATTTACACTTTTAAATAAAACATCCCCATTTATATAAACTATGTATTTTTTTAATAATAATAATTTTTTGGCCCTTATAAAAATTATATTTGAATTTGATAAATTATATAATAAGTTATATATTATAAATATTATTTAATAACAATATTTCATTCAAATATAATTTATTTTGAAAAATATTTATTTCATCAAAAGATATCCTTGATTGAAACTATATATTTCCCAAATATATTTTTTTCATCATAAAAAAATCTCATTTTCATCAAAATATATTTTTAATGATTCAAAAAGTGATATTAAGAAGCGAAAAATATAATCATGGTTTTATAAAAACAATGTATAAAAAATAAAACTATTAGGGACTAGATACATAACCCTTGATTACACCTATGAATTAACTATGGGTATGGTACGCGATTGTGAGATTTTCTCAGGGTGGTTCAGAAAAAATGGTTTGGGTCTTGATCTCAATGATCTTAAACATCTACCAAAAATAGTTTCGATCAAGATTTAGTTTTTGAATCAATACATGGGATTTTAAAAGGGAAAATCCCTATGATGTGATCTCCCCTAGAATCTCTGATAAAAGTGCATTATAGGGTACAAATATAATATTTTAGGCCATCAATTCTCTCATCCATGTTAGATTTATTTTTTCATAATATTTAATATAATAATCATAATTTTCACTATAAAATGATGATATTTTTAATGTTTTTGATACATAATGATATTCTTAAATTTAATAGACCATACAATGGTCTAAAATTACCAAATTGGTTAATTGTTTCCTATAAAGTAATTTATTAATAAGTAATATTCTCTTTAAAAAAAGTAATTTCATTAATAAATTATCAGGTCATCACGTTATTCCCAATTTAGAAATTTCACCCATGAAATATTCATTTTATATACTAAAAAGGATAAGGGAACTTCTATTTCATTTCCTCTTCTAGTTCCTATATCACTTCCTCAAAATTTTGGTTTTTACACAACACTTTGACCAGGTGAGTTGTCTGGTTTTGTATAACTTTGCCTCTCTGACCAAATATTTTCACTGACTTCTCGTCAGATAAAATATCATCCTTAACATTACCACCTGTAGATTCAGTATATGTGAGGGGAATGGTCTGTACATATTCTAGAGGGATATATGTAAGACATAATATAATTATGTTTGGTTAGGTGGGAGTGTTAGTCGATAAGTCATTACTTCAATACTATCAAATATGTCAAAGGGACTGGTATATCTGGGACTAAGATTTACCTTCTTCCAAAATAATATGAATTTCATCAATACAGATATGTGAAGAAACACTTAATATGAAACCTCATTCTCCATGTTCTGTTGATAATATTTTGCATATAAATTTTGGTGGCTTGGTGTGGATATCATATGGAGTTGTATGGTTTGAACCATCTCTTTAATTTCTTAGTTAATATTGGGTATCACCAGCTTATGTTCTATGACTTCGTCCTAGAATGTTAGGCTGTAGAACCACTTCCAACAGAAATCCCCATATGTTGCCATTTGAAATCCATAGTGAAAACTATTGTTATATAAGAACACCATTGGGGGAAGGTATTTGTCCGAACATCCCTAGAAATCCATTGAACATGATCTCAACGTATTATCCATAGTTTGAAAGGCACTTTCAGACAGACCTTCCATCTAAAGGTAATAAATGATACTAAATCTCAGTTCTGTATCGAATGATTATTGAAGGATTATCTAAAACATTATGTAAAACCTTACATATTAATTAGATATAACAGAGAGTCGAACTCCTAAAATATTAGCACTTTTATTATGTATATCTAGGTGAGTTTTTCAGGAGAGAAAGTTTCTTTTATATTAATGAAATATGTAGTATTTTTAGGGTCATCAAATATCACCCAGATGGTGTTATTAGATTTAGGATTATTGGGGAGTCCTATAATGAAATCCATGGTTATGTTTTCCCATTTTGATATAGGTATGGGAAATGGTTGTATCATACCCTTAGATTTCTATCATTTCACATTAACATGTTGGAAAACCAAGCATCGAGATAGAAACTCTTCAATCTACCTATTTATGTTATCACATAAGAAATTTTACTTCAAATATCTATAAAAATTAGTAATTACTAGGTGAATAGATAAGGATGATATATACACATAATCTAGAGGTTCCATATTTATTTTTATTTGTTATGGGAGACATATTTGGCTTCCAAACCTTATAACACAATATTATCTAATGTTTAATTATAGAATATTTTTTATCATCTTCTATAGAAACACATCGTCCTTTTAGTCCTACATGATACTCAATGTAATATACGGATGACCAGTTACATGCATAATTTAGGATGAAGTTATTTTTATTATTCTCATATCCATAATTTTCATGTACAATAATATTGGATCCATTTCAATCATCATAATGGATATGGTTGTGGGATGATTTTTACTCATAGTATCTTCCACTTTGTTTTCCTTTATAGGATAGTAATGGATTAAATAATAATAATCCTTTATCAAATCTAACCACATTTATTGTAACATATTAATATCCTTTTGTGTGAATATTTAATTTGGACCTTTATTATATAAATATATATCAAACCTTTATCCGTAGATATAGTGTTTCCTAATATTCAATACAAAGATCACTAATACCAATTATAGATCATGCATTGTCTCGTTCTACTCATGTTTCATCAATTGATAGGGGAATATGTTACCACATTATAATATTGTCATAGTATACCACCCAATTCATTTTAGGACACATCACTATAGATTACAAATCATTCCCCACTAGTGGGTAGTGTGAGAAAAGGTGTAGTGAATAACCTCTTCTTCATCTCTTTAAATATGTCTTCACATTCATCTGTCCAATCAAAATTGAATCACTTACGAGTAATCTTAGTTAGTGGGATTGAAAATTATGATATGTTTCTAAAAAATAAATTATTCAGCTAATCTACGGAAACAACCGATTTTCATCACAAATATTGGTATGAGCCATCCTATAATTACATCTATTTTTGATAGGTCCATATATATCTCCTTTTTTTGATAAAATCCCCCCAATAAGGTAAATTTATTTATAAAAAACTCTTATTTAATATAATTTTCATATAAATTTTACACCCTCAACGTCTCTACTAATGCATTTAAATGATCCTCAAATTAATCATGAATTTTGGAATAGATAATAATATCATCAATAAAGACTCCCAAATATTTTCTAGGTAATCCCTAAAGACTCTATTAGTACATCCATAAGGATTTATGGATAATTAGTGAGTCCAAATATAATCACGATGAACTCTAAGTTCTTATACATTGTATGAAAATAAATCTTGGGTGATTAGTCACTATTCACCTTTAATTGATAATATCCCTATCGAAGATCCACCTTAGGGAAGTACTAGGTTCCATGTAGTTGATGAAAAAACCATAAATATTTGGTAGATGATTATTATCATTTATCATAATCTTGTTGATATCATGATAATCAATGTAGAAGTTCATTGTCTCATCCTTATTCTTGATGAAGGGGACCAGTAGAGCCTATGGTGAAGTTATTGGGTGTATAAAACCTTCACACAGGTTCTGGTATAATTATTTCCTTACATATTCAAGTTTAACAATTACCATTCTATATGGAGACATGGATATTAGAAAATATCTTGGTAAAATATTAATTGATAACTCAACATCATGATTAGGAGGAAGTCATTGCAAGCACATCAATGAATTACCTTACAATGGTAATGTCATCAATGATTATCTTTTCTTTAATATCAATCATTTGAGATAGATTTCATTTCATCCAAGGAAATAAAATCCATGATTGAGATGTTAGTAATAAAGAAGATTCATCTTCATCCTTATACATATAAAGAACCAAAGGGCGATTGGTGACACATATGGTGATTTCCTTCTCGAGATAATTTTTTTGGCTCTGTACAAGGAAATCTAATCAAAACCGATAATAGCATAAATTAATTCTAAAATAGTACACAAGGTTTTTTAGGAAATTCATAGAACAAATCTCAATAGGGGAAAATTTATATGATTGGGATGCAACAATTGATCTATTTTCAATGTTCACTGATCACTTAACATCCATGTTTTGAGGTGGTGCTTGAATAGCTCTACAAAACTTGTCTGATATGAAAGAATGTGTAGTACCATAATCATATAGTAAGTTCACTATCCTTGAATGAATAACTACCATACATGTCACTGATTTGATTTTAGGATCCATATTATTAGTTCTAATGAAATTCAATCTCTATTTCTCTATAGGACTTAGAGGTTTTTGTCATTGGCTATCATCAGTGACCCTTAGCTTTTGGAAATGGTTCACATAGTATCCATATTACCTATTATTGAAACAATGGATGATATGATGAGGGTTATACGGAGAATACATTTCTTACATCACATTGGAGGGTTCCTCCCACTAAATATTTCTAGCTATGTTCACTTCCATCTTTCACATAATGCATTTTCTTATACCCTTAATGAAATTTATGGGATGATATTTCCCACACTTCTGAAAAGTGGGATGATGGAATTTCTTACACCATGAGATTTTATCCTCACACCAATAGAATTAAAATAAATTATCTACTTATTTTATCTAGTTTTAAGGGAACCTTAAGATTAAATAATCTCGATTTTGACTTTGAGTGAACATAGATAAATTTCCTCATAGTTTTTCTAGTCTCAAATGGAGAACGCTTTTCATAGATTTTGATTTAGACCACTGAAGAAGAATTCAACGTTAATTTCAAGGGAATTGAAAAATTTGAAGGTGAATTATAATTTTCTTGAGATGTTTTCCTCATATTCCCTGATAAATGCATCATCCATTTGATCAAGGATAAAAAAATCCTTCCCTATTTTAATTTAGGGATTACAGGAAAATATTCTTCAATTTTTTATATTGAATTCCTTCCACTTCATTTATATTATGTCCTCATCAAGCATTGTATTTTTCACCAACTTCTACCATTTATTATCATATTCTTCCTGAAAATAAGAAACTATCATGAAATTATCTTAGTCAAATAATTGATGGAAAAATAATATATTTTCAATGGATTTTATCAATTGTTCTATGAATAAGTGGTAGGATGATCCAATGAATGTTGGATGCCTTTGTCAAATAAGGGCCTCAATTGAAACTTGTCCATTCTTGGTGGGATTTAGGTGATCCAATTGATTCATGTTTCAAACCAAAACATGGGTTAATTTAGAATCTATTATCCTGAAGTTAATGACTCATACTTCGATTTAGTTGGGCATCACATTTGGGCAGTCATCACATTTCACCACATATTAATTATTGACTCAGTTTCCTTTATTGCAATATATTTACTAAAAGAGTGGAAATTATGTATGGTATTTTGTAATCTATAAAAGATATAAAAAATAAACCATGAATATCAATGGGGTATCTCATATATTCTTATAACTATGACTTTATAGTATTAAATATACGTTATACATGATCTATTTACTATTATAATGTTTTATGAAAATTTATTCCCTTATTAATTGTTAATAATGGGATTTTTAATTGAGAAAATTATATCCACTAGATGTTTCATACTAGGTCTGTAGCAAGGATATTTTTCATGCACCATGTGATGACCGATTCCATCACAATACACCATTTTTAGGGTTTTTTCCACTAGTTACAACTGTGTTAGAGACACATTCACTTATAATATCTAGATAAGGATTTATTTTCAATGAAAATATCTATTTCATACTTACCAATATTTAGGGATATTTTCTTATGTTTATTCTTACCCCTATATCTTTCACTATTGTTTTACAATCTTAATTCTAAAAAATATGTAGACTTCTTTTTGATACAAACAATAATAACCCATATTTTATTACACATTAATTCACAAATTATTGCATAATGATACACTTAATACAACCTCATAAGATAATAAGGTCTAATTTATTTAGGAAATTATGTATATTGAACCTTAACTAGAAACATTCCCTTATATTGTTTTTATCTTTTAAAACTACATGGGGTAACCTGGGGACATATCGAAGAAATAGATGAGTTATAAAGCCTAGAAAGGGAATAAAGAACACATAGAATATGGTAAATTAGAACATGTAGTACAAGAGGCTAATAAATGTAAGATAATAGGGGTGTGAATCCTAATCCTGAAAAATGGATCAAGATATAACATGACAACATAAAGGAAACTTTGGAATGTGTAAACAATATAAAACATGACATGATAAACATAAGTCAAGGATAACCACCAAGGTATCATAAATTGGTGTTCTTAGGATAACCTACCATGAACCATATATGATATCATATGAAATAATAACAATACTAAATTCATTATAGGGATATAAAATTTTGATCCCACTCAACACTCTAATATCATGTACATGCATAAGTGTTCCACATTGATCATATAACATAAGTATGTATTTAAAAGAAATCAACCCCATGATTAAAAAGTGTGGGATATATAAATTTAATTATATAATAAATTATGAATAGTAACAACTATGTGAATACCCTTTAGTGGAAATATAGATGGGTATTCACTACCTAAATTTTTGGAAAGGGAAATCATATGATAATTTTGATAGCATAATGGGTGTACATAATGATTTATAGAATGGGTGAATGAGATCGAAGGAGTATATCATTACTTTTGAATCATATGGATAGTAAGAGGCTTGTTTAAAAACATAACCCAAGTTGAAAATTTTGAAATAAAATGGAATGATATAAAAAAGGTGCATGAATAATAAGGATTAAGAGATGACCCCTTACCTTGATAGAGAGCCTCTAAAACATAGAGAGTTGCTTCTTAATAGAACGGGGGAACCTTGGGGGGATATAGAGAGGGAAGTTCATAGTAAATTCATTTTTGAAGTGTTTTTAATGAAGAGTAATGGAGATTTTGGTGGGTTTATATATAAAAACAGAGGATAAATCTTTATTAACTCCCAAACATAGGTTTTAGACATTATATGATAAAGTAATAAGAAACACAAACCTTCCCATGGTTTTCAAAAACGGTTTCCTCCAAATTGGACTGTTTTCATTATTTCATTAATATAATAAGTGAATAATGTAAAATAGTTCACTTGGTGATGTGGAAGTGAGTCATGATTATAAATATTTTATTTTAAAACCATAAAATATAATATAGGTATTAGAGGATTCGTTATTTATTTATAAAACTAATAAAATTAATTTTTATAAAATATTATTTTAAAGGAGAAACATAATTTTAGTCTTAAATATTATTTATTGTATTTATTACCTTAATTTGTGTCTTTTAAAATGTCATAATACATACCGTATAATTATAACATAATTAATTTTTACATGAAAAATAAAATGTCACATTAAATTATGAAAAAATTACTGATAAATAATTTCAATTTCATGATTTTAAAAATAATATTTATTTTACTAAAAATAATTTTCCAAATATATGAATTTAAAATTTTAAATAAAAATTCTACATATGTTTATAAATACTGTTTTTTGAAGATACTAGTTTTCTTATCCTTGTAAATATTATATATGTCTTTGAAAAATAATATTATCATTTATATTTTTTAAATATTATTTAATATTAATATTTTATTTAAACATAATTTATTTTAAAAATTATTTAATTAATCAAAAAGAGTGTCTTGATTGTAACTATATATTTTCAAAAAATTAACTTTTTTGTTTCATCAAAAGAAAATATATTTTTTATAAAAAATAGATTAGTAATTTTAAAATTAATATTCTAAAAGGATAAATGTAATCTATATATTTTTAAATAATATATATAAATCCATATTATTGGGGTATAGACACACAACCCTTTATTACACAAGCTAATTCCAGTAGGGTAAGGTGTGTGATTGTGACATTTTCTTAGGGTGGTTTGGTGAGCATGGTTTGATCCATGATCTAAGTGAGCATGAAATTATACAATAAATAGTTTCACTCATGATTTATTTTTTTTAATCTCAACCTCTATTTTCTCAATGAAAAATCCCAATGATACCATCTCCTTTGCAATCTCTCAAAAATTGGATTTATATCGTGTGATCCTACTTGTTAAAGCCATCACTTCTTCCATTTGTGTCAAACAGACATTATCATAACCCATGTTATACGAATATTAATGGTCATTGTACAATGAATTTATTATCAATTGTTAGTATTCTTACTGGTATTTCAATTTCTGAAAAATCATATAACATTCCAATATAACCAATGCAGTGCATGTGTTTTCTATATCATCATTCTTTAATAAATCATTTACTCATTAAAAAAAATTTCATTTATAAATGTTTGGGTTATTAAAAATATGAAATAAAATAAATTATGAAATTTCATACCATTGCATGAAAATACATTTAAAACACCCATTGGACCTCCGATATCTAACATTCCCTAAAAATACTTATCCTCACCTGCCAACACATCATCACATCATCTAATTATGATGATTTAATTGATGGTGGCATCGTAGAATCTTCCAAAACACCACAATAAATCATGAACTCCAAAATTACTGTAATTATATGGTTTGGTCCCCAAATAATACATTTTTATTCATAATTTACCCATGTGCACTAACCGACCTTCGATCCATCTCACTCTTAGATCACACTGAATCACATCTCAAGCCTAATGCCAACACTTGGACTCTGACAAACACCACATATGAGTCCCAAATAAGGTATTAACCAAGGAAATGTAGAACATAATATTTTACTACTCATCGGTTCCCCAATTCCATCTTGACTATCTACTAACTAGACTCCTCACATCTATGTCCCTTCTGACAGAAGGATTGTACAATTGAAACCGATTCAATGCTCCTCCCCATAAGAGTATTCTCATCATCCACCGGCTGAACCAAAATTTATAATCTCCTTTTTAATACCCTTGGTAATATTAAATATATTTAATAGATTACTAATATTCCGGAATTATATTTTATATATTTATATTAATTATAATAATATTATGTAATTTTCCAATAAAAATGAAACTGTTTTCTTCTTAATAAATTCATTTTCAAATGCTATATAGCATTATTTGAAAGATTAAATTATAAAATTTATAATATTAATCATAAAAAAAGAGGTACATTTTTTAAATTATAAACTCAAAATATTTTTAGAATTATTTTTTTATAAAGATTTATTTTTAGGCGAACTGTGAAAGATATTGATTTTTGAAAAGTTGTCACTTATTTCCATATAATAAAGTAATTTAGAATTATTATTATGTTATTAATATAATATTAAAATATCATAAGTATCATTTAATTAAAAATAATACAATTAATTACATATAAATCAATATTATACTTGATTTTACAATAGGTTTATTTTTGGGATTAAAAATGCATTTTTTATATATATTATTTTTTATTTCATTTCTATTTTTTTAAAATTGATTTATATCACATATAGAAACTAAATATTGAAAAATTGATTACATATTTTTAATCACATGGTTTAAAATTCTAATATAAGTCTCTTATTTTTTTCATTATTAATAGTAATTTTAGTAAATATTTGTTACCTCGATAAGGGTAAAATAGATAAAACATGGTTAATAAAAAGGGGTAATGCATTAAAATATCTTATAGAAATGAATTTATCCTATTTTATGACTAGTTTTAGAGAAAAAATCTAATTAAGGAGTTAATTAATTTATTCTAAAACATTTTCAGAATTTTGAAACCCAAGCTTGACTTTTGTGAATATAATTTTTTTAAATTAGAAATTATTGTTATGTGTTATCATTCAATGGTATGGTTGGAAGGTGAAATTCAGTTTTAAATTTATCAAAAAGTATAAAAAACTTCATTTTTATTAAATAAAAAAATTAATGGAAATCAAATTTTTACTTGATTTCAATGTAATATGTATTTTAGGCATATATCTAGTATTTTCTTAAAAAATGCTTTCTTTTTGTTTTGTATTGTTATATTATAAGATATTTCTAAAACCTATTTAAATTAAATTTGAAAAATGGATAAAAAATTTGGAAACATAATTTTAAAAAAATTTATAAGGTAACTTTTATTTTTGGTTCTATAATCAATCTTTTTTAGTAAATATTTATTTTATGATGGTTAAGGTTAAAATGGATTTAATGTTATTTAACTATTTGATAAGGCTAAACATGTATCTAAAACCTGAATAAATTTTATTGGTTATGTATATTTATATATTATCATATTTTATATCCAAATTTGGTTTTTCTTGGTTCCACTGGACAGTATTATGATATATATATATATATATATATATATTATTTAATATTTTTGGAAATTCTAAGTGTATCATTTCCTTCACTTGAAAAAGGGAACCTACTATCCTCTCTTCCTCTCACCTTTTTAGCACTATAGTTCACAATATTACCACCCATATATCTTACCAAAATCCATATCCACATCTATTATTTAATGGTATCTAAAAAATACCAAACATTTTATGGTTAAGGTTCAAGACAAAGAGGTTATCAGAGGAGATGGTATAAGTCCCAACATACCTATTTCATGTTTATTTTCATCAACATATTCTTTAAAATATTCTTTAATCATGTTTAAATAGTAACATAAATATATTAAATACATGGAAATGTTATTATTTTTATGTAAAACTCCCTTTTAATCTCCTTTTCTATACTATGAGAAACGAAAAACTTCGCTCGTGTGTATGTATGGATTTGCACCTCCATGAAGCGATGTTTTTTTTTCATAACCAATTCACAATGATGATTATTGTGATGGATTTAATATATATATATATATATGATATCCATGGAATAATTATGATTATTAGAATATAATATATCATATATTTTATTACATTTCCTTCCATTGAAAAATGACAACACTATTCATGTTAATGTGTGGACTGCCACCCCCACAAAGTGATGTCATCCATTTTTCATCCAATAAATTATTGGATGGTTATAAAATTAAATTTTTTATAAAAAAATTACAATCATTCCCTTATTAACATTATGTGGATTATGGAATAATGAACCCTTTCGACCAAGGTTAATCTACCGAAGTTGTTTTGGGATTATGAACTAAATGTCTTCAAAACACCCGATGCAAATTTAACTGATTAATTTACTTAATAAAACATGGTATTAAATGATATAAAAAGGATATAGATAATTTAATAAACATGAAAATTTTTATTAAGAATTAAAAAATAATATAACTTTATTATTCTAGAGTAATATATGTATGAATCTAGTTAGTATTTAATGTAAGGGATTTCAAGTCTAAATTCCATTTATCAGAGACATAAGATATTTTCCCCACATGTTTTCTTTTTGTGGTTTATAAAATACTTATGGAAATATTTTACTATAATTTTATTAAAATAAATGTCTTTACAATTACATTCAAATTTCATTCCGTCAATGTTTTATTGGTTTAAAATATATCAACCAATAATGGATTTTTCTTAAAAGCCTCATTTTAAAGTATTCTTTTAAACTATTATTTCCCCATGTACATGTTATTTAAAATGTTTCAGGAATTTTATTATTTATTCTTAAAATATTTTTAATGGTAAATTTAAATAACCGTTTACTTTTTTATATTGTTTAAAATAGAACATTCGTGTCATTTTTCTAATAGCGTGCTCTTATAAAAGGTGTGAATGAAATAATTTTTTTTAACTTTTATGTCATGAATAACTAATCCAAAAATAATTAATTTTCATTACATTGAAGAGTCATTTTTAATTTTCCAGGGATATTTAGAAAAAAACATTTCTTAAATATTTTTGGAATTATTCATTTTAAATAGTTTTCAAAATAGTGATATTTCTCCAAATTTTAATGAAAAAAAGGAAGGTGCTTTGCATATGGGATTAAAAGGGTTTTTTATTGAATTTATGAAAATAATTTTAATGTTTAAGAATTTTATATTAATGAAATAGTACTTTAACATCATAGATTATGATGATTGAGTCTAATACAACTTATACAATGGGTGATCCTGATTCATCTTATATTATGGGTGAGCCTAATATGGATCTTAAATGCATTGAGTAACATTCCTAATCTTAAAAGGTTAGAAGGAGGGAGTTAACTAGGGATGTTTACCCTATATATTTAACTATGATCAAGATTTTTTTTTGATATGAGTAAACACATGTAATGGATACAATTCTCAAATGTTTCTATAAGGGTGTCTATTTTCTTGATTTGGAAGTTAAAGGTGTTTTTTGATAAAAAAGTGTGTTTTTATAAAATTATGGTTTACTTTATATGATCAATGAATAATTTTACAAAGGTAAACATTTTTTTGGGTTTTATTGTTTTTCACTAGATGAATATATTTTTTTTATTTTATTTAACTTATTGATATTTTTAAGCTCTTTCCATGTTTTAAAATTTTATTTAAATGGTTTTGAGGATGAGTAAGAAAAGAGAATAAGTTAAAATTACTAAATATATTCCATGAATTTAATAAAAGTTTCACTATAAAAGTTTTATTTTTGTATGGAAAATAGATACTAAGGATAACTATCCACTTTGTAAACCATGAGTTAGTTATGTAAGAGTTATAACCAAATTCTCTAAAACTACAAACTATAAGGATCATCAAATCGTAAAAATGAAATATTGATTTAAAAGTCACAATTCTGTAATTTTTTAGGGATATATACTTATAGTTAGTATGAAATGAAATATTTTGATAACTTTAGAGGTTATTATAAAATTAATAAAATACCCTTGAGAGGTGATAACTTATTTTTATGTTGAAATTATATCAAATTTGAATATTACCCTATTTATTAGTCTAATATATGACAATTTATAATTATTTTATGTAGAGGAAAATAGGAAGATGTATTAGGAATGTATCTAGAGGAAAATATCCTTCCAAATCAACAGCCTAGAATTTTAATAATTGTAATATAGTCATTTTTTTCAATGATGGACCAATAGATACATCCGATAAATGGTGGTGATATCCTTATTAGCGATAACCCAGATTTACCTTATAGTTACATGTTTATAGTTGGGAGTTTTATGAAATAATCCCTCTATGTTTGGGTCAATCCTTATATAAAGTTATAGAGGAAGGATTGATCAATTTTATATAAAATATATTTCAATTCATGGGATGATTAAAATTTTAAAAGGTAACTATTTAAATTTATCATTTTGAAGGAGTGGTTGACTGATGGTGGTCATTGGTTATGACCAGAGAGAGAAATAATAACTTCATACCATGGAATAAGATACATTTAAGATTATTTTACTAGTGACATATTTCCATATAGTTGTTCGAATAATAATAGAGAAAGAATTCTTGGAATTGAGAAAAAATTAGTAGGATTAATTAGCCATGTATGAAGAAAACATTACAAGGTTGACCAAATATAGAACAAAATATATTTAGGACTCCAATAGTAAAATTAATAGGTTTTACTGAGGATTAAAACCATGTTTCTGAAAAGAATTGACTTCACTAGAACTTAAAAGTTAATAGAAATTTTCTCATTGTGTTGAGAAATTTGAGATGGAGTTTTCCAACACTTATGTCTCATAAGATGAACAGAGTGAGAAGTGTCCAATGTGAATCGAAATAGAGAATAAGTTTAATAAAAAAATGTGGAGGTCATTCTACTACATTTTCCATATATAGAAAATGAAATTTTATTCAGTGTTTGATATTATCTATAAGGTGTTACCTATGTGTAAAGGTTGGTCATATATATCATGAATTCAAAAAAAAAATCATAAACAATCTAGGAATTTTGTAACAGATAGACATCCAATAGTGATATTTTTTAATTACAATGTGTTGGGGGTATTATGCTAATGTGCATCTGAAGTTAGTTAGATAGTGTGTAAATCATCTATATCGAAATAATAAAAGATTTTAAAAATCATTTTCTACTTTTATGATTAATGTTGGGCCATCTAATAAATTAGTGAGAAGAATTTTACCTATTTATTTGAATTCTTCCTATGAGTTGTTTAACTCTGGGTCATTTTTATTCTTGATTTTTGAGAAAAATTTAAGTAAAATACAAATATTTCCTCATGAAATGAAAATAGAACTTTTTATACAAAAACTCTTGGTGAATGTTTTAAAGAGACAAATATTTTTAGGAGTCTTCTTATTAATTTTAGTGGGATTATTTTCCCTATAAATGTTGTTAAACTATCCATAAAAGAGTTTGATATTATTCTAGGTAAGTATTAGAATTCATTTTATCTTGTTATGATAGATCTAATAGATAAGAAGACTATATTCAATGATTTAGTAGTTTTAATAACATATCAAGAAGATGAGAAATTGAAAAAATATGGTAGTAAAAGTTACATAGAACATGTTATTGAAAAAAGAGAAACCATTCAGATTAGTTTTGTTATAATTGTAAAAGAATATATGGATGTATTTAATAATGGTTTTCCTAAAACTATTATAGATTGGGTGGAAGAATTTACTGTTGACTTAGTTACTGATTATAAGAAAATTTCAAAACCCCTTTATTGAATGGAATAAGTAGACCGTTTGTAATTAAAAGAGCATTTACAATAGTTTTTTCATTCATCTGAGCACCATACCATGGAGTTAATATGGTTTATTTTTTTAAAATAAAGATATATCAATGAGGATTTTCCATGATAATATATACTTGAATAACATTGATATTAAGAGCAAGTATCCTTTGCCTCATATTTATGATTTGTTTGATCAAATCTAGGGAGAAAAATATATTTCAAGGATTGATCTTAGGTCAGGGTACCAACATTTTAAGTTTACAGAGGAATATATTATGAAGTTATTATTTTAGAATAGATATAAGAATTATGCGTTTGTGGTTATTCCCTTTGGGTTTTATAATTCACCATCTGAATTCATGGATCTTATAAATATAATTTTACATGAATATTTATATAATTTTGTGGTTATTTTTATTGATGATATTTTGGTATATTATAAAATTTTCTAGGATCATTAAAGAGTCCTAAGAATTGTTTTCCAACATTAAATGAAGAAAAGTTATATGTAAAATTTAAAAAATATGAATTTTGGTTGCAATATATTTCTTTAGCTAAAAATATTATTTTTAAATATGGCCTAAGTATTGGGCCTTCTAAAACTAAATTTCTTGAGGAATTAAAAATATCTCAAAATTTATGAAATATTATTTATTTTTTTATATTACAAGTTTACTACTAGTGTTTTGTGGAAAATATTTCTCAATTATCTATCCCAATAACTAAGTTAACTCAAATATGTGTTAAATTCATGAAGATAAAATAATGTGACAGATGTTTCTAGGAATTAAAAATAGTATTGTTGAATGATAAAGTTATGGCCCTACCCTTTAGTAATGGTGATTTTGGAATCTTCAATGATGCTTATTTTAAGGAACATAGTTGTTTTCTAGTTTAGAATGATAACATAAATTTTTTTTTCTTCATGTCAACTAAAACCTCATAATCTAAATTATCCTACGTAAGATTTTGATTTAGCTCCTATGTATTCTCTTTAAAAATATGGTTATATCATTTATATGGAGTAAAAGTTTCAAATATATATTGATCATAAAAGTTGTAAGTATATATTTAAACTTAAGGAGTAGAATATTAGGTAGAAAAGATATATATTAACAATAAAGGACTATGATTTCATGATTAATTACCATAAAAGAAAATAAAACTAAGTATTTAATGGTTTGAGTCAAAAATATAATCCCCCATTAACCATGATATATTTAGAACCTGATCCTTTGGTAAATGATTAAATGAATAATGACCTAGAACTTATGCATATAGAAACTTAATCACTTTTATTTTTGGTTTTAGTGCAACCATAATTGTTCAATAGAATTAATCAAGATCAAGAAAGAGAATGTGATATTTACAGAAAGGTGGATCCGGTAATGAATGGTAAGTTACATGAATTTAACCTTGAAAAGGGTGTCATTTTATGATTTGGAGAAAATGTTGTTTTTTGTAGACATCTCCTAGTTGAAATGGGAATTTCGGAGTGAAGATCACAAACCTCCCTTGTATATTTATCAAGATAGTACTATGATGTATATAGAACATTAGAATATTATTTGTGGGAAGGAATGGAAAAATATTTTATAAAGTTTACTATGATATTTTGGACTTGTCAACTAGTTAAATATGAAAAAAAATTGTAAAAGAGATTCTACTACGTTTTCCAATACCATAGTGGGAATGAGAAAATATATGCATGGATTTCATGGTTAAACTATAAATGATAGCTTGAGGCAATAATGTGATATAAGTTATTATTGATCAATTGATTAATTAACACATTTATTTATTAATCAAGATACTATGTCATTAGATTATCTTTCTTGATTATATCTCAAGTATATAGTCAGGTTACGTGTACTTTCTCTCTCCATTGTATCAGTTTATGATCTTAGTTTTACTTTTAATTTTTGGAAAGACCATTAGATGTTGTTGGGTTCAAAATTATATTTTAGTACAACTTTTAGTCTTCAACATGATGGACATTCAAAGTGAATGATTTACACTTTATAAGATATATATAGTGATTTTTCAATGGATTACTAGGGAATGTGGGATCACCATATTTTATTAGTTGAAATTTCATTAAATAATAGTTTTCATCCCAGTATATAGAAGACACCTTAGGATGAATTACAAAGAAATCAGTGTAAGACTATATCTTATAGGGATGAATTAGGTTAAAGGAATTTGAGGAGAATAGGGTTGGTATAAGAGTTGGATGAAACGGTAAATATGATTAAAGGACATATAAGGGTATCTCATAGCATTAAAATGAATTATGTAGATAATTGATGGAAATATATTTCATTCAGGGTAGGAGATCATGTTTTTCTTAAAGTATCTACACAAAACAATGTTATGAATTTTGGTAAAAAGGGAAAGTTAAGACCAAGGTTAATTGAACCATATAAAATTACAGAGAAATTTTGATCTATTTTGAACTAGTTACACTTGTCTCTATGTTTTTCCAAGGTACATGATGTGTTTCATGTATCATATTTAACGAAATATGTTCCATATATATCTCATATATTGATCCGGGAGGCAATACAATTGGAAGAGAGTAATCCGTATGAGTAATAACATATTTATACTCTATATCATAGGGATAAACTATTTAAAAATATGAATATTCATCAGGATAATGTTTTTTTATAAATCAATATGATATAAGAAGAAATAGTGGAATCAGAAAATTCTATCAAAGACAAATATTCCCACTTGTTTTAGTAGTGAATAAAATTATGAGGACAAAATTTACGGAAGTGGGGAAGAATGTGATAACCCAAGAAATAGTAAATAAATTTCATGTATTATTAATATTTATGAATTAGATTTTATATAGTTATATTCATTATAATAAAATTCACTAATATTTCAATAAAAAAGGAAAATTTTTTATTCTTACTGAATTTGTTTTCATATATTATTTGGTTTTATTTAAAATATTAATTTCAAAAAATTTTAATTTCTATTTGAAAAAATGAACTTAATTTTTAAAATCATAAATAAAAAAATTAGCAAAGATTATTTTCTCGGATTTTTTTAAGTGATTTATTATTATGTTAACAATGAAAGTCCAATTTTGTATCTTGAATTTGAATAATTATCCCATAATTATAAATAATATAGTTAATTAATTAATAATTAATATTATACCCTATTAATTTATCAGTTTATTTTTGGGCATAAAACACAATTTTTTCTAATAGTTGTTGTTTATTGTGTTTTTGGAATTTATATTAAAATTAATTTATACTACTTATAGAAATTGAATCTTGAAAAATGTATTTTATATTTGGAATCATTAGTTTCAAACATGGTAAATAGGGCCCTTTAAATTTTGGTCAATATAAATAGTAACCATAGTAAATATTTTCCATCTTATTAAGGGTGAAACATGTAAACCTTGGTTAAAACAATGTGGTAGAGATTTTAAATCTCTCTAAAAATTTATTTTATCCTATTTTTAGGGATTTAGATGGAAAATATGTTTATGAAGTTAAATAATGCATTTTAAAACTCTATTTTTAATTTGGAAACCCAAGTTGTCATTTTTTGAAGATATGTTATATTTTATTCAAATTAAAAATTATTATTGGGTGTTTACATATAATTGTATGTTTTGGAGATTCCCTTAGTTTTTTGATGGATCTAAAATTATAAAAACTTTTGAATTTATTATATTTAAAAAAATAACATAAATCATTTTTACTTGATTTCATTGTAAAATGGTTTTTTTTCTTAAATTTGGTATTTTCCTAAAATTGATTTTCATGCATTTCGTGTTCCTATATTAAAAGTAATTTTTCACAAATATAGAAATTTAATCTTATAAAATATATTCAAATTTCAGAATTAGAATATATGAGTTTTTCGGAAGGAGCCCTTTATATTTGGTCATATAATTATGTTACCATGGTAAAAATTTAAGCTTTCATGGATATATTAAAATTAGTTTAAAGTGGGTTCAATAGGAGATAAAGATTAATTTTTTTACAAACCATGATTAAATGTCATTGGTTGAGTTTATTTAAACCCTATCACATATTTTATTTTAATTTCGGGGGAATTGGTTCCAACTGATATGATTATGATATATATATTTATATAATATTTAATCTTTTAAGTAATTACAAGTCTGTCCATTCCCTCACTTATAAAAGGGAATGTTATCTCCTATCTCCCCCATACATTTTGAGCACTCTAGTTTTTTAAATACCTAACCAAATCTCTCAAAAACATCCACACCCGTAAAAAATATTTCTTGGTCTCACTAAAATACCAAAGATATAATTTTTAAGGTGTATGCAAAAGGGGTTATCCGAGGGGAAGTCATAAATCCTAACTGACATATTTCAAGTTTATTTATTCCTATCCTTAATTTAAATATTATTTAACCATGATGAACAAATGAATTTAATATATTAAATATCTTTAAATGTTATTATTATTAGGTTACAACTATTTTCAACTCCTTTTTCATGCTATGAGAAATCAAAACATCGATCACAAATCCATGTAGATTTCCTCCACCACGAAGCGGTGTGTTTCATTTTTCATCATCGCCTTACCATGGTGGTTATTATGATGTTTTTAATATATATATATATATATATGATAAAAATTTAATAAGTTTATCTATGGGAAGATAATATGTCATCCTTTTTACTTTACTTTATATCTATTGTAAAATGATAAAGACATTCGAGCATATGTGTCAACAACCACCTCTACGAAGTGATGTGATTTGTTTTTCATGTATGAATTTCAGGAATTGTTTTAAAATTTTATAAAATATATGAAAATTATAATAATTATATGATTAATATTATAGATATTATGTAACAATGAACCATTTTTACTAAGGTTAATCTCTCGAAGTTGTTTTTGAGATTATGATCAGAACACCCACCAAACGGCAGATGTGAACATAACCGATTAAGTATCTAAATTAAATGTTGTCATAAATGACATCAAAATGATAATTATATGGGATTAAAATTAAAATTGATCTTAAGAAATAAAATAAATAATATAATTTTATTATCATCTAATTAACAAATGCATGATGCTTGATGGTATTTAAGGTAATAGATTTCTTGTTTCAATTCCTTTTATTTGAAAATTAAGCTATTTTAGCCTCATATTTTATATTATATGGTGTATAAAATACCTTATTGGTTTATTTTATCATTATTTACTCAAAATAATTTTTTTTTTAAAATCCATTCAAATCTTTTTCTCAACATTTCATTGGAAGTCATAAGTGATTTCTCTTTTTAACCTAATTTTAAAGTATCATTAAAACTCTTTTTTATCCAAATCCACA
This sequence comes from Viscum album, assembly GCA_963277665.1. Taxonomy (NCBI): domain Eukaryota; kingdom Viridiplantae; phylum Streptophyta; class Magnoliopsida; order Santalales; family Viscaceae; genus Viscum; species Viscum album. Next base: position 1,041,291,613 of record OY728146.1, read on the forward strand.
TTCTTTTAAGTGTTTCAATAATGTTATTATTTATTATTTAAAGTTTTGTAAAGGTAACAATCAAATACCACTTATTTATTTATAAATGTTAAAAATGAATATTCATGCCATTTTCTAAATAAATTTTTTTTATAGATGGTGTGAAAGGAATCATTATTTTAACTTTTAAGGCATGAGTTTTTACACAATAATTAGTTATAATTAATTTTTATATTTTTATAAATTTTAACATATTTATTTAAAAATAAAATAATTTCTCCAATATTTTGGGAAGTTTTTACTTTAACGATTTTTCAAAATAAAGGTATACTTTTTTATATTTTTATCTGAAAAATGGAAACTAATTTTCATATGGATTAGAAAGAGTATTTCAATGTATTTAAGATGAAATATAGAAAGAATAGTATTTTTATCATTATGTTAAAGTGTGAACACGATACAACTAATATGATGGGAGAGATCTAAACAAATTATATGGGTAGTGATGAAAATTTAGCTCTATAATTAATTGCGTAATATTCCTTGTCTTTAAAATAATGAATGAGGTAGTAAACTGGGGGAGTTCTCACCTATGGATTTAATTGGAAACTTTATTTATGACATTAGTGATCATGGTTTATGAATATAAATCTCCAAGATGTATATGAGCGTTATATTCTATTAATATGGCGTTTAAATTTTTTCTTTGAGGATAATGTGTATTTTACATGTGAATAAGGTTTATCTTATTTTCTCATATAATAATGTGGAAAAGTTAGAAAATTAATATGTTTTCTTATTTTTCATTACAAAAAATTATTAATTTATTTTATATGACTTGATAATTTTTTTTTCTCATCCTAAATCTTCAAATATTTCTCACAGGGCTTAAGGATGAGTATAAAAAAAATGAATAAGTCAAAATGAATATCATGAATATTTTTTATGAAATGAAAAATAATCATTCTTAAAGTTTTATATTATAGTAAAAATTTATATTTAGTGTATTTTTACACTCTTTAATTATTTATTTGTTTATATAAGAGTTATGAGATAAATCTAAAAAAATATAAACTAGAACGAACCTAAAAAAGTGTGAAAATTAATCATTGATTTAAAACTCTAGATTAGGTAATGTTTCAAGGGTGATTATTTTTATCCATATCCCACATGATTTACCTTATAAAACAAAATTATTGGTTGTGATTAACTTATTCATATCAATGTTCTAATACAAAATAGACACCACTACTCAATATAAGATTACAAGTAATTTTTTATTTGATATTCACCAAAATTCACCAGCAACGAGGGTCTCTCCCTCCGATATCCAATGGGACTCTAAAAAAATATGTTCTTAATTACACTAATACCCATGCATATACTTATATATGTTTTGATCATCACATGCATATCGGTTCTCCTAATCTACACTCATCTGGGATCATACCATGAGTATGATCTTTTACAAAGACTCACAAGGGTCCCATAGACCATATCTAAGACACCAACCACAAATGGTTATTCATCATGAAAATATGATCAAAAAATAAATTAGTCTCCCCAAGAACCTAAAAAAATCTCAATGTAGAAATCATGAACCCCTCACAAATCAAAAGACCAAAATTCCACTACATATAACCAGTTCACACTTTACCTCACATATCATGGATTTTCCTCCAAAATCCTTTCCAAACCTCACTATTCTCTAAGGAAGATTGATCCATTAATAACCCTATCAATGGTTCTTTAACACCACCCAAAGAAATATCATTTGAACCTAAATTGGATCACACTCTTTTATCCCCCAATTACACAACCTAACTCTCACTCCTATGATTCATGCACTATAAAACATAGTATCATATGCCTAAACAACATAACATTATTTCCATTAGTTCCAACCTAACCTAGTAAAAATCACACTCAGTTATTCCATTTCAATAATCCTAAGGAATCTCACTATTGAAAATTCCAATCATAAATTCACCCACCCACAAGTATCATTACAAAACCATAATGTGTCTACCCATTATCTACCTATCCTTGATCTGACTGTCTATGATCATTAATGAATATCCCATCAAAAACCACATCCCAAAATAAATTGGTAAGGAAATCCAAAATATCTTATCCTATAAATATATCCGTTATACCAATGTCACTATAATCACTTTACACCAAAAATAGAAAATAAATTCCACATTCCTTTCCTCTCTTCCCTCATAAGGGTATATAAAAATTAAAGAATCTCATGACCAATTTGAACCATCTGTCAGGCATACCTTGTCTACAGAATACTATCAGCATAGAATAAAATGATTAATCCAGAAAAGGGTAACTATATATCCATTTCTCCTGGAGGCTTTGCAGTCATCATTAGAGGAAATCCCATGAAAGGATCGACATGACCTACAATCAAAAAACATTATGGTTATGTTGGGTATAACTCTGAAAAATATTTATATATAATACCACTGTATAATTTTTTTGTTGAATGTTTAAATAGGTTTACCCTTTATCATCATAAAACTAAGTCATTTACAGACATATAAATATCATGTGAATCATATATTCCAAATATGATTCATGTACACACTCCTCTTATCTATATGAAACAAGGTTCAGATAAAAAAATACCGATCTTAAATAAAATCATCATACACTAATGATAAAATAAACTACAATAATGAACACAAAAAAACCCATAACCATAGTAACTTGGGATTTCCATCTGTAAGGTGTTCATGACTAACTATATCGAGGTCCATCACAAGCTTTGAGAAATTCTTATATCCAACTACCAATTCCAAAATAGTAACAAAAATCAAAAGAAGTTATGATACCAATTTTTTATGCCTTGGTTTATATCACACAATATTATCCTTGATGGAGTTACACATGACATTAAGTGTGACTCCTTATATTTCACTGGTTAACTATTGGTGGTAAGGGCCTAAATAATACATTGGAGAGACTGTTCCCATAATATCATATCCATAAATAATATACAAATAACAAAAAAATATCTATAGAAGATAATTTGAGTATGAATAAGTAATAAAACATCCATGCTATAACAAATGAATATTTTGTAATACAGTTATACAAATCAACTGACCACCCATCAGGAAAATAATATATATATATATATACAAATATATAAATATAAATATAAATATTATAAAAAATAAATTAATGTGAAAGGAGGATATACTAAAATCCCATTCATTTCCTCAATCCCATATCCAATCCCTATCGAGCTACTCTAGCCTGATCCACTATATAACCTAGGATCTACTAGTATAATAGACATAATGTTTGCATGAACACTAAGGGACTTTTCATATAGTGATAAATAAGACTCAGTAGGGTCTCACTATGTTACCATAATATAAAGAATAATATCCATGTGTATGCATGATGTAACTAAATAATAAAAAACAATTACACATAAGAATTCACATTGGGTCATTGTGTGATACCCATTCGACCACATCATCCAAACATAACTGGTTCATGAAAATCTATGAGAAGAAGTTCCTCATGCTATAAATCATGACCCACACTTTAATTCTAGGTAGGGTACCATGTGATTCTACAATCATTAACCTATCACCCTTGTTAGGGTCCATACTAAGCCTCGTCTATATTGTTCTATGTATCTTCCTCTACCTTATCATTCTATGTAGGGTCACATAACTATATCATGGAAAAATACATTCTCACTTATAGAAGTCTCTTCTAGTACCTTTTAACTTACGTTGTGGATAAACATCCACAAAACATCTCCACCACCACCATATCAATCATGGTGAGGACTGAAAAAATATTGCATACCACCCTATAACTAAGGGTAAGTTCTCACACAATATCTCAACCACCACCCTATCACTTATGGTAAGGTCCCAAATCAAATGTCAACTAACACTCTATCACCCAAGGTGGGGTCACACATCACATCTTTACCACAACCCTATCACTCAGGGTGAGGTCCAACATTACATCTTGATCACCACCCTACTACTCAAGGCGAGGTTAAATATAACAAATTTACCACTACACTATCACTTAGGGTGAGATTCCCTATCACATATTGACCAGCATACCATCACCCAGGGTGAGGTACCAAATCAAATATTTTCCACCACTCTATCACTTAGGTTGGGGTCCCACATAACATTTTATCTTCATAATTCAAATCAAAATAATAAAACAAACATGTTATACCAAGAATATCATCACAATATATCTCATTTAATCACCACGACTAACACAACCAAGAATTATCTCTTTGAAATCATCTCAATCCAATAACATGCCTCATACCTAGATATCACCATATGTTAGTCTTCTTAATCCAAACCCAATCACATAATAATCTTATATTGAACCCACCAAACATTCCCAACTCACCCATGATAGAATCCAATGGGATCCCTTAATCCAAAACATACAATGATCATTGATACCAATACAAAACCATAAACCCAGTATGACACCTCAGCCCACATGCCCTGCCTGACACTAGAATTAATAAACTAGGTCCAATTTCTCATCTCATACTTGTATCGAAACCTAGTTCCGATAAACAAGAACTATACCAAAAATAACTTCCCAAGGAATAATAAAAATTTAGTGAGAAACATCACTTGGGTTCTATATCAAATCACCCATAAGAGATCTCTCAAGCCCATCACTTATAATACACCCTTAAGAATCACCCCTTGGTATTCTTACACATCAACTTCACTTAGGAATTTACCCTTAAATATAAAAAAATAATTCTCATGCATAATCCAACTTTTTTCACAAAGTCTATAACTCTTAAATATAGGGTAACCATTATACATAATCCCTTATGTGTCACATGGATTCCCACACTTAATTATTTTATGACTAACACCCTAGAGACAAATCTTTTATGTCACTGGGCTTCCCACACTTAACTATCATTAAATCTAGAGTAACCCTTACACATCCTCTAGATCAAACCTTACATACCACCTTTTCTATAGGTAATCCATTATAAATTAAAACCCTTACATATTATATGGTTAACATTAAATATAAACACTTACATACTGATATTTTACTATTTTATAACCCTAACATATCATAGGATAAACCATAGGAATTGAAACCCATGCATTTTATAGGGTGACTCAAGTACATAGTAAAATTTCATTACCTTCTGATAACCATTAGATATTTAGTGTATCCCATATGTAAAAGGAACATTAACATTTTATAAACCAAAAATATCAAAATAAACATTACACATAACATGATACTATGGAAACCCTTATGTAATATAGGTTAACCATTACTGTTGTGGACTTATATTATTTCCCAAAATCCCACAACTCCATAGATTTCAGTCATACCCTACAATTTCACCTATATCATATCCAATTATACAAAATAAATACTATAAAATTTTATATATCTAATAAATTCCCATCATATCCTATGACTATAAACCCTAATTAATTTCACACAATAGAATATAACTCTATTTAAATAACATAAAAATTAATCTATATTAAGAAACCCACAAGTAATTATGTCACCAACCACCTAATAACCATATCCCTAAGATAATTTTGTTTTCCCCTTAGCATGACATGAAATAAATTATCCCCTATCTAGACCATGATTACCCCCAGCATGGTGTGGTATTATGTATACAACAAGAATTCATAGCAAGGAATCCATGACCCTACTCAAACAATCAACCAAGCACCCAAGACACATCTTGGGCCACTAATGATATAAAAAACATCTTAGATATGTTCTAACTCTTATAATCCTGATCTAAATTCCAAATCCAAAACATTCCCCTCACTAGGATCAAAAATTCAAATTTCATTTTAAAATAGAGACCAATAAATTCATGGGTCATTAAATTAGTATTCTCTGTATTTTTTTACATTAAATATATTTATTTTTAAGGATATATAATTTGGATTTTTATTTTTCAAAATTTCGATTTCAAATTTTAATTATCACTTTTAAAAAATGTGTTTTAAAAATTAATTATAGCTTTTTTAGTATGCAAATATCACCAAACTATATGAAAACTCATTTTATAATTTCTACTCTATTTCCTAATATAATCTTTTAATTTTTTTTTTCAAAAAAAATATTTTTTTATTAAATACACTAATAATTATTTATTTGTAAATTTTATTTTTTAAAAAAATAGTCTTATATTTACACCTTTCAGTAAAAATGATATTCTCTTATATTTTAGAATTAGGTTAATACTGAGTAATTGTTTTCTTTAAAAATTGAAAATTTTGTATCTTCTTTTAAATTATTTTTCTAATATGAAAATACCCTTTTTAAAAATCAATCATTTTATAGTATCTTGGTTATTTTTACTCTTATCATACACAAAATTTAAAATATGGTAATATAACTCATTTACACAAGTTCCAAATTCCTATGTTACTGTAGTAATTTTGAAATGAAATCGTTGTGATTGGATAGATCCATAAATAAATTTTTCTTGAATTATAATCAAATTTACTTCAAGACTATATTATTACCGATGACCTTCCTTTGTAAATAACATATACATACTTCTTATGAATTAATTGAGATCACATAGATACCCATACATTTGATTAATTAGGGAAATTATTGACTTGATTGCATACCCTTTATTATTTATAATGTAGATACCCCATAGTTTATAATTATGAATATTGGGTATTTACATAGATGACTAGTTCATTTATTTATATTCTTAATTTACATTCATGTCTTAATAATGATATAATTTTTATATTTTTATTATTTTTTTAAAATTCGTGGGGAAATATATATATGAATATATCATAATGATAATTTATTCTTTCATAATTATATATCCCTCTAATTCTTTGGTTACATTTTAAATTATCATGAGATAACTATGTTTATGGGGATATAAGACACTATGTTTGTTGGATTTGGGAGTAAACCCACTCCACTATATTATAATAGTCTTGGTTGAGATCATAGATATATGTTATTTTTTAAAAAATATGTATGTGATAAATTACTATGTTATGTGGAAAGAGTGGCCACTATGGGTGGTTTGAAAAGTCTCACATAAGAGGTGTATCCCCCATGAACTTCTCTAATAACTATATTGTATTTTTCAGGATAATTGTTTTATAGATTTGATACAATGATATATGAACATGTTCCAATGTATAATTCTCAATTCTATGGATTTAATTATCATATTGTTTTAATCATTCCATTTCTATACAATCCTGCATCTCAACAATTTTTGTTTCATTCTCGATATATCATTTATTGTAATTTTATAATTCCTAAACCTAGATCATAATGTCCAAGCCATATATCCATATAACTTAATTTGTTACACCTCTTTTTTCAGAGGCTTTCAAATAATATCAAGATCCAGAACCATACATCAAGGAGAATGTTCAGTCGGTATTAGATAGGAATCAATGATATAAATAGTAGAAGAAGTAATAAGAGACAAAGGATATCAATGAACCATTATGATAATATATCTATATAAATGACATAACATATAATATAAAATGAACCCTTATTATACATTAGTCAAAAATTACCCCCATATGAAGTGAATTAATAAATATGATATAAAAAATATAAATCTCACATAATAAAAGATCCCAAAGTATTTCAGAGAATCAACTTTGTCCATGCCCATATCCACCCATGCAAGTGAAATACATAGGGACATTTCCATTATATGTATCACTAGTAATAGAGTCTACACATACAACAAGATTTATTTATCGGTTGTGAGTAATGAAAACCTATAGACACCACCAACACGTCCCTAAGGTATGTATAAAAATATATTTTTGAGTGTATGAACTTAATGAAAATAAATTATAGTAAGTGATCATGCACTGACGTCAAGTCATCATGTTCTAACTAGGGCGGTAAGAACCCTGACCATACCTAATGTATTACCCATTGACTTAATAGGATCATACCATAAAAAGAATTCATCATTGAATTTTTTGAAGGTGATTTATGGGGAAATGGCATAGAAAACATCTCATCTAAGTAAAAACATCCCAAAAATCTATGTAATGCCCCTTGAATAAATTTCACATCCACTAGTCACATCAAAATCTTTTAAAATAGGGAATACCATATCCAGCCTCAGATGAAAGTGGTACAAACACACCACAAAAAGGTGTGGTCTAGTAGCTAGGTCACATATGTACTCATAGTCACATGAGACTCTTCTAGGAGTGAATAACATAGAAAACCCTCCATCCGGTCCGAACTAGAACCCTCCTTGGATTTGAGGTTACATGATTAAATCTACGATAAAAAATATATACATTATGAAATGGTATTAATAAAATATTATCTCAAAAATACGGGGCACACCATACAGAATTACAAGTCTTCTACATTATATGACCCCAATGAGATATCCATTGAATACTAATTATCTCAATATCGTAAAATAACATATATTATGCATTTCATAATATTATCCCATTCCAAAATGAAGGGAGTAATAGAACATACCCACAAGATAATCCAAAAACCTTCTAGCATCTCATAAAAGCCTATAAAATTGACTTCATTCCCATATAAACCTTGAAGACAACCCTACCCCAATATTTATTAATCTTTATCTCTATTTCATTATCACCATATAATGATTGTATCCATCTCCCATAGGGTAAATTTTATCAATTTAAACCCACATGGCCAACTTTATACTATTGGAAAAAACATAATAAGAAAACACATACATTCACCTAATTGGATGATATATGATGATATCATATATAAATGATGAAACATGGTGACATATTACTATCTCTAGACATAAAGAGATCAATTCCCAATCCATGTCACCTATATTAATCCCTAACCAGTATAATCCAAGAACAACACAAAAGCTTCAAAATTCAGGATTATATAAGAGAAAAAGAAAATTTTGTAAGATATATTTTTCTCCGGACTCCATGTTGTTAGATGAAACAAACATGATTGATCATAAAATAATAACCTTTAAATGTCCATGAAATGAGAATGAAATATCTTGAAGAATAAAATGAGAGGTCTCTAAGGGGATGAGGTTATTTCCAGTTTTGGGGGAGGAAGGAAACTTCTTAATAAGTTTACTCATAATAAATCAATTTAATAAAATTTAAACAAAAACAGGTAAAGAGGTTTGAGTGGACCAATCAGCCATGATGTATAACCCCTATCCCGGGGTCTCACTATGGAATAAATATGTAGGTTATTTTGAAATTCCCCCTTTCAATGTAGTTCTCAGATATTAATGTCACTAATTGTGGTGTGACCATGAACTTCAAATAGAAAATACCCCCTTTATTACAAAGGGATTTATACCTTGAGGAGATCCATTAAGGAATAAACCTAATCCTCAATCTAGAAAACTCTAAATCATAGTGCAACAACCATTGTTTCATTCTTATCAAACACGAATCTAGAATCTAAATTCTAATTATAACTATTCCACATCACATTCCTTGGTTATAAACTATTATCCCTTGGATGATATTTTTTTTCAATAAACCATGATATAATACTCAAATCCAAACCATCAATCAATTTAATTCCACCAATAACCAAGAACCATATAAAATAACATGGTTTGATAGAAATTAGAAAAATCATATGAAATATTTAGTTGAAGTACACACTACTATACCAAGGGATTCTCAATGTTGAGAATAATCCCAAGGGATCCTCACCTAATATATTAAGACAATTGGATTATACATCAAACTCTAAATCCCATGTGTCCTTATGAATATGACTATACTTCTACTACACATGCACCAAATGTACTTCCCTTTATTTTATTACTTTTAATTATAGTACATGATGGGAATAGATATCTCATTGAAAGACTTATCATCCTCTAACTCAAAATCATTATTGTAAATCAAGTTTTTGGGGTTCAGATCATACTTCCAAATTTATGATTCATAAGACGCATCATATATGTACTAATATAATGGAGGAATATATAAAAAATTATACATAGTGACAATTTTTTCTATAATTATGAATTGAACAATAAACCATGGAACAAGTTTTTATTACATCCTCAAACATCGGTTCCCTAAACATTGTGATATTCATAAGAATATCTAATCCCATATGATGAACTCCAAGGTTCACCAACTACGATCTACATAAAATGCTACATACTCTAACTAATAATATACCACCTCCTAATAATTGACCCACTCGCTGGTCACCTATACCATGCCTAACCCAATGATCAAAGACTCACTTTCCATAGACTAGCACATGAGAGATCCATATAGTCAACCATGTAAGTCCTCAGATAGATCTATATGGATCAAATCCTATAACCAATTATTATACAAAAACTCTACCATGAAAATATATATAGTGACCCTTGATTTTATTACATTAACATTACATAAGTTTTTCAGAATAATTAAAACATTAAACAAATAGATTCCCAGCGACTGTATTAGTCTACTTCCATTAGAAACATGGAATCATAAACAATGATGCATAAATGAGCCACATAATCTCTCAAAATATTCTTCATGACTTGAAACATTCTTAAATACATCAAAAATAATAAATATCTTCATAACCTGAGGAAGGAAACATAAAAATGGGTGACATCAAATGATTATTAAGGGTAAACAAGGGAGACATGTAATAATAAACATGATAATATGGGTATGAGAACGTGATCATTAAAATAGAAGATCACACCCTACATATAAAATATCATAAACATGAATCATGGCATAAATATTGGAAGATAATAAGACATAAATCAAAAATAAATAAAGAACATAATCAATGAAATCATAACATAGTAATAAAACATGGAATTATGGAAAACATATAATCATATAAAATGTTTTCCCAAGTAGCCAAGGAATTGCTGCCCAGACCATCTTAGTAGTATGGGTTTAATCCCCATACAATATTTTTAGTCATGGTTTACTCCCATGGTTATCTTAGAAGCATGAGTTCACTCCTCATACCATTTTTTTAGTCATATTTCACTCCCATTCCCATCGTGTTAGTCAAGTTTTACTCCCAGAACTATCTTAGTATATCTCGTGAGATGTAAATCATTACTCAATCCGTTGGAGTGAGATATAGACTCCACCCATCTCATAGTGAAATCATACATAAATGTTCCAAAAATTAAAAAACAATAATATCTTAACCCCTGAAAGGAAATGAGTGTCATAAACATGTAATCATATAATATGTTGTGAAAGAAGATGGGTTACATAATCATTTCATCAGAGCATAACATTTGAAAATAAGTGGGTTCAAAAGAATATAACTCATGAAATAAAAATGGGTGTCACAAGAATCAATCCATTAAAACATAAAACATTCAATAAAGAATATTAATGGAACCTTTACATTATTTCCTATAAAGTAATAAGTAACATCAACGAATGTCATCGTAGAAGGAAAATAATTTTGAAATATTTTTTAAAAACATTTCTTGAGGAAATTATCCTTTATTTTTTGAAAAATTATTTTTAATACATAAAACCATTTCAAAATTATTATTTTAAAAAATACATTGAAAACTTATAAAGAATATTTTAAATCATTTTGAAAACATTTTTACTTGAAAACTAATTAAAGAAGAGTACAAACATTTTGAAACCCATTTTCTTTGAAAACATATAAAATATTCTTGAAATCATGTTTAAAACCATTTTCATTCAAAAAGTATAAAATAATATTATAAAAAATTTAAAATATTTTTTCTTTCAGAACTTATAAAATAATCTTCAAAACTTTTTAAATAACATTTTCTTTTATTTTTAAAAAACTTATAAAGAAAGCATGAAAATGTTTTGAAAATCATTTATTTGAAAATGACATTTAAATCTTATGAAATAAGCGTGAAGAAATTTTCAAAACCATTTTTTTGAAAAAAAATCTTAAAAATTAACATTTTGAACATTCATTGTAGGCTTCATAAAAATTACAATGGGTAAATCTATACATGTTGTATGAGGTAAAAAGAACATTGCTTTTTCATAGTAAAAAGGGTAGAAAAGTGAATTATTTGGAAAGATAAAAAAGTATTCCTTTGAAAAAATTATTAAAAGTCAAAAATGAAAAAATTTATTTAAATTAATACAATAGAATAGTGGAATATTATTGGAAACTATTTTTAGAAAACATAGTTTTCGAAGAACATAGATTTCTGACCGAAGAGACGGTAAAGTTGGGAATTCATAAAAACCTTTTCATAACTATATTATGTTCCAAAGAGTATAAAAATGGTACCAATACATGAATAAATTATGATTAAATAGAAGATATGTAAATTCATTATTGTTATTAATATATGGATCCAATGATTTTATCAAAGGAAGCATAAACATAATCATTCTCCAAAAAACGAGGAGACTATTTCAATAAACTCCTACAACTTGGTAACTCTGAACCATACACCCCATGTAAGAATATGAAATTACATAAAGCATAAAATATATTAAAAATAAATATATTCATGATAAAACATTTCAAATGTATTATTTACACCTCAAGGAATAATATGGGTGTATAACATGGTAAGTGTCTCAAGGAAGGAAAATTGAGACAAAATTTCTTTATCGATTTGGTAAATTTTGAAACATAGATCCCATGAAGAAAGATAAAAAAATGGGTATATAAATAACCATAATTTTATTTATTATTATAATAGAATACATCCATGGTAAATATACACACCACACAAAAGGAATGGGTGGTGAATAAAGCTAGTATCTCATGTAAATAAAAACTGAGATGAAATTACCTTACCTTGTTTGTTGACTCTCGTTATACTCATTCAAACTTCTTTTATAATAAATATAAATTTATTATAAATATATCACAAAACCATACTCTTACTTTTAATATCGTATATTTTTTTATTATGGCTTTATATAACCCCCTTGTTAACAATTTTATGTTAATCTTCCACATTAAGTAATATCCGCTCTGTATTTCACTTGTGTCTTAATTTGTAATATATTTGGTAATTATAATTATATAATTATTTGAAAAATTTAAATCATTATTTTAATATAATTTATATTCATTATATTTTTAATAGTTTCTTGCTCGTTTTGAGTCTTAAATTAAAGGGTTAGTCTTTATTTAATATTAATTTTACCTTAATCAATGTAATTAATTTTTGATTACATTCACTAATAATTATTTGTCAAAAACTAAGTTGAAATTATTAAAATTTATAAATTATAATGATTCCTAATATGGAATCCATTTTTAAAAAGTCCAATCACATAAGTGGCATAATTTAATTTATATTTAATCCCACGGACGAAACAATACTATAAGTTTTTAATGTAAAAATGATCAAAAGATTACTAAGTTTTTAAATGCAATTTCTATGTGATTTTGGTTTCAATGACATAATTAGGATTAATTTATAAAAACATTATATAAATAAACTTGTAAACCTATTTAAAATTTAATTTAACCTAATAAATAAATTAGATAAAAAAGTAGTTTTGAACTAAAATATGGTATTTTTAATTATTCATTAAATAATGAAACATTGCATAAAAATACCAATAATTTATCCTAAACAATTTTTCTTATATTTAAAATATGAAGCTTTTTTTAACATATTATTTCTATAAAAGTGCCAAAATTTGAATATAAAATGGGTTCCCCATTAAAATTTGGTAAAAGTACCTTTATATAAAATATAGGTTTCTAAGATTAATATTGGTTTTGTTCTTATCTTATATATATATAATATATTCGATGAATATAAAAAAAATTATTGAATATATAACATATATATTAAATTAATATAACTAAATAATTATAATTAATTGAATTTATTTGTGAAAAACATCATTATGACCATAAAAATAATAATATTTTCAATTATATTCAATCAGTTTTCATATTAATTTCTAATTAATTGGTAACCTATGAATTCCTATTATATTTACACAAACCATATATTTTAAAAAATTAGTTAACTTTGTTCATAATTTCTAATTTAACAGTTGGGTTATATCTTATTATTTTAAATAATTTTTTAAAGATATACTGTTGTTTATTAAAACTTAGCCTTGAGTGTTATGTAATCCATTGAGGGAAGTCATTATTGTGTTTAACACAATCTACCTATAGCGTTCTGTGTAGAGAAAGCTAAAATTTGTGTTGAATTTAGTACACTATTAACTTAGTTTTTTCACATTACCCCAACCAAAAATAGTGATTTAATATAAGATAAACTATTTTCTGTGTTGCGTGAAATGAAAAATATGAAAAAGGTACAATTAATTCGGAAAAAAATAAATCACAAATTATCAGGGTGTTACATTTTACCCCCTTTAAATGAATTTATCCCTCAAAATTTAGCTAGGTTATCACTTTTTTTATACTTGAAAGTTTCATTCATTGAAACAAACATCATAAAAATTAATACTAAAACTTTCCTTAGAAAGGGAAAGTTAGAACCATAATGCCTACCCAAAGTTACATATAACTATGTTTCTACATAGTAGAACATAGGTTGGGAGTGAATATTGGACATGGAGGAGAAATATAAGTATTTACATGGAGTGTTTAAAGTGACTGATCACAATCAAATGAATGATCAAGGAAATGCTGAGGGACTCAAAGTCATAAATCTATGATGATTAAAAATTCCATAAACTCAATAAAAATTAAGGTATTAAGACAACACATTTTTGTATCATTATCCTAATGTTGAGTAATTATTTTATTGAACATGAATATAAGGAAATATACTCACTTGATATATTTCTATAAACAAAATTTCATTATTTAGTTATGAATTAATCTATTTCTAATTCATCCATTAAATAAAGGAATGAATTTACAGAAATTAACTTTGATTCCTGAAGTACTAAAAGGTAATTTTAGTAGATCTTAAGGCCCATAAAAGAATTAAAAGTGTAACTATTTTTCTTTAACTATTATTAAAAATCATTATGGTTAATACATTAATATATAAACATAAAAATTCACTCTATTGGATCACCATTAATATTGATTCAAAAAAATAATTACACATTAACCAAGACACCACATAGGACAATGGTAGGAATGAAACCCTTATCATCCTTCGGTCATGGGTTCAAGACCCACAACCTAGCCATACCTGATTTGTTCTCACATGAAATACTTTATTATCTTTTCTAAAACCATACTAATATAATTTCCAAAATAAATATGATGGAAAACATTGAAATATGGTTAATCACTAAATATCCTTTTGACTATGTTTTTCAATACAAACGTAGTACATATATACTTCCTCAAAAATTTTAGGCAAACTTTTGAGGAATGGTTATCCTTACAACCATTATGAAAGATGAAAATAGAAATTTTTTGAACGAAATTCATGAAATCAGATTAACATTGATCTCTCATATATCACCCGGTACCACTTTGTTGTCACATTCCAGACATGGGAGAACCCTCATCGTATTTTCTATTGAAATGTGGTAATGTAATAAATTACGATAAATACTTATTGAAAACATGATTTTTTTATTATTCCAAATTATATTGTATCTATTCCTTTAATTCAAAAAATGATTCAAAATTTTTCAATTATAGCATAAACTACTTGCCCCAAAGTCCTTACTTAGTTCCAAGCTAATCAGTTCTGTCCAATTTACTTTTTCTTAACACATATATCTTTATCCAAAAAAAATTATATTAATATAAATAAAAAATTAAGTTTTACCATCCCTTAGTCAAAATATCACATCGTCATTAAATATCTTCACCAGTCCATTAGGAAAATTCAATAAAAACTTGTAAATACTGGGAAAAAACCAAATTAGAACAATACATGGATATTTCAACATCCATATAACATTATTTTTGAATCCAAATATATAAAAATTTTAATTAAATCATACTTAATATATTAACAAGGATACTTCATCCTATTACATAATAACTCTTTCCTTTCACAACTCATTTCTAGTCTATTCATCATTAGCAATGAAACCATTACTCACACCAAATTGCTGATTATCATATGGATATATACTCTTGGGACATTGAGTTTCATAATGACTATTTATTCCACACTTAAAACACATAAACATAGGGGATTTCTTCGAGAGGACAATATTCCGATCCTTTTCATTAATCGAACTCTTTATTTTCCCTTGGAGTCACATGCTTTGTGTACCTATATTCAAAAATCTAAACATCTTCTTATTCATCTAGTACATTTACTTAGGTGATTCTTTCCAGATTCATGACCCAAAGGAAACCAAATATTCTATCCTCCATGGTCTCTATTACCCAAAATCTCTAAAAACTACTTCTTTATCATCATTGGTGATTCAGAGAGATGGTTAAGGTACACATTGTTTATCATGTTATCTGAAAATTGATTCGACATGATCACAAAAATATTTCTCTCTAGTGATATTCCCACATTACTTCTCATCAAAAAATCTTCCATGACATTCAACATTAATCCAGTTCCTTTTGGTTCCCATCATTTACTAAAACTATAAGCATAGTGTTATCATTAATTATTATAGCAGAAAACCACATAGTCATGAAAATATTTTCTTATAGGATATCTAAATCATGGAAGCTTCCTTAATCTAGGACACCCTATATTCATCCTAGATTATTCATAGACAAAATAGATTTAAATCCTTCATGATTTTTTGTGGATTTTTTGAAAATTTCCAAAGCATATCTCCTAGGTGTGTCAAACCATGTGTGCAGTAATGCCTGTTTTGGGTACCAGGTTACCCCAAGTCTGGCATGAGACATCTTGTTAGAGTTTTTACACCTAGTTATATATGTAATAGATCCACATCAACTTTTAGTTTCCAAACATGGATGAATTTATAAGAAACCACTCACTATATACTTTACCAAAATTTCATGATATTTTCCTAAACATTAACTCAGCCTTATACTTATCCTTAGATGCATCACTTGACATATCCTTAGAAATATACCTAGGGGTATCAGTAAAGTTTTCTCATCATAGTTTCCAAATTTTAACTAATCTTTTACTCTGATACCAACTATATGGGCCCTCAATTTTCATACATTAATATTATATAACTTTTTTGGAACACATAAAAACATTAAACAAAAAGATTTCCAAGGAGTGTATTAGTATAGTTCTTTTGGAAACATAGAAACATAAACGCCAGTGTGTAAATGAGCCACATTATCTTACACTAGGTTATTCTTGACTAGAAACCTTGTTAGAAACATCATACATAATAAATGTCTTCATAACCTGGGGAAGGAAACATATAAAGGGGTGAGATCATATGCTCAATATGGGTAAAAAATGGATACATGTAAACATAAAAAAGAGTCATTTGGGTATGAGAATATGATCACGAAAATAGAATATCACACCTATTATATCGATGATCATAAAAATGAATCATTGTATAAATATTACAATCTCATAAGGCAAGAATAAAATGAATATAAATAACATAATTTTTGAAATCATAATATAGGAATAAAACTTGTAGTTATGGATAACACATAATCATATAAAATTATTTCCATAGTAACCAAGGTATCAGTATAAGACCGTGTTAGTAGTATGGGTTTACTCCCCATATCATCTTAGTAGTCTTGGTTCACTACCATGACCATATTAGTACATGATTTTACTCCTCCTACCATCTTGTTAGTCATCGTGCACTCCCATGGCCATCTTAGTAGTGAAGGTTTACTCCCAAGAGCATCTTAGTCCATCTCATGAGATATAAATATTTACCCAATGTATTGGATGGAGATATAGGTCTCACCCATATCATAATGAAATCATACGTACATGTGCTACAAATTCATAAACAATTATATCATGACCTATGAAATGAAATGGGTTTCATAAACCTGTAATCATATCTTATCCTATGGAAAAATATAGGGTTCATAATCATTTCATCAATTCATAACCCATGAAAAGAAGCATGTTTCAAAATCATATAACCCATTGAAGATAAACGGATGTCATAAGAATTATTCCATAAAAACATAAACCATTCAGAAAATAATATGAATGGAGACTTTAAATAATTTCCTAGAAAGGCAATAATATCATCAAAAGATGTCATCATAGAAGGAAAATATTTTTTAAATATCTTTCAAAAAAATCTATTGAGGAAAATATCCATTCTTCTTTGTTATTGTATTTTTAATTCATAAAACCATTTCAAAATAATTTTCTTAGAAAATACCTTGAAGAAGTATAAAGAAGACTAGATATCATTTTGAAAACCATTTTCCTTGAAAACATATAAAGAAATCATAAAAGTGTTTTGAAAACCATTATCCATTGAAAACATAAAAATAATATTCAAATCATTTTATAAGAATTTTTCTTTGAAAACATATTACATTAGATTTAATAAAATTTAAAAAGTCATTTCATTAAAATAATTTTGAAAACTTATAATTAAATCTTGCAAATGTTTTAAAAACCATTTCATTGAAAATTACTTTTGAAACATATAAATAAATTCTATAAATGTTTTGAAAACAATTTTACTTTAAAAATTATGAAATAATCTTTAAATTTTATTGAAAGAAATTTATTTGAAAATACTTTTAAAAACCATTTCATAAAAATTAACCTATTAAATAGGAAAAGGAATCTTCACCTAAATGACAACAAGTAAATCCATACAATCCATGTTAGGTAGAAAGAACATTTCTTGTGCATGGTAAAATGGGTAAATAAATACGTTGTTAAAAAAATACAAGAATATTCCTTTTATAAAATTGTTAAAATATTAAATGGTCAAAATTATTTTAATTATTATATTATAATAGTATAATATTATTGGAAAACCTTTTTAGAGAACATGGTTTTTAAGGAACACATATTTCTAACCAAATACAGGGTAAAATCAGGTGTTATTAAAAAAAACTTTCTTTACTAAATTTTATACCAAAGAGTAGAAAAACTGTACTAGTAAATTAATTAATCATGAATACCCATAATATAATAAATTTCTTGAATTTTCTTGAGATATTGATAAAAATATTTCATCAAAGGTAACATAAACATAAAAAATCTCAAAACATGATGAGATTGTTTCAATAAACTCGTACCAAATGGAAAATGTGAACTATAATCCCTGTGTTGGAAGATGAAATTACATGAAGTTTATAAATATAATTAAATTAATTATATTAATTCTATAAAATTTCTACAAAATTATATAAAACTCATGAAAAAATATAAGTTTATTACATGGCATGTATCTCACATGAGGAAATTTGAGACCAAATTACATTAACGATTTGGTAACTTTTGAAACAAAAATACTCTGAAAAAAATCATAAAATTTATATGTAAATAACCATAATTTCAATTATTAGAATCATATAATACATAAATGGGCAGTATACACACCAAAAAGAAGGAATGAGTGGGGAATAAAGCACGTATGTCATAGAAATAAAAAGTGAGATGAAAATCTATGACCTCATGTTTTGAATCTCATTGAAATCGTTCAAAATTTATGTATAATAAATATAAATTTTTTATAATTATATCAAAGAACCATATTACTAATTATAATATCATTAATTTTTTATTATCGCATTATATTACCTTCTAGTTAACAATTCTATGTTAAAGTTTTTCTTTTAGTAAAATACACTTTGTTTTTCTCATGTGTCCTAATTTGTTCTATCTTTGGTAATTACAATTGTATCTTGATTTATATAATTTTATCTATGGTTTATATATAAATTATATTCATTATATATAAATTATAATAATTCATATAATATATAATTATGAAACTAAATACACCATTCAGGGAGACGATAGGCCATACATTCACATGAACACTATTTTCTTTTATTTTCCATGTGGAAAGAAAGTAAGTAAATAAAATTTTGATATATATATAATTATTATATAATATTTATTATTTCATATATATTTTATATATTTACTAAACCCATCCTTAATGAATTCCATGTAGTGTATGAATGAATCACATCGGTTTGAGGGGCAGTAGTCCACACTTCATCCAATGAAATTATCATATTTACACCAAATGTAAAGTAAAAAAGATATGTGTTGTAAAAGGAACAAAGAAGATTAAATACATAATAAATATAATAAATGAAATATCTAAATATATTTTGCACCATAATGTCCACCATTGGATGTGGTAAATGAAAAATGAACAATCATCGTTTAGTGAGGTGGAGTACATCGAAGACATAAACAGTATGTTTTGTTACCCATTATATTGAGTTTTTTCTAAGTTTAGATTGAAAAATTTGAATATAAACAACATATTATATTTAGTATACTATTTTTTACACAATAATTGAATATTGTGAATATATGGAGTGTAGAAAGAAAATAAAAGAAAGGCGCTTGAGAAAATATGTTACCTCTTAATCCGATACCTCCTTTTGGTTTCTTCCAAAAGGATTAATTGGATGGATTTATGACCAAGGTGTGTCTTATATGAGGAAGAGAGAGATTTTTAGAGATTATTTGAGATTATTTTTTGGAAATACAAGGGGCTTTATAGATGTGAGGTAGTGGGTGGAGAGGAGGCCTTTTATAGTGAAGGAGGAGTGACACTTTTGGAATATTTTGACAAAGGAAAACCATAAAAGTTTTTAAAAATTAAATTGGATCTAATAATGGAAAATATTAGATACAGGGGAGTATAGGGTCTAAATATTTCCATCCAATGGATCTTGTAAATGTTTATATGTCATTTTTATTGTTAAATTTAATCTTTAGTCCTTAGTTAAACTTAATTTTATTTTAATCGATGTAATTAATTTTAATTACCTTCATTAATATTTTTGGTAAAAAAATCATATGAAATTATTATAAATTATAAATTATTATTATTATAAATATGGAATCCATTTTTTAAAATTATTATCACATAATCTGTAGAAATTAATTCAAATTTAATAATTCTAACAGGACGAAACAACGAGTTTTTAAAGTAGAAATGATCAAACGTTTGCTAATTTTTAATCCAATTTCTTGGTAAAATTGTTTAAAATGAACTAAATTTGATTTATTGATTAAAATACGATCTAATTAAACTTTTAAAAAAATTATATATGTAATTTATCCTTATAAATAAATTATATGAAAAAATATTTTGGAACTGAAATACAGTTTTTTTAATAATTCATTAAAAAATGAGACCTTACAAAAATTACAAAAAATTCATAATAACCTAATTTTTATGTTTATATTTAAAATATAAAATTTATTTTATCATATTAAATCTATAAAATTATCAAAATTTCGATTTAAAATGGGTTCTCTATTAAAAGGCTGTAAAACTACCTTTATAAAAGTATAGGTTTTCATGCATAAAATTTGAGTTGTTCTTATATTATGTCCATAAAAAATATTTAATGAATATAAAAACTATTTTATTGAATAAATAACATATATATTATGTTAATATCACTCAATAATTATAAATAATTTAATTTATTAGGGTAAAATATCATTGTGTCCATAAAAATAATAATATATTTTTTTATATTCAATCAGTTTTCATATTCATTTCTAATTAATTCATAACCTCTGAAATCATCTTATATTTGTATAAAAAATATATTTTTTTCAATTATTTAAAACTATTCCTATCCTAGAATTTAATAGCTAGTTTATATCTTATTATTTTCAATAATAACATTTTAATGATATACTATTTTTCGGTAAAACTCAGTCTGTCGTGTTATGCAAGCCATCAAGGAAAGTAATTATTGTGTGTAATGGAAACTAACCTCAATGTTTCATGTAGAGAAATATAAAATTTATATTGCTTGTAGTGCACTATTAACTTGGTGTTTCATATAATGCAAGCCAAATATAGTTATTTAATATAAAATAAACTATTTATTGTGTTGTATGAAATGAAAAATATCAAAAAGCATAAATTAATTTGAAATAAATAATTCCAAAATTATCAGGGTGTTATAGTATGGTTATTATATTCTCCATCAAAATAAAATTCACAATCCTAGAGAATAACCTCATGTATTTGATTCATCCTCTTAGTCTGACCATTCATTTTTGATTGATATGTTATACTAAACATTTGGTGACACTCCATATCCTTCTACGAGATCTATTAAAATATATAAATAAAATGTGAATTTTGATATGATATTATTCACATAGTTACACCTAGAAGTAGTAATATCTCCCACATATAATGATTCTCTAACTCATACACTAAAAAGTCTCTTATATAGACAAGAAATGCATAACCATCATCAAATGATTGAATGTAACCCACACTACACCATAATCACCTAGGGTCTTTGATATTATAATTATAAAGTATATTCTAACATCGTCCCACCTCCACACAGAAATGAGAAGTGGTTATGAAATCATCTTGAACACATATGTTTTACCTTCATATTCTCTAAATTTATATAATGAGATACAAAAAATCCTTTGTAATACTTGGCCACTAGAAGAGGCACCTGATATTACGGTATATCTTTGTCAAACATGGTTGTATAATCCATTGTTAAGTGTTAGAGTACCTCATTAACTTCTCTCTAATGGATGTAAGAACCACTAATCATCTATCTACTTATAGAACCCCACCATTTTCTTAAGACTATCTTGTAATAAGTACATCTTCCATAAGATTTTATCATATCACCAGGCAATATAAATTAGGCTCTTTGATAGCCATCATCCGATACATTAGTGAAAATGTGATGGCTATGGGAGAAAATTTCATATCATCATATGTCTTAGAAATGTCATATTTACACTATACAAACAAGATCACCAACTTCCATTTATCACTAAACACTATAACCTCCTGATTTTGAGTCTTCCTTCTAAACACATCTACCATAATATTGCAATTTCTTTTGGGATACACCACGACCAAAATAACAAGGTATGATCCAATATTACACATGTACGTCTGTTTACCTCCCCATACAGAAGAGTATTCTGACTTGAGGTGATGGTCTAGATAGTTCCATAGGGAGACTACACCCTTAGTAATCATATACATATACTAGAATAAAACAATATATGAAAAAGAAAACTAAACCAGAAGTTGGAAAATAACATAATCAATATGCTAAAATAGATTTCTTATTATGTCAAACAACTTAAAACCAAAAACAACACTAATGTGATAGGTTAAAATTAATATGCAATAAAACTTGAATGTATTAATAAAATATTACATTAAAGTTTTATTCTATTTATCTTAGTTTTATGCCTGTCTCTAAAATCCAAACTACTCAACAACCCGTTGATGGGCCATTTTCCTTCTCTGGATCACTACAAATGAAATATGTACATGTACCAAGATTCCCATGAATGGTGTGTGTATTAACATTGGAGGACATTTCCAATTAATCCTTAACACATGGGAACATGTATAAAGATATGTATGTTTTAATGGAATGGTAAATGTTCAAGAAAGAATACAAAAATCAAATACCATGATATTGCATGCTAACAAAGTTGGACTAAGCCCTAACTATACCTTTTTTATTGCTATTCCAAAACAATGTCCAGAGTAGTCACCACCTAAATTAGATCTTTCTATAAGTCTCTATCTATAATTATGGAAAATACATGTTTGGAATTTATAGAAGAAATTCATTCCCACATTTAATGGTATTTTAAACCCATGAATCATGGATTCCTACTGACCACTGATGGTACACACATTTTGAAACAGCTAAATAAATAGATCTATACATATGAAAACCCTGATATTTTATTACACAATTAAACATAATTAATTACATAAACTTCATTTGATACAACATAGAAGATCAATAGTTCTAGTTTCTTTGGGGATTAAGATCATTAAATATTAACTTAAAACATGAAATACAACATCTTTATTGAAAACTTATTTTACATGGCCACAACATTCCCTCGTAGTTAGCATTGCATGGGATAACCTGAGGACATGCATACTAAAGGGTGAGTTATAAATCCCATCAAGGAAATAATCATGGAATAACATGAGGAATACAATACATGTTAGACAATAGGAATATTAATAGAGCACAATAGAATCATAAACATATAGTAATGATAAATCATGATAATCATAACATGGAAATGTGGCAACAACACTTAACATGGAATCTTTATGATCCACGACTCATTGAACATGGAGCATGAGTAAACCCTCATTCCCTATGGAGCACAAGTAAACCCATGTTGCACTTGAATTACAATGAGTAAACAACCATTTCCCATGATGTATCATGATACTATACTTTAACCAATGCATTAGATCACTATAAGGGTGCACCTTTCTTAAACATTTAATTTCATGCATAAGTGTGCCACATGGATCATAAAACATTGAATCATTCAAAATAATCTTTTATTCCACGATAAATGAATGTGGAATACATAAATTAAACTCTTTAAACAATATGTAAATGTGCATAAAGTTTAATACCCTTGACAGAGAAATGGGCATGGTATTCACTACACAATGACTTTGGCTTGGAAAAGCGTGGTGCAATTTCAGCAGCATAACGGTGTGCATAAGAACTCATAAAAATGGTTTATGGGAGATAATGGGGTGTCTCATCATATTTACATGACATGGATAGTAAGGGGGTGATATAGATACATGTCTTAACAAATGTAATGGAATTTAGATTCATGATACAAAATAATTTCTTGAATGTAAATGGGGAGATAGAAATTCCATTCAGAATTTCTGTATAGTAACGGGTGTACATGGGAGGCATTTAATGAGAGAGAAAGGGGTCTCAAATCATTAAAAACTATAGAGGGAAGTATGGGGGAGGTGAAAAACTATACCCCAATATTTATAATTGAAATTAAAAGGGCATAACATTTTAAAAAATATTGGACAAAAGTGAGAAAGGAAGAAAAACCCATACATGGAAGTGTTATTCCAAAGGCTTGAGAGAGCCTTCATGTGAGCTTGGGGAACCTTGGAAGGATTTTAGAGAGAGGAGGGAATAGGTTGAATGAACTCCAAAATATTTTAGTGAGGAGGAAGTGTGATCATGGGCGGGTTTATATAGGAAAGGTGTGTGAATTCTTTATTATTTAGGTTTGGGACACCTCACATTAAACTAATCCAACCCACAAACCAGCCAATAGTTTTGGCCCATGTTTTTTGGAAAATGGAAGTGGAAAAAATATTTCATAAGGTCAAAGTCCGAACTTCTTAAAATAATGGGGTTGCTTATGTTGATGTGAGTCACACTCCTAAGGAAAACAATTTAAAAAGACAAAAATGTTTAATAATTCTTGAAGGGTCCACTGAAGCTTTGTAAAATAAATCAAACAAACCCAAAATCAGATTATTTTAATGGAAAAACATATATTGGCAGAACATTACGTTTATAGTATTTTATTACATAACTATTGGGTCATTATGATGTCATAAAACACATTATATATTTAAACGGTATTAAATGTTTACCCAAAATTTGACTGTCTCAAAAAATTATGAAAAATTAACCGTTGGATAATTTCGACGTCCTTATTACATAAATAATATTCATTTTATCTATATAATTTTCTAAATATGTTATTTTTCCATTTTAAAATAAAAATGGACATTTTCGAAAATTCATGTGTTTTGGAAAAAATGAATTTTAAACCTTAATAAAAATTACAATTGCATTCATAAAATTATACGATCATTTATATTTAATAAACATTTATATAGTAATAATAATAATATTTTATTAAAATATTATTTAATTTAAAAATCCATTAATTTATCAAAATATATTTCTTTGTTGAACTTTAACTAAAAATACTATTTGAGATTAAAAAACTATTTACAAGGTAACTATAATAAAATTGCAGTATATTCATTATTATATACAAAAATAATGTACATGACCACAGTTCTAAGGTCTTGTTACATAAAACCTTATAACACCTACATAAGACCGAATAATAAGGTGTGCGATGGTGACATACTCTTGAGGTGGCTCAGATAACATTGCTCGGGTGGTAATCACTATCAACTTCCATTTCTCTCATAGGCGGTCCTACTTGAGCGTAAAATATTCAAGCATGGATTGGGCTTGGTCAAGAGAGAAGCCCAAAGATGTAACCTCCTTTCCGAGATCTAACAAATGGGCTTCGAATGGGGCACATCTACTGGATGAGTCCATCGCTTCCTCTATCTATGTAAATTGGATTTGTTAAAGCCCTATATTTATACTAATCATGTGATCACTGTTCAATGGCTATAATAGCAATGGTCTATGTAAATTTGATTTGTTACAGCCCTATATCTGTTAGCCTTTCTGTATCCACCATGCAATGAACAATGACTCAATTCTATAAAACAAATACTTAAAAACCATATTACCCATATCACAAACGTACAAGGAAGAAAAAAAATATGAGACACATAATAATTAAAAAAACATACCTTGAATGTTTAGGATGTTACAATTTTACACTCTAATTGCTTCTTATCCTTGAGAGGTGTTTCTAAAAATCATTATCGAACAACTCCAGGAATTATTCCAAATAATTATATTTACATTCCCAAGTATTCTATTTAAGTTTAACATTCTAAAATTGGACTCCTACAAGTGCTTCCATTGTCCCTCACAACACCTTCTCACTCCAGTCATTGATTTACCCTAGGATCCCCCCCAAAAATGCTTTAGGATCTAGCTCATCATCCTCACCATAGATAAAATGAATATGATAATGAATGTACCACTAAATATGATAAATATGGATCTTATCATGCATAAATTGATACTATAGAGTATGTACCTAATGGTAGGCCACTTTCATGATACAATCTATTTTCTTATGTGGTAAAAAAATTCCGTGATAGATTCCCTTAAAAATATGACCACCGATTTCCTTACTAAGAAGTTTCCTATAAAAATACTCATTCACCCACAATAAAATACAAGGGCTTACTTATCCTATTGAAAAATTATTTATGTAGTCTTTGAGTTGCGATTAAAAACTTCCTTATCAACTGCACTCTCTCAGATATCTCCTATACGAAGCTTGACCCCATAACCACTAACTCACTAGCCTCATTCTAACATAGTTGGGAATGAAACAATTTCCAATAAAGAGTATCTAAAGGTGACATATGAATTGAATTATAGAAGATGATTTTTCATGAAAACTCAATTGAGGATAGGTGATCATACAAAGCTCTATTGATTTATATAATGGAATCCTAACACACAACTTCAAATATCAGAATCACCCTCTAGTAGTGTTCATCATTCTGTGAATGATATGTTGTACATGGTTTTAACTAGTTTCCCAAAGCCTTATTTATTCCCCAACTAACATACATTATTAATTTCACATATATATCTGATAAGATTCTCAATTTCACTGCATGAAGTTATAAAATATCTAATAGATATAACTTTACTAACCCATGTATTCAAAGGAGACTCGAATTGGATTGAAATGATACACATTTTTTAGCAGATCAACTATCCTAAAAACGACCCCAGACTCCTTGGTTTCCTTGGTAACCTCATAATGAAGTCCATAATCATGTCATTACACTTCAAAATAGGAACTATAATTGGATAAATGAAACCACCAGGATAAAGATTCTTAATCTTTACCCTATGCAAGGTAAATCATCATGATACAAAACTAGTGATCCCCATATTCATACCTCGACACCAAAAATAACGTCAAATATCATGGTATATCTTAATTAATCCAGGATCCAAAAATTATTTCAAAATATGAGACCCTGTCCTCAAATAATCCCTTAAGGGAACTAGATATACTACCCTCACATGAATTTAAATCATGTCATAATCACATTAGGAAAACCTTAGCACAAAATCATCCACACCAAGCACTCCTGCATCACTATGAACTCAACATCTGCCTCTTGGATAGCATTTACCTGGTCTAGTGATTAATACATGTTAACCATTTTAAAATAACTCATAATTCTAATACACAGTTGAATCTACTAACAACATAGACATTAATCTCAATATATGCCATTCCTCTTACAATAGATATTCTTAAAGCTTCTGTATCTCCAGTGTTTTCCTACTAAGAGAATATTCATTGAAATTACCATTCCCTAGAGAATAATCCATATAAAAGTATAATATCAACAAATACTACACTAAAACACCTCTACCTAAGATTATGATCCAAATAAGAGAATATGTATCATAATATCTTATGATTCATATATACGATAAACCTATCACTGAAGAGATAATGTAACCAACACTTCAGTTCATGAACTATAAATATTAAATCTATTTCATGCATTAGGTAGTTCTATTCATGGTGTCATAGCTATCATTACCCATAATAAACTACATAATCTCTCTAAAATGATGTAGCTTCTATCCCAAAACATGAGGAATGATAATACACTATGTATCAAATCCCAATCTCTAGAATAATCAAAACTGGAAATGTTATCAACCTCCCCTATCTCTAAGAAAGCCTCCTTAGACTGGTCAAACCACTCAAACTATACTATCTTCTTATTTATCTTAATCATATGTGATTCCAAATGTAAAAAGTCCTTGATGAAATCTTAATAGTACACTATATTACCAAGGAAAATATCAATCTGAAACACATTTATGGGATGTACCAAAGACTTCAATACCTATACCTTTTCTTGATCCACTGAAAGTCATGTCTCATAAATTACATTCCTAAGGAATCACACCTCCTAAATCCAAAATTTGATCTTCAATAGTTTTACATAAATACAATGTCCTTTAAGTGTACTAAATAAAGTCGAAAGGTTACTAGAATTCATTTATGAAGTCCTCAAATATATTAGGATATTATTTAAGAATAAAATAATGGAGTCTATATGTTGATGGTAAATACTATTCATGAGAGACATAAAAAATTATGGATAATATTTTAACCCAAATGTGATGAAAATATACTCATTAAGTGTATATATACTCCAAAATAATGTCTTTGTAATATCCTCCTCTCTTACCCACAACTAGTGGTATCCTGAATGAGGATAAATTTTATAAACCCATTAAGATCCCCAAAACAATAAGGCATTCCATAAATAATGGATAATGGGCACCTTTTCTTCACCATTACCTAATTCAACTTCCTATATTACACTCAAATATATAGACTACCATATTTTTTCTTGGAAAAATATAACAGTTCATCCAAAATAGATGTAATCCATCTAATAAAACTCCTCACCTATAAATAATCTAACCACATCATCAACTCTCTCAACTCATATGGTTCTATATGATAAGAAGGAATTGATATCTATTATGACCCAAGAATTAGATCAACTGCAAATTTAATTCCACTATCTAGAAGAAGACATGCTAATTGATATGATAAGACATCCTAATCATGATCCACTTATAAAGGAAATATATAATGGGTTACTACTAATTATATAGAGAGATCCATGCCTGATACATACACCATTATAGCTCCAATATAGTCAAGTATGGTCCCATCCTTCCTGCTTAGACATCCCACTCACCAGTCAAAATGATCCTCTCTCTTCTAGGCATGGTGAAAGATATACATATCTAGTTTTAGTTGGCATGATCTTGAAAAATCGTTAACCTATACAATATAAATATCATATTGAAACTAGTATTTTATAAGATTATGAAGTCCCCAAAATTCCCATAGACAATAACAACTATTAGACACTTTGGAAATTATTGAAGATGATCTATTTTAATTCCCAAGGTCATGTCAAGAGAGTGAAAACTCAGAAGATAACTTAATCCGTAAATCTAGTCAAAAAATGACTTGAGAAAATTTGAAATAAGGGAAGATCTTATATCAAACCAAATAGTAAGTAGTTTGGAGGTAATCAAAACTGTATCTCTAACTATAGAATATACTTCTACCCAAATGGTTGGAACCTCATCTATTTCATACATCTTGCATGTCTCTATTGAATGATATGTATTCTGTGGTGCATGAACCGACTAATACAATGAATTTCATTATTTTTGGGTATACTTCCAAGGAACCCTACCCACACTCTAAGATGAAATCCTCATATTTGGACTTGGAATCTTAGAAAAAAATTACTAGAGAAGATCCAACTTTCCCCATGATTGATATTTTTTATGAGGCTTCACAAATGATATACTAAAACTACCTTTTCATCCACATTTATAAAAGCTATTAGAGACTCATATCGCAAAGTCATTAGAAGAATCCCTTCTATAATCTACCTATCTAACACCTTATCTTACCTCTTTATCTTTCCTTTTCCAACTACCTGAATAGGTACTTACTAAAGAAGATGGATGTTTTGGAATTAAAACACTATAATCTTGAATAAAATATAAACGATTTTCATTCTATATCCCCTTCCCAAAATTCAGGGCCGTATAAATTACCCCAAAAAATTTTATTTAGTAAATGAAATTAAATTGATTAATAAGTTATGGATAAAGGATAATCTCAAAATTCTTAGGCTTCTACACCACATTCTCAGCCAAAAGAGGAGTAAATGATAACAACTAAGTGAAATAAACTGAGTGAGAAGAAAGAAACTTATTTTTATTTTTAATCTCCATAAAATCATGTGATTACTTCTACTTCAGTGTTTCAAGAATGAAATCCTCATAGAATAGATCCTTGATGTCCTCCCAAGTAAGAATCGCATGCTTGTCTTATAGACCAATAACACCCCACCACCTCCTGATGGGCCCCTGAAGTAATAAAGGTATCCATATTTGACCTCTTACACTTAACATTCTCAAAAAGATTAAATATACCCTCGATAATGTTAATAAATTCCTCAACTTCTTAAGGGAGACCAATTCCCTAGAAGGTTGTAACATAATAAAGCTATACATCTCAAGCTTAGTCAACCACAGTCCTATGTGATCCTCCACCACAATATGTACGATCTTGAAAAATACAAGATAGGGTGGGTTTTCTTCCTAAACTATGAAAGAGGTTTTGAGAGCATACTTAGGTGAATCCTCCTATATAGCCTATTGTGGAACTGGCACATCCTATAATGGGAGAATTTTTTCTTGATTTTCTAGGAAGTTCAACTAAGAGTCTTTGAGTTGACATTTTCTAAATTTCTATATGAACATTTAAAATAACCATGATTACCATTATTAATTTAACATATAATTAATTTAAAAGGAACACCTATTATATTTCTATAGGAAGGATTATCCTAGGAGATACCCACACATAAGGTATAACCCTCACTGTTCCACCCATGGATCAAGCCTAGACCACTATACATTCATGTTAGAAACAATCATGGTTAGGAATCATAACCTGATGCACATGATTAACTAACTATTTATAATATATATATATATTAAAAGATAAATGAATATATATATATATATATCATTGAACACATAACATGAATCAAGGCATTTAATTAAAGAAATACTATACAAAAAATGATAGCTCTATACATGTCATGTGATCCTATAATCCTATTCATGATTTATAAATTCACCCAATACTCCAAATGAACATCAAATTTTAATGAAAAAACTCTAAAAACAATCCAACTATGGTAACTTAGAGGTCTATTACACATGAACTAGACAGACACATGGAAACTCCCTTACCTGAGTTCTATACACCCTATCTATTTTTTAGTATTTCCCAAAATTTATATGAATAAATGAAAGGAAATTCAAGATTTCATTTTATTTTGTAACACCTCAACCCAAATCACTAGGACTGAGCCAAAGTAAATCATGACCTCATGATTCCCTCCCCTTATACAAGAGAATAATGAATAACAGTAAGGGTCTGGAGAGTATCATGGGTAGACTATACGTATCATGACCTAACCCACTAGGGCCCTTCTTGGAATGATGTATGTTGAATGTGACACACCAAGACCTCTGCAAATAGGTCTTGTAATGGTGACCATTTCTCACACATGGGAGGTATTATCCTAAGTAACTATAATCACACAAATAACCAAATACCCATAAAATGATTAAATGTAAAGTACAACAGACACCATAATGAATGCTCAACATCTATCCCATATTAGAGTATGGTAAATGTACAGTAAATCTTGGAAGGTCCAAATAAAATCCCACCAAAATTAACAATAGAGTATAACCTACTATGAAAGAGGGGACTGATATAAATTGGAACAACCGGGCATGAACCATAGTCTATCAAAATCACTACACTCCTCATTCTCATGGTCCTCATAGGACTCTATATAATCTAATATTTTTATATAAGACATGAATTTTTTTGGGATATATTATATAGGGGAGTATAATAAAACCTAGTAGGACACCTCAAAGTAACCAAACATAATGCATCGAGGAAGTAGTCATCTCATCACAAGGTATTTAAAATAGTATATGAGACCTATTAAGATGATAAAAAAGTAGATATTATTATGATAGAATCCCAGTATCAAATATATATCAACCATAATACCATCCACATGATTTTTATCAAGGATTATAGGTAATTATCATCAGAGAGAACTCTCCGGATGGGCCATGCTATCAATGATATTTCTTATCGAAGAGGTCATGCTAATTAGACCATAACAAAGACGTTCTCACTGGGTATTTGATGATATCAATGCACATATGGTGGATCAAACCCAAGGATCATGGGGGACAATGCAAAACCTAACTATAATAACTTGCTAAGGGATTGAACGCATGTGTAATTATACCACAATGACTCCTCAAAATTCTCCTAGGGAATATGGAATGAGAGAGGATCACACCCTATGAATCAATGAGGGATTCATGAAACTATATCTAAAACTAACCCATAGAGGGGATCAAAATCCTATAATGGGGATGCAATGCCACTTTTTACCCTAATTGGGATGGACTAAGGGAACACACTGAAACGATACTGGTATACACTGAAGAGATTTGCAGGATATTCACTATGAATATACTAGGGATGAACTAAGACCAATACTGGCTCCAACCTACCCTTCATGGAGTACACAACATGTCCCATGGGGGGTATATGGTGTGTCTCACTAATCCTGGAACTTCCTGTGTCTTGTTCTTCACATAGCATCTATTTTTTAAAAAAATTGTATCCCATGGAGATACAAGTTTTCTTGATCTTAGTATGAAACTTAGCATTCCATATGGTCTATCCAACATACTTTATCCCATTCCAATTTACATAGGATTTTCTTGTGCACTTTGGTTGGGTTTGAGTAATTGTTTGGAGTATACGAGGTGTACTCCATATCACATGACATGTAGGTTCTAGATTGGAACAAGGAATGTATAGTCTTCCCATTCCTGTGTACCTTTTAAATTATACAACCTATTACCTACTATACAAAGAATATGGTGACAAATGGGATCCTGGGTATGTTCTCCCTATACACATTGAGTCACCCACGAAGGGTTAAATGGAA
This sequence comes from Viscum album, assembly GCA_963277665.1. NCBI lineage: Eukaryota > Viridiplantae > Streptophyta > Magnoliopsida > Santalales > Viscaceae > Viscum > Viscum album. Next base: position 1,041,325,044 of record OY728146.1, read on the forward strand.
TGGGACTTTTCACAAACAATGTACAAAACTATATGGATTCCTAGGCATATAATCCTTGTACATGCCGATATGGATAGCTAAGAGACACATTTAATGCATCTCCAGAACATGGTGTGTGGTATTTTTCTATATGTGGATGTTATATCCTCTGTACAAAGGGGACTGCATGATATGTGTTGCGAAACTACATGTCATTTATTTTGTATTTTTCCAGAATTCTAGTTTCATGATTTAGTTATTCTCATTTATAGAACATTACAAGATCTAAAATAATTCTAACCTATAATTTTGGATTTATAAAAATAAAACCTTTTATTCTTTGTTAACTGGATTCTGACCACATCCTCCACTCGGGAAACACCTACTGTTGCACCGTGCTACTATCGCATCCCAATCCATGAATCTTGTGTCTCTAATGTGTACCCCTATGACCCATGGTTAGAGTAACGCCTTGATGGTGTCATAGATCCAAATCCCAAACCTATAGTGGTGATCCTTTGTGTTATATATTGATTTTTCCATGATTTCCCATCAGATGGTTTTCGAACCACCAATCAAATGGAATTCCGACAATGAAAATACAATGAGGTTGGATAAATAAATAGATAAAATAACAGGAATTAATGTAAACCATTATTTAGGTTGGAATAAACTCATTTCCATCATAAAAATAAATTTTTTTTTGATAAAAAACAATAAAAAAATTAATATGATTTCCTAAATCCCAGTAAGATTAACTCGATCCCACAAACAAGAATGAATGGTGAATCAATCTGTTGGTGTATATGATTCACTTTCATCATGGGATGATAAATGGAGAAATGATATAATGTAAATAAAATACCTACCTTGGGTAAGGATAAATTTTTAAAAAGAACGAATTTTCTTTGTCGTTGTTGACAAGATCCATGGACTTAATTTCCACTGGCGATCCCTGGTGTATATTTATCATTGAACCACAATACTAATTCCAACTGGTGCTCCTCTATTACCTCCTCTCAGATCCATAGGTTTATGTGGATAACCCAATTATTTTATCATAATATTGTGTAAATATATAGGATTAGGTTGCTACATCAAAATAACAAATAAATAAATAAATTTTATTATTTGTGTCCATGATTTTACTTTAACAAAACAACCAATATTGATAAATTTTATTTCATTCCTTCAAAAAATCCACATTCATGATTCAATGGAGGTCACAAAAAGATGATCAAGATTCTATTTTTTATTTACTCCAATATTTTAGCTAAACTACACATATAGGTTATGATATTTTTTTTATTTTTTTTTATTTCGACACCAAGGCTGACTAGGGCTCAGAATCTCATGTCATCTCAGCAAATGGATTTAAAAATGTCGCTTAAGATATTTGAAAGTATTATGAGGAAAAAATTTGAGTTTTTAAATTCCACCACCTTTAATTATATTCATCACAAAAAGGTAAAATCTCATTCACAAGTTTAGATACCAATATCTCATCTGGGATTCCTATGACTATGAGTTCTCTTGAAGATTTCGATGCTATAAATAAATGCACCCAAGGAAAAATAATTTCCATGAAAGTACCTATTAATACCTTTATAAAACACAAATGGGACCCTCAACCTCATCAGAAAGGGTATGTATACCCTAAATTTCTTTCTCATCTTGGTTTACATCACATAATGAGTCATGCACTTATCTTCTCAGATGAAACATTTGAAAGACATCAGGTTACTGATCTAATTGTGGTCATAGGTTCAATTAGTTCACCCACTCACTAACCAAACAAAGTATTGTAAAAAGGACTAGAAACCTTGAAGATATCCTTCCACCATTTCCAAATCTCATTAAATCATTATGAGGAGAGATATATTGGAACAAATGATCCCCTCACCACACTGTGGAGGCTAATTTTGTTGGTCCACATGGAATTGCTAATATTAATAGGCTATACACATCTGCTTCTAGAAGAACTTCACCCTTTACAACTATTTACAGTACCAAATTTATCCCCACAAGCACTATATCCCAGTAGCTCTAACCAATACAGTGGTGACCTAAAGGGTCTCCCATACAAGGCCTCAGAATGGGATTCATCGATGGAAGAGGGGTAAGCATTATGTTATCAAAATTCCCCTATTGTTTGATGATCATCCCTGTTATGCCTTAAAGTTAACATAAAAATCCAAAGCATTTCTTCCAAAACCCAGGTGGTTCCCATTATCTTTCCATCCCTACAGGAGTAGAAAACACTATGCTCAACCGAAAATGAGTCCCAAAGGCCACCACCATACTCTCTATAATAGGGATGTAAATAAATAATTATTTTTGGAAATGATCACAAAGGGAACACCAGGAATCCATACTAACTATTTCACACATATGTATCCTAAAATCTCCACAATGATCTACTCTCAGATGATCGGAAAGTAGAATAACTTGATGGGTCTATGTAGGATCTATTTTGTATTTTCATGAGCTCTCACTGATAATGGAAGCTCCAACACGAAGACCCCAAAGATAAATTCGTATTTCCGCACAAATTTGGGAACTATGGCCTTCACCAACTGATATGTGAGACATTAAGAGTGAAATTCAATAAGAAGATACAAAATATTTGACCACTAAACCTAATTCTAAAGGATCTGGGTATATTATCATCACCCCTGAAACTATTTATAATGGAAAAATATTCTTTGGTACTTCTTATCACATCATTATTTGTGTCATCCATCAATGGATGGATGATGTACTTCCCATGTTTACAAAATCCAATGAGAACAATCCTTTTAGATATATAGCCATGAAAAACCTCATAATTGATATCCCTAATCTATGACTCCTATAATCACTATAGATGTTTATGGGTAACATTAATCGACTAAATATATGCCACAACATCTTCATCCATAAGGGAAAACTATAAAAATGTCAAATTCTCCATCACCTCTCTCTTTAAAAGTTGATAAAAAATGTTATTGTGAGTATATGATACTATGGCCATGACATTGGGTTGTTCTCAATATATCATTATCTAAACCTTTACTATTTCCACTATCACTCCCTTTTTTAGAAGACATATATTTAAAAAGTGGAACTCTTAATTCTTGAATCAATACTTCTAGTGATTCTTATAAAACTGGTACTCTTAGAGAAATTCCAGTACCATCCTAAAGTGTTTGGAATACTCCAAATTTGAATGTAAGTACACTTGGATGTAATTGGTGGATAATACAATGAACCTACTTAAGAAGGGTTTAACGGACCAAGTTCATAAGTCCCACAACACGCTGGGGAATTAAATAGGCCTAATGGAATCAATAAATACTCAAAAAACCATTGAATATTTAGAAATCCTCTTTCTATACATCCTCCTCTTAATCCAAGAGCATGTGATAATATATCCATAGGTCATACTCCAAGGACCACTTTTCCCCTAACCACAAGTTAAAGAAGTCGGAAATTTTTAGCGGTTTAAAATACTCAAATATAGTCAACTAGTTTTGGTGATGTTAATCAAAACTTGTCCTCATGATCTCATCCATCTCTAAGGAAAAAATACATGGCTGATAAGGTGTACACATTGGGTCTAAAAAACCCTTATAAGTAGTTTTATCAAATCACACATTCATCTCTTAAAACTACATAGGATTACAAAATATATTAGAATAGATATCAAGCCCTCCCAAGTGAAATTATATATAGAAAAAAAGACTTTTGATTGGTAGGAAAGATCAGAAATTCCTTAAGGAAGATGTAATCATACTCCTCAACACCATTGGAAACTAAAAGATCTTAAAATCAGTTGCTCCAAGGTTAATACCAGCCAGCATATGGTAAATATGATTTATCCTCTTATACACAAGATCATCATACCCTGTATGATATCAATTCTATCTAAAAAAAGTAAAATTATGTCCCACTAAATTGGGTATACTACAACCCTCATTGATTAAATTCAATTGATATTGGATGGTTAGAAACTAGTCCATACCAAGGATATCATCAAAGGGTCCCACTAAAACTAGGTAATAGTTCTATGTGAGGTTCTATCTCTCCCCCAGATTCAGGTCACACATATGAAAAGTGTGTGATCATTAATCCTTTCGACTAGAGCCTCCAAACATAATGGTTGAGAAAATGAATCAATCAGAATCACTATGTATTATACTATGAATGTGTAAAGAAAAGAGTGCCTCATACCTGTATATTTCAAACCTTTAGATAAAATAGTAGTGTCATGGAACATACCTGAAATCACCCTCAGAGCCTCTAGTTTATAAGTCATCAGTTCCAATATCTTCCCATGTCCCTAACCACAAGCTTATTGATCCTGGAATAGACCACCTTAGGGAGGCAATAGATCAAAGTGCTAACCACCTTCAACAGCTCTCCAAGATCCTTTGCAATGCATGATTCCCTATGGACTTCCCTATCTCACCGCTACCTCTGTCAGTGTGGTCTATCAACCATATCTATTCCTATAGTATGGTGGTTAGTATAATCTCATATGAGATTTCCACAACCATAAAAATCCTAAAAACCCCTTTACCATATAAATATGATCTATCCTCGTGGTCTGGGAATGATGTGGTCTCCCATGCCATGACCTGCATCACACACTAAATGTTAGTAGTTCCTACATTCCATGTATTCTAAGAAATCACTATCATAGAAGGTCAATATTTGTCTTTAACCCATACACATCATCATTCAACACTAATTTAGTCATCCACAACTCGGTATGACGTGATTCATACTCTTGAATCACTATAGTTTGGTTTATGTATTGATCAACAGGTAGGAGCACCACCTGATATCCCTTTGGAAGGAAAAATACCACATGGAAAGGACCCTACTTAGTGACCTCATCACCCATCGGTCTATACTCTTGACTATGCTATGGAAACCTTGCTATACATTGTTGTGAAAGAATCCTACCCGGGGATATGATAAACAACTATCAGAGAGTATATCTATGGATCTAACATAATAGAGACATGGAAACCACTAGCCATTTCTATATTATGCATGTACAATTGTTTTCCCTATAACCATTTTCCATATGTACCAAGTTGAAAATTAGGTTATCATAGTCTTAGTGAATTGATATTTTAGCTGCCACACCAATACTAGAGTCATTATCTTGAGAGATGAACTAAAAACACTTTAACAGTATTTCCATAAATCCCGAACCAATCCATATAGATAGAAAATATCTAAACTCGAGTCCTATGATGAAACTGCTCTGATACCATTATATCACTACCTAAACCACCGAGGTCCACCTAGCCGATGTTAAGGCGAGTGTGAAACCCTAATCCAATCATTAGTAGGCCAGGGGCTATAGAATATCCCCAAGTATGAAAATATAACCCATGGGAGGCCTTTTCCTAAATACATTTACACAGAAACATGTCTCAAAACACCCATCAAATGATTAAATTTTATATAAAAATGATACCATAATCAATTCATAACATCTATCCTACATCACACTTTGAAAAATGTAGTGGAAAGCATAAAAGGGACAAATAAAATCCAACAAAAATAAAAAAGGATCCCATCATTATACGAATGAGGGAAATTTTTTCAAATGAAACCACTTAGAAAAAACCAAGGTTTTTAAAGCTTACTATGATCCACATACTTTTGTTCATATTTGGAATCAATAAAAAGGCCTATTGTCTTTATAAGACATTACATGTGTGGGAAGAGACCATGCAATGGTGAGTATAACAATACCCAGTAGGACACCCTGAAATAACTAAACATAATGAATCAAGAGAGTAGTCAGCTCATCAAAGGGTATGCAAAATAGGATACGATACATAATAAAACCAAAAACAAGATACACTCATGATAGATTGGAAGCCTCAATGTGGTCTCAACGATATTGTTAGCCATTAGATTTTTCTTGAGGCTATAAGGTAATGCTTATCCAAGATAACTTTCTCCATGAGGTATGATATCATAGATGATGGTCATCCAAGAGTTCATTCTCAATGGATCTCACCAAATAAGTACACAGTGGGTCAATAATGACCTCTATTCCTAGATATGGGATCACACCCAAAGCTCATAGGGGACACTAGAAACCCTAACTCAAATAACCCACTAAGTAGGAGACCACACCACCTTGTGTGTTGGTTATAATTATTCCTAAAACCCCACCTTGGAAATATGAAATAATAGAGGATCCCAACATAGGCCACATAGAGGGATTAATGAAATATCTCTCTAATAATGACCCATTGAGGGGATCTTAATCCTATTCTATTGATGTAATGCAACATAGTACCCTAGCAGGTATGGAACAGTGGAACACACTCAACCGATATCAGTCTACACTAATACAGTTAGAAAGACCCTCACCAAAAGTCATACCAGGGTTGAAATAAGATGAAAAATGGCTCCACCATAATTTTAAGGAGTACACAACATCTCCCATGGTGGGGGGGGGGGGGTTACGATGTTTTTTAGTAGGCGTGAAAGTTATGGTGTCCCATGCTTCACACAACATTAATTTCTCCAAAATTCAGTTTTTATCTATAGGGGTACTAGAAATGTAGATTCTACTGTGGAACTCGAGATACCATTTGGTCTTTCCTATGTAATTTAGCTTGTTTTTGTGTCCACAGGGAATTTCCATTTACATTCGACATATTTTTTTACTTTATTAGTGTACATGGGGTGTAATCCATATCACATGGTGTGTAGGGCTAGAATGAAACTTTTTATTTGTAGTCTTATCATGTTTAGGTACCTTTGGAAGTACACTGCATGTCCCTTACCATACAAGGTGTGTTTAGTGACATGGGGTCCTGGGTGTGAACTCACTATACATATGGAGCCATCCACCAAGGGTTACACGGTGTGTGACTTGACACACACTGTGTGTACCACCACATTGATTCCTAGGCATGTACTCCACAAACACCCTGAGGTGGTCGTACAAATTCCATAAGGTGTGAGACTCCATCACACGATGTGAGAAATTTATGTCCATATAGAAACCCTATCCATCACATAGAGGGGACTACATTGAGATTTCCCTATATGTACACTCCATGTAGTCAGGATTGTTTAGAATCCCTATTTCTTTACATGGTTCTGATTGTGCCTCCATCACCTCTAGTTTTTCCCTGATTCTTACCCAAAATCGTGAATCTAAGATAACCAAGAATTGTTCGCCATTGATGTTCAGATTACAACCACATCCTATTATTGGGAATTTCTACCATCTCACAGCACCACTGACACATGCCAAACTATAAAACGCATGTCTCTGATCAAAACCGATATTTTCCATAGTTATCGACACACCCCCAATTATGTTTTCCATCCCAATATTGAACCTACATTAGCGATATATTTCTCCAAATATTGATTGTTTAATGATCCCCCACCAGGAATTTAGCAAACCATTATCCAAATGGAATAATGGTGATTAACACATAATGCAAATGTGGGAAAAACAAAAAAAACAAGAGGAATGAACCTCAAATATTTTTCCTATTGGCGTTGATTTCCTTCTTCTATAATGATGAATGTATTATTGATAAGAAATAATAAATAAATAATACCAATTCCCATATCTCATGAAGATAAACTTGATCCCAAAAACAAGAACGACCTATGAATCAATATAGTGGTGGATCTGATTCACACTCATCAAAGGATTATCAATGATGAAATAAAATGAAGGAATAAAAAATCTCTACCTTAGATTAATATTAATCATTGATGATGAATGATTTTTCATTACTATTATTGGTGAGATCCACAAACTCCATTTCTATTGGAAATCCTCATGGTACTCTGATTATTGATCCACGATCCCAACACCCACCAATGTCCCTCTAGGATCACCTCTAAAATCCATAGGGGTATCTCGCTAACCCAATGATTTTCCTATATCTAGGTTTAAATATATAGGATTAGGCCACTTCATAAAAATTATATATATATATATATAATCCTATGACTTCACTTTAAAAAATCACCCAATGTTGTCAAAGGTTATGTCATGCCTAGGTAGAACCCATGTTTTGAATTTAAAGAAAATATCATATTTTTGATCTGAGAATCTTTTGGGGAGTTTCATCATTATTTCAAAAAAACTATGCATCTGTGATATAATATTTTTAATATTTTTATTATATTAATATCGAGCCTCATCAGCCCATAGAATCTTATGTTTTCCCAGAACTTGGCTCTAAAAATATACATTAAAATATTCCAAAGTCTTATGAGAAAAAATAACAGTGTCATTACAATAACCTTAGTAATCATAACCATACACTAGAATACAAAAAAATATACTTAATACAAACAAACATTATAGTCTAAAATAACACAATCAAGATGTTATAAATGATTTCATTTAATGTCAAACAATTTCAAACCAAATGGTACCTCAATGTGCCTGGTAAACAAGCATAATCCATGCAACTAGAATAAATAAATAAAACATGATGAAAAAATTATCCAGAGTCTGTCCGAGTACCGAATCAATATTCAAACTCCTATATCCTCTGCAACATATCATGGTAAAATATGTCTTCTTTATATCCCTAACCATAAAATCTTCATATTCACCAAGATGCTCATGCATTGTGTGAATATAATCCTAGAAGGACTCCAATAATGATTTCTTATCACAAGTGAACATGTATATAGGGGTTTATTTCATGATGGAAAGGTAAATGTAGATACAATCATATGACTAATCATATATTGAGTGACCATGAACTAACAAAAAAATTACAAACCCTGACTATATCTGCTTCGACACCATGCTTGAACAATGTCAAGAGTAGTCACCACTTGAATTCTGTCATGATTTAGGTCTCCATCCACCTCTACAGAAAATATACATTTCACCTTAATGTAACTACTTCATGATCACCTTTAATGGATGGTCATACCCATGAATCATGGATACCTACACACCTCTGATGGTATGCCTGGATGGTACATTTGAATTAATAGAATTGAACAATTACACAAGGATGTTCTCCATCAATAAAACGTATTAGTATATGGATCATAATACAATAGTGTGTGAAATTCCCCTAAACCAATTCCATGATCATGAGAATACCATCTTACGTAGAGACATGACCAATGAGTCATGTCATCAATGCTCCCCCTCTAAGGGGAATGCTAAGTCCTTCAGGGCCACCTAACTACCTGAACATTGAATAGAGATAACACTGGCTATGTACAATTAGACATGTAAGGAATACCATATAAATCAATAATATATCATAATAAGTATTCCATATGATATGAAATATTTGATAAGCAAGGTAAAAAATAGAAATGAATAAGCATGGAATATAAAATACTTAATGGCTATAAAATATCCACATATATGGTGTAGTATATAATGGAACACACAAGTGATACCAAACAAAGGTCATATGGGATACCCACACATACCAAAAATACCATATAATTCTATGGTATCTACATAAAGAACATACCCAAAAGAAAACATGTAAAACAACTTCATACAAATTCCCAAGAGGGTAAATTCATCCTACCATTATTGCATTGATTATAATTTCCATGATCTATTGAGGGATGACACTAAAATCAAAAGCATGTACCAATGTTGACTAAAAGAATCCACTATAATATAGTCCCTAGAATTAGAATTCAAGGAAGAGACCGTGTTGATAGATGGAATCTACATCAGCTGACAAAATTATATGCATTTCCAATATAATATCTAGTACTATTCTGGGAGAGTTCACTAATCTTTTTAATTAAAAAGTAATATATCAATCAAGCATGAGTCCGACATTAGATATAAACCAATAATAAAATATATTTCCTACATTTCTTAGATAAATGATCAATTACATTAAAATAAGGATAATTAGGACTATAATAGACATATCTTACCTCAATTTAAACTACTGATTCAACCTGGACTTCAGAAATTCTTGATTAAAATAGGAATCCTAGGGCATCAAGGGAGAGCTCTCCAGGAGGTTCTAGTTCATTTGAGTTAGGTTTGGGTGAGTGTTAGGATAATAATTATGTTAGGGTAAAATAAAAAAACACTATTAATGATGGAACATTCTATCCTACATCATCCGACTAATGTTTTGTAGATCAAATATTCAACACCCCGAGATTTTGTGAAATATTTTTTTCGCATTAATTTATTATTTTTGATACTTTTCATTTTATGCAACACTAAAAATATGAATTTATATTAAATAACTATGTTTTTATTTTTTTTATACACAATACCATGATAATCATACATGACACACAACATTAAGTTTTTTTTCTCAACAAACTGCACCATAGTGAGCTTAAACTACACATAACACCAACTTGTCTTGTGATACCTGAATTACCAAGTTTTTTCTCCTTTTAATGATGCATCTATTTTTTAAACTAAATTTTGACACTTTTATAAATTTTAATTGTAAAAATAATCATTATCTTTGACTTCATAATTTATAAATTATATTAGGTTTAATTTTTGGATTTTTTCTAAGAAACTTCATTTTTTATGAATTGTGAAAAATACTATATTATAGTTACAACAAGTATCCTTATTTAAATAATTATTATTGGAAAATTATATTTTAAATTGATTTATAATGAAAAAAATTGATCAATGAAAAATATATTATGAAAATTTTGGTCATTTGAATCATTTTTATATTCATAATATTTATAAAGACCTATTGAAATTTTGAACGTTTTTAGTTTAAAAACCTGATTTCTCACCAAGTCTGTGAGATTATAGTTATACATAATTTTCCCACTTCCATGATTTTAATTTTGACAAAAAAGTCATACACATGTGTAATTAGTATAAATTTTTTGGTCTATTAAGGTAACCACAATTTTTGACAAACATATTAGTTAAAGCGATCCAAATTAATTATAGTGATTAAAGTAAAATTAAGTTTAATAAGGGACTAAAACATAATAATAAGGACCAAAACGACATGAAAACATGTCCAAAGGACACACTACTATATTTGGGATACTTTTTACACATGGAATCGGGAGACCGCTAGTGGAAGAATCTAATCTAGAACAAAAAATGTTGGATTTTTCCACCCCATCAATCTACTACCCCTACCTCACCACTGTAACAATAGTCGATGCCCACCGATGTCCCCACCACAACCCTACCTCATCCAAACATGCTCTACATTGAGTTAATCCCCCACCACCAGTATCCACCCCCATCACCCCCGCAATATTGGACCCCCACCTCAATCACCATTATCTTACCACACCTCCCTCCATCCAATGCAGATCTACCATGGATAACAGTTAAAGGTTGAAGTCCCTCCTCACCCCACATGAATCCACTATATCTCCACCTATGTCCACGTTAGTGGGAATAAGTTTGATTTGGAGACAATATTTAGAGATTTTCATTGGCAGTCAATATTGTTCTTTACCTTTAGAGCAAAGGGGAATTCAAAAAGTGGTCTTTAGGTGGTCTCTAAAGCCATTTAGTAGCCACTTTTGACTATCGCTAAAATCCAGTATTGTAGTAGTGAAATTTGATACCAAAAGTTTGACCATATCCACTCCTAAATCTAATTTTATGGGTTATTGGGATATTTTTAAATGGAATTTTTATATATAAAATCTTAATTAGTGAAAAAGATAAAATGGGAACTTTCCTTACTTTTAAAATTTATAAATCTTTAGGATATAGAAAAAACAAATTTTTTGTTACACATATCCTTTTGAAAAATAAATTAGTTATTTTTTTCATTTTGACTTATCAATAATTTTTAGAGATGATTTAGTTTCTTAAAATTCATAAGAAATACCAACGTAATGGTTATTTAGTTAATAATTAACAAAAAAATTGGTACTATAAATAATAAAAGTAAATTAAATTGGTTGAATTATTATCATTGAATATTTTTTAAGATGAATATATAATGATAAAAATATGTGAAATTAATAAATTTTAATTTAATTTTTCTATAATTTAAATTTAAAATTAAATAAATAATGTCAAAATTGACAGTAATGTTATTTTATAGAAAATGAGATTTTATTAAATGATTTAAAATTTACAGAAATCCTATATTACACAAAGTGATTTTTAAGAGTTAATAATTATTAAATATGTCATATTAATGGACCAAATTATCTTTTATAATTAACATAGTGACATATATATTGTAGAAACTTTATAATCCCAACCCAGGTTTAAGTAGTGTTTTTTCTACATCACATGCTCCTATTTTAAAATTAATTTCCAAAACACATGAGATTTTATTTTTAAAATTTCAATCATATTTATAATTAAGTGTATTGATATTTTCAATAATATCTCACTTTAATTTATTCTTAATGGTTAAACTACATAGGTTTGAAAACAAGAATCTTTAATAAAAACCCAAATGAGAAAATTGGGGAAACATAGAAGTTAAGGAACTAAATTATTAAAATGAACATAATTTTTTTGTGGTGGAGGTTTTTTAAAGACCATTATAAACATTTAATACTTAGTTTTCAATTTTTAGTCATATTAGGTAAGTTATACCTCCCATTAATGAATACCTTTTTGTATTTAGAAGAGTACTACTCCCTTTCCACTATAAACAAGAAAGCACTCTCCCACTTCCTCAAACCTCTCAAACCATTTAGGTTCGACAAATATCTACCCAATAAACATGAAAAATCACTCACATATTCATTTAATCCTCCCTTTTTTTAGAAATAAATCCATGGAATCCATTTGGTGAAAACCAAAAGGAGTTACCCAAAGAAGTGGTGACATCCTTCCTCAAGATCCTTTCTTTTATATTCTTTCTCCACCCCCTCAACTCATATTATTCAATAATTATAAAACAAAAACGTATCCCCAATATAATGAGATGTTTTATTTTGTGTTTTTACCCAAAATTACTCACACATCTATATAATGGGTAACATACATACTGTTTATGAGTATGACAAACTACCGCCTCGCGAAATAATGATTGTTCGTTTTTTCTTTACAACCACCCATAGCGGGAATTATGATAGAAAAATTATTTATATATATATTATATATGATAATTATAATGTGTTTATTCTTATTTTTTAAAATACATATGTTTATACTTTATATATTTTGTAAATATGATAATTTTATTTGAGGAAGTGTGGACTACCGCCCACTAAAAGCGATTTGATTCATTCACACTGTACATGAAATGTATCAAGAATAAGTTTAGTAAAGTTATATGATATATATGATATAAAAATACTAATGTAACAATGATATATATATATATATATTACTCTCTTTCTTCCAGTATGAAAATAAAACGGAAATAACGTTCATATGTATGTACGACCTACCATCTCCATTAACGTTGTATGCCATTTAATAATTCTATATCCTTTAAATTATTATAATAGACATATAATGAATATAAATTATATTTAATTCATGTTTTAAATTCTTTAAATCATGATATAAGTATAAGGAATAATTGTATAACAAATTAAGACACATGCGAAGAAGAAACCATATTTTACCTGAAGTGAAACCCTAAAATAGAATTGTTAACAAGAAGGTAATATAATTTCATTATCAAAACATATTTGGTATTTGATTCAAGAATATTAATCTTTAAAAAATTTATAATAATCTAAAATTTATTATAAAGGATGCTTGTATGAGTATGAAGAGATTCAAGACACAAGGTAAGGGGATTTCATGTCACTTGTTATTTCCATGAGATACATGCCTTAATCAACATTCATTTAGTTTGTGTAGTGTGTAAAATTACCATGGATTTATTCTATAATTCTTATATCTATGTTTATTTTTATTTTCATATCCATTTTATGATATTTATTTCATGGTATTTGTCTTTTAAATGTTACCAAATTGGTAATGTAACTTTATCTCAAATTTCCTTCTTTAAGACACATTCCATGTCATGCATCTATATTTTTTTATGAGGTGTATGTACTTACTTTTAACATTTTATATCTTAAATAAACATATTTTAATTAAAATTTATGTTTCATGAAATTTTATTCTTTCCATGTTGAATTAATGTTACCAAAATGGGAATAGTTTATTACTACAATCTCATCTTTTATCGATACTGTTTATGATTATACTTCCATTGTTGAAATCTTACCTCTCAAGATAATTAATGTATTTTCTTATACATTGTATATTTATGATTTATTTATGTATTGGTAGTATTGTTCTACAATTTTGTATATAAGATGATTAATAAAGTGTATTTAAGAAAGTCCATCTTTACCTCTATATTCATTCATAAATCATGTTCATTCAAAACCATGTTGTCTAAGAAACGTTTTTCATAAAATTCTCAAGATTTATTTAAAAGTTTTTAATGTATTTTAAATTAAATATTTTTAATATTTTTTAAAAATACTTTATATTTTGTTAATGAAATGGTTTTCCAAAAATTTTCAATCTTCATTTATATGAATTCAAGGTGTTTTCAATGAAGAGGTTTTTAAAACATTTTCCATCCTTATTGATAATTTTTCAAGTTTATATTCAATGAAAATGTTTTTAACAAGGTTTTTTTTCAATAAAAATGATTTCAATAGGTTTGAAGCTTCTTTTAGGTTTCTTAAAATATTTTCAAAATAAACTAGTTTTTAAAATGTATTCAATATTTTTTATAAGTTATGGAAAAAGGCTTTGAAAATGATTTGAATCCTTCTATCTAAGTTTAGAATTATTTACAATGAAAATTGTTTGAAAAAGGATTATTGTTTTAAAAATAACTTTTTAAATATGATAGTATATTTAACTCAGTGAATTGTTTTCAAAAGCTATTGAAAATTATTTTTCATCTAAAATGACATTCATTGGTGTTACTGAAGCCTTTCTTAAAAATGGCCCAAATTTTTCATTCATAATATTTATATGTGTAAAGACCCTAAGCTTAACGTACATGGACTTTACATTACTTATACGGAATACTTAATACATAACAAAAAAGACACACAAGGATCGTAATATTTTAGTGTCTTTGGAAACTCAGAATATAAAAAACTAATCATGTTGAAAGATCTTCAACATCTCCCATAATGATCTTCCCCTTATTGTTTCCTTACCTAAACCCTTTCTTTATTTCCTGAGGAAAATAAAACATAAAAAAAGGGTGAGCTCAAATGCTCAGTAAGGGCAAACATAGAGAACATAAAACAATCCATAAATATTTGAAAGCAAAAACTTGATCATGAAATCTAAACATTAAAGCCTTGAGCAAAGACATAAATCTTGGAAGTACGTAAGGAATATATCATAAAGGAACATCAATCATGATAAAATAGCATGGGAATAAAACATGTAATTGTGGCAACAATTCAGCACATGTCATGATTTCCATAGTAGCCAAGGCATTGCTGCCAGGACCATCTTAATGGACAAAGTCCATTTCTGAATCGAGTTCACTCCTCATTTCAGTCCTGTAACACTGAACCAGATTAACTTACCGTTCCAGCCATGTCTATCTCACGAGATATAAAATATTTACCCAATTAATTGGAGGGAGATATAGGTCCCACCCATCTCATAATGAAACCATTCTTTTGTATGCCACAAAATCATAAATCATACATCATAGAATAACCCGTGTAATAAAATGGGATTCTTAAACATCATGCCATCATAAAATAATCCATAAAAGTTTGATATCATTTCATCATACGAAAATTGAAACCATTTAAATCATAGAGACATATTACTTGAAACATACACATATGAAATAATGTCATCTTAGATGGAAAATAGTTTTGGCAGAACACTTGAAATGAATTCTTGAGGAAAATATCCTTTCTTCTTTAAAATCATTTTATTTTCACAAAATTCCATGCAATTTTAAAAGAAAAGGGTTTTTTTGAAGATAATAATTCAATGTTGTAGAGGAAGCTTCTTGAAAATTAGGCGTTATGAAACCGTATAAATCCATTCACGCCGTATAAGTTAAAAATAACATTCTTCATGTACTTTTGTCGAAAAAGTCAAAAAGTACCTCGTAATGTAAACAAAAGAACGATTCCTTACATACCATGAAGTAAAAGTCAAAAATGGGTAAAAAGGAATTTAAACATACATGAAAACACTTTTATAAAACATGGACATGGATGATAGAAATAACCCCAGTAAATACTTACGAATAAGCAATCTCAGATAAAAATGAGATTTGAAAAATTATCCCTTACCTTAGGTCCGATATGCTTCATACGTAACCAAACCTCTTGCATAATGATTTAAATAATGTTATTGACTTATTAAATAATCATATTAACTGTTATGATATCATATAGGGTTCACTTATGACTTTATATTACCCGTTCTTTTGTAAATTTCATGTTAAAGAGCGTTTTGGGTAAAATCGTTTCATTTGTCGTCCGTGTTTTGACTTGTAATTATTAATATGATTACTTACATCCAGAATTTAAAAAATTATTTATATATAATATATATTCATAATATACATATATATAATAGATCGATAAATGGAAAGAAATACACCGTTCATGGAGACGGTAGGCCGTACGTACGCATGAACGTTGTTTTCGTTTCCTCATTGAATTGAATGGAATTAATTGGATGACATAAATATATATATATATATACATAAATCCAGTATCATTATTATGTCATATATTTAATAATTACTTATTATATATACTTTATAATCATTTATGAATGGTTAATCATTGAAAATGAATCTCATCGCGTCGTGGAGACGGTATTCCATACGTACGCACGAGCGATGATATCATTCCAATGATCGTGGAATTTTATTGGAGTTTATGTATACTATTACAGAATCAATATCACTTTACAATAATCATACATAGTTATTATTTACACCATTATACCCATCCAAGTAAGGTGGTGGTGTAAAATAGATTACACCACGGCGTGGAGACGGTATTCCGTACGTACGCACGCGCGGTGATTTCATTTTCTGTAGGATCTATAGATGGTGAAATAGGGTAGTTTCATACTTATAATATCATATAAGTATATGAGTGATACTGATGTTATTACTTAATAATTAAACAACCTAAGAAGAAGAAGTGGAAGAAGAAATAATGGTGAAAGAATCGGTAACGGAAATTACCTCTTCTTTGAAGCGCCTCTTTGAGACCTCCTATTAGGGCACTAAAATTGGTCTTTAGAGAAGACCAGGACCTATAGGCTGTTTCTAGAGAAGTGGAGAATAGAATTTGGCGGGGTTTGGCTGATCTTGAATGCTCAATGTGGTGTGAGGAAGAGAGGGAGGAGGTTCCCTTTTATAAGGGAGGAGAGGGGCACCTTTGGAATTCTAAAAAATATTATTTATAATAAATCTAACCCCACTTAAAAACCTCAAAAAATGACTCATATTCGAAGCTTAGATGAGATAGGATTGTAATATCATCATCCAATAAAATTTAGACATGTTTGGATCTTATTTTAAACCTTATCATTTTGATTTATCCTTATTTAATATATTTAAGTTTATTTGTGGTAATAAAATTCTAAATTTTAAATTATAACAAATAATTACTTATTTTTTGTGAATTTTCCATAATTGTTTACTTTATAACATTATAGACCATATAAATTTAAATTTATAATTTTTAAATATTTTTGTGATATTTAAACAATTTTATAATATGTTATTTTTATAAAATAACAATAGTGTCAATTCTGACACAATTCATTTATTTGAATTTAAATAAAATATATACAGAATATATGTTAGAAATAAAAGCTTTAATAGATTCATAAAAGATCATATGTATCTATAAAATTATTGGATCACATTAAATAGTTCATATAATATTTATTTTATTATTTTTAAAATGATTTATTTGGTTTATCTCTTAATAAAATAATTACTACAACATTTTTGTATAATTATTTAATATACTTATTTGTTGCATAAAAATTAAATATAAAATCCTATGATGAAGATAAATCTATTACCTTTCACAATAATAATTTTACTCTAATTTATCATCTTAAAATCACAATATTTAAATTGTTATATTTATTAAATTATGAAGGTGACAACTTTGGCATCATTTAAAATAAAATAATATAAGTGTCATAATCACTTTTATAAGGCTAACAACGGTTATATATTAGGTAATTGGATGATTAAGGGGTAGATATACACTACCAATAAGTTTTTGTCAGGATTTTGGGCCTTTTAATGGGTATTATTATTTCAATAAAAACTCTATTACTTATTTCCCACTTAATAAATAATTTCTGTATCATTAATGTATCACCATTAATGACAATTATTTAATACCTAAAAATTATAAATAAATTATCATGATGTAGATAATTTTATTAGCTTTCTGGAGACTATTCAAGTTCTAAGTTTTATGATGTTTATCACTAAATTAAAATTATTATACTTATAAGATTTAAGAGAGTGACATGTTGTCACTTTCTTTGGTTTTAATAATAATTAAATTATTTTCATGGTCAAAAGTCCATAAAATGAATCTAATCCAACCCTTAGGTTATATGGGTATACTTTTAGCCATCCAATAGAATTTTGGCATGTTTTTGGGTAATTTTATAATATTATATTTACCCTTAATTACCCGATTTACCTTTAACTATGGTAAATAAAATTTACCGTAGTTACTATTCATAATTCCCAAAAATAAAAAGTAGCTTATTAAAATGATTTGGGCCCACTGATTCTAAATATGGAATCCATTTTTCCAAATTAAATACACAAAAGTTGCCTAAATTAAATTAAAATTAATCCTGTTGTTGAAAGAAAACAGGTTTTTCTTTAAAACATTGCAAAAGATTGAATTGATTTAACCTACGAATTTAATGTAAAATCAATGCTAATGAGGTACATTATTTTAAATGGTAAAAATATATTATATTAATACTTGAAAACCATTCAATATTATAATTTAACCATATAAATTATTGCGATAAAAACAGTTGTTTTTAATTAAAATATAGCGTGTTTTTTCTATTCATCAAAATATGAAAGTTACCAGAATAATATGAAAATTTTATCCAAAGTAAATTTTTATTTCTTGATTACAAATAAGAATTTTATTTTGTCAAATTGAACTTATAAACATGTCAAAAACTAGATTTAAAGTGGGTGCGCCATCAAAAGGCGGCTAAACTGCATTTTTTGAAAAATACTTATTTTACCTGAAAAATTTATTTTGTTCTTATACCATTTTCTGGAAAATGTGTAAGATGAATAGTATTGTTATAAGATTAAAAATTTAGTTAATACTATTTATAATGGATAGTTCATAATAATATTATAATAATATATCGTTGTTTAGTAAAACTCAGTATTGCGTACAACACACGCTATCGAGGAAGGTCATGATTTCGTGTAATGCAAGGCAAGTCAGGGATACGTGTTGTGTAAGCTCCTTTTAGTGTATCGTACAACACAAGACATTAATTAAAAATAATACTTTTCATAAAATCTCGGGGTGTTACATTCTACCCCCCTTAAAATGAATTCTGCCCTCGAAATTCGTCGGGGTTATAAATGGATATGGAAGAGAAATCTAACCATCATGTTCTGATGGAGAGTGGTAGAGAACATGGCTATGGAAAATCCCGCAAATCACAAAGCCATAAATTTTTGATGATCCAAGGTACCATCTGATTCATCAGATATAAGAGCACTAGGACAACATTTTTGGTTTTCAAGATCATTTCCCTAAAGTTGATGAAATTGGAATTAGAAGAAATAATTTCGTGATTTTGGTATAGTCTCACCGTTGGACGTTCTTTGGAAAATTTCCACTTCATATCTTAAAGAAATGAAGTTGAATTTTTCATTCGCGATGTGTTAGCAGATCATGTGATAGAATGATGGGTCATTCCATCTGTCTCAAACAAAAGGTTAGAAAAGTTATCAAAAAAGTACATTAGTCCATCTATAGTGAGATTAATCATATATGGTTCCTAAAATGGACTTAAACTTCATATATCATACTCCTTAATATAATAAAACTAGTTTCTACTAAACAGGGACTTCTTGTAGGCTAGTGGTAGGAGATAAAGGCCAGTCGCACTTCGGTTGTGGGTTCGATTCCCATAGCCTTGTCCGACGTGATGGGCTGTCACCCATCCTGCATGTTGTCCTTTTTCTAAAACTACATTACTATAACATCCCATAAATAATATTGAAAAAGGATCTATCCTTAAACAATAATAAATTATTTCCAACGTATTCCATTCCAATCGTTAGGCTTATCCATAATATTGCAGTCCATTGTCATATTATAGTGAAAACAATTACTAGAGATTTCATATAACAAGCATGTTAATACCGTCGTTGATCCCCATATATCATAATATATTTCTTGTTGGTCACATTCCAAACGTTCAAAGGCCTTAATCATGTATTCTCTTGAAAAAAATGAATACCCATTGAACCTAAGTGAAAACATGAGTGCTTTCAAAAGTTAACTCTTTCCACAAACAAAAACCCCAAAATTCTATATACTCAAACCATGATATAACTATTTCCTTATATCAGTCATGAGCTCATGAATACTATCAAACATTTAATTTTCTCCTTATCCTTTCATTATGTGCATATCATCTACTTTCCAAAAATATCTGAATAACCATTCATGGTTACAGGTACCATTCATCGTACACTTTGAAAACATAAGGAAAGACAACAGTGTAACAATCCTTAGATGTCTCTTTATTCCATAGTACCATGAGATTACTTATACAACATTACACTTGATAAACATGTAATCATTCCACTACCTTCTTAAACCATTGATCGAGCTTCAAAAATTATTTCAACTCACATATCATTTGTAGTCTCTTCATCATCATCAACATAAATACTGCCCATACGACCATACTGATTCTCTTCATGAGACATTCCATTAGGGCATTGGTTTTCATAATGCCCGTACATTCCACATTTAAAACATTTAACCACTGTTGATGTCGTAGCAATACCATTATCATCATCCCTGGTGTTAACTGAACCTTTTCCTTTGCACTTACTGGCTTTGTGTCCTTCTTTTCCACACCCAAAGCATCTTCCAGTTCCTTTGAAACATTCTCCTTGATGCCTCTTCCCACATGATTTACATAGGGGAAATTGAACATTCTTTCTTCTTTGATCATCATGAAACTCCATCTTTCTCTTATTAGCCGAGTCAGGAAACTGACCAAATTTGAGTTTATTGATCATATTATGAGATTTCTAATTCAGCATAATAATGATGTTTGGACTTCCAAATGCCATTTAATTTGGTTTCTCATGAAGAATATCATTCCATTGTCCATCATATACTCCATTGTCGTGAATGATCTTGTTTCAAGCCATTTTCTAAAACCCAAAAAGAATAGTGTGAGACGAAAAAAATCACGCTAGGGAAAACAATATAATAAAGGGGGAGTACCTTCAATATCTAACATCTTTGGTTACCATAATTCTAGTACTATAACTTATACTTATACTTAACCTTACTGACATCCCTAGACATACCTTAGAAATATCTCTAGGGATCTCACTAAAGTTCTCGCATCCTAGTTTCCAAAGGTTCACTAAACCTTTCCTCCGATACCAACTGTAGAGACCCGAAGCTTAACGTACATGGACATTACATTACTTTTGCTAAATACTTAATACATAACAAAAAATACACACAAGGATCGTAATAGTTTAGTGTCTTTGGAAACTCGGAATATAAACAACTAATCATGTTGAACGATCTTCAACATATCCCATAACGATCTTCCCCTTTTTGTTTCCTTACCTAAAACCTTTCTTTATTTCCTAGGGAACATAAAACATAAAAAAAGGGTGAGCTCAAATGCTCAGTAAGGGCAAACATAGAGAACATAAAACAATCCATAAACATTTTAAAGCAAAAACTTGAACATGAAATCTAAACATTAAATCCTTGAGCAAAGACATAAATCTTGGAAGTACGTTAGACATATATCATAAAGGAACATCATTCATGATAAAATAGCATGGGAATAAAACATTTAATTGTGGAAACCATTCAGCACATGTCATGATTTCCATAGTATCCAAGGCATTACTGCCAAGACCATCTTAGTGGACAAAGTCCCTTTCTGAATCGAGTTCACTCCTCATTTCAGTCCTATAACACTGAACCGGATTGACATACCATTCCATCCATGTCTATCTCATGATACCTAAAATCTTTACCCAATGCATTGGGGGGAGATATATGTCCCACCCATCTCATAATGAAATCATTCTTTAGTGTGCCACAAAATCATAAATCATACATCATAGCATAACCTATGTAAAAAAATGGGATTCTTAAACATCATGTCATCATAACATAATCCATAAAAGTTTGATATCATTTAATCATAAGAAAATTGAAACCATTTAAATCATAGAGACATATTACTTGAAACATACACATATGAAATAATGTCATCTTAGATGGAAAATAGTTTTGGCAGAACACTTGAAATGAATTCTTGAGGAAAATATCCTTTCTTCTTTAAAATCATTTTCTTTTCACAAAATTCCATGCAATTTTAAAAGAAAAGGGTTTTTTTTGAAAACAATCATGAAATCTTGTAGAGTAATCTTCTTGAAAATGAGGCGTTATGAAACCGTATAAATCCGTTCACGCCATATAAGTTCAAAATAACATTCTTCTCGTACTTTTGTCGGAAAAGTCAAAAAGTACCTCGTAATGTAAACTAAAGAAGGATTCCTTACATAACATGTAGTAAAAGTCAAAAATGGGTAAAAAGGACTTTAAAAATACATGAAAACACTTTTATAAAACATGGACATGAATGATAGAAATAACCCCGGTAAATACTTACGAATAAGCAATCTCGGATAAAAATGAGATTTGCAAAATTATCCCTTACCTTAGGTCCGATATGCGTCGTACGTATCCGAACCTACTATATAATGATTTAAATAATGTTATTGATTTATTAAATAATCATATTAACTATTATGATATCATATAGGGTTCACTTATGACTTTAAATTACCCGTTCTTTTGTAAATTCCATGTTAAAGAGCGTTTTGGGTAAAATCGTTTCATTTGTCATCCGTGTTTTGACTTGTAATTATTCATATTATTACTTAGATCATGATTACTTACATCCAGAATGTAAAATATGATTTATATATAATATATATTCATAATATACATATATATAATAGATCGATAAATGGAAAGAAAAACACCGTTGATGGAGACGGTAGGCCGTACGTACGCATGAATGTTGTTTTCGTTTCCTCATTGAATTGAATGGAATTAATTGGATTACATACATATATATATATATATATAAATAAATCCAGTATCATTATTATGTCATATATTTCATTATTACTTATTATATATACTTTATAATCATTTATGAATGGTTAATCATTTAGAATGAATCTCATCGCGTCGTGGAGACGGTATTCCGTACGTACGCATGAGCGATGGTATCGTTCCCATGATCGTGGAATTTTATTGGAGTGTATGTATACTATTACAGAATCAATATCACTTTACAATAATAATACATAGTTATTATTTACACCATTATACCCGTCCAAGTACGGTGGTGGTGGAAAATAGATTACACCACGTCATGGAGACGGTATTCCGTACGTACGCACGCGCGGTGATTTCATTTTCCGTAGGATGGATATATAGTGAAATAGGGTTGTTTCATACTTATAATAACATATCAGTATATTATTTATACTGATGTTATTACTTCATAATGAAACAACCTAATAATAAGAAGTGGAAGAAGAAATAAAGGTGAAAGAATCGGTAACGGAAATTACCTCTTCTTTGAAGTGACTCTTTGAGACCTCCTCTTAGGGCACTAAAATTGGTCTTTGAAGACGAACAAGACCTCTAGGATGTTTCTAGGGAAGTTTAGAAGATAATTTGGCATGGGGTTTCCGAGATTGAAGGCTCAATGTGGTGTGAGGAAGAGAGGGAGGAGGTGCCCTTTTATAAGGGAGGAGAGGGGCACCTTTGGAATTCTTAAAAATATTAATTTATAATAATTCTAACCCCACTTAAAAACCTCCAAAAATGACTCATATTAGAATATTATATGATATATGGTTGTAATCTCATCAACAAATTAAATTTAGACATGTTTGAATCTTATTTTAAACCTCATCATTTTGATTTATCCTTATTTAATCTATTTAAGTTTATATGTGGTTATAAAATTCTAAATTTTAAATTATAACAAATAATTACTTATATGTTGTGAATTTTCCATAATTTTTTACTTTATAACATTATAGACCATATAAATTTAAATTTTTAATTTTTAAATATTTTTGTGATTTTTAAACAATTTTATAATATGTTATTTTTATAAAATAACAATAGTGTCAATTTTGACACTATTCAATTATTTGAATTTAAATAAAATATATACAGAAGATATGTTCGAACTAAAAGCTTTAATAGATTCATAAAAGTTCATATGTATCTATAAAATTTGTGGATCACATTAAATAGTTCATATAATATTTATTTTATTATTTTTAAAACCATTTATTTGGTTTATCTCTTAATAAAATAATTACTACAACATTTTTGTATAATTATTTAATATACTGATTTGTTGCATAAAAATTAAAAATAAAACCTATGATGAAGATAAATCTATTAACATTCACAATAATACTTTTACTATAATTTATCATCTTAAAATCACAATATTTAAATTGTTATATTTATTAAATTATGAAGGTGACAAATTTTTCATCATTTAAAATAAAATAATATAAGTGTCATAATCACTTTTATAAGGCTACAAACGGTTATCTAATAGGTAATTGGATGATTAAGGTGTCTATATACACTAAAAATAAGTTTTGGTCAGGTTTTTGGCCCTTTTAATGGGTATTATTATTTCAATAAAAACAATATTACTTATTTCCCACTTAATAAATAATTTATGTATCATTAATGTATCACCATTAATGACAATTATTTAATCCCTAAAAATTATAAATAAATTATCATGATGTAGATAATGTTATTATATTTCTGTAGACTATTCATGTTCGATGTTTTATGATGTTTATCAGTAAATTAAAATTATTATACTTATAAGCTTTAAGAGAGTGACATGTTGTCACTTTCTTTGGTTTTAATAATAATTAAATTATTTTCACGGTCAAAAGTACATAAAATGAATCTAATCTGAACCTTAGGTTATATGTGTCTACTTTTAGATATCCAATAGAATTTTTTCATGTGTTAGGGTAATTTTATAATATTATTGTTACCCTTAATTACCCGATTTACCTTTAACTATGGTAAATAAAATTTACCATAGTTACTATTCATAATTCCCAAAAAAAAGTAGCTTATTAACATAATTTGGACCCACTGATTCCAAATATGGAATCCATTTTTCCAAATTCAATACACAAAAGTTGCAGAAATTAAATCAAAATTAATCCCGTTGTCGAAAGAAAACGAGTTTTTCTTTAAAACATTGCAAAAGATTGAATTGATTTAACCTACAAATTTAATGTAAAATCAATGCTAATGACTTAAATTATTTTAAATGGTAAAAATCTATTCTATTTATACTTTAAAACCATTCAATATTATAATTTAACCATATAAATTATTGTGATGGAAAAAGTTATTTTTAATTAAAATATATCGTGTTTTTACTATTCATCAAAATATGAAAGTTACCAGAATAATATGAAAAATTTATCCAAAGTAAATTTATATTTCTTGATTCCAAAGAAGAATTTTATTTTGTCAAATTGAACTTATAAACATGTCAAAAACTATATTTAATGTGGGTGCGCCATCAAAAGGCGGCAAAACTGCATTTTTTGAAAAATACTTATTTTACCCGAAAAATTTATTTTGATCTTATACCATGTTCTAGAAAATGTGTAAGATGAATAGCAATGTTATAAAATTAAAAATTTAGTTAATACTATTCATAACGGCTAGTTCATAATAATATTATAATAATATATCGTTGTTTAGTAAAACCCGGTATTGCGTACAACACACGCTATCGAGGAAGGTCGTGATTGCCTGTATTGCAAGGCAAGTCAGGGATGCGTGTTGTGCAATCTTTTTTTGGTGTATCGTACAACACAATACATTAATTAAAAATAATACTTTTTCTAAAATCTCAGGGTGTTACAATATGAATATTTTATGTTTCTATGGAATGATGTTTATAGTAACCCATTTCTCTTTCACGGGTTATATGTTTATGAAACTTGTTCCTCTTTCATGGGTTATATGCTTATAAAACCCGTTTCACTTGAATGGGTTATACCATGATAAGTTATTATGAAACCCACTTCCTTTAATAAGTAATTCTAGGATAAAATTATTATGAAACCTATATATATTACATAGGTTATGATATGATTAAATATTTATGATACCCATTTCATTTCATGGATTATAAAATGATGGTTATGAAACCAGTCTCTTTTTATGGGCTATGTTACGATGAAAGTTTTATCATCTTGGGTCACATGTATGTATGATTTTATCATATGACTGGTGAAACCTCTATCATCCTCCAATTCATTGGGTAATAATACATTTTATATGATCTCAAATAATACTCGGGTTATATACGAATCCCAAAAAGAAGATGGTACATGGTTTGAAGCCCAAGCATGAAAGTAAAATGGTATATGCATTGTATCCTAAGACATAAAATAAAAAGTTACATGGGTTGTATCCCCATCTTGAAAGTAAGAGGGTATATAAGTTGTATCCCAAGTCCAAAAACAAGATGTTACATAGGTCATATCCCAAGCCTAACATGTTGTGAAGGTCTTGGTAGGTAGCCTTGATATATGATTTTATGTGTTTATTTTATTGTCACAAATCCTATGTCTTATTATTATGATGTTATTTTATAGATTATATTATTTACATATGATTATTGCCTTATGAACTACCAGTATTTATCTCATGATTAATGTTTATGATATTTTATATGTACTATAAAATATTCAAATGTTTTGATCACATTTTCACACCCCTATGATCATTTTTATTCTTACATGTATCCCTTATTTACCCTTAATGAGCATCTAAGAACGCCCCTTTTTATGTTTCCTACACTAGTTTATGAAAATATATTTCATGTATAGAGGTGTGCTAGACTTGGAGAACCTAGTGGGAGATAATTTAACTCACTTATCTTCTAGTTTTTATGTTTCCATGTTTTTAAAAGGTACTAAACTAATATGGTCTTTGGGCATCTATCTGCATAATTTTTTAATTATTCCACAAAAGTTATGTAATGTATATGTATATTATAACTTGGTTGTTATAGTCGGCATCAGAGTGAAGGTTTATTCATCCTTTGAAAATTAGGATGAGAAAACATTGTTGAGAACTGAAGGTATATTTCTATAGATATGTCTAGGGATGTCTCGAAGGATAAGTATAAGGATGAATTACCTTTTATGAAAATGTCCTAGAATTTTGGTAAATGTTAGAATGAGTGGTTTACTAGAAATAAATCCTTATCTAGATACTAAAACTGTATGTGGTTATGGAATATGTGTACCTCTGAGTAACAACTCTCACAATGTGTGTTGGGCTTAACTAATCTTAATCTGGGACACTAAAATGTGCCTTATTGCATACCTGGTTTGACTCTCTTGGGGGATTTACCTTGAAAATTCATAAACTCTTTACAAACCATAATGAAGGATTTAAATTAATTTTACCTATGAATATCCTAGGATAAATATAGGTTGTCATATATTAAGGAAGGTTTCCTGATTTAGACATGTTATATGTAATTTTTCATGATTATATTGCATTCTTCTATGATATGTGTTTCTCACCCTATACTTTATGGTTTTAGTAAATAGAGAGAAAATTAAGGAACTTGGTTAACATTGAATGTTTAAAATGTGGAAAGTGTGATTATTATAAAAATATATTTCCCAAGTGGAAATCTCATAAAGGGAATCATAAAGGAGGTATGAGTATTGGTAATACTTCTGAAGATAAAGAGACTGCAAACAACATTTAAAAGGTCTGTGATGTTCTTACAGTATAGTTTTCTTTAAAAATAAGAAGCATTATTTGATTTATGTTTAGTAAAATTAAGACATTATTCATATTTCATATTCAATGAATGTTGTAGTAAACAAAAATTTTATGAATCCATAGTAATGGATTATGAATAAAGTTGGATGAATGAAGTATTTATGTTTTCGAATTCAAAGATTATGTTATATGAATCATGAAATATATAAGTACGTTTTGTATAATTTTTCTTTAATGATTGAAATGGGTATATTTAATGGTGAAGAAGACTTAGAAAATGTATATTTTGATTAAGGTATGGTAACCCATAATGTGATCAATATGTTGAGAAAATTGTGTTTAGTTTGGATTAAGAGATGATTGATTTGGAAAAGTAAGACGTATAACACTAATTACCCTGGATCTGATTATTTATTTTTTGAGAAATTGGTCTATTTCATCATTGTGGTTGTTTAAAAATTCTTGTATTTAAGTAATATTTCCCGAATCCATTGCAATAAGGAATCATACATGTTTTCTAAAAATTATTTATGTTAATTCAAGTTAATACAATGTTTCAAAAGAATATACGACGAGGTTATTCAGATTATTGGAATTTAAAAACCAAGAGCAACCTTTTTATATATGGCAGATAAAAGTTTAGTTTATTTAGTATCATTAATTTTAAATTTTTAGTTTTTCATCATTCAGAAGTGTTATAAGGTTAACCATTTTTTGGGATGTTTAAGTTAAACTTCATATAAAGTTTGTGTGATAAAATTATTATCTCACCACATGAGGATTTATTCATAATAGATAACCTAATATAATTTTTTTATATATGGTAATTGAAGAGATATGGGATGAATTTTTATGGATATCATGATATGTTAGTGCTCCAGGAATAAAAAAATTCAATTTATTTTTTGGAGAAAGAGGTGATGTGGAAATTGGACAAGACATGACCAAAGGGTGAGATTTTACATGTGAAAGGGAATGAAATAATGTAAGTATAACTTATCATTAAAATTATTCAACCATAGTGAAATAATCTTGTTATATAAAAGTATATCCTAGTACCATCTTTTTTGATGAATGAAATGGTCTCTTAGATAAATGCATATTTATGGGTTTGTGATTGTTAAATTTCTCTTGACAAGGTTTTATATCACTATCCTCAAGAACATGATAGTTATATTCATCTTCCATGTACATGTTTTATCTTTTCATATATGTTATCCTATGTGGAATAAAATCTATGTGTTACTCTGGGTGGTCGTTATGCTTTCCACATTCTTTTTTATGAGGTTGTTTTTGGATTTATTCTTACTATGTGGTTTTTCCTGGGAGGAACTTTAAAATATTAAACCTATAAAAACCCAAGTGAAATTTTCAAATGAAATTAATTTCAAGGGGGGTAGAATATAACACCCTGATATTTTGTGAAATATATATTTTGAATTAATTTAATATTTTTCATTTCACATACCATTGAAAATAGTTTTTTATATTAATGTACTAAGTTTGGATTCCGTTATATTCAATACCAATATAATCATAAAATACAAACAACATAAAGGTTATATTCCTCAACATGATACACCAAGGTGATCTTGCACTATATGCAACACCAACTAGGCATGGAATACACGCATTACTATGTTTTACTGCCTTTTAATGGTGTACCTATTATTAAAACTAAAATTTGAAACTTTTATGAATTTTAAAATTAAAAATAATTATCATTTTGGAATTCATAATGTCTAAATTATCTTAGGGTGAATGTTTGAGACTTTTCTAAGAAAAGTATTTCATGAATAGTGAAAAATAATGTATTTTAGTTAAATCCCGCCTCCCCCGTTAAATAATTATTAATTCCAAATTATATATTAAGAAATTTTAAGAATGAAAAAATAGATAAATTAAAAACATATTAATCCAATTTAGGTCATTGGAATTATTAAAATATTGAAATTATATATAAAAACTTATTGAACTTTTGAATGTTTTTACTTTAAAAATTCTCTTTCTCACCACATTTTCGGGATAAGCGTTAAAATTAATTTTCCCACTTCAATGATTTGAATTTTGAAAAATGAACATAAAAGGTTTAAATAATTATTATATTTTTGGTATAATAAGATTAAATAATTTTTTTACTGAAAATATTAGTTAAATATATTAAAATTAATTACGCTGATTAAGGTAAAATTAAGCGTAATAAGGGACTAAAACATAATCTCATTGACCAAAATGACCTCAAAATTTGTCCAAAAGACATTTTATGACAATAATTCTTCCATATACCCTCTTGGTTCTAGTTTTATGTGTTATTGTGATATTAATAAATGGAATATCCCAATACAAAAGGTTAATTAAGGAAAAAGAAAAAAAGAGGACTTTCCATAAATTTATCATTTTTAAATATTTAGGATATAAAAAATGACAAAATTTAGGATAAATATATAAATTTTAAAAATAAATAATTTATTTTTAAGGCAATGACTTATAAATAATTTTTATAGAAGATTCAATTACTTGATATTCTTAAGAAACACCAACATAAGGATAATTTAGTTTATAATTAACTAAAATAAATGATATTATAAATATTAAAAAAGAAGTAAATTTGTTGAATTACTTTTAGTGAATATTATTTAAGATTAACATATAATTATAAAAATCTAGGATATTAATATATATAATTTACAATATTTTTTTTTCATATTTTCAAAATTAAAATTATATAAATAATGTCTAAATTTACATTAATATTATTTTACAATAAATGATATTTTATTGAATAATTTAAAATTATAAAAACTACTATATTATAAATAGTTATTTCTAAATGTTAATAAATATTAAATATGGAATATTAATGGACCAATTGATCTTTTATAATTATCATAGTGGCCAAAATTTTGTAAAAATGTTTTGAGCACTGTTCACGTTTGAGCTATGTTTTTGCGTGTTACATGCACTAATTTGAAAATTAATTTCCAAAAAATTGAGATTTTTATTTTATAAAATATTTATAATATATTGGATATATATTTTTTTTAAAAATCACTTTAATTTCTTCTTAATGGTTAAAGTACATAGGTTAAAAAACTAGTGTCTTTAATACAAACCAAAATTATAAAATTGGGGAAACAAAAAAGTTAAGAAAATATTATTAAAATTCACATATTTTTGTGTGTTGTAGGGTTTTATAGAACATTATTACAGCTTAATTATTTAGTTTTACTTTTTTTAGGCACATTAGGTAAGGTATACCTCCCATAAATGAAAACCTTTTGTTATTTACAAGAGTGGCATTCTCCTTCCACACTAAAAAACAAATCACTCTCCCAATTCCTCCCACCTCTCAAACCACATAGGGTCTATAAATTATTTCCCAATACACTACCCAAAATCCCTACCTACCTCTTTTAAGCATAAATTTTGGGAGAAATAATTCCAAGGAATCCCTTTGGTGAGAACTGATAAGATTTAACTAAAGAAGAGGAATTTTCCTCCTTCAAGATCTTTTCTTTTATTTTCTTTCTCCACCTCCTAAACTCACCTTATTACATGATTATAAAACAAAAAAAATATAAAAAATATACTGATATGTTTTTATGATTATGTTTCAACCAAAAATTAAACACATATCCATCTAATGAGTAAAGAACCTATTGTTCATGTGTACAATAAAATACTGCCACACGTAATGATGATTCTTCGTTTTTCCTTTACCACCACTTATAGTGGGAATTATGTGGGAATTTTTTATATTTAGTATATATGATATTTATAATGTCTTTAATTTTCTTTAATTTTTTTTAAAACACACATATTTTTTACTTTCTATCTTTTGTGAATATGATATTTTCATTTGAGGAAGTGTGGACTGCCACCCCCTCAAAGCGATGTGATTCGTTTACACTATACAAGGAATTTAATAAGAACAAGTTTAGTAAAAATCTATGATATATGTGATATAATCATTGTAATTGAATAATTATATATATATATATATAATTATATGTAATTTACTCTCTTTCTTCCAATACGACAATAAAACAGAAACAACATTCATGCGTACGTACAACCTACCATCACCATGAATGGTGTATTCCATTTTTATACTTCTATATACTATAGATTATTATAGTAAACATATATTAAACATAAATTATTTTTATATAACATTTAAAATTATGGTAATCCTGATATAAGTACAAGGGCCAAATATATAATATATTAAGATACATGCAAAGAATAAATAAAATATTACCTGAAGTGAAACCCTAACATATAATTGTTAACAAGAGGGTAATATAAAGTAGTAATAATAAAATATATGGTGTTATATTTAAGAATACGATTATTTAAAATATATATAATAATCTTAGATTTATTATATAGGAATCTCACATGATAATGAAGAGATTAAATAGACAAGGTAAAGGGATTTTATCTCACTTTTTATTTCCATGATATACATTCCTTAATAACCGCACGTTTTTTTGTGTGGTGTGTAAAATTATCAGGTATGTATTTTATTATTTTTATAATATTTTTATGTATATTTAAATATCCATTTTATGATATTTACCTTATGGATTTTATGCTTCAAAAGTTACCAAATCGTAAAAATAACTCTGTCTCAATTTTTCTTCTTTGAGACACATGCAAGGTCATGCACCAATATTATTCTATGAGAGGTATATAATACCTTCTCACACGGCCATGTGTGGTGACCTAGAGACCACCTAATGTGGGGGTCGGTGAAGGAAAGTACACGCCATGTACTTATAAAGTACATAAAATGTACTTTTTTATATTTAATGCACCAGGGTCTCGTCTGACAGATAGAACCACATCCTTCTAGGTTTGGCTTATATGAGAATGAGAGAACGACACAGATATTCGCCGAGCCCCTGATCGAGCGTCAATTCTTCAAATCGAACTTCGTCAGTTGCATTAGAATCAAATCAGTGTGTTCTCTCTTATTCTTGAACACCTTCGTTTGATTGTTCATTTTTCGAGAGTTATCTTCAGTCGAACGTTTTAGACATTTTTGTAGATCTATGGTGTTTTTGGGTGTTTCAAGGCTTAAGGTTCACTTTTATCAATCCTACAAAACCGAGGTAGGTGGTTTGTACCTTTCCATTGAAATTATTTGAGATATATGTGAAAAAGTGCCCAATACCCATGAACGGGGTATTGCATGTTTATTGTTTTATCCCTATATTTTTCCTCAATGCTTGTGTTCTTGAGTACAGGGTAATTTAATGTGAATATGGATAATTTCTATACTTCAGATGGGTTTTCACATACATGATTTTATGTTTTGACCATTTGGTCTTGTTTTCTGGTTAGGAGGTTTACTTACCAATCCTAGTATTGTAGGATAGAGTGTTTTGGATATTTGACATGTTGGTATGCTATAGATTTCTAGCCAAGTAGTTCTTAAGGGTTTCTTTTGCCGATACACGTTACTATGATTGCTTGAATTACATAGGTCCGTGAGAACCTGGTGTAGTAGACCATAGGGAGAATTGACATAAGGACTTCCACAGAGAGTCTGTTTAATTTTATGATGCAAGACCACATGGGGGATTGACATAAGTGCTTCCTCATAGTGTATGTAGTTCCTCGACGTGAGCCATAGAAGGAGTGTGACGTAAGTTCTTTTCCAGAGATCCTTTAGTTACTGATACATTACAATAGGAGGAATTGACGGCAAGTGATTCTTTAGAGAGTCTATGCTTAAACTGAACTAGATGGGTTAGACTGAGTGTACTACCCAGAGGGTTTCTTGTCTTTTTTGGTTGAACCAGAGGGGTTAGGCTGTGAGTAAATCCTAGAGAGCTACCATTTGTGTTTAGTTGCTTTATTGTACTTGTTTGGTTGAACAAGAGGAGTTAGGCTAGGAGTACTACATAGAGTCTTACCATCTTTGATTAGCTATTGATCGATATATAAAACTGAATGCATTGAAAATGTGGATTGTTTACTACTCTGTACTTCCTTGTTTACTGCTTTCTTTACGGATTATCTGCCATATATTCACTGACTGTTAGTCATATATCATGTGGTGGTTTCCTACTAAGATTCATTCTCACACCCTGTTTGGGCCATGATTTTGGTCCCAAACAGATTATATTGTTGTAGGTATAGATAAGGTCAAGCACCCTTCTACTTCAGGTACTTGAGTTCTTTGGAGCTGGAGAGCATGGGACCAAGATATGGCTTGTGATGCTGATGAGTTTTTTACTTATTTTCCTTTTGTACTTTGGATTAGTATTGTATTTAGAAATATGAATTGTTTGGATGTTTTTTTAGACCCATGTATCATTCAACATCTTATATATGTGCCCCGGTTTTTATTACTTCTAGTCTTCAACTATTTACTTTTGTTAAGTTACTTTTGTTGCTTCCGCTATTGCTATTGATTTACTTCCATTGTGTTACTCTACAAATTAGGGCATAGTTTCCCCACGATCACACCCAAGGCCCTCGCTACTAGTCTGCAGCCCCTAGCATTCAGGGAAATGCGCTTGAGGCCATGTGATCAACTGGGTACAGGGTTCTTATAGACAGCTTCTGAAACCAGAACATTACAAAGTGGTATCATAGTAATTATTTTCTCTTGACTTACTATTGGGAGCCCATAGACAGGGATAGGAAGGAATTGGTAATTTGTAATATGTTGTGCCCAGGAGTTTCTAACCCATGTATAGTGAAAATCTAATTTACCTCATATATTTTAGTTTTCTTGTTTTACAAATTTACAGTTTATTTTATTTCACCAATGGGTGATTCAAATGTTTTGTGCTGTTATTATTGATGTTATTGAGGTTCTAGTTCTGTTGCAACCTGATGAGATGAGGGTATTCCATCTGATGCATTATATATCCACTTTCTAGAAATCTCATGTCATGCATTCTTTCCATTCCATTTAGGGTGCATTAGCAATTTCATCTTTTTGTTATAGATGTTGTGCTATATATGCATGATGTTGTGATAAATGCCTTGATATAATACATGTTGTTTGATAAGGTACTGTTTTGTGTATGGTTTTTCTTGAATGGAAACCAAACATTAGTTCTTGAGGTGTTATGGGCCCTCATGGATCAGAATTTGGTAGATCATTTATATATTATGATTGTTTATGACATGTACAAGATGCCAATCTTTGATTCTCGGGGAGTATGGGCCCTCACTGATCAGAATTTGGCACTTTAGTGTTCATTTTTGTGTTTTTCTGGGTTCTGGAGAAGTTTTTGAGGCTTGCATTCCAAAAAAACCTAGAATACACACCGTGTAATGTTAAATACATGCCATGTGTTCTTCTGTTTGAGAAGAAACTGTTTTTCTTAAGTACAAACCATGTACTATAAGTACACGTCGTGTAGTCTCTAGCCGTGTCATAGGCCATGTGGGAAGGGACATGGGATAGGGAAATCCATGGGGGAAGACATCATGTACCGGTTGTACACGTCGTGTTGTGTAGACCATGTGTCCACCCGTGTGACTAATGACCCAGATGGATAGAAACTTAAGAAATAAACGTCGGGTCAGTCTTGAACACACCGTGTAGTGTAATCCATGGAATCCGGCCTTGTAACGAACAACACGGGTCGAAAAAATCTCCTAGTACATGTTGTGTCTAACACAAACACACTGTGTAGAGTTATCCGTGTAACCGGCTATGTCATTAACAACACGGGTCGGTGAAGCTCGTCTAGTACACGCCGTGTCTGGTAAGAACACATCGTGTAGTCTTGTACTAGGATGAATCATATGGGTTAGCCATGTAGATGGACTCAGGCATGGGAAGTGGATATAATTAAACGCCATGTGTAAGGAAAACATGCCGTTTTTGGGGTGTTACACGACCTGGGTTGGCATAAGTACACACTCATGTGAATGGATTATAGGAACATGCCACGTAGTTAAGTATACACAACGTGTATCATTATTTTGAAAAACTTGAATTCTTTCTTTCTCTTGTTCCCTCCTTTTCTTCTAATTTTCAGTCCTTCACAATCTTGATCTAATGTGTGTGCTTTAAATTGAAGAGCCATTCCACTGAGACATCCTCCAGTTGTAATCCAGTTACAGGTCGACGATCAGTCACCGGACATGACTGATCAAGGACTACCTACATATCCTCAAGTTGTTCCAGTCATGTCATCAATCGTCATTCCGGACACATGTGACGATGAACAGTTACAAGAGGTATTTATGAGGTACATGTATACTTTCCATGGAGTACCTCATCCTGCCCCTTCTATGGAAGATTTGACACGGGTTTTCCACAGAAGCATCCTCCCATCTTCACAGGGGAAGGAGGACCTCAGGCTGTAGAGTCATGGTTAGAATCCATGCTTTCTATCTTCTAGAATTTAGAGACCCCTCCAGATAATAGGGTGAAGCTCGCTACCTATATGCTTTGGGATTCTGCCAAGAGATGGTGGGATGTGATCTCACAGGCGGGACGCCAGCATGGTACTCTATCTATTATTGAGTATTCTTCTTGATTCACTGAGCTGCATCACTTTAGGCATATCCCAAGAGGTGATGAGTTATTTCTAGTAAGGATGTTTGAGGATTGTCTGAGGAACGACATCCGATCACAGGTGAACATCTATAGAGTGACTTCCATCTCTTCTATCATCAACCGGGCACTGATCATAGAGTGAAATTTGATGGATTCTGGAGTTGTGATCTAGGGCTGTTCAACATTAGGAGTTATTATCCCTCCTACTAATAGTAGGAAGTGCCACAAGGGGTCTTCGCATTGTGATCCAAGGAGGTGAGACAATTCTTCTAGTACCCAAGTGGTGTGCTACCACTGTGGAAAGAGTGGAAATACGAGGCCACATTTCCTAAGAGACCCAGTGGACTGCCAAGCTTGCGGAAAGATGGGGGAATATTCACCGTTTCTATCATATCTTCTTACTAGCAGATAGTGATAGGGGTTCTTCTATGACTCCATGTTCAGGAGTTGCGGCCCCCAATTTCTCATTAGTCTGGGAACTGGAGTTCTTTCGGCCATTTATGCCAAGGTGGGGGTCACAACCATGGTAGTAAGTCTCCAGGCTTCCATTGACAGCAGGGTGGACCAAATCAGAGTGGTCAGGTAGGGTCACAGGGCCCCGGTACAGGTCAGACATTTGTGGTAGAGCAGACCCAGCAAGAGCAGGATCCCGGACCCTCTACATTTCATGGTACGATCATTGTTTCCTCAGTTTTAGCTTCTGATCTTTTTGATATAGGGGATTACAATAGCTTTATATCTGTTGATATTATGGAGAGCCTTAGGATCTATATCTTTTCTTCTACTGATATATTAATGCTAGACACTCCGTTGGGGACTAGAACGAATAGTGTACGTCTGTGAAAGGAGTGCCCTCTTAAGGTTGGTGGGTGTCACTTCTTATGGGACCTCTATGTCGTGGAGATAACGGGCTATAACATCTTTCTCAGAATATACTGGTTAGTTACCTCAAAGGATGTTGTTGATTGCTATCACCATAGGGTGAGTTTCACATCACCAGAGGGCGGTTCGTTCCTTCATAAGGGTGAATGGGATTTCCATGCGAGTAGAGCGGGACCCGAGCATCATGGGTTGGGAAAAGTTACAGCCAAGATTTGTAGTCTATATCTAGATGTCCAGGGGACTTCATAGTTATAATTTTCTCCAGTGGTGGGTCGTTTCAAGGACGTCTTTCCAGAGGAATTTTCAGGTTCGCCTCCAGAGCATGAGGTAGACTTTTCTATTTCCCTTATGCTAGGAGCGGCACCGGTGTCCATTCCTCTTTATAGTATGGATACAACAGAGTTTCAGGAGCTCAAGAAATAGTTATAGGATTTTCAAGAAAAGGGTTTCATCCGACCCAGTACATCTCCTTGTGGTCGCCTGCCCTGTTTACAAAGAAGGCAGATGGTACCCTCAGACTTTGTGTAAATTATCGAAAGTTGAAATAGGTGATGGTCAAGAACTGATATCCCTTATCGAGGATTGATGATCTATTTGATCATCTTTGAGGAGCCCGGGTGTTCTCAAATATTGACTTGAGATCCGGTTACCATCAGTTGCTCGTTATACCTTCTGGTATACCTCTTACAGCCTTTCGGAGTAGGTATGGTCTATACGAGTATGTAGTTATGTCGTTCGGTCTCATGAATGTGCCTACAGTTTTCATTGCACTGATGGACTGAGTGTTCCATCCATACTTGAATTATTTTGTGGTGGTTTTCGTGGACGATATCTTGGTGTACTCTCACACAGAACACGACCATGCTACCCTGCTTGAGATCGTTTTGAGTACACTAAGAGAGCATTAGTTATATGCTAAGCTCTCAAAATGACACTTTTGGATGGACCAGATTCACTTCTTGGGTCATGTTATCTTAGAGACAAGAGTATCAGTAGAACCAGATAAAGTGAGAGCAGTAGTTTCCTGGGAGCATCCGAAGAACGTCTTTGAGGTACTAAGTTTTCTAGGGATGGCCAGATACTACAGATGTTTCATTTAGGATTTTTCACACATAGCAGCGCCATCGACGGGTCTCACTAAGAAGAGTGAAAATTTCTTGTGGTCAGATTCATGTGAGTCAGCCTTTCAGGAGATGAAAGGGAGGTTGAATTCAGCACTGAAACTAGTATTTCCAGATTTGGGAAAGAGTTATACTATGTATTGTGTTGCATCATGTATCGTTCTTGGAGTAGTGCTTATGTAAGGGGAAGGAGTCGTTGCATATGGGTCCTGGTAGTTGAGGCCACATGAGAGGAATTACCCGACACATGATCTTGGGTTGACTGCAGTTGTTCATGACTTATGATATTGGAGACTTTATCTTCTGGGAGAGCATTCTCTGGTTTTCACCGACCACAAGAGTCTCAAGTACATCTTCACTCAGCATGATCCGAATTTGAGACAGTGAAGGTGGGTTGAGTACCTTCAGTATTTTGACTTGGAGCTTGCCTACACGCCTGGAAAAGTCGACATAGTGGTTGATGCACTGAGTAGGAGGACTTAGATATAGGCAGTTCAGGAGGCCAGTAGTGAGTGGCATCTTATGACTCTGTTCTTTCAGTTGCATTTGGAGATGCATGACATGAAGGGGTAGAAGTTTCTTTCTTCTGTAGCTATGACCTGAACTCTTCTTGATTGAGTGAGAATGAGGAATCTATCAGATTATGAAGGCCTAATCCTATAGGAATGCGTGTCCGGAGAGGACCCTATTCTTGGATGGACCATATGAAGGGATGAGATCATTCATTTTCATGGACGCGTATGGGTGTCAACTGAAATACACGAGGTGATGATGTGAGACTTTCACTCCACGGTTTGGTCTATTCATCCTGGTGTCACCGAAATGTATTGTGATCTACACCGTTAGTATTAGTTGTCCAGGTATGAAGAGAGATTTTTCTAGTTTCATGATGTGGTGTTCCACCTGTCAGCAGGTGAAGGCGGAACATCAGCGACCAACAGGGCTTTTGTAGCAGTTACCTATTCCCGAGTGGAAATAGAATGATATCGCAATGGACTTAGTGATAGGTTTTCTAAGGTCATCATTAAGGAATGATACTATTTGGGTTGTGATTGATATACTCACGAAAGTTGTTTATCTCTTGCTGATCAAGGAGACTTTCAGTGTTGATGAGATGAGATGGTTGTACATCTGGGGGGTTTTGCATTTACATGGAGTTCCACACTTCAGTGTTTCAGGAAGGGATGCATGTTTTACTTCTCACGTCTTTCAGGGATTTTAGAAGGCCTTAGGTACATAGGTCCTTCTGAGTACATCTTACCACCCCCATATAGATGGGTAGTCCGAGCGTATGATTCAGGTGCTTGAGGACATGCTTCGAGCATGCATTCTGGATTTTGGAGGTTCTTGGGAGAAGCACATACCTCTTATGGAGTTTGTCTACAACAATAGTTTTCAAGAAACTATTAAGATGGAACCTTATGAGGCTTTATACGGTGGCCATACTGATCACCCTTATGTTGGCTGGAGGTAGAATAGGAAGCTATGTTGAGACCTCATCTTTTTCAGGAGACAACTGAGTAGATAGAGTTGATTCATAAGAGGATGGTAATCACACAGTCTCAATAGAAAACTTATTCCAATCAGCGGAGACAACCTTTGGAGTTCATGGTCGGGGATGAGGATTTCCTATGTGGCACACCGAGGTTGGGGTACAGAAGGATTAAGAGACAAGGTAAGCTTTCACCAAGGTACGTCCGGCCATTTGATGTGTTGGAGAGAGTTGGGCCATTTTCCTATTAGTTTCAGTTACCTCAGAGGTACCGTGCTATGCATGATGTCTTCCATGTTTCTCAGCATCAACGTTACTTCTCAGACCCGTCTAATGTCTTCCAACCTGAGGTGGTCGAGTTGGAAGTGGATGCATCTTTTGAGGAGCATCCTATCTGGATTGTCAATCGAAGTACGACGGTTCTCTATGGTTGTTCTGTTCCACTGGTACGAGTGCTATGGCATCATGAGCGGGTACAGGATGTCACCTGGGAGAGGGAGGCAGACGTACAATCACAGTGGCTGGAGCTGTTTGGGGATTCTTCTTCTACACCGCCATGCTATGGAAATTCGGTGATGAATTTCTTTAAGGGGGATGTTTGTAAGAACCTGGATCATCTTTTTAGGTAAGTTTGTCTTTTTCTGGTGTTTTTGAGAAAAAGGAGGAGTTACTGGAAATTTCTTAAGTACACACTGTGAACTTTATGAGTACACACCATGTACTCAGTTACAGCGGGTAGCCCGGTGCTGGCCGTGTAACGGCCATGCACACAGACATGTGTGGTGAATTGGAGACCGCCTAATGTGGGGGCCGGTGATGTCAAGTACACTCCATGTACTTATAAAGCACATTCCATTTACTTTCTTTTTTCATTAAACACACTGGGGTCGCGTCTGATGGACAGAACCACCTCCTTCTAGGTTTGGTTAGTCTGGGAGTGAGATAACAACATGGATCTTCATCGAGCCCCCAATCAAGCATTCTTCCTCCAAATCTAACTCGGTTAGTTGCGTCGGAATCGCATCGGTGAGTTCTCTCTTCTTCTTGAACCCTTCTTCTGATTCTCCCTTTTTTAAGAGTTATCTTCGGTTGAACGTTTTAGATGTTTTTTTTAGATCTACAGTGTTCATGGGAGATTTAAGGCATAAGGTTCACTTATATCGATCCGACAACACCGAGGTTGGTGGTTTGTGCCATTCCGTTGAACGTCTTTGAGATATATGTGCAAAAGTTCCCAATACCCATGAATGGGGAATTGCATGTTTACTGTTTTAGCCATATTATTTTACTGTTATTCTTGTATTTTTGGGTAGAGGGTAATTGAATGTGAATATGGTTAATTGTAATGCTTTGGAAGTGTTTTACCATGCATTATTGCTTGTATTGACCGTTTGGTCTTGTTTTTCTATTTGGCTATTTACTCACCATGCCTAGTATTGTAGGATGGAGTGTTTTTGATATCTGACATGATTATATGCTGTAGATTTCTATCCAATTAGTTCTTGAAGGTTCCTTTGGCCGATACACGTTACTATGCTTACACGACTTACACAAGGCCATGAGAACCTGGTGTAGTAGACCATAAGACGAAAGGACGTAAGGGATTCTACAGAGAGTCTGTTTATTTTAAGATGCAAGACCACCAAGGGAATTGACGTAAGTGCTTCCTTAGAGTGTCTGTAGTTCCTCGATGCAGGCCACAGAGGTAATGTGACGTAAGTGCTTCTCTAGAGAGCATTTAGTTACCGATACGAGACTATAAGAGGAATTGACGGTGAGTGCTTCCTCAGAGGGTCTATGCTTAAGCTAAACTAGTGTGGTTAGACTGAGTGTACTTCCCAGAGGGTTTCTTGTCTTGTTTGGTTGAACCAGATGGGTTAGGCTGTGAGTACTTCCCAGAGGGTTACCTTTTGTGTTTAGCTTCTTGCTTGAACTTGTTTGGTTGAACCAAAGGGGTTAGGCTGTGAGTACAACCCTGAGGATTACCTTCTTTTATTAGCTATTGCTCGATATAAGAAACTATTTTCATTGAAACTATTGATTGTTTACTGCTGAGTACTTCCTTGTTTACGATTTTATTTACGGATTACCTACCATATAATCACTTACTATCAGGCAAATATCTTGTAGTGGTTTCCTACTAGGATTGACTATCACACCCTATTTGGTCCATGCTTTTGAGCCCAAATATATTATATTGTTTCCGGTATAGATAAAGGCAAGTACCCTTCTACTTCAGGTACTTGACAACTTTAGAGGTAAAGAGCATGAGACCAAGCTATGGCTTGCAATTCTAAGGATTTGTTTACTTGTTTTCATTTTGTACTTTGGATTTGTACTGTATTCGTCATTTTTACTTATTTGGTTCTTTTACTAGACACATGTATCATGCATTATCTTATATATGTGCTTCAGTTGTTATTACATCTAGTCTTCCACTGTTTTCTTTTGTTATGATACTTTTCCTGCTTTCTCTATTGCTATTGATTTACTTCTGCTATGTTACTC
Source organism: Viscum album (assembly GCA_963277665.1). Classification (NCBI taxonomy): domain Eukaryota; kingdom Viridiplantae; phylum Streptophyta; class Magnoliopsida; order Santalales; family Viscaceae; genus Viscum; species Viscum album. The sequence continues at coordinate 1,041,367,654 of OY728146.1, forward strand.
TGCCAATGAGGGAATAGTTTCCCCACTATCACACCCAAGGCTCTTGCTGCTAGTCTGCAGCCTTTGGCTTTCAGGGAAATGCACTTGAGGCAATGTGACCAACCAGGTAAGGGGCGCTTCTAGGGAGCTTCTGGAACCGTGATGTTACAAATGAACACTCTGTTGTTTTATTTTTAATTGATATATCAGAGTAGGGATGTGTCTCATGTCGGAAACTATCTTATTCTTCCTGTGTTTCTTATAGGAGAGCGACAGAATGACCAAAGAACTTCGAAACATTCTTGATTCTCCGTTTGACCTCTGATTGAGATGTCATTCAGTTCATTGGAATCCCAACGTTGAATTCTAAATTCATCTAGAGAACCTGTTCCTAATTCATCATATCCCATGATTTATTAAATTTTGATCATTTTTCACTTTTTTGGTAGATATACACAGATCTAGGCCTATTCAAGGGATAACGTTCAAGTATATCGATCACAAGACATCGAGGTAGGTAGTTTGTGGATTTTGTTGTTCGTCTTTGGATTATGTGTGTGTGCTAAAAGTGCTACATACCCACATTTTGGGAATTGAATGTTTTTGAATTAAACATAATTTATTACTTGTTATGGTTTGGTTGATTGATAAAGGGTAATCGAATATAAATAATGTTAGATACATTATTTATGGGATACCCCATGGCTGATTTCCCTTGATTGATTATTTATAGTAGTTTGGTCTAGAATTCCTCTTAGGATAGCCTTGTTTTCCATGCCTTGTTTTGTTAGGATGGAGTTATTGATAAAATGAGATATCAGTTATATGAATTGTGGAAGTTAGACCATGAGGAATTTTACTACGAGAGATTTCCATGGTAGGGTCATTTATGTATATTTTACAGTTAGGTTGACCCAAGGGTATTGACTATGAGAGATTCTAGGTGGTCATCAACCGAGGGGTTTAGATCATGGGAGCTCCATAGGTGGTCGTTTAAAATTTTTTAATGCTCTGATGACAAATGGGTATTGACCGTTAGAGCTTCCCATGTGGTCTTTTGTAAATGATTAGTGCTACTTTAGACCAAAGGGGTTAGACCATGAGATCTTCACAAAGGGTCATTATTAAATTATATTTTTTTATGTTAGACTAGGGGTATTAGACTATGAGAGAATTACCAAAGTTTGTATGAAATAGTTGAATGATTGTGAGGAGTCTGCCAAGCCAAAGAAAAAGATTGGACTCAGTCTTACTTGTTTGTTTAAATGTCCTCCTAAGAGATCTGTTTGGTTACTATTACATAGGGGGATATAGAGTTTAGGCTAGATCCCAAGATTACATGATTTAAATGGTGAATAGTAAATTCAAATGAATGTAATTAAAGATATTTGGATTGTTTACTTTTGAGTAATTCCTAGTTTATTACATCTTTTTACATATTACCTACTATATATGTCCACTAATAGTTAGGAATAGATATTTTGGTGGCTGTGTACTAGGAATCGTCTCACACCCTACTTGGGTCATGATTTTAGACCTAAATAGACTCTATGTTTGTAGGTATAGATAAGGTCAATAGCACTTCTTCCTCAGGTACTTGATTACTTTTGAAGCTGGAGAGCATGGGACAAAACTGTGGCTTGCGATTCCACTTGAGAAACATTGGTCTCTATTCCTTTCTATAATATGGATACACCAGAGTTAAAGGATCTCAAGAAGTAGTTGTAGGAGTTTCAAGAAAATGTTTTCATATGACGCAAAACTTTTTCTTGGGGTTCGCCTCTCTTTTTTACGAAGAAGGCGGATGGTGCCATCCGAATTTATGTGGATTACCAAAAGATAAACGAGTTGACAGTCAAGAACCGATATCCCTTTTTGAGGATGGATGGTCTTTTAGATCAACTTTGAGGAGCCCAGGTATTCTCGAAGATTGACTTGATATCGGATTATCATCAGTTGCACATTATACCATCAGATATAACTCTTATAGAATTTCAGAGTAGGTATGTTTTATACGAGTATTTGGTTATGTCGTTCAGTCTCAAGAACATGCTGACAGTTTTCATGGTACTGATGAACTGAGTGTTCCATCTGTACTTGGATTATTTTGTGGTAGTCTATGTGGATGATATCTTAGTGTACTCTCACACTCTACATGACCATGCCATCCATATTGAGATCATATAGAGTACACTAAGAGAGAATTATTGATATGATAATCTCTCAATATTCCACTTTTGGATTGATCATATTCACTTCTTGGGTCATTTCATCTTAGAGATAGGAGCATTAGTATATCTAGAGAAAGTTAGAGCTGATGTTTCATGGGAGAAGCTGAAGAACATATTTGAGGTAAGGAGCTTTTTGGGACTTTCTGTTTACTACAGGTACATTATTCATGACTTCACTCACTTATCAGTGCCACTACCGGGCATGACTAAGAAGGGTGATAAGTACTTGTGGGAAGATTCCTATGATTCATCCTTTCAAGAGTTTAAAGGGAGATTTAATTAACCACTGATACTGATTTTTCCCATGCCAAGAAAGAGTTACACCATTTACTGCGATGTATTAGGTATTAGTCTAGGAGTAGTGCTTATGAAGGGAGAATGAGTCATTGCGTATGATTCTCGACACATGAGGAAACTTAAAAGTAATTACCCAATGCATGATCTTGAGTTCACGCCAGTTGTGCATGCTTTCTTCTATTAGAGATATTACCTTTTAGGAGAGAATTTTGTGGTGTACGCTGACCAAAAAATCATATATTTTTACTCAGCATGATCTGAATTTAAGACAGTGAAGGTTGGTTGAGTACCTTCAGTCTTTTGACGTTGAGCTTATCTACATGCCTGGGGAAGGAAACATAATGGCTGGTGGGTTGAGCTGGGGTACTTAGATAGAAGAAGTTCAGGAGGCCAGTTGTGAGTGGAATCTTATAGATCTTTTCTCTGAGATGCATTTGGAGGTGAAAGACAGACAGGGCCAGAATTTTCTTTCTTCTGTAGCTATTATGCCCACTCTACTAGATCAAGTGTGAATGAGGCAGCTATAAAATTCCGAAGGCCTACTCTTGAGGGAGTGTGTGTTAGTCAAGAAACCTACTCCGAGAATGATGATGGGTGAGGATGAGGTTTTTCATTTTCATGGGTTCATATGGGTCTCAGAATGTATATGTGAGGATATTTTTGGAGATTTCCATGCCTCTGTATGGGCAGTCTATCATGGTGTCACCCAGATGTATTGGGATTTACATCGTCAGGATTGGTGGCTAGGCATGAAGAAGGATGTTGTTGGTTTTGTTATGATGTGTTCCACCTGTCAATAGGTAAAGGTGAAACAACAATGACTAGTTGGTATTTTACTAGAGTTACCCATTCCAGAGTAAAGGAATTGGTGATTTTCTAAGTACACTTTATGTATTTATAAGCACATTACCTGTACAAGATTGCCACGTACATCCGCATACTGGCCATGTATCGATTGTGTACATAGTTGTGTAATGATGTGGGAGACCGCTTAAGTTGGGGGTTAGTTGAGGATAATACACGGAGTGTAATTTTAATGAACATGTAGTGTAGTTATCTTTTTTAATTTATATATCGAACTGGGGTCACATATCATGTATGAAATTATCTACTACTTCTCCTAGTTCATACAAGAGAACGACATAATGACTGAAGAACTTATAACCCCTATATATTCTTCATATGACATCTGATTAAGACACTGTTAGGTGCGTTCGAATCCCACCGGCGAGTTATCAATTCCTACACAGTCATTATTCTTGATTCTTCCCCTATATTGAGTTATTAAAGGTTAGAAATTTTTCAATTTTTTGTAGATCTACACCGATCTTGGATGATTCATGGACCAATGTTGTAGTATACCGATCGTGATACATCGAGGTAGTTGGTTTGTTCCTTTTATTGTTCATATTTGGATTTCATGTGCTATAAGTGATGCATACCCATGTTTGGTGTATTGCGTGTTCTGTAATTAAACCCCATTTATTACATGTTATGGTTTGGTTGATTGATAAAGGGTAATTTTATATGCATAAGGATAGATACCTTGTTAATGGGACACCTTGTTGGTGAGTTTCCCTGGATTGATTTTTTATGGCCGTTTGGTCTAGAATGCATGTTAGGATTTTTTTATTGTCAATTCCTTGTTTTGTTAGGATGAAGTTATTGATTATATTAGATGCCTGTGATATGCATTGTGGAAGTTTCACTAAGGGGAATTTTATCATGAGAGCTTCCCAAGGTAGGGTCATTTATTTATGTTTTACTATTATGTTTACCCAAGGGTATTGACAGTTAGAACTTCCAGGTGGTAATCGACTTGGGGATTTTGACCACGAGAGGTGCGAAGGGGATCATTTATAATTTATTGAAGCTATGGTGACCATGGGGTATTGATCATGAGAGATGCTAAGGTGGTCATTTGTAACTGATTAATTCTATGTTAGACCAAAGGGGTTAGACTGTGAGAACTTCTCAAAGGGTTGTTATTAAATTAATTGTTTTTATGTTAGCCCATGGGGATTATACTTTGAGAACATTACCAAAGGGTCATATTGAATAATTTAATGATTGTGATGAGTCTTCCAAGCCAAATCACAAGCTTGGACTCTGTATTACTTGATTGTTTAAATGGCCTTCTCAGACATCTATTTTGTTACTATTACACAGGGGGATATAATTCTTAGGATAGATCTCAAGATTACATGATTTAAAGGTTGAATATTAAATGTAAATGAATGTAATTGAAAACTATAAGATTTTTTAATTTTTAGTACTTCATATTTTATTGCTTCATTTTTCATACTACCTACTATATATGTCAACTGACAGTTAGGCACATATCTTTTGGTGGTTTCCAACTGTGATTCGTCTCACACCCTGTTTGGGTCATGATTTTAGAACCAAATAGATTGTATGGTTGTAGGTATAGATAAAGGAAATATCCCTTCTTCATCATGTACTTGATTTCTGTTGGAGTTGGAGAGAATGAGACCAAGATGAGGCTTACAATGCTACTGGAGTTTTCCTGTTTCTTTTGTACTATGGTTTCTGTATTGATTTCCATCATTATTTATTTTTTAGCTATTTTTATAGATACATATGCCCTGAATCACACACACATGCACACACACAGATATATATATATATATATTTATATTGCCTCTTCTGTTGGATTTACTTTAGTCTTCAAATGTTTATTTTTGTAGTATTGTATTATTTCTTCTGCTATTATTTACTATTTTTTTCTATGTATACACTGCCAATAAGGGAATGGATTCCCTATTATCACACCTTTTCCCTTGCTTCTAGTCAGAAAACTCTAGAATTTGGGGAAATGAACTTAAAGTTATTTGATCAACTGGGTTTGAGGCCCCTTGGGGTGGCACCCGAATCTGGGACTTTACATCAAGTAATATTATTATTTCCCTCAGAAATTAATGTTACCAAAATGGTAATAGTTTATTTCTATAATCTCATAATTTATCGACATAGTTTATGATTGTGCTTACATTGATGAAATATTATCTCTCAAGAGAACTCAAGACATTTATTATCCTCTATATATTCATATTATCTTCATGCATTGGTTCCATTTTTATACTTTTTGATATATTATATTAGTAATAATGTGTATTTACAAAAGTCCAACATGAAAAATCTATTCAATTGAAAATCTATGTTAATTCAAAACCATTTTTTCTAATTTTTTTTTCAAAACACACTAAAGATTACTTTGTATGTTTTCAAAGAATTATAAAACTAATTGTTTTCAATAAGTTTTCAATTACCCATTATAATTTTTGTAAATGTTTTCAAATAAATGGTTATCAAAACATTTTCAAGATTTATTTATATGATTTCATGTTTATTTCAAAGAAATGATTTTAAAAAGGTTTTCAAGGATACTTTATAAATTTTCATGTTTACATTCAAAGAAAAGGGGTGTTAAAAAGTTCTTTTCAAAGAAAATTATTTAAATGGTTTTGAAGCTTATTTTATATGATTTAAAAAAAAATCAATGGAAAAAGGTTTATAAATTTATTAAATATTATTTTATAAATTTTAAAGTCAAAAGGTTTTTCAAAATGATTTCAGGATAAATTTCAAAGTACCAAAGTATTTAAAAAGAAAATGGGTTTAAAAAGTTTTTATGTTTTAAAAATCCCTTTGCAAAGAATAAAGGATATTTTCCATAAGGAAATGTTTTTAAAAGATTTTTCAAATTTATTTTCCATCCAAGAAGACATTAATTGTTGTGACTCATGACTTTCTAGGAAATGATCCAAAGTTTATATTCATGTTCTTTCTCTTAGTGGTTTATGTTTTTATGGAATGATGGTTATTATAAACCATTTAACTTTCACAGATTATATGTATATGGAAATCATTCTTCGTCCATGGTTTACATGCTTATGAAACCCATTTCACTTGAACATGTTACATCACGATAAATGCATATGAAACTTGATTCCATTCAAGGGTTATTCTAGGATGAAATGATTATGAATCCAATATATTTTCCATATTTTATGTTATGATTAAAGTTTTATGATACCCGTTTCATTTCATGGGTTATGATATGATTTTTATAAAACCCATCTATTTTTATGGGTCATGTTATGATGCAAGTTTTATTATCTTATAGAACATTTATATATTATTTTATCATGTGACAGGTGAGACCTATATCTCAATCCAATTAACTAGCTAATGATAAGTTGTATATAAGCTCAAAGAGAACACAGGTTGTAGCCCAAGCCTGAAAAATAGAAGGTACATGTGTTGAAGCATAAGAATGAAAGTAATAGAGTAAAAAGGTTGTATCCCTGCCCAAAAACAAGAATGTACTTGGGTTGTAGCCCAATGAATAAGGTAATAGGGTATAAAGTTTTTATACCAAACCTAAAAACAAGTAGTTATATGAGTCATAGACCAAGCCTAACATGTTTCGATGGTCTTGTTAGGAATCCTTGAAATATTATTTTTTATGTTTATATTTATACCATATATCCCCTGTATTATTCCTATGTTATCCTTTTACGGATTATGTTCTTTATTTATTTATGATTCATTTAATACAAAATTCAATGATTTAGGCTATTATTCATGTTTATTATCTTTGATATGCATTGTATGACCGTCTAAGGTTATGATAACATTATCATACTCCTATTCCCATGTTTATTCTTACATGTATCCCTTATTAACCCTTAATAAGAATTTGACCTTGGGACATTTTATGTTTATTTACCTAGCTTATAAAGGTATATTTCATGTATTATATGTCTAATAGGGGTGATAAACTTAGAGAACCTAGTGGGAGATAATATAGTTTTCTTATGTTTCAGTGTTTATGTTTCCTTGTTTTCAAAGGAACTAAACTAAGAGGGTATTTGGGCATTCATTTGTATACTGATTTATGTATTCAATAAAATTTAAGTAATTTTTATGTACATTAAGAATAAGTTGTTATAGGATACAATGAAATAATAGTCCCATTTCTAGCACCACTAACTGACTATTTACTCCAAATGGATAGATTGTAGCCTTAGTTTTGCCAATGTAAAACCCACTATGCCTATATCATCTAAAACACTAACTGTGAGGCCCTTTCACCCATGAGAAAATCCTATGGGGAAGAAAACATGAGAAGTTGCCTCTCAATTAGAAATAAAACATACATTAAAAGTCAATGATGATATATGAACCATCTCAAAATCAATTATCTACTGGTACATGACCCAATACCACTACTATTTTTTTAGATTGTTCAATTGTTAGAGATATAAAAATTCTAAGGATCCATATAAAAGATAAATATCTGAGAAAAGATACAATATTATCTTTGATATAACATTCTAGATAAATTACACCTCATTAATCTTGAAACAACCCTTTGAGTATTAAGCATAAATCCAATATGCTAAATGTGTATTCAATATGATCACTTAGTGCTGAGTATGAAACTCCATATTCTAATAATATTTCATAATACCATCATGAAATACTATAATGAACAAATATAGGTAGGGATATGAAAACCAAATTATATAATCCATGAACACCACCTATACATTCCTTATTCCAAATGACATCAAAATATACTCATATAATCCATAACTAATATAAAATTACATATTTTTTATATCCTCTACCCAAAACCACAACTAATGATAAACCGATCATGGGTCAATCTTAGAAAATAATCAATCTCCTCCCATTAATTCAAACTAATAATTAATCCAAGCCATTAAATTATTTTTCTTCACTATAACCTAGTTAACCTATTGTAAATTGAAATTCAATATTATGATGTAATGAAAATTTTTAGAGAAAAAAATAGGAGCACCCTAGGGAGAGATACATAGAATAATAAAACCTTTTCCCTCAACTTCCTTATGTTTCACCTTCATCTCTCTTTTCTGAACCATTTCGGAAAAAAGAATTTATCGATATGATATCCAAAACCTATAAGAGATTAATTATAACCCCCTAATCCCTATTAGGATATAACCAAAAAAATAATCAAAAAATGTTAACTGAAAATGGCACACTAATAGACAAAAGGTATATAGAACCATCACATAATCTATTATAAGGAACATCACTACGATCTTCATTTTGATGGATCCCAACTGATTAAGGTTAGGTTATGATCTGCCTACCTCAATATCCTTTTAGAAAATGAATAAAAACTCTTTCACATTAATTGAATATAATGAAACTTACTTACGATAACAATTGATGTGAGCTTGGTAGCGCATCAACCAATCCATCATGAAGACTACATAAAATCTCTACATATTTAGGATAAAGAGTTCCAAAATGTTTTGATAGTCACCAATCACTATAAAACATCCCAATAATCTATAAAAAATTTCAAAACTCTTTCCAATAGGCATATAAATATCCAAAATACAAAAAATATAACTCTAAAAATATCTATAATCTAAAAACTAATAATGAAGAAACTAAAGAATGATATAATCATTTATTAAACATAGAAACAAAAAACGTAACAAAAATAATACCTCTTATTGAGTGAATCCTTTCCACTATGATTTATCTATTATGATATTTAAATATTACCTATTTTATTTAATTGATTTATGAGTTTAGGGTAATGAAAATTTCCCTCCCATTATTTATTATTATTTATTATTATTATTTTTTCTTATTATTTATCTTATTATATATGTTTTATTTTATAATTAATTATTTATATTATAAATTAATTGACATGTAATTATTTTTGGTTGAATTTTATTATGAAACATTTCTTAAATGTAAATAATGATTTTGATTATGGGTTATTATATTAACATTTTCAAAATCCACAATATGAAAGTTCTATGTTCATAAGTGGTCTATAAGATGAAGGTAGATGCAATAACCAGACATCAAATTTATAGATTTTTTCTAGATTTTAAAGACATATGCAATACCTAGAAGTTACATTCACTTAAGGTTAACCATGTAATTATGAGAAAATGAATATTTTGAAGTCTCAGAACCTCAGATTCTTAAAGGAATTATGAAGTAAGATTTATAATATGATAAAGATTAAAGTGTATCAAATCAAAGTTTTATAGTTATGATAATTTTTAAGGGTATTATAATATGTGATCAGAATCCAAGTCATAATTTTATAATAATTATGTAGAATTATTCATAATACATCCAATAATGATTTAAACTGGTCATAAATCATATATGATAAATTATTTATCTTACATTTATTTTTTCTAATGTGAAAAAACTTACAGGCCCATAATTTAATATTACATATGCTATAATGTTTTAAATTTTATCTAATACAAATTCATAAGTTTAATTTTATTCTTATATGTGTTATGAAAATCACAATTAATTTGACATGGATTCAAGTGCATAAATCTATGAAACATATGGCAATATTTCATCCATTTAAGTGTATAAAAAGAAGGATTTAATTATATGTGACTTCTAAATTTTTTATTCTTACATGAAACAATATTTTTTGATTCAATATTTTTATTCATATGAAACAAAGGAATTGTGTGATTTATTCTCACTTAACACCCAAGAATGCGGCTTATTGTTACATAATGCTTGAAAAAAATAAATTATTCTTACAAAAAGGATGTGATTTAATTTATTCTTACATAGTTTATTTAATTTGAAGAAATATATAATCTATAAGATAGAAAATTGGAATATTTATTAATAGAAAATTTGGTGATATTTTCAAAGATAATTAATAAAAGTTTTAAATATATATTTGAATGGATAGTTCTATATACAATTAAAAGTAAATTTATGTGTATATTTAAATGGATTTGATTTTGAAGATGGTTTTTAGAAGGATCAAAGTTCTAAATGACTATAATGGTTCTATTTATTCGAAATAATATAATCATATAAAATAAAAGAGTAAAAATGGCTACACGTGGGGGGGGTAATTTATAAAATAAAAATTAAAAAAACAACTAACCAATTAATGTAGAAATAATATACATGAAGTTCATCTAACCATCATATTAAACAAATATTCCATGGAAAAAATTATATAGAAAAATAAAGTAAGACTTTAATATTTTGTGAATAAAAACATATATAACATTATAAAAAATTTATGCACTCTCGAATATTCGACATTAAGAAATTATTTAACATTGAATTTGGGTATTCAAAATTGTAACCAAATAGTAATGGTATGTTTTCCTTAAGAAAGAAAACCCTCGATAATAATATTTGAAGAACTATGTTTTCCAAGCCACTGAAACCCTCAATCAGTAAGATCAGATAAATCTATATCTTCCTAACCCTGGGAGCCCTTAATAAAACTAGATCAAATATAAAGTCAAAAAACAAAAAAACTCTTAAAAAATTTATAAATAATCCTCTCATGGATTCCTTAAGGAAAATATTCTCGAATGGTTATAGTAAATCAATCTTAGTGTAACAAGATGTTGAAAACTCTTTATAGAAACTATTGATATCCAATAAAGAGTAACTTATCACCATCTTGGATCACTAAACCTATTTATATGAAAATTTGAAATGTTAATATTTATGTGAATCTTAGAGATGGTTAAAATATCCTTGGAAGAAATATTATCTAGATAGTGGAACATGATCATCTGATGACTGTTATTTTATACACCATCAAAGTGTACAACAATTTATATAGTGGAATTAATTTTTTCATCTCGAAAAATTTATATCCTAATCATTAATACTTAATGACAATTTTAAACTGAAAACATGTATACCTACCACTAGAAACTGTTTGTCCAAATGTCTTAATATAACTTTGTTATTTTGGTCTTAGTTATGTTATGAATTATTAATTTCTATCAATCATTGTTTGTAAATATATATATATATCTATTTGTTTGAACTTTATAATAACTTCTTACGAATATAGTAATTTATTCCATTTGATATATTCTTATTCATATTTCTGGAAAAATATATTTTTTGAAAAATATAATTAAAAACTATGACAGTATAATATTTAGTAAAATATATACTTTAAATAATTATATTGTGAATTTCAAAAAAATGTTTAAATATTGTTGATATTCATTTAAACTCTAAAACCTCCATCTTTTTAAAAATAAAAAAAAAAATTAAAATAAAGATTTAAAGAGAAAATATTAACCCCCCTATGTTAAATAACTTCCCGTTTTTATTTTTCCCCTATATTTTAAAATTTAGAATTTCATAATTCTAATTTAAACTTTTTATAAATTTATCTCCTCTTAATATGAAAACCATTCTCCCCTATTGAGATTCTTGAAAACAAGGGTTTTATAACTTACAATGTGTACTTGAAATTCTTGGGAATAAAATTTCTACATGAAACAAAAAATTCTAAAAGAGAATAAATATTCATTTAAAAGAAATTAAAATATATAAAAAAAATTAGAGACATCCATAAAAATGAATTAAAATGAATACCCATTCATATATATATATATATAACCATTAAAAATAATTTCTGTTATTAAATAAATAATTTTCTTGGGTTATGAAAAAATATTTCATTACATATTTATAATATATTTGATGATAATATTAATATTATTATCATCATACTGATATTTATATGACTTAGAGAAAGATAATTTTAATCATTCAAAATAATATTCAAGAACTTTTATCTTATTTCTTTCATCAATTAAAAATAATATATCCTCATATAGAGTAAGATCTTCTGGAGATTCAGAATGATAATCTTGAAGGATTACAACAAATATTTTCGAACATATTATTGATAAACACTGGATATAACTATAACTTTACTTTTAAAGATCCCAAAATAACATTTTAAATCATATTCGAAACATAATTTACCAAGTTTAAAATCCTCATATTACAAATCAAACATAGCACATATATATCTTATAATTTTAAAGTATCACTATAACCATTTCTAGGGATCAAGAAGTATTGAATCTATATTTATATAATCAAAATTTCATGATTGAGTTGAAAAACCTTCCAAACATTTTACACAGAAATAAATCAATAAGTCTCACTCTTATCCTTCACAAAATTTCTAAAACATGTTATAAAACTTATAAGTGAAAAAAGCAACATCACTATCCAAAGGAACATTAACAAGATCAACTATTTTCTTGATATTATGCTTGTACTTATTTTAAAAAAAAGTAATATAATTCAATCCATCTTCATTTAAAAAATAAATAGATGAATAAAAATTCCTTACCAACTCTAGATAGTTAAAATAAAACTCTTCCTTCAAAACACATAAATATTACCAACCTTGAAAAATAATTTATCACCTTATAAAATAATAATACATATCAAAATAAAAAAAATTATCAGCCTATATTTGAGTAAAATATGACTATAAATGTAGCTACATGAAGTCAAGATTTTTTATGAAGAAATATGCAATTAAAAAAATTGGAAAAAGAAGAATAAGTAAGAGGAAAGATGATAGTATGGGGAAGTGGCGAGGGATAAAGGGAAAAATCAAAAACATATATTTAGTATATGTAGAGTGATGGTTAAACATCCCAATATCTTACTATTGAGATAAAAATAATTATATTTGTAAAATGGTTCATATAATTTGATTAAAATATTTTTGAAACCTTAATTTTATTAAATTATTTATATTTGATTTATTGGTAAAATAATTTTTTTAGATAAAACCTATAATTTTGAAAAAATATTTTAAAAGTAGTGAAAACAATGAAATAAAAAACACTATAAAATATATATAATTATAAATTGAATATTTATAAATTTACCTTATGAAGATGAAATTATAAACATTTTATCAAAAGATTATTTAGGAATTTGAACATCCAGGAATATTTTTTAAAAAAATGAAATTTTAAAAGACAAAAGAAACCTAAATATATAGTAAGGAAACTTTCATTTTAAATAATTTGTAACAAAACATTTTTTGAAAAAAAAATATTAAAGTGAATTTTTAGTTAAACTTTTAGTTTGTAAAATTTAATAATAATTGTTTTCTAAAACCAACTTTTTCCAAAAATATTCCTAACAAAATATTTTTCATGTAATATATATTTGAAACTCATAAAAATTGAATCCCCCATTTTATGGAGTTCATTAAAACTAATACATGGTTTAAAGAATAAGTAGATATGAATTATCATTGTTTATTTTCCATTCCTACATTTTTCTTAATGTATTCAAATTTATCATAATTTAGAGTTTGTAAAAAAATATCATCATGTTGTTTTTTCATTATAATGAATTATAAAATAATACCTCTATTTTTTGTCTTATCCTAAAGGAAATGGTGTATTATATATATTTTATTTTTAGTTGAGTGATGTGAAGAATGTTTTACTTAAATCTGTTGAACTTCAGTTATCAAAAATAAATGTAGTTTTTTTAAAATTCAATCCAAAATTCATGAGTGTGTGTCATATTCCCAACACTTGACCACAAAAAATTCCCAAGTTCTTAATATTTTTATTCAGTAGTGGAAATAACTACAAAATGATGAACAAGAAACTGAATTTTCTCATAATAAATGAAATGTTACAAATATACTTTTTCTATTCATTTTACAACTACAAAATTCAACATTTAAAAAAAATTATGTTAAGATTCATTTCCATAAGAATAAAATAGTACAAGATCCATAATCCTCTTATGAAAAAAAAATTCATCTTAAATCCTCAATACGGGACTCTATAGGATTAACTTGATATATTGAACATAGGCATATAAAAAAAATATGGATGACTAGTTATAAGATAATATAAACTACCAATAATTCTCCTATTTCTATTATTAATTGGTTTCATAGATTCATTAAGGTCTATTAAATTTTAGGTTTTTATAGGAGTACTTATAAATTTAGTGTTTTGGTATCCAAATTTCATAATCATATTTTTTATATACAAGTGTTGTGATATAAAATTTCTTTTTAGTTTTTGTAAAATTTGAAAACCATGAATGTATGTAAGGTCACCCATCATGATAATATCAAAATCATATTTCATAAGGTATGAAATGGAATCTATAAAATATTTCTATGTTGATCCAAATATAATGTCATTGACATAAATTTGAAAAATAATAGTGTTTTTTTGTTTTGTAACAATAGATACCTTAACAATTTTTTTTAACATTTAATCTTTCATACCAGGCCCTATGGTTTTGTTTATATCTATAAAGTTTATTGGTATGACTTTATACACGTTCCAGAGATTTTGTGTTTTCAAAACCAATGATTGTTTCTACATAAAATTTCTCTTATACATATCCCTTAAAGAACTAATATTTCACAACCATTTGAAAAAGTTTAAAATTTAGGAAAGCTACATAATCTAGATGTATATGGATAAATTCACGTTCTCCTACATTATCATAAGTTTCTTCCCAATCTAGGAAATATTTTTTATTATAATCATTTATAGCAATTAAAACATTATTTCATTATATGAATCCAATTTTTTAAAATTTATTTTAGAAAACCCATTTTACAGTAATTATAGGTTAATCATCAGGTGATTCATCCAATGTACAAATTTGATTTCTTTATAATTAATTGAGTATATCTTGCATAAATTTTCTCCATTATCCATCACCAAAATCATAATCAAGAGTCTCTGGTTTGAATTGAGTTAAAAATTCACAATGTTCAATATCATTTCTTAAGGAACTTATATTTTTAACTAGTTGATCAATATAACCATTGATATTATCATTAGGATGATTCTAAATAATTAACTGATTCATTAGATTTGTAGAAATCAATTATTCAACAATAGTTTAAATTTATTCTTGTGGTTGAACTTTTGAAAAAGCTTCTTTAGTTATTCTCCCATAAGAATAAAATTACAAAATCGGTGGAAAATCACCTTTTAGAATAATATATGGGGATATAGGTTGAGGCTGGTTGAAAGAAAATATATCAATTCCAGAAAATTTAACATCCACTGTTAAATAAAAAATACATGTATTTTAATTAAAAAGTCTATAATACTTACTTGTTTGAGATTAACCTAAAAATATTCCTCCATTATATTTTGTAGAAACATTAGGTAAATTATCTTTATTATTTATAATGAATACTTTTCAGTGAACAAAATTGAAGTAAAAGATACTTGATTTTATTTTCATCCACAAATCATAAATATTTTTTATAGTAAAAGGTCTTATTGAAACAAGAATTATAATATAGCAGGATTTATTTTCTTCTTCATCCTAAAAATGTTTATAAACTGAATATTTACTCAACATGGTTCTAGTAACATCTTGATGAATTCAATTTCTTCGTTCAACTACACCATTTTCTTCTAGAGTTATAGTCTCTTAGAAGTTTTTTATTATACCTTTTTTACTATATAATTTGTTCAATTTAAAAACTATAAATTCTACAACATGACCAACATAAATTGTTACCAATGGTGTATTGTTCTTTTTCTTAATAGTAGATACAAAACATTAAAAAAAAAGTCTTCCAACTTTTATTCAATAATATATCCTCAAATATATATAGTGTGGTCATTAACTAAAACCTATACTAATTATTTTTCATCAATACTTCCATTTTGTATAGGAAAAAATAAATCCATGTGCACTAACTATAAAGAATTATAATTTTAAGCTTCACTATTATATTTAAAACTCAAATTACGCTTCTTTACATATTTAAAATAGAAACAAACTTTTTAATAAATGAACATAAACTATGGTAGATCTCAAACTATTATTTTCGTAGAAAGCTTGTATAAATTTATAACGTTATAGTGGCTTAAAAGTTTATATAAAAACTGATATTGATCTTTAGTTACACTAAGTAAAGGTAGATCTCGGATTCTATGGTCTTCTAAGGTATGTTTGTATAAATTCTAATGAGTATTGGCATAAAGTATAATCTTATCTTCCAAACTATTAACTGAACTTTTAACATTCATTAATTTTACCAGATATCACTCATCACATAATTGGATTATACTAATATGGTTTTTCTTAATTAATATAAAAAATAAACCATTTGAAATTAAATCATTACCTAGATGAACAATATTAACTATTCATATAAATTTTCCTTTAGCCTTGTTACTAGAAGTGATATTTCCACCTTTCATTTTAATAATTCTTTTGATGAAATACTTATTCCAAGTAATATTCCTAGAACATCCAACATCCATTTACCAAATGTTATTATTTTTTATAAAAATATTATTTTCATAAAATTTATAAGGACAATATTTGGAAACCAAAATTTGGGTCAATCATTATTAAAAAAATAAAATTTTCGGAATCCATATCTATCCACATTTATTATGTCAAGAAGTATTAATTTTTTTTGAAAAATAAAATTTTTGAAAGCCTAAATATTTCACTTTATTTTAGGAAAATATATATCTCTAATTTCATCCACTTTTAGATTTAGTGAAAAACGTTTTACTATTTTAAATTAAAAAATTATATTGAAAATTCGGATAATTATTAGTAAAACCCATTCCAGAAATATTTCTATGAGGTTTTATTAGTGTATAAATTTTATCAACACATTCTTTACCTATCATAAATTTTGATATTAACATTTTTAGACATGAAACTTCAAAATATATTTTCACAACTAAATTTTTATCTTAAACTTATATAGTACTATGAAATTTTTTTTCTAGATCTTTTCAAAAATTAGTATTCTCTATATCAAATTTCTCTAATTTTTTTGAAAGATTATAAATTTATGTAGTATGTAAAGAAATAATCAAAATGGATTTATCATATTTTTACTCAGTGTCATCATTTTTTTAGAAACATTATTATTATTATTTCTAATAATGTTTAAAATATTGAAACTTCTTTAGTGCTGGGTAACATGTTATTATCCTATGGTAAATTATATTCTTTATTTTAAGATATAGAATAATTTTCAATTTCATTATCTAGATAATAAGAATTTAATGTATGGTTGGTAATGGTTTTATAAGATACATTATCCATTGAAAATTGTTACTCTTTGGAATTATTGAAAATAAAATAATATTTTTATAATCTCCCATTTCACTTTCTAGATGAAATATCTAGAGAACTGTCACCTCCAATTTCACTCTATGTTTCTAAAGATTTCATAATTTTCTTAATATTATGTCTGTAAAATTATTATAATTCTTCTCAAAATTTATATCATTTTTATCTTTCCTCTAAATCATGGGACATTATGGTTTAATATGACTACGTTTCTTTCACTCATAAAATGTCATTTTATAATAATCCTTAATTTTATTCTTCTGCTTAAAATTATTCTTATATTTATATATAATACCATTCTTCCCAATAATATATTTCATTGGATTAGAAATATTATCTAACTCATTCTCAAAAATTTTTGAATAACCAATCGCTTTTTTTACTTGATCATTCTTTTTCCTTGAAAACATATATACTTTTTCTGTAGATTTCACTTTCTTAGTAATAGCCGAAGTAAAAGAAAAAGATACACAATTATTATTGTTATTTTCTTTTTCAATATCTTTTCTCACTATTCCATCATACTTTAGAAGATTACCTTTCAAATAACCTAATATTAACTTAGTAATCTTATTTGTATCATTACGAACTACTCTCTGGGATTGTGACTCTCTTGGAATATTCTCAATAATCTTTTCAAACAAAATATAATTTTTAATATTTTTATCACCCATAGACTGTAATAGATTAACAATTTTTATGACTAAATGATTAATTATATAAGTATTTTCTCTAATTAAGAAATAAAATTATTGATAATCTTCTCTGAAACTTTCTTCACTAATTTCAATAACTTTAGAAGTACCAAAATGCTCAATTTCAAAATTCTTCCAAATATTGTTTCAAATTCAAGAAATGAAATTCAAATATCGATATTGTAACACCCCAGGTAAATAAAGAATATGACATCTTTATATTTATCCCTATTTGTGAATAATATGTTAATATTAATTTAAAGGGAACGCTGTGCTTGATGGCTTACCCAATACGCAACAATGAGTTCCTTTGAAATCTTAAGTTGCACTCTAATAATAAAATAATATTATTTTAAATGGTAGTTAACACCTAGCTGTTGTGATGGCGGGAATGAATAAAACTAACTAAAAAAGGATTGTATATGTTTGTCAAATATATTTACTTTTTATAATAAATGTTAGAGGATTAAAAATGCGAATGAATCCAATTTTAAGCGTAAACATTCTAATATTCTTTAAAAGGTCGATTAACCGCCTTTTGATGGGGAACCTCTTTTAAATCCTCTTTTTGAAAATTTTATGTGTTATATTTGACTAAATAAAATTCTTCTTTAGAATCGGGACATCAAAATTTACTTTGTGTAAATTTTTGGTATTTTTCCGAAAAAGTTCATTTTTTAATGAATAGTGAAAAATGTGGAATTTTAATTCAAAACCTATTTTTAATCTAATTTATTTATATGATTAGATTATCTTTTGAATTGTTTTTAAAGTGAAATTAGAATATATTTTTACCATTTAATCCAATAGTGGTCGTTGGAATTAATTTCACTTTAAAATCGGACTTAAACTAGTGTCAATCTTTTCATACATTTTGTTTCATAAAAACACGCTATTTGTTTTGACAGCGGGAATTAATTATTAAATTAATTAATGAAACTTATATGATTTGAATTTTTTAAAATAGACATCATTTTTGAATTCGGAATATCAAATATTGCTTTGGGTTATTTTTTGGTAATTTTCTGAAAAACTTCAATTTTTGATGAATAGTGAAACCACTAAGTGGTACTTATAAAAACTGATTTTCCGTTTAAATGAAATTTTTCCATCTTTGTGTTTTGAATTTCAAAAATCTGACATACATGGTTGTCATTAAGAAGTAAAATGTGGTTCAATGGGATTAAAATAATTTTTTGGTGAATAGTAACTTATTAAGTTTTTAATTGCGATTAGAGGTAATTAGTGTAGTTTAAGGTAAAAATAATGTTTTAATAATATGAGATGAGCTTTACACATGTCCTAACATTATTTTATGTGTCATGGCCGACCATGAAAATCCATGGGTCAACTTGGGGACCCCATGGAGCCACTTTGGTTGGGAAATTACATAAATAACTTTTTATTTAATGTAAAAGTAAAAATGACACAAACATGAGTTGTTTTACTAAAACAATTTTTACATGGGGTTATAGAAGTCATATTTTTGACTATAAATAGTCATTTTAAATCTAAAAATATTTTCTACATCATGATATTTTTTTTATAATTTTTAGACATTAAATAAAAATAATTATTTATGACATCATAATGATGCAGCGATTACCTCATTAATAAAGGATTTAAATAAAATGAAAAGTTAATGTAACATATATTACCTAAACATGTCCAAAACCTATTGGATTGGTCGATTTCAAAACCTTATCACCTTATCCTCAAAATACATCAATGTGGGACCTTTAAAATCCGAAACGAATTTGAAAATAAAGTGACATTTTGTAACATTACAAGAGTGCCCCTCCTCTCCTCTTATAAAAGGCCCCCACCTCTACCTCCTTACCCACACTTCCAAAGCCTTTGGATCGGCCATCCCCTGCTCATTTAGCCTCTCCACATCACTCTCTTACTCCTAGAAGCCTCACTTTGGGCAGAAGGATTACCATGGAAGCCTTTGAGCCCAAATCAAAATGAGTTACCCGATTTTAAGGTAATGACTTCAGTTGTGTTCTTTTGTTTTATTTAGCTTCTCCGACCCGCTAAACTCTTTTTATTTATTTATTTTGTAACAAATACAGTATATTAAATATACTAGGGTGTTGTAATAAGAAAAATTCTAGATACACTTACACACACCTACATCTAATGGTTAAAGAACATACTGTTTCTGTGGATGGCGAATTTCTGCTTCACAAAATGATGATTGTTCAACACTCATATAACACCTTAAAAGGTGGACATTAAGATGTCACTATATTTATATATGATATATAATATGTTTATTTTTTACTTAAGCTTATGTATTTTATCTTTTGTGGCATACCTTTATGGTTTCCATTGTGGGTAAACACGATAATTTCATTTTAGGAAGTGCGGACTACCGCCCCCTCAAAGTGATTTGATTCGTTAATACCATATGTGGTATGTATAAAGGATATATTTAATGATATTATCTATGATAACATACTGTAATTAAAATAATATTATGTATCATTATGTTTTAATTACATTAAATATGAAATATAAATGGAAGTAGCGTTCATGCGTACGTACGGCTTACCGTCTCCATGAATGGTAGATTTCATTTCTTATCTCAAAATGTTATGTACTATTATAAGTACATAAATATAATGTATATATATGTAATATATTACCTATAAATTATGGATATCATTCTGGAATTATAATATATATATATCTCTCATTTTGTTTTAATTCCATTAATATGACAAAGACAAAAACGAAAGTAGGGTTCATGCGTACGTACGGTCTACCGTCTCCATGAACGGTGCTTTTCATTTTTTATCTCCAAATTACATGGAATAGTATAAAATAAATATGTAATGGATATATATGATATTATAATCATTAATACTATTCTGGAAATTATTTAATTATAACTACATGGGAAATCATTTTTCAAACAAGTTCATTTTTGACTCATGTACCAAACATCAGCAAAAATGTCTGATATGAACTAACATTATTAAATAATTATTATAACATTATAATATGTGATATGAACTGAATAATAATATCTAAAGTATATCCTTAGGCAATTATAAATTGACCAAAGTTTATTATTCCGGAATATAAAGAAATGAACAAGACAAGTCGTACTTGAGGTAAGGGATCCTACTCCTCTCTTTCTTTTTAAGTACACTCCTTATTGTCATTACTTTTAAGCTAATCTTTCTTATTATTGGGATGTTATTTTATATTAATCCTACTTTACTTTTTATGTTCATATGATGAGAGAACCTATTTTATCTCATCAATCCATTTTGGAAGTTTTGAGTGGCGCCGTTAGGCTGCCGAATTTTCGTAAGAGATCTAACCTCTCTCTTTCTATTTAAGTACTCTCTTTTATGTCACTTCTTTTAATCTCCTATTTGTTATGATGGGGGATGTTATTTTATATTCCTCTTTCTGTACATTTTATTGTAATATGATGAGAGACCCTATTTTATCTCATCAATCCATTTTTGGACGTTTTAAGTGGCGTCGTTAGGCTGCCGAGTTTTCATAAGAGATTTTTCATCTCACTTTTATTCCCGTGAGATTTATGCTAAATTTTCCACAATTTCCTTTGAGTGGTGTATGTAATGACAATTATTTTACTCATTGTGTAATATACTTTCATTTATGAGTATTTACATCAATGTTTTATTGTCCTTCTTTCACGGGGTGTATGTTTCAAAAGATACCCATGTCGGTAAGGGAACCTTTCACCCTCCTCTTTTTAAAATACTTCTTTTGTTATGTCTTTTAATTCACATAACATTATGTTGGGATATGTTCTTATATATCCTTAGTGATTTAAATTTTATGTCCAAGTGATGAGATACCCTTTTTATCTCTCATCAACTCATTTTCTGAATTTTGTAGTGACGTCGTTAGGCTGCCAAATTTTTGCAAGGGAACTTCTTAACCCAATCATGATTCTTTGGGATAAGCTTGTACTCCTTGAATATGTCGTTCTTTGAATATGTGTGAATAACCTCTGATTGTTTTACACTTAATATCCTCTTATATTTGGTGTATTAGTTTTTCACACATAATTATTTAATTGATTTATCCTTAATCCAAGGATACCGTCTTTGTATGGGACTTCGTCTCAATCTCCTTTCATTGAGGCATATTTTTTTTTATACACAAACTTCTTTTATACGGTGTATAAACCCCTTTTAATTTTACGTTAATTCGAAAGGAATATTTTTTCTACAAAGCGTTTACTAAACTACAAAAGGAATGTTTTTGTTATACGTATGCGACGACAATGACTTCTCCGCTGCCATGACCATTACTTGAGTTTCGGCTTCTTCTACAAGCCATACCTTCTTTTTAAAAGAAAAATAAATAACATGTTTTACTTTTCTTTTATTTTGGTATAGAAAATGGTTTTCATAATATTTTTATATCAATGTGTTGTATTGATATCTTGTTATTGAAAGGTGAAAATGTTATGTTTCCATTATGCATGTTTTATGTGATAAGATTATGTTATGGTTCTTGGGCATTGTTATAAAGACGGATGGTTCCGTGATAATCTAAGGGTGGGTGAGCCCGATATAGCTCTCCAAGGCATTGGGTAACGCGATGGAGTGAAACGTTATGGTTTCTCCGAAGATATTTAGGGAATATACTGTGGTGGGTATTCCAAACGTAACCAAGAGGGTTACTCCCTACGTAAGAATGTTATGAATGCCTCAAGTTACCTTTATGTATTATGATTTCTATGATATATTCATGATTTTATGAGGTATGTTACAGTGCTTATGTTTTATGGGTAAAGTATGATTTCATTCTTACGTATACATGTACTCATGTTTCCTTTCCATATTTTTATATCCCATACTGAGCTTTTTATGCTCATCCCATGTTTTTGAAATGTTTTTCACAAGTCAAGGGAAGGGTAAATGATATGATGATAGTGTCAAGGAAGTTTCAAGAAGGAATCCATGTTTTTTTTAAAATATGTTTCCGTTGATGGGAAAAATGAATACTATCTTTTATGTAACCACTATGTTTAAATGTGGAATGTAATGCAAGTTTTATGATCTAATTCTCTAAAACTCTAAACCCAAAAAGATCCTCAATGTGTAATCTTGTAATAACTCAAGATTAAGTAAGGTTTAAGGATGGGGCCTTATAGTTGGTATCAAAGGCCAGTTTAGATAACTTTAGAGGTTAGGGTATTCTCTAAGCATAAGTACCATTAACATAATGGTTAGGATTTTAGAAAGAGTCCTAGTTTTAGATAAAGTGAATGAGTATGTATATATTAGTGTTTACCTTCATCATTAGTACATGATGGTTTTGTTGATATAATCACACTAAAATTTCTATTTTTAGAATGGATGGATCTAGCAGGCACCAAAGAGACAAAAGGTTTGAAGGAAACTGTGGTGGTTCTCTGATTAAGATACTAGATAAAATGGGGGATTCAATGAGGAAACTCGTGGTTGTTCTAAACAAACTATCAAGGAGTCATGATCAACCACTTGAACCTTGGTATGATCTTTAATGCACCATGTACAAGATGACCAATCGATGTGGAAGTTT
Organism: Viscum album; assembly: GCA_963277665.1. Classification (NCBI taxonomy): domain Eukaryota; kingdom Viridiplantae; phylum Streptophyta; class Magnoliopsida; order Santalales; family Viscaceae; genus Viscum; species Viscum album. The sequence goes on from OY728146.1 coordinate 1,041,391,409, forward strand.
AGGTAATAATTATAAAGGTAACCATTATAGTTTATATGATTCTTACTTTTGAGGTAATTATGGGTTATTATATGTTATGATGGAAAATGAAAGGCATGAGATAAACTTGAGGTTAAAATATTTTATGATTTTTTTGAAGATTTTATCTCGTTTTGGGGGATGTTTTAAGAATTATATAGTTTTGGAAAAAGGACAACACGCAGACCATGTGACAACCCGTCGCGTCGGACAAAGCTGTGGGAATCAAACCCACAACCAAAGTGCGACTAGTATTTATCACCTACCATAGGAATACGTGAAGTCCCTGGTTATTTTGACTAATTCTTTTTTTAGATGATTTTAGAAATCAAGAGTAAGTTTATTTTGGGTTATCTATGGAAATGAATAACCTATCATCGAGGATATGTGATTAGGTTAATTACTTTTCAATATGAGAATTTAAGAGCAACAGATGTTATTTGGAGATAAAAGTTAATTTGTACCTTGGAAGACTATGTGACTAAATCCTTCAAATATTTGGATTTCAATCTTAGTTTGGTTTACTTTGAAGAATTTTATGGACAAATTGTTTATCAAATGGTCCTCGTTGAACTTTGGGTTTTGTTGGACAAATTTTGGAGATTAAGAATAGATTTTCTTTTTATAAAGGGTTATCCTTTTCTGGATTATCTGATCTTGTAAAAACCATTTTGGTTTTGGTTTTGGTTAATGTCTAAAGACATAGGAAGTATATAGTTCTCTTTTGTGGATTAGGTGATTCTCTAGAAGTTGATTATAGTGAACAAGTCTTCCTAAATACTCGTCTTTTGGAGAAAATATGAGTTTTTGTAAGAAATATAATAAAAGTTGAAAGTCAACATGATAAGTAATTATGTTTCCTTATGAATAAATTCCTCAATAAAAATTAACTTAAAACAAAAATGTTGTTTATTAAATTTTCCTACTGGGGAATCGAATACCATTTACCCCATCACAAGTTTGTGATTTTCTTGTGGTTAACATTCTCCTAAACATGTTTTTTATCACCCTCCATCAGAACATGACGCTATGTTTTCTCCTCCATGTCCATGTTTTCCTACATGGAATTCTAGTATGGGTTATATCAGGTGACCTCTGTACTTCTATTTATTTATTTTAAAGTGATTGTTTTACCGACTCTTGTTCTGATGTGGGTCTTTCAAGGATGTTTCCGAGCCCAATTTTAAAATTGCGAGGACGCAATTCCCAAAAGGGGGGAAGGATGTAACACCCCAGGTAAATAAAGAATATGACATCTTTATATTTATCCCTATTTGTTAATAAAATGTTAATATTAATTTAAAGGGAATTCTATGCTTGATGGATTACCCAATACGTAACAATGAGTTCCTTTGAAATCTTAAGTTGCACTCTAATAATAAAATAATATTATTTTAAATGGTAGTTAACGCCTAGCTGTTGTGATGGCGGGAATGAATAGAACTAACTAAAAAATGATTATATATGTTTGTCAAATATATTTAATTTTTACAATAAATGTTAGAGGATTAAAAATGCGAATGAATCTAATTTTAAGCGTAAATATTCTAATATTCTTTAAAAGGTCGATTAACCGCCATTTGATGGAGAACCTCTTTTAAATCCACTTTTTGAGAATTTTATGTGTTATATTTGACTAAATAAAATTTTTCTTTAGAATCGGGACATCAAAATTTACTTTCTGTAAATTTTTGGTATTTTTCCAAAAAAGTTCAATTTTTAATGAATAGTGAAAAATGTGGAATTTTAATTCAAAACCTTTTTCTAATCTAATTTATTTATATGATTAGATTATCTTTTGAATTGGTTTTAAATTTAAATTAGAATATATTTTTACCATTTAATCCAATAGTGGTCACTGGAATTAATTTCACTTTGAAATCGGACTTAAACTAGTGTCAATCTTTTGATACATTTTGTTTCATAAAAACACGCTATTTGTTTTGACAGTAGGAATTAATTATTAAATTAATTAATTAAACTTATATGTTTTGAATTTTTTAAAATAGACATCATTTTTGAATTCGGAATATCAAATATAGCTTAGGGTGAATTTTTGGTAATTTTCTGAAAAACTTCAATTTTTGATGAATAGTGAAACCACTAAGTGGTACTTATAAAAACTGATTTTCCGTTTAAATGAAATTTTTCCATATTTGTGTTTTGAATTTCAAAAATCCGGCATAAATGGTTGTCATTAAGATGAAAAATGTGGTTCAATGGGATTAAAATAATTTTTTGGTGATTAGTAACTTATTAAGTTTTTAATCGCGATTAGAGGTAATTAGTGTAGTTTAAGGTAAAAATAATGTTTTAATAATATGAGATGAGCTTGAAACATGTCCTAGCCGTATTTTATGTGTCATGGCCGACCAATAAAATCCATGGGTAAACTTGGGGACCCCATGGAGCCACTTTGGTTGGGAAATGACATAAATAACTTTTTATTTAATGTAAAAGTAAAAATGACACAAACATGAGTTGTTTTACTAAAACAATTTTTACATGGAGTTATAAAAGTCAGATTTTTGACTATAAATATTCATTGGAAATCTAAAAAGATTTCCTAAATCATGATATTTTGTTTCATAATTTTTAGACATTAAATAAATAAAATTATTTATGACATCATAATGATGCAGCGATTACATCATCAATAAATGATTTAAATAAAATGAAAAGATAATGTAAAATCAATGACCTACACATGTCCAAAACCTATTTTATTGGTGGATTTCGAAACCTTATCACCTTATCCTCGAAATAAATCAATGTGGGACCTTTAAAATCCGGAAATCATTTGAAAATAAAGTGACATTTTGTAACTTTACAAGAGTGCCCCTCCTCTCCTCTTATAAAAGGCCCCCACCTCTACCTCCTTACCCACACTTCCAAAGCCTTTGGATCGGCCAACCCCTGCTCAGTTAGCCTCTCCACATCCCTCTATTACTCCTAGAAGACTCACTTTGGGCAGAAGGCTTCCCAAGGAAGCCTTTGAGCTCAAATCAAAACGAGTTACCCGATTTTAAGGTAATGACTTTAGTTGTGTTCTCATGTTTTATTTTGCTTCTACAACCCCATAAATTGTTTTTATTCATTTCTTTTGTAACCAATACAGAATATTCAATATAATAGGATGTTTTTATAAGAAAAATTAGAGCTACACTTACACACACCTACATCTAATGGTTAAAGAACATACTGTTTCTGTGGATGGCGAATTTCTGCCTCACGAAACGATGATTGTTCAACACTCATATAAAACCTTAAAAGGTGGCCATTAAGATGTCACTATATTTATATATGATATATAATATGTTTATTTTTTTTCTTAAGCTTCTGTATTTTATCTTTTTTGGCATACCTTTATGGTTTCCATTGTGGGTAAACATGATAATTTCATTTTAGGAAGCGCGGACTACCGCCCCCTCAAAGTGATTTGATTCATTAATACCATATATGGTCCATATAAAAGATATATTTAATGATATTATATATGATACCATACTGGAATTAAAATACTATTATTTATCATTATGTTTTAATTCCATTAAATATGAAATATAAATGGAAGTAGCGTTCATGCGTACATACGACTTACCGTCTCCATGAACGGTACATTTCATTTCTTATCTCAAAATGTTATGTACTATTATAAGTACATATATATAATGGATATATATGTAAAATATTACATCTAAATTATGGATATCATTCTGTAATTATAACATATATATATCTCTCATTTTTTTTTAATTCCATTAATATGACAAAGAAAAAAATGAAAGTAGCGTTCATGCGCACGTACGGCCTACCGTCTCCATGAACGGTGCTTTTCGTTTTTTTCTCCAAATGATATGGAATAGTATAAAATGAATATGTGCTTGATATATATGATATTTTAATCATTAATACTATTCTGTAAATTAATTACTTATAACTACATGGGCAATCATTTTTCAAACAAGTTCATTTTTGACTCATGTACCAAACATCGACAAAAACGTCTGATATGAACTAACATTATTAAACAATTATTATAAAATTATAATATGTGATATGAACTGAATAATAATATCTAAATGATTTCCTTAGGAAATTATAAATTTACCAATGTTTATTATTCAGGAATATAAAGAAACGAACTAGACAAGTCAGACTTGAGGTAAGGGATCCTACTCCTCTCTTTCTTTTTAAGTACACTCTTTTATGTCATTCCTTTTAAGCTCATCCTTCTTATGATTGGGATTTTCTTTTATATTACTCCTACAGTAATTTTTATGTTCATATGATGAGAGACCCTATTTTATCTCATCAATCCATTTTGGAAGTTTTGAGTGGCGTCGTTAGGCTGCCGAATTTTCGTAAGAGATCTAACCTCTCTCTTTCTCTTTAAGTAATCTCCTTTATGTCACTTCTTTTAAGCTCCTCTTTGTTATTATGGGGGATTTTATTTTATATTCATCTTGATTTACATTTTATTGTAATATGATGAGAGACCCTATTTGATCTCATCAATCCATTTTTGGACGTTTTAAGTGGCGTCGTTAGGCTGCCGAGTTTTCGTAAGGGATTTTTCATCTCACTTTTATTCCCATGAGATTTATGCTACATTTGCCACAATTTCATTTGAGTGGTGTATGTACTGACCATTATTTTACTCATTGTGTAATATACTTTCATTTATGAGTATTTACATCAATGTTGTATTGTCCTTCTTTCACGGGGTGTATGTTTCGAAAGATACCCATGTCGGTAAGGGAACCTTTCACCTTCCTCTTTTCAAAAGACTTCTTTTGTTATGTCTTTTAAATTCACATAAAATTATGTTGGGATATGTTCTTATATATCCTTAGTGATTTAAATTTTATGTCCAAGTGATGAGATACCCTTTTTATCTCTCATCAACTCATTTTCTGAATTTTGTAGTGACGTCGTTAGGCTGTCAAATATTTGCAAGGGAACTTCTTAACCCAATTTTGATTCTTTGGGATAAGCTTGTACTCCTTGAATATGTCATTCTATGAATATTTGTGAATAACCTCGGATTGTTTTACACTTAATATCCACTTATATTTGGTGTATTAGTTTGTCACACATAATTATGTAATTGATTTATCCTTAATCCAAGGATATCGTCTTTGTATTTCACTTCGTCTCAATCTCCTTTCATTGAGGCATATTTTGTTTTATACACAACCTTCTTTTATATGTTGTGTAATCCCCCTTTAATTTTACGTTTATTCGAAAGGAATCTTTTTTCTACGAAGCGTTTACTAAATGAGAAAAGGGAATGTTTTTTTCATACGTATGCGGCGACAATGACTTCTCCACCGCCGTGACCATTATTTGAGTTTCGGCTTCCTCTACAAGCCATACCTTCTTTTTAAAAGAAAAATACATACTATGTTTTACTTTTCTTTTATTTTGGTATTGAAAATGGTTTTCATAATGTTTTTATTTCAATGTGTTGTATTGATATCTTGTTATTGAAAGGTGAAAATGTTATGTTTCCTTTATGCATGTTTTATGTGATAAGATTATGTTATGGTTCTTGGGCATTGTTATGAAGACGAGTGGTTCCGTGATAAACTAAGGGTGGGTGAGCCTGATATAGCTCTCCAATGCATTGGGTAATGCGAAGGAGTGAAACATTAAGGTTTCTCCGAAGAGATTTAGGGAATATACTGTGGTGGGTATTCCAAACGTAACCAAGAGGGTTACTCCCTACGTAAGAATGTTATGAATGCCTCAAGTTACCTTTATGTCTTATGATTTCTATGATTTATTAATGATTTTATGAGGTATGTTAAAGTGCTTATGTTTTATGGGTAAAGTATGATTTCATTCTTATGTATACATATACTCATGTTTCCTTTCCATATTTTTATATCCCTTATTGAGATTTTTGTGCTCATCCCAAGTTTTTGAAAATTTTTTCACAGGTCAAGGGAAGGGTACATGATATGATGATAGTTTCAAGGAAGTTTCAAAAAGAATCCATGTTTTTTTTAAAATATGTTTCCATTTATGGGAAAAATGAATACTATCTTTTATGTAACCACTTTGTTTAAATGTGGAATGTAATGCAAGTTTTATGATCTAATTCTCTAAAACTCTAAACCTGAAAAGATCCTCAATGTGTAATCTTGTAATAACTCAAGATTAAGTAAGGTTTAAGGCTGGGGCCTTATAGATATTCCTTATAATAAAACATAAAAATGTATTGTTTACAATTAATTTACATTGATATTCTATATTTTATTGATTTTTTATGGTAGAAATATCTTTGTCCAGAATATGGTAGTTACCTGTTAACCTGAAAAAATTATCAACACATGTTTTGATAACAAAATATTACATGTGATATATCTAATACACATAATCTTCCCTATATAATATTGGAGGTATTATAGGATTATGATTCTGAAGAATCCTTACATTCAAACCTTCCATATTTGTAAATAATAAATATACTCTTTCTAAAAGTACAAATTGGTGTAAAATCCTTTTATGTAATGTTTATAAATAGTATTTTATTAAAATAATTATAAAATTCTAGAAACATTATTAATATAAAAAAAGTGAAAACAATAATTTTAAGTAATGTAATGTTCTCTGATACTAAATATTTTACCAAAGATTGTAAAAATGGGTTAAATAGGTGGGGGTGGATTTAAGTTTATAAAATAAAACATACAAAAGTCATTAACCTATTAAAGTATAATTATTTGATAGAATGTTTGTCAAAACATTAGATTATAAATTTGGAAGACATTTCATTTGAGTATCAAAGTTTACAAATAAATAAGTAAAACTTCTCTATAAAAAATCCTAGAGCAAAATATAACTTGTAATAATAAGTGAAGTAAGACTTTATACATTTGTAAAGAAAAACTTATAGAACTTTAAAAAAAATTTCCAACAATTTAACCTTGAATGTTAAGGATTTCTATAAACCAGAAATTCGGAATACACTATTTTTAGCCATACTATAAAGGTATATTTTCCTTACGTTAGGAAATCATTGATACTATGATTAGAAGAACACTATTTCACTAGACACTAGAGCCCTCAATTATCAAGATCTAACAAATCGTGGAATTTTTAACCCTATAATCCCTCAATCAAACCAGACCAACTAGAAAATTAAAAAGTTAAAAATGTATTAAGGAATTTTCAAATTAATTGTATCATGGGGTCCTTATGAAAAATAATATCACAAGGTTATAGTAAATCACTCTCAGTGTAAAAATAAGTTAAAAATATTGACAACACCTATTGATTATCAGTGATGTAAAAATAACCCTCCTCTATAGTCAGTACACTTATTTATAGAATCCTTTCTAATAAAAATATTCCAAGAATCATATATTTGGTTTCAATGGCCTTGAAATAAAAATCATCTTGATAGATTAACATGATCTTCTAATTATCGTTTATTTATAAACCATCATTGTTTAACAATATTTCATAAAGTGAAATGAATTTATTCTGTAAGAAAAAAAATTACATCACTATCATGAAGATTTAATGAAAATTCCATCTGGAAAACATGAATCCCTCTATCTAGAAAATGGTTTTCAAAATAAATTAATGTAAACTCATCTATTTAGGCTTATTTATATTTTTAATTTAAAATTTTGATAAATATTCTTACATAAATATATGTAACTATAATTACTAATATTTTCTAAAACAAATATTTAAAAATTGGGAAGTTTAGAAGATAGTAAACCATATACATTATTCAAATGTATTCTGATATTTAAGAAACTAGTTTGAAATTGTTTAAAGATATTTTGACTCCATATATTATTCAACGCCAAAGAAGTTCATTTTAAAATGTTTGATTTTATTAATATTGTAACTAAATTTAGACATTATTATTCATGGAAGAAGGATGTTTAATTGTTATAAATAACTCAAATTATAATGATAAATTTAGGTATGTAGTTTACTATGGTTAATTTGAATTTGTGTTTCTAAAAAAAATAACTATAATGGAATTGAAGATTCTTACTTTCAATTTGAGTATCAGGGATTGTTTGACTAATTTAAATTTATATATAATATATATATATATTATCTCGATAGAATAATGCAAAATGATTACAACACATCAAAGTAATGACAAAGGCAATACTTGTGGCTTCTTGCTCTTCCTTACTATCATTATCCATCTTCTTCTCTTTCTCTCTATTATCTCTTTATGTAACTACTTATTTGTGAGATTAGAGATTTTGATTTACTGGTATTGAATTAAATCAACTTATCCCTTCATTCATTTATATTTATTTGGGTCTTTCTACCACTAATGTAAGAGTATTGGGCATATTGATTCCACTATTATAAATATTGTGTAATTATTCATTTTTGGGTTACATTAATACTATTAATGTGAAGAGTTTGAAAGAACCATGAAAGAATTTATGTAATGATTTTTTGACACTCTTGTAATCTAATTTTAGATAAAATTCGATAATAAATATGTGATTAATATTTATTTCTAAGATATAAAATGTTTTATATTTTCAAATTATATTTATGTTTTGTTTACTAGATTTGAATTCTTAAAATGAAATTTACCTCATATTGTCATCCTATATGATATGATAATTTCTATGATAATCTCACTTGATTTAAAATCAGTAATTAGTTTCAAGAAATGATTATGAAGGATAAATTCTTTATCTAACACCCAATTTTCTCATGATGTACACATAATGAGTCATGTAAAATTATTTAATTCCACAAACTACTGTTATTGAAAAAAATAAAATGTCTACATTTATTAGAAGAACTGGATACCTTGTCTACAAAATAGTTATACATGATTATACACCTACCAGAGAAGAAAATAAAAAATGGACTCTCTATGGCGTAGCCTCTCTTGAGACTGATAAAAACACAACAAATCCTCTTTCATGGTGATTATATAAATATTAATTTAATACTGTTTATACATGCTAAAACACTCATAAAATAAGAAAACTACATAAAGTCACACACAAAAATCATGAACAAATTCATAGAATCCAAACATGATATGTATAGGAATGAATTTGAATGTTTTGGAATACAGTATAATGAATCAATTATTTAGTTTATTACACACTTTACTAACATTCTAAACATATTGAAATATTTTTATGATGTTCTTACTTTATAAACTCTAGTGAAAAAAATCCAAATTATTTCACTAAACTCATTATATCTTAAATTGATAGTAACATAAGAAGAAAAGTACATCAAGAGAATGACCATATAAGTTCTCATTAGATCTCTCATGATATATGTGATAATAATGAAAAGGAAAGGTAAAAAATATAATACAAGGAAGTTATCAAAAATAATACAATTTCTTTTAAATAAAATGATGGAAATACTTCAGAGAGTGATATCAAAATTGATAACATAGAATAGAATATGATCAAGTTCATGAGAAAGAATAAATCATTTAGACAAGTTAAAAGGGAGGTCAACCTTGGAGAAACTGAATTCCATTTATAAGAATTTATAAATAAGGGGAACATCAAATCAGATTTTCCCATTTTTAAGAAAATGATAAAAGATACGAATAAAAAACCATCAAATTTTATACTTAATGTGTAATAAATGGATCTCTCTCCACAATATAATCAAGTGACTATTGATCAAAAATTCTCATGGATATAATTGAGTTAAATGAAAAGGTAAAATATAACAATTAATATTATTCTTCTATTGATATAAATTATTAAGAACATAAAACTATTATGGATTAAATAGAGAATGAATTTATTGAACTCACAACAAAAATCAAAGATCTTAAACTTAAATATAATCAAAATCATATTGAAGAGATCAACTCTCAAAGGAGAAGGATGAGTTAACATTGAAATTGAATGTTCAATATGATGTGGATCAATTCAATCCCACTATTAATGATCTTATAGAATATATCATCAAATTTAAAAAATATAAAGAATCTTCAGATATTATTTTATGTTTATAATGTCAAAGAAAAAATTTATATGGAGTCAGTTTCACTAAACAATCTAGTTTTTAAACAACTATTAAATATATTAGAGGAACATATCAATTTAAAATTTGTATATATTATCATTAAACTAGAAAATTAATATATGAACATAGTTAAAAACAATTAATTATTATTGTCCAATTTTGATTTAATTATCTTCATAATTTTCTCGGAGATACCCCCAAATAAATAAAATGTGTTTTTTAAAATAACTTTTGGCTAACATTAATGAACCCACTTTTATTCGGGAATTCAAATATTTTTTATCAAGATTTTTTATAGGAAATTATTTTCATAAAGAAAGATCATAGAGGTATATAATATATTGACAATAAGTGTTTATGTCATATATTTTAGGATTAATCTAAATTTAAGAAGTTGGGGACGCTTGATGATGTACATGTCACTTTTGGTGATAACATAATGAGAAAGATCATTGGTATGGGTATCATTGGTTTTATTAAATCCAATTTTATTAAATATGTTCCATATATAGATGACCTTAAATATAATTTAATAATTATTATTCTATTATGTTATAATGGTTTCCAATCTGACAGTGAGAATTACATATATAATGTGTTTAATTGTAGAGGTAAAATTTTATTTTCTACATAATAATTTTAAGATGCATCTATTATTGATATAAAATAACATGATAATTTATATATGTAATGGTTGAAAAAATATGATATTGATTCATGGATATGACATAGATTCCCTATTATATATAGAGAACACACACTTCTCATGATCAACTATAAACATCTTGTTTGTTATTTAACAAAATTGTGTTTTCAAAAGGATATTGTGTATCAATTGTGTGAACAATGTAAGAAATAAAAATCATCCTTCAAATCCAAAAAATAAAATAACCCCTTTAGAGGACCTTTATATTATTTTTATTTTTATTTTCAGTTTATTCTAAGTTTCTAGTATAGGAGTTAAATATTTCACTTTTTAATTATTAATGATTATAGAAGATTGATATTGTTTTTTTCATAGAACATAAAAATGAGGCCTATAATGATTTAATAAAATTTACCATAAAAGATGAAAATGAAAAATTCTATAACATCATATCTTTTTATATTGATCATAGGGGAGAGTTTGATAATAATGATTTGGATAAAATTTTTTAGAATGATATAATATTGTTTACACTCCTAGAACCCCTAATCAATATAGGTTTGTTGAAAGAAAAAATTGAAATTTATAATATATTTCAAGAACACACTCGAATTAATTCTATATCTGTTAATAATTTTGGGATGAGGTTTTCAATTCTAACATTTATATTATTAAACATTCCATTATAAAAATTTTATCATTAAGAAAACCCCCATATGAACTTTACAAAGTTAGAAAAATAAATGTTTCTTTTCTAATGATATTTGGATATAAATGTTTTTTTGTCAACAATAAAGATAACTTATGAAAATTTGACCCAAAATCAGATGAATGTATTTTTAACAAGTAATATAACACAAGTAAATGCTATCAAATCCTCAATTATAGGACCAAAATCTAAAAATAATCAATTCAAATTAAATTTTATGAGAATATTCTGAAACCCAAACCACAAATTAATGACGTTGATGAAGAATTATAAAAACTTAACATTAGTGTTATAAATACTTTTAATGAATTTGAAGTCAGGGATGAAACCCCCTCAAACCCATTGTCAAAGGCACTGTCCAGATATAAATATCACCCTTTACAAAATGTTATTTGTGGTTTAAAAAAATTTACTTAAAGTAAAAGGTCAATTTTAACCGTGTTTTGGAATTGATGCATTTTCACACCTAAAACCCTAAATTATTAATAATTTCATTAATGATATATATTGGGCACTTTATATGTAAGAATCATGAAATAAATTTACTAGAAATAATGATTTTAATAATATTTAATGAACCAATTACCATACCATTATTAATAATATGTGGTTTTTTATAAATAGATAAGATTAATAAGGAAATATGATTTGAAAAATATTAAGAAACATTGTCAAAAAATAAGACACGATCCATAAAACAATTATAATCAAAGAGAAGATATTGATTATGGTGAAACCATTTCCCCCATATATTTACTTGAATCCATACTAATTTTTTTATAATATTCCTCACATCATAATTTTATGCCTTTTCAAATGGATTCTAAAAAATCTACAATAATATGTTTTATATTTGAGAATGAATATTTTGAGAATAATCTAATTTTTAAGGATTCAATACCTCCAAATCAGAAGTTTATTTTAACCAAGGATCTTTATGGATTCAAACAATTTTTTTCTATGTTAATATGACTAGTTTACTATATACCTCTCACATAATGAATTTAACATATGAAAAGTTGATTATAAATTATTTCTTAAACATTTATTAAATGATTTTTTTGAAAATATATATTTATGATTTCAGATTTGGCTTAATTAAAGAATCTATTTGTTTTAAATTTTTATATTTAATTAGAAAAAACTTCAAATGAGTTTTATGGGTGTTTTAATGTTTTTATCATATTTCAAATTAATCAAAACAAGGATACAATTTCTAGATGCCAAAGAAAAAACTCAAATCAAATTATAAATCATTTTTGTATGAATTTCAATATGTAAATTATTACACATATGAGTACTCATATGTTATTATTGGTTTAAATTTGTAAAATGATGTATAATAAGCTTTATTAATGTGTGATTGTGAGACTTATTTTTCTTATCTAGATTTGACCAAAAATTATTTTCAATATTTTCCTTTTCACTCATATTCATTTCAATACCAAAGAATATCACAGTAATGATATTAAGAGAATATTTAGATATCATAACTGAATGATGAATATTTATTTGTTAAATCCAAAAGAAGCATGTTTTGAACTAATAAGATATTCAAAATCCAAATTTCGAGGATGCTAGATTGATAGTAAATGTAAGTGTTAATTGACACTTATATGGAAAATAATTTACCTATTGGAGAAGTAAAAAATGAATTCAGTAGTTCTCACTACTATAAAATAAAAACTCACAACCGCAGGTAGTGTATTTACTCAAATAAATTAGATAAATAATTCAGTTTCAGACTATATTCTTTCTTATAACCATCTACACATTAATTGTAAAAATACTAGTTTTACTAGTCAAAATTAGAATTTAATGAACCAATATGATAGAACTAAACATGTCAAACCTAATGAAAAAACTATGTCCATGTGACCCTATGGGCCACTCTCCAACACAAAGATCAACTGTCTCTCAAATTGATTGAACTCAAGCTTAAAGGTGTTTAGGGGGTAAAAAATAGAAGAGAACTATAGGCATGTGTATTAAAACTCAGTAGGTCAGCCCAATAATCTATTCCGAATGCACTTCCTTTAAAATAAATGAAACATCAATTTCAAGTTTGAACTAAAATATATAAAAGTATTATTTTATATCCATTTTACTTAAAACAAAGTATAAACCATTTCCCTTATTCATTTTAAAAACATAGTTCATTCCCTTAGTGATACATTATAATTTTTCAAGGGGAAAGTGATGTTTACTTTTTCAACTTGAACAAAGAGGATAAAAACATTTCTTTAAAAATAGTTTTCATAAGCCATGTTTAAACCACACATCACTTTCCAATAAAACTATACACATGAAAAGATCTATAGTTTTCACCCAAAATGGGAAATGGGAAATTGTCATAAAAGTATCTCAATCAACACTCAAGCAACTAAATGAAGATAGACATAGGTGAACCCAGGAAATCAAGAGAAATCTAGAATGTACTAATACATGAGGCCCTATACCTGGTAGCATTCCACTCAAGAAGAAATAAAAATTCCCACAATATCGACCACCCTAACTTAGGAAATACTGAGGGGCCCAATCCCATAGCAATAAACCAAAATATATCAACCTACAATGGGCCACTGGTCAGTATGCCATCTACCAGTGCAAAAATCATTCTTAAAAAATTCTCTCAATATGATGTGTTCTTGTGTCTCATGTTTGTAATGGGGGTTAGCCAACTGATTCCTTCCAGTCATCCAATCAAAAGTGTATATATATATATATATATTAAATAATCAATAACATGCATCACCCCGATCCACTCCAAGGACCGATATCATGTCATAGAACAAACAAAAAACAAAGATTCTAACCGGATGACCTCTCATAATAGATGGAAAATATTCCATAGAGAGGACATCCCATCCATTATATACCTTTTCAAGTAATTTGAAATATCCAAGGTGGTTTTGACAATAAACACATTCTACATTTACACAAATATGCTAAACGGGCATTTAAAAACATCCCCAAACCATATTTTATCAAACATTTAATCCATTCCTCAAAAGAAATGTAAACACAACATTCACCATTTCCAACCATTCACAAAAACTCCTTAAAAAATTTCCATTTCACCTTAAAAACATAGCAGTCCTTACAAAACTCCAAACATCCCATTTATTAGTGGATCATGCCAAAACACCATATAACCCCATAGTAATCCCTTTATAAAACCAGAAAAATTCAGAAACCATATAAGGAACCACAATAATTTTTTTATTTCTTCCAATATATTTATAAATTCAAAAAAAACATTTTTTATCACATTTAGCATGTAAAATCCAAATGAATAATTAATTGAATGTAAGGAATTCCATATCAAACAAAACAACTTCTATTTAACACTCAATGTGGTGTAAAGCACAAATATGTATACCATCAATTTATTTCAATAATTCAAACATGTTATCGATATCACAAAACATTTGTGAAAACTAATGGTAGAATTTATTAAACACTTGGTGTTCACATTTTTAATAAAACACATTATTCATCAAGAAACAAGGCATATAATTCAGTTTTTACAACAAATAATTAAACCAATAGTGGAACAACAATAATTAGCATATATATAAGGTGTGAATAGAAAGAAAATTATGAAACTTAAATTAAAAAGGAAACTTCATAGTAAAGCCTACCTCAAAACCCTGTAGAATCTTTAAAAAAACGCACATCCGCAAAAACATGGTAAGGTCCAACACATTACAAAATAAATACTAGGGACTCAAAAACAGAGAGGGAATTTAAATAAAAAAGTGTGAAACAAAATGATGGGAATAAGATATTCCCCTAAAAAGGAGGATCCACCCTAATACGGTCTAAAACACTCGCCTTCAGCACTGAACACTGAAACCCATCCTAAGGGAATCCTAGGAGACAATCCAAATTCCAGGAAGAGGAAGCCAACGATTGAGGATGGTCGCGCCAGTGAGGAAGCGCACCATATTGGTCACACCAGTAGGTTTAGTCAGCAGAAGGGGGGTCACTGGTAGGAGGAGGTGACACTGTAAGGGATCAAACCTGAAAAAGAGGGAGGTTGTGCCAGAGATCTACATCGACATCGAAGGGAACGGAATAGTAGGGGATCATACTGGCCGAAGGGGCGCTGATAGAGGGGAGGCACGCTGGCCAGAGGGTTCGCCAAGAGGGAGAGTGGGCGCACTGGTGAGACAGGTCATCTATGGGGAGAAAAGATGGAATCAGGTGTTTTCCTCATTGATAAGGGGGTCAGATGGAGGTTTGTTGTGCTGACAATTGGGGGGTTCATTCTTTCGGTGTTCTATGCCTGCAAGGAGTAGGAGTGCACCGACTAGAGGAAGGGGGAAGAGGCGCAGGAGGTGGGCTGCTTACTCCACATAATAGATATAGATGGTGTTTCTTGGAGAGAGGGAGAAACCTGGGAGAGGGGGGAGAACCCTAAAGTAAGTTAAAAAACTAAAAATTAAAAAAGAATGAAACTTGATAAAAATAATTATTTTACAAACAACATAATTATTATTATCGTCAGAAATGATAATTATAAAATTATTAATAATTATAATAATTAATATTCACAAAAATTATGATTTTATAATTAAAATAATAATTATTCTAATAATAATAATGATAATAAAAATAATCATTTCATTTTAATTACAATGATAACAAAAAAATTAATAATAATTTTAGTAAAATTTAATAATGATGACAATAAATAACTTTCATTTTAATGACAATATTTACCCATAATAATTATAATAATAAATACACATAACAATTATACTAATAAATACACATAATAATTATATTATGAATATTATAATTAGTATAAAATATTTTTTGTGCCTAAATATATTTCTCATTAAGTTTTCATTTATTCTAAACATTGGGAAATAGCACGGTTCACGCATGACTCCAGCGACCGTGTGTGACCCATGTGGTAGCTTCTGCCAAATCTAGAAGCTACCGCACGAGTACCCAGGGTGACTGCACAGTCTCTACTAAACGTGCGGTGCCTGATTACCATCGTAAAATCCACCTCAACAAGCCATTAATAATAATAATAAAATTTCTTAGAATTTTTAATCCGAGTATTATTACAAATACTAATATAATATTTATTTAATTCTTAATTATAATCATAAATTTTCTTAATAACATTATTATTAACATCGGATAATGAAAATAACAATAATATTTCCATTTTATTACACATTTAATTCTCATTTATTTTTTTCAGTGATGGGTTTTCCGCACAACCACCTGAGAAAAGCCACACGGTTTTAAAACTATTCTATGCCCTCGTTTCACAAAACGTCAAACCCAAAACACACATTTTTTTTCAAAAAAACACAAAAATTTAAACTAGGGCACAACCCAAACCCTGAAAACATTAATCAATGAGAAGAAAATAAAATAAAAAATAATAATTACTAGGGTCAGGGTGTGACAATTTTCTTTCCCATAACGGTTTCTACCCCAATAAAGACACAACACTTTCTAGATGATTGATAAACACTTTAGGTTTCAACATCAACATAATCCAACCGCTCAATATGAGAAAATTTCACCAAAAAAAGGGAACTTAACCCCATTTCTTGAAATGAGTCAATAACCCACAACCACTTCCCTAGAACAACGAAAAAGTTAAAACCACCACATCCAAAATCAATCTAAAACAAGACCATTTAGCTTTCATTCTTAAATCCCAATGTTTACCCAAGACGTGGTGAAAAAAATTATACAATTTAAAAGAAGATAATTCAAGCCGATCAAAACAAAACCAAACCAATGAAATAGATCATCAGTTTAGGGGAGGATCGAACATATTCCACACCATTATAAAATAGCTAGCACATAATTAATAATCAGGAGAAACTCAATGAGACATGTGGTGGGGCTACTAACTATTATGAATAAATAATGAACAAAAGAGAATTGGACATGAACTAGAACCAGAACTCTATGACACAGGCCAACCAAAACTCCCTTATAATAGCCTATCAACCCAGTCCATGAAGAACACAACATAAACATTTAAACTTCCCACTCCCAAACATAGGGTAGAATAACTAATCCAAATCTTCTCACACAGACCTAAAACACCACCACATGGGGAGGAGAGGGAGGGCCCCAATGATTAGACCACTGAATCCACAACTGACAACCACCCATCACCCATCACCTACAAATGAATAAAAACCAAGACCGCACCCGATTCACATGGGCAGTTCGCACAAGGACACTAACAAGAACTTGCATCCAAGATGAAATAACCATAGACACCACACGAGGTGTAATTCCACCTCACTCTTCACAAAAATAAGAAGTTCTCATTGATGGAAAAACCAATATATATGTACTAGAACTGCCTCCCTGCAACGGTAGGGGAACATATTTAACTGGACACTAATCCTATGGGATTCCTGAATTCGTGACAACTTCACTCAGGGAACTATGGCTGGAGCTCATATATATGTAGTATCCACTACCTCACAGTTATCAGCTTCTAATACCTTAACCGAAACCTCTTATTTTAGTTCCACATGAAGCCACATATCATTCTGAGGTAGAAACAATGAATTTTGGCACACAATGGAATTATCTTCCTTAAACAACACACCATTCCTCCCAATAGAAATTAAGAGATATACAACACTAATCTCTCTAACTCCGAATGAGAAGTATAATGAAAAGGCCTTAAAAATAATCCCCACATACACCACCGAGTAAAACTACCTCAACCTAGTGAACTAATGCAATATGAATGCATCCTAGAAAAATCCCAAACAAGACACTATTCCAATAGACAGGCTGGGGTATCTTCCAAAGAGGTGGATTTAACTTTTAAAACTCATTAGTGAAATCCTTAAGTTGAAAAACTAGAATGATTTCTAATGGAGATACACTAAAATCAAAAAAAAATTAATCATATCCTCATGGGGAAACCACAAGGAAACAAGAAAACTAGAAAAATCCACAACACTGCTCCAAAACCGAGTCACCAACGAGATTCTATTCCAAGATACAAAAGGGGTATCACTTCTGGATCATGGGGAAGCATATGAAATAAAAAATACATCTCATACATAAGGAGAATAATCCACATAAAAATATTCTTTGAGACACCCCAATTTCCATCTTAAAACACTTTTGAAAATAAGTATAAATATAACATGTTAGATTTTCACACCCACAAATAGTGTTTTGTCGAGTCCCACTCACATGCACATTTTTGTGCCACCCTAGGAACCCATACACCATGCTATATTGGGATTCCATTCCCATTTCTAAATAAAACCATGAATGTGAGAACCCATTAAAACACCAAAGGTTAAAAACTGACAACCACAATTTCTCAAACAAACCATTCAACTCAATTCAAATAATAAATTACTATATAGAGGAACACTTACCACCAATTAAAAAATTAATTTAGTTTAAAATTCATGCCATTTAATTTAAAACAATCCCCAAATTACACATTCCATTTTAAACAGCCATTTTCCATTTTTAAAAATTCACCAATGTTTCTTTTCATAATCCACTAGCCATCAAGATAAAAACCCCTTTTGAATTGCACAAAACCCTTTCAGAAAAACACCAACCATTAATTAACAATGTGTCTAATTCAAACACTTTTTAGAATATAAAGGATACCCAAAATAACTCAAAAGGGTAACTAGTGATGTTGGGTGACTTGATCATATGGTTGACATCCATATTCCAAACACACCACTGACACCGAGAGCCTTCTGAGACCATGCCCCTAGCTCCACATGGATTTCCAAGTCGTGCAACTTCATAGGCACCATAGTCCCAAAACCCATTTTTTTATATCCCAAGGACCAAAAATTCCCTAACGAAAAAAGAAACTAACGATACTAGTTTTACGATAGGAATATGAGGAATGGAATGAGAAAGAGTTCGTGACGCTCTTCCCACACTAACACCTAAAGTCTAGAATATCCTGCTCCATCTACCTTGACATCCCCAAATAACAAAGAGAACTTTGAAAATAATGGTCTGGTGGGAGATGACCTCATCTGATACCTTTTTGTAATGAACCAACCCAGTTCGAGCCTGAACCGGTCACCCGAGCCGATCCGCGACAAGGCCCGAGAGGCATTCCTAACCCTCCTAGGCTAGAGACAAGAAACAATGGAATCATTAGAGTACATTAGGGAATGATTTATCCCAATAAATAAACAATAACTGAACAAAAAAAGAAACCAAACAATCCAATATATAAATGAAACCAAACTGAACATCATTAATACAAAAAGATTAAAGTATAACTGATCGATACCACTAAACAGTTTAAACATGATGACCAAATTATCTCCATGTGACCCCGCCAATCACTCTCAAACATAATTCTCAATTGTCTCTCAAGGAGATCAAACTCAATATGAAACCTACAAAATTGATAAAATATAGAAGAGAATAATACGCATCAATGTTAAATCTCAGTAGTTCATCCTGGTAATCTATTTCCATGGAAAATCCTTTACAATAAAAGAAACATGATTTTCATGTTTTAACTATAATGTAAAAAAGCATGCTTTTCTATCGATTTTACTTAATAAAAAGTACAACCCATTGCCCTTATTCAATTTAAAAACCAATTTCAATCCATTAGTGATACATTATCATTTTTCAATTGAAAAGTGATGCTTACATTTTCAACTTGCACAAAGAGGATAAAACACCTTTCTTTAAAAATAGTTTTCATAATACAAGTTAAAACTACACATCACATTCCAATAAAACTCTGCACATAAAAATAACTACAGTAGTCACCCAAAAAGGGAAATGGCAAATAGTCATACAAGTATCTCAATCAACACTTCCAAGAAAAAAATCCGATAGACATAGGTGAACCCAAGAGATCAAGAACAATCTAGAATGAACTAATACATGAGACCCCATCCCTGGTAGAATTCCACACAAAATGAAATAAAAATCCCCACATGCTCGGACACCATAACTCATGAAAGACTAAGGGTCCCAATTCCATAGTAATAAACAAAAATATATCAACCTACTATGGGCCACTCGTCAGTACGTCAACTACCAGTGTAGTAATGGTTATTAGAAAATTCTCTCAATACGTTGGGTTCCTGTGTCTCATGTTTATTATGGGGGTGATACAAATGATGATAGCTGAGAATCCAATCAAAAGTCTATATATATATATATATAATAAACAACATTATTCATTACCCTGACCCACTTGAGGGACCAATCTCATGCCATAGAACAAACCGAACACAAATAGTCCAAACCGAGGCACTCTCATAATGAATCACAAGAATTCTACAATGAGGAAATACAAAAAATTATAAACACTTTAATGGAATGAGAAATAAATAAGAAGGTTATCACAATAAACACTTTCAAAATTTACACAATGATGCCAAATAGGCCTTTGAACACTTCACAGAACCAACTATTATCAAACAAGTAATCAATTCCTCAAAAGAAGTGTAAAAACACCATTTATCATTTCAAATCATTCACAATAATCCTTAAAAACATCCATTTCACCTTGAAAATAAAATATTCCTTAAAAAAGCGCCAAATTGGCCATTTATCAGCGGCTCATTCCATAACACCTTAAAACCCCAAATTCATCCCATTATAAAACCAAAATTAGTTTCAAAACCATATAAGGAACCAAAAAAAATTGTATAACTTGGTACAAATATATTTATAAACTCAAAAATATTTTTTTATATCACATGTATCATGTAAAATCCAACTAGAAAATTAATTGAATGCATGTCTTGCCATATTTAACAAATCCACTTCTTTTTAACACTCAAAGAGGTGTAAAGCACATATTTTAATGCCATAAATTTATTTCATTCATTGAAAAATGTTCTATATATCAAAAAACAAGTGTGAAAACTAACGGTACACTTTATTAAACAGTTGGTGTAAAATTGTTTAGTAAAACACATTATTCATAAAGAAATTGGGCATATACTACCATATTCATCTAAAATAATTAAACCAATGGTAGAACAACAATACATAGCATATATATAAGGTTTAAATAGAAATAAAAGGATTCAAAATATATTAAAAATAAAAGTACATAGGAATGAATACCTAAAAACATGGAGAAACAAGGAAACAACACACACATCTGAAACCACATGATAAGGCCCAATCCACTGCAAAATAAATACAATGTACTAAAAGACAGATAAGTACTATAAATAAAATGGTGAAAAAACAAGTGGTGGGAAGAATATCTTTACTTAAAACGGGGATGACATCCTGAGATGGTATGGAAACCTCTCCTTTGGTGGAAAACAACGAAGCCCACCAGAAGGGAGTCTTGAAGGCAAACAATATGTTCAGAAGAGGAAGCTTCTTGAGGAGGAGGGTAGCCCCGAAAAGGAAGTGCACAAGAGAGGTCATGCAGGTAGGTTAGATTAGAGGAAGGGGTTCACCTGAACAAGGAGGTGGCACCGGAAGGGATCACGCTAAAATAAAGAGGGATGTCGTTCCATATATCCGCACTGACATTGAAGGGAGTGCAACAACAGGGGGTCACACTGGTCCAAGAAATGCAGATAGAGGGAAGGTGTGTTGGTCGAAGGGGTCACCAGTAGGGAGATGGGGTATGTTGGCCAGACAGGTCTTCGATGGGGATAGAATACAGCACCGGGGGTGTGACACACTATCTAGGAGGTCATACAGAGTTGTGCTGCGCTGATAAAGAGGGGGTCACACTGCTGGTGTGTTGCACAGGTAAGGAGGAGGAGGGCTCTTACCAGAGAAAGTGGAAAGAGGCATTGGAGGTGGGAAAATTTTATCACACAAGGGAGAGGGTGGGTGTATCATGGAGAGAGCTTAAGAGGTATAACTTTTGGAGATGGGGAGAAACCCTAAACCAAATTAAAAAAAAATAAAGCAACATAATAATAATAATTTGTATACACTAAACTTAATTATTATTATCTTAAATAACGATACTAATATGATTATTAATCTTTATAATAATTAATATTCTAAAAAATTATGATTTTTTAATTACATTAATAATAATTATAATAATAATAATGACAATTAAAATACACATTTCATTTTAATAATAATGAAAACAAAAACTTTAGTAATAATGATAGTAAAAAATATTAATGACGAAAATGAATAACTTTCGTTTTAATTACAATATTTACACATAACAACCATAATAATAAATACATGTAATATTTATAGTAATAAATACACATAATAAATATCATATGAATATTATAATTATTATTAAATATTCTATTGGGTCAAAATTTATTTCTCAGTAATTTTTAATTTATTCTAAACTTTGGGTAACAACGCGGTCTGTGCATGGCTCCAGCGATTGTGTGAGAACCGTGTGGTTTCTTCTGATCACTCAAAAAGATACCTTACAGGTACCTGACCTAATGGAATAGTCACTTCTAACCATGCAGTTACCACACACGGAACTAAAACCCACCGCAAAAAGAAGTTAAAAAAATAATTCATAGCATTTTTAATAAGAGTACTAATAATAATAATAGTAATAATAATAATAATACTTGTTTCATTATTAATAATAATCCTATAAAAATAAATTTTAAAAAATAATTCATAACATTTGATAATGATAATAATAATAATATCCTCATTTTATTAATGATTTAATTCTCATTTATTTTTTCAAAGACATGCAGGTTGCTCATCTTCTTGATGGAAGCCGCATAGTTTGAAAACTTTTCTCTACCCGTAAGTTGATAAAACAAAATTTTATTGAATATTTTATTGATAATAAATGAAATAATTTCCTCACATTATGCTATGTATGATCAATTATGAAATATTTGGGATTAGATCATTCATTTGCAAATTTGATGAAAAATACAGTTTACCCTTTTAAAATTCACTATAGTATTTTAGGCATAAATATTGTTATGTAAAATATTTTGACATAAATTTTTTTTACTATGTTACTGAATTAATTGGATAAAAATTATATTTTGGACATGGGAGCTGGATCATGAATTTGAGAGGAGTAAATGGGACATGAAGACAAAGTTGGACAGAACCATCCAGATTGGACACAACTTCACTATGTGGGCCGTATCTTCTTTATAAGGACTTGGATTGAGCCCCAATTTGGAGGTACGCTCTGGAACATAAATAGAAACAAATCAAACTTCTTGAATTCTGTCCAATTAACACGTTTTGAGATCAACCATGCGGTGAAACTTGGAATAAAATATTTTTTCAAGTTTTCAGTTCACACTTAAAAAAGTTATGTAACCCTAGCCCTCACAAACTCTATTTAAAGTGGTTTTTAACTCTTTGGGAGGTCTGGTAGAGGACATTTAAAGGTGTGGAAGAAAGGGTGTCTCTTGGGATCCTCTCACAACTCTTGTAAGAAGTAAGTCTTTGTGAAAACCTCTCTTCCAAAAAGGCTATCCTCTCCCACCTTCTCTTTGTATTTATTTTCTTTCATGATTGTATCTTGAATTATTATTCAATTAATAACCTATGTTCTTACATTTTTTTATTATCTTAATCTTCCTAATTTTTTTTGAATCAATATTTGATACTGGATTGGGTTCTACCCTTTAAATCCTTTGCTCATGAAAAACGTCTCCACAATGACCACACCGCCCATGGAAGAGTAGTTTTCATATTGATCAATCTATTATCTACCTTCTTCATTTTATTATTTTGAATAATTTATCTACTTTAATTCACATAATATGATCTAGGAATTTTGTTTTTAAATTATAAGAAACTAAGCAATCAATTTAACAATTAACACAAAAACACGTGAGGTCGACATTTTGTGTAAATTGTGAGAGCGGGATCTCAATCGGTAATACAAGACCACACGGTATAAATTTGTAGAGTTAAAATATAATCCCTAACCATGGCCCCTCTTTGGATGAACTCCATGTGGACTAGGGAGTTTATGCCCCTTTTCCAATCCGTCACACCACGTATCACCCTCCTATGTAGGCAAATCCCCGACTGACGAACCTCCGACCGGCGTCGCCCTCGGCCGCCGCTGCTCGCTTGGACCCCTCTGCCTACCAACCTGGTACACGGGCCAAACCCGAAGCTGCGAACCTCCCTGGTTCACGGGATCCCCTTTAGTCCATGGATCATCCTGGTTCACGGACAGCCTCTCCAGCCGCGTAGCACCTCTCTACACGAAGGGAGACACCCCTCATACACCAGTGTGGTCCGCCAAATCCTTCGGAGTTACCATTCTTCGAGCCAGATAAAATCATTCTAATCTGGCCTGATCCTTCGCAACCCCCTCATTGGCCAATTTTCTGACCCCGATTCAAGGCCTCCACCAGAGCCACACAAAATTTTGGGAGCCCTGTATTCCCTATTTTCAATGGTTCAGGCGATCCTAAATAACACATGTTGCACTATGCGTCTTATTGCAACCCTATGATGGGAACTCCGGAATAATAAGAAGCAGTGAAACTCAGATGCTTTGTATGGACCTTTCAAGGATCTGACTTCATCTGTTATACAAGTCTGCCAGCCCAGTTAATAAATATCTAGGAAGACCTTCAGCAGTAGTTCATGTTCCACTTCAGCTCGACATTTCCCAAAACAATGGTCAGCGACCTCATGAATTGAAAATAGAGGGAGAACGAGAGAGTCTCAAGTTTCATTGCTAGATGTAAAGTTCAAGTCAGGGCTAGGCTAGTTTGACTTAATGGAGAATTGCAGTCAATATGTTTCTTGTATGCTCGGACACCATTATCCATGCATGACGAAGTATGTACTATGAGTAATATCGGGTTTTCATAATCATTCATGGCCATCAGAAGTGGAAATTCATCAACCTGAGGATACCTTTTCATGACTATGCATACCATGCCCTTAGCGTCTCTTCATATTGATAGCCCCTGGACCATCTACCAAAGGAAAGATTTCCTCGAGTGGAACTCTTCCTAGCTCCGTACGCTTACCGGCCTCAGAGCCCCCACACCACATCTCCTAATCCAAGAAACCTCAGAGTTACAGTTTATAACCTCCATCCACCACCCTGTTCAGAGTATATCAGATCATGTTAACTCAATTATCCTTCGAGTGACTACGGAAATAGTCACCCAATGGTCCGAGCTCTATGACATTGTTCTGCTTAATCACTCATATCGATTGCACCGTTTTTGCCTCAAAACACCCAACGGTTCCATATCCAGCAATAGATGGACCTGATTTCCAAAGGAAGGCGTTCGCTGGGTGGTTTGACCAGCAATGCTTAAAAACCCACATTGGTCGAGAGGATGGGATGTTGGGCTCATCGCACCGTTTTGGGGGGGAATTATTTCATGTTCTGAGACTCTCTTATAGATTTATGAGGTATTCATATTTTCATGAATCTTTGGTTTATACCCAAGCATTGTATCCATAGATTACTCCTAGTTGGAAATGGTCACATGGACACTGGGGCTCAGAATCATTTATGCCCGAGGTTTACAATCCCTCGTTGGATTAATAACCCTTAGGTGTATGTACTCATTAAGATGGTACCAGTTTAGAGCCTCGTAAACAGGCACTCTGAAGTTTATTGTCATCTAGGGGGGACAGATAACGACTTGAGCATTTGGATCGAACCCGTGATATGGGCTTCCTATGTATCGTCATGAGAGGAATCAAAACCGACTTAGTTCGGCCTGGTATGGGCTTACACTCTAGGATTCCCAGGGTTGATGTGGTGAACCGACATGAAGATGGTTGGAATGACCTGTTATTGGGTTTGAACCTCGGGGAGGCTTCCTACGTACCCTGACTAGGAGACAGGGATCAAAGTCCACGCAGTTCGAGTGGGGGTGTTAGAGAACCGATGTGAATGTGGACCCGGGGGTCTGATGGTGATCAGTCTTGAACCTCTTGGAGGCTTCTTACGTATCCCTGTGGTGGGGAATCAAAGTCCACGTAGTCCGAATTGGCATGGGGCTTACGCTCCAAAGAAGCACAGGGTAATGGATAGGGGCTTACACTCCGAGGAGGCCCAGGGTGAGGATGCAATGGTTGATGCTTACTCTAAGCCCACGTGAGTCATTCTCTGTGTGAGAAACAAGAGGCAGCAGGGAACAGACGATCACATCACGAAAGGAGTGTCTGTGTGAAGTGTGATGGGGCTTACGCATGGGGGGAGTCCCGAAAAGTCGGGGCTTACTCCGAGATGGATGCCCATGGTGATAGAGTCCAGCAGGAAAGGGACTTGGCCCCGAAGAAGAATGGAGCAACACCCTTCCCCACTACGCCCTTCCTTGGCCATGGCCGTGGGGAAGTACGGTGGTGCATGGGTGCCTCCTTCTGATGGGTAGTCCACCACTCCCCATGGAGGAGAGAAGCGCCCCAGTCCTATCCAGTGGAGGGGTAGAAAGGGGACTCCTAGGATCAGACTTTGCATTACTGTGGGAATTTGAACCTAGGAATGCTTCGGTAATCTCCTCAAGGGCCAGAGAAACCCCTTCGCCCTCACTTTCCATGGGCATGTGAACTCAAAATGGTGTGTTGATGCGCCTGGATGTTACATCACACAGGTTTGGTGGCTCTGGTGGCGGCCTTGACTGGGGGCCGATGAATGGGCCAGTGAGGGGGTTGACGAAGGATCAGGCTGGATTGGAAAGATTTTATCTGGCTCGGGGAATGGGAACTCCGAAGGATTTGGCAGACCACACAGGTGTGTGAGGGGTGGCACCCTTCGTGTAGTGAGGTGCTACGCGGCTGGAGTGGCCATCCGCGAACCAGGATGGTCGGTCGACTGATTGGTATCCCGCGAACCAGGGTGGTTCACGGCTTCGGGTTTGGCCCACGTACCAGGTTGGTACACGGAGGGGTCCAAACGAGCAGCGGCGGTTGAGGACGACACTGGTTAGAGGTTCATCGGTCGAGGCTTCGCCCACATAGGAGGGTGCTACATGGTGCGACGGATCGGAAAAGGGGCATAAACTCCCTTTTCTTCAGGGAGTGCATCCACGGAGGGGCCGTGGCTCGTGGTTTTCTTTTATTTTTTATTTTAAGTTCATGGTTCACCAAGTTGTTATGCGTGTTTCAGTTCCTTATTAATTCATTTCTAGAGTTATACCTGTTCTGGTTCACGAACTGGAACTTTGCTGTTTGTGAAATCCCAGGCTCCTTCCTTCGAAATCCTTCCACCAAAATCTGATCGATCTCCCTCTATCCTCTTCCCCCCATATCCTTTTATAGAGTGGGGAAAGAGATGTATCTGTGGTCATGCAGCACCTTTTCGGAGGCCCATGATTGGAATCCCGGTTTACAGATGACTTGGTCAATCCGCAACTCACGGGGGGCATTGAACGCACCTCCCCCGGAAACCAAACTAGCTCGGGGAGTGCTTCGCGGCCACGCAGCGTTCCGCCTGCATTCGACGAACGACAACAGATGTGGCCTGGGCTGGCTGACGTGGCTCGCAGCTGGGGGCGGTTCATTTTAGTTGACCGGCTAGGCGCTCGTCCTACTTCGCACCTGCGGATGATCCCCGCCTCCGTTCCACGAACGACAGTGGTCCGTGGAGTGGGTGCCTCACGGAACTGGTCGCGTACCATTATCATTGGACCAGTCTGCGGACCGGGTCATCTTGCGCCATCCTTTGATTATTGTCCACACTTCTCCCCAGTTTTTTTTGGGGGGGGGGAAATTGGGTAGAATCTCTCTTGTATTAAAGGGGATTCTCATTCTCCATTTCGGATTTTTCAAGACCCTATAAATGCCCCCCATCGGAATGGGGTCCGATCGGAACGAAGAGGAGGCCATTCCAATGTAGAGTGGTCCTAAAACTTGGATGGTTTGTGGTAGGGGAGTGGACCTAGTAGGGGTCCATGCCTATAAATATGGGGACGTTCCTTTATCTTTTACCAGATTATTTGCGGAACCCTAGCCCTCTTTCTTTTAGTCTCCACGTGATCGTTCCATCACGAAATGCCTCTCCCGCAAACCAGCTGCCACTTCCACGAACCATTCCTTGTTCACACCATACTTCACCCATGGACGAATCTCCCAGCCACAAACTAACACTCTTAATTAACTAAAACGTAATTTATGATGGGCCATGTAGGAGCTCACTCCGCGATTTTGATGGTCCGCAGACTGAAATCTTCCAGAATTTCAAAACTTTTAAAGTCTTCTGAACCTAACTATTTAAATTCGGGATTAAGATTCCACAGATCAACCTGGTTTGCGGTTTTCTAGCCAATTCTCCGCAGGCCAGAGTACTGCAGACCTCTTCCACGTAGGGTTGGTTCACAAGATGTAGTTATCGCGAACCACATTTTGAGGCCTGCTTACGGACCTCGTCATGAAGGCTTCTTGACTCCTTGGCCATACACTTGGTATTTTTGTCCTGATTTTATTCTGGACTAACCGTCTGCCTGGTTTTCATAATGCAAGCCGAAACACATGGTTCCCCTTCACCCTACACCCAGGCCTGCTGCCGATCCTCTCTCAATTGCTTCAGGGAGACGTCTAGCTATGATTCGTAGAGCGAAGACCATCGAAGAGGACCCTAGAAGATCCATCATTCCCGACAATGGTGTCTTGAAGGGATTTTTCTCTCATAAGCTCCTGGGTTATCCACTATCGAATCAAATTCCGCTTTATGGATTCGGTCTTCAAGACGACCTCCTTATCCCCCTACTTTCTAAGATCTTATGTCTCCTTGCTTGGAAGCATCGCCAACGTGAATTCTGGAGAACCTTGCCTCATTGGGGGAGATGATCTCGGATTCTGATCCGAAAGACACATTCATTTTGAGAGGCTTTGTTTGGACCCAAAGTGATCAGTGAACTCAAGACTTCTCTCAAGAAGCTGTCTTCAAGAGTTACCCCTCTATTATCAACCTTGCTCTAGTGGATCCTGACACGGGGTGGATTCATAGGTGGGATCCTCGGTCTGGTGTGATTTTCTGAAATGATTGGGCATGCGCCTTCTGGGTCCATCATCATTGTCAGGAATCTCCCGAGTCACTGGAAGCAGTCAATATGTACTCTGTAGTGTGGGCCTTCTCGTTTGTTGTTTACCCACAATCTTTGATCCTGCCTGACCTGCTCAGTCACTGGTGTTCAAACACTAATACTTTCCACATAGACAATGGTGAAGTTGGAATTAGTTTATGGGACATCTACCAATTGGGAGGGATTACGATCATAAATGATATGTATGATGAGTTTCTGCCCACTCCTGACGCATGGGATGACATCGAACAAGTGCCTTCGTTGGCGAGGGATCTGTTGGTTATGTCAGAACGGTCACTAGGTCAGGCCTTGCCTGCTCGCTCTCTTATTATCTATAGCACCTGGATAGGGTTATTTCTAAACACCACTGGTCTTGTGCCGAAGATCAAGTGCCCCAGGACTCATCCTTCTCAACAGTATCGAACCATCCCAGGTTCCTACTGGGCGGTTCAGGAGGTGGGCGAGTACCTTTCATGGGGTTACGAGGTGCACCCCGGTGTGCCTTCTATGATCTGGATGCTAGGTCTGCTTGCTATGTTTTTGATTTGGTGGTGATTACTTTCTTGGGATATCAACCTAGGCGTCAGGTCATGCACCTTGATTATGGTAGTTGAGTTGGTAGAGGGCCAACCGGTGAATTTGGCAGTTCCCCCTTTGCCTCGTATTTACGAACTACTGAGCCACATGCAGGAGGGCAGGTCCCCCTTTCATCTGAGTGGTCCATTTAAATTCTTATATGGTTGGGTAGCGAATAATTGTTGTTGTTATGATTATCGCCATAGCGCAGTCATCCCGCCTCCTGCCTTTTGGCCTACCCTGCTCGATCCAGTTGGAGTTCGCTTGAAGTCCCTCAGCTCTGATGAGGTCATCATGATTCTGAGTGACTTCTCCCAGTTCTCTTTCACTCCCTATCCCACCCCTTCTGGTGTCGTGGTTGAAAACCATAGGGGGATCCTAGAGGGGTGTTCTTACATGATTTCACTACGGGACGGTTTTTTGTCTATGCGGATTGATGTGGTTTCTTTTTGTGAGTTGTACGCCCCACATTGTTTTTCTCACTAGTTTGGGTGTATGCAACTCCAAGTTTCCCTTCCCCCTCCTCAGGCTCGAGGACTGAACCCGAAAACTCTCTGTCAATGGCAGTTGATTCGGATGCGGGAGGGATCTGACACAAGCATTTCCTTGCCTGGTATAGGAGCAGCTGCCAGCCTATCCTTAGAGCATGCAAGAATGTGGCTAAAAAATTATCTTGTTGGGATCTAGGGAAGGATATCTGACAGGTTCCCAAATTAGGAGTCATTGAGGATTCTGTGCCTACCGGACCTTCCTCATCGACTTTGAGGGGGGACCGACTGATGGCTCGTCGGTCAAAATGACTCAGGGGATTTTCCTCTCCCAGCCCCTCTACGACCGAAGTTTAGACGGACCCATCCTTATTGGATGTGGATGAGGATGACCCTGTGACTTTGGGTCCAGGAGAGACAATTCCTGAATTTTTTTCAGCCGATACCGAATATAGCAACATGATTCCCAATCCCAAACCGGAGTTAGAAGCTTCATACCATCCAGCTTCGGAACCATCTTCTAGCGTGCAAAATTATGTGGTGATCGTAATTCCAGACATCGTACCCATGCAATCTAGTGAGGAAACCAAAGATCCTCGTGTCATGGTGGACCACCGAGCAGTGCATAGGTGGGCCTGTCCCCAAATTTTTGAGATTGTTGGAAAAAATCATCTAGATGAGATGGCGACTAAAACTAAAGCTATCCGACAACTCTTCCTGGGTTTGGGGTCAGGTGGAATTGACTATCGGAAATTTTTTTCTTGGTTTCTAGGTTGTCATGGCCTGCGAGGAAGTTTTCGCTAGTGAACACAAACCTGCTCACCTTTCTGCCTCTCACTGCGGGACCTGAGCCTTGGAGGAAGCCATGATAAAGCTCCATCAGCTGATAGCACGGGAGGTGAGCTATCGATATCAGGAATCCGTCCTATCTACTAAGTTTCATGAATGTGAAGTATGGGCTGCGATGCTGAGGGATTAGTTGTCGACTCTGACTTTTAACGATGAAGCCACAAAGAAAGGGATCAACGATCTCCAAACAACAGTGGGGCATACTTTTTCGGTGGCCTAGGTTGAGGCCAGAAAGAAGGTCATGTTGGAGCAGACTCACAACGACCTCTGCCACACGGTTGCTGATCTGATGGTCAGAGCGAGCCAGGCTCCTTTGGGACGGTCAGAGCCATTCCTGCACACTCTGTTTTGCTTACCCCCCCTTTTTTCGTTGCTGTGAGGGAGAGGCCCCAGCTTGTGGAAGTCCTCTATTATTGTCAAACGGAATAAAATCCATGTCAATCTTTCCTTTCTCTAAAATTTGATTGTTACTGGAACAATTTTTTCGTGAATAACAACCCAATGGGTCAGAATTGATCATAATTCAGGAAAAAATGGTAATAATAGAAATAAGCTCTAACTTCTTCCTAGATCATGGGATCTAGAGAGAATAGTTTGACTATTTCTATGGTTTTGTATAAAAAACCCAGAAACTTTTTGTCTTTTCTGTTAATAACCTAATTTCTCTTGGGCCCATTTGGTGTGGACCCAGCTGGTATGGCCCAACTTTTGATTAGGTCTCCCTTTTCGGGTTTTCGGCCTAACAGACTTTCTGCCTCTTTTTGTGAGCGGTTTAAATTCCCGCTGAGAAGACTATCATTACTGATGTTTTAGGTCGAAAATATTTGACCAGACATAGTGGGGTGAGGGCATCAAAGAGGTTTGGTTGAATAAAATAGGTCTCGATAACCTTCAGATGCACTGTGGGGGGATCATATTTAGATTTGAACGACATGCAGGGCATGTCTCAAGGCATGGGAGCCGTACCGGTGTGCAGAGGTAGCAAGAGCATCGCCTAAAAAAAGCATTCCTTTGGTAGATGGGCCAGGGAAGATCAATATGCAGAGCCTCTGATGACATGGTATGAATAGTCGTGCAAAGGTGTCCTTAAGTCAATGACTCTCCATTTCTGATGGCATGAGGACTTCATGGATGTCCGGCTTATGGAAACCATCTTGGGTGGCTTGGAGAATTATGAAAACCATCGGGGGTGGCTCAGAAAGGTTATGTGACGTCTGAAAGGGTTTAAGAACATCTGTATCAATCAGGAGTGTGGAAGAAAGGTCCATGTCCTACACATTTGTAAAGGATGGCTGGAGCTTGGCGTAGTTTAAATTTATGCAGTTGGGACATTATATAGAATGGAATGGCTTCTCCTGGATTTCGGTAATCTCATCAGTGACGTCCACCATATTCAGGCAGGGTCATGATGGAGGCTGTTAAACTATTTCATAGAGGGTTTCCGAATCTTGGGATGGACATGGGGGCTCAGGGGCCAAGAGGCGTTCAGAGGGAAGCATTGCCTAAGGAAATCTTGCCTTTTCTAGACGGGACAGGGTCGATCAAAATGTAGAGCTGCTGAGGGAATGGTATGTATAGTCATGTAAAGGTGTCCTTGGGTCAATGATTTTATTCTCACGATATCCTAGCATCTTCTGGGAAGTTGATATTTTGGACCACCAGGGGTGGTTTACAAGGGTTCAGCTTTTTTTGAGTACATAGTATGGTTTATAAGGAGAGGGAATATGGATACGGGAGAAACATCTAGGATAAATTTCCCGATAATGGGTGAAGTTGTCCCTTCTCACACTGGTGTGAGACGGTGATTTGTGCAGGTCTGACCTGTGCATTAAGGGACAAAGAAAATCCTTCATTCCTTACTGAAACCATGACAGGTTTGACTATGTAGTTTAACATCATGCGGCAAGGATGATTTCCGTGTATTTTAACATCATGCGGTAAAGGTGAGGAGAATTATTAAAGGATGTTGTGCAGTTTAACACCATGCAGCGAGGATGGGGGGGGGGAATTTTTGACGATGCTGTGCAGTTTTAACATCATGCAGTGAGGTCAGGGGGCATTTTTAAACCATTGAAAATTCTTGTAGTTGGAGGCATTTCCTTGGATGTTTAATGCTTGGTCTTTGTAGCTTTATGCCAAGCGGCCAAGATGTTCCTTGCAGTTTAACGTCACAGAGTAAGGACGTAGTTACAAAGTCTACTCTCGATTAGAATGTAACTGGGCATGAACATCTCGGCATGCCCAAGATGTGGAGAGGGGTTGATTAGTGTAAATCGTGGTTTTGGGGCTTCTTGAATCAGGGGAAATGGTATGGGGGCTCTGAGGCCGGTAAGCGTACGAAGCTAGGAAGAGTATCGCCTTAGGAAATCTTGCCTTTTCTAGACGGGCTAGTGGCTACCAATATTAAGAGCCACTGAGGGCATGGTATGCATAGTCATACAAAGGTGTCCATAGTTCGATAACTTTCCACTTTCGATGGCCATGAAAGGTTATGAGGATCGGTGATTGTTCAAGCCACGAAGTCTGTCATTTGATAAGAAAATATCTAGACATGTCGGGAATATTCGTCCCTGGTTGCTATTGAAGCTTAGAATGTTCCCTGTGATGATTTATCTTGTGCGTGGGGGTGTACCTTCACTCCATGCAGTTTAACATCATGCGGTAAGGACGATATACTCCTAGTTTAGCGGTCGTAGAGATCAGACCATTGGGTGACTATTTCCACAGTCACACTAAGGATAACTAAGTCAACATGCTCTGATATACACTGAACAGGGTGGGGGATGAAGGTTGCAAACTATAACTCTGAGGTTTCCCGGATCAACAGATGTGGTGTGGGGGCTCTAAGCCCAATAAGAGTACAAAGCTAGGAAGAGTACCGCTCGAGGAAGTCTTGCCTTTGGTAGACGGGCCAGGGGCTATCAATATGCAGAGCCGCAGAGGGCATGGTATGCATAGTCATGAAAAGGTGTCCCTGGGTCAATGAATATCCACTTCTGATGGCCATGAATGATTATGAAAACCCGATATTTCTCACAATATAGAGTTCGGCATACGGGGATAATGGTGTACGAGCATACAAGAAAAATATTCTCTGAAATTGTTCGTTGAGTCAAAGTAGCCTAGCCCTAACTTGACATTTGTAGATGAAGATCATCATGTGAACCACAGGCAGATATATAGGCTAACTAGGTAGGGATACCTTGGAAACATTTGGATGTGAGAGGGGGATGATCTTGTAAACCACTGCTCCATAAATTTTTGGATCGGGAGATATGATATGGGGGCTCTGAGGCCGGTCGGCGTACGGAGCTGGGAAGAGTATTGCCTAAGGAAATATTGCATTTGTAGACGGTACATGGGCTATCAATATGAAGATCCACTGAGGGAATGGTATGCATAGTCATACAAAGGTGTCCACGGGTCGATAACATTCCACTTCTGATGTCCAGGAATTGTTATGAAGATCCGCTATTATTCGAGTTGTAGAGTCTGATGTATGGAGAGGATGTGTCCAAATGGGCAAGGAGTATTCTCATCTCGTTTCACCATATATCTTGGGTGGGTCACGATGAAGTTCGTACAGTTTAACGTCGTGCGGTGAGGACGAAGTCCGTGTAGTTTAACGTCATGCGGTGAGGATGAAGTCCGTGCAGTTTAACGTCGCGTGGTTAGGATGAGGGGTATATATGCCTGTGTTTTCTTTTCTCATCAGCTGGGATAGGAGATAAGATCCTGGAATCACTACATATCCTACTAGGGTAGGAATAAAGCCACACGTAGTGATTTTTGGAGTACAACCCGTTCAGGTCTAGTCCTTACATGGGGGGAAGGGGGCATATTTCTTTTATCCTTATCCGTGGAGTTTAACATCATGCGTCAAAGATGATGAACACACCCCATGCAGGTCCGGTCCATACATGGGGGAAAAGGTGATTTTTTTAAATCTTCATTCGAGGGTGGATTGTCCACGATGGTGGATCCTGACATCGCTACGTATCCTTCCAGGGCTGGAATCATGATGTACGTAGTTTGTTTTAGAGTACACCCCGTGCAGGTCTAGTCCGTACATGGGGGGAGAGGGCATTTTTAATCCTTCCATTCCCAATAGTTTAATGTCATGCGGTAAGGACGAGGAAGGAACCCCTTGTAGGGTTGGTCTGTACATGGGGGAAAGGGCATTTTTATCCATCTTTTCCCTACAGTTTAACATCATGCGGTAAGGACGACGAATACACCCCATGAAGGGTCTGGTCCATACACGGGGTGAGAGAGCATTTTTTTGGAATGGATGGGCCAGGATGGGGAACCCTAGAATCACTACATATCATGTGAGGTCAGGAATCAAGCCTTACATAGTTATTTTGGGGAATACACCCTGTGCGGGTCTAGTCCGTATGAGGGAAGGGGGTATTTTGGCTTCATTTGAGGTGGCTGGGCCAGGGTGTGGAATTCTGGCGTCACTATGTATCCTGCGAGGGTTGGAATCAAGCCTCACGTAGTTATCTGAAATACAATACACCTCGTTCAGGTCTGATCCATACACGAGGTAGAAGGGTCAGTTTTTTTTGAATCTCATCCGTGCAGTTTAACTTCGTGCGGTAAGGACGAAGAATACACCCCGTGCAGGTCTAGTAAATACACGGGGGAAAAGGGATTTATTTAAACCTCATTTAGGGGTGTTTGGGCCAGGATACAGAGCCCTGGTGTCGCTACATATCCTGCGAAGGTACGAATCATGCCATACGTAGTTCTCTGAAAGAAGTACACCCCGTGCAGGGCTGGTCCGTACATGGGGGAAGGGGACATTTTTTTTAATTTTATCCAATTTGGGAGTGGCTGGTCCAAGATAGGGGATCCTAGCATCGCTACATATCATGCGAGGTCAGGAATCAATCCGTACATAGTTATCTAAAATTTGTGCAGTTTAACGTTGTGCAGTGAGGACAAAATACTCTTAGTTTAGGGTCATGGAGTTTGGACCATTGGGTGCTTGGCAATTTAATGTTATGCAGATCAGACTATAATAGCTTTTAGTTATACCGGTGAGGACGAAATACTCTTAGTTTCAGGTCATGGAGTTTAGAGCATTGGGTGCTTGGGAGTTTAACGTCATGCATCTCAGACGATAACTGATTTCAATTTCTACATGAAATACTTCTTCAGGAATCTCACATTTGTATGAGCGGTAGTGAACTGCCCATCCATGGAGATCATGGCATATTCCCCATTGGAGTATAACTAGTGTATAACAAATGGTCCCTCCCTCTTTGGCTCCAACTTTGAAGGCTTCTTTCTGGGTATCATTGGGGTCCGGGGGACCAACACCAATTCTCCTTCCATGAAAGATAGGAGACGAACATTTTTTTTGAAGGCTCGTGCAATCCGGTTCTGATACACTTCTAGATGGTGAAAAGTATGAAACCATTTCTCATCTAGCTGTTCCAATTCACCTAGTTGTTTTTCTGACTTCTCATCTATGGATAACTGATTACAAATGGCAACACAGAATGCGGGAAATTGGATCTCAATGGGCAGGACCACATCTATTCCGTATACTAATGAGTACGGAGTGGACCGAGTAGCGGTGCGTATTGTGGTTCGATAAGCCCACAATACATGGAGGTGTTTATCCGGCCACAATTTCTTGTATTTTTCCACTATATTCAGGAGAATATTGGATAGGGTCTTGTTGAACTCATCTATCTATCTGTTGGTCGCTGCATGGTAGCGAGATGAGTGGTTAGTCTTGATACCATATACTTCGTATAGTTTCTCTAATTCAGCAGAGCAGAATTTGGTGCCATTGTCCATCAGTATGGTATGAGGGACACAAAATCTGGTGATGATATTGGTTTTCACAAAGCTGAAAATGTATCTTGCCCCAACTTCTTTAAGGGGTAAAACTTTTTCCCATTTGGAAAAGAAGTCGTTTTCCATGAGGATATACTTTAGATGTTTGGCTGTGGCGGGAGGATATGGTCCCAGAACATCCATTCCCCAGATGGAAAATGGCCAGGAGTACTTATCCTGATGAAGTAACTCTGGGGTTGGTGTATGAAGTTGGCATGAATTTGGCATGAGTGGAATTTTGCGGTAAAGTGGTCGCAATCTCGTGCCAAGATGGGCCAATAGTACCCACGCCTTCATACCTGGTGGGAAAAGGTAACCCCCGACTGATGTGCTCCACATATTCTGGCTTGCACTTTATTCATGATGGTAGTAGTTTCTTCTCCATCAATGCATCTGAGGAGGATTCTGTCGAGGCCTTGTTTGTTGAGGACCTCTTGCTAACCCGCGCCGCTATATAGGACAAAGTTGATTTCCCTTCTCCGTATTTTCTCTCGTTCAACCCTATCTGATGGAAGTTCTCCCCATTGAAGGTAGTTTGCAATGGGGGTCATCCAGCCGGTGGCAGGAGCATATGGATCCGGTACAGGACTGACTTCGTTGATTTCCTCTGTCTTGGCCTGGACAAACAGCAAGACCATTCGACGATGAGAAATACTGATAATTGTTTTATCCTGGTCTGGGTCGGCTGGGGCTGTGGCCTCTTTAGCTAATGCGTCAGCCTGGGCATTCTGAGACAGGGAAATATAGGACAATTTTGGTTCTGTGGTGAATTCCTCCATAATCCCTTAGACATGGTCAAATAGGGGAATCAACTCCTCCTTTTTAATAGCATAGTCACCATTGACTTTCTTGATGACTAGTTCCGAGTAATCTTTTACCTTAAGGTGTTTTACCTGTGACTAGAGTGAGAGATCCAGGCCTGCAATGAGGGCTTAATAATCAACTTCATTGTTTGTACATCCTTCTAATAGGAGGAAGGAATTTGGAAAGACTTCCTTTTTGTGGACATGAGTATTATCCCCAATCCCACCTTGTTAAATTTGGGATCTTCCATCCTCTTCCCAGTTGGGCTTTGGGATGGGCCGTCGAAGTACATTTCCCATGATGGGAACTCTTATTCAACCCAGAAGATGTCTTCATCAGGTTGTTCGGTATCCAGTGCGGTGGTCCTCGTTGAAGGGTGCTCTGCCAGAAAATCTACTAATGCATGGCCCTTGACAGCTTTCTGGGGCACAAACCGGATGTCGAACTGTTGCAGTATGACTGCCCATCGGGACAGGCGCCCGGTCAGCATTGGGCGACTGAGGTTGTACATGAGTGGGTTACTCTGCAAGACCAAATGGACTTCATGATGCTGCAGATAATTTCACAATTTTTGAACTGTGAAGACCAAGTCCAAACAACTCTTCGTGATGTTTGAGTAT
The DNA here is from genome assembly GCA_963277665.1 of Viscum album. Classification (NCBI taxonomy): domain Eukaryota; kingdom Viridiplantae; phylum Streptophyta; class Magnoliopsida; order Santalales; family Viscaceae; genus Viscum; species Viscum album. Next base: position 1,041,429,958 of record OY728146.1, read on the forward strand.
CGAGTTTCAGCATCAATCATGGTTCGACTGAGGTAATAGAGACTGTTTTCACTATCGGCATCATTTTTCTGTGCGCGGAAGGATCCCAGTGACCGATCTAAGGTCGTCACTTATAGGATGAGAGGTATTCTTTCAACCGGGGGCATGAGCACTGGTGAACTCAATAGGTAATTCTTTAGGCTGTCAAACACCTCTTGACAGTCATCTGTCCATTGGTATGTAACCCCCTTCTTTATTAACCCAGTGAAGGGAAAACATTTTCCTACCAGGTTGGCTGTGAACCACCTGATGTAGGCCATGAGTTCTTGGAATCCCCTCAACTCAATGAGATTGCGGGGAGGTGGCAGGCTAAGGATAGAATATTCCTTTTCAGGGTCGACGTCGGTGCCACGATGGCGTACGACAAAGCCAAGGAATTTACCAGAGGTAACCCCAAAGGCACATTTCAAGGGATTCATCTTCAAGCTTTGTTTTTGGAGTTTGTTGAAGACAATTTCTAGGTCTGACAGGTGATCCGAGCACTGTCTTGATTTGACCACCAAGTAATCCACATAGCATTCGACGAATCTCCTCTGTGATGGTTTAAAGATACGATGCATGGCATGTTGATATGTGGTGCCAGTGTTCTTGAGAACAAAGGGAATGACCCTATAATAGACTATTCCTTGAGGGGATCTGAAGGTAGTTTCTTATTCGTCTTCTCAGGACATCCGGATCTTATTGGACCCATAATAACCTTCCATGAAGGATAAAGCCTCATACCTGGCCGTTGCATCGATTAATAACTCGGTGATCGGGATCGGGAAATAATCTTTCAGACAATGCCGATTGAGATCTATGAAATCGATACAGACGCGAATTTGTCCATTATTTTTCTTAACGGGGATGATGTTGGCCTACCAGATAGGGTATTGGACCTCCAGAATGAAGCCTTATTTAATTATCTTATCGACTTCAGCCTCTATTTTGGTAGCATATGAGGGGTGTGTCCTTCTGGCGGCTTGTTTACAGCCCCGGTGGTCTTCTGGCAGACCTAGGTGATGCGTCACCGCTTCGAGATCGAGTCCTAACATTTTTGTGTAATTTCAGGAAACAAACATCTCAATTTTTCATTAAGAAAGAAATATATTCCTCATGATCCTCGGGGGACATGGCTTCTCTAACAAGAGTGGGCCTTGGGTCTTCTTCGGCACCCAGGTTTATTTCCCTGAGCTCATCCACCATGGTGGAGATAACTTCCTCAAATGTGGGAGGTGCTTCCCTGGGATCTTCCTCCTCTTCATCTCCCAAATACTCATCATCATGATCCGGCGAGGAAGTGCTCTTGACTCAGGCTTCTGGGAGTCCGGAGGCAAGGCATTTTGGGCATCCTTACTCAAGTATTCACCCCTAATTTGAGGTTCAGTGATCGTTTCCGCACCGCTATGCTCAGGAATGATGGATGAAGTCATGAGGACAGTCGAGTGTGTGTCTAGTCTAGAATCCCTTCTCTCAAAATGGTTTATGGGAAGTACGTAGGCTGAAGGAATGACCATGTGCTTATGGAGCCACAGACTTCTAAGTAGGGCATTGAATGTTGTGTTCTACTGGACCACCAAGAATTCAGAGTAGGTCACAAGGTTGTCAAAATGGGTTTTCATCTTGATTTATCCCATTGTCTTCTATTCACTCTTGTCATAACTCAACAGGGTTGTGGGTAAGGGGATTAAGTCATCCTCACTGTATCCCAACTTGCAGAGTGTTTGTAGGGGAAAGGGGGTTAACTCTGGATCCATTGTCAATTAAGACTTTGAGGATCCCAACATCATTTAGTGTGATGGACACATATAGTGGTTTTATATGTCTTTTCATGATGGCATATTTATCCAGATCGGTGAAGGAAATCACTGAATTGCATTCAGATGGGCCAATCTCCGTCTGGTAAATCTCGGCAGCAGCTACCTCGGCTTGGAACTCCTGGGGGCTGAGCAAGGCTTCAATAAGCACCTCCCTGAGATCTACTGACAAACTCAGGGCATCTAGGATTGCCTTCTTGGATGGTACTGATGCATGTTACTTAAGTATATCATATTTTAGCTCCAATTTCTGACGCTTCTCCATTAGTGGGAGATTTTTAGCAGGAACTATAGGAGTTTGAGCACGCGACGAGGAAGGACCGGCCGCGGGGATGGAGGTTGGCGGTGTTCCCACGTTCTGGGGACTCGGGTCGGCCGGTCCGTTTTTGCACGCTAGGAGGCTAGACATATGTTCTTCCTCTGATGGGTACCATAGAATGACAGGGCCAGAGTGGCTGGTTGTGGAGGTGGAGGGATATTATTTCTCCTATTGAGTCCGTTGAAGGGCTCTCCCACGAGTTTCCGTGATATTAACGGTTTGGGCCAGGGCAAAACCATAGGGTTGGTTTAGGCCGCGATTGCACCTTCCCTGGTATCCCCTGCCTCTGTTATTTCTCCTCCCGACCCCTTGCATCAAGAACTTAGGTTCATAACCATACCCTTCGTCAGGGAATGATTCTATTAGATGGATGACGTTTATAGAACTAAATATTAGGTCCTCATCCTGTGACAGGTCAACCTGGTCGGTTGTCCTTGACGGTGCCGTTTGGTGGGTCGGTGCCCGTGGTGCCAAGTTTGAGGGAATAAAATTCGACAGTGTCAGGGATAACATTGGAGTCATTGTGGATTGTTCCTCTTTCTCTTGTCTCCTCCCTTTTCGATTATGCCAGGATGACCAGCTCATGGAGGGTTGCGAGGCTGATATTGTCAGTTACGTGAAATTAGGGGATGTTGGAGGCAACACTGGCTACTGTAATTGAGCTCGGAGTATGACCTGAGATCAGTTGACAGTCTTCCGAGTCATCTATCTATCAAATCTCTGCCCCTTCTTGCTAGTGACTTTTTTCCACCCCTACCTTTTTTCAGAGTTGGTGGTAGAAATATATGTCACATGTGCTGGGAGTGGTCCCAGTTCGACTTTCTCGGAGTCTACCATCCTTTTTAGGAGGGCTTTGAAGACGAATCATTCCTGGATACTGTGCCCTAACATTCTTTGGTAGGGACAATAATCTGCCCTGTCATCGCGGCCGACTTCTTCAGGCTTCGGTGGCTCCGGGAGGTGGAGAAAGTTGCAATTCATGGTGGTGATGAAATAGGTGCGGACTTGGTCCTCTCAGAAAGATTATAATTTTTGTCTTCGTTCCTTGAACTGGTTCCGCTTCGATCCTCTCTAATCGTCCTACTTGGACGGAGGAAGCCGCAAATATATAGGGGGCCCTTGATGATTTGGTGGAGTCCTAGGCAGTGGAGCAGGCGCAGGGGTTGTCCTGAGCATGAAAGTGGATGCTTCATCTCTAACTGTTCACTTTGTAGGAGCCAATGAGGTGATTCAGGACTTCATATTGGTCCGCTATAGGGAGTCTTCAATTCTCTGGGCGACGGCCAAGAGATGGCGATAGCCAGTGGTACACTCCACTAGTATGAGCGTGATTGTAGCTCATCTTGAAGTTTATCGATACATATGTCCATCATCCCATCTTGGGGAATTGGCCGATTCAGTGATTAGGTCAGTCCTTTCCATCTAGAAATGAAATCTGAGACTCTCTCGTTCTCCCTCTATTTATAATTCATGAGGTCGCTGACCATTGTATTGGGAAACGTCAGGCTGAAGTGGTACATGAACTACTTCCGAAGGTCTTCCCAGCTGTTTATTGACTGGGCTAGCAGACTCCTATACTAGATGAAGGCAGATCCTTGCATGTTCCATACAAAGAATCTGAGTTTCACTGCTTTGTGTTATTCTAGATTTCCCATCATAGGGTCTCAATAAGAAGCATAGTGCATCAAGTGTTGTTTCGGATCGCCTGATCCATTAAAAATAGGGAATACAGGGCACCCAAAATTGGTTGGAGGAGGCGTGTTTCTCTCCCAATCTGGGTAGGGCTTCCATTCTGGTTTTATCGGAGCGCGTTGACCTCCCATTGCTTCCAATCGAGTTTTCAGTGCTTTGATGATGTTGGTGAGTCCCTGGTTTACATCCTATTGGGCCCGGTCTTGGGTTGGTGTAGCCCGAGGCATTTCCTGAGGATCCGGCTTGGCTGGAACCAAGGGTGCATATGCCTTTTGTGACACCTTCGTAGGGTTCATACGTACTCACTCTGGTTGCTTCCTAAGTGTAGGGAAGTCTTTGTATTCATCCGGATCCACATTTAGGTAGTTGGACGGGCCGACCGCCTCATTGGGTAGGAGCCCTGACCGTGCATCATTTTTCAGGGCAAACCTTGGTCTTTGAGGTGCACTTGATGGGAGTGCAAGGTGTGGATCTTCATTGGAAGTGCTTTCAATAAGAGGGTTCCTCTAGAGTAGCTCGGTGTTATGCCGCCTCAATTCTTTCATTTCCTCTTCCTGTCGAGCAAACCTCTATTAGAGCGTAAGTTGCTCATCTTTATCGAGTGAAGGAGGCGGGTTAAGGGTAACTAGTCCTTTGTTCCTATACTTATTGGGAGGTCACAGGGTGAGAAGAGGAAGGTTAGCTGAAGGGGCGGCCATATATAGAGTGGCCCTCCGGTTTCGGGTGTGCACACTTGGTGGTTCGTTATGAGTCACAGCCTGACTGGAACCATCATCTCTTGATCCATCTGGATTTACAACATCTCTGGTGTCACATGTGGGGTCAGCCTCTATGGTGTTTATGGATTCATATCGCGGGGGTGGAGGAGACTTCATCTTCCAAATAGGAAGAGGATCTCCTGTGCCTTTTGCTGGTCCTCCCCCTTATGTCTCGGGATTGCTTTTGGACTCCTTGGCGAAGGGTGACGTGGAGAGTCCTTTGATGCGTCCTTATGGTACGCCTCCCTCTTGAAGGGGATGGGGCCTCAAAAGATGGGATAGGGAAGAAAACTCTTCTTTTGACTATCCACCCTAGACGGGAAAATACTGATCTTCATGGGAGAGGTTTTTGTTGAGGTGGTAAAAATTCCCCCAGCCCTGAGGGCTGGGGCTGGCTCTTTTCCCTGGACGTTGATCCTTTTCCCATTTTTATTGGTCTTACAGGGGAATTTGTTGTTAAAAACACTCCCAGCCCTACAGGCTGGGGTTGGACCTAGATTGCGGTAGTGACTGCTACTATCGCTATTTGCCTGATCTTGCGTTCCCCTATTTGGGGGTCAACTGGTTCTGATGCCGAGTTCACTCGCGGCTAAATACTCTCTGGGGAGGCTAGAAATGACAGTTGATTGGCCTCTCTTAGGTAAGAGTTTTATTTTATTCTTTAAGTGGCCAAATTCAGGAGTTCTTGAATGGCTCGTTCCTGCTAGGCCTAACGCTTCTGGGACATAATCAAGGCATGTGTTTCCTTGGTGTGTCACCTTTCTCGAATAGGGAAACCACTCGATAACTGCCTGGACGTGATGGCGTTGCAAGACACTATGCCGAATGGGTTCTTCTCGGTGGGGAGTGGAGTGAAATGCAGAGCACCATGTTCTTCCCATCCTTTGATATGGACTCTAGTTGGAGCGTCGCCAATTAGGCGAGGCAACTGGTGCAGTGAATGTAGGAAAGCTAATTCCATGTTTCCGTTACGCCTCTCAGGTCGCGGTTGTCGCGTCGAAGGAAGAGCTTCCAGATCGATGTGACGTAGGAGGTATTCTATTGTCTTTACATGATCTATATACCAATTGTAGGGAAGGAATCTTGATTTTATCTGGCGGAGGGTTGTCCATATATTGGAGCGTATGTCGTGCACACATTCTTCTGAAAACTTTCTGGGTAAGTCGAATTGAGAGGTGGCTGGGGGACAAAAAATAACTTGGATATCATCTCTGGCTAGTCGTATCCTCAGGTGTAACATGTCGCCATACTCCTCCGCTAGTGATTCCTCTACCTGTTCATCCCAACTGAGATTCTCACTGATAGTGTGGTTAGAGGCATTGGGATCGGAAGGTATATAATTATCATGTGGGCGATTCCGAGGTGGTTCAGAAGACGAACGTGGCCCCGGAACGTCTTCTGATCGAAGAAGGGCATCGTTGGGGACTAACTAGGATTCTGACATGCTCAATCCCGTCCTTCCATGTGCCTCGGCATATGAGGGATTTTCTGTGCTTGATTTGTTAGGGGGAGGACCTTCCTGTCGATATGATATGTCATTTCGAGGAGGACCTTTGCAATGGTGTCCGAAATGGCGAGGACTACCATTACTACTTAACGCCTCACTACATAAAATATTTTGCAGTGCATACCCTGGGGAGGACCTCTAAGGCGTTTCATAGCAAGGGGAGGACCCTCTGGCTGCGTAGTGTTGTTACGGGGAGGAAATTCACAACAACTGCCATCATGGTGAGGATGAACATCATGGTTTGACATTCGATGTGTATCCTGGGGAGGACATTCAAGATACACTGCGACAAGGGGAGGACCTTCTTGTTGCTTGGGGCCACTACGGGGTGGACCTTCACAATGGTGGTCGTGGTGGCGAGGACTACCATCACAGTGGCTGCAATGGCGAGGACTATCATTAAAGCTACCGTAGGGAGAATATTTGCGGGGTACACCCTGTAGTGGGCCATCAGAATGTACCGCAACGAGGGGAGGGCCTTCTCGTTGCTTGACGCCTCTAGAGGGAGGACCTCCGTTATCAGGTTGGCGAGTACTACCATCATGATCTGATGCCCGACCATGTAGAGTGTCGTTGAAACGTAACCCCCGGAGAGGACCTTTAGGGTAGGTTATGACAAGGGGAGGACCTTCTTGTTGTTATGAGACATCACTACGGGGAGGGCGTCCGCAATTTTGACTATGATAGCAAGTACTAATATCATAATCTATGGTCCCACTGCATAGAAATTTATTGTAGTGTATACCCCGGGGAGGACCTTCAGGGTGTACTGCAGCAAGTGGAGGGCCATCTTGCTTCTCAATCTTCCGGTCACGTGGAGGTTCTCTGTGACTCGCATAAAAAAAGGATCTCTCTTGATCGATCGTTATACGCCTACGGGGGAGGCCTCCATGGGTACTCTGGGGAGGACCTTCAGAGCTACTGGTAGTGACATTGTAATGAGGACCTTCGCAACTGCTACTGCCACTCCCATAATATTGTAATGGGTGGGTAGGGTTCTGAGCCTTTCATATGTGTTTAACGGAATTAGGAACCCCAGCTTCCAGCAGAGCAATGTCTTGAACCCGCTCTTTATTTTCCGGCTGCCTTCAGCCCATTAGGGGCTCTTTCTTACGGGCAGTGGGGACCTTTTTCTATTGAAAATATCCTTAACCTTTGGGTCCCTATCTAATTGGGTACCGTGATGTTTCCGGGATATGCTGAAGAACATCTTTACTTTTATCAGGTATATATTCTTGCTTTGGATCATCCACCGTGATGGACGGGTGTCCCCTAGTTGGAACAAGTGAAGCTACTCGATCCAGTTGCCCTTGCATCGTGGAATATGGCCGGCGACCCTCTTGGGAAGAAGTAGGGATGAAGATCTACTCCGAGGCACCTATCTCATCTATTAGAGGAGTTGCCTCAATTGGGGAGACGAGATCACGAGCCCAAGTCCTTGCTGTTGCCGCTGATGCAATTACATTCTGGAAAGTCTGCAAGATATGATCTGGGATCGATACCTGCTCCTCCATCATTTCCAGGATATGCAGAGAGACATATTTGGATGTAATGGGTATGAAGGCCCATTCCGGTATCGGAGTAGGAATATCCTGCTCCAGTCCTCCGGTGGTCAGTGGGTACTGACAGTTCTCCTGTGTCAGGGTAGGTGAACGAACCTGCCCCTGAGTCAAGATATGCCTGGTTATCTCTCTGTTTGCTGCCACATCGGGGTGGCAGACTTTACTTAAATCCATAGGGAGCTGGCCCTGCATATGTTGGTTTTCCACCGTATCAAGTCAGTGGCCTTTTTGGCAGGGATACATGACGGGCTATTAATTGCCACCACATCTAGATGGCGGGATTTTTTGATCTCCACCACGCCGGGATGGTAGGCATCAAGAGAATCTTTTAGTAGCTGGTCCTGCAGGCACTGGGTTTCCACCATGTCTAGTTGGTGGGCTTCATGACCCTGGGAAGGGAGAGGTTCATTCCTGGTAGGTGTCGTCTTGTGTGAGTGACGAGATTGATGGAGTGTGGCGGGGATGCACACATGCTTGTATGATTCCGCCATGTCTAGATGGTGGGCTTTGGAGGAGTGAACTGGTGTATGTGCCTGGTCACGATACATCTCCGTGACTAGGAAGCGGAGTTCCTCCTCAGAGAAAAGGGTGATGACCAGTCCCTGGTTGTACGTTTGTCACCCTCGTCGGGTGGTCCGAGGGGTCGGAGCTCAGGGAGCGTGGGACTGGATCCTCAGGGCGACATCCTCTTTATCATGAGGATGTTGAGTTTCAGCGTGACCACGATGAAGTCTTCCAGTGGGGGCCTTGGAGAGGAACCCCCGTTCAGCAGGGATGAGGTCCTCGGTGTCGACCTCATCCTCCTCTCTATGATAAGGGAGGTACGTGTTGTCTCATTCCAGGGATAGACTCCCGAAATGGTTTGAGACGGCGACAGGGGCCGTCAGGATCTACTTTTGTTCCCGCTGCTGGGCAGGCGACCAACGAGTCCTGACAGATTAGAGGGAATGCATGGATGCCTCCACCATTGGGAGAGTACTGTTCAAGTGGTACTGTCGAATCAACACATCTGAGACCCAGTGTTAAAGATGCTGGGTAGGTGACGGGGTCCTCCGTTGGTGAGGAAGTCCTGTCATTTCATTTTCGGAAGCACGCGCCTGTGATTTCCTTTGTGATTCCATTGGATCAAAGGAAATTCTGCGTGGTACCTATAAAATATTTTAACAAATAAAAATATAAAACCCGTCAAAGCAGCATCTCATGACCCCATGTGTAATTAATGACCTCTCTTGGACCTCCTTGTGAGTATAAAGGGTGAACAAGGTGGGATTAAGTTAAATCCGTCTTTCTTGGTTAAAGATTCACGTCAGGTTCACCGTTTTTGTTTCACGGAGCACAACCGGATCATGGCGGAGAAACGTGTGCTACCAGAAGGTTGATTAGAGAAGATTGGGTTCTGCTTAATCACTCATATCAGGTGCACCGTTTTCGCCTCAAAATGCCCAACGGTTCCATATCTAGTAATACGTGGACCTGATTTCTAAAGGCTAGCGTTCGCTGGGTGGTTTGACCAGCGATGCTTAAGAACTCACATTGGTCGAGAGGATGCGAAGTCGGGCTCATCGCACACTTTTGGGGGGAATTATTTCCTATTCCGAGACTCTCTTATATATTTAAGACGTATTCATATGTTCACGAATATTTTCTTTATACCCAAGCATAGTATCCACAGATTACTCCTGGTTGGAAATGGTCAGCTGGACGTAGGGGTTCAGAATCATTTGTGCCTGAGGTTTACCATCCCTCATTGGATGAATTACCCCGAGGAGTCTGGACTCATTTAGATAGTATTGGTTTAAAGCCTCATAACCATGCACTCTGAAGTATATTGTCATCTAGGGGGGACAAATAATGACTTGGGCATTTGGATTGAACCCGTGATACGGGCTTCCTACGTATCCTCATGATAGGAATCAGAACCCACGTAGTTCAGTCTAGTATGGGATTACACTCGAGGATGCCCTTGGTTAATGCGGTGAACCGACATGAAGATGGTTGGAACAACCGGTTATTGGGATTGAACCTTAGGGAGGATTCCTACGTACCCAGCCTAGGAGATAAGGATCAAAGTCCACGTAGTTCGGGTGGGGGTGTCGGAGAACCGACGCGAATATGGACCCGGGGGTCCGATGGTGATCTGTCTTGAACCTCTTGGAGGCTTCCTACGTTTCCCTCTGGTGGGGAATGAAAGTCAACGTAGTTTTAATTGCCATGTGGCTTACGTTATAAGGCAACCGAGGGTAATGGATTAAGGCTTACACTCCGAGGAGGACTAGGGTGAGGATCCCATGGTCTATTATTACTCTAAGACCACGTGAGTCATGCTCGGTGTGAGAAACAAGAGGCAGCGGGGACCAGATGATCACGTTGCGAAAGGTGTGTCCGTGGGAAGTGCGACGGGGCTTACGCGTGGGGGGCCACCTGAAAAGTCGGGGCTTACTCTGAGATGGATGCCCATGGTGATAGATTCCAACAAGAAAGGGACTTGGCCCCAAAGAAGAATGGAGCAACACCCTTCCCCACTACGCCCTTCCTTGGCCATGGCCGTGGGGAAGCACAGAGGTGCATGGGTACCTCTTTATGATGGGTAGTCTGCCACTCCCCGTGGAGGGGAGAAGTGCCCCAGTCCTAACCAGTAGAGGGGCAGAAAGGGGAATCCCGGTCTCGGACTCTGCATTTCCATGGGAATGTGAGCCCAGGAATGCTTTCAGAATCCGCTCAAGGGCCAGAGCAACCCCTTCGCCCTCGTTTACTGTGGGTATGTGAACTCAAAATTGTGCGCTGATGTTCCTAAAGGTTACATCACATGGGTCCAGTGGCTCTGGAGGAGGCCTTGACTCGGGGCTGATGAATGGTCCAATGAGGAGGTTGTGAACGATCAAGCCGGATTGGAAGGATTTTATCTGGATCAGGGAATGGGAACTCTGAAGGATTTGGAAGACCACAAGAGTTTATGAGGGGTGGTGACCTTTACGTCGGGAGGTGCTACGTGGCTGGAGAGGCCGTTTGCGAACCAGGATGGTCCGTGGACTGAGGGGCATCCCATGAACTAGGGTGGTTCGCTGCTTCAGGTCCATCCCGTGTACTAGGTTGGTATGCAGAGGGGTCCACACGAGCAGTGGCAGCCAAGGGAGACATCGGTCCGAGGTTTGTTAGTCGGGGCTTCACCCATGTAGGAGGGTTCTACGCAGTGTGACAGATTGGAAAAAGGGGCATAAAGTCCTTGGTCCCCGGGGAGTGCATCCGCAGAGGGGCCATGGTTCATAGTTTTATTTTCTTTGTTATTTTAAGTTCGCGGTTCACCAAGTTGTTATGCATTTTTCGGTTTCTTATTAATTCATTTACATCTTCATACCTGTTCTGGTTCTTGAATTGGATCTTCGCTATTTGTGAAATCGTAAGCTCATTCTTTCAAAATCCTTCCACCTGAATCTGATTGATCTCTCCCTTTTCTCTTCATCCTATCTCCTTTTATAGAGTGGGGAAAGATATGTATCTGTGGTCATGTGGCACCTTTTGTAGAGTCCCATGACTGGAAAACTGATTTACGGATGACTTGGTCAATCTGCAACTCATGGGGGGCATTGAACACACCTCCCCCACGAACCAAACTAGCTCGAGGAGTGCTTCGCGGCCGCGCAGGTTTCCGCCTCCATTCTGCAAATGATAGCGGATGCAGCCCAGTCCGGCTAACATGGTTCACAGATGGGGGCGGTTTATAACAGTGGACCGGGTTGGCGCCCATCCTGCTTCATGCCCGCGGAGGATCCCCGCCTCCGTTCTACCAACAACATCGGTCCACTGAGGGGGCGCCTCGTGAAACCGGCCGCGTACTGTTATCATTGGACTGGTTTGTGGACCGGTTCGTCTTGTTCCATCCATTGAGTACTCTCCACACATTTCTCCAATTATTTGAGGGGAAAATGGGTAGAATCTCCCTTGGATTAAAGGGGATTCTCATTCTCCTTTGCGAATTTTTCTGGACCCTACAATTGGGTTCTAACCTTTCAATCCTTTACTCATGCAAAACATCTACACAATGACCACACCTCCCATGGAAGAGTAGTTTTCTTAGTGATAGACATATCATATACCTTATTAATTTAATTATTTTGAATCCTTTATCTACTTTAATTAATTTAATATGATCCATGAATTGTGTTCTTAAATTATAAGAAACTAAGCAATCAATTTAACAATTAACATAAAAACACTTGAGGTCATGATTTTGTGTAAATTGTGAGAGCGCGATCTTAATTAGTAATACAAGACAACAAAAGATAAATTTGTAGAGTTCAAATATAATCCTTAAACACAATTCATCATCATTTATATAATAGATATGTGATCTAATTAACCACTAACCATAATCTAACCTTATAACAACAATCGAAGCAGGGTGCTGCGATTGCATGTTCCGAAGCTAGCCTACGGTTTAAGTAATTTCATATTTGTGGATAAGTTAACTCCCATAGGGTTAGAGGGTTAAAAAATTAGAGAATTATAATTAATTGGATATTAAATTAAATTATAACGATTAATAAGTAAATGAAGAGGTAGAGTTATATCAATTACGCCTTTTAAATATTTTCCTAAAAAACATATTCTTGTTGTGTCATTTTAATCGAACATCATTTCAAAACAAAACACAAAAAAATCCTTTTCTAGAAAAATTATTCTCAGATTATAAACTATAAACAAACCCCATACTTTAAAGTAGTGGTTTGATTATATATTATTTTATTTTTATACTTCCTTTAAGAAGTTGTTTTAATTTGCTTCCTCTTTTGAGAGACGACCTTGGTCAGACACTCTACTGCACCTAAGTAACCCGAAACTGAACATCATTTGAAAGCACCCACAATAGAGATCTTTCAAATTGGCACTGTTTCCGGGGAGGTAATTAATTATTTCAACCATTTAAAGGTATTTATTTTATTTAAAATTTTATTCTCTTCCTCTCTTATTTCTTCCTTATTTACCCAATTTGATTTTTTCTTCTGCTTTTATTTTCTTCTTCTTATTTTTGGACCATCAACTCAAACATCTCATTTTTATTATGGTCCAATTTGTTTATTTTTATTTTTATTTTATTTATGACATGAACTAATCATGTATATCACATAGATATTGACCCTGAGATTTAATGCAGCCTTAGGGCTTGAACCAGACATTCGGAGTCTATGGGATGTTTCAACATTCAACCAGTTATAGAATTACTCCAATATCAGAACATTGAGAATTAGAAACACATCTAATTACAACCTAAAACAATAAAAAATGGCTGAAAATAATGGAAATGAACTTAATATAACCATTAGAAAATTGTCTGCACTGGATATTAATTATCAACCAAATTGCATTACATACCTGAATCTGGAATCAAACATTAAACTAAAATCGGGATTAATTCACCTTCTTCCAAAGTATCAGGGATTATCTGGTGAGGATCCAAACAAACACCTTAAAGAATTCAATGTGGTATTCCAACCTTAAAACCAAGAAATGTTTCTAAAAATCAAATCAAACTAAGAGCATTCTCATTCTCACTTGATGCAGCTGCGAAATACTGGATGTATTATTTATAACCTGAAGATATAACTTGATGGAACGATTTGAAACGTCTTTTATTATAGAGATTTTTTCCAGCATCAAGGACCACTTCCATTCGTAAAGAGACATCAGGGATCAAGCAAGTAAAAGGGGAGTAAATGAATGAGTACTGTGAGATATTCAAGAAGTTGTGTGTAAGATACCCACATCACCAAATCAGCGAGAAACACGTAATCCCATACTTCTATGAAGGAATCACACCTATGGAGAGAATAATGGAGGATGCTACAGTTGGAGGAGCATTAGTGGAAAAAACACCTACATGTGCATTGATTAACAAAATGGCCCAAAACTCCCAACAATTTGGTGATCGAGGTACCCCGCAGGTTAGAGGAGTACATTAGGTAAGTCCATCTTATCTTGAGAGACATTTTATTGATACCATGTTGGAAGAATTGACAACTATGGTGAGATAGATTTCTTTGGTTCAATAGAAATCCCAACACCCCCTTCAAGGCCTTGTGGAATTTGTACCGAGACAAGCCACCCAACTGATTGCTTCCCCCAACTACGAGAAACAGAATATTGTGCAGCAGTGTCTCTTAAGAGACCATATGAGTAGTAGAAACAAACATATCCACAAAAGAAGCTTGATTAATTTTATTCAACATACAACCAAGGGTGGAAGGATCAACCAGACATGAGTTATTGATCTGTACAACTACAAAGGCCTCATTTTCAACAAAACTTCCAACAGCTTCCACCTTACCAACAGGGATTCCAACAACCCCAAAGGAGATTTGAAACCCATGCATCAAGAAGTCAACAACAAGGGAATTCTCAACCAAAGGTAGATTCAAACACTAATGATATTTTGAATCAAATATTTCTTAATCAAAAGAATGAGATGAAGATTCATGGATTGGAGCAGAGGGAGTTAAAGAAACAAATGAGTCAGATTGCCACTACACTCTATGAACTTGTATGTATGAACTTGGAAATCTACCTTCCCAACCTACTCAAAATACTAAGGGGAATGTCAGAGCCATCACACTAAAAAATGGGAAGCAAATGAATGATAAATTTGTACCTACCATTCCACCGGGATTCACCTCACCTCCAGAGAAGCCTCATTTCATACCAACTGAAGAGCAACAAAAGGAGAAAGACATAGGTAAGAAAAAGATTGCCGATATTACTCCTAAACCACTTCCATTTCCAAATAGAGTTATACAAACCAAAAATATGTCTAAGGAGGTGATGCAAAAAGATGTTTGGGATAAATTCAAGTATGTGAAGATCAACATCCCTTTACTTCAAGACATTAAAAAATCCCAAGTTATGAAATTTTTTTAAATGAACTTTGTACCAATCGAAAAGGTCTCAAGGGAAATGAGAGGATCATTCTTGGAAGGAATGATTCTGCACTCATTACACCGACTCTAGCAATGAAAACAAAGTTCAAGGATCTCAGGACATTCACCATCCCATGCACCATAGGGGATTTGAAATTTTTTGATGCACTTTGTGATTTTGGGAGCTTCTATAAATGTGATTCCTCAATCAGTATACTTTTCATTACAGCTTGGTGAGTTGAAGCCCATGAGAGTGGTGGTGTAGTTGGCGAATAGAGCTACGACATATCTAGAGGGAGTTCTTGAGGATGTACTTGTTCTGGTAAGATACATGATCTTTCTAGTAGATTTCTACATGCTTAACATGGAAGATGATCAAGTAAGTTCTCATGATCCCATTAACTTAGGTAGACCCTTCCTCAAAACTGCAAAAACTATCATAAATGTCAATAGGGGTACACTTTCCATGGATTTTGGGGATGAATTTGTGATATTTAATGTTATGGATTCCATAATGTATCCCTCAGAGGACCATTTTGCATTTCTTATATCCCATTTGAACCACCAAATAAAAATCCAATGGAATTTGATTGTCCTATGCTTAGGGAAATTATGAGTATTGTTCTAGTTTTATGACTAAGTGTACATCCACACCTATTTCTAATGCACAAAACTATCTTAGATGTGGTTTTGAAATGGAATCATATTATGATCATTTGAACTCTGATTATGACATGGCTATTGAGAATGCCGATAGATTTGAAGATTTATTCTTTAATTGTGATGATTTCTATTCTGATAGTGATGATCTTTGTGTACATATTTCAATTCCTTCAATGTCTCCATCCATACACCATGCCCCTTTATTGAAGCTCAAGCCATTACCCCCAAATATAAAATACCCATACTTGTTAAGTGGTGAGAAATTACCAGTTATCATTGCTAACAATCCCCCTTTTGAACATGAGGAATTTTTTTGAATATTTTGAGGGATAACATCAGGGAATTTGGGTGGACCTTGGCTGACATATCATGTATTAGACCCTCCATTTTAATGTAGAGGATTCTTTTCGAGGATGAAGATAAACCGGTTATGCAGCCACAAAGGAGACTCAATCCAACACTTTTAAATGTTTTCAAAAAAGAGGTTGAAAAATTACTCGAGGTAGGTATAATAAATCCCATTTTAGATTCCCAATGGGTGAGTCATATTCAGGTTGTGCATAAAAAAGTGATGTTATAGTTGTAAAAAATTATAAAGAGGAGTTAGTTACAATGAGGGTACAAAACAGTTGGCGTGAGTGTATTGATTATAGGAAACTAAATCAGTCCCCTCGCAAAGACCATTCCCCCCTCCCATTTATTGATCAGATGCTTGAGAGAGTAGCTGGGAAAACACATGACTATTTCTTGGATGGATTTTCTAGATCTTTTCAGGTTTCTATTGCATTGGAGGATCAAGTGAAGACAAAATTCCCTTGTCCATTCATTACATCTGCCTACCAAAGGATTCCATTTAGACTTTGCAACACCCAAAGTACCTTCCAGAGATGCATGTTGAGTTTTTTTTCCTGATTTTATTAAGACCTGCATGGAGGTATTTATGGATTATTTTATAGTTTATGGGTCTTCATTTGATGATTGTATCTCTAGTTTGGGAAAGGTGTTGAATCATTGTATTAAGAAGAATCTGGTCTTGAACTTTGAAAAGTGTCATTTCAGGATAGAGCATGGCATTGTCTTAGGGCATGTAGTGTCATAACATGGGATAGTGTGATGTTAGATCTTTCATAGAGAATTCAGTATTTTATCAGTGATTTATCAATGATTTTAGTAAGATTTCTCTTCTTATGTCACAATTACATTATAAGGATTATGATTTTGTATTTGATGATTATTTCAGGACTTCCTTTGATGATATAAAGAAGTGTCTAACCACTCCACCGATCATACAACCCCCATGGTGGGAGATACCTTTTGAGCTTATGTGTGACGCCTCCAACTTCGTTGTTCGAGCTATCTTATCTTAGAGGGTGGAGGGATGTTCCCATGTGATTGCCTATGCATCGAGGACACGAGATTCAGCCTAATAAAACTACAAAACCACAAAAAATGAGTTTCCTACTATCATATTTTCTTTAGAGAAATTCTGTTTATATTTATTGAGATCCAGAGTAGTTGTTTTTTCTTACCATGCAGCTCTAAGGTACCTCTTAAAGAAGCCAGACACAAAGCCCAGACTCATCCAATGGATGCTCATTCTTCAAGAATTTGATATTGAGATAAAGGAAAAGAAGGGATCAGAAACATTTGTGGTAGACCACATGAGTAGGCTTACTCACACACTAGAGGATGACACCTTGTACCAAGTAACACTTTAGGAAACATTCCCCGATGAGCATATTTATTCCATCTCAGGTACGCATCCTTGGTATGTAGATTTTTTTAACTACCTTTTTTCCTCTAAAATCCCTTCAAATTAAAAGAAACATCAAGTCTAAAAATTAATGAGTGAGTCAAGATTTTATGTTTGGGATGATCCTTACTTACAGTGCATGTGTAGTGACCAAGATATTAGGAGGTGTGTTCCTAATCATGAGTTTGAGTCTATTTTACATTTTTGTCATTCACTTGATTAAGGTGGACACTTTGGACCCCAATAGACAGCTAGGAATGTTTTTGAATCTAGATTTTCTTCGCCTAGATTATTCCACGATGCCCATGTGTTTTGTCAGTAATGCTCTTGTTTCCAACAAAATGGGAACAAACGGACAACCAAATAGGAAGGATTGGAGCAAGCGCTTGGTTGATGCACTGTGGGATTATAGGAAAACATACAAGACACCCATTGGTATATCCCCATTTAGGATTTTTTTGGGAAAGAGTTTCATATCCCCATGGAAGTTGAGCATCAGGCTTATAGGGCTATAAAGAAATGCAACCAGGATTTGGCACAAGCTGGAATGCAAAGGAAGTTGAAAAATAAAGATCCTGATGAGATTCAATTTTCTTCATATGAGAACTAAAGGATTTATAAGGAAAGATCAAAATTATCTCATGATAGAATGTTTCAACAAAGGGAGTTTCATGTTTGAGAGAAATTCCTTCTATACAATTCATGATTGAAGATGATGCTTGGTAAGTTGTGTTTCAGATGTTTAGGTCCTTATGTTGTGACTAATGGTTTTCCTTATAGTGTAGTAAAGATCACACAAGAGGACACATGAAGGAGCTTTATAGTAAATGGGAATCTTTTGAAGAAATACATTGATGTACTTCCTATTGATGTAGTGCATTTCATCACAGTACATGACCCCATCATCACTTGAGCATAGCAGGCTGTTCCTAACCCTTTCACTTTAATATTAATTTTCCTATTTAAAATTCTTCATTTCATGTGAATATATCATATCATGGGTTCACATTGAGTACAATGAAATATTTTATATGTGGGGGAGGGAACCATTTAGTTTAGTAATTTTAATTGTTTTCATGTTTTTCAATGATTTAAAAAATCAATAAAAAATTGTGCGTTTTCAAATTTTGTGTGTTTAATTTTAATTTTTTTGTGTGTTTTTAAAAAATTTGAGATGAAATGATTCTCATCACCATTTTTTCTATGTCAATAAGTGAAAAAATCTATCCTTTGAAACTGAACTTAAAATTAATGCTGAAAATGACTTTGTTTCAAGTTCAAATATTTGGTAATTTCATGAAAAGAACACTGAATTTTGAATCCCATGAAACATATTATATTTGAAATCACTTTCCTGTGAGGATTCTGAACCATTATTTTCATATTTTTTACATTTACCTCACTTATTGAGAGAAACAAACCATGATTGATTTAACCATAATTTGATTTATTCCTGTCGAAACTTGAGGGTTTGAGGTACTTATGTTTAAATTATTGTGGCATTTGTTTGGTATTTAAGCCCCAATTTCAAAGAATACTTTTTTATAATAGCCTACCTTGAACATTTAATCCTTTTATATCTTAAAATCCATGAACATTATATTAGGTTAGCCATATTAGAAGCCAATTTTCTCAATCCAAGCAACTCTTGAAGTGAAATTGCATAATCAAGTTGAACTTAACTATGAGAGAAGTTGTCTTGTGTTCTGCTACCATATTCTGTGATACATTGGGTGGAAAATTAAATTATTAAGCGATGTGTTTGATGCTGAATAAAATAATTATATTGAAATCTGTGCCTTTTCTGGAGCTTTCATGATAAGTGAAGATGCACCTTTTTTGGAGCTTCTAATAGAGGAAGAAATATGTGCCTATCTGGAGCTTTAAAGAAAATCATGTTGGAGAATATTTACATTTTTTTGCTGAAATGATGAATAGTGTAAACATTCCAAGAATTTTCATGATGATGGAGATGAATTTATACTATGGGGATTGAGGAGGAGACCATATTTAAGTGATACTTAGATTAATGCAATTTTGCTTCAAAAAGAGTTAAGCCCTCCTTATTCAGCCTCAAAAATTTTCACACTTAAATCCTACCAACCTAAATCCATAGAACAACCCTAAAAATTCTACATGATAAACATATGTCCTTGACTTATATCGGGTGGTTATTAAGGAATTTATCAAGCCTATGGTGACCCTTGTATGAGTTTGGATGAGAAAGACATTAAAAATAAAATTGACATTTGTGTGATAAGAAGAAATTCAAGTAAAGTAAGTGGTTTGTTCATTAGAAAATAAATAAATTGGAAATATATTGATTAACATAAATTGAGAACTTGGAATAATTTTTTTTCATGAGGAATGATATATTTTGTTTCTTGGTGTGGAATTGTTGGATCTCAAGGATTTGTGTTTTAAAATTTGTTTTGATTTGATATTGATGATTACTTGATATGAGGTTTTTCCAAAGGGTGAAAAAGGGTAAGTGTAGGGGAGTTTCTAAAACACAATTTAATTGAATATTTTATTGAAAATAAATAATATAATTTCATCACATTTTTCGAAATATAATCAATTATGAAATATTTGTGATTAGATCATTCATTTACAAATTTGATGAAAAATCCAGTTTTACACTTTCAAAATTAACTATAGTATTTCGGTCATAAATATTGTTATGTAAACAATTTTGACATAAATTTTGTAACTGTGTTTCTGACGTAATGCTATAAAAATTATATTTAGGAAATGGGAGATGGATCGTGCATTTGAGTTGAGTAAATAGGCCATGAAGACAAAGTTGGACAGAACCATCTAGATTGGACAAAACTTCACTATGTGGCCCGTATCCTCTTCATCTGGACTTGGATTGAGGCCCAATTTATAGGTACAATTAGGTACATAATTTGGAACAAATATTCCTTCTAGAAGTCCAGCAAATTCATACTTTTTGGAGGTCAACTATGCAGTTCTACTTGGAATAAAATATTTGGCCGAGTTTTCATTTCACACATAAAAAAGTTAGGTAACCCTAGCCCTCACAAACTCAATTTAAAGGGGATTTTAACTCTTCTAGAGGTCTGGTAGAGGATTTTGGAATCTGTGGCTGAAATGGTGTTTCTTGGGAGCCCCTCACAACTCTTATAAGAAGTAAGGCTTTGAGAAAACCTCTCTTCCAAAAAGGATCTCCTCTCCCACCTCCTCTTTGTATTTATTTTCTTTCATGTTTGTAACTAGAATTTTTCTTAAATTAATATTCTGTGTTATTCCCTTTTCTTATTCTATTAATCTTCCCAATTGGGTTGGAATCAAGAGTGGAGATGATATTGGGTTCTACCCATTCAATCCTTTTCTCATGAAAAACGTCTCCACGATGACCACACCGCCCATGGAAGAGTAGTTTTCTTAGTGATCGATATATATTCTAACTTTTTCTTTTAATTATTTTTAATCATTTATATATTTTAATTAACTTAATATGATCCATTAATTATGTTTTTAAATTTTAAAAACTAAGCAATCAATTGAACAATTAACAAAAAAACACGCGAGTTCGAGATTTTGTGTAAATTGTGAGAGCATGATCTTAATCGGTAATACAAGACCACACGGGATAAATTTGTAGAGTTCAAATATAATCCATAAACACAATTCATCCTCATTTACAGAATGGATATGTGCTCTAGTTAACCACTGACTATAATCTAACCTTAGAACAACAATCCAAGCAGGGTGATGCCATTGCGTGTTCCGAAGCTAGCCTAGGGTTTGTATAATTTAATCTTTGTGGTTAAGTTAACCCACATAGGGTTTGAGGGTTAAAAATATATAGGATTATAATTAATTTGATATTAATTTAAATGAAAATTATTAATATGTAAATTAACAGGTAGAGTTAGATCAATTATGACTTTTAAATATTTTCTTAAAAAACATCTTCTTGTTGTGTTATTTTAATCGAACTTCATATCAAAACTAAATACAAAAAATTATAATTTTAGTCCATCCAAATTATTCTAGATTTATAAACTATAAACAACCCTCATCCTTTAAAGTGGTGTTTTTATTCTCTTTTATTTTATTTTTAGAATAACTTTATGAATCTGTTTTAATTTGCTTCGTCCTTTGAGAGATGACCTTGGTTAGCCACTCTGTTGCGCCTAAGTAACTCGAAACCGAACATAATTTGAAAGTTCTCACAACAGTTCTCTTTCATACGTCAAAGGACATGAAACCCAAAATTCACATTTTTCTCCATAAAAACTCCAAAATTTAAATCAGTACTCAACCTGACCCCTGAAAAAATTAATCAATGTCGGTAAAATAAAAATAATAAAACAATTACCAAGTTAAGGGTGCGAAAAAGAATCATATTTAACACTCATTCAATAAACATATCAACCATAGTAACTAATTCTTGAAATATCACTTTAGAATTTTGACATCTCGCTTGAGCATATTTTCTCCAATCACCATATAGCCAACATTTTCAAAAAAATCCTTGCCCAAGAATTTTATTTTATTTTATTAAGGGGAATATATGTATGGCTAGATAGTTTCTCTTATATATACATAAACTCAATTGAAATTTAGTTATATATATATATAAATAAATATATTTTATCACTTTTTATAAGATTTTTTATTTTCTACAAATGACTGCATATAGTTAGTAATTTCTAAACTATTGGATTGTTATTAAATTAAAATAATTTATCAATTATTTGATTCTTTTTTACATGATTCAAGACTACTTGTAATTTACTATCTTTTATAGAGGGACATCAAAATATTTGAATTCACTTATATATATATTTTTTAAAAAGTATATATGTTTATTAGGGGTATATATTAAAGTTATTTGTTTATTCTTTAAGATAAATTATCATTATGCACGAATTTCGGGGGAATTTTTTTCATTGGGAACTCATTTTTATTTTTATTTATATTTATTTAACTGTTTAACATATGGAGAGATATTTGGTTGTCATACATTGAATTATTTCTTATATAATCTTATTTAGTTTATATTAATAGAATTATAAGTTGATTTTATCTTTATTACCGTATCTTTTCTATCTTTATAAAATGGGAGAGAGTGTGTTTGTATTTAATAACTATAATAAAGGGGTGGAATATTGAGTAGCTCCCTACCACATTGATTTAGGTTTTTTTAAATGACATATTACCACATTTATTTCGTTAATTTATGTGTTTTATATTATTATGTATTCCCTATCTCAGGTTTTTCATAATCATTTTAATTATTTTCCCTTATTATTTATATTATTATATGTATTTAACTTTATAAATATTTATTTGTGTTTTAAAGTATTTGGTTTATATTTTATGTATTCATTTATTTATTTGCATTTTTTAATGAGTAATTTTTTTTAAATGATAATAATTATTTTATATTGAATCTAATGGATGAAATTTTTTGAAATGAACCATCAAGAAGTTACATGTCCAAATGTTTTCTGAGAGATAAAGGAAAATGGGATTGAAAACAGTTACATGTTCTCAACTTGTCTAAAATATGATTGAAGATGTGATACCTAGAAGTTAAATCCATAGATGATGAAACACAAATTAATAAACAAATGAATATCTATATGTTTTGGAAAAATTATAGTTTGAAAGTAAGTAATGATGTAGCTTGAGAATATGATGAAGTCTAAATTGCTACCACTTTTAGTTTTTATGTTATGATAGTTTTCAAGGATATTCTGAGAAGATATCAAAAGAATATTTAAAACCATTGAAGAATTATTTGGTATGTATCTATTAAATATTTTTTTAATTTTTAATCCCTATCAAAAAAATTATTTATCATATATTCTGAATTTTTTTTCATTGAAAAAAAATACGCAACTACCATTTAATATTTCATGAACTATGGAGTTTTTAGGTTAATTTTATGTGGCTTCATATTCATGATTTTATTTTTTCATGAGTTTATAAAATTAAAATTAATCTAACAAACCTTAAAAAATATGCATCATTTTTATACAAGGAAGTAATTAATCTAATAAAACATTTTAAAAGGAGTTAATTCGAAACGAATTCTAAAACACATGTTTATCCTTAAAACATCCATGATTATTTAATTCCAAATTTTATTCTTACATGACTAAGATTTTCATGATTTAATATCACACATCACAATGTAATTTGATTTATTATTACCTAATGATACAAAAATGTGAGTGATTCTTACACAAAGTGTGATTCCCCAAGTCTTATTGACCACTATGGGTGAGTCAATCATCTTCCATGATGAACTATCTTTACTCAACATCCTAAAAAGGTTAAGGTTCTTAATCCACTCAATAATTTCTCCCCACCACACCTCAAATGAAGTAATAATGATAGATAATGATAGTATAAAAACATTTTATGTTATGTCCAGAATAGTATAATCCATTCCATGATTACTTATCCCTAAATCGTAGATTCATCCAATATATTTAACAATTGTATAAAATCATGAAAAATGCAGTTTCTTCAATTTAGAGTAGATTATGTTCCAACGACTTCTTGAATCCTCTATAACAAAACAAAACTCCCCTACAAAAGATGATCCAATAATTAATAACCTCTGACTCACTACTAGTGTACTCTGATGCTCTTGGTAATAGGTCTCCAATATAAGAACATGGTTACATATATATTTATATGTATTATTCATTATGTCTTGTACAACCATTCCCTTTTCAAGCCATGTACAACCAACACGCTTTAAAATCCAGCTCAATGCATAAACTTATTATCCTTAGCATATCGAATACTACTGAATAGTAGGATTCTTATTCTTAGTATGATAGATGGAATTTGAATATTTCTCTCTTATTGATACATATGTGTATTGGGATAACGGATTTCTTATTCACATGGTATGTTTGAGATCTCACTAATCTATACCTATTAATTCTATAGTAACTACACAATTTACACTCATAGAAAACCGTGTGAGTATT
The DNA here is from genome assembly GCA_963277665.1 of Viscum album. Lineage (NCBI taxonomy): Eukaryota > Viridiplantae > Streptophyta > Magnoliopsida > Santalales > Viscaceae > Viscum > Viscum album. The sequence continues at coordinate 1,041,453,941 of OY728146.1, forward strand.
TATTTTCTTTTATAATGTGGAAATATATTTATTATTAGGCAGTCACGATCATATCATTAAAATTTTGAAGGTATTTCTGTTTTAAATTCACATTCAAAATCTAATTTAAAATCCTCGATTGAGTATTCCTTTAAAATATTTAAATGAATTAGGATGATTCCTTTCTTATGATGTATTAAAATAATGTGACCACAATATTAAGATAATTCAATTATTTTGAACACTTAATATCTCTCTCTCTATATATATTCATGATTACTAAACTATAGGGCCTACAATTTGGCTATTTCCTTCTATGATGTAGAACATAAAAATACTTTTTGTTTTTTCATTTCATATGAAATTAATTCCATATAATCAATTCTTATGATCTAATGTCATATGCTTCATCAAATTCATATGATCTGAAGACTTCTCAACAATAACAGATTCCCCTTTATTTGGTTTTCCCTTTATTTCTTATAGAATCATTATCCATGAGTATTGGTTTAAAAGCATTATCTAAATTAATATCACTTTTATTAATAATTCATGGTTTGGCACTCTCATTTTTTTTATTTCCATATGAATTTCAATGTCATATAATCTTCCTCAAAGTCATATGATGCCTCAAAATATGATGGTTGGAAATGAATTATGATCTCAAAGGCATACAGTTTCACAAAGTCAAATAGTACAACAAAAAATTGTAATCACTCTGAATACTTTTTTTCTATATAAAATTCATACGATCAAAAATGTTATTGGAACTCAGTATACCATTTTGTTTCATGGAGGACTACCTTTCTGTAGGTATAGAAAATTTATGTTTACCAATATTCACCCTATTTAAACATAAATATAAATTTACAAAGATGGAAAATTTTACTAAAAATAATGTCAATGTTTTATTAATCAATGATGATGCCATGAAACATACATCAAATTTTATAGACAATGTTTCATAACATGTCCACACTTGCCTTTTTTTGAAAACTAGTGCAACTATCATCTCAATATAATCTTGAGGTTGTAAACCATAATAATACTAATATAATCAAAATAAAAATCCTTCATAAAACACATATTGGATCAATTAAAAAAAATTCAATTCTTACTTGGGAACATCAATCTCCCATTTTGAATTTGTTAACAATAACACTAATCCCAATTTTCAATATGTGTGTCAATATTGATTTATTAAATCAAATTGAGGCATGAGTTAGTCACCTAACACATCCCTCCATAAAATTTACTGATGAAATTAAAATTTACAATTCATAAAAGAGGTGTAACAATCATATACTATCATGAAAATGACTGGATTTACATCAAGATATATAGGCATTCATCAAAACAATACCTGAAAAAAATATTTCACTACAAAAAAATCATCACTCGAAAAAAATAAGTCCATAAGATATAATTCCTCATTCAATTTTATGATTTATAATAAATTGATCCCTCTAATGACATGATTCATGTATTCTGTTCAAGATTTCTCAAAAAAATAACGCATCATCAATAAACAGAAGCCTCCCTTCAAAAATCAGTAGTCGAATGGCCTTTTACAAACAACATGTTGCACATCCAGGGAGTATAACATCCACCATTGAAGGGGGAAAATTCCAAACAAGCTTCGATAAACTATGAATATCCCAAAGAAACAATTTATCATATCATCATAGATTATTAGATCTATAAAAAATATTGATATCCAATTAAATGACTCCAATTGAAAACTAGCGAGAACCAAATTTCCATTTAAAAATGATGGAAAAAAATTAAGAAAAAAACATAATGTTCTGCAACCAAAAAATTCTCAAAATCCACATCACGGTAAAATAAAAAAATCGATTGAAAAAACACTTAGATGCTATGTAAAATGACAAACTAAAGAAGAAAACAAGGAACTAGTAAAAAAGTGCAATTCCTTGGAATTTCTCTGATGTTGAAATCCAAATATTTCTTAAAATCTTACACTATTTTAGTAAAAATTTATTTTCTAATATGAATATTTTTCTCAGTATAAATTTTACAATATTTGTATTGACGAAACGCAATTGTATCATTCTATTTCTTACAAGATTGTAGTTCCTATGACCAAGCCAATTTCCGTTCAATTTGATAAGAATCACTCACACCAGGGACCTCATTATTATCACTATTTTGGAATTCCAAATTCTATTTATTATATGATAATTTAAAATGTTTATAAACCTCAGTATATGGGGGAGTAACTATTTTTTCCATTGGTAGGGGATTTTAAGTATCTCATGAAAATTTTTCTCATAAAGTTAAAGTAACCGATACATTTTTTAGTATTCTTGGTAATTAGAGTGTTGTAACAATCCACATCAACAATTGGTTTATTTAAAATTTCCAGTACTCAATTGTAAGAAAGAAGCCTAAATCTGATTGTATTTTTCATAATCATCACGTAAAGACTCAAAAACATCTGAGAGGTCAATCTTCCCCCCCCTTGCAAGGGTTGAACAAATTTTATGGTCTGAATATCAGATGGATCAATTTTTTTAAGAATCCCCCTATCTTTATTGTTAGACTGATCATTAAACCACCACCTCCACAAAACCTAAGAGATTAACATAAGAGATTTAATTTTTTATAAAAAACATTCTTATTGAAATCCTTATCAAAACAATTACCATGATGACTCGAGGAATAACCCACCTTTCTTTTTCTCTCTCATTTTTATCCCAAATTGATTTAAAATTTTCAAGGGGGAATGCATCATGAGGTTGGATCTCACATTCCTCTATTGAATATTAAATATTAAAACATTTTAGGTAGTAATGTTGAATTCTTTCAAAGAAAACATAATGATAAAATATATATTCACCATTTTGGATCCAAATACAAGTTATAGAATAACGTGCTATATCATCTTATTCATAGATTATAGAAACTGAAGGTCGAGGGAGGTTCTTAGTAGTGCTATCTAATTTGAGCGGTTTCTGAATTAAACCAGAAATAAAAAAAAATGGAATCTTATTTAAAGAAAGGAAATGGAAAACCATGAAATCCAATCCAATTTTAAATAATGATATGTTGGATTCAAAGAAAAAACCTATAGTCCATTTCAAGTCCTTTATGAAATAGACATCGAAGGACAATGAACCTCTCATCTAAAGCCTATAGTAATCTTTATCAGACATAAAACATAAATTCCCATGTGAAGAGATCAGCAGATCAATTTGAAAATTTTGAAAACCAATATTATCCATGGTATTTTAGGGGAATATTAATGGGGGTATTAATTTTATAAACATTACAATAAACACAAAATAAATATTGAAAGAAATTAATTATACATCATCCTTTGAAAATGAGATCACTAAGAGACCCCTTTGAAGATATTTATTCAGATAAATGTTCACAAAAGATTTTGAATCACCATGATCTAGCATATGATCACACCCATTAATGACTTATTTTAATTATTAAAGCTCCAACTTAAGGTTCCTCCTTTACCTGCCCTAGGGTGTGCTCTATAACATGGTACCCATCCATCACTATATATTCTCGCATACCCCCCTTACTGATAATAAATGGAAAGAAAAATATATTATTCTTATTATCTAGATATTATTTATATCCCTTAATGAAACCTTCTTATCCTCATTAAGATACATAGGTGGGAAGGATGAGAACAAATGATTTTCCTTAGAAAATATTATTTTGTTAGAACAATGTAATTATACTTGGGCTAGTATATTATAGGCAAAAGGGATATAACCCCTGTTTTCAATGATTTTTTTAGAAAACCGTGTATTTGATACCATTATTATAACTCATTTTATGGGATACTCACATAGTTTCATTAATAAATACATCATTGGATTCACACATCTTGACAGACAAATTAAACGGTTTATGTGAATTTTTAATGAACTTCCCCTTTGTCTCGTATTTTCATTAACCTACACCCCCCCTTTATAAACATATCAAACATAACCATATATAAATATTGTAAGTGATATCAAGCACATTTTTTCTTCAAATTTCATGTGGATGTATTGAAATTCTTGATTTTCCTAATTTATAAAAAATGTGATATTTTGGTAGCTCAATATCTTTTTTTCTCCCCCTCAAGAGACACACTCGATATATCCTCTCCATGGTATTTATAAATACCATGCAGAACACCTCATGTCTTATCTAATAATATAAAAACACAACTTACTCCTTCAATCCCATACATGTTATCACAATTAATTAATAAGTTAAGTGAATATGGAGGGAACTATTTGTTTATTAGATGTAGAAATGAGTTTGAAAATTTTCTCCCAACTAAGGGTTCAATTTTCATCAAAACTCAACAAAACATCTCTTATCAACATTATTTTTATACACTCTTCTTAGACTGGTAATATTTTTAATAAATATTTTATTCCACACTTATTATATCCTCACATTTTATATAGTTTTTGAGAATTTTTAGATTATTGTTTGTGGAAAGATTTCAATTAATGCTTGCTAAAACAAGTATTACCAAATATTATACTTTAGTTTTAGGATCCATCTCTTCATTCTACATTTTTATGTTCATCTCTAAATGGTCTGGTCTAAATATCAAGAATTATTTTTTACAATGCTCTAATTTCTTAGGATTTTCATTGAAATTTTATTAACAGTATCATCTTTCCATCTTATCTATTGATTTTAATTCTTTATATTGTCATATAAATGTTTTCCAAATAAACTTTTCAATTACTCATCCATGGGACCAAATTTTCTACACTTATCATATATGTCTTCTAGATATTCAAATCTACTATGAGTTGATAGATTTTTTGAGGTTTTATTCACAATATGATTAATTTGAAAATTACTCCTAGTATTTCAACCAAACCCCCAGGTTTGTTCCTATTTAAAGAAAACCTTAAATTAAACTAAGCAGAATAGTTTTTTATGTCTATAAATTCAACAATAGTAGAAAAACCCTATAAAACCGGGTCTTTCATTTAGAAAACGGATCTATCCAGAAATTTGATGTTGTTAACAGGTTGAATCATAAGAAATATTTTTTCTTATTGGTAGAAATTTCCTTTGCATTTTCTTCCATTACTTTGATTTGGAAGATTGAATCTAAATAAAATTCTTAGTACATATATGTTCTTCCTTTCATTTATCTGTTCCATTTTTAAAGATAATAGATTTATCTTTTGAAGGATTATGTGTAGATTATTCATTACTATTTTGAAACCTTATTTCACTAGTCTAAAAATACTGTTTTATAATATAATTATACTTGGTGAAGTCTTCTATGACATTTTTTAGATCATTTTGAACAATAAGGAATATTGATTATATATCATCTATTTATTCTTCCCTTTAATATTGTTTCTTCTTAATATCCATAATAATCTTCTCCTTTTTAGCTCCTCCAAGATTGTGATTTTCAATCACATTCATGTGGATTTCTACTAATCTGACTAGAATATCTTTTTTCACTATCCACTTTATTTTTCTCTATTAGTATCTTCTAGTTTTCATTTATGAGTTTCATAATATTCACATAAAAATATTCCCACTTTCCTTTCAACTCCTACCCAAGTTCCAAACATTAATTTCCATCATCATCACTTCTTTATAAATTATATCCATTCTCAACATAAACAAAGAAATTGAATTCATCATCAGAAGCTCTAGATTAGTCATATTTCTCATTCTAACTAATAGTTCTTCTTCGTTTTCTTCCAGAATGTTTATTGCTTCTCTTACTTTTATTCCTTATCATCCTCCACATTAGATTAAAATTATTTAACATGATAATTTTGTAATGATTTTGAAATACCAAAAACATCATTAAAATTATAACAACTAAAAAATTTATTACCTTTATCTTTAATTTTCCCCCAATTAAACAACTTTAAAACAACAAAAATAATCACATTGATGCTTTTATGTTCCTCATATTCAGAAGAATCTTAATTTATATTTTCTTTTTCTTAGACTTTTCATTTTATTATGTCCTAAAAATCTATATCATATTTTACTTTCTTAATGAAATCCGGGGCATTTATCGTTTCACAAGAAATGAGAATATTGTGTAGCAAACCAATTGTTATATTTTTTCTTATCGATCATGGAGTTTTTTTAGATCAAACTATTTTCCCAAATTCTTCATTATTATTTGAACGATGATAAAATCATTTATCTTCTCCAAAAATCATGAATGTTTCTTATAATCTCATTGAACTTTGTAAATTAATCTTCATTAGTTTCATCAGTATCCATCTTTATGTATTTAAATATTCTCCACCAATCCTGAAGTTTAGATTCCTTGACTTTGATATTTCCTTTATAGCTACTATTAAATTTTACGTAGATCACCTCTATAGTTTTAAGCCCCATTTAATTTGTGCACACATTTCCCAAAAGTGTTATTAATATATTGTTTTGAGACTTTCCATATAAATTCAGATTTTTTCATATTAAGTCATATAAGTACTTTCTTGAAAAGGTTGAAACCTATTTTTTTCTATATATCTCACATCTAGGCCTTGTTTTAAGAGTTATGGTAGCATTTTATTTCTCCAACCATGATATTTTCTCCCAAAAAATGTGGCAACTCCTCATTTTAATAATACATTAATATTCACCATTTTTTCAAAAAACGTATTTGTATATTTATAAGGAACCTTAGCTTGGATACAACTTGAGATTACTATGATCTGATTAAAAATTATGAGAATGGGGTGCAGATAAGTGATCTTCTATTACAAATTCACGTAATTCAACCTATGGAAATTTTTATGTCTCTCAATCCACTCAATTATTTCTCACATTCTCACCTCATGTGAAATAATAATAAGAGATAGAGAGAGAGTAGCATAAAATAATTTTAAGAGTTATATAGAATTACCCAATCCTTACTATGATGGTTCAATCCACCAATAATATATTCCTCCACTATTTTTAAAAACATAATATAACTAAATACAGAATAATCTATTTTGTATAGAGTCTATAGTGTTCCAATGACTTCAAAAATCCATTAGATGAAAAAAAAATCCTCTAAAAAGGATGATATAAAACAAAAAAACCTCTTAATTTCCCATGATGTACTGTGCACCCCTTGATAATGGTCCACCTCATTGAGAAGATGGATTAGCATGTCTATATGTGTATAGTTATTCATGTCTATTACATGAATTAAATTTCTAGGATATAAAAACCCAATTTACTCAACACTCCAATTCTTTTCATGAACTTTTTATCTTCTGTACATTGAATACTCAGGTAAAACATGATTCTTCTTCCTTGATAACTCTTAGATTCTAACTACTCTCCCCTCAAAACTAACTTTTATCAGGATCTAATAAATATACCACACATATTATTCATAAATTCTAAATATTATATGTCTAGTTATTCATCAGTACCTACATAACTTATACACATAGAAAATCATGTGAATATTTAGCTTCTATTCAATCATAGAAAAATAATCCATAATTAGAAAATGTGATCTCATAATTTAATTTTAGAATTTATTTATTTTTTGAATAAAGTCTTGAGAATTCATTTGAAATCACTAATAATTTTTTCCTCTGAATTCTCCATATGTTCTTGGTGGTTTCTAATCTATTCAAATATAAATATACTGTGATCACAAAATCTACAAAAGTGTATTTTTTTTAAAATCTTAATATCTTTATCCACCTATGAATTGAAATTAAAATGCATGTGCATGTGACATGGAAATTTACTTCTATAACTTGATGCTTAATATGAAATTTTAGTTTCTGTACTTAATATGAATTTAAATTCATATGATCAAGTTTAATGATCCAATGGAATATATTAGCTCAATGTTTTATTATAATAATAATTCTTAGAAATATTTGTTTCTTCAAGATCTTGTTCATCCTTTATTTCTTATTAAATCACGATCCAAAAGTGATCATGTAATTTTATCCGTAATGTTGTGATCTCAATTTTATTCAAAATTCCTGATTGTGAAGCTCTTAGAAATATTATTTATTTATGTGACTTATAAAGGCATACATTATTCCCCAAAGGATTAATATGAGTCAAATCCCAATTTCTTACAAATACTTACGATATAAAATTATGATGATGGATCAAAGTCTTAAGGTTCATAAAAAACATATAATATAGCTGAAGTTGTATGGTCAAGATAAAATTCATATGATCAATAATATTATGATCTAGAGAACCTATACAAAACTTCAAGTAACATTTATATAGATCCATATACATTTAAATATCTTCCTAGACTATTTTTATATTGGTATTGAAAATATCAATTTACCCTTAAACACCAAACCTAAACATAGAGTTGAATATCCTCTATTATAAAATTCAACTAAATATAATCTGAAGGATTTATTAATAAATTTTAATTCCTATCATATTTTTTTCAAATGTTGTTCTCATTTTTTCATCATCCAATAAAACTTTTCATTTTATTGAAGTTAAGTGAAACAATAATCAAAATAAAATCTTGTAGATGTAATCCCTGACAATCCTATGAGCATTACCATGAAAATACATCACGAAACACATATTGAATTATTGAAAACCAATGCATTTATTACATGGTCCCTTTAAAAAAGTATGGATTTAATTTATTCTAATGTAGCTTATTTTTGGAGGAAATTTATTATATAGATTCTAGGAAATAGGTTAATTTATACATAGTAAACTATGATATAATTTCACATATAATTAAAAGAATAGTTTAGGGAAAATTTAAATGTTGATTTCTCTGATGTTATAAAAGGAAATTTATGCGTCGATTTAGATGGAGATGATTTCAAATATGACTTTAATAAGGATCAAATTTATCAAAAACTGTATATATCATATTATTTTTTTTGAATATTAATATTACTCAACTATGATAATGTTTATTTTCAATGATTTACTTTTATGGATATTTTGACCATGTATTTATGCGTAAATTGTTTTGTAGAAATAAGAGTTATGGTTATAACGATTTGGAGTTATAATATGAGATTTATGGAATATAACTGCTTCGATTGTTTTTAGTTTGTTTTTATAAAAATAATATATAAATAGATATCAGTATTTATAATTTTAAGGATAATTTCATGGATTGGTTAAAAAATATAAATTTCTAAAAATTATATATATCATAACCCAATATAATGATAGAGGAAGGAAGGCAACAAAAAGAATAATTAAAAATATTACACACTATAGAGGGTACATGTTTCTTTTAAATAACATTATCTATATTCCACAATTTCCTTATCTTATATCTTGATGTAATTATAATTTTTATGAGATTATGGAGAGTTATTTTTGGGGACTGAATTAAATCAATCCATCTAATATTTCATTTTTAATTCTTGTGTCCCCAACACTAATATGGTGAGAGTAATTGGTTTCTTACTTAAATAACTAAAAAGAAATTTCAACTGTCGATTTTTATGTTTATTAGATACTATAGTCAAGGGGTTACAAGAACCCTCAAATAATTGAAGAAATGAGATATGAGCACTCAAAAAATTATGTTTTTTCTATAATTCTATGACATTTTTTCCAAATTTTTTCCACTCTATAATTTCTTTAGATCTTTTAAAATATAATAATTTTTAAATTGATAGATTTTTTTTTTGATTTTAAAGTTAATTAGTCCCATATTTTATAACAATTTGATCTAACACCTCTCATATTAAAAGGATCCACTAACCAGTCAACTAAAACATGATTTAGAGCATAAACCCCACCGACCTCAGATCCACAACATTGACTCTGAAATCAATACTTGGCCAAATAAATTGAACTTTGATACAAATATCACTGTTTCTTTACCTAATACCCTAAACCACATCACCACCCTAATCCCCCTAATGAGGCCTTAATATTTTTTATGTCCCACCCAACCATGTTTGAGAAGATTTTGTCTTCTCTGTGCACTACTTAAACCTTGATGAGGTATCATCAAATAAAAATTAAATAGATTCTCTATCCCACTATATTCATTACACTCCCCAAATTATATAGTTTATGAATTTTGATAATGAAACTATCATTTTACTGAAAATGTAAAATACTAGATTCATCTAAAAAAGGATAAATGAACCTGTTCTATTCCCTAACTACCCCTCGCTACCCTGACCCATTTCATAAAAATTCCTCTTCCTACCATTACAGGTGGAACCAATTTCTCTTTCGTGGTTTTAGTATTGAAAAATACTCTTATACACTATAGATTCATAAGCTCACAAGATCCCTTATTTATTTTATAATGATTTTACTTTAAGTGGATTTCTTATTTCCATTATTCTAATTTCCTGGTTCAGGCCATGGTTCTATATGACTTCATGTGTGCCTTCCCATATAAAAGTGGATGTCGATAATAAGTGAGGGTATACGTTATTCTATCAGGAGGCTATTCAATCAGCAATAATAACCATACATTGAAATCACAATAAATATAAATAAACAACCTAGAATAATATGTGAGAAACTAAAATAATATCATCATGAAATTGTAAATGGTTCACAAGTCCTACAATATAAACCAAAAGTCCCCCAATATGGAAATTCAACCAATGTTTGGTCACTAAAGAAAATTACCTAAACCATTGTAGTAATAGTATGAAGATTGTAATAACGTCACCTCTTTCTTTCAAGATCCACCGGCTCAGATCCTCGACATAAGGCCCTTCCCCTAATCTGGACGATTGAATATAAAATCTGAACGTACATCAAGCTTCACATGTAGTGGCAGAAATAAAATGTAGTGGCGACATTGCATTTTAGTAGCGGCGGGTACTATGCAAGGACTGTAGCAGGTGATTACTGTAGAAATACTATTCACAGAATGGGACTTGGGCAAAAAATTTGGGCTTACAGGATATGTAATGGGCTACATGACCACTGGGCCTTTAAGATATGTAATGGGTCTCCGTCTACCACGTTAAAAGATGTATTTTCTTTGCTTTAATAATAAAATGAAGCATCGGCCCAAACCTTTAAAAAAATAAATATTCCCATGTCGGATGTAATTATAAACTATATTGGACCCCACCAATGTGTCCTTAACACAATGTACACTTTTATATAAATGTGTATTCCAAAATGGAAAGTAAATAGAAAAATTAGAAACTAATAAAATGTCAAATGATTATACACTAACTATATTTGCATGAGCCTTAACCATTCTTACTTCTTCTACAGGTCAAAAGTAAATCCTCATATAAAATTACATAAGGGATTAGGTTGTAATTACAACACATCTCTCTAATCATGGATCATAGCCAATTATGCCATAGGTATGTAAACATGATTTTCATACCCATGAATCAGCCTCAGTTCAATCCATAAGACCATCATTCTCTTTCCCCTACTTTGTTAGGAAACAACGTCATTGTACCCCATACTCTATCAGACATTAGGCCCCAATGATATTGTATCCCATACCTTTTTTCAACTCAGAAATTGAGGTTATCCTACCACTTCCCAATATATAGTTCCCATTGTCTACATCTTAATATGTCACACTAGCACATGCTCCACCTCTAGTGTCTAACCAAGCCACAACGATCCCACTTACCAGTTGATTCCATATAAAAACCACCACATGAAATTCATTCCAACAAAATAGGGAAAAACATAGAAATGAATAATAATAAAACATTTCACATAGGCCTCATGGTGCACTCACACACATCATAAGAAAATCCGAAGCATACTATATCACACAATAGTTATCATGACTACACAAGCTTTTACACAAATTATAATTATGCCAGTCAACTTTAAATAAAGGCCCTATTCAATAAATAATTCTTACCCCAAGTTTACCGATGTCAAATTAAAAGATCATACACCTAATCACACATGTGCTCCAACAATCCCTAATAATATTTACCACCAATATTAGTACCCGACCCATTAATTTAAATATTGAAAATTATATTGATATAATATATATCTATCAACCAACTAAAAATTTCCCATTAGTTTGTGATGGAATCCATATATAGAGACAATATAACTTAAATCATAGACTCATCTCAATAGAAACTGGCGATTCAAGATAGTGGAGATGAAACATACTATTTTGGAGGCAATAGATCAATCCAAGTTCTAAATTCCCAAGGGAGGGTAAAAATAGATCCAATACCATCTAAAGAGATATCCTAGGTCCATTCTATATGAATGCGGGTCAGACATGAATAAATGGATGTAAAAAGGTTTCATTATAAAAATTATGATATTTTACATAATGAATTGTCCATTTTGGAAACAATGGATCACCAATAAGATTTACTAGATGGATGGTAGCCATAGACAGTATCATGGGATACTGCCTCTACCACTAGGTTGTAGATGGATTTGTATCGGCTAACTGGTGGAATCCTAGTTCTTCCTTCAATACTACTACCTCCACTGACTAGCTGGTGGTACTATACCAGTTCTATGGGGGAACAACAATAGCTCCAACTTGTAGGTTGGTCCCTCAAGCTCCTTCTCTTTTTATTTCATTCTTCTAAAAGCTTCTAACATTCCTTAAAAATTAAAAAACACAACTAAGATACACGTAAACATAAAATTAACCTACTTCGAAATTACAAGGATGCTAAAAATATTAGTTTTATATATCTTTTTATTTTATATTGTCAATGTAATTATTTTTATGATTTGGTTTTGATGAATTTATTAATATTCTAATTCTTTTGTGTGGAGTGTTGCTTTAACATATACTAATAAATATAGAATGTAATCTTCTATATAGATTATTTAACATAGTATTAGTCCATATGTATCTACTATAATGTGAATATTACATTATATATTAAAATTGTTACAAGGTCATAGAAATTATATATCAGAGACTTACCCATCCATATCAATTTTAATTTTTTATATGATATAAAAATTTAATATTACTTTTCCATATTGATTAAAAATAGACAATTTTATAAGAATATAATTTTATTTATAAATTCAAGGACACGGGTTATTATTACTTATACTATATGAAGATAGAATATACTTATGAGTATTTCTTAGAATGAGAGATGTTACATTTACATATTATTTTAAAGGATGGTTTTATTCTTATGTATTCATTGCAAAGAAGATTACACCTATGTATGCTTTAGTATAATGAATGTTACTCTTACATATATTGTATGGATTATAATTAGCATTTAAAACATGAATATATATTTTTTGGGAATCAGAACAGTTGATTTTGAGGAAGAATAAAGTTCTCCATCAGCCATGAAGATCCTATCTTTAAGGGTATGATGATGTAAATATAAAGTAGTTAGTTTTTATATAAGAATAACCACAATTGTTTCAAGGATAAATTTCTGGAATAAATCATATCCAAAACATATAAGGATTCCTATTTTCATGGAGAAATTCTGGGATTTTAGGACTAAATTAATTTATAAATATTATATTTACCTTATCGCGATAGAATATAAAACGTACAATATGTAAAGTAGCTCATCAAAAAAAATTAAAAAAGTTGTCTCTTTTGAATAAATTATTTATAATTTCACACAAACATATATATTATCATTTCCATGAGATATATTGTTTCATACTATAAGGTATTTAAGTCCAAATTAGCTTTGTGATTAAAAATTAATAATGAAATGAATATAGTTCTACTAAAATGGAGTATTATTAAAAATATTAAATATGACCATAGATCATATAGATATGTACTTTGGAGACATGTATCTTACTCTAAAACTGATTATATTATATTATGTGTACATTAACATAAATTTTGAGTTGTAATTATTATCAATTTCAATAAAAATTATATTTAGGTTGTAAATGGACACTTATTGTATAATGTATAAAAGTGAGTTTGAGGATTCATCTTGAGAGTTGGACTCAATAAAATATGTTTTAATTTCTACACATCACGTGTCAATGGGTTTTATAATGATCCATCTTTTCATTTAAAGTACATGTTTTTATTTTTTCAATTTTAATACCTTAAATTTCCTTAATAACGATGTCTTATCAAGTCATGGAGTCACATGTGTGCTTGAGGATCATTCAGAGCATGGAACTCTAAAAGGGGAATTTTTTTTTGGCCGCACAGTTTGTCTGAAACTATGTTACATAGGGTGCATGACCATGAGGCCGGTTAAAAAAATGGGGAAAATCCATTCTGTATGGTTTTCATATGGTTATTCAAACTATGCACGTAACTGTGTTGTGTTTTCCATGTAATATTGAACTGAGGATGGTCTGTGCATATTTTGGCCAAACTTTGCATCCAAACCATGCTCCTGGATATTTTGGTGTGAAATGAAAATCCCCCCCCACTTAACATAAAAAATTGTTTCCCTTTTCCTTTATCCCTCTAATAGATCATCACCCCTAATACTCGTCCTTTGAGCTCAAGAACATGCTCACCTTGGCCTTGGAGTCACTCCTCTATTCATTTTCCATGTGTCAATCTGTCAGAAGATTTGGATCCATCTTAGTAATCTCCCCAAATCTCTGTATTCTAATCTACGCTTATCTATCCATCCATTTCAAAATTTCAGTGTAGGTTCATTTTCCCTGTTTTTAGGGCATTGGACCATTTCTCACATGTCTTCCAACTTGATTCAAATTTGATACTGATATTGGTAATGGCATCATCAATGGCCTTGAGGTAGGTGGCCATGTCTTTTTTCATTTGAGTTTTTTCATTTCATAATTAAGTCATTGTTCTGCATGTTGACTTTTGAAGATAATCCCTATTATATTCATTACTTCCTATTTAATTGACCCTTGCACCTTAACACATGTCTATTGATATTTTCTTGGTTGTTTAGAGGTTTTAAAAACCTTATATGGTCACCCCACAAGTGTTCCAAGTGAAAATAACCTTTTATTCAATGGGATAAAATGATTGGAACTTCTAAATAGTTTCTATCTTAGATTTTAAATGAATTTTACCATATTTATTACAGTCTTAAATGATCCCAATAACCACTTAGGTGTTTGGCGATTTTATAATTACAATTTTCCGAATTAGGAAGTTGGCTTATTTCCCATGTCACCCTCTAAGTGACTCCTTTTATCTTATAAATAATGTTTCCATGTAGTAATGAATTGAATGAACTGGTTATGATGAATGGTTTAAATAATAATGCTTAGGAAAGAGGGTGTCATCCATTAAATGAGTTGACCATGACACTTTCAAATTGACACTTGATCCATATAAGTTAATTTTTCATGTGTTATGTAAATTGAATGGGTTGATTTAAATGAAATTGATAATGCATGATGGGTTTCCTTTCTTAAAATTAATCAATTTGTTTTAAATGGAATGACCCCAAGGGACAGTAAGGCCATTCACTTTGTTTATGACATATATAATAATTTATATGGATTGTAATGAATTAAATGGAATCAATCATGGATAATGACATGCATAAGAGGTTATTCCTTTTCAATTATGTTATAAATGATAATGCATCTTCTATTTATATGGGATATATGAAATATATTTATGGGAGGTAATTACCCATGGTAGATTTATTTATAATGTGCTTTTATAGAGGCAACAATATGATGGTAAGGGGCAGTTGAGCATGGATCATCATGCTCCCATAAATCGGGTGTTCAGCACGACGTATCACACCATTGATACTATTTGGGTGTTGAGATTTATATTCCACGATCCATGATTATAGTGTTTCCATGGAGGATCAATCACCTTCACGAGTGTTATAGCATGACATCTCTCACTCTATTGGGATGTAGGGTATGTACTATATTTCATGGGATTCTAGGCTAATTAGACTTGTTATGGATGTTTGAGTTACACCTCAGTCTAGACAGCACTAGTATTCCAAGTATATGGACACTTACATCCAAACTTGGTTCATAAAAGTGGATGAAATATATAATTAATGTATATATATTTTTAATACTTAATATACTGACATGATCTGACACACATTTTATCCATTAGCTAAATCATGTATAACCTCAGGGTGTCTAGTAGGATCTTGAGTGGGATGGTTATTTATTCACAATTATTTTAATTTTCTTATTAAACCTACACACTATTTATTTATGAGCATTACTCAGATTAGATGTAGAAACCATTGATGGTGACCAACTGGGATTTTTATCTCACAATCTACTCTGGATGCATTTGGTAACCAAGAATATTATTTTTCTTAATGTATTAAAAAGTGAAAGTGACCAAATATGATTTAATAATATGAATTTTTTTAGGTTAATCATAGAGAAGAGGGTTGGGCTTTAGCTCAGGAAGCTTATGAACCGGATTTTGGTCTTTTTGTTTTTATACTATTGTATAGAATGCTTGTATGTTTCTATTCCCATTATATATTACACCATCCAATGAATACATGTATCAGACACTACCTTAGATACTTTTTATGGTTTTTTAAATTGTTTAGTTATCTATATAGTATTTTGCGATTTCTCATCTATTTATTTTGTCTGTTTAAATTATACCTCTAATTTTTAATATATCTAATTATATCTATTGTACTACTCTGACATAAGGGTATAGTCTCCCCACTATACCCCCTTTACACCCCCATTGATAGTTTTCATCCTCTAGTGTACGAGGAGTCCTAGTTGAGGCCATGTGACCCAACATCCAAGGTTTTGGGTTAAATAGATCCCAGGTTAGGACATTACAAATATGTATCATAGTTGTTTCATTTTGTGATATACTATTTGTAGAAAATATATTAGAGATTAGCATCTCTTTTAACATGGTCATAATTCATTCTTGGGTGACACGAACATGTGTTTGGGTAAAGGATGAGTTTGCAGAATTATAATTTTTGTTCTACGTTTTCCTAATACTATTGATGTTTCTTCACTATTTGGTGACACAAAATCTATGTTGTGAATAATATTATTATTCTCATTAATAATTTACTTCATTATTGGATTGACGATATGAGGCCAAGGATCATTGCAACATGCATCATCACTAGGAACACTAGAAAAATATCATATGATTTTTTCCATGCCATGTCTATTTTTAGTGTGTATTTTGATGTTGCATATTTATAGTGCCTTGTATATTTATTGAATTGTGTTGGAACTTCATGAAGGGATTGTAAAAAATAATTGGTACTTAATGTTTCTACGTTATCCTAACTGTGTTTTCTTGAAGAGTTAAAATTAGACACTTTAAGTAGTTAATTATGAAAACTTTAATCAATAGACCATTGGTTGCCTGAGCTAAAATATGGTATGGTGTGAGATAAGTGGATGTAATATTTTAGTTCAAAAGGAGTATGGGACCTTATGGATCGAAAATGGAAATCCACTAAATTCTACCATTTAAAGATGTTTAAATATTTTTTAACAAGAACAATTTTAGATTGAATATGATTTATAATGTGAATGAAGCCATCTTGTATATCCACCTTATAGACTTAGTCCCAAACATGACCTCAGTAGTGGGTACTAGGGTATCTATTTTAAATATTTATGGTATGTTATAGTCTCTTATATCTTCTAGATCAGGCTTTTGAAGCGGGAATAGAGGCATGGTTGTTTCTATAGGAAGGATTTAATCCTATTCTAGTTTTTTAAATTCAATCTTCAAAAATTATTAAATCTATTTGGAGGATTTTTTTGGAGTTTTAGTGTCATTCCTCAATGAAATCATATTGTCGTATGTCCTGAAGGCAGTGATGACCATGCTCCTGAGGTGTCGGGCCCTGAGCTGTTACTGATTCCTACTATAGTGGAAACTGTGGCACCGCTTCCTGTTCCTGGTATGGGCCTTGATTCCCAGTTCTAAGATGATTCCCTTTATATGATTTAGTCAATGAAAATTTTAACTCATCCTTCCCCAAGCATGGAAGAGATGACTCCAATGTTCTAGAAGAAAAATCCTCCAACATTCTGGGGGATGTCAGACCACATGACGTAACGTCACAAATTGAAGTGATCCTATTTATCTTCAAGCATCTAAAGATGCCTACAGAGTGGAGGTTTGAGATGGAAGCTTATATTATAGGAGATTCATCCAAGAAGTGGTGGGATGTTATCGCCCATGTCAATCGACATCAAAATATATTTTGGGTAGGCTTCTAGATGATTTTCTATGACTATTTATTTCGATAGAGTCTAAGGAATGATCGAGATATAGAATTCATGAAACTAAATAATGGGTGCATGTATTTCATTGAATACTTTGTTAGTTTCATATATTTTTAGTGATTCACACATGATATAGCTATTTTGAATCTTAATACCTCCAAGAAATATGAGGATGTGATGGTTTACGCCATCTGGTCACATGTCAATGTGTTTAGGTATATGACCATATCTAAAATTGTAAACCAATCCGCAATTACAGAAATGAATATGAGGGAATATGATGGTTTAAGTCAGGGAGGTTTTTCACCAAAATCTAGGAGTGTTTCACATTCTGGGTACAAGCATCGCTTTGATGTTTCTCACGGGGGTAATAGTAGCGAGAATCCTCATGTTGATAGCTTCCTGATTTTTCACTAGTGTGGGAAGTAGAGACACCTGAAGCCTTAGTGATTGTAATATCCAGTGGAGTGCAGAGGATCTGGAATAATGGGCCATATCCATCATTTTTATAGGAGCTTCCCAACAGTTCCTAGCGAGATAGGATTGGTACCAACTCCCCGATAAAGAGTGAGGATAGTAAGATCATGATAGGTAGGCATTAACAATACCACCAGTTGATCTGGCTGAGGGGGTGGTCGAGGTAGAGGCAATCAATCTTATGATTCTCATTATTAGCAAAGCAGGGTTGCTCAAGGAAGTCAGGGTGGGACTCAAGGGATATGATATAGTCTAGTTACATGATGTCTAGCCTACACCATAGAAGTAGTCATCATACATTATACTGTGTGAGGTGTTATTCTAGCATAATCAACGTTAGTGTCTTCTTTATTTTACATAGGCGTGTCTCACTATTTTATATATGAAACTGTTATGAGATATATGGGCCTCATGATTGATCATTCTCATGGAATTATGATTCTAGAATCCCCATTAGGTATCTGTTCTGAGGGAATTATCCATTTTAAGAACTATACCTTTGAGGTAGGTGGTTACCCTTTTCTGTTTTATCTCTTCATCATCCACATGGTGTAGTTTTATGTAATCATCAAGATGGACATGTTATTCTCCTATAAAATTCATATTGACTACTATCATCAATGGGTGATGTTTACTTCACAAGAGGGAGTTAGTAACGTGCATAAGGAAGAATGGGATTTCCATGCGACATGAGAAGGACCTGAGCAGTAGAGGATGGAGAGTGTGACAGCTCAGATCTATAGTATTTTCATAGATGACATGGGATTATAACCCACTATTTTTCATCCTGTAGTGTATATTTTTAGAGACATATTTTATGACGACTTCTTTGGTATACCATCGGTATGAGAGTTATATTTTACTATTGATTTACTTACAGGAGCAACACTGGGGATCGTTCCTCCTTATAGGATGGCGTGTAAGGAGCTTCTAATACAAAAGAAGAAATTAGAGGATTTACGGGGGAAATACATTATATTCCTCATCACTTCTCCTTGGGATTAACTATTTATTTTTTCCTACACGGTGGACCATACCCTCAGGATTTGTTTGGATTGATTTAATTTGAATCAACTCACGATCGAAAATCGATATCCATTACCTAGAATAGAAAAACACTTTGATCAGCTTCGTGGAGCAACGATGTGTTCAAAGATAGATCTGAGGTTAGGATATCATCATGTTCATGCCAAGACTTCACACATACCTCGTAAAACCTTCAGTAGAAATCATGGTCTATAAGATTACCTAGTTATGTCATTTGGACCCCTGAATGCACCTTTAGTCTTTATAGATCATATGAATCAGTTCTCCCCCCCCCCCATATCTAGATTCATTTGTGGTTTTTATTGTTGATAATATATTGGTGTACTCAGGCTCCGTACATGACCATGAAACCCATCAATAGAATTCACTAAATAAATTGGGAGTGTATCATCTCTATGCTAAGATCAGTAAATATCCCATCCAGATTGACAAAGGTCACTTCTGGGTCACATTATCTTGGTGTAAGGAGTTTAAGTTCACCCAGAGAAATTGATAACTGTATTTTATTGGGAGTATCCCAAGAAATTTTTTTACATTAAGAGTTTCTTAGTGACTTTTGGATATTACAGATACTTATTACATGCTTTATCACACCATATAGTGGTGTTTACTGGCTTGATAAATAAGGGTGTAAAATTCAAACGGCCAGACACTTTTGAAGCATCCTTTCAGGATTTGAATTGTCTTCTTGTCATGAACACAGATATTAATTATGTCCGATCCAAAAAAGATATATGTTGAATATTTTGATGCATATGGTATCTGTTTTGATCTATTCTAATGAAGGAAAATCGATTTTCCATTTATAGGTCTAGTCTGTTGAGTCCTCACGAGAGGAATTACCTAACTCGTGACCTTGAGGTCACTACTACAGGTCATTCATTGTGCTGTTGTAGACACTATGTACATGGAGAGAATTTTGTGGTATTCATAGGCCAAAAGAGACTCAAGCACATATTTATTCAGTGGGATCTCAATATCAAACAACATATGTGGGTGGAGTACCTATAATCATTTGATTTTGAGCTTGCCTACACACCTGGTAACAGAAATTATAGGGACGATGATCTGAGCTAGAATAATTAGACATAGGATATTTAAGAATCAAGTGGTGAATGGAATCTTATGGACTTATTCTCAGAGATACACATCTAGGATCAGGAGGACCATGGTCAAACTATCCTCACAGCCTTAAAAGTGACATATAATCTTCTAGAATGGGTAATAATTAGGTATTTATTTGATTTTTATAACCTTGTACCAAGGGAAATCATTTCAGAGGAAGATGTATCTTTAGGTAGGATCTTGGATAGGTATGATACCATATTGTTCCACAGGTGTGTATGGGTATTTGAAGATATCAGAGAAGAGATGATCCTATAATTTCATGCCTTAGTTTGGGTAGTTCATCATAGTGTCACCAAAATGTATCGAGATATGTGACACCGGTATTGTTGGCCTGGTATGAAACACGAGATTTCTGAATTTTTCACTTGATGTTCCACCTATCATAATGTAATGTAGGAACATCAATGACTATTATAGATTTTATAGTCATTTCCATTCTTGAGTGAAATTGAGATAATGTTTCGATTGATTTTGTGACTGGTCAACCGATATCACCTCATAAAAGTGATATAGTGTGGGTTATCATTTATCATTTCATAAAACATTTTGCACTTCTTAATTATGTGAGATACCATCATAGTAGAAGAGATTTAATATTTTACATCATAGAGGTTTTATGTCTTCAGGGATTTTATCAGTCTATCATTTTTTATAGAGATTTTAGTTTTAATTCAAGGTTTTGGCAGAGGTAGAATAAGGACTTGGGTGCGTAGGGGATTCTAAGCACAATCTATCTTCCAAATACTGATGGATATATAGACAATACTATTCAGGTGCTTGAGGAAATCCTTTTGTTCATGTTTCCTTGACATCATGGGTTCTATAGAGAAACATATTTCCCTCATAGAGTTTACATATAATAAAATCATTTAGGCTACCATCGAGATGGATACTAATGAATCCTTATATGGTATTTCTTTATTCTCCAGTTTATACTAGCTAGAGGAAAGGGAGGATGATATTCTTAGACAACAACACATTCAGGAGACTATATAGAAGTTCTGATTGATTAGAATGTTCATGTTGATAGACCAATCTAGACAACATTCGTATTCCAATAGACACCAGTGACCTCTTGAGTTCGAGATCAAATACTAGGTTCTTGTGAGTCTCACCTAGGTTTGGGATTAGACGTATTCAGAATCATGGTAATATCTCATCAAGGACCATTAGAACTTTTGAGGTTGCGAAATGGATCAGACTAGTGGCTTACTAGTTGGCATTTTCTCAGAGATATTGGTACATGCATGATGTATTTCATGTGTCTAAAAATCATTGATATTATCCAAACTCAACACATCTATTTCACCATGATGAGGTAAAATTGGATGTAGATTCTTACTTTGAGGAGTTTCTAGTGTGTATAGTGGATCAAAGCATGAAGACACTCTGAGGTATGTTATTTCCCATGGTATGGGTGCTATGGTAGAATGACCATGTACTGGATGTGACCTAGGAGTGGGAAGCTGATATATGAGCTTAGTGGCCAAATCTATACTTGAATGGTACCTCTTTACCCTTATAAGTCCAACTCAGGGATAGGATGCTTTAAATAGGGGAGGTTGTAACAACATATCTTTTAAATGAATGTAATAATCATATGTTTTCAATTTAAATATCATAAATGGCCTTAATAATGATGTCTAATCAAGTCATTGAGGTCATGGTGGGCATCCGAGGCTCATTCAGTGCATAGAACTCTGAAAGGTGAAAACAAGCTAGGTCGCACAGTTTGTCTGTAACCATGCGACCTAGGGAGAATGGTCATGTTGTTGGTTGTAGACACAGGAAAAATCCACTTTGAACTATTTGTACATGGTTAGTCAAACCATGCACATAACCATGTGGATTACCCCATGTAGTTTTCAATTGAGAACATTGTTCAAATTATATTTTCTTGCTGCGCACATTGATATTTTTGGAGTGAAATGTCAATTTTACACATCAATTAGCTTAAAACATTATTTATATTTTTCTTCCACATCTACCAGGACAACACACCTCATCCTCCTCCTTTGAGCACAATAAAACACTCACCTAGGCATTGGATTAACTCCTCCATCTGGTGTCTGTTCCTTGATCCTTTATAATCTTTGGATATATCTCAGTAAGCTCCCATTGTCTCTAAATTCCTATCTAGTTTTATCTTACCATCCATTGTGTTATTTAGGTGAAGAATTATTTCCCCTATTTTTATGTCATTGAATCATTTCTGATGTGTCTTCCAACCTGGTTTGAATCTATGGTCGATGTTGATTG
The DNA here is from genome assembly GCA_963277665.1 of Viscum album. Classification (NCBI taxonomy): domain Eukaryota; kingdom Viridiplantae; phylum Streptophyta; class Magnoliopsida; order Santalales; family Viscaceae; genus Viscum; species Viscum album. The sequence goes on from OY728146.1 coordinate 1,041,476,927, forward strand.
ATTTGTTGTATACAGTCTTGAACTAGGTGGTCACGTTTTTTACCCTTTGAGTTTTTTCATTTCATAATTATGTCATTGTTCCACATTATTAATTCTCCTTAGAATCTCTACTATATTGATTAAGTCATGCCTAATTGTCCCTTATACCTTAACAAAGGTCTATTGATCTTTGTATGGTGGTTCAGTTGTTTGACTTACCTTATATGGTCACCCCATGGGTGTGACAATGGAAAATGTCCATTTGGTCAATTAGTTAAAATGCCCAAAACTGCTACATAGTTTTCAAATTACCTATTAAATAAATTTTAACTTAGTTATTTATGTGTAAAATGTCCAAATCCCCATTTTGGTTTTTGGACCTGATATAATTATAAATTCCAAAGTAGGAAATTGGCTTGTAGCCCATGATACCCTCAAAGGGAACCCTTTGATTTTAAAAATGGATTTTCCATGTATTAATTAATTTAATGAATTTGTTATAGTTAATGGATTTTATAGAATAAATTATGAAATATTGTGGCATCCTTTAAATGAATTGAACATGAATCCTTCAAACTGAAACTTGAGGCTTATAATTTATTTTTTAATGTTTTAGGGAATTGAATAATATTATTTAAATGGAACAGCTAAGGCAATATGGGTTTTCATTATGTAAAAAAATCAATTGGTTTTAAATGGAATAATCCTAAGGGATAGTAAGGCCATACCCTTTGTTTATGCTTTATAAAATGCTTAATATGACTTGTAATGACTTAAGTGGAATCGAAACTGGATAATGATATGAATATGAGGTGATTCCTTATATATTAAGTTATAAACAATTATCAATCTCTTGTGTATATGGAATATTAAAGAGAATTATGTCTGGTAATTCCCAATGAATGTTATATTTATAACGTGTCATTATAGAGGTTGCAAGAATATGGTAATGGACCAGTTGAGCTTGGAGAAATCACCCTCCCTTACATTGGGTATCGAGCAAGACATCAGGCCCCAGTGATAATATATGGGAATTGGAATTTATGCACCACATTCTATAAATAGAGTGTTTCCATGGAAACTAACTCACCATCCCGAGTGTTGTAGAATGAAAACTCTCACTATATTAGGATGTAGGGAATACACTATAATACATGAGCTTATAGGCTTTTTAGACTCATCATGAATGTATGAGTTATTTTATGATCCATCAAACACTAGTATTATAGGTATATGTCAACATATATCCACATGTACTTGTTTTATAATTTTGGATAAAATATATAATTAAACTATATATTATTAATACTATATATATAATGACACAATCATACTCATGTTCCAGCCATGAGTTGAAGCAGGTAGACCCTCCAGGTTTCCTATAAGAACATGAGGGTATGGTTATTTATTCAATATTCTTTTACTATTATACTTATAACTAAAAACTTTATAGTTATGAGCAACACTCGGATTACATGTAGACACTATTGGTTGTGGAATACTGATATTTTTATCTCACACCCAAATTATGAGACCTTTAGTACCCGAGAATTTTTTCTTTCTATAGTTATTCATAAGGGAATGCACCCTACTATAGGTTTTTGATATGCTTTTACTTAGGTGGAGTATAGATTAAAGGACTGGCCTTCATCTTGGGTTGCTTATTGAGAAAATGTTTTTTTGTTTTGTACTATTGTATAACATGCCTGTATATATCTATTACCTTTTTTTATTACACCATTCCATGAATACATGTATCAGACACTGCCTTAAATGTTTTGGATGTTATTATCCACTGTTCAGTTATTTATTTATGCTTATGCGATTTCTTATCTATTTATTTATTATGTTAAAATTAGGATTCTTTTGTTGGTTATAACTATTTTTATCTATTTGTTTACTCTGGAATGAGGGTATAGTCTCTCCACTGTACCTCATTTACACCCTCATTGCTAATTAGTTGCCTCTAGAATACGGAGAGGTATGCTTCAGTCCATGTGACCCACTAGCTTTGGGTATAGGTCAAGTAGATATGGGGCCAGGATGTTAAAAGTTTCCTGTAGATGTTAGATCCACATGAAAGGGATCTAAAATAAAATCTACAATACTATATTGGGTATTTTTAGAGTGCATTAGGGTATATTCCTTCTATCCCTAAATTATTATTACAATAACTTTTGTCTTATTTTTATTTTATTATAATTCTTCTTCATATCATATTAAAATTTAATATAAAATATAAATAGTTTACCCAAGTTAATCTTTAATTTTGAAATGGAATTAATGAAATCCATTCACCCCTATTGAGTCATTGTAACATGAAAACTAGGGAAATAATTTAAATCTGAGCATAGATTTTGTGTAATCAACACTATTCTATTAAATTATAAATATTTATGTTTTCTAATAGAATGACTAAACTTAGATAAGGTATTCCAAGGGTAATAGAATTTTATTTTAAGGGTTAAAATAATGGATTATGGAAAACCAGAATGATTATCTATGTAAAAACCCATGGTTTGATAGTTTACCTGAAAGTGGTTAACCTTTTTAATGATTCGTCTTTTGAAAAAGAATTAAGTAATGCTAATCAAGAGGTATATTATAATCTAAATTCAAAAATTATGAATGTTATCATCGAGGTATTAAGATATAATAAGATCAAATAAGTTTCTCAATGTGTTACTACTTATGATATGTAGGGAATATTGGTGTTTCTTATGAAGGGATTGATAATGTGATATATTTAAGTTAAATAATAATAAATTAAAATTTAACACTTTATGAATGATTGATTGATAAATTCTCACTGATATGAATTTGATATTGAATAATATAGTAAATGTTTTTTTCTACTTTGGGAGCAGCAGTACTAGAACCAAACCAATATTTGAATGTTTTAATTATTCTACCCTGTATATGAAATGGTATCTATGTAGGTATTAGAATGTCCAAGCCTATAAAATATCTAAAGATGTAAAATCTAATTAGAACTTTCATGATGTTTGAAGCATAAATAAATCATAATGTTGGAGATCATAATTTTGTCAAAAAGGATAATTCTTCCTTCAAAGTCACTAATTCATAGTATTTTTTAAAGGAAAAATAAGCATTTTATAACTTATCTAATAAATAAAGATCTATAAGTTCATGTTTTGGAGATTATAATTCTTAAATGAATACAAGATTCATTATGTTTTATAGGAGGATAATAGAATTCAAAAAATTCATTCACAAGTTAAAATATTATGAACGAAATACAAAGGAAGTCAAATTCTATGAATACAAGCGACCTAGTCTTATCAAATAAAACTATCCTCAATTCAAAAAAAAAACATAAAAAGAAATTTATAAAAAATTTTGTTATAAGAATAAAGTAAAAATGAATGTAAAGGATACATGTAATTTTTACGAAAATTCTAGTTATTAATCAAACTCTACACGTAAATATGAGTAATAAAATCAGTAAACAAGTATAGGTTTTATATCGAAAATTAAAGAGGTATAGTATTTTTACTCACTGAATTTTGAAATTGAAAATTATTCTTTTGATGAAATAAATGAATATTTTTATATTATTGTAGGTAAATATGAAATTTAAATAAAAATCATAATTAAATTAAAAAATCATATAATTCAATTTTTCTTAAAATTTATTCTTTTTTTAAATATTCATTGGAATTGAGATATAAATGCGATAAAGTTGAATCATTAGTGATATACACTATATTAGAATAAATTAATTGTTAGTATATTTTTAAAAAATTGAAATTAGATTCTTCAATGTTTACTGAGGGGGATGAATATCCTAAAAATTTATTTGTAGTCAAAATCATGCTAATGGTAAACAAAGTATAATAAGAAATTCCAAAAATTAAATGTTTTATATCAATTATTTTTTGCGTGGCTAAAATAGAGAAGACATGTATATTTTTGTTTGTTTTGAAAATAAATATTTCTATAATTTTTAAATTTCCTAATCATTTTGGTGTAAATAAATCCTATAAAACTGTAAATTTATCAAAAGTAAATCCAAGAATTCCTGCTCAATGAAAGAAGCATCAGTTACCCAAGCCATTAATTGATAACACTGATGGAGTCAAGGGTACGCGGGTATCAATTTTTCCCTGTTTTATATTTTTCATAAGGAAAGATCCCAAAAAAATAATTCAAAAATGTATATTAAGAGTGACTATTTAGGGCATATGTGTGGAGATTTCATAAATTTTTATTTTTTATAAAAAATATATGCAGGTCCTGAAATATTTAGAGATAATACTAAAGGAAATATTTGTAACATTTATTTATTTTTCTCGGGTATTTCTCTTCACTTATTTTCATTTTCCTATTTATTTGGTGCATTTTTTGGACTACGGAAGATGGAGAGTGTTTTATGATGAAATGAACTACTTTTAGGGATGTATGGTTATATGATATAATGAATCCCAGGTATAAATGTTTCAATTGTTTTATGGGATTCTCCTCAATTTCATAGAATGAGTGAGATGGTTTAGGTTTTTCTCCAGAATATGAACTATTTACTTCTTGCATAAAATTTTAATATCATGAAAAATTTTAGCATCATGTATTTGTTTATAAGAATATGTAGTGAATTTGGTTTAACACATGGAATTATAACATTCCAGGAATTATGTTCACATCATATAATGGTCAAGAATTGTGTTTTTAATCTAACTCGACATGATTTTTTGATATTTCACATTTGTAGATTTTATTTCATAAAATAGGGATTCCTGACTTGTAATTAACATAGGAAAAATATTTTAGGAACTATACTCTGATTTTATTATCATTTTCATTAACACATTTTTTATTAGACATATAATCTCCCCTAGGAAATTTTGGGGATATTTACTTCTTTCATGTCATTTTATTTATCGATTAATCTCCATTATGGCTCTAGTGTATGTTCCCATGTGAGTAATCCATATGGTTCTTCATTGTAATTAATCATAGTAGCACCGTTTTCGTCTATTTATGGATATTTTAAGTTGTGATGGTAATCATCTTGAACCTTTCTATATATATTGGGTAATCTTCTCCCAAAGGTTGTCCATTGTGGCTGTTTTTGTGCGATGTGTTAGTTACTTTGAGGTATGTTTTGATCTTCCCAATTTTCTAACCTTTTTACTTTTGGAGTAGATTCTAATATGTGAGGATTGATTTTATGGTCTCTATTATAATCCATGTGATGGTACTTTCTCCCAGTGGTTGTGGATTCCTTTACATATGTGTGAAACTTGAGTCTGAGTTATCTGGTTCCTCTTATAGACTATGATGGATGAAATTTATTACACTTGTTATATACATTGTTTTATAAATAAAATGGAATGATTGATTTATATGTTTAGAAATAGGTTGTTTTACAAAAGATAATTTTCCCCTAATTTTGGTTAGAGAAAAGTGAATTTTCAAATACTTATGATATAGATTTTTGAAATGTTTTTCAAATAATGGTTTAAATGAAATATTTTAGAAAATATAGCACATGGGATGCCATAGGTACATAGGCAAGAGATGTAGATTAGGTCCATCGTTAGTGTATTATTAGTGGGGTGAACTAATGGAGTGTTCTTTTACTCCATATTCTCATTATTAAAGGGAATATATTGACATTTATGGGGGGTTCACTCATGGCCATTCTTCTACTTCTTAGGAATGTTTTTAAGGACTTGGATATGAAATTATCATTGATTATAGTTCAAGTAGTATGATAGCATTTATTTTAGTGATCCATGGAATATTGTTACATGTGCTTCTAAATTATATTAGATTTTATATGATATATGATAAAATATGTTATTTGGATCATTGGATGTATATAAATTTCTTTGAAACTATTTTACCTTCTTTATTTGGAACTGTGGGAAAAAGGAGAAGTGATTTACCATGATTTTAATATAAATTTTATGTAGTTGTATATCATGTCTTCTTTTTACTATATTTTAGCATTTTAGATTTTTGTACAAATACCTGTTATGAAATGCCTAAGTGGGATCCTACGGAGCCTATTTATCTCATAGCCTTTACACCCAATCAGTGGTGCATAGATATTTTTATGTAATTCTAAATATGAAAATAAAATTCCCAATAGTTAGGTGATGAGGTTTTAGTTAGATTTGTTCGGGTAGTTGGTGGTAATATGTTGGGGGGGATTCCCACACTCTCACATTTAGTATCTATTTTTGTTCATGTTTTACCTTTCGGTTTGGCCTATATCTTAGAGATTTTTTAGCTTATTTTATATCGTATCACTTTTTTTCCTTTTTATATGAAATATACTCTTATTTACTCTTAAATTGTTTCTTCCCATCATGTATATATATATTTCATGTTATCTACTTCATGTTAAGATAAATCATTCCCTCAAGTTTCTGGTGATGACCAGGTTCTTGTCACATGCCCATGGGTTTCGAGAATTCCCATCAAGTATTTGATGGATTGGGGAATGATCTAGTTTTAGAGGGTATTTGGGTTGGGTTTGTCCAAATTTGGTTGTCACGACCCGTCCTCGAGGCCCGTGTTGTGACTACCCCTAGCCCACCATCCATAGGCCAAGGGTTGGCAACTAGCACCAAAGGCGTAAATCTCGATAATAGGGAAGGCACTGCCTTTATAAAGTAATCAAACACCACAAAGTACACAAGCTGAAGTAAAAACTAAGTAAACTGAGTACAAAAGTAAGTGCTAGAAAGTAATGGGCCAGAATACAAACCCAACTGAAATTAAAGTACAAATTAAATGCATGTACAACAACTGGAAAGTAAAGCAGTGAGTCCGAGCCGTCCTCTAGAAACCCCACCTGAAGGGTGGGTATAGTTAGTCTCTCATGCTCCTCGGCTCCGGTTGTCCGCTCCGTGTACGTCCCGTCCAGTGATCCGCCTCCCGGTACCGTCCAGCTCCATGAGCTCCTACCTCGATCAGTATTGTCCGTCATCTGCATCCAACACAACGTAGTGTGGGAATAGCCCGTGCATGGGTGAGTATACGGTACTCAGTAGGGACTCCGAGACCCCCCGAAGGTCTCCCAGAATCCACGAAAGATAAACCACAAAGGAAAGTTACAATCACGAAGAAACAACCAACTCTACTTAGGTATATACCCATACATATACCTAACTCATCAATTCCAGCTCGACTCCAGTACATGATCCCAAGTACATCCCAATCCACATAGGAAAACATAACCCATACCACATAGGAATTCACAACCCAATCCACATAGGAAAGCATAACTCAATCCACACAGGATATCAAGTCAATCACATCGAAGATAATGATTGAAAGTCAAGACTCAGCTCACACAGGTATACATTTCGTAAGACGATAGAGATGATCTGATGTAGCCACTGATTCATCTAAGTTGTCAGACCCACATAGGATACAATACCAGCTAAGCTATCGGACCCACAAAGGATATAAGACCAGCTACTCTACCGGTCCCACATGGGATACAAGTACAGAGTCAAATACTGCACTTAGCTATCAGACCCACATAGGATAAAAGACCAGCTAAGCTCTCGGACCCAAAAAGGATATAAGACCATCTACTTTTCCAGACCCACATAGGATACAAGTACAGAGTCATATACTACCAGAACCCACATAGGATACAAGAATAGTAGTCAAGTACTGTTGAACCCACATAGGATACAAGAACAATAGTCATCTCTGTCGAACCCACGGAGGATTCCAGTACGGTCGTCGTCGCTGCCGAACCCATGGAGGATCCCAGTACAGTCATCATCGTCGTCGCAGTCGCAACCAGCTCTAGGGTTCCCGCACACAGCATGCTCTATTTAGGTAGGGTCCACTCCACGATCCAAGGGGGTCAATATATCAACTGAAATGTAGTCTAGAGTTGATGTATCCCAAAGTTCCATCTCGTCAATAGGAACTCAACACAGCAGACAGCGCGTCAATCGAACGCCCGATTTGAGAGTTATTGGCTTTTTTGTCCCAGGGTCCCTGTTGTTTTTTTTTGCTAAAACAACCCGAACGTACTCCAGATGCATCCATACCTCGAGCGTAGTAAGCCATAATAAAATTCTCACTAAGAGGAATCCAACAAAGTCGACGGTACGTCAATCAGACGTCCAGAGCTCAAGTTATAAGAGTTTCTGCTCTGAGGACCCGGTTGGTTTGTGGTTCGAACCAACCCGACCATAACCAAAATTCTACAAAACCCTAAGTGTAATATACCTAAATGACCGTATCGATCCAAGGATATCTACGCAATTGACAGTACGTCGATCGGAGGTTCGTAGCCCATGTTATGGGCGTTTGAATGGATCTGTCCGGAAACAGGGGGTTTGGGCCCGGTCCGACCCGGCCCAATACCCACTGGGTTGGCCCGAACTAGGTCGACCCGACATGGGTCCGAGTCCATCCCAATTTGGCGGGGCCCGATCCACCTGGTGCGAACCAGCCCGACCGGTTCGGCCTGGCCTAGCGCGGGGGTCCGGCCCGACGCGGGCGGCCCGGCCCAGCTCGGCTGGGCGCTCGGTTCGTGACCGAGCGAGCGGGAAGGGGGGGGGGGCACCGCCCCTTACTTCGAAACGGAGGATCCGATAGGTCTTCCATGCTATGTTGGCCAGGGGTTCAACCCCTAGTTTTTTTGGGTAACGAATGGCCATTATGGCAGGCCGGTTTATCCACGCAGGACCCGTGAGGGTCTCGCCTCCAGGGTGTGTTGGTGGCCGGTCAGACCGGCCACCTCCTCCTACTCCACCGTGGCCCTTGTTCGACCGACATAGCGCGATGGCATTGCGCCCCTCCGCCACGGTCCGCCCCGACTGCGTCCCCTTGATGCCCCGGCACCGCGCCCCACCCCCGCGGCCCGCTCTTAGCCGCGGCCTCCTTTGGCTTCACCGGCGCGATGGCGCCGTGCTCCTTCGTTGTGGCCCGCTCCGACCGCAGTTCCCTCGTTCCCGCGCGGTGCTATTGCACGTCGCCACCTACGTTCCAAACCACGACGGTGATCAACATAAAATGTGGAGGAGGGTCGGACAGTTTTGTGCGGTCCGACCTCCTCCAGTTATATTGATAACAGGCGGCTAATTATTTAACAAAAAAGTTCATTAAATAAAAACTTGAACGAAGAAACAACCCCTACCTCGAAGAATTTGTCGAACGATGATCGTCGCAGAAAACAGCGTCGACATACGTACAAGGTGGATGGCGTCTAACACCGGCTGCAGAGAGGAGAAGAACGATACGTTGATCACTCCTTGCGGTGACGGCGTTCTTCGTCGAGGTCTTGACGTTCTTCGCGTTCTCCAACAAAGAAGATGAAGATCCTCAAGACTTTGAGTATTCTCTCCCAATCTCCTCACACAACTAAACAGCCCCCAAATAAAATAAGGCCTTCCTTATTTTATTAACACATTCCATGCGTTTTCAAATCTTCAAAAACTCATACACAAAATTATATTAATTGAATAGCTTTAATCAATCTATTTAATGTGAGAGTTGACATGCAATAAAGAGGGGGGGGGGTGAGTTACATAATAAAGTGGGGTTGCCAAAAATTATGAGGGGGGGTTAAGGGAATTGAAGGGGTGGGGCTCTTGTGGGCCCCAAATCATTAAATCCTATCAAGAGGAGTTAGAATTTCTAGTGGGTCCCACCCAAACTCCCACACAAAGGGTTTAACAACTTATAAGTGAAATAAAATTTGTAACAGAATTTTATTTCACTTGACACTTAAACCAAAAATTAAAACAACTCTTCCCAAGCAAACACAACTCTAGTAAAAGTCTTATTCAGAAATTACCGATGCTTAGGTTTCATCGGTTCCCTAGGATTTCGATTCCGAGCACCGGTTCAAAAGTTAGAAAAACCCGCTCGTTCGTTCACTGAACGTACCCGAGTTAAACTTCGAAAATTGATTCCGGGAACATCGGGCCTCAGAATCAGGTGCCGTCAGATACTGTGAACTCGTAGAGTTCCAAATAAAATTAAGATAAATATTCCCTTGAAATGTACGGGTCTTTACATTACTCCCACCTCAGGGATTTACATCCCCATAAAGCTACGTCAAAAACTAGGAAAAGAAATGAGGGTACTGAGCACACATCTGAGCCTCCCACTCCCAAGTTCTCCCCTGAAGGTTCCCATGCTGCCACCTGATGCGCACTAGAATAATCAACCGCCCACATAGGACCCGCTCCTGTCGATCCTCGATCTCCATCGGGACCTCCACAAAAGTCACCCCATCATCGATGTACAACTCCCCTTGGTAAATGATATGTGTCAAGTCAGGAACGTATCTCCTTATCTGAGATACGTGGAAGACGTCATGCACCTGGTGCAACTGATGTGGTAGTTCTAGGCAATAAGCCAACACGCCTATCCTGCCGAGAACCTAGAATGGTCCTATGAATCATGGAGATAACTTTTCTCCCTAGCCAAATCTCTGTAATCCACGTCGAGGTGAACACCACAAGAAAACGTGGTCGCCATCCTCGAATTCTAGTGGTCCCCGCCTCCTGTCAACATAAGACTTTTGTCAGCTCTGAGCTATACTCATCCACTGAGCCCTGCTCTCTGATGGGTAAGAAGTGGGCCAACTTGGTGAGTCGCTCGACGATCCCTCAAATTGAGTCGTGTCCTCTAGAAGTATGTGGAATTCCAGTCACGAAATCCATAGATATCCGGTCCCACTTCCACTCCAGGACCTCCAAGGGTTGTACCAAGTCTGCTGGTACCTGGTGCTCCGCCTTCACATGCAGGCAGGTGAGGCATCGTGAAACGAAATTTGCTAGAACCTTCTTCATACTCGACCACCAGTGCTATCGTCTGAGACCCTGGTATTTCTTCACCACTCGTAGATGTACCACTAATGGGGAAGTGTGAAACTGTCTCAGAACCTCCTCTTGGAAAGCAGCTGGTACCATGGTATGTCTTCCGAAAGGGATGATATTCTCTCCTCATAAAGGGAATCCATCAGGTGTCTATCCCGAAAATATATGTGCACGTTGTGTCTCACAGTCAACGTCCCCACACTGAGCCTCTCTGATCCGCTGAAGAAGTGGAGGAGTGACTGTGAGTGATTGAAGAAAGGCTACTCCATATCTATCCCCGAAGGATATCTGCAAAGCGGCTAGCTACTCTGTCACCTTCCCAAGTTGTTGAATGCCCATCCTCCTGCTGAGATCATCAGCTACTACGTTCCCCTTTCCGTGAGTATAGACTATCTCAAAGTCATTGTCCTGTAGGAACTCGATCCATCGCCACTGTCTCTGGTTTAGGTCCTTCTGTGAGAAGATGTACCTGAGACTCTGGTGGTCAGAGTAGACGGTAAAGTTCTCGCCCATCAGATAGTGTCGCCACATATTCAGAGCGAAGACCACTGCTGATAACTCCAGGTCATGGGTAGCATAGTTCTGCTCATGATGCCTCAACTGTCGTGACCCATTGGCGATCACTGCCCACTCCTGCATCAGGACACACCTGATTCCGGCCCCTGATGCATCGCAGTAGACTACGAATCCTACTCCCTCCTCCGGTTGTCTTAGAATGGGAGCATTGGTCAATATCTGTCTCATCTACTAGAAGCTCTGCTGAAATCTATCTGACCACACAAAGGGCTTCCCCTTCTTCATTAATGTTCTACAAAGAAGCAAATATTTCTCCTTTTTCGAAAAGAGAAATATGGTCTCATCCCCTCGATGAACCACGTTCCTTGCCTAATACAGTCAATCTTGAAATGAACTGTTTTAATTAATGCCATGGATGACATCGTAAGGCCTCGACGCTACTACCAAGAGATCCAACCGTTACTCTCACCTCCAAGGGTTGAGTCACACTGTAGGAATCAGTGTGTGGTCACTAGGTCTCCACTAGAATAAATTTCATAAGTGAGGGTCAAGTCAACGGTTTTTAACCGGAACCTCTTAGTATTTTCATTAAAAAGAAATGAAATAAAACATCACTATTGCAAGTGTCTTCTATTATTGCCACTCAATGTACAGAGACACAAAGAAACACTAATAAAAAAGTCAACGAAGATAGAATCATTATAGACAATGTCCTCCATGCCTGAATCTAGTCTCTCTCTTTTCCACCCGCTCCCAGAGCTCCATGATCGTCAGCCTCAGCTGCCTGAAGCTGTGCTCTCCCATGTCCACCTATTCCATGTGGTTGGGGTGGACCTCCTGGTGGTGGTGGTGGTAGAGCTCCGAAGCGTCGTCCACTACCTGCTGCTCAGCCAGTTCATCTACCTCGTCCGCCTTCTCACTGCGGACCGCCACATTCGAATCTCTGCCTCTACCTGGGTGGTTCCTCAACCGTCTGCTGCCCCTCTGCATGGATGGTCAGGTAGTCACGAGCCATGTGTCCTTACCCACCGCATGCATAGCACTGACTGCCTCTCATATGATTGGCTCTGCTACATGTGCCCCGCACCTCCGAGCCAGTATCATAAGGTCGGCTGCCTAATGGTCTAGTCCGCTTGGACCCATGTGACATCCGTCAACTGCCAGCTGCAGAATAATCTGCTACGTGATGCCCTGCAGTTGGTCTCTCTACTGGTATAGGCTCAGCTAGAAATCTCTCTACAAGAAGGGCTCACTCCAGTACTCATGACTGTGTTGGTATGCTTAGGGAGATCATCGAATCCCGGATCTCATGCCTCAGTCCCTGCTCGAAGGTCCTGGCCTGGAAGAATGGGTCTCGTACCATGTCTGTGGAGTAGCGCGAGAGATCGGTAAACTTCACCGAGTACTGGGCCACAGTCATGCTACCCTGCCGCAGCTGTATTAGCTCCTGGATGCGCACTGAATAGAGGGTGGCTGGAACGATCTCCGAGCGGAAGAGGCTCTCGATTTCCTTCCAAAGAAGTGATGCCTCGTCGTGCACCTGGAGCATCATCCTTCACCATCTACCTACTTCCGCATGAAGGAGACTCACTACAAGGATCACCATGAGGTCATCTGGTGTCCCTAATAACCTGAAAACTCGAACAACAGCCTCCAGCCAATCCTCGGTTGCCCGAGGGTCAGTATCCCCACGGAACCTGGGCGGTCTCTGACGCTAAAACTCATGCAGTTCACTCAGGCGACGTGCACTATCAGCTATTTGGGCTGGTGGCATCGGTGGCTCGGTGGGTAGAGGTACCACTGGTGCCTCCGCTCTAATGGGGCCCTACACCGAGTCCTCGTCGCTCGTAGGGCTGCCATCTTGTACAACGCTCGGAACCCTAGCTGGCTGCCATCGTGGGGCCATGCTGAAAAGAATCAGGTGCACCACGGTCAATACAATAAACCTGGTGAGTTGACACCAAGTAATCACAAAGAATTGTTTTTGAAACACACACAAAATCAATGTTTTCGTTCATTGAGTCGGAAATAAGAAGTCAGGGTCCTGGTGTATGGATACGTCGGCCACCGCACCAACACTGGACTCCCTGGACTGATAACCACACTCAATACCCTTAACATTATTACTTCACATAGAAGAAGACTAGAGTCCTATGTTCTACGGTTGAACCGAACTCCTCTGATACCAATTTGTCACGACCCGTCCCCGGGGCCCGTGCCGTGACTACCCCATGCCCGTATTCCATAATCCAGGGTCTGGAAACTAGCACCAAAGGCATAAATCCCGATAATAGAGAAGGCATTGACTTTATAAAGTAATCAAACACCATAGAGTACGCAAGTTTAATTAAACACTAAGTAAACTGAGTACAAAAATAAGTGCTGGAGAGTAATGGGACAGTATACAAAACGAACTGAAAGAAAAGTACAAATGAAATGAAAGTACAACAACTGGAAAGTAAAGAAGTGAGTCTGATCCATCCTCTGGAAATACCACCTGAAGGGTGGGTACATATAGTCTTCCTGCTCCTCGGCTCCGGCTGTCCGCTCCGTGTCTGTCCCGTCTAGTGATCCACCTCCAGGTACTGTCCAACTCCATGAGCTCCTACCTCGATCAGCGCTGTCCATCGTCTGCATCCAACACAACGTAGTGCGGGCATAGCCCGTGCAGGGGTGAGTATACGCTACTCAGTAGGGACCCCGAGACCCCCCGAAGGTCTCCCATAATCCACGAAGTTTAAACCACAAAGGAAATTTACAATCACGAAGTAACAACCAACTCTACTTAGGTATATGCCCATACATATACCTAAGTCATCAAATCCAGCACAGCTCTAGCACACGAGCCCAAGTACAACCCAATCCACACAGGAAAATGTAACCCATACCACATTGGAATTCATAACCCAATCCACACAAGAAAGCATAACTCAATCCTGATAGGATATCAAGTCAATCACATAGAAGATAATGATTGAAAGTCAAGACTCAGCTCATACAGGTATACATTTCGTAAGATGATATAGATGATCAGATGTAGCCACTGATTCATCTAAGATGTCAGAACCACACAGGATACAAGACCAGCTAAGCTGTCGGACCCACAATGGATACAAGACCAGCTACTCTGCCGGACCCACATAGTATACAAGTACAGAGTCAAATACTGCACTAATTTGTCAGACCCACAAAGGATACAAGACCAGCTAGGCTGTCGGACCCACAAAGGATACAAGACTAGCTACTCTGTCGGACCCACATAGGATACACGTACAGAGTCATATACTTCCAGACCCACATAGGATGCAAGAACAGTAGTCAAGTACTGCCAGACCCACATAGGATACAAGAATAATAGTCATCGCCGTCGAACCCACGGAGGATTCCAGTACGGTCTTCATCCCTGCCAAACCCACGGAGGATCCCAGTACAGTCGTCATCGTCATCGCAGTCGCAGCCAAGTCTAGGGTTCCCGCACACAACATGCTCGATTCCGGGAGGGTCCGCTCCATGTGCCAAGGGGGTCGATATATCAACTGAAACGTATTCTGGATTTGATATATCCCAAGGTTTTGTATCGTCAATAAGAACTCAACATGACAGACGGCGCGTCAATCGGACACCCGGTCTGAGAGTTATTGGCCTTTTCGTCCCAGGGGCCCCGTTGGTTTTTAAGCTAAACCAACCCGAAAATACTCTATCTGCGTCCAAACCTCATGCAGATTAATCCAAAAGAACCAAATCACTATGTGTAATCCAACAAAGTTGACGACACGTCAATCAGACGTCTGGAGCTCATGTTATAAGCATTTCCGCTCCAAGGTCCTGGTTGGTTTCGGGTTCGAACCAACCCACCCAAACCCAATATTCTCCGAAACACTGAGTTTAATATACCAAAATGACTGTCTCGATCCAAGGATCGCTACGCAACTGACGGTGCATCGATCAGAGGTCTGTAGCCCAGGTTATGGGTGTTTGAACGGATCTGTCCAGAAATAGGGGGTTTGGGCCCGGTCCGACCCGGCCCAATACCCCATGGGCCGGCCCAAACCGGGTCGACCGGACCCGGGTCCAGGTCCGGCCCAGTTTGGCATAGCCCGGCCCGGCGTGGGGGTCTATCCCGGCGCGGGCGGCCTGGCCCAGCGCGAGCGGCCCAGCTCGGCTGGGCGCTCAGTTCGTGACTGATCGAGCGCGAAGGGGGGGGGGGGGGCCCTTGCTTCGAAACGGAGGACCCGAGGGGTCTGCCCTACTGTGATGGCTGGGGGTTCAACCCCCAATTTTTCAAAGTAATGACCGACCATTATGGCCGGCCGGTTGATCCACGCGGGACCCGCGGGGTCCCACCTCCAGGGTGTATCTGCTGCTCCATCGCGCCCCTCTCCTGGTTGTGGCCTCCTTTGGCTTCACAGGCGCGGAACGAGAGTGCGGCGTGACGGCGCCACGCTCCTTCATCGCGGCCCGCTCCATTCGTGGATCCCTCGTTCCTGCGCGGTGCTATTACACTGCGCTGCCTCCATTCCAAACCACGACGTTGATCAACATAAAATGGGGAGGAGGGTCAGCCGGGTTTGTGCGGTCCGACCTCCTCCCATTATATTGATAACAGGCGGCTAATTATTTAACCACAATGTTTGTTAAATAAAAACTTGAACGAAGAAACAACCCCTACCCTAAATAAGTTGTCGATCGATGATCATCGTGGAAAACGGCGTCGGCGTACGTCCATGGTCGATGGCGTCTCACACTGGCTGCAGAGAGGAGAAGAATGGTACGTCGATCACTCGTTGCAGTGATAGCATTCTTCGTCGAGGTCTTGACGTTCTTCGTGTTCTCCAACGAAGAAGATGAAGATCCTCAATACTTTGAGTATTCTCTCCCAATCTACTCAAACAACTAAACAACCCCCAAATAAAATAATTCCTTCCTTATTTTATTAACACATGCCATGCATTTTCAAATCTTCAAAAACTCAAACTCAAAATTAAATTAATTTAATAGCTTCAATCAATCTATTTAATGTGAGAGTTGACATGCAATAAAGAGGGGGAGTGGGTGAGTTACATAATAAATGGGGGTTGCAAAAAATTAAGAGGGGGGTTAGGGGAATTGAAGGGGTGGGGATCATGTGGGCCCCACCTCTATAAATCCTATCAAGAGGAGTTATAATTTTTAGTGGGTCCCACCCCAACTCCCACACAAAGGGTTTGACAACTTATAAGTGAAATAAAATTTGTAACAAAAGTTTATTTTACTTAGCACTTAAACAAAAAATTAAAACAACTCTTCCCGAGAAAACGCAACTCCAGTAATGGTCTTCTAAAGCAATTACCGGCACTGCGGTTTCATCAGTTCCCTCAGATTTCAATTATAAGAACCAGTTCAAAAGTTAGAAAAACCCACTCATTCATTCACTGAACGTACCTGAGCTAAAATTTGGAAATTGATTCCAGTCACACCGGGCCACGAAATCAGGTGCCGTCAGAAACTGCGCACTCGTATAATTCCAAAGAAAAGTAAGAAAAAATTCCCTTGAAATTTATGAGTCTTTACATTGGTATTGAGAAGGAACCTATATGTAATTATAGTGGCACTAACACGTTTAATATGTAAGGTCTACAATGTGGTTTTTGTTCTATAAATGGGTTGGGGGTGAATATAACAACGCGGAATGATAAAGGATTAGATGAATAAAAAATATGAATCATGACAACAATGTACACATTTCTTTCTGATATCCTACATAATTAGAACTCTAAAGTAATGCATTAATGTTCTGAAGTAGTGGTTAGAATGGGTGATCTCCTAGGTTGTTTTTGGGGTTGTGTGTGAGTGAGGAAAAAGAAAAATGAACCAAGAAGTGTTGTCTTATGGAGAAAATAATTAGTTTAATGACCAGTTCAGGCACAAGGTTGGGCCCCAGATAGGGTAACACAATGTATGCATAAGCTTGTGGTGCCTAGTGGTCCAGGTCCTAAAAACCATGTCAAGGTGGGGTGTCATGCGGTCAGCAGGGCCTAGTTGTTACATTGGTATCAAAGGTAGGTTATGATTCATTTTGGAATGTTCATAGACTAGAGATAATATTTTTAGAACATGAGAGGTATATTGAAATTCTTCATGGGCTAGATCCTACCGTGACAAGAATCAAGTTACCATGGGATTTTGGGATGTTTTTCTCCTATTTTTAGTTCATGAATAATATCTTATTTTTTATTTTCTAGTTTTAACTAAGATTACATTGTTTTCTGATCATTTCTTTTATTTTTATGTGCATCAATGTGCCTCTGATGCTTCTTCCATGGGTCCCTCAAGATGGTGTAGTATATTATCCTCAATAGAATCCACCTATAGATAAAATTTTTATTGAGGATATCATTGGGGTAGTTCATGTGTTCATCCAAAATTCACTACAAGATCAAAATGAAATTTTTGTGGTACAACCATGAGCTAGAGGACACAAGGATAAATCAAATCAGTTATTATTTGAGAAGCCACCATACTTTAAGGGTATTCTTAGACATCAAGATGTAGTGTACTATCTTGAAAATATTTATCAGATATTTTAATTCCTAGATAAACATGATAGAATCAAGGTGAAGTGTGTAGAATTCAGACTTAAGGGTCCCAATATGCGATAGGGGATTCCATTGTACATGAAGATTTACAAATGGGGTCAGACTGAAAGGGTTAAAAGACTATCTTCTTCCAGTAATTTATCTATAGTGGCTAATGATAGAGAATTCACTCAAGTTTCCCTTATTTAATTAGGGAGAGCATTATATGTTGGAATACAGAAATCAATTCACATATCTAGTTTTTCCTACTCTAGATGTAGTAAAAAAGTGTTTAGTTGAAGGCACAAAATTACTTGAAGAGTTTGGGAAAATATATTAGATCACATGTATTTTTTGTGAATATTTCGACCTATGTGGATATAGTGTATAGGTAAATTATGGTAGATATGAATATAGTAGGAATGGTAGGATATTCTACCCCTTATCTTACACATAGTGGATGCTTTAGTTGTGTGTAGGTGAAAAGGGGGAAGTGGAAAGATTATCAGAGGAGTGGTGTAAGTGGTTCTTTGTTTCATGACTCCACTACAACTTTAGTTATAACTAGTAGTGCAACCCTAACTTGCCATTATTGTGGAATGTTCAAGCACAATCGATGCTCTTATTATTTTTGCATCTATAAAATTTATGTCATGCTATGTCTATGACTCATTATGGTCAGGGATTTTTGGGCCCAAAGGCTATGATAGAGGAATGAGATGATTAAAAAACTACGGGGCTCCATCCAAAATCATCATGAGTAATGTATATTCAGGTAGAAGATGAGTTTCTATCAATAGTAGATGTGGGTCCAACATTAGTGAGAGGTACCATTCTTATTGAAAATTAAGTAGTGACTTCTTTATTTGATATAGGTGCCTCTAAACCATTTATATCTTTCCATTTAATTTATATTCTTAAAATTACAATAGTGATCATTACCTTTATTATACAATTCATGACACCTCATGGTAAGAGGAATGAGAATGGGTTTTTTTGTCTTTCTTTTATGCTATAAATTGCTGATGTAGTTTTAGTTTCATATTTTACTATTCTTGAAATATATATATATTTATATAATCATTGTGATGGATAGTATTTTTTTTCATTGTGATGGTGTTGATTGTTATCATTGACATGTCTTGTTTTATGATGTCTATGAGAGATCTCTTGTGTTTCTAGGAGAGTGGGATCCAAGGTCTTATCATGTACGACTATTCTATTCAGAGCTCATGAGTTTGTTGTTTGCTACAAAAATTGCCTTGATATAGTATCTTATATTGTTGATCATCCTACTATTGTTTGGGGTCTTATGGATTTTTTACAAGATTAATACTATGGTATTCCTTCTTAGAGAGAGGTAGCATTTATGATTCTCCCAGTTCCATGTACATAGCTGTTTTAAAACCATTTCATCATATTTAACCAGCAGAAATAAAGGAGTTCAAGATTTAGTTAGATTGCCTGATGGTGAATGTTTTTGTTCGCCCTAGTGTATCACCTTGGGAAGCCCCTACACTGTTTTACAAGAAGGTGTATAGTTAACTCTGACTATTTATGAACTATTGGAAGATTTAAAATGGTAACAACTAATAATAAATATTTTTTCCCCATGTGGATGATTTTTTAATCCAATTAAAGGGGTAAAGTGGTTTTAAAAAATTTCTATTCGATTGGGTTATCATCAGCATAGGATTTAGAAAACTGATATACTGAGGTTAGATTTCAAGAGAAGGTATAGTGAATATAAATATATTGTGAAGTCATTTTTTTAAAATGTTCTCATTTAGTTTTCATGGATTTTATGAATCATATATTCCATGAGTATCTCAACACTTTTTTCCTGTTGTTTATGGATGATAATTTTTTTTATTTGAGATATAAGAACAGGCATGATCACCATCTTAGTCTGGTTCTGGAAGTCCTGAGGGGTCAATGTTTTTATGAAATGATTTTTTAAATGAAACCTTTTTTTCTAAGATGTGAAATTCTTGGGGAACATGATTTCTGAGAAAGGCTTAAAAGTTGATATTAAGAAGGTGAAGGATATCTTTTCATGGGATAAACCACATGATATCATTGGGACTCATAACATCCTTGGTATTTTTGGATTCCACTGATGAATCATCAAGGATTTATCAAAGTTTACATAAACTTTGATTACTCTTACTAGGAAAGGTGTGAATTTCATATTGTGTTCAAAGTGTTAGGCTTATTTTGATTAGTGGAAACAACTTCCAACACTGACTCATATTCTGAGCTTAACTGAGCCCGGTAAGGGTTATGTAGTTTTTTAATACTTCTAGTGTGGGTGGTGTTTCATACCATTAAAAGATGATAATATACTGTATTAAGGCTCTCTATATCTTTTAGCTCCTGATAATAACTATCCCACTCATGAATTAGATCATAATGTGGCTATGAATGTGCTTAAGTGTTGGTAACACTATCATTATTGGGGATAGGTTCATGGTCTTTTTTTACCATAATAGTATGAGTTATATATTTTCTTAGAATAAAATGAAACTTAGATTGAGGTAGTGGGTGGAATACCATTTTAATTTTTTTTATATGCATCACCTATTCCTTGGTGAAGGGGAGTTTCATTTCGTATACCCTTATCTGGATAGTACCATGACATGCTATTTTGGAATTGAGGGAATAATATAACCCTATGGAGGTATTTTCATAGTGATACCTAGATACTCAGGATGATGTTTTAGGTAGGTTCCTAAATAGTGTTCATTTATCATAAAATCTTTTTTGAGTCCATTCAGTAGGTTTATCAACAAGATGAGGTGTTCAGATAAATTTGATACACTCTTTATAGTGGGGAGACATTTTCTAGTTAATAAATCTCTATCAATGGTGTTATCAATTTTTGGAATCAGTTTTTCATCCCAACATCAATGAGGATCTTTGTTTTATTTTAATATCATAGATATTCATGATACATTAATATGGTATCAATGAAGACATATTAAGACATGATAAAGGCGATTCTCATGGCCTGGTATGAAGCATGAAATTGAAGATTATGTGTCTCACTTTACCACTGCCAAAAAATAAAAGAAGAGCATATGTAACATCTAGTTTTCTCTAAACTATTCTGATGCAAGTTATAAAATGGGAAGTGGAATCAATGAAAATTGTTTTTGAATTACCATATACACAAAAGGGAGAAATTATGTCAGGGTGTGATTGATTGGTTTGAAATTTAAGACCATTTCATTTCGATTAGGGACACCTCTATTGTTGAAGACCTTGGTAAGTTGTACATACGGGATATCAGGAGGTTACATGAGGTTCCCTATTATATTGTTTCATACATGGATCCTAGGATTATTTTTAGGTTCTAGAGGATTCTCTATGAGGAAATGGGGACTCATTTTAGGTACAGTACAACATAAAATCTATAAATAGATGACCAGAAATAGTGTGCTATTCCGCTCCTGGATGATATGATACACTCCTTCGTATTTTATTTTGGTTGATCATGGGATATCCATCTAGATATACTTTATTTTCTTATAGAAACTATTATTAGTCATTAATCAGAAAGGCTCTGTTTAAGGATTTATATGGTCTCCCACGCAGATCACCTCTTTTTTAGGAAGAGGTTCTTGAGGCCTTTTCTTGGGAGCAAGTCTCATTCTAGAGACATATGAAATGATTCATGAAATAAATCTGGATCTGGACATAGATCAGAGTTCCTATAAATCAAATTAAGATCAAAGATGTTGTCCTTTAGAGTTTTCCATAGGTGATCAGGTTTTATTGACATTTTGTCCTCGGTTGGGTCACTGTCTGCTTGGAAAATAGGGAAGGTTGGATCTAAGATATGTTTGACCATTTGAGGACATCAAGAGGCATGAGAATTTTGATTTTCAGTTGGAATTTTATGTTTATTTTATGAGTATTCATGACGTTCTCCAAACATCATAACTTAAGAAGTACAATCCTAATCCCTCCCATGTTTTGAGTTGGGAAGAGATTGAGTTGGATCCAAAAATTGCTTTTATAGAGAAACCAATGAATATCATTGAATATCACGTGAAAATATTACATTTGAAGTCAATTCTACTTAATATAGTGTTATAGAGACATATATCATATTCTCATGAGACATGGGTCTGTGAGTCGTTGAAAGGGAGAATTGGAGTCACCTCTTTCTATACATCATTCTTTCACATGACTTCTTGGGGATGGAATGTCTTATGGGGTAAATTTTCAACATCCTGTTACCTTCATTTAGGGATTTCTATTCTCTATTTTTCCTCTTTAAAAGGGTGTATTTTTGGATTCATGAGGACTTATAAAATTTTCTAGAGAAGTAGAACAAAATTTTAAGGATGCATGTTTTTTTGAATTAATTGAGTTTGGGTATGAATGTGTTAGGGGTTTTGTGAGATTCTCCAAGAGTATGGAGAACACTAGAGACAATTTTTGTATTTCATAAGAATCCTAACTATCTAATGCCTATAGGAAATTTTCCAATAATGAATATTTGACATTTCATGTATTAGTTTCTAGAAATATGTCATGAATTTGGATCAAGACCTGAAAATATTACATGATGTGAATCAGGTTCACATCCTGTAATGGACAAAAGTCAGGATTTTTAATCCAAGGTGATGCATTTTTTGTTGTATTAGTATTTCATGGATTTCACATCATTAAATAGGGATTCATGACATGTAATTATAGTTGTTTATAGGTTTTGGGAATTGAACTCGTGATTTTATTATCATTCATGTGACACAATTTTCTCTCATACCTATGAGATATTCTGGGCGATTTTGAGAATCACTTCACCTTCAGGATTTTGTCATTCAATTATAAATCTCCATTATAATTATTGTGTAACTTTATAAGTGAGTAAAACTTTTAATTATTTTTTTATTGATCTTGGTAGCACTATTTTCCTATGTTTGTCGATCTATTGATCTGTGATGATAATCTTCTTGATCCTCCCTAGTTTCTTTTGGAAATCATTTTCAAAAGTCTAAATCATGTGTTGGTAATGGTGTGATGTGAGAGTTTATTTAGGGTATGTTGCGATCTATGTTTTCCACCTAATATTTCAATTTTTGAATTGATTATGGGATTTGAGGATGGATTTTTGGGTCTATGTTGTTGTCCTTATGTTTTTTCTTTGTTCCAGTGGTTATGGATTGCATTATGGGAATGTGCGACTCAAGTTTGAGGTAGGTTCTTCCGTCTATATCCAATGTTTGATGAAGTGTATTTATCTATTTTTATAAATCATTTTTATAAATAAACTGTAATAATTAATTTATTTGTGTGAAATTGGGTTTTTTTGGAAAGGTTAGGAATTCCATTTTTTGGTAAAATAAAAGTTTATTTTCAATGAATATTGAAACAAATATGTGAAATGGGTTTAAAATCATAGTCTTAATGTTTTTTTTGAAAAATTCAGCACATGGTAAGCCATTGTTACTTATGTAGAAGGTGTATCTTTATCCCATAATCCATGAAAATCTGGGGTGTTCACTTATGTGTTATTCCTCTACTCACTTGTACAATTATTCTAAGGTCTTGATTGATTTTATTTTGGGGGGGGGGTTCTCTCATTCGGTTTTTCTCTTCTCATTTGGAATGTGTTTTGCAGATAGGGTTCACACTAGTTATTGATTGTGGAATGATTTTTCTACTATAATGACCCGTAGTGATCCTTGGAATGATGTTACCCATTATTATGATTTATATGGAATTTGACATGACATGAGACACATCATTTGATTTGAATTCATTGATATATATATATAAAATTATTTTGAACTGTTTTACCTTATTTATTTCGAACTATGTGAAAAAGGAAAACATATTTACCATGATTTTGATACAAAAAAATAATTATTTATCAAGTCTTATTTTCTTTATAACTGAGGATATTAAAATTATTGTATAGATAATCTTTATGGAAAACTAAGAAGGGATCCATGTTATCTTGTTTAGCTCACACTATGCGCACTACTTCGGTGGTGCATAGACCATGTTATGTAGTTTGATAGAGGGTGTGGAAAGTAAATATAGTGAGTTGATGAGGTTTTGTTCAACTGTGTCTAGTTAGCTGGGGGTGATATAGTGGGGTTTTAACACAAAATCACATGGAGTAGCTATTTTTGTTTTATTTTTCCTTTGATTTTGGACTTGTATCTTGGAAATTATTGATCTATATTTGTGTTTTATCACTTCCTAAATTTCCCTTTTTCTATGACATTTAATCTTATTAAATATTATATTTTTTCTTCCCATAATTTATATATATATGTCATGTTTTTTGCTTTATTTTGGTTTCAATTCTTCCCTTTGGTTTTTATTGATGCTATGGTTCTTTTTTTCAGCCGGCGGGGATGAAGAATTCACTTCATGTATCAGATGGTTCAGGTTGGTGCTAGTTTGGGAGGGTATTTGGCTAAGGTGTATCACAATATTATTGAGGTTAGTTTTATTAAAAATATGTAATATTTTACCTTCAATAAGGTTGTTTATCTTGATGTTTTTAAGCATAACATTATATGTATTTCTTAACATTTTGATGATTGATATTTTCTTGATTTTTATAATAATTCTTATTTTTCTTATAATGAAAAATCCAAAAAATTTAAAGTATATAGAACTACAATTTTATATTATTTATATTTTAAATATCTTTATATAAAAAATAGATACTATTTAATAGATGAAAATATTGAATATTGGATTCAGAAAAAAGTAATTGTACATTGTAATGTTTATAAATTAAAAAATTTATTTTAAAATAATTTCATTTATCATTTTCCATACATAATTTTTGAGGAAAAGAGTCTATAAGATTCTTCAAAAATAAGAAAACAAAAAAATTTCATTCAAATAAATCAATGAGGTTTATACTTCAAAAACATTGTAAATTACTCGTATTTTTTGAAACATTTAAAACAAGAAGAAATATAGGCCAATATTTGTTTTTAATTTATTATTTTTCTAGATTTACATGGGTTTAATTTTTGGGGATTAATAGTGAGTCCTGTTCCTTCATAACAAATTTCTAGAAACTAATCTTTATTGTAAAATATTATGAAATTACTTTCTTTAAAAGTGACCACATAATGGAATTTGAAAGTAAAGAGTTTAGATCATTTTATTTAAATATGGATATTAGATAAAAACTATATCTTCATAGAACACCACAATAAAATAGTGTTGTTGAATGGATAAATATGAATATGAATGTTATTTATAGAAACATTTAAGGTGAATATATTTTTCTTACTCACTTTCAGTTGAAACTACTAACACAACCTTCTATGTTACTAACAATGTTCTAATAAGAACTATTTTGAATAAAGATCCCTATGGGTTATGGAATAATATAAAATAAAAATTTAGATACTTTAATGTTTTTGGATGTTTTCTTTATTAATTTAACACCAAGAATAATCTTGGAAAATTTTATCAAAAAGATGATGAAGAAATATTTATTTTGGTTTCTAATATTTCTAATATATATAGAATTTTAAATTAATTGAAGAACAAATTCATGCAATGTTTGGTGAAAGTGACCCTTTATATAATATGATATATATAATCACCCCATAATTCCATATTTTATAACAATATTTAATCAATGAAATTACCAATTATTTTAGGTATATACCTTTAGTTAATAGTGAAACCTCTTACCTTAAAAAAGACATTGTCCCATAAAATGTACATTTTTACCAATAAAATAAGTTCTTAAAATCATACAGTTGATTAATTTAAGAAAAACATCAATTATTAGAAATTTTAATTATTTATTGACGATAATCAACCATAAATCCTACAAAATCATTTGAAAACATGGTATGTGAATATAAATCTTGATAAATTTTATAAAATAAAACAAAACATGAAATGTTGTTGAAAGACCTGAAAACCATGAAAAAGGTTCATATTTAAATAATAATATTTAACCTTATATAAACCCATATTTATTCATGAAATAAACTTATTTTCTTAAATATATTCATAAATTAATATCATATGTAATCATAATGGAAATAAAAAAATCATTAATGTTTCTTAGGACATCATATTCATAATCACCCTTATAATGGAATAACCCATTCAGTTACTTTAATATATTTTCCCCAAAGAAGAAAATATCACCCAATAAAATGGGGGCCATATCCTTGGCCCATCGACAATCATATATAATTCCCATGAACTATAATAAGAATAAAAAACATAGGAAATCTCAGTGAAATCAATATTCAAAATCATTTATGATAACGAAAAACTGAAAATGAATAAAAAGTAATGAATTAACCAATTTCATTTCAAGTGGAAGATGAATATAGAATTTTTATTATGATCAACAAAAATGTGAGAAATAAAACTATCATGAAACATTATATATATATTTGAAAAACATTATTCAATATATTTAAAGTAATGGTTTAAAATAAAAACTATTACCATGAGTCTAGCGATATTTTGTACATAATCCAAAATCCATAAAAATAATAAACCTAATAATTATATATGTTATTTAAAAAAAAATTAATTATTATTATCCATTTTTATTCATTTATTAACTTGTAATATCTATTTATTGGACTAATTGTTCAGTCTTGTTCATTTTGAGGTTTTTTAGTCCTATGTTCTATAATATATTTGGTATAACGGTAATGATAAAAGATCATTATCAAACGGTTTCATTAGTTTTTTAAGTGTTAATATATATGTCTTAAGTAATTTAAGAAGTAATAGAGTTCAATATATTTATTTATAGTATGTATTTCAGATAATCTTCCTCGACATGCAAGATTTAGATATATAAAAATGACGTTTATTTTGAAATCATTATTGTCCTGACTATTTCATATTTCCAAAATCATGAAAATAATTATTTAATAATTAATTTAACATTTAATCCTGAAATATATTTTTTAGGATATCAATGAAATAATTTATTTAAAACTCAAACACTATCATTAAATTAGGTAGTGCAAAACCACCACTCGGGGATCATGTTTTCCAAATGAGTTTATTAGAAAAAAGAATAAAAATATTTGAGTTATATAAATAAATAATAATAATTATATTAGTATTTGTAATTAATTTTAAATTTTACCATTTTTATGGGAAGGTTATGAGTAAATTTAAAAAAAACGCATAATTTTGGGAACCCATAATTCAACATAGTAACAAATTTCCAAAAAGGGTTCATAGAAATAGAAAGAGGGGGATATCACCATTAATGGATAATAAAAGTGTTTCTCACATGGGAATATAATATTTTACAAAAATAAGTGGAGTTTTATAATATCTGTTTTGTAAAATATTCATAAATAAGAAAAGAAAGATTGAGTGTGGAACCCTCACCTTTCTCTTTGAATCATCTCATTTGTAGTGAATTTTAAAAATATGTTGTAGCATATCAATAATTTAATATTTATTTAATTTATAATAAATATTATTACTTTTCTAGATTTATTTATATGAAAAACCATGTTAATCTTACATTACACACAACATAGAGTTAACTTGTGTGACACTCAAGACAGATTTTTACCGCCTTTTAGTAGAAAACCTAGTTCAAAACTGAATTTTTACACTTATATAATTTTCATGTGTGAAAATAAACATCATTTTTGAATTTAAAATTTCAAAATTACTTTATTTTATATTATTATAAGAATTCTCATGTTTTCAGGAATAGTGAAAAATAATGCATTTTAGTTAAGAACGACCTTTTCTTCTATGTAATTATAAATGATTAATTATATTTTAAATTTTATTTAAAGTCACAATAGATAAATAATATATCTATAAATCCTATTTATGTAATTGGAATCACTTTTATATTTAATTTAGATATAAATTGTTGATGATGTTTTGAACATTTTCACGTTAAAAACCCGCTATCTCGCCACAACTACAGGATTATATTTAAACAAAGTTTTTCCACTTCTGTGAATTGTATATGAAAAAATTGACATAAAAATTATTAATCAATATAATATTTATATTATAATAACATATACTTAAATTTTCACCATAAAAGAGTAGTGAATGTAATTAAAATTAATTATAGTGATTAAGGAAAAATCAAGCTTAACAAGGGACTAAACCTTAAACCTAAGTAAATAAATGTCATATAAAATTTTCTAAAAGATATAAGTTTCCAATATTTAAACCATAAATAATAATTTTTATTATTTTATGAGTTATTTGGGTACATCTTAATTAATTATACTTATATAATAAGTTATGTAATGAAAAATCCAAAAAATGAACATTCACTCCATTTACATTAATAAATATTTAGAGTATGGAGTAAAAAACATAGTTTAACATATAAAAATTATTTTTAAAGGTTAATGAGTTGTTTTAATAATTATAATTTAACATTAATTTTTAGATATGATTTAATTACATTAAATTCATAACAAATACTAATGTATGGATGATTTAGTTAGTAATTCTATAAAACAAATGATGCTAAAAACATTAAAACTTAAGAACATTTAATGAATTATTATGTTAAATTATTCATTTATAAAAATATATCATGATACATAGATTTGAAATTAATATATTTTAATTCCAATAATGTTTTTATATTTATAAAATAACATTAAATAAATAATGTTAAAATTGATATTAATGTTATTTTATAATAAATGATATTTTATTAAAGGAATTAAAATTAATTAAAATAATATCATCTTAAAAGTGAATTTTAAGTGTTCATAAATATCAAATGTGGTCCATTAATGTAACAATTTATATTTTATAATTAAAATATTATCCCATTAATGGTAAAAACATTATTAGCACAGTTTGGGTTAAAGTAGTGTTTTTTGCGCGTTACAGGCGATTATTTTAAAATTAATTTCCACAAAACATGGGGTTTATATTTTAAAATTTTTATATAATATTTATAATTAATTATTTTTGTATTTTATAATAAATATCAATTTAATTTTGTCTTAATTGGTAAATTTAATAGGATAGAAAACTAGTTACTTTATTAAAAACCAAAATGATAAAATTGCAGAAACATTGATGTTAAGGAACAAAATTCTAAAAACAACTTATTTTTTGTATTGGAGGGGTTTATAGACCATAATTTCTCTTTAATCCATTATATATCTATTTTTTAGGTGCATGAGGTAAGGGATAGCTCCCAATAGTGTATACCATTTGGTATTAACAAGAATTCCACTCCCCCTCCTTTATAAAAGGCATTCACGCTTCCCCTTACTCACACCTATAAAGATATTTTGGATTTTCCAAAATCTGAAATAATATTCTCCAAACATCACTACCTTCATCCTAGAATCCTCACCTTGTACATAAAAGAACCCAAGGATTCCCTTCGGTGCAAACCAAAAGGAGTTACCCGAAAAGAAGGTTACATTATTAAATGTGCATTTATGTTTTATTTGTTTAAAAACCCTTTAATTTATTATCATTACATGATTAAAAAAAACATAATTATACTTAATATTATTATATGTTTTTACATTTAGGGTTCTACCAACACCTACACAAACTTCCATAAAATATGTAATGAACATATTATTTTCTTTCCGTGGACTAACGCCGCGAGAAACGATTTCGTTCATTTTTCCTTTATCACCATTCATGGTTGGGAATTATGATGGAAAAATTGTTTATATTATATATATATATATATGATATTTATTATGTCCTTAGGATTATTTAATTTTTTATATAACATGTAACATTATGTGTTATATTTCGTGTAAATATGATAAATTTGTTTGTGGCTGTGTGGACTACCGCATCCTCAAAGCGATGTGATACATTCACACATTAAATGAATTGTATTAGTAATGCTTTTATTTAAAAAAATGTGACATTAAATTAATATATATGATATTAAATACATTATTACCTTTCTTCAATTTTAATAAATTGTTTTCTTTGTTACCCTTTTCAGACCCTAAAAAGTTATAACGTTATTTGTGGACGTGTGGACTACCGCCTCCTCGAAACAATGTGATTAATTTACATAAAAGTAATTATTTATATAATTATATATGATTAAATAAAATGGTATTTATGATATAATTATCATTATGAAAAGATATAATGTTTCTTACCTTTTCCCCCTAATGATCATAAAAAATTGGGAACATTACTCATGCGTACGTACGACCCACTGTCGCCATGATTATAACATTTGTTCCTTTTTAATAACTATATTTCATAATTCATTTTAAAAGTAAAATTTGTTCATAAATATGATAACTATGTAATTATTATTTTTGTTTATATTTTTTTATAATGACCCCTTTGACCATAGTCAACCTACCAAAGTTATTTTGGACACATGAACTGAATTTGGTCAAAACTTCTGACATAAACATAATTTTTTAAGTTGTTGTAAAAGAATTTTAATAAGTGAAGTAGAAGTAATAATAAAAATTAAAAGGTTTCTTAATAAAAATAAATAATTAACATATTTTTATTATTTAAGAATATAAAGACCCACAGGACAAGTCCAACTCAAGGTAAAAGATTTTTGTCTCTCTTTCCTTTTAGTGAGGCATTCACCATTTTCAATAATAATTACTTTTATGTGCTATACATACTACCCATATTGTATTTTATATCCTGAATATATATATCTACATGGAATTTTTAGTTTAATTTTTAGTTATTTCTTTTAGGGGGATTATAAATTGAAATGTTACTAAGTGGTAAGAGATTTCATCTCAATTTATATTCCATTGAGACTTATTATATATCTAGGAACCAATTACCTTAAATATAGTTTATATAATTTTATTTTGTCATTTAGTTTCATTAATCACTCATATTTAATGGTATTCTGAATTTTAATTTGAATTATCTCATCTGAGGGGTTTGAATTGAAAGTTTCCAATCGGTAAAAATTATCTTTGCAATATCACATTCTATTATGCTGGTAAGATTTATCTTGAAAAAATCACTACCATATAATAATTTTTATTGTACATTAATTTTATATTAAATTTTTTTTCTCATGCAATGGATATAATTATTTCCTAAACAGTATAGTATTTTTACATACGGTGTTCATTTTTACAATTATTTTAGTAATTGGGGAAATATTTATAAATATGTATCTTTTATTCAATACAGATATATATTTTTAATTTAATTTATTATTTGAAATATGATGAATGTATTGTATTTTGTATGTAATATGTGGGGATCAAAATAGCCCCTTGATGCATTCGTGGGTTTCATGAGTCAAACTAGATATAGTTATGGCCTAAGCCTTACCAAGTTATTCGAATCGTGCCATGAAACCCTGAAAATATTAGATTATAGTCACGAATCCTTGAAAATATTAGATTATTTTCCTAATGACTTTAAAGTATTAGATTCATGCAATGAAGCCTTTGTAGAATTATAATTTTATCATGAAGAATTTATGGTATGATTTTCATACCCATTGTTATGAATTTTTTTATTATGAATTAAGTTATTTTCACTCCATATTATTATTAGATTACTTAGAATACTCAAGGTTGAGTTTCATTCTCTAATTATTGATTCACTTGTATGTGTTTTACTTATATACCTTTATATATTGATTATTATTATTTATTCAAGATTAATTGAACTATAAGTACCCTTCTCTAGAATTTATTTCACACTTATTATATTTCCTTTCGTCGGGTAATGAAGAGGAATCCTTTGAATGAGTTTTAAGGATGATAAGATTTTAATTTTTTATGAAATATTTTCTATCCCTACTGTAAAATTTGTTTAATGTTTGTAATATGGTTTTCCAAAACTACTAATCTGATCGATAAATCATAATTTTATTCTTTATAATCATGCCATTATAATAATGTAATGATCCAACTCTGGGCATCTGATCTTGGGCTGTTACAATTGGTATCAAAGGATGTTTAGTAGAAAAAATTCAAACAAGATTTAGAAGACATAGATTAAAAAACATAACCCTAATATATACTATGTCGATAGGTATAGAAGAGAATCCCTAGGAAACCTTTCTTTATGAATAAAAGATTATATTTTCCTTTATTTCTTAATTTAGGTTACATATTTCACTAGTTGTTGGATTATGCATATTGTTTTATAGTGTTAGGATATAATATAGTATATTCCATTATTTCGAGATAAAACATAGAAGGAATAATGTTATCAATACTCATGAAAATTTTAGAGGTTGCCCACCTAAGTAAGATGATATATCTATTGTTGATACTAATACATTTATATATATATTAGAATAGCTTAATTAGGTTATAACACATAACCTTTATCATATGGATGAACTTGTTCAATAATGAGACTCTCCTATGTTGGATGGAATTATATGATAGAAACCCCCACCCTTGAGTTGAACTAATGATACTATTATATCTAAGAAATGGTTTAAATTTTTGGAGAAGATATTTATGGAAAAAGGATGTGGTCAAAAGGAGAAGGTTACACTTGCAGTGTACTGTCTCAGAGACATTGTTGATCAGTGGTGGTCGTTAATCCAAAATACTAGGGAAGAAGAGGGGATATAACTGATGGTGTAAAAAATATTTTAAGGATACATTATTCGATAAATACTTCCCTAAGGAAAAAAATTGAGATGGATAAAACATTCATTAGTTTTAAGAAGAAGGGGGAATAAATTGTGGTAGATTATGACGCTACCTTTACAAGGTTTGTAAGGTATTCAAATAATTTCATATACAACATAGAATGAATGATTGACCATTTATTTGAAGGTCTTAAGACAAGTATGAAATGGGAATTGGTGTCTCAAAAATTTTAATCATTTGATATAATAGTTTTATGTGCTATCAAGATATAGAAATAATGATCCATGTCTTATGGAATCAAAGGAAAGTAAGAGATGAAGAGGAAAATAGAGAAAAATATTGACAAAGGTAGAAAGGGAAAGAAGCATATTTCAACATGTGATACATGTGGAAAGAAATACCTTAGTTGTTTCTTAAAAGGGAAAACATTTACATCATGTGTGGTGAAAAAGGCTACCAAGCTTAGGATTTCAAGGGATTGAAATATTTTTTTTAATGTTTAATGATTCAACTATATGGATATAGGGAACTATGAAAATGAATTCCTCAAGATCCAAAAGAATATACCTTAGAAAAAGATATGATATCAAAAACATGATTATCTTATTAATACAACAAAAGGGTAATGACTAATGTACTTGTATTTGTATTCAAGAATTTTTTTATATTATTATTTAAAAAATAATGTAGGGTTTATAAGAGTAATGAAATATATATGAAATGTAATATTTTACTATTTTAATAAGGATTTGAGAGAAAATTTTAAATGAAAACAAGAAAATTAATTCATTATAAAGTTATGTTTTCTGGAAAACACATGGTTGGGGGAAACATAATCCTTAATATGTTCATAATATTTATACAATTATTTTTTGATAATGTAAATTAGATATTACTAACTACCTTGGAACTAATTATAATGTTTTGAATCATAATAATTATAAGGGTCATAAGGATAAATATTTATAAAATGGTTTTGGAAAATGTTTTAGTGTTTTATTTTCTACTTCAAAATATGTTGGAACATGTTCTAATAGATGAGGTAGAAATAGTTCAAGCAACATCCAAAGATAAAATTATATTTGTGAGTTAGAAACATATCATGTAAGTATATATCCTTATATTATTATAATTTGAAATAATTTATTAATGCTATTAAAAAAGACTCGAAAAAATATGTTTTCCTATTATCATAATTTTGGATTATATCAATGAACGTTTTCATAACTATGGTTTAAGGCCTTATGGACATCAAATTTCAATTGAACATGTTCTCTATCACACTCTATCAGAACCTGATAATTTAATTTTTCTTCCATGTCGATGTTTTCAATAATTATCTTTTACTAGAAAGACTAGTTTTTTTTGTGACCATTACATTTTATTTTCCTACTTATTAAGAAGATGTGTTATGTATGATGTGGGGTTTTCCAACAACAATATTTTCAAGTATCAAACTATAGATTTCTGTAACCAATTTTAAATTACGAGGAGTTAATTTAATTATGTTGGGGAGGATTTAACAGCCCATGGAATTAAAATATTATCAATTTAGAATGAATATTACTTTATTTATAGAATTATTTATACATAGAACAATGTTAATCTTACGCTACACATAATACCGAGTTAACTTGTGTTACATATAAGATAGATTTTTATTGTATTTTAGTGCCTAACCTATTTTATAACACAATTTTGACACTTTAATAAATTTTATTTTTCAAAATAAGATTCATTTTTGAATTCTGAATTTAAAATTTATCATTCAATGATTTTGGGATATTTTTTTGGGATGTTTAATTTTTTGATGAATAGTGAAAAAATGCTGAGTTTTAGTTAAAGAATCCATTTTCATGTAAATAATTAGTAATGTTAAATTATCTTTTAATTTTGTTTTAAATTAATAATAGATCAATTATAGATATATATATATATAATTAATGTCCTTGGAATCAATTTTATATTTAATTTAGATATAAATACTTATTAAACTTTTGAACATTTTCACTTTAAAAACCTGCTTTCACACCATATGTGCAGAATTAGCTTTAAATTTAATTTTTCATCTTCTGTAGATTTAATTTTGAAAAATATACATAAACAGTTTTAATCATTATAGTATTTATATTCTAATGTTATCAACTACGTTTTTGACCAAAAAAATTTGTGAATGTGATTAAAATTAATTGTCGCGATTAAGGTAAAATTAAGCTCAATAAGGGGAAAAACGTAAAATGAAGGGAAAAAATGACCTAGAAACTTGTCCAAAAACCATTAGATTCACATATTACAACCATATCCTCTATTTTTAGAATTTTATGATTTATTTGGACACATTTTCATGAAACTTACCTATATAATAAGTCAATTAACGAAAATGACAAAAAAGTAACCTTCGTTATCATTAACATTTATAAATCTTAAGAGTATGGAAAAATATATACAGTTTATATTAAAGAAATTATTTTTCAAGTTAAATTATTGTTTTATCATTATAATTTAACTCTAATTTGGATAGATGATATAATTACATTAAACTCTTAACAAACACCAATGCATCAATTATTTTGTTAATAATTCAACAAAATAAAAAATGATAAAAGCCTTAAAATCAATGTAAAATTAATGAATTATTATATTAAATTATTTTTTTAGATAAATATATAATTTTAGACAAAATGTGAGGATAATATATTTTAATTCAAATAATTTAATGATATTTTTAAATTAATATTTAATAAATAATGTCAAAATTTACATATATGTTATTTCGCAAAAAACGATATTTTATTAAATGGTTTAAAATTAATAAAAACTCTATATTCTAAAAATTTATTTTAAAGTGTTAATATATATCAAATATTTTCTATTAATGAACCAATTTACTATTTAAAATTTACATATTGACCCATAGATAGTAAAATACATTGTTAAAACGGCTTGGGTTAAAGAATTTCTTGGCACTTTACATGCACTTGTTTTAAAAATAATTTCCAAAAAACATGGGGTTTATATTTTTTAAATAAGATATCATATTTATAATTCATTAGTTAAATATCTTCTGTTAAATCTAACTTAAATTTATTATTAATGGTTAAACTATTATGTTTAGAAAACTAGTTACCTTAATAAAAATAGAAGTGATAAAATTGTGAAACAATAAAAATTATTTTATTTATATTGGAGATTTATCTAGACCATAAATCCATAGTACAAAATTATTTTTCTATTTTTGAGGCCCACTAGTTAAGGTGGACCTCTAAATAGTGTATACATTTCAGTATTTACAAGAAAGACACTCCCCCTCCACTATAAAATAGAATTCACAATTCCCCATAATAAAAACTCTGTTGCCACATTGGATCATCTAGAATCTACCAAAATAGTCTTAAAAAATCTATAACTCATTATATAAGCCTGAAATTGGGTATAATGAAAACCAATGAATCCCTTAGGTGGAAACCATAAGAAGTTACCCTAAAAAGAGGTAACATTCATCAATGTGCATTTATGTTTTATCCGTTTCTCCACCCCTTAGTTTATTATTAGAATATGATTATATAATAACATATATATCCTCCATATTCTGAGATTTTTATAAGGTATTTTTTGAGATAAAACTACACACACATCCATCAAATGGGTAACATGACTACAATTTGTGTACGATGAAATACCACTCCACGAAACGATCTCATTCGTTTTTTCCTTTAACACCATTCATGAGTTGGAATCATGATAGAAAAATTGTTTCATTATTATATATATTATATTTTTATGTATTATTCTTTTTTCTTTTTATATATGACAAACTTTTATGTATTCTATTTCTTGTAAATATGATAACATCGTTTGTGGACGTGTGAACTTCCACCTCCTCAAAACGATTTGATACATTCACACATTACATGAAATGTATCATGATTGGTTTTAAATAAAATATGTGAACAGAAATAAATTTATATGATATTAATTAAATATTTAAATTTCTATAAATATAATATATCATTTTCATTATTTCTCTTTTCACACACTAAAAAGTGTTAACGTCGTTCATATGCCTATGGACAACTACTTTCTCAAGACGATGTGATTACTTTACATCACAAGAATTTTATATTTAAATACATATGATTAAATAAAATTGTATTTATGATATAATTATCATTCTTCATAGATATAATGTTACTTATCTTCTTTCTATAATTATCTTTGAAAAATAGGAATGTCACACATGCATTCGTACTAGCTACCATCTCCATGATTATAATTTTTCTTTATCTTTCATGAATATTTTTCATAATTGGTTTTAAAAGTATAATGTATGTATCAATATTATGATTGTTTCAGAATTATTATTCTATATTTGTTTATATAATGAACCCTTTGACAATAGTCGACCTACCAAAATAGTTTTTGACAGGTGAAACTAATTTGGTCAAAACACATGATGTAAAATTAATTGTTTAAGAAGTTTTACATAACATTGTAATAAGTGAAGTAAAATTAATAGTAAAATTGAAAAAATATCAAATATATGTAAAAAATTAACATAAATATATTATTCATGAAGATTAATACACACGTGACATGTAGAACTCAAGGCATGTGATTCTTGTATCATATTTTTTTTCTACGAGACATACTCCATTTTCACCACTTATTTATTTTTTGTGGGATATATGACACCCTATTTTATTTTACATAATGAATAAAATTATCATCAAGTTATTTATATTTTAATTTGAAGTTATTTATTTCAAGAAGCTTATAAAATAATAAGTTACCCAGTGGTAAATGATTTCATCTAAATTTACTTTCTATTCACACTTATATATTATTTGTAAACCAATTCACTTGTATGTGTTGTATATAATGTCCCTTTTTCATTTAATATCATGATTAAACCATATTAAATGGTAGTATAAATTTCACTTCGAATTATCTCATCTGGGGGGTTTGACTGAAAATTACCAAGTGGTGAAATTTAGCTTTGTAATATCTCTTCCTTTTGTGATTGTTAACTTTCTCTTGAAACAACCACTTCCTTATGTACATTTTTACTATTCATTATATTTATCTTAAATATTAATATTATCATGAAATTGATAGTATTATTTCTTAAAATATATACAGTTTTTACATACAATTTTCTATTTGATATTTGTTTGAGTACTTTGATAAATATTGATAAATCAATATCTTCTATTTAATAAAAATATTTTTATTGATTAATTAAATAGATTATTAAATATATGAGGAATGAATTAGATTTCACATGTGATGGGTTGGGCCTAATATATCCCCTCAATTCAGCGGTAGGTTTCATGAGACAAACTAGATATGGTTTTTGCCGAGGGCGTATTCATTTATCAGATTTTTGTCATGAAGATCTCAAAATATTAGATTCTATACATGAAGCCTTGATAGTATTAGATTCTTGGCATAAATCCCTGATAGTATTAGATTCATAGCATAAATCCTTAATAGTATTATATTTTGGCATGAGGCCTTGAAGGCATGGTTTATATATCCATCATTATGCATTCCATCATTTTAAATTTAGTTATTGTGATTCCATGTGATTATTCAATTAGTTATAATGTCCATGGTTAGATTTAATTCTTATATTATTGAATAACTGACATGTGTTTTAGTTATCTACTTTTCCATACTAATTATTATTATTGATTAATGAATACTTCTATATTGATTATTTTTATTGGTTATTCATATTGGAGCTCACCATTATTATGTTTTCTTTCCCTAGGTTATGAAGAGGAATCCATTGAATGAGTTTCAGGATGTTGAGATTGTAATTTTGTTAAGAAATATTTTTTATAACCAATGTTGAATGGGGTTTATGTATGTAATCTGGTTTTCTAAAACTTTTAAACTGATCAGTCTTTCAGTATTTTATCCATTGTAATCATAGAAATGTAATAAAGTAATGAAATAGATCTGGGCTTCTGGGTTGGGGTATTACATTTGTTAATGGAATTTTGGTTTGAACGAAACCATATGTTCATGACTGAGTACATTTTTAGAGTAATATTTTAGAATATTTAGAAAAAACTGAAATTTTGTTTTGTTTTTGGAAAAGGTGGAATGAGTCATCTTTTAAAGAAAAGATTGGTTGGAATTTTCACAAATATTCAATACTTAAGGGTTATAAAATTTATTTTCAAAGATAAAGTGACTCATAAATGGATAAATAATGATATTTTAGACCATTAAAATCACTACTTTATTAATCATATGGTTTTATAATTCTTTGTAATTTATAAACCATTTTTTAACAAAAATACATTTTATATTGATTTTCTAGGCTATTTTTATAATTTGAGTTTAATAATGACAATAAAATAATAAATTAACGTTTTAATATTTATATAATTATTTAAATTTAATAAATATCCCAAAAAATTCATGTATAATCATAATTTAACTATCCTCATGTCTATGAATATTCTAAAACACTATTTATTTAATTTTCTCTTTCTAGAATAAACATTGCGCAAACACTGTGTAAAAATTTTAGATACTTTTCCTATCATTTATTTTTGGAAATAAATTATTTTCAAAATTATGATTTATTATCCCTATTTATTTTAATATAAAACCAATCATTATAAATTTATATTATCATATTTATGATGATAACTTTTTTAGAATAATAATTTTGACTTCTCTTACCTTGAACAAGAACTTAGTAATCATTTGGATAATAACAAGTTATATCATCTCACAATTATATAATATACATAAAAATCATTGAATGTTCATTATATTTATCACCCAAGTAGAAAATATCCTTTTGAATTCTTAAATATTATATACAAGACACCAATTTTGACTTTTTCAGCACT
The DNA here is from genome assembly GCA_963277665.1 of Viscum album. NCBI lineage: Eukaryota > Viridiplantae > Streptophyta > Magnoliopsida > Santalales > Viscaceae > Viscum > Viscum album. The sequence goes on from OY728146.1 coordinate 1,041,516,250, forward strand.
ACACAAGCACTATGTTAACATCAATAAAAATTTACATGTTCATCTGGATATAAAAAACAATTTATATTAATTGAATATAATTTAAAAGATATTTTGAGTATATTATAATTAAATACACATAAAATATGTTACTATTATTTTCTATATAATTTTTGATATAATCATAATAATTAGAAGTAGATTTATACTTAAATGAAAATAATTATTTTAAAAGTAATTTATAATTTTAAAGTATTACCCAACTATGAAAAAAATTAAATTGAAATATAGATCCTTTAAAATATTAACGAATATTAATTTTAATAAAAATTAAATTTGCATTATTTTATTATAGTTTTTAAACAATACAGTGATCATATATTACATTTATCACCTACTATCATATTTTGTTCTTCTAAATTTTGAAAAAAGAACATTTTATCTTTTTTACATAATTACTAAAAATATATAATATATTTTAATGTAATAGATCTATAATTATTAAATATTTTCTTTTAAATTAAATTTCATAATATTTAAAATAATAAATATATTCCTAGTGTAATAATAATTTTATTTTAAAACAAAAAACTTATTTTTTTCATATCATGCCAAAATAACTTCCTAATAATTTGAACATATTAGATGTAATTATAAAATCGAAAATGATATATATCTCAATATACAAAACATATTATAAAAAATTTGTTAAAATAATAAATATTACATTTTCATTTTTTATGTTATGAAATAATTATTATAATGGATAATTCTAACAAATATAAGTTCAGAATATTTATTATAAACCCATACATATTATTTTTAAAAAATTGGGATAGTATATTCTACCCCCTTAAATAAATGGTGTCATATTAATTTTTAATCATTGTTAAATATATGGGGACACATTTGTTTAATAGAATATTCAGGTTTACATGTTTCTTATATAAACATATTATTTTTCTAGAAAATGTTAAAAAAATTATTTTATTTTACAAAAGTTTCTCTCTATGATAAAAAATATAAACTTGTTTATCCTTATAAATTTGATTACCCTCCAACCACACTACTTCAGATAATAATATATGAGATACATCATGGTTATATTTCTTAAATTATGAAATGGTAACACATAATATATATGAGATAAACATGCAAGTAAGGCTACTTGATAAGCCATTGATCCCACATTCCCTATGATTTCATATAGACTAGTAAATTATAACCTTATATTTCCATTATTAATAAAACACATAATAAATTTTAGGGGATTTATACTTGGAAAATATAATATTATACATAAAATGAAATATAATTCATTTTATTGTGTTTGTAACTCTTATTCCTACTTTGATCTGCCTTTATATGAAATAAAATAAATTTCACGTTTTGAACCACCACATTGACTTATTCAAAAACCAATAACATTTTTTCCCAAATTCATTCCAATTTATTGGAGTTCAATACAACACTTCATATAAAAATTAAAATTTTACATCTATTATAACACCATAATATTTAAATAAACTCTTTGTTCGATACTATATACAACACACAATAACCCGCTTAAATGAACAATGAAAAATTATTATTTAAATTTGACGATTAAATATTTGTCATTAAATTGTTAGGTTTGAATAGTAATTACCATATTAATAAAATATTTCTAAATGGTTTCTATAATACAAATTAATTTATTAACTCATAATAAATAAGTTATCAATTTTCAGTAAAGTCACTTCATTCTTCAAAAATATGTTTTCTTCAAAAAACTGTTTTCATTACCTTTCAGGAGAGATAATTATAATTAATTTTTAACACTTTTAAAATTTTAATTTGTTAAAAATGATATAAAATTTTAAAATCAGAATATTGAAAATAACATAGGGTGAAATATTGGAATTTTTATGAAAACAATGATTTCCCTATGAATAGTGAAAAATACCGTTTTTGTAAAAATTAAATTTATTTTCATTTAAAAGTTAAATTTTTTTGGAATTTGATATTAAAGGAACAAAATTATTATTTAATTATATATTATATGATTAATTATATATGTCTCATAATTATACATGTTTTTTATATAAGTTTATTTTTAGTCTTAAAATTTATTTTTTCAAAAAAACTATTTTTCATTACATGTTTTTAATATAAAATTAATTTAAAACCCTTCTTGAAAATAAATCATAAAAACAGATTCCATATTTTTAATATAGAAGATAAAATATGATAAATAAATCTTTTTATTTTCTGGTTTTCGTGAATAGTAATAATAATAAATTTTTACTATATCATTAAAGGTAAAATCGATTAATTTATGTTGAAATAATATTATAGGGACTCAAAATATACCCAAAACTTTGAAATATTTAGTTTTTGGCTTATTTTTCACCCATAATCATCCAACATTTAAAAATTCTATAATTTCTTGTAACATTTTGTCGAATATAACATTTATATTATTTTATGTATTTGTAAAGTAAAAAATGTCACTTTATTGGTTTAATGTTAAATAATTTTTATTAATAGGGATAAAAAAAATCATTGAGATATATATGGTTATTTTAAATAAAGATTATTTTTTATCATTGAAATTTATTTTTAATTTTAAGTGATGAAATAATCACCTAAAATGCTTACAAATTGTCGACATAATACTTGTGGAGGTAGTAAAAACATTTATTAAATAATTTAAAAAACAATAAAAGTTATTTTGTTATGGTTAGTTATATTGAAACATAAATTTAATAGATTAATATAAAATTTTATAGGTGTGTGATATTTTTATATTCAAAATCATTTCATTTTATTTTGTTTTCAAATTTAAATGTTGAGAATATTTATTAAAATGACATTATTTGTATTTTATGTTAAATAAATTTTATTAAATAATATAAAAATCATAAAAACATAGAAATATATCAAATATGATAATAAATGGTTGAAAATATATCTCTTGGTAATTTATTATTCCATTTTCACCTTATATGTAAAATTATAAATCATTTATATTGAAAAAGACATTACCATGGTTAAAGATAAGATTGGTTAACCAAAGGGTTAGACATAGAGATAAGATTTTAAATAATATATAAACCAATATAAATTGTATTTTATTATTATATATAGATCATATAATAATTATATTCAAATTCATTTTATTTTTACCCATTTTACTTTAGTTAGACACATATTATTTGTAATATTTTCTATATTTCCAAAAAATGCATTAACGATATTTTATTATAAAATTAATTTTATTAAATGATTTTAAATTCAAAAAATATTATTATCTCTGGGAATGTTAATTTTATATGCCTAAAAATATCAACCATTATATTTTTATGGATCATTTTTACTTTTATAGTAATTTTCCTTACCCCTAAAGAGTAAAAAACATTGATATCACCTTAGTTGTAAAAAAGGTTAAAAGATGGTTAAAAAAGTGATAAGGGTAAAATAATCATATATAAATGTATAAACATTTTTTTATGAGAGTATTTGGAACCATACTCACCCTATATTTATATTACATAATTTTTTAGCAACTTCAAAATAAACATTAATTTACATTAAATTTAATAATTTAAAAAACTCTAAGAATGGCCCTCCCCTCACTTATAAAAGGGAACCACCACTTCACTCTTACTCAAACAGTTTAAGAAAAAGTTATCCCCCAATACATACCCCAATACATTAATAACATCGCAAACCATTATCTATGTGATTTTTTTGGGTATAATACCTACCCTAGAAGGATTAATGTGAAAAAAATAGGTTTTTAGAAGACGAGGCATAGCTTTTAAACAAATGTTTTAATTTTATTTATTCTTCAACCTCATTAAAATATTCTTTAAAAATTATTAAATAATTAAATAAGTATTTTAAATATAATTATATGTTTTTATGATTATTTTAAAAAAATATTTTTTATCCTTTTCCACCCGGTGGTAAATGAAACATCACTTGTACATACATGTGGATTAACACATCCGTGAAACAATGTGTTTCGTTTTCCATCATTACCTCTTATGGATATTTATTATGATATACTTAATTATTATATATTATATTAATGAAATAATTAATATTATTTTTATATAATATATCATTTACTTTCTTACATTTCCATCCATTGGAAATTTATAATAACATTCATGCGTATGTGTGTACATTCACCTATATGAAGTGATGAGATTCATTTTTCCTCACCAAATAATATGGATGATATATATAAGTTTATATAAATATATATTATTGTATTTATGATATAATAATTATTATATAATAATAAAATAACACTTAGGTTCTTTTTATCATAATCGTTGAAAAATGGTAATGTTAGTCATTCGTATGTACGACCTATCATCTCCTTGATTGTAACATAGTTCATTTTTTCACAAAAATATTTAATGGATAGTTTTATAACAATATATAATGTATATATATAATAATTATTCTTTCATTATTATTATTTATATGGTTTTATAATGAAATATTTGATCCGATTTCAACTTAGTGATACCATTTTGGATATATGAACCGAATATCATCCATTTATCTGATATGAACATAATTAATTTAGTTATATTATATAAAATGTTAATAAATAAATTAAATGGTATAATAAAAGTAAAAAATTTTATTAATAAATTAAATAATTAAAATGATATTATAATTTATGAAGATAAATAATGTACATGTCGAGACAAACTCAATGTACGGGGCAATTTACCATAAAAACACCTTTTTAAATGTTATAATGTTTTATTCTCTCAATCTATTTATTTCATGTACATATTTTTAAAATTATATTATGGATGAATTTATATGGACATTAATTAATTATAAAGCATATTTTATGACACTTTTTAATTTATTTCTTTTTCTTTCGAAAAATTTCTTTTTACATATTTTATATGAAACGTTTTGAATTTTTTTATAGAAGTAAAAAGGAATTTTTTATTTTACTTTATATAGTTTCAACAGAATTTCCTTCCTCCATAAACATTATTTGATGTATTATTTTTCCAATATTTCTATTTCTATTAAAATAAAACCTAATTTCCCTTTGTTTTGGGTATTTTAGTTATGAAAATGGGTTTTTAACATAAAGGTTGTTTCACCATCCAAAAGTAATTTACATATGATTTTAAAATAGTTCTCAATTGGGGTTTTGTTGAAAAGGTGAATGAATTAAATATTTTATTCATTATATTGAACTTAACCATTATATATGATGATTGGATGAACCATATACAACTTATATGAATGAGTAACTCAATATAACTTATACAAATGTGTGTACGTAATATAACTTATACAAATGGGTGATCTCGATATAAATTATTCAAATGGGTGAGCTAATATAGATCTATAATGAAATTTTTAATGACTCTTGTCTTCAAAGTCCTGAAGTACTGAGTTAACGAGGATGGTTTTTGGTCTAGATTTAATTAGGGTCTAGTTATTTCTAACACGAGTGAATATAAGTTATGAATATGATGCTCTATGTTTTATAAAAGGTATTATAATTGATTACTATGATTTTTAAAGGTTCACATTGAGAAAAAGGTTTTTTACATGTTTATATGATTTATTTTTAACACTAAAACAATATCCTAGAAAAGGTAAACAGTTTATGGGGTCTCATGTTTTTCACTAGACTAATAAAATTCATAATTTTATATCCCTCCATATGATTTCTTTTTATTATATCACATTATCAATTGATTCATTTTCAATGGAATTATGGATGATTTGAAAACTCATAAATTAAAAGTTCTAGATAAGGATTTCACCTTGGACGAAGCGAACATGACTTTTAAAGAACACATTTTGATTGAAAAATGTATACTATGTCAAAATATCCACTTGAATGTTTTTGTAAAAATTCTATAAAACTGTTAACGTACTAAGTAATTTGGTATGTAAGTGGAAGAATATGTTTATATGATGTTGTATGTTTTGGATGGATAAAAATTGGGTTACATTCATAGGTATCAATGTTAGAAATTTAAATATGATGTTTTAGAACCGGATCAAGGAGTTTCTTCCAAGGGATATTATATTTGGTATTAGAGCATGGCTTATAGAACTTTTAAATTTTTTTTCCTATGAGGTTATCTTAAGATTAGTTGAAAAAATAGTGGGTTTATAATTGTAAGAGTTATCATAATCTCAATGTCTTAGACCCCCATTTTGAGGTTTTAAGTGATGGGTTTTTTAAGAGATTATGAGTATTTTGAGAGGCAATATGGTAATATTACTCTTTGGTTTAATTTTTTAAAATAATTTAGTTATTAAATACTAATTTTATATTCAATGAACACAATTTTAAAGATAATGATAACATTTAGTGTTAAGAGAATTTTTCCTGTTAAGGTAATTATGGTTTATTAGGATAAAAGGGGTATTACATTTTATGTATGGTAAAAAATAAAGGTTAATTATTAATATATTTATGAGATATGTTTTTTAAATTTATATTATAACTATAATAACATATTCTTAGAAAAAAGGGCAACCTACAAGCTGTTATAAAACCCATCAGGTACGTCCATGCCATGAATATTGAACTCACAATCGAAGTGTTATAGGGCTAAGTAACCTAACACATGCCCAGGTGATGTCCTGGTCATTGTGATTTTTTTATTTTAATTAAAATATTTAAATATAAAGATTAAATTTATTTTGGAAACATATAATTTATTTTATAGATAAACACATCATTGAAAAGTGATTTGGGGATTATGTGATTAATGTTTTCTCAGAAGAGGATCACTTTATTTTTGGGGAACATTATATGATTAAGTTAAATGTAATATTATGATATTTTATTTCAGTAATAGAGGATGAATTATATTTTTGAATCATATATGATTTCAGTGTGGATTTATGGGGATTTAGGATATTTAAAGAAATGATTACAATATATTATTTACTATATATTATGAGGGTATATAAATTTTTGGAATAATAATTTTAGAGTTATTGATGATATTTATAGATAAATGTAAAATTTTTCTAGGATGAATATGTGATAAAATAAATCTAACCATTAGTTTTTCATGTTATTTAGAAATTTTTTATTGAATTTTAAGGATATTTTTTACGTAATGATTTAGTTTCAACTTTTGGTATTACTATTTAATTTTGAATATTAATGTATTATTTATTTTTATGTAGGTATCATTATTGTCATAATTATCTTAACCTATGTTAATCATTTTTTTGTTAATTTATAAAGATAGAATGAATATATTGTTATCCTTTTTTGGATTATGTGGTCTATGAGAAGTTTATTTTTTTGCCCCAGTCCTGAAAAAATCATATTTAATACACATCGTTGGGAGAAAATGTTGAGATTGTGGTGAAAATTTATTAAAGGGTAAAATCTACTTTTTAATAAGTATAATTCTTATTTTCTTACTCTATATGATAGATTAATTCATCAAATACAAGAAAAATAATCATGAAATAAAAATGTTATCATATTACATTCATTTAAGATGAATCTATGATTTTTCACAACTTATTGATTTATGGTTTTGTGGTTATTAACTATCTTTTGAGAACATTATTTGTCACATACCATTATTTGGATGCTAATTTTTTACACCTTGACCATATTTTCAATTTTCTACTAATGTTCTCCAATTTTTAAGCCCAGTTTTGTGTTATTAGAGCTTTCCTTCTTAATTCCCTTTCTATATTTTCTAGTGGAAGTTTTATTAACATTTTTACAACATGGTTTTTCAACATAATAATTTTTGAATTTTTAAAACAAATTATTACTAATAACAATTAAAAATTTCTGGGAAAACTTTATTATGGTGGGGGGATTTAAAAATGAGATATTTTACAAATAACACTTTGTTCTATAGCATATATGAGACATAACACCAAGCATAAATAAACCATGAAATGTTTTAGTTTAAATATGACCATTATAACGTAAATGTTATATTTTCTTGTATGAATAATAATACCCATATTATGGAAAATATATCTAAATGTTTTATCTAATCCAATATTATTTAATAATTCATAATAAATACGTCATAATTTTGAGAAATGTAATTTTTCCTAAAAAATAAATTTTCTTCAAAATATGTTATTTTTACCTTTTGTTAGCAATCTTTTTTATTATTTGTAAAACATTTAGAAATTTAATTTGATAAAAAGGATATAATTTTTTGAAATTAGATTCTCAAAATTATCTTAGGGTTGAGAGTTTGGTAATTTTATGAAAAAAATAAATTTTCAATGAATAATCAAACATTCATTTTTTGTAAAACTTTTATTTATTTTCATTAAAAAGTATAATTTTAATTTTAATTTGATATTAAAAGAGAAAAATATTCTTTATTATGATATAATATAATTATTTATATATTATCCAATACAATACTTTTTTTAGAAGTTTATTTTTTTTCTTAAAACACATATTTTTTTCTAAAAAGGTTTTCATTGCATTTTGTGTTTTAATGTTACATTAATATCTAAAAATTATATAAATTGTATCCTAAAAATTGAATAAATATTTTTAATTATGAGATCTGAAATTTTTAATTAAATCCCATGTATTTTTTGGTCATTATAGTTAGTAACCATAGAAAATTTTAGTTACAATGATAAAGGTAAAATAATTGTTTTTATAAAAATTAAAATTATTATGAATCAAAATATTAAAAAATCATATATTTAATTGGATGAATATATTTCATCCATATTAATATATAATTTATAAATGGGAAAACGTATTTCAAATTTCTTATATTATAACATTCATATTATTTTATATAAATAAAAAGTAAAAATATCACTCCCTTAATTTTAATTTCTATATTATTTTGTGAAATGGACAAAAAATAATTAAGTTTGGTTATATATTTTAATTTGAAATACAAATGATTTGTTATCCCTATAATTTTTTTTTTTAAAATTTTTAGTGTTGAAATAATTACATTAAATTCTTACACATTGTTGGCATAGTTCTTGTGCAAGGAGTATAAGAATTAATTAAAAAATAATAAGAACTATTAAAGTAATTTTTTGGTTGATTTATAGTGTCCCGTGAATTATATATAAATATAATATGTTATAGACATTTTTAATGGTATATTCGAATTACATTGATATCATTATTTCTTGAATGTCAAATTCTATGAACAATTCCTAAAATGAAATTAATATCATTTTATGTTAAATATATTTTTATTAAATTATTGAAAAGCAATAAAAATCTAGAATGAAGAAAATTATAATAATAAATGGTTGAAAATTTCATACCTTTTCCAATTATTATCCACTTTTCACCTTATATGTAAAATTATAACTCTTTAATATTGAAAAATTCATTATCATGGTTATGGTTAAAATTGGATAACCAAAGGGTTAAATAAAGAGATAAAATTTAAAAAATATCAAAACCCATCTAAATTTAAATGGAGAATTATAATAAGACCCTATCATCCTTAAATTCAAATAATTGTCATTTTTTAAAAATTTGAATTGATTTAGACATATATTATATTATAATATATCATGTATTTTTAAAAATGACATTATTGATATCTTAGAATAAACAATATTTTATTAAAATATTTAAAATTAAAAAAAATCGTATAATATTCTAAGTGAATGTGATATGGTTTAAAATATCAATCATGGTCGATTTATGTTCATTTATCCTTTTAAAGTGCATCGTACTGACCTTGAAAGACACTAATTGGTCCCCAAATCTGGATGGTCACGTGGCCTCAAGTGCACCTCCCTGGACTCCATATGCTACCGAAAATTAGTGAGTGTCCATGGTGATTTAGCGGGGAGACCATATCCTTATCATCAGAGTAAAAAAATGGTATAATAATCATAAAATAGTAATAAGATATTAAATTTCAACTTGAATAGAATAAGTAAAACATCTACATGATAATAATAAACTTTCCAAATGTTGAAATATCCCATACCATATATAGAATAATGTAATTCCATGTCTCTAAAAAAGAATATAAAAATAAATGTAGGTACAAAAACATATAAATAATCTAAAATAACCAAAAATAAAAATAGACTATCTCTAAATAGCATCACGATCCATTACATGGTATTGTGATCCCCCAAATGCCTGCTATAATAAAATATGCATAAAAACTAGGTGTTTTCCCATGTCCCTACTTTCATTCATGAAGTATTTCTAGGTTTTAATTGGTTCACAGAAAAGGATCTGAGATATACTCAATAGGACACTGCCAATGACAGATATAGAAAATTGAGTATGTGCATATAAACTATAATGTTGTTAAGGTATAACAAGTAAATATGCAAAGTGAATAAAAAATATGGTGAGTCTAGGATCCAGACCTGTAACAAGAACATGTAATAAGATATGATAATCAATATTTATAACTAATTATTCAATAGTAGGTAACAGATGGATTGACATATACAATATGATAAAATAGTATTAGACCTACATGGGCCAAGTCCCAAGGTGTATAATTGGGGAGACCATATAGAGACCAAAGATATCATCCAATGGAAAGCTCCGAATAAAATGAAACATTCATAGGCTAGGTTCTAAGAATAATAACTATCATGACCCATATCAAGAGATATGAATGAATACAAAAGTCACAGGTACCAAATCTCTGTCTTCTTCATCGATTCCATACTATTAATGATTATACCTATGGGGCATAGGTTCCATACCACGATACCCTAGGCAGCACCATTATGTAAGTAATAGGTGTCATATCTTCATATAAACTCAGTTCCATATCAAGAAAAAAAACATCAAGAAAGTAGTATAATAATGACAAGGGTTATGTTATTGTCCATACCCAATTAAAATTATGCATATAAAAAGGAAAAAGGCAAGAAAATGTCCATCTCATTCCACATGTTCATTTATCCAACCATTTAATCATTTTAATAAGATATAATATCAAGGAAAAGAAGGCATATCCATCTCCAATCTTTTCATTTAATTTAAAATTGATCCCACTAAAAGAGGGAGAGTCACACACCAAATGGGGTGGCTTAACACTTAGAAGATAAATGAAACCACCTAAAAAGAGTTTTGGGTTAATGTTTATGACCTCTAGACATGTCAAGGTATTAAATGGAAAACATATCAGGGTTTCACAAATTTAATTAAGTCATTTAATTAATTTAGTAAAAATTTCTGCAATGTTTATCCTATGAAAAAATAGTGATAATGTAATAAATTAAGAAACTATAGGGAAAGTTATATACAACATAACGTATACCTTTAGTATATCACTCGTCTAGAATTGGTCTTTTTTTGTCTAGATCATAAGAAAATTGAGAAACAGATAAATGAACTGAAATGAGGGCATAAGATATTTCACAATTATAGTAACAAAATATGGCGAGATAAACTAATAAAAGATTACAGTGGATCAAATCTCTTACCAAGAGTGGTACAATGATACCAACAGTGGATGAATGAGACATTAGATGGAGAAGTTCCTTCAATGATTAGGTTAGGTGTGTGAATAGATTCCAAGGGAGAGGTCTTGTTATTCGGTGGTGGAAAATGAAAGGAGATGGTTACTTAAAAAATAGGGGAAATGTAAAATCACCCAAAATTTAAAGGTTACACAATTGGTCAACTCGTGTTCCAACTATCCTCATCCCATTGTCCAGGTGAAAGACCCTGTATATCTTACAACACATGGTCAAAAAAACAATGTGTAGCCTATATGAACCCTCTATCATAGCCTTGAATGGCCTAATCCACCCTTGGATGGTTTTGGAAAAGTGTATTTCACCATTATAGGGCCTCCTAGTTTTATGTTCATGGATAGCACTAAACCTTAACTAGCTAGGAACCTCTCTTATTTTCATCACCATTCAAAGATTTAAGCTCCGAAAATGCCCCAAAATCTCCTAAAACACTCTTAAAGGGATTAAAATAGTTTATACAGATAAAATAGTGGATTAAAATTGCAAAAAGATTTTTTTACCTCATGTAAAATCTAGGTTCTTATAGTATTATCTTCCTAAAGAAACTCATCCATGAGTTTTTGTTCCCTAGGTGGTAAAGCATCATTCGAGAATAACTCCATCTAATGAGCATGTACACTATCCTTTTACTCCTAGTAATCATCCTATATATGTTCATTCTACCATAGCACTCATACCGTGGGGATTTACCTACCTTAGAGACCCTTCATGCTCTAGTCCCAAAAACTGATAGGGTGATCCTCAAGAGATACATCTACCTCCAACTCAACCTCATTTGGATAGGATATATGAGGCCAATATTAATAGTACTAGGGAGGATTCAAAAATGGATTAAGTCATGTATAGCTCTATACCTATAATGTGACAACAACCAGGAGGCTACTAGTAAATCTCTCTCTATAACATCAAATAGTCTAATGAACTGAGGATAAATATTCCCTTAATGTTTAGACTATTGATTCCCCAATCTAGGTGTAACACCTAAGAGAAACCAAATCCCCATCTCAATCTCTAGTGGTCAATGATAAAGATTAGTGTATGACTTTTTCCTGGATTAAGATGCATGCATTTCCTTCTGGATCAGCTGAAAATTCTCCAAAGTCACCTAAATTAGAAGAGATCAAAGTTGTGTTGAATCACTTGCCTCTAACCATCACATAAGTGATCGACATGACATATTGTTTAGGGCCTCATAATGATTCATTTGTATTCTCACAAGTAAGATATTATTATAATTGAAATTGGTGAGAGGTAAATGATTCTCATAAGAACCTCTAAAATCAAGGATGCATGATCTTATCAAGTCCTCTAAAACCTATGTCATTTATTTTGATTAATCATTAGTCTGAGGTTGAGACGTTGTGCTCAAAAGCACCTACATACCCAAATCCTTCTTTAACACCTATTATACTCTCACTGTGGAATGTGAATCCCTATAAAAAATCATACAAGGGACCCCATTTATAAATATAATCTGATGGACATACTATCTCCCAGCATGATCCACTGAGAAGGTATCTCTAATATGTATGAAATAAGAAACCTTCCTTATTTTATTGATGATCACCCATACTTTATCACTAACTCATGGGGATCTCGGTTATCCAATAAAAAATATGTCCTAAAATAGTCCCATTTCCACGATGGAATGGGAAATGGATATTGAATCCCATTAAGTTGCTGGTGTTCTTCCTTCACCTGATGATAGGTGGAATACTAAGGAACAAACCCATCTATCTCCTTTTTAATACTAGACCTCCAATATTGGTCATGTAAGTCACTATATGAACCCATAATTGTGCACCATACACTTTTCCATCAAATAATTTATAAATTTGAATCCAATTAAAATACAGTTCATATTTTTTATGAAGGACTTATAGGTGGGATTCTAGATTAAAAGTGGTTTGGTTAGGGATTTCCTTTGTAAGGAAATTTAATTTTGACCTTTTTTATATTTAGGCTTTGATTTATAAGAGAATATAATGGTACTTTTTATATTCATTTTACATAGAATATATTTTTATGTGTTACGGTTTCACAAAGCTAAAAAATTAGCCAGCCAGGCTAATCAGCAGGCTATCTCAACTAAGGGAACATTTAGAAGTCTCCTCAACCCTTCCATGGGATCCAACCAACAGATTATAGTTTTGGAATGAAAAGATCATGAGGTACACATATAGGGTTCATATAGGTGTACCTAGGTGTCCCACTAAATGGGAGGGAGTGTCCAGTGGGGGCATGGGTGTGTGTGTATCTGGTGCTGAACCTGATTTTGGATTTAGTGGAAGATTGTACACCTATCCTTATTATATAGATCTAGAAAACCTGTCAAATAATTGTGGGAAGGAATGTATTATACATTAATTATCATTTATAAAAATCAGATGGAAAAAACCATCATCATCTAATCATGCCCATACAATCTGTTCGATATTGATTTGGCATTGTCTTTAACCTCATGCTTTCCTGCACACTCTAAATCTTATTGGATAGACTTCGTGAGCCACCCAATGAACTCATGAATCCACCACTCGATGAAAACCATGATGTCCTTAATTTAGGATCAAATTGTGATGAAAGGGACATGATCGATTTACCAAGGCTATGCATGTGACATAATTACAAATAAATGACTTCCTTAATATAAATTAGATGTGTCACATGAATAAAATCATGGAAACCACACGAATCGACTATTGGATGTTCTAATGATCATATGTTCAATGTGGTGACAATCATGAAAAGTAGTTTTGAAATTGTACAAATTTAATGAAAATAAACTTTTGTTATTGATATATGAAGGTTCCATATTTTTTCATGAATATTTTAACCAGTTGATCGTTTGACCACCGTGGTAATGTACGATCCTACAATGGATTTTGAGAAGCTATCCTATCTTTTCATGACTATCCCAACGATTGATGAAGTGTCCATGACTAGGTAAATTAATGCACTATATGTATCCTTCACTCGACTCATGGAAAAGTGAAATTCCACCCGAGTATCATGTGATCATGTGAATCATGATTGCATAAAACCAATCATTAGAATCTTACTATGATGCCATCAAAAGAAGATCTATGTTTCATGCGTTAAAATAGTGATGATTAGACAAATCTATACGTTTATAAGAAGTTTCCCATGAAGAAGAACCCAATACCATTTTGAGAGAAAATCTCGTTTGTGGATCATGTGAAGCTCCACCATCTCAACACTATGCATGTTGAGGAATGATCAAACAAAGATGATCATGTGAAGAAAAATTTGAGGACATCCCATGAATAAGTATGAATCATGTGTTACCACAGTAATGTTCAGATGAATCCTTGTGGACATCATAAACTTTAATTGAATAAAAAAATTACAAAATTTCACGAGATCCGTTTGACTGTGGATCATGAAAATATACACCACTTAAACTTCATGCATGTCGATGCTTGATCTCATGAAGTTAATCATGTGAATATGGTTGATGCCACTACTAAGTGATAATGTAATGGTGTGTCTATCCTAATGTGAGTTGAATCCTTTATTTATCTCTTGAATTCCATATTAAACTCATACAAGGAATTATACCACCTCAAACTGATGCATGCAATGTCTTCCCCTTGAAAGCGGTGATATATTGGGACACATCATCTTATATAAACCCTTTTCCCATTATAAAATGCACAAAAACAAGATAGAATGGTAGGAGAATAGTGTAGAAAATAGTGGGGAATATAAGAGGATCATCCACTGACTTTAGAGAGTTTATCTAGTTAATGGAAATATCCATCATGTGATACCCATCACATGATATCATTATTCTTTATTAATCATGTGATGCTATCATGCAAAGTCTTGGGCCTAGAAGTCCTCATATAATACATTTTTTACAGAAAACATTCTCACAAACCACTATTATGCGAGATTCATCCCCTAAATTGAATGCCCTATACATCTAATCCTCGATGCCCTCCCTCTTTGTGTATGTTGTATCCATGTAGTCTTGAATAGGAGTTCACATGAACCCTTGTGTATTGAACTATTTTCATGTATCCATGTATATGGTTATCTTACCATGAAGCTCCCCCATAGATCCCTAGCCATGAAAAGGCCTGGTCTTTAATGGCCCAGACCCTCCTGGCCCATTAATTTGCCAAAAGTGAGGCTCTATCAAAATAGTGTCACCGTGACGGTGGCACCAGTCACGATGGAACCATGACGGTGAAACCGTGAGGATGATGTCGTGATGGTGGCACCATGAGGGTGACACCGTGACGGTGGCACCGTGTCCTCTTTGTTCTTTTCCAGTTCCTGAACCTTCTGCTCCCGCAGTAACTAATTCTTTTACCCTTTTTAAAGCCCAAAATTAATACCTAAAAATATCGAGAAATTTTCCCAATGGGGGATATTAAATAACCACTTAATGCCATCGTGCATAACTGTCAAACCGCGTGGGAAACAACGATCCGACTTTCCAGGCGTTGAAAATCCCCATATACCTTAACAAAGGGATTTTATCTATATATCACATAGGAAGTTCTTATTTCTATTCTTCCTTTTGGACGACTCCTCTCCTTCCCCATGGTGCGCTTCGTGTTCCCCCGCCCCTTCCTGAGACTTGTGGTGCACCTGCGCTTTTTTTTGTCTACTCATCCTTGGAGTTCCTGACGCCCCTCCCTTGCAAATTGTGCATCCCCTGTTCTTGGCGCATGGAGAAAAATGTCAATCCTTGATCAATCAGGTAGGGATTTTACCTTCGTCTCTTCTTTCTGTGTATCATGATGGGTGCGTACGATACTGATTCTGTAGGAATGGATGAACCAAACATTAATGAAGATAACAAACAGATTCTAAAGAATGAAGGGGAGGGGAGTGATCGATGATGCTGCTCTATTTTCTCCTCTCTCATGATTAATGATTTCAAAATTGTGTGGGCTTACGCCTACTGAAAATCATGGCCATTGGTGGTCTTTATCTGTGAACTAATGAACTCCTATGACCTGTGATGTTTAAATGTCTTGTATTTTTGTTGTCGACCTTGTGTTGTGAAGGAAATTGATTAATTACGTATATTTAGTTAAATAAATTGAAAGCACCAGGATCAACTCCTTTTCTATGATAACCTCGGTTTAAGATCAGAGGAATTGAAACCATGGAGTGTGTTAAATCTTTTAAATATGAATATACCTGCTTGGGAATCCTTTTTTTTGGTAGTAGTGGTTTGGTTGTCTTCTTCCATGGGCCGAATACAGGTGAACTTATTGTTTTCTTGGATGGGGGCTTAGATTTCTGGGGTGATGTGGGTGAGGATGGGATCCTCTGATTTGGCATTGTTGCTGGTTGTGAATCTGGGGTTTTGGATGATCTACTTATATCACGAATTGGGGTGGAATCCTCTTCTGTTTTGAAACCTTTTAATCCATAGTTCTGGGGATATGGGGGGTGTATCTTGAAGCCTGATTTGGTTCCAATACTTGGAGGGATCTCACTTTGTTGCGAATTTATAAGAAAACTGGGTGTGAATGTTTAAATTGCTGCTGGCTGTAACTTTTTCCCCTATGCTTGTGCTTCTGCCTGTTAGTTGCCCAGTAGTGCATAATTTACATAAATGGGATCCCGTGAACATGAAAATAAGAATGGGTTAATTGGGAAATTGATTCTGGGAATGAGTTGTGACTCATTTGTGAGTAGTATGCTTTCTATGAGTAGTGACTAGATTGTTCATTCTTGGGTTAGGTGCAGAGCCCTAGGTTGGGTTGAGTGCTTGTTACCTATATATATAATAATTTTAGTTCTTGTGTTTCTTATTCGTGCCCCAACCAGGATGATATTTTAGTGCCGAACACCCCCATTTCATGGTGGAGGGTGTTTTTCCCAACACTCCTCTGAGTGGCTGGTTATTAGCTCCTTTTCTGCTCCCTTTCCCGAATATCCCAAGACTCTTCGAGTAGGCTTTGATGGCCTGAACTCCATTATTATCCCAAGAACCTTCAGGTGAGATAGTGTGGTGGGTTTCCAGGTGTTTGTGGCAGGTTGTTTCTGAAGTGTCTTCGGGATGAGGCCCAGGTGTCTTCGGGCATGGCAGTAGTTGTTCTGACCCAGGTGTTTGCGGGTGTGGTTATGTATGGTGGCTATGGCCCAGGTGTCTGTGGGTGGGATAACGGTTATGGCCCAAGTGTGTGCGGGCGGGGTTTGGCAGTGGGACTGCGGTGAGGTTACGACCCAGGTGTGTGCGGGTGGGGTTTAGCAGTGGGGATGCGGTGAGAATGGCGGGATTGGTTCGATGCGTAGGATGTCTTCAATAACTAGTGGGAAAGTGGCGCAGGGTACCCAAATATCGATGTGCTATTACTATACTTTACTTGTCGTGTGTTATTTGGGGAGTGTTCCTTGGTGAGACTTGGGTGGATAGTTTTTCCTTGCTAGGTGATTTGGTTTTATTTTCCCACAGGGCATTAGAATTCCTCTCCACTTGTGCACGAGAGTCTTTGGTTTTCCCTACCGAGTGTACTTATATTCTCACCCTATATGTATAAAATTGTTTTCAAGTTTCCAGGAGGACATCAGGGATCATGCGGGACCGTAATATCTCAGACCTCGGGGCAGTTTCTGTTGTCTTTTACGTTTTACTGGTACTTTACCTTTGGAGTTTTTGTGGCTTGTATTATTTACTGTTGAACATGCATATGGGAATGGGTTACTTTGGGATTTTCCATTACCTTCATCTTTGGTATTGTTGGGGTTTCTATCTTGTCTCTAGTTCCTATAAAAATAAAAAGGGTAATGACTTCCACTTTGTGTGAGATTTTATACCCTTGGTGATAGTCGCCACTCCGGGACCTATTGAAGGCGGGTCTTGGGGGTCATTATATCCCCTTCAACTTGAAGAAGGAAGGGTCTGGCAATCTGCTGTCCCATACCTCATCTTGGTGAAGGCGGGTCGTGACAGAATGGTATCAGAGGAGTAGGTTGAGAGATAGGATGGAGTCTAGAGTTCGGAATAGTGAGGATTGCATGGGATGGTAGGGAAACAGTGTTGCGTGACCTTGGTACGTGAATTAGTCCCGGGAAGACCTGCTAGGACACGAGATTTTAGGGCCCCCATGATCTGAAGCAAGGACTCCAGACCTACCAAACGACCAAGTGAGGATACATTGATTGCAGGGTAGAGACCCTAGGAAAGGTACATGCATCATAATGGCTTGTGTTATCGGGTTTCTGAGGTGTTTTGGGAAATTAAAATGAATAAGAAGTTTAAGGAAAATTTAAGAGCAATATTCTGCACTACTTGAGCTTAAGCAATCTTTGTTTACCTTACAGCTATGGAACCTAGGAGATAACCACGAGTTGTGCGGGCGATCGAGGCCCAGGAGGTTAACTCGGCTGACTGATGGAGGGATGACCGAGAGGATGAGAATGATTAGTGGCAGAAGACACTTCGTGCTTTCTAGCGACAGATCCTCGGGAAGTATGAGTGTAGCACCTCGGATATGGATACGGAGAGCTGGCTCGAGGAGATAGTGATATATTTAAGCATGATTCGAGCTCCGAAAGAGTACTGGGTTCCTCTATCCATCATCCAGAAGCGGGGACCGACGCGTCAGTGGTGTACTCTTTATCTTGGAGAGAGGAGGGGGACTGAGGTTGTGTGGGATGATTTCGAGAAGGAGTTCTGGGTGGAATTTCTCTCTTCCATGACGAAGTCCGTAAAGAGGCAAGAGCTACTCTCCCTCCAGTAGGGGAGTATTTAAGTGAGAGAGTTGGGGATCAAGTTCAAGGATCTCCTTCTCTTTTTTCTAGACCTCTTTCTGGATGAGTAGTCTCGGGCGAGATGTCTAGAGGAGGCACTCCAACCTCCTCTTCAGTATGTTGTTGTTCCCTTTTCCTTACCGACGTACCTGGAGGTGCAGAATAAGGATGAAGTGGTGGATAGGATGCACATGCTAGGAGGTGTGTCTCGACAAGGGATCCAGTTGGGCCCATCGAAGGGGAAATCCGTCAGTAGCAGGCCCCTGGCAGTATGACCCTCTAGGTTTCGATCGACAGGAAGCATGCCTCCGCAGTTATAGTTTCGATCCCCCAGTCCTCACCCCTTCCTTTTGGGCCCAGGACCGAGGTCCTTCATATGTGGAAGCCATGGGAACCTTCAGAACCATTGATCAGATAGAGTGCAGTACAGCGGCAGTGGGCAGGCCCATCACCCACCTCAGCAGCAGCTTCCAGCTAGGCCCTTTCAGCAGCAGCAGCAGGGGCAGCGGGCTCCCACTCCTCTGAGGGCAGAAATTGCAGGAGGAGGCTGCCCCCAGGGCAGTCCTCAATGACCATGACTAGGGCGTGGTCGGGGAGGCGGCCGACAACAGAGAGGCAGAGGAGCTGGGCATGGGCAGTTGCACGCCGCAGAGGCAGCAGTTCCAACAGGGCCAGAGGTCATTCGAGGTACGATCATCTTGTTTAGTACTCTTGCCTATTCCTTGTTAGATACCAAAGCTTCGCACTCCTCTGTTACACCCGGTCTGGCCCGAGCTTTAGGTTTAGACATCAAGATGCATTTAGCGCCTCTGGTGCTGAGCATGCCAATCAGAGGTCAGACCGACTTATCTTATGTTTTCCGAGGGTGTAGACTGATGATAGGGCCGCATCAGTTTATCAGGGATCTGTTATTATTGTATATGCATCCATACGATGTCATCCTAGGACTTGACTGGATTTTCTCTGTGTGTGTCGTCATTGACTTTTTCCGAGGAAGGGTTGTGTTTTCAGACTTGGGTGGTCAACGAGTGACTTTCAATGGAGAACAGGGTTACCAGAAAAGCAGCAGGCAGGAGGAATCCTTCCTCTCCTTGTTAGATGAGCTATCAGTGGAATCGGTGGATCCAAAGATGGTGGAAGTCCCAGGAATCTTCAGTGAGTTTATGGACATATTCCCTGAGGAGGTGATGACTCTACCCCTTGACGCGATGTTGAGTTCAGGATATACTTGCAACCTGGTGCCCGTCTGATTTCAATGGCCCCCAACCGGATGCCACCTTCGGGGCTACAGGAGTGGTGGATTCAGATTGATGATCTGATGAAAAGGGGTTATGTCCGACCAAGTGCATCACTATGGGGTGCTCTAGTCTTGTTCGTGAAGAAGGAAGACGGTGGTCTCAGGTTGTGAATAGACTACAATAGGCTAAATCAGGTGAAAATCAAGAATCAAGACCCTCTTCCGAGGATAGACAATCTCTTTGACCAACTCATGGGGGCCAGGTGGTTCTCGAAGATCGACTTGCGGTCTGGATATCACCAGTTGAGGGTGAAGGAGGGAGACATCTCGAAGACGTCCTTCAGATGCAGATATGGGCACTTCGAGTTCGTGGTCAGGTCGTTTGGTATTACGAAATCTCTATCCATGTTCATGGGACTCTGGAACTCCGTTTTCCAGGAATACCTGGATCGGTTTGTAGTCTTGTTCATTGACGACATCCTGATCTACTCAAGATCAGAGGAGGACCACGCTGAGAACCTAGGGACGGTTTTTGAGGTCCTCTGACGGCACCAACTCTATGGAAAACAATCCAAGTGAATGTTTTGGACACAAGAAGTTAATTTCCTTTGGAACGTGGTGTCTGAGCAGAGGATAGTAGTGGACCCATCTATGGTCGAGACCGTTGTTTCTTGGGTAACACCCATGAACGTGGTAGAGGTTTGTAGTTACCTCGGGCTGGCAGGTTACTACCGAAGGTTTGTTCCCAACTTCTCTCGTGTTGCAACACCTATGATGTCCTTGATCAAGAAGGACCAGGCTTTTGTATGGAGTGAGTAGTGCGAGCCAGCCGTCATCTACCTGAAAGATAAGTTGGTTAGTTCCCTAGTGCGGAGATTTCTAGAAGAAGGGGCATCATATGAAGTATTCTATGGTGATTCAGGGCAGGGCCTCGGATGTGTGTTTATGCAGCGATAAGGGGTGATCTCCAATGGGTCTAGGCAGTTACATCCCCATGAGCGTAACTATGCCACTGATGATCTAGAGCTTGCGGTGGTTGTGTTCTCACTAATGTTTTGGCGGCACTACCTCGTTGGGGAGCGCTTCGTGGTCTTCACCGATCACAAGATCTTGAAGTATGTCTTCTTTCAGTGAGACCTGAACTTGCGGTAGCGAAGGTGGATGGATTTCATTCAGGACTAAGACTTTGATATTTATTACACCTCAGGAAAGGGGAATGTGGTGGCCAATTCCTTGAGTATAAAAACACAAAAGGATGCGGTCTGGGAGTCAGCAGATGCTTGGAAGGCAATGGAGGAGTTGGCTGCCCTGCACCTAGATGCAATGATGGATAGTGGTACAGGTTGCCTGTATCAGATGATAGTGCAGTTTTCTCTGTTGCGGCAAGTGGAAGAGTCTCAGTGGGGAGACCCAGAGTGCGAAGTGATGCATGACCGAGTTGACCAGGGCGATGCTCCGGAAGGGTGGACGGAGGATGGTCAGAATGAGATGCTCTTCCGGGGGAAGATGTTTGTTCTAGAGGCAGTGCGTGGATAGGTTCATAGTGAGTTCCAAAACTCACCCCTAGTGGTACACCCATGAGTTTCCAAGATGTACCAGGGACTGAGGAGACAGTTTTGGTGGCGCAGAGTAAAGCGAACAGTGGCAGAGTTTGTGGCCAAGTGCCTAGCGTGTCAGCAGGTAAAGGTTGAACACCATGTTTCAGGCGGGTTGTTGCAACCTTTAGATGTCCCCGATTGGAAGTGGGATGAAATATAAATGTATTTCATCACGGGAGTACCCATGGTTCAAGGGGGATGCGACGCCATCTGGGTAATAGTGGACTGGTTGACGAAATCGGCTCACTTTCTGGCGATTAAGGAGTCGAGTGTAGTGGATGCTCTAGCACGGAAGTATGTGGATGAGGTGGTGCGGTTGAATGGAGTTCCGTGATCCATAGTCTCGGATAGGGATGCATGGTTTTCTCATGAGTCTGGAAGTATTTCAGCATGCTTTTGGCACCCAGCTACGTCTTAACACTACTTTCCATCCCCAGACAGATGGGCAGACAGAGCGCACCATCCAGACCCTGGAAGATATGCTATGATCATGTGTTCTATACTCAGGAGGATCTTTGGTGTGAAACTTGCCTCTGGTAGAGTATTCTTACAATAACAGCTATCACTCTATCAATGGCATGGCTCCGTTTGAAGCCCTATACAGAAGGCCGTGTCACTCACCGGTGTGTTGGACTGAGGTTGGGAAAGTAGGTGTTCTTGGCCCGGAGGTGGTGCAGAGCACGATGGAGAAGGTGCAGCTTATAAAAGAGAGGATGAAGGCGAGTCAGGACCGGCAAAAGTCCTATGCCGATAATAGCAGGATACACTTAGAGTTTGTGGTCGGGGACCACATGTTCTTGAAGGTCTCCCCTCGACGTGGATAACAGAGGTTCGACGGGGGAAGTAAGCTTTCCCCTAGGTTCATCGAACCCTTCTAAGTGTTGCGATGAGTGGGAGAAGTGGCATATCAGCTAGCGTTACCACCTCCACTACTGAGGATACATGACGTCTTCCATGTGTCCCAACTCCGTCGGTATCTGCACGACGATTCACATGTCCTCGACTAGGGAGAGCTGGACATTGAGGATGAAGCGACCATTGTGGAAAGACCAGTGAAGGTTGAGGGTTGTGAAGATAAGTTGCTTTGTGGATGAACCATTCCCTTGGTTCGAGTGTTATGGAGGAATCATGGGATCGAGGAGAGTACCTGGGAACGGGAATCACAGATGCGTGCCCAATACACAGAGTTTTTTTGAGTTTTGTGCTGTTCTTTTTTGTATTGTTGTGACGGAACGCTTCAACTTATTGACTTTGGAATGTGTGGTTTTCCTTTTATCTGAATGTGTGTGAAAAGTACTGGCTATGGGGAGGGGAGGACCCAATCCCTAATCAAGACGCATTAAGGTGGATGCGATTAAACCCGTGCGGGTGAGTTAGTGCCGCCCAAAGCGGATAGTATCTTGACATGGAGGAAGAGACTCCCCGACCCATATGACTGGGCAGTTTGACCCTGTTATGTTTCTTGGTTCTTCAGAGGGAGGTGTTTTTAGATAATGTTGAGGTTAACTCCTAATAGGTATCTTTCGTGGTGGTTGTTCAGACCCTCTCTTCTCTTCCGATTTGTTTGATTCTCGAGGGAGAGAATAGTTTGAGAGGTATCTAATGTATTGGACCAGACCCTCCTGGCCCATTACATTTCCAAACGTGAGGCTCCACCAAAATAGTGGAACCGTGATGGTGGCACCATGAGGGTGACACCGTGAAGGTGGCACCATGTCCTCTTCGTTCTTTTCCAGTTTCCGACCATTCCGCTCCCGCAGTAACTAATTATTTTACCCTTTTTAAAGAAAATAATTAATACCTAAAAATCCAAATAATTGTTCATGATGGTGGATATTAAATAACTACTTAATTCCATCATGCATAACTTTCGAACGGTGTGGGAAACCATGATCCGACATTCCTGGCGTTCAAAATCCCCATATCCCGTAACAATGGGATTTTATCTATATATCGCAGAGGATGTTCTTCTTTCTCTTATTACTTTTGGCAGACTCCTCTCCTTCTCCCTGATGCACATGGAGTTCCCCCCCCTTCCCGAGACTTGTGGTGCACCTGTGCTCGAGTTGTCTGTCGTCCTTGGAGTTCCCGACGTCCCTCCCCTGCAAATCACGCATCCACTGTTCTTGGCAAGTGGAAAAAAACATCGATCCTTGATCAAATAGGTAAGGATTTTACCTTCATCTATCATTTCTATGTATCATGTGGGGTGGGTATGCTACTGATTCTATAGGAATGGATAAACCAAACATTAATGAAGATAACAAACAGATTCTAAAGAATGAAGGGGAGGGTGTGATCGATGATGTTGCTCTGTTTTCTCCTCTTTCATGATTAATGATTTCTGAATTGTGCGGGCTTATGCCTACTGAAAATCATTGATGTTGGTGGTATTTCTCTAGGCACTAATGAAATCCTACAACCTGGGATGTTTAAATGGCTTGTATTTTGGTTTTCGACCTTATGTTGTGAAGGAAATTGGTTAATTACGTATATTCGGTTAAATAAATTAATAGCACCAGGATCAACTCATTTTCTATGATAACCCCGGTTTAAGCCTAGTGCAATTGAAACCATGGAGTGTGTTAAATCTTTTAAATCTAAATATACCTGATTGGGCCTACTTTGTGCTGGTATTAGTGGTTCGGTTGTTTTCTTCAACGGGCCAAATACGGGTAACCTTATGGTTTTCTTGGATGGGGGCTTAGATTGCTGGGGTGATGTGGCTGAGGATGGGATCCTATGATGTGGCACAGTTGCTGGTTGTGAATCTGAGGTTGTGGATGCTCTTCTTATATCATGAATTAGGGTGGAATCCTATTCTAGTTTGAAACCTTTTTATCCATAGTTCTTGGGATGTGGGGGCTATATCTTGAAGCCTTCTTTGGTTCCAATACATGGAGGGATCTCACTTTGATGTGAATTTACAAGAGAACTGGGTGTGAATGTTTAAATTGTTGTTGGCTGTAACTTTTTCCCCTAGGCCTGTCCTTGTGCCTGTTAGTTGGCTAGTAGTGCAGAATTTTCTTAAACGGGATCACGTGAACATGAAAATAAGAATGGGTTAATTGGGAAATTGATTCTGGGAATGAGTTGTGACTCGGTTGTGAGTAGTATGCTTTCTATGAGTAGTGACTAGAATGTTCATGCTTGAGTTAGGTGTGGAGCCCTAGGTTGGGTTGAGTGATTGTTACCTATATATATAGAATTGTAGTTCTTGTGTTTCTTATTAACACCCCACCCAAGTAGAGAATTTAGTGCTAAACACCCCCATTTCATGGGGGAGGTTGTTTTTTCCAACACTCCTATGAGTGGATGGTTATTAGCTCCTTTTCTGATCCCTTTTATGAATATCCCAAGACTCTTTGAGAACGCTGTGATGGCCTGAAGTCCATTATTAGCCCAAGAACCTTCAGGTAGGATAGTGTGGTGGTTGGCCAGGTGTTTGCGGGAGGTTGTTTCCCAAGTGTCTACGGGATGAGGCCAAGTTGTCTTCGAGCATGGCAGTAGTTGTTCTGACCTAGGTGTTTGTGGGTGTGGTTACGTATGGTGGTTGTGGACTAGGTGTCTGTGGGTGGGATAATGGTTATGGCCCAGGTGTTAGCAGGTGGGGTTTGGCAGTGGGAATGCGGTGAGGTTTTGGCCCAGGTGTGTGCGGGTGGGGTTTGGAAGTGGGGCTGCGGTGAGAATGGCGGGATTGGTTCGATGTGTAGGATGTCATCAATAACCAATGGGAAAGTGGCGCAGGGTACCCAAATATCGATGTTCTATTACTATACTTTACTTGTCGTGCGTTATTTGGGGAGTGTGCCTTGGTGAGAATTGGGTGGATAGTTTTTCCTTGCTATGTGATTTGGTTTTCATTTCTCACAGGGCATTAGAATTCCTATCCACTTGTGCATGAGAGTCTTTGGTTTTCCCTACTGAGTGTACTTGTATGCTCACCCTACGTATATAAAACTATTTTCAGGTTTCCTGGAGGACTTCAGGGATCGTGAGGGACCGTACTAGCTCGGACCTCAGGGCAGTTTCCGTTGTAGTTTCCCTTTTCTTGGTACTTTACCTTTGTAGTTTTTGAGGCTTGTATTATTTACAATTGAACATGCATATGGGAATGGGTTAGTTTTGGATTTTCCTTTACCGTCATCGTTGGTATTGTTGGGGTTTCTATCTTGTATCTCATTACTATAAAAATAAAAGGGTAATGCCTTCCACTTTGTGTGAGATTCTATACCCTTGGTGCTAGTCGCCACTCCGGGACCTATTGAAGGCGGGTCTTGGGGGTCATTATCTTTCCTTCAAATTGAAGAAGGACGGGTCTGGCAATCTGTTGTCCCTTCCCTCATCATGGTGAAGGCGCATTGTGACATGTTCAAACAAAGGAAACACCTTGAAAACACACCCAAAGCATGAAAATAGGTTTATAATACTAAATAATTCACCCTCATCCATTCACAAATATGTTTTGATATATTGACCCTTCAGATGATCATAGAACCCATCACAAGACCCTAAAGAGGGAATGAAAATCACATGGCCAATTGTTCTTCTTGTGATGCCATCATGTCCGAACTCATGGCATTGTAATTCATATGATCCCATGGATAGTACCACATATCCCTTTGAAATGCCCATGTTTTTTGGTCTTTTCATAATCTATTATCCAGACACTCCTCCCCCTTAGAAAAAATTGTCCATATGGCATTGAGGCATGAACCCTTTGGACATGAAAATTCAACACAGGAATGTGTGTGATAACCTAGAAAGTTTTTAAGACCCCATCACATGAATATATTAAGAGAAAACAATCATAATATTCCTCACTGGTTTCATGATTCACTTATGTATCCTTTTATGTGTTTGTTTGATCATGAGAGAGGCACTAAAAATGCTAGATTTATCATGTGATAATCCAAAGACCAGTCAGTTTTATCATACAAAGATAACTCAAATGAGGAACTTTTCTCATGCAAAGAAATCCATGTTAATTTTTTTAATCATGTGAAGGGTTTTGAAAATTTAAACTTTTACCTTGTTAATACATCCTAGAAAAGTCACCTAAATTATGGAAATTGTTCTCAGATATGTTAGTTGATCATGTGAATGGTTCTAGGCATGTTATCCATGGTCATGCGAAGATATCATAGTAATGTATTCTTAATCATGTTAAGATGTCTTGGGAATTTCATTTTCTCATGTCAAATTACCTGGAAATGTACTTTAAGATAATGAAAAGGCATCTTAGACAAGTTATTACCATTAAAATGGAACTGGATGTGTCCTTTTGGATCAAGTTATGCATCTTGGACATGTCATATAGGGACCCCTAGATGTGTTTGTAATGTAAAAATGACACCCTGAACATGTTGGGGATATAATTAATACATGTTAGGAAGACATCATTTGAAGTTTATTCCATGTTATACTAGAACCACGAATAATTTGGGAAGACCACCAAGACATAACCTGTAGAAAATTGAGAAATGTCAGGCAGACCACCAAGACATGGTCATCAAAAAATCAAGACATTATGATCAAACATGCCAATCTCATCTAACATACACACATAGTCTTTCACCATGTGAACCCTCAGATGGGAACCTTATAAAAAATACTCCCTTTGTAATGGGAGTGTCCATAATTGGTATGGTTTTTGCACTAATGTGACTATTTTTTTTCATGTTCTCAGATGAGCCCTCTGTGTCTGGCCAATCATATTTAGAAGACATTTTATGGTCATCAACTCTATTTATCAATCATACGATAAATAATGAATATGAAATAGAGGAATATATCCTCTTTTAATCCCCTAGTATTACAAAACTACATTGATAGAAATAATTTTTTTTGGCTGTAATCATCCCCCCAACCCATCTATGGGTTAATGGATAAATGAACTTTGAGTACACTGATTCCTACTATAAAGGGGGTACATAGGATTACTTCTTAAGGCCCATGTTTCAATGGAATCTACCTTTGTTCATGTCTCTACATATCCCAAATACCATTGAATAAATGAAATGAATTCACCCAAAAGTCTACAATCATTCCATATCTATTACCAGATATGAAGTGGGATCATACACATGAATCTATTTTATGTGTAAGCCCTGACCATTCCCAAAAGTACCTCAAACATATCAATGGGTTCAGGGTAAACTAAACTACAATGACTATGATTCCTATTATAAATTGGATATGTAGTATTCTTTACTAAGGCTCGAGCTCCATACCATAACATCTATGACACTAGTCATCATAACTCTAAAAAGAAAACTATAATGTCAAATCCCTTTAAAAATATACTCTCATGTGATGTGTCCAATCATCCACTACCACTTGTTTCTCACAGAAATCATGAATTTTGAACGATTAGATACTAGCGATGATTCTAGTAATAGCATGATGAGGATGTCCCCAGTGTGGTACCTTTAATGAGATGTAATCCTCATTACATCTCATCTTGACCCAAAGGTCCATACTCCTGATAAGGAAATTTAGGGACGTATTATATTCATAAGCTCTGCTCAAGCCCTCTATAGTCGCATCTTTTAGGATACATGTACCCATAATATGAAATATATAGACTTCAATTCATATCTTATATAGATATATAGGATTCCACTTCAAATCCTGATCCCTATATTTAAAACCTGTCCACATGATATTAACCAACATGGTATAGTCCCCTCATATGACCATAAACTATGTCAAAAAAACTATATGGGTTTTGATTCCTTCCCTCACTAGATTGGTAGGATTCCTCATTGAGGTTAAATCCCATTTCCAAAACACCAACCACCTCCTTGGAATATAATATACTCTAGATAACCCAAACATGGATACAAAATAAATCATCATAAATAAATAAGATAATTATTGAGAACTTGTGGCACAAACTGTTGTTCCCATCAGTGCATGATCTTAATAAATTCATTTCATAGGGGTAACCAGTAATGTATTGGGGAATAGGAAGTATTTCATGAACATATATTATATCTATAATAGATCTATTCAATTGGATATAATTTCCCTTAAAAGGGTGCTATGTGACCAACCGCTCATCCCCTTAACCAATGTGATTTCCTAAGCATCATTGGGTTTGAAACTCCAAAATTTCATCTTCCTTAAAATAGTAGGTCTCTACCAAGTTATGGATATGAGAACCATTGTGTGTTTCTATTAACGAAAAATTGGGTTAATCCAATGAAAAATAATTATGCAACCAATCTCAATGACCAACAATCGAACATCAGGGATAAACTATTGTGTATTTTTTGGGAATTAAAATGGTGAACCCAATATGAAAATTTTTTATATATGTCATCCATTTCATGGGTTAAAAGGATAATATTTTCAGGTCCATGTTGGACCATCTTGTTCTGGGATTTTCATGAAACAAGATGGTGAACCTGAGAAATTTTTTTAACTTTGTCAAACCTTTCATAAAATAATGAACCACCCCATTAACCTTTAACTGTGAAAGTAATGGATCAAAAATGAACTATTATATATGATGCTTCACTAATAAGGGGTCTTGTTTATTATCTAAGGTTTCTTAGATTCCTCAAAACCAACTGGGACCATCAAATTTCCCACAGATATCGAGACTACTGGACAAGCTAGTAATGCCTAATGTACACCTCCAGATGATGTGAATAACCAGACGACACATTGATCATGTGTATTGTCTACCATGGAATACCTAGCCCTAAGGTCATGACGTATTCTATCACCAATGTAACACCTATAGTATCAGTTGGTGAATGTCTTGGTCTAAGAGTACTACATCAAGAAATCTATCTCAAAATTAGAATAAAATCATGAAATCCTATAGAGGATGAGTTTACACCATCTATCATTCCAATGAAAGGTCACAAGAGAGAATGTATCCTTTGTTTCCATACTCAACAAATTTGGGAGCTTATCCCTAGAGTAAAACAACACGTACCTTCCTATCCTTTGAGTGGAAAATATGGATAATAATCATTTCAACTCAACCACTCTGGAGCTTCCTAGGTGGGCTCCCAACTATTGGTGTCACCTCATCGACATGTGACAATGATTCCACAGGGACATATAGAGAAAGTTGTTACCACCCCAACCATCCAAACCAAGAAATTAAATTGGATTTCCCTCAAAGGGTATAAAAATAATGAAACCCCATAGAATTATTATATCAATACTACCACCAATATGTTTGAGGATCATCGGTGTATCCTGAATGTGGCCAGGAATCAACTCCATATTATTTTTTAAGAGATTTTGAATTCATAATAGCTCACCTTGGTGACTGTGGAATCCCAAGGAGAACCCCATCCCATAAGGATGAAGTATGTTTTATCATATTTTACCATATAACCATCATTTATTTGGGTTTAGACCCATAAAATTGTAGCGTGGGAACTATTCCACTAAACTGTATATCGAGCATTGGCCCATCAAACGAGATACTCCACTAAAGAGGAGCATCATCCCACTTGTGTATCCATAAATATGATATCAATTGAATCTAATGATTTAGCATCTTATCTGGATGAAAAAAAATCTTAAAAATTATAATCATACCCTCATGTAGTCATCTGAGTCACAACATATTGGCATACCTTCTTCCACCAACAAAGGAAATGAAGGGCTTGAAAGTATCTTTTATGAATCATTTTATGGTATTGACGACCATGTCATTGTTTCAGTGTGAAATTTATATAGATCATATGAATAGTGGAAATGATGGATTTAGTCATCAGGGTCCATGTTGAGACTCTAATCATCATCCACTCACCCAACATTGACAGGGGTAATGGGTTTGTCATGGGTCCATCTAGTCATCCCCTTAATGATGAAAAATAATTTTATTAGGTAGATAAGACCAGTCAACTCCATTTAGAGAATAAGGTTCTCCAAGAAAGAAATGTGGGAATGAACCTATGATCTCTTCCCCAGAATGACATATCAGCACCTTTCGATAGAATATCACCTTGTAGTGAAGTGCCTCAACCCACATGGATGAGGTAATTTTCATATTTTTCATCTCCACAATGTCTAATAGCCAAAAATTATTTTTCCTCACCCCATCCTGTAGGGATTGGGGAATTTTTTATTTTCAAGATCCCAACCCATAGTTTTAGGAGAGTTTCCAAATTTTCCTCCTCCACAATGAGGGTATTCTGGAAACTAAATGACCTCAGTTGGTACCATAAATACTCAAGGATATCCACATTCTTTTAATCGATGGGAAACATATATATCTTCCAATGCTTCTAATGCTTTAACAACTTCCCCCAAACCAACAAAGGAAAGTACTATACACCCCATAATACAAACATAAAATTCTTCCCACACCAACAGAGGTATATGTAGTAAGTGGGAAAAGCAGCATGGTCACCTTCCTTTTGTTGAGAAACAACAAAATATATCTTCCATCTAATCAAAACATGTCCCTACGTACTCTTATTATGACTTGAATAATGGTTTGATAAAACTCACAAAAATGAAGAGCCCAAGAGAGTCGGGTTTGATAGACCATGACACTCATTGAACCTACCACCAATTCCTCAGGAACACAATATTGGGATTCTTTATATTTAAATATTGGCTTGAGAAGCAGGTAAATAAAGGATTGATGGAGTTAGATGACCCAAAAAATCATTCTATATGCATAAGAGTCTTCAAGATCCATCATGAAAGTATATATATATAAAGGTTATGGTAGGATATTTTATGGTCACATAATGTTAAACATCATGACAACATCGTATTCACATGATGTTAAACTACATGATAAAATATTAGTCGCATGATGTTAAACTATATGAAAAATTCATGGTTGTATGACGTTATATTGCATGAAAAAGTACTAGATTTGACATTAAACTATTTTAAAACATCCAAACTACATGATGTGAAACTACAAAGAGCACGACCTAGTAATTGGATGAAAATCCATGCGACATCACAATCTTAGGGAGACAATGTTCGTATTAGGTGGAAATTGTAACTGTTAGAAGATACTTGGATGTAGTAAAATATCAATCCCTAAAAAATCAAAAAATTTCCAATAACCATCAGTTTACTAATGAGGATGTTACTAGATATTAAACCTCCCTAAATAGATTTATCCCAACATTGTGGAAACCCTTTAAAATGTGTAAAACTTCATACAAAAGAGGGAAGACTCTTATATATGCTTTATCAAAAAAATATTTCTATCATATCTAGGTAAAAAGCATGAGGTCAGAATATATACATGTTCCTGTACATAAATCCCATCCGTATATTCTGATGGAATATAGAGGATAGGAGTGGGAATACATCCACACATCAATCAAATAAATTGACTAGAATATCCTGGAAGCTAACAGAACACATGCATACAATCTTGAATATACCCTATTGATGTTTCAGAACATTATGATTGTGATAGGGAAGATCTATTAGTATATTATGGGGATGGTGAAGAGAATAGAACAAATTCCTATCCCAACAATGAGTGAAAAATAATGTCATGATTAGTATGAACATGTTGATACTTCATAGAAAGTGAATAATATTGATCCAATACAGGATGATTATTATAATATTTTGGTCGAGGATGAAGAAAAAAACCAGGCTCATATCCTAGTTCCCAAATGGGACCCATCAATTTGGTTTGACACATGCCTTGGGACATGTGAATAACCTAAACAAATAAAGACCAGAAGCATAAACCACTGCACATTCACCCTTTAACAATGAAAAAATGGAGTTACCAGTACTAATAAATTGTTGTTTTTCTTAGCACCATTAATGGGGGGGCTTTATCAGTGCTAAAAAAATAATTGATAATGACCCCCCTTTATCAGTTCTTTCATTATTATAGATAACGGTTCACTTACTATAGTGTGTAGTCTTAATAACAGAACACTACAGTAGCCTCTAACATGTATAAAAATACACATATGAAAATAAATAATTTAATTGAATTATTTTTTACAAATAAATTTAGAAAACACAGTACTATATACATTTAAAACAATGTTTTTGATAATTTAATTTTTAATTACTATGCCAAAACATTTTAAAACATTAATGTTTGATCGTCATTGGCACACCCTAACCCCCTCTCAAAATAGATCGACCATGAAATTAGTTGCCGAACAAGCCACCCCATGTTTGAAAAAATTATTCAGATGTATAAGAAAACAAATATTATTTTAGTAATACTATAGATATATAAATTAAACATAAATATGAAATAACATGTTAATAAAATTTAAATTATAAATAAAAGCACACACATAAAGTTATACCGGTCATAATGTGTGTAAAATTGAGACGGGGTGGATCTTTACACATCAAAAAAGACTTATAGATCATTTTCATAAAGTATCAAAACAATTCAAATTCATGTTCTCCTTTTTCAGTATGTCACTTGTTATTTATATTCAAATTAATGTTAATTTGAAATAAACGGACACACTTAGAGTCATATCAGTCACAATATGATTCATATTGAGGCGCAACTGATTCTTACACATCACAAATGACTTTTTAATAATTTCGCTAAAGTAATAAAATAATATGAATTCGTTTTCTTTGTTTTGTGCATATAACTTATGTTTTTTACTAAAATTTATTGTAAAACTAGAAACATGAACTTTTAGTCATACTGGTCACATCATTCATTGATTTGATTGGAGATTGCTTCTTATATGTCATAAATTACTTTTGAACCATTCTTCAAATTTATCATGATAATCATATCATGTTTTATTTGTTTTTAGTAAGTGGAACATGTTTTGAAATTAAATTTCATTTTTAAACTGAAAATAGATAATTTTTTATAATATCGGTCACACCATGTGTCATATTGTGGTTTGTAAATTTATACATATAAAAAAGTACTTATATATGGTTTTCCTAATGTATCAGAACATTCTGAGTGCATTTTATTTCTTTTTAGTATGTCACATTTTCATGTTACTAAAATTAATGCCAATTTTAAATAAAAAGACACACTTGGAGTCATATTGTTCACACCATATGTCAAATTGAGGTGCTAATGATTCATATATGTCAAAAATTACATATAGTTTATTTTCCTATAGTATTAAAACAACAAGAATAAATTTTATAAATTTTTAGTATGTCACCAATTATTTTTACTAAAAAATAATTCATGTTTTAAATAAAATTACTCAATTGGAGTTATACTAATTATAACATGAATTTTATTAAGCCTAGGATTATTCCTACATTTTAAATGACCTATGTATCTTTTTTTTAAGTATAAAAACAATAAAAATTATTTTGCTCAATTTTTTGTTTTTGACTTGTTATTTTTACTTAAAGTAATGCCAGTTTTAATGAAAAAGACATAATTTAAGTCATATCAATCAAAATGTGAGTGGATTGAGGATTGGATGATTCGTAAACATAAAAAATGAATTATGGATCATTTTTGTAATGTATCAAAAATATCAGAATGCGAGTTCTCAGTTTTCAGTACATCACATGTTATTTTAAATAAAATTAATATCAATTTTAAATTAAAAGACAAAATTGGAGTCATATCGGTCACACCATGAGATATATTGAGGTATGGATGATTCATACACATCAAAAAATGGTGTATTGATCACTTTACTAAAGTAATAGAACAATTAGGAATCATTTTTCTTGTTTTTGAGTATGTCACTTGTGTTTTTAACTAAAATGTAATTCGATACTAGAAGCACACACTTTGAGTAAAATTGGTCAAATTTTGTGTCAGTTTTAAATGAGAATACTTTATACACACCAAAAATGAATTATTAATTATTTTACTAAGTTTTCGAGACAAATAGAGAATGTCTTAATGGATTTCAATGAGTGACATATGTTTTGAACTAAAATATAAATTGTAGACTGAAAACAATGAATTTGAGTCATAGAGGTCACATCATGCATTAGATTGAGGTTTGGTTGATTCCTACACAAAAAAAATTACCCATGGATCATTTTAATAATGCATTAAAACAATTTTAATGTGTTGTTATCAATTTCCAAAATTTCATTTTTTTCGTTTTAAATAAAATTAATGTCAATTTTAAATAAAAAGACACACTTGGGGTTATATTGGTGACAATGTGTGTCGAATTAGGGTTCAAATGATTCCTACACATCACAAATGACTTATAGATCATTTACAAAAGTATCAAAACAATAATAATATGTTTTCTCAATTTTTTTTATGTCACTTCTTCTTTTTTCTTAAATTAATGTCAATTTTAAATAAAAGGAGACACTTAGATTTATACCAGTAACAATATGTATCAGATTGAGCGAGGGATGATTATTACACATCAAAACTGACTTATTAATCATTTTTTAAGAATTAAAATATTATTAATGAATTAGATTAGTTTTCAGTATATCACTTGTTCTTTTTACTATAATTACTGTCAAATTTAAATAAAAAGACACACTTGGAGTCATATCGGTCATAATGTGATTTGTATTTAGGTGAGGATAATTTCTACACATCAAAAATTACTTATGGATAGTTTTACCAAAGCATTAAAAAATCCATATATGTTTTTATTGGTTTTGAGTATATCACTTGTGCTTTTTACTAAAATGACATTTAAAACTGGAAACATGCACATTAAATCATACCAGTCACATCGTGTGTTATTTTGATGTGTCAATACTTCATACACATAAAATATATATTATGAACCATTTAACTAAATTTTCACGTCAATAAGATTCTGTTTTGTAGGTTTCCATTTAGTGAAAATAAATTGAACTAAAATGTCATTTTTGAACTGATAATGAACATTTCGAGTCATACCAGTCACACTATGCATCAAATTGAGGTAAGGATGATTTCTACACATCCAAAATAATATATATATGTATATATATATAATTGTAAAAATGTATCAAAAATAATATGAATTTATTTTCTATGTTTTGAGTAAATCACTTGTACTTTTTAGTAAAATTAATGTCAATTTTAAATAAAAATATACACTTGCACTCATATCAGCCACAATTTGTATTATATTGATGTGTTGTTGATTAATAAATTTCAAAAATGACATTTTGATCATTTTTCTAACGTATTAAGGTAATCTAAAAAAATATACTTGGTTATTAAAATGGCACTTCTTCTTTTTATAAAAAAATAATGTCAATATAAAATAAAAAGACACACCTAGAGTTATATCGGTCACACAATTTGTTCGATTGAGGTGGGGTTAATTTCTATAGGCCAAAAATGACATATATATCATTTTTATAAAGTATCAAAACAATCCAAACTTGTTTGATAGGTTTTCAGCAGGTCACTTTCTCTTTTTCATGAAATTAATGTCGTTTTTAAATTAAAACACACAATTGATTATGTAATGTCTATTTTGAACAAAATTATAAATTATATTCTAAGAAAATAAAATAAGAGTCATACCAATCACATTGTGTATCTTATTGACATTTGGATGATTGATTATGTGTTTTTTTTACTTTCAATAGTCTGCAACAATCCAAAAAAAAGAAACATGTTCCATTCAGATGGAATAGAAACCCTATGGTCCTTAAAACACTTACATTTCATGAATATTAAGGTTTTCTATTCCATAAAATGGAACATGTTAAATCTATTCAATATTATTGTACATATTTGATAGAAAAACATTTATTCCCAAAATATATGAGAAAAAAACAAAATATGTATTCGGTAAAAATGATAAGGAAATTAACATACAAATAGTAGATAAAACTCTGAAACAATTAATTAAATAACTAGTAGGAATTAATGTTTTTATAATGTTTGTACAAATTCTTGACCAATTTTATTATTTTCATTATCTTAGTTTTTCCTTGAATTATAATAGAGCATGATAATGAAAATCATTGACCAAACCACCCCAATCCAAGAAAAAACATAAACCTCTTTAGGGAAAAAATTATTATGTTAGTAATACGATAAAGAAATAAATTAAACATAAAATATGAAATAATACATTAATTAAATTTCTATTAAAACATAAAACAATACAATTGGCATCATACCAATTCACCGTGTATCATATTGCATGCATTTTCATAGTATAAGAGTGAATCATCCTCATTAACAATGTGATTTCTCTATTATCTCTAGGAAAATTTTCGAAATAAGTATCAGATAGGAATGATAAGGTAATTAACTAGAATTATAAGATATAATTATGATATAATTAACTAAATAAGTATTAGGAAGTCATATATTCATGATATATGTGTACATTCTACCTTCAGGTATGTTGCCCATTTTTTCTAAATAAATCAATTTTTTCTTGGGAATATGAGAATTTTTAAGAGCCATAGTAGTTCTTGAAAAATATAAATAAACAAATAATTTAAAATTATTTCAAATGAATAAGTAATTTTATTTAAAAATACCTTTAAGAGATTCTATTATTTGGATGTTATATGATATCTCTCATAAATTAACAAACATTATAACAACAAACTTTTCCATTAGTTTTATTCAAAAACTGAAAAACATCTAGAAAAATAAGAATTAATTTATATGTTTTTTGATAGTGAAATCTTTTTATATATAGGTAGATAATTTCCCACTTGTATAAGTTGAAAGGATCCTTGTGCGCATGAACTTCTCTCATGCCATGATTTTCATGATATTTAAACACAACCCTATCATAACATTATTCTCATTAAAACTTAACATAAAATACAAAAATTTATGTTTATAATTTAATTATTTAATGTAGTGTATTTAAAATTGATAAACACCATCAATTGTGGTTGGTTACATGGGTATCCATGCAGTGAATCTAGAAAATAGATCATTGTAGTTTTCAAGTTGAGTTCTATGAGTACCTAATATTGTGAAAAAAATGAACAAGTAATGTAATGAATATAAATATATTTTATATGATCAAATTATTGAGTTTTACCCCCATATCATTTGTATTTATAAGAATCTGGCATCCATAAGTTTTCATTCAAATAATTTTGCCATTTTCTTCACAATTTTATCAATTTGAAGTGATTCCTTTTTTTGATCCATAGAAGTCAGGTGAGTACTAAAGAATCCATATTTATGTTCATGGTTGTAATCCCTTAAATTGGTATTCATATATGCATCTCCAAAAAATATGAATTTCATTTAGTCATAATTAACATAGTAGATCATCTATTTAAAAAAATCATAAAACACAAATCATGTATACATTTACAATTGAGACTCCTAGCAATTCATACTTAAAGATTTCATTTACATTATCAAGAGAAATGAAGTCTGTAATGGTCTCTCTCTATATATGTTCTTAAAAATAAACTATGTGATTATTAACATTTTGTTACTTTTTACCTGTATGAACCTTCAATGTTAGTAAATGCAGATATTGAACAGGTGGGGTAAAGGTTATTTTTGAAAATAGTTTCGATCATTTAGTTAATCCTTTAGATGGTTATGATTCAAACTTTCATTTCACCCTCTTCACTTTATCTTTCAGTAATAACATTCATCGATTGAGACCTTATCTCATTAAAGCTTAATGGTTTATCATGATGAATAAATTAGAAATAAATATCTCATTGTTGATATGTTTTTTATATGATCTGACACCCATGAAATGAATGTTTCAATAGATTCGTTGACCATATTAATATCTTCTTCATCAAGTATATTAGGTAGATCAGTGCTCGGTTAATGAGCTATGGTAATCCCCAGTCTCTCACGACTTGTTGGAAGTGGTTTGTTTTGTGGACAACCTTCTTCGATATTGAACATGTTATCCCTCACAACAAGGTGATAGGTTGTTGCTGATAGATAAAAATCATAATCATTTCCCCCCTTTCTAATATCAATAAAATAAAGGTATCAGTGTCTATGTGATTCAAATTTCGTATAATGGTTTTTGAGAATATTGATTACATCATCTAAGATAACTGTTTTAGGACAGTGGCTCACCTCAGTGCAGGTGGGGGTGAGGCGGGAACATCATATAGTGGTTATTCTTGAGTTTTTACTTCTATTTGCTTCCACCCATAACATTTTCTATCAACTCAGGCTTCTAATGAATTTTTTATTCAAGGGAATCTAATATTACTTTTATCTTTTCCATTTCATTATCTTTATCCTCAGTATATTTTTTTCTAAAAATAGTTTTGGTGTTTCCCCATTAAACACCCACCTCTAATGTGGCCATACTTTTCTGGAAACTTCAAGGTCATCGAAAGTAGGTGTTCATCTAGTTCATGTGTTGATGATTATTGTTTCTTGGTTGATTATAAAATAAAAGAAAAATAAGTAATAATTTTTATGTAATAATTATTTAAATCAAAAAAATATTATGTCATACTTACGCATGATTCCCAAAGATTTTTTTTGTTTCCATCTATTTGTATCCCATGTTTTTTTACATGTTCATCCTTCCATTGCACATGACGTGGGATGGAAGTGCATTTTGATTTGGATTCAAAAATCGGCATAAAATTACGGGAATATAATTATTTTGTTGAGTCATGTCACATAAAAATATCACAATATATGTAAAATATGTACCAATTTTTTTCCATGTGAAGTGTACCCCATCCTCTATTCAAAATAGGGTTATATTTGTTTTCCTTTCAATTCCATAACTTTATAATTGAGAATCTTTTTCATAAAAAAATTCTTAATCCGAGTGGTGAATACAGGTCTTTTAAAAAAATGTATTACCAGAAAAATGTACCAGAAAATATATATCCTCATGAAGGTAAGTAATCACATCCCATTCTTCTTGGATTATTAGGTGTACAGACATATTTGGTGGGTTTGGTTTTATTTTCACATGATCGTATTTGATATAAAATTTCATTAAAATTGTGTGGAACCATCTATGATCCTTTATAGCAAGAATTAATAGAAATTTCTTTTGGAATTCATCTCCTATAAATGCACTATGAAAGGGATAAAAAAGAGTGATTCCAAGTGTAATTATTTAATTTTGTAGTAAAATAAATGAAGGACATTGTAATGTTACCCAAATATCTACTGAAATATGTGTCTTATTCCTAGGAACAACATGGTTCCATGAAGCTGTATCAATCTTCACACACTTCCAAGTGACGAGGCCAATGAGACTAGTGAATGTGGACTTGTTGGGATTAGTAGGTTGGCTTCATTTATTCCATCTGACATCAAATTTGATGCATTTACTTTTATCCTAAATAATTGATTCTAATACCATGATGTAGTTGTAGTCCTATTTTTTATTCAACATCGGTTCTTAATCATATACTATTACCTCAGGTTCTTCATCATCATCATCAATATATTGTTCCTCTAGATTGTTAGCATCGACATGCGTAGAAGGTCATTGTTTTTCTACACTAGGAGAAACAATACATTGAGAAACCAATTGGTCCTCGGGATTGGGAGCATCAACACACGAAGTAGTCATTATCTATAGAGGTGGTTCAATATTTAACTTAGCATATGTAAATGAAATTATAGAAATATAACAACTTGAGGTTACATGATGTATATTAATAAAATATATCCCGATTATTGAACTATTTTTTAATGGTTAAAGGGATATTACCCCTCTATCAAGTATCCAAGTCCTTTCATTATAGTTTTTTCTAACATACAAGACCCTATATATATTGGGACCACTGAAAAATGATATATACATCCTAACGAAATGGTTATCCTCATTGGAATTTTCATCTAACTCTTTAATAGTTTTGGTTGATAATAGAACAATTGACCACTTTCGGTTTGTGAGATCAGGAACATAAAATACTTGTTCTACCTATGATTCCATTATAAAAAATTCATCCCAGAACAATTCTATATTGAAATCCTCTTACATGAATCTTAATTCATCTATTTTAACAACACTCTTATTTTTGTTTGAAAAAAGGTGTTGTTATGGACTCTTGAATTGGATTAAAAAGAAGCTATAATGATCGAATGGTATAAGTTATATGTTTATCCTTTTGAAAAAATTGTAAGAAGTCATTTGGGAGAGTGCATGAAAAAGAGAAAACCTCCTCATTCAGTCCCTTTTTTGCAAGTGCATCCACGAGAGAATTTTCTTCACGGTAAGCATTTGTGATGATATAGCTCATTGAAGAGAGTTAAATGAGACATTTTTTCTATTTCAATCTCAGCTTCCTTGAAAGGTGGACCGACCCAGTTCTGAGCTCTTGGACTATCATTGTGGAGTCACATTCAAACCGGATATTATTCCAATTCCTTTCCTTTACAATGTTCACAACATTTATCATACCCATCATCTATGCTTCCAAATCTATAACAGAACCAAGATCACCATTGAGTGTGTGTTGATCAATTTTAAGAGGCATAACGAACCAAGAGTCAAGGTCATTAATTATAATTGGGTGAAAATTAACTCATGGACGCCCATGGATTTGAGTAAAAACTTGGTAATTTGTGTTTTTTTGGTTGTAGGGGTTGAAGTTAGTGTCCTACTGAGACAAACAAAAAAACCCAGTTCTAGATTGAGATGTCTGGTTCTCTAACCCAGGTCAATTTCTTCCTCCCTTTATATAATCAAATGAAATTATCCTTTTTCAATTTTTATTAAACTCCATTTTTATATGTTCCGTCATTTTGATATCATATTCCTAAGGTCTGAGTATGAACAGGGTTTGGTACCTCTCCCATAAGTTAAACGACTGAGAAAAAAAATTACAGATACCTATTTGTCGCTTGATCATGTCTGGGTCTGAAACCCCTAATATAAAACCATATTCAGTTCACTTGATGATGGGAGATATATTATTTTTACTAGTGACATTCAAAGAACCATCATGGTATTATTTTAATGAAATTCTTTTTCGGTCCGTAAAATAGGGATAACCCCTATAGTGGAATCCTTAGAAGGTGAGGTGAAGAGTCTTTCTGAGATACATGGTCCCCTTAAGCTATAAGTGTAAATCTACTATTTTTAATGTTACTTACTTAATGATGTTATTTTTTATGGTACATACAACCATTAATTGAATAACCATTATAAGATAATATATGTACATTTTTCCCTCTGGAAAGCCATAATAGTTAGTATGAAATTGAATCTAGATTTTAATATAACTCCTTAAAAATATGGTTATGAAAAAAATTTATAAACTGTTGATTATGTGTATTTGATATCCAGCTTCACACCCTTTATGAATTAAAATTCATAATGATTTCTTTTTGGGTATCAACAAATGGGGAAACCCTTAAATAGTTATTAAAAATGTTAAGGTGGGTCTACTTATGATCTGTAATATTCATTCTGACAATATCTTTTCAAGAAATTATTTCACCCCTAAGCCGACCAATGATAAAAGATATTGGTAGAACAATTATTTCCACACTGAATAGGTAGTTAGTATGAAATTAAATGGATTCTTCAACAATATATCACTCCACAATACAACCCCCTTGAAGAATTAATTTTTTACACACCCTTTTAAAAAATTCAAGTATTGTTCAATGGTGTAAATCCATCTATAATATAGGGAACCACATAGTCGAATCTCCCACACCAAGTGAACCATCATATCAATGAATTCTGGTAAGAAACAAAATTTCAATTCACATAATATTATAGAAATTTACTTTTCAATAGTTGAAATTTTTTCTAGGCCTGTAAAATTGCTACATATATATTTGAAAATGAAATAGATCTTGGTTAATGTATGATATACATTATTGCAAAAAATTAATGTAAAGGTACATGCATTATATATTTCATAAATAAATGTTAGTCATTTGATTTTTTACCCATTAACTTTAAATAAGTCACAGATATGATATTCTTGACATTCGATAAATACCCTGATAGAGGATTTACATTATTCAAGATGTTGAAAAACTAATATCTCTATTACCTAGAAAGAGTGTAAGAATTTGGAGGAATAAATGTTCATTCATCACCCTTAATTAGTGAAAACTCTTCATGTAGTCCCATGTAAATCATGTCCAACCTAGACTTAATTCCATCATTTTTGTTGGGTGCATTAAGTAATGAGAAAATTTTATTGTCACATAGATTTTTTTTCAACATGCATAACATTAATAAAATATATGACATATATAAAATTCCAGTATTGTAATTCAAAAAAAAACTGAACTCTTTTTCCAACTATTTTTATTATGTTTTTCGAATAAGGTTTACCAAAATTAGTGTCCATATATTTTACTTTATCAAATAGTTGACTACCTGATAGTGGATATAGTGTTGTATTTTCTTTTAAACTCCCATCGAATAATTTATTACAAGACTGGTACTTATGTCATTGGGGTAGAAATCAATGATGTACTAGAAACACTTTCTTTGATGAAGGTTTCAACCTAATTGGTTTTGTACCTTGTTCAGAAATGTGATACCCATGAGTTTCATTAATGATATATCCTGAAAACATTCTATAAGCATGAAATTCATTTATCTTCCTTTACAACATGGATCTTAATTTGAAATATTTATTTCATTAAGAATCTTACAACATAACACCTAAATCCCACAATAATTTTAAATCATTGATCAATGGATCCAAATAAACTTCAATATCATTACCATATAGTTTTTTCCAATATTTAATCATATAGAACATAATTTATTTTCATTTCGTGCATAACTATAGAGGAAATTAATAATTTTCAAACATAACTGGTCATGTACTGTGAGTGATGATTTGAAAACCAAAATGATACACTC
Organism: Viscum album; assembly: GCA_963277665.1. Taxonomy (NCBI): domain Eukaryota; kingdom Viridiplantae; phylum Streptophyta; class Magnoliopsida; order Santalales; family Viscaceae; genus Viscum; species Viscum album. Next base: position 1,041,559,986 of record OY728146.1, read on the forward strand.
AATCTATAGATTTTGAATGTTGTAGTTTTCTTGGATCGTTTCCAAATTTTGGATACTCAAAATAAGTTCCCTTCCACTGAGGAGATTCTCTCAGTTGATGATGTTTCTATTTTATATTTCATGTATTAGCCTGCCACATCACTTTCGTTGTAGTCTCCTGGCATCCATATAGGCACCTAAACCATTCAATGGTTGGAAAGTACAATACAACTATCATAGGACATGGATCATATTTCTTGTATCAAGAATCACCACACTTTGGGAATTATTTATTTTCTTTTAGTACTTAAAAAATAGTATACAATCATTTGGAATACCATGTATTATTTCAGAGATTGTACTCAATGATCATAGAGTTCATTTAGCATTATATGTTTGGATATGAAGCTTGTTGTCTTTTGAGAGAATATCATTCAAGAGAGAAATTAGTTCTGTCAAACAGGTGTCACTATATCTGTTTCCTGTTTTTAAACTATACATTTTCAGTACTACTAATAATGATATATATTTAGTGAAACTAGTATACAATATAGACTTTGCACAACTCTTTAACTTCTCAAATAATTTTTGAAAATCATGATTTTGATCATCAATAGTCATTATCATTTCCTCAATATGATCCTTATCATCATTCACACCTATAATCACAACCTTAATACTATATTATTCATTTTACACACTTGTAAATCTATTAGATGTTCCATAAAACAACGTGTTATCCTATTCACTAGATATATTCACATTTTCCCCATGTTTATTCAAACATATATAATATCGGTCTATTCCATGATAGATCAATTGTTCCTCTAACTATTGTGTACTAATTATTCTAGAATATCAAAAGTGTAAACATTGATAGATGATTTGTGAAGGGTCATATCCACGAACTTTTTCAAACTTTATGAACCCTACCACCCCATTGTTATACACTTTTGCAATATGATTGGCAACCAAATTTTCTCTACTCATATCTATCATATTTGATTTGAAAAAATTAATATTTAACACTATAAATAATTACATTAAAATGGGCATTTCAATTAAAGGGATCCCATATTTGAATTTTTAAAATAATTTCATCATTCTTTGAAGAAATTGGGTGATAGAGTTTAGGAAAACAATTACTCAAACGGTGGTAGGTATTGTCCTCCTAAGTCATCTATAATGCACAAAAGCACCAGGTATGAGATGGATACTTCTCAAAGTTGTTTATGTAAAATAAGTGAATGTCCAGAAGAGATGGGGGCGAGTATAAGAGAATAAAATGCAATAATAACTATTTGAGAGTTGAAGCTGATGAGGTTGATAGTTAATATTTCATTTTGCTTCCTCAATCTCATCCCCTCATAAGCTTACTCAATTTCCAAGAGAAGATGTAGTTGTGGAGGGCTCCCCTAATTTAAACCATGTTGGTTATTTTAGATGAAAATTAAGTTCAGTAGTTGAAATGGGTTTAAACATTTATTCAGCTTCTGTGGGAGTTATGTCATGATGGATATCCTACAGATTTGATAAGGCTAGTGACATGCCCTTTCCATAGTGTTATTATCAATCTATATTATGTTGGAGGTGATATTTTGTGTATCAATGTGTTCTATGATATTTAATATGATTATATAAATATATATTAAACCATTTTCTGTTACACATGTTTTCATTTATAAATATAGATACCAGTCATCACATTGATAGAGCATACTACATGATAAATAATTGATGAATATATTCACTCTAATTTCAAATAAGAAAACTCTATATTAAATTCAATTTTAAATTTAAAAGACCATTTTTTTAAATCATCATCGAAATAAAAAACATTATCCACATTCTAAGACATCATAGAAATCGAATTTATTAACTTTAAAACCATTCATTTACCCTTAAAATCATATTTACATTATAAAAATATGATGAAAATATGATTATGGAATGTAATAATGAAAATATAAAAAATTAAAAGTAATATTATTTACAAAAATCATAATAGAAAAAATAAATGTTAAATATAATAATGGTTTCAAAAATAAAAAATAAAATGTACGTTGTTTTTAATTTGCTACAGATCAAGTTATTGACATATATTATGGGGGCATATTTTTTATGTTTATTGTTGCAACAAATACTAGGAAATTTTTTCTAGGTTCTTAATGTAATTTTATAATGAGTTCAAATAAGGTTAAGGTTGAGATTAGTGAAGATAAAGCTAAGTGAAAGATAGGGTTACCAATGCAAGGTTATAGCCACCCGAGATGGATCATTTCAATAAAGGAAGTGTGTGACCCTGATGAATCATGATGAATGAAAACGTTTCCTAGTATTTTTTGCTAGGTTATTCAGTTCATGGAAGATGGATAATCGAGTAAAACTATCATTGTGACCAAAATTGTGAATGTTTCTTGGGATACAAATGATTTTTGGTGAACAATACTATAAATAATTTGATTATTGGTTGAAACCAAAAACAGTGGAAGGGAGAAAACATACTAGCACATGGATTTTATAATTCAAGAATTTAAATACTTTTAAAAAAAGATACAGTGAAATAAAATTGATTATTGTTGGAAGTATTTGGGAATCCACGTGAATTCTTAATTAAAACTAGATATGCGTTCACATTATTTTTTTTTGGAGTTGACGCGTGTACACTTGGTAGTAGTGGAATTTATGAAATTTGATCAAATTTGAGGTAATGGATATTTGTCGGTGGATGCTTCATTATAATGATGAACTGACCGAATAACTCTAAATCACCCCTCATACATACTGTGAGGCTGGTAGGCAGAGGATGGGACTTAACCAAGAGTAGAGGGGTTGGATCATGGAAGCATGAGTTGTGCATAAAGAAGAAACAATGCTAAAGATGGATATGTGAGTGGAGATCCAAACTTGATAAAAATTAATTCATTATCCCTTAGTGTTTAACTCTCTTACACCATTTACTCACCATCTCATTTTAGTTATGCACTCCCCAATAATTCCATCAATATTTCCAATTATTTTTTATTATAATAGTTTAAATATATCCCTTTGTCATTCACCCAATATCCCTTAGGAACAAACCTACTCTACCACTATAATATCATGGTGTAGGTCTATAAATAAATTACTTGTTACCGTAATAACATTTCAGTCATTCAAAATTTATATGTTTAAGTTGAGAATTATATTGATATTAGAATAAAATTTCGTGTATGCCTACCAACTTGAAAAAGGGTGGATACCTTGGAATATAAATTTGGGGGAAGCATGGGATGAAGATAGAAATTTGGAATTGTTTTTGGATCAATAAAAATTTATGATCATGATCTTCAAACCTTGCATAGTCAAGGAATGGGTATGTTAACTTTAAAAAATCCAAACCATGATCATTTATCCATGTTTGTTAACAAATAAAAGCCTTTTTTATCCAATACATAAAACTATACTGATATGATTTGTTATGCTTTATCAATTTTAAACCCTCTCTCTCAATCTTAAACACCCATTTATTACCCTAAAACATATTTGAATGAGTTTAAATTTTTGTATGAGGATGTTTTAATTGTTTTAAACAATTATTCAATGAATTTCTCTTGTTATATATTGAGATAAATCTACATGATATTAAAGGTAAGAAATTAAATATCTCCTTCATTCATTAACCTCTATTGTTTTAAAAAAACTATATAAAATTAAATATATTTTATGAAAGTGTACATAATTTATAGAAGTATATAGTTTTAAAAATTTAAAAATTTAAAAATTATAATATTTATAAGAATAATTAATGAAAGTATAAAAGTATAATAAATAATAATGGATAAAAATATAACTTTATATTAATTTATAAATCTCTAAAACTATAAAAGTAAAAATAATTAACAAAATTTTCTTATTTAAGCTATATATATAAATTTGAAACAATATTAAATTTATAAATGAATATAAATTTATAAATGAATAAAACTATTAAAGTATAAATATTTAATAAAAAATATTATTAAATTAAATTAGTACAATATGATATACTATAATATTTATAAATGGGTATATATTTTAAATCATATAAAAATATAAAATTATAAACTTTAAACACTTTGAATATTTCCAAAGACATTCGCATACCATGAATTCGTTTTTAAATACTAAATGTGAATAATTTTTTAATTACTTTGAATTTGAATTATTACATAAAATTCCATGTTAAAATTTACAACCAATTGAATAATATTTTTAAAGAACATGACAACATTTTAAATTACACACTTACTTCGTAAGGGTTATTCCTGAAATTTAACAAACACACGGTGCACAAGGAAGTTGATATAATATTAAAACTTAAATATTTTTAATATAAAAAAATTTATCATTTGTTGGAAACTGAGTGAGAACATTTCATTCATCCAATGGAATCCACTAACCAAATCAATTAAGTTATCAGAAGTCTAAAATTAGAATTAAAATTCCAAGCAATCTATAGATCCTAAATTAAAGTGAAAATCATAGTGAAAACCTAGTTATCAAATTTGATTCAATAAGGGAGGCCCATATTTACCCCAATAGTTCAAGAAACCTAAGTGAGAGATAACACATGATGTCCCAAGAAGAAAGAATAGAAAATCAATTATCCCAACAGCCTTGATTTTGGAATATAGCGTGTGTAGCCACGGGAAGACAAGAGAAGGAGAGGACAAATAAGGCTAGGGATAAAAGACTCTTACTGAGACAAGATATAATGGGGATGGTTGTTTTGGGGGCTATTCATTCATTTTGTTGAGAAGAAGTGAAGATGCACTGTTTGGAGAGGTGTAACTGAAATAATTGTGTGGTTAGAGGTACTAACATGATAAATCAGGAACATAAATTAGATTTGTAGAGATCTATTTGTTGAGAATATCAATTGATGAAACAATAAGTTCCAACAAAAATGTTTGGAACGACGATAGAGATCGGGTTCAACAAAATCTTGAAGGCATGAGTAGTGGAGACCCTCTATTAGGGTCATTTTATAAGAACTCGTATCGATTTTATCAGCGATTTCAAAAAACCACTAATAAAGAGTCATTTTATTAGCACTGAAATTGAAAGAATTGATAAAACTATTATTTATCATCAATTTTTAGCACTGATAATGATAAAAATTTATGAGTGCTAAAAAGAAAAGATAAAACATGTCTTTATTCGCACTAAAATTCAAGTATAGATAAAGAGAAGTATTATAAGTTCTTTTTAGTGCTGCTAAAGGATTAGGTTTATCAACGCTAAAAAACACTAATAAAGATCAAATCTCATAAATTTATTTATATTATTATATATATTTTAACAATTATATATATAATAAATATATTTATAAATATTTCTATATATTTATAAATATAATAAATATATTTATTTTAATTTTATAATTATTTCAATATATTTATATTTATAACTAAATATTTTTACAAAATATTAGTATATAATTTTAAATATATTTATATATTTATATAATTAAATATATTTGTAAAACTATAATATATATTTTATCATTTAATAATTATTTAAATATATATATATATTTATAATTGTAAAATTAATATTTATAAAAATATTTGTATATAATTATAAATATATTTATATATTTATGTAGTTATATATATATATATTTAATATATAAATATAAATATTTAAAAAATTATAATAAATATGTTTATTTTAATTTTATAGCTATTTAAATAAATATATTTATTTATAATTTTAATTACAATTTCAAATAAATATATTTAAAAATATTTCAATATAATTAAAAATATATTTATATAATTATATATATTTATAATTATATATAAATATATATAATTATAAATATAATTTTTTTCATTATTATAAATATATATTTATATATTTATAATTGTAATTAGGAATAAATATATTTAAAAAGTTTTTATATAATTTTAAATATAATAACATAAAAAAGGAAATATATATATATATCTATATATAGTATTATATAATTAGAAATATAATAAATATAATTATTATTTAAATATATTTATTATAATTTTCATCTCTGCCTCTGCTTGCTCATTCTGGTTGTACAGAATCAGCATAATCTGATCTTGTAAAGAATGGTGGGGCGAGGAAAAGCCATGGGACCAGTGACATCCAGAAGGATACTTCCCAAAGTAGTAAGGCAGGATTTCAGTTTCCTGTTGGTTGTATCGCACAATTCATAAAGACCAGTAAGTATGCCAAGGAAGAACTCAATAAGAAGGTTGCGACGACGATGAAGAACTCAACAAGGATTTGTGTGATGTCTATTTCCAATGGAGGTGTTGTGCAGAAAATTCACAATTTTCATTTTCCAATATAGGTTGGGATAGCTAGATCAAAACAATCTAGAGATTTTGAAAGTTCAGTAAGTGAGGCCTTGCGACCTAGTTTTGATTTTTATTTATTTATTTATGTTTCTGTGATTTGTATTTATTTTAATTTTATAATTTTTTTAATATATTAATATTTATTTATATTTTCTTAAATAATTTTTAAAAAAATTATATATATTTATAATTCTAAAATTAAATACTTCAATTACAATTTTTTTTTAAAATCATTTAAAAGGTTAATTATATAAATTTCAAACACATTTAAATGTTAAAACCTTACAAATAAAAATGAATAAGTATTATTCATATAAATTAAAAATATATTGATTATATTACATGTATATATTAAATAATGATATGTATAAATTAATATTATAAAATGGTTAAATATATTTTTATCATTTTTATTGAATGTGTAAAAAAGAAATGGATAAATTAAATAAAATTAACTCAATTACAAAAATATTACATAGTGAATTTGTAACATTAACGTGAATTACAAACATCCAGTTATGCACATACACATCCACACACACATGTATATACACAAATGTACACACACACATAGATAGACATATATTTTAAACCATTTAATGTCAATAAAAAAATTTGTCTAAATAAATATATTCATTTTTGTATTATATAACCCTTTAAATATAATATTAATATATTATATTTGTTTTAATTATATACCCATTTTTAATCAATATATGTAAATAAACTATTAAACATCTTGAATAACATGAATTTGACAATTTTTTTATATAAAATTATTTACAAAAATATTAACATATATTTATTTATTTTTCATAATAATTATAAATAAATATATTAATTAATATTTCTATATAATTATAAATATATAATTAGAATTATATATATTTATTAATATATAAGTATATATAATTATAAATATAATAAATATATATTATTTAAAAATATTTATTATAATTGTATAATTATTTAAATATATATTTATATTTATATTTATTATTATAAATAACTATATTCATAATTATTTTATATAAATATCAAAATATTTATTTAAACATATATATTAATATAATTATATAAATATATATTATTTTATAAAAATATATAATTATAAATATTAATATAATTATATATATATATTAATATTTAAATATATATATATTTATAAATATAATGAAAACATTTATTATGAAGAAAATTTATTATAATTTTATAATTATTTAAATATATAGTTATTTATTTATCATTAATCTTATAAATACTTTTTATAAAACATTATATATATATATATATTTATTATTAAAAAATGAATATTAGAATATCAAATATATATTAACGATAAAAAAGAATTTTTTAATTAATGTACATTAATAAAAATTATTTTTTAATATAAATATAATAATTATGTATATATTAATTATATTTTTTATTAAAAAAAATTAATGAGCACTAAAAATAGTGCAGATAAAGTTCAGCCTTTATCAGCACTAAAAAAAGGGATGATAAATGGTACCCTTTTATCAACCATTTTTTTAGCACTGATAAAAGTTACCTTTATCAGTGCTTTTAGCCAGTGATGATAAAGGTTCATCTTTTATCAGCACTGGTAAAAGCATGTGATGAATTTTCACCGATTTGTGGTTGTGATACTCCAAAGGGAACACGACCATGGCTTATACTCCTGCTTCAATCAAGGTTCATCAGCATAGTACGACAATTAACTAATGGAAGGGTCAAATCCTTGTCAAAGAAGCTACATGAGATATTCCAACAACCACCAGGATGGATCATATTCCTACCAATAAAACAGAATCTCATAAGCATAGTCTTGAATCTTCTTAGTAGTGGGACAAAATACCTACACCACTATATGATTATCAACATCTTTCAAAAAAAATTAGGCAATATGCTCAAATACCTATTTAACACTATTGATAAGAAGTTCAAAATATTACATGGTTCCCGCTCCCTAATGACTTGGGAACAACACATGAAAATCCCCAAAGTATACTCGGCAATGATTATGTGCTATTGATAATCTGGACTGAGGATCCATGCTTAATCACATATGGGGTGGAACCTCTTACCCACAATAATATCAAAAGAGAAACCAATCATCTCTGGAATCTCTCTATGACAACCCCAACGATTCATGATGGAAATGTCTCTTCCCAAGGCTTCTCGTACCTTGACAGAGACATAGATGTCCACAGATTAACCACCTTGTCTAAAAATGACTCTATTGAATCATAGATGGACTAAGTAGAAAATTAGATCAGTTATACCCCTCCCACATTTTAGGAAGGCATCTCCACAACAATCTATGAACTCTAGAAGACCTAGGAGAAAAAATCGCAACCTACATTGATTAGTTTCTCCGTGATTTTCAAGGATAATTAGATGTATATTTCATTCATAAAGAAATATCGATAAGTGTTTTTTGGTAACTATAAAAAAATTTAATGGATAAATCCCTATGTATCCACACATCACTAAGGATTACCCGATGATCATTGAGGTTTCAAAGAGAAAACCCAGAGGATATAACCCTATAATGCTATCATGGCATGGAATTATGACTCTAAACTAAATAATGTACCATTTTTTGTATCATAATGTTACAATACATGAAACATCCAGGTGACTGATGTTAAACTTCAAGAAAATCATCATGGATGCTTGATTCTTAATTACATGAGTGTTCTTAGTCGTATGACCTAAAAATACAAGACACTATTCATCCTTACCATATCAAATTAAACTGCATGGATGATGATACTTCATAGATGACCCACTGCACAGTAGCCGAATCTATGAAAAAGGGAAAGGAAGTTCCTACATCCCTAGGTGTTAGTCCGATCCATATAAGGAATCTCCCCACTCAAGAATAGTATATGGCTTGATTCCTACTATCATGGGATATGTAGGGATGTTCAGTTCTCAAATCCCTTGTCCATCCACAATATATCAATCCCAGTCATAAGTCATTAGACCACGAGATAACATATTCAGAAAAAGACATTAATATGTAATCTTATCTTGTTTACTAAGAATATGATGTCTTGTTCAAACATTTCAGGAAGCCTCATATCCATACAAAGTATGGCTCTGACAAGATGATTCACTGAATGTATGGATAGTGTTTATCATGCATCATGCCCAATAATCTTCATGGTTCTCCAAGAACCGGGTATGGATTGATTCTCATTTGTGTGGGATACAATGAGATACATAGATCCTATATCTTCTCCTCGCCAACACAAGACACCAAATTCCCCTATCATTCCCTTAATCAGCTCTGTGTGGTGAAATAAACCATTCTTTATTTCTCACACCAAGCATATCCCTTGTGGGATTATTAATTTTGGTAAAGGCTTCCCTACATGATTAGGAAAAATCAGTTCATGATAGTGTTATAATATTCTTAACTACGCGACCTTAAAATACACACCACAAGTGTGTTCCTCATGATGTTAACATACATGGTTGATGCCTCTCGCATGACATAAAATTGAATATTACTGTGGACCTCACATGAGAGGACCATTTCTGAGGTGTTGGTCTCCCAGCACACCTCCATTCAAGAACTACAGGTGGATTGGTTCCTACCATCACATGAAACATATTGAATCCCTAATCTCAAATCCTAGGTCCTACCCCAATAATCAATGGGAACATTTTCCCCCTCTACATATAGTTTAGACCTGTGGGGAGAGTTTCCCATTCATGAACTACATGTGAGTTTATTATTATTATCATTGTATGCATATTGATGTATATATCTTTAATCTTTGTCCCATCTACAAAAATAAATAGAGATAATTCCTCACTTTGTGTATGGTTCAAACTAGCATGGAGGGTTTCCATTCAATAACATTTTGTGGCTTGATTCCTACTATCATAGGATGTGTAGTGACACCCATATCTTTAATAATGGGTCTAGGCTCAAAAATCAAGGAGAAAAATCCCCCACCCATTTTTTATAGTTCATACCTACGTGGAGAGTATCCCACTCAATAACTATGTGTGTCTGGACTACTATTATATAGGGATATATAGTGATTCCCAGATCACCAAGATTGGGTCTAGCCACATCAATCAACAGGAAAAATTCCCCCCTCTTTAAATGGGTTTTACATTTTTGGAGGGTTTCTCGTTCAATAACTATGGGTGTCATGATTTATGTTACCACATGATATATAATAATGCACAGATGTCCAATACTAGTACTAACAACACAAATCAATGAGAACAATGCCCCACCCCTAAGAATATGGGTCAGAACTACATGAAGAGATCCCCATTCAAGAACTACTTGTGGCTCGATTCCTATTATCATGATATACATAGATACACTAGAATATCTAGTCATGTGTAATGCGATCAATGTCCCCAATGCATATGGGTCAGACATGCATGGTGATTTTACTGTTCAAGAACTCCATGTGGCTTGATTTCTTTTATCATTGGATATGTAGTGATGCTAGAATCTATAATAATTATTCAAAATAAAATAATAAACTGATACAAATTACCACTACGTTTATGGTTCAGAACTGCAAGGTGTGTTTCCCATTCAATAATTATATTTGGTTTGATTCATGTAATCAAAGGATAAATAGTGACACATAGTTCTCCAGTCCTTTCTCCAACTACAATGTAAAATTCCCCCCTCCATGAAAATGGGTCAGACATACATAGATATATTTCATGTAATAACTACATGTTTCTAGATTCATCCCATTATAGGATACATAATGTTGCTCGAATCTCCACTTATGGGTCAAGCCACAACATCGATGACATTAATGCACCCTTACTACATACAAGATGGACCTATGAAAGGTTCTATCTAGGAAATACATGTGGCCTAATTTCTTCCATCATAGGATATATAGTTATTCCAGGATCCTGCATTTCATTACCAACCATGGGTCTCTATCACTCTCGATCATATCCCCTAAATACGAGCCATATCTACGTAGTGAGATCTACTTAAAGGAGATGAGTATTTCACTATTCCTCACTTTGAAATATGCATATGGAATACCAGGTAATATCATCCAGAAAAATCATCATATAATACTTTTTAAATAGGGTTTATTCATAATGTTCACCCTATCTATGCACAAGGTAGGTCTATGTATGTCTTTCTTGCGCACAAGATAAATCTGTGCATGAAGGGAACCAATATGTAGAAACCCACTAATAATCATGGGCATGAATAAAAGGTGTTTTCTTCACCAAAGTTCCCATGACTAGTGAAAAGTTCCCCTACTTACGTCTTTCACAATTTCATGTTAATTCACATGTCCTTACATCACGACGTTAAACTACAAGGAAAACATCCTTGTCACATGAAATTAAAATTCCTGACAAATACATCCCCACTACATGAAATTAAAATGTGAATCCCATCTCCCATATCCATTCATAATCAAAGGACCATAAGAACCTAAATACAATCAAATAGAGTATGGTTTTATTTCATTGTATTTTAAGAACCTCAACACATAAATCAATCTTCATGTATTGAGCACCCCAGGTCTCCAAAAACCGTTCCCAACCCTTGTAATGAAAAAATTATATCTTTGTTTGACCAAACTAGCAATGCTTAAGGTATTTGGCCTACCAATAAGATATTTCATTTCTTTATAGAATGGTATTTTGGATCCTCGTGAGCCTAACATCACTATAAAATAATTGAACACCATAAGGTGTCTTCGGTCATTCCCAACATGATTTTACTATATCGTTACTAATGGACTGAGAACCTCAATACATGATTTACAACATCACTTTCTCCCTGTAAAATGGATGTTGGAGTAATCTTGACCTGGGATATCTGAATTAGGTTGTTGTGTAAAATTCCCCTCATACTAGGTCCATGTCCATCACAACCTTTATAACGACCCGAATCAGGAGCCGCTCCACTGGTGCCCTATACCCAGTTCTCCACATGACCACAAGTGCGTTTCCCCAAACGCCAGAGGCTTCTGACTAGCAGCGAGGGCCTTGGTTAGTCGGTTGCAAAACTATGACCTCATTCTGTAAAGTACACAACGGAAAATAACCAAACACAATAATAGAATCAATAAACAACATACAACAACTAAACTGAACAACGGAAACAATTGATAACTAATAATAATGTAATATGGTACATATGTATATGGAAAGAAGCAAACAAACCAATGTGATGAAGTAAAAATGAAAAAAAAGTGCAAGGAAAACAAAATAAACTCCTCATCATCGCGAGCCACAGCTCAGTCCCATGCTCTCTAGCTCTAGTGCAATCAAGAACCTAAAGTAGAAGGGCGCTATCCCTTATCTATACCTGCAACAACAAAGTTTTTCTGAGCCCAAAAGCATGGCCCAAACAGAGTGTGATATAAAATCCTAGTAGGAAATCACCCAAAGATTTGTGCCCAACAGTCAATGAATACATGGAAGTAATAAAACAATAAGTAGTAAATAGGAAAGCACAAGCAGCTACAATCCATAGTTCTAACAATAAAGTAAACATGTAAACAGCTAGAAACAAGAAGAAAACAGGTAACCCTCTGGGTATCTCTCACAACCTAACCCCTATGGTTCAACCTACACGTACTAGCCACCCTATAGGAGGCACACAGAGTCTCACCCCTCTGATTCAACTATGAAAAATAATAGACTCTCCAGGGAAGCACTCACCATCAATTCCCCCTATAGTCTCGTATCGTGCTAAATGGTATCTGGGAAAGCACTCAACGTCTATTCCCCTTGTAGCCCACGTCGAGGAACTACATACTCTACGAGCAAGCACTCAACGTCAATTCCCCCTATGGTATCACATTGTAATTAAAAGACACTCTGGAGAAGCCCTTCCATCAATTCTCTCTTTGGTCTACTACTCTAGGTTCTCACAGTCCTGAGTGAAAAATAAAACATGCTCAACGCTCGTAAATCATCCAAGTAAACCACAAGAACTACTTGGATATCATTATAAGGCTCAACAGCATAAGAAGTAGTAGTTCCACTATCCTACAACTTGGAAGGGAAACTGGAAAAACACCCAACAGGAAGAAAAAGCATGGAAAAGCAACCTGATCACAAAATAAATACTCTACTCATAAGTATAAACCTCTACTACAACAGACAAGCAATGCCGGAAACGAACAGAGCAAAATAGTTAACACGCAATACCCCGTTCAAGTCTATTGGTGGAATTTGCACAAAATACTCATCAACTTTCTAAGGAAAGGCACAAACCACCTACCTAGATCCTAGGATATCGATATACGTGAACGATGATGATAGATTCCCCTTAGAACGTCGTAGATCTGAGAAAACGCACAATACTCTCAACCCATGATAACTCAAAAAATGAGAAAGAATCATAATTCAAGGCTCAAGCAGAAGGAAGAACTCACCGCTGCGATTCCAACGTAATCGACCGTGCTCGAATCGGAGAATGGACGAAGAGGCGAGATCTCGTCGAAGATCCGACCGTACGGGTCACTCTCGGACAAAGAACCTGGAGAAGGGGTGTGTTCTGTCCGTCAGGTGCGACCCTGGTGTGTTTAATGGAACAAAAGAAAATACACGGCGTGTACTTTTAGAGTACACAGTATGTACTAGGTCTTTTCCGTACTTCGCCAAAATTGGAATCCACGTCACCCCTACACACTGTGTGTGTGGCTTGGCACGACCAGCACATGGCTTCGACCTGGAGAAGAGTACACAGCGTGTACTCAGAAAGTACACGGCGTGTACTTCGAAAATTTCCAGAAAGTTCATTTTTCTAAAAAATGATGAGAAAAGGAAAAACGTATCTGAAACGAAGATCCGAGTTCTTACAAACTTGTCCCCTTAAAGAAATTCTTCCCCAAATTTCCCTAACGAGGCGGTGAAGAAGAAACCCCGAACAGCTCCAGCCACTGCAATCGTACATCGGCCTCCCTTTACCAAGAATCATCATGTACTCGCTCGTGCTGCCATAGCACCCATACCAGAGGAATAGACCACCCGTGGAGAACCTTTGTACTATGATCGAAAATCTGGATATGATTCTCCCTAAACGATGCATCCGCTTCAAGCTCGACTTCCTCGGGATGAAAGACATGAGACGGGTTTGAAAAGTAGCGTCGGAGCTGAGAGACGTGGAAGACGTCGTGCATGGCCTGGTACCTCTGAGGTAGCTGTAACCGATAGGCAACCGGCCCAAATCTCTCCAAGACCTCAAATGGCCCGACGTACCGCAGTGAAATCTTACCCTATCTCCGAATCCTCTTGTGTTCCAACCTCGGTGTGACTCGCATGAAAAATTGATCCCTGACCTCGAACTCCAGAGGTCGTCTCTGATGATCAGCATAAGACTTATGTCGAGACTGTGCTGTAGCCATCCTTTTCTGAATTAGCTCTATCTGCTCTGAAGTCTCCTGAACAAGATGAGGTCCCAGCAAGGCTGCCTCTCCTGCCTCCAGCCAGCATAAGGGTGATCAACATGACCTACCATACAAAGCCTCGTATGGTGCCATCTGAATGGTCGCCTGGAAAATGTTGTTGTAGGAAAACTCCACCAGAGGAATATGCTTCTCCCAAGAACTACCAAAGGCTAGAATGTATGCTCAAAGAATATCCTCAAGAACCGGGATCGTGCGCTCAGACTGGCCATCAGTCTAGGGATGGTATGTTGTACTCAAAAGTACCTGTGTACCCAAGCCCTTCTGAAGTCCCTTCCAGAACCGAGAGGTAAAGCGTGAATCCCTATCTGAAACGATGGAGTGTGGGACTCCATGCAGACGAACGATCTCTCAGATATAAATTCATCCTAGATCATCGAAACTGAAGGTCTCCTTCATCGGAAAGAAGTGGGAAACCATCGTGAGACTGTCAATGACAACCCAAACAACATTGTTCCCGCGAGGTGACCTCGGCAACCCAGTCAAGAAGTCAATCGTGACATCTTTCCACTTCTACTCCGGAATGGGTAACTACTGGAAAAGCCTCGCTAGTCGTTGATTCTCTTATTTCACTTGATGTCAAGAAAAACATCTCATGACGAAGCCCGCGACATCCTTCTTCATACCTGGCCACTAGTATTGGCGATGAAGATCCAGATACATCTTGGTAGCGCCAGGATGAACTGACCAAACAGAGGAATAAAAATCCTGGATCAGATCCTCGCGGATGTCTGTTGGAACCCATACATGTCCCTAGAAATGCAAGATCTCATCCTTGCCCACTGTCCATCCAGGAAGACGGTCCCCTACTGACAAACTCTCCTGCAGGACTAAGCCTTCTGAGTCTAATAGTTTCCCCATCCGTACCCGATCAAGTAGTGTAGAGGTAACAACTACAAAATATAGAAAGGTATGTCCCTGTCTGTCGTCCACCTCCATATGCATCTCAGAGAACAGATCCATAAGCTGCCACTCACTGTTGGCCTCCTAAAATGCCTGAACCTGAGTTCTCCTGCTCAACGCATTTGCCACTGTGTTGCCCTTCTCTGGCGTATAGGCAAACTCGAAATCAAAAGACTGAAGATACTCGACCCACCTGTGCTGACTCAGATTCAGATCACGCTGAGTGAAGATATACTTGAGACTCTTGTGGTCAGTGAAGACCAAAAAGTGCTATCCAAGCAGATAGTGTATCCAACAGCGTAAGGCATGAACAACAGTTTCCAACTACATATCGTGCGTAGGGTAGTTCCTCTCATGTGGCCTCAACTGTTGAGACCCATACGCAACTACTCCATCCCCCTGCATAAGTACAGCCCCCATCCAGATACCTGAAGCATCACAGTAAACAATGTATCTCTTGCCTGGCTCTAGTAAGACTAGTATCGGTGCTGACGTTAACCTCCCTTTCCGCTCCTGAAAGGTTGTCTCACAAGAATCTGACCATAATAACTTCTCCCCCTTTTGGTGAGACCTGTCAAAGGTGCTGCTAGACGAGAAAAGTTCTGAATGAAGCGTCTGTAGTATCCATCCAGCCCTCGGAATCTCCATACTTCAGAGACGTTCTTCAGATTCTCCTAGGAAACTATATCTCTCACTTTCTCTGGGTCCATAGATACTCCTGCCTCTGAGATGACGTGACCCAAGAAGTGAATCTGATCCATCCAGAAGTGGAAATTTGAGAGTTTAGCATAAAGATGATGCTCTCTCAGTGTACTCAGAATGATCTCAAGATGTGTGGCATGGTCGTGTCGAGTGTGAGAGTACACCAAGATATATTCCATGAAGACCATGACAAAGGAGTTCAAGTAAGGATGGAACACTAGGATCATCTGTGCGATGAAAAATACTGGCGCGTTCCTGAGACTGAACGGCATGACTGTATACTCGTATAGACCATACCATCTCCTGAAGGATGTCAAGGGTATATCTGATGGTCAAATTCACAACTGATGGTAACCGGACCTCAAATCGATCTTCGAGAACACCCGGGCTCCTCGAAGCTGATCAAAGAGGTCATCGGTTCTCGACATGGGATATCGGTTCATGACCGTCAACGGGTTCAGCTTCCAATAATCCACACAAAGCCGAAGGGTACTGTCTGCCTTCTTCGCAAACAAGACATGCGAACCCCAAGGAGAAGTACTGGGTTGGATGAAACCCTTTTCTTGCAACTCCTCCAACTTCTTCTTGAGCTCCTGTAACTCAGGTGTAGCCATCCTATAGGGAGGAATGGACACCGGTGCCACTCCTGGCATGATCTCAATAGAGTAGTCTACCTCACGCTCCTGAGGAAAACCTGAGAAGTCCTCTGGAAAGACGTCCCTGAAACGATCCACCACTAGAGGATAGTCCAATTGTGGAGTCCCCTAATCCTGTAAATAAAGACTAGCAATCTGGGCTATCACCCCTCCGAGCCCAAGATGCTCGAGTCTTGCCCGACTCGCCCAAACGTCCCATTCGCCTTTATGAGGAAAAGACTCGCCCTTTGGTGAAACGAAACTCACTCTGCGACGATAACAGTCGATGAATGCCTGAAAGGGAATCAACCAGTCCATGCTGAGGATGACATCATAGCCTGTCCTCTCTAGGACATAGAGATCCCATAATAATCGATACCCTGCAACCTCAAGGGGGAACTCTCTACACTGGCGTACACTAGATTTCCTCATTCCCAAATATGTGTCTAGTGTCAACGAGTCGACAGAAGAAAAGATGTAGAGTCCAAGGCTCTCCACGACAGCAACAGAGATAAAGCTATGCATAACACCCGTATTGAAAAGGGATGAAGATAAAACTGAGGCTACTGAAATCGTACCACGAACAGTAGAAGGTCCGAGATCCTGCTCTTGATAAGTCTACTCGACGGCAAAAGACTGGCCCGTACCACGGCCCTGCGGCCATGGCTGACCACTCTAATCTGAACCTCCCTGCTGGTGCTGAGGAACTGGTGGCTAACCGCCACGTCCTCGACCTCCACCTCGGCCCGAACGGCCGGAAAAACTCCAGTTCCCCGATTGGTGATAAACTGGTGGTGCTGCTCCTGAATGAGGAGTCATGGAAGAACCCAGGTCACCAGGTGCTAGTTAGAAAACCTGACAGAAACGCTGAAGGTGACCCATCTTGCCGCAAGATCGGCACTCCACGGGGTCCCTCTCGCATTGTGGCCTCATGTTCCCTGACTAGACACACTTGTAGCATGTCACCTGGCTTCCTGACGATGCATCTCGCTTCCTCGGATCACCGTGCATAGGTTCTCTACAACGCTTCTTGCTGTCATCTGGAGGCAAACTAGCTCTGGAAGCAGGACCTCCCTAGCTTGCAGCTCCATATTCTCTCAGATTGTGCTCCGCAATCAGATCCTGGTTGAGGATGGATGTGATGGAAGTCAGCTGGAAGATGTTCACCTGCGAGCGGATCCCCCGCCTGAGACCATCCTCAAAATTCCTTGCTAAGAACACCCCACTCCCATCCTGAAGGGGTGTGAAGCACTGGAGCTCGGTGAAACGATTGGAATACTCCATGAGAGAAAGAGTAGCATGCTCTAAGCTCATGAACTCCTGGGCTCGGTCAGCCCTCAGGGTCTCTGGGTAGAATTAGTCATAGAACATGCACTGGAACTCCTCCCAAGCCATAGCCTGTTGTTGACCCGCCTGTGAGATCATGTACCACCACCTCTTGGTGGAGTTTCAGAGCATGTAAGTAGCGAGCTTGACCCAGCTCTCTGGAGGCGTCTCCAGATGCTCGAAGATTTTCAGCATGGCTTCTAGCCATGAGTATGCTGCCTGAGGTCCTCTTTCCCCCGATAACGTAAGAGGATGATGCTGCTGGAAAACCCACGTCAAGTCTGCCATAGTCATGGAAGGAAGCGGTGATCCCTGGAAGGCCTACATAATCCTCATGAAACCTTCCCTGAACTGCGCGTCAGCTCCTGCAACTAGTATGACAGCCTGTGCCAAGGCTGTCCTAACGGGAGGATCGGCATGAAGTCCCTGATCATCCATATTTTGCGTCTGATCACTTACTGACGATAGACGTACGACCGAAGGACTTCTCAGAGGCATATCCTTGAAAGGTCCAAAATTACACCTTAGATCAGAAAACCAGAATAGAGAACACAAGAGTACAAAACGGAAACAGGGGAATAAAAACACACAAGATTGCAAAACCCGACTACACGGCGTGTATAAAAACTACACGGCATGTCTTCTTAAGACATTGACATGGGAATGTACTCCTTACCAACAAGTCGTGTACACCTCAAACTACACGGAATGTTGACTCCAACACACGACGTGTACTTGAAAACTATTCCCATGACCGTGTATCTTTACATGGCTAAACCACGCGGTCTGACTCATCCTGAGACTACAGGGCGTATTCGAAACATATACGGAGTGTACTAGAGAAGGCTTCGATGGCCCGTGTTTGTTAAGAACACGACCGTCTACACAGATGATCCTTAAACGGCGTGATCCGAACAAACATGGTGTGTATAGGCGAAGGTTACACCATCTTGTGTTGTTCGTGACAAGGTCGGGTACCTGGACACAACTACACGGCGTATTCCGGACAAACACAGTGTGTGGAAAAGAAGGTAAAGTCGGACCGTGTTGTTCGTGACACGGCCGGGTACCTGGAAAGGACTAAACAGCGTGTTCCCTCTGGACATGGCGTGTTCTACCAGTGCTTCCCCGACTCGTGTTGTTAATGACACGGCCGGGTACACGGCTGCGAACTTACACGGCATGTACCTACCGTACACAGCGTGTTCCCGGGTTACATTCATGACAATGTGTTATGCTCACACGGTCAGTGACATATCCTGAACACTACACGGCATATATCCAAAAAGTACACACCGTGTATTCTGGGTTTTTCTGGGCAGTAGCTCGGAAACTGCACAAAATCCCAGAAACACTAAAAACAAGGCAAAGAGGTGCCAAATTTTGATCCGTGAGGGCCCATAATCCCCACGAATCCAAGCTTGGCGTCTCCCACAGTCACATACAAGAGAAAACATGATAATTTTTATTCAAAGATCAAAACAAAAATTTTATAACATAACATCAGAGCATATATCAAGCATCTATCAAAACAACATGCATAATCTACACAGTGTCTATCACAACAGCATGCAATCGCTAATGCACCCTAGATTGCATGGCAAGAATGCATGGAATGTGATTTCTACAAGTGCCTATATGATGCATGAGATGTCATACCCTCATCTCATTGGTTTGTGATAGAAATAGAACCGAAGTATCAAAACAACATATAGCCCAAGTCATGTGAATCACTCTAGGTGAAATCACTTCAACCATAAAATCTCAAAACTAGAAAAATTGGAATTAACGAGGTAGTATGGCTTTTCCCTGTACATGGGTTAGCTACTCCCAAGAAAAACTTAACTCCAAGTACCGAATCCGTCCTATGCCTAGATAAAGTATCCAAATAGTAAATCAAGAGAAAAGAACTCCTCTGATACCACCTTGTAACGACCCGAATCCGGAACCCCTCCACTAGTGCCCCGTACCTGGTTCTCCACATGACCTCAAGCATGTTTCCCCAAATGCCAGAGGCTTCCGACTACCAGCGAGGGAATTGGTGAGTCAGTGGGAAAACTATTCCCTCATTCGGTTAAGTATACAACAGAAAACAACCAAACACAATAGCAGAATCAATAAACAGCATACAACAACTGAACTAAACTACAGAAACAATGGAAAACTAATAATAATGCAATATGGTACATATGTCTATGGAAAGCAGCAAATAAACCAACATGATGAAGTACAACTGAAAAACAAAGTGCAAGGAAAACAAAATAAACTCTTCAGCATTGCAAGCCACGTCTCGGTCCCATGCTCTCCAACTCCAGTGCAATCAAGAACCTGAAGTAGAAGGGCACTTTCCCTTATCTATACCTACAACAACATAGTCTGTTTGGGCCCAAAAGCATGGCCCAAACAGGGTGTGAGATACAATCCCAGTACGCAATCACCCAAATATTTGTGCCCAACAGTCAATGAATACATGGTAGTAATAAAAAAATAAGCAGTAAATAGTAAATCACAAGAAGCTACAATCCACAGTTCTAACAATAAAGTACAAGTAAACAGCCAGCAATAAGAAGAAAACAGGTAACCCTCTGGGTACCTCTCACAACCTAACCCCTATGGTTCAACCTACAAGTACTAGAAACCCTCTAGGAGGCACACACAGTCTCACCCCTCTGGTTCAGCTATGAAAAGTAATAGACTCTCTGGGGAAGCACTCAACGTTAATTCCCCCTATGGTCTCGTATCTTGCTAAAGGATCTCTGGGGAAGCACTCAATGTCTATTCCCCCTGTGGCCTACGTCGAGGAACTACATACTCTCTGAGGAAGCACTGAACGTCAATTCCCCATGTGGTCTCTCATCGTAATTAAAAGACACTCTTGAGAAGCCCTTCCGTCAATTATCCCTTTGGTCTACTACTCTATGTTCTCACAATCCTTAGTGAAAGATAAAACATGCTCAGCGTGTGTACATAATCCATCTAAAATTCAAGAACTACTTGGATATCATTTTAAGGCTCAATAACATAAAAAGTAGTAGTTCCACTATCCTACGACTAGGCAGGGAAACTGGAAAAACACCAAAAAGGCAGAACAAGCATGGAAAAGCAACCAGATCACAAAATAAATACTCTACTCAGAAGTATAAACCTCTACTACAGCAGTCAAGCAAAGCAGGCAAACAATAGAGCAAAACAGGTAACACGCAATACCCCATTCAAGGGTATTTGTGGAATTTTCACAAAATACTCATCAACTTTCTACGGAAAGGCACAAACCACCTACCTCAAACCTAGGAGATCGATCTACGTGAACCATGACAACATATTCCCCTTATAATGTCGTAGATCTGAAAAAACGCACAAAACGATCAACCCACGATAACTCGAAAACGAGGAGGAATCAGAAAACAAGGCTCAAGCAGAAGTAAGAACTCGCCGCTACCATTCCAATGCAATCGACCATGCTCGAATCGGAGAATGGACGAAGAGGCGGGAGATCATTGAAGATCCGGCCATACGGGTCTCTCTCGGACGAAGAACCTAGGGATGGGGTGTGTTCTGTCCATCAGGCGCGACCCCGGTGCGTTTAATGAAAAAAAAAGAAATTACATGGTGTGTACTTTTAGAGTATGCGGCGTGTACTAGGTCTTTTCCATACTCTGCCAAAATAGGCCTCCACATCACCCCTACAAACCTTGTGTGTGGCCCGGCACGGCCAACACACGACTTTGAGCTGGAGAAGAGTATGAAGGTTATGAGCGCAGCTGAAGCGCGTGGGTGGATGTGCCCACTTGGATTTTTGTCATTACCAATGATCAATCCAGGATCAATACGACGATAAACGCTAGTATCCACGGATCAAATCACAATAAAAGTCAAAGAATAAGGTTTTTCCCGGAACTACAAACAAGGATCGTTATAGGTTGATTATAATTAATTTAATCAATTGAAAAGAAATACCTTTTGGGTGTTCTTTCTTCGTTGATGTTCTTGATCACGTTTCGATGTGATTCGTCCTTGCATCGTAGAATCCAAGTGTAGACTTCCCCTAGCGGTGATCCACACGTGTACCTCGTATCTCGGGATGTCGCCAAAGGAGTCTCTGGGTGCTAGCGTGGAGAAACCTTTGCTTGCATTGTCCGCCTTAGATCATCTTGATCTGATGGAAGAGGATCTCTCTCAGTCTTGAGAGAGTTCTTGGAGGAAGAGGTTCTTTTGGCCTTGAAAGAATTCTCTATAATTTTTGTGTGTGGGTTAAGAAAAGAGTTGGGGTTGTGAGGATATTTATAATCAGTTTTGAGGTTGTATTGTTATGATAATAAATAAACGTGTTACGCCTTTTATTTATTTCATTGACTCTTATTTAAAACCCCATGCCAAATAATTAATTCCTTGACATGCGCCCATGCTGATTTTAAGATCTTGGATTACAGTGTCAGTCATGGTAGTCAATTGGAAAATTTTCACATGAGAATGAATAGGTTTCTTGTGCCTGTCTTCAAAAAATCTCTCATTCAATAGCTAATTAGTAACATAAATACGCTAAAAGTTATTAAACTTAGTAAAATGAGTTGAGTAACCCATAATATACATTGAAACCCACTGTCGAATCATGAACTCCCTATAATGATCGATCATCAAGGTCTCTTGAAAAAATTAGTCATTGAAAACTATTTGTAAACTATCCCAAATCGTACCCTAATGAAGATATTCCAGTTTTATAATATCCCACCATCTCATGGAAGAATCTCAAAGAATATAGAAAAGGATATTTACTCTCCTCTTAAATGGTTTCTCAAGGGGATCAAAGACAATCAACATTGTCTCAAGCTATGAAACTATATACCATTTATATAAATCCCTAGAAAATATGGGTGGATGCTGCTACATGACCTCTCATGTAAACTCTATATAAGAATATGCATGTCATTGATCTCCCTATATAGTCTGTATAAGTTCAAAAAATTTCTCTAAAACTATGATTCATTGACCATGTCAGAAACAACAGTATGTGCCTCAGGTGGAACTTCCAAGGTAACAATAGTGGATTAGGGCCCATCACCTCTGGATCATGGTCATCACCACCCTCATAGGGCATGACTCATGTGTGTTATAGGGGCATAACTTAAAAAATTAAAATAACACACTCAAATTGGAGTTGACAATGGTATGATTATAAACATAAGAATATGATAAGTACAAACCTTCCAATACAAGAATCAAACCACTATTACTACTCCTAAGTATAGGTATAGGTGGTAAGATCAATCATAAAAATCACAAGAGACACTTCCCACTACACACAAATAGGATTTCTAATGTTTATGCTCTAGGTTTCACTATATAGGGCATGATATATGGATTTACAATTACAAGTTGTATTGGAAAATAACCTTTAAATTTTAATTGGAACCCCATTTAAAAGAGACCATGTTGAATATTACATTTATTAATTATTGAATTTACATAATAGATTATTTATATTAATTATCATTCCCAATTTATATAAGTTAATTATTTATAAATAGAAACATGTAGTTCATTTAATTGCATCCAGGACTTAAAAAACGAAATAAGATTGAAAAATATAATATTAGATTATTTAATGAGATGAATCATCAATAACAATTTATAGAGGTACACAGACTCTTTAAATTAGAAATGAAATAAATATATTCAAAATAAAAAAATCAGACTATGTAACATTAGTTACATTACTCAAACTTGTGACAATTGGTTAGCTAAGGTATCTTCATCCACCTAAATGAAAAAACCCCATTTAGGTTGATATAGAAACTTTTATAACCAATTATCTCAAATCAGTTTTCCTATATATATTTTATTTCCATAATAGATTTATCACTCAAGGAATATATAACATGTGTTGTTTTTTAGGAAATGAACCCAACATGGCTTGATATAATGTAGGAAATTTTAGTCCTACAAGGTGGGTAAAATGTTTCATGATCAATGTTTCCCTGCTATACTGGGCCAATGAATAAAATTTAATCCAACAACATTATAATAATAAAAACACATATAATGTGAGTCATCCAATGGTGGAATCAAGTCAACTATAAAAAGAATAATTAATAATATCATATCCCATCCGAGTAAATTAAGATTTCCCCCCATATCTCCATATCAACTATTGGGAATAAGCTCATTAACAAATTTAGGCATGTCCTAGTATCCTTTATAAAACCCAAAAATATATGAAAATGAAAATAAAATAAACTATGATACCACTTTGTAATGTCCCGGTGCCATGAGATTGTCGGTTACATGACCTCAAGCACACCACCCCGTACTCCCGAGGCTGCTGACAAGTAGTGAGGGTCTATACTGATATAGTGTGGAGATTATGACCTCATAATCAGAGTAGTAGATCAATATAAAATATGCATAATAGTGAAAGAATAATAAGTTTCATCTAGAAAAATAGAAGTAAAAAATCCACATTATAATAATAAAAAAGCTAAATGTGGTAATATGCAATACGACAAACACAATGATGTAAATTCATGAATCTATACAAAAGAACAGAAAAACATGGAATCAGGTACATATATATACTAGTACACAAAAATAACTAAAAATAATAAAATAATATCTCCAAAAAGTATCACAATATATAACTCTATCCAATGATCCCCCTTTCTCATTCTATAATATATAAATCATTGATAATGGGGTGCTTTACCCTATCCCTTCCTGCATCCATGAAGTTTTTCTGGGTACCAATCAATGGTCTGAACATGGTGTGGGATATACTCAGTAGGACACCACCAATGATGTCTATTAAAAATCAATTCTATACCAATAAACTATAAATGTGTGTAGGTATAAAAGAAAAAAAGTAAAGTGAATAATACATATTCTGAGTCCATGAGCATAAGTTAAAGTATGATTATGCAATAACTGGTGCGCATCAATATATATAGAAAAATGGTTAACATAAGGTATCTATTGTCTTGGGATATTTTATATGAGAAGATATTGTCATACCTACATGGGCTAGGTCCCAAGGTGTGTAATTGGGGAATCCTCATCGACGACAAGGATATCATTTAATGGTAATCCTAGAATAATATCAAAATTATATGGGTGGGGTCTTAAGAAAAATTACCATGGAGAACTCTATTGGGATATATGAATGTAAATGAATGTCACGGGTTCCATAACCCAGTATTACGTATTTATTCCATACCATAAATGACCATACCTAGGGGTCATAGGTTCCACACCTCCATCCCCTTTTTGGTGCCATACCGTAAGTAATAGGTGTCATACCTATATAAGAATTTAGTTCCATACTATGAAATTAAACATCAATAAAGTAGTAAAATAATGATAATTCATATGTTAGTGTCTATTACCAATTATAATTATCCACATAAAACATCATAATCAAATAAATTATTCATCATATTCCACATTTTAATTTATCCCACCATTTAATCATGTTAATAACATTTAATATCTGGGAAAATGAGGAATATCCATCTCTGATGATATTATATAATATAAAATGTCTCCCACTAAAATATATCACGATCACACACCCAATGAGGTGGCATAACATAGGGAAAATAAAAGAACTCACCTAAAAGGAGACTTGAGTTGATATTGAAAACCTCCAACCACCTTAAGGTGCTAAATGGTAAACACATTACTGCTTCAAGCATTTAATTAAGACATTTAATTAAATTTGGAGAAACCAAAATAATTTCTAATCTATAGAACAGTGGTAATAATTAAATAGATTATGAAATGATAGGGAAATGTTTAGACTACATACCTTATGTCTATGGTAGAACACTCATCCAGTACCAGCCTTTGGTTTCATCTAGATCGGAAGAAAACATAAGAATAGATAGATTTCCTAAATATAGGAAAAAAGATCTATCAACAAAATAGAACTAAATATTAATAGGAAAATCAATAAAAGTATAAATTAGATAAAAGATATTTCTGATAGGGATTAAATGAGATGAACGGTGGAATGAAAAGACTTCAGATGGAGATGATCCGTTTATGCTTAGGTGAGGTGTGTGATGAACATCCAAGGGAGAGGGCTTACTGTTTGTTAGAGAAAAAACTAATGAGGAGGCTTTATAAAAATAAGGGGGGGGGGGTGAAAAATTTACATAAATTTAAATGTATCATTTTTTGGCCACATAGTTGGCCAAACCATGTAGAAACTGTGCGCAACCCACTATCTTGGTGAAACACCTCACATGACCCACAACACTCTATTAGAAAAACCACGTGCATCACGTACAAACCCCTTGCCTCATACCCACATAGTATAATCCCCCTTGAACTATTCAAAACCAAATTTTCCCACCCTTATAGGGATGCATATTTTTTGGTGCATGGTTATAACTAACATTGTTTTATCAATTCAGCTCTCCCGTTTTCACTATAATTTGGAGCTCAGGGCTTTGAAAAATCCCCCAACACTTCTAAAACCTTCCTAATTTGAATAGGAATATGAATGGGGATAAAATTGTGGATTTAAACTATAAAAATAGTTTCCATCCTCAATTAAAATAGGGTATATTAAATATAGTAACATTCTTGACCCATAAAGAGTAAATAACATTGATATCACTATAATTGTCAAAATGGTTAAGGAGGTGTTAAAACAATTATGTAAGAGAAAAATGTAATATAAAATCATGAAGATTTAATTTTATGGGAGTATTTAGAATAATAATAATTATTTCTTATAAATATATCAAATTAGAAAAAAATTAACAATAAAATTGAATTATATTAGATTAATACTTTAAGAAAATCCATGAGTGCCCCACCCCTCTCTTGTAAAAGGGAATATCATCTCCTCACATCCCACACCTTTTGATAAATATATCTCATAAAAAGAATTAAAAATATCTTAATAGAATCCATAAAAAAGTTCTATATGTATTATATTGGGTATAATACCTACCCTAGATGGGTTAATGTCTAATAAAAATGTTGTTGTTTGAAGAAGAGGTATAACTTTTAACTGAATGTTGTAGTATAATTTATTTTTATACAACCTTAAAATATTAGATAAACATTATTAAATAATATAATATGTATAGTAAATATATTTATATGTTATTATGATTAGGTTAAATAACTTTTTATTCTCCTTCTTCATCATATGAGAAATCAAAACAGCGCCTGCGTGTACACGTGGATTACCATCTCAAAAAAGAGAAGTGTTTCTTATTACGTCCCCACATCTCATGGATATTTATTATGATGGATTTAATTAATATATATTATATTCATGACATAATTATCATTTTTTAAAGATAATATACCATCCATTTTCTTACCTTTCAATCTGTTGAAAAATGTTAATTTTTTTCGGGTATACGTGTGGACTACCACCTCTATTAAGCGATATGATTTGTTTTTCATCACCATAAAAAATAGATTTCATAGATTTATGTTTATTTAAATATATAATATAATATTAATCCTATAATATTCATTATTTAAATAAAAATAATACTTATCTTCCTTCCACTATCTTCATTTTAAAATGGAAATGTTACCCTTGCATACATATGGTATTTTATCTCCATGATTGTAACATAGTTAATTTTTCATGAACAACCATAAGGGTAGTTTTTAAAATAATAATTAATGTAAAAAAAAAACTATATCATTATTAATATTGGAGACATGATTTAACAATGAAATATTTTATCTTAGTCTACCTTCCGATTTTATTTTGGACATATGATTTGAACATCATCAAAGCATCTGATGTAAACTTAACTAATTAAATTATTATATTTTACATGAAATAAAATAAAATAAAAGGAATAATAAAATTAAAAAGGATATTAATAAATTAAATAATTAATATATTTTTATTGTTAATTATATTAAATAATTTATATAATGAGTCATACTTGAGGAAGAATTAACTATATCTAAAACCCCTCA
Organism: Viscum album; assembly: GCA_963277665.1. Taxonomy (NCBI): domain Eukaryota; kingdom Viridiplantae; phylum Streptophyta; class Magnoliopsida; order Santalales; family Viscaceae; genus Viscum; species Viscum album. The sequence continues at coordinate 1,041,588,285 of OY728146.1, forward strand.
TTTTAATTGTTTTAAATATTAATTTTCTAAATATTATTATCTATTCACATAATATTGAAATTATTTTATTGATGTATTTATCTGTAAAAAAATTAATTAATAGGGATATATTGTGACTATTTTTTTCTATATTTTAATGATTTTTAAAATAAATCTTTTTTACTTATTTTATACAGAATGTTTTAACAATCATTACAAAAAGAAAATAAATAATTTATTTCAAAATATATAATTTCAAAGACATTTATTTCCACCTTAAATTTATTTTATGTTTTGTTTTTATTTCAATATTTCATTTTTTCTTCCAATAATAACAATATTTCCCTTTGTTCTGGGTATTTTATTTTGGAAATATTTGGTTTTAAAAGGAAAGGGAAAATCAATGTAAAAAAGGGTTTTACAAATGAGATTAAAAGTGGTTTTAATGTATTTTAGGATTAAAAAGTTCAATAATAATTTTTTTTATAATGACATGGTACTTAAGGATTATAGATGATGAATTGGTGAGCCTGATACAGCTTATAAGAATGGGCGATCCTGATACAACTTATATGAACATATGAGAATAATACAACATATATGAATGGGTGAGCATGATATATATCTCTAATAAATTATGTAATGTTATTATTATTAAATGGGAATATGAATGGAGTTAAATAAGGTTTTTTATCCCATGGATTTAATAGGTTTATCTTTATTTCTAACATGAGTGAACATGGGTTATGAATATGAGGCTCTAAGTAACCTAAAAGGGTTTATAATTGACTGATATGAGTTTTAAATGGTTTTATATTAAAAAGTTATTTTTTTATATATGGATATAATTTATTTTATACAATAAAAGAATAATATGGAAAAATTAATAATTATATGGGTTTTCATGTTTCTCACTTGAATAAATGATTCATTACTTTCATATCCTTTGCTGAGCTTTGTTTTACTCATATCATGTTTTCAAATGATTTTTTATAGTGATCATGGATGAGTAGAATAGTTAATAAATTTAAAGTTATATATATGTAATTCACCATGAATTAATAATGCTTCTATTTATAATGAACTCATTTTTGGGAAAAAATGGGAAATTTTTAGAAATATCAACTTCAAAAAGTTTTTACTAATTTTATTAAATATTAATCCTAAAATTTCCATGTTTATTTAAGTGATAAATTTTTTTCTATAATGTATGAAGTTATATTGTATTTTTTTGTATGCCTAAAATTGGCCTATATTTATCGGTATTAAAGAAATAAATTTACATAGGATGTTTTAGAACTCGATTTGGGAGTGCTGGTCTAGGGCTATTATACTTGGTACTAGATTAGGGTTTGAAAAAATTTAGAGATTATGATGTTTTCATGTGAGTTTATATTAGGATTTATTGATACAATAATGGGTTTATAATTTCAATTTTTACAATAAGATCAATGTTATATACACCCTTGTTGAGGTTTTAATTTTTGGTATTTTAAGGCGATTAAGGTTAATTTGGGAGAAATTTGTTGTAATACAACCCTTGAGTTTAGTATGTGTTTTAGTAAAAATGATATTTTAGGGATAATAGTTTTATATTTTATGGAAAAAGTTTTTAAAGGTATTGATAAAAATTAAAGATAAAATGACCTTTGATGTTGAGATAATTATGGTTAATAGGGATAAAATGGATATTACATTTTTGGAACATTATAGGATCACAGTGAATTATGAATTTGATTATAAAAAATATTTTTTATTTATAATAGAATTATATTAAAATTGTTTTAGAAAATGGATAACCTATAATTCATGTGACAACCAGTAACATATGTTCATGCCATAAGGCTTGAACCCACAACTAAAGGGTGATAAAGGTACAATACCTACCCCTGGCCCATGTAATGACCGGATTAGTATAAGGTTTTTTATATAATACATAAATTTTTTAATAGATATAGATTAATTTTATTTTTGGAAACATGTGTTTTGTTGTATAAATTATCATGGGATTGAAAATTGATGAGGTGATTAAGTGATTAATTTTATTTCTTAAGAATATCACTATAATTTTGGGGACCAATATATTATCAAGGTAAACATAATATCATAGGTTTCTATTTTAGGAATAAAGATTAATTATCATTTAATGTTATTTTTAATTTTAATTCATCTTTATATTGATTCATGTTATTTATGCAAATGATTATCACATCATAGAGATTATACGATTAGGGAATATACCTTTTTTATATAGGACTTTTAGAGTGTTTGATGTTATTTAGAGATAAATGTAAAATTTACCATGAAAGAATATGCAATCAAATAATTATAATAATTGTTTTTAAATATTAGTAAAATACATTTGAATAATTTTAAGATAGTTTTAATGGAATTATTTAGTTCGATCTTTGGGTATTATTATTGAATTTTTGAGATTATTGTATTATTTATTTTTATGAATGTCAGTTCAGTTTGGGAATTATCATAACTTTTAATATAAATTTTTTTTAATGTATAATGTTAGAAGAAGTATTTTATTATACTTTTATGTATTATGTAATCCATTATAAGTTTATTTTTCTTCTTCAAACAAGAAAAAGTCATCTTTGATACTCATCCTTTAGGGAGATAGAAGATATTGAGGTTAAAATTTGAATAATTGGTGAAAATTAACTTGTTAAGTAAGTATAATTCATTATTTTATTACATTAGATTTAAATTAATTCCTCAAACATATGAAAAGAAAACTTGAAATAAAAAAATTTAACCTACTACCAAACATTCTGATGAATCAATTTTGTTGTTGACACCTTATTAATTTTTGGTTTTGTTGTCACTAACTTTATCAAGACCAAATTCTCTTTCACATTCCGTCATTTGTAAAATAACATTTTCCCCTATGACTATTTTTCCACTTACCACTAATATTTTCCTATTTAAAAGCCTCATTATGGGTTATTCCATATGAGCTTCATACTTCCCCTTCCCAATTTTCAAGAATATTTTTTATTAACAATTTATATGTTGTGTTTTTTCAATATAGGTTTTCTAAAATTTCAAAACCTCAATTAATAATATAAATTTAAAATTGTGAGGAAACAATTTATTAAATTCTATGATTTTTTAAAATGAACACTTTTTTTGGTATCATGTACAACACACAACTCAAAGCTTAAACAAACAATGAAATATTATTATTTAAGTATGACAGTTATAATCAAAACATTTGATTTTTAGGTATGAATAGTAATTACCTTATTTTTACAAATACATCTAAATTATTTATATAATCCAAATTTACTGATTAATTCATAATAAATAACTACTCATTTTTCAGTAAATCCATTTTCTACTTCAAAAATATGTGTTTTAAAAAAAGGTTTTTATTATCTTTTGTGAGTGAACATTATAATTAATTTATATAAACATTAGAAATTTTATTTGATCAAAAGGATATCATTTCAAAAATAAAAATAAAAAAATTATCTTAGGTGATATATTTCTATTTTCCTGAAAAAGATGATTTTTCAAGGAATAGCATGGCATACCATTTTTATAAAAGTGTCATTTTTTTCATTTAAAATTATAAATTTTATATTAATTTGTAATTAAAATAAAATAATAATTATTTAATTATATATAATCTAATTAATTACACAAAAATAATTATTATTCTTTTATTTTCTATATGTTCATTTTTTGGCATAAAAACACATTTTTCACTAAAAATATGTTTTTCATTGCAATTTAAATTTTAATATTAAATTAATTTATACAACATAAAAAAATCGAAACATAAAAAATTGATTCCATATTTTGAATTAGGATACCCTAATTTGGTAAATAATTCCCTTTTATTTTCTCTTCATTGTGAACAGTAGCCATATTAAATTTCTATTAAAACATTAAGGTAAAATGCATTAATTATGGTAAAAAAAATATTTTAAAGAATCAAAATCATCCAAAAACTTTCCTATATTAAATTTTGTGAGTACGTATCATCCATACTCTACCAAAACTAAAAATTGGAAAATTTATTTCTAGTTCCCTATGATTATAACAATTGAATTATTTTATATAATCACCAAGTAAAATAAGTCACTCTCATATTGTTAGTATTGATAATATTTTTTGAATGTGATAACAAAAAATGATTTTCTATTTTAAATGGTTATTTAAAAAATAAATTAATTATTTATCTTGGTAAATCAATTTAAATTTTATGTGATGAAATAATTACCTTATATTCATAATTAATTTCGATATAGTGCATGTGCAAGTAGTAGGAAAAACAAGTAACTAAATCTAAAAATGATAAAACTAAATTTTTTGGGTGATTTATAGTTTCCAAAAAAATTAATAGAAAATAGAAAATATTAGATATTTTTATGTTTTTATATTCTAATTATATTTCTTTTATGTTTTTTTCAAGTTCATATTTTTCAAATAGTTCTTAAAATGTGTTTAATAGTACTTTTAAAAAAAATATATTATTATATTTTTTTTCAAGTAAAAAAATAGAATGTGGAAAATTAGTATAATATATAATCAAAAATGTTATAACATCTCCATTTATGAGCTAATTTTCAACTTAAAATTAAAATTAAAACTCATTAATATTGAAAAAGTCATTACCATAGTTAAGGTATAAATTTATTAACCTAGGGGTTAAAAAAGAGATAAGATTTAAATATTTTATAAATAAATAAATTTTATTGTATGATTATATTAAGACCATATAATTATTATATTATAGTCCATTTTATTTTTGTAACTATGTATCGAGTTAGAAACATAGTATATATTAATATTTCATGTATTTGAAAAATTTAAATTAATGATATTTTAGAATAAAAATATTTAATTAAATGATTTAAAATTATGAAAAATCTTATAATCATCCAATTTAATTTTATATGGTTGAAAATATCAATCATGGTACATTTATGGATCTTTTTTCCATTTTTAGTATACTTATTGACCCCTAAAGAGTAAAATTCATTGATATCACCATAAGTGTCAAAGGCGTTAATAAAGGGGTTAAAAGAAATAAGTAAGGGTAGAAAATAATATAAATGTGTAAAAAATTTATTTTATGAGAGGTTTTATACACATAATAATAATATATTATAATCATATCAGTTTTGAGCAACATGAAATTGAAAATTGATTTATATTAATTTAATACTTTATGAAATTCCAAGAGTGCCCCACCCCTTACAGAAAAAAGTGAAACGACTATAATATCTTCCTAATATCTTTTTTACCACTATAGATTAGAAAATACATTAAAAAACACCTTAATAACATCACTAACCATGTTATATAGGTCATTGTTTTGGTATAATACAAACCCTAGAGGACTTAGGTTGTACCAAGAAGAGGCGTAACTTTTATCCTAACGTTTTAGTTTAATTTATTATTATAACTCCTAAAATTATTATTTAACCTTGAATAAATAATAGAATAATTATATTAAATATAAAAATATGATACTTTTGTAGTGGTGCAACAATTTTTTATCTACTTTTCCATTTTATGAAAAATGAAAACATTGCTGGTGTGCATGTGTGGATCTCCATCTCTATAAAACAATGGGTTTCCTTTCCCATCACCACCTCTCATGGATATTTATTGTGTTGTTTTTAATTAATATATATATTATTAATTATTTAATTAACATTTTTTAATTTATCATCTAATTTGTTACCTATCCATCCATTGAATTATGATGTTGTTGTTCGTGCATACGTGTGGAGAACCACAACCACAAAGTGATGTGAATCATTTTTCATCACCATATTTCATAAAGGATATATATATTTCTATTTAAATATATACTATTATATTAATGATATAATCATCAATATTAAATAAAAATATAATTCTTACCTTTTCTATTATGATCGATGAAAAACTCGAATGTAACTTATGCATATATATGATATATCCTCTCTATGATTGTTACACATATCATTTTTCATAATAATGTTTAATGATTGGTTTTAAAACTATTACTAATATATATAAATTATATTTATTCCTAGATAATTATTCTTTAAATGATATAATAATGAACTCTTTTACCATAGTAAACCTACCGATATCATTTTGGACATATGAGTCGAATATCGTGAAAGTATACGACACGAACATAATTAATTTAACAATTATATATAATATAACTATATATAAAATAAAATTATTAATAAACTTGAAATAGGTTATAATTAATGTAAATAATTAATATAATTTTATTATTTTTGAGGATAATGAACATCGGCGATGTTTCATACTCAAGGTAGGGGACACTTTACCTAAAAACCCAAATTTAAAATTATTTAAAGATTTATATTATAAATATTTTTATTCCATGTAAATAATCATAATATTATTTTTTGGATACATTTATATGCACATAATTGAGATATAAAGGAAATTTTCTATCACTTTTGAGATTATTTTAATGTTTAATCGTATTTGTTTAAATATTTTATATTGAGAATTTTGACTTTCATTACAAAAGGAAAAATAAATATTATAATTTAATGTATAATGAATTAGTTGTCATTACCAAAATCTTAAATATAGTTTGTTGTTTTGATTCCTTTATAATATTCTATTCTCTCTTCAAAGAAAAAATATATTACCCTTATTTCATGGTATTCTAGTTTTGAAAATGGGCTTTTAAAAGGAAAGTGTATTTAAATATCCAAATTTTTTTCCTTTTAGATCAAAACAGTTTTTAAAAGATTTATAATTAAAATGTAACAATATAAAATGTTTTATTCATTATATGTTACATGATAATTACATATGATTTATAGGTGATCCTGATATTGATTATATGAATTAGTGATCCTGATACAACTTTTATGAATGGGTGAGCCTGATACAACTTATATAAAAGGGTGAACATGATGAATCTTGTATGAATGGGTGAGCATAACATATCTCCTCAATTCAGTAGGTTATGTTACTTATATTTAAATTAAATAAATATGGAGTTAAATAGGGTGGTTTCTACTATGAATTTAACAGGGATCTAGATATTTCTAACATGAGTGAACATGGATTATAAATATGATTCTTTATTATTCCTAAAAGTATTTATAATTTATTTCTATGTATTTTAAAGGTGTCAGTCGAGAAAAAGGTTTTTTTAAATGTGGATATGAGTTATTTTTTAAATTGAATTACATTTAGTGGGTATAAAGTTTTGGGTTACCATGTTTTCACTGGATTAACGGATTTTAAACTTTTATATCCCATTATTTGATTTGTTTTTCTCATTTCACATCTTAAAATTATTTTTTCACATATCTTATTGATGAGTAGTTAAATTAATAATTTACATTTTCAAATATTCAAGTTACCTATAGTAAAGAAAGTATGTGTTTATTGAGATCTTGTTTTGTAAAAAAATTGGATAATATGTGGAAATGTCCACTTCAAAGTGTTTTTTTCCGAATTCTCTAAAACTATGAACCTAAAATTTCCTTGGGTTTATAATTGATGCAATACTTTTTTATTATTTTGTATGTTTTAGATGGAAAAAATTGAACCACAATTATTATTATCAAATAAATAAACTTAAAGATATTGGTTCCCACTAAATTTGAGAGTGCAGGTCAAGGGTATTTATATCTATATTATTGAATCAGAATTTTTATTATAGAAATTTTAACCTAATGAAATGTTATTATGATAACATCCTTGATAATCCAATCAATACTAATGAATCATATCATAATTGTTTTTAAATTTTTACTATGATTATCCATCATTTTGTGGATAAAAAGATATACTAAAACTTATTTTTGTAAATAATGACTTATGAAGCCATTTTTTTAAATTTAACGTAAATATTGGATAATGACCCAATATAATTAAAATATAAACTCCATATTTTATTTTTGTCTCTTTAATATAGATTCCTAAAAGTTGATCAAATTAAATATGATATTGAATAAGAATAAAATGTGTAGATTTAGTGAAATAATCAAAAATATCACTTAAGTTATTATTACCTTGAAATGAATTTGGAGATATAAAGATTTAATCCCTAGACATAAAAACCCTCCATAATTTCTGGAATTGAAAATGGATGAATAATTTCATTCAATTACTGTTATTCATTTTTAACCAGTTATCAAATCAAACATTTCAAGGAAAAATCAATACTATATTTCTTAATTCCTTCAAAAAACACTTTTTATGATCTCTATACATCCTCACACTTCCTAGATGAATCAAATATAGAGAGGTGTGTACCTCACTCAGTAATTCCATTTTTAATCTAGAGTCATTAACTACAAACAACCTATTGATAAATATTATGACGCCTTTGTCATTAATATCAATCTCATGTGATATTAATTACTATATAAATTTTATCATCTCTCATAATAACTGATCTTATTTTTTATTATAATTTATTATTCATTAAAAGGATTGTTGTGTTGTTACTCATTCCAAAATAGAAGATGTTTTTATTTATAGAATATCCAATAGGTATTTGTAATATCATTAACTAATGGTTAACTCTCCCAAGTTAACATGGTTAATGTTGCACTTTACTTTTGATCAAAATAATATACTTCCATGTTTTCTTTACCTTGATAATAATTAATTATTATATTATTATATTTTTATTGATTCCAACCACATCTTTTGACTGATGTTTAATTATTTTTATGTTATTATGTACATTATTCAAATTTTTTATGTATATATATATATCAAATTTATCCCTATATATATAATGAAACTAAATTTTTAAATGAATAATTACCATTGTAATATTAAATTCATGTGTTAATTTTTCTCAAGGGGTTTCCACTATCATGATTTAGGAATGGTTTCCGAGGGTTCTTTAATAAATATAATTATTTAAACACCCTAATGCAGTATAGTGTCTGACCAGGGTCATATCTCAAGGAGTTCAGACTAAAGAATAATTATAATTGAACTTATGTTTATTTTTGTCTATTTCCGCATGATTGAAATAACATAAAAAATGATTTGTTTTGTGTTTTGTGTTTTTAAAATAGAATAAATGCATTAAAAAATATAACGCGTTAACATGAAATATATATTGTCTTATGGTTAATTCTAATAGGGTATATCAATTTCTACATTTGTTCAAAATCACTTAATCTAGAAAATATACGTAATGTCATTGGATTAATTATAACACAATTTATTTTATGTATATGAATAAAAACCTTCTCAATGAACATAAAATAGATTACAAAATATCTTATTTTATGTTCAAAATTCGAAGGGTACAAAAATAATAATGGAGAATAGAGTTTTAATAGAAACCCCCACTCCTCAAATTCACCACCATACAATTACGATGAAAAATATAAGGAAATGAAACACAAAAAATCAAGGATACCACTGTAATCCCCCTAGAACAACCATAATGGGTTAGATATCAATATACATGGGGCTTAAAGATACCAGTTATATAAAAAATTATAAAAAATAGAGAAACATGGGAGATAATAATAAAACAATATATAACAAGTGGAAATAATGAATTAAAATTTATTATAGAAATTTAAAAAAATTTATAATATAAATACCCTAATGGGAACTCCTTAAAAGTGAGGGGGAAAATATATATAAGAATAATGTGCATTTTCATTCTCCTCCTCTATGAATTTCAGTTCTGTTAAAATGAGTTCCTTCCACCTAGGATGGATTCCACATGTTGCTGCTGAGGGTGGATATTTCATTAGTTTGACCCAACTCAAATCTTCCACTTAGATCGCAGTCTTACCTTAATAAGTTTAATATTATATATTATCTCTGTGATTTATAAAGGAATATTTTGATAATTTATTTCAATTATTTTGAATATGGGAATTGTATTTTATTTTATTTTATTGTTTTTCCATTTTGTGAATTTTATATTTTGACTCCCATGGCCCGTAATTTCTCAAGATCCAAAAGTTGAAAATTGTGGTGGAATTTTTATATAACTTGATATATAAAAAGATCAGGATATGAAATTTTTATATACTTATGATAGTATTATGTGGAACCTAAAATTCATATGTAGTGGGGAAAAGTCATACGAGAATTGAGTTATTATTCTATACACATAGGGTTCATCTCTTTTCTTTTCCAGATTTTGGCACTACAAATCAATACATGATCCAAGAAAATTCTTAATAGGATAAGTAATTTTATACTCACTATGCTTTGAAATTAATATTAGGTACCCTAAGAAAATTTTATCAGGATATTAGGATATATCCATTTTTCCAGTGTCCTCAGACCTAGATTCCTGGATGAACACAACTATGTGTAAGATCATCAAAATTATATGATAACTGATTTAAATAAATTTAGAATAGAATTTAAGTACTGTTAAAATATAAAATAAAACATCCATAAATCAACAAATGGCTTCCCATTTAATTTCCAAATGAATAAAATAAGAAAAAATCATGATTTAATCCATTTTTCATTTAATTATATATGTAGTAAATTATTTAAAGATGATATGATTTAACAATTTTTCTATAAATTGTGTGGTAAATTATCATTACAGGATATAATAAAATTTTGTAAAAAGTAATTTTGATCACTTATCCATAGATACACTATTACACTCTTGAGAAATTCAATGACTCTAGCCTTACAAAAAATGATTATCATTCCTGGTTAAATAAACAAAAACTAAAAAAGAAGGCGAAACCATGATTCATTCATTATTGAAAATTCTAGGCCCACTCTATGAGTTTAATCCAATTTCCATTTAAATTTAATCCAATTATTTAGTTTCATGAGTCAAAATAGAAAATAAATTAGTGGAATTTTGATTTAACAAGTGTCCCTTTCATTTATCTCTTTTTCCTAAGTTCATATACTAAATTTATGTTTCCCACTTCGTTAATAGAACAAAAATGACATTATCATGAGTTTAATTTTTCCTTATTCCCTCAAGATCCATATTTCCCCCACTTAAATCCATTTATTTATGATAATTTATAATTTATTGAATTTATCATAGTCATGCGCCGTGAATAGTTTATATTATATTTGTAATAGAATTTAATATCCACACACCCACTGCCTAACTATATCAAAACATTATATGGGTTCCAAATTTCCCATTTTAATCCATTTTGAAAGGTCATATATAATTTTATTTTCAGTTTCCTCCTTAAGGTTTTCTTTTTAACAAAGGTAATGTTACCTAAGATCAAGTTCAAAATATAAATTTCCTCATGTTATAATTTTCATTATATTTATATAATTTCATTTACACTACTTTCCCTAGTTATAAAATAAAATATCCATGGAATCAGTGGTAAACTAACTCCTTAGTCCTCTAAATTTTATATTTTTAAAAAATAAGAATAATTTCTTTCACCTAGTAGGACATATTTTAAATCAAAAATTCCCCGCCTAAAAACACAAAAAAATCCATAAGAAGAAAGTTTATTTTATTAAATAGATTTATAATAAACCAGAAATAATCTAAAAAAGTTATATATTTTTTGAAAATAAGGGGACCCACTTTTTTAATAGATTATTTTTAATATATTTTCTTAGAAAAATATTACATTAATAACATTGAAAGACCCTTTGAGTTTTATTGTTATGGAAACTATGAATTAAATTCATTAATTATATAAGATAAAAATAAATATTAAATTTATTTAATAATTTTGATGGAATCCATTAATCTCATCCTTGTCTACTTCACTACGTAATATTTCATAGAGACATACATAAAAGGAAAGGGTGAGCAAAAATCCCAAAATGGGATAATAATGTAAATATAAATTACATGACCATGGGTAATTCAAAAGTAATAACAACTAATATTGATCATAAATTATAGAGTTATTACACAAGATAATGATTAAGTATATATGGAATAACATAAGTTATTTATCATAATTACATCTTTAATAACATGTAAATGGGGTTGAAACATAAAAAAGATACATTCATAATCATATTACAATGTTTTATCACCACAGTGTAATAAAATATATGAATGAGGTCATTTATCAAGGTGTCATAAAAAGGTTTTCCCTATAGATTAATTTAGTACCTAATTCATTGTAGAAATTTAATTTTTTACCCTTAATATGTATTAATTCATATGTGTGACATAATTCAATAAGCATAAAAAATCATTTCATAAATAACTCTTAGTTAATACCGGACAAGTTTCATTTTAAATACATAAAATTTTAGTTATTTTAAACCCATGAGTAGGAAACATGGGTTTCACATCTGGAAATTCTAAATAACTAAATTATAACTACATCTAGCTGAATATCCTTGAATAAAAATAGGTTTGGCTATTCACAAAAATATTGAATACAAAATCAAGGGATTATTTAGACAACATAACTTGTCTAAAAAACATTATAGAATCATTTACTAATAGATAATGATAATATATCATTATTTGGGAATTAATGGATGCTTATGAATATAATTAAATAGAATTATTTGGAGATGAAAAATCTTACAACAATGAAATTCATGTATTGAAAAGAAGGTAGAAGATAACCCCTGCCTTGATAGGTTTCTTCCTAAATAAAAAACAATATTATTAGAAACATATAACAAAATTGAATGACTATATTGATTGTAACTAATTGAAAACTCATTATGAATGTATTGGGAGTGAAGAGGAATTGGAGGAAGGGTGGGTTTTTAAAAGAGGGAGGATTTTTAGTAAATTCCAAACATATTCCTTGAACACATAGTTAATGAAAAATAAAAACCATTGGCCTTTTCATGTGTTTACTTTAGTAATTTATATTGGGGAGTTGTTTTTAATATATTATTAGTTTAGGAACTAAAATATATAAAATAATACATTTTTTGTTGTGTAAGTGAGTCATTTTTATAAAGAGTTTTTTTAAAAATCTTAAAATATCATCGTGGTATTGGATGTTTCATTATAAGTCATTAAAAGCCATCAAATTACATGAAAAAAATAATTTTAGTGAGAAAATTATTTTATTTGGTCTTGAAATCTAGTAATTTATTTATAAAACAAATTTTATGTCATTATGATGTCATAATTCATACTATATATTTATATAATACATTACAATTTTTCGAAAAAATTTACCCTCAAAACATTATAAAAAATTAATTGTTTGCTAATTTTTTTGTGATAATTTTAAAACGGACATACATTTTATCTATGAAATTTCATAAATAAAAGATTTTTTATAAATAAATTTTATTGAAAAATAATAGTTTTATGACATAATATGCTTTTTGAACCTTATAAAAAATATATATGGCATTATAAAATTATGTTGGAATTTATATTTAAATAAATTATGTATTAATACTATCCTTGGGAAATAAATTTTATTTCGAATACAAGAATTTATCATAAAATTATATTCTAATTATATATCTTACAAAAAGAAAATTATATTCTAGTTGAATCTGACAATCTATTTATCATATTAATCAATATTCATGTGTTTTTATATGATTAAAATAATACTGAAAATGGATTTAGAGATACAAATATTTAGTTTTGAGAAATATAATGAGAGCATATAATAATAAGTTCTATACACTTAACACCTTATTACATCAACATATTCCCTATGGTTAAGGTCTGCTATGGTGGTAATTTCATGGGGTGGCCTTGATAACTTTGATGTAGTAGTGATCTACGGTAACTTTAACTTAGACAATAGTTTATTTCTCTCGATCCTTACCTACTAAATACCATCTACAACTTCTTCAAGGGAGATCCACTATTATTCTACCTAAATACCATTTTATGATAGTTGGGTTTCAAAATTCATTATATTACTAGTTTAAACTATCATTTCCCCATCCTATATAAATTTTCTCTCTTCGTTACTCATTATAAAAACTATTTATAATGTTCTTAATGCCCAATGGACTTGTTGACCAATAAACATTGGATAATGATAAAGAAATTGTGAGATCCTAATGGTAATATTTCCTATTATATATATACTCCACCAATCTAATATTCTATTATGTTTTTCTTTACTTGTAAATTTTTAACATTTCCCTTTATATTGTAAATCATTTTCCAAACAATGTAATCTTTTACATATTTTTGTAGTATGAATGATCACCATTATAGAATTCATGCCAATGAAGTTTTTATTAGTGGGTGAATTGTTATTTCTAATTTATCTCCGTTATGTGATTCTATTTTAAAAAACAATTTAATATTCATTGAGAAACATGAGTTAATTTATTTAATATTTTTTGGGCTATTTCATTCTAACCTCGTTAATTCATTATAAAGAATATTTATTCCTTTCCTAAAATAAATTATGGTATTTATATTTCATCACTTATTTAAGTGCTCAGGTTTCTTCTTCAAAATCTTGATTTATTTACAAGACTTTCATGAGTTGGGTTGTCATTTCCTTAATATGTGTTCCCTTTCATCGATAAATCTCAATTATTTCTTCTTCATATGATAGTATAGGTTCGAATCCAATTTAATCCGTGACTAGTATATGTTATGGATCTAACATATACTTTCTTAACATGGAAATATGGAATATGTCATGGATAGTGGAAAGAATTTTAGGTAGATATAATTGATTGGAAACCACTCCCATACACTCCAGAATCTCAAATGGTCTAATTTATTGTGAACTGAGTTTACCTTTCATTAAAAATCTCTTGACAACTTTCCTTTGTGATATTTTGAGTAATATATTATCATAACATAAAACTCTGTGTACTTCCTTTGATTTTCTTCATTATTATTTTTTATGTTGAGAAGACTTGATATGTTTTTGGATCACTTATATCTTCTTTCTTGTGTCATTCCCAATTTCTGGTCTAAATAATATTTCTTCTCAATCTTTTTCCCAACATATTGGAGTTATACACCTTTTCCCATATAGTGCATCATCATGACCCATTATAATACTCAAGTAAAAACTAATATTATAGTAAATTTTGATAAGTGAAAGGTGTTGGCCTTAACTCCCCTGAAAATTAAATGATCTTTCCATAAACATTCCTTCCAATGTTTTAATTATACCCTTAGAATTACCATTTGTTTAAATATGATAGTATGTGATAAGGTTTACTTCAGTGTTCATAGCCTTTTTAAATTATCTTTTATAAACTTGATGTAATTCTTGCATCATAGTATGAAAAATAGATAATGGTTCCCCATGAAGTCTAACCACTTCATAAATACTCAGACAAGAATGGTTCTTAAGGTTTAAATCCCATCATAAATAAAATAAAATTAATAGACTTTTTCAATATTTCAATAATTAGCCATATAATATAGTTTCCCTTGGATGTCTAAAGAAGTCCAATGAAAAATTACATGGTGATATTGTCCTACATCCATACATGTATGGGTGGTAGTTGTGGACTCCTATTGATAGTTTATGCACATCCTTGACCTACTAACATACCAACCATATTATATTATATAAAAATATATATTTTCATGTTTTCCCACCAATGATGATTTGGAATACCCCAATAAATTTGGGTATTTCGAGATGTATTGATAAGATATAGATACGATTTTTAGCCATTGTATAATTAATTTAATCTGTAATATATAAGATATTTGGCCTTGTACCAAACCCTTATAATCCAACATGATCCTTAATAGACTTAAAATGATTCCAATTTTTTACAACAAATATTTTCTTTTGTACCTTAACTTATTTTCTTTGTGATTTCATGATCTAATATATTAAATATAGTTGGGAAATATTTTCTCATAGGATTGATGATGTCTATTCCTTTATTAATTTCATGCCTATTATAACTATGTCCTTGATCAATGGGACTCCTTTAATTATCATCATTAAATTAAATTTGAGGTATTTTCTAATAAAATAATAATCATTTTTTAATTATTTTTTAAGGTGACAATGAATAGTACAATCATAGTCTTTAATAATCCTTAACCATCCCCTCTATCTCATGTTCAATCAATTCTGTGTTAATATATACTTCATTAATTGGTAATCAGTGTATATCATTCACTTCTCCTAAAAAATATGGTGTTTCGATATCTTTGATGAAAATAGATCAATAGATAAATCCAAATCATAGGTAAAATATTTATGATCCTGAGGCTTTAATAGTTTGGTTCAATATAAAATCACCATGTCAATTTTTTATGATTTCACATAGTTTGTTCATGGATTCATTATAATAAATGTAAAATCCTTTCCCATAACTAGGTAAAGATCGAAAAGTTTCACCATAAACCCATTTTTTCAGTTTATTGTATGCTATTCACGCTCATTTTTTCAAATAAAAATAATTCCATTTTGAATAAACATGGTTAGTTTAATTGAAATTCATGAAATTCTTTTCACAATCATTCTATAGTATCCAACTAGACTATAAAAACTATGAATCATAGTTATTGTTGTAGGTTGAGGTTATTCCAATGTTCCCTTTATCATTTCTATATCTACCGGAATTACTTCAATAGTTATAATATGTCCCAAAAAATGTGACTTATTGTAACCAAAACTCAAATTTATTGGATTTACAAAAAAAATCCTTCTATAGAGTTTTTCATATGAGACATAAATAAACCCCATTCTTTAAAATTATTTTGTATAATGTTATAATAACATCAATAAATTCCACCGTAATTTATTATGGGTATTCCCTAAAGTATATATTAAAAAAACCATAAATATGGAAGGAGTAGCAGTCAAAACAAACTGTACAAAAAAAACTTTTGGTGTCCATATCTTTATCAAAATTGAGTATTTTGAATATTTTAGTTCATTACCCTTAGATAATGGTACCTCGATCAATGGTCAATCTTGGGGAATAATTAATCCTGTTTATGTTGGTTGAAGAAATCATCAATCAATGTAATATGGTAATTTTTTTCAGTATAAGAAAATAATCTTCTTTATAATTAATACATAGCCATAATGATCTAACATTATGATTCATAGAGAGAACATGTTCTCACTTAGGATAAATACCTGGTCGAAGAAAGCCTATCTCCCAAAGATCGTAATGTTTATTATTTCATTCCTCTCACTCAACATATGCAATTCTACATTGGGTAGTCAATATTTTATTGGATCAAAGTATGTGTTCAATTGAGAACTCTACAACCCCCTTTGGGTAAGGTCCTGGTAACTATTTAAGATACATTAATATAATCCAAAATATGGGTAGATCTCATATACTTATATTTTATTTATCTTTTAATTATTCACCAATTATTTCCAAAAAAGGGACATAATATAAGAACCCGGGTTTTGGCACTCCGAAACATTGAAAAATTTCTTTATGTCAATCCAGAGCTGGGTGTTCAGACAGCGTGTAATTTTGAGGCTTGGTGTGCCCAGAATTAATTTCATAAAAATGTTATGTGTGTTTATTTTACACATGCGTGGTTAACTAATGAAAACATGATGACTCCTAAATGGTTACTCGGATGGGAAAACCGAGGGTACGGTTGGGTCCCAAACGTGGTGTTTACCCTAACTGCGGCATAAAATTAGTCGGCACAGGACGTTCAGACCCCTCACTCGTTGGCGGTGTGTTAAAAGAAAAATTAAATTATTAAATTATTCATTCAATAGATAAAACCAGAATAACTCATAGAAGAGGACTCAAATGAGAATTCTGAGACCATCGATGCACCTGAAACGTAGGCTTTACCCTAGGCAAGGTATAACATTTGTCGGCATCGGGTGTTCGACTTATGCGCCATCGTGGGAAAATAATTGAATAATTAAATGATTATTTAATTAATTATTTTATTTTAAAAAACCTTTTCTCCTATTGAGAGTTATAAATTCTCATTTTAGAGGAATTATCTCATAACACTAGGATCACCAATGACTCCTCTCCTCTCATTTTCGTTGACGGTGACAAACCTTGGATCCTAAAAGGATCAAGATGTGGTGAACGCAACAGATTCACCTTTATCAGAGAACACGTTCTTGGTCAACAAGGAATGATCTAGTTCAGGTAGGACCTTTAATTAATTGATTTTTCTCCCACCTTTTTATTAATTGGTTTAGTTTATTAATTCACCGCATATTTCAGGATTTGACCATGATACATAAACTTGTTAATTTTCTTTCTCCTTGATCTCCATAGGAAATAATTGAATGAAAATTAATATTTCTGCTGGTATTGTTTCACTCCATCCGTATAAACACACATTGTGTTTCTTTCTCATGAAAAGTATGGTTGTACAATCCACAATCGGCTATGGAAAGGGGTAGAAGATGCTAGTTGAATTAAGTTTGGATTGAGCAGGGGTCGTCGGTCAACGGAGGAGAGGGAATCAGCCGCCCATGCGCCTGACTGGTCGCACGCAGTGGAGAGAGTGGTCTGTGGGTGCCCTGTTCATCGAACGGTATAGCGGTGGTCAAGCCTGCGGCGGCCAGGAGGGTGCGGCAGGGCGATGTCGCAGTGGTAGGGTAGAGCGGTCTGGTCATTGGGACGATGCGACAGATCAAAGTTGTCCAGCGCGGCAGGTGCATGTGGAACGACGGTGCGAGCAGGGGGCACCGGGGTGGTGGTATCGAGAGTTGTGAGGTCGCGCGGTGCAGGTCATGGTGGTGCGGAGGTGCATTGCAGGAGGCAAGGGCATCCAGAAGGGGCCTATTGTGCTCGGAAGGGGGGACTCGAGGTGCCGAAGAGGCTGATCGAGACCCACGTAAGGCGGGTCTCCATTACTTGATGCAGTTAGAAGGGACTGGCTAGGTTTGTCGGTCGGTGGAGGCGGCGACCTCGGGGGAATAGGACCCACATGTTACGGGTCCTCTATGATGCAGTGGGAGAAGGGGGAGACCAGCCATAAGGGCCTGTCGGTTCAACAAAACCGGGCCACGTGGCCCGGTGGAGGAGGAGCGGGCCTCGGAGGGTCGGGCAGGACCCGCGGCTGGGCCGTGGGCCAGCCAGGGTGAACTGGATCGGTTGGGCCCCTTGCATTCAAGGGGCCATATCTTCTAAAAGGCACATCTTTTTGACGTGCCATCAGTTGGTGTGGGTTTGTTTCAGCGAGATAGACTTTTCAAAGTGAGTTTAAGGGTTTTTACATTCCGTGCCCGAAGATTGGTGAACTGAAGAGGATTAATTTAATTATAATAAATTATTATTAAAGCTTGCGACGACCGTACTTCGCATTTAGGATGCCTGTTTGACCTACTGTTAGAGGTGTTGTGGCCTTGGAGTTGAGAGGGTCCTTCCAAAGTTGTTTCAGAACCTTTTAGGATTGGTTTTGTTGCATGGTGGCACGAAAATTTTAATACAAACAGGTAATTAATTAATTAATTAATTAATTATTCTTGCGTCTGACCTAACTCCTGTTTGGGATGTTTAATTGACACTGCATCAACGACAGTGTGACCCCATACCTCATGTGGACTTTTTGAGATGCCTTCTGAAGCATTTGGGTTGGAGATAATGTACGTGCCCCACATGGCCTGGTTCACACATTTTACGGTAAAACAACACTTTTTCACCAAATGTCTATTCGGGGCATGTGAGTAGTCGATACCATGAGTTTTTCTGAGGGTATCATAATGGTTTTAGCTTCTTGATGAGTTTTGGGATAGTGGTATGGGCCCCACAGTAGCTGGCTATGGTGAATAGAACCATTTTCACCGGTTGTCTGTTTTGGGTGAGTAAATAGCTTATCCTGTATGTTTTTCCGCGAGGATCGCGATGGTGTAATCTGTTTGGGAATGTGGAGCTTTATTAAAGAACTCATTTAATGTGGAAACATGAAAGGGAATTGGTCAGAGGTTCTTTTGATGCACTCCAATCCAACGCACAGTAGTATTGTTGCTAACACCCTGTGATGTCAGTTGTAGTGCAGAGTTATCGGACCAATTCCGGGATTACCCTCTAGTAGGCCTAGGAAGTGGGTCACCCCATGATTTATTATGGGTTTCCCTCCAACGGGTCTGGGCAGTGGGTCACCAAAGACTTATTTAGGGTTTACCCACCAGCTGGGCTGGGCAGTGGGTCACCATATGATTTATTACGGTTTACCCTCCAGTGGGGCTGGACAGTGGGTCATCATCGACTTATTTAGGGTTTACCATCTAGTAGGGATGGGAAGTGGGTCTCTCGATGATTTATTACGGTTTACCCTTCAACGGGGTTGGGCAGTGGGTCACCATCGACTTTTACTAGGTTTACCCTCCAGTAGGGCTGGGCAGTGGGTCACTCGATGATTTATTATAGTTTACCCTCCATGGGGGCTGGGTAGTGGGTCACCATCGACTTAGTGGGGTTTACCCATCAGCAGGGCTGGGCAGTGGGTCCCCTATTGGCATTTCAGTCTCAACCCTTTCTATGAGGCTAATCAGTGACTTTTCTCCATGATTACCGGAACGAGACTCTTATTGTGCAGATCAGCGGTGTGACATCTTTGACATCACCTAAGGACCCACAAGGAAGAGTAGAAATTTCCCCACTAAGATGCGTCTTTGTGACCTAACCTAAAACCATGCAAGCGAGTCAGTGCCACCCAAAGGGGATAGTATCAATGTGTGATGATTTGGGCCCCTTTGACTTGGGATTCCTAGGCATATGTGACAAGGTGTTGGGATTTGCAGATGGCTTTTCTTATAATTGTTGGCGACTTTTCTTGGGCTAAGATTGGAGATGCAGATCCCCTTTCACGCTTGTTCGAGTTTCTTGTTGAGAATCTATTTATATACACCTTACTTTTTTTCCCACTCCTTGGGTTTATTTACTCTCTTTATAGGAGGGGTGAAGATGCGCAAGGTATGTCGCGTGATTTATGTGTCTAGATCCTCTTGGATTGGACATGTCCACTTCCTTTCTTTTGTTGGGTTGAGTTCTACTCTCACTATTTTACTCTTAATCTATTCTTTGTTTTGTATACTGATCACTATTTTAGTACCTCCTTTGTTACTCCCTCGAGCATTCGGGGCATCCTACTGAGTATATTTATACTCACCCCTACTTGGGATTTTCCTGCACTTGGTGTGCCCTTGCAGACGACAGACAGGCCGGTCGAGACTACAGAGGAGCGTAGGGGACACAGGAGCCTTGGCTGTGTTCGGTGGCCATAGTAGGACATTCAGGTGTGAGACACACCATCGATTTACTTACATTTTACCTTTTGCTGGGTTGTGGCACCTTTCTGGTTGGCCGCGTGTGTTTCCCCTTTTACTGTTCAGTTTACTTTTCAGTCTACTTTTCATCACTTTATTTGTACTGGTTAGCGGTCGATGCTTGTATGTTGGTTTCCCTTTTGTAGCAGTGTTGTATCTTTCTTTCTTTTCTCAGCACTTTTTCATTGAGTTATTTGTGTTTGTGTGTGTATAGTTTCTTTGGCAAAGGCCTCCCATAGTTTCTTGTGCCTTCGGTGCTAGTCACCACCCCCTGGCCTATGGAGGTGAGCTTGGGGTAGTTGGGGCTCGAGCTTCGGTACAGGTCAGGTCATGAAAAAGTGGTATCAGAGGTGGTTCATTTTTTGGGGAATTGTTCTGACGTCCCTAAAAAGTAATTGGCTGGGATTTAGGGCAATAGCGTCGACGTTTCTCGAGAGTGTCTCTCAGGATATGGAGTCCAGTGATGGTATGGGCGGCTGACGTATCCATTCACCGGGACCCTGATAACCCGCTTGTCGACTCGGCACGCTGAGACATTTGTTGCAGGGAACTTTGGAACATGCATTAGGTAGAATTGAGTCTTTGAATTTCCTTATTTAGTCAGCTCCAATTTGTAGTTAATGTTATATATATATTCTCATATGATCGCCGTAATCCTTCATAACTTTCAGGATGCCCCCACGATAGCAGCCAGGTAAGTTAACCTCTCCAGTTCGTGACTATGATCTGGCGAACGAAAAGGTGTCAGTTAAGAGACCCTCACGTGATCCCCTTCCACCCAGTGCTTCGGCAGTAGACCCTCCACCTAGAGAGAAACAATTAGTAATGGAAGCACATGTCGAGGTTGAGCGCATGCTGAGTGTGCTTAGAGACATCCAATGTCAGCGGCCACAGAAGTTTTACGGAGACCTGGATCCCTAGGCACCGGAGGACTGGCTAGAGTCTGTGGACTGACTTTTCAGGCTGGTACAGACACCAGCAAAGCAGATGGTAGCCCTAGATACCAGCCTTTTCCTCAGGATTACCGGGTGTTAGTGGGGGTTGATTACGTAGACCCACGACGAGCTGTCTCTAATGTGGGATAGCTTCCAACAACTCTTCTGAGAGGAGTAGTCCACCTCTTGGTTACGCTTCGTTTGGATTCTGGACTTCTAGAGCTGAAGTAGGGGGATGACCGTGGCACAGTACTCGGACCATTTTACCAATCTGACATGCCACTCATAGAATATGATCCGCGATAGTTTCTTCCAGGCATGAAGGTTTGAGCAGGGTCTTGGCAGGGAGATATGTGCCAGTATATTACCCCTGTGCATCCCTACTTTTTCTAGGGCGCTAGAGTGGGCGCTCGTGGTTGAGAGCTTCTTAGGTGAGGGATGCCAGCTGGCAGGGCCTAGTAGTGGCCGCTTTAGAGCAGTTGGCTTCCCTACTGCTGACCTTTGTGGAGAAGGAATATACGGATTTTCTGCAGTCGATGATGTTGACTCTTTCTCTCCTTGAGCGTGTGAGAGAGTCGCACCTAGGGGATGTTGACAATGAGGAACTATGTGACCAAATATCCATGATCGATGAACCTTATGGGTATTCTGAAAGAGGGAATCACGAGATCCTGTTCCAGGGGTGATCTTTAGTACTAGTGAAGATGTGGGAGGAGGTGATGTGGGAATTCCACACTTCTACCTTAGCTTTACATCCTTGTGTTGGGAAATGTACAGAGACCTTCAAAGGTATTTTTGGTGGTCTGGAATGAAATGGAGCATAACTGAGTTCATTTCTCGGTGTCTTACCTGTCAGTAGGTGAAGGCAAAGCATCATGTTCTGGAAGGGTAGTTGCAGCCCCTTGATATCCTAGAGTGGAAATGGAATGGCATATCTATGGACTTCTTCACAGTGCTTCCGCTCATAGAAAGGGGCCATGATTCCAATTTCATTATAGTGGACCGACTCATGAAGTCAACACACTCCCTTTCCATCAGGGATCAGAGCTCGGTGGAGGCTCTAGGGCAGCTGTACGTTTAGGAGATCGCCCGCCTTCATGGAGTACCCTCGATGATCATCTCCGACCACGACACACGGTTTACGTCAGGTTTGTGGAGAGGCCTACATGAGGCATTCGGGACTCGGTTGTAGATGAGTATAACTTTTCACCCCCAGACCAACGACCAAATGGAGCACACTTTCTAGGTGTTGGAGGATATTTTCAGGGCATGCGTGTGAGAATTTGGCCTAAGTTGGGAGGATCACCTGCCCTTGGTAGAGTTCGCGTATAAAAAAAGTTACCACTCTAATATTGGCATGGAACCTTTTTGAGGCCCACTATGGGAGACCCTATTGGTCACCATTATGCTGGACAGATGTTGGGGAGACCTCCCTTGTGGGACCAGAGTTGGTGCGGGCAACGAAGGAGAAGGTGTAGGTCATTCAGGAGCGGATGAGTATAGATCATAACAGACAGAAGTCATACACAGACAGTCATCATAGGCCTTTGGTGTTCGATCAGTAGGACGATTCCTTTCATCGAGAGTCTCCCCATGGCCTGGAACACGGAGGTTCGTCCGGGGAGGCAAGTTATCCCCAAGGTTCATTAGGCCTTTGAGATCGTGCGTAGGGTTGTAGAGGTTGCCTACCATCTAGATCTACCCCCACAGATGGAGAGGGTGCATGACGTCTTCCACATGTACCAACTAAGGAAATACATTAATGACCACACACACATTATTGACTGAGGAGAGTTGGACATCGAGTATGGAGCCACCTTTGCGTTGCACCCGGTGGCGATTGAGGACCGACAGGAGCGGACACTGCGTGGACAAACCCTTCCTTTAATTAGTGTGATGTGGCAGCACAAGAGGGTGCAGAAGAGTACCTTGGAATGGGAGATCCAGATGCGAGCTTAGTATGCTGAGTTGTTTTTGTTGGTTTGTTTTTCGGGGATAAAAAACATGAAGGATGGAATGATATAAGAACCCAGTTTTTGTGACTCTGAGACATTGAAAAATTTATTAATGTCATTCAAGAGCAGGGTGTTCAGACGACATGCAATTCTGAGGACCAGTGTTCCAGGAATTCATTTTATAAAAATGTTAAGTGTTTTTATATTACGCACACATGGTTTACTAAAGAAAGCATGATGACTTCCAAACGGTTGATCGGATGGGAAAACTGAGGGCACTGTTGGGTCCAGAAAATAATTTTTACCCTAGCCGCGACATTCAATAAGTCAGTGCGGGACGTTCATACCACACTCTCATTGGCGGTGTGCTAAATGGATAAATTAAATTATTAAATTATTCATTTAATAGTATAAACCTGAATAACTCGTAGACGAGGACTCAGAAGAGAAATCTAAGACCACCTATGAACCCAAAACGTAGGCTTTACCCTAGGCAAGGTATAACGTTCGTCGACGTTGAGTGGTCGGCTTATGCACCATCATGGGAAAATAATTAAATAATTAAATGATTATTTATTTAATTATTTTTTTAAAAGAACCTTTTAATCGATTGAGAGTTATAAATTCTTATTTTAGAAGAATTCTATCATAACACTGGGATAGCCAACGACTCCTCTCCTCTCGTTTCCATTGACGATGATAAACCTTTGATCCTAAACAGTTCAAGTGACGACAAATGCAACAGATCCTTCTTCATCAGCGAACACATTCTTGGTCAATAAGGAATGATCCAGTTTAGGTAGGACCTTTAATTCATTGATTTTCTCCCACATTTTGATTCATTGGTTTAGTTTATTAATTCACCACATATTTCATGATTTGACCACGATACATAAACTTGTTAATTTTCTTTCTCCTTGATCTTTTCTGGAAATAATTGAATCACAATCAATATTTCTACCGGTATTGTTGCACACCTTCTATATATGCACAGTTTTTGTTTCTTCATCGTGAAAAGTATGGTCGGACGATCCATAATCGGCTATGGAAAGGGGTAGCAGATGATAGTTGAAATAAGTTTGGATTGAGCAGGGGTCACCGGTTGATGGAGGTGAGGGAATCGTCTTCCCATGCACCTTAATGATCACACGCAGTGGAGAGGGTGGTCTATGGGTTCCCTGTTCATCGACCGGTGCAACGGCGGTCAAGCCTGTGGTGGCCTGGAGGGTGCATCCGGGCGATGTTGCAACATCAGGGAAGAGATGCCCGGTCAGTGGGATGATGTGGCAGAGAAAAGCAGTATGGCACAGCTGGTGCTGGTGGTACGATGATGCGATTAAGGGATACTGGGGTGGTGAGGTTGAGTGGTGTGAGCCGGTAAGGTGCAGGCAGTGGCGGTGTGGTGGTGCACTGCAGAAGGCGAGGGCGTCTAGCGGTGGTATGTCGTGCTCTGCAGAGGGGAATCGAGGTGTCGGAGAAGCCGACCGAGACCTGTGTAAGGTAAGTCTCCTTTGCGTGATGCGATAAGAAGGGACCGACCAGGTTGGCCGGTCGGTGGAGGCTGCGACCTCGAGGGAACAGGACCTGCGTGCTGCATGTCCTCCTTAATGCAGTGGGTGAAGGGGGAGACCGGCCAGGAGGGCTGATTTGTTCAAACGAACCAGGCCACGAGGCCTGGTGGAGGTGGAGTGGGCCACAACTAGTGGGATGTGGCGTGTCGGGCCTGACCCGAAGCTGGGTTGCGGGCAGACGGTTCGGACCAGGTGGGTCGAGGTTAGCTGGACCGGTTGGGCCCCTTGAGTTCAAGGGGCCGTATCTTCTAAATGGCACTTCCATTTGATGCGTTGTCTACTGCTGAGGCTTCGTGTTGACAATAAAGACATTGAAAAGTGATTTTCGGGGTTTTTGGGTTCTGTGCCCGAAGACCGGTGACCCAAAGATCTTCAATTTAATAATAATAAATTATTATAAAATCTCGCGACAGATGTACTTTGTAGGACAGACGTCCGTTTGACATACCGTCATATGTGTTGTGGCCTTGGAGTTGAGACGGTCCCTCCAAAGATGGTTCAAAACCTATGCGGGTTGGTTTCGTTACTCGGTGGGATGAAACCCTTAATGCGAACAAGTAATTAATTAATTAATTAATTAATTAATTATTCTTGCGTTGGACATAACTCCTATTTGGGATGTTTGATTGATGCGCCGTCAGTGGCAGTGTGACCCCAGAAATTGTGCAGACACATTGAGATGCTATCGGAAGCGTTCAGGTTGGTGACAATGTTCAGGACCCACAAGGCTTGGTTCACACTTTTTACGGTGAAACACCAATTTTTCACCACACGTCCGTTCGGGGCGTGTGAGTAGTCGATCCCCTATGTTTTTAGAAGGGGATCAAAATGGTTTTATCTTCTTGAAAAGTTTCAGGATCATGGTGTGGGCCCCACACTGGCTAGCTACGGTAAAGAATACCATGTTCACCGGTTGTCCGTTTCGTGTTCTTAAATAGAATATCCTGCATGTTTTTCCACGAGGATTGCAACGGTGTAATCTGTTTGGGCATGCATAGCCTTGTTCAAGATCTCATTAAATGTGGAATAATGAAAGGGTGTTGGTCAGATGTTCGTTTGATTCACTCTGAACTAACTCACTATAGCGATGTTGATGACACCCTATGACGTCAGTTGCAGTGTAGAGTTATCAGACCAATTCTAGTTTTACCCTCTAATAGTCCTGGGCAGTGGGTCACCCGATGATTTATTATGGTTTACCCTCTAGCAGGGCTAGGCAGTTGGTCACCATCAACTAATTTAGGGTTTACCATCCAGTAGTGCTGGGGAGTGGGTCACCCGACGATTTATTATGGTTTACTCTCCAGCGGGGCTGGACAATGGGTCACCATCGACTTATTTAATGTTTACCCTTCAGTAGGGCTGGGCAGTGGGTCACCCGATGATTTATTATGGTTTAGCCTCCAGCAGGGCTGGGCAGTGGGTCACCGTCTACTTATTCTAGATTAACCCTATAGTAGGGATGGGCAGTGGGTCACCCGATGATTTATTACAGTTTACCCTCCAGTTAGGTGGACAGTGGGTCACTGTCGACATAGTGTGGTTTACCCTCCAGCAGGGCTAGGATGTGGGTCACCCATTGACATTTCAGTCTCAACCCTTTCTATGGGTCTAGTTAGTGACTTTTCTCCATGATTACCGGAGCGAGACTCTTGTTTTGTGGATCAGCGGTGTGATAAATTTGACGTCACCTAAGGACCCACAAGGAAG
This sequence comes from Viscum album, assembly GCA_963277665.1. Taxonomy (NCBI): domain Eukaryota; kingdom Viridiplantae; phylum Streptophyta; class Magnoliopsida; order Santalales; family Viscaceae; genus Viscum; species Viscum album. Next base: position 1,041,615,560 of record OY728146.1, read on the forward strand.
ACGAGAACATCCCCCACTGAGACATGTCCTTTGGACGCGTCCTAAAATCATGCGAGTGTGTCAGTGCCACCCAAAGCGGATGGTATCGAAGTGCGGTGATTTGGGCCCCTTTGACTTCGGCTTCCTATGAAGACGTGACAAGGTTTTGGGATTTGCGGATGGATTTTTTTAGAATTGTTGGTGACTTATCCTGGTCTGATCTTCAAGATGGAAATGCCCTTACACACTTGTTTGAGTTTCTTGTTGAGCATCTATTTATATACACCCGACTTTTGTTCTCACTCCTTGGGTTTAGTTACTCTCCTTCTAGGAGGGGGAAGACATGCAGGCTATGCCATGCACATTCTGTGTCTAGCTCCTCTAGGATTGGATGAGTCCACTTCCTTTGTTTTGATGGGTTGAGCTATACTCTCACTATTTTACTCTTACACTATTATTTTTTATGTATACTGCTCAACATTTTAGTACCTCATTTTTTTCTCTATTGAGATTTTGGGGCATCTTACTGAGTATCATTATACTCACCCCTACTTGGGCTTTTCCCGCACTTGGTGTGCCCTTGAAGACGATGGACAGGTCTATCAAGACTACGAAGGAGCGTAGAGGACACATGATCTTGGGCTGCGTTCAGTGGCTACGGTAGGACTTTCAGGTGTGATACTCACCAGCGGTTTACTTTTTTTTTACATGTTTCCGGGTTGTGGCACCTTTCTGGTTGGGTGCGTGTGTTTCCCCTTTTACTGTTCAGTTTACTTGTCAGTCTACTTCTCAGCACTTTACTTGTACTGGTTAAAGGTTGATGCATGTATGTTGGTTTCCCTTTTGTAGCAGTGTTGTATCTTGATTTCTTTTCTATATATTTTTCATTGAGTTAGCTAGGTGTGTGTGTACAATTTCAAAGGCAAAGGCCTCCCCTAGTTTTTTGTGCCTTCGGTGCTAGTCACCAGCCCCTAGCCTATGAAGGCATGCTTGGGGTAGTTGCAGCCCGATCCCAGGTACAGGTCGGGTCGTGAAACATAAGATGAGGTTATTGAAAAAAATTTGGTTGGGATATCTATCTGTTGAAGATAATTACCTATTTTCCTTCAATACAACTGAAATTTCGTTAATACAACTGATCTAGGATCAATACATTAATAACTAATCCACCCCATGTATTATATGAAACTACACCATTGTAAACACCAACTGATTTGTGAAGATATTTTACTCAGCAAGGTGATCTATGGAATACATATACATTCATGAATATTTTTCCCATGAGTTTTAACTACAAAAAATACCAGTAGAATTTCTTGGTTTAATTTGACGTTCTTTTGAAACATAAATGAAATAAAAAAAATCCTAAAACTAGAATCAAACAATGTACTTTCTATACTTGAATACATAATGAGTGTATCCACCAGTATATCATTTTTAACCTCGTCTTCATTAATCATGATTGAAAAATCAAAACATTAGTCCCTTAGAATATGATAGGATTGAGTATGATTTCCCATCATTATCTTCATATTGGAAATTGATTAACAAAATGGCCATGATTACACACATGATGAATTTAATGATATTTTATGCTTACACAATCTTCAATTTTTCATTGGTATCCAAAAGATGAAGATTTACCTACTCACAATAGTTTTGAGCTATATTCCCATCTCTTTTACAATTGTAAAATATTCTACTTAGAGAAAATTCACTGATTGTTTCCTCTAACACTTATATCACATGGATAGTTTTTGCTTCTATCCTTCACTTCCATGGTAAGAATTATTTTCAATTTTTTTATACATTATACTATTATTAACATTTAGTCCATGAGACCATGATGAATATCCAAAAAATATTTCCACATTGATAGAAAACATTACTAATTCCTTGTAACTCACATGGTCTCTAATTACTAGAGATTTCCATAAACATTGTCTTATGCCTCATAATAATTAATCAATCTTCTCATTAATATAAATGAAAAGGCATGAATCATATCACAAAATCCTTAAAAATTTTATCTCATAAATCCTTAAATTTTCTGTCAGTTTGATTTAGCTCAATGAACTCACTCTCAATCTTGATTTAGTGGTTTATGGGGACATAATTTTTATAAAAGACTTTTATTGAATTAGTCATAGTACATAGATTTAACTTCATCATTTTGTTTTTTGTTTTTTTATTATTTTCCATAATTGTTTGTTTTATTTTTCATAGTAGTAATGTACCAATGCAAATTTCACTTACTCATAAAAATGGAGAACAAAAAATATCTTTTATATTTTATTGATTTTTTATTTTGTGATGAGTAGATCAAAGGTTCTACTAAAAACTGAAGGTTAGAGAGGCATAAAGAAATCACATGTGAGTTTTTCCATCCTGAGTGACACCATACACTACACGTGTTTTATGATTTTATTCAGGACCCGTGTTTACTAATTTATTATGATCATGAAATTTTCAACTCCATCGTCCATAGAATTAGTAAAAACATTATTTCATTATATATCAAATCTAATATTCACATATTCTCTTCTATTTAAAACCATTTTTATTGAAGAATAAAACATAAATTAGAAAATTTAGACTATTGAAAATATTATGATGATATTTATAAAGGGAAGTTTAATCTTTACATTCTCTAATAAAAGGCTTAAATTATGTTATTTTTAAATCTATTAAAATAATAAATTATCTATATATACTTAATATTGGTTCATAAAAATCATGTGATTACCCAAATTCTATCCCAAGAGAGTTCCAAAAAATATGTATATTAATGCCTCATCCTTGTTCACCCAGTATAGGTTCCATTAATAGCCTGTGATCCCTTTTAGGTTCATTACCCCTTGCTATGTTTGGGATAGATACACATAAAGGTTTAGTATCTATATTTTTATTTCATTTCATAAAAATAATCGTTACATACATTACCAAAATTTTAAAGGGTTTTCATGTATTTTAACTAATCCCTAGGATCTATAATAATGTTATATAGTCTTAATTTCCATATATAACTAAATGTTACCTTTGATGCAATCAATGGCGACCATCCACTTTTATACTTGTTTTTTAACATAATTCCTTACCAAATTTTACATTAATAACTTTAAAGGACCTTTTGGGGTTTAATGCCCTCGAAACTAGGCACAAAATACATGGAATACAACATAAGGTATAAAAATATATCATGTTATAACAAAATATCATGTTAAAAAATACAGGAACCACAACATAAGAGAATGATTATAATTACATGAGGAAAATCATAAAATCATGATCATAAGTACAAGTGGTATAACAATTATATGTGGCTATAATTTAAAAATGATACATTCATAAGAATATCACCAAGTCTTTTCATCAAGGTGTTTTAGAATGAATTACAATGGTTATTCACAAAGGTATCATAAACATTTTATATTGAGATATTAATTATTTAACCAATGAATTGGAGTGAAATCAAGGTGCTTCCCCCATAAGTATTATTTCATGTGCCCCACATAGATCGATTATCATATGAAAAAGTTTCATTAATAACTAATGGTAAATAATAAATCAGTTTCATTATAAATACAAGTATGTTTAATTTATTTTAAAATATTGATAAAGGAATATGTGTTACATATATGGAAATCAGAAATGAATAATGAATAATTACATCTATTTGAATACCTTTTAATTAAAATATTTTTGTGTATTGAAAAAAATATAGTATGGAAAATCAAGAGATAATTTCACAAGTATAACGAGTGTAAATAAAAGTTATGGGAAGGGTAAAATTTGATAGGAAAGAAATATCTCATTATTATACTCATAAGGTTTGGCTATGATCATATATAAACACATTAATTTTGAAATAAAAAGGATTGTAATAATGGAAATTTTTGAATTGTATAGATTAGGAAGAGAACATGTTACCTTGATAGGATGCTTTATTAAGCATGAGAAGAGATTATAAGAAATATATGAACTCCATGGAAAGATTCTATAGAGGGAAAGTGAGTGGAAACTCATGATTATAGGCTTGGGAGTGGGGAGGAATAGAATAATGTGTGGTTTTTCTAGAAAATGTGGGGGGATTGTTTATTAATTTCCAAACATAGGACTTGGATTCCTTGTTAATAAAAAACAAAACAATTATACTTCCCATGGTTATTAATATGTTATTTTACAATGTGGAATGGTTTTATATATTTAATTAGTTTAGAAGCTAATCTCTTTAAAGTAATTTCATTAATGATGTGTATGTGAGTCATGATCATAAATAATTGTTTTTCAAATCATAAATTGTCGTTAGGTTTAGAATGATCCATTATAGGTATGTAAAATTAAACTTATTAATTTAAATAAATTATTTTTTGAGAAAAACTATTTAGAGTTTTGAAATCCAGTAATTTATTTATTACATCAATTTAATATCATTATGAAGTCATAATAACAACTGTACTTTTATACCATATACTACATTTTACCCAAAAATATTATCATCATATAAAATGACGAAAAAGTCAAAATTATCTCATTTTCATTTAGTGATTCAAAAATTATGTCAATTTTCTCAAAAAAATTATCTAAATAGGATAAATTTATCTTTCAAAATAAAAAAAATAATTGAAAATACATTTTTTATTATAAAATAAACTTTCCAATCCCTATAAAAACCTTTCTGGAAACTATAAAATTATATGATTATTTATATTTAAATTAATAGGATTTTAAAAAACTATTCCAAAGAACATATTTTATTTAAATTGCATAAATTTAAAATAAACTGTTATTTTAATTATATATTCCCCCAAAAAACTATGTTTTGTTTGTTTCCAAAAATCTATTTATCATATTTATTTTATTTTCTTGTATATTTTATTAAATAGAATAAAAACGAAAATTGGATCATTGAGACCACTATTTCATTTCTAAAATGAAAATTACACCTTATAATTCTAATTTCTAGACACATAACCCCTTATCACACCCAAATATTCCCTAAGGGTAACGTGTGCGATGTTGACACTTTAATGGGGTGGATCAAATAAAATTGATCTAGTGGTGATCTCCAATAACATGAACCTCTCCCATAATCTATTTTTATTGAGCCATAGTTCTTGAATATTTTCATGGGATTAGTTAAGGGAAAACCCTAAGAATTTTACCAACCTCAAAAGTACTGATAGATGGGCTTCAAAATAAATTGTTCTACTGGTTGAGGCCATTATTTCTCCCTTTAACATCAATTATCTCTCATCATTACCCATTATATATATTAATTCAAATATTCATATTGAAAAAAGGCCATATTGTCGAATTTTCAAATTGGACAATGGTCTGCAAACAGTCAAATCCAAATAGTCACATTTCACACTATATATATACTCCACCATTATAATACATCATCATTCACTATATCATTTATAATTATTCGACACTTCCCTTGATTTTTATACTATATTACACAATCTTGTATTTCTTTTTAATGTTTTCATATCATGATTATCCTTCATTTTGGTTGAGGGTGACCCTTGACGTAGTGTTATGGGGAGGGAAAAGGTGAGTATTAGACCACATCAGTTCATGGTGGGGGGGATCATCAAAATTCTTCACAGCTGTGGCTGGAATATTGTTCAAACATGGAATAAATAGAATAATAATCTCCATTGTTGAATAATTAGTGTGTGGGAAGGGGAATCAGTGTGTGAGGAATTTTTGTCATGTCGTGGTAGATAAAAACGTCAGAGGACACATGGAGGAAGACATCAATGTATATCAACTTCTTAATCTGTTTGGAATATTTGTGGGAATATTGTAGTTTTCAGACAGTGTCAGCTAGTTTATAGTGATAATGATAGGGTTTGGTGTGATTTTCTACACCTAAAGGGACTAATGTATTGAAAAATAACAGGCCTTATTCCTCAAGTGAAAACCTAAGGGGATAAAGAACATGAAGAACCTCTCTTTGCTGTGTTACCTGCTTGGGAAGGACGAGAGGGTATGGAATCACTCATTGGTACCAGGAAGCATTCATCTATCCCTAGAGAAATTATATCTATACATCCTTAAAAGATGGTGGGATTGGTCAGATGTTTCTATATACATGAGAGGTAATGAGATAGTTGTTTCAGTTATATGAGACCTTTGGGTCATGTTCATAGGCCATGTACCTATTGGGCCTATGAGTTATGTAAGGGTTCCCCCTAAAACCAATAAGAATGGGGATAATATATAAAAATAAATAAAAATGTATAACCTTAAATATTTCATTATTTCACTATTCTTTTTCATTTATATCATAATATTATTTCCATCTATTATAGTAAATATTAATCCATGATATGAAATGTAAACTTCATTCAATATTATTCTAATGTAAAACATAATTGTTGGTCAGAGTAGATTACTCAAGAGGGGAGGGTTTAATTGAGTAACTATAAATTTTTTTATAAAAATTATATCTTAAATGCTTTCCCCAAAAATTAGATACTGCCCAATTAATCAACGTCATACGGTTATACGAGATTAGTTGTTTGAATAATTTCATAGAAGAATGATTAGTTCTCAGTAATCTTCATATCAGTTAATAATAATACTTTTGAAGCTATTCTACTATGAAAATCAGTTATAGCTTCCTTCCAAGAATAACTATCATAGTAAAGTTAGTGATTTTTGAGTTATATAGAAAATCATTAAAATAAGAGAATACTAAATTAAGCAGCACAACTGATATGAAACAAGGGGTTCAGTCTCCAGGTGAGACCTAATCCACTCCACATGGTGATCACCTTCCACCATGAAGTTTATATAAATAAACTTTGATCCACACCATGGATCGAGGTTAACAATAGTACACTAGACTATCCAGGCTGCACAGGAACCTCTTCCAATGTTCTTCATGGGTTCAAATAGCCAGGCCACACAAGGACCTCTTCCATAATTATCTGTGGGTATAAAAAAGTGTAAATGAGTATTTGTGAAAGGATATCTTGTATCCTTCAGTTTGATTAAGGAGACAGAGTGTGGTATTACACAGATACACACTCTGCTCGAAAGTTAATACATAGATACACAACAGGCAGAAATATGGAGATGGGTTTAGAAGTGCTCTAAGTGTTAGTCTTTGTAGCTCTGGACTTCTAGGATGAAGTTGATGCAGAACTGAAGTTCTTTTCTTGAAAAACCGATTGTCTCAATTCCGCATGTGCTCTTCGTGAGGTTCGACAATGTGAAGATGTTCTCTGGATTCCAATGTATTTCATATGTTCTTCAGTAGAGTTGGGTTGCCTGCATGTAACAATCATTCAATTAGAAATTCTCCCATTGTTCTTTATTGTCGTGATCACAACCTTTTTTTTCATTCAGTATCATGCATGTCTTGATTCTTGGCCACACTTAGCTTTTATCTTGGAAATGCATGTGTTGGAGCCAATAGGTTGCATGGATACCACACATCGTACCTCATACTTTTAGATGATATGTCTAAAAATAATCATGAATTATGTCAGTGTATTTAAAATCTTCAAAAATATGACCGTTAGAAATTACATTTAAAAATGAAAAAAAATAGTTTAGGAAATGGTGTCATAGTAAGTCATGGAAATGGTGTCTCCTTCACACGGTGTCTAGATAGATCACGATGTCTTGTTTTCATAGTGTCTTACAGTCAAGGTGTATCGTGGTAATGATGTCTTGTTCACTGTGTCTTGTTCATAGTGTCTGCATCATAGTGTCTTCTTCACAGTGTTTGATTTTTCATGGTGTCTTGTTCTTCATGGTGTCTCGCTTCATGGTGTCTGATTTTTCACAGTGTCTTGTTCTTCACGGAGTCTCGCTTCACGGTTTCTTGTTTACTTTTCCAAAAAGACATAACCATTGGCAGACATTCAATGTCTCAGGATTTTCAAACTAACTGTATTTAGATTTAAGCAATGATGATCACAGAATGAATTAGACTTAAGCATTTGTCAATAAATGTATTATAAAAGTAAATCAGGGATATTATAGTAATTAGACTGAATGTTGAGAAATTAATGGTTCTTCATAAAGAATGGGAATACATAAAAAATAATACACATAAATAAACAATATTTTGATATAATTTATAGGATTTAAGTAGGTTGAATAGGATTTCTGATCATTAAAACATGATTATTCCATGAGGAGTCCAACAATCTCCCCCTTTTTGATGATCACAAATCAGGTAAAGTAAATGTGTATTTTGGATTCAACTATGGAGATAAATGGACAACATATAAAATTTCTCCCCTACTGGAATTATCAAAAATATGGAATAAGAGATGTCAAAAGTGCACATCCCATTAATAGAAGAGAAGATCTAGAACAAATAGAATGGAGAAAAACAAAAACAACATCATTCCTATCAAAAAGGAGTAATCACTATTATTATTCCGGGTATAGCCGTATCTTTTCCATTAGAAGCAATGGTAGAAGATGAATCCATAGGGGCAGAGGTTTAGGTAGAATAAGGGAGTGATGTGGTTGGTAGAGAGGGTAAGGGACGACCCTAAAAGACTGATGGAGCCAATGTAGGAGCAGTAGAAGATTGAGGTAGTTGTTGATTGAGAATCACAGTCTGGATCTGACTTAGGGATTTCCCGACAAATGTAGTAGTGGAGGATAGGGAAGAGGTGAAGGTAGGAAGCCCAGGTCTTAGAGGTGTATCCGTAGGAGCAACAATGGCTGTACTCTGGAAATGAATAGGGCCTCATGAGTTTGCTGAAATCTGTAACAATCTCTCCACCATACTGCATGGTTTTTTTAAAATCATCCTTGTTCTCCATAAACTTGTCCAAAAATCGAGTAAACTCTTTGATATTTTGGACTTCGGTCTTGAAGGCTTGAGTAACAGGAAGAATCCATAGATTTTCCAAAATATATTTGAAATTGTTTATCATATCAGTTTTGGAGAAGATGCGGTTGAAGTATAAATCCACTTTCATGTTAATCTCTTGAATAGCATCATTGGAAATTTTTGAGTGGATTTGGACTAGGTCAAGAACTATGTCACTGTTTCTGACGACTTATGATAGAGAAGACTTATTGAAACCACTATGTACATTATAAAACTCTTCATTGACTGCAATTCCGAGAAGATCATTGTCTAAGGAGGGTTTAGAGGATTGAATAGATGCTTTAGAGGCATTGATAGCTGTGGTCAGATACTTGAGTTGTTTTATCACCTTTTGAAGACACCTGGTATATTCAGCAGTGGGTTTCTTAATATTTACAACAATCTCTCTCATTTCCTTTATAATCTGTTTGTTCCTTTTAGTGATCTTTTCATCTATGGAAGATAGATAATGTTAAATCTTAGACACAAAAACTCATGGGATTTGAGGAACAACAGGTTCTAAAAGAGGTGCAACAATATCTGATCTCGAATGAAACTCTCTCTTCATGTCTTAAAACATACTACTTAGGGTCTTCACTTCATTACTGTGAAACTTATTTTAAACTCTCACTTCTTGAATCTCATGAAGCATTTTAGGTTTTATTTTTCAAATAAATTTCCCCAGTAAAAGTGAGGCATCTCTCTCACTTAAATTGGGCATAGGAAGAGGTTCGATATTCATGAGTTTCTAAACTCCATACAAGAGGGTAGCACTAAATTCCATCAGATCATCTTTACTCACAAAAGATGGTTGTTTAGATAGGGGATCAAGAAAATGCACTGGTACAGGCTCAGGTTCTTTCTCAGGTGCGATATTGGAGACTGATTTCAACTGGAATATAGAGGAAAGATCAAGGCCAGTTTTTGAAACCTGCTGAGAGTCATCCACATCATAGAAATTGGGAAACTTATACTGAGTGTCTATAGGACTTGACTCATTCAGATGTGAAGCTTCAATAGACTCTAGATTTGTGATTTTCTCCCCCTCAACAGGCGCCTCTTTCTCAAGATTGAGAAGCTTAGGATCTCGGTCTAATTCCACAGTCTCAGCTCTAAGTTCCTCACTCATTTATTGTCTAGCCATCTGAAAATCTATCTCCATCCTTTTTTCAGCTGAAGGGATGATTTTGGGAACATATTGTTCTATTGGGAGTTCCTCAAGATTAGCTTCTTGCATAACAATTAGCTCTTCCACTACAAGTTCTTTGACTATAGGTTATTCTATGGAATCCTTGTCAAATTCTTTTCAAGTGATTCTATTTCAGCCTAGGGTTGGCTTTCCAGATAAATAACATCTTTAAGAGTAGGGACTTCTTCTTCAAGAACTTCATGAGGAATAGAAGTTTTGTCTTCCTTAACAAAAAAAACTTCTTTAGGTGGCACTTCAGCCACTTCTTCCTCTTCTTCAGGATAATCAATAATCTCATCTGGTTCCAAACCCGGATTAGAAATATCTCTTGGTCTTGAGGGATAATCTATATGACTGAATTTATCATAAACTCTATCATTGTCTTCCACACATTCCTTTTTCCGTGGATTATAGTTTATCTTCATTATCTTGATGGTTACTTTTGAAAGGTAGTACTAACAGTCCTTTATAACATCATCATTAGGTCCAACCAAACCTTTGGCATGCCGCATGGATGAGATATTCCGAGAGAAAATAGGGAAGTTGACATAGATGTCTCTTTTATCAGCTCACACATATGGTGAATGATGTACTTGCACAGGTTGATCTTATGCCCATTTTTCATAAGATGAATCAGGAACACATCCTAATATTTTGAAATATAAAAATCTCATTTTATGGGGCTAACCAGATTTTGAATAAACTTAAACAGGAGCCTTGATTCTCTATCTAGTTCAGTAGTAATGGCCCTCCTCTTGGTGCCATTTCCAGTTAAGGCTTTCATAGCATCTTCGAAATCAAATAATTCGGTTGAAGGTGGAGGTCCTGTCTGATACTGCTCATAGATGCCTTCATGAAGTATCCTAAGGCATGCAACCGATAAACTTGAAGCGAATGAGCATCTCTGGCCATTGATCCATCTTCTTACAACATAACTATTACCAGAATCAAAAGAGAACTGTATGTACTGGTAAAACTGAGCCACTAACATAGGATTGATGGGTCTATCTTCCTTCGAGAACCACTCTAACCAGCCTTCCTGTACTAACACTTTAAATGCCAGATACTTACAAGACATAATCCATTTGGGGAAAATCTCTTTCTCAGGTACAACAATGCATTTTACCAGATTCAGATTTAAAGGTCCTTCGGGTGATAGATTAGGTGCAATCTTCTTCTTCATTGAGTTGCGCTTCTCAGGTGTCGACGATGAAGATGTTTCAACCTGGTCATTCACTAATGATTCGAGAGAGAGAAGGGTTTCAGGGATGAAGAAGGGTTAAAAATTAGTAAGTACAAGAAACCTCGAGTTAGGAATCGTGTGATACCTTCTTTATTTAATCTTTTAAGGATCCCAAACGTCGCAAAAATAACAACGCGGGAGAGTAAAGAGGTAAAATGAATAATTACCGCGATACGTGTTTTTACAAAAAAAACATTATAAAGAATTTTTATGGTGGGACCATGTCTAGTCTTTATTGTAAGATAGTAAACGCACGTTACAGTGAGATAGTGAACGAGATTCACGATGAGACAATGATTGGGAATTACAATGAGACAATAAACATTAGCTTTACGATAAGACAATAACCTAACTTCTCAGTGAGGCAGAGAATGTATGTTACGGTGAGATAGTAACCGTCAGACAGTAATAAAAAAACATACCAACTGTGAGACCGTAAACATGAAACAGTAAGATAAAAAACAATAAGACATTTAATTAACATTTATTATTCCTAATTCATGTATGATTTTGTCTATTCTCTTAGAATTTAATGGTTTGGTGAATATATCAGCATGATGATACTCATTACCAATGAATTCCAATGTGATATCACCTTTTTGATAATGATCTCTCAAAAAGTGTTGTCTTACATCAATGTGCTTTGTCCTAGAATGTGAAACAAGATTTTTTGAGATGTTAATAGCACTTGTGTTGTCACAATTTATAGGTACATGTTTGAATTGGTATCCATAATCTTGTAATGTGTGTTTCATCCACAAAATTTGTACTTAACAACTACTAGCAGCTATATATTCATATTCTGTAGTAGATAATGTATCAAAATTTTGTTCCTTACTACACCAAGATACTAGCGACTTGCGTAAAAGGTGACATGTTCCATAGGTGTTTTTTCAATCTGACTTATAGCCACCAAAGTCAGAATCATAATATCTTACTAATTCAATTGATTATCTTCTAGGATAGAACAGTCCTAGATTGGGTGTATTCATGAGGTATTTGAAAATTATCTTTACAACATTTAAATGAGATTCCTTAGGACTTTTTTGAAAACGAGTACACATACACACACTATACATAATGTCTGGTTGACTAGCAGTCAAGTAGTGTAAACTTCCAATCATTCCTCTATAAGTGGTTTGATCAACAGATTTTCCATCTTCATCAAGATCCATCTTACAAGTGGTACTCATGGGAGTGTTACTACTTTCAGTGAAAACCAAACCAAAACGTTTAAGAAGATGTCTAGTATATTTACTTTGAGTTAAAACAATTCCATCATTATTTGGAAATATTTTAAATCCAAGAATGAATTTTAGTTCACCCATTAATCTCATTTCAAATTAGTTTTGCATCATTTTAGAAAAATCAACACAGAAATAATTTTTTGAAGATCCAGAAATAATATCATCTTCATAGATTTGATCAACTGAAATATAATTAGAAATTCATTTTATAAAAAGGGTAGGATCATATATTCCTTTTGTAAAACCTTTGGAAATAAGAAAAGTACTCAATCTATCATACAAAGCTCTTGAAGCTTTCTTTAAACCATATAATGCTTTTTATAGTTTAAAAACATGATTTGGAAAATGGGGTTTTGTAAATCCAAGGGGTTGTTCAAAGAAACATCCTCAACTATATACCCCTTTAAGAATGTACTATTAACATCCATTTGATATAGTTTTAAATTCAGATGTGCAGTTTAAGCAAGAAGGATTATGATGGTTTCAAATATGGCTACTGGTGCAAAGGTCTCCTCATAGTCAATTCCTTCTTCTTTACTATGGCCTTTTGCAACAAATCTAACATTGTTCTTAACTATGTTACCAGCTTTGTATACCTTATTTCTAAACACCCATTTAGTGCCTATGGTGAATGTGTCCTCGGGTCTTTCAAAAAGTTTCCAAACATTGTTTCTTTCAAACGGACAAAGTTCTTGTTGCATAGCCATCACCCAAAACACATCATTGATAGCATCATTAATTTTTTTAGATTCATGTTGTGATAAGAAGACATGATGTTAAACCAGATTTCTAAGAGAAGCTCTAGTTTGAGTTCCTTTGTCTAAGTCTCCAACAACAGCATCTAAGTGATGGTTCTTAAGGGTTCCAAAAGTTCTAGAAAAAGAGGGACTAGTGATTTCAGGTTCATCAACAGATTCAGGTTCATTGTGACTTGATTATAAGGAATTTTTAGAGATGGAAGTTTTCACAGATTCTTTCAAATAAGAATTTGATTATTTTGAATTGATGTTCTGATTTGATAGATCATCCTCCAGATTCTCTAGGATGGTTCTAGGCTCATGTGGACCTGTTTCATCAAAATTGACATGAACAGATTCCTCTACACGTTTAGCTATTTTATTGAACACTCTATAGGCTTCACTAGACATGGAATTTCCTAAAAAGATACTTTCATCACTTTTGGATGAAAATTTTTCAATATTGTCTTTGGTATTAAGAATATATACTTTTCAACTAAAAATGTTTAAGTAGCTATCCTTGGGTTTTCTTTTGTTCCATATTTACTAAGGATTCCCCTTAATAATAGGTCTTCCCATCACCTTATTGATTATGTAGCATTCTTTTTTGATAGCTTCATCCTAAAAATAAATAGGTAGGTCATATTCACGAAGCTTTGTTCTAGAATTTTCTTGCAGGGTTCTATTTCTTCTCTCTACAACACCAATCCTATAAGGTGTTCTAAGGGAAAAGAAATTGTGACTATAACCATTTTGTGAGAAAAAAGATTCAAACTCATGATTTTCAATCTCATGGCCATGATCACTTCTTAAAGATTTAATTCTAAGACCACTAATATTTTCTACAGACTTGGAATATTTGGTAAAATAAGAGAAGGCTTCACTTTTGTGAGCCATAAAGATGGTCCAAGTATATCTATAAAAGTCAACTAACATAAAAATAGTGCTTCCCATTTAAACTAGAAACTCTATATGGTCCAAAAAAATCCATGAGAACTATTTCGAGAGGTTGAGAAGTTGAAACTTATTTCTTTGGATTTAAGGAAACTTTGTGCTATTTTCCCTTTTGAAAAGGATTAAACACTTTGTAATTTGGAAACAAAAGCTTGGGTAAGTCTTTAACAAGGATTTTTATAGTTATATTTCTAAGGGTGTGAATATTACAGTGTCCTAGTGTCCTATGGTAGATCCACGACTCTTTATGAAATACACTTAAGAATGAAGCATTTTGAGAAGCTGAAGAATATAAATTAACAGAATAAACATTTTTATTTCTTAATGTAGAAAATACTAATTCATCATTAGAATTAAAGACATTACAAGAATCAATTTAAAATCTAACATGAAATACATTATCACATAATTGTGAGATACTAAGAAAATTATATTTTAAACCATCAATAAACAGTAATTTAGAAATTAAAATTGAGTTAGAGTTACTGATTTGTCTGAGGCCAATAATCATTCCCTTGGCATTGTCACCAAATGTTTCATGTCCTCCATCTAATTTTTTTATGTTATTAAAGCATGAGTAGTCTCTTGTCATGTGCCCTGAACATCCACTGTCCAAGTACCATAGACTTTTGCAGGAGCTCTTTAAGAAACTTTACATCAAAAAGATTAAGAAAAAACATATTTTGTTACCCATACTTGTTTGGGTCCAGTAATATTAGTAATAAGTGCTTTAGTAACCCATATTTTCCTCATTGGATTCCAATAAGAATTATGTAATGTATTTGAAAAATAAACTGTATTTGGTCTAGGAAATATTTAAATAGTAGAACATGTATCATGAATTGAATTAGTTGATTTGTGTCTAGAACATGTGTAAAACTATATGTCCTAGATCTTGAAATAAAATTTTTTCTACCAAGATTTCTTTTACCTGCTTGATAACCAATCCCGCTTTTATATTTATGGGCAATCTGTTTTCCTAGCATTTGAGTGAGGGTATTATTCCTGTTGGTAAAATTTTCAAGGCCATTAATCAATTTCTCATTATACATTTTTAATTCATTGTTTTCTTTGAGCAGTTGAGAATTTTTCTCCTTTTCAATTGTGAGTTCATATTTAACATTCACAGTCAAAGCATGTTGTTTCTATAATTATTTATATTTGTCTTTTAATTCATTGCATGTTTCCCCAAGCATGTTACAATATTCAAATATTTGTTCATTATTCATTATTTCTAAGTCACTTTCATCTTCCTAATAGTATGAATTATGTAAGGAAGAGTCCAATGTTACCTCAGATGTGTTTGTCATAAAACACATATTGGCTTTGTTAGCCTGTTCATCATGTGATGTCTCTAGGTCACTTGAACTATCCTCAAAATCACCCCAGGTTTCATTCATTGTCTTTTTATACTTCCGATCCTTGTCCTCATATTTCTTTTTGTATTTGAGATTTCGATAGTCAGCTCTGATATGTTCTTTGCACTTACACTCATAGCAGACTATTTCATCAGTTTTGTCACTTCTTTTCTAGTCTTTCTTTCAATTTCTATTTGGTCATATTTTCCCATGAAGTTAGGCTTTATAAAAAAGTTCTTCTTCTTATAAAGTCTTATGAATATTTTTTCTTATTGATCCATCTCTTTATCAATGTCATGTGATGATTGTTCACTGGTGGAGCATTCTTCAGAGGCCTCCAGTTCCCCTTTGTTTTTGTGTTTAGAGGTGGTGGTCTTTAATGCAACATATTTTCTCTTTGGTTTATCTTCATCTTAATTGTTTAATTTCACCTCTTCTTCATACATCATCATCTTCCCAATGAGTTCTTTTATAGGTATCTTGCTTATTTCACACGATTCTCCAATAGAGACAGAGGTTCCCATCCATCTTTCAGGTAGACATCTAAGAATTCTCAAGATCTGTTCCTTGGCTGTGACTTCTCTTCCAAGAGAAATCACTGTGTTGACTATTTCATTGAACCTAAGATACATGTCAGAAATAGGATCATCAATTTTAATCTTAAAATTATCATATTTAATATTACAAGTATTAAGACTCATTTCTTTTACAGTATATGTTCCTTTATGTGATATAGACAAGGTAACCCAAATATCATGGGAAGTTTTATAAAAAGATGTTCTATTGAACTCTTCTTCTCCTAAGGAGTAGTATAAAGCATTCATTACTTTGAAATTATTATTGTATGATGTTTTCGTAGGTTCATCCCATGTGATTCTATCATTAGCATGAATTTTTTATTCATCTATAATGGATGACCAAATTTCAAAACTCATACTCTCTAAATTCATTTTCATTTTAAAATTCCATTGAGCATAGTTGGTTCCATTAACGAATGGTGGTCTCTGGGTTGTATGACCTTCCAATATATTATCCATAATAAATTATTACATTAGAAGAGATAGAAATTTAGAATTAACAAAAATTTACAGATCATTAAAGTACAACTACAACCACTTTTGAATAAGATTACACAGATTCCTAATAAACCTCCTCTGATACCAAATGTTGGTCAGATTAGATTACTCAAGAGGGGGCGGGGGTGAATTGAGTAACTATAAAAATTTCCATAAAAAATATTTCTTAAATGATTTCCCAAAAAATTAGATACAACCCAATTAATAAAGGTCATACAGTTATAATAGATTGGCTGTTTGAATAACTTCTTAGAAGATTGATTAGTTCTCAGTAAACTTAATATCAGTTATTAATATTACTTTTGAAGCTATTCATCTATGAAAAAATAGTTATAACTTCTTTTTGAGAATAACAATCAAAGTGAATTTAGTGATTTCTAAGTTATATAGAAAAGTAGTAAAAACAGAGAAAACTAAATTAAGCAACACAATGAATATGAAACAACTGTTTCAGTCTCAAGACGATACCTAATCCACTCCACTTGGTGATCACCTAACACCAAGCAATTTATATAAATAATCATTTATCCACACCCTGGATCGGGGTTAAAAATAGTACAAAAGACTATCCAGGCCACACAGGGACCTCTTCCATAGTTTTTCGTGGTTTCAAATAGCCAGGCCAGAAAAATACCTCTTCCACACTTATCTGCGGGTATACAAAAGTGTAAATTAGTGTTTTTGAAAGGATATCTTTTATCCTACAGTTTGATGTAGGAGACAGAGTGTGGTATTATTTAAATAAACAGTCTACTCAAAAGTTAATAAACATATAAATAACATGCTGAAATATGGAGATGGGTTTAGAAGTGCTCTGATTGTTAGTATTTGTAGCTCTGGACTTCTGTAATGAAGAAGATGGAGAACTCAAGTTCTTATCTTGAAAAATAGAGTTTCGCGATTCATCTTGTGTTCTTCGTGAGGTTAGACAATGAGAATATTTTCTCTAGATTCTATTGTACTTCGTATGTTCTTCAGCAGAGTTTGGTTGCATGCATGTAATAATCTTTCATTTATAAATTCTCTCAGTGTACTTTGTTGTTTTGATCACAACTTTCATTCAGTATCACGCATGTATTTATTCTTGGAGACACTTCACTTTTATCTTGGAAATGCATGTGTTGGAGCCGACATGTTGCATGGATACCACACCCCGTACCTCATACTATCCAATGATATGTCTATAATGAAAAATTAATTATGTTAGTTAAATTAAAATATTCAAATGTGACCATTAGAAATTAAATTGAAAAACAAAAAAAAATAGTTTAACAAACAGTGTCACAGTAAGTCTTGGAAATAATGTCGCCTTTACACGGTGTCTAGATAGATCACAGTGTGTTGTGGTCACAGTGTCTTGCAGTCACGATGTTTCTTGGTCACAGTGTCTTGTTCACAGTGTCTTGTTCACGGTGATTGCTTCACGATGTTTGATTTTTCATGTTGTCTTGTTCTTCATGGTGTCTAGCTTCACAAAGTCTGATTTTTCACGGTGTCTTGTTTTTCATGGTGTCTCGCTTCCCGGTGTCCTGTTTAATTTTCCAGAAAGACATAACCAGTGGCAGACTTACTGTGTCTCAGGCTTTTCAAACTAACTATATTCATACATAAGAAAAGATGATCATATAATGAATTACACTTAAGAATTTTTCAAGAAAGGTATTATAAAAGTAAATCAAGGATATTATAGTAATTAAACTGAATGTTGGGAAATTAATGGTTCTTCATAAAGCATGAGAATACTTAAACAATAATACCCATTAATACACATGATTGTGATATAATTTACGGGAGTTAACTAGGTTGAATAAGATTTGTGATCATTAAAACATGATTAATCCTTGTGGAGTCCAACAATAAATAAATATTTATTATGAAACATGAATTATTTTATCTTTCAAAAAACTTATTAAACACCAATAATTTAAAGATATCAAAAAAATAAACACATATGATTAAAATAGGTGACAAAATGAGGGAAACAAATTGGTTGTTTTAATGTAGTATTGGGTTATACTGTTCCCTTTACACTTTGGGGAAGACATTGAGATAAAATTATATGGTTCTGTCAACTTAAAAAACTAAAAAAATAAAATTAACCATAACAATCTCATTATAATGTAGTAAAAATAAAATAATATAAAAAAGCATAGTTTAACACCCCATGTGGGTACCAGGTTTTGACTACCCCTATAGGTAAATATACTTTATTAAAACTGATATTAAACAGGGTTTCATTCATTGGATAGAAACTAAAAAACATTATTTTTATATTTTTTATAAGTAGACACTGTTCCTAGAGAACCTTATAATGACCTAAATGATTACCTTCCATGGATTTAGATAAAAAATGAAAAAAAATATGATAGGGATGGAAGAAAATGAAAGGGGCCTCCCTGTTATTTGATGTACCCTCCACTAGTTTTTTATATGTTTATGAGGAGGTATTTTATTTTACATAGTTCTTGAAGATTCATATTATCATTCATTATCTTTTTATGTGGAATTTTTATCACTATCCTGGTCTAATTGCATAATTTAATTTTTAAAATAACCCAGCTCCAGT
Organism: Viscum album; assembly: GCA_963277665.1. Taxonomy (NCBI): domain Eukaryota; kingdom Viridiplantae; phylum Streptophyta; class Magnoliopsida; order Santalales; family Viscaceae; genus Viscum; species Viscum album. The sequence goes on from OY728146.1 coordinate 1,041,634,763, forward strand.
TCTGTTCTTTCTTTCTTAGTCACTAGTGTATCTATGTTTTTAAACTAATAAAAACTATATTTATGAAATTATTTAAAATATAATGTATTTAGACCGTATTTTTTTATATATTTAAGCCCTTTAAATTATATTCTATCACAATTTTTTCCCTTTCTTGATACCAACATATTTATTTTTATCATTATCCAGACTAATATACAGCTCAAAAATTCTCAAAAGATAAGTATATAGGGAGTTATAATGTTCTTTGTTCAATGAAAAATATATAAAATGAGTTTCTAAAGATAATTCTATTTTGTTAGGTGGCTCATCCATGAACTCTTTCTCTTAGAGGCATGATTCAAGACTGGCTTCAATGAGAAATAGTAGTGAATCCAACACAATTTCTACAGAGTCTATTATATCCTAATACTATTAATCTTTTAGTGAATATTGAAGTAATAATGAGTATGTATTTTCAATAAATTAGTTGTGATTTTAATTGAATTTGAAAAAATGTAAAAAAATTGAGTTTAAGGTTTTGTAATCTCATTCTAGTGGTTTTTAAGGAAGTATATTTTTCCATGAGTGCCTATGGTATATATTATGAAATATATGGGAGAGTATGTTACTCTATTAATGATTATATATTTGGAACATCTTATTAATCATAATAAAATGTTTTTTTAGCAAACCAATAATTTAGTTAAAAATAATATTATGCTCAATAACATTCCTAACAAGTAACGCCGAGGTTTAAGTGAACTACGATATACATTAAATATATTATTTAATTATTATCATAACCTAATTTTTAAATTGAATATTTGAATATAAATAACCCTATTATAAAAAATACGTATAATGGTTTCTTGTAATACAATTTTTTATTAACACATAATAAATATGCACTGAGCTTTCCATAAAATCTTTTTATGCTTCAAAAATATGTTATCTTTAAAAATTGATTTTATTTAAATTTATAAGAAAAAATAATAAAAAACCACTACCATTTTTATTATTATTTTTCAATGAATATAGTTTTTTAGTTCATAATGTAAATATCATCTTAGTGAGACTTTTTGGGATTTTTCTAAAATGGATTCTTATTGTTGAACTTTAAAAAAAAATTTAAAAACATTCATTTCAATTCGTTGAATAAATTAATTTAAATGTAACATTATTGCATTAATTTTATCATAAATTAACATAATTATCCTATTATAATAAGAAATATAGTTATTATATAGTAATTATAATTATACATTATTTTGGTAGAACATCATTTTTGGGTTTAAAAATGCATTTGTATAAAAATAGTTTCCCTCGTGTTTTGAGAGTTTGTTTTCATTTTAAATTTTATAATTATATAATTTTAATATGATAACATTTAATAATTATTTTTAATCATCATGAAAAAAAAATATTATCGAGTCACGTTTATTTTTTGTTATTATGAATAGTAAACAAGGTTAAAATTCAATAATATGGTAAATGATAAAATGAAATAACTTGGTGGTAAACTAAAATAATAAGTGTCATAATAACTTAAAAACTTGTATAGATCCTACTATATCTCTAAATTTTTACTCAATATCTTCATCCCTTTTAAAATAGTCTAATTTGGATCCACATGGCTGGAGTAAGTCATTAAAATATCTTATTCTTTTGAAAAATTCCATGTGTGCCCTCTCCCTCCTATATTAAACAAAAACCAAATTTCCTCTCTTCCTCACACATCATGATACTTATATATCAACCAATTTCTAGAGAAATAAATTAATAACATACATTCCCATGATCTATAGGACCATTTTTAATCTAAATACTCACCTTAGGAGACTTAACGTGTAATCTAAAGAAGGTTGTCCCAATAAGATGTATAACTTTTAACAGAGTGTATTTATTTTATTTATTCTTATAACTCATTAAATTATATGCTAATTTTTTTTATATAATTACATAAGTATCTCTCATATGCTAATATTCTATTATTTCTATTGTGAAACATTTATTTTTCACTTTCCCCATCAAATGGGAAATGAAAGCATCATTCGTGCATTTGTGCAGACTACTACCTCACAAAGAGATATATTTCATTTCTCATCACCACCATTAATGTATGGTTATTATGATGAATATATTTTTTATATATTTTATTTAATAAAAAAATATTATATTAGAAATAAAATATTTCATTATCCTTTGTTCACATCAACTTGTTAGAAAAATGACAACGTCCCTCTTACGTGTGTGTGGACTACCACCTCCACATATTGATTTGATTAATTTTTCATGTAAACCTTTAAAAACTTATTCTAAATATTTATAAAATGAATAAATATTATACTTATATCATTATTAATATTTTTTTTATTATCGTGCTATGAGAAATATGTAATGAACTAAACTACCAAACCGAAACATAAATGAAAAACAAGATAGTTTACACTCCTAAATGATGATTTTAATAAGAAATTATTAATAAATGGGTGTTGAAATGTTAAAAGTGAATAATATATTAATGTAAATATATATGGTTCTGTTATATAAGTATAATAAATCTAAATTCATTATATAGGTGGTTAAAATGAATTTTTAAGCATGTTACACCCAAGGTAGGGGTTCTTCACCCCAATATTGATTCGTTGAGAAAATTTTGATGATATCAACATATTTATGTTTACAAGGTGTATAAAAAATGTCTTTGAAAATTTTTATCATGTATGCTTCTTAATTCGTGGAATTTAATGCTAAAATTTTAATTATTTCATCCAATGGGTTTGGATTTTAATGTTACCAAAGTGGAAAGGGTTTATTTCACAAGAACATATTTATTTTGTATTGTTTATGTATAAGATTATATTGGGGTAATTTTATGATTTTCTATATCAAACTGCATAAATATTCTTATGATCTATTTAATTATATAAATTAAATGTATTCATTTAAAATTCATTAATTTATGAACTAATAAATTTGATGGAAAACTTTTACAAAAAACCGATTTTATGAACATTTTCTTCCACATCCTTATTCTTTGGAATGTATTAAATAATTTTATTTTATATGAGAAAAATATAGTTTGAATTAATTTTCAACCATATTATAATTTGTTTTCCAAATATCTAAATGGGTATGTTTTTAAATTTTTTCTAAAAATGTTATTTTTTAACATTTTACAAAAGTACATAAATATTTTTTCTTTTAATGTATACGAAATGAATGAATTTTTACATTTTATGATAAGTTTTTTTCCGATATTTCCTTACAAGTGTCAATGGTTACTTTCAAATAAAAAATTATAATCATGATTTGGTGGTATTTTATTTAAAATGACATTAGAATTAAATTGGATTATTTTCTTAAAGGAATAGAAATAATTTGGAAACGTGGTTTAAACTCCTTCATTGCACGAAATTATATGAAAGTTATTGTATTGCTCTTATTTTATTGTCCAATGGTTTTTTTTACTAAAAACCATAATTTATGATAGAAATATTATATTCCATTAATAATAATAGATTATTACTTATTCTGAGATGATTCAAATTTTTTAATGCCATCACATTTTTTAGTTCTGTTAGGAGTTTGTCTCCGCTTTTATTCATGTGTTTTTTGATTGTGAATGGATTGAAATTAGTTTTTGGAGTTTTTGGATTGTTTTTTAGAGATTTATGGGGCTTAAATGGGTTGCATTGTGGCTGCATAGTTAGGGGAAACCATTCAGTTATTCTTAAGGAACCATGCATCTTGTTTTGATATGGATAGTGGTAGTGTGTAGTTAGAGAAAACTGTGTAAATTTCCTATGAAACTAAATATATTATAATTATGAATATAAATATGGTTTTCACCTGGTTTACTAAACAATATGTCCAAACCTTGTGGTGCTTATAAGAGTCACAATTATAGTGCATGGTTAGGAAAAAAATATAACCGAACTATGTATGAGCAAGTTAATGATAAAAATCTTCTTAATATCCCTAAATATTCTGAATTGACTCATTATAATTATTAATTATATAACTATAAAAACTAGTGAGTGTATAGACTCCCCTTAACTATTTACTTCATTTATGAGCTCAATTATGATGTATCAAAGCATTTTAGTTTTTAAGGAATTAGGTTATGTGATCCACGACTCTCTGTTATCGTTGGTTATTATATATCTACCCATATTCCATTGAAATGAATCATATATCTGTAATTTTATAATTTTTTTTGATAATATGTTATGTTTAAATCTTAGATTTTTGACAGATCAGTAATAGATCTAGTTTATTTGAAACCTTCTTTCAATCAATATCAAATCTATTAACATTGGAGTATTTCATGAAGTATGATGCAGTATACCTAATCCCGTGGTCATATAATAATCTTGGGGGACTTCCTGGGGTATCTTAGTGTTCAACAAGGAGTATGTTACTATTCCTTAGTGAAACATGTAATTAGATGTCATCTATCTTGAGATAGTAAACCCTTAAATTTTTGGGCCATTATTTGTTTTTTTTCATTCTGGTTTGCATTTATACCAAGGGTGGAGGCCTGTTCCTAGTGGGCATGTTTATGATATATAGGGTGGACAATGAGTCCCTAGTTTGGATGACCTATGTGTTCCGTGAAATGTTATAAATTATTCAAATATATCCTCATAATCATAGTAATTGTGGTATGTCATGTTATTCATTGTTAATTAATTTTTCACTTGCATAATAATTTTCATCCTATAAAATTTATCATAGATATATATTATTACTTTCTATGTTTTTCCTTTTTTGTGTTTTGGTTCATCGCCAGTGGAATCACTATTTTAGTGCAGAAGTTGATTGGTGGAATTAATGGATTTTTACGACCACTTAAAAGGAGAGTTCAGGTGACATGAAACATTAATTGTGGTTCTATATATAATGTTTTCTTCCATATATTGTACTTTACCATATGAACACCATATTTCCTTTGTAATAGTGACCATATATACTGATATGACCTACCGATGAGAAATTTCCTTGCGTATTGGAGAATGTCTATTTTAGGGGCATTCCATGTGTGCGTACCATTATAAGCGAGTAGGTAACAAGGAGTCATGAATAATATTTCATCATTGAAGGTGGGATCTTCTTATCCTTAAAGGTGTATGGATTTAATCAACATGATCTAAGCCTTTTTTTGTTTACTTTTGATATTCTTCTATCATAACATTGATGCATGTACAACCAGGGTTTGTGGTTGTTTGGTTAGTACATGATCACTCTGTACAAAATTGATTATATTCTTGGGTGCATATTTTATTTTCCATAATTTCAAAATCATCCATGTATATATGAATATTTCAGAAGGAAGTATTGGTGGTGTCATACAAGATTTATACTCACACCCTAAATAGGAATCTTAGTGTGCATGAAGACTTCATGAATAGGGATCGAACGAAGCGAAGGGGAAATTAGATAGGATTATAAAGAGCATGGATCTAGGAGATGGATATGGTATTTGGAAAACAAATTATTTATGTTGTAAATCATTTATTTATTTTTTTATTTCTCAAAATTGTAGTTGTTGACCTACCACAATGGGGGTCCATTGATTATAATATTGTGACTTTTCATGATATCTGTTATAAAACATATATGTATTAACTTCTATAGTGTTATTTATTTAGATTACATTTTTATTGTATTACCCCATAATGGTTTTGATTACCAAAGGTATAATCTCCCCACATTTCATATACCCTCATTGCTAGTCATTATCTTCTTTCATACAGGGAGGCACACATGAGGTCGTGGGCTAATTTGGGTTGGTCTTAGTGATTTAGGTCAGGGTGTGACAAAATGGTATCAATAGACTCAGATATATTTCTCTATTTATTTTTAGGTTATGGTATAAAGGATATTAGTTGTGTTTAACTCAGAATGAGGAGGTTCCATGTTTTGGGTTAGATCAAGTGTAATAGGCCTCCTTGTTACCGGTGATGGGAATTATGTTACAGTTTCTGGGGATTTGGGTGCATTCATGCACATTGAGTTGGGACATATGATCACATGACATATATATAAATATTGTGTGTTGTATAAAAGTTATTTAATTAATTACATTGAATTTTTCTTTGTTATTTGATATATCTGTACTCTATTATTTTGCAATATATTTTTTTGGAATTTTTTATTTGAACATGGGCATGCTATTTTGTTTTTTATATATGTGATTATGAATAACATGTAGATATGAAGGAATGGTATTGAGGCTAGAATAGAACTATGAGGAATATACCTTGGGTGTGGGTATATCCTATGATAAGTATTTTGATCATAATATGTATATAAATCACTCAAGTGTACCTTATAAGTACATAGGCTGATCTCATAATCAAGTGGTTCTATGCATTCAGAGAGTTCATTTGAAATTTGTGAAAAATCATTACATAGAGACATTTGATTGATCCTTCTAGGGAAATGCATAAGATCCACCATAGGCTATGTACAAGGATTCACTTTATAATGGTCCAACACATGATCTGGTGGTTTAGGTGGTAAACCATCTTGAATATAGAGTCTTATAGATTTCACCTTCTCAGGTTAGAGGGTTATAGGTGATGTTGGTCAACTATTCATGAATCTTTTAGATCATGCATCCAGCAAAATTCTTAAGAACTAGTGTTCCTTAAGATACCGAGCAGTAGATTGACATAATTGACATTATATTTAACCTAGTGGATAATCCTTATGATATAACGGTGAAGCTACCATCCCTTAATATTTAATGACCCTCCTAGTGCTGATGGGGAATTATAGGGTTGGTTGGTTGGAATGATGGTCTTAAATGGGAGGAATTCAAGGATCTATTCATTGAGGAATTATTTATCGACATGTTAAAGTTAGACTGAGTTTAATAGTTTATGGTCCATCTATAGGGAATAATTTTCATTTCTAGGTAATATTATTTCTTTATAGAGTTTCTATTTTTCATTCCTCTTTAAGATTTAAATGAGAATAGATGAACAAAAAGTTATATATTGGAATTTATCCATAGACTAGATTTTGGGTTAGGGTATCTGAAATTATGACGTATGACCAGGTGCATTACAAGGCTCTATAATTTGAGTAGGGGATAGAGATGAGCACAATAACCAATTTACTTATGGTCTATTTTTTACTGGAAACTGGACTTCCTTGTGCTGTAGTAAGTTCATATTTTGAAATTAGGAATATGAATAATGAGGTACAACATGGTGGAGAATAGGTGAAACAGACCTGGGTTTTTTCCACTCCCCCTATGGGAGGTGGTTTGACCATGTGATACAACTGTAAATGAAAATAATGTTTTAATATATCATGTGTGTATCCACCTAAGAAATGTTACAGATGTGTAAGGATCGATCATATTCAAAACTTTTTTTTTTCTAGAAATTCTTGTATGATCCCATGAGTATAGGTCGGAGTGAAATCATGGTTTCATTAAAAATAGACATGTATACCTGGAATACAGTGTCTTAGGAAAGTCATGATTTGCATACATTCTGGATTTATATAATAGATATGGTTCCAACTACTAATTGAGGGTGACCTTATATAATTATAGTTTTGTTTTTTATTACAGATAAACTATTTTATTCTTCGTCTAATATAGTTTCTTCCATGTTTTTCATATCTTCTCAACTTCTTACTAGCCTAGGTTTACCGATAATGTTATATTTTTTAGTTACTCTCCCTTGGCATGACATTGGGAATTAATGTGTCTTGTATCCAATGATATCCTGAATATTCCATAGTTCTTCTAGATATAAAAATATATGGGACTTAATTATTTTAGAGATGACCTATTTCAATGTGACATTTGGAATAGACTGGTTGACCGGTTATAGCTCATATCGACTTCCACAAGAGAAATGTATCTTCTACCATGCCAAGAAGAGAGTGGATCGTGTTTTTTAGTGAGTGGTATGTTGGATAAAGTATCTTTTGACTAGACATGAGACATATATGATCTATTTCAGGGTATGCATTACTCTTGTCTAATTTAGTTGATCTAGCAGTATCTTCCTTTATTTTACATATAATGGTTTATTGCCGTTAGGATTTTTTCTAAGATAAATTCTCAGGTCTTCCACAATTCATGTGAATTTTATTTGATATTGAGATTATGTATGAGTAATATCCAAAATTAATTCCTCATTTTTATATGACACTTAATTAATTGAGAGAGATTTGAAGGTTCTGATTGAGTATTTGGAGGTTAATGGGTTTATTACATCAATAACATCCCCTTATAGTGCTCAAATTTTATTTCCCATTAATTAAGATGGTATTATATGACCCTATTTAGACTATAAGAAGAATAATTGGGTAGGTATTATGAATATGTCCCCTTTAAAAAATATTGATAATCTATTTGATTAGTTTCATGGAGCCTATTGGTTTTCCAAGATTGATCTTTATTCCGGATACCTTCCGAATTGGGTCAAAGAAGAGAATATTCGCAATATATCATTTAGGAGTTGAAATTGTCTATATGAGTATATTTTAATGAATTATTGGATAATGAAGTCCCCAATGGTGGCCATGGTAATCATGAATAGTATTTTCTATCCATATCTTGACTCCTTCATCAATTTTTTCATAGGTAATATCATGTTATATTCCATGACATGGAAAATGCATTCTAGGAATGTTATTATTTTGTTGAGTACACTTCAAGAACATTATATTTATTCCAAAGTAATGGTGTTTCTTTTTTCGGATTAATTGGTTTATTTCTTTAGACATTTAATTTCTGAGTCCATAATCTCAATGGAACTGAAGAAGGTTTAGGCTATGAAATCTTGGGTAAGCATCATGAATGTGATCCAGATCAATAGTTTCCCTTGTCATACAAGGTACAATCAAGGATTCATCTATAAATTATTTCATTTAGGATAAATTATTACTAATCTGACCATGAAGGGGAAGAAGTGTGAATGGTTTGATCAATGAGAGGATGTATTCTATGATTTGAAGATAATATTTAAGACATTTCAAGTTATGATTTTTCTAGAGACTAGGATTGGATATATAGTATACTATAATTCACCATGTGGTAGATTGTGAGTTCTGTTGATGAAGGGAAATTAGGTAGCTGCGTATGGCTCATGTTATCTATGACCCCATGAATGAAACCACCTAACTCATAACATAGAGATAGAAGTTTTAGTTTACACCCTAATGTGTTGGAAACACTATGAATTATATGAGATGGTTAGTTATCTAGAGAGACTATTAGATCATTTGATATGTATTTTCTTAGTGATATATCAACATGAGAAAAATAATTTGGGTGGAGTATCTATAGAATTTTGACTTTGAGATGGACTATGATCCTGGGAAAGGGAATGTAATTGTAGATACTCTTAACTGGAAAATACTAGAGACAAAAGATCACGGGGAGTTGACTTTGTAAGTGGATTTTTGTCAGATGTGTTAGATAGATGAGTGACTTGTGTATGCATAAGAGAATAATAGTTTGGTAACATGAACACTCATTGTTGACACATATTCATTTTTCAACTGTGTGGTAGTTAATAAAGAGTCAGATCCTGAGTGTGGGGTGATTCTAGAAAATTTTAAAGGATATGATTCTATTATATGGAGGCTTTTATATAATGATTCCATTATTTATGTTTACGTGAGAATAGTTTATCAAAACTCCATGAGGTATTTATTGTTGATATATTCTCATGTTTTAAAATGGGTCATGCATCTAAGGTCAACGAACATGTTCCATGATATCAAATTTCAGTTTTAGTGTCTAGGTATGAAGTGGGAAGTCAACATTTTTTGTCTCATGATGTCGTATTATCAAGATGATAAAGTCTATAAAACAATTTATTGATGGTCTCATTCATCCAATTCTAGTGCTTATGGGGAATGTGGATGACATAATGCGAGAGTTCATGATAGGTTACCAACGACTATGAGGAGTCAAGAAACAATTGGTGTGGCGGTAGATCAACTAATGAAAGTGGACAATTTATTTCTAATTCCAAAGACTAGTTCGGTAGATGAGTTGTAGAAGATTTATATAATTGGAGATTTTATGGATGTATGTAAATATAGTGATCATCATATCGGACATATATTCACATTTCACGCTGTATTGTGGAAATTATTAGAGAATAATTTGGGGTTCCAGTTGAAATTGAGTACAATGTATCATACACATAATAATAGATAGTCAGAGAGGTCGATATGGATATTATAGGATATATGTTGAGCATACATTCTGAACTTTAGTATTGATTGGGATGATTCTATATCCTAGTTAAAATTTATATATAACGAAATATTATAGGATTCAATTTAGATGGAAGGTTTTGAGGTTCTCCATGGTTGACCATTTCACTCACCGATAAGTTGGAATGGGGTGGGTGAGCCATCGTTTGTGGGGTTGAGCATCATACAAGAGACCAATGAAAGAGAGTAGTTGAACTAGAAGTAGTTTGTCACTATATATAAGAGGCATAAATCTTAAGACAATAGTAGAAGCCTAAACATGGCGTTCACTATAGGAGACTGATTTTTATTTTGGGTGACACCTCGATTTGTTCATCAATGAATGTGGAATCATAAGAAACTTGTGTCAAGATCTTTTGGACCGATTGTTATTAACGAGGGAGTTCGGATAGGAGGATAATCTTTGGATCTTCCAAAATGTTACCAAGGAATTAATTATCTGTTCTATGAGTATCCACTTCGGTGGTACATTCCAGATCCAAAGAAAGTGGTCTACTAAGAGGAAATCGAGTTGGTTCTTAACCCATTATTTTTGGAGTTCTAAATGATGTTAATATACTAGAGTGATAATTATTTAGTGGAATATAGTTATTCTTGTTAGGATCATATGGTATCATGATCAGATCTAGGTGGAAAGTTGGGAGTGAGGGTCATATATTCAGGCTCACTGGCCTAATTGTATTCATAAAGATTCTCAGAGATGCATCCCAAGGATAATAAGTTTTTAGAGTGGAAGAATTTAACATACTTAGATTTTTAGGTGATTATTGAGCTGATTTCAGCCTTTATTCATTAATTTTTTAACCATGAATTGTTTTGGATGAGTTATGATGGTTTTTTATTGGATTTGAAGGGTTTTATAGGATTTAATGGAGGTTCATGATTGGAACATAGTTATGGGAACCCATATAGTTCTTCCCTTGGAACCATGGGACGTTCATGGAGAAGGTAAGTAGGGGTAGATGGATGGAAGATAATTAGAGAAATCCCAAATAAATTTCAAGAAACCATGTGAATTTAGGAAGAGGTTAGAATAATGGATGTATCAAAATTTACCATACTATGTTGCCAAAATATGTGGGTTTTGATAAGAGGTTGAGAGACTCTTATGAATTGTGTACTATTTATAAATATGTGTTACCCAACCATGTGTATGGGAATTGATTCTAGGGAAATTGTACATAATGGAAGAAACACATCACAAATGAACAATTATTTTTCCTAATTCCATCTCACTCAAACATATGGACTCAATAGCCTATCCTTTTCAAATTTGTTTTCTTGTGATCTCATTTCAGGTGGATCCATGCATGTAGATCTTTAGGAAATTAAAGAATGTGATCCACGACACTACATTCTTAATGGTTCTTCCAAAAATAACTGTCATCCATTGAAATAAATCAAATATATGTTTTTCCATGGATATATCCATGATTTGTTTCAAGATCTAATGATGAAATATTATATAAATTATTGATCAATGATGAATCTATGTGTGTTGTTATCCATCAATTAATAAACCTAAAATCTTGAAATATCATCAGATTCCTTGGAATATTTTAGTTTGGAAGTAATTCATATGTATGATAATATTTTTAGAACCCAATTTTTGAAAAAATTATTGTTGATATGGGATCCTTTATATGAGTTATTGTTATGTGGGTTATACTAGATTGGTGTGAAACGCAGTGTGGGATATGATTCCATAGAAAATCATTGAATTGGATTTAAAAAAACTTGAGGATGGAAGTCCATACTATCACGAGATATTAATTTTTTTCTCCTATTTTTTTTGTATATATAGGATTGAGACACATTCCTTGGTGGTATACATAATGTACATTGGGTGGATCATGATACCCTAGTATAGATTGCTTTAGTGTTCTATTTTATGTTTTTCATTATGTGAGCATATTTTTATAGCCCATGGAAAGTGAAAATTACATATTTTTATTTTCTATGTAATTTATTAATTTCATAATAATTTATATCCTATAGATTTTTTTGGATATATATGTTTTTCTCTTCTTTTTTTCCTTATATGTGGGTTGGTTCAAAGCCAGTGGAATTTTTGTGTCATTTATCAACTTGAATGGTGTCCCAAATGGATATAGATGACTTCTTAGAGGATGATTTTGGGAGAAATGAATCATTGGATGTGGGTCTATATAAGATAGTAATTACCTTATATGGGAATCACCCATTGGAATACCATATCACTTTTTAAGGGTTTCTATGTATAATAACTTGACATACTAATGGGGAACATCCTTTCATATGAGAGTGATTCCATTGTATGGGCGTTCCATGTGTGATTACCTTCACAAGAAAGTAGGTAACGAAGAGTCATGGAAAATATTTATTCTTTAGAGGTGGAATATTCATTTTCTTAAAGGTGGAATAAGTTACTCAACATGATCTAAGTCATGTATTTGACTACATTTGATATTCTTCTAGTTTTTTTTCAGGTTTTTTATTATCTTGGTTAGTACATGACCACTCACTAAATGATTGATTATATTATTAGGGATGCATTTACTATTCTATCATACCACAAACTACCATATATATATGAACATATATTAAAGTTTCAGTTTGGATGTCTTATTGGGTTCATACTCAAACCCAACATGGGTATCTTGGTGCATCTAGAAAAATCATGATATGGAACCTGACGAAGGGAAAGGGACCTATGAGAGGTCGATGATGAGTTTAAGATGGTTTTGGGTGAATCAAAAGTGTGGGTGTGGGATTTTAAAATTGATTTTTTTATAATCAATGTCTAGTCAAATTTTTAAATTGATGGTAAATTATGTGACCAACTATTTTGGATCATATATTAATTTATATAAAAATGCTAGGACTAAGATGGAGGATCATCACATGAGTATTTTTAATTAATCTTAATAATTAAATATTTATTTTATGATGAATTTTTCTTCATTTATGAATCTAACAACATTTATGTGTTGTAACATCATTATGTTTTTAGAATAATTTTTATATTTCCTCTAGTAGTGATCCAAAAATTCTATACAATCCTTTGAATGTTGTAGTAAAAATATTTGGGTGTTCGATGGACGATCCTAATTATTGCGTCTTTTGTATTTAATTTCCTTAAGAATAACATCCAAGAAGGATCCACCATGATCTATTTAAAATATATAAACTTGGTAGAGGAGGATCTCCCTTCAATATTGAGATCATTCTTATAGATGGTGTCTCTAGGTCTTGATAAAATTCTTCATATGTCATTGTGCACAAAAAAACAAATAGAAACACATAGGGTTGGAAATAATATAATTGGATTAATATGTTTCAGGGTTAGAAAATAATAATTACATATGCACCCTTATTATTTCATTAATACAGTCAAATCCCAATGTTTATATTAATATTAATAGTAATAATAATATAATTATTAATTATTGAGATTCACAGTAGCAAGAAATTTTTTATATATTATATCTCACAAGACCGTTCAACATAGTCTATAAATCCTTTGAAATATTTATTGGGCCTCATATAATTATTATATATTTAATAAATAAATATTACTGCTTTATTCCTCAATAGATAAATAAATATTAGATTCAATTAACAGTAGTTAAATATTTTCTAAATATTTTTCTAAAAAAATTATTGAAAAACTTGTGATAGAATAAATGAGATTAGGAAAACATGAATAATTATTAAACTATGCATGATATTAATAATTATTTAACATATAAAATAATAAATAATAAATAATAAATAATAAATAATATTTATTTAAATATTTTGAGAAACTTAGTTTTCGATCCTTTAGACCACATTCTCAGTGGAATTAGTTAGAGACACCCAAATTCCAAGGAGAGGATCTAGAAACACTCCCTATCACCCATATAGAATGAAATTAATGTCAGAATAAAATAAAACCCCATAAGAACACTTATTATGTAATATAACCTATTTATAACGATATCTCAAATATAATTGGTTTTATGAGAGTTCCATCCTCCTATGCGCTCAATGTATCTTTCTTTTACTTCCAAGAGATGGAATTTCCCATAGAGAACCATGGATATTGTTTTTTAATGATATTTTCCCCCTAAAAGGGAATGTTATATAGAATTATATTAAATTGAATAAGGGAAAAATACTTTCTAACATTATTCATTAATTAAATATCACTAATGATGCACCTAATAAATCATACGTCTCTGTAAACATATTCTATAAAGGTTTGCACCAATACATCAATATACACGACTAATAATATAAATTTAAAATAATATTAAAGTTAAAGGATTAATACACATTGTTTCATATAGGAAAATTAATTAAATCATAAGAATGTATATTTTATATTGGGGGGGTCCCGTTTGTTGAGATGGTATGTGATTATGATATACTCTATAATACCAAATGTAGGATCAAAATAATAGAGATATTGTAACAAGTATCTAAAGATGCTCAATATACAAGAGGGGGGTAGGGTGAATTTTACACTTTAAAAAATCCATTGTAACTTTTAAAGATGGTTATTTTTAACAAGGTTAATCATTGTAATTCCCCAAAACTCTAGTTCTCCACACTTGCTTGATTCTGGAAATATGATTCTGAGAATGTGAATCCAGAAAGATGGTTCCGAAAAATGAAACATAATAAAAGTTTAAAACCAAAAATATTATACATTAAATCATATATAATATTACTAAATCAGAGTACAATCATAAGGAAGTATAAGATAGTTATACTCTTATTAACAAAATAGATGCAGTGGAAAACATGTAACAAAACAAGAAACAATTAGTAAATATTTTGACCCAAAGAGAAGTGTACCCAACAAACATAGATAAAGGTCCCTAGATTTATACTTTCATGAAATTCTATCTTACCCACACCAGGGTAAGCCCTCAATATGAAGATCGGAGTCTGTCTTACTATCCCTGCAAGCCCTCAACTTTCAGGTAGTCAGAACCTCTATCTTCCTCAGATAGAAGCCCTCAACTTCAAGGCAGTCAGCACCTATGTCTTCCTATCCCCGGAGGCCGTCGATTGTACACAACAACATTCAGAGTCGCACAAATCAAATATGAACAAGAAGTTCTGTATACACAAAGAAATAAATCCTCTCTCTTTAGAAATCACTTTAGAAGCATCTAATCTCTAGATTGATCAACTTGTAGTGATCTCTTTCAAATGAGAATATATTTATAGGCACGACTTCAACAATCGGCTCCCACTTCCAACAGTCATATTTTTCCTTGAATATTGGAGGGACCTGTACACATGTCACTCAAACAACGGTTAGATAGTAACTAAATGCATGACATCGTTTTATAACAAAAACAAGTGTAAGCAAAAAGATGGTTACATAACCAAAATCCTGTATTTGGAATGTTAGAAAATGAAACATAGGAGTCTAACCAAAAATGAATTTGGAGTCTATAATATAAGGATATTCAGATTCTGTTTTCTATGGAATTCAGAACATGAACTCTATAGAATTCTGGATTCTGAATTTCAAGAAAATTCAGAATCTGTATTCACAAGAATCTGGAACCTGAACATAAAAAGTTTGGAGTCAGAGTTCATGAGAATTTGGACTCAGAACTCATAGGAATTCATAATCTGAATTAGGTATCAGAACTCAGAGGAATTCTGAACAATAATTCAGATTCAATATTCATAAGAGTTCGTACTAAGAATTCATATTCTGAATTTGGAGTTTGAGCTCAAAAGAGTTCGTAACCAGAATTCTGAGAATTTGGAGTCAGAACTCAGAAGAGTTCGAAGCTTGAATTCAGAGAACTCGGAGTCAGAACTCAGAAGAGTTCGTAACCAGAAATTCTGAGAATTCTCTGTCAAAAACAAAATGCTTCATATCTAGGTAATTATAGGATTTTGAGGTTTTGGTTACAAACTGAATTTCACCCATAGAAAAATTATGATATGAACAATCAAAAAATGGTAAGGATAAATTTCCTTAGGGAAGGGAATTTTTTCTTATAGAACTAAAACATTGGGTAAAAAGATATTTTCCTTGAGATAAGGTGTTTGTGATTTTCAAAACAAGAAGGAATGGTAAAGTAATAAGGAAACCTTAATCAATTTACAATCTCCCCAAACTATGAAGGAATAGAATATTCATAAGGAGAACCTTATTGACTCAACAATCTCCCCCCTTTTGGAAGGCACAAACATCCTTACGAAAAATAATATAAGACTTAGAAATATTTTTATAGACTTTGAAATAAAACTTATCTCCATTTTTACATTGTGAAAGATGAATATGACTAACTCCCCCTTAGGATTTGAAACACTAAGGATCATATTATAGATTTCTGGAATGATATTTTCCATTATCTTGAGTACGGAAATCTATGTAATGAAAACTCCCCTCTTAGATAAAATCCCCATTTCTTAGGTATATTTCTTCTTTTCCTAGCATTATTTTTTCTTTCTCCCCCTTTATGATTTTCAAAAAGAATTTCATGGAATGGAAAAGAAATTTTAGTACCTGTAATATTAGTACAAAGCATGGAAACCGAAACGAGCAACCAAAATTTCATTAAGATTGGAATAATTTTTACAAGGAAAGAAAATAAAACAAAAGATCAGATTTATTTTCCTCCCTTCTCCTTGGGTATCAATTTCTTCACTATGGTTTTCAAATTTTTTAGCTCCTTGTGTTCTTCCTCTTCTTGCTTCTCAAAGGCCTTGATCTTTTCTTCTTGAGCCTTCAGAGCCTCTGCCTAAGCCTTCAACAAGTCATATTGCTTCACTATCTTCTCTTTAATCTCGTTCTGGAGATCGCTTTCTCTCTTCCATCTTTTAGAAACATTGCATAACTTCCCATTTAGATCCTTGAACTCCTAAATCCGAGTATTCTTCCCAAGATTTAGCTTTCCTTCAAATATATTTGTGAGGTACTTGATTTTAATGTCTTCAATATCAAAAGATTCTTTAACATCATCTTGAAACTAATCAAGATCTCTGAAATCATCAACTATATTCTTTAACCAGCTAACCATTTTCTTATAAGATCTTTTGTGGGATTCATAGTTGATAAGGAAAGATTTGAAGTCTGATTCTTACTTGACACACTTGTCCATCACCATGGACACTGAATCCGATTTTTGGCTCAAATTATGTTGAAGCATCTAGCATCTGGAATCAATGCTTGGAAAAATAGGAATGGTCCCAACAAGCTTCTTCAAGGATTGGACTACGAAATCATGTCCCAGAGATGATTATTCTAAATCCGAGTCTTTTCTTGGTGAGGGTACTTTCTCTAGCTCAATAAGGTTCCTCTTCGATGATCCACCAGCTTCCTTATTCCTTAAAATTTCTTTCATAGGTGTATCCACAACCACCTGTTTGACCTTATTAGATCTAGGAACAACTTCCTCATCCAGAGATTCCTGTTCACTGTCAAACAGCTGGATAATTCTATCTTAATCAACCTCTCCTTTCATGTCTCTTGCCTCAGCATCCTCTAGGTGTATAAAATGATGATTATAGCTTTCTTACTTAGATCTTATTCACTTCATCTTCAGCTTTTTCATCTACCCCAGGAGTAGAAAGATTCGAAGATTCATCTTGTGAAGTTCGGATTGACAATATTTCAGATGCACTTTCCTTCTCAAGAAATTCCTCCACTTGATTAATCAAATCTTTTGTACCAGCACTACTTTCAGCTTCTTCATATACTCCTTTATCAGTTTCTTTCTCTTCAACAACCTTCTGTTGGGATTTTTCCGGAGTCATGAACTTCTTCCCCAAAGTCTGAGGTAAGGGTTCTAACAAGAAATATTTCAGTACAAGGATATTCTAGGATTCTATTTTAGTAACCCTTTGAAGGGATTGCACAATTTCGGCCTCAGATATCTTTTTCTTCAACTTCTTTTCCTTGGCTTGCTTCCCAAGCTCATCAGCTGCCTTCTCTTTCAAAGCTTTGGCCTCTATAGTATCCGAAAAAAACTGTGGATCTCCTTCCATCAGATTCTTTTTGTCTCCCCCCCACTTGGACACCACCTCATCTGGATAAGCTTTCTGCTTCTTGGGCTTTGGAGGTGTGGATTGAGTTCCTTTAGCCTCTGGGACTTTACCTTCAACTACTACTTATTTCAACTTCCTCTTCTTTCCTTCCTTTTTCGATGGTTCATGAACTTCTTGTTCCTTTGGAATATCTTCAGCTTCCTCTTCTGGTATGTCATAGAATTCTCTTGACTCCTTATAGAAACCAACTTTAATCACTTTGAGAGTACCATCACTAATCAAAATTAATTTTCATTTCCCTGGATTTGAACTGCAAGGAATATTAAAAAAACTCAAGGCATAGAATAATGATCATGGAGAGGATGGATAGAAAAATGATTATCTGTGCTCTCAAGTTCCCAGTCTTAATATTCTCAATCGTAATGAGAATATGCTTCATCAGGTTTATCTTCCTCACATTCACCAGAAAATCTAGAATAAACATGTCACTCTCTTTCAAGGTGTCCTTATCTCCTTTTCTCGGTACGATAAAATCCTGAACCCAAAATTCAAGGATTCGATTATTTATATTCAAATGAGAAATCTTTTCAGTCTTGACATATGAACATCCAAGACACTTTATAGGTTTTACCTTGACAAAAATTCCTTGAACATCCGGCAACTTATGCAAAAAAAATTCAGCTTCCCCTTCGAATCGAACTCCAACTAAGCTAGCTGCCTTAGTATAAGATAAAGCATATGTTTTTCCATATCTTTTGAAAGAAAAAATCTCTCTGCCTTCTTCCTTAAAGAAACTAACTAACTCATAAAACTCGATAAGCAGATCTGGATATACCAAGTCTTGAGCCCTGGGCTTTGATATGCAAACACTTTCCAATACATTAAGATTTATGTTCTTGGAGATTATAGAATCATATTTATTGAAGAAATTTGGATGCACCAACCTTTCTATATATACTTTCCACTTCGAAATAAGCTTGAAAGTAGACATATCTTTCAGAGAGGATTCTTCTGCAGAAATTCAGACTTGAAAAAACTCTAAAATGTTCAGAATGGGATTTTGTATGAGGGGCAGAGTTTCAGCATGAAAAGGCTTGAGATCAATGTGGGACAAACCATCAGGGGTCCTTCATATAGGTGTTTGATGTTATGGTTCATCTTCCCATCTCAATACAATGGCTGATAATTCATCTGATCATATCTAACGGTTGAAATGATAGCAGTAGGGAAAATTTGGTAGGATCCGATCTTTTGAGGTTTTTAAATGAAAACATTTCGATTTAAGGAAACTAGAATCTGAAAAATTTGAAATAAAAAAGAAAATACCAGAAAGTAAATTATGACTATGAAAACTTAATAAAGGAAACATACACATCGTATTTTCAATAGAATTTTTCTTATTGAGGAAAATTCTTCTTACAAAACATTAGATTCTAAAAAAATCTTGAGTACGGGAAAACAAAAATTTAGTATGCAGATCTTAATTACAAAAATCTTCATTACTAAAATCTTCATTTTGAAAATCTTCATTACAAAAATGTTCATTACAAAATATTTTATTACAAATATCTTGAGTACGAAGATTTTAGACTAGAAATAAATTTAGCAAATCTTCATTACGAATAATTTTGAAAAACTCCATTGTAGAAATTTTGAAAAATTCAATTACGAAAGACATTAAAAACATCATTACGAAAAACATGAAAAACATCATTATGAAAAATATTAAAAAACTTCAACATGATAATGTACTATGAAAAGGAGTTTATTACTATAAGGAGATTGATATAACAGGAAGTTAACAAAGAATATTAGCTTACGGTTATCATTCCTCACTTCTGGTTAATGTTTTCAAATCTATCAGAGGGTAAAACTTTTGTGATAGTATCAGCAAGATGATCTTGCGTTCCGATAAATTGAATAATTCTATGTCCTTTTTTTGAGTGATCCCTTCGGAAGTGATGCCCAATATCTATGTGTTTTCCACGAGAGTGATGTGCATGGTTTTTACTAAGGGAAATGGTACTTGTATTATTACAAATTTTTTTTGTTTTGGTAAAACTCATACCATAGTTTGTGAGTGAGTGTTGCATCCACAACACCTAAGCACACAAACTTCCAACCACTACATATTCAGATTCAGTAATGGAAAGTTCTACTGAGTGTTTCTTCTTGAATGAACAAAAAATATTGAATCTCTTAATAAATGAAAAGTTCTGGATGTATTCTTTCAATCCATTCTACATCCACAAATATCAGCATTCGAAAAGATTTTTAAAACAAAATCATTTCAAAAATTATAAACGAGTCCAAAATCCATGGTTCCCATTAAGTAGAAAAAAATACTTTTCACTGACTTTAAATGAGATTCCTTAGGATTGGATTGATATCTTTCACATAAGCATACTAAAAACATTATTTCTAGAAGACTTGTTGTTGAGAAAAGTAGACTTCCTATCATACCTCTAAAAGATGTTTGATCTACTAGTTTCCCAGCCTCATCAAGATCAAGTTTGTTAGAGGTACCAATGGGAGTACTTATACTCTTAGTGTTGTCATATCCATAATTTTTAAGAAGATCTTTAATATATTTATGTAGGGATATATAGATTCTTTTTGGTTTATGAGAAATTAAAAAACCAAGGAAAATTGTTAACTCACCCATCGTACTCATTTCAAACTCAGATTTCATTATATCCGCAAAGGAATCAGTTAAAGATTACTGAGTTGAACTAAATATAATGTCATCAACATAAATATGAACAATCAAAATATTTTTCATATCATTCTTTATAAAAAGGGTTGGATCTTAATTTATTTTAACAAAATTATATTGAAGCAATAATATTGTAAGTCTATCATACCAAGCTCTAGATGCTTTTTTAAGGCCATATAAAGCTTTGGTAAGTCTAAAAATATGATCAGGATGTTTTGTATCTTCAAAAACATGAGGTTGTTAAAAAAAACTTCCTCTTGAACATAACCATTATGGAAAGAACATTTCACATCCATTTGAAAATGTTTGAAATTGAAGAATGTTGCAAAGGAAAGTAGGATACGAATAGATTCATGTCTAGATACTGGGGCATAGGTTTCATCATAGTTTATTACATCTTGTTGATTATAGAATTTAGAAACTAATCTAGCTATATTTCTTACAATGATTCCATTTTCATAAAAATTATTTCTAAAGACCCATTTTACTCTGATAACAGAAGTTTCCTTAGGTCATTCAACCAAGGTCCATACTTTATTCCTTTTGAATGAATTTAGTTCATCTTGCATGGATTTTATCCAATAATCATCACCAAAAGCTTCATCAGTGCTGTTTGGTTCTATTTAGGAATGGAATATAAGATATTATACTTCATTTCTTAAGGAAATTCTCATCATTACAGGTTGATTTACATCAATAATGATGCTATCACTGGGATGATTCTTTAGAAACAATTGATTTGGGTTTTTTAAAACCTGTTCATCAACATATGGTAAGAAATCATTGTTGGATCTTGAATATAAAGATTATACACAAGGGGGGGGGGGTGAATTGTGTCTTTCAAATTTTCTGTTAACCCTTTGATTGATCGAGTTCTCCCTCTATGCTTTATCAGATTTCATCATGTCGTGGAATAAGTAAAATCAGGGACACACGAATGTATAGCAGTTCGGGTAATAGAAGGCCCCTTGTCCACTCCACCAATTCTCTACACCACGAGCTTGGTGATTTTCACTATCTGGTACTCTTTTCCAAAGACCGTATGACAGCTGAAAACAGGCAGTTGACACCTTTACAATTTTCGGGAAAACAAAGCCTTCGGGTTCAAACACGAACCTACTCATCTTAGTACGCGAAACTGGTCACTCACGATAAAAAGTGTTTTCATTTAGAATGAACTTTTCCAGTTGATTTTCACAATTTCAACAGAATGAAATTGACATCATATGGATCGTCATTTTCAGAAATATTTATCTTCTAGAAAAAGCAGTTCTGAGTCGATTCAGTTGCAGTAGATAAAGAAAATATAAACGGAACTTAAGCAGCAATAGATTCACAAAATATTGTCATTGACAAAAAGATGAACCTTTGGTCGTGTACCTTCCTCTTCAATAAAACAGAGTATAGTCGCTCTTCATAATCAGTAGATATTTGTATCTTGATTTTTCTCTATTTTCTCTATTTATAAATAGAATTGTCTATGCAGCAGATCTTTATTTCGAACACAATGATTGTATCTGCACTTGCATTCTTGATCACTATGTGTTCTTCTTTCAAATCTTCGCTATATCGATCTCTGTACACTTTTTCGTATATCACACTTGTTTCTGTTATGATGTACATTGTTCTTTGAAATTCAAAAATGAGAACAGATATATCGAGCATTTCCTCTACAAAATCAGATCCAAAAATATCGCCCTTTGACTCACAATATTCAAACATGTGAATTTATTTGAGCAGTTGTAAAACTCTTTAATATTCACCATGAAAAGCTCCAGTTAAATAAATCCTACAAATGGGTCTGAATTTTTCAACTACACACTTTAAAGTAAGCATTTAGTTCGGCTTAAAATTAGTCTGATCAATCGCTTGCAGACCGTTGGACAAAAAATATCAAATTCAAATTCCCGATGCCAAACGTAAGGTTGATTTTCACTACATGCATCCTCTGAAACGTAACATAGATCAAATGTAGGGTTGATGTCACAGTCTACAAATATAAGGTTGATGATGAACGTAAGGTTGATGACATATGGTTGACCACAAACATAGGGTTGACCATCCATACTTTTCTCTTCCATATCCTAACGTATACCATACTTTTCTAAGCTTCCATACGTAAAGTTTATGATTCATACTTTTTCATGTAATGTAAGGTCTTTACAAAAGTAAGGTCGATTAACCATACTTTTGAGAAAAAAACAAAACATTAAATACTTATGTAATGTTTCTTCTTCCATACTTTCTCAATATCCCAAACATAGGGTTTCTTCCTAACGTAAAGTTCTTCTTCATGTAGGGTTCCTTTCTTTCATACTTCATTGATAACGTATGGTTGTTTAACCATACTTTTCTGATAATCTATAAAGAGTAATCAACGAGTTTTTTTCGTTATTTATGATACACTTTCCTTTCTTTCTTTACGCCACACTTTCCTTTATTTCTTTACGCTACGCTTTCCAAACGTAAGGTATAAATAGTGTTTCCAGAACACTTTAAATTGTTTCCCAAATGGTTTAGCAATTGTTCCACACTGTGTAAACACTTGAATATTCTTCCAAAAATGAGAATATATAAAATATATAATTCCTGAAAAATAATTAAAGTAAAATCATTATAAAACAATTAAAGGGTATTTTTGAACACCAAAATCATCATAAAAGACAGATTATTGTTCTCAACAATACCCCCTTATTAATAATAAAACATATTGTTGAAAATAAAACTTGCTCAAAAATATCTCCATTAAATATGTATTGTTGAAAACAACACGTGCTCAAAAATCTCCCCCTTTTTGATGATCACAAAACTCATAAAATAATAAGACTAATTAAATAAAATTAACTTTCAAAATTAGTTACTTATAGTTTAGAATTTTGAAAAGATAAAAAAATATTTAATTTTAACAAAATCATTTCAATATATAAACATTTTATTATCAGTAATCATAAAAATAAATTTCTCCCTAATTATTTATAAAAAAAAATTATTTTTCCTTAAAAATAAAATTAAAGAATAAAATAAAAGTTTTTAGTTTTATCCAAATTTCTCCCTCTGAATAAAAAGTAAAAGTAAATTTCTTCTTTATAATAAATGACTTTTAATAACTTAAAATAGTTTGTTGTATAAGTATATATCTATATAAATCCAAAACATTTTTTAAATAAAAATAAAAAAGTATTTAAAATATACAGGAAATCATTTAAATAAGGTTTAAAAATATTAAAATAAAATGTTGTGTTTATCCAAATTTCTCCCCCTTTTGTGATAACAAAAAGAATGATAAATCTTGGATTTTAAAACATTTAATATTGCACTAAACTGTAGGTAAATGCTATAATCAACTGTTTATCAGTAAGTTAATCTGGTATACTGGCATATTTAAACTTAAAACAGAAAAAAATAGATAAACAAATAGATAAATAAACAAATAAACAATGTAAAAAATTTTCATTAAAAACAGCAGTATGTACATTATAGTGATATACATAGGAATCAAGGGATATTTGGGTTAAGATAGGTTATGTCATCATTGAACAACATCCTTGATTTCTGTAAGCTATTACCACAATCTCTTCATCATCCCATCTCCATGTTTGATAATGAGCTCTCTGTTCTCCTCAGTCATATGAATATCCTAAATTAAATTGACTCATAAAAACTCATGAATTCCTTTAGATTTTTCTATAAACACAGATATATTCTATGAAATATGATTTAACAGTGTTCTAATTCCTGGCTCACTAGATGTCAAATGATCCACTAAAAATTTCTGATTGTCCAGCAACACTAATAATGGAGCACTGTTACCTTGAAGATCAGTCAACCTCTAATTAATATTGCCCATTATAGTTGTAATAGCCTGAAATATCCTTATGAGGTCATGTGATGTACCTGATCCACCGGCTCCACTAGAACTTATGGATTTAAACTGAGTTTCCATATAATATTTAAAACTAGACAGAACTAATTTCAAAACCATTTCTGATTTCATTTTGACCACTACTTTCAACATTTCCTTCTGGAAAATCTCAACTTCATTTCTTGAAATTGTGATGGATTTCAGTCTCTGAAATTTCAACTTCTCTAATTCCAAACCTCTCCTTAGAATAACATTCTCATTTTCTAGTCTTTGTAACTTCTTATAAACTTCTTCAACTGCTTCATTAGAGGAAGTAGAAGAACTTTGTGCTTGATTTTCTTTCTTCTGTTCTTTGATGAATCAAAAATAGGGGAAAAGATTCTGCAACTGTTTGTTCATCTCTCTTTTGAGCTTGATATAATGATTTTTCCTCAGAGTCTTTCTTAGACTCGTCCACAGAAAAATCTTCCTGCAACACTTCAGTGTGAACATATGATGCATCATCAACATGTTCTTCAATAATGATATCATCTTGAAAAATATTTTAAACAACATCTTATTCCTGAACAGCTTGAGGAGTGGCCACTTCTCCTCCAGGCACTCCCTCTTTCACAACATCAATTGTAGTCTCATTTTGAAGTTCAGCAACTGATTCAACTCTTTCAGGTTCAACAACAGCAGTTTCAGGTCTCTCTGTTTCAACATCCATTGCAACTTGAGCTACCTCTTCTTGAGGTTCAACAATATTATCCTTATCCCTCACAAAACTATATCCCAAAATATCGTTAACGGATAGTGGTTGAGAAACCACTATTTTCTCTTCAACTCTTGCAACTATTTTCCTTGTTACTTGAAGTCCTTCATGAATTCATTCATCTTCAACCTCTGCAATCTCAAAACTAATTTTCTTTGTAGTTGTAGTTTCTCTGGTTTCAGGTTGTTTTTCTTTATCATTTTTAGGCTGAGCCGGAGTTATCTCCTCCTTTTCCTCTTCTGCCCCCATTGGAAATATTTTTCCTTTTATGGTGCTCCAGAAATAACCAATTTTTCTTTTTAATGATAGTTTTTACAATAATTTCATTTAATGAATTCTATTCTATTTTTAAAACCAATGCATCCTATTTTCTAGATTCTATATCATCCTGCAGTTTTTTTATTCATGATTCAAAAATAAAATAGTTAGTGTTAATAGAATTGTATTTATCAGTCAATTCCTTATGTTGTTTCAGCATTGTATCTCTTTCATCTAAAATAGCCTTATGTATTTTTTTAGTGACTTATGTTTCTTAAACAGTGAGTCATATCTTTCTTCAGGCATATTGTAGTAGGATGCAAGTTTTTCATTTGTGTAGCTTGATTCAGAATTTGACTCATTATTTGAGTCAGAGGAGTAATATGAGTGTACCTCATTTGTTTCTACCATGAAACACATATTTTCTTTTAGATTGACTTATTATTTCTCTCACCTTGATTCTGGAGAGCTACTGGAGTCTTCAGATACACTCCAAGTGGATTTAATAGATTTTTTGTCTTTCATATCATAGTCATTTCTTTTGAATATTTTATTCTTTTTTTCATCTTTCAATTGTGGGAAATCTATTCTGATGTGCCCCATCTTCTTGCATTCATAGCATCTTACTTCTTTATCATCTTTCTTAAAGGATTTTTTGAAGCTTCTTTTCTTGCTGTAGAATTTTCTGAATTTTCTGGCTAGCTGAGCCAATTCTTCATCTGAGTTTGATGAGTCAAAGCTCATTGATTTGGATTTGACTTCTCTCTTCTTCATATTTCTATTCTTTTTTGTGAAGTTACCTTCAAGGAAGTATCATCCTTTTTTATGCAGACATTATGTTCATTTGCCTCATCTTTCATTTCAGCTTCATACATCATTAGTGTACCAATCAGATATCTCCTGGTTAGATTTTTAACAGGTGTTGATTGTCTGATTGCAGCAGAGATACCATTCCATCGAGTAGGAAGTACCCTCAGTACTTTTAATGCTTGATCAGCCTACTTGATAGGATCTCCTAGACCTATTATATTTTTGAAAATTTCTGTCAATATCCCATTCATTTGGGTAATTATTTCACCTTCAAACATTATTAAAGTATCAAATTTCAATTTGGGAGTAGCATATCTCATTTTCCTCACATTGTATCTTCCTTCATACGCCGCAACTATTGTTTGCCACAACTCATATACTATCGGGCACTGAGATAATCTGTTAAATTCATCTGGTCCTATACCGAAAATTATTTCATTCATAGCCTTCAAATTCATATCACACTCTGCCTCTGTAGCAGCACTCCATGTCTCAGGATTTTTAGGAATTTCATAAGGAGTCAGAATCTTTGAATAGATTTTATATCCGAGGTTTTTCAGATATATTATTATGCGTGATTTCCAGCAGCCATAGTTGTCGCCATTAAAATATGGTGCTCTGACCATTGACATCACTTCTCTTTTATCAGTCATGATGCTCTGTTGTATAATCTTTAAATGATTCTTCCTTGTTAAGGCTCTATCAAGAAGCTCGACCTTTGATACCAATTTTTGGATCTTGAATTTAAGATTGTAAACAAGAGGGGGGGGGGGGGTGAATTGTGTCTTTCATATTTTTCATTAACCCTTCTATTGATCGAGTTATTTCCTCTATGATTTATTAGATTCGATCATGTAGCGGAATAAGCAAAAGTAGATACACACCGATGTATAGTGGTTCGGGGAACAGAATGCCCCTAGTCCACTCCACCATCGCTCTACTCCGTGATCTTGGTGATATTCACTATCTGGTCCTCTTTTCCACAGACCGTCCAACAACTGAAAATAGGCAGTTTACACCTTTACAATTATCAGGGAAACAAATATTTCTGGTTCAAACACGAACCTACTCAGCTTAGTACGAGAAGCTGGTCACTCAAGATAAAAAGTGTTTTCGTTTAGAAAGAACTTTTCCAATTGATCATCACAATTACAACAGAATGCAATTAACAGAAGATGCGTCTTCGTCTTCAGAAATATTGATCTTCAAGTTAAAGCAGTTCTGATTCGATCCGGTTATAGTAGATATTGAAAATATAATCGCAACTTAAGCAACAACAGATTCACAAAAGATTTTCATTGACAAATAGATGAATCTTTTGTTGTGTTACTTCTTCTTCTTCTTCAATAAAACATAGCATAGTCTCTATTCATAATTAGTAGATATTTGAATCTTGATTTTTCTATGTTTTCTCTCATCAAAAATAGTGTTGTTTGTGCAGCAGATCTTTCTTTTGAATACGATGATTGTATCTGCACTTTTGTTCTTGATAGCTATGTGTTCTTCTTTCAAATCATTTCTATATTGATCCCTGTACACCTTTTTGTATACCACACTCGTTTCTGTTATGATGTGTATTGTTCTTTGAAATTAATAAATGACAACAGATATATCGAGCGTTTCCTCCATAAAATTAGGTCCACAAATATCTCCCTTTGACTCATAATATTCAAACTTGTGAATTAATTTGAGCATTTGTAAAAGTCCATAATATTCACCATAAAAAGATCTGGTTAAATCAATACTTCAAATGGTTCTGAATTTTTCAAGGAAACAATTTAAAATAAGTGTTTATTCTGGCTTAAAATTAGCCTGATCAATCACTTATAGACTGTTGAACAAAAAAATATCAACTTCTAATTCCCGACGCCAAATGTAAGGTTGAGTTGCACTAAATGCATCCTCTGAAATGTAACATAGATCAAACATAGGGTTGATGTCACATTCTTCAAATGTAAGGTTGATGACGAACGTAAGGTTTATGAAATATGGATTATCATAAACATATGGTTGACCATCCATACTTTTCTCTTCCATATCCAAACGTATACCATACTTTTCTAAGCTTCCATACGTAAGGTTTACGATCCATAATTTTTAAAGTAACGCAAGGTTGTTTACAAAATTAAAGTTGAATAACCATACTTTTGAGAAAAAAAAACATTAAAGACTTACGTAATGTTTCTTCTTCCATACTTTCTCAATATCCCAAATGTAGGGTTTCTTCCTAACGTAGGGTTCTTCTTCATGTAGGTTTCCTTTCTTTCATAATTTGCTGAAAATGTATGGTTGTTTAACCATAATTTTTTTGACAATCTGTAAAGAGTAAAAAATGGGTTCCTTTATTTCTTTAAGTTATTCTTTCCTTTATTTCTTTACGCTATGCTTTCCTTTCTTTCTTTACGCTATGCTTTCCTTTCTTTCTTTACGCTACACTTTCCAAACATAAGGTATGGATAGTGTTTCCAGAACACTTTAAATTGATTCCCGAATGGTTTAGTAATTGTTCCACGCTGTGTAAACACTTGAATATTCTCCCAAAAAATGAGAATATATAAAATATATAATTCCTCAAAAATACTTAAAGCAAAATCATTAAAAACAATTAACGGGTATTTGTGAACATCAAAATCATCATAAAGAGATAGAGTATTGTTCTCAAAAATACCCCCTTATTAATAATAAAACGTATTGTTGAAAACAACACTTTATCAACAATCTCCCCATTACATATGATTTGTTGAAAACAACACATGCTCAAAAATCTTCTAGGGTAAATGTTTCAGAAGTATCTTCTTGATCATTTTCCTCATCAGAAGGATCTTCTATCAAATGTTGTTATACAATTTTTGAAAACAAATATGAAGATGTTGGTTGGGGTTTTTTAAAAACAAAGGGATCCGTTTCATCAAATTTGACATGTACTGTCTCTTCAACAGGACAAGTGTTTTTATTGAAAACTCTATAAGCCTTAGAAGATGTGGAGTAGCATAAGAAAATTCTTTCATTATATTTTGGCATGTATTTATGTAGATTATATTTAGTATTCAGGATTAATACCTTGCAACCAAAAATATTGAAATATGAAAGTCTAGGTTTTCTACCATTCCATAACTCATAAAAAATTTTATTAAGAAAAGGTCTAATTAAAACTCGATTTATAGTATAACAAGAAGTACATACAGTTTCAACCCAAAAATTTTTGGCTATAGAATATTCACTCAACATGGTTCTTGTTATCTCTTGAAGAATTCTATTTCTTCTTTCAACAACACCATTTTTGAGGTGTTTTTGGTGCTGAGAAGTAATGAGTAATGCCTTTTCTACTACAAAAAGTTTCAAAATCAGAATTTTTAAATTCTCCACCAAGATCACTATGAATAGTTTTCAATGGAAGGGGTTTACCATTTTTAACATGGGCTCTAAAACCTTTGAAATAAGAAAAAGCTTCAGACTTCTTTGCTATAAAATAGACCCACATAAATCTAGTGTAATCATCAACCAAGAAAAATACACAATACTTGCCTCCAATGCTTCCAGTATGTGTAGGGACAAAAAGATCCATATGCACTAACTTTAATGCATCATTATTTGAGACTTCACCGACTGATTTAAAACTTTATTTACGTTTCTTTCCATATTTAAAAGGGTCCCAAACATTTGGAGAATCAAATTTAATCTTTGGTAGATCCTTAACTAATATTTTCTTAGAATGTTTGCATAGGTTCTTAAGGTTACAATTTCATAACCTTATATGCCATAAGAAAGACTGATCTTCCATTTGACTATTCCAATGTAGATCTTGGCTCTGAAGGTCTTCTAAGTTTAGTGTTTTAACATTCTCTTTCCTATGGGCAGAAAGAATAAACTCTTCCTTGGAATTGTGTACTAAGCACTTTTCATTCCTAAAATTCACAAGGTAACCTTCATCAAATAATTGGCATATACTGATGAGATTGTTCTTAAGACCCTTAACAAATAAAACATTTGAAATCAATGATTTTCCAAGAAGAATGATGTTACCTATAACAATAATTTCTCCTTGAGCATTATCTCCAAAATTTACATTTCCTCTTTTCGTCTTGATAATCGCTTCATAGTTTTTGTTACCAGTCATATGCTAGGAAAATCCACTATCCATATACCATGTATTTCTGTTAGTACCTTCTCTATTTTCTTGAAAATAAAAAAATTCATGTTTTTTGAATCCAAACTGGTTGGATCCGGAAATCTCAGAAAGAAAATTTTTGGCACCCACATTTTTTTAGAAAAATAGGCTTTATGAAATTCTAAAGAATGAGTTTTATTTAGGGAATAGTTTTTTCCTTATGCCCACCACACTGACAGTTAGTACAGAATGAAGCACTTTGAGGAACAAAATAATTGTTACTAAAAATCAGTTTAGAACTAGTATAATCAAAATTAGAACTATTCCTAAGAGGTCAGATTTGAGAATACAGTTTATCAAAATTTTCCTTACATAAGGTAAACATTGAAAAACACTTCCTCAAGGAAAAAATTTCGGATTTCAGTTTGATAACCAAGTTCTTGTCTTCTAAAACTTTTGACTTTTAACTAGAGTTAGGCTCAAAAATATTTTTCTTAGAAATTACGTTTTCTAGATCCTTAGAATTTTTATTATTTTCATAATTTACTTCTTCAATTTTTTTTGAAAAACATTCAAAATCAACATTTTTCTTATCATGGTATTTATAAAGATATGATAATTCTTTAGTAGGAATAGTATTTCTATAATTTTCCTCAACAAGATTTTTCATGAGTTTTGAATTATCAATCTCAAGAACTTTGGAAAACCTAGAAACTTCTTCATAGGTAGGTAAAGTATTATCTTCATCAGAAGAATATTCATCATCAGAAGAGTTAAAGTACTTAGTATCACTATAATTAGAATTTAAAGAAACATTTGTCAATGATTCAGCATTGTGTACCTTAGGCATTAAGCAATGATTATCAATAGGTAGTATGGGTATTAGACCAAGATTCTTCTATCCAGAAGATTCGTAATCTGATGATTCACATGAAGAGTCACCACCACTGGCACTCCAGATGACATTATCTTTAAAGACTTTATTAGCTTTAACCTTGAAATACTGCTTTCTGTTTCTCTCAGAATGATTTTAATTTCTTTATTTTCTCTTGAGCATAGAAAAATCAGGTCTTATATGTCCAACTCTCTTGCATTCATAGCACATAACTTCTGAGTCTTTCTTGTCTTTCCTTTATATCTTCTTATATATGGATTGAAAGTTCCTTTGTCCAGCTATATTGTTCATTATTCGAGCAAGATTGGCTAATTCATTCTCTGAGGATTCACTTCCACTAGATTCGGATTGGATAACAACCTTCTTAAATTTGGATCTAGTAACTCTCTCAGGAGTATTGTATTTCGTATGATTTGATGTTGTAGTAAAAGAAACACTTACATTACCATTATTTTTATTTACATTATCTGCATCTCTCTCCATTATACTCTCATATAGAAGAAGAGTTCCAAACAGTTCATCAAGTGAAATTTGAGTAACCTTTCTATTTTCATCAATAGTAGTTCTCTTGGATTCCCACTCATTGGGCATGATGTCAATGATCATATCAACAAGAGATTCATCATCTAATGCTTCCTCACCAATGGATTCTAAACTATTCACAATAGTCATGAATCTCTATTGAAACATACATATGGGTTCTCCATAAGGAAAGTAGAAGCCCTGATATTCAGCTCTGATCATGGAAATTCTTGTTTCAATTACATTGGAAGTTCCAACGTGTGTAACTTCATGTTTCTTCCATATAAAATTTGATGCTTCACAAGATGAAATTTGGATATATATATATATATATTTATAGTCATTGAGAAAAGAAAAGTATTGTGTACCTTATAATTCAGTTTATATTCATGATTTTCTTGATTGGTGAAGGTACTAACTTCCTTGTCCGGGATTTTTTATCCTCCAGTAAGCATGAAAAAATTATATACTACATTATTAATAATGAATGTCTTCGTATGATCTCTCCAATATTCATAATCATTTCCATCAAAGATAGGTGGTATTGTTGGATTGTGATTTTCTATGGAACCAACATTGATTCTTTCCATCTTAAAGAAAATTTCATTCCGCAAAAACCTGTTAATAGAAAATGTTTTGAAAACAATGAAAATATTCCTAAGAAAGGAAAATATAGAACAAGAGTTTTCCTATGAAAAAATGAATCCGAACATTATGAGTCTGAAAAACTGTTTCCAGAAAAGAATGAAATGAATTATCTTCTGAATCTAATCGTGAGATTAATTCAGATTGAACCAATCCTTTGATACCAATTGTTGAGATGGTATGTTAGTATGATATACTCTATAATAGAAAATGTAGTATCAAAATAATAGAGATAATGTAATATGTATCTAAATATACTCAATATAAAAGAGGGTGTGAATTTTACACATTAAAAAATTCCTTTGTAACTTTTAATGATGGTTATGTTTAACAAGGCTAAACAAGGTAATTCACAAAACCTCTAGTTCTACACAGTTACTTGATTCTGGAAATATGATTCTGAGAAAGTGAATCTGGAAAGATGGTTCCGGAAAATGAATCTTAATGAAAGTTTACAACAAAAAAGATATTACCTTAAAACATATAGAATCATACTAAATCAGAGTAGAAATACAAGGAAATATAAGATAGTTATACTTTCCTCAACAAAATAAATGCAGTGGAAAACTTGTAACAAAACAAGTAACAAGTAGTAAATCTTTTGACCCAAAGAGAAGGGTATCCAACAACCTTGGATAAAGGTACCTTGATTTATACTTTCAAGAATGTCTGTCTTACACACACCAGGTTAAGCCCTCGATACAAATATCAGAGTCTGTCTTGCTATCCCTGCAAGCCCTAAACTTTTAAGTAGTCGGCAGCTCTATGTTCCTCAGCTAGGAAGCCCTCAACTTCAAGGTAGTCAGCACCTCTATCTCCATATCCCCAGAAGCCCTCGATTGTAGACAACAACAATCAGAGTCTCAAAAAGAAAATCTAAAAAATAAGTTCAGTACGCACCAAGCAATAAAGCCTCTCTCTCTAGAAATCACTTCAACATCATGTAATACCTAGATTGATCAACTTGTAGAGAAATATTTCAAATGAGCTCTTATATATAGGCACAACTTCAATGGTCTGCTCCCTCTTCAAATGGTCATATTTTTCCATGAATTTTGGAGGGACCTGTACAGGTGTCACTCAAACAATGGTTAGTTAATAACAGAATACACGACATTGTTTTATAACAAAAACAAGTGTATGAAAAAAATATGGTTACATAACCAAAATCTAGTATTCAGAATATTAGAAAATGAAAGTTCGATGTCTGATAAAAAATGAATTCAGAGTCTATAATACAAGGATATTCAGATTCTGTTTTCTAGGGAATTCAGAACCTAAACTCTACATAATTTTGGAGTCTGAATTTCAAGGAAATTAAGAATCTATATTTAGAAGGATTCAAAACCTGAAATTACAATGTTCAGAGTCAGAGTTCATGAGAATTCGGAGTCAGAACTCATAGGAATTCATAACCTGAATTCGGTGTCAGAACACAGAGGAATTCATAATAAGAATTCAGAGTCAGTATTTATAAGAGTTTGTACTCAGAATTCGTATTCAGAATTTAGAGTCAGAGCTCAAAAGAGTTCATAACCAGAATTCTGAGAATTCAGAGTCAGAACTCAGAAGTGTTTGGAGTCTGAACTCAGAGAACTCAGAGTCAAAACTCAGAAATGTTCATAACCAGAATTTTGGGAATTCAGAGTCAAAAATAGAATGCTTCATATCTAGGTAATTATAGGATTCTGGGGTTTTGGTTACAAAATGAATTTTACACTTAGAAAAATTATGATTTGAACAATGAAAAGATGGTAAGGATAAATTTCTTTTGGGAAGGAAATTTTTCCTTATAGAAGTAAAACACAGGGTAAAAAGAAACTTTCCTTGAGATAAGGTGTTTGTGATCTTAAAAATAAGAAGGAATGGTAAAGTCAAAAGGAAACCTTAATAACTCAACAATATCCCGCAAGTATGAAGGAATAGAAAAGTCATAAGGAGAACATTATTGACTCAACACAATTATTGTAATCTCCTTCCCTAGAAATTACCAAGAGTGTACACTATTTGATGATGGATGAATCAGATGAGTTTCTACCCCTAATGGCCTATATCATTTGTGTCCCTAAAAATGATATCCTCTTCTTATAGATTATATATTTAAAAATATTATCACAGATATTATAGTTTTTCATCACAATAGAGAAATGATCTGACATTTTAGTGTGACAGATACTCTTTTTTCATTATCACATACCAAATCATGCTAAAGAACAATCATGATTTGATAAAAAATTTATGAATGGTCAAAAAAATGAATACATTTAATCATAAAGAACATAATAGTTGGTTCTAGGGATCCAACTCCATTAGAAAACCACTTTTACATGATCCAACTACTTTAAACCATTAGTTTACTAGCTCTCACATCATTCTTGTACTTTCGTTGAGATATGGATTTAGTTAAGTGGTTCCCCCCATTTTCTTACATGTAAAATATATGTCCTACTTCCTCACACCAAAGATAAAAAACTTTCAGGAGGTTATACTTCTGGTGTATTTTCTTTATCCATTGATTTGACTTTAGATATATTTTTAGAGACACCACTATAGTATTATCGCAATATATTACGATAGGGAATTTAATACTAGGAACCCCATAATGATATTGGGTGAAGATTCTTTTCAAAATTAATTCATTCAATACATTATAATACACTATATACTCGAACTATTCTGTAGAATCAATGAAAATTGTATGATTTGAAATCTTCCAAATTCCAAATCCTTTATGAATGTTGATGACATATCCTAACAGAAACATGTACCGATTTTTGTTTTTTTGAAATAAAGATTCCTTATAAGCCCTGATGAACATGTTATTGTCTCTTTTATACACCAAGAACATATCCTTAGTTATTTTATATAATTAAGAACATCCTTAATAGTAGACCAATTTTCTCTACCTGGATCATCTTGATATCTTCATACCATTCTCAAGGCATTGTAGACATTAAACATAGTACATAACATGGAATACGTTATTTATCATATCACCAAAGGAAATTGGATATTACTCAGTATCACTTCCTCTTATGGTGTATAAGGATGCATTTTCTTTGAAATATTTTTACCATGTTACATTGGGACCAATACTCTTTTGGATTGTTGCATACTAAATTTCCATTGTATTATTTCCTTGAATATACCTTGAATTTTTCCAAGAATCCTCTTTGATATACCATGAAATATCTTGATCCCATGACTTTTGGTTACCTCACCAATGTCCTTCATAGAAAATAATTTATTTTAAATGAACTTAACTCACAATAAGGATGGTGCATTTTTTCCAATAAGTAAAATGTCATCAATATATATTAATAGGATAATGACTGAAATTACGTTAAACAGATTATAAATAAATGTATTAGATTAATTATTAATGAAATAAAATTAACATATAGCTTCATCGAACCAAATATTTCAAGACCTAGATCCTTACTTCAATACATAAATTGATATTTATAACTTTTATATCTTTTTGGAATCCCATGTAGTCACAAACCATTCTGGTTGGGTTATATAGGGATATTCATCAGGTTTACCATTATGGAATGCTATTTTTACATCAATATTTCAAATTTCATAGTAATGGTATGTTGATATATAATACATAATTCTTATGGACTTATAAATTGAAACTGGTGAAGAAGTTTCATTATAGTCAAACCCTTAACACAATTTAAACCCAGTATCCACTACACTTTTTATATTTAATTTACATTCCTTTTCAATTTTTCTCTTGAACAACCATATGAACCCAACAAGATTTACATTAACTAGTAGATCAATCAGAACTCAATATTAGTCCTAATACTTGAAATTCGTCTAATAATTCATGGATTCAATCCATATTGTAGCTTTTGATCTCTCTAATCCAAATTTATAGGAGAGAAGTTTATTATTGTCAACATAAATTAGTCTACATATTCAATGAAAATAAAATCATGTCATTCTAGTTAACTTACCTCTCTAGTGATCCTACATAGTTTTTGTGTTTCAAGAAAAACTTCTTCCATGGGGATGTTTATTATTTGTTCATGTATGAAATCTTATGTATTTAGAGCATCAAATTCATCTAAGTCAATCATTATCACACAATAATTCTTGAGAATGTTCTCCCACCCAGTATATATATATTTTATTTAAATATATTTTTTCTTATACATGGTGTTGTACAGTAGGATACCCTGTAAAGATTCCCTCTGTTACCTTGGGTGCAAGTTTTTTTCCAGATATGGACTTAACAAATTCCTCAAAACCCCATACAGAATTTTGTAAAAAAATATTTCTTTTCATGCATTAATTAATATAGTATTCAATTTTATACGTTTTTGGTTCTCACTTTAGTGTTTATGACACAATGGTTACTACCTATCCCCCAAAGGATAATCAAATATTTTCATGAATCATCATCGACCTTACCTTGTTAAGAATAGTATAGTTACCCCTCTCATTGTAGAAACCAAAAACTTTATCAAGGGAATTTACCTTCTAACAATCATGTAATATATTATAAATCACATAAATCACATAGAAAACTCGACACAAAAATTAAAAATTAATATTGAATTATATAAGATGTAATTTAAAAATTAAAGAACCTATACTAATGGAATATTAACTTGACAGGTGGAATACTATTGTGACCATTAAGAATAGTCATCCGACCAATTGAATAGTAACCCCACCTATGAAATTATTAAAAACTAATTATCTTATGAATGAAAATATAATATATTTATATCATTGAATAATAAAATAAATTTTTTTAAAATGATAAAATAATTATTTGAATTTTTATGAGATGCAATTTTTTTTCACAATTTAATAATTAAAATGATTATATTAATGAAACATTATTCTAATAGAAATGATTCATAAATTAATAATTGGATTTCTTATAATTATAATATAATTTTTTGGGACCTTAATTAATTTTTTAATGTTTCATAAAATCTCTTACAATATTAAAATAATGATTTTTTTGAGTAAATCATGATTTTATATAAATAACCAATTTTCTATATTTGAAAATTATTTTACTATAATGGAATATATTTTTAATTCTAAACATCAAAAAATTGGTAGGGAATTTGTTTTGGATTTTTCTAAAGCAAATGAATTTTTATTGAACAGTGAAATACAAGAATTTATTGTTTTTAATAAACACATGAATTACTGAGTCATAGATTATTTATGGGTAATTTAATCCCATAATATAGAACACTTCTTAATAATTTAAAATATTTTGGGGTGAGGTTAAAAATATTGATATTCTTAAGAAAAAATAATGGACCAATGAATAAAATAGTCAAAAAACACCTCACCTCCACTATATATTCCACCCCTCACCACCTCTACTGCTAACACCTACAAAGCCTGTGATATGGACTTATTTCAAACAAATACATCTCCCAAAACTACCCCCAATTTATGGTCATGTTTTCCTCACCCAAAATACCATTTTGTATTTATTTATGGAGGTTCTCAATGAGAATAAATGAAGATGAAAAAATCTTCTTTTTTCTTTTAAATTTCTTTTAGTTTCTTTATTTTCATATCATTTGTTCACCTACCTATAACAAAGTGGAATTTTAAATTAAATATTTTTTATATACTAGGTTCTTATTCTGATAATGGTATATCAAAAATAAATTCACTTCTCTTCCCCATTTTAATTTAAAAATGAAAACATGGAATGTTAGGTGTCGATTTACCACCTTCGTGGATAATGAGTTTTTGTTTTTCTAATCCACATTAATGTCTAGTAATAAAACAATTTTCTGATAAAAATATACCATAATAATTTTATTTATACTTATTTAATGTATATAATTAGTAAATATACATAATATCAATTAATAATACAAAAGTAGTGTGTGATGATTGGAAAAAACAACAAAATAATCTAAATGATTATCATTAATGTTTTATCTAACGAATCATTACAATAGTTTGAAAAATGGTATATAAGAACATTAAATATTTTATAATTTCATTAATAACATTAAATTTTAATTCTGGATAACTTTTCCAATTTTACATGATTTTTCATATATGTATACAAGCAAACCAATCATGAAAACCAAGTAAACGAACACTCCCAAACAATGAAATTGAATCTTAAAACTCATCAAAAAGTCTATAAATGAAATTAATAAAATTATACTAAATAAAATACATGTTTAATATATTATGACTCAAATTAATAATAAATATAATTTCATTATTTATGACATTAAGTGAAAGTTCAGAACTCTTTCAGACATAAGTTACGGGTTTCTTCACGAACCTCTATTTATTCCTTTAGGATATTCATTATC
This sequence comes from Viscum album, assembly GCA_963277665.1. NCBI lineage: Eukaryota > Viridiplantae > Streptophyta > Magnoliopsida > Santalales > Viscaceae > Viscum > Viscum album. Next base: position 1,041,673,887 of record OY728146.1, read on the forward strand.
TCTCTCTACTCAAAGTTAATTATTAAATATTATTATGTAATCCTCCTAAATTAATTTTTTCTGTTCTGAATATAATTATCTATCTCAATTAATATTTTTTTATTTTTAAATACATGTTATATAAGGATCCTTTTCCAATTCCTCATGATAAGAAAGCCTGATTAAAGGGAAATTCTGAATTTCATATGCATCTTCAAGTACAATCAACAATATGTTTTAATCACCCAATATTATTATAAAATATCTATTTTTACCATGAAAAACTATGTGAGTTCATTTTTCATTTTAAATAAACAATTATTCAATTTTATGCTTTAAATACTCTTTTATATTTTCCCTTAAACCGTACTGAGGTAGATCATTTCATAAGTTTCATAAAAACAATATTAAATTTCTTCACATAATTTTAAAAATTTAAATATAAATTTTCTATTATTATTAATCAAATATAATTTCATTCCATTTTATTATCTTGTATATACAAGTTTACAATAATATTTTTAGGAAAAATAGAAATGATTTTCCAAATGTAATATTTTTTTTTGCAATGTAAAAGGGTGTTTCTATCAAGAAATTTTCAATGATTTTATTAGATTAATTTCATCTATTTAAATACCCTATATTTTGATTCATGATTAATAGAGATTAATTTATTAGGTTACCATCTACCATAATTTATTGAATGAATTATGATTACTACTTTTATAATATTCACCATATTACTCGGGATAGTTTAAGGTTATTTTTAGTAATTGGGGATTTTATTTACATATACTATAATAGTTGAAATATGAATGTATATGTTGATTATGTTACACATTTTTCATATGGGGAATGAATTGGACATATTAAGTGATGGTAGGGGATCTCTGTACCCCTTTGATTCCATGGTAGGTCTCAGGATACAGACAATACTGATTTTTTACCCATTTATGTATGGTGTCTTGGCCTAATACTTGAAGGTATGTTTCTGAAGTACAAAATTATGCATCCACTAATTATGAAATTATTAATTTTAGTCTATGTTATTATTATACTAGAAGAATATCCATTTTTAAGTTTTATTCTCATGTTATTTTTTATATGGAAATGTTTTTGATCAGTTTTTATTCAATCCATTTTTTGTTAATGTTTGTTTCTTTAATGACTTGTGTGGTTATATATTCACCTTTCCTTATTATTTATGTTTATATCTTCAACTATATTGTTTAACCTTACTAAAAATCTTAGATCATCCACTTCTTATGTTTTTTTTCACTGGGAAGTGAATATAGATATCATGAATGACTTGAAAGGGTAATCTAGGAGTTTTAGGTTATTTCAATTGGACATGCTATGTTATTCTTTCACTCAAGTTGTAATGTAAATCTTATGATTTTATATATTTTTTCAAAGCTACTAAACTATTAGGTACTTCTAGATGTGACTTAATTGTTTATTATACCAATTTAATAATGTCAGGAATTGGATCCATGTTAATGGTTTCAGGGTATTTACAATAAATATTAGAGGAAGTTTAGTAGAAAAGTTGAAAACCAAATTTAGAAAACATAGATTAGGGAACATAAGAATAATATAGAATTTTAGGATAAGTATAGAAGAACATTTCATAATGTTGGTAAAGAAGATATTATGTGGGTCATCCTAGAAATACATCCCTGTCTAGATAATATAAGTGCATTTGATTATGAATCTTACATAACTAGGGGTAATAACCCCAACAAGGTGCATTGGGCCTACCTCAGTGTAACAGAGTACATGAGAACATGCCTTACTGTGCACCTGATTTAACAATCCTAGGTGATATGATTAGGATAATTCACATTTTCATTACAAACCATTATGAATTATTTAAAAGTAAATATGACCCCAAAGAAACCATGTTTATGATTATGATATTAACTATTCATAAATCTCCAATTTATGTTAAGTGTATTTCTAGTTGCAATTATGCATTATGATTCATAAGCTAATTTATTGTATTCACTTGTTTATAAATTGAACCTAGAGGAAGGAATGGAAATTATATTAATTCATGTATTCCATGTAGGGATTTCCCTCCTATGCAAGATAATGATGTTAGATCTAGAGCTACAACTGGGGATGATGAACTTATAACTGTATTGGGACAACCAACTCAGCTTATGAGAAATAACCTGACTCACATGGAGTTCCCTAGTCCACAATGTGGTGTAATAGTGATAGAAAAAATAAGGTGACTACAACCTCCATCATTCAATGACACTACTAATCCATTTATAGAGGATCAGTGAAAAATTTCCTTAAAGAAGATATTTTTCTCTTTGAAAAGTATAAAAAGATAGAGGGATACCATGGAAGTCTATCTTCTCTCAAGAGATGTTGATTGATGGTTGTAAGTAACTCAAAACACAGAGGTGTAAAAAAGTAAAAATATAGAATGTGATGATTTTAAGGAAATTTCATTGGTGAAATATTTCCCTCTTGAACAGCTAGAAGATATAGAGAGGAAATTATTGAGACTATGACTGAAAGAAGATGACAATGATAACAATTATGAAGAATAAATTCCAAGGTTAGTATGGAATTCCATAGATTAAATATGTAATCTAATGAGTTATATTGTAAATTTATTTGATTGTTGTGATCCACTTCTAAAAATGGAACTAGTCTCCCAAAATTTTATATCATATGAGTATATAATATCATGTTCCCCCAAGATAGATACTGAATTTTCAAGGTCCTAGGGGTTTGAAGAGAAGTAATATTAGAAGAGGGGTGGTATGTTAGCTGGGAATGAAAATAAAGAAAAAATGAATAAGGGAAGGATATAATTTCCAAATTTCAATAAATAAGGAAATAAACATCCTGGAACATGCCTAGTGTTAATGGGAGTGTGTTAAAAATTTGGAGAAAAGTCCGCGAGACCAGTGATTTTAGAGGCAAGAATGAAGCTGGAAACATTCAATGATTCTGCTATAAGGAGATGAGACCCTACAGAAATGATTTTCCTCTCTGCTAAGGAAAAATTACACATAAAAGGATAAGGGTAAAAAGGCCATGTTTATGTTATCACAAAATCTGAGGCAGAAGTTCATAATGATGTGTTGGAAGGTATATTAATCATCTCCTCAAATATAGATAAAGATTTATTTGTTTATTGTTCATCCCATTCCATTAAATATTCCTAAATTTATTTAATACTATATATTTCAAATTAACAATAACAAGGGAGTTTCCTGTCAAAATACATAATGGAATCCTTATTTTAATAAATATGTGTTGAGTAGTTCCTATTATGACACATAAATGTGGTCTAATTCCTGATTTTATTATCATACCAATAGTGATTTTTGATATAATCCTTGGCATGAAATGGATTTCAAAATATAATCAAACCATTTATTTTAAATAGAAGGAAATTATTATTCATGATGAAGATATAGATTTTCATATTCCTAGAGTGGAGAATTAATCATCTGAGTCATATTGGGATCCCCCTCCTGTAGCTCTTCAAAATGAGATTCTTAGAGAAGAAGATCAGATAAAATCTGTTGATGAAAAAGTTGATCTTCAAATTAATGATGTAACTATTTTAAAGGAATACATTGATGTATTTATATAGGATTTACCTAGACATGACCCATAGTAAGATGTTGTTTTTTTTATTAATTTAATATTTCATGACCCGTCCTCAGGGCCCGTGCCGTGACTACCCCAAGCCCGTCTTCTATAGACCAGGGGCTGGTGACTAGCACCAAAGGTGTAAATCCCGATAAAAGGGAAGGAATTTCCTTTATATAAGAAAAAAACGCAACAGAGTACGCAAGATGAAGTAAACACAAAGTTAACTGAGTACAAAAGTAAGTGCTGGAAGGTAAATGGGCCAGTATACAAACCCAACTGAAAGTACAGTACAACTGAGAAAGAAAGTACAACAGCTGAAAAGTAAAGCAGCAACCACCGAGTCATCCTCCGGGAATCCCACCTGAAGTGTGGGTACAGATAGTCTCGTCAGTACCTCAAGTCTGTCAGTCTGCTCCGTGTAGGTCCCACCAAGTGGTCCACCTCCGGATACCGTCCAGCTCAACAAACCTCGACTGCGATCAGTGTTTTCCGTCCTCTCCAACCTGCACAATGCAGTGCGGGCAATGCATGTGCAGGGGTGAGTATAACGATACTCAGTAGGGACCCCGAGACCCCATAGGTCTCCTAGAATCCACAAAGGTTAAACCACCAAGGAAATATACAAACACGAAGTATCAACCAACTCTACTTAGGTATATGCCCATACATATACCTAAGTCATCAATCTCAGTACAACTTCAACATCCGATCCCAAGCACGACCAGTCCACACAGGATAAAATTCAATCATACCAATGATAATGATTGAATGTCAAGACTTAGCTCACATAGGTATACTACTCACGAAGAGGGGTAGAGATGATTAGATGTAGCCTCCGAATCATCTCCTCTGTCGAACCCACAAAGGATCCAAGTACAGAAGTCGTCGCTGTCGAACCCACATAGGATGCATGTATAGTAACCATCACTACTGAACCCACATAGGATCCAAGTATAGTCATTATCACTACCGAACCCACAGAGGATCCAAGTATAGTCATCCTCACTGCCGAACCCACGTATGATCCAAGTACAGTCGTCATCGTCGTCGCAGTCGCAACCAGCTGTAGGGTTCCTGCACATAGAGTACTCAATTCTGGGAGGGTCTGCTCTACGAGTAAAAGCGGTCAATTCATCAACTGTCACGAAGTCTAGAGTTGATGTATCCTGATGTTCCGCCCCGTCAAAAGGAACCGAACGCGACAGACGGCGCGTCAAACAGACGTACGGTCTGAAAGATATTGGCTTTTCCTTTCTAGGGGCCCGGTTAGAAATATGCTCCTTCCAAACCTGGCCGTTTACCAAAGCAGTCCAAAACTCACAGAGAGTATCACAAAAGGACCGTCTCTTTGAAAGAGACCCAATTCCACAGACGGTGCATCGATCAGACGTGCAGTCTTTACGTTATTAACGTTGAAGTGAATAAATGGCTCGACCTGTTTAGCCCAGTGGGCCGACGGGTCGGGTTAACCCAGTTTGATGGGTCCGACCCGGCAGGGGTGTCAGACCGGTCCAAAGGAAAAACGCAGCTCAGCCCGACCAGAAGGGGCGCAGACTGGCCCGAAGTGGCGCGACCCGGCCTAGCGGGGCACCACCCGACCCAGTGGGGCACGGCCCAACCCGGCCTGGCGCGGCCCGGCCTGGCGCAGTCCGTCTGGGCGAGGCCCAGCCCGAATGCCGGGCATCTCTGAGGGGGGTGCCGCCCCCCGGCTGTCCGAACCGGCAGCACAAAGCGGCACCGCCCTTCCCAAAATGACCGGCTAGGCCGGCCGGCCTTCTGGCGCCTACAGCCCCCACTGCGGGCTGCAGATTTCTTCAGTGCAGCACCTTCCTGGCCCCACGGTCCACCTCCTCCGGGCCGGCCGTTGGGCCGGCCGGTTTTCTAGCGCAGCGCCCTCCTGGCACCACAACTTCCCTTCTCCTGGCCGGTTGACGGGCTGGCCGGTTCTTCTGTCAAAGCGGCCCGCGATGCGGGCCATGGTTCTTCCCGCACAACCTCACATCGGAGCTGGCTTCCTTTTCCACGTTCCTGGCTCTACGCGATGGCGTCGTGCCTCCTTCGCCTTCAATTGTTGATCCTAAAAATAATAAAAAAGATCAACGGGGGTCATCGGGCTGTGTTCGTTCAGCCCTCTCCATCCATGTATAGCGATATAAATTGGTCGTATATAAACAACAATTTCCAACGAAGTACGGGGTACAAAAACATTCACTTCAAGAATAAACCCCTACCTCAACAAATGATGTCGAACATCGGCGTCGCGGAAGACGGCGTTGTGAGGAGACGATTAGTAGATGTCGTCGGAGTGCGTCCAAGGTGGAAGCGGCATATCCTCACTTGTCGCGGAGAAGATAATGGAGGTGTGTTGTCATTTGTTGTGGAACTAGCGTTCTTTGTCAAAGAAGACGTCGTTCTTCGTTGGAGGACCGGTGTTCTTCCAAAATCACAAGAGCTCTCCCTAATCTTCATTAGCACAACAGAAGTCCGCCAAAAATAAAATAATAGCCTTCTGCTATTATTTTATTATCACATTCAATTTAAAAATAAAATTCAAACGACTTCATTTAATTAATTGATGTGGTTGAATTCATTAAATTAATGTGTCGGAAAGAGTTAATGTGGGAGAGAGGAGGAGGTGAGAGGTCTCATAAATATGGGTGACTTGTCAAGTTTAATGGGGGAGTTTAAAGAGTTATGGGGAGTTTAAAGAGGGTTATGGGAATTTGTAATGATTGGGGCTCATGTGGGCCCCACCTCCTTTATAACCACACATGGGATGTTGGGTGGTTCTGGGCCCCACTAACAACTTCCCAGGGAAGGTTATAACATCCAAGGATAATGAAATAAAATTGTACAAACAATTTTATTTACTTCTTAATTAAACCCCAAATAATAATTCTCAACCCGATTAAAACGCAACTACAATAAAGGCCCACTTAAGCAATTACCAGCGCTTCGGGTTCATCGGTGCCCTCAGATTTCAATTCTGAGCACTGGTTCAAAAGTTAGAAAAACTCGCTTGTTCGTTTACTAAATGTTCCTGAGCTATACTTTAGAAGTTGATTCCGGGCACACCGGGCCACAGAATCAAGTGTCGTCAGAATCCACAGACTCATAAAATTCCAATGTATTTAAGAAAAAAAAAATTCCTTGAAATTTCCTAGTCTTCACATTACTCCCACCTCTGGGATTTACGTCCCCATAAAGAAATAAAATAAACTAGGGGAACAAATGAGGGTGCTGAGCACGCATTTGAGCCGCCTGATCCCATGTGCTCTCTTGGAGGTTTTGGTACTGCCAACAAATGCACACAAGAGGAATCGACCATCCATGTAGGACCCACTCTTGTTGATCCTCGATCTCCACCGGGACCTCCGTAAATGTCTCCCCATCATCGATGTCCAGCTCCCCATGATCACTAATGTGAGTCGGGTCAAACACATATCTACTAGATGGAGTCGTGTCCTCTGGAAGTACGTGGAAGCCCCATCATGAAATCCATGGATATCTTGTCCCACATCCACTCCGGTTCCACTAAGGGTTGTACCAATCCTGCTAGTACTTGGTGCTCCACCTTCACTTGCTGGAAATTGAGGCATCGTGAAATTATCTCTACTATAGCCTTCTTCATACCCGGCCACCAGTACTATCATCTGAGGTCCTGGTACATCTTCACCACTCCAGGATGTACTGCTAGAGGAGAAGTGTAAAACTCCCTCATCACTTCCTCCTGCAGTGAAACTGGTACCATGGTATGTCCCCTGAAGAGGATGATGTTCTCTCCTCCTTTAGAAAATCCATCAGGCGTCTTCCCTGTGGAAAACATAGCACATCACGTCTCACATTCAAAGTCCCCACGCTGTGCCTCCCTAACCCACTGAAGTAATGGAGGAGTGACTCCGAGAGGCTTTAGAAAGGCTACCCCATCTCTATCCATGAAGGATATCTGCAAAGCGTCTAACCTCTCTGTCACCTATCCAAGTAGCTGAATGCCTGATATCTTGCTGAGAGCATCATCCACAATGTTCCCCTTCCCAGGAGTATAGAATATCTCAAAGTTATAGTCCTGGAGGAACTCAAGCCATAACCGTTGTCTCAGGTTCAGTTCCTTCTGCGAGAAGATGTACTTGAGACTCTGGTGCTCATAGTAGACTATAAAGCACTCTCCCCTCAGATAGTGCCACCACATCTTCAAGGTGAAGACCACTGCTGCTAATTCCGGGTCATGGGTAGCGTAGTTCTGCTCGTGCTGCCTCAACTGTCACGAACCATAGGTGATCACTGCCTGCTCCCGCATCAGGACACACTCGAGTCCAGTCCCTGATGCATTGTAGTAAACTACGTACCCTATGCTCTCCTCTGGTAGCCTCATGATGGGCACACTGGTCAATTTCGGTCTCATCTATTGAAAGATCTGCTGACATCTTTCTGACCACATGAAGGGTTTGCCCTTCTTCTTCAAAGCTGAAAGCAGTGCTAAAACTTTGGAGAATTCTGGCACAAATCTCCGATAGTACCCAGCCATACCTAGGAAACTCTGCACCTCCATCACACTCTTGGGTGGCTCCCAAGAAAATACTGCCTCGATCTTCGCAGGATCCACAACAACTCCTGCCTCTAAGATGACGTGCCCCAAGAAGTGAACCTCTCTAATACAGAAATATAACTTCAAGAGCTTACAATAAAGTTGGTGTTCTCGGAGTGTATCTAGTGCAACCCACAAGTGGTAGGCATGCTCCTCCTAAATAGTGGAGTAAATCAGTATATCGTCGACGAAGACTACGAAAAAATGATAGAGGTAAGGTTGAAATATCATGTTCATGAGACTCATGAACACATCTAGTGCGTTGGATACATCTAAAGGCATAACCAAGAACTCATAGTGGCCATACCGACACCTGAAGGCCGTCATCTGCACATCCTCATCTCTAACTATGAGCTGATGATAGCCTGACCTAAGGTCAATCTTTGAAAACAATTGTTCTCCCTTGAGCTGATCCTAGAGGTCGTCAATCCTCAGGAGTGGATACTTGTTCTTCACGGTCACCTGATTCAAGGGACGTTAGTCAACACATAGTCGTAATCTCCCATCTTCTTTCTAGGTGAATAAAATCGGAGAAGCTCAGGGTGAAACACTGGGTCGGATGAATCCCATTCCTTGTAAGTACTCTACCTATAACTGTAGCTCACGAAGCTCAGTGGGATCCATCCGATATGCTGGAGTAGATATCGGTGTTGTCCTAGGGTACAGGTATATGTAGAATTCTATCTCTCTGCGAGGATGTAGTCCTGGAAGATCGTCAGGAAAAACGTCCACCCACTGATCCACCACAATAGGAAAACTCAGACTCCACACATCAATGACTCCACAGATGAGACTATCCAACTGATGTGTGATCATCTATCCTCTCCTCTGCGTAAGTCCATCCTGCACTGCAAAGGCTCCCTTCTCCCCAGTGATGGTGAACCTGCTCCCATCTGTGCGGACACACTGTACTTTTCGCCTAATACAGTCGATCATAGCATGGACTATAGATAACCAATCCATGCCCAAGATGACGTCGTATGGCCTCGACACCACTACAAGAAGATCCCAGCTGAAGCTCTCACCTCATAGAGTAATCTCACACTGCCGACACCAGAGCGTAATCGTCGAGTTTGCTCCCGTATGAGTCTATAGTTGTAAGGATCGAGCCAACGGCTCCGTCAGTATCTATGAGCTCTGAACAAGGGTAGTGGAAATGAAAGAATGACTCACTCCTGTGTCTATAAGAACTGAAACAAGGGTGGATTAGACATAGATAGTACCTTGAATCATCTCAGGTGCACCGTGGTCGTAGGCCTCGACTACCTGGAGCTGAGCCTTCCCCTGTCTGCCAGCTCTCTGTGGTCGGGGTGGCCCTCCTGGTGGTGGCAGTGGTGGTGGTAGAGCCTCGAATCATCATCCACCACCTGCTGCTCGGCCATCCCCTCTGCCTCGTTCTCCTGCTCCCTGCGGACCGCCATGGTCAAACTTCTGCCTCTACCTGGGTGGTCCCTCTACTGTCTGCTGGTCCTCTTCATGGAGGGTCGGGCATTCACGAGCCATGTGGCCCTGCCCGCCACATGCATAACAATACCTGCCTCTCATATGACTGGCACTGCTGCATGTGCCCTGCACATCCGAACGACTATCATGATGTTTCCAACCTGATATCCTGGTCCGTTTGGACCTCTACAACATCTGTCTACTACCGGCTGTAGAATAATCTGCTATGTGTCACCATGTGGTGGGCCTCACTGTTGGCGTAGGGTCAGCAAGAAATCTCTCCACAAGAAGGGTTCGCTCCAGTACTTCTACTTGCATCGGAATGCTGAGAGAGATCATTGAAGCCCTAATCTCTTGCCTCAGTCCCTGCTCGAAGGTCTGAGCCCGGAAGAATGGGTCCCGTACCATGTTTGTAGAGTAGCACGAGAGGTCGGTAAATCTCGCCATCTACTGGGCTACTGTCATGCTTCCTTGCCGCAGTTGTAGTAACTCGTGGATGCGCACTGCACGGAGGGTGGCTGGAACAAACTCCGAGCAGAAGAGGATCTCGAAGTCCGTCAAAATTTGAGATGCCTAGTCGTGCACCTGGAGCATCAGGATCCACCATCTACCTGCTGCTGCTTGCAGGAGACTCACGACACGGTTAACCATAAGGTTTGTTGGTGTCCCTATCAATCTGAAGTCTCTAACGATAGCCTCCAGCCAATCCTCTGCTGCCTGAGGATCCGTCTCACCATGGAATATGGGCAACCTCTGTCGCTGAAACTCATGCAATGCACTCTGGCGGTGTGCACTCTCCTCTGCAGGGGCTGGTGATATCAGTGGCCCAGCGGGTAGTGGTACCGCTGGTGCCTCCATTTTAATGGGGCCCCACACCGAGGCCTCATTGCTCGGTGGGCTACCATCCTGCACGTAACTAGAAACCCTAGCTGGCTGCCTTCACGGGGCCATCCAGAGAAGAAACAGGTGCGCCACAATTAGTACAGTATACCTGGTGAGCTGACATGAAGTTATCACAAAACATGCAATCAGTGTTTTCGAGCATGAGTTAGAAATCAGAAGTCAGTGTCCTAGTGTATGCAGACATCGGCCGCCGCACCAACACTGGACTCCTTGGACTGAAAACCACTCTCAATATTCTTAACACTATTGCTTCACAGAAAGGAAATTATCAGAGTCCTGAGTTCTATGGTAGAACCAACTACACTGATACCAATTTGTCATTACCTGTCCTCGGGGACCATTCAGTGACTACCCCATGCCCGCCTTCCATAGGCCAGGGGCTGGCGACTAGCACCTAAGGTGTAAATCCAGATAAAAGGGAATGCATCGCCTTTATATAAGTAAACAACACAACAGAGTACGCAAGCTGGAGTAAACACAAAGTAAACTGAGTACAAAAGTATGTGCTGGAAGGTAAATGGGCTTATATACAAAGCCAACTAAATGTACAGTACAACTGAGAAATAAATTACAACAACTTAAAACAAAAGCAGCAACCACCGAGTCGTCCTCCAAGAATCCCACTTGAACGGTGGGTACAGATAGTCTCATCGGTACCTCAGGTCCGTCCGTCCACTCCATGTACGTCCCGCAAAGTGGTCCACCTCCGATTACCATCCAGCTCCATAAGCATCAACCACGATCAGTGTTGTTCGTCATCTACAACCAACACAATGTAGTGCGGGCAATGCCCGTGCAAGGGTGAGCATAACGATACTCAGTAGGGACCCCGAGACACCCATAGGTCTCCCATAATCCACGAAGATTAAACCACAAAGGAAAGATACAAACATGAAGTATCAACCTACTCTACTTAGGTATATTACCATACATATACCTAAGTCATCAATCTTAGTATGGCTCCAACTTCCGAGCCCATGCACAACCAGTACACACAGGAAAGAAGAAAATCATACAAATGATAATGATTGAATGTCAAGACTCAGCTCACATAGGTATACTACTCACGAAGAGGGGTGGAGATGATTATATGTAGCCTCTGAATCATCTCCTTTGCCGAACCCATGTAGGATCCAAGAATAGAAGTCGTCGCTGCCGAACCCACATAGGATCCAAGTACAGTAACCATCGCTTCCTAACCCACATAGGATCCAAGTACTATCATCATCACTTCCGAACCCATGGAGGGTCCAAGTACAGTCGTCCTCGCTGCCGAACACACATAGGATCCATGTACAGTCATCATCGTTGTCGCAGTCGTATCCAGCTCTAGGGTTCCCACACATAGCGTACTCGATTCTGGGAGGGTCCGCTCCACGAGTAAAAGGGGTCGATACATCAACTGTCACGAATTCCAGAGTTGATGTATCCCGAAGTTCCATCTTGTAAAAAGGAACCAAATGAGACAGACGACATGTCAAATGGATGCCCGGTCTGAGAGATATTGGCTTTTCCGTTCTAGGGGCCTGGTAAGAAATATGCTTGTTCCTAACCCGGACGTTTACCAAAGCTGTCCAAAACTTAGAGTATTGAAAAAGGACCGCCTCATCGAAAGAGTCCCAGTGCTGTAGATAGTGAATCGATCGGACGTGCGGTCTTTATGTTATTCACATTTAAGTGAATAACAGGCCCGACCTGTTTAGCCTAGTGGGCTGACGGGTTGGGTTAACCCAGTGTGACGGGTCCGACCTGGAAGGTGTGTCAGACCGGTCCAAAGAAAAATGCATCTTGGCCCGAAGGGCATGGCCCGACCTGAAGGGACGCGACCTATCCTGAAGTGGCACGGCCCGGCCCGGTGGGGCGCGGCCCGGCCCAGCCCGGCCTGGCGCGGCCCGGCTCACCCCGACCCGGCGCGGCCCGGCTGGTCGTGGCCCGGCTGGCTCGACCGGCCGGATGAGTGGCTCGGCCCGAAGTCCGAATGATTCAGAGGGGGGCGCGACCCCCCGATTGTCCGAACCGGTGGCGCCAAGCGTCGCCTCCCTTCCTGAACCGGTCGGCTAGGCCGGCCGGCCTTCTGGCGCATGTGGCCCGCACAGTGTGTAGCAGATTTCGTCAGTGGGGCACCCTCCTGGCACCGCGGTCCTATTTTGCCTGGACGGCCGACGGGCCAACCTGTTCTTCCACTGAAGCGGCCTGCAATGCAGGCTACTGTTCCTCCCGCACAGCCGACGCGTCGGCACCGGCTTCCTTCTCCATGTTCCTGGCTCAGTGCGACGACGTCGTGCCTCCTCCGCCTTCGGTTGTCAATCCTAAAAATAATAAACAAGATCAATGGGGGTCGTCGAGCCATGTTCATTAGGCTCATTCCCTCCGCGTATAGCGATAGCAATTGGCCGTATATAAACAACGATTTCCAACAATTATCGGGGTACAAAAACATTTACTTGAAGAATAAACCCCTACCTCAAAAAATGACGTCGAACGTCGGCATTGCGGAAGACGGCGAAACGAGGTGAGGATTCGTAGATGTCCTTGGAGTGTGTCTGAGGTGGAAGCTACATCTCCTCACTTGTCCTGGAGAATAGAATGTAGGTGTGTTGTAATTCTTCATGGAACTGTCATTCTTTGTCGAACAAGACGTCGTTCTTCGTCGGAGGACCGGTGTTCTTCCAAAATCACAAAAGCTCTACCCAATATTCCTTATCACAATGAAAGTCCTCCCAAAATAAAATAATAGGCTTCTCCTATTATTTTATTATCACATTCAATTTAAAATTAAATTTCAAACCACTTCATTTAATTAATTGATGTGGTTGAATTCCTTAAATTAATGTGTTGGCAATAGTTAATGTGGGAGAGAGGAGGAGGTGAGAGGTCTCATAAATATGTGAGAGTTGTCATGTTTAATGGGGGAGGGGGAGTTTAAAGAGTTATGGGGAGTTTAAAGAGGGTTATTGGAATTTGTAAAGGTTGGGGCTCCTGTGGGCCCCACCTCCCATATAACCCCACATGGGAAGTTGGGTGGTTGTGCACCCCACCAAAAGCTTCCAATAGAAGGGTTTAACTTCCAAGGATAAGGAAATAAAATTGTAAAAACTATTTTATTTACTTCTTAATTAAACCCCAACTAATAATTCTCAACCCGCTTAAAACAGAACTGCATTAAAGGCCCCCTTAATCAATTACGGGCACTGCGAGTTCATCGGTGCCCTCAGATTTCAATTCTGAGCACCGGTTCATAAGATAGAAAAACCTGCTCATTCGTTTACTGAACTTACCCAAGCTAAAATTCGGAAATTAATTTCAGGCACACCGGTCCTCAGAATCAAGTGACATCAGAATCCACAGACTCGTAAAATTCCAAAGTATTTAAGAAAAAAATTCCATGAAATTTCCAGGTCTTTACAGAATCCATTATGGAAGACCTATATCAAATAATCCTAATATAATGGACAAATTGGAATTAGTGGAGATGGAGAAACAACCATAGGAATTTAGTGATAAGGGATTTATAGTCCTATGTGTTTCACCCTGAGGAGATCTTTATCTTTTCCATAGGTATATAGATGGATCTTTGAGGCTGTGCATGGACAATATTGATATCATGCTATTATGATAATGAAAAAGTATCATCTTTCTCACATCAATGAATTTTTTGACCAACTTCACAAATCATAGTACTTTTCAAATATTTATCTTCATTTTGGATATCATTAATTGCATGTGAAGAAGGTCTATATTAAAAAGATATAAGTTCAAACAAGTTATAAACATTATGAGTTTATTGTAATTCCATTTGAAATAACTAAAGAAACCTCTTAGTTAATGGATCTAATGAACATAATATTCAAAAATTATCTTGATAATTTTTCTGTGGTATTTATTGATGATATCTTGGTGTACTTCAAATGCTAAAGGGACCAAGATAACCACTTATATATTGTTATAGAGATTCATAAATGAAAATAGTTATATGGGATGTTTAGAATGTGTGAATTCTGTTTTCGAATAGTTTATTTTCATGAGAATATTGTATCTAAGGATGAAATATCAATTGATCCTATAACGGAAAAGGAATTTTAGGAATGTACTATACAAAGAAACATAACCGAGGTATGTAGTTTCATTGGTTTTTCATGTTACTATTAGTGTTTAATTCATAATTTTTCCATATTTTGTAACCTGTTAACCACGCTTAAACGTAAAGGGGTTTACTTCATTTGGGAAAAAATAATGTGAAGAATGCTTAAAAGAATTGAAGAGGAGATTAATGAATTCTCTGATCCTGACTATACCATTGGGAAATGGTGGATTTGGGATTTATAGTGATGCATGGAGGAAAGGAATTGGTTATGTCCTTATGAAGAATGAAAGAGTTATTACCTATGAACCATGGAAATTAAAAACTCATGAATAGAAAAATGAAAATCAAGATTTTGAGTTAGAAGCTATAATCTTTACTCCGAGGATATGGAGACACTATCTCTCTGGTGAAATATATGAGATATATATTGTTCAAAAGAGTTTCAAATATATATTCTCATAAAAAACTCAAAATTTGGTAAAATAGATTACTCAATAAACTTAAGGATTATGAGTGTTCAATACACTATGATCTAGGGAAGACAAATAAGGTACAAGGGTCATTGATCTGGGAAGATCGTGGAGTTATAATCAAATTGAGGATCAATATAGATCCTTTATACATGAATTTAGTTAATATTAATATGGAAATTATCAAGGTAGATGAAACATCAAATTTTTTTCAAATAGTTGCTAAACTATCCTTATATATATATAATATAATGAGTTCTCAGTCTGACGATGAGAATTTTAAAAATAAAATTAAATCTATGTATTATGAGATATTAGTAGAAATTGTATATGAGGATGAAATTATAAAATTTGGGAAATGAATTTGTCTGGACTCTATACCCTATCTAAAAAGAAAATTATTTGATGATTCTCAAATCTCGAATTTCTCAATACACCCAAGTATCACTAAGATGTATAGAGATTTAAAGGAATAATTTTCATGGGATAATATAAAGGAAGAAAGTATTGATTATGTATCAAGAAGTTTTGTCTATCGAAAGGTGAAGGCTAAAAGACAATATCCCAAAGGATTCATGAAATGTCTTATTATTCCTACATGGAGATGGGATGACATTACTATAGATTATTTCACTATAATACCAACAAATACAAGGAATAATGATGAAATATTCTTAATTGTTGATCTATTTACCAAATCTGCACAATTTTATGGTATATGGGAGGATTTTACACTAGAGTGCCTTGAAAAAATCTATATTAATGAAGTTATAATACATCCTGGTGAACTTATTTATATTGTTTTTATAATGTTTCTTCATTTACATAGAGGTTCTAGAAATATGTACAGAAAGATCTTGATACCAAGATTCATTTGAGCATTGCTTGTCACCCTCAAAATGATGTCCAGTTAGAAGCGATTATTCAAACATTAAAAGTCATTTTTATGTCCTTCTCATTTTAATTTTATGGTATATGCAATTCGTATCTACCATTGGTAGGGGTTGACTACAATGAATGTTTTTATTCAAGTATTAAAATTGAATTATATTAAGCATTATATGGAAAGAGATGTCATACACCCACTTGTTGGGATGAAGTTGGTGAAAGGAAGATTGTAGGCCCATAGCTTTTGAAGGAAACAACATAAAAGGTAGAGACTATTTAAACCCTTATTAAAGAATATAAAAGTAGGAAAAATATTTATGCTGACAACTGAAGAAAGGATTCAAAGTTTCAAGTGGGGGATCTTTTCTTCCTGAATGTATCTACATGGAAGCGGGTCATAAGGTTTGGTAAGAAAGAAAAATTGATCCCTAAGTACATCATACATTATAAAATTATGAAGTAATATAGAGCTATGAATTATCATTTGTAAATAAAACCTAGCCTTTAAAAAGAAAACAATGTGTTCCACATCTCATTGTATGGATGTACATGACAGACAAAATGCATGTTCTCAATTATGAAGGAATATAATTGGTTCTTGATTTGTCTTACTGTGAAGAACAAATCCAGATTCTAGAAAATTGAGTGAAACTGTTGAGTAATTGAAGGACTCAGCTAGTGAAGTTACCTTAGAAAAATAATGAAATTGTAGAAGAGATGTGGGAGAAAGAAGAAATTATTATGAAGAACTACCAATTTTTTTATGTGGTTAAATTTTATAAATTTCATGGAAAAATATTTGTACGTTGGGAGAATGTAGCAAGCCAAAATTTTAACAAAGGTATTTCCCTAATTATAATTACATTATATATGATAAATCACATAAAATCACATAGATAACCCGATACAAAATTAATTAATAAAGAATCATTGAAATAATAAGTATTTCTATAATTTTCTAAACCAATTATGATGTAATGGTATCTTGACCATTAGAATAATAATGTGACCATTGGGAATAATGTACTATCCAAATGAATATTAAACTAACCTATCAAAATTTAAATAAAATTCATGTATCTTATGAATGAAAATATATTTTGTTTATATCCTGAAATAATTAAATAAACATTTTAATAATTATAAATTAAGTATTGTAATTATTATGAAACAAAAATGTTTATCCAGAAATTTAATATTAAAATAATGAGTTAAAATAAAATTTATTCTCATGGAATATATTCATAATCTAATATTTTTTGTCTTATGATCACAAGATAATTTTATTAGACCTTTATTAATTTTTGAATGTGTCATAAAATTTGTTATAATAATAAAATCTACATTTTTCGGTTAAATGATGATTTTACTTAAAAATTAAATTAATAATATTTATAAATTTATTTTCAGAAAATGGAGTCCATTTTGAAATTCTAAAGATAAAAAAAATTATTAGGGCTAATTTTTTGCGTTTGTCTAAAATAGTTTAATTTTTTGTGATTAGTGAAATACAATAATTAACGGTATTTAAAATAATCGGATTTCATGTTTTTTTTGATAAATTTTATGTTGCCCAAGTGGACCCTCTATATATTATAAACTATTTTAATCTTTTAAAAGGTTTTACTTGAGAGTGAGACTTACCTCTATTTAATCAAGCCTAATATTTTAATAATTTTTAACATTGGAATTATAAAATAATTTATTCCACTCCGCTTTGAAAAAAACCATGGGCAAAAACCATTGGTTGGATTGTGGTTATGATTAGTTTAATATGTAGTGTCTGAAACCTAAATAATAAATAATTCAATCTTTTTTCTTATATAAACCCACTAAATATTTCATTCCTCTTCACTCATATCACTTTTATCACATCCCTACTCATCCCTACTATCTCTAGAATCCTCAAAAGGCGCCCTAAGCTCCCTTGAAGCCTCTCTCAAGCCCCTCCTTTTACTTTTGGTTCACACATCCAATTAAGGGATCCTCACTTTCCTTCCTTATTTATGTCCATGTTTCTTTATATTGTTATGCCATTTTATTTTCAATTAAATATTTTGGGGTATGATTTATACTATTCCCTATACTTTCCTACTTATGTATTAATTAAGAGGGACCTAACTATCACTCATTAATTTCACCCATGTACAAATGTTACCATACCGAAATTCTGTAAGGGATTTCTTCCTTTCTCATTTTTGTCCAAATTTTTATATGCTATTATACCCATTTATTTTCAATTCAAAATTTTTGGGGTATGATTTTTCAACTCCACCATACTTCTCTAATTATGTTTTAATAATGAAATACCTCTTTATCTCTCATTAATTTCTTCCATGTACACCCGTTATCATGCCAAAATTTCATTAGGAAGTTTCTCTCTCCTCACTTACATTCATGAAATTATTTTATATCATGAATCTAACTTACAATAAATATGTTTGGATATTTTGTTCCAAGAACCTATTTTAGTCCACTTCATGTATAAATGATGAGATACCCCTTTATCTCTCATCAACCCATTTTAATATTTCTATTTGACGTCATTATGCTGCTGAAGTTACACCAAACACTAATGGAAAAATTACTGATACCAACAGTTTGGAACCATTAGTATAGGTCCCCAATCCATTGGTATAGACTATAAAAATGGTTTGGGAAGACTTTGGGTGATTTTGTGTGGTTAAATACTTATCCTAATGATTTGGAGAAAACATTTGGGAACGACCTATCCCAACGGTCTGAAAACCATTGGTATAGGTCTTTCCCAACAATTTTCCAAACTCTTGTGATAGGTCTTTCCCAATGATTTTCTCAAGCCATTGAGATAGGTTTTTTCAAAATGTTTTCCCAAACCATTGGGATAATCCTTTCACAATGGTTTTCCCAAACCTTTGGGATATGTCTTTCCCAATGGTTTTCTCAAACAGTTGGGATAGGTATATATATTATAAAAAGTTCTAGCGGATGTTTTGACCAATAATGTCCACGATATATATCAATGACTTTAAAACTATGCTATAGTTTCTTTTGTTAATAAATTTAGATAAATATATAAATATATATAAATATATATATATGTCATTTAAATATTGATTTATTTGATTATATTTGATAAATTTACTCATAAAATATAAGGGTGCATATCCCAACAGTTCTCAAAAAATTTTTGATATGACTTTCCCAACGGTTTTGAGAACCTCTGGGATAGGTACCCACCCTTCCCCAATGTATTTCCCAAAATGTTGGGTAAAATGGTGTCAAAGTACCCTTTCTTAATGGTTTTACAAAACCATTGGTAAAAGTGGACCCTTTCCTAAAGGTTTGGGAAAACTGTTCGGAAAAGTGGCCTCAAAGTACCCTTTCACAAAAATTTTGAAACAATTGTTGGGAAATTTAGACTCTTTCCCAATGGTTTGAGAAATTATTTGGGAAAAGTGGCCTCAATGTACCATTTATCAATGGTTTTTCCAAACCATTGGAAAAAATGGACCCTTTCCCAACGGTTGTGGCAAACCATTGGGAAAAGATGCCTCAAAGTACCATTTCACAATTGTTTGACCAAACCGTTATGAAAAAGTGGCCTTAATGTACTCTTTACCAATGTTTTGGAAAATCGTTGGGAAAAGTGGACCCTTTCCCAATAGTTTTCCAAAACCATTGGTAAAAGTGGTGTCAAATTACCCTTTCCCAACAGTTTTCGAAAAACCATTGGGAAAGGGATCCTATACCAAATATTTGTATAAACCATTGGTATAGATGCATTGGTATAGGTAGTATTTCTAGTAGTGAAAATTTCCATGCCAAAATCAACATGTGTGTGAATACCATTCCCAATTATCTATAAAGGGTATTCACCTTTATGCACATATACATATTGAATGATACATTCGTATATGTATTCCACATTCCATAATGTCACAGAAATGAATTATTTTAATGTTTAATTTCATTTAATTTCCACTCATGCTTTATTTTGGGGGTTTCCCAATCTTTTATGGAGGAATGAGTGAGTTTTTATCAATTGGGCCAAACCATGAGCCGAATTCCAACTTTAAAAATAAAATCTGATTCCTTTATAACTCATTCAATTTTTAAAATTTGTCACCCATTCCCATTTCTACTTTTCTCCCCCTAACCTATTAACCCACCATATTAATTTTGACAATTTAAGAATATATAATCATAGTGGATATGGGATTTTATTTAAGGGATTGGGTCTTCCCGAAATCACATTTCTTGCATTAAAAATATTTTTTAATTCATTAATATCTCCTTCAAAATTTACTTTTTTAGTGATTCCAATAGCCCCCCCCCCAAGACCACTTACCCAAGGCACGCCCCCCATACTATCCTCGCCCTCTTTGGAGATCTGTTTCATTGTGAATTGAGATGAAATATCTCTGAATTTCTAGAATAGCCCATATTTGTAGAGGTAAATTGATTATTTCATAAATACTTTATTTCACAAACTTTTCAACCATTCTAGTTACTAAATGATGTCTTAAACCTTGTTAGAATATCCCTTGAATGGTTGGTTGTTTGATAATTCAGTTACCATTGTATATGGGGTGATTACTTCAATATTTTTCTAGGTAAGTGATTCCTTCTTAGTTTCTGCCTTTTCCCTTAGGGATTCATCCCTCTTTCATTATGTTCTAAAATTTCCATAAGTTAGGGTTTGAACCTAGGGTTAGATTTTGTGACTTTTGGGTAAAATATTGTGGTATAGGTCCGGATTTATCTTCCTTGTGGTGTGATGGTGGTGCGGTTGATGTTTTGCACCAAGTTTTGAGGGATTTGACACTTTTGGTAGGTGATTACATGGTTATCCATTCCTTGTTGAGTTTGTTTCCTTATTTTACTGTTTTTTCATGTTCACAATATTCTATGTGTGGTTAGGAAACCACTTTGTAGGGATTTGGTTAAGTATTTAATTTTATAATTTCATTTTTGTTGAAGCTATGAGCTTTTCGAATGTAACACATGTGGTATCTTTTGTGGTAGTTTTATAAAATATGAAATTGATTTATTAGTTTTTGAAAGGGGAGGAAAATTATGTTTTTAATGCCTTCGGGTCATTTGATCCTTGTAAGTGGTTTTTGGAATAGGTTTGGGGTGTAAATATTTTTCATACTTTTTGAGATCATTTTCGGAAAATGGGTGTTTTCATCTGTATCTTTCTTGGTATTATTCAAGGTGATTTTATAAAATAGGAAAGTGGTATTATAAATGTCTCTAGGGAAGACAATTATACTTTGGTAGGGTTTTGGTGTGAGTTTCTTCCTTGAATGATGGTTTCAAAATTGGTTTTATGATCAATGTTTCGGTATACTCTTTAGAATTGTTTTATGAAAGATTTTAATGATTTAATGATTTATGTATGTGGTGAACCCATATTAGAAAAATGTGTGAAAGTGTTTATATTCTAGAATGGTACATTTTAGGTGTGATAGGGTATTTTTGGTGCTATGTTCCACCTTGGAAATGTTTTACAATAATGTTTGAAGGATATACTAATGTGTGTAAGACATGTGAAAGTGATGTGGGATGTTTTGTGGCAGTGTGATGTGCAAAATGGATTTTTGTTATGGAAAAGGGTATTATGTAACATGTTATTGGGATGTTATGTGAGTTTTAATATATTGGAATGGTTTTATATATTTTTTTATTGGATTTGTGGAAGTGTTAAAGAAATGAAAATGGTTTTGGTGGATATTTTGGTGTGAGTCGGATTGCAAATCAATTTGAATGAAAAGTGGAATTTTGTGACTTTGGTGGTATACATGTGGGCTGGTTGGTGAATTTTTTATGATGAAAATATATTTACATGTGAAAAGTATATTTCATGACCTGTTGACCTTGTTTGAGAACAAAGGGAAACCCCTGGTATCTAGGTGGGTGGACATGTACTAGTCTGCTAGTGAATCTGTGGGGTTTGGCCTAAGTTCCACATAACAATATTGATGCTTACAACTCTAAATAAAATATGAGGATGATTACTGGGGACCACTATGTTATTGGTAGGTTCCCTACTAGTGGCTCGTGCACAAGAACATATATTTGTGATGGTTACTCTCACCGAGATGCGAGGTACCTGGGACCCACAACGAGCTAGTTCCTAGGGGTTATCTTCTATTGCTTGTGCTCATTAGATCCTTTATACTTACCATTAACATAAGGTATATTTGGCTGGAAAAGTCAGTATATTTGGAATTTATTTTAAAATTGATGATTCATTAAATTACCCCCCTTTAAAATTGATTTTTTAAGTTTCATCTTTTAGAAATTGTAACTAAAAATTACATATTTTAGGAAACATGAAAGATATTCATCTTTGAATGTTTATCGCATGAGATTTCATAGTGGTGGTATCCTACTAGTCTTTGCATCACACCCTACTTAATCCTTTGGGTGTAAGTAGACTTGGTTATTTTTTTGTTGCAGGTTTGCGTACAACTTTTGTGAAAACAGTTCCGGTTTTTACCGGTCGTTTGTGATGTAGTGTTCTGGAGATGGCTTAAGGTCGGTGACTCTTGCCATGTGGAGGTTCTTGGGATTTCCTTATTTAGTTTCTTACATTTTTAATGGTCTTTAAACATATTTTTAACTTATGTAATTCAGTTCTGAAATTTTTCAAAACACATTTTTAGTAGAAAAATACAGATATGTTTTATTGAGTTTATTTGTTGTTTAATGTTTATAAACTCTTGTAAATTGTTCCCAAAAATCATTTTATGATACCCAAGAACTTTTTCCAGCCCATTAGGATATGTAATGACCTTCGGTTCTTGTTACAATCTGGGTTTGGTGCTGGTTTTGATGGAAACCAGATTTGGTTCGTGATCAAATGATATCAGAGGAGGTTCTGGTTAACCCTACGGGTCACATTTTTTGGGGAACAATTAGGATTTTCTAGAGTTAAGATTTTTTGGACTTGGTATTAAGGTTATGGGTAGTGTTACTGATCACCGCACCTCATGATTGGATTCATGTCTCTAGGGGAAGTCGGTATTTATATGAGTCCTTTGGATTTCTTGGATTGATGATGATTAGGGGAAATGAAAAAAGAGTTGGGTTAATGGTCCCGGTGAGATCGCATGGACTGGACTGCCAAGTGGAGCCAGGGATATTTACTAGAACACTCTCTATGATGGTGAAGTTATTGGAATATGTCCACAAACTATATGTTCAAGTCACCTAATGAAATTATTTTCCTCTAGCATAGTCTTGTGTTCTTTAGTTTTGAAATCTTGGAACATTGGTTTTAAAGTGACTTGGTTTTAAGAATCATAGATTTTTTGTGAAATAACTATCTAATAAAGAGGTAATGGTTAGATTTTTTAAAATTGAGAACTGAATTTTCAGAATTTTATTGGAATAGAGAATGGTGTGTTTTCACCTCTTTTGAAAGCATGAAATATGTTAAGGTTGGTTTTGAAAAAGTGTTTCCAATAGAGTTCTCTAAAATATTGAAAGGTTTTTCAATGGGATGAGATGTTTTGAAATTGATGTGAATAACTTGAATGTGAGTTTTCATTGGAATGATTGTGCCTGCCTGAAAAGTTTTTTAATGCGGTAATTTGTGTTCGATTTCGTGGTTAGCGGTCTTGAGAAAAAGAAACTATTGATTGATTGTTTTGGTTTTGAAAAGTTGAATGATTTTTTATTAACCATTGATATTTTGTTGAGAGAACACATGAATGGGGTTATATGGGATGATGGATGGTTAACAGAATGAATGGATGAGTGCTGGGATGGATATGAGGAGGGTGCCCTGTGTGGCATGGAAACATGCATGTGTGGGGCCCCTGGGGTACCATTGGGGGATATGCTAACCGCTGAACCGTTTTTCTTAAAACATATGTTTTTAAAAGGAAAACTTGATTTCTTGATGAGTGGATTGGTATTGTGTGTATTATTTATTTTTTAAATTTTTGATTTTGTGGGATGTTTTGAGTCCTAGAACCCCTCTTATTTGAAATGTGTTTTGAGTTTTTGTTTGGTCTGTAAGATGTGTTGAAGGGCCGATTGGTGGTCTCTTATAAGAAATGTTTTGGGATGCATTTATGGTGGTTACCTTCATGTGTTTGGATCAATTTTTATTGGTATATCTTGACCAAGGGACCATCTTTGTTGGGTCATTGGGTTCAATCATTGGATAAGTTACACCCCATTAGGGGTTAGTGCACAACTAAAGTGCATCCCAGGCTGTTTCGCCGGTGGAAGATCCTCCAGTTGATCAATTTAAGGAATATTTTTCTTGAGATTTTTAGATAGAGTCTACACCCTTTTTTTTCTTGGTTTTTTGTATCCTCTTGTAGTGGGAGAGTGATCACAGAAGGTTGAAAGAGACCGTATCCTCTTAAGATTCCTGATTTTACGAAGGTGGTAGTGGGCTGGGGTTATTAGCATGGATGAGTATCTGGATGGTGTCTTAGAGGTCCTCTTGGTTTTTCGTAGTCTCTTAGAGAAAATAGGTCATGTTAAACTACCAGTTTGGGAAATCTAGTCACGAGAGGATATTGTGGACACTTTCTAGAATTTTGTGTTTTTTGGGGATGTTGTATAATGTCCCTCTCCAAGAATTGTTTATATGAGTCACAATGGTCATGCTAGGAGACGCCATGTGATTTCATGCACTCAATTGACTATAAAGGTGAATGTTGTGCAATCTTCTGAGAGTCTCTATTATGTTGGGAGAATGTATCCCTTGGAAAAACTTCAAAATATACCATTTTAGAGGAATGTGAGTATAGGTGTTCTTTACTTCTATTGTTTCTCACTCGAAGAAACAAGGTGTGATGTGTGTGCATCTTCTAAGCCCTTGTTTCAGTGAAATATTGAGTTAGGGTAAAGTCAGTTTGGAATGTGTTATGTCTTGGAAATCTTATTGGGGATTGCAATGTAGTTTTTGGTGGTAGCCAAAGAAGAATTCTCGTTTAGTTGGTCTCTGAAGCCTAAATGCGAGGCCGAAGATAGTTCAATCATTTGAGCTCCAGCCATATGCCTCCAAGATAATCTGGATCACAGGCAGGGGAAATCCCAGGGTCATTTAAACCCTTTTAAAAAGTCCCATCCTCAATATAAATTATTGTAAGATTTTAAACCTCTTGTTTCATCATCTTTCTTATGTTGTTCTTGTTCGGTGGAAATCGGTGGAGGGCCTTGTACCCAAGTTATCACCTAATGTCATTCCCCCTAGATTCCATGGAGTCATTAGAGAATGGTTGTAAATTTGGATAAACCTTATGAAAACATAGTTTGTGCACAATTAGTAGTGACGGTGTTCCAGGAAGCCATGCGGGAAGAATGATCTCCACAGTTAGTGCATGACTTCGCAAACCGTGCTTACTAAACCCGTGCCATTCCCAAATCATTAATTTGTTTTGGATCTTTCGGTGTCGGACCATGGTGGTCGGTTAAGATGGTTGGTTATTTTGGCGTGGAGACCAAATATGATTCTCATGTATGATCCTTCATAAACATTGAATGGAACTCTACCCTTTGTACTAGGGAGTTCGTTTAGGCCTCCTCCTGTTCGTGTCCTGATTCTGTCTTGGAAAAATATTGGTTTCCCTTATGGTGTGGTGACTATTTGTGTCCCCCCATACCAATAGCTCAGATTTATCCTTGGTCATTTATTGGAGGTAGGTAGTCTTGTTTGGAACTATCTAGCTACCAACATCATCCTGGAGTAAGCGTTAGGATTGGAGAGCGCCCAATGGTTTACAAAAATTATGATAATTGTAACCTTGTTTGAAGTTGTTGTTTGTTTGGGTGAATTTCTTGAGTCTTGTTCATATAGTTTTTGAGGAGCTATCTATTGGGATTAAGTATGTATGTGATATATAATTTTAGGAAAGTGTTCTAAGTCTGGGTTGTGAGATCAATCTTTCCTCAATTGATCACTGGAGATGTTTTGGCCTTTAGGGGCGAAGCTTGGAAAAGAAGTACATCTTGGTTTATTAGTTGGGTTTGGTTTTTTATCTGGCCTTACAATTTCTTTTCGAGGATAGAAGGATTTCATGGTGGGGAGAATTGTCACATACATGACTTATTTTAAAGTTAAATTTCATTTAATTTCCATTCATTCTTTGTTTTGGGGATTTACCACGCTTTTATGGAGGAATGTGTGAGTTTTCATGAATTGGGACAAACCGTGAGCCCAATTCCAGATTTAAAAATGAAAATTTATTCCATTATAACTCCTTAATTTTTCAAAACTGTTCATAAATTCCATTTCCTACTGGTCATCCCCTAAATTATTAACCCACCATATTAATTTGGGACTTCTAGGAATCTATAATCATGGTGGATATGTGTTTTTCTTTAAGGGGTTGGGCCTGCACAAAATCCCATTTCCTACATTAAAAATATTTTTTATTTCTATAATATCTCCTTCAATATTTACGTTTATTCAGTGATTCAAACTCTCTCTAGAGACCACTTACCTAAGGCCTGCCCCCATGCTCTCCTCCCCCTCTTGCGAACTCGGTTTCATCGTGAATTTGGATGAAACTTCTCTAAATTTCTCAAATATCCCAGATTTGAAGATGTAAATTGATTATTTAATAACTAAATATCTCCCTATTTTCCCCAATTATAGTTCATATATGATCTCTTAAACCTTGTTTGAATCTCCCTTTAATGGTTGGCTGTTTTAAAATTCAGATACCTGTGTATTTGGGGTGATTTCTTCAATATTTTTCAAGGTAAGTGATTCCTTCTTGGTTTCTTCATTTTCCATTAGGGTTTCCTACCTCTTTTATTATGTTCTAAAATGACCATAAGTTAGGGTTTGATCCTAGGGGTTGATTTGGAGTATTGTTTGTCAAATATTGTGGTATAGGTCTAGATTTATCTTCCTTGTAGTGAAGCAGTGGTGGAATTGATGTTTTGCGCAATGTTTTGAGATATTCGACAATTTCAGTAGGTGATTCCATGGATAACCATTCCTTGATGAGTTAGTTTTATTTTTTAATGGTTTTTCATGTTCCCCATATGCTGTGAGTGGTTCCAAAACCATTTTTGAGGGATTTGGTTAAGAATTTAATTTTATAATTGCCTTTTAGTTGAAGTTGTGAGATTTTCGAATGTAACACATCTGGTATCTTTTGTGGTAGTTTTATAAAATATAAAACAGATTTATTAGTTGTTGAAAGGTGATAAAAACTATGTTTTGTAAATTTATTAGTTTTATGTGGGCCTAGTGAGGGGGTTTTTAGAATAAGTTTGTTGTGTAAATAAATATTATACTTTTTGAGAGAATTTTATGAAAATGGGTGTTTTCATTTGTATCTTTCGTGGTATTATTCATGGTGATTTTATAACACTTTAAAGTGGTTTTATAAATGCATCTAGTGCTGAAAATTATACTTTTGTAGTGTTTTGGTGTGGTTTCTTCATTGAAATATGGTTTCAAAATAGGTTTTATGAGCAATGTTTGGGTATACTCTTTAGAATTGTTTTATGAAAGATTTGAATGATTTAATGATTTATGTAAGTGTTTAACTCATATTGGAAAAATGTTTTGGAGTGTGTATATTATGAAATGGTATATTTTAAATGTTAGAGGGGATATTTTTTTATGTGTTCCATCTAGGAAATGTTTTGCAAAAATGTTTGAAGGATTTACTAAAATGTGTAAGAGATGTGAAAGTGATGTGGGATGTTTTGTGTGAGTGTGATGTGAGAAATGGATTTTAGTTATCAAAAAGGGTATTATTTAACATGTTAGTGGACTGTTATGTGAGTTTTAATATATTTCAATGGTTTTATAAACTTGTTTAATAGATTTGTGTAAGTGTAAAAGAAATGTGAAAAGTGTTGTGGGTTATTTTTGTGTGAGTCAAATTTCAAATCATTTTGAATGAAATGTGGAATTTTGTGACTTTTGTGGTATAAATGTGGGATCATTGGTGAGTTTTGGATGAGTAAAAGATATTTTCATGTCCAAATTATATATCCTGACTTGTTGAACTTGTTTGAGCACAAATTAAAGCCCCAGGTATCTTGGTGGGTGGATGTGTACTAGTATGCTAGTGAATCCGTGGGGTTTTTCCTCAGTTTCAATTAGAAAGATTGACACTTAAAACTCTAAATAAACTATTATGATGATGTTTGGGGGACACTTGATTATGGGTATGTTTCCTACTAGTGTCTCATTCACAAGAATAGATATTTATTAAGGTTACTCTCACCAAGATACGAGGTACCTAGGACCCACAATGAGCTAGTGCCTAAGAATTATTTCCTATTTCTTATGCTCATTAGATCCTTTATACTTGTCGTAGACATATGATATATTTGGATTAAAAATTTATAATATTTGGAATGTATTTTAAAAGTATTGATTCTTTAAATTATCCCATTTGAAAACTGTTTTTTTTTTGAAGTTGCATCTTTTAGAAATTATAACTAGAAATTACATGTTTTTGAAAACTTGCATGCTTTTCGTCTTTGAATGTTTATCGCATGGAATATCATAGTGGAGGTATCCTACTGGGATTTTCCTAACACCATAAATACACTTTTGGGTGTAAGTAGACTTGGTTATTTTTTAGTTTTAGGTTTGGTTACAACTTTTGTTTCAACAGTTTGGGTTTTTACCGGTCATTTGCGATGCGGTGTTGTGGAGATAGATTGAGGGCAGTGCCTCATTCCTTGTGAAGGTTCTTGGGATTTCATTATTTGGATTTGTACCTTTTTAGTTGGTTTTAAACACAGTTTTATATTATGTAATTCAGTTCTAAAATTTTGTGAAAGATAGTTTTTGAAAAAAAAAACCCATATTTGTTTTATTGAGTATGTTTGTTGTTTAATGTTTATAAACTCAGGTAAATCGTTCATAGACTTAAATTTATGATACCTACGCACTTGTTCCAGCCCTTGGGGATAGGTAACATGCTTTGGTCCTTGTTACGAGCTGGTTTTGGGGCCGGTTTCTTTGATAACCAAATTTAGTTCCTAAGAAAATGGTATGAGAGGAGGTTCTTATTAACTCTTTGGTTACGTTATTTGGGGAACCGTCAGGATAGTCTGAAGTTAGGATTGTATGGACTTGGTATTTCTATTATGGGTAGTGTGCCTGATCACCACACCTCATGACGGGATACAATTCGCCAGGGGAATTTGAGATTTATATGAGTCCTTTGGATTTTTGGGATTGATGGTGATTAGGGGAAATTAAAAGAGAGTTGGGTTAATGGTCTCGATGATCTCGCAGGGCCTGGTAAGCCATGTGGAGACAAGGATATTCACTAGAACACTCTCTAAGATGTTGAAGTGATTGGAATATGGCTTCCAACCATATGTGCTAGTCACCCACTGAAACTAGTTTCCTCTCGCATTGTCCTGTGTTCTTTAGTTTTTAAATCACAGAACATTGGTTTTAAATTAACTTGGGTTTAAGAAGAGTAATGTTTTTTTGAATTGGTTATCTAATAAAGACGTAATGGATTGATTATTTAAAATGTAGAACCGAATTTTTAGAATTTTATTGGAATGTAAAATATAGTGTTTTCACCTCTTTTGAAAGCATGAACTATGTCAACGTTGGTTTTGAAAAAGTGTTTCCAATAAAGTTTTCTAAAATATTTAAAGGTGTTTTAAAGGGATGAGATGTTTTGAAAATTACGTGAATAACTTTAATGTGAGCTTTCATTGGAATGATTTTGCCTCTATGAAATGTTTTCTCTAATGTGGTAGTTTGGGTTTGATTTCGTGGTTTGCGGTCTTGAGAAAATGGAAGTACTCATTGATTGTTTTGTTTTTGAAAAGTGGAATGAGTTTTTGTATTACCCTTTGGTTTTTTCTTGAGCTACCACATGCATGGGGTTATATGGTATAATGGATGGTTAATGGAATTATTGGATGAGTTTCATGATTGATATGTGGAGGGTGCACAGTGTGGCACAGAAACATGCATGTGTGGGGCCCATGGGGTACCATTGGGGGATACACTAACTGCTAAACTATTTGTTTTAAAAGATATTTTTTTAAAAGGAAAAATTCATGTCTTGATGAGCGGTTTGGGATAGTATGTATTATGTGTTTTTGAAAATATTGATGTTGTGGTATGTTTTGAGTACAAGAACCCCTCTTGTTTGAACTGTGTTTTGGGTTTTTGTTTGGTCGGTAAGCTATGTTGAAGGGCCGATTAGTGGTATTTTCTATGAAATGTTTCGGGATTCCTTTATGGTGGTTCCCTTCATGTGTTTGGATCTATTTTGTGGCATATCTTAACCAATGGACCATCTTGGTTGGGTCCTTGGGTTCAATCGTTGGATAAGTTACACCCCCTTAATGGTTAGTGCACAACTTAATTGCATCCCAGGTTGTTTCACCATTGGAAGATCCTCCATTTGATCATTGTAAGGAATATTTTTCTTCAGCTTTTTAGATTGATTCTACACCCTTTCCTTTCTTTGTTTTGTGTGTCCTCTTGGAGTGGTAGAGTGATCATGGAAGGTTGAAAGAGACCTTATCCTCTTAAGTATCCTGATTTTCCAAAGCTGGAAGTGGTCTGGAGTTGTTAGCATGGATTAATATCTGGATAGTGTCTAAGAGGTCCTCTTGGTGTTTCATAGTATCTCTAATAAAGGAGTTCATGTTAAACTACTAGTGTGGAAAATTTGGTCACGAGAGGATATTGTGGCCACATTCTAAAATTGT
This sequence comes from Viscum album, assembly GCA_963277665.1. NCBI lineage: Eukaryota > Viridiplantae > Streptophyta > Magnoliopsida > Santalales > Viscaceae > Viscum > Viscum album. Next base: position 1,041,704,542 of record OY728146.1, read on the forward strand.
GTGCTGTTTGCGGATGTTGTATAAGGTCCCTCTCCATGCATTGTTTATATCAGTCGCAATGGCCATGTTTGGTGACATCTTGTGATGTGATGCGCTTGATTGACTATATAGGTGAAAGTCGTGCAATAATCTAAGAGTCTTTGTTATGTTGGGAGAATGTCTCCCTTGGAAAAACATCAAAATCTTCCATTTTAACGGAATGTGAGTATATGTGTACTTTATTTCTATTGTTTCTCACTCGAAGAAACATGGTGTGATGTGTGTGCATATTCTATGACCTTGCTTCAGTGAAATATTGAGTTAGGGTAAAGTGAGTTTTGAATGTGTAATGTCCTTGAAATATTATTAGGGATTGAAATGTAGTTGTTGGTGGAACTGAAAGAATAATTTTTATTTAGGGGGTTTCCATACCCTAACTACAAGGCTGAATATGCTTCAATCATTTGAGCTCCACCCATAGGCCTCAGAGAGAAGTCGGCTCCTAGTCAGGGGAAATCCCAAGGTCGTTTAAACCCTTGTACAATGTCCTATCCTCAGTATGAAATATAGGAATAATTTAATCCTCTGGTTTCATCATCTTTCTACTGTTGTTCCTGTTTTCTAGAAATTGGTGGAGGGCCTTGTACCCAAGTCATCACCAAATGTCATTACCTCCCCCTTCGGTTTCCATTGAGTCATTAGAGAATGGTTAGAAATTTGGGTAGACATGATGAGACACAATTTTTTCACAATTAGTTGTTACTGTGTGCCGGGATTCCATGTAGAAAGAATGATCTGCACAGTTAGTGCACAGTTTCCCAAATCGTGCGAACTAACCCTATGCACTTCCCAAATCATTAAATTTTTATGGGTCTTTCTGTGTTGTCCCATGATGGTCGGTTAAGATGGTTGGTTCTTATGGTGAGGAGACCCAATATGATTCTCATGTACTATCCTTCGTAAACTTTGAATGGAATTCCACCCATTGTACTAGGGACTCCGTTCAGGCCTCCCCTGTTATTGTCTTGATTATGTATCAAAAAATATATGTTATCTCTTATGGTGGGGTGCCAATTTGTGTTCCCCCACACCAATAGCTCAGATTTATCCATCGTCTTGGCTTGTCGGTAGGTAATATCATTCGGAACTATCTAGATACCAACATCTTCCTTGAGTAAACATTGGGATTGGAGAGTGGCCAATGCACTACCACAAAACAGGGCAAGGCATGCGCCTGCCTTTATCAGCGCTAAAAAAAGCGCTGATAAAGGTCAACTTTATCAACGCTAAAACAAGCGCTGATAAAGGTGTACCCTTTATCAGCACTTTTTTTAGCGTTGATAAAGGTGTACCCTTTATCAGCGCTTTTTTAGCGCTGATAAAGGCGTTCCCCTTTATCAGCGCTTTTCATTTTAGCGCTGATAAATACACCCTTTATCAGCTCTTTTTACTGGCACTGATAAAGGCTCATGCGGATTTGTTAAAAACCCGTGGGTCCTCTTCCTCCTCCCTGCACCCGACCAAGCTCTCGCGGAAGCCCTCCTCTACACCGCTGCTGCCATCGCCGCCTCCTCTGCCGCCTCCTCCTCTGCCGCGGCCGCTGCCGCCTCCTCCTTCTCCTCCTCCTTCTCCTCCTCCTCCGGCCGCCACCTCCTCCTCCTCCGGCCGCCGCCTCCTCCTCCACCGCGGCATCGTCCTCCTCCTCCTCCACTGGTGCTTCCTCCTCATCCTCCTCCTTGTCCGTGGCCTCATCCTCCTCCTCCTCCACCGTCGCCTCCTCCTCCTCTGCCTACTCCACTTCCTCCTCATCCACCGCGGCCTCCTCCCCCTCCTCCTCCTCCTCCTCCTCCTCCGCTGCCTCCGCTGCCTCCGCCCTGCCCCCGCCCTGCCTCTGCGCTGCCTCTACGCTACCTCCGGTGCCTCCGCTGTCGACACCTCTTTCTCCTCCACCACCGGGTCCTCGTCCTTAAGGTGATTCAAATTGAATTTTCATGAATTAATTATGTTTGGAATGGGTAAGTGTTTGTCCAACTATTCTTCGTGTTGAATCTTCAATTTCCATGGGTGGTTTGGGATTGTGGTTATGTTTTGATCTTGACTATGGGTTGTTTTTATGATTTCCCACTACTTCATTAGATTTATTTAGTTATTCTTTTGTTTTGGTGTTTTTATTTGGTTTGATCCATGTTGGGACAATTATTGTGGTATGTTAGGAAAGTGCCTTGGAAATGGGTTAATTGATTTGGGTGGTTTGGGGATGCCCTTGGTAGTGAATGAGGTTAGTTTGATTGATGGTTTCTAGGATGACCCTTTGGAATATATAATTTGTATGGACATAGAAATTATAAATGGAAGATTTGAATTGAATTAAATCCTGATCATGTCCTTTTAAATCATAAACAAAAATGTAAAATTAATTAAATATAAATCTTAGTTTAATGTTTTAAAATTGTATGTATATGAAATGGATTAAAGTGAGGAATCATGGATTGAGATGTTGATTTTTTTTATATTTTAATTGGAAGTAATGGATTGTTTGGTATTTTTGAAATTTAATGTTATAATTTAAATTCCATGGGAACTCCCTTGGATTCCATATGAAAAGGATGGGTGTGGAATTCCTTGGAGTAATTATTTGGATTCTTGATGATTTATATTGGTGTGGAATTCAATTCATGAGCCTTGGAATCCACAGGGGTCTCATGTGAATATAGGGAGTGGAAAATTACTTGGATTCTATGAGGTCCAATTTAATGTAATTCATCAAGAAAGATAGTGGATTCTATATATATTCATTATTTTTAATTCTATAGGGAGGATCCCACCGACATTTGGGTAATGTATTCATTTATCTAATGATATAGATTAATTTCATGGATTATTCAGGGTGTCCCTTATTAAATACGGAAGGATGAGCTCTATAGATTTATATTGATTATTATTGGTAAGGAATTACTCGATTGTGGGACAAGTATTTCAATCATTATAGTATACTATTGTTATGGGAGGTCCCCCAAGTTCAAGCCAGATGAATAGATTTCCTGAGAATTATTGGGATGGAATTCATGTTGGAGCCATATAGATTCCTATCAGGCTACTTGATTATGGTTTCCTCGATGAAGTACCTTTGAACCAAGTTGAGACATGATACTTACACCTTGATCAGAGGTAATGGATATGGAAGAAGTATGTAGTGTCAACCTAGGATGTCCTCTTGAGACCAATGTCATGATAAATTTCTATTATTTTCAAATATTATTATTATTACTACTTCACTTATTTCTTCTACACCTTTATGCTTTATGATAAATGATTGGGTTTTCATTAGACACCATTGATATTGGATTACTAAGTTCTAATCACACACTTCTCCAGCATCCACGGAACATGGGTACCCGAGTAGATGCTCCTTGGTCATAGGTTCTTGGTTTAGGGCTTTTCCTGAGGATGATTTATAATTATTATATGGTTAGGATGGAGTTTGGAGTAGGAATCTAGGCCAAAACATAGAAAATATAGGGGTTGTACTATTTTATGGTATTGTTCCCTTTTCTTACTTTTTAGATAGCTATAATTGTTCTTATTATTATGTACTACCATGTATATTATATATGTATCATCATTATGATATTTCCTGGGAAATGTTTTGGTATTTTATCTCATGATGTTGATATATGTAGTTTGTGATGTTATATGATGTCTCCCTTATTTACTTATGTGTTTCACACTATTTTAAAGAGGGTATAGTCTCCCCACTATACCACCTATAGAAACTCACTACTAGTCAATAGCCTCTAGCATATATGGAGGTACACTTGAGGCTATGTAGCACATCATATCGAGGCTATGTACACTTGAGGATATGTAGCACATCATATCGACCTACAGACACTCACTACTAGTCAATAGCCTCTAGCATATATGGAGGTACACCTGAGGTTGTTTTGGGTGTTTTTAGAGAGCTTTGTCTTTATTAAAATATTATAAATTCCTCATATTTTTTTATGAAGTATTGTTTCATGGTCACATTATTTCCTTGGAAGGAGTTCTAGGTTATCCAGAAAAGGGTCGAGAAGTCATTTATCCTCTAACATACATACTCATCCTATGGATTTCAAATAGGATGAATATAAATAAAGAATGGATGAATGCCAATCGGTTGACAAATGAGTATGAAGAACGTGTGAAAGAATTTATCATGTTTGCAAAAGATCATGCATGTGACTCTTCTCAAATCCTTTGTCCGTGTTTATGCTGTTGTTATTCAAAACAAATTAGTCCAGATGAGTTGGAAGTACACTTGATCTGTCATGGAATAGATCAAAGTTATACACGTTGGAATAAACACGGGGAAACAATGAATGTAAGTAGTGACTGGGGTGACACTGCATTTTATGGATCATCTGATATGATTACAAACATGAACAATGAAGATGACTGTATGGAAGATGTGATTACAGATGTGAATGATGATGAAGATCGTATTGAGAAAATGACAAGGACCTTCGAAGATGAACTTCGTGATTGCCCAAAATTGATTGATAAGTTAAAAATTTGTGCAGAGATGCCATTATATGCTGGTTGCACTAAATATACAGCATTGTCAGCCATACTAAAGCTGTATAATTTGAAAGCAGATAACGGGTGGAGTGACGACAGTTTTACGAAACTACTTTCCCTCTTGAATGACATGCTCCCAGAAGACAATGAGCTCTCGAGCCGAACATACGATGCCAAAAGAATGCTATGCTCTATGGGTATGATCTCTGAAAGAATACACGACTGCCCGAATGACAGTATACTGTTTTGCAAGGACCACAAATCACTTAAAGAATGCCCAAAGTGTGGTGCTTCTCGATACAAGAAAGATGAATCTAGTCCTACTAAAGTTGTATGGTACTTTCCAATCATTCCAAGGTTTAGATGCCTATATGGAAGTGAGGAGACTGCAAAACAATTAACATGGCATGCCGATACAAGAATTAAAGATGGGATACTACGTCACTCGGCAGACTCTCCCCAGTGTAAGAGAATCGATCATGAGTATCCTGAATTTGGAAACGAGTCGAGAAACCTTCGTCTTGCGTTATCTACATATGGAGTGAATCCTTTTGGTTTTCAAAGCAACAGTCACAGTACATGGCCGGTTATGTTGATAAATTATAACTTACCACCGTGGTTATGCATGAAACAAAAATACATCAGGTTATCTATGCTTATATTAGGACCAAAAAAACTGGGTAATGATATTGATGATTATTTATCTCCATTGATCGAAGATTTGAAATTATTGTGGGATTCAGGTGTTACATTGTATGATGCTTACAGAAAGGAAGATTTCACTTTGAGATTCATGTTGTATGGGACGATAAATGACTTCCTTGCTTATGGAAATTTGTCAGGATATAGCATTAAAGGAACTCAAGGCTGTCCCGTTTGCGAAGAAGGTACACAATCAATTAGGTTGAAACATTCATAAAAAACTGTGTTTCTAGGACATCACAGATTTCTACCGCAACGACATAAGTACCGTTCTTGGAATACATCATTCGATGGATGTTCAGAAGAATGTACAGCACCGTCTCCACTAACAGGCGATCAATTGTTTGAGAAAGTTAAAAATGTGGACACTACTTTTGGTAAACCGACTTAGAAAAACCTTACGAAAATCGGTTGGAAAAAGTGATCAATTTTTTTTTGAATTAAAATAATGGAATTGTCTGTATGTAAGACATTTTATTGATGTTATTCATGTAGAAAAAAATGCATTTGACAGTGTTATCGGCACGTTGCTAAATACATCTGGCAAAACAAAAGATAGAATTAAGGCTAGGTTGGACATGGTTGAGATGGGAATACAAGAAGAGTTGGCACAAGTGAAGGGTGAAAAACGAACATTTCTTCCTCTTGCAGCTTACACTCTTTCCAGGTAGGAGAGATATCAGTTTTGCAACTTCTTGAATGACGTAAAGGTTCCAGAGGGGTATTCTTCAAATATCAGCAACCTTGTGTCAATGAGCTACTTGAAGTTAAAAGGTCTGAAATCACATGACTATCATGTTTTGATTCAAAATCTCATTCCAATTGCTTTACGTTGCATTTTTCCCAAGAATGTTGGCCATACATTAACGAAACTATGTTTCTTCTTCAAAGCTATATGCAGTAAAGTTATATACCCGACGAAATTGCCAGCTATGGAAAAAGAAATTGCCATCATATTATGTGAATTAGAAATGTTCTTCCCGCCTTCATTTTTTGATATGATGGTTCATTTGATGGTCCACCTAGTGAGAGAGATTCGACTATGTGGTCCTGTACATTACAGATGGATGTACCCCATTGAACGGTATATGATGATTTTGAAAGGGTATGTCAAAAATTGTAGTCGGCCAGAGGGTTGTATTGCAGAGCGATATGTTGTTGAGGAAGCCGTTGAATTTTGTACTGAATACTTGTCTGGTGTGGAAAGAATTGGCTTACCGAAATCTCGTCACACTGGGCGGCTTGAGGGTGAAGGAATTTATGGAAGAAAGGTTTTCACAATCAATATTACAGATCGGGAGCAAGCCCACCTTTATGTTTTGCATAACAGTTTCGAAGTTGACCCATATGTTGAAATCCATAATGAAATTCATAGGCACTTGAATCCATCAAGGGCAGAAAAATGGAGATCAGACACACATAATCGACAGTTTATAGGATGGTTTCGAGATCATATTTTTAAGAAGTCAGATGAAAATCCAAAGACAATTTCGGAACGACTTCGATGGCTAGCCGGAGGACCAAGTGTGTATACATTATCTTACAATGCTTATGTAGTTAACAGTTATACATTTTATACTAATGAAAATGATGAAGATAGTACCATCCAAAATAGTGGGGTTACACTTGTGGCTGAAGCGATGCATGTTTCCGGTGCTAAGGACAGAAATCCAATTTATGCGAATATGTCATACTTTGGCATCATCAAACAAATATGGGAGTTGGATTATATGGAATTTAAAGTTCCGATATTTCAATGAAAGTGGGTTGATAACAGGAGTTCTGTTAAAATAGATGATTTGGGATTTGTGAAAGTAGATTTCAGTAAGGAAGGGGAGAAAGATGAACCATTTATAATGGCATCACAGGAAGTGCAAGTATTTTATGTTCCAGATCCCGCAAACCGAAACTTGTCAATTGTTCTGTTATCGACCAAAACAGCTGAAGGGTCAGATGAAATTTCAACGGAAGATGACCATTTCATTGGGACTTCGCAATCATTTCGAAGTGGTCCCAATGTAGACGATGTTTTGTATGTCATAGGAGACCACAATGAAGGGATATGGATAGTTGATAGAGGGGTCAAATCCCTTCAGCCTTTAAAAAAATGGAGTTCAATAATCAGGTTATTGATTTTTATTGTAATATAGATTGTGTTACATTATGTTATTATCTGTTCACTACTGCTTTTAGGTGATATAAATTGAATTTTAAACTAGTTTTGCAGATAATGACTTCTTTACCTGCTGATGCACCCAATCCCGAGACACAACACGTCTCTCAACCTATTGCAGTTGGTCCCACTGCTGAGAGACAACAGGTCTCTCAACGTGTTGCAGCTGGTCCCACTGCTGACGTACAATACGTATCTCAACCTGTTGCACATGGTGTCTGTGCCGATGCTAGCGCTTCGAAGAAACATAATGATGATGTAGAAACTGAGGAAATGGTAGGCGAGGAAACCCCAACGAAACAAAAAAAACCGGTGCGCCGTAGTTTGAATGTTTTAGAAAAAATCCTTAAGGAAAGAGAAAAAGGAATCAAATATGAGGTGGGATGGAATAAGCTAAGCCAGCATGTAGACCCCAACAAAGCCATGTTTAGTAGCTACATTGGAATCGTCACTCGACAACGCGTGCCGATTGACGTAGAGTCGTGGCACCATGTTGTCAGTGGGTTGAAAACATTAATGTGGTAAGAGATTACGGTAACATTACGATATCATCTATTTAATTTATTAAAATAAAATAAAATATTGAAATATTGACTAACCCTTCATCATCTCTTGCAAAGTGCATTTATAGTAGATGTTTTGCACAATGAATATGTTTTCAGACTGGCAGGAAGGATTCATAGAGGCTTTTGCAGCATTTTAACGAAACATCATCTGAAAGATACCGAAGGGAAAATCAAGCCGCACCCGCCTCCTCTTTATGCACACTTGATATCCCAAGGAACGTGGGATGCGTTTTGCAACCGTCGTGCGGAACAGAATTTTCAGGTACATTGTGTTTGATTACACGTTGTGTAACATTTCTTGTATTCATCACGTTGATTGATAGGTTTTTATTTATGAAACAACATCTGAGTGCTGAAAATAATGAACGGGAAGCAAAACTAGCGTACCCCTACCATAAAGCAAGGTTGGGGTACGCTTCAATTGAAAAACAATTGGTATGTATTTTAAAAGTACTGTAATAATTTTATGTGACATAAAACAACACTGTAACCATGTTTTTCTATTTATATGCAGATTGATTAAGAAAAATCTCAAGTCACTTTCAATCCACCCCATGTGCTATGGAAGGAGGCTCGTGTTAATAAAGAGGGGAAACTGATAGATGAAAACACACAAAAAGTGTGGGAATCATGTGTAAGTATGACACAATATAAACTTGTTTTGCTTTAAATCACTATTACATAATGATGCTTACTTATTTTTTCATATTTTCTAGTTGATATAGTCACAGGAATCAACAACTCCCGCACCAGATGCAGACATACATTCAACGGCCTTGAAACAACCAGAACAGTATGGCCGCGTCAGAGGTGTGGGTTTTGGGGTGTCACCCCGGACATATTTTCAGAAAAAAAACAAGAGGATGAACAAACTAAAGAATTGCATGTAATGAGTGATAAAGTAGCTACCCTTGAAGAACTAATCCAAACTCAGGGAAAGATGCTAACGAGTTTGATGGAGGAGAGGCGAAGAGAACAAACAACTCATGAACAACCCCCGCGAGAAGATCCACCCTCACCAACTTTGAGGCGAGCCATTCCCCTCAAAGACCTGACTTAACCGAGGTAATCAATGTTATAATATTCGTTTTTGTGATATGTGAATCACAGACAATGATACCTTTCATGTAATGATATTCTGCAGGGTGAATATGTCTGTGATTTATATCTGTCAACTCCCACCCATCGCCTTGTAGCGAGGGCTACGATGTTCAATATGCAGAATGACACGCTACACTCCAGACCACTTCCAACCGATCATTTCAAAGTGTCGATTAATGTAGCTCATGAGCCGAGCGCCGAGCTACCCGTTCCAAATGACGATGACGACATTCATACGGTGGAAAAAGTTGTTGGAACATTCGTTGCATGGCCATCGAATCTTGTAAAAAAACATGTCGAGCATGAGGTATTCATTTCCAGTTCATTTTTCAAGCAGAACCTTTAACATTAAATTAGAAAATGGCTGAACTGATGAATGTTATTACAGAAGGATAAAATGGAGACGCTAAAACAAAAGAGCGGCTCCAACATTGGATCAACCAACCGATCAAAACGATCTACTGAGAGCACGTTCACCCCGCCCGTTCTATATCCAAATTTAATATCATTGCAAGATCATGTGGATACGAAAATGAAATATGACAAGAGTCATACAATTGTTTGTGAAAAAGATATGTACGGAGAGGAAACAATAGATTTCTTTGCTGTAGACGCTGTTTCTGAGATCATCACATACGACTGGCTAGGCGCCTCAGTTATAAATGTATACATGAGGTATGTTTTCATGATTTGATTTTACAGAAGCTGATATACTTTGACAATTATGGATAAATACATCTCATATTTTTCACAGGCGTATATTTGAAAAATAATTGAAGGGATTTGACCATGAATACAAATTTGGACTCGTTAGTCCTCACACCATTTCTACACAACGAACAGAAATATATTCTAATTTTCCGGCTAAATTGATGTCAAATTTTCTCAGAACGTTTCAAAGAAGAATTATGACTGACAGGATCTTTTTAATACCAACGATGCAAGGGTAAAACTCTACATTTTAATCATATCAATTATATTTTCATTTCTATCAGTACTTATTTCTTTTTGTGTTTTTAGGTAACATTGGATGCTCATTGCAGTCAATTTGGATACTCCAAAGATTTATTTTCTGGATTCACTGCATGGATATCCAACTAACCGAACACAGATGATGGTGATTGTCAATTTTTAATACACTAGATCCAACATTTTAGAACTAAATATCTAGTTATATAATTTATATTATCTTTTAATGAGGATTTGGTTATGATAGGGCGGTGTATGAATATCGTTTAAAGGATGGAATGAATCCAAGGCGTAAGGACGACAATGCCCACAAGATCTACAAATGGAGAAGTATCTGGGTATATATAATTATATTTCACTATCCAAATACATATCAAAACAAATTACTTATTTTTCTTGATGTTTCTGCAGTGTCCGAAACAAACAAATGAAAAGGACTGCGGTTATTATGTTTGTAAATTTATGAAAGAGATCGTATTTCATGGACAAACTAGTATCCCTGAAGAGGTATTTTTGAAAATAATTACAACTTTATTTAAAATAATTATTAATTCTTTGTGGATTTATATTTTTTCAGTACTACTATGACTGTCGCAAAAACTCCTATTCAGAAGATGATATAAATGTCTTTAGAAACGAATGAGCATCGTACCTGATGGAAGAATGTAAACAAATAGGACAATGAAGGTGAATTCCTAATACTTATGTTATCTTCATATGGTCATTGATATCTACCTTTACACTTATTGAGAATCTATGATCTCCTTTTCTTATGATTCATATCCTTAGATTAGTGAATTCCTACTACTTAGTTTGAAAATGACATAAAGTTTGGAAAACAACACCAATGGCATACGGAAAACCGAGAAAACACGTTCGGATTGTTTTGATACTTTAGGACAATGATCCACGAGTCATTTGTGTCGTTTACAAATCAACCAAACCTGAATCCAACGCACGGTGTGACCAGTATGGATAAAAGTGTCTGATATCAGTTTCAAATTGAGATAAACTTTGGAAAACAACACCAATGACATACGCCAAACTGAGCAAACGCTTTCGGATTGTTTTGATATTTTAGGAAAATGATCCGCGAGTCATTTGTGACGTGTAAGAATCGACCGCACCTCAATAAGATTCACGGCGTGACCGGTATGGCTAAAAGTGTCTGATATCAGTTTCCAATTGAGATAATCTTTGGAAAACAACACCAATGACATAGGCCAAACCGAGCAAACGCGTTCGGATTGTTTTGATACTTTAGGACAACGATCCGTGAGTCATTTGTGACGTGTAAAAATCGACCGCACCTCAATCCGACACACGGTGTGACTGGTAGGGCTAAAAGTGTCTGATATTAGTTTCAAATTGAGATAGACTTTGGAAAACAACACCAATGACATACTCCAAACTGATCAAACGCGTTTGGATTGTTTTGATACTTTAGGACAACGATCCGCGAGTCATTTGTGACGGGTATGAATCGACCGCACCTCAATCCGACGCACGGCATGACCGGTATGGATAAAAGTGTCTGATATCAGTTTCAAATTGAGATAGACTTTGGAAAACAACACCAATGACATACGCCAAACCGAGAAAACGCGTTCGGATTGTTTTGATACTTTAGGAAAACGATCCACGAGTCATTTGTGACGTGTAAGAATCGACCACACTTCAATCCGACGCACGGCGTGACCGGTATGACTAAAAGTGTCTGATATCAGTTTTAAATTGAGATAAACTTTGGAAAACAACACCAATGACATACGCCAAACTGAGCAAACACATTCGGATTGTTTTTATACATTAGGACAATGATCCGTGAGTCATTTTGGACGAGTACGAATCGACGACACCTCAATCCTACACATGACGTGACCGGTATGGATAAAAGTGTCTAATATCAGTTTCAAATTGAGATAAACTTTAGAAAACAACACCAATGACATATGCCAAACTGAGAAAATGCATTCGGATTGTTTTGATACTTCAGGACACCGATCCGTGAGTCATTTGTGACGTGTAAGAATCGACCGCACCTCAATCCGATGCACGGTGTGACCGGTATGGATAAAAGTGTCTGATATCAGTTTCAAATTGAGATAAACTTTGGAAAACAACACCAATGATATACGCCAAACTGGGCAAATGCATTCGGATTGTTTTGATACTTTAGGTCAATGATCCGCAATTTATTTTTGATGTGTACAAATCGACCGCACCTCAATCTGATGCATGGCCTGACCGGTATGGCTAAAAGTGTCTGATATCAGTTTCAAATTGAGATAAACTTTGGAAAACAACACCAATGACATACGCCAAACTGAGAAAATGCGTTCGGATTGTTTTTATACTTTAGGACAACGATCCGAGAGTCATTTGTGACGTGTACGAATTGACCACACCTCAATCCGACGCACGACGTGACCGGTATGGATAAAAGTGTCTAATATCAGTTTCAAATTGAGATAAACTTTGGAAAACAACACCAATGACATACGCCAAACCGAGCAAACACGTTCGGATTGTTTTGATACGTTAGGAAAATGATCAGTAAGTCATTTTTGACGTGTACGAATCGACCTCACCTCAATCCGATGCACGGCGTGACCGGTATGGCTAAAAGTGTTTGATATCAGTTTCAAATTGAGATAATCTTTGGAAAACAACACCAATGACATACGCCAAACTGATAAAACGTGTTCATATTGTTTTGATACTTTAGGACAACGATCCGCGAGTCATTTGTAACGTGTACGAATCGAACACACCTCAATCCGACGCACGGTGTGACCAGTGTGGCTAAAAGTGTCTGATATCAGTTTCAAATTGAGATAAACTTTGGAAAACAACACCAATGACATACGCCAAACCGAGCAAACGCATTTGGATTGTTTTTATACTTTAGGAAAACGATCCGAGAGTAATTTGTGACATGTAAGAATTGACCGCACCTCAATCCGATGCACGGCGTGCCCGGTATGACTAAAAGTGTCTGATATCAGTTTCAAATTGAGATAAAATTTGGAAAACAACAACAATGACATACGCCAAACCGAGAAAACGCGTTCGTATTGTTTTGATACTTTAGGAAAATGATCCCCGAGTCATTTGTGACGTGTACGAATTGACCGCACCTCAATCCGACGCACGGTGTGATCGGTATGGCTAAAAGTGTCTGAAATCAGTTTCAAATTGAGATAAACTTTGGAAAACAACACCAATGACATACGCCAAACCGAGAAAACGCGTTCGGATTGTTATGATACTTTAGGACAATGATCCGTGAGTCATTTGTGACGTGTACGAATTGACCGCACCTCAATCCGACGCACGGCGTGACCGGTATGACTAAAAGTGACTGATATCAATTTCAAATTGAGATAGACTTTGGAAACAAACACCAATGACATACACCAAACATATTGATTTTACATTATTCCCTTTCATTGTTATGAAAATAAAAACTTTTGAGTTTAAAATTTCATATTTTAGTTTCACATTTCTATATTAATGTATTCTTTCATATTACTATTTTAATTTATTTCATTATTGCATTACTAACATGATATTTTTTTTCTTATATAGGTGAATTTTTTTCCTTGAGTTCGGATGCTTTGTTCGGCAACAAATACCGCCGAGAGCGGATCAAGGATATCCAAGGATGAAACATGAATGTTTATAACTGTTGTTGAATAATTGTAAATGTAACCATGTAACACAATGTTTGAAATGTATATAGCAATGCATTTTGTTGTATTCATGATGTTAAGTAAATGTATATACCATTGTCGGTCAAAATATTGGGTGCGGGTGCAATGGTGTGCAGGTGTGCATGTGCTACTTTGTGCAGGTATTTAGGTGTGCAGGTGTGCATGTACTGTTTTTTTCGTGTAGGTGATGGGGCCTTTATCAGCACTATTTTAGCGCTGATAAAGGACACCTTTAACAGTGCTAGAGGAGCGCTGATAAAGGAACCCTTTATCAGCGCTCCGTCAAGTGCTGATATAGGAGACCTTTATCAGCACTAAAAGAAGCGCTGATAAAGGGGACCCCCCTTTATCTACACCGGCATTAACAGCACTTTTCTAGCATTGTTAATGCCATTTTTTAGCGCTGATAAAGGCCCAGGTTGTATTAGTGATGGTTTAGTTAAAGTAAGGTAAGTGTAACCTTGTTCGAAGTTGTTGTTCGTTTGGGTTAGTTGCTTGAGTATTGTTCAAATAGTGTTTGTGGAGTTTTCTGTTGGGATAACATATGAATGTGATTAATCATTTCAAGAATGTGGTGTATGTTTGGGTTGTGAGATTAATCCTTCTTTAATTGATCACTGATGGTGTTTTGGCCCTTGGGGGTGAAGCATGGCAAAGAAGTACATCGTTTTTTATTGGTTGGGTTTGGTTTTTGTATCGGGGCTTGCTGTGGATTTCATGGGAAGCAAGGTTTTCATGGTGGGGAGAATTTTCACATAAAAAACTTATTTTAATGTTAAATTTTAGTTAATTTCCATTCATGCTTTGTTTTGGGTATTTCTAAAGCTTTTGTGGAGGAATGGGTGAGTTTTCATGAATTGGGCCCAATCGTGAGGCCAATTACAGTTTTAAAAATAAAATTTGATTCCTTTATGAATCCTTCATTTTTTAACATTTTTCATCCATTCAAATTCCTACTTTTCATCCCATGACCTGTTAACCCACCATAGTAATTTGGACCACTTAAGAATCCATAATCATGGTGGATATTGGTTTTTATTTAAGGGATTGGGCCTGCCCAAAAGCCCATTTCCTGCATTATTTTTTTTAATTCAATAATTTCTCCTTCAATTGTTACATGTTTTTTGTGATTCCAACACTCCCTCGATCCCACTTACAAATGGTACGCCCCCCAGGCTCTCCTCCCCCTCTTTGGAGCACGGTTTCATTTCGAATTTGGATGAAACGTCTTTGAATTTCTCAAATCGCCCAAATTTGAAGAGGAAAATTGATTATTTCATAACTCTTTCATTTATCACTCTTTCCCCCCCATTATAGTTCCAAAATGATCTTTTCAACGTTTTTTGAATCTCCCTTGAATTGTTGTCTATTTTATGATTCAGATACTAGTGTATTTGGGGTGATTTTATCAATATTTTTCAAGGTAAGTGATTCCTTCTTTGTTTCTTCCTTTTCCCTTAGGGCTTCCTCCCTCTTTCATTATATTCTAAAATGTCCAGATGTTAGGTTTCGATCCTAGGGTTTTATTGTGTGTCTTTCTGGTCAAATATTGTGGTATAGATCTGGATTCATCTTCCTTGTGGTGCGGCGGTGGGGGCGGTTGATGTTTTGCACCACGTTTTGATGGATTGGACACTTTCAGTAGGTGATTCCATGGTAATCCATTCCTTGATGAGTTTGTTTTCTTATTTTACAGGTTTTTCGTTTTCCTCATATGTTGTGTGTGGTGAGAAATCCATTTTGGAGGGATTTTGTTACGTATTTAATTTTATAATTTCATTTTTGTTGAAGTTGTGAGCTTTTTGAATGTAACACATGTGGTATCTTTTATGGAAGTTTTATAAATTTTGAAATTTATTTATTATTTGTTGAAAGTGGCTGAAAATTCTGTTCTGTTAATGCCTTAGTGTAATGTGGGCCTTATATGGGGGTCTTTGGATTATATTTGGTGTGTAAAACATTATTATACTTTTAAGAGCATTTTCTGAAAATGGGTATTTTCATTTTTATATTTCATGGTATTATTCACGGTGATTTTTCAACACTTGAATGTGATATTATAAATTTCTCTAGGGGAACCAATTATACTTTGGTAGTGTTTTTTTTGTGGATTCTTCCTTGGAATATGGTTTCAAAATGGGTTTTATGATCAAAGTTTGGGTATACCTTTTAGAATTGTTTTATGAAAGATTTGAAAGATTTAATGATTTATGTAAGTGGTGAAACCAAATTGGAAAAGTGTTTTGAAGTGTGTATATTATGAAATTGTACATTTTAAATGTTATAGGGGCTTTTTGTAATGTTTTCAATCTAGGAAATGTTTTACAAAAATATTTGAAGGATTTACTAAAGTGTGTAAGAGATGTGAAAGTGATGTGGGATTTTTTGTGTGAGTGTGATGTGTAGAATGGATTTTGGGTTTGAAAAAAGGTATTATGTAACATGTGAGTGGGATATTATGTGATTTTTAATATATTTTAATGGTTTTATAAAATTGTTTAATGGATTTGTGTAAGTGTTAAAGAAATATTAAACGTGTTGTGGGCTATTTTGGTGTGAGTCAGATTTCAAATCAATTTGAATGAAATGTGGAATTTTGTGACTTGGGTGGTATAAATGTGGTATTTTTGGTGAATTTTTTAGGAGGAAATGATATTTTAATGTGAAAAGTATATTTATTGACTTTTTTATCTAGTTTGGGCACAAAGGGAAATCTTGGGTGTCTAGGTGGGTGGATGTGTGCTAGTACGCTAGTGAATCTTTGGGGTTTGGCCTTAGTTTCACTTAGCAAGATTGAGGCTTATAGCTATAAATAAACTATGATGATTATTATTGGGGACCACTAGGTTATGGGTATGTTCACTACTATTGGACGTGCACAAGAACATATATTTTTTATGGTACTCTTACAGAGATATGAGGTACCTGGGACACACAACGAGCTAGTACCTATGGGTTATTTCGTATTTCTTGTGCTCATTAGATCCTTTATACTTGCCGTCAAAATACTATATATTTTGATGGAAAATTCAGTATATTTGGAATTTATTTTAAATATGTTGATTCTTTAAATGATCCCACTTGAAAACCGATTTTTTTGAAGTCTCGTCATTTAGAAATTGTAACTAGAAATTACATGTTTTTGAAAACATGCATGATTTTCGTCTTTGAATGTTTATCACATGGAATCTCATAGTGGTGGTATCCCACTAGGATTTTGATCACACCATAATTACTTCTTTGGGTGTAATTAGACTTGTTTATTTTGTTGTTTCAGGTTTGAGTACAACTTTTGTTCCAATAGTTTGGGTTTTTACAGGTCGTTTGTGATACGTTGTTGGGGAGATGGATTGAGGGTGGTTCCTCTTGCCATGTGGAGGTTCTTGGGATGTCCTTATTTGGTTTCATACCTTCTTATTTTCCTTTAAACAATGTTTTAACTTCTTTAATTCAGTTTTGAAATTTTGCGAAAGACATTTTTAGTAGAAAAATCCAGATTTTTTTATTGAGTTTGTTTGTTGTTTAATGTTTAGAAAATCAGGTAAATCGTTCCCAAACATCATTTTATGATACTCGGGAACTTGTACCAATCTGTGGGGATATGGAACACCCTTAGGGCCTTGTTATGGGCTGGGTTTGGTTCCGGTTTTGGTGGCCACTAGATTTAGTTTGTGACACATCATCATGGAATAAATTATGATGTTTATTGACTCCATGTTATATGATCCATGTGGCACACTTATGCATGAAATGAAATGTTTATAAAGGGAACACCCTGATAGAGCTCTAATGCATTGGGTAAAGATTAGCATCATGATACGTCTAGTGAAATGATTGTTTACTCATGATAATTCAAGTGAAATGAGGATTTAATCATTCTCCATGTGTAATGCGCCTTGCCGCTTGTAAATATCATTTTAAATGTTGTTTCCACATTTCCATGTTATGATAATCAGGCCATATCATGCCTTTATGTTCATTTCTCTCTTGTGATCCATTGATATGCCTATTTCCTAACATGTACTATATTATTAATTTTATATCTTTTTAATCCCTTACTAGGATTTATAGCTCACCTCTTTCCTATATATGTCCTTAGGTTATCCCCTGCAATACTAGGTATGAAGGAATGTTATGGTCATGTAAAAGAAGATTTCAACAAATATGTTGTGTTCTATGTTCTAAGTTGTTATGTAATTTTCCTAATTTCACAAGACTCTATACCTCTCGATCCTCATAGTTTTCTTAAGTGCATGTTTTTCTTATAAATCATGTTTATGTGTGTATCAAAGACCAGGGTTGTTATATTTGGTATCATAGGATATGTTTAGTTTTTTTTGGATTAGTAATAGAAAACCCTAGTAAAATCCTTGAGGATAAGAATTAGCATAATGAAAAATTTCACAAATTTTGGTGAGTATAGAGTAAGTGGTTTATCAAGGAAATGCATCCATGTTTGGATACAAACATGTAGCGGCGGCTCTGGCACAGATGTAACTATGGGTGAAACTCAAAAAAACTGAATTAGGATAGACTTGAACAGGAACTGGTGCACAAAAATTGGCCCTGATGCGCTTTTAGTTATGACACTCTCGAGGGATATGATTTTTTGAATTCATAAGCATAGTATGAAACATTATTAATAGAATAAAAAATGACCATAAGAATATATTTTATTAACTAGATCATGGATAACCTAGATTGAAACTTAAAGTATCATAGGTTATGATATACGTTATAAGTTTATGCTTCTATGTCCAATGTTTTATTTTTTACATTCTTATTACAAAAGTATTCAAACCCCCTAATTGTATTTTCTTTTTCGTAGTTAAAACATGGAAGGAGGAAGACCAAGAACCACTCTTCTTTATCTTCTTGAAGAACTACGTGGGGAGATTATGTTGATTTCATGATAAGATGACTTTGAAACATTATAAAATATCAAAGTTACATGAAAACAACTTTATGAGTCACCCATTACCTCTACAATTGCACTATTATTTCTTGGATCAGGCACTGCTTATTGGAGAATCTAGGGATCTTAACTTTCTTACCATGATACACATGGATTGTACCATCAGGGACTTTCCAATTTATTCTCTTTATTTCAAAATGATGAATCACTAAATGATTTTCTGGATGCCAAAAAAGAGGTAAACCTCCAAGAAGGCTATAAGTATCAAATTATATATTTATGTCATTGGGGAAACACCAAACCTGATATACCAAAACCCTATTTTGAAATATTTGAAGACGATTTATAAACAATTTTTTATAAAAAACATGTTCAAGAAAATATTTCATAATTATAAATAATAAAATCTCTTTTAAGGGAATATCAGTGCATCCATCGATATAATCCAAGACACTTGAGGTGTTTTTGGGTAAATGAAGTGGATGAATTTGGAAATATCATGAGGTACCATTGTGACACATGAAACATTTCTAATTAAAGTAAATGGCAGTAGGAAATACTAAAGGAATCATTGATGAGATAAAGGAGAAGTACCCTAAACTATTTTCGGTAATATACGTTAAAAAAAATTTAGTGGAGATATTCCTTAAGGGGGGAAGATTGTAACTACCGATAATTTTATTAATGAAAATTTCTATTGATATAATTAAATGTCTTATTTTGTAAAATGGTTATATACGACATATAAACTTCCTTGGTATAATGTTTTTGTATTTTAAAATGTTGTTAGGAATTTTTAATGTAGATAATATAGCCATTGAATAGTGATAACATGATTAGTATAAATATATAGATTAAAAAAATCCAATTTACTTAGACTAAGGAACCGATGGCCTCATCCAGTAGAATTTCTCCATACTAAGCCCATTTGTCAGATCTTATAAAGAAGGAAGTGTAAAAGGATTAGATTTTGACCAAAACCAAGCTGAGCTTCAACATGTTTGGCTTGAACAGAATCACCTACAAGAGAAGTGGAAGTTAATTGAGATTACCACTTGTTCAATGTTAACCAAGCCACCCCAAGAGTCTGTCACCATCGTACACCTTACCCTTATATCATATGTGGGTGTTATAATGAGTTACGTAACATGACCATAGCACTTTGATTATGTGCAATATTTTTTTTGTATTGAATAATGAATATACATTCATTTTTTCCATTGACCAAAAATAATATTTTTTAGTTAATATTTAAATTCAATTAAGAAATCTATTTGTTTGAATTAATATATTTTACAATTAAAAAATATTTTAATAAAATATAATTACTAAATTAATTTTTATTAACTATAAATGACTGTATAATTTTTTAGGAACACAATTGAAATATTTATTAAGGTTTGAAAACTGTTTTTGTCAAAACCCATGAATTTTTGATAAATTTCTATTTTTCCATTAAAAGTAAATATTAACATATTTAGAAAATTATTTAGATAAAATGAAAATTATTTTTGGATTCCGGATGTCGAAATTATCTAAAGGTGAATGTTTCATAATTTTTTGAGATCATTGATTTTTTAGGGAAAAATTCAATACCATTTAAATATATAATGTATTTTATGACATCATAATGACCTTATAGTGATCTAATAAAATAATAAAAATATAATTTTTGTAAAATATATGTTTTAAATTTAAAATAATATTACCTTATATTTGTTTAATTAATTTTTGGATGCCTTAGTGGACCCTCAGTGTCTTATAAAATAACTTAACCTTTTAAATTGTTTTCCTTGAGAGTGTGAGTCACCTCCACATAAGCAATACTAATATTTTAAAATTTTCGGCCAATGGGATTAATATATATTGTTTTCCACTCCTATTTGGAAAAACCCATTGGCAAAAAACAAGGGATGGTTTTTTGTTTTGATTAGTTTAATATGTAGTGTCCAAAACCTAAATAATAATGAATTCTCTCTCCATTTCTATATAAATCCACTCAACATAACATTTCACTTCACTCAAAACCCTTGGGGCACGTACCTACTCTACCCACCTCTCTATAGAGTCCTCCCAAGGTGCCCCATACTTCTAACCAGCCTCTCCCAAGCCTTTGGGATCACACTTCCATGTAAGGGATCCTCACTTTCCTTCCTTATTTATATCCATGTTTCTTTATTTTGTTATTCCCATTATTCTCAATTAAAAATGAGGGTGTATGATTTACCCCTCCCTAATACTACCGTAATTATTTTTTAATGATGATAGATGCCTTTCTCTCTGATTAATGCCTCCCATGTACACATGTTACAATGCCAAAATCCCGTAAGGGATTTATTCCTATCTCAATTTTGACCAAATTTGTTTATATTGTTATACCCTTTTATTTTAAATTACAAATATTTGGGTATTATTTCTCTCCTCCAAAATACATCCCTTATTATTCTCCAATGATGAGAGACATCTTTCTCTCTCATTAATTCCTCCCATGTACACCTGTTACCATGTTGAAATTTCATAAGGAAATTTCTCTCTCCTCATTTACATTGATGCTATTCTTTTATATTATGCAAATAAATTATGTTACATATGTTTGAATATTATGCTCCTAGACCCCATTACTATCCATTTCATGTATAAATGATGTGATACCCCTTTCCCTATAACTAAACAATTTTACAATTTATATTTGACATCGTTATGTTGCTGAAGTTACACCCAAATTTCTAGGACAAAATCATCGTATAAGTGAATACCATACCCATTTATCTATAAAGGGTATTCCACTTTATATAAATATACAAATTTAACGATACTTTCATGTATTTATTCCACATTCCTTCATCATGGAATAAATATTTATGTTGAATGACTCCATGCTATTTGATCCATTTGACACACTTATGGATGAAATTAAATGTTTATAAAGGGTGCACCCTAATAACACTCCAATTAATTGGTTAATGATGAGTATCATTATACATCAAGTTAAATTAGGGTTTAGTCCGGCTAATTCAAGTGAAATGAGGGTTTAATCATGCTAATTCATGTGTAATGATAGTTTACTCATGCTCCCTGTGCAATGAGCTATGGATCATGTTAATATCATGTTAAATGTTGTTTCCACATTTCCATGTTATGATAATCATGACATATCATTCCTTTATGATAATATTTCTCTTATTATCCATTAATATTCATATTATCTAACATATACTAAATTCTTCATGTTATATCTTGTTTACTCCCGTACTAAGCTTTATAGCACACCATTTTTTATGCATGTCCCCAGGTTATCCCTTACAATGCAAGGTACGAAGGAATGTTTTGGTCATGGAAAATATGTTTTCAATAATGATGTAGTTTTTATGTTATTTATTGTTATGTAATGTTCATAATTTTCAAATACACAAGACCTATTGATCCTCATAGTTGTCATAAGTGCTTGTTTATGTAATAACTCATGCTTATGTGTGTAATAAAGAGCAGGGTTGTTATATGTATTCCAACTCACATCATCAATTACATCACATGAGTATACCCAATAATTTATTTCATTTCAAATTTAACATTACACATGGGTATACACACCCCTTCATCACCATTTTCAAAATAAATCATTCATGCAATTTAAAAACAACCAATGAGTATACCCACTCATTTAACCAAATTAATTTAAGCCATTTAATAAATATAATCCTAGAATGAAATTATAACACAAGGAAAGGATCCATTACATCTATTAATTAAGCTATTCTATTCTGTTTAATTAAAAATGAGCTTCCTCTGACCAGGAATGAACAAGAATGCACCCCTTGGGTGGTTTAAAAAGGAAAAACTATGTAATTTTCAAAAGGTGAACCCCATGGGTGACCTTTATTTGTGTCACAAGTTCCAAAACATCATAGTAGAACCTATGGTAATCCTCACTAAGTATTATTAAATCTATTATAATTTACCCTCTTAAAAATGGGGACGCACCAGGAAGTCTGACAGGTGGAATTATGGATGATCTCTCTAAAAAGAACCAAAATTCAAAAGAAACTATAGACCACCAACCATAGATATGTAGTAGGGTGATAATCCATTATCAAGTCCATATTCATCCTGATTTGGAAGAAATCTGAAGAATGGACAAAGATTGAGAAATTAGGGCATATTAGCCAAAATCCAAATACCACAGCCATTGTTACAATTAATCAAGAACAACTAAAAAGTCATCAAGTACATACTGATGTGATTCCAACATGAATGAAGATATAATAATCAAAACATGGATGGGTTATATATCTAGAAAACTATGAATGATGAGTTTTAGGCTTCTAATGTGGTAAAAATCAGTTCAATACATAAAAGAGATGCGACTGCAACTTTTTTTAAAAAACTATCGGGTAATTAAATGACGAGTAATTGCTTCACAAGTTGTCTAATTACCAATTTTATCATCATGAGGAAAATATCAAAAATGTTGTGAATGGAATTTTCTAGAAAATTTCATTCCCTGAAATGGGATTACAAGACGTGTATCCTCTTTTCACATCGTGTAATCGGCCCACACTCAAAATACCTCCTTCAAACTAGTTCTTTCCCAATCACAACCAACTGACCCATGACCCGAATCAGCGTATATTCCAAAAATTAATGTTTAACAATAATTTTACCATAAAAAAAGTTACATACCTCAATAAAACCTAGGATCTTAAAAGGTAGATGTGTTATAAAAATGTACCTTGTGTATGTATTCTCAATTGAGACTCCCAATCATTCATGCATCAATATCTCATTTATACTCTGGATAATAGTTATTTATATCATAATGTTCAATATATTTATATTTAATATTAAATTTAATACATATTTTTATCTTTATATGTGGTCTATACCAATAGTTATAAGGATAATAAATGTTTCTCTGGAACTTGTAGGGAGGAAGTACTTCCAGATGATCGTTTGGATTTCTTTATTGATTCACTAAACTCTCTTGATCCAACCATATGTTTTCCCATATATTTATCAATATGTATTATCATACCTCACATAATATTAATTTCATCAACTATTACATGTATTTTATATGAAATTTTTTTCTAAAGACACACCCCATGTATATTTATAATATTTTATGCCCATTCTATAAATGTTCCATTACAATAATTTCCCATTGTAATATCAAGATCATCATGTAGAATAGGTAACTAAGTAGTCATCTCATGAGCTACAAAAATCTCTACTATCATGTGATATTTAAGGAGGTATTTATCATGTATCATGTCTTTTAGGATATTATACAACATAACCCTTACAACATGGTGGTGCATTGGCGATAAAAGACACAAATCACATACAACTATACGATACAAAATTTTAGTAATATAAAGTTATCATAAGTTGTTTGATTCACATTTAGGAGAATTATAATGAAAAAATTTATTATCTTAGTTAAGGTATGTGGTTGGGGGAAATTATTATCCTGAAATTTAGTGGGTTCATTTGTTTCATGTGGGATTTATTTTCCACTACCGGTTCACATTGATCATTTTCTCATAAATTGGTCTGCGAAACCAAAATGAAAAATAATATATTTTGGTGAATAAATTGGTGTCTACAATCATCTCACCATATTATATATATCTTTATATAGTTTTATATTCTTGAAATATGTTTGAGGAGACACCCTAGAACCTAATCCTTTAACATGACCATATTGTTTCGGCCACTTCCAATCTATTGAAAGTAATTTTTCTTCTAGTATAGTCACTACTGATTATGGTGTATAAACTGTATAAAAAATATGAACATAATTATATATTTTTATGTAATACTGTTATTAATCAAGAAAAAATTAAAATTATTTCTCCCTTACAGAGGTTTACCATAATATTTTTTGTGTTTTCATCGCATACTTTTTCTGTTTTATTTATGTGAGCCTCCTCCCATAGTACATGAAGTGGGTTTAAAGGGGCTTTAGATTTTGATTCATCAATATGAATAAAAAAAATATATGTTATTTAATATCACATAATACTTTTATTATTAATTTAAAATATATACCAATTTTATTCTAGAGAATTGTACATCATCCTTGATTTTTGATAGGGGTACATTGGTTTTTATGCACATTTATTATTTCCAAAATCTTTTTCTGTTTAATAAATAAATAATTTTTTATCAAATTAGATAAATTTAATAATTTTAAATAATATATTACCGACTGTGATGCACCTCAAATTATATATCATAACAAGGATTGATGAAAGAAGTACTTGTTTTATATCTGAATGAAAAAGGTCTCTAAAACTTCCATAAGAACCTAAAATCATCCCAACAGAGCTGCCCCGACTCAAATATAAGTTATAAGTTCTTTTCCCTCATAGGTATATCAATTGTAAGATCTCTATATCCAATGAGGTTCATGTGTAGGGTGTGAGTATAAGGATAAAAATTAAATACATACATGGACACTATAATATACAACAATGAATATATTTGAGAATATATTAGAAGTAGTGACACAAAAAATACACATGAATGTCATGTTAGTGTATACTAAACATGATACCATGATAATAAAATGTGTCAAAATCATTTCATTCTAATGAATTGTAATAATCATAACATAAGTATATTCCATGTTTTTTCTCGAACATTAAAATCATTTCACTAATAAGAGGGAAGCATTTGAATCACATGAGGATAAAAAATTGTTTATATCCCTATAGAAATAACCCCATCAAATGAACTATGAGATTTTAAGAGAAAACCATTGCATCCAAGACTTTTCCTATGGGATAACCCTCACATCTACTTATTTCATAAAAATAATGGAATGGGAATACCATAAACCTTTTTTATAGGAAGTATATTTGAAATATGGGGAAGTATTTATATAATTGTTTCTTTTATGAAAGAACCAAAAAATGGGTGCCAAAACACATTAGTTAAACCGAACTTCTGAAAAAACATAAACAAGAACAAATTCTTATTGACAAAATTAATTAAATTTTAAAATATGTATTATCAATATAAAATTCAAAATACTTTATATATGATCAAACAACATAGTCATTATCCTTAATTCACATGAATTATTCACCTATTCTAGAATAATATTTGAATATGTTTTTTAAAAAAATACTGTAAAAACATGAGAATTAAAATTAACTACCATAATTTTGTTATTATTTCCTATCCGCAACAAAAAAAAATATTAATTGAGTTCACTTATCATTCTACTATTCTCTCATCCTCCATGATACATGAAATCACGGGAAATCACTAGATAATATAGTGAAATGGTGAGTAGCAATTAAAAATCATATTGTGGATCCTAAATATTATAGACAATATTTTAATTGATTGAAATTTTTCATTTAAATGTCTACTAAAATTCTAATTAAATCATTTGTTCTTACCATTCCAAATACAAACTAAATCAATTAACAAGTCCCCCAATTAGGTCATTTACAAAGAAAATTACACTTCCTGTAATATATATAATATTTTACACATCCATGAGCACAAAATTACTCACGTAATATTGTTATAAAAAATCCCCCATTAAAAATAAATTATATATATATATATCATTAAATCAATCATTCCAACTAATGTATTTTTTCTCATAATAATTAACCCCACTAAAAACATTATTAAAAACATACTAAATATTAAACATCACATATTTATTCTAATAAAATGGTTTAAATTTAATTTTGAGACAAAAATACTTACCATTTATGTTTTCATATATTCTTTTCAATTTTAAAAAATTGGTAGAATGAGGATAAACTAAAAAAAACACATGTAATGTGAAATTAATTTATTTTTAAAATAAATTAATAAGTTATTAAATGATTGAGTTCCAATACACTTGTTTTTACCTAATATATCCTATATTATAAACAATATCCTAAATCATGTGTACAATAAAAATTCACCCAATAAGAAACAATTTTACATTAAAATCATCACAAAAAACCAATTAATTCTATTCAGTGAATTATTATATCATTTTATTATGGATCGGTATATTAAATCATTTGATATGATGATTTTCATGATTTATTGATTATACTATGAGAATATTATTATAATTTTATACCATTTATTTCAAAAATAATTTAACCTTTTTATTTATTAAGAGTATAACACTGATAGATGATGTATAATTGATTCTGATGAAGAATTATAATAAACAATATCATAATATATATTTTACCTCATATCATTAAATCAGGACAATGAGATAATTTTCAATGCTCTTGAATGAAGAGAATAAATATATTGAAATATAAGTGAAAAAATCTAAATCATTCCTGGTACACCTCTAAAATTGTTATATAACTTTTTAGAAATATTTGTAGTGTCATTTTTTAAACTATATTTCGATCAATATCTAGTTATCCAAGACATTAGATATTATGATTTATTATTCAGAAGTTATCATAATGTTCATATGGAATTTAGAGAATGGTTGCATGTGTGTTCGGATATGAAATGAATTACAGAGTTACACTAGAGATCAAATAATTAACTACATGGTGGAAAAAATATACAACTACGTATATGTCACATATACTATTTGATGGACCCAATTATAATTCCTAAAGAAACTCTGAATAGGTTAAAGTGTATTATAGGGGGGAATATAGTGCATTAAAATTTTAGGGAAATAAAAAGACCACTCTTTATAGTATATAAAATTAAAAAACCACTCTTGGCACAAAGCATAGTTCAATGGTTGTACTAAAAGGAACATGGGAATTGTTAAGAAAACAAACCAAACTAATAACCTTTTAGGATAACCATTATCAAAACAATCCTGAGAAAATTAATCATAGATGATGCTATATAAAGGTAAATCATATAGCATAAAGGTCATGTTAACTAAAAATGGGCAGCGAGAAAGGATCTTGTTGTATTGGTCACTATGTGGGACATGTAATTCGACTATAAGAAATGGGAATATCTTTATGATAAGGTTTGGAACCCATTGAAGGACAAATAAATGTTATGAATCATAAGGAATCATTGTCTTGCAATGAACCAAAATTCAAACTACCGAACCCAAAAAAGAAACCAATGATAGACGAAAAGGATAAAATAACAAACATTGGATTCTAGACTTGACTCATCCGAGGGATCTTAGAGGAGGAGTGCCAACACATGGGAAGATCTGCAGGATCTTGAGAATCAAGATTGGATCATAAACAATTAGTTTTCTTTTAAAAAGACTGCAGACAATTTTATTAGCACTTATAAAAAGAATTGATAATGATACCTTTTATTAGTGCTAAACTGATTAGCGATGACATAATTTTTCATTATCAGTTCTTTTTAGCACTGATAATGATCAAGCTTTATCCCCACTTAAAATCATTCAAAAGGCTAACTTTTTTAGTTCTAATGTTCTAGAAATGATAATGAATCAATTTATCAATTCTTTTTTAGTACTGATAATGCTTGATGTTTATTAGCCCAAAAGAAGTGATGATAAAAGGAACATTTATCAGTACTACAAATTTAGTGCTAGTAATGGATTTATAATTATAATTATAAATATAAAAATCAGTAAATATATTTATATAATTATATATTTTTTCATTATAATTTTGTAATTATTTAAATATATAATTATTTACTTATAATAACAGAAATATTATTGAAAAAAATATATATATTTTTTATACATTTATTATTATATTTAAAATTATTTATTTTGAATTATATATATATTTATATCCATATATGTATATTGTTATATATATATATATAATATAAATATAAATATAGTAAATATATTCATTACTTAAATATTTATATTATAATATCATAATTATAAATATATTTATATCATTATATATATTTATATACATATATAATTATATAATAAATATATATAAATAGAAATAGAAAGAAGAATATAAATATAATAAATATAATCATTATCTAAATATATTTATTAAAATTTTCTAATTTTTTAAATATATAAATATTTGTTTATAAAAATATGAAAATTTTTATAGATTGGTATAATTATATATAATTATGTAATTACATAAAAATATATATATCCCCCAAGCCGCAGTTCATTGGTAGCTACCTCTATGGGCCACGATTAGGTTTTGAGTTTGGTTGTCACTATGTACAACCCTGCATTGTATATTCTGTACTTTTTTTGTAATGTAGCCCCTTTCCGAGAATAAACTAAGGCTTCGACCTCAACTTATATATATATAATAAATAAATATACATATATATATATATATTAATATAAATTTAGTAAATTCATTATTTAAATAAATGTAATATAATTTTATATTTATTTAAATATATCTAATTATTTATTAAAAATTATATAAATACCTTAAAGAATGGTATTTATTTTTTTAATAAAAATTGTAAATATAAAAATTTAAAAAATATAGAAAATATATATTCATAAATACTTATTTATAGATGTATTTATAACATTATTAATGAATATATAATCTATAATACATTCAATTTAAAAATGTGTGAAATTAAATAATTATTCATGAGTACACTTTGAAAATATTGAAAAATTGGATATATTTTATTAATTAAATATAACTTATTAAAAAATATGGATATATATTTAAGTAAAGATGAATATATATTGAAAAATACTAAAACATAGTAAACCGAATATAAACAAATAAATAATAATAATGATTTAATTCTAAAAAATAGAAAATAGAAAATATTAAAAATGAATAAATAATACCTAACTTTAATAATATTTAAAATAAATAAATAAAATTGACTGATTAAAAGCATAATATATTAAATATATCATGTTATAATGAAATTATAAAATATACTAAAATTTTAATAAATTACATAAATATTAGGTATATCTGTTTCTATATAAGTCTTCTATAATTATGTATATATTTATGTGTGTGTGTTTTATATAAAAATGCATTAATTACAGATATGTATATGGAATAAATGTAAAAATTGTTTGATAGATGATAAATTATAAAATCAAACGACATTAAAAATGAATATGACATTAATATGTTTTTAATTATGATATTATATTCATTTTCTATTTATTTATAAATAATAATATATATTATTTATTAAAATTTATAATTAATATATATATATTTAAATTATTCATTTTTATTAATAATTGTTTCAATATTATTTTTTTTCATATTTTTGTAATTTATTATTATTTTTTAATTACAAAAATTTATTCATTTTTAATTTTTTGTTTAATTATTTCGATTTATTCATTTTGTATTTTTTTCTAAATATTCAAATTTATTCATTTTATATATTTATATTCAATATATAATATTTATTAATATCTATAATCTATGTAAATGTCTATTAAATTTATTCTTTTTTATCAACAATTATTTAATTAATAAAATGTTTAATTTTTTTATTAATTTACTGATTTTCAGATTTTATTTGTTTAATTATTTAATATTACTCAATTTTTATTTACATATATTTAATATATATTATTTAATAATATTTATAATTTATATATATGTATATTCAATTTTTTTCATTTTTATCAACTATTATTTAATTAATAAATATAATATATTTTTTTAAATTTTTATTTGTTAAATTATTTCATTTTATTCTAGATCATTATCATTGCTAAAAAGATTAAAGAATTCTACCCTTTATGAGCGCTAAAAATAATACGCAGATAAAGTGTACCTTTTATTAGTGCTAAAAATAGGCAACTAATAAAGGGTACCTTTTATCAGTACTATATAAAATCGTTGATAAAGGATACCCTTTACTAGTGCTAAAAAAGTGATAATAAAGGGCACCTTTTATCAATTCTAATTTATAGAGCTGATAAATGCTTTCCTTTATCAACACTTTTTTTAATGAAGATAATGGGCACCTTTATTAGTAGATTTTTTCTAGCACTAATGTGGGACAACGCTATTAAATGTATGTTTTGTGCTAATGTATAAGAGTTGTATTTCAATTCTCTGAACAACCTAAAACATCAAATATATTCTTGAAATAATATATCCCTTATTTAGTTATCAATGGGTTTCAGGTTCCCCCAAATGTTGCGGGATGCTGAATATGAAAGACCCACCATTGACATATTCTGTTTTTAGGAATTTGGTTTCAACAATTCATTTGTAACATCATTTATGTCATGTATTAGTTGAGTTAACAAAAATAAAAATTATTTAGATCAAACTATAACCATTCCAGGTTTTAGATATAAAATTTTATTGTGTTATTATTTCATTCCAAATTCATACACATTTAATCCTCTATAGAAAAAAATCTAAAATAGAATTATATTGTATTAAAGAACATGGAAACCATTAGAATAATAAAATAATATCACGTGCTAATATAAATATCAATTTTTGTTTTAAATCTATAAAACCACTTAATAATCCCTATATATTATTTCTTTAATTTCTTTATCAACATCTCAACCCTTAATGGATTTTCACCCTTCTCTCATCCTAACTTTTTCATCTCAAACATAACAACCCCTTAATTACAGGTTTTAAAACTATATTTCACCAATAATATCCCTAGTTTTAGTAGGTTTATAATTTTTGGGGATTAGGAATCCCATTATATTAAAAAGGCATAATTTCAATCTTGATATGTTTTTTCCATAAAAAAAGTTATTAAAATAATATTATCATGTCAATCAATATAAATATCAATTACTTGGACATGGGCTTCATTATTGTTCCTACTCATTCTTAAAACCTATAAAATCATTTGAAAAAAAATTATTAGAATATAAATCATAGTAAGGTTTATAAAAAAAAGAAAACATTCTAGTCCTTTAAAATACATGAAAATCACATAGAAATGTTTCTATATGAAATAATAAAAATTGAGATAGTAAAACCCATATTCACTAATGAAATCAGCTTTATTACTAATATAATTTTATAAAAAAAATATCATAATCATGAATAATTTCAATAAAATTCTCATGACAGTTTCTTGTGATATCAAATCCAAAATCACCACTACAAACTCCATTATAATGAAATAACCCCTTCAATTACACAAAAAATATTTTCTAGAAAATAATTCAGTAACCAATGAATTTGGGGGATATATCCTTTGAATAACCTTTGTCATCTATAAATATATGAACTATATCATTAATAAAACATACATGAGTTTTTATTTGAAAATTTAATCATAATTATTTAAGTTATCCTAATAAATGAATGTGAACTAAAAAGAATGTGTTAACCATTTTTCTATTGAGAGGGAAATTAATGTAAAATATAATATACTGATGAACATAATTATGTTGTTGAGAATGAAAATCACTAAAAACCATTTTATAAATTGTTGAGAGAAATACATAAAAATATTTTGTGCAAAGGTTTAAATAAAAACCCCTTACCTTCAGTCCCACATTAATAATATGTCATATACAA
Organism: Viscum album; assembly: GCA_963277665.1. Taxonomy (NCBI): domain Eukaryota; kingdom Viridiplantae; phylum Streptophyta; class Magnoliopsida; order Santalales; family Viscaceae; genus Viscum; species Viscum album. The sequence continues at coordinate 1,041,736,662 of OY728146.1, forward strand.
TTATAGATAAAATATTAAATAAATTATTCACATTATTTAGAATATCTTTTATTATTATCAGTTTTTTATTCTTTAATTAGCGTGTATTAATTATTTATTAGATTCATTTTCTCACATTCCTCATTTTTAGGGTATGTAGTACATAGTTATAAATCAACTTCAGTATGATGATAATGGTCTAAAGTCATTTTAAAATAGTTCCATCAGATCAATATGTTTCATGGTTAATGGTCGTTGTCATTTAAGAAGTAAATGAATTAATTATAGTTGTAGATAGTTAAAATTTTGTAAAATATTCCTTGGTAAGCTTGTTTTAGATAATAAATGATAAGTATTATTTTCTATATCTATATCATCATGAATATTTTATTATTATAGAATCATAGATGACATATTTTTTAACATTTAAGGTAATATTCAACCATGGAATTCATTTTTTTATGAATATTCATGATAGGATAAATTTTAAACAGGGATACAACTAATAACTTATTTATTGTAAAATCACAATGGATTGATAATATTTTTCATATATTTGAAAAGAAAAAGTCTAAAAAATAGAGTTAAATAAATTATTTGAGATTTATAATGATAACATTTAAAATTAATTTTATAGGTTACCCACATTATAAAATGGGTATGCAATGAATAAAATATAAGAGACACTTAATTTGAAAATCATACTTATAAAAACCAGTTACTTATGAAAATGGGTTCATAGAAATTTAATTAGTGATATCGCAACAAGAATGGATAAAAATGTAATTATAAAATTGAAATATATTATTTTCATTAAATTAAGTGTATTTTTATAAGATATATAAGGAAAATTATTCTAATAAAAAGGGTGGAAAGATTTTTTTTCTTAACCCATACATTGATATTTGAATCTCCACGATTGAATTGTATATTTTGTCTTTATAGATGGGAAATTTTTATAGAATAGTGATTTATGAAGTGGGAAGGGTTGTTAAGAGAGTTATTTTGGTGCAAAATTAAGTGAAACCCTACCTTAAAATGTTTTTATATAATGGTTGAGTGATACGCCTTTTATAGAAATGATTCAATGATATTTTCATAAATACTCAATCTTTAAGGTTCAAGAATGTAATTTTTAATTATAAAGTAGATCATAAATTGAAAAAAGATGATATATTAAAACATCCTAATCCCCCCTAGACCTAGGATATAGATTCAATTTTTTTATTAATTTATTGATCATTTTTAACAAAAAATAGAATTCATATAGATTTTTTGGTTACGTTATCTATTTTTTAAAAAATATCTAGATAAATATAAAATTAATTTTTAAAATTTTAGAAAATTAATTAAATTTAATAAATATTAATAGAATTAATGAAAAAAATTATTTAATCTGTAACTTATGAATTTAAATTTTTTGAAATAGAAATATTGACATTTCTTATCCTTTCACATTGCTACATCAATAAGTCTTATGGGTTTCAGGTAATTATACTATAAATTAAATTCAAAAATAAATTTAATTCATATTCGTATTTATTATCAATTAAATAATATTTTTATATTTTTATCCTTATTATATTCTTAATTATAATATTAGATAATAATTTTGACTTTTCTTACCATGTGCAAGCGCGAAGTATGAATTTTGTTAATTAACATGATTAATATTTTTAAAATTTATGAACATGTATAAAAATTGTCGAATAATCATTATATTTTTCCATTTTGTTGACCATATGATTTTCCATTATAAAATATTATCTCTAAGACACCGATGTTTATTTTAAAATGTTACACAAGCACTGTATCAAGATCGATAATTATTTTCATATTTTTTATGAAATAATATTAATTCATATCAATTATACAGTTTCTGTAAGATATTTTTATTATATTAACATTAAATATAATTTATATGGGTTTAGTTTTTTATATAGTTTTAGATTAAAATATAATAACAAAAAATAGTTATGCACTCAAACTCAAAATCTTATTTTTCAGGGAATTTTGAATTAAAAAGTTTGACTCAAATAATAAAAATGTTATATTAAAATATAATTAATTTAATAAAACAATGAATATAAGTTGAAATATAAAATTACATTTATAATATTTTAGTGAAATATTTAATCAAAACATTGATTATAAATCACATTCATTACTTATTATCATATATTATTCTTATAATTTTTTGATAAAATAATTTTCAATTATTTTTAACATTATAATTCCAAATATATAAAGAATTTTATTAATATGTATTGATCACAATTTATATATTTTATTTGAAAATAAAACTCAAAATACATAAAATTATATATATATATATATATATATATGTATGTAGAATAACAAATCATTTATTTTTTCATATCATTCCATAATATATTCTTATGATTGTCAATATATTACATATCACTGTTAACTCATAAAAAATATAAATATAAAAATATAAATCGTAATAAAATATATTATATTAAATTAGAAATATCAAGTACTTATTTTTGATGTTATTCAATTACTATTCTAATTGATAATTCTAAAAAAATATAAATCTATAATATATATTATAAATACAACATATACCATTTAAAAACAAAAATGATTCTAAAATTTTTATAATTATGAACCTTATAATTATAACCTTGAAGATTCAATGAACAACTTGATAAATTAGAATATTATTAAAAATAATCAGAAGATGATGAGGAAAAATTCATGTACAAGACAATCTTAATATTTATAAACTGAAGAAACTAGGATAGAAAATTTGGAACCTTAAAGATCGTCACATAGAAACTATTATTGGTGTTTTAGATGATTTTGGATGTACTAGAAGAATTTTTTAGAAATATTATTCTATTTTATCCTTTTATTTCATAACATAAACCCAAAAAATGTGAAGAAGCTATAGATAAAGATAATTGGGTTATAGATATGCAAGAGGAATTAAATAAATTTAAGAGAAAACAAGTCATGGAATTTTTTAATAGACATTATGATTATTTTGTTTTAGGAACTAAATGGGTTTATAAAATCTGTAAGATAATCAAGAATGATGACTAGAAATAAGTCTATATTAATATATAAATGATAGAAATAAGATGATGTTACAAACTATGAGGATACCACTTTGCATGTATCTAGAATAGAGGCCATTAGAATTATTATAACCTATATAAATCATATATATTTTAAATCATTATAGATAGTTTTAAAATCTAATTTTATAAATTATTATATTTTTATCAATGTTTATTTTGAAAAACCTCACAGTTTTCAAAATCCACATTTTCATGTTTTGTTTCCATACTAAATAAATCATTATATGGTCATAAATAAGAAGCATGAGGTTTTTTGAGAGGTTTAGTTCATTTATTTTATGGAATGGTTTTTCTGTTGGATTCATATACCATGTAATGTTTTGGAAAAATCTTCTATATATATTTTTCATGTTGAAATATATGTTTGTGTTTTGTTTTTGGGTTTAACATACTAAATGTTTTTCAGTCAACTTTCTAAAATAACGCAACATGATTCTTGAAGGAACATGATGGGTGAATTGAATTTTTGTATTCGTTTTACAATCTTTAAGATCAATTATGGAATATTCTTAAATCCAAGAAAGTGTATACATTAAATACTGAAAATGATTTGACTTGATAATAGTACAGAATATAAAAATTCTATGAATTTTAATATCTAATAGGTTATTGATGAATCCTTAAAATCAATGTATACTATGTGATATAGTGGAATGACTAATACCTTGTTATATCTAATATCATGTCTTCCAAATACACATTTTTGGTATATATGATTTCTATATTTCAGGAAAATACTAATGAATTTCATATGATGGTATCCAAACTAATTATAAGATATTATAACATTGTCTTTAATTCTATATTTTTTTATTAAAACCTATGAGTTAAATATAATCTTACTATTTGATGTCAAATTATAGGGTTGAAGACTAGATATGAAGAATATCTCATGAACCTATAATTTCATGGTAAGATATTAAGAATATTTTTCTTTTAAGAAGATATATTATATTGACTTATCCACTACGAAATATAATTAATTTTTAAGTAATATTTATTGTGAACAAGTTTTGTAAATGAAATGCAATTTAAATTTTTTGGTTTTAATTATGAAAATATTCCAATAAAATATCATAATAAATGAGTAGTATAATTTTCAAAAAATACTATAATCTTTTCAAGGAAAAAACATATTGACACAATAAATATATTCTTGATAGATAACACACAAAAGTTGAAATTTATCTAGAATTAATTAATTATGAATGATGGTCAGTATAAAATTTTTCTATACACCTTTGTTATGATCATTTTAATTTTATTAAGAGTGAGTTAGATTTATTTGAAAAAAATGAGTATAATTTTTTTTGATTTTTTATGTTTTTGTTGTGATTATTATATATTAGGATTCATTATTAAGTGTTTTATTCTTATGTAATTTTTATTATTCTTAAATATTAAAAATTTTATTGTTATATATTATACATAACATCAATCTTAGATACATAATATTAAATTTTTATGCATGATTTTATTTTTATTTCCTTTATGTTATTTATGTTATATAAAAATATATTGTTTTCTTATAAAATATTGTTTAATTTTATTTTCATTTTAAGAAATCAATAATTTTCAATAAACATCCAAATTGATATAAAATTTTTTACGTTTATTTATCCTTAATATTCTTGAAGCCTATATCTTGTTACCATAAAATGAATTTGTACCATTGGAAAATAGAATTGATTTGAAATTTTCCACTAAATAAGTTTAATTAATCTAAATTAAATGATTCTATAAGGTTCATTATAATAGGAAAGGCTATTCATTTCCCCTAGATCAATCATATGATTTTGGTGCTAAAGAAAATTTTTATTTGTAATGTTTTGTTTAATAGGTTGGAGTTTTCCCGGTACCTTTAAAATTAACATTAGCCCTTATTTAAGTGTTTTTTAATTATTATTTTCTTAGGTGATGCCTTAAGAAAGATTATGGTAAGTTTTAGTGTATTTTATAGGCCTTTATGGGGATGTACAATTTGGGAATGGTTGGGAGAAACCATGTGGTTAGGTCTAGCAAAAATAATAGCTTATTTGGATTAGGATAATGGGGGGGGGGGGTGGAACACGGTTATAACATGGTTAGATATAACTCTAAAAAAATCCATAAAAGTCATGAGACTTAATACAAAGTGGGAAAAATAGTTGGAACTTGGTTTATCAAACAATGTGTCCAAACTGTATGGGTGCCAAGAAGAGGTAATAATCCTTACACGGTTAGAACAAATTTTAGAAGATCGGGTGATGAAACCCTAAAATAGGTTTGAATCAATCCAAAAAATATATTTGAAACTAAAAAACACTTTGAAACCACTCATAAATTCTTCTGTTCGATGTAATATCACACATAATTATTTCAATAGTGATTTTTAGTGTCTCCTCACTCGCTATACTCCATATATAAAGGACATAGATCATTGAATAATGCGAATTCATGGTAGTAAATTGGTTTCTCCACCATTATTCATATCTTCCCAAAATATACTCATTATTTTCTAATGGATAATTTTTAGATATTTTATAGACATGCACAAAATCTAGAGAATTGGATTCTCTTACTCAAGCTAATATTGAAGCGCCACTGATGACATATCTCTTTCTTCATGTTAATGTGTACACCATCTATAAAAATTGTAACTTATTAAAATACTAATTATACATACTCTATCATGATGGATTGGGTCTTGTTCTAATGAATATTTGTTCATGGGTGTAATCTGGGTTTCATCTCTCTACAAGTCTTATAATTTAGAATCAATGAATTAAAGGATGGAATATCCTTACCATATATGACCCTTGTATATGATTGATGGTATGATATAATGTAATTTGATTACGGATCCCATGATAACCATGATTGATATTGATCAGATGTGTGTGCTAATGTATTCGGTTAGACCCATGATTTATATTGACAAAAATTATATGGATGTGTAGCCCAAGAGAATCATGATTTATTTTGATAAAACATGCGTGTGTGAACATGTGCATGTGAATATTTATATCATTTTTGACATACAATATTGTTCCCACATTTTTTATGCCCTATTTTTTCAAGGTGTATAGACTTTATAGGTTTTTTATTCTAGTATAAAATTATTGGTGGATCTTCATGTCTAGGTTAAGCAACAATAATGATGATAGAACGAAATACATGGAAAGGTTATGAATACCTTGTGTCCTAACTTGATATATTTGTAGGATACGAAGCCCATTTGGAATGACCTGAGGTAGTTTCATGGGTACACCAACCTTGTGGCCTAACCCGTGATAGAGGAGGGTCTTGATGACCTTAGTGGCCCAATTGAAGATTCATTACTCAAGTGGATACTTAGATATATAAGAGGTGGAATTGTGGTCGACCCAAGATCATGATATTTTTTATGACTACTATTTTGGAATGGAACACAAAATGGCACAAATTGGGTTCATGGTGGCTTAGTTAGTGTATGGCCTCTCTGCAAGTGATTGATAATTTTTTATTACTTTGTTTATATTATAATGTAATACACCTCTTATAGATGTAAAATAATGTCAATAATGCAATGGTGGTGTCCTATTAAGTTGTAATCATCCCTATATAAACAAATTGGTTTTCATAGATACTTTATGATCTGGTATCCTAGAATTGATATGGGAATAGTGATATAGAGGTGAGAAAAAAATGTTCTGTTTATAGGAAGTGATGGGAAGGAGATTTCAGTGCTTACATAGTGTGTTTTTGTTTCAAATTGTTTTTATAATATGATTTTAACTTCCACTCAAGTGTTTCTTAGTTTATAACATGTATATCCTAAGATACCTACCATGCCATCTTATATAACATTGTCATTATTCATTTAAACTATGTAGTTCTTGGATATTTATTTATAGTTATTTAGGAGAACAATGTTGATCATTGGATACTAAGCGTATAGTCTTCCCAAAGATGATGTTTTCACCCTCTATTCTAGTTAGAAACAAATTACATATGGGGAGGTGTTCATGAGGATATGTTGAATTTCAACTCAGACGCGGTATAAGGACCCATCTATATTACATACATAATCTTGAATTTATTCAAGAAAAAACATCCTTTTACATTGAGGATCTTTCCATGTATATATATTTAGAGAATTGGGAAATAATACATTCACATCATTACACAACATTACAAATTGGATACCATAAAAATAGTTTCCATTTTTTTCAAAATTAAATACATTAAAACTTAAAACATCACTCCTTGAAAATTCATCAACATTTAACATGGATTCCTTCTTTGTCTTACACATCCATTAACCTGTGAAAAAAAACTCAAATTGGGGATGAGAACTAAAACTCAGCAAGATATATAAAAAGAAGAAAAAACTCATTAGTCCATGAATACTGGGAACGTATCAAATCATTTTCATAAAACATACTTATCACCTGTATATATATAATTACTTTGTGAAAAATGTGGTTTCCAAAATACCTAAAAGCATAAGTAGAACCATAAAGGTATTTTGGGGTATTAATTATATAATCTTGTAACCCTATCTCAACCTTATAATTTTTAACCCTCACGACTACCTTACTATTTGTGTAACAATCACAGTTACACATGGAGTAACCATACATCCGACCAACAACATACATATACACAATGACTTGGAGGGAGATATAGGTCCCACCATTCATAATAAACAATTCCCAAGAACCATAACATAATCATACAACATGAATAATAGCATAAAAACATTACTTTTGAATTTTATAAAACATAATTTTAAAAGAGGATTTTAAAATAAAATCCCATTATAAATATCATAAAATTGAATAGAGAATTAATTGAGTGGATTGAATATGTATATACACTGTAATTAGACAAAATTTAACATAATATAAGCAAAAACCATCACACAATCAATTTTAATACCCCATAAATAAAGAAGTAGATGGTTAACCCAAAGAATAGAAACCGGGTTACAAATTCCCTTACCTCAGGATTTTCGTACTTAAAACTTGTTTAGAAATCCTGTATAATGGTTAAAAGAGTGTTATTAGTATTTTACAGATACTTTTTCATGTTTATAACATCTTATATGATCATTTTATAACCTCATTTCACACCTAAATTGTTAGTATTTTGTGCCTTGCACTGTTTTTGGTAAGTTCCTTACATGATTTCAATGATTGGTTAATGATGGATGTTCGTATCGATTGGAAGTGAAAGTCTTGAATTGGAATGGAATGGTTTTTAAATTTTTACAGTACCATAATTTATACCACTTATCATTTTTTTGCTTTATATGAGGATGATTCATTAGTTAAAACATTAATGATGTTCGTTTAGGTCATTTTAGTGGTTCATTGTTAATAACAACCTCATTTTGTATTATAAATTAAAACCATGAGTAAAAAAGAATTCCAGAACCATGGATGAGAGAAAACAATTATATTATAACCTGGTTTGACCATACATATGGCTTCAGGAATAGAGTTAATAGAAATAATGGAAATTGAAATCACATCGTCCATAATGTCGGGTATTCGACACATCACGGATAATGTTTTCATTCCTTGAATAAGTGGGAGAGGAGAGGAATAATGATGATTAATTTACCATAAACAAGAGAACATCCAGAATACACATTATTTATGGAGATTTCATACCTCTTGGGTAAGAACATATTAAGAAATAATAAAAATATAAAGGAACTCAAAAGAATAAAATAATTGAGAAATCTTGTACAAAAATTCGACAGCCTAACGACTATGTAACATGGTTTTAAAAAAATATTAAAAAGAGAGGGGAAAAGGGTAAAAAATCCAGAAATAAATCATAATAAATAATATATCATTAATATAAAATAAATAAGAACAAGGTATGGAAACTTGAACGTTATACCTCATAAAAGAGAACTTCAATGGAAAAAGAAATAAATTGAGAATTTTCTTACCTTGCAGAATAACTCCTAGAACATGATGGTTGAGACCTTGGGGGTGTGAGGAAACCTTGGTTGGGATACTACGGAGGTAAGAAGGCCGAAGAATCATTAATGTGGAATTTTTAAAGAAGTTAATGAAGGAATGGGTTGGTATTTATAGCAAAAGTGAAGGATTATTTTAAAATTTTCAAAGGGACACCTATTTAGTGGTATTTGAAAAAATGTGGGCTTTCCCATGGTACATTCCCATTGTATAATCCAATTGGGACACCTTATAACTTATATTACTTTAAAAAATTTGACAAGATTTATTAAATCATTATTACATCTTTAATGTTGTCAAAAACACACTGAAACTCAAAACTGTATTTTTTACCATTCAGTGAAAAATAAATTGTTTCAGAAAACTCCCCAAAATTCACAATAACCATTTATCGATTTTTAGAATTCAAAAACGAAGTCCATTTTTTTGAAAATAATCTTATAAATATTTTATTTTTTATTTTTTTAGATAAATTCATACTTAATTAAAATATTAATAATTTAAAAACTATTACTGATTTTATATAACATATAAAAATTAATAAAGTTCTAATTATCTTAAAGCCTTAATAAAATAAAATAAAAATACCATTTACTATTCATTAGGTTCATATTACTATTCATAATGGTATGTAACTATTCACCAAAAAACAAGTTGTTTTTAATAAACTCCAAATAACAAACTGAAAACAATTGTAGATGAGCATTTTTCGAAATTAAAAACATAGAAGTAGTAAAATTATGTTTAAAGCACACTTAAAAATATATACTTTAAAAGAAAATCAAGAATTTTAATTTATTTTTAGAAAACCTAGGGGTGTTACATTATCCCCACCTTTTGGAAATTACGTCCTCACAATTTTATTTACTTATTAAACAAATGAGGGTACCTTTACCTCATAACATTTTCAGACTCCCATGTTGCTTCTTCAACCATGTGGTTTATCCATAAAACATTTACCTAGTGGATTGACATATTCTGCAATACCAGTTCCCTTTGATCAAGAATATGAACTGGTTTCTATTTATTTGAAAGGTTATCTTCTAGCTGAGCTGCTTCTATGCTCAAAACATGAGTCGAATCTTGTACATACTTCCTCAACATCGAAACATGAAAAACATTGTGTAACAGAGACAAACTCAAAGGCCAAGCTACTCGGTATGCAACTGGTCTAACATTCTCCAGAATTTCAAAAGGACTGATGAACCAGGACTTAGCTTTCAATTCTTACCGAAACACTTCACACTTTTCCAAGGAGTTATTTTAAAGAAAACATGGTCACATACCTCGAAAGAGAAGTATTTCCTTATGTTATCTGCCTAACTTTTCTGCTTGCTCTGAGAAATCCTCATGTGATGCTAAATCATCATCACTTTCTCAGCCACTTCCTCTACTAATTCTGCCCCCATCAACTTTCTTTTACCAACATCATCCCAAAATACTGGAGTCTGACACTGGTTTCCATACAAATCCTAAAAAGGTGCCATCTGTATATTAGTATGAAAACTGTTATTATAAGAAAACTCAACTAAAGAAAGATGTTGATCCCAAATTCCCTTATAATACATTTATCAAACTTAAAGAATATACTCGAAAGTTAGAGTCGTTCGTTATGATTTCCCATCTGATTGAGGATAAAAAGCAATACTACAATTTAACTCTATGCCAAACGACTTCTGAAGTACATTATAAAAGTTAGAAGTGATCCAAGGATCCTGGTTAGATACAATAGAAATAGGAACTCCATATAACCTGACAATATCCTTGAGGTATAATCGGGGAAGCTGATTTAATGTCATTGTATCTCGAATAGAATGAAAATGTGAAAATTTTGTCAGCCGATCCACAATAACCCAAATTTCATTATTATCACAAGATGTAAAAGGTAGTACCACCACAATGTCAATGGATATATTCTCCCTATTCCACTCAGGCACTAGAAAAGGCTAAAGCTCCCCCTTTTGTAACTTTCACTCTACTTTATCATGCTGATATATCAAACATTTCATGGTAAAATCATCAATATCTGTTTTCATTCCATCTCACTAGTAATACTCTCGAAGGTCTCTATACATATTAATACTTCCAGGATGAACTGAAAATAGAGAACTATGAGTTTCACACAATAACTCTTTCTTCAACAGGGAGTCACAGGGCCGAAACAACCTTTTTTAAATCTTTAAACACAAACTTTATCAAAATTAAATTCAGGAAGCATACCCATTTTAACCAATTATACCTTTTTTCTATAGCTCACGACCTTCCTTCTATGCTTGTTTAATTCTATCGGACAATGAAGACAACACTAAAACCTAAATCCAAACAGATGTATTCCATTCACCAACAACTTCTAAGACAAAATTCATCAAATAATTAATCATGGGATCATGTTCCAAACATAACATGGGTAATGATGCATGATGTTTTCGACTCAAGGCTTCTACCACATTATTTCATTCCTAGGATGGTAATTGATCGTGAAATCATATTAATTTATCACTTCAACCCATCTTATCTGCCTCATGTTTAATTCCTTCTGAGTGAATTTATAAGTCATACTTTTATAGTGAGTATATATTTGACATTTGGATATGTATAAATGATTCCTCCAATTTTTCATAGAAAAAATCACAGCTGCCAATTCCAAATCATGTGCGGGATAAATAAACTCAATTGGTTTTAGTTATCTTGAAGCATAAGCAATTACCAGATCATTCTACATCAAAACACAACCAAGTCTCTTCAACAAAGCATCACTATAGATGAAAAAATCACCATTTTGGGAAGCCAAGGCCAAAACTGGAGCATTTACCAATCTCTTCTTTCGTTCCTGAAAATAGAAATCAAATTCTTATATCTAAACAAAATATACCCCTTTCCGTGTTAACAAAGTTATCGGGCAAGATAACTGAGCAAAGTTCGTAAAAAAATGTCGTATTAACTTGCTAATCCAAGAAAACTATGATTCTCCATAACATTTGTGGGTCTTGGACATTCATCAAAAACTTTTGATTTGGAAGGATCAACTGTTATTCCATCTTAATTTACAATGTTCCCAACAAAATAAATCTTTTGCAACCAAAAATAACATTTGCTGAATTTTACATACAATTTATTTTCGTTAAAGGTCTGTAAAACAACCCTTAGATGTTTTTTGTACTCCTATTTATATTTATAAAATACCAGTATTTCATCAATAAACACAAACACAAACTTATTCAAGAACTCTTGAAATACTCTTTTCATAAGATTCATGAATACAATAGGAACATTAGTTAACCCAAAGGGTATAACAACAAATTCATAATTCCCATATCTAGTACAAAAAGTTTTTTTTGGGATATCATCCTCCTTCACCTTCAGCTGATGGTATCCGGCTCTCAAGTCAATCTTGGAAAAGTACAGAGCTCCCTAGAGCTGATCAAAAAATTCATCGATAGGAGGCAAAGGATACTATTTTCTAACAGTAATGTTATTCAAAGCTCTATAATCAATGAAAACTCTCATGGAACCATCATTGTTTTTAACAAAAAAACATGATCTCCCTATGGTGAAGTTCTAGGATGAATGAAGCCTTTATCAAGCAAATCATGAACCATATTTTTCAATTCAAGAAGTTCTATTTGATCCATATGATATGGGGGTTTTGAAATTGTATTAGCATCAGAAACTATGTTAAATGTGAATTCGACCTCTTGATTCGGTATGACACCAGGTAACTCATTAGGAAAATCCTCAAGGTATTCATTTACCACAAGGACATCATCAATATGAATAGTTCCGTTGTATTTATCAATATGAGAAAGATAAATTTATTTTACATCTTTCTAAAGTTTCTCATTTTCTTTATATGTTATCAATTGTATGGGTTCATTATTGTATACAAACTGATACACTTTATGAAAAACAACTTCTTTAGCTCTATAGTCAATCGTAGCATGATAAATAGAAAGCCAATCCATTCCAAGAATAACATCAAACTCAACTAAGGGTAAAACAACAAGTTTTTCAGGTAATGTCTTTCCATATACCACAATAGGAAGATACTTATAATTCCTGTTTACTATAATATTTTCTCCTCGTATTTTATCAACATGTTCAGGTCTCATTTTTTGAGGTTATATTTCCAATTTACCTTAAAAGAATGTGTAGTCCCTGTATCAATTTTTTTTTTAAAAATCTGAGTGAACAAACAAAGTACCTGATAAAACTTCATTGGATGGACCATAATCCACTGACGTATTCGAAAAGAATCTCACCACAACTTTATGCTTATATTCTAGCTTCTTTGCATCATTAAGATCTCTCTTTGGGTAGGCATATGAATAATGACCCATATCACCACATTTAAAACACATTACAGTTCTCTTATCTAGATTATTATTAGGATACTTTTCATTACAATATCAGTCCATATGTCCTACCTTACCACATTTAAAACACGTCCTAGTTCTGCTAAGACATTCCCCAGTGTGTTTCTTTCCCAACATTTTGTAAACTAGAAACTGTATTTTCTTTAACATCAGATTTCATTGGATTATTCTTAAAAATCCCTCGCCACCTAGACCTCTTCTTATTCTTATTTCAAAAATGCATGTGATCATTAGAAAACTCCATCTCTATCCTCTCAAAATATCAGACAAGTTTCTCATAACATTTGAATTAATGAGAGGCCATTTCCATTCGATACCTTGGCTACATTACTGAGTAAAAGTGGTTGAATTTTATGTCAGGATCCCGAATAATATTTGGAGTTTACCTCGCCTGTCAGGTGAAGTTCACTTCATACACAGCCACTGGATCCTCCTACATTTGATTCAATTCAAGGAATTGCTTCTCCATCCTATTTCCCATTAACATAATAAAATATTTTTCAAGGAAAATACTTTTAAATTCATCCCACTATAAGGCATAAAAATCCTCTCTACCTCTGATATTATTTACCATTGACCACCATTGATCATATTCACCTTCGAAATGATATATGGAAAGACTTACCTTTTTATTGTATGAACATACCATAACATCTAATATCTATTCAAGGTCATTGATCCATAGTTCAGCTACTACTGAGTTTGAAGACTAGATGAATGCAGGCGGGTGTTGTCTTATAAAATGTTTTACTATTTTCACATTCTGTTGTGGTACCCCTATTTTTTCTCATTCATGGATACCACCACCATTTATTTCCTACATTATCTGATCCATTACTATCACAAACTTCTCGGTTCCAATTCCTACTATTTTTTGCTATAGATCCGGAAGGATGTCGTTTTGTTAGTGCCTCTCCTCTTAAGCATCCTTGTTCCTTATAAAAACAACCATTCTGAACAAACATATCTTAGATGAAGTAACATAGTGATATTTAAATTCTATAACATTTCAAATTAATGATAGTGTAAAAATCATTTATGATAGTCTTTTATCATCATCCAAACCCCTAATGTTATCTAAATCATCCTCTGATACCAAAAATAATGACCCAGCCTTATTACATTCATAATCATGGATATATTCAAGAAAAAAAATCATTTTATATTGATGATATTTTAAAGTTTAGATCTTTATATAATTGGTATAGAATAAAATCATATCATTACACAATGTTACAGAGAGGATTCCATAAAAACAATTTCCATTTTTTTCAAAATTAAAAACATTAAAACTTAACATATGACTCAATGAAAATTCTTCAACATTTAACATGGCTTCCTTATTTGTCTTAAAAATCCATTAACCTCTAAAAAATTATTTAAATCTTAGTATGAGAACAAAAACAAAGTAAGGGATATAAAAAGAAGGAAAGAACATATTAGTCCATTAATACTTGTAAAGTATGAAATCATTTTCATAAGACATACAAATAAACTATATATATATACTTACATTGTGAAACATGATATTTCCACAATACCTAAGAAAATAAGTAGAACCAAAAAGTTATATTGGGACATTACATAAATATTCTTTTAACACTCTCAACTACCTTATAATTTGTAACCCCCACAGCTACCTTAATATTGGTGTAACCATCGTAGTTACACTTGGAGTAACCATACGGCAGACCTCCAACATACCCATAACCAATGAATTTAAGGGAGATATATGCCCCAACCTTACATATAAACAATCTCCAAGAACCTAAACATAATCATACTACATGAATAATATCATAAAAACATTGATTTTGAATTTTGTAAAACATAATTTTGAATGAGGATTTTAAATGAAAAGCCCCTTATAAATATCATACAATTGGAGAGTGACATAAAATAGTGGATGGAACATGTATATACACAATAATTATAAATAATTCAACATAATATAATAAAATCCCACCACACAATAAATTTAAATACCACATAAATAACGAAGTAGAAGGTAAACCCAAAGAATGGAAATCAGGTTAAGAATTCCCTTAACTTAGGCTTGTATTACATAAAACTTGTTAATATTCATGTATAGTTATTAAAAGAGTGTTATTAGTATTTTACTAAAACAGTTTCATGTCTATAACAACTTATATTATCATTTGATACTCTCATTTTACCCCTTAATTGTTAGTATTTTGTTCCTTGCACTGTTTTCGGTGTGTTCCTTACATGATTTTCATGATTGGTTCATGATAGATGTTCTTGTCGATTGAAAGTCAAACCCCATAATTGGAATGGAAAGGTATTTAAATATTTATAGTACCATAATTTATTCCATTTATCATTTTTATGTCTTAGATGTAGATGATTCATAAGTTAAAACATTAATGATGTTCGTTTAGATCATTTTACTGGTTCTTTGTTAATAAAACCCCATTTTGTCTTATAAATTATGACCATGAATAAAAAATAATTCTAAAACCATGGATGATAAATAATACATATATTTTAACCTTGTTCAACAATATAAATGGTTTCATGACCATACTTGACCAAATTAATGGAAATTGAAATCACATCGTCCACGATGTCGGTAATTCCACACATCAGGGACAATGTTTTTATTCCTTGAATAAGTGGGAGAGGAGAAGAATAATGATGATGAATTTTCCATGAACATGAGAACAACCATAATATAAATTATTTCCATATATTTCATGCCTTTTACGTAATAATAGATGAATAATTAATAAGAAAATAACAGAACTCAAAATAAATGAATAATTGAGAAATCCCATACAAAAATTCGGCAGCCAAACGACTATGTAACATGGTTTTATAAAATATTAAAAAGAGTAGGGAAAAGGTTAACCGATAAATTAATTAATAATAATACATTATATATCATTAATTATAATTAAACTAGAACATTTTAGGGAATATTTAACTTTATACCACATAAAAGAGAAAATGAAGGGAAAAAAATTAAATTGAGAATTTTCTTACCTTGTAAATAAACTCTTAGAACATGATGGTTGGGACCTTGGAGGCCTGAGGAAACCTTGGGAGGGATTCTAGGGAGGTAAAGAGACCCAAGATTTGTTGATTAAGAATTTTGAATGAATTTAATGAAGGAATGGGTTGGTATTTATAGGAAAAGTGAGGGATTATTTTAATAATTTCCAAGGGACACCTCATTAGTGGTATTTGAAAAACCATGGGATTTCCCTTTGTATTTTCCCATGTTATAAGCCATTTTGGACACCTCATAACTTATTTTATTGTAAAAAAGTCTACCAGATTTATTACATAATTATTACATCATTAATGATGTCATTAACACACCGAAACTCAAAACAGTATTTTTACTATTCCTCGAAAAATGACCTGTTTTTGAAAAATCCCCAAAATTCACCCTATCCATTTATAGACGTGTAGAATTTAGAAATGAAGTCCATTTTTTAAAAATATTTTTAAAAATATTTTTAATTGAATTTTCTAATTACATTCTTATTTAAATCAAAAATTTATAATTTAAAATCCATAACTACTTTTATATCGCATTTAAAAATTAATCAGGATGCCATTATGTTAAATCCTTGAGGAAGTAAAATAATAATACAATTTACAATTCATTAGGGTCATATTACTATTCATAATGATATGTTACTATTCACCAAAAAAAATAAGTTGGTTCTAATAGACTTCAAATAACATACAGAACAAAATTTTAGATGACCATTTTTTAGAAATTCAAAACATTGAAGCAGTAAAATTATGTTTAAAGGCTACTTATAAATATATACATTAAAATTTTTTCAAGAATTTCTATTTTTTAATGAAGCCTTTGGGTGTTACACCATGTGATTAGGGCCCAAGCATTACAATGTGACAATAAATGATACATAGATATTCCTTTTACATTTCTTCTTGAATATGTTTTCGGAAAGGTAGAAATCATTTTAGGTTGTGTGGATATCAGCTAGTAGAGTCCCATATGTGCTTAGATATATTTTATTTAATAGACCTGTGATTTATCAGTGACGAGATTCCTCTTAAAGTCACGATTTTATGATTTTATACCGATCATGAGTATGTTTTTCAAATAAAATTTATAGGATTTGGGTTTATTACTACATCATTAATTGCAGCATAGAATAACAAGTCATATATATACTCGTTTCTTGTAACCCACAACAGTTTATTTAATTAAATTTCATAATCAATGTATTAGGTATATGTTAAATTTTATTAGGACATTTATATTTTTTTAACATCAATGTGATTTTTTATGTATTTTTCTATGGATAACATGAAGATATAGAGAACTACGATGGATTCTTGAATAGTAATAGGATGGACATGCCTTATCATATGGGTAGAATTCTAGGACATGATTCCCAAAGATATCTGTTTTGTGTACCTATAAAAATCATAGATGTTTATCTTATGAAAATTATTATAAATATTTTAATCAAATGTTTTTAATTATAGAAAATTTCTTGGAGAAGATGCTTGAAGGGGCCACTTATGGAAGTAGTCTATAATGATCTAGCAAGCATAGATGAAACTATTCCTCTAGTGGAATAGGGGAATGCAACTGAGTAAGCTCATATTACTACTATAGTGGTTCAAACGGTGGACCCCATATAACATGCAGTTTTATACATAGTGGTTGTTCAAGTTAGAAGAGTTCCTTTAATGATGGTTGACTCTGCTTAGGACTTCCAGCACGAGCATCCTCTATCATCCAAGGGAACCTGGAGTCATCAGGATTTTGAGGAATGGATTTATCTCATTGGGGGATCTATGATCTAGTGGAGACCCCATAAGATATATGGGTAATGTTGCATAATTTCATGCTTTATGTACCCACTTTTGTGTTATAGGGTGTCATTAACGAGGTGAGTATTTGTGAGATTCCTATATAAGTGAACTTCAAAGATATTTTCTTTGATGGATTTTTCCTAGGTGTTCTAAATTTTTACTGTGCTCACAAGTTTATGGAGTTTCATCATTGAATGACTTCATTATCTCCATAGATTACTCATTTTAAGGATTTCGTCACTTTTATCCTCTTTTGATGAGGATAATCCACATAATGCCCAAAATGTTTAGATCATCCTACGACTAGATTTAAGGAATTATTTTAGGAACATTCATCTGAAGACTTACCTAGAGGTGATTCAAATGAATTTGAAGGTGGAGTGGGGTCTAGAGGAGGATAAAACATTAGGTTACCATAAACCCATTTTCAAAACATTGAGGGAGTTCATTGATACAGTACTGAGTGCCCTTTCTAGTATATAGAAACGGAATCATGAGGGTATGAAATAGCCGAGTGGAATAAAATTAGAACAAAGATGGGTTTCGTTTGACCCTATATGTGATTTGTATGTCCCCCATGATTCAGTTGTGGATAATGTGGGAATTATGAAAAAGGTTTCCAAGTACCACAAATCAATTATTGTGGATGTTGAAATATGGGACATATTCATGTTTGTTTTTATAGTAAATTGTATATAGGATCTCATATGGTGTCGAGGAAGATGTATACTATAACCTAGGGAAATAGGTGGGGTTCTTAGTAGTAGAATCAGATCCCATAGACATTGATGACCCGGTTGAGTTTTGAGCCTCGTGGGAAGTCTGATGGAGGTGAGGAAGGTAAAGTGTATGTATTGGTGGATGTTCCAAGCATTGGTGAAGAGGGACCATCTATAGTAAGAAGTATGGTTTTTATTACATCTGTTCCTTACAGTAATTTTTTCATATAGGGTATTCCCATTATTTTATAACTTCTCAAGTCATTTATGGTTTTGATTTAACTCTTAAGGTTCCTTTTTGAGTTTCTCCCTCTTGATCATACATTGGGAAAGAAATTAGGACGTCTCTATAAGTTTTCTAAGTGTCCCATCATTGTTTTTGTCTATTAAAATCTATGTGAATTCATGATCATATAGATGGATAATTTTGTTGTGATAATTAGAATGGACTGGTTGACCAGTTGTCGAGCTCATACTGACAGTGACTAAGGATGTGTATCTTTTACCACCCATATAAGAGATATGTTCATGTTTTATCGATGGGTGGAATGTTATAGTAGGTAGGATTTTACTAAAATTCATCCAAATTAGATCTTTGATAGTGTAGCTAGTAGGCTGGGATCTCACAATATAATTAGTCGTGTCTCTCTATATCTCCCCAAAAGTGGTTGATCATTATCAATATGTCTTCCATGATAAATTATCATGTATTAATCTATTAATTGGAATTGTGTTTGAGACTATGATTATAAATTGGGTACAATCGATATCTATTTCTCCATATCCTATGAAAATAGGTGATTTGAAAGAGTTTAATGTGTAAAAAGATGCTTTTTATGTAAATGGATTTATTATACTGATTATATCTCCCAAGATGATATGACATTATTTACTAAGAAGGTGGATGATAGTCTATAAATCTATGTGGACTCTATGAAGCTAAAATAGGTAACATTTTAGATCAGTTAATATTTATATAGAATTGATGATCTATTTGATATATTATAAGAAGCTTGACGGTTTTCCACAGTTGAGCTTCATCTGGGCTACCGTTAACTGTGGGTCAGTGGGGAGGTTACTCATGAGAAAGCATTTAAATATATATATAAAATATATGAGAATCTCATATTTTCTTTTCGGATTAAAAATGATTAAGTGGAGTTCATGGATCTCATGAAGATGATTTTCCATCCATACCATGACTCCTTTTTCAATGTATTTGTGCATGATATCATAAAATATTACAATACATTATACATGAATACTAAGAACAATGATATTGTATTGAGTATATTTTGCGCACATTTCTTTTTTTACAAATTATCTAAGTGTCACTTTTTTTGAATCAAAAGGTGTAGTTCCTTCGGCAGGTAATTTACAAGGAATGGATTTTAGTGGATCTAGAGAGGTAAAGGTTGTGATGTGTAGGGAATGTCCTCGGAATGTATTTGAGATCCTGATTTTTGGGGGGCTTGTGGGGAATAATTGATGTATCATCCAGGAATTATCCTATTTGGTAGCACCAATGAAATGACTGACCAAAAGTGGGTGAATTTTTAGTAGTTTTATTAGTGTATAAAGGGTTTAATAATGATTTAGTGTACACTAATGATAGCTCTAGTTTTTATTCCAATTGTGTATGGGATTGGATACACAGTGTAATATGATGCCTATATTATTTGGATGCTATTTTTTGAAGGGGATAGATCATGTAGTAGCTAATAAGTCACGTCAGCTGTGACCCCATCAGTGGAACTACATGATGCATGAATTAAATTGGGAAATTATGGTCCATGTTGTAACGTTTTGGTGACATTATCTATTTGAAAATATGTTTTTCATCAATACATACCACACGAGATAGCTACATATCATCTCTCAGCGAGATCTCAATTTGAGGCAGATGCATTGGGTGTGTATATATTCATATTCCACTATGAGATGGCTAATGATGTTGAGAATTTTATTGTCATTGTAGATCCTCTAAGAAACAAAATTCAAGAGACACATGATCTTAGAGAGCAGCCGTCACATTTGGAATGGAATATGATGATTTTAATTGAAAAGTGGATGGTTGATGTATATGAGGAACCTAAATTCATGAGATGTTCACCTTTAGTAACAAAATTTAATTTATTTGATTGTGTAAAGGATATCTAGGAGCCATATCGTGAATGTGTGGTGATGTAGGAATGATATTAAGGTTGTGATCCAGCTATAGGTTGGTCCTTGGGTGATGAAGACTAGTTTTTAATTAATGGGAGGTTAGTAGTTCCAAATCCCATGAGGGATAAAATGATGAGAGAATCTCATGTTTCAGAAGGATATTTTCATCCTAGGTTGATGAATATGTACCAATATATATGACATCAGTTATTTGTCCCATTATAAAGTGGGAAACCGCTAGATTAGTTTATCAATAGATGACCATTCACATCGTAAAGTAAAATCATCATAATCCTAGTGGTTTTATCCATCAATTTATAGTTATTACATGGTTTTGAGAATAAATTATTGTGGACTTTGTGATAGGGTCACTGATGACCTCATAAATTTGTGATGGTATTTGGGTGATAGTTCATCGTTTGATGAATGTGGGTCATTTCTTATTGATTCGAGATAACCTTTCAGTGGATGAGTTAGGAAATATGTATGTATGGGATATTTTATGCTTGAATAGAGCCCCAATTATAATTGTATTAGATAGATATTCATGAATCATGTCTTTGTTTTGGTAGGGATTATATAAGGGTTTGGGTATGTAGCTAAAATTGAGTGTAATGTATAATCGGTAAACAAATGGAAAATTAGAAAGAATGATACGTATGTTAGATTATATGTTGTAGGCAAGTATTATGATTGTCATTGGAGATTTGGATGATCACCTATCCTTGTGAGATTTCATATATAATAACATCTTCCAAGAATTTATTTATATGGTACCTTTAGAGGGTGTTTATGTCCTACCATGTCGCACACTACTATATTTGAATAGGGCTGGAGAGGCAAATTTTTTGTGGACATGTATGGTATATGATACCTCCAAGAGAGAATATCTAATACAAAAGTAGTTAATCTCCCCTAAATGTAGATAATTATAATATGTTTAAAGACGGAGGTGACCTTTAGAGTTTCTTTATAGTTGACCATGTTCTCCTTTGGGCAACACCCCGACTAGGGTATCACCAGTTATGATAAAATGGAATATAACTCCGTGATTTATTATACCATTCATGATTTTCCTGTGTATCTTGATAGTATCCTACCATTATTATAATCCACCTTGTTATCGAGGTATGAATGATGTGTTTCATGTGTCTCAACTTCATAGGAACATGCCTGATCCTACACATTTGACTGACTCTGATAATGTTGAGTAATAGTCTAACATTTTGTTTGTGGAGTGCTTGATAAAAATCATTGACCACATTGAGAAATTATTAAAATGGAATAAAGTTACATTTTTTAGATTCCTTTGTCAGTATGTAAATATTCAAGAATATAATAGGGAGTATAAATCCAATATACAAGCTCAGTTACCAGATTTGTTTGAGTAAGAAGTATAGAGACACTTTTCTAGGATGAGATGTCCATAGAGGGGGAGGTTTTAATATCCCATAGTTTTTAGGTACCCTATTTATTACATAACATCATTATTCATGTTATTTTGGGATTTTTTTCTTGAGTGAATTATGAATAATATTTTGGTTTCTTTTATAGGATTTTAGAGGCATTTAAGTTGGTTAGTGGCTGGAACATTGTTAGGAGAAACTATGTAGTTCTGACCATAAAACCATGTGGATCTTTTGGAGAAGTTTTTGGGTGGAATATGGTTGGTGTGAAGATATATATACCCATTAAAAATTCTATAAAACACCATATATAATAGAATACTGGTTAAAATTAAGGTTTTACAAACATTTAAGAGCAAACATGTGGGTTACTTGAAATGAAAAATAATCCTCACATAGTTATTGCATGGTTTGTAAAACGGTCTAGCCAAACCATCTATGGAATTTAATTAATACATAAATTGTATTTTAAACCAAAATCCACTCAAAATACCATTATTATTTATCTTATTCCTTGGTCTCTTGATTATAGGGAATCTTGTGGTGATTCATGCCATTTCCACTCCCTTCATTCTTTAAATAAAAAGGATCTTGAGAATCAATCAGGTAGATTAAATGTAGGAGGTTTATTAATTTTATATTATTAATGTTTATCCATGATATCCTCTTTCTCTTTTATGTTGAATCAAATATAAGAACTATTTTGTCTATAAAATTTATTCTATCATGATTTAATGATGAATTGTTGGTTGTTTTTCTGATAAATGCCAAATCTATAGAATATGAGTCACTTCCTTGAGTAGATCAAAAAGCAATATTGATGATGAATATATTTTGGTATGTTGATTTTTATTCTATATTATTATATAATATATTCTTATAATCCCAATATTATGGACTCTATTATGATGGATTGGATATTTTTATAATTAGAGTTTGTGCCTTGGTGTGATCTATGCATCATCTGTAGATAAATCCTGAAATTTTCCAAAAATGTATTAAATATAGGTTGTGAATAATAATATAGAGTAATTTAATATTTTTTTTAATGACATGATCAGTTTTTATGGTGTGGAATATGAGACACATGTTCAATATTGATTACATATTGGTGCATGTGTGGACTATGTGACCTAGTTTGGATATTGATAACATCTGTGTGCATGTGTAACCCCTAGGATCAATGTTTCATATTGATAACTTGTGTGTGTTTATGTTTATAGGTAGTAATACTGTTTATTTCTATACTATTATGTGAACATATGAATTATCCCCTTTAGTGTGTTAATGTGGGGCCTTGTAGGTCTAGTTGCGGTTATAAAATAAAAGGTGGACTGTCATATCTTGGTTGATGGATGAAGAAATAGGGAAATTGTATGAATACCTAGTGGATGGACCATAAAATGTGAATGGATATCATGGTCATGTGGACCGACCTAATGTATAGGTAGGGTTATGAAAACCTTATGGACTAACCCGTGATATCGATGGGGATTGATGGAATTGTGGCCCAACCCAAAACACATTGGTCATGTTGTTTCATAGAGATATATGAGGTGGACATGTGGTAAAACCCTAATCCTGAAATAGATTATGACCACACATCTAGAATAGTGTTGACGTAGGTACAGCTGGGGTTTATGAAATTTGGTTTAATGCTTGACTACTCGATACATGAATGATTATTTATTGATTTTTCATTCACTTATTATCATGGAATACAGCTCTTATATATGTGATACTATGTTAATGACACATTGGTGGTTTTCTACTAGGTTATATACACACCCTACATGAGAATATCATTGTGCGTATAGGATTTCTTATCAATGATTCGAGAACGTGAAAGGGAACAATGACAGGGATCTGAGGAGATAGAGCTTGGGGTCAGAGGTAGTACAATTATAGAGTCCAACGGTTTAATAGAATGAATTTATTTGGTTTCCTATTATTTTTTATTCTCTTATTTTACCTTACACATTTTGGGTCTTTATTTTATTAAGAGTATTACTTTAGATAGTTTCCAGGTTATATGATATATCATAGTTATTATTCATTTCTATTGTAACATTCTAGGTATTTAGTTACACTTTTTTATGAGTATGATGTTAGAATTTTAATACAAAGGGTATAGTGTCCCCATTGAAAATGTATGAACCCTTACTTCCAGTTGGAAACCAATTATGTATTAGGAAGGGAACATGAGGATATCTAGCACTCTAACATAGAAAAAGGTGATTTAGGTCTGGGATTTATAATACGGGACACATTTTCATTAAAAAGAAGATATAATTAATATTTGAAAATATAGTTCTAGAGTTTTATAGTAAATCATGAATTAATTTTTTAAGAAATGTTGATGTATTTTGTTCAATACGAAATTCTAAATAATATATATTTCCTTCTTAGTTATACAAGATGTTTTACAATCCCCATGAGGGAAAAAATATACTTTGTGAGTTTTTATTATTATACTGATATCAATTCTATTGAGGTAATTCTATATCTTTTTCATGTAATAATTTTGGGATGATATTTAAAAAATTAAAAAAATAGAACAAGGTCCTCTTAAGGTTTGTTTAGACTATAAATTCATAATTATTTGAAGAGTTTGGGAAAGCACTCAACAAAATAAATTATTTTATGTGAATTTTTTTGAATTATTGGAAGTTTATTTTTACCTGGTATGTTTTGAAATATATATATAATGGTTTTTAATTAGGAGTAAATTTAAAACTTAATATATATATAAAAATTATATTTTTTTGGAAAAATGAGATTGAGATGAATGTGATGGAGTTTCTGAAGGTTAATCATCATAATTCAACAGAAGAATAAATTTATAAGAATAATAGAATTTTTAATAAAACATTCCACAATAATATTACATATATTAAAAATAAATATGTGAAATCAATTTAAGGAGATTAAATTGAACCTCCCGCTGAGACTTAGGGGGAGTTTGTTAGGAATAAGAAAGTCGATAATGAAGTGGGAGAGAAATATCCAAAAGAAAGGTTAAATTATAAAACCTGATACTACTGGTGAAAAATCAAATAATTGTTCTATAGTTGAGGATATGATGTTTTAGGATACTATGATAGTGTGTAGTAGTTATAACTCAATTTATTCTATTACTGAAATGTCTATAGAGGAGGCATAATATATGGTTTCCTCTATAAGTTGATAATATTGATTAGACATGTGTGCATTCTAATGTAGATCTTGAAAGTGTTGAGGAAACTAAAAATAGTAAAATTTAAAATGTGAAAAATAAAGATAAAAAAATTGAAATAACAAATTTCCTAAGAGAACATGTTGTGTTGGGTGAAAAAATTACATCACTAATATATTATATAAATATTCTTTCTTCGTTTTCTTATGAAAAATTAGATAAGTGTGATGCAGAAATAATGAAATAACCTATTATTATATTCTCATAATTTCAATGTTTAATTGGTGTAATTACAGATTTGAAATTAGATTTTCAGAAATGTCAATTAGAGTTGAAATCATAGAAAAAGAATTTCATTTCTATGGAATTTTAGGAAATGATATTCCAAATGGTCTGTAAGATAATTTTTGAATACATTAAATTAGAAATAGTATCATGAATTGATTTTGATAAGATAATAAAATAGTTTAAAACTCAATTTAAATTAATAATAGAGAATATGAATATACATATATGATTCTATTAATCTTTTTAAAATGAAATCAAAGATGTTTTCAAAGATCATGCTGAATTTGTAATGTGAAACATCAATTCCGATGGATTTTTATGAATATATTTTCAAGGAAATTAAGTCAATCAAATATTTGACAGATTTTATTAGTTAAAATTCATACTTATCAATGAACAGTGAATGAATTACTAGTTTACTGTGTTATGTGGTCACATTAAATAAATTTCAAGATTTTAATAGAAATTTTATCGGTAAAACTATATAAGTCAGATAAAAAATTTAAATAGTAATGACACTATATGTATTAAGGGATGAATAAATCAGTATGTGAAATTCTAATGATAATTCCTTCAACACCTTGATAATGTTATTGAGTATCAAAATATTTCAAATATTTAATGAATTATTATTCTATAATTGTTTAAAGTATTTTTCAAAATTAATGGAATTTTTATGATAACAACAAAGAAAGTCACGTACTGAAAATAGGTTGAAACAACCGAAAGGACCACTGAATTCAAAATTTTATTTTTTGATAGATGGTAAAATAATGATTCTTTAGAATATATAATATATTGATTATTTGAATCCTGATTATCCAAAAGAATAATATAATTAATCTAAATTAGAGAAGTAAAATTAATATAAAAGGAAAAGAATATTTTATTTTATATGGAGCATACTATTGATAGAAATTTAATTATCACACATAAAGTGCCATAGGAAATGATTCCAATGTTAGATCAATTATTGGATGATGTAATTTTTTTTACCTTTATAGAAATATTTTTTAATGAAAAATCATGGAAAAACATCATAGATACTATAAATGAACATTCTAAAAATAGTTCAGTCGAGTTGATGAAAAAAAATTTAAAATACATAGGAGTTTAATACATATTAGCTATATTTTTATTGTGTTAGGTGAGAATATAATATGTAAATTCATAAGAAATAAATATATTTTCTATGAAAAAACATGTCATACTGATTGAAAATATCTAGTATGAAATTATATGAAGGATGCATGCCTTTGAGAAGTTTTTATTTGAGCTCACATGAAAGAAACATAGTGTAGTACCCTCAAACAAACATATAACATTCTATGATAAATTGAAAAAGTTTTTAGGACCTTGAAAAACATATCATGATATAGACATGGATTATAATTATTATCAATGGGTAAGAATTTTGAAAGAATCCAGACATCTTTCAAAATATCATCAGGACTTACCAGTCTTATTACCTATTGTGACATAGATCACATAAAGATATTATCCAAATTCATATCAGTATAAAAAATTAATTAAGATAAGATACGTTTATATAATATAAAATGAATCAATTATAATATATATGTTCATAGATTGAGAAGTTAGTTAGTTGAATAACATACATAACTCGTAGTATTACAGCTTTAGAGAAAAATCTGGCTATTCCATATCTTGCTGTAAAACATTTAGCCTAGTCTGTATAAATTTTAATAGGGATGAATAAAATAATATTTGACAAACTAAAACCTCTAATTTAGATAATACCGAATTAATTTCTATTTGATTAATGTTTTGATTGTTTTGGGTTGTCTATTCTTTTAAATTTTACTTGTTATTTCTTGATACACATTATTACTGATTTCTATTATAATCATCATTACATTCTAAAAATTTTCATTTTAGTTTGTCACGTTTAATATTTTATAACCATTAATTAACTTTATTATATAAAAAATTAGGATAATAATAAATATATAGGAAAACACAAAAAAAAAATCTTTTATTTATTGATTTTAATTTATTTTTCACTTACTTAATATGTAAAAATTTTATTCTTTAATTTTATGGGTTTTTGTGATAATAAAAAATTGGGAGACTATTGTATAGTAGTTGTGTAACAATATTCTCTTATAAAATAATTTTTTTAATTAACAAATAAGTCACTTTTTGATTTAAAATAAATTCTATCTAAGTGGATTTCAGGTCAATTATCTTTTTATTGGAGTTTCTTAATGGAATTATTATTATTAGTGTATTTTGAAATTTTTTATAAAGTACAGATTCATAAATAGGAAGATTTACACCTATATATTACACGGAATCATTAATTGACACATTCATAACTGTTATTTTAAAAATTATGTGACCTTACAGATATATTATTAATTGAAGTTCAATATTATGTATTTGAATTTTTATAAAGGAAAAGACTTAACATATTAATGATTAACTCTTATATATCTATATTACTTTTATGTATGCATTTTAAATTACAGATTAATTTTCTATTTTTAGTTTCATATGATAATTGTTATTAAAGTATTAAATGTTATGTATGAATCTAAGTACATATGTTATTCCTACATATTAATTTTAATGTCAATAGTTACTTTTATATATTCCTGATAATAGAGAAGGTGAATTTTTTATATCCTTCTAATGAAATATATTATTCTTATGTATTCAATGAAAAAGTGGTTATTATTTTGTATTCCTTGGGATATTGAAGGTTACATATACAAATAAAACATTGATTATAAATATTATTTCAATCATTCATATATTTTTAGAGAGAATTAAATTATAATTAAGATTGATATACCTCAATAGGTATAAATATTCTATTCATATAGAGAAGATTTATCTACTAAGAACTATTTTTTGAGGTAGGTTGAGTGATATTAATTTCAGTATTAACCACTAAATGAATGTTTCTCTAATGGATATAAGGATTTCTAATTCCAAGGATAAAATCTTGGTATTTTTGGCTAAATTAATTGCAACATATTATATATATATATCATATCTTGATAAAATGTTTAAAATAAAATAAACAACAATTGAAATAAAAAAATGAAAAGTTCAATCGATTGAACAAACCAATCATAATTTCAAATGAATATCTATTTTATTGTTTATGTTGAATTTTATTATTTCATTATATAAGTAATCTATGTCCATATTTGTCAAATGATTGAAATGAAATAAGAAAAGGATGTTAATTCTGTTATTTGTGTATATTATGGAGGATTTTATCTATAACTATGGATCATTTTGAGCTAAACATTAGAAATAAAAATATTTCTTTAAAGATGATTCTTCTATTA
Organism: Viscum album; assembly: GCA_963277665.1. NCBI lineage: Eukaryota > Viridiplantae > Streptophyta > Magnoliopsida > Santalales > Viscaceae > Viscum > Viscum album. Next base: position 1,041,765,985 of record OY728146.1, read on the forward strand.
TTGTTGGAATTTGTTGAAAATAGTGTGTTGTAATTTTTTTTCAATTTATGCACCAATTTAATTTCTATTGTAATTTAACAATTTTCTATAAAGTATTACTCAGAGTATGCTGATTTATTTATAGGGAGATCCTAGTAGACGTTTCTGTAACTTTTATGTGTAAATTTTCAACTTATTATAGCAAGTTGTGAGATCCATAGAGAAATGATTTGAAACTAAATCACTATACATACATATGGTGTTAGTGGATTAGAGTAGGGAATGTTCTTTATAGCCTCGAACCACTATAATTTTTTTTTTGTATTCAACTACTTTATTTTCATTTAATTTTATTAAATATCAATGTATAATGGAAAGTATAATATTAATAATTTAAAAGAAATTAGTTTTAATATGTTATGAAATTTAAGAACTCAATTCACCATCTCTTGAGTTATTATAAAAAATTAAATCAGAAAATACTATCACCACCTGAAGACCCACCAATAAGACCAATGTCAAATATTAGCTAAAAACAATCTCCTCAATCTTACTATTATAATTTTTAAGAGACATATAGTAAAAAATGAATTATAGTTGAACATTGTCACCTAGAACCTTTAATATAATAGAATGAGAATTTCAATCCTATGGGCCTTTTTGGCCTTATTCCTAGCCAACAGAGAAGAAAACCAAAAAATAATTAACAAATGGTTGATTTTATATGTAATTAATAAAACATTCATGAACCTACATGGTCTATTATTCAAAACCTAATTTTAGAAACCCCAGGTAAAATTCTAGAAATAATATTTCTGTAAAGGAATCCTATGATATCCCCTAATATCATCGATCTTTAACTAAAATAACCCACCACCACCTTGAAACACCATGAAATATAAATTATATTAACTTCAACTACCTCTTATCTAATATCCAATCATCATCATCCTATGGAAAACCCACGCTCTCGAGTGCCAGAGGACACTATAAAAGGATGTCTTGTCCAAACCCTAACATTTCCAAACCCACTTCTACAAAAAGTATCAAAACATACACATAAATGATGGATGAAGGATAATTAAACCCAAATCCCATTTCCAATAAGACATCGACTGGTGGCTATAATTGAGGGTATATGATATATAGAAATGAGAGGCATTATAAACATTAAACGATATAAGTAATGAGAGATAAGATAAGGCCACCAAAAAACATTTTCATATAATAAAATTAATGAAATATCAAAATATAAACAATTATTTTCATATAAAATAAATAGAAAATGGAAACTAAATTTCCCAAAAATAAAATACTCACCAAATACCTCAATGCCAAAACTGCTCATAAAAAACTCCACACATTAGTAATGTATTTCCTAGTCAGCAATTAGATCACACAATATATAAAAACAATTTATATAGATGATTGTGAGAATAAAATGTATAGGTAGTATGATCCTTCTCAGATCATATCATTGAAATGTAATGAAATCATGCAAATTCAAAGTGAATAACCAATGATACTAAATCATCCTCTAATAAGGTATGATATACTGCAAGCCTTCTTATGGATATCTCCAAATGAATCATATACAAGTAATTATATAATGTACAACATAATATATAAGTGATTAAACACCACTGACACATCCCCTCTTGTTTTCCTCTCTCCCCCAAGGTCTCACATCATGATCCACCTCTCTCAAATAATCCACTTGCATGAAAAGCAATTTCATATCAGCCGACATATCCCGAATCACATAAAATCGTTATTAATTACAAAAATTCAACTGTGAAACTCACAAACCCATGGGTTAAATAATTTATGATACATAAAATTAAATAATTATATGTACTCTATAAATCATCCTAAGATATAATAAAAGGTTTGTACACCGAGAACAACCATCTACGTCAAGAAGTGGGAAAATGAATGGAGAAAATCTAACCATTCTGACTAAAAAGTGGATTAATTAATAAAAACAAATTCAACATTTAAGAAAATAAATAATGGGAAATATCTTATTCCTCCCACTATATCATTATTGGTTCCATCCCCGACACCTCCATGCATGTCTCCATCCATCATGCTATCAGAGGTGCTAACTAGTACTAAAAACATTGGCAACACCACACATTTATTGAAAACCCACCAGCCTTACCAAGACTGCATTATGTATTATAGGAATGCTTAAAATCAAAATAAAATCAACAAGGAAACAAGATTAGAACAAATATATAACATGGTATCTAGTCTATAAAACCAAGGCATCCTACCATTATAAGAAAACATTCTCACTTGGCCCAAACAAATGTCTTCACAAGGCAACCAATTCCTTTACATATTTAACAAAAAAAATTATGTATCATAGGTAACATCTATAGGAAGCCTATGTAATTAAGTATCAATTGTTATAATTTATTCATACATGTTATGAATATAACTTCAATTTTCTTCAAATAAACAAATTATTATCATAATTACACATGGTTGTTTATATATTTCATAAATAATTACTAGATTTAAATTCTTTAACAAATTTCAGACCAAAAAATCATTCTAAAACAAAAAATAAAAAAATATTTCACATTATTTAGAAAAATATGAGGCAACCTATTCACATTACATAAATCATATGATAAGAGTACAACCCAAAAACTTTATTTATTATATTCTAGTTTAATTTTCATTAGGATTTATCTAACCATTACCCAATTATATAAATCAGGATAACATAACATTTCACTTAAAGTATTAAAATAAATGAAACTATTATATCGATGGTCACTTCAAAGAAAACCATTCACACTATAGAAGAACAAAGTGTTCGTAATCCCCCAAGATCATAAAGAAAACCACAATAACCTAACCAAAAAAATCCATCATCAAAACACACCCATAAATCATCCCAAAATATCGGGTTTTAGAATAACTAGAATCAAAATTAATGTGAATAAATAAACAAATAAAAAGGATGAGAAGGTACTTTGAACCAATAACACTCAATTCCATATGATATATGAGATTGGAATACAAAAAAATGATCAAAGGGTGTTAAGTGGGTATATAGCCGGGAAAATATCCAGGGAGAAGAATGTGAACTAAGATGAGGTATATAATTCTATATATATATATATATATAGAAATCTTGAATGGCCTCACAATGATTTAAAGATAAATTTATATGTTTTGGACTCCCTTAGTGAAAGGAGATTTAAAACACCCATAACATTTTCCCCCACTTTAATGTTTTGAAAAATTATTTTACCATTAACATATGATAGACCATGATGTTTTCTACACCATTGTGGTTCCTCCCATTCTAACCATTACTGACCACTATGGAGGATCCCAAAAAGGTTGGACGCTTTCTCCCCACCATTCCATAGACCTCAAGATAGTGAGATCCAGCTACCCATTTCACCCATAAGGAATCAACAAGAAAAAACCCTATCTTAAATTCATATAAAATCTTGACATGATATTTTCTACTTACATTATTCTCATAGGATAAATTCCAAACTAAATTACCCTTTCAAACTGCATGTGAATACATTTTACTAGCTATTGTAATCCATCACCTCATAGCTTAGTTCTAAAAATAAATAACATATCCACAACCTCCCAAATCCTAAAAACCATAGTGTGGTGTAATTTAGAATGGAAAAAACATAACCATATCATAGGGAACGCCTCTAATACATGAAAAAATAAAGGTAGAGATTCTTAATATTCGGTCCCTTAAATCAGATAGCTCTCAAGGAATTATTTCCCTCTATAATTAAATCAAATACATGATGGAAGAAGAAAAATGTTTATATAAATAACCACCACATGAGATAACTCTATATGATATCACTATCACTAGAGAACAACCACAAAAAAGGAATCAAGGAATAATGAACTATCTCGTAATCTAGAAAAATTAACCCCATGAAGACATCATAAAAAATAAGAATATAGAATAAAAAACTCAAGATATTTATTGTGAATCTATGAATCAAGTTCAAAGGTTCTATCATCCATTAAATCATGTCACTGAAGGATAAAGACTATGAGAATAACATACCCACAAAACACCTTCTCCTAGTTTTTCTAGATCTCCATGGGCCACTCCTTGAAGGTTGTATTGTCATCATTATCCTCCATATAACCCCAATATATGTTATGAGAATCATCATGAATATAAAAATTAAACTAAAACATAAGAAAGACATTTGGAGTCCAGATCATATGGAGGGGAAATCATAACTGATACCTGACAACTCCAATGTGTGGAAACCCATAAAAAGTCCCAATAATCCAAGGAGAATTATTATAGTCATTTCCAAAAATTTAATTCCGATGATGATGATCCACCTTCAAGAACCCAGGATCCCCAATGTAAAACTCAAAAGGTTTTCTCATATGGTTTACATAGGACTTATGATGATCCTCTATGACCTTCAACTGCTCAAGAATCACATAAACGATTTTTATCAGGCTCTGCACTAGTTATAGACTGATAATTGTCAACTCTCTGACTGTATTCCATTATAATGGAGGATGGAATGGTTATACATACAAAAAATAAAATAGTGAAATTCCAATAGTGGACTAAAAATTATCATTATAAGAAAATTAAACCCAACTTATGTGACTCACCCACAGACCACCTATATCCTAGACACTATCATAAATAATGTTTTCAAGAGTCTGAAATCTCAACACTATCAAAACGTCCATATGTCAATGAAAACCAATGTTTAGGAAAAAATGTCTGCCAAAATGATGATAAAGCCTCTCAATTTGATAGATTTGAGACACAAATTTTGATTAGAGATGGAAAAGTGAAAAAATGGGCTCACATAATTTTTTTGGATTTTAGAAACAGTTATCTCATGATTTTATTATAGAATATACTGTAAATAATTTTCTAAATTTGGTCATGAATAAATAATGTTTTAAATACCTATATGGATGTGGTTTTTTCCCTTATGTTATAAAAAAGATGATATAAAAACAAATTTATATCATCAGATATCAAGAAACCAACAACAAAATCATTTATCACACTAGTTTTTTATGAAGACCTGATGGGATAAATATATTATCATATTAGTTTTTCATAAATTATGTGATAAATTTTGTAATAAATTGTATTCAACATTTTATTTAAAAAAATCATTGTTAAAAAAAATCCTATAAATTCATATTTCTATGTGGTTTTATAACTCAAATTTAATATATCATACACTGATGAAAACTTATCACATTGGGTTTTTAGAAAAAATGATGTCATAAAAACATTATTAAATTGGTTTCCTTATAAATTTCAATAACAAATTTATAAAAATTCATATATCTAGGTGTTTTTCTAAAGCAGTTATATAAAAACTAACCTGCAAAAAAATGATCATATGAATTTTTTTCCAAATAATTGAAGTGATGAATCAACTATTATAAATTTGCACATCATTTATCTAATAACTGATGTGAAAAATCATTTTTAAACCAAATAAATAAATTTGGCCATACATCATGTGTATTGGAATACCAAAAGAAAGAAAATAGTATTACCACAACCGTTTACAATTTTAGCATACACATTACAATATATATTAAAATAAAACTAAAATCCAATCATAACAATGAAATAATTCACACATTCAATTTGGATGTGTCTTATCTATTTTCCAGTATAAGGACAAGGTTTATAAAAACGCTAACGATTAAAAATGAAGTAGTTATCTTGTTTTATAAATAAAAAATGAAATAATAAATGAATTACTTATATATAAATCAATCTTTTTGGAACTCTATAATTTTACTGGTTGAAATTATTTCCGATATACATCTTTGTACATAATATATAAATTCCTTTATTCATTATTTTTTCATCACACTTTATTTTAAAAATATTTTTTCAATTCAAAAAAACATTTTGATTACTTACATAAAAAATGTACAATTTATAAATGAATTTTCACCTTTTCTTTTACATATTTGATCCTTATGCTTTACTTTCTTATTGTATCTCTTAAATAATTCCAGTATTTATTTGAAAATATTATATATGATATAAATATAAATGTCATTATATTAAATAATAGTTTTCAAATATTCAAACTGACATATTCAATACATTCTTAATATTATCTCAAACATCACTATGAAATGAGCATAACGTGTAATGTTTCTTCTCACTTGAAGAAGAACAACCAACATCCCATGCAGACTAATATACAAAAAAATATATAATACGAGTGGTTAATTTGTTAAGTTATATGACACATTATGAGATTTATGGTTCATAATCTGGAATATAAGAAAGAATAGAACACTTAGTTTCATTATTCTAAATTTTTTTAGAAATATAAACAGTTCATTAAACATCATTAATTGTTATCACAATAGGTGAAATAAATTGTGGGTCCAAAAATCCATAAACTTATGTTGTATCTTTGTAGAAATTTTTTTATAGAGATACGTGATACAAAAACAACATAATTATAATGTTTTAAAAAAATTTAATAATATAATTATATATGAAAATAAACATACATAGAAACAAATTGAATCATGTTGATGACCAAAGAATCTCCATTTATAAGATCCAATATATCTTTTTTATTTATCAAAGTCAGTTTAGACCCACAAATTTTAACTTCCATTAAAATTTTATAAACATACAACTCCAAATCAGAATATATTGACAATCTATCATGACCTAAAAGAAAATTTATATGATTTCAGAATAACATGTACTTTTTTTTCTACACAGTAAATCATTACGGTTAATGTGTTTCTAAAAAAATTGATAAATATACCAAATTTAAAATCATAAATCAAATTTAACACCAATATATAATAAAGTATATAATATTTCACACACATCAATAGTAATTTTTCAAATATTTATAGATGGATAGACTAAAAATGGCTGAAAATATGTCCAGTTTTTAGGAAATCATCTATATGAAATGGTATTTCTTTATCTATCTATAATAACTTCTACAATGACCCTATGATTCCCTATCTCTATCTAATGATTATAAATTATATCCCTGATCTAATATATAATATCAAATACCACAATATGATATTTTGGATGATCAATATATAACTCATAATAAATCAAAAGCTGTGGATGAAGTGGTGTATGAGTTGGATAAGTAGGGGGAGGTAGAGGAGGTCAATCTATAGGTATATGTGTAAGAGTGGGATCTATATCCCAAAACTATGATTTCATATCTATAGACACTGAAAGTACACCAGATCTGATCTAGTCCATCATCATCTTACCCCTATCCAGAACATTAGCTTAAAGGGTTCAATTTTTCTTTTATATACTTCCTCCATTAAATATGTTTTAGAATTAATAAACACTTTTTTTTACTAATACACCTACCAAGTATCAACATACACAACCCAAGTCTTATGGATTTCTTAATTCCATATCTTAAATATCCGATTGACCATTTTCCATGAGGGTCCCCTATGTGTTCTCCTCATCAAAGGAAACTTGTATATAATTATTGAAAAATGAATTTTTGGATCAAAATATAAAAATAAATTATTTTTATTTAAGTACATAAATAAATTAAATAACACATTACATTCTTCTCACACACATCCCTTTGACTCTTTCTTAAGATATTCTCCATTTTTTTCTAATTTGGACCCTATTGCACTTTTTTATGTGTAGCTGGGGTAAGGAGGGCCAATCATTGTGGATCCTGAAGACTCATTTCATAGTTTTTCAAATTTCCATGTGTTATTTTTTTATCCAAAAATGTATACCCTCCACAAGATAATTTTTTTGGGAATATATTTTTGGATTGGATATCCTGTTGGGATTTTTTCATTTGTATATAATTAAGAATAAATAAATCATTAATATGATTATAAATAGAAAAAAACATGAAGCGAATATTTCACTTATCTTAAATTCTTACTATCATCCACATTCAAAAAAAATCTTCACTATATCATTATTTAGAAATAGATACATATCCAATAGATTTAGATGATTTATATATATAAAAATAAACTCTATTTTGAGGGTTTTTTAAAATCCCTAAATCTATAAGAATCTAAATAAAAACATTTATTCCTGAATCTGTTAGTATCGATTATATCATATGTCATCGGACAAATATAAATAAAACCTATTTTTGTTAAATAATTTGATGATAAATTAAAATAATGAAAAAAAACTTACCAAAATTATCTCTGATAAATGTGATATAGTCAGTTTGTTGACAATTCACCAATCAAAAATAAAAATACTGTCCTCTCCAAGAACTTTCACTTCAATAAAAGTATTAAATTTGTTTTAATTTGGAAACATATAATTATAATTATCTTTAAAATGAACTAGTATCCACTTTTTATAGCTACCACGAAATGATAATTTCGATAAACATGTGCAGGAATGTTTGTCTACCCTTGAACTCTTATCCCCATATATAAGTTGACAGATCCTCTACAAAAGTATGAGGACGAACCTCAATAGAACCACATGTATGGTCCTCCTTAAATTCATGTGTACAATCCATCCTAGAAGTATGTGGTGGACCAGATGTTTAATCTAAAATTATCCTACAATTTAAAGTAACAAAAAATTAGTACAACAAAATAAAATTAAAATTGTTACATATAAAATTAAATAAGAAAAAAGAAAATGATCACACAAAAATAAAATAAACTTATTTATTTATTTATATTGGTTAATATAGTCAACTAAAGTTCCAACAAAATAAATGAGAGATTAAATGAGGTAAAAAATGAAAACAAACCCAAAATTGGTTTGTTCATAAAAAATAATTAGTACACAACTATACAAATCAAACTATTACATATAAATATATAAAAATGAAAATAGGTAAAAAATGTAAACTAAACTAAAAATGTTTTTATATATATTTTTTGAAGTAGTTAACTAAAATTTTTACAATATTAAAGAGATATGAAAGGAAATAAACAATTGAAAACAAATCCAAAAAAATGGAGTATAAATAAGAATATTCCCTAATGTATTACTCTATTTATTACACAAAAAATATTATTTAAATATAACCTCTAAAAAATTTAATTTAATTTTATATATTAGATTAAAATTAATTATTTATCTATAAAATAAACAAATACATAAGTTATGTAGGTGTAAACATGGTAAAATAAACCAAACTAAACCAATTTAAACAAAAAATTTGACTTATTAATTATAATACAGATTTAGATAATAATTAAAACTAATATAACTAAAATTTTAAGTAATTTAAAATAGTAGAAAAGAAATACATATATGTTACCAATAATATTAAGAAATTAATAATATATTTTTTTCCTAATTTCATTCCAGATGATCGTTCCATATGGAAGAAATCATGCCTATGATTTTCTCATTAATATTTTATGTTTAATTCTCAATGAAAAGACAGATCTCACATATATTAGAATATTCCTCATCTTTTTCATCACCATCATTTAATGTAATCAACATCCTATATTTCTTAAATGAGTCTAGGATGTTTAATTTATATGGATGTTTGGTATTTTGTATATGGAAGTTGATAAATACATTACTTCTTGAAACAATAATAAACTATTATTTGGAGCCACCCATCTCTTACCCGAATATTTCATAAGAAATTTTTAACCAATAATTTCATATCTCGATGATGTTATCAAATTTAAACCTGGACCACCCAAGAACCATATCTATGTTTCTGATACATCTAACCTATCATGCAAGATCTCATTAATCTATGTAAAAACGATTTATTATGATAATTCAATATCTATATATCTTTATTCTTTGGATAACATTATTTAACACATTAATATACAATTTTATATATGGGTTATCATCATATAGGTTTTTCAATATTTATAAATGTACATTCTTTATCTATTCACCTATCAACAATTTTACATTAATAAAGACAACCCCTTTCCCCCATAGTTGAAATTCTCATGGAAAGATCTACGAAAACCATTGTTCTCCAATGGAGAAAAATATCATGTACAAAACTCTGAAACCTGCTCAGAAATATATTTCTCAACAATTAAGGCTTTAGATCAATATGAATTCTCAGAATATCACCTCAATATATTTTTATATCATTCAAAAGGATATATCCTATGTAGAAATACATGTATTCAAAGAATTATTTATCATTTGAAATGAACCATTAGATTCACCATGGTATAGAAAAAGATAAAAGAAAACCATTTCAACTTGAAAAAGTTTAGAAACTGTATCATTCTCTATATTTGTCAACGAATTCAAAATAATTACCCATCTAGAAATTGAATTGAAAAAATGGTCATGATAGTTATTCCAAAATAAATGGAAACAAATTGGAACACTGTAAATGAAAATATCTATTTCATCATTACATGTAAATCATGAGATTTCATGGTGGTTAACATCAAATATTTTAGAGCCACACTTTTTTTAACATTTTATGAATAACCTCATATCACTTTTATACCATAGAGGCACTGAATAAAACATATTTTATTCCTCATGGATAATGTATGAAAAGAAAGAGGTAGGTTTGTTGTGTTTCTATCATGAGTGGGAGATAACACTAAATGTATTCCCTTTGAGAGTAAGTAAAATTTTAAATTCTACCCATATTTATTATTTCCATAAATATATAATAATGTTCTAATAAAAAATTCAAAAATATTCTTCTACACATTAATGATATCATTATTATCTCTTATTATATGATATCTCTATTATGGTAGCTTAAAAAATATTGAGTGTTTCTTACATGTATTTACATTATAACTATTATTTTTGTTTTTTAATGAAACAAAAATGTTTTCACCCTTTAAAATATTAATCTATGGACAAAGGTTTTGGAGAAATATCAAATTTATGTGATCCATTGAATTCCTTTTTAATATTATATAAGAGTGATACATAGAAAAAAAACCTCTGATGACCCATGTATAATATTTTTCTAACATGTTTTGGCCAGTAATACGAGGAATGTTGGTAAAAAATTGGAAAACATTTATTCCACATAATTCTTTAACTAGAAAAATTCCCATAACTTATGAAGTTATTTTTAGGGAACATAATCCATTTAATAATTTTTTTTACATTTTATAACAATCATACACTATAATTCCTTCATTCCATAAAGTTTTCTTATCATAAATTAATGGTGAAAAGATAACATCAATATCATTGTTGGGTTATTTTGTTCCAGATATCATTAAACTCAATATGCTATATTTTTAATTTATACAAAATTGAAGTGATATATTCTAAATATAAAATAAAATACGGTCTGAAGTATGTGTGACACTAAGTATTCAATATGGATTCATTACATCTATGAACAGTCCAACTCTGAGATTTAAAACTTCATTTTTGAATATAGGAAACTATTTATCAATTTTCTACAATTATGGACAATCTGATATATGACATGATTTTCCATCACATATCCACTCATTTTCACATTATCATAACATTTTTAATAATTTAAATTTTCAAATAAATTTATCAAACAATAATTTTATGATGATACAAAATTTCCTTGACCAGAGTCTTTGTAACTAGTAAATCAAGCCATGATGTTTATTTCAACATATGCTGGGAAATCCAAAATCTAGGACACTCTAAAAGACATTAACATTTTTATATATTACATATTCATTCATGAAGGCTTGTATTTTTTTTTACCCAAAAACCCTAAGACATTATATTTTCACCCCATTATAATATGAATATAGAAGATCATTATCTATAGGAAGTGTATCTTTCAAAAGTTGTAGTAAGTTTACAAAACAATTACCAATCCATTAATTTTTCTCATTAAAGTTAATCAATCATAACAATGTTCATAAAAACTTAAATTTCTTAAAACCTGAATAAAATGGTTTTTTAGCATCACCATATAGATTTTCAACTATCAGTTATTTCAGAATTTCATCTTCTTTAATATCATGAATCATTTCATTAATTTGATCACACTGATCATCTTCGAAATAATCATTATAAATATATTTTAAATTTTTTATATCTTCACCATAGAAAATATAAGGGATATAAATTATATTAAACCCACAAAAATTTAAATGCTATTTGAGTTATATATTTTTTTAATTTTTTTTGTTTTTAAATATTTAAATCATGGATATGAAGAATTTTTATGATTAGTTTGTTTAGTAAATTCCAAAAAAAAACTCACACCATCATCTAATTCATCAATTATTTATAGTGAAATAATCCTACTTCCACCCATTATTGTTAATACAAAATATAAAAAATTGAAAATAATTTATTATATTTTGAAATTGTATTTCAAATTTACTTTTATAAATATCAAAAACAATTTCCAAAAAATATTTGGAAAAATAAAATAAATACAACATATTGGATAAAAAATGTATAACTCTAAACATATTTAATTCTTATTATTTCATAAAAAAATTAGAAACCTTAATCTAAAAAAATCATTCTTCAATTAATAAATACATAAGAAGTGCCAATAATAAAAATATTAAATATAAATAAAAAAGGTAATGAGATATAAATTTAAAATTTTAAATCAAATACAAATTAAAATACATTGGATTCATGAAAAATAAAATCAGTAAATAAAAATCCATAAAATGAAATTGAAAAAGGGCTGATTGATATGGTGACACAAATGTGAAAAAGTCCTAAGTAGTGGTAGATGATGGGTGAGGATTCATTACCATTTACGATTCCAATATAAATATATTCAGGACCATCAGTATGAAGAAATATTAGAATCGAGGAAGAAAATAAAAGAATGAAGAGATTTGATGACACATGTAATGCCCCGACCCTAGTTACCCAGAGTCGCTAAAATATTACATAACATTGGCATGATCACAAGGGATTAAATCCCAAGAGACCGATCATTTTATTATCCTTGGAAGTACTACATACATACATAAGTTTTAAATTAAATTATGAAATGAAAAACAACGACATTTTGTATCCTTCGAACACATTCACCTCCCTTAGATTATCCAAGAAGGCCAGTCATAATATATTTTTTTCATCCTGGAAAAAATAAAACATAGAAAGGGGTGGGCTCAGATGCTCAATAAGGATAATAATATAGAAGAAACTATCATAAATTAGCATAACCATTTAAGGAAATGTCTAAGTGTAAAACACATGCCTTTTAAACCTAAACCTTATCATAATATGGAAAATCTAAATCAAATAATTTCATTTACTTATTCACATGGATATTCAACTGGTTGAATAATCACATGTAATACCAATAACCAATGTCATAATGATGGAATTCATAATGTCGGACATCATAACCAAATAGTCAAGGCCACGTTCTAAGATTAAAAATAATATTTTTTCAAGGTCTTGTTCTAATACATGAGTTTTTCTCATGAGACATACTGATGCATCGAGGAGATATAACGGGCTCCACCCGTCACTTACTAAGTCCAATACATTCCTCATATGAAAAGGTTGAACAATAATATAAACATTAGTTTTAAAACTAACATATGATATGTTAATACTTTGACCATAAACCATGAATGGTATAAAAATAACACATCCACAGTCAAACATATCAAAAAACCTATAATATAATATAGAATATTGTATCATAATAAATCAACATCAAACAAGTGTAATATAAATAAAATTATGTTGACATAAATGAAATCAAAACTATTCGAGAGAAATATATCTTTCTATTTTGAAATCATTAAATAGTAACATAATTATAAAATAAAAAATTGATTTTGAAAATATTATTATAATCCAGTAAGGGAACCTTCGATGGTGTTATAATGGCGTAAAATAGCTACACTCATGATATAATGTTATAAAAAATAGGGTTCCCATTATTTCGTCGAAAAGGTCGTAAAAGGACTTTATTTTGAAAACGACAGAATGATTCCTTTATAAAAATTTTATAAAATGACAAAAAATGTTATAAATGACTTTATCCCATATTCTAAAAAATAGTAAAAATGTTTGGAAAACATTTTTAAGAAACACAGATGTAGATGATAAAGAGGTCCAAGTATACACTCACATAGAAACAACCTCAAATAATGAAGGGATTGTTCAATTAACCATTACATTATACTTTTCCTTGATCTATGGTACATTAAAATCCTTAGTAATAGTTAAATAATTGTTATAATATTTTAAAAGAACCATATACAAAAATATGATATCATATATTATCTTCTAATATTTCTTCGTTAATAATATTTCAGTAGTATCATTGTTTAGGGTGTTACCTGATTCGTTTTCCTTTATATACTTAGTTACATACGTGATGTTTGTTAGGGATAGGATTTATTTGATTAATATCCAGAATGATATTATTTTTTTAAACATTATTTTTAATCATAAAATGGAAATTATTCTCAAATGGTTATGATGGGGAATGAATTTCATCTTGTTCGTGGAGACGGTAATCTGTACGTTCGTATGAGAAAAAATATGACTCTATTGAAGGTAATATCATATGTAATTGGATGGTATATTATATATAGATAATAATGGAAATGTTATATTTATTATTTACATCAATTATACTCATTATTATACTCATCCAAATAATGAAGTGTTGAATAATAACTACACAACGATGTGGAGACGGTAAGCCTTACGTATGCATGCATGGTGCCATTGTCATTAATAGGATGGATAGAATAATGAATATGGTTATACCATATTTATAATAAAATCACTGTAAGGAAAATGTACTATAGTTATTACTTTTGTATTGAAACAACAATGAAATGGGAAATGGAAGAATAAAAGAACTTTGAAAGTGGTGATGAAATTATTACCTCTTCTTCGGGAGCTTCCTTTTGATTTGATGAGAAGAGATCCTTAGGAAGTCTTCTGGTCAAATTAAGGCCTCTAGGTTAACGTTCTGGTATTTGGTAGGATATTTGAGTTGGGTTTGGCCGATCAAAATGGACTTGGAGGTGTATTTTTGAGATAAGGGGAAGTACCCTTTTATAAGACAGGTGAGGTCACTTTAGGAAAAGCTTGAATGATTATTTTATTACAAAATAATATTCAGTTTATAATGGATACGAAAGAATTTATTTTCTCGATAAGGTGGGTAGTGGTCGAAAACCTCTCAACCAATAGGTTTTAGATAGGTTTAGTTCACCATATTAACCTTATATTTTATATTTAACTGTTAGTTAAAATTTTTAACTTTTACCATGTCTTCTTTAATTATTACAGTAAATAGTTAATAAAATTACTATAAAAATCCAATAGAACCCCAAGTGGTTCATTATTGATAAATATAACATTTTCTTTGTCCTTTGGATGAATCATAGATTTTTAAGTATATTATATGAATTAATAATGTGGTATTTTTTTAGAAACTCATTTATGTCAATTTTGATACTATTTGGTATTTTGTTTTTGTGAAAGTCCTTAAAATGTTATAATTTCAAAAAATAATTATTTAATAAACCCTAAAATGTCATATTAACCTAAAAAATTCGTGGAATTCATCATATATCTTAATTTACATTTATTTGGATATTTATAATTTCAACAATTTCAATCATTTATTAATAAGATGATTAAGGCATCATCATTGTGTCATAAATAAATTTAATTATTTAATTTATAAAAATTACAAATAAAATACCATTATGTAGGATATATTTGTATATTTATAATGAATATTTATAGTCTAATTGATATTATGAATAACCCTATATTAAAAATGTTTTTGTTATCAAACATTGAATTTAAAACGCTTAACTCTTCTTTGAATAAAATTACAATAAATGTCCTAATCTTGTAAAAGTTAAAAAATGATCATATTTTATTCCTAAGGTTTATTTTGTTTGAAAATAACTTATCTAATAGAATTTGGAAATGAGTTAGGGTAATTATAGTATAATTTTTACCTTTAATTACCCTATTTACTTTTAAGCGTGGTAAATAAAATTCATAAGATACTATTCACCAAAAATTATTTTCATCTGATTGAACCAAATTTTACTTACTGATGTCAATCGTGTCACTATGATTTTTGAAATTCACATCACCAATGCTTTGAAATTACCTTTTTTGAAAATTTTCAAATGTGTCTAGAATGTGGGTAAAAGACGTTAAATGTTGAATTAAATTTTATACATATAATATTCTTATAAAAGGACTCCAATGAATTACATTAAACATATATTGGTATTATTTATATATTTTGACATAAAAAAAATTAAATAAAATAAATAACTATTTAAATTAAATGTCGGTTTTAAATAATAACGTAATGTTTTTCACTATTCATCTAAAATTGAATATTTTCAGAAAAATACCTAAAATTCACCCAAAGCATATTTTGATATTACAAAACCAAAAATGAAGTCAATTTTGAAAAATAAAATTTATAAAATTTCAAAAAGTGGGTATTACTATTCATATCTACTAGTTTGATTGGTCATGGTGTGTTAGAACTCGAAGTTGTGTACAACGCGAGCTATTGTATTTTTAAAAGAGAATCATATCGTGGAAGCTTGGGTGTTACATTCTTCCATCCATTAATTAATTTAATCCAAGAAATTTCTATAGTATTACTACATAGAATGTTTGGGGTGGTTCTTCATAATAAGTTTCTAAGGTTCCCACGTTTCCTCTTCCATATTATGGTATCTCCATAGAACTTGTACCAGACGATTACTCTAGTTTCTCAATAATTCTTGTCTGGTATCAAAAATCATGACATGATCTTTACAATAAGATAGATCGGGTTCCAGTTCTATTTCATCAAAAGTGAGTAAATGCGTTAGGTCAGGCATGTATTTTCTCAATAGTGATATGTGAAACACATCATGAATATTGGAAAGACTTGGAGGTATTTTCAAACGGTAAGCTACTACTCAAATTCGTTCCGAAATTTCAAAAGGTCCGATGTACCTGGGATTTAATTTACACTTTTTACTGGATCATATAACACCCTTCCATGTAGATACCTTCAGTAAAACATGATCTCTTACTTAAAATTAATAATCTTTCCTTCTGTTATCAGCATATCTCTTTTGTCTACTTTGAGCTGCTTTGATGTGGGTTTGGATAATCTTCATATTTTCCATTGTTTCCTCAACATGTTCTGGGCCTACAAGTTTTCATTCACCAACATCATCCCAACATGTTGGTGTGTGTTATCGCATTCCATATATTGCTTCATATGGTGCCATTTGAATACTTGAATTGAAGATATTGTTCTAGAAAAATTCTATCATAGGTAAATATGGATCCCACATACCTTTAAATTCAAGTGAGCAAGATCTCAACCTGTCTTATAAGGTTTGAATAGTCCATTCTGATTGTCCATCAATTTGAAGGTGGTAGGCAGTGCTCAAACGAAGTTCAGTATCCAGGGCCTTCGAAAGACTTTTCCATAATCTTGATGTATATCAGGCATCATGATTAGAAACAATCAATAAGGGTACTCCTTTATGTCTTAAAACTTCATTAATATATAGTCTTTATAAACATTCAAGAGGTAAATCTTCTCTTATAGAAATAAAATGTGGAGACATGGTAAGTAGATCTACAATGACCCATATTACATCATTACTTCTAGGAGTATTTGGTATCCCCATGACTAATTCCACCATAATATCATCCCATTTCTACTCAGGTATGGTAATAGGTTTCATGACTCTTCTAGGATGTTGTATTATAGCCTTCACTTGTTGAAAAACTATACATCTTGACACATAATCAACAAACTTCCTCATCATGTTGTCCCACAAAAAATGTCCCTTCAAATCTCTATACAACTTAGTTCTACCAGAATGTATAGAGAAATTGGATCTATGAGAATTATCCAATAATACTGTTTTTAGATCAGGTATTTCTAGAACCAAAAGTCTCTTCCCAAATTTCAATATCTCATATTCATATACTAAGTCAATCAATCTCCGATCATTCACAACTTTAATTTTCTTTTCAAACTCCCCATCATCACATTAAGAAATTTTTATCTATTCTAATAAAGATTGTTTGTCAACCATTTGAAAAAGTAATGATGTTTTACCTTCCATGATTATTTCCATATCCATATTTACTAGATCCATGAATATATGATCCCATTAAACTCTCGTCTTGTATTAAAGTCCATGATATTTTATACTCGAAGCATCGTCCACCTAAATTTCCTTCACTGGGTGGTAGTGTATATTGCAATCATAATCCTTGAGTAGTTCAAGCCATCTTCCTTTCCTCATGTTGAGTTCTTTTTGTGAGAAAATATACTACAAACTCTTCTGATCGGTATATATATAATTTTTCACCGTAGAGATATTGTCTCCATATCTACAAAGCGAAGATTGCAATTTCTCACTCAATATCATGTGTGGGATAGTTTTGTTCATGTTTTTAGCCTTCATGATGCCTAGGCAATAACTCTATCATTTTGCATAATGAAAAAAACCAAGTCCATTCTTTTAATCATCAATATAAATATCAAACCCACAATTACATGATGGTAGAGTCAAGATAATATCACCGAATAATCATGTCATCAATTCTTTAAAACATTATTTACACTCTATTGTCCAAACAATTTTAAACCCTTTACCTGTAAGTATGGTTAATGGGTTAGCCAATTGAGAAATTTTTTGGACAAAATGCCGATAAAAACATGATAAACCAATAAAATTACATACCTCAATTACACTAATCGATTCTATCCATTCTTGGATTGCCTTAGTCTATGAAGGATTGAAAGATATTCCATCCTTAGAGACAATATGGCCCAAAAAATAAATTTCATGAAGCCGTAATTTACACTTGCTAAACTTCCCATATAATTCATTTCATCGGAGGGTTTTTTATATAGTGCGAAGGTGATTTTCATGTTATTCATAGATCTTGGAGTAAAACAAGATATCATCAATAAATAACACTAAAAAGTCCTCAACATATTCATTGAATACTCAATTCATTAGTTCTATGAAAATTGAGGGTTCATTAGTCAGTACAAAAGGCATTACTATAAACTCATAATGCCCATACCTGGTACGAAATGCAGTCTTCAAAATGTCTTCTATCTTTACACAATACTAATGATATCCATATCAAAGGTAAATATTTGAAAAATATTGATCTCCATGAAGTTTATTTAATAAATCATCAATGCGAGGTAGGTGATACTTTTTCATTATTGTTATAGCATTGATCTTTATGTAGTTAATGAAAAACCTCATAGATCCATATTTTTTATTAACAAAAAGTACAGGGGCTCCCCATGGGGAAACACTATGGGGAATAGATCCATTATTAATTAATTCTTATAGTTGTTTCTTTAATTCCACTAATTCAACAGTGGCTATTCAATAAGGGTTATTTGATATGGTCCTTGAACCATGAATTAAATCAAAGGAAAAATCAATTTCTCATTCTGGAGGATGTCCTGGTACATCCTCTTGAAATATAGAAACATAATCTTGCAAAATAGGTACATCCTTCATTTGAACAATCCTTTCCCCACCCAAAGTTATTTCTTTCCCTTTTCCCCCTATAATTGAATTTAGTATAGCTACAATTTGTGGATCTAGATGAGAATGAGATGGTGACTTTTCTTCTCTAACGATATGGTACTCCTTATCATCATCGAAAATTGTAACCACCTTCTTCTCAAAATAAATTTTGCCTCATGGTCTGAAATCCAGTCTATACCGAGTATTATATCAAATTCAATCATGGGTATTATGATGTGATCAGTAGATAAAGCATGTTTATATGCACTAATGGGAACTGATTCACAAAACTTTATTGCAATGATAATTTCCTTATGAGTTTTGACTGACAACACTTTTGTTAAATATAATTAGAAATATATAATTTTATTAATAAACTCGGAATATATGAAACAATGTGATGATCCAGAATTAAGTAATGAATTGGAGAAAATTGAGGGAACCCTTAAATTACATGCCACCATGTCATTTGGAGCTTCAACCATAGTAGTAGTGATCACATAAGCCTAGACTTACTCCCATGTCCTTTTCTACGGTATGTTTCCCAAATTCATGGGGAATTAATTTTCATAAATCCACAATTCTCTAAAATTTTAGCATTCAACATTAACAGCCTCTTTCTTTCCCAAGCAATCCCAAGATTTTTGGTCATTTTCACCGAACTTTTAAAAGACTCCCATTCCCTTCAGGGAAGTACATAAGTCTTTCTTCCCACATTTACCACATTATGGAAATTAAACTTTTCCATTCTTCCCCTTATTTCTATTTTCAGAGTGTTTAGAAGATCTCTTCTTCTCTTTCTTTTCTATATGGTCACAACACTTAGAGAATTCCTTTTCTGTCTTGATAGTTCCTGAGAGAATATCTTCGTATGATGAGAAGGATTGTGAGAATAATGATTGATAGAGAAATAGTTTTAACCCGTCAAAGAATCAATAAATTTTACTCCTTGGGTTATGTGTATAATCTACTGCATGCCTTGATAACCTTGTAATGTTAGCCTTATACTTTGTGACATTCTACTCCTCCTTTTTCCTCAGACTCTGAAATTTTATTTCCATATCCTCTCGATGGTAATGAGGAAAAAATTTATCTATGGAAATCCCATTAAACTCCCTCCATTCCATATTTGTTACTTCTTCATCATCCATGGTCTTTTTAATTAATAACCACCATTGATATGCATCTCCGATGAGGCGATAAACTACCTTGATAACTTTTTCCCTTTTTCTACTTCCCAAAGAATGAAGTATTTTCTCTAAGGAACTTATCCATTGCTTAACTACAAATGGATTTGTAGTCCCATATAATGTTTTTTGTTTTTTCTTAATAACGAAGTCTAACATTGATCCCCCTTGTTGTGGATAAGGGTGCTCCATATGGGTAAGGTTATTATTCATAACCTAAATGAGTAGTCCTAGTATGGTGATAAACTGATCATCACCAGTTGTTTCACTAGCTTCACTAAAATTATCTTTATTTGGTGGGAAATCCCTAAATGGATTAAATGTGTTGATAAGGTTTAAATTCCTTCCACAAGTCACCATTTCTAAACAATGGCATACAATAGATTAGTTTATGAATCAGAATACATAATTCAAAACTTGTAAAACAATTGACATAGAATTGAATAGTTTATAGGTATAATCCATAATCATAATAATGTTTTCATTGAGGAGTTATATACTGATAAATCCTTTACAGTGGTTCGTAAAGAAAATATGAATTATCCTAAGCATATCCCCTGGGAGTGTCGTAACCAAGAGTATAGCAGGGCTTGTTGCCATGTAACATGATACCCCGGGTCATGTCCGAAACTCCTTGTCGGAGTTTTCACTCCTAGGCACATCTGTGCCAGAGCCACCTCTACTTACTCATATCTATTCAGGTATTTATTTCTTTGAAAATACAAAAAATCTCTACATTAATAAAATTCTAGGAAGTACCAATATACTAATCCACAAATTATATCTTATGGTAATGTTCTCTAATCAGATTTTTTCCTAATATAGCTTCCAAGGATTGTACTAAACTTCCCCTGATACCAACTATAATTCCCCAGACCTAGTTACACAAAGTTTTTGAAATATTATATAACATTGGAATGATCACAAGGGTTCAAATCCTGAAATACCGATCAGTTTAGTATATTTGGAAGTACTATATACTTACATAAGTTTTACGTTTCATTATGAAATAAAAAACAACAACATTGTGTCTCCTTTGATCACATTCATCTCCCTTAGACAATCCCTATAGTCCAGTCGTAATATACTTCTTCACATCTTGTGAAAAATAAAACATAGTAAGGGGTGATCTTATATGCTAAATAAAGATAACAATATAGATGAAACTATCATAAATATGCATTAACATTTAAGGAAATGTATAATAATAAAACACAATCCTTTTAAACATAAAATTTAGCATAATATGGAAAAGATAAATTAAATAATTCCATTTACTTATTCAAATTTACATTTTACTAGTCTAATAATCACATATAATATCAATAGCCAATTTCATAATTATGGAATGCATTATTACAGACATCATAACAACCTAGTCAAGGCCTCGTTCCAAGATTAAAAAAATATTTTGTCAAGGCATTATGAAAAGATAGTAGTTTGTCCCATGAGACATTCTGATGCATCGAGGATCTATAGAGGGCTCCACCTATCACATACTAAGTCCAATGCATTCCTCATATGAAAAGGATGAATCTTAACATATACATTAGTATTAAAACTAGCATTCGAAATGTTAATACTTTAATTATAATCCATGAATGGTATAAAAATAACACATCCACAGTCAAACATATCACAAAACCTTCAATACAATATAGAATATTGTATCATAATGAATCAACCTCAATCAAATGTAAAATCCATCAAAAGATGTTGACATAGATGAAATCAAAACTATTTGAGGGAAATATCTTTTTCTATTTTTAAATAATTTAAAAGTCACATAATTATAAATGAAAGCATTTATTTTTAAAATATTATTATAATATATTAAGGGAAACATCTAAGGTTTTATAATGGTGTAAAATATACTCAGTCTCCATATAAGTTAAAAAACATTATTTCCTTAATTTTGTCGAAAATGACGTAAAGGAAATTGTTTGGAAAACAACTGAAAGATTCCTTTATAATTTTTTTAAAAGTAAATAAATGGTATAAATGAATTTATCCCATAATCTAGAAAATAGTAAAAAAAATTTGAAATACATTTTTAATAAACATAGATGTGGATGATAAAGAGGTCCCATTAGATACTCACGTATGAACAACCTCAGATAATGAAGAGATTGTAGAATTAACCCTTACCTTGTACTATTCCATGATCAAGGGTACATTAAGCTCTTGTATAATAGTTAAATCATTGTTATTAAATTATAAAATAACCACATACATAAATATTATATCATATATGATCTTATGATATTTCTTTGTTAATAATATTTTTGTAGTATTAGTGTTTCAGGTGTTAACCGATTGGTTTTCATTTATATGCACGATTATGTAAGCCATATTTGTTATAGATATTTTGTATTTGATTCATATCCCGAATGATATTAAGTTCTTAAACATTATTTTCAATCATAAAATTAAAACTATTCTAGAATGGTTATGATGGGGACTGATTTTCATCGCATTCTTGGAGACTGTAATCCGTACGTGCGCACGAGCGACAATATCATTATATTGATGGTGAAATAATATGTAATTGTATGTTATATCATATATATAAAATAATTAACATATTATATTTATTATTTAAATCAATTATAAAAATTATTATACACATAAAAATAATGAAGTGTTGAATAACAACTAAACCATGATTTGGAGACGGTAAGTCGTACATACACACATATTGTGACTTTGTCATTCTTAGGATGGATAAAATAATGATTATGGTTGTGCCATATTGATAATAACATCCCAGTATGTATAAGGTACTGGATTTATTATTTCAGTATGGAAACAACAAAGAAATAAGAAGTGGAAGAAGAAAAGATCATTGAAAGAGGTGATGGAATTATTACCTCTTCTTCAGTTGTTTCCTATTGATTTGATCAAAAGGGATCCTTAGGATGAAATTTGATCATTGTAATGCCTCTTGGATGAAGTGAATACAGTAGGTAGGATAATTGAGATGGGTTTAGAAAAGCCAAATGGCAATGTAGGTGTGTTTTTATGAGAAGGGGAAGTACCCTTTTATAAGATAGGTGAGGGTCACTTTAGGAAAAGCTAGAATTATTATTTTATTATACATTCATATTCGGTTTATAATGGATCCAAAATGATTAATTTCGAGTATAAGTTGGGTATTTGTTGAGAAACTCTCAACCAATAGGTTCTAAATAGGTTTAGGTTACCATATTAACGTTATCTTATAGATTTAACTCTTAGTTAAATAGTTTTAATTTTTACCATTTATTCGTGAATTTTTATAATAAATGGTTAATGAACATACAATAAAAAAATCATAGAACCCCAAGGGGTTAATTATTGATATATATTACTTTATCTAAGTCCATTTTCTGAGCCATAGATTTTTAGATATATTATATCAATTTATAATATAGTATTTTTTTTAAAACTCATTTATGTCAATTTTGAAACTATATCATATTTTGTTTTTTTTTGAAAATCATAATAACTTTATCATTTAGAAAAAACATTATTTAATCAACCCTAACATGTCATATTAACCTATAATTTTTTTGGAATTTATCATAAGTCTCAATTTACATTTATTTGGTTATTTATAATATCAATTATTTTAATCTTTCATTAATAAGTTAATTACGACATCATCATTGTGTCATAAATAAATTTAATTATTTAATGTCTAAATTTTATAATATAAAATTAAATTATAAAGTATTTTTTTATATTTCTAATGAATAGTTATAGTTGATTTTATCTTATTTGTAACCTTATATTAAAATTGTTTAGTAATTAATCTTTGAATTTAGCGCTTTTAAATCTTCATTAAATAAAATAATAATAAATTTCCTAATCTAATAAAAGTGGAATGGAAGGATTATATTTTATTAATAAGGTTTATTTTGGTCTAAAATCAATTATCCAATAGAATTTGGACATGTGTTAGGGTAATTATAATATAATTTTTACATTCAGTTACCCTATTTACTTTTAACCGTGTGAATAAAATTCAGAAGTTACTATTAAAAAAAAATTATTTTCATCATATTGAACCAAATTTTACCTATTAATGTCAACCAAGTCTCTCGGATTTTTTAAATTTAATTCACAAAAGTGGTAAAATTACTTTTTATGCAAATTTGCAAATGTTCCTAGAATGTGGGTAAAAGACGTTAAAAGTTGAATAAAATTTTATATATCTAATCTTAATCTAAAATGTCTCAAATGAATTAAATTAAACATGTATAGGTACTATATATATATTTTTACTTAAAATAAATTCAAATAAAATAAATAATTATTTAAATAAAAAGCTGGTTTTAAACAATAATGTACTGTTTTCACTATTCATCAAAAATTGAAATTTTTCAGATCAAAATCAAAAATTCACCCTAGGATAATTTTGATATATCTAATCCAAAAATGAAGTCCATTTTTAGAAATTAAATTTATAAAATTTCAAACAATGGTTATTACTATTCAAAACGGCTAGTTTGATAGGTCGTCATGTGTTAGAACATGAAGTTGCGTTCAATGAAAGCTATTGTATCATTCAAAGAGAAGCGTGTTATGGAAGCTTGGTGTGTTACAACACATAGTGAAGAAAGAAGATATTTGTTTCCATAAATTAATGATGGGAGGTTTACGTTTTTTCACATGATATAAAAACGAAGATTTTTTCATGAAATAATGAAATAAAATTGACTGATCCTGACCTCCAATGAAAATTATAATGATATTCCATGACGGTTATTGAATAAATGACAAGTAAAATTTTCTCTTTTATTTAATTAATTCTATAAATGACAATAAAAAATGATTTTTCACATAAGGTATTGAATAAATGTTGTGAAAAATATGGTCATTATATTTCCCAAACCAGTTATTGGATAACAGGAATAGAAAGTTTATATTTTCAAATTATTTATTTAGAAAACAACGTGAGTATTACACTGATTTTTTTACCATGCTTATTATAAAAAACCAACTTGGAAAATTGATTTTTTCTTCAGTCACAAATAAATTAAATGAATAACATTCCTCAAAGAACTAATTTGGTACTAGTGTTATCATCCTTGGAAATAAAAGAAGCCTCACCACTTCCTATAGATAATTTCGTGACAAAACCACCACTAATCAGGATCCCATGATCTCTAAAACGTGATATGATTATTTTTTCAAATCATCCAATATAACCCATATATAATTGTAACATTCATAATCTCAGTGTAAAATTGTAGAAAAGTATATCAAAATTTCCTCCTTCTTCCACCAAGGACAATTCAACAGATGTAGAAAACAAGCTGGTATGAGGTGTTCAACATTCATATTCTCTAAAACTAAACATGAGAACATGAAATCTATAAATGAATTCTTAAAACCTGACCAACAAAACAAACCTCTCAGATTATGGTACATATTTTTCATTCCATGATTAACCACTACGGGTCAGATTTGTATCTTCTGAATAAATATCCCATGAAAAATTAAATGTAGAAAAAGTATCCGAAAAAACCAAACCCTATGTTGATCATTCTTAGAACACCCATCTAGGGTACCCCTATAGATATTTCAATCCAATTAAACATCCACCTTTTAAACCCCATTGATGGACTCTTCTACTTGTTTCAATAAATAATATTACACCATCATCTAATAAAGGCATCCTCTTCCACTAACCACTACCTTATAAAGATGCAGTATAGAGAACTCTTTCATCACACTCCATGAATCCCAATATTCTTTCACAACACCACTATATGAATGAATACTTATATTAATGAAAGAAACATCAACCTTAACCACTATATAGAAAATCTAAATTTCACAGTCTTGTAAGGATTCTATCCACCACTACTATTAATTGGCCAGATTATCCAAGGTGAAGACATACCTCATAATATTGTAGAAAATCAAAAATCATTAACAGATATGATATTGTCTTCAAAAAATCAGTCCAAACAAAATAAATTCCATCATTATATCGTGGGTACAACTTGTATACTCATGGGGTTGTAACTATGGATACCCATAAGAGAAAACTAATTTCTGATGTATTAGGACACTACCCAAGACCAGATGCATGGAATCCTAGAAGACCATGAAATGGACTCCATCATCTATCAAATAAAGAACTAGGGTGACAACTAACTTCTATATTAGATAATAGAACAAAAATTGTAACTGTTCAATCTATGATAACAACAAATTATTTCTGGTCAAGGATTTTAGAGGTGTCAAAGTCTGGGAAATATCTTGTATGATCCTCAAATAATAACCTATAGGACTGAGAAATCTCCAATCCTCTATAATAATCATGGGGGATTCCTAGGAAATACATCCTCGATCATCGATGGATCCAAAAATACAATATTATAGGACACAACATTCCCCATGAAATGAAATTTACAAGACCACAACTCACATTTGGAGAACCTTTCAAATATGTGTAAAAATAATGAACTCCAAGAACAACCCACAGTTTCATTGCATGGGGCTTCTTAGACACATAATACACAAGGGTTTCACAAATTATTTTAACCATGATCTAGTAAATAAATTCATGAAACACCACAACAATAAATCCCATGAATATATTTGGACCATTCATTATACCGAAAAACATATTAACGGTCGCATAATTATGGAAACATAATCAGGATGTAGTATTTAATACCTCTCTATCCCTCACCCACATCTCGCAATATCCCGACCATAGATTGATGTTCAAAAACCAATTAGATCCATCCATAAAATTGAATAAATAACCATGACATTGAACATGATAGTGTTTTTTATTGTCCCCAAATTCGAGCGATGATAATTGATAGATAGTCACAGACTACCATCACTCTTCCATATGAATAAAACTAGATTACCCCAAGGTGACACACTTAGTTAAATAAAACCTAAATATAATAGATTAAAAATATTTATCCCTAAATCTTGAAGAATACATGTTTCCATATTCTATGGATACATCAAAATCAGATAAGTGTTTGGCTATATCTTGATCCAAAAAATGATCTTCCATTAGGGGGGTAACACCCTAACCCATTCAAGAATTGAATCTGTAAAAATTATACACCGCTAAGAAAAAAACTGGATGCATATTTGTTGAACTCAAAATCCACTCATCCATCAAGGAAGATAAGGATTAAGTACACTATAAACCCATCTTAGCATCTCAATTGATAACAAACATGATAGGCTCTCCATCAAAAACATATAACACTATCCAGCTCCTAATGAAATCCATTATAATATTAACCTAATATGACTAATATATTATATGGGTGAATTCATATTAATATATATTCAATCATAGGATGTATCCCCATGAATACTTCGTCCCATGAACTATATCACAGTCTCTACACTCTTTACATTAAGTAGCTCTACCTTCAACTTACATAGTCCATTCTATTGGAACTATAACTATCTCTACCTCATTCCCCAAGGCACAGACTAGTGAAAGTGAAATGAATGATTTCATATATCTTGAATCAAATATGTAATTAACCTATGTATCAAAAATTAAACGGTACCACTAATGTCGCATCAATCAATTGTTGTAAGTAACACTAGATCTTGTATTAGGCCACAACCTACCACACAACCACTCTGACCCAAATGACTACCACCTACATGGACACACTCTACTATCTAAAGGAAAAGATTATAATCTCATTACTATCATATTCCAACCCCATCTCCACTATATTTATAATAGGCTTAAGAACCCTCTACTTGTTTCCTCAGATGATATTGGCAGAGCGGTGAAACATCAGGGGGACCAGCAATTGAATGGTGTCTGCATAGAAATTTTGTGCACTCATAATAATGATGAACGTAACCTCCACCATAATAACAAACATATAATTCCTTTAAAGGGTTTTGAGAGACATCAACCCCAGTGAGACAATATGGAGGGGTCTAGGACATATACTCAGCAATTCAGAAAGCTTTTTGTATAGGTAATTGGGAACCATAGACCATAACCATGCTACATGGATAATTATAATGACTCCCCTCTCATAATGTTATTTACCTTGCCAGTATTTTATCATCAACTACTTCTCGAATAAGTATGTCAAGAAATTTAACATCATAAATGGATTTTCATTGAAAAATATATCCAGAAATAAATCCACCTCTAAATGATTTACCCTTGAATCATAATATATATATAGGTCTGAATAATATAAGAGAAGCTTCCTAAATTGAAACCTAGACTCCCACACATTGGAACTACCCTATCAAAGGATAATTTTCTCATAATTTATGGACACCTTTGGTGCGGAAAAAATAAAATCAGCATCAAAATGCTCTTAAAACTTCTCCCATGAAACCAATGATTCCTCTTGACCCCCAAAGAACAACACCCTCCACATAGCTCTCAATTCATGGTTAAATACATATTAGTAAAACATAAAATATGTATCAAGATCACCAGAACTAACACATAAAACATCAAGGCCATATCACTGGATCAAAAAAATCATCTACATCACAAACCCCCAAAAGGATAAAACATTGGATACTCCTTATCTCAACCTATGAAAACAAATCATACAAACCACATCCCAAACTCGTCCACTTCCAATGTAATTGGAGTGATAATAAATACCCATAATCTAAGCTTCTAGACTTTTAGTACCTCAAATAATCACATGAAACTCACTGTTTTCCCAAATAAACAGGGCATACTACCTAAATCCAACACCGAATAATCCGTATGGATTGGTCATTATCACCATATAATTCTATAATCTATCACATATAATGTCAATTCAATATATCCAAACCCACTTAGTAACAATGATACAATAGATGGAAGTATAACATGAAATCACATGCACCTGTATGAAAAAAAGTCATTAAATTACATAAAAACATTGAATAATTATAATGAAGGACCACCTAAATCAAATAGAGATACCACTCACTATGACACATCACCTGAATAAATACAAATCCCTAACAATCCATTACACTGACAAAACCACTCAAACGAAGGATGTTGCAAGATAGAACATAAAAAATGTGAAAAATATAGTTTTAAGTTCTCGATAGCTTTATAATTACCTAATATAATTTATTAAAAATTATAATTCTTCATATAACCAGGAAATGAGGAGGGGAGAAAATGAAAAAGTAGGGAGATCCCAAGGGGGGGAAGTTCATACTGGGGTTGGCGAAAGAAGAAATACCCCTAATATATTTCCTCATCTTAAATTATTTTAACTAAAATGGAAAAACTAGTTTGGTAATTATTATCCATGGGGAAAAGACAATGTTTATGGGTCTCATTATAGCATGAAAAAACATGATATAGTGAAACTACCCACTATATAGTAACACCTAAATACCTGGGTAACCCCTGGGGTCATGAACCTCCACTCCATACTGAAATAACCCACATTATTCGATAAGTTTCGATACCTAGATGTGATCCATTTATTCATTTCCCTAATCATAATGATAAAAAATTAAAAATCATTGAGCAATTTCCACCATTGATCTTTTTCTGACTTCGATACCAGAACCTCAATCAAAGGAAGAACCACAACAGGCTATAACCACCAATGTTGCACTTTGATCACATTCTTATTATAGAATTTTGGAAGTAATCCATGAACAAATCCTCAATTATCAAAACTTTGGATCATCCAATTAATATAATTCAAAAAACTATATATATACACATGGTTCATCAAATGTTTCAACATAAACACACCCTAAAATTTAGAAGGCATTATAATTTTACTACTTATAAATCCTTTGATCTCACTATTTTTTAAAATCCCCCTCTTTCCCTTAGTGATAATAGGTTTTTAGTATATTTTTTCAGTTTACAAGGAGAATATGTGGAATGATTTTATTAAATTTTATATTTTGCTGATGTAATTTGTTCTTATATCATAAATTCCACTAAAATTGTTTTCTAGGAGATTTCTATAATTATATGTTTCCTATAAAGTATATATGTTTAGCACTATATCCAAAAGTGTGGGCCTGGGTATATTTCACTCAACCATCATTATACCACCACCACCAACTACACACATTATAACTACAACCACATATACCAAATTAAATATATCACAACAAATATTACAACCGTATTTCATAAAATTTTATATTATTCATAGATGAGAGGATGTATAATGGGGACTAGTCAAAAATCGTTGTAGCATTTATATTTGATATTAGGGAAAACTTCTGAAACCCATGGCCTCATATGATCATTGGAAATGTTACCTGACTCAGGGGGGTGTGAATATTAAATAATTGAAAAATAAAAGGTTATATAATAGACTATAGATAAGCATATCTTATGTGTTAAATTTTAGATGAATTGAAATTATTATAATATCCTGAGATGGTCATTTCTTCCTGATTGTCTTGCGTCGATAACACTACCACAATTATGAACATCAGAAATTAATAACACCATAAACATATAGATTTCATACAATAATAACAACTCCCCATTTTTCCCAGCATTAACAATTTACAACATATATAATTTTTTATAAACATAAATTCATTATTTTTCATTTATTTCTAGCCACCCTTTACTCACTAAGACACAATTTTTAGTCATTAATATTCTATATTAACAATCTCCCCTTTTATATAAAATTATTCAGTTTTCCTCATGCTATTAACCACCATTCATCTCATAATATTAAGCATATCAGCATTTTCAATTACCTTAATTATCAACGTCATTCCTTATTAAAAAATAATGACCAAAACCATAACAAAAAATCTCAATGTCGTATTAACTGAAAAATATCTTATACCAAAATACACAACAATTAATCCCACTATATCCACAACTACATCCCTATCATTAATTCAATAACCTTTCAAAACAAATACAACAATGACTTCTTAATTTTATCCTAATTTTAACAAAAAAACTAACATTACTAAAACCATGTTAATCATTAGAATAATCGTAATCAATCATAATAATTGACAACATTTACACCTAAAAAACAATATAAAAATTCTAATTATTTATAATTCCATATATATTCAATTATTTATGTATAAAAAACCCAATATTAATTCTTGATTATCTTATATCCCATTCCATTTCCATATTTTTGTAATTATATCTATTATGAAGGTGATTATAAAAACTAACCATAAAAACAAAGACATAAATATAGTATTAATTAATAAAAACAAGAAATATTTCTTAGGCAGTAATATAGAAATCAGATAAACAATTTGTGAATCAAAAATCCATATATGTTATACATAATCTAGTTCACTATATCCATTATTTTATTTATGGAGATTTATCTATTGAATATATAAGCTTAATAATTCCACATACAAAAAAAATTAATGAATAATGATCTTAAATACCGTACATAAAAATGGAGCTTCACCAAGAAATACATTAGAATGATGTAGAAACATTTTATCTAGAACCACCAAAGTTGCAAGGATATTCTAGGAATCCAATGCACAACCATCCATAATTAAGACCATTACAAAACAACACCAAGACCAAATGATCACTACTAACAAAATTTCTTTAACAATAAATTACATTATAATATAAAGTAAGTGATAACATAACCTCACCTCCAACTATAAGATCATGATAATATGAATACAAGGATCAAGAGCCATAATGAAATACCAAGATATTGTTAATGATAAAACACATATCAACAGTGTTTTAAATAATCTCAAAGGAATTGAAGAAAATGAAAAACGGTATTAAAATTTATATTAAAATTATATATAAATAAAATATTAGTATGATAGGGATCCTATTGTTGTAAATTTGTCTCAATTAGATAATAATAATGTTATATCACTAGATACAAGGGAAGTTAAAATGTATAAAATAAATATAAACAAGGAAGATCATGGAAAAACGGAACGAAAACAAAAAAAATTCTTGAATACTTATAAATAACTAAGAAATCCTCAATCTCCCCCAATCAAACCCAATAACTCAAAGAAAGAAACCACGATACTATAACTATCACCACCGAATAACATAAGTCACATAAAATTAAACCGAAATTCACACATGAATATTTTATTGACAATAAAAGGCCTTACAACCCAAGGAAAAATCTTCATCCATTCATATATAGTAAAATTTAATGGGTCAAGATTCATCTTCTAACAAACCACCACCCCCACAACCGCATTGGAAATGATGAAATACATCTAACAGATGAAACTCATTTCATCTATGAAACTCATCAAGAAACAATGTAATTGATTGCAACATGATATATTACCTAGAATGTAATTTTTTCTAAATATCCACTTCCCTTGAACTAAACAACTCTAAAATAATTCCCAATACTTCTACTACAAGTAATAACACAATGTAGATGTCTAAAAGAATATATTTCTCTATATTTGATAGATCTCTAAAAAGTCATTCGTAAAAAAAACCATAACTATGAAAAACCCATAAAAAATAATAAATATAAAAGATACATCTCCCACACGACCATTACTTTAAATAGATTCAACCAACACTATAAGGTCCCAACCTTAAACCTTACTTAATCTTGAGTTATTACAAGATTACACATTGAGGATCTTTTAAGGTTTAGTGTTTTAGAGAATTAGATCATAAAACATGAATTACATTCCACATTCAAACAAAGTGGTCACATAAAATATAGTATTCATTTTTCCCATCAACAAAAACATATTTAAAATAAAACATGGATTCTTTCTTGACACTTCCTTGACACTATCATCATATAATGTACCCTTCCCTTGACCTGTGAAAAACATTTCAAAATTTTGGGATGATCATAAAAAGATCAGTAAGGGATATAAAAATATGGAAAGGAAGCATGATTAAATGTATACATAATAATGAAATCATACTTTACCCATAAAACATAAACACATTAATATACCTCATAAAATCATGAATAAATCATAGAAATCATAAGACATAAAGGTAACTTGAGGCATTCATAACATTCTTACATAGGGAGTAACCCTGTTGGTTACGTTTTGGAATACCCATCACAGAATATTCCCTAAATCGCTTCGAATAAACCTTAACGTTGAACCCCTTCGCGTTACCCAATGCATTGGAGAGCTATATTGGGCTCACCTGCCCTTAGTTTATCACGGAACCACCCGTCTTCATAACAATGCCCAAGAACCATAACATAATCATAGCACATAAAAAAAGCATAAAGGAAAGATAACATTCCCACATTTCAATAAAAATATAACATTTTAAGATATTGAAATAATGAATCCATTTCAAAAACCATTTTCAAAACCATTTAAAACATTTAATAAAGAGATTTTTGAATCAAAGTGTCCCATAACACTTTGAAGCTTTTAACATTTTAAACCATTAATATCCATATAAATAAATCCTTAAAACCATTTTTAAAACATGGATATTAATGAGAAATATTTATAAGATTAAATCATTAAAACATATAAAACGATATTTTAGTTAAAGGGTTTTTAACAAAATGAGAGACACTTGAATACAATAATTGAGGAATAACATTTAATAAAATCTTTATAATATCATTATAATAAAGGTATTAATTATATAATATTACAAATGATAGTATATACACCATATAATAGTTAATTGGTTCATAACAATAATGAAGTCTCAAAAGAAATGTAAAATGAGATGAAATCCATTATAAAGAAGGTATCCTTAAATTAAGGATAAATCAATCTCATAATTATGTGTGACAAATATAAATACACCGAATATAAGTGGATATTATGTGTAAAAAAATCAAAGTTCATTCACACATATTCAAAGTATGACATATTCAATAACTGCATGTTGAACCCAAAGAAATCGAAATTGGGTTAAGAAGTTCCATTGGTAAAATTCGACAGCCTAACGGCGTCACATAAAATTTTACAAAAAGGCTTGATGAGAGAAATAAAGTGTATCTCATCACTTGGGCATAAAATTTACATAAATAATGATATATAATAACATATCCCAACATAATAGTATGTGAATTAAAAGACATAACAAATGAAGTCTTTTAAAAAAAGGACGGTGAAAGGTCCCCTTACTGAGTTGGGTAACTTTCGAAAAGTACACCCCATGGAAGAAGGGTCATACAATGAAGATGTAAATACCCATAAATGAAATTATACTACACTAAGTGTATAATAAGGGGCAGTACATACACCACTCAATGGAAATAGTGGGAAACATAGCATTAATGTCATGGGAATAAATGTGAGATGAAAAATCCCTTACGAAAACATGGCAGCCTAACAGTGCCACTTAAAACTTCCAAAAATGGATTTATGAGATCAAATAGGGTCTCAAATAATATAAAAATAAAAATTAAAGTCTGAGGAAAATAAAATAACATCCCCAAGCATAATAAATATGGGCTTAAAGGAAATGACATAAAAGAGAGTACTTAAAATGAAAGAGAGAGGTTGGATCCCTTACCTCGGGTCCGACTTGACTCGATCGTTCTTTAACATCCTGAATAACAAACATGAGTTAATTTATACTTGATTAAGAACCTTTTTCAAGTTCATTATTCCTTTTATATCAATTATTTCCATGTTATAAACATTATGTAATCATTTACGTTAATAATGTTTGTTTTGTCGATATTTGGTTCTTAAGTCGAAAGTGGACGTCTTACAATTACATGTTGTTCGTGTGGTCAAAGGTTCATTATATCCAAAATGATATTCCTGATTTGGATATCATATATATCATAATATACATGTTTTTATAAAATTACATAATTATTTATAGGTAAGAAATGAAATGCACCGTTCATGGAGACGGTAAGCCGTACTTACGCATGAACGCTACTTTCATTTCTATTTTATATTAATGGAATTAAAACTAAATGATAGGTATGTATATTTTAATTCCAGAATTATTTTCATCATTTATATGTAACATAAATCATATATAATAACTTTTAATCCATCTTTTATACATCTCACATATGGAATTAACGAATCAAATCACTTTGAAGGGGCGGTAGTCCGCACTTCCTAAAAGGAAATTATCGTGTTTACCCACAATGGAAACCATAAAGGTATGCCAAAAAAGAAAAATAAAGAAGATTAAGTAAAAAATAAAAATAATATATATCATATATAAATATAGTGAATTCTTAATGGCCACCCTTTTAAGGTGTTGTATGAGTGTTGAACAATCATCGTTTCGTGAGGCAGAAATTCGCCATCCATAGAAACAATATGTTATTTAACCATTTGATGTAGCTGTGTGTAATTGTAGCTCGAATTCTTCTTATAACAACATCCTAGTATAGTTAAGATACTGGATTTGTTACAAAAGAAATGAATAAAAAGAGTTTATGAGGTTGGAGAAGCAAAATAAAACAAAAGAACACAAGTGAAGACATTACCTTAAAATCGGGTAACTCTTTTTGATTTGAGCTCAAAGGCTTCCTTGGGAAGAATTATGCCCAAAGTGACGCTTCTAGGAGTAATAGAGGGATGTGGAGAGGAAAAATGAGCAGTTTTTGGCCGAGACAAAGGCTTGAGAGGTGGGGGTAAGGTGGTAGAGGTGGGGGCCTTTTATAAGAGGAGAGGAGGGGAACTCTTGTAAAGTTACAAAATGTTACTTTATTTTCAAATGAAATTCGAATTTTAAAGGTCCCACATTGATTTATTTTGAGGATAAGGTGGTAAGGGTTCGAACTATACTCATACAATAGGTTTTTGACAAGTGTAAGTTATAGTTTTAACATTAACTTTTCATTTTATTTAAATCCTTTATTAATGAGTTAATCGTTGCATCATCATGATGTCATAAATAATTTAATTTATTTAATGTCAAAAAATTATAAAAAAATATCATGATGTAGGAAATCGTTTTAGATTTCAAATGAATATTTATAGTCAAAAATATGACTTGTATAACCACATTTAAAAATTGATTTAGTGAAACATCTCACACTTGTGACATTTTTTATTTTAACTTTAAATAAAAAGTTATTTATGTCACTTTCCAACCAAAGTGGCTCCATGGGGTCCCCAAGTTGACCCATGGATTTTATTGGTCATCCAGGACACATCCAATGAGGGTACGACATGTGTCTAGGTCATTTCACATTATTAAAACATTATTTTTACCTTAAATTACACTAATTACCTCTAATCGCGATTAAGAACATAAAAGTTACTATTCACCAAAAACTTATTTCAATCCCATTGAATCACATTTTACTTCCTAATGACAACCATGTATATCGGATTTTTGAAATTCAAAACATAGAGGTGGAAATGTTTCATTTAAACGAAAAATCAGTTTCTTTTACTACTACTTAGTGGTTTCACTATTCATCAAAAATTGAAGTATTTCGGAAAAATACAAGAAATTCTCCCTAAGCTATATTTGATATTCCGAACTCAAAAATGATGTTTATTTTAAAAAATTCAAAACATATAAGTTGAATTAATTAATTTATTAATTAATGCCCGCTGTCAAAACAAATAGCGTGTTTTTATGAAACAATATATATTAAAAGATTGACACTAGTTTAAGTCCAATTTCAAAGGAAAATTAATTCCAATGACCACTATTGGATTAAATGGTAAACATATATTCTAATTTTACTTTAAAAACAATTCAAAAGATAATCTAATCATATAAATAAATTACATTAAAAAGTGGATTTGAATTAAAATAAAACAATTTTCACTATTCATTAAAAAATGAACTTTATCGGAAAGATACCAAAAATTTACACAAAGTAAATTTTTATGTCTCTATTCTAAAGAATAATTTTATTTTGTCAAATATAACATATAAAATTGTCAAAAAGTGGATTTAAAATAGGTTCGCCATCAAAAGGTTGTTAATCGACCTTTTAGAGAACATTAGAATGTTTACGCCTAAAAATTGAATTCATTCACATTTTTAATCCTCTAACATTTATTGTAAAAATTAAAAATATTTGACAAATATATATAATCATTTTGTAGTTAGTTCTGTTCATTTCCGCCATTACAACGGCTAGGCGTTAACTACCATTTAAAATAAAATTATTTTACTATTAGAGTGCAACGTAAGATTCTCAAGAAACTCGTTGTTGCGTATTGGGTACGCCATCGAGCATCGCGTCCCCTTTAAAGTAATATTAATATTTTATTCACAAATATGGATAAATATAAAAATTTCATATTCTTTATTTACCTGGGGTGTTACATCCTTCCACCCTTTTGGGAATTGCGTCCTCGCAATTTTAAAATTGGGCTCGGAAACATCCTTTAATGTCCCACATCGGAACAAGAGTCGGTAAAACAATCACTTTAAAATAATGAATGAGAAGTATAGAGGTCACCCGAGTTAACCCATACTAGGATTCCATGTAGGAAAACATGGACATGGAGGAGAAAACATAGGGTCATGTTCTGATGGAGAGTGATGGAAAACATGTTTAGGACAAAGTTAACCACAAGAAAATCACAAACATGTGATGGGTTAAACGGTATTCGATTCCCCAGTAGGAAAAGTCAATAGACAACATTTTTGTTTTTTTATTGAGGAATTTATTCATAAGGAAACTTAATTACTTATCATGTTGACTTTCAACTTTTATTATATTTCTTACACAAGCTCATATTTTCTCCAAATGATGAGTATTTAGGAATACTTGTTCACTATAATCAAATTATAGAGAATCTCCTAATCCACTAAAGAGAACTATATACTTCCCATGTCTTTAGTCTTTAACCAAAACCAAAACCAAAAACAAAATGGTTAGTACAAGATCATATAATCCAGAAAAGGATAACCCTTTATAAAAAGAAAATCTATTCTTAATCTCCAAAATTTGTCCAACAAAACCCAAACATTAA
Organism: Viscum album; assembly: GCA_963277665.1. Lineage (NCBI taxonomy): Eukaryota > Viridiplantae > Streptophyta > Magnoliopsida > Santalales > Viscaceae > Viscum > Viscum album. The sequence goes on from OY728146.1 coordinate 1,041,804,513, forward strand.
CGAGGACCATTTGATAAACAATTTGTCCATAAAATTCTTCAAAGTAAACCAAACTAATATTGAAACCCAAATATTTGAAGGATTGAGTCACATTGTATTCCAAGGTACAAATTAACTTTTATCTCCAAATAACATCAGTTGCTCTTAAATTCCCATATTGAAAAGTAATTAACCTAATCACAAATCCTCGATGATAGGTTAATAATTTCCATAGATAACCCAAAATAAACTTACTCTTGATTCCTAAAATCATCTAACTAAAAATAATTAGTCAAACTAACCAGGGACTTCACGTAGTCCAGTGGTAGGTGATAAATACCAGTCACACTTTGGTTGTGGGTTAGATTCCCGCAGCTTTGTCCAACGCGACGGGTTGTCACACGGTCTGCGTGTTGTCCCTTTTCCAAAACTATATAATTCTAAAAACATTCCCCAAAATGAGATAAAATCTTCAAAAATGATCATAACATATTTTATCCTCAAGTTTATCTCATGCCTTTCATTTTACATCATAACATATAACAACCCATAATTACCTCAAATGTAAGGATCATATAAACTCTAATGGTTACCTTTATAATTATTACCTGAACTTCCACATCGATTGGTCATCTCGTACATGATGCAGTACAAATAATACCAAGGTTCAAGTGGTTGATCATGACTCCTTGATAGTTGGTTTAGAACAACCATGAGTTTCCTCATTGAATCCCCCATTTTATCTAGTATCTTAACTAGAGAACCACCACAGTTTCCTTTAAACCTGTTGTCTCTTTGGTGCCTGCTAGATCCATCCATTCACTAAAAACAGAAATGTCAGTGTGAGTATATCAACAAAACCATCATGTACTAATGAGGAAGGTAAACACTAAGATATACTTACTCATTCACTTTATCTAAAACATGGACTCTTTCTGAAATCCTGACCATTATGGTAATGTCACTTGTGCTTAGAGAATTCCCTAACCTCTAAAGTTATCTAAACCGACCTCTGAAACCAACTATAAGGCCCCAGCCTTAAACCTTACTTAATCTTGAGTTATTACAAGATTGCACATTGAGGATCTTTTCAGGTTTAGTGTTTTAGAGAATTAGATCATAAAACTTGCATTACATTCCACATTTAAACAAATTGGTTACATAAAATCACTAGTAGAATACTAACCTATACCAATGGTTTGAAACCGTTGGTATAGGTTTCCAAACCGTTGGTATAGCCTATACCAACGGTTTTTAAAACCGTTGGTATAAGTAATATGAAAATCTATTCCAACGGTTATAAAACTGTTGGTAAATGTATTTAAAAAAAAACATCCGCTGGGATTTGATCCCAGGACCCCTCGTTTATAATCGAACGACTTAACCACTAAGCTAACATCACTTTTTTAAACATAATTTCATAAATATATAAATGTATTATCACAATTATTTAAAATTAAGATTTATATAATGTTCTCGGGTAGCAGACCTGGAAGAAATGAATGAAGCTATCCCAACGGTTCTCAAAACCGTTGGGATAGGTGGAAATTTCCAGGGGTGAATGTTGGATTTGGGGTGAGTTTTCCCAACGGTTCTCTCAAACCATTGGGAAAGGGGGGGGGGGGTCTTTCCCAACGGTTTGGGAGAACCGTTGGGAAAGGGGCCTCAAAACACCCCTTTCCCAACGGTTCTCACAAACCGTTTGGAAAGGGGGGGTCTTTCCCAACGGTTTGGAAGAACCGTTGGGAAAGGGGCCTCAAAACACCCCTTTCCCAACGGTTCTCTCAAACCGTTGGGAAAGGGGGGGGGGGGGGTCTTTCCCAACGGTTCTTCCAAACCGTTGGGAAAGGGGGGGTCTTTCCCAACGGTTTGGGAGAACCGTTGGGAAAGGGGCCTCAAAACACCCCTTTCCCAACGGTTCTCCCAACCGTTGGGAAAGACCCCCGCTTTCCCAACGGTTTGGAAGAACCGTTGGGAAAGGGTGTATATAAGTGTTGGGAAAGATCTGATTTCTAGTAGTGAATATAATATTCATTTTCCCATCAACGGAAACATATTTAAAATAAAACATGGATTCGTTCTTGACACTTACTTGACACTATCATCATATCATGTACCCTTCCCTTGACTTGTGAAAAACATTTCAAAAACTTGGGATGAGCATAAAAAGCTCAGTAAGGGATATAAAAATATGGAAAGGAAGAATGAGTACATGTATACATAAGAATGAAATCATACCTTACCCATAAAACATAAGCACTTTAACATACCTCATAAAATCATGAATAAATCCTAGAAATCATAAGACAAAAAGGTAACTTGAGGCATTCATAACATTCTTACGTAGAGAGTAACCCTCTTGGTTATGTTTTGGAATACCCATCACAGTATATTCCCTAAATCTCTTCGAATAATCCTTAACGTTTAACCCCTTCGCGTTACCCAATGCATTGGAGAGCTATATCGGGCTCACCCACCCTTAGTTTATCATGGAACCACCCGTCTTCATAACAATACCCATGAACCATAACATAATCATAGCACATAACTTAAGCATAAAGGAAAGATAACATTCCCACATTGCAATAAAAATATAACATTTTAAGATATCGAAATAATGAATCCACTCTAAAAACCATTTTCAAAACCATTTAAAACATTTAATAAAGAGATTTTTGAATCAAAGTGTCTGATACCACTTTGAAGATTTTAACATTTTAAACCATTAATATCCATATAGATAAATCCTTAAAACCATTTTGAAAACATGGATATTAATGAGAAATATTTATAACATTAAATCATTAAAACATTTAAAATGATATTTTAGTTAAAGGGTTTTTAACAAAATGAGAGACCCTTGAATTCAATAATTGAGGAATAAAATTTAATAAAAACTTTATAATATCATGAGAATAAAGGGATTCATGAAATAATATTCCAAATTATAGTATATACACCATATAAGAGTGAATTGGTGCATAACAACAATGAAGTCTCAAAAGAAATATAAAATGAGATGAAATCCATTATAAAGAAGGTATCCTTAAATTAAGGATAAATCAATCTCATAATTATGTGTGAAATATAAATACACCCAATATAAGTGGATATTAAGTGTAAAACAATAAAATTTCATTCTAACATATTCAAAGGATGACATATTCAATAACTACATGTTGTACCCAAATAAATCGAAATTGGGTTAAGAAGTTCCCTTGGTAAAATTCGACAGTCTAACGACATCACATAAAATTTTACAAAAAGGCTTGATGAGAGAAATAAAGGGTATCTCATCACTTGGGCATAAAATTTACATAAATAATGATATATAAGAACATATCCCAACATAATAGTATGTGAATTAAAAGAAATAACAAATGAAGTCTTTTAAAAAAAGGAGGGTGAAAGGTCCCCTTACCGAGTTGGGTAACTTTTGAAAAGTACACCCCATGGAAGAAGGGTCATACAATGAAGATGTAAATACCCATAAATGAAATTATAATTCATAAAGTGTATAATAATGGGAAGTACATACACCACTCAATAGAAATATTGGAAAACGTAGCATAAATGTCACCATAATAAAAGTGAGATGAAAAATCTCTTACGAAAACTTGGCAGCCTAACGGTGCCACTTAAAACGTCCAAAAATGGATTTATGAGATCAAATAGGGTCTCCCATAATATGAAAATAAAAAATAAAGTATTAGGAATATAAAAGAACAGTCCCCAACATAAGAAATATGGGCTTAAATGAAATGACATAAAAGAGAGTACGTAAAAAGAAAGAGAGAGGTTGGATCCCTTATCTTGGGTCCGACATGACTCGATCATTCTTTAACAACCTGAATAATAAACATGAGTTAATTTATACTTGCATAAGAACCTTTTTCAATTTCATTATTCCTTTTATATCACTTATTTCCATGTTATAAACATCATGTAATCATTTAAGTTAATAATGTTTGTTTTGTCGATATTTGGTTCTTAAGTCGAAAGTGGACTTCTTACAATTACATGTTTTTCATTTGGTCAAAGGTTCATTACATCCAGAATGATATTCATGATTTAGATATCATATATATCAGAATATACATGTATTTATAATATTACATAATCATTTAGAGGTAAGAAATAAAATGCACCGTTCATGGAGACGGTAAGCTGTACGTACGCATGAACGCTACTTTCATTTCTATGTCATATTAATGGAATTAAAACTAAATGATAGGTATGTATATATTAATTACAGAATTATATTGATCATTTATTCATAACATACATCATTTATAATAACTTTAAATCCATCCTTTATACATCCCACAAGTGGCATTAACGAATCAAATCACTTTGAGGGGGCGGTAGTCCGCACTTCCTAAAAAGAAATTATCATGTTTACCCACAATGGAAACGATAAAGGTATGCCACAAAAGAAAAATAAAGAAGCTTAAGTAAAACATCAACATATTATATATCATATATAAATATAGTGACATCTTAATGGACACCCTTTTAAGGTGTTATATGAGTGTTGAACAATCATCGTTTCGTGAGGCAGAAATTCGCCATCCATAGAAACAGTATGTTCTTTAACAATTTTATGTAGGTGTGTGTAAGTGTAGCTCTAATTCATCTTATAAAAACATCATAGTATATTTAAGATACTTGATTTGTTACAAAAGAAATTAATAAAAAGGTTTTAGGGGGTTGGAAAGAAAAATAAAACAAAAGAACACAAGTGAAGACATTACCTTAAAATCGGGTAACTCTTTTTGATTTGAGCTCAAATGATTCTTTGGGAAGACTTATGCCCAATGTAAGGCTTCTAGGAGTAATAGAGTGATGTGGAGAGGAAAAATGAGCAGGGTTTGGCCGAGCCAAAGGCTTGAGAGGTGTGGGTAAGGTGGTAGAGGTGGGGCCCTTTTATAAGAGGAGAGGAGGGGCACTCTTGTAAAGTTACAAAATGTTACTTTATTTTCAAATGAGTTTCGGATTTTAAAGGTACCACATTGATTTATTTAGAGGCTAAGGTGGTAATTGTTCTAAATATACACATCAAATAGTTTTTTTAAAAGTTTAAGTTATATTTTTAACATTATATTTTCATTTTATTTAAATATTTTATTAATGAGGTAATCGCTGCATCATCATGATGTCATAAATAATTTAATTTATTTAATGTCTAAAAATTATAAAAAAATATCATGATGTAGGAAATATCTTTATATTTCTAATGAATATTTATAGTCAAAAATATGACTTGTATAACCCCATTTAAATTTTTTTTAGTGAAACATCTCATACTTGTGATATTTTTATTTTAACATTAAATAAAAAGTTATTTATGTCATTTCCCAACCAAAGTGGCTCCATGGGGTCCCCAAGTTGACCCATGGATTTTCTTGGTAGTCCATGACAAATACAAGGAGGGTAGGACCTGTTTCTAGGTCATTTCACATTATTAAAACATTATTTTTACCTTAAATTACAGTAATTACCTCTAATCGCGATTAAGAACATAAAATATACTATTCACCAAAAAATTATTTTAATCCCATTGAACCACATTTTACATCCTAATTACAACCATGTATGTCATATTTTTGAAATTAAAAACACAGAGGTGGAAAAGTTTCATTTAGAAGAAAAATCAGTTTCATTAACTACCACTTAGTGGTTCCACTATTCATCAAAAAATGATGTTGTTCAGAAAAATACCAAAAATTCACCCTAAGCTATATTTGATATTCTGAACTCAAAAATGATGTCTATTTTACAAAATTCAAATCATATAAGTTTCATTAATTAATTAAATAATTAATTCCCGCTGTGAAAATAAATAGCGTGTTTTTATGAAATAATATCTCTTAAAAGATTAACAGTAGTTTAAGTCCAATTTCAAAGTAAAATTAATTCCAATGACCACTATTGGATTAAATGGTAAAAATATATTCTAAGTTTACTTTTAAAAAAATTAAAAAGATAATGTAATCATATAAATAAATTAGATTAAAAAGAGGTTTTGAATTAAAATACAACATTTTTCACTATTCATTAAAAAATGAACTTTATCGGAAAGATACCAAAAATTTACACAAAGTAAATTTTGATATCTATTTTCAAAAAAAGAATTTTATATTGTCATATTTGACACATAAAATTGTCAAAAAGTGGATTTAAAAGCGGTTCTCCATCAAAAGGCGGTTAATCGATCTTCTAAAGAACATTAGAATTTTTACACCTAAAAATTGAATTCATTCACATTTTTAATCCTCTAACATTTATTGTAAAAAGTAAAAATATTTGACAATCATATATAATCATTTTTTAGTTAGTTCTTTTCATTTTCTCCATTACAACGGATAGGCGTTAACTACCATTTAAAATAATATTATTTTATTATTAGAGTGCAACGTAAGATTCCCAAGAAACTCATTATTGCGTATTGGGTTCGCCATTGAGCATAGCGTCCTCTTTAAAGTAATATTAATATTTTCTTCACAAATATGGATAAATATAAAAATTTCATATTCTTTATTTACCTGGGGTGTTACATCCTTCCACCCTTTTGGGAATTGCGTCCTCACAATTTTAAAATTGGGCTCGGAAACATCCTTTAAAGTCCAACATCCGAAGAAGAGTCGGTAAAACAATCACTTTAAAATAAAGAATGAGAAGTACAGAGTTCACCCGAGTTAACCCATACTAGGATTCCATGAAGGAAGACATGGACATGGAGGAGAAAACATAGGGTCATGTTCTGATGGAGAGTGATAGAAAACATGTTTAGAGAAAGTTAACCACAAGAAAATCACAAACTTGTGATAGGTTAAATGGTATTAGATTCCCCAGTAGGAAAATTTAATAGAAAACATTTTTGTTTTTTTATTTAGGAATTTATTCATAAGGAAACATAATTACTTATCATGTTGACTTTCAACTTTTATTAGATTTCTTACACAAACTCATATTTTCTCCAAAAGTCGAGTATTTAGGAAGACTTGTTCACTATAATCAACTTCTAGAGAATCACCTAATCCACAAAACAGAACTATATACTTCCCATGTCTTTAGACTTTAACCAAAACCAAAACCAAAACCAAAATGGTTAGTACAAGATCATATAATCTATGAAAGGATAACCCTTTATAAAAAGAAAATCTATTGTTAATCTCCAAAATTTGTCCAACAAAACCCAAAGTTCAACGAGGACCATTTGATAAAAAATTTGTCCATAAAATTCTTCAAAGTAAACCAAACTAATATTGAAACCCAAATATTTGAAGGATTTAGTCACATAGTCTTCCAAGGTACAAATTAACTTTTATCTCCAAATAACATCAGTTTCTCTTAAATTCTCATATTGAAAAGTAATTAACCTAATCACATATCCTCGATGATAGGTTAATAATTTCCATAGATAACCCAAAAAAAACATACTCCTGATTCCTAAAATCATCTAACTAAAAAGAATTAGTCAAACTAACCAGGGACTTCAAGTAGTCCTGTGGTATGCGATAAATACCAGTCACACTTTGGTTGTGGGTTCGATTCCCGTAGCTTTGTCTGATGCAACGGGTTGTCATACGGTCTTTGTGTTTTCCTTTTTCCAAAACTATATAATTCTTAAAACATTCCACAAAATGAGATAAAATCTTCAAAAATGATCATAACATATTTTAACCTCGTGTTTATCTCATGCCTTTCAGTTTTCATCCTAACATATAATAACCCATAATTACCTCAAAAATAAGGATCATATAAACTCTAATTGTTACCTTTATAATTATTACCTGAACTTCCACATCGACTGGTCATCTCGTACATGATGCATTACAGATCATAACAAGGTTCAAGTGGTTGATCATGACTCCTTGATAGTTGGTTTATAACAACCCCGAGTTTCCTCATTTAATCCCCCATTTTATCTAGTATCTTAATCAGAGAACCACCACAGTTTCCTTCGAACCTGTTGTCTCTTTGGTGCCTGCTAGATCCATCCATTCACTAAAAATAGAAATGTTAGTGTGAGTATATCAACAAAACCATCATGTACTAATGAGGAAGTTAAACACTAAGATATACTTACTCATTCACTTTATCTAAATCAAGGACTCTTTCTGAAATTCTAACCATTATGGTAATGTCACTTGTGCTTAGAGAATACCCTAACCTCTAAAGTTATCTAAACCGACCTATGATACCAACTATAAGGCCCCACCCTTAAACCATACTTAATCTTGAGTTATTACAAGATTACAAATTGAGGATCTTTTCAGGTTCAGAGTTTTATAGAATTAGATCATAAAACTTTCATTACATTCCACATTTAAACAAAGTGGTTACATAAAAGATAGTATTCATTTTTCCCATCAAGGGAAACATATTTAAAATATAACATGGATTCTTTCTTGACACTTCCTTGACACTATCATCATATCATGTACCCATCCCTTGACCTGTGAAAAACATTTCAAAAACATGGGATGAGCATAAAAAGCTCAGTAAGCGATATAAAAATATGTAAAGGAAGAATGAGTACATGTATACATAATAATGAAATCATACTTTACCCATAAAACATAAGCACTTCAACATACCTCATAAAATCATGAATAAATCATAGAAATCATAAGACATAAAGGTAACTTGAGGAATTCATAACATTCTTACGCAGGGAGTAACCCGCTTGGTTACGTTTTGGATTACCCATCATAGTATATTCCCTAAATCTCTTCGGAGAAACCTTAATGTTTAACCCCTTCACATTACCCAATTCATTGGAGAGCTATATTGGACTCACCCACCCTTAGTATATCATGGAACCACCCGTCTTCATAACAATGCCCAAGAACCATAACATAATCATAGCACATAACTTAAGCATAAAGGAAAGATAACATTCCCACATAGCAATAAAAATATAACATTTTAAGATATTGAAATAATGAATCCATTCTAAATACCATTTTCAAAACCATTTAAAACATTTAATAAAGAGATTTTTGAATCAAAGTGTCCCATACCACTTTTAAGCTTTTAACATTTTAAACCATTAATATCCATATAAATAAATCCTTAAAACCATTTTGAAAACATGGATACTAATGAGAAATATTTATAAGATTAAATCATTAAAACATTTAAAACGATATTTTAGTTAAAGGGTTTATAACAAAATGAGAGACACTTGAATACAATAATTGAGGAATAACATTTAATAAAAACTTTATAATATCATGAGAACAAATGGATTCATGATATAATATTCCAAATGATAGTATATACACCATATAAGAGTGAATTGGTGCATAACAACAATGAAGTCTCAAAAGAAATGTAAAATGAGGTGAAATCCATTATAAAGAAGGTATCCTTAAATTAAGGATAAATCAATCTCATAATTATGTGTGAAAAATATAAATACACCCAATATAAGAGGATATTAAGTGTAAAACAATCAAAGGAAATTCACACATATTCAAAGGATGACATATTCAATAACTACATGTTGAACCCAAAGAAATCGAAATTGGGTTAAGAAGTTCCCTTGGTAAAATTCGACAGCCTAATGGCGTCACATAAAATTTTACAAAAAAAGGCGTGATGAGAGAAATAAATGGTATCTCATCACTTGGGAATAATATTTACATAAATAATGATATATAAGAACATATCCCAACATAATAGTATGTGAATTAAAAGACATAACAAATGAAGTCTTTTAAAAAAAGGAGGGTGAAAGGTCCCCTTACCGAGTTGGGTAACTTTTGAAAACTACACCCCATGGATGAAGGGTCATACAATGAAGATGTAAATACCCATAAATGAAATTATTCTACACAATGTTTATAATAATGGTCAGTACATACACCACTCAAAGGAAATAGTGGCAAACGTATCATAAATGTCACGAGAATAAAAGTGAGATGAAAAATCCCTTACGAAAACTCGGTAGCCTAATGGTGCCACTTAAAACGTCCAAAAATGGATTTATGAGATCAAATAGGGTATCCCATAATATTAAAATTAAAATTAAAGTAGGAGTAATATAAAAGAACATCCCCAAACATAAGAAAGATGGGCTTAAAAGAAATGACATAAAAGAGAGTACTTAAAAAGAAAGAGAGAGGTTGGATCCCTTACCTCAGGTCTGACTTGACTCGATCATTCTTTAACGTCCTGAATAATAAACTTGAGTTAATTTATACTTGATTAAGTAAATTTTCATTTTCATTATTCCTTTTATATCACTTATTGCCATGTTATAAACATAATGTAATTATTTAAGTTAATAATGTTTGTTTTGTCGATATTTGGTTCTTAAGTCGAAAGTGGACTTCTTACAATTACATGTTGTTCATGTGGTCAAAGGATCATTATATCCAGAATGATATTCCTGATTCGGATATCATATATATCAGAATATACATGTATTTATAATATTACATTATCATTTATAGGTAAGAAATGAAATGCACCGTTCATGGAGACGGTAAGCCGTACGTATGCATGAACACTACTTTCATTTCTATGTCATATTAATGGAATTAAAACTAAATGATAGGTATGTATATTTTAATTCCAGAATTATATTAACCATTTATATGTAACATATATCATATATAATAACTTTAAATCCATCCTTTATACATCCCACATATGTCATTAACGAATCAAATCACTTTGAGGGGGTGGAAGTCCGCACTTCCTAAAATGAAATTATCGTGTTTACCCACGATGGAAACCATAATGGTATGCCACAAAAGAAAAATAAATAAGCTTAAGTAAAACATAAACATATTATATATCATATATAAATATAGTTACATCTTAATGGCCACCCTTTTAAGGTGTTATATGAGTGTTGAACAATCATCATTTCATGAGCCAGAAAGTTTCCATCCACAGAAACAATATGTTCTTTAACCATTTGATGTAGGTGTGTGTAAGTGTAGCTCGAATGATTATTATAAAAACATCCCAGTATATTTAAGATACTGGATTTGTTACAAATGAAATTAATAAAAAGATTTTAGGGGGTTGGAGAAGCAAAATAAAACAAAAGAACACAAGTGATGACATTACCTTAAAATCGGGTAACTCTTTTTGATTTGAGATCAAAGGATTCCTTGGGAAAAATTGTGCCCAATGTGAGGATTATAGGAGTAATATAGGGATGTGGAGAGGCAAAATTATCAGGGGTTGGCCGAGCCAAAGGCTTTAGAGGTGTGGGTAAGGTGGTAGAGGTGGGGGCCTTTTATAAGAGGAGAGGAGGGGCACTCTTGTAAAGTTACAAAATGTTACATTATTTTCAAATAAGTTTTGGATTTTAAATGTCCCACATTGATGTATTTAAAGTATAAGGTGGTAAGGGTTCGAAATATTCTCATCAAATTGGTTTTTGACAAGTGTATGTTATAGTTTTAACATTATCTTTTCATTTTATTTAAATCATTTATTAATCAGGTAATCGCTGCATCATCATGATGTCATAAATAATTTAATTTATTTAACGTCTAAAAATTATAAAAAAATATCATGATGTATGAAATTTTTTTAGATTTATAATTAATATTTATAGTAAAAAATATGACTTGTATAACCCCATTTAAAAATTGTTTTAGTGAAACATCTCATGCTTGTGAAATTTTTATTTTAACTTGAAATAAAAATTTATTTATGTCATTTTCCAACCAAAGTGGCTCCATGGGGACCCCAAGTTGACCCATGGATTTTCTTGGTCGGCCATGACACATCCAATGTGGGTAGTACATGTGTCTCGGTCATTTCACATTATTAAAGCATTATTTTTACCTTAAATTACACTAATTACCTCTAATCGCGATTAAGAACATAAAAGTTACTATTCACCAAAAAATTATTTTAATCCCATTGAACCAAATTTTAATTCCAAATGACAACCATGTATGTTGGATTTTTGAAATTAAAAACACAGAGGTGGCAAAGTTTAATATAAACGAAAAATCAGTTTCTTTAACTACCACTTAGTGGTTTCACTATTCATAAAAAATTGATGTTTTTCAGAAAAATACCAAAAAGCCACCCTAAGCTATATTTGATATTCCGAACTAAAAAATGATGTCTATTTTACAAAATTCAAAACATATAAGTTGAATTAATTAATTTAATAATTAATTCCCGCTGTCAAAACAAATAGCGTGTTTTTATGAAACAATATCAATTAAAAGATTGACACTAGTTTAAGTCCAATTTCAAAGTGAAATTAATTACAATGACCACTATTGGATTAAATGGTAAAAATATATTCTAATTTTACTTTAAAAACAATTCAAAAGATAATCTAATCATATAAATAAATTATATTAAAAAGAGGTTTTGAATTAAAATACAACATTTTTCACTATTCATTAAAAAATGAACTTTATCGGAAAGATACAAAAAATTTACACAAAGTAAATTTTGATGTCTCTATTATAAAGAAGAATTTTATTTTGTCAAATATAACACATAAAATTGTCAAAAAGTGGATTTAAAAGAGGTTCGCCATCAAAAGGCGGTTAATCGACCTTCTAAAGAACATTAGAATGTTTACCCCTAAAAATTGAATTCATTCACATTTTTAATCCTCTAACATTTATTGTAAAATGAAACAATATTTGACAAACATATATAAATATTTTTTAGTTAGTTCTGTTCATTTCCACCATTACAACGGCTAGGCATTAACTACCATTTAAAATAATATTATTTTATTATTAGAGTGCAACGTAAGATTCCCAAGAAACTCGTTGTTGTATATTGGGTACGCCATCGAGCATAGAATCCCCTTTAAAGTAATATTAACATTTTATTCACAAATATGGATAAATATAAAAATTTAATATTATTTATTTACCTGGGTTGTTACAAACACATTCCATCAGATTATCTCAATGTCCTCATATAACCTATCTATAAAAAAACATCTACACCCTATCGATACACCCACATTACAAGACAGAAAAACACACTCAAATAATGATACCCATGAAATGTAAACAAAAAAATCCATGATGTAAAAACTCCACTAAACATCATCTCTTATCTAATAAGAGGTTTTCAAAAAAATTACTGTTATGTGGGATACCTTTGAAATAAGATTCATTCTTTTAAAAAATTAAGAATAGTAGAAAAGAGAAAAATAAAATCAATTAATTCAACTCATAAATCTACCACTTATGATATTTGACTCAATTGTTATAAATAATTTACATTTAAAAATTAAAAAAATCCTTTTGGCCACTTTTCACCCACTTATGGAACATAACATTTAATTCTCAAAACATTTGGAATATTTCCAAATATTTTTAAGAAACTATGAAAACACATTTTACCTCATTTGGAACATTATTAATTAGAAACAAATACCATTAACTATTTAAATTAAGTACAAAACAGTCATCAAAAATGTTAAAATATATATTAATTTTAAATTCCAAAAATAACTCAAACATTTAAAGAAAAGATGAAATCAATACAATACATGCATAGAAAACAAAAATTTAAATGCATTTGAAATGGTTTCTTATGTAATTAATAAGGTCAATATATTATATATTAATTAAATATTAAAAATTGATAAAGAAACAATAACCAAATATTACAGATTTATTAGACTAGATAACACTCACCAGAGGTTAAATATCACCACAAACCATAGGTCACTCATACTGACAATGCCTTTATAGAAATAAATGGAAACACATCACCTATATCTTCACAAAAAATTCTCAATACAATCACACATAGATTGTGAAATAACATCATTTCACCTCAATGGTATCTTTACCCAACCCATTTTTGTCAATAAAGATTATAATTTTAAGCATTCAACCCCCTACTTTAAATTCTTTAATGATAAATTATTTTAATAGTCTTTACTATATGAGAAGATTGTTCTATATCTTCTATGTGATTTATCAACCCTACTTATGTATTCAATAATATAACACCAACCATTCATTTAGTTTATGAATTAAAAATATATTTAAAACATCATGAACCCATATTTTCACCAACTAGATGAGTTGGAACTTGAATAAATAAATATCTAAAAGAGGGTTCTAGTCTCACACACATTATACCCACTTCCTAAAACATTTAAACATATCTCATGTATTCAACCACTAATAGTCTAGAAATAAATCCCCCCTTGAATGAATCATTGAAATAATCCCATGAAATATCATTTAGAGGAAAATTTCTAGATTCCCTCACTTTTGAGATAAATATCAAAGAATACTTACAATAAAAAACTTATCCTATCTAGAGCCTTTACGAATTCATTGATATCTTGAACCTCATATATCCATTCCTCATACTTGAGTCACATCAAACAAATAATATTTATATGATATACCTTTAATAAAACATCAAAATCAACTAGTTTAGTTACAAATTAAATAACCCTTCAATAATAAGGAAACACAACGAATAACAAAAATCATATTCACTCCCAGATCACAACTCAGCAAAAACAACTCAAATATCATAATGATATCTTGTCTCCCTTAAAAATCAATATGATCATTCACTTTAATAATATAACCACTTCATCACTCTGAGGTTTCCAATCTGCAAACCATTTAACACAACGAAATAATCATTAAATCCCTTTTTATTCAGGTAAATCATGTCTACCACGAAACAAGCACACCAATATAGAAAATATTATAATGATATTTCCCAAGGAAACACAATATCACATCAAATTATGTTTTCATCACCTATTCATAACTTTTACCAATTCCATTTCATCCATTTAAAACATAATTTTGAATTAATAATAACATAGAAATTTACTTCCAAACACAACAACTTCCTTTTAAAACCACAAAATATTGGTTTTAAAATCATAAAAAAAGTGTTATTTAAAAACATATATTTACCAAATATATTTGAAATTAATCTCTGAAATATTTTATTTTGAAATAATACATTAATAAATTTCTTTAAAAATATTATGAAAATATTGTTTTACAAAACACTATATTTTAGTAAGCATAACTTTCATAGAAACAAAACATATAAACATTATTCCTAATTTATGGAAACACATAACATAAAAAATATATTTTTGGAAAAGAAATAAAAACAACATCAAAAAGCATTTCAATAATATTCAGGCAACATTATACTACAAGACAAGTGTTTTTATTGTTATCTTCCAAAAAAACGTATTGTATTAATTTATTTTTTAGTGGTAGTTTTATATGTTAAAAACTAATTAATTCATAAAATAGTACCAACATCATTTTTTATAGCTCTTAAAATGATTATATGTTCAAAAAAATATATTAATATAAAAATTATATTAATATTTCACCAATTTGTTTTACTATTTTATCTATATCATACCAAAAATGATTTAACTAACAAAGGAAAAACTATATTTATTACATGCTCCACTTCCCTAAATTAATTAATCAGGATTTAAACTAAAACATTTCCTGAGCATGATATTACTAATGAAGCCTGATCAATAACATAACAACTAAACTAATTTTGTTTATAAGGATTTAATTATCAAATCTTAAATAATAAAATTTTTACTTATATATCATATATTTGAAAATGATTCTTTGATGGGTTACTTATAATTGTTAAGAATTACAAAACACATTTTAAATGGCAATCGAGAAATCCTATTAAACTTTCTTGGTAAATAAAATACAAATTATGGAATGCTAAACAACATGGAATATATTTAATATATTTTCATCTGTACATAGATAATACAATAATTCTATTTGTGTAGTAAATAATTTCATGAATAAAGCCATAATAAGGAAATTTAGTCTAATGCATGGCATTATATAAAAATATTATTTCGTGTGTAAAATACAATTCATTTTATAAAATTTACTTTTTTAAGTTATTGACATATCATATATTTTAAATAATTCTTCAAGGAAAACACACTAATTTAATATTTATGAATGGTTCACAAAAATATTAAATCAAATTCTATATTAGAGTGGGTTTTTATTGTAATTAACCACATAACTATCATAAGTGTTTTAAATTCTTAGAGTTATAATTTAACTATATTCAAACTTCACTTTGAACAATATAAGCATAAATAATTTCATCTATGAATTAACTAATCACACATGGGAAAAAAATATATCACTATTTTCTAGAAACATCAGTGATTTGATTTAACAACAAAAATTTATGTTTCAAAAGGATCATTATCTAAAATGAATTACAATTTGATTTAATTTACACACCATAGTTGGGGTTTGGATTAGTGGTAAGAACCCCATAATCCTACATAAAAAATTGGGGTTCAAAAAAACATGGGTAACAGGTTACTGTAGAATAACTGAAGCGGTACTGTATCAGCGGTGGTACTATTGATCGGCAGATACTGTAGCGGCAGCTGGCTACCGTAGCAGCGACATGGTACAGTAGCAGCGGCGGGTACTGTAGCAGCTGGGTTACTATTCACAGAATGGGCCTTAGGATAAAAATCTGGGCCTACGGGCTATGTAATGGGATATAAGACCACTGGGACTTCAGGCTATGTAATGGGTCTCCCTCTACCCAGTTAAAAGAGGTCTTTTCTTTACTTTAATAATAAAATGAGGCTTCGACCTCAACCATTAAAAATAGATGTAGTTTATAAATTAAACCAATTAATATGAACACATTATCAACATACCATGATGATAGAAGTGATATCAGCAGGAATAAACATAAGAAATATTAATGAAAATTCCATACCCCTAAAAGCTTAACATTGGTCACATACACAAAATGATCTCCTAAAACCCAAAACATGGAATTATAATAGGATCACCTAATTTTGATCATTTTTAATCTTATCATTATCGCCAAAATTTAAAAACATTATAAAACAAGATTTATGAATGTACCAAACATAACTCTCTACCACTCAATCAACATCATATTACTTAGAATGTTCGATTATCTTAAGGTCATTATATCTGATCACATGGGACCCTAATCATAAATGTTATAGATATTATCTCCTTTTTTATGAAATGATAAATTTCATTAATATTTTAACATTAATTTAACCATGTAGTACTTACATATGGAAAATTCTATACCCCATTATAACTCTCATCCATTGCATTTATACCACCCTGTCAAGACCCTTCTTTGCTAAAACACATTTTGGGATAGTAGGGATGAAATGTTTGACCCCTAGTATATTTTCAAATGGGACACATGATCATGAAAATCATTGATTATATAAAACATACACTTTTGAGGCATTACCCTAGTAAATTCTAGTATTATATGAAAAAATAACCCATAAAATATATCAAATAATATAAAATAACCAATAATCCAAAAATATATATGAATTACATTCGAAACTAGATGTCTATAAAATAAAATACTAAAAGGGACCCCAATGATAGTGAAACCAACACTAATAATTAACTCCTAAAGCTAGTAATGTATAGAATGATCTCCAACTCCCTTTTTCAAATCTATAAAAATAGAATATATATATATAATTGTGTGATAATACATGTATAGTTAGCCGGATCCTCCGTAAAACATCTTGTGGACATGTGGATGAATCCTTTTAATTCCACATTGAATAAAAAATAAAATTAACTCATCACCTATATCTAGAATATTACCATACATCCCCACTAAGTATCACTCACCTAAGATGAAATGAAAACACAATAACATAATAATAAAAATAATAATAATTTTTATAATATTTGAGAAGGTACCCTAAAACAAATTTTCCACTGAACTAGTTTTCCCCACATCACAACAAAATATGTGTTATTACATCTATGAATTCCATTTCTACACAACCACATAAACACAAAACACATGATAACAGCTACCACATCTTCATCACCACAAACCACAATACCATATACAACCATGAAAAATTTCACATAAAACATATCAAAATAATATATCACATTCTTCGAATTATAAGGTAAATAATTATAAAGGAAATCACCCTCATTACCTACTTATTCTGTAAATAATACCAGTATGAACCCACATCTCAAATAATACCAAATATCCCAATATTAGGAAATTAAAATCTATTTAAATTCCTCAAGAAACAAAATATTATACTACATCTAAAAGAGAATGAAGTGGAGGGGAGTAACCAGATATCTATGTCTCATCAATCCAAGATGTTGGGGAGAAATCAAAAAACCCATGACCTAATATAGGAATTGGTAAGGTTACACAACTCAAGTGGGGGTGCATAATAAATAATTGAAATATAATGTGATATATAATAAACCATAAAAATCCCATCCTAAGGATCAATTATTTGAGGAATTGTATTCATTATTAGTACCTAAAATATTCAATTCATTTCAACCTCATCACATATAAAGCCTCTTCCAAAAATAATCAAACACCAAAAAACCATAATATCACCCCATAAAATTCAAAAAATAATCAAAAACTCCAATTTTATCAAATTTTTACAAATTTCAAAAATTTATCCTTTATTATCCACAATATATTCATTATGTAACATTTATTTCTAGCCACATTTTATTCAATAAACGAAATTTATTTCTAATAATAACATTTTATATCAATAATACCTCGTTAAACATATCATTATACTATTTTAAACATGATATTAATCACTATTATAGTAATCATCTTTATCCCATCTCTATTATAAATTTAATTAAATCTAAATATCCATTTATATTAACATAAAACTATGACTTAAACCATAAAATACTCTCTCAACATTGCACCAACAACCCCAATATCCCACAATGAAAACCAAAAAAATTAGCTCAACTTCCTTGATTTTCCCATTCCAATATTTCAAAAATTTAACATTCCATGCCATAATCATATTAACATTACAAAACCATTCCAATTCAACCACAAAAACTAAAATTCCCAAAACAACTAAAATTAAAACAATGATAAACATCAATTACAAAATCAAGTAATAGTAACTACAATAGAAAATAATATGATTAATCACTTTATTTATAATTACATATTTATTCATCACTTTAGGACTAAATAATTCTAGTAATAAATATAAATTATTATATTCCATATTAATTACCATATTTATGAAATTTAACCCATTATGATGGTGATAAAACAAATTAAAACCAACAAATATTATATCATATTAGTATTTATAAATCAATCCAAAAAATAATTCATAAGAAATAACATGGAAATAATATAATGAAAATATAAATCACATATCAACATTAATTACTTTTAATATGGTATAGTATATAATTTAGTTTAATTCTAACCATTTATCCAATGAAAAAATATACATCGTAATTCAATATTCATGAATATAAAATTAAGACATAGTGTGAATCATATTTCAAAAAATTGAGAATCCAAAAGTATAGTTCCATAATAGTGATAAAATGTTGGTGAACTACCACCTAATTTACAAGTATTTTCTACTAAACCTATGTATGAACATTATTTACCAAGACATTAATAGAATATTACCCTAATAAAACCAACACCATAATCAAAACCTCATTATGGAGATATAAAATTAAAGAATATTCAAAGGACAAGATAATCACACATCCGATTAGGATATGTCTATCATGGAATATAGAGGACCAATTAACACAAAGGGATGAAAAAGATCACCATATTTGCACTATAAATAATACATGGTATGAAAAGATATTGAGGAAATAAAGATAATTCGACAGGGCATTCAAATATTTATAAAAATAACAGTGACATAAAAACATGGCATTAACATTATTTTCAAAACAAAAAATATGTTTTATTTCCTAATCATAGCACATTATCCGTCGATTTATTGGGGGGGGGGGGGTTAAAACAGTTTAAAATTTATATAAATTGGGAAGATAAGGACATAATTGGGACAAACATGACATTATTCATATGTAGTTTAGAATTATAGAGAAAAATAGTACCTCCCTGACCAAAACCCTATAACAACCAACAAAAAAAATAGTGAAAAAATTATAATATTAATTCATATATGTCTTTGGAATAAATTTCCTAAACAATTAATCAACCCTTATTAAATAATATACATTTTTATGTGTTTTAAAGGGAACAAGTACACAAGACTCAAATGAGTATATGATGAATTAAATGGGCATTATATGATGTGAATATGAAGTTCATGGTGTGTATTACTCGAATAAAGAAACATAAATCCAATGGACATCCCATAAATCAAATTGTAACATCCCCATCTCCACCCCAGAGGCCCCTAAACTGGTTCCCCAAGAAAAGTCACAACATTACCTCAATTGCACCTTATTGTATGTAAGAGGTATCCAACTAGTAGTGAGGGTCTAAATATATATGTGAGGAGAATATACAATCTTTATCAAAGTATTCGATAATATATTACACTATTAAATAAAGAAAACAATAGAAAAAAGAAAATAAACTATCATTTCAAATCATTTCCCAAAACTAGGTACAAGAGAAAATCAAACCGCTAAATATGTCGTGTCATGAAACCAACGTAAAAAGTGAAGAAAAATATAAATAAAACCAAAAAAATCATCAACAAAATGAGTCTTGACTCTAACACCGGATCCTCATCCACGAAAATCCCATTCTAAACTCGACCCTCTTGAATAGGGAAATTTCCCTTGTCCTGACCTACAACCATGAAGTCTACTAGGGTACCCGATGGTCTTTTGAGTAGGGTATGAGTACAACATAGTAGGCCACCCCTAATTTTTCCTAAAATATATGTAATCAAAAAAGATAGTGTACGCATGCACTAATATATAATAAATAATTACGGAGCAATAATATTTCATTTGGAAGTAATTATTTAAAAATACAATCATCATTATTTTATTTTGTGGGTAAGGTGTTCCATTTATTACATAATATTTTAAACCGGTCAAGAACTATGAATAAGGTAATAAATCAAGTTTCATTTCTCACTAGGGAAAACATCACACAATTAAACTTATCTTAAATACCTTGGAGTGTTAGTCTATGTAATATCAACCAATTTCATCACACATAACGTACAGCCTCAACCTAGGTAATCATAAAATGCTTCTATTAGTGGAATAGAGCATCAATATGACTCCCTAACATATGAATTCCAGTGGTGGGGATTTATGGATTCATTCCAACCCGACTCGTGGGTGTATAGAACCAATCAACACACACAACTACCAATCCATATGTGCATGATTCCGTTAAGCTTTAACAACATTTACTATATTCCAAAACATCCCTAATCATTTAACATAACATTAGAAATTCACTACTAAATAAGAACATCAATTCATTTTCATTCCTTAAGTCACTAACATGTTCCCATTTCATACCATGATATATATTTCATAATCACTTTAATTCATTTAACCCACCCACAACGTTCCAGAAAAATCCCTTATACACTTATTAATTTATATACAAAAGAACCATGAGTTCCTTTCATAATTTGAGCTAACATTTCAACACATATAGATCTTGAGCTCTACATTGTCATAGTCATTTGATGTTTAACATCATAATTTTCCATGTTTGGGATGTAGGGGCACCCCATGTGTGGCCCTAATATTATTCTAATCAACCTCAATTCATCTCAAGCGGAAAAAATGGTTCCAAATCAACATTTATACAACCACATTACCAATTTATATCAATAGAATTAATAGAACAACAATAGAAAAGTAAAATCAAAACCAAACATGAAAAAATCTACTTCTAGACCATGGTATATTATTTACAGACCACCCAACTCAAATTTATAGGTGAACACTCTCTTAACCATAACTTTGATCGGGATTCAAGAAACCTTTGAATCAAAAACCTAAAATTATACTATAAAAAGTGGGTTTTGGTGATTCATAAGAAGAATAAAAAATCTAAAATCCCGAGTCTAGAAAATAAAAGAAAGAGTAGCGTTAAAATTTGCTGGATCTTCAATCTGAAACCAAAGACACATCAAAAGACCTAATCAATAAAGATATCAACCCTGGGAAATATTTGGGTGTTTAGTTTCATCACTAGGGCTTGATAAGGATTAAATAGGAATAAAATCTTGTGAAACACTTAATGTCATGTGGGGGAATGGTAATTTCTCACCTTTAATGAGGCATGTGGTTTGGCAGTATGGATTCACAAACTGTGTGCCAATCGTGTGCCAAAATCTACCCAATAGGGGATAATTTTCATGGTTACATAGGGAGATCATCCTAGTTTAACAAACTATGTTACAACCATGAGGAATGACAATATCCAAGACCACAAAATTTGGATTTCCCCTTGAAAGTTTTTAAACAAAACTGTGCACCCTTCAATCAGGCTAGCAAGGTTTGGGTGCACAGTTTCCACTAATAATGCGCCGGCCGTGAAACATGCATGGGATGGCCATATATCCCTTTCTTTCTTGTTTTAAACCCTTGAGACACCCCTAATATTCCACACACATAGGTTAAAATTTTAATTAACCATATATATGGAATTTAAATAGATATTTAATCAGGAAAGTACCCCATAATGTTTGGGATCTTACGACCTCCCAATGATATAATGACTGTTCCTCAATCCATGATTCCATGAATCAATGAACAAACAATGTAAATATATTGTACCACTAAGACCAAATATCTGATTCCCTTTCCTAGGTTTTATCTGGAAAATTACCTTGATGCCACAAAACCCAAACAATGGGTACAATATTGGATCAAAAAACATTCTCACTATGATCTACTATACGAACTATAGGCTCCTCAAAGGATGAATCATCATATATCTCAACATCCCCAAAATATATCAAGTGAGGTTGGTTGGGGTGATACTATCAATGTTATTAGAGATGAAAAACATCATTCATACCACCATGCCATTATAGAGGATCCAATCTTCATTCCAATAGCATGATCTTCTCCACAATATGAAATATCACTATGAACTTGGGTGCCAACATACCCTATTTCCGAAACCAATGGTGACCCAAAATGGGAAACACCCGAGAAAACACACAATCCCCCACCATAAAACCAAGTGGTTTATAATGCTGATACACATTCAAATTCTTTTTACTATTAGTAGTTTCCATATGTTTCTGTATCATATAAACATGATTTTACATCTCCTTCATGTGACTCAGGCCCAAAAATCTAATTCCCCAGATTTCATCCAACACAATGGATATCTGCTTGGTATACCATAGTGTTCCACATATGGTGCCATTAGAATCATATCCTGGTAACTATTATTGTAGGAAAACTGAAAAATCCACATCTGCTTCTCCCATGATCCACCAAATTATATGAAATAATCCCTCAACATGTCATCTAATAACTGAATAGAATGCCTTAACTAGCTGTTCATATGTGGGTGTAAATCCATACACAAAAAAACCTTGGTACAAACACCTTCTCTAACCTTTACGAGAAGAATTTTGAAAAATTAAAATCAAAATATGAAACTTTGGTTCACAACACCCCATTTAACCACACTATATTCATGACATACGTATCACCTAACTGATCCATGATAAAGGTCTCTAAAATCAATAATAAATGATCCACCATACTTAATCAACCTACAATTACATATATCACATCATTCTTCTAAGTAATCATCGAAAGAACCACTTTGAAATCCATCATCACTACAAAAAACATGCATTATAGAATGGGTAGTGGCTGTTGAAAATCTCCCAGACAATGATGCTTAGCATTCAACTACTGATAGGAAAGGAATCCTTCCACAAAACCTTTTACATCTTTCTTCATCTCTGGTCACCAATATTACCTGTGAAGATCCTGCCACATCTTGTCATGCCTGGATGTGCAAACAAATTTCATTTCTGAATTCATCATACCAATTATTCCCACATATATGGTGCCACAACCACATTCCCGCGAACATAAATGATCCCATAATCCCTAATGTTCCATATGGGAGGCGACTCATAACTTTTCAAATTTTTTCTTAAACCCACGATTTATGAATCCTCAAGTTTCATCTCCTTAATTTGGCATAGAAGCATAGAATCAACTTCCAAGTATGCATGGGTCATCTTACATTGAGGATGGTTCACCTCCTGGTGTATCTCAGCAAACAATTCAATCATTCTCCACTCAAATATGGATTCCTAAACTACTTGATTTTTGAGTCTTCCAACTCAATTCATCTACAACTCTTTTTTACTTTCCTATTGCGTAAACCAGCTCACTACTAAAATAATGTCTGTAATCAACCCATCTTCATTTCCCAAGATTCAAATCATTTTTGTAGAATAAGAAATTAAGGATTCTATTATTGGTATACACTATGAACCATTGTCCCAAAAAGTAGTACCACCAAAACATTAAATCATAATCCACCGTGTCTAATTCAAGATCATGTGTAGGGTAGTTTATTTCATTGTGCCATATCATTCTAGACCCATACACAATGACCCAATCTTCATACATCAATACTACCCCATGAAAAACACCACATACAGTACAAAACAAGGTTTACCCCTTACCTCACTCAGGTATGATCTTAATTGGCACGATAGTCAACTACTTCTTTATCTCCTCAAAGACATTTTGACATGCCACACACCACTCAAACATAATTCTCTTCTTGGTTAATCCTAAAAGAGGTGATTCAAAATGGTAGAAGTATTTGATGAACCAATAGTAATAAACAACAAATACAATACAAATTTATACATCAGAATCATTTTTATGATCCTCCAATGACAAAAATGTCTTCAATTTTTCTAGGTTAACTGACACACCTTCCGCATTGATGATGTTCCCCAAGAAATTCTCCCTATCATTATATAAATGAAACTTGAATAGCATGAAATATAACATATGATATCTTAATGCACGAAGGATGATGTTAAGATGTTTTGCATGATTATCCCTAGTTTTACTGATGACCAATATTTCATCAATAATAAAAAATATGAACCCGTCTAGGTATGGGTGAATGATTCAGTTCATTAGGTCCATAACACTACTGGTGCATTGGTCAATGTGAAAAACATCCCAAAAAGCTCATTCCACTAATACTTTATCATAATGGCATTCCATGATACAAAAAAGGTCTCACCCTTAGTTTATGGTACCCTAACTCCATATCAATCTTGTAGAAACCAAAAACACCTATCAGCTGGTCGAAAATATAATTGATTTTAGGAGGAAGGTATCAGTTCTTAATCATCATCTGATTCAACTTCCTATAATCAAAATATAACCACAATGATCTGTCATCGTTCTTGGAAAACAACATTATCAATCCCCCTGGAGACGTACTAGGATAAATAAACCCTTAATTATCCAACTACAATAAATTATTTTTAACCCTGTTGAGTTATTTTGGTACCATTCATTATGGAATAATGGAAAATAGGTCTTCTCTAGACAAAAACTCTATCCTGTACTCAAAATCTCTCTCAGTTGGAATTCTCAATATTTCCTCAAGAAACACATCCTACTACTGATCCACTATCGAAGTAAAAAAAATATTCTATACTCCCTCATCATCGATCAGTATAAAGTCAACATGGGATATGAGTTGACCCAACTATTGAAAAATGTCCCCGCACTGCGTAAAAAAACATTCCATTCCCCATGATAAATGAATGTGTATCGCTCAAGATATGTTACTATTTCCCTATATAAGTAACAATAAATATGGTCCTGGAACATAATTTGGGAATTGATTCCCAAAATCAAATCAAAACCTAGCATCTCAAGAACAAAAACATCACAAGGATAATGGAACCCACCAAACTCGAGAGCACACCCCATACATTGAAGGATATATTATTCTCACCCCAATAATGGTGTGTCAATCAACAAAACCCAACACATATATTCGACATCTATACCCAACACCACTACTACTAAATGTTCTGAAATAAAAGAATGTGTGGAACCTATATCAAATAAATTACTAGAAATCATTTAATATATAATGATCATACCTCTAAAATTCAATGATATATCCTTTCCACCTCCAGGTGTAGACTCAAATTCATGATAATGACTAGTTCCTCTACCATGGGCTCCATTCTAAGTTCATAGTGCTAATTGTTTTTACTGGTATTGGTGCTCTTGACCCTAGGTATCGCACCCACCTCCTCAACTAGTATGACCAATATAGCTCTAACTACCTTCTTGATATGGGGTAACAGTCCCCCTTAATTCACTATGTACTATATTAAGTCAACTATTTTATAATTATCTAGGTTTCTTACTAAATTTATGAAAATTACCTATCAAGCCTCTTACTCGGCACTCAACTGGTCATCAGGGGCACTGACCATGCATGTCCCTCGACCAACCACATTAATAATAGAAGACCAAATAATAAAACTATATGAAATAAATGTAATAATAGAAAACAACAAATAACCATGTATTTCTGACCATTTCGGAAAACTAGGTACAAACCCACAACCAACCACAAAAAATGCCTTGTCATGAATCATATTTAAAAAGTGAAGAAAAAATCAAATATTGAATGATGGAAGCTTCCTACAAAAAAATACCTCACTCCACGTACATATCCTCATCTATGAACTTCCCAATCCCAACTCAACCCACTAGAATAAGGCCTTTTCCCTTGTCCTGAACTACAATAATCCAATCTACTCTCGTATGCAATAGCGGCCCGATTTTGATGTGAGTTCAACTCAGACAGCCACCACCCAAATAATCTACAAAGTATATTGTATAAAATGATATTGTATGAATGTGCTAACATATAAAAAATAAACAAGGAGTAATATTATTCCATTAAAAATAATTATATAACTAAACAATCATCATCATTTAAGTCTTCATGTTATGTGTTCCATTTATTAAAAAATGGAATATATCGGTAAACAATTATGAAAAAGGTAGAAAATAAAGTTCCCTAGAGATTATAGCTATTATAGTATCATCATATAAAATATGAAAACCATCCTTTGAAACCATTGTAAAAAGAAATCATTATTACTGTGATGCCCTAAAAATCTAATGTAGGAGTGTTGTGTTTGATAGCATGTATAATACACAACACCAAGTGAGTAAGGGAATATAATATCCCAAGAATTTATAATATATTTACTATTTTATATATATTCAATATATATTATAGCATGAAATTGAAATGATACTTATTTAGTGTACATCACATTCAACAACGATTTTCTTCATGGGATTATGTTACACACAAGATTGAGCTTTACCAAACAATAATATAATATTATAATATTATTTATTATGATATGTTATAAACTAGAATTCATGAATATTATGAACAAATGTATGAAACTAAATGGCCTATAAGAATATTATTTTAATTCATTGGTTACAAATTAATTAGAAAGGAATATAAGAACAAATTAATATAAAGGAAATGTTTTAATAAAAAACTATTTTTATGCTCCCAATGCTATTTTATCCTTATAAATTAAGTAAATTTCAATTAGTGAGGGATTTTGATGTAATATATATACTATATATTCAATAAATTATTTTCTATATTTATCCAATAGACTGTATTTACATTACATAAGAACAAACCCAATTTTAGGCATAAAAGACTATATTTTTATTAAGGTTCTTTTGACGTCTTTAAATGGTGACCCTATTTTAAATCCAAATTTTAGAACTTTTATAAATATAATATGTCAAAATAAAATTAATATATATATATATATATTAAGTTATGGTGATTTTTGGTCTTTTTATACGATGTTTCCTTTTTTAAGGAATAATGAACAATTCTGAATTTAAATTAAAAAATGTTTATTCATATAATTTATTTATAATGATAATTTTTATTTTATATTATATCTAAAATTTAATTAAATAATTTTTATATTTTAATCCAATTTAGGTCATTGTAATCAATTTCACCGTGATATATAGTATAAAAACATAGAAATTTTTTGAACATTTTTACATTAGAAACTCATATTGGCATCCTCTTTGGGGGTTAAATTTAAATAAATTTCTACCACATATATCATTGAAAATTATAAAAATTGATTCCATATTTTAAATAAAAATAAATTTTTAATTTCAAATAAGGACCACATAATTTTTTACCAATATTATTTGTGAAATTGAATAAAATTAATTTCTACGATTTTGGAGAAATTAAGTTTAACAAGGGACTAAAACATAATATTAAGGGCCAAAATGACATATTAAATTGTTAAAAAGAAAATTTAAGGCCATATATAGACCTTATCCTCCCTAGGATAAATTTTTTTACCATTATTGGATATACTTAAAATGGATAAAATGTGGGTGGAATTCCATTTTCAAAAATTTACAAGAGTGCCACTCCTCAACTACTATAAAGAGGCCTCATCTCTTTCCACTTCCTCACACCTCTCAAGTAGGTTTGTATAGACCAGGATCATCACAAATATATCATAAAAATACCTCGAAAAAAACCTAAAATCATCCCCTTGGTATAAAATCAATCCATTGAACCCCTTTGGTTCAATGGAAAAGGAGTAACCCATAGAAGAGATAAAATTTTTCCTCAACTTCTTCTGTTTCATTCCTTTCTCCAATGATTAAATAATAGTTATTTCATGATTATGTAATAAATATAGTATCCTCAACATACTGAGATTTTTTCTGATTATTTTTTGAACAATTATTACACACTCCTCTATCTAATGGGTAACAAACGTACGGTTTTTGTGTTCGACAAACTATCGCCTCAAAAAATGAAGTTGCTCGATTTTCTATTACCACATTTCATGGAAGGTAATTTAGATGCAAATTATGTTTAAATATGATATATACAATATATATAATTTCTTTATTCTTGTTAATTTTATTTTAACTCATTCCTTTATACTTTATATTTTGTTTAAATATGATAACATTGTTTGTAGAAGTATGGACTACCACCTCCTAAAAGTGTGTGATTTATTCAGATGAAATATGGAATGTAAAAGGGTTGATTATAATTAAAATTATGTGAAATAAAAAATAAATATTATATAAATTAAAGGATTATATTTTTCTAAACATATCATATATATCATTTTATTTATTACCATTTCAGACACCTAAAAATTGTTATCATTGTTTGTGGGCGTGTTGACTACTGTCTAATTTACACAGTGTTATTCCTTTTACATCACAAGAATAATATATACAAGTATATATGATTAAATAACATGTTATTTATGATATAATTTCTATTCCATAAATATATTATTTTACTTACTGTATTTTTATAACGGTCATTGAAAAATGGGAACATTACTCATGTGTACGTATGACCTACTATCTCCATGATTGTAATAGTAGTTATTTTTTCATAAACATGTTTACTTATTGGTCTTAAAATTTTATTTTTTTATAAATATGATAATAATGTTGTGTTTATTATTATGTATATGTTATATAATGACCCCTTTGACTACAGACAACCTACAAAAGTTGTTTTTGGCACATAAACCCAGTTTAGTCAAAACACATGATATAAGTATAATTGATTAAGTTGGTGTATACAATATGATAATAAGTGAAATAAAATCAATAATAAAAATTAAAATGTATATCAATAATGTAAATAAAAAATAAGTTTTTTATTTGGGAAAATAAAGACACATGAGACAAACCAGACACAATGTAAGATATTTTTGTCTCATCTTTTTACATCCACGAGATAAATGTCCTATTCACAAAATACTTATTTTTTGTGGTGTATTAACTGCCCTTTTTAATATTTTATATCATGAATTATTTTATATTAATGGTATTTAAAACATTCATTTAGTATTATTTCTTCTTGCGTATATTTATTTAAAATGTATTGAAGTGGTGTGAGACACTTTGGAATGTTATTGATTATTTTCCTTACGAATTATTATAAAGTTAATTCCATTATTTGAGACACACTTTATTGGTGCAAATCTAATTTCTTATATACGGTTTCAGTAATTCTACTTTATCATATAATATCATGATTCATTCATTATTCATAATATTTTCGGTTTCAATTTGAATTATTTCATCTAAGGGGATTTGAATTAAAAGTTATCATGTGGAAAACTATTTTGTAACGAGATTCATTTTTATTGGGTTATATTACATCCTTGTTGTCATTGATATTATAATATAATGTGTGTATTAACTTTTCAATATCAATTTATTTATTTCCACATCTTTATTTGTATTTACAGATGATACACATAATCTACCCATTGATTGATTCTTAACTCAACGTCATAATCTTCCAAGGTATATTATATTATCTCTGTTTATTTCACGATTATTTAAAATTGAATATACATTAGATGAAATTATTAGATAATTTTCGTTTATACCCTTTAATTATATTATCATATGGTTATTCATTACATTTTTCAACTAATAGTATCATTCTTCTATACGTTGGAACTCAAAATGTTTTAGAAAATGATTTTAAAAAAACCTGACTTCATTTATATATTTAGTCGCAAAATAATTTTTCAAATAAAGGCATAGTTATATAAAAAGGTTTTCAAATTTTTTTTGACCACTCAAAAATTACTTATTAAGTAAATTTTTTTCCATTTTTTTTCAAAGGAATCTTCTTGTCTTTTTCCATTGAAGGAATTTTCTAACCTTTTTACCATACAAAATGAATGTTATTTTTACCTCATATGATAAGTTGAAATTTAATGGAATACACTTATTCAAAGATTCCATTGAATGTTTAAGAGTTTAATTTTTCAAGAAAATATTTTCAAAAGAGGTTATATATTAAAAGGTGTTTCAAACAAAATGGAAAAACAAAAGTTTATTTTCATCAAGAGTATTTAGAAGATATTTTTATTGTATTTCTATCATGAATGACAATATACGATTATTTAACTCTACCTATGATATGTTGTATTGATACCATCATTATCATTCCTTTAGATAGTTTATTATTTATTTTAAAAAGGATAATATTCACAGTAACTTCTTTTATTCAATTATCATTTCCATTGAAATATTGAATTATCTACAATCGTTGAACATTGAATTTCCCTTTATAATCCATTTCAATTATCATGGATATTAGCACTGGATAAGTGATATACCATTTTACATATAATGCCTACTTTATAGTTCTTTTAGTATTTGGGTAAATTTTTATAATTACATATTCATTATTTAATATGGATATTTTATAAGGAATATTTTTTATTAATTAAATCAATTTCTCGTTATAAATAATGGTTTGGAAATGAATTGATGGGTGGAGACCCGAAATTATATAGATTTTTGATGCATCGATGTGTTCTTTTGTAACACATTAGTTGAAAAAATTAAATATGTTTTCTTCCAATAGTTTTAAAATATCTGTAGGATTGATCGTGACAATATAGGTTTTCATGCACCTTAGATAGGAAATCAGGTAATTCAGAATTTACATCATTTTGTGTGTAACACCCTGACCCTAGTTACCCTATGTCGGGGCATTATTTTAATACACTGTCATGATTACATGGAATCATGTCCCGAAAGTCTGATCAGTATAGTAGTCTTAGAAAATAGATTACACACATGAACATTACATTACACATTAGAAAATAAAACACAACATAAATGATACTTTGATAATGCCATTAATCCTCTAGCTTAATACTACTTATCAATCATAATACACTTCTAGTAATCCTAGGAAAATAAAACATAAGAAAGGGGTGATCTTATATGCTCATTAAGGATAACAATATAGTGGAAACTTTCATAAATAAGCATAAACATTTATGGAATGTATATAACTAAATGAAAAGTTTTTTAAGCTTAAACTTCATCATAATATTGCAAAGATAATTCAAATAATAAAATTTACTTATTCACATGGATATTCTACTAGTCTAATAATCACATGCAATATCCATAACCAATTTCATAATGATAGAATGCATAATGCAAGACTTCATAACCAAATAGTCAAGGCCTTGTTCCAAGACTACAAATAATATTTGGTCGAGGCCTTATGCCAAGATAGTAGTTCGTCTCATGAGACCTACCGATGAATCAATGAGCTATAGAGGGCTCCACTTGTCACTTACTAAGTCCAATGCATTCCTCATATAAAAAGGATTAAACATAACATAAACATTCTTATTCAAACTAGCATACGAAATGTCAACACATTATCCATATACAAAGAATGGTATAAAAATAAAACATCCACAGTCAAACATATGACAAAATTTTCAATATAATATGGAATATTTTTATCATAATAAATGAACCTCGATCAAGAATAATATCCCGTAATGGATGTTGAAATAGTTAAAAATGATCAGTAAAGATCTTTGAGAGAAATATCCCTTTTTTTAAAGCATTTAAAAGTCACATAACTTATAAAGGAATAAATTTAAAAATATATTTTTGAATCAATATGTCCCATACCACTTTGAATCTTTTGATCAGAATTAAAATTTTAAAACATTCATGTCCATATAAATAAATCCTTTAAACCATTTTGAAAACATAGACATTAATGAGAATGATTTAGAAGAATTAATATTTAAAACATTTCAAATGATGTTTTAGTAAAATAGTCCCTTAAAAATAATCCATTTTAAAACTAATTTATGAATTGTGGACATGGATAATAAATATGTCCTAGTAGATACTTACGTAAAAAAACCTCGGATAATAAAGAGATTGTGAAGTTAACCCTTACCTTTCACTTTACTTCGATCGAGGGTATGTTTAACCTATAGTATAATGACCATACTATTTTATTAAATTACAACATAACCATATTCCAATTTATTATATCATACATGATTCATTTATTACCATATACTACACATTTAATACTGAATTGCATGTTAAATTTACATTTTGGGTAATAATCGCTTTCTTTATCGCACATGTTTTAACTTGTAATTCTTGATCGTGTCATGTAGATCATGATTTAAATACTTACTAAATTTAAACCTTGATTTATATATCACATATATTTTGAATATAAAATATTTATAATAGATAGATATATTAATTCGAAGGCACCGTTTTTGTAGACGGTATGACGTACATACTCCTAAACGCTTTTTCCGTTTCCATATAATATTGAATGAAACTAAGTGAATAAGATATATGTAAGTACATATATATATATATCCAATATAATTATTATTTGATATATTAAATAATTATTAATAATATATTTTTTTATATTCATAGTTTAATGGAGAACGTGGGAATGAATCTAATCACGTCGTGGAGACGGTATTCCGTACATACACATGAGCGAAAATATCATTTATTGATGGTGAAATAGTTTTTAATTAGATGGTATATCATATATACAGAATAATAAAAATGTTATATTTATTGTTTACATCCGTTATACTCATTATTATACCCTTCAAAATAATGAAGTGTTTGAATAACAAACTACACCACGACGTGGAGATGGTAAGCCGTACGTACGCACGAATGGTGACTTTGTCATTTAGAAGTTGGATAGAATAACAAATATGGTTTTACCATATTTATAATAACATCACAGTAGGTAGGAGGTAATGGAGTTAATAGTTTGGTATGGAAACACCAATTAAAGGGGAAGTAAAATCTAAAAATAACTTGAAAGGGGTGGTGAAATTATTACCTCTTCTTCAGGTGTTTCTTTTTGAGTTGATAAAAAGGGATCCTTAGGATGTATTTATGATCCAAGTAAGGACTCTAGGATTATTTGAGGGAATTTGGGAGTACATTTGGGCATGGTTTGTTTGAAAAAAATGGGTTTGGAGTTGTTATTTTGAGAGAAGGTGAAGTGCCATTTTATAAGAGGGGTGAGGGTCACTTTTGGAATAGATTAAAATATTAATTTATTATACAATCATATTTGGTTTTTAATGCCTCAAAATGAATTTATTTATAGAATTAGGTGGTTTTGGGTCTATCTCATCTCAAAAAATAGGTTTTATACATGTTTAGGTTACCATTTTAACCTTATCTTTTAAATTTAACAATTAGTTAAATAGTTTAACATTTACCATGTCTTCATGTATTCTTACACTATATGGTTAATAAACATAATCTAAACTTCCAGGAGAACCTAAAGTGGTTTATTAATGATATATATAATATTATTTAATCCCTTTGGAAGATCCTTAGATTTTTGGGAATGTTATTTCAACCAATAATATAGTATTTCCTTTAAAAATTAATTAATGTCAATTTTGACACAATTTGGTATTTTGTTTTCCTGAAAGTCATAAAAACCTTATCATTTCAAAAATAATAATATAATCAACGCTAAAATGTCATACTATCGTATAAAATTCGTGGATTTCATCAAAACATTTATATTCTATTTACTTTAATATTTATAGTATAAACTATTTTAATATTTCATTAAGAAGGAAATTATTGCATCATCATTGTGTCATAAATAAATTTACTTATTCAATCTCTAAAAATTATAAATAAAATACCATTATGTAGAAAAATATTTTTATATTTATAATGAATTTTTATATTTTAATTTATCTTATTTATAACCCTATATTAAAAATGGTTTATTTAATCAACTTTGAATTTAACACTTTTAACTCTTCTTTAAATAAAATAATAATAAATGTCCTAATCCAATCCAAGTAGACCTAAAGAATCATATTTTTTCCTAAGCTTATTTTTGGTCGAATTAAATTTATCCAATAGAATTAGGACATATTTTAGAGAAATTATAATATCATTTTGAGCTTTAATTACCATATTTACTTTTAACGGTGGTAAATAAAAGTGAAAAATTAATATTTATCAAAAATATTTATAATACTATTGAATAAAATTTTACTTACTGACATAAATTATGTATTTCATATTTTTTAAATACAACTCACAGAAGTGGAAAGCTTATGATTTATGCAAATTTGTCAACGTGCCTAGAAAGTGGGTAAAAGAGGTTTAAAAGGTCAATAAAAATTTGTACATCTAATTTTATTATAAAATGAATCCAATGAATTAAATTAAACTTATATAGGTATTATATATCTATTTTTACTTAAAATAAATTCAAATAAAATAAATAATTATTTAAATAAAAAGTCGGTTTTAAATAATTACATTGTATTTTTCACTATTAATCAAAAATTGAATGTTTTCAGAAAAATACCAAAAATTCACTTGAAGATAATTTTCATATTAGTAATTCAAAAATGAAGCCTATTTTACCAAATTAATATCATAGAAGTTTTATTTATAAATTTAAAATTAATTCTGGTTGTTAAAACCATAAAGCGTGTTTTTAAAAAGTAAAAACTATCAAAAGATTGACATTTGTTTATGTCAAATTTATATGTGAAATTACATGTAATGACCAAAATTGTTTTAAATGATAAAAATATAATATAATTATACATCAAACCCTTTCAAATTTATAATTTAACACTATAAATTATATCGATTAAAATTTTTTTCCAATTAAAACATAGTATTTTTCACTATTCATCAAAATATGGAAATTATCAGAAAAGTACCAAAAATTTATCCAAAATAAATTTGTTTGTACAAATTATTAATAAAAATTAAATTTAATTACATTGAATATATAAAAGTGTCAAATATTGGTTTTAAAAAGCGTTCCCCTTAAAAGGCCGTAAAATTATATATTTTTTTGAAAAATGCTTCTTTTATATGAAAAAATGAATTAGTTCTTAGATTATATCTAATAAACACAAAATATTGATGTTTAAATTATATAGAGCATATAATATTCAAAATGCAGTGAATACTATACATAACTGCTTTTTGAACAACTAGTTTGGTAAGTTGTGGGGCGCTCGAACTCGGTGTTGCGTGTAGCTCAAGCTATTGAGTTACTTTAATGAGATAACGTACAATCAAATATGGGTGGGTTACATTCTACCCTCCTTAAATAAATTGATTCCTCTCAATTTGAAATTATTATTCGAAAATTAAAGGATAAAAATTGAAATATACATTTGTGGAAAACCCACATCAGAAATTGGGTTAATTAAATTTAGTCTTAATAACAGGGAAAGAGATTGGAATAGTCACCACCAAATTAAGTTCTCTATTAGGAGAACATTGTTGTAAATTAGAGATAGATAATTAGAACAAAAATGTAAATATGTATAGGGAGTGATTGAGGTCATCAATCACAAACAAGTGTAAAATTGAGGGCTTTAAAGCCATCAATCTCTGATGATTTAAATTATCGTTAGTTCAACAAAACATAAATTATTAGGATAACACATTTTTGGTTTTAAGATCCATTCCCTAATGTTTAATAAATAATTTATTCATTGAATAAGAAGAAAAAATATACTTGAAAAGTAGAGTTTTATCCTTCAACTAATTCATACCATAAATTCATCAATCACTCCAAAAGATAATAGAATTCTAAAATATTATATTTATCCTAATATTATAGGGTCCAAAAAATAATGAATTTTTAATTCATTTTCCAGAATATTTATAAAACTATATTATAAAAAAAATGACTTCACGTATTCCAGTGGTAGGTGATCCACCCTTGTCGCCCTTCGGTTGCGGGTACAAGTCTCACGACCTTGCTGGGCGTGATAGGTTAACGCCCGACCTCAGAGTTATCCTTTTTATGACAATCCCAAAATAATCTCAAGAAATCATTTTACCTTAACAATAGTATATAATGTCAAACTAAATAGAATATAACCTTTAGACTTATCCAAAATACATCTGTCCAAACTCACAGTCCATAATTTATAAGGAAAGTTAAACACAATCAAGATCTTTTTTTCTATGTAATAACATGTGAATACCTTCATTGTGTATTCTTTTGAAACACTATAAAATCCTAAATTACCATAAAACCTTATTTATTAGATTCATGCTCCCTTATTCCTTATATAATACTTGATATACTTCTTCTATCCAAAAATGTTGTAAACTCCTACAGTGATGAAATATACAAATCAATAATCAGTTTCAAGGTAGTCTAAAATATCCAATATGATTTATCCAAATCAATCATATAATATTCCAAAATCAGTACCTCAGTATGGGAACCATATTATGGTTTATCTTTCTCTCAACCATATAATTTCAAAAACAAATTAACCTACCATTGAGTCATATTTCTTGGCTCCACACAATCTCATGTCCTTAATGATATAGTAATGTAGTACAATCCTTTTATACTATATAATTCGTATAACATGTACATCATTAATAAAATGATCAAATGACACAATACTTTAATAACAACATAAGAAATCTAATCATTCTCCTCTATTATCAGTAGTACAATAACTTGATTATAATCCAATATCAACTTTTGGGGTATAATATATTCATTTGGATATTGGTTCATGTAGTGTCCCAACTCCTTGGAGATGAAGCATTATTCACTTTAAACATTTTTCTTACCCTTGAAAATAGGTACTTGGTGTTCTTTTTCTCCACACTTATAACAAATTGTGATTCCCTTCAATCATTTACCAAGTTTATTCTTTCCACAGTTATCACATATGGGATAATCCTTCTTTCCCATCTTCCCATTATCCATCTTTTTCTCTTCCATCCTTTTCTTCTTTTTCTTCCCTTCAAATCCGAAGGACTAAAAGAATTAATTAGTTATCTTATTAACAAATGATACTATATCTTAATATGAATAGAATATATGGGAGGCTATTTCCATTTTAAATGTTGGATTAATACCGTGAAAGATATGATTTTTTATAATATTTTGATCACCCGTATTGTTGGAATTCTCATTTCTTCTACTAGGTTCCATTTCTATACAATGACATACACTTGGTTAGTTTAGGAATCACAATGCATAATTATAATCTTTAAAATACCTAATGTAAATTGAAAATATTATGCATATAATCTATACCATACAATATTTTCTTTGAGTAAGTATTTACTCGTAAATCCTTCA
The DNA here is from genome assembly GCA_963277665.1 of Viscum album. Lineage (NCBI taxonomy): Eukaryota > Viridiplantae > Streptophyta > Magnoliopsida > Santalales > Viscaceae > Viscum > Viscum album. The sequence goes on from OY728146.1 coordinate 1,041,842,379, forward strand.
TAATTTCTTGTAATGAAAATGTGAATTATCCTAAGCATATCTCTGAGGAGTGTCGTAACCAAGAATGTCGCAAGGCCCATTGTCATATACCAGGATACCCAGGGTCAATCCCAAATATAAGGACCCATCCATAAAACATTACATAGTCTTGAATTAAATGAATAATTCACATTAAGGATCTTTTCAGGTTTAGAGCTTTAGAGAATTAGGACATAACTATTACATCTCACAAGATTACAAAGTAGACACTTCTACTTAGTTTCGATTTTTTTTCATAAAAATAAAAACCATAAAAAAACATGTTTATTTCCATGTATTTGATAGCATGTCTTTACTTGATCCCATCGTTTACCGTATTCCACTTTAAGTCCTATGGAAAACTTTTCAAAAACTTGGGATGAGCACAAAAAACTCAGTAAGGGACGTAAAGGAAATACTAGTCCGTGTATACATATGAATCAATGAAAACACACATTGCTCATAAAACAAAAGCACATTAAATTACCTCATGAAATTATAATATTTATGAATAAATCATAGAAAACATAAGACCTAGAGGTAACTTGAGGCATTCATAACATTATTACGTAGGGAGTAACCCTCATGGATACATTTGAAATACCCATAATAGTATATTCCCTAAATCTCTTTGGATAAACCTTAGCATTTAACCCCTTCGCATTACCCAATGCATTGGAGAGATATATCGGGCTCACCCGCCATTAGTTTATCACAGAACCACCCGTCTTCGTAAATAATGCCCAAGAACCATAACATAATCGTATCACATAAAACATGCATAAAAGAAACATAAAATTTCCACATTTCAATAACAAGATATCACATCATGATATTATCATAAATAAAAACATCTAATAAAATCATTAAACTCTATGAGGGAAATATCCCTTTATACTTTGAAAATATTAAAAGAAGACATTTAAAAAATATTTTAGAATCAATGTGTCCCATACCAATCTGAAAATTTTGAAAGGGTTTTAAAAAATTCATGTGTATATAAATAAATCCTTAAATTTTTTTTTAAAACATGGACAAGGATGATAATTTTTTAAAAGAATAAATCTTTAAAACCATTTAAACCAATGTTTTAATAAAAGAGTTCTTTTCCATTTTGAACATTTAAATTATAAGCCACATGAAATTAGACCATTTTAAAAACATTTAAATGACATTAGTATAGAAATAATATGGATATGGAATGAAAAAGCGGCTTTATATACACTTTATAATAGAATAAAAGTGCATATAATTAAGAAATGTCTCAATGAGAAGAAATTGAGATGTAATCCCAATCAAGGATCATGACATTAGAGTAAGGATAAAGAAATGACATAATTATGTGTGAAAAATATAAATACACCAAATATAAGTGGATACTCAGTGTATAAAAATTCAGATTTCATCCACACTTATTCATAGCATGACATAATCAAGAATTATTGGTTTAACCCAAAGAATTGAAATTAGGTTAATAAGTTCCCTTACAAAAATTCGACAGCCTGACGACGTCAGTTTAAAATTCCGAAAATGAGTTGATGAGAGAAAAAATGGTATCTTATCACTTGGACTTAAAATTTACATCAATAAGGATATATATGAACATATCCCAACATAATAATATGTAAATTAAAAGTCATAACAAAATAAGTCTTCTAAGAAGAGGAGGGTGAAAGGTTCCCTTACCGATTTGGGTAACTTTCAAAACGTTCACCCCATGAAAGAAGGACCGTACAACATTGATGTAAATACACATAAAAGAAATTATATTACACAAATATTAGAATAATTTTCAGTACATACACCACTCAAAGTAAATAGTGGCAAATGTTGCATAAATCTCACGGGAATAAAAGTGAGACGAAAAATCCATGACGAAAACTCAGTAGCCTAACGATGCCACATAAAACTACCAAAAAATGGATTGAGGAAATAAAATAGGGTCTCTCATCATATGAAAATAGAAATTATAGTAATATTAATATAAAATTACATCCCCCAACTTAATAAAGTGGAGCTTAAAAGAAACGTCATAAAAGAGAGTACTTATAAAGAAAGAGATGAGAAGGATCCCTTACCTCGTGTTCGACTTGACTCGATCGTTATTTATTCTCCTAAATAATAAACTATAGTTAATTTATAATTTCTTAAGAAACTTTTTTTAAGTTCATTATTCCTTTTATATCATTTATTACTATTTTATGAACATTATGTAATTATTGAAGTTAATAACGGTCTTTTTGTCGATCATTAGTACTTGAGTCAAAAATAAACTTTTTATAATTATAAGTTGTTCTTGTGGTAAAATACCCATTATATACAGAATTATATTCATGATTTATATTTAATATATATCATATATACCCAGTAAATACTTTCATTTATTATATTACATAACATTTAGAGGTAAGAAATTAAATGCACCGTTCATGGAGACGGTAAGCCGTACGTACGCATGAACACTACTTTCATTTCTATTTCGTATTTAATGGAATTAAAACTAAATGATATATATATATATATATATATTATAATTACAGTATAATATATATTTTATATAGGTCACATAATTTCATTAATTTCACTCTTTATACATTCCATGTATTGCATTAACGAGTTACATCACATGAGGGGGCGGTAGTCCACACTTCCTCAAATTAAATTATCACATTTTCACAACATGAAAAGAATAAAGTTATGTTTTAAATGTAGAATAAATAATATTATAGAGGAATTAAATATAATATATATCATAAATAAATATATTACCATCATAATGGCCACCATGATAGGTGTTAGGAGAAGATAGAACAATCACCGTTTCGTGAGGCAATAATTCGCCATCCACGGAAACAATATGTTACTTTACCATTAGATGGAGGTGTGTGTAAGTGTAACTCGAATCCTTACAATAAAAACATACTAGTATATTTAATATACTGTTTTTGTTACAAAATAAAGTAATAAAAAGAGTTTATGGGGTTGGAGAAGAAAAATAAAACAAAAGAACATAAGAGAGGACATTACCATTAAATCGGGTAACTCCCCTTGGATTGAACCAAAAGGGTTTCTTGAAGAGATTTATGACTAAGGTAAGGATTATAGGATTAATAGAAGGATGTGGAGAGATAAAATGAGTAGATTTTGGCAATTCCAGTGGCTTGAGGGGTGTGGGTACGGAGGTAGAGGTGGGGGCCTTTTATAAGAGGGAGGAGGGGAACTCTTGGAAAGTCAAGAAATGTTACTTTATATTAAAATCAGTTTCAGATTTTAAAGGTCCCACATTGATATATTTCTAGGATAAGGTGATAAGGGTTCGAAATATAATCATCCAATAGGTTTTATACAAGTTTTGGTCTTGCAGTTTACATAATATTTTCATTTTATTTAAATCATTCATTAATGAGATAATCGCTGCATCATCATGGTGTCATAAATAAACTAATTTATTTGATGTCTAAAAATTATAAAAAAAATACTATGATGTAGGAAATCTTTTTATATTTCAAATTACTATTTATAGTCTATGATATCATTCACAAATACAAAACTAATTGTTTTACTTGGGTGATACAAACATTGGTTATACTTTCCTTTTAAAAACATAAAATTAAAAAGTGTCACTATCACCCCAAAACTGATTCCATAGGGTCCCAAAGTTTGGCACAAGCCATACCATGGTTGGCCATGACACAACCAGAAGAATTAGGACACATTTGGGGTCATTTGTTATTATTATGATATTATTTTATTACCCTTAACTACCCGATTACTAATTAATCACGATAATTAAAGATAATTACCGTCATTACTATTCATAATGTCCAAAAACAAAAGAGTCTTAATTAAAAAATTTGGACACTATTATTCCAAATAAGTAATCCATTTTACCAAATTCAAAACACAGAAATTGAAATAATTAATTTAAAAATAATTTCCGTTGTCAAAACAAATAGCGTGTTTTTTAGAAACAATTTCTATCAAAAGTTTGACAATTGTTTATGTACAATTTCAAAGTGAAATTAATAAAAATGACCAAAATTATATTAAATAGAAAATATATATTATATTTACACTTTAAAACAAATTAAAAATATAATTTATCCATATATTTAAATTAGATGAAAAATAAGTTTTGAAGTAAAATGAAGTATTTTTAACTAATCATTAAAAAATAAACATTGTCAGAAAAATACCAAAAATTTATAAAAAGTAAATTATAATATACCAATTCTACGGAATATGTTTATTTTGAAAAATAGAGCTTATATATTGTCAAAACTTGGATTAAAAAAAAGGTTCTCCATCAAAAGGCGGTAAAACAATCTTTTAAAAATATTAGAGTATTTATTCTTAAAATTGGATTCATTTTCATTTTAAGCCTTTAAAATTTATTGGATAAATGTAAAAAATATTTATAAAACAAATGTAATCATTATTTAGTTAGTTATGTTCATTCCTTCCATTAAAAAGGCTAGGAACTAACTATTAAAAATAATAATATTATATTATTAGTGTGCAACGTAAGATTTCAAAGAAACTCGTTGTTGCGTATTGGGTATGCCATAGGGCATAGAATCCCCTTTAAAGTAATATTAACACTTTATTCAGAAATATTGACAAACATGAGAATGTCATATTCTTTATTTACATGGGATGTTACATCCATCCCCCCTTTTGGGAATTGCGTTCTCGCAATTTTAAAATTGGTCTTGGAAACATCATTGAAAGTCCCACATCGGAACAAAAGTCGGTAAAAATATCACTTTAAAATAAAGAAAGGGAAGTACAAAGGTCACCCGAGTTAACCCACAGTTGCATTCCATGAAAAAATTTATATGGAGGAGAAAACAAAGGGTCATGTTTTGATGGAGAGTGATGGCAAACATGATTAGGAGAAAGTTAAGCACAAGAAAATCACAAACATGTGATGGGTTAAATGATCTTTGATTTACCAGTAGGAAAAATTAACAGAAAATATTTTTGTTTTAAGTTACATTTAATTGAGGAAGTTATTTATGAGCTTAACTAAAACATAAGGAAACATACTTAATTGTCATGTAAACTTACAACTTTTACTATATTTCAAACACAAACTCATATTTTCTCCAAACGATGAGTATTCAGGATGACTTGTTCTCATTAAGAGCGCTATAAACAACTTCGAGAGAATCTCCTAATCCAAAAAATATAACTATATATTTCCCATGTCTTTATTCCTTATCCAAAACCAAAACCAAAAAGGTTAGTACAAGATCAGATAATACCCAAAAAGGATAATCCTTTATAAAAAAATCTATTCTTAATCTCCAAAATTTGTCAAACAATACCCAAATTTCAACAAAGACCATTCAATAAACATTTATCCATAAAATTATTCAATGTAATCAAAAATAAGATTGAAACCCAAATCTCCGAAGGATTCAATCACATAGTCTTCCAAGATAAACCATAACATTTATCTATTATCATCAGTTACTCTTAAAGTATCATACTAAAAAGTAATTAACGTAATCACATATCCTCCATGATAGGTTAATAATTTCAATAGATAACCCAAAATCAACTTATTCTAGATTCATAAGATCATATAACTAAAAATAATTAGTCAAAATAACCAGGGACTTCATCTAGTCCAGTGGTAGGCAATAAATACCTGTCGCACTTTGGTTGTGGGTTCGATTACCGCAGCTTCTTCCGACGCGACAGGTTGTCACACGGTCTACGTGTTGTCCTTTTTCCAAAACTACCTAATTCTTATAACATTACCCAAAAAGAAATAAAATCTTCAAAAATAACCATAACATAATTTGACCTCATGTTTATCTCATGTCGTTCATATTCCATCATAACATATAGTAACCCATAATTACCTCAAAAGTAAGGATCATATAAACCCTAATGGTTACCTTTATAATTATTACCTGAACTTCCACATCGAGTTGGTTCTCTCGTACATGATTCATTAGAGAACTCGCCAAGGTTCATGACTCCTGATAGTTGGTTTATAATAACCACAGTATTTCTCATTGAATCCCCCATTTCCTCCAGTCTCTTAATCAGAGAACCACCATAGTTTCCTTCAAACCCATTGTCACTTTGGTTCCTGGTAGATCTATCCATTTACAAAAACCAAAAAGCTCAGTGTGAGTATATAAACAAAATCATCATGTACTAAAGAGGAAGATAAACAATAAGATATAATTATCCAAGTTATCTCAAACTCATTCCAAATTTCATCAATAACAATGAATCTATCTAATATAATAACCATTGGGGTTATACACAACTTGTCACTTAAGATTAGACAACACTCTAAACTCTAAAGTTATCTAAACCGACCTCTGATACCAAATATAAGGACCCAACATTAAAACATTAAATAATCTTGAATTAAATGAATAATTCACATTGAGGATCTTTTCAGGTTTCGAGTTTTAGAGAATTAGGACATAGCTATTACATCCCACAAGATTACCAAGTAGATACTTCTACTCAGTTTTCATTTTTTTCATAAAAATAAGAACTCTAAAAAAACATGTCTAGTTCCATGTTTTAGATAGCATGTCCTTCCTTGATCCCATCGTTGATCGTATTCCTCTTTAAGTCCTGTGGAAAAAATTTCAAAAAACATGGGATGAGCACAAAAATCTCAGTAAGGGATGTAAAAGAAATATTAGTCCATGTATACATAATAATCAATGAAAACACAATTTTCTCATAAAACAAAATCAATTTAACATAACTCATGAAATCATAAGATTTATGAATAAATCATAGAAAACATAAGACCTAAAGGTAACTTGATGCATTCATAACATTCTTACATAGGGAGTAACCCTCATGGTTACGTTTGGAATACCCATCACAATATATTCCCTAAATCTCTTCAGATAAACCTTAGTGTTTAACCCCTTCACGTTACCCAATGCATTGGAGAACTATATCGGGCTCACCTGCCCTTAGTTTATCACAGAACCACCCATCTTCGTAAACAATGGCCAAGAACCATAAAATAATTATATCACATAAAACATGCATAAAAGAAACATAAAATTTCCGCATTTCAATAACAAGAGATAACATCATGATAATATCATAAATAAAAATATCTCATAAAATCATTAAAACTCTATTAGAGAAATATCTCTTTATACTTTGAAAATATTAAAAGAAGACATTTAAAAGAGATTATAGAATCAAAGTGTCCCATACCACTTCGAAACTTTTGAAAGGGTTTTAAAACATTCATGTCCATATAAATAAATCCTTAAAACCATTTCTAAAACATGGACATGGATGATAAATGTTTAAAAGAATAAATCTTTAGAACCATTTAAAACAATGTTTTAATAATAGAGTCATTTTCCATTTTGAACATTTAAATTATAAGACACATGAAAGTAGACAATTTTCAAAACAGTTAAATGACTTTAGTATAGATATAATATGGATATGGAATGTCAAAGTGGCTGTATATACAATTTATAAAAGAATAAAAGTTCATATCATTATGAAACGTCTCAATGAAAAGAAATTGAGATGTAATCCCAATCAAGGATCATTCCATTAGAGTAAGGATAATGAAATGACATAATTATGTGTGACAAATATAAATAAACCAAATATAAGTGGATACTTAGTTTAAAACAATTAATATGTAATCCACACATATTCATGGCATGAAATAATCAAGAAGTAGAGGTTTAACCCAAAGAATTGAAATTGGGTTAAGAAGTTCCCTTACAAAAATTTGACAGCCTGACGACATCACTTTAAAACTCAGAAAATGAGTTGATGAGAGAGAAAATGGTATCTCATAACTTGGACATAAAATTTACATCAATAAGGATATATAAGAACTTATACCAACATTATAAGATGTCAATTAAAAAGCATAACAAAAGAAGTCCTTTAAGAAGAGGAGGGTGAAAGGTTCCCTTACTAATTTGGGTAACTTTCGTAACGTTCACCCCATGAAAGAAGGACCGTACAAAGTAGATGTAAATACCCATAAAATAAATTATATTACACAAAGATTAGAATAATTGGCAGTACATACACCACTCAAATGAAATAGTGGAAAATGTTGCATAAATCTCATGGGAATAAAAGTGAGATGAAAAATCCCTTACGAAAAATTGGCAGCCTAACGACGCCACTTAAAACTTCCAAAAAATGTATTAATTAAATAAAATAGGGTCACTCATCATATGAACATAGAAATTATATTAATAGGAATATAAAATAACATCCCACAACATAAGAAATAGGAGCTTAAAATAAACGTCATAAAATATTGTACTTAAAAAGAAAGAGATAGGTAGGATCCTTTACCTCGTGTCCGACTTGACTCAATCGTTCTTTAATCTCCTGAATAATAAAATAGAGTTAAATTATACTTTCTTAAAGAACCATTTTTAAGTTCATTATTCCTTTTATATCATTTATTACCATTTTATGAACATTATGTAATTATTATGTTAATAATGGTCGTTTTGTCAATCATTGGTACTTGAGTCAATAATAAACTTCTTATAATTGCAAGTTGTTCATGTGGTAAAATATCCATTATAACCAGAATTATATTGATGATGTATATATCATATATATCATATATATCAAGTAAATAATTGCATTTATAATATTACATAACATTTAGATGTAAGAAATGAAATGCACCGTTCATGGTGACGGTAAGCCGTACATACGCATGAACGCTACTTTCATTTCTATTACGTATTTAATGGAATTAAATCTAAATGAGAGAGAGATATAAATATATATTATAATTCCAGTATTATATATATGTTATATAGGTCACACAAGGTCATTAATTTCATTCTTTATACATTCCATGTATTGCATGAACGAGTCACATCACTTGAGGGGGTGGTAGTCCACACTCCTCAAATGAAATTATCGCATTTGCACAACATGAAAAGAATAAAGGTATGTTTTAAATGTAAAATACATAATCTTATAGAGGAATTAAATATAATATATATCATAAATAAATATATTGCCATCATAATGGCCACCATGCTAGGTGTTAGGAGAAGATAGAACAGTCATGGTTTCGTGAGGCAGTAATTCGCCATCCACGGAAAGAGTATGTTCTTTAACCCTTAGACAGAGGTGTGTGTAAGTGTATCTCGAATCCTTATTATAAAAACATCCTAGAATATTTATGATACTGGTTTTGTTACAAAATAAAGGAATAAAAAGAGTTTGTGGGGTTGGAGAAGCAAAATAAAACAAAAGAACATAAGAGAGGACATTACCTTTAAATCAGGTAACTCCCTTTGGTTTGAACCAAAAGGGTTTCTTGAAGAGATTTCTGCCTAAGGTAAGACTTCTAGGATGAATAGAGGGATGTGGAGAGATAAAATTAGTAGAGTTTAGCCTAGCCAATGGCTTTAGGGGTGTGGGTAAGGTGGTAGAGTTGGGGGCCTTTTATAAGTGGGAGGAGGGGCACTCATGGAAAGTCAAGAAATGTTACTTTATATTAAAATGATTTTCAGATTTTAAAGGTCCCGAATTGATATATCTCTAGGATAAGGTGATAAGTGTTCAAAATATAATCATCCAATAGGTTTTAAACAATTTTATGTCTTAGATGTTACATTATCATTTCATTTTATATAAATCGTTCATTAATGAGATAATCACTACATAATAAATAAATTAATTATTTAACGTCTAAAAATTATAAAAAAAATACTATGATATAGGATTTTTTTTTATATTTCAAATGACTATTTATATTCCAAGATATAATTTACATAGAAAAAACTAAAATTGTTTTACATGGGTGATACATACTTTGGTTATACTTTCCTTTTAAAAACATAAAATTAAAAAGTGTCACTATCACCCCAAAAGTGATTCCATGGGGTCCCAAAGGTTAGAAAAAGGCATCCCATGGTCGGACATGACACAACCAGTAGAATTAGGACACATGGTGGGGTCATTTGTTATTATTATGATATTATTTTATTACCCTTAACTACCTGATTACTAATTAATCACGATAATTAAAGATAATTACCGTCGTTACTATTCATAATGTCCAAAAACAAAAGAGTCTTAATTACATAATTTTGAACTTCTGATTACAAATATGGAATCAATTTTACCAAATTATAAACACAGAAATTGCAATAATTAATTTAAAAATAATTCCCGTTCTCAAAACAAATTGCGGGTTTTCTAGAAACAATTTCTATCAAACGTTTTACTATTGTTTATGTCCATTTTCATAGTGAAATAAATCCCAATGACCACCATTGGATTAAATGGTAAAAATATATTATATTTAAACTTTAAAACCAATTAAAAATATAATCTATCCATATAATTAAATTAGATGAAAAAGCAGTTTTGAAGTAAAATGCAGTATTTTTCACTATTCATTAATAAAATTAACATTGTTAGAAAAATACAAAAAATTTGTCCAAAGTAAATTTCAATATACCAATTCTATGGAATAATTTTATTTTGAAAAATAGAGTGTATAAATTGTCAAAAGTTAGATTTAAAAAAAGGTTCTCCATCAAAAGGCGGTAAAACAATCTTTTAAAAATATTAGAGTATTTATTCTTAAAATTGGTTTCATTTTCATTTTAAGCCTTTAAATTTTATTGGATAGATGTTTAAAATATTTAACAAACATATGTAATCATTTTTTAGTTACTTCTGTTCATTTCCGCCATTACAACGACTAGGCATTAACTATTAAAAATTATATTATTATATTATTAGTTTTCAACATAAGATTTCAAAGAAACTCGTTGTTGCATATTGGGTACGCCATCGAGCATAGAATTCCCTTTAAAATAATATTAAAATTTTATTCACAAATATTTATAATCATGAGAATGTCATATTCTCTATTTACCTAGGTCGTTACACCAAAACCCCCTGTCAGAGTATTCACGCCTAGGTACATCTGTTCCTGAGCCGCCTCTACCTGCTCGTATCCAGACAAGTATGTATTTCATGTAAAATGCACAAAATCTCAACATTACCAAAATTATAGGATGTTATTATATACTAATCCTCAAATTCTATCTTAGGGAAATGTTCTCTACTCAGAGTATATCTAAATCTATTTCCAAGGATGTTTCTAAACTTCCTCTAATACCAATTGCAACGACCCGACCCCAATTACCCAAAGTCGATGCATTATTTTAATAAATTGGAATTATTATAAGAAATAAAGTCCCAAAAACTGACAATTTTACCAATTTTGGAAAATATATTACATGAAATAACATTAAATTACACATTAGAAAATATAAAACAACATAAGGATCCTTTTAGGGTGCCATTAATCCCCTAGAATAACCCTAATTATCAATCATAATACACTTCGTGGAAGAATGAGAAAATAAAATATAAGAAAGGGGTGAGATCAGATTATCACTAAGGATAACAATATAGCGGAAACATCCATAAATAAGTATAAAAATTTAAGGCTTTGTATAACTATAAAACCAAAGACTTTTAAACTTAAACATCAGTATAATATGGAAAAGATAAATCAAATAATTCCATTTACTTATTCACATTTACAATATACTTGTTGAACAATAACATGAAATATCCATAACCAAATTCATAATGATGGAATGCATAATTCTATACTTCATAACCACATAATCAATGCATTGTACCAAGACTACAGAAAATATTTTTTCAAGGCCTAGTTCCAAGACACTAGTTTGTCTCATGAGACCTACCGATGCATCAAGGAGCTATAGCGGCCTCCATCCATCCCATACTAAGTCCAATGCATTCCCCATATGAAATGTTTTAAACATAACATAAACATTTATATTTAAACTACCATACAAAATTTCAATACATTATCTATAAACCATGAATGGTATAAAAATAACACATCCCATGTCAAAAATATCACAAAACCATCCATAAAATATGAAATATTTGTATCCAAATAAATCAACCATGATCATGAAGAATATCTTGTAAAGGATGTTGACATAGTTTAAAATGATCAGTAAAAATATTTAAGGGAAATATCCCTTTTACATGAAATCATTTAAAAGTAACATTATTTATAAAGGAATTAATTTATAATATAGTTTTTTATGTATGTTTCCCATACCACTTTGAATCTTTTGAAATTAATTAAGATTTTAAATCAATTAAGTCCATATAAAGAGATCCTTAAAACCATTTTGAAAACATGGACATTAATGAGAAAGGTTTAGAAGAATAAATATTTGAAACTTTTAAAATGATTTTTTAGTTAAAAATTCCCTTAAAAAATACCTTTGAAAACTATTTTATTAATCATAGACATTGATAATGAATATGTCCTAGTAGATACTTATGTAAAAACAATCTCAGATAATAGAGATATTGTGAAATTAACCCTTACTTTGAACATTATTTTGATCAAGGGTTCATTTAACCTCTTGTATAATGAACATAGTATGTTATTAAATTAAAACATACCCATATTCATGTTTATTATCTCATAAATGTTTCATTTATGACTTTATGCTACCCATTTAATAATGATTTTCATGTAAAATTAACATTTTGGGTAATAATCTCTTTCTTTATCCGACATGTTTTAACTTGTTATTCATGATCGTATTATTTAGATCATGATATAATACATCCTGAATATAAACCATTATTTGTATATCATATATATTTAGAATATAAAATATTTATATGAGATAGATATAATAAATGGAAGGCACCGTTTATGGAGACGGTAGGCCGTACGCACACAAAAACGCTGTTTCCGTTTTCATAACTAATTGAACAAAAATAAGTGAATAAGATATATGTAAGTACATGTATATATATATATCTAGTATCATTAATATGTCATATATTACATATTTAATAATAAAAAAATTAATCATTCTTTAATGGTGAACATGGGAATGAATCTAATCACGTCATGGAGACGGTAATCCGTACGTACGCACGAGCAAAAATACCATTATATTGATGGTAAAATCGAATTTTATTTGATATTATATCATATATACAGAATAAATAACATTTTTTATTTATTATTTACATCATTTATACTCATTATTATACCCATCCAAATAATGAAGTGTTTGAATAACAAATTACACCACGACATGGTGACGGTAAGTCGTACGTACTCATGTATGGTGACTTTTTCATTTAGTGGATGGATAGAAAAACGAATATGGTTGTAAAATATTTATAATAACAAAAAAGTATATAGTATGTACTGGAGTTATTATTTTGGTATGGAAACAACAATGAAATCGGAAGTGGAAGATGAAAATAACTTGAAAGGGGTGGTGAAATTATTACCTCTTCTCTGGGTGATTTCATTTGAGTTGATCAAAAGGGATATTTAGGTTTTATTTATGATCAAAATAAATAATCTAGGTTTATGTGAGGGATGTTGGTAGTATATTTGGTCAGGGGTTGGCCGAGCCAAATTACTTTGGAGGTGTGATTTTGAGAGAAGGGGAAGTTCCTTTTTAAAAGTGGGGTGACTGTCACTTTAGGAAAGGATTAAAATATTAATTTATTATACAACCATATTCTGTTTATAATGGATCCAAATGAATTTATTTACATCCTTAGGTGGTTTCGGTTCTAAATCCTCTAATAAAATAGGTTTTAGAAAATTTTAGGTTATCATTTTAACCATATCATTTAGATTTAACTCTTAGCTAAATAGTTTAACTTTTACGGTGTCTTCTTGTATTCTTACACTATATGGTTAATTAACATAATATAAACTTCCAATAGAACCTCAAATGCATCAATAATGATATATATAATATTACTTAAGCCCTTTTTATGACCCTTAGTCTTTTGGTAATATTATATCAACCAATAATATAGTATTTGTTTTAATATTGAATTGATGTCAATTTTGACACTATTTGGTATTTTGTTTTTGGGAATGTAAAAACAACCTTATCAATTAGAAACAAAATTTTCTAATAAACCCCAGCATGTCATATTAACCTAGAAAATTCTTGGATGGCATCAAAACATTTATATTTTATTTATTTTAATATTTATGGTATAAATTATTAAAATATTTCATTAAGAAGGTAATTACAGCATTATCATTGTGTCATAAATAACTTTAATTATTTAACAACTAAAAATTATACATAAAATTACATTATATAGAAATAGTTTCATCTTTCTAATTAAGACTTATAGTCGAATTTATCATATGTATAACCCAATATTAAAAATGTTTTAGTTAATAAACGTCGAATTTAACATTTTTAACTATTCTTTAAATAAAATAATAATAAATGTCCTAATCTAATACAAGTGGACCAAAATGATAATATTTTATTACTAAGGTTATTTTGGTCTAATTTAACTTGTCAAATAGAATTAGGACATGTGTTATGGTGTTTATAATATCATGTTTACCTTTAATAACCCTATATTCCTTTAACCGTGGTAAATAAAAGTCAAAAGTTACAATTCACCAAAAATTATTTTCATCTTATTACATCAAATTTTACTTACTGATATCAACCGTGCCTCTTTTATTTTATAAATTCAACTCAAATAAGTAGTAAAATTATGTTTTATGCAAATTTACTAACGTGCCTAGAAGGTGGGTAAAAGAGGTTAAAAAGTTCTATAAAATTTTATACATCTGCTTTTATTAAAAAATGAATTCAATTAATTTAATTGAATTTATATAGGTACTATATATATATTTTTATATAAAAAAATTTAAATTAAAATAATAATTATTTAAGTAAAAAGTCTATTTTAAATAATAACGTATTGTTTTTCACCAATCATCAAAAATTGAAAGTTTTCAGAAAAATTAAAATAAATCACCCTAAGATAATATTGATATTCTGAATTCAAAAATGAAGTCTATTTTACCTAATAATAAACATAGAAGTTTCATTTATTAATTTAAAATTAATTCACATTGTTAAAACCAAAAGGCAGTTTTTTAAAAAGTAAAAAGTATCAAAAGATTGACATGTGTTTATGTAAAATTTAAATGTCAAATTACATATAATGAACCAAATTCTATTAAATAATAATGATATAATATAATTATACTTCACAGCCTTTAAAATTCATAATTTTACACTATAAATTATTGGGATTAAAAAATTTGTTTTCAATTAAAACATAGTATTTTTCACTATTCGTCAAAATATGAAAGTTATCAGAGAAGTACAAAAAATGTATCAAAACTAAATTTTTACGTCCATATTCTAAATAAGAATTTAATTTGATTAGATTTAATATATTAAATTGTCAAATATTGGTTTTAAAAATGATTTTCCCTTAAAAGGTGGTAAAATTTCATTTTCTAAAAATTACTTATTTTATCCTGAAAAAATGAATATGTACTTATATTATGTCTATGAAACACATAATATGGGTGTTAAAATTATATATAGTATATAAGATTTAAAATTCAGTTAATACTATTCATAACCTCTTTTTGAACGACTAGTTTTGTATGTTGTGGTGCACTCGAACTCGGTGTTGCATGTACGTAAGTTGTTGAATTAATTTAATGAGATAACGTTCTATGAAATATTGGGGTGTTACATTTGGTTTATTTCTTAACCATCAATGAGAATTTTCATCGTCATATCTATGGATACATATCATTTTCATTTCATTGATTAAATGGAATGTGTTTTAGTTTCTTACCTTTCCATATTTATATTTCCATATCTAGTTGTTTGGATGGAATTTTTTTCTAGTTATTACCTCAATATATTACTTACACACTTACTTCTTAGTTAATTTAATATATAGTCTTTGTATTATATATTTACTAGGCCATAAATAATATTCTCATTGAATTAATATTTCTTATGATATATTTTTTCTTACTAAGCTTTTGAGAACACCCTTACAATGTTTACTTTCCCCATGAATCCAAAAAATTCACTATAAAAATATATATTGTAGTATACTATATGGAATAAAGTTATCCTCAATTTTATATAGAAGTTAAAATTATGTTTTAATTAGTGTATTAATTTTTAATTCAATACTCTTGTATGAATCTAGTTTACCAACACTACTAAACTCTCATTCCTTCTAAATTATATTCCTTATAATCATTCCAATGTAATTATAGTAGACATCGACTACTTTATTTCTATGTCTAGGTCACTATAGTTACTCAATAAAAGAAGATGAGTCAAGGGAAAACCCTGCCTTGTATTCCTACTTTTTTTATCATGAACTAGACTCCTATATAATACACATAACCATGTTAATTACATATTTGATAACCTTTTTTGAATCTATAACATTTTATAAGGATCATTTAAAAGTATTATCTACATGTATATTAAGTAGTTATTAACTATACTCAATATAGGGTGTCTGTAGTCTTGATCATTTGGAACTAATTTCATAATTGTATTTTCTATATTAATTCTACTATAGTAGTTCACAACTTTAGATAACTAAAGCTACCACAATTGATTATTTTATTTATTTATAAATATTTAATTTCATTTATGGGAGTTTTGGTAATGATCAATAAAGATGAACTTGGTGATGAGTTTTCTTCTGTGAGTTTAATCAAACATGTTATGGTTTCATAGTGAATGATTTTAAATTTAGAATTACAATTAAAAAACAAAAAACAATTAACTTTTTATTTTTTATTTGTATTATGATTAATAATTTTCTCATATTCATCATTGATATAATTTTATTTCTGTTCTGAGTGGGTGGTAATAATGAAAAAAACATGGGCATACCAAAATTAATAAATGAATATGATTTTGAAGTTTGTATTTTTTTTAGTATAAATCATTATTACACAAAAATAATGATAATATTTATATACTTTTAATGTGGTGCATCATATTTTATTATTTTTAATAAATATTTAATATACTATATGACAAATGCGATACGTTACTTCATGGATGCGGTAACATTCAAAACATAGGATTTACATTTTAATAAATCCATGAAGGAGAGGGAATAGACGTGCATTATAATTTGTCCCATAAAAATAATAATAAAAATAATACTTGAAACTAAATATTTATCCATCAACTCAACACTTATAGTCCAAAAATATAGTTGTTTGTGAAAAACATAATTCGTCACTTTGTGGAAGTAATAGATCACACAACATAAAAATGAAGGTACTGTTTTTCTTATATTGAATGTGGAAAGGTGTTTAATACTTATTACTTTAAAATAATAAAATTTTGTATAAAAATTAATTTCATTATAATAGAATTACAAAATTATAGTTGGTTGGATTGAAATAAAATAAATTCTCATTAAGGAATGAAATTATTGATATTGAGAAATTAGGCATTCCCTTAGAAGACTCAGTAAAAATGGAGATCTTAAGGACATTTATTGTGATGAGAGGATCGAGTAAAATAAATAAGGTTATAAAATAAAGATAATGGTCTGTGTTTTGGGTAGAAAAAAATTAATTTAGTGGTATTTAAGGGGTGCTGTGTGACCCCTTTTATAAGTTGTGAGAATGACATTTTTGCAAACATTTCTTCTTAATATAGTTATATCACATGTTGAATAAGTCAAATGGCACCAAATATTGAAATTAATTGAATGCATGATGATATTATTTAAATAATATATAAAAAATTAATTATAAACTTGTGTTAAACACTTTTTATCCCCTTGAACCCTTGATTTATTATTTTACTATAGATTTTACAATTGTAACTAGTTTCTACATCTGTAATTTTATTTCAATATGTAAAAATAAAATGAACCTCTTTGAGAAATAAGAACTAATGAATCCAAATATGAAATCAATTTTATTATATAAAAATTATATTTGTAATAAAAATTTATTTTTTCATTAGATCATGCAACATGTTAGAACTCATTTTTTGAAAAAGTGGCATTTAATGATAAATTTTTTTTAGTGTATAATTATAGATGTATTTTATTTTCGTGATATATATTGGTTTAATTTAAAACGAATATTTTTTTTACTTTAAAATTAATCCAAAATCAAAATTTACCAAAATATTATTTAATTTTATGATAATACTAAAAAAATTATTATAAAATATTACTCAAGTTCATAATAATTTAATAATATGTTTTCTAAATTAATAATGATAATTAAAAACTAAATATTTTCTTCAAAAAATTAATTGATCAATGAAATAATTTATAATCTTATTTTAATTTTACATATAATTTTAATGTTGCAGTTTTAAAAAAATTGGTTGTTTTCACTACTCACTTTAAAATGGAACATTTCAGAAATATTTGTTAAATTTTTTCCAAGATAAATTTGTTATTATAATTGAAAAAGGTTATTAATTGATCAAATTAAAAGATAAAAATATAAACAATTAGAAATTCAATGAAAATTCAATATATAATAGAGATATAATTTTATTTAAAGATTTCACTTTTATAATATTAGTCGGTGTTAATCATTATTTTTACAAAATTATATTTCATTAAAATATTTTTTATTTGTGTGTAGTTTTATTGTTGTTATATTTTCACAATAATTTTTATAAAATAGGGAATGAATCATTTCGTAGGTCACAAATGCCATATCTTTACAAGTCTCATGACCTTATTGTAAGGAGATATCCAGAGGCACACCTTATCAAAAATAATTAAACTAAATATATTGTTTAAAATTATAGACATAACTCTTCTATTGAATTTGTGTATCATTCATATTTTAGTGAATGGTTTTAAACACATTCATTATTTCTTATTAAAGGTACTGCCTTATTAGCTTCTTTAATCCAAACTGATCTTACTATATAGGAGCCTTGCATCACTTCCCATAAATATACCCATATGGTTCCAAATTAATTATAGAACGGAAAATATTTTCATATTAAAGAACTAGGAAATAAATGTGTTCATCCCCACATTTTTAAAAATCAATTAAATAAGATATTAGAAAATCATCATGATTTTGAATGGATCTCAATGGATGATGGTCTCTTTGTGGGTGAAAAAAAAACAATGGATCTCAACTCTATCAGCAATGATTGTTGAATAATTTTCTCTAACCTTGAGGCAAATCTAATATTTTGATCAGATACAATAGATATTGATACACAGTTTAGTAAAAACATATAGAATATATTGATACCAAATTTTAGTAAATACATCTCAAAAATATTCTCACGACTGATGTACCTAAAGGTTTAGTTTATTGGAGATTAACTATATAAACATTTCAATATATATTCAATTTCTATAATCTAACATTTCTAGTATCCAATTTATAATTTCTAGAAGTTATAATTTTATTCATAACAAGGGGAAATGAAAACATAAGAAATGGGTTTTCAAAAACATAGTAATGGATAAATTGTCAACATGTTATCAAGTTCTGTATCATAATCATGTGAGAAAACATGGATGAGAGGGAAATTTATTATTATAAAGAACATGGTACAAAAATAACTGTCTATAAGTCCTGATAAAATAAAATTTAATCTCAAATGAACAAACATATACTATGGAAATAGTGTGTACAATCACGTGTCATTAAACATGAGTCAAGGATAATAATAATAAGACCATTATTATGATATAAGAGTGTGGTATAAACATAATCATATAAACCATATGTGTAGTTTTTCTACCAATATGAACATCACATAGTTAGCTTGGGAGAACCACCCTTGTAATATCTTAGGATTTTGATGATCCTTTGATGTAACCTTTATCTCTGGATAAAGCCACACAATATCCACTTTTTCTCTGGATAAATACTCTTATATAAACTTTTTTGGGGGATCAATCCCCCTTGGTAAACTTTTCTATCTCTAGACATAAACTTAATACAATTCATTAAACGATGATATAAGACCCACCCATAATCATACATACACATGGGTGACACATAAAATTAAACCATTCATCTAATTAGATATACTCTGAGAATAAAATGGTTTTCATATATATTCTAAATGGAATCATGAAAAAATGAAAATTTGATAAAAGAAACATAATTTCCCAAAAGATGTATTTAATAAGAGCATATATAGGTTGATTTATGATAAATAACTCTGTTAGAGAAAAATATTTTAATTGAGAAATAAAAAATTGTATTTTTTATTAAAATAATTTATTAATATATTCTTAAAAATACATTTTTTTCATTTCACTTTCCAAATTACATTTTATTTTCATTATGAATATTTTTTAAAACACAAATTACATCACAAAAAATTACAATAAACAAAACATGATAAGAATGAAAATATATTTAAACCTATGACATAGAATTTAATATTTCAAGATTATAATAAATAAAATCATTGTAAAAATTTTAAAATAACAATATTGAAAACCAACATTTTCAAAAGGATAATGACTTTAAAAAAAAGAATTAATAATGTGGATATAAATTTCATTGAATATGAAAAAAAATTGAATTACCCCTGCTAAGGGATAATATTATGGGAATTAAAAATAATATATACGAAATAGAAATCCATTAAAAGAAATGGGAATTACTCTTGATAAAAACTGTTTTTCAAGAAATAATTGTATCATCAAGGAATACGAATTTGGTGTGAGATATTATTTATCAATAAAATAAGTCTTATGTACAACATATAAACACAATTGTTTATAAAATATCAATTTATAAATAAAATATTTAATATGAGTCATTTCGACCCATGGGAAATATTTGAGTCATAAACAACCTAAAATATTTGTGGTGCATTTAAATATTTACTGATTGGAAGATAGTCAGATATATTGGTCATAAAGTACTATGATTAGAAGTTAATTCATGGTATAATATCTTATGTAAGAATTATATTAACCATATAAATTAAATTTGGTAAATTATTTCAAAACATATCTCCAATATTATACTTTTGAGATGAGAACCCTTACGAGTAACAAAATCATTGAGGTAAGAATAATTTTATAATGATGTTATAATGAATAAATGTAAAACCCTTGAAAAAAGAAGGAATAATTTAGAAATTATTTATTATGTTTAGTATATTAATATTGGAACAATATAATTCAATAAGAATATTTCCAACAGAATGTACAAAAATTGTGTTTGTAGAAACCCTTACAGTGTTCTAGATTAATTCTACACATGTACCTAATTTAATAAATAATAAATTTATTTTTATTAGAACCCGTGTTTTAAGGATTGTTATTGTATATTTAATCTAATATGAACCATTTATTATAATATTCAAATTGTTTATTTTATATTTTCTTCCTGTTATTTTCTTGAAAATTATATAAGTGTCGACATATTTTGGTAATTTTAGTGATCAAAGATGAAATTTTAATAATAAGAGGAATTATTTATATAAACACTATTGAATAGAATAAACCATTTAATTTCTTATTAACTTGTAATAATATACTCATTTTAGATCCCATATTCATTCATGATGAATATTTATAGAAGTATTCATGTAGTTGGCTAAACCAACCCAAACATGGAAACACTATAACTCCATGAGTAAGTATGGTTAAGAATGTGTGTATTATCATTATAGTTGAATCAAAATTATATAATTTATAAGTTTTTATATTATTTAATCTTATTTTATGTATTCTTGATAGATAAATACAAGCATGATGTAAAAGAACAAATGTTACTTTGCAAAGATGGTAGTCCACACAACACATAGTTAAAAATATTTTTTCATCAAGTGGATAGAAAGGAAAAATTAAATATTCTATACAAAAATAAAAACAATTATATATAATATTTATAATTATGAAGTCACACATTTTTTATTATAGATTTAATATAATAAATATATTAAGAATTAAATGTTAAGGATTAAGTAATTCTCACTTATATACTTTGAACACTCTTTAGAAAGTGTCCATAGAAATTAAGGGCATAAGAAACCTAACTCAGCCGAGAGGTATATGATCATAGAGTAGAAATATAGGAATTTAAAAAATTCAGTGTTCAAAAATGTTGTTCTATAGAATGAGTGTGAAATTAAGGGGTTTTAGTGTTCTATTTTATATGTTATGAAAAGGGAATTTTTAAGAACACCCCATTAGTTTTGAATTATATCATTACACTAATAAAGGGTTATAGAATAAAGAAGACAAAAAAAGGCAGTTTGGGATGATATTGGGTCATTAAATTCTTAATAAATTCTTTGTAAACTTGTTTTTAATATGTAGTAAGTAAATATTTCTTGGGTTTCTACATTTTTTTGTGTTTACATTTATAACTAGTTCTTATAAATGTATTTAATATTTTAAAAAAATATAAAATAAATCTTATTAAAAAATTTAGTTTTATGAATAAAAATTTAATATCAACTTAATGTATTTATTTTTATAAATAATTTTAATTTTTTTTTAAATTAAATAATTTAATATATAGGAACGATATTGTTTTGTAAAAAATGTTTTTTTAACCACTACGTGTTCTAAAATTATTTAAAATTAATTACCAATTAAATGTGTGTTATTATAATTTATATTTTATTTTAAACATAATATCAGATTCATCATTTAAGATTTATTATTTTTATTTATTAAAAAAATATAACACGATATTTAAATGAACAATTCATTGAATATGAAACTTTTACTACTATCACGACCATTAGTTTTAATCTAAGAGATTGTAACTTCAAAACCTAAATTTAATTTAGTTTTATTAAATGAAAAGATTTTTTATATAAAACATTAAATCAATTTTTGAAATTTAATTTCAATAAGGGAATAAAATAAATGTTTATATAAGAGAACAACAATACATTTTATATTAAAATATTACTTATGTTTCTGAAACATCACACATGTGTATAGTTAATTAAACATATAAATTGTAAATGATTTATTTGACTAATATATATATATATATTTAATATACTTTTTTTCAATAAAAATTATGTCATAAATATAATGTTATTAGCAAAACATATATTTTGTTCATTAATCACCAAAAAATCAATTATTTCAGAAAATTCAAAAAGTTGTCCAAGGATAGTTTTTTACACTAAATTAAAAAATGATATTAATTTTACATAATATTTTTTTTAAAATTTATACATTTATATTTTATATGAACTTAAAACATATAATCAAAAACAAATTTTTTTTAAAAATGTCCATTCAGAAATTTTCTTAATCCTATTTTGTAGGAATTTATAATGGATTATAATATTTTTTTTATTTTATAAATATTATTTTATTATATCATTTGGATAATAATAAATATGTTGTGGATAATTTTAGTTATGTGTTGTGTATTTATCAAGATATTGAACAATGTATTAATATAAATAAATATTTTATAAAAAGCTCAAGGTGTTACATTCTCCGACAATTAAATATATATTTTCCTTGAAATTGTAATTATAAGATACTACTAAAACTAATTCAAGGTATCTAATATATTGAAATAAATCATTATAAAATTTCTAGAGTGTTATCAACCAAATTCAGAAATATATATTTTCAGACAGAAAAGTTTAATCCTAAAATTGATATATTTTCTAATCATATGAGAAACCAATCCCTCAGGACTAGGTATCATAACTCCTATAACAATAGTTTTTTCATAATATATGTCATAATAATCTTTTTATTGATATATTTTCATTAGATGTTTTCTAATAAGAAACAATATTTACCTATTTATTTTATTATTATGGAATTTATGTGGAGATTGTAAACACATTTACAATGAAATATTCAGTGTTTAAAATGGAGTTATCGTAATAATTTCATGAATATTTTTCCATAATCGTAAAATTGGGGTACATTAATAAGAGTTATTTTTCATGGTAAAATTAAATCATTTGGGTATTGATTTAATTCTTTTTTGAAGCATCCCATATATGTTAGTGTTAATAAAATAAAAATAAAACAAGATTAACAGTAATCTAGAGTGGAGATCATGTATTCCTTAATTATAATTATCCTCTCCATTATCATAAATTTTTTTTTATTGTATAGTATTTTCATTATTAACTTCTCTTAAATGGATGTTGAAATTGATTATTTACATCAAGCCTCAGATAAATTCACATATTGGTGTGATACACATAGTACTTACAATTTAATCATTTGACTATTGATTTTTCTATAAAATTACAAATACCTATATCTATTTTATTAGTTGGTATCATCATATCTATTCAAAATTAATGTACTCAATAAAACAATTTACCACACTTTATGTACATTATGTTTCCTTAATGGTAGTCCATACTATGCTTTTTCTCACATATTATTCGGTGAAAAAGATGAATTTTTCTTCCTTCATGATTTTAATCACTTGAATTTATTGTCTAAAATTTATGTTCCCAACATATGTGAACATTGAACAATCTATTAATTTCTTTTAAATCCCTTATATCCAATTATTTTTAGAGACCTTGATTTAAGCCACAAATGAAATGAAATAAATTGCATTCATCATAAATGATAAAACTGTAGGCATGCCTTTGAAGTATTTTTATTTTTTATTCATATGTACAAATAAATCCATATTCCTTTTTCTACAAATCAAGGAATTCCATTACTATTTTTTAAACAGATATTATGGGGAAAATATTTAATAAATAATTCTTCTTTGAACTCTTCCAATTTCAAATAATTGATTTATTCTCTTATCATGGTTTTATTAATTAGGCATCACCATTGATCATATTTAATTTCCAATCGATATAAAGGTAAAAAGTACATTTCAAGATATGAGCTATTTATAATAAAAAATATATTTTAAACTATATTGATCCATTTCATATAAATTAGTGGATTGTGAGACCAAATAAATATTCATGGTCATTGACAGATTAAAAACGTGAAAGCAAGATGATACTTACTTGGATTGTTTAGTATATCCACATAGTTTGGATTATTATTCTTAAAATGGGTTAACATTTACATATAGGTTTTCACTCCCTTATCCATTTTATTAGGTTCCCTGTGGGGTAAATCTACACAAGGTCTATTACACCCATTGTTGAAATGGTTCCTCAGGTATACATCCATTAAATTAATTAATTGAAATTTGTAAATGAGAAAATATTAAATACACATAATGAAAACAATGATATTAAAATAAATAAAATATGAATGACATATATAACCTCAATTATTAATATTTAGGATTCAATCATTTTTATCCATGTTGTTCACCCTATATAGTACTCTAATTTAACAAGTTAGTTATTTATACCATCTATAATTGTTTATAAAGATAATACGGGTTATGTAAATCATATCACTAAGGAGGGTAAAACTAGGTGTGCAGTTAGGCATCACTATCGTGCACTTGGTTAAAATTGAGTAAATACCATGAAAATAATTTTATAGTTTATTAGAAAATGTTACATTTGATCCAAATCTGTCATCCACTTGTCGTATCCAAATAGAGATATAATTTCTATAAAAACCACTTACTCATGAAATTACCAATATTTTAGGAAATAATCAGATTCGTAGGGTCATCTATATGTTTTTTACTAAGTTTCTCTAACCTTAATAAGAAAATTAAAAAAACAATATCTAAAAAAAACAATACCCATTATATGATACAATTTATGGGGACCTAATATAAATATACGAAAAATAGATTGACACCACAGTTTAGTTAATACTTCTCACAAATAGTCACAAAACCAAAGAATCTAAAGGTTTAGTATCTTGGAGATTAACTATATTAACATATTAATTTAAAATAATTATTCCATAATTTCACTCATATAGACTATATTTTAGACTATCCAACATTTTTTCATATCTTCATAACCTAGAGAATGTAAAACATAATAATGGGGTGAGCTCAAACACTGAGTGTGAGAAGACATATAAATAATACATCAAGGTATAAACCACAATAATGTGATAAAATATGGTTGGTGGAGAAATTTCTTGTAAAAACTAACATGGAAGAATTATAGTTTTTTATATGTAATGGTAGAATTACATGTAATATCAAATGAACAAACATATACCAATGGATTTTTTTTACAGCAAGATGACACAATATACATGATTCAAGGAGTATAGCTACATGCACATGATTATTAAATAAGTGTGTAGAATAAAAATAATAATATAAACCATATGTTAAGGATACCAACTAAGACATTCATCACTTAGTAGTCTTGGGATAACCCTGAGTGTACATTCTAAGGATTGGGATTACCATATTGTGTACTCTTGGGCAAGGGATAAAACCACTAGTGCACCAAATTAGATCTTTATATATCCTCGTGTGTAGTATTTTTCTTTGGATGAATCCTCATATGTCTCTTTTATCTTGTGATAAATCCTCCAATGTACCGTTTATATGGGTTTAAATCCTCCAACGTACCCTTTTTATCTCATGAGTCATAAACCTAAAGCAGAATATAAGAGGATGATATAATACCCCACACATCATTATCCACACATATATTTCCATCTTAAAATTAAATAATTCTTCCTATAAAAACCCCCTGATAAGAAAAAGGGTTTCATAAATTTTCCAAATTGAATAATAAAAAAATGTTTATTTGACGCAAAAATCCAGATCTTAGAAAATGAGTATGTGTGATGTGTACATTTAGGGTGATTTTTGAACCACTACTTTATTGTTAAATAATCCTTTTAAAATTTAAGAGAAATATACAAAAGGAGTTTTTGGAATTTTTTTATTAATAAGGTTTGAATAATATTTGATTTCATTGTAAATTTCCAAAAATATATTAAATGATTAATAAAAAACATATTAAAAAAGTACATTAAAAATTCAAAAAATTTGAAATCAATAATACAGAAATCATATGTTAAAATATAAAGAATAAGGGATGATTATTACAGCATGTTAAGGAAAATACATTAAAATATTTTGAAATGCCTTTATTAAAGACCCATATGTTTTGAAAGATAATAAAACCATTGTTTTAACATGAATAAAGGATACAAAAATGATAACTTGAATTGAAAAAAGTTATTTTTCTACTATGAAAATGAGAAAATCCTATATAAGTAGTAAAATAGATATAGAAGAATAATAGATTTAAATAAATGGAAATTAAACTTAAACATAATAAAATTTCATAAAATTATAGAATCACCAAAGAAGAATAATTTGTGTAAAATAATTTTTCCCATTAAAATAATATGTAAATAAATTATAACATCATCATAGGTCAGAATTGATCAATATTAAAAGATAATAGTCAAATAGGAATGATTGTGACACAAGAAAGATATTTGATTTCTGAAAACCCTTAAAAACATAAGGGGAATTTAAATAAAAACACATTGAATGATATATCATTAACATAGACTTCAATTTCCCTGTATAAAATTCATTTAGTTACATAATATCTCAAAATGGTAGTATAAACACAACATAAATTATATAAAGGGGATAATTTTAAATCATATCTAAAATAGTGGATTCTTAAGAAGAAAACCCTTATAAGTAACATAAACATTGAGGTAAGAATCATTTGATAATGTGGTTATAAGGAATAATTTTGTATCCCTTGAAAATAAAAAGGAAATAAAATCCAATTTATTCATAGGTATAATAAATGAATCTTGTATAAATATATTTAAATTATAAATTTTCACCTCAATGAATGAAAATTCATATAGCACAAATCATTACATTGATTCAAATTTATTATGTGCATGAATCTAACATCATGAATTATAAAATTTTGTTTATTATATACCTTATTAGGACACTTATCCTTATATATTTTTTTATTAAATAGCATTTTTATCATTTTTATTTATTAATTATGTAGATTTTTATTTTGATTGGATGAATATTGAATCAGTGTCAGATCATTTTGATAATTTTAGAGATTTGGGATGATATTTTAATAATAAGATAAATTCATAATATAATAATTCAGAACCAAAAAAATATTTAATTAATTCATATCTTATAATAATATTAGTATTTATGTTTATTTAGCCAACCATGAAAGTTTATTATATAATTATTCATGTAGGGGAATAAAGCATCCCAAATATGACCATCCAATGTCTCGATGGGTGAGCGTGGTTATAGAGTTTTATTGTATAATTAAAAAAAATTAATATTTATATTATTTATAATATTTTTTTTATTTATATATATTTTAAGTTCTTTTTAAAATTAAATAAAATCTAAATGAAAAATGAGAAACGTTAATTTATGGATGTAGTAGTCTTCACAACACACGATCAACGTTATTTTGATATTTTAAGTAGTTGAAATTTATTAAATAATAGATTTTACATTAATATAATCAAATTTATGTATAAAAATTTTATCGATGCAATCATATTACTATTTTAGGGATATAATAATAAGTGAAATATTTAAAAGATACTATTAAGGATTAAGTAATACTCACATCGGGCCATTGGATTTTTTCTTGAATGTTTCCATTGAAATAAAGAGAATAGTCTATCTAATTGATATTAGAATAATATGTACTTAATGTTGGATTCAATTGGGATAATAATTTCATTATTTTAGGAAGTAATTTTATGTTATAGGTATGGTATGAATGGGTGGAAGTGTCTGCATTTATAAGGAATGAAAATTGATCTTGTGGAATATCAATTTAATTTTTAATATATCATTACCCTATTCAAGGGTAGAAGGATAAAAAATTAATAAATAATAGGGTGTGTCATGATGTTGAGTCAAAAGATCCATAACCAATTCTTATTAAACATGTTGGAATTCATTTCTTCTTAGCCTTTTTACCTTTAACTTTTCTCATTTACCTTGGTTACTAGATATTAAATAATTAATTCTTTGTTTACTAAAAATATAATTAAAAACTTCATACCAAATTATTATGGGCTAGTAATAAAATTTATTAATATTTTATCATATTAAATTTTAAATAATAGAAAATTAACTTCTAAATTTAAACATTTTATACATAGGATAATGATCTTTTGTTTAAAATGGTGTTTTAACAATTATGTCTTCCTAATCATATTTAAATTTAGTTACCCATAAAATGTGTGTAAAAATAATTTATATTTGTGTTTAAAAATAATATTAGATTCTCAATTAAAAAAATATTAATTTAATATATTAAATTAAAAAATAAAAAAATGTTAAAAAACATTCCATGAAAATAATATTTTTACCATTATCATGGCTCATGTGTGGGAATTTAAATCCAACACATGAGGGAAAGATGAAATTTCAGGGGATGGGAATATTGTTTATACTATTTTTTATCATAGTTTATTGTTACTTCACATTAAGTAATATTTTTATTTTTATTGTCTACTAATTTATGTGGTTTACTTCATGGCTTGATATAAAAAGAGATGATGTCTGTTTATGCATAATTTTAGATATATTGGATTAAGATTTCCATAGAATGCTTAGATGTATACTAACCTTTCATTATTATGTTCCATGTTTATCTTTATATCATTATTGGGTGATTATTCATCATGCTTATTTGTATACCATGTCTGCATGATTATTTTCAGGTATTCCTATATACTTTTTTGATGAGATAGATTCTATGTAATGTTTATGGTATAGGATGAGTTAAATTAAGTGTTTTATTCATCCTAATTAAATATTTTCCACATATCATGATAGAGGAATTCTATTTAACTATAATGAAATTAATTAAAAACATGTTTTTGAAATTAATGGATTAACTTGGACAGATTTCGTGAATTTAAAAAATGTTTGTTTTCAAAAAATTGAATTATTACCTTTTGGAAGATTGTTAAATGGTGTGTAAATTGCATCATATTTTTTTACCACTATATCCTAGGAATTATTACTTTTATAAATTAATAATTTTATGCTTCATTATCCCCTAATATATGAGTTTTTCATATTGATTCTATTAGATAAATTGTTTAGGGTGATTTTAAAATTCAGGATAAATTTAGCTATTATGGTTTTCATTTAAATAGAATTACAATTGTAATATATAGATAATTGAATAAATAAATTGTTAATTTATTTCTATCTAACTGATCCAAAATTGGCATTATGTGACCCTCACATGTCACCTTTACTTTATTATTATGAATAATACTTAACCCCACATAGATGTACATGCATTATATGGGATGATATTTTAAAATGTATCCACCCAATCTTATACTATTTTTTATAAATTTATCGTGGCATCTAACTTAAATAATTCCATTTAAATTTATAGGATACATTTTCCCGATTTTGAGAATCATTTAATAAGATCCACAAGTTTATTAAAATTCTAGTCACATATTAATGAGTGTTTAACTCTATAAAGGGTGAGTGACATTTTCATGAAATTATCCCAATTAGTAAACTATTATGGATAAATAAATAGTCGGAAGGAAATTGTGTCATATTTTTTTAACAATGATACGAATAATTTGCTAAATTATATGACTAATTGTAGTTTGTAGAACAATTTATAATATAACCAGTACTTGATTATTCATATGTATGATACTTATTAATGATAAAAATAAATGTGTAATTATTATATATATTAAATAAAACCATTTAATGGTGTTTATAGTGAGATCCCTCAAGTAGGTTTAGCTTTGAAATTTCCGTGAGAAACCATAAATGGGAACATGGAAAAGGACTATAGGTTTCACTGGAATTTTTTCTCTTTTAATAAAGGCTTAATAATAGAGTGTAATGAACTTTTATGTTTGAATCTAGTTTAAAAATCGATTCCTTAAGAAAAATTGAGGAGTTATCATATTATGTATGTACCTTTAGAGTTAAGGAATATGTATTATTTTTAGTTGTGTTACTAGTAATGTTAAGTGTTGTTCCTTAACCATTTTAGTTGTATGATACTCTTTGATGATGAAATGAAACACCAAGTAGGTCGGTGGTTAGATAGTAAATTGATCCTAGATGGGGTATTACTATATATGGACACTCATGGAGTGTAAAATTTAATCCTTTTGATGTTGGAATTTTGACCCTCCTAGGAGAAATCTCCTATAAGGATTATTAGAGAGAATCTTGGTATGGTAGGCCAATTCATTTCAGCTGATGCTATTATGACTTCGATAAAAAAAATTGAACCTTGTTTTTCCATGAGCTCTATACATTATTTCAAATTAATTTTAGTTAAAACAGTTTATAGGATCACTAGATTTTATGTAATATAATCCCTTATTTGGGTTATAGTTCTGAGGTGAGAGACCATACAGTTAGATGGATGGACATAATGGTTGTTTTATGTGTTCTGAATGGAAGGGATAGGTCGGTGTCATATTGGACCTTATTTTTGACATGAAAATTGATGTGGCAGATACATCTGGTTTGATTGATGGAAACCTATTAGAGAGGTTGGACTATATTAACATATTCCTTCAGAAGTGGTGAGCATAGTTTCACAATCATTTTAGGGTTTATTCATGGTAGGTGATAGAGTTTTTCAATACAAGAATGATAATGCCTAATTTTTTTGAAACAATGACACCATGAGTGTTGGGTATTTAGACTGGATTGAATATGTATGATTTTTTTTGTACCTAGATATGGTTCACAGTGGTTGTGTAGTTAATGCATTAAATTTCTTGCATGACACCGTGAGGCAGGAGATCACATAATTAATCAGGGAATAGGTAGGTGCCAGATTTTGATGAGGAGATCCCATGGACATCAATGTATATAGAAAATGTATTTTCCATGTATTATGGTTAAAGAGATATTATTAATAGATAAACTGGGAAGGTGTGATTCGTGTCTTGAACCATGTATAAAGAGGTTGTACACCTATTATTTTGGAGAGTTTATTGCTCAATGGTTGACTTTGGTAATGGTTTGTTGTATAATTTCATTGGTAGCCAGTTTCGGGTTGAGGATAAAAATATTTTTTTATGATGCTTGTGGTAATGAATACCATGATTTTTGTGTAAATTAATGTATATACACTATGAAGAGTGCTATTTTGGAACTGAATTGGGTGTCATGATATGGCTGACCTATGGGTGGACCCTAGCATACATTTTTAGAAGGTCTGTTGTTGGGGGTTAGTTATAAGTATGTATATATTACATTTGGGTGAGAGTTTAATGGGGAGTGTGATATACTCATATCGATGAAATCGAAGCATACTATTAGCATAGAGATGATGATTCCTAATAACTTAAAATTTTCTTGAGTAACCTAAGATATCTTCATCAATATAGTGAAATATGTAAAACAATTCGGGTTTGATGGAGAGTCTCCATGGGAGTTACACTCGAGGGTTATTTAAATGAAATCTAGATGGTTGAAAGTGATCCATTGTATGTTAATGGTTGTCAAACTTATTTGATCATGAAAAGATTTTAATTCCATGGGAACTCTTCTAAAGAAGAAGGAACATGTTATTAGTTACTATTAAATTAGTGCTATGTTTTGAGAGATACCCTATCCATGATATTCATTATGTTCATAGATAGATGGGGCATGGGCAATCGTAATATGAAAATTATTTCCTTGGTGTGATGAAATTGATGATCATATGGTGGGGGGAGGAACATTGTTCATTGGATGGAAAAATCATTTGAGAAAGGTTATGTGATCTTCAAAATGATTTTGTGATGGTCATTTTGGATATCATATACTATGGAATAAATGTAGTAATTTATAATTGGATTTGTCATTAATCTTGATAAAAGGATTCAATACAGTTGTAGGGAAGTCTATATGTGCACATCAGGCATGGGATAGTTGTGATGATCTAAGGGTGATGGATCAAGAATGTATCAATGATCGTTCAAGGAAAAAATGATTGAAATGTAATGTTTCTATAGAGGTTTCATCCAAAGGAAGTTACACTCTTCAATGAGAAAACTATAAATCATCCACTTTGGCCTTTGAAAAAATGTTCTAGAATCAATTTTGGTAACACGTCATCTGTTGAAGTTGAGTGCTTTCAGAGGTAGTCAGCTAGAAGTTATTCAACATGAGTTTCATTAAATTATTGATGTACTCAATGATTCCCCACATCATTTACTTAATTTTTATCATATGATTGTTTTGTAAAAGTTAGAAAGATATTTTAGAATAAAAGTTGGAGTGTGAAATCTATATTGGTTTTCTAGGAATTTTTATATTTGATCAATTAAATAAATATTCAAGGAGTGTCTCTAAGATATTATGGACGTGTATCATCTTGCTATTATAATAATACATGTACTATGGTATAGAATTACCCATTGAAAGTAAGAACCAATATTGTGGAATTCCATAGGATGCATGATGGAAGAGGTGATCACATGATCGTTTCTGAAGATAGATGGGCTCGAGTTAGTGTTGTCTTAGTGTTTCAACTAAAGTTACATGCATTGGATCAGGATGTAGTGACTTATGTACCCATTATTAAAATAAATCATGGAGGTGCATTGAGATTTTGGAAATGTAATGTGTATTTTTGAGATGTAAATTCACAACCTAACAAGGTTATGTTATTTTTTCATCATCCACTATGGATTACAAGGATGTGAAACTCTTTGGGGGGATGTTATAAGAACCCTAGTTTTTATGTTTTTGAATTTTAAAAGTAATTTGTGTTTTTCAATTTGTTTCGAGTGGAAAAATATAAAATGAAGCAACAGAAAAGTGCTACAAGAGTCGGAATACTTTAATATGTAGTTTTTTGGTGGGTTTTAATGCCTTGATAGTTTTCTAAGAATACTTGATGAGTATCGGGAGTCTTGGGATTCAAAATCCTATATTTTGGTATCATATGGGGTCCCACAGTTTTCACATGACTTGTATGTAATCTGTACCCAAACCATGCTCATATGTTTGTTATGTCATACATTTTATCAAAATGTTCATCTGAGGCTATGGGGTCATGAAAAAATCTGCATAAATTACAATGGTAAGGCACATTGGTTATGCATGATTTTAAAACCAAGATCCATTCCATGAATGGCCAAGTGCTTTTGGTCAGTGGATATGAATATTTGGAAAACGTTTTTCCAAAACAAAAGTCTTAACCATGTGTCCCTTAAAAAATGGGTATTTCTGATTTTTCTATTATTTCATCAACCATTCAAACCCTCTTATTCTCCCTCAAATGAATATTAATCCCCTCAATAGGAATCTCTTCACCCTTCCCCTCCTAGGCTTGGATAGGTCTTCTTCATCCAAGATCTGAGTGGATCACCATTAGTTTTATTGGACCACCTTATGTATGTTTATGATTCCTCCTTATTATTCTCTCCATTTCCATTGTGGTAAAATATTATAATTCCATGCGATTTCATATTCTCAATATTCAAGGGGTTTTTCTATTTTTTTGGTTTCTATCATATCAACTCAATTCATAGCTTGATGTTGGACAAGTGATGTTTCCTTTGTATAAGGTATATGATCTATGTACATTTTCCCTAATGTTTGATCATTTATATAATAAAGCATGGAAATGCACGTTGTAAATTCCATGTGTTTCTCCTAAATGATGAAATACCATAAATTAAATTCTTAACATATAACTTTGGTGTTCTTTAAACCCCTAGAAATGGTTATAGGTTGGATACATTAATATTTTACTACCCATTTGGGAATATCCTATATTTTTTCTTCATTGGAAATTGTATATAATTAACCCAAACCCACTTGGTGTGTTTCAGATAACTCTTATAAAGGGTTGTGATTAATTTAGATTGATTGAATTGTTGAATAAAAATGAATCACACTTGGGACTATTTCTAAATTATTAAATGTATGTATTTAATTTTATTCAATTATAAGTTAAATGTTAAATGTAATGAAATTAAATGTTAGTTAGGTTACATGAACCTCTTGGTACTTGATCATTTACTTTATGTTTGACTCTTACGATCATTCGACATAACATGATTAATTGAATTTTATTAGGGCATTTATATTAACAAAGACCTTATTTTTTACATTCTTGTGATTTTACAAAATAAATAAATATGAAAAATCTTGTAATCACATGTTTATTCACATGTCCCCTTTATAATCTCCATGAGGAATAACAAATGAGATGATAATCCTAAATTATATTATTGAATGAATTTTCGAATATATAAAATGATTAAATATCAAATGCATATGCCTATCTCTTAGTGGTATTCTATCATGGGGATCATATTGCATATTGAAATGAGTGAATTATGAATTATTAAGAGATGTTGTAAATGACACTTGAAGTAATTTATTTCTAATTAATGGACATGAGGTTACTTATTATTTAAATTAAATTAATGGACATGAAATATCAAATTGTTAATTTTGAATTAATGAACATGATTTCCCATATAATTTATTTGGAATTTTTGTAAATCATGTTCCATATCATTAATTTGAAATTCATGGACCTTATGTTCCATATTTTTTATTTATAATTGATAGATATGAAGTTCTGTATCATTTATTTGGAATTGTTGGAGATAACATTCCAAATTCATTTGGTTAGATGCTTTGGTTGATGACCTTATTTAGATATTAAATTCCATATGATTATCGTTATGAATGGATTATTTGGTTATATACCATAGGTCCCATGTCTATTTATGTAATATGTACAATAGACTAGGAGATTATGGCTATGGATGAAGCATGTATGGTGAGCCATGTGTCCTACGAGGAACCTTAGATCAACATAGTTATTTATACATCATTTCTATATTTATTTAATTATCATACCTAAACACTATTACTTTTTTATATTCATATATTTTATTTTTATTATTCACCATCAGTGAGGTCTTTATGAGTTGTACTCAATCCCTATTAGATATGTCGTTTGGTACCAAGAAAAATCTACTAACTCTGGGTTTAAACATGGATTGTGCATCCATTCTATTGAATATTTGGGATAGGAATTGGAACATGATTATATGATGAGAATGTACTGAAGCTTCCTTTTATGTTTAGGAAATTTTATTTTGGTATTCTTATATTATTCATCCCTATTGTATGCATCATATATATATAATGAATAATTTTTATTTATAGTTCAGCTTGTTCATGCATGTATAGTTTTATTGCAATGTGCCATGATATCAAATTATTATTATTTTTAGTATTTTATGTTCTATTATTTATATTATTAATATATTCCTCTAGTATTTTTATACAAATCTATAGTGTATTGTCTTCCTACTGTACCACCATTAGACCCTCAATACTTGTTATATGCCTATAACATATTGGTATTCGTTGTTAATGCCTCATCACGAATTGGTCTAGTTACTATTTATAGAGTGAATTTGGTCATGACATGACACCATTTATCTAGATATACATTACTATATTCATATATTATTAGACTGTCTTCAATGACTTCCAACCCAATAATTTGAGTACATAATCCCTCGTCGTTGGGTATTATAACCCATATTATTTAATTTACTTAATCAGGTAGTTCATGATCATTCATATGATGATATTTAATAGTAGGATGATTCATGAGATGAAAATATATTTACTTATACTATAAATTGATATTTTATTTATATAGTCAAATCCAATCCCTACATAATATTATTTCAAATTCAACCATGGAATGAAAAAACCTGATTCATTGGATGTAAATTCCTAATAATTAAATTGGTTAAGAGTTTCATATCTCAAACATTATGATTGTTTCACATGATTTTTCAATATAATTTTGTATCCAATGCTTGTGATGTTGAATCAATATTCCTATAAAACATGTATTATATGAAGTAATTTGATGGAAATTAATCAAATAATATTTTCATGGATCTAGACTAGTGAATTAATGTACCTTTAATCACATAATTATTAGGATCCAACTATTTGTTTTTTATGTAATACACCCTCTACTTTTCCCTATCTTTAATTTGCTTCTTTGTATGATTCTATAACTTATATTTGTGTGTAGGGAATTGATTTTTCATAATTCCAAACCACCTTTAATTTGATTTGTAGACAACACATTAATTGGGAAATAAAATTCATGTATCATATAGACTGGTCTATTATTTCCCTTACAATTATCATTGGGATTATAAACAATATTAAAATACTTGAAAAACTTCCATGTTCCCTAGAGGAAATTACCCATGTTTTTCCACCCACATAATTTACATATCTGAAGGTGAACATTCTTTCCCACTGGTGACTTATCATCGAAGCATAGAGAATACTCTACATTTCTTTTCTATTTATATAGATTAATGAGAGTATTAAGATCCCATATCCGAATTCATCAAACACTGGACACTCTCTTTATTGCATACAACATCTCCAGTATGAAATTACTTTTGAATACATATAATTAATCCACTATATATATGATCAATTTTTTGTTCAGTATTGTAGATGAAGAACTAGGAATAACTTATGAGCCATGTGAAATTTTATTTATATGATCCTATGGATTAATATACATTTTGTTTCAACTCTATAAATTCTCTCCCAATTATTGTGTAATGATTTTGGGAAAAATAATTTTGGAAGAAATCATTCTTGAACTCATCCCATTCCATAGAGTCAACATCCCCCTATTCCTTTTTATACGTAATGAGTGTCTAATATTGGCCATCCTAATAATGAAAATGATTAACAAGATATACAAACATCTCATGTTCGAAGCATTAGAAAATTAAAAATATCCATTCCATTACATTGACCTATTGCTTTTCAATAAGGGGTTTGGGAGATTCATGAAAAGAATATATTCATTATCTCATGAAAGAATCAATTATAAGATAAAAATTACATATTACATTTGGGAGAGAAACATGGTTTTCATTAATAATATTAGCCTAGGAGAGATGTGAGAAAATCTTCAAAAGAACCCATAATATTTCATTGATCCAATTTTATTTCAAATTAGTAATATTTTCACATTATCCTTCAGACACATTTTTTATTAATAATTATTTACTCTAAACTTTTATTATATTAGTTAAAGTTAATGATAAAAATTATAAATATAAAAATGAAATAATTTTGTAATAAAATTAATAAATCATAAATGACATATATTTAATGAAAATAATCTATATTAGTAATTTTCCATTTCTAATTAGGTCCACTTTCCCTACCAAAAAAATCATTTCTAACCTTTATAATTGATCATAATGGGAGACTAAATTCCCTAAATAGTACCCCTCAAGAGTATAAAACCCATTGTGCTTTTATTCCTCTTTATCATGCATCAATTGGGGATCAAGTTAATATCAAATCCACCATTTCTAGAGTTATTAACAATAGGTTAATTACGTGGTTTTCACATATTTAGAATATTGTGCTTATTTTCCCACATACAGTCATCACATATTAGTTGATGTCATATTCTGTGTATATCATGGCGGGTCCCACATATTCTTGTCACGTATGGGTCGATTATATCTTTAGGGTTCATTTTGTATGGTCCTTCATATTTTAATCACATTTGGGGAAATCATATATTTTTAGTCTAGTTTGAATAATCACATTTATTTACATGAAATGTAATTTTATTATAGTTTGAGGTATTTTGATGATTCCCAATAAATGTGGGAACTTTTTGATAATAGAGTGAGAGGTGTGGTATTGTCCAGAAAGATGATCATTCTTTAGAGAGTCCTCCTTCTGTGGGGAGAGGAGATTAGGGTTATTTTAGGATTGAACCTCAAAGCGGATTCCAACATAACAACTTAAAAATAAATGATAAAAAATAAAACAGTTAGATGTTTATAGTTTATGGTTATGTGATAGGACCATGCCTTTCTATTCAATATAATTCATTATGGATGCTTATATCACAAAAGGTGATTAAAAAATTAACAGTGTGGGGAATATTATTTTGGAATCTCAAGATATAGGATGATCATCTCATTCTCCTCAGATAAGGCATCTCAAGAACTTCCTATGAGGCATACTATTTTTTCACGCATGGAATTGTATTATTATCACATAATGTAGTCCTATAATTTAATATATTATTATTAGGACATTATTATATATTTTAACATTATGATACTAGAATTTAATTATATCTGATTTGTAATCATGCATAATGGAAATTGATAATATAGTTCAATGTCTTATAGAGAGGATGATATGCTACATATTTTTAACATCATGAATCTTGAATGTGAGTCTTGAATTTTAACATCACACGGTGTGGATGATATTCTACAATGTTTAATTTCATAAAGGTAATACATTCTTTTCATTATTGGGGGAAAAATAGGGGTTGTTGTGGGGATCATTATTTGGGTATAAATTATGGGTTGATCATCTCATGTTTTTCATACGAGGAATCCAACTCCCATGTATGAGATATCCTACATTTTCAAAGTTGGAATCATTTCTGGGAGGTTCAATATCAGAAATTCCTTCCAAATAAGTATTCCATTTATTTTATTGGATTGGAATAACAAGAAAAATGTACAACCGATTGAAATTCATTGAATTTCCTCAGACTGCGTAGTTAAAATATCTAAAATGATAACTGGAGAGGGGTTTTCCAATAACTAACTCCACTATGTTTGTAAACTGAAACATGGATGAGATCCCACCTAATCCCTATACAGAACTCTAAAAGAACACTTTTCACAAATAGAAACATAATTAGACAAACATGATTTATGTGGTTTTTAAGACATCTTACATCCAAGAGTGAACAATGAAAACATTTTGTTTATTGGAGATACAAAATAATAAAACACTCATCACCCTCATCCTATATTCACATTTTAGATAATTATGCTTGAAACACTCAACTATCCAACATTTCCAAAAATTCACACACATCAGAGCCAGGCCACCACCACCATTTATTGAGGTTTTCAACTATTGAACAGGTTTCACCAACCTCTATGATTTAGGTTCAAGCATCCATTGGTCGTGTAAAACTCAAATGCACATTTAAATATTCTAATAAAATTAATAATTACTAGTACCCATGCATGTAACCCATATAATGGGAAAGAAATATCCCATGGAAAAAGTATCTGACATGACTCTATATAAAAACAATGTTCAATGACTCAGTTTGATGGAATATTTCTAATGACTTTTCCTAACATACATTACCAAGGTCTCTATCTAATGGACTCCACTTGATGGAACTAAATCATAAAAATAGGATCCCACATTCTATGCATCTTGGGCAGATGGCTAGTTTTTTGGAAAAAACTTTTTGATCAGTCTAAATATTTTCCACAAACCAAATAATCTCCCACTAAAAATTTATATTTGGTTTTAAGACCTTTTCAACCATCCACTAGTGATCATTCTCTATCTGATACATGTAATTTTGTCCTTTACAATCCATTTTTAATGTCGAATTGAGGCACAATGTTGACCCAATATTTCATGGAAAACATCCTTTGTAAACACAACAATAATTTTTTTCTTCCTAAAAATCTTATTTATATCCAACACATTATATTCTAGCCAAATTAATACAAAGTGGTATTTTAGGACCATGCATTTTGTTATTGCATCAAACAATAAGTTGCGGGAAATATTGATGGCAAGTTGATTATAATAATATAATATTCCAACTCCAATTCCTTTCATAGTTACATCATCATGACCATAAACCATATCAATTAATTACATAATCTCGTAGAAGAAACATAGTTAATTTCTTTATTGGTAAAGTAAAAATTGGATACTATTGCGACATCCAGATGACCATTGGTCTAGTATAAATAAATAAAAATCTTGCATTACTCATCCTTGAATCAATGTCTTTATCAAAATATTCATATACAAAATCCTTCAAATGATTATCATCACAAAAAGAAAATTCTACATCCTATAAACACATTCATGTATCGAATGATTAATTTTATAGCTTCCTTATATTCCCTTGTCAATATTCTACATGAAATAGATAATGACTCCAACGATAAAAGAAATGAATATTCTTCTGAAAACAATTACAAACATCTTACATCCAACATCCAACATCCAACATATGAAAAAAAAAATCACCATATCTATATCATGATATTATC
The DNA here is from genome assembly GCA_963277665.1 of Viscum album. Classification (NCBI taxonomy): domain Eukaryota; kingdom Viridiplantae; phylum Streptophyta; class Magnoliopsida; order Santalales; family Viscaceae; genus Viscum; species Viscum album. The sequence goes on from OY728146.1 coordinate 1,041,883,296, forward strand.
AATCTATTGATGGTGCATGTTCTTTATATAGTTTTACATATATTGTTAGGTGGTTTGGGATATATCTACAACGGTTTATTTGTAATATTTCAAGGATCTTCATTATGTAGTCCTAATAGGATAAAACCAAAGTATTGGTTTTCCAATCCCCCTCGATTATCTTCCCCAAATATTTCTTATATTATCCAAGGTTCTTCAACATAATACAAATTGATGATTTCCACTTTATTTACCCTATCTTATGGAACTCCGTACTATAAATTAACATATAATCTTTATAAAAAATGTATGATATATGTTCCATCATCCCATTTCTTCATGCAATAAAAACAATATTAATCACATTGATTAAAAAATTACTCAAGAATAAATGTGTCAAAATTACTAGTTCACTATCATATAGCTTACTTCAGGCCAAAATGGATTCATATTGACCATTAAATCATATCATCTTTTTTAGTAAATTGTAACCCTAAGGATAAACTATTTAAATTTCTTCTTTTAAATCCCTATAATGATAACTAGTATTTTAAACTATCTACTACAAGTATAAATCCTAAGAAAAAACAATAATAATAATATTTAAATTGGTGTGTTCTTAAACAATAGTGAATATATTTCAAAATAATTGGATACCATCCTTTTGATGAACTACATTTACCACAAACCATGATTTATACCTCTTCCTTATACAGATTTCTCTTTAAAAAATAAAACATATATTTTTCTAGAAATTTTTTTTCTTTCTGGAATTTAATCCAACTACTATGTATTTTTTAATCATAAGGAAATAATTTCCACTTTAATGGATAACCACCACTATCTTCAGTCTCTGAGAGAAGCTACTTCAAGATTAAATCTCAGTTCTCCTACATCCATTAGAAGTAGAAAGTTGTGTCAACTCCAAACCAATAAAATTATTTTCTTACATGAATGGGAATCCTTATAATAATATCATTTTCATCAATTAGAACCCCTTTAAACATTAGTTTCCTTTCAGATCAGTCTATATTTGATCAAATTTTAACCAATTGTTCTTTATTTTGTAGTCTTTTTAAGCAATTATTCATCCTGTAGATTGTCTATCATAGAACCAAACTATATATTATATCTAATATTTTCATATGGAGAGTATTCTCAGAAAAATTTATCTCATAACCCTATATATGAAAACTTAATATATCCTAAATATCATTCATAGACAAGTCGTAATCTTTCAATAGAAGTACATTATTAAAAACAACATTCATACTATGGACAAAATTTTTCTTTTCATTATCCAACTAAATTTTGTTAAAGAATACAATGTATTTCAAATAAAACTTATCAATTTGATTAATATATTTATATATATAAACACATTAAAATCATACATATACACTAAGATAGATCACCAATAACCTCTTATCAAAAAAAATTTCTTCTGGTAAATATTTTTCCACAGATGAAGATGGACTATTGTTCACAAATTATACCACTATATTTATTTTTATGCCAAATTTACCTTAGGAATTCCTATTTGAAGCCTCATACTACAATATTTCTCTTATAGAGTTTGATTCATTCATTAAACTACTCAATTTCTTTGTGGAATTCTTGGAACACTATTCTCATTCCTAATGTTCATCTTATAACAATAGTTATGAATGTTGCTTCTAGTGTACTCCCCACCAATGTCTATTTTTGGAAACTTAAACTTTCATTCACACACTTTTTTGGGAAAAAATTCAAATAAAATAATTATGAAATATTATAATTGTGAATAAAAAATAAACCCCAACCTTTTGAGTAAAATTATCAATAAAAGGCACAAAGAATAATGATCATCAACTAGAGTGACTAGAGGATGGTCCATGAACATTAGAAAGAACATGTTACTGCTTTTTATTCCCTAGATTTCTAACATACATGATGAAATAAACTCTATTTCATTCCCCCATCATATAAATGTCAAATTTTCCATGGTCTGTGTGATCATGTTTTAGTATTCCATTCATTATGTGACCTTTTAGACTCATTTAACAGATGTGAAAAACATACACTGCATCATTTCATGATAATATGATGGAGTTATTCTTAACATATCAACTTCATCCATACCTCTGTTAAAGTATAAGGTTCTATTATTTACTCCACAAGAAATCACCATGAATGTATTGTTGATAGTTTAGACACCATTTAAGAAAAGTATTCTAAAACCTCAATCATCATATTGTCCCACGGATATAAGGTTCTTATAAATAACTATACATTATCGAACATATTTTAGTCTCTAGAAACATCCATTTTTCATTTTAATGTAAACATATATATTCCTAACTATATTCATAGGTTCATCATCATCATTATATACTCTTCCCAAGCTTCTGTGTCATAGTCAACCATGAACCCTTTCTCATAAGTGGAATAAAAAGAATAATCGGATTTAATAATCTATGTACCCTCTAAAATAATCTTATATAGTATCAAACAAATTTCCTCGCCCATTTTACATACTAATTTCTTTTATCTGGAATTTGAAGAATCTTTTTTATTCCAATAATCATTCTTGATATGTCCCTTTGTCCCAAAGATCCATCATGTAGGACATGGACTAGCCAATTTTTATTGTCTTCTTTTATAATAATTATCATCTAAAAACCACTCCTTACGATGGTCGATCCATTAAAGATACTATCCCCATATTGTAGTATTTAGTACACTTAAAAAAACACTTGAATTTCTTTTAACCTTAAATCATCATAGAAGACAATGTTATGAATTTCAACAAGCATAAGATCTCTCTTCCCACTATAGTTTCTCAATACTATTACCATGGAATCCCAATATTCTGGAAGTGAGGAAACATGAATCCAAGTCCAAACATCATTTTTGTATATTACATTCACTAATTAAAGATTACTTTAGATCATGTTGATGTCATTCATTTGACCTGCTACATGTATTCTATCTGACAATCACATCATCAGAAATATTGTCACCTTGAAAACATTATTACGATACAATGTATTTTCATACATTTTTCCTATTCTTTCATATCATTTTCCATTGTTTAATTTTTTAAAAACATAGACATAATAATTTTAGGAAAAATAAATCTTAATTAATGCTAATTAGATCATTTCTAACAACACATATTTCAAATTTTAATTTATTTTAGGTAATTTAGAAAAAATGGATCATTAATATCTTTTTGTATCAAATGATATAACAATTGAATTATACAAAAAGGAAATTCCACTTCATCAAACATATCAAAATGAAGCATCCATTCCTATGAGTTCATTTTTCCTAATAATAGTAAAACTAATAGAAATAATGAAATAAGATTCAATCCAAGGATAGGTTAAACCTAATGTTTTGGCTGAAGTAAAACTAAACCATTGATAAAAGGTTTTGGGGAGGTGTGAGTTAGAAGAGACCCTCTATAGGACCACTCCTTCTATCCGACTAGAAAAACCGTGAGTGATAATAGTATATTGTACATATTTTCAGCTGATAACCTATTCATATATAGTTAATAACTCCATAATAATACCAAACATATGTTTTTATAATGACTTCCACCATTGGATTTTGTATCTAGAACTAGGATGGGACCCATATAATCACCACAAAAACAACATGAGCATACATAAAGAATAAGATAAAGAATATTGTCATGGTTTAATAAAATGACATACATCCATAGGTGAACATTAAAAGAATCATTGAAATAAATACAAAAAAATTTAACACTCATTATTCACACTCTCCCCACTTTTAAAATTCTCATACATTTTATTTATAAAATGATGACTATTCTAAATTTCATAAAATTAACACACATTAGTGTCATTCCATCACCAAAATTTGTAGTGGTATTTAATTAATGAACATTTCTCACTGACCTCTGAGATTCACTGTAAACCCACCAATATCTGCAATAACCTCTTATACATTGCTAAATAATCTAATTAATCCACCAATAGTCAATACCTTTGCAACCATGCAATACAAGGAGAAAAATAGCCTAGTGAAAACAATATATAAAGAGACCATTTTGAAAAACTCCATCTATTGAAACCATATGATAGAATTTATATAATGAAAACCTTCTAAGGACTCCATCCAATAGACTCTACCCAATAGAATACTTCCATGGACTTCATCTGATAGACTCAAAACAATGACTTAATCAGATGGAATCCATCCAATGGCTATATTTTGCATACCTCATCTGATGACACTGGTGCTTCACTCTATGATTCCAATATCCCATTATCTCCATCTATATAAATCAATATATAATTTTTTTTGGTTAAATTGATAATTTTCCAATCAAAAAACGGTCATATGCTCACCACGTTGTTTAGAGAAGTAATCTAACATCTTTTAATGTGGGTTGTTTTATAGAGTTTAACATCACGAGTATATGAAAATTTACAATCCATTATATTTTCATCTATCTCAAATATATAATGTTGTGAAATGGTAAACTATGTGGGGTTGAGTTGGGATTATGCATCAAAATACACAATATTCATTAGGATAGATAGAGATAATGTTATAGGGATCGATCATATACTTATTATGGGGGATGTCAGCATGTATCCTTTGGTGATACCATGGTCAAAGATTATGTATCTGTTTCCCATGTTCCCATGGTTGGAGAAGGCATGGAAACTACACATTCGTGGAAGTAAGTTGTTAGACCTGTATGGGAGTGCCTATGCTTTAGTGTATAAGGAAAGAATATTTCCCAAAACATTCTTATTGTAGGGGACCTGGGAATAATGATCCTTGATATAACACGTACATATGGATTTTTCTTTGGAAATCCAATATCTATTATATTTGGGGACCATAAGAACTCAATTATTGTTTTGAAAAAATGATTGGTGAAAGAAGATGCAAAATAGCAGTACCCTATATAAGTAGTGAACAAAAATTAGTAGTTTCATGAGGTATTGTAATGACCCAATGTATTGTCATTGGAATTCCATTCATATAAATATGTATTATAGTATAATCACATAATATTAGTTATATAACACAATACAAACCTTAAAAGTGATGAATGAGTTGAATAAAATGTATCTCTAGAAGGTAAGGAACTCATACCTATGAAATGGTAACTAGACATTTGGAATAGTATTGTGACCCTTATGAATAAAAAACCAACCAATTTAATTGTAACCTCACTAATGAATGTATAAATAAAATTTATTCATCTTATTAGTGATAATATGATATAATTATATCGTAGTATAAGTAAGTAAATATTTTAAAATTTTTTAATAAGTGGTGGTTTTTTTGATAGTTCTCTATATTTAATTACAATTTTTTAGTTTATTTAATATATCAAAAGAAAATTTATTTTCATAAAATGAATTCATAAATTAAAATTTTTTTGTCTTATGATGATAATATAATTTTCTGAGACCTTAAATAATTTTCCAGTGTGTTAGAAAATTAGTTTTAATTTAAAACTTTGAATTTATCAAGAAAATTATGATTTTAAGTAAAACTAAAACATCACATATGAAGAAAAATATTTAAAAAAAATGGATTTAATTCATAAATTATACATCAAAAAATGGTTTGGGTTATTTTTTGGGATTTTTCAGAAATACTTGATATTTTGTGAATTGTCAAATATGATAATTTATGATAAATTAACAAACCTGAATTTGTGCATCATGCCTGAGTCATGTATAATGTAAATGGCCAAATTTTTGAACAAACATTTACTATTTACAATTTTTGGTCACAATTACTCATAATATCAATAGTCTTGAGCCAAAATATTAAACTAATTATTAAAGTAATGGGGAACCCCTCCTCTCCTCCCCTATAAATACCACCCCTCTTTACCTCTTCTCATCACTACACAAATTCCTTGAGCCTAGTCCAAATTCTACTCAAATATCTCCCTTACCCCATATACCTAGTATATAATCCCCTTGTATCTTTAAAAGTCCAAATTCTCCCCCATAAAGAGGTTCCCAAGGAATTTATATTGATGAAGTAAATTCATCTTTTCATTTCTTTTATTTTCTTTCATGTTTCATTATTAATTTTTTCCGATCATCCAAATGTTATGATAACCCATGTAACATAAATTTACCATAATTTTTTTATGATAATTTAATAATTCATCATCATCTATCATTTCCCATCCATTTTTACTAGAAATGAAAACACCATTCGAGATGTGTTAATTTATCACATTCAAGGATAATAGGTTTTCAAATTTCAATTACCGTCTTCAATTATGGTCATGAAACCATTTGGATGGTTGAAGAAGACAATAATATATATATTATTTCTAATTTGAGGTTTTTTAATCTTTTTTCCATATTATATTAATTTATAAATCAAAATGTGCTCAATGTGATCAACAAATTTCTATTTAACCGAAATTGTTATCATTAGAGGCTTATATAATTATTCATAATCACTATAAATAGCCGAATGAATTTTATAACCTTGTAATCTTATAGATGATTAATAATGACACATAACTCTAATTTTTGTCAACCATTCTCATACTACAATACTATCATCACATATATATAAGTAATTCCATCATGAAAACATAGGAAACAAATGATCCCTAACAATGAAGTTGAACCTTTTAACACATAAAAAGGTCATTGATGAACATAATAAGGATCTAAAAATTAATTAAATTAATATGAGGTTATGTAAATACTAATTATTGAATTTAATTTTATTATAAATGACATTAAGACCAATTCAAAGACCCTATCAGACACAAGGTTTGGGATTATACCCAAACCTACATTATTCCTTCGGGTTACACGATTTTTATTTTTTACCCTAATGATGTTACATGTAATCTTTATTTACATATTCTGGATGTTGTGTACATGCTCAAAATTAATGTATCAAGGTCCATTCATCATTATATTTTTGGGATATTTAGGTTTTTAAGTGGTTACCTCCTCAATACTTCCTGATACGCAACTTCATTTAAGAGAACTTCTAGAATTATTACCGAATTTCATGTACACCCTATCGTCTGTTTTATGCCACCACTTTTTTTTATAAAATCAGTTTTATTATTATTAAAACATTCTTGGTTCAATTATGGTTTTATATAAAATATTGTTCCCTTTTGTATTTTTAAATGATCTTTAGTATTTTCCAAAAAACCTCACTGAAATGATTTATTGATAATATTTCTTAAATACCCTTATTACATGCGGTTACTTATATTTGAAATAACATACCATGATATTGGAATAATTTCCCTTATGAATATGAATGTATATTTTAATTCATTTATTTCATGGAAACATGTATGATAAATTCATTTATTTTAAATTATGACATGATTATGATACCCATTTCATTCAATGGGTACCTTTATGTTTATGTATGATTGATTATTTATGGTTTTATAGGTGGAAATCATATTCAGGAACCTGTTATGATGGGTTATCCCAGATTTCACTCTAATTCATTGGGTATAGTTTAGTATCATGTGATGTTATGTGCAATGGTCTTGGAGGTTTTTCTTGACTCGTGCTACCATGTGCAACGGTCCTGGTGGTGGACCTTGACTTGTTCACCCTTATGTGCAAGAAGCATTAACTCATACTGAATTCATGTTTTATGATTCTTCCACATTACTATGACTCCCTGTTGATATGATATCATTTTCTAAAGATGGAGGTAGTGCCTCTTAAATTAAAAATAAATAAAAATGAATTTATCCAAAAATAGTACAAGAAACAAGGAAATACCCTAGGAATAAATCGTTCTACATGTCTCTTCCAACAATATGGATGTTATGATTATTTGATCTTCTTGAATTTCATGATATTCATCCCATTCGCGAACATGAACCTGACCTATTGATCTTAATATACTATATGGAAGATCATTAAGCCTTTCTAAAAGTGTCTCAGTATTAGTGATGTCAGAATCAGATCTATCTTCCTACGCATTGCCTTTTCCAGGAGAAAAGACTCCCTTGATTGCATTAACTAGGGAACAGATATTCGGAGTCTCATCAGGAGATCCCTGAGTAGTATCTTGCATCTTAGTGGCATCATCAATATGTAGACCAATGGAAGGATTACCTTCCATAAGCATAATATCAGACTTTTCCTTCTTGTAAGCGACAAGATGAAACCCTTCATTATCCACAATGGGTTTTGAAGAAGCATGAAAAAGTTTTGAAATATCAGGAGAGTCAGTTTCAAAAAATTTCTTACCCTTTCAGATACCTTAATCAATCATACCTTCATTTTAAGGTTGATGGTGTTCTTCTTCCTGAGTGACATATTTATTCTCTCTTACAACATTAGAATTATCATTATGACCAGGAATTTGAGGAGATGATGAAATTTTAATTTGCTGCAAATCAACACATTTTCATTGATAATTAGTATAAACATTTTTTGTTTTCACCTCATCAAATAAATATGGACGCCCAAGAAATTGAGTTATTCTCAAAATAAGATGCATTGATATTCGGTGTGAAACATGTCTGATCACCCTTCTCATTAATATTAGGATTGAAAACATCCTTAGAAACAGCTCCTTCTACTTTTTTCTTAATAGTAGGAATGGAAGGACAATCTTCCCCCACTAAATCAGGATTTTGAACATGTGGATTTTTTTTATTTTTAGGAAAATTTCCATCTAAATTCCAAATGAATAATAATAATTGAAAACTATTTAATGCCAATAAGTAACGATTCATGACCTATAATGTTACAATCATTTTAGAACTTTGGAATTCTTTCATTAATGATCTTCAAATAAATAATGTCATCATCAGTTCCAAGCATAACATTACCAACCAGGGTTGATCCTAATTAAACCTCAACTAAGAAGCATGTGTTGTAACTAAATCGATCCACATCCATTTCATTGTCAATTTTTATATGAATACTAATTGATAGAGAAATATCATACAAATGTTTTGGGTGTATATGATACCATGTTTATATGTTATGACTCCATATGTTTCATGCCTTTTTATATCATTATGTCATTCCTTCTAACCCATGTTCTAAGGGTTTATTCATATTCTTATTTATTTATTGGTATTTTAGCTCATCCCTCTGTTCGTTTTATCCATAGGTTATCCTTGGAATATTTATGATCACAATTCATTTTAAGATCTCTTTATGAAAAATAAATAATGAGAAGTTATATTCAGTCTAATGTTTTATGTTCCATGTCTTCCAAGACTCTAGACTTTACAATCCATGGCTACAAATTTGATGTTTAAGTATACTTAAAATCATGTAATGATATGTGAAAATGACTGGGTCTCTTTAGTTGGTATTAGAAGGTGGTGTAGTTATTTTTGGAGATTAGGAATATAACACTTTAGTAAGAACATAAAGGATGATACAATGTATACGAAAGCATCCCTAAATTTTGGTAAGTATAAATTTTGTTAATTTTCAAGAAAATACATCCCTTTATGGATACGAATAAGTGGATGTGACTCTGGAACATATATATCTAGGGGGAAACCCCAAAAACATCACTTTATCAATTATTTTATTTGTTAATTAATTATCCTTGCATTGGGTAGGCTACACAGTAATTCTGAGAAGCTGTGCGGATTCTACCGTGCCTTTCCATACCCATGCATCAGATGCTGAAAATCCTAAAACCTTTATTTTTTATAAAAATAGAAAACATTTAATTGGTTTCGGCCCGAAACTCGACAAAATATCACAAAGAAAAATAAAATAATAAAATAAATTTATCTCAATAGTCTATGTGTGACAATTCTCCCAACCATAATGTTTTCATCCTATTAAAATCCCAAACGAGACATAGCAAATAAAACTGGTACCCCCGATCAACTCAAGGAGGTTCTCGACAAATGACACAAAAGAGAATAAAGAACACTGACGAACAAAGAGGAAAGACATATAAAATAATCTTAAAAGACTGAAATGGAATCCCCATTATGAGCCACCCACACCCAAGAGTTCAAACATATCCAATTGATAAATCAAAGGAAAAATAGATTTCCCCACAACGTACAATCCGTCTTCTTAAGTTAAAATACCTATAACACTACCAAATAGAAACTATGCCACAGTCTTAAAACAAGATAGAAAAATCAAACTACGTACTAAAGAAAATTCCAATAATCTACCACTGAGGCACCTCTTGAAATAGAACCGAAAGATCTATATAGGGAGGCCCAAACAGACTACCCACCATTAGAAACCAACTAACACCTGAGAACAGACTAGAAAACTAACACGGTGAGGTACGAATGTCTTCCCCACCATTAAGAATAAGTTAATATCAGTTTATTCTCAGGGGATTTTAGTGAGACACATAATGGATCTCACCACCGTTAGCACCAATGGAAACACACAAACTAAAATACTTCTCGGCAATGACCAAACAATACACCACAAAGGGCAGGGAGGGTGGACTAACTACCGAGTTGTCAAAACCCCTACCAAAGACAAACCAACATCTTCACAACCCTAGATGAGCACTAATCAAAATTGAGACTGATTTACACAAAAATTCCACAAGGAAATCTAAAATACAATACATATAGTGGTACATATCCACTAGTACTTTATAGTACCAGCTGCCGAATCCTTTTCATGGACACAGGAAACCCCAAACCCCAAAATGGGTCATTTAGAATTGAACATATACTAGAATGATTTAAATTTAATTCACCTTCAACATCGATGATAAAAATAAGGCCGAGGTCCAAAAAACTCTTAGGGTTCTTAACCTGGAGCCCGCTTCACCCCTAGGCCTATGAATGTAGCATTGATGTTTGAAGCATATCATGACTCAGAATCAGGCATTGAAAACTCCCGAATATATATTATGCTTTTTTTTTCACATGAAATAACACCGTAATCGAGGCAACACCGCCAGGAACAACACACCCTAACATCCACTTAATCCTACATAGAATATTCAGTAATACAAAATATAATATGGTGCATGTGCATCACATTTTATTACTCTGAACTAGAATCATTGAGAGGAACAACACATAAAAGAAACATTTCTATAAAATGATGGAATTCAAAATTTCAATAAGGAAAATACACTTTTTTCAAGATAGTGGCCCATAGAATGTTGCACAACCTTTTACCTCTAACCAAAAAAGATTACAACACTTTTAAATGTCATTGAACATGAATGTTGATGCTCAAAGACAAATTACACAGAAAGGGATGTTAAACTGATTCCTAAACATCACGTGATTCCTGCCAATTGCTATGACAGCCTCTTCTGATCTAACAAGATACATTGGTGGCCCAACATGAATCTCTTCTTAGACAAGACCAATGAAAGACTGAGATGACCATTAAGAAAACATCGAACAATGCCAACTCCATATTTCTTATCTTTTCTCACTAAAATTCCTCCCACCACTTCTAGATAGTGGTCATTGACACAATTGTATCAACCTTCACCTCTAACGACTCATACAACTCAAGGAGACCAAAACAACCTACAAAATACTCTCTCATATACCATCCCATTGTGGGAGGATCCACTTAACTGGAAATAAAAAAAGGTTAGACTAAGAACTAACACTCAAAATGGAAATTCCTAGCTTTTATCAACTGGAATTCTAGACAATAGATAATTGACTGTCTTTGCACATAAATCTCACTTTAACTCTTTATGTGGGTGTACACAAGTGATGAAGAAAACAACGGACCCAAAAAAATGTCCATTTGTCAAAAAGACCATGAGAAAACACAGAAAGAATGGGGAAACCATTTAATAGGCATCCCAAAACCCTTCTTGAGAAAAACCACTAACCAACACCTCAAATCAACATTCCAATGAAACAAAAACATAGAATATCATCAAAACAGGAAAGGTTTTAAAAACTCAAAACACCCCTCTCCAGGATTTCCAAAACACAAAAATACACACCACACAACTAAAAAAACAAAACACCCCATCCTTTCTTAAAAAACACTACCAAAACCAAAAATGGGAGGGTGGACTACACATTCACCAATGGTGACTCATTGGACTTACACATGCATGATCTCATGTCAATCAGGCACCAATACACCATTCACATATAACCCACGTGTCTGGCTACCCATGAAAATACCAAATGTTATAACCAAATTATTTCCATTTTCCAAAACAACAACTGACCCACTCCTCCTATTTGGAAAACCACTAGTCAGAAAATTGAACCCATTTTGAATCTCAAAAACATTTTCGGAAAAAACCAGTCATCCCAACAATAATTTTTTTTTACACCTTGCACATCAATTTTTAGTCATTTCAACCCATTTTAAACACCTTTTACATGTTTAACAAATTTCTTTGAAAATATAATTTTAAAACCAAAAATAAATTTATCTATGTTTCCCTAACCACCTGATTTGTAAATCCACAAGTATCAATCAATAAAAATGCAATATGGTTTTAGGAAAATACCATTTCATGAAAATAATTATTTCTAAAACCTCATTCAAAATATTTTTTAAAACCCATTTTCCATAATTTTGAAAATAAAGTAATTTCCACTTTAAAATCCTTATTTCATAAATTTTCTAATAGGGTCCTTCAAAATGATATCCAAAACTAAAAAAAGACACAAGATAATGCAAGTAGAAATTTGTCCAAGTGGGTAACATGGACATATGGTTAGAATCCATACTCCAATCACTCCACTATCATGGAGATCATACTACGGAAATGTTCCCACCACTACTTGGACATTCAGGTACTTTGAGCTCGATGTGACCATTGACCCAACTCCATTATAATTTACTAAAAACAAGTTTGACCATAAAGAATAAAGACTCAAAAAAACCTCATCTTCCATGGTAACTTGAGTTCCATTAAGAGATGTGCTGGCCATGCACCTCACTCATATATTGAATATCGAGTTCCAAAAATCCTAGCTCTAGTGTACCCAAACTCTTCCTAATGGAACATGACCCAAGAGAGCCGACCTCCTCGGATACCATTTTTTTAAAAAGTAAGTCGGGTCTCTATCTGACCCATAACCAAACCCCATCCACAAAACGGTGCAAGGAGAGTTCATGATCCCCACGGTTTACAAACTAGTGTCGGGAATAAATATAAACCAATTGGGAATGATTTAGACCATAAAAAAGTATGATAAATTAAGAAAAAAAAAATAAAATAGATAAATAAAATAAGATGAACCGAACAAACTGGTAGTGAAAAAAATAAATTTACTAAGTAACAAGACATACCTTAGGTGACATCGTTGTTAAATAGGGGAAAAACAAATTCTTTGCAAGAGTGATCCAAAACTAGACCTAGAAAATAAAAAGATAAAGTATGCATCAGAACCAAGATATTCATTTGGAATTCTATAGTACAAAAACACCCTATTCCATTACCTTTAAAAAGAAACCCTAAATTTGATATTTTGAAAATAAGACATAATAAAAAAGTTTTTCAATCTTTTCAAATTCAGGGAACTAGATTTCATTTTAATGAAATTAATTTCTCTTCAAATTTTTTTTGAGAATAATTTTTGGCCATGCATTAACATTTCAAAATGAAGAGGCCAATTTATATTAAAAAATAAAGTGTTTCATAAAAGAGGGAACAAGAAGGAAAAAACTGAATTAAAAATCATACCACAAGTACCATGGAAATTTCCTATGAAGATAATGTTATTTGGGGACCCAAGATCCTCACACGTCAATGTAAATGTGGCATAGGAACCACAACAACCTATGTTCTCATGCACGAGCCACTAGTAGGGAATACACCCATAACCTAGTGGTCTCCAGTAAACATTTTTTTAGTTGTTGTTGTAGCATTAATCCTTCTATTAAAAACTGTGATGAACCACATTTCTGTCATCTAGCATACTAGTCCTTATCATCCCACATAGATAACTTAGTTTTCCCTTCTACCCCATTTCAATTGGTAGGGTGTTCTATAAATAAAACATAAATGAACAAATTATCATCTTTATTAAATAACACAATCACCCTCTCACCATTGATCTACCTCAATGAGCACATCCCCACTTTTTCCATTACACAAAATACACAATCCTTTTTACTTTACACATATCACAATCCCCACATTAGATGTACACATCATTTTATAAAACAAGGGGGATTTCCTCAAGATTGGTTTTTATTATTTCTTCCAAAAAACCATTATTAAGGTGAAAAAAGAGCTTAATTATTTGCAAGGGGTACTTATTGGTTTCAAAAACATAATCACAAACCACTTTCAGGTTTCAAAAAACATTTGAAAGTTCTTCTAAACAACCATGGTACAACTTATTTAAAAAAATATTAAAACCACACTTGCAATGAAGAAATAATTTTAATGAGTTTAAATCCCCCTTTATTCTCATGTTCACACCAAATACTATTTTGGAAATCACTTTGGAATTTATTTTAAAATTAAATAGAACATTATAATTTTATAATAAAATAAAAAAAAAAGGCCACATGTCTTTGGAAAAACCCATTGCACGTTCAAAACATCAAGGAATATACTTTTATCAAACCGAAACCATTTATATATATATACATATTTATATACATATCATATGAATTTAATATAAAATCATGGGACATAATTTTAAAATAACACCACCCAAAAATTGAAATTCTAATTAAAGATCAATGCATTGGGATCCTTCCTCAATAAACGCAGCACTTGGCGATGCAAACTCGGGACCACTTCACCTATACGTATATACAACTACCTATATATATAACTTTTTACCCCAAGTACATATTTGTTTTTCCATAATAGAATATGTACAAGGAGTACATACATATATAAATTCTTACCCATGTATATACAAATAGGTCTTTGTCGCTGATGACCAAATCCCATATCATGATGCAAAAAACCCCGTACAATGATGTAAGGGAGTTTAATAACTACCAAAGGATCCAAATAAAAATAAATTGATCAGAGAATCAAGAGAATCTTCAAACCAAATAAATTTACCACTGCAAAAATATTTTCTCAAATTCCCTTTTTGTAACACTAGAAAACACACAATAAAGACCAACCAAGACAAAGGGCTTATCCCCTTCTTAAAAAAACTCAAGCTTTGAAACTATTTTTAAAAAATGATTTCCATCATTCAAATATTAAAATATTTATACATAGAATACATAATAAGAGGATAATACACCCAAAGAGATTCATTTTCCTTTGGAAATATCTATTTATATATACACACACCTCAAATACCTAAAAAATACATTTCAAACCATCCAGAAAACCCTTAGAACACATTATAGAAACATTACATCAATGAACACAACAAAACCCATAAAATATATATTTTAAAAATCAAATACCAACCATTAAACCCACAAACCGCTTCAAAAATACCAAACACACCAAATTACTAAATCTAAGAAGACATTAGTAAATTTAAACAATTCTATTAAATTAATATAATGATTCTAGGGCACAAAACCTCCTACCTCGAACCAAGATTCTTCTAGAAAATAGTGCGAAATAGAAATCACACCTTGACCACTCCACAAGAATCATTTGGAAAATACCTTCCAAAAAACCTAAATATTTACACCCTAATTTACAGCCTAAAAGTTGAAAATAAAAAAACAAGAATCAAAACCCTAAAGAAGATGAATGAGGGTCTACCAAGGGTAGGTACGCATTGAAGGAGAGAGGTGCACCAATGGGTTGTCACGAGAAAGAAAGGGGTTTTAAAAAATCACACTGACAAGTGGGGTACATGCTAAAGGGGGTGCTACGCTGGATGGGAGGTGGGACAATAAAGATGTGCATGCATGGTGGGGACGTCGCGACTATGCGAGATGGTCACCATAGTTGTCCACTGGTAAGGAGGAAAGGGAGGTTAAGGGGAAGTGAAATGGGATTAAGGGGATAGCTGATGAATGATGCCAAAATGGGGGAGGGTGTGTTAATACCCTAGTAGGGGGAAGGGGGAGCAGGAGAGTGTTCCAAGCCCTAAAGAAACAATTAATCAAACAGAAATATGATAATAATAATAATAAGTTAAAAATAAATTTAATTAACTAAATAATAATCATTATAATAATATAATTAACAAAATGATAATAATAAAAATATTATTCTCAATTAAATTATTATCCAATATAAAAATATTAATATTCTCAAATGATAATAACAATAATATTATTATTAAAACCATTATAAATTCATTTTATTTATTTTTATTCCAATTTAATACATTTCCACTTTTTCATTCATTTTATTAGTTATATAATTAGTCGTGCACCAGGTAGGCCGCAGGGTGATTCAGTGAAGCCACACGGCTTCAAATGAGCCATGAACTTATTTTGTGTCATTCATTGACCAGACCGAAACCTTTATTTACCAGAAATAATAAAAAATTCCAATCAGTCTCATCCTGAAACTCAAAAAAAATATCTCCAAGAAAAATAAATAATAAAATCAATTTATCTAAAAAGTCTCGGTGTGACACTGAAATCAATGTGGATCTCTCATTTAGATATCTAAAGTGGGGTCTACGAAAAGTGTTGGTGATTCGTGACTTCGAAATTTATGAGGATATTTTATTTTATTCCCTCAAGATTGATTTATATATTGAAGACTCTCAATGGGTTTGAGGGATTGGATAAAAAAAGATGAAAATGGAGTCTAATATGGATGGTCCGGAAAACAAATCCAACGATTGAAAGAAGATCAAACATACCATGTAAAAAATTAGTGGGAAGATGTATCCTAGGAAATGTCTAAAGGGAACTAGGTATTGCTTCAAATGTGGAAGAATGAGTCATCAAGATAAAAATTTCGGAAGGGATTTGAAGAATCCCACTAACGTGGAAGAAGAATGGAAGGATAAAATCAACACTCATCTTGTAGTGTAGTATTATTTCTACAAAGAACATTGGAATTATGTGAAAAATAACCCTTATGCAGGGGTTGTCAGAGGAAATCAGTAAGAACCTACAAGCCAACAAGTAAAGACCGATGTTATCACTACTACTAAGGTGGAGACAGATAATGATGTGGTGATAGCTACACTATTTATTCATTCAATAATAGTGATCATACTATTTTATTCTGGTTCTATGATTTCTTTAATATATTTCATGTTTAGTAGAACTATTCAAACACCACCTCAATTTTTGGAGGCTACGTTACCTATGAGAACAACGAATAGGGAAATTGTTGTATCCAAGGATTATTAGTCCTCCCAAATATATATTTGTGGACTGAACCTCCTAGAAAATATTTTCATAATTCATTCTGTGCAGTTCGATGTTATATTGGGCGTGGATTGACATTCTTTATTGAAATAAAACATCCAATGTTGAGAAATGGAGATCACTCTGTATGTCTAAAAGCACCCTCTAGTTGATTACAAGTGTATGGAGGAAAATGAATATATATTATAATATTTTTTTTCATGTGTAGATATTAGTGAATTATGAGAAGGAATTTGTAGCTCAAATTATTGAGACAATGGACATAAACATGCTCAATGACATTCCCATCATGATGGAATACACTAATGTTTTCCTAGAATAATATCTTGGTCTTCCTCCTTATTAATAGGTTGAGTAATAAATTGAATTTATTCC
Organism: Viscum album; assembly: GCA_963277665.1. Lineage (NCBI taxonomy): Eukaryota > Viridiplantae > Streptophyta > Magnoliopsida > Santalales > Viscaceae > Viscum > Viscum album. The sequence goes on from OY728146.1 coordinate 1,041,900,881, forward strand.
TATATATTTTTCTATATCAAAGACACTTTATTGAATGGCCACCTTTGAGCTGGAAGAGCTGAAGAACCAGTTACAAGAGAATCTGGAGAATGTTTTTATGGACTCGAGTGATTCTCCATGGGGTTCACCCATCCTCTTTGTTAAGAATTACTATGGATTAATGTACCTCATCAATGATTATCATGAGATCAAAATATCATAATATAGAAAAAGTATCTCCTTCCTTGGTTAGATGAATTATTCGATTAGCTTCATGGGGAAAGTTATTTCTCTAAGGTGGACCTTCTGTCAGGATATCACCAATTAAAGTAGACAAAAGAAGATATTCCCAAAACATCCTTTCGAACGAGGTGTGGAAATTATGAGTGATAGTTACACCCTTTAGACTCACTAATGATACAGAAATTTTCCTAGATTTAAGGAATAGGGTCTTAAGAGATTACATAAACAAATTTTTGGTAGTGTTTATCAATGATATTCTGATGTACTCCAAGATAAATGTGGAACATGAGGAACATTTGAATATTTTGTTGATAACTTCGCGAAGGGAGAATATTAATGAAACATATAGTAAATTTGAGTTCTAGATGGACGAAGTATCATTCTTGGGTTATGTTTCACTAGTAAAAAGGATATTTGTGGACCCCTCCAAGACAAAGGCAATTGAAGAGTGGTCGAATCCAACATCTGAAATAGAGATCTGCAGTTCTCTTGGTAAAGATGGATATTATCAAAAATTTGTGAAAAACATCTCACGATTTTCAAACCCAATGACCAAGGTGACATGGAAGGGGTGATGTTTTTTTGGAATCAAGAATGTGAAGAAAGCTTTGTGGAGCTCAAAGAGAGGCATATCACTGCACCGATACTCACACTCCCAACAAGTAGAGAACTCTTTGTGGTGTATATTTATTCTTCAAAGAAGGGAATGGGTTTTTTACTAATGAAAAATGATAAAGTGATAGCGTACACCTCAAGGAATATAAAAATACATAAGAAAAACATTCTAACAGGTGAACAGGAGTTTAAGACTTTGATCTTTGTATTGAAAATTTGTAGGTATTATCTTTATGGGGAGAAGTGTGATATATATAGTGATCAAAAGATTCTCAAATATATATTCACATAGAAATAGCTTAATATGTTCCATTGACGATGGTTTTATCTAATAATATATTATAACTTCTCAAACCACAACCATCTCGATTAGGAAAATAAGGTGGCATATTTTCTATGTATAGAGGATATGGAATCTTTATCAATGTTGATGATTGAAAGGGATCCAATCTTATTATATTTGTAGAGGATGGACATTTGAATCATTAAGGGAGGAAAAGATATGTCCTTTCTCAAATTATTTCTCAATCATCCCTCTTAGAGAAAATAAAGGGCTCTCGAAGAAATGATGTGAAAATTCAAAAATGGGTGGAAGCTACAAAAAATGGTAAATACTTTGAGTTAAAGATTGATGAGGAAAGAGTTGTAATATCTGTGTGATGATTATGTGAACCATCCAACATAGAAATAAAAAAGGATACTTTTAATGATGGAAAAATATCAACCTTCTATTTTCACCTAGGGAGCACAATTATGTATCCAGAACTAAGAGAGAAACTTTTGTGGGAAAATATAATTAAGGACATTGTTGAATATAAATCAAAGTGATTGGTATGCCAACATGTGAAGGATGAATGACAGAAGTGTAACGATGTGATGAAACTGCTACCAATACCAATATGAAAGTGGGAGAACATCACCAGGGACATTGTCACTGGACTTCTAAGGACATATAGAGGAAACAATGCTTTATGGGTCATTATGGATCATCATACAAATACAACTCACTTTATCACAATTATAAAGGACTTCTCATTGATTCAACGTGCACTAATATATATCAAAGAGGTGAAAAGGATACATGGAGTAAAACAATATTTTATATCCAATAGAGAGATGAGATTCACCCTAAAGCTTTGGAAAATTCACTAGTATGATCTAACCACTGATTTAAGCTTCATCACGGCCTATCATCCTCAAACTGATAGAAAATTTTATAGAACTATCCAGACACTGTATGAAATGTGGAGAACATGTTCTATGGACTTCAAACACAATGGAACCAGATCTTCCATTGGACAAAAACTCTTATAAAAATATTTTCCACTATAGTATCTATATGGAACTATATGAATCTATTTAGGAGAAAATGTTCATAACACTAGCATGTTGGAATGAAGTCAGTGAGTATAAAATTATAAGGAATGAAATGGCCAAATAAATGGGGGAGAAGGTGAAAACCATTCAGCAGGACATCAACGAAGCCCAATGTCGAGAGAAGAGTAATGTAGAAAATTGTTGACATGGCCTCGAGTTTAATGTATGAGAAATGGTATTCTTATACACATATCTATGGAATAAGGTAATGATGTTTGGGAAGAAAGGAATGCTAAGTACAAAGAACATTGGACCCTTCGTGATTCGTGATCATGTTGGAGTGGTGGCCTATCCACTAGCACTTCCTCCTACCATGAATAAAGTACACAATGTATTCCATATATCCCCTTTAAGGAAGTTCATACTATACCCTCCACATGTACTCTCTTTGTGGTATTACAGTTGGATAATGATCTTTCTTATGAGGAGAAGTAATGGATGTTCATAGATCATGTAGAGAAACCTATACACAATAAGACTACTCACCTGGTCAATGTACTATGGCAGAACCATAAGTACGAAGAGGTAACAAGAGAACTGGATGAGGAAATGAAGTAAAAGTACCCACACCTATTTACAACATAGAATGTAAATGGAAATTTTGAGGGATAAATTTTATAAGGGGCAAGAATTTAAGGACCCAATTTTTTATAAATGTAATCCCCTTATAATAAATACATCTTATAGTATATTTAAAATATATTACTAGTAGAACACAACCAATACATTATAAATAATTTATGAGTGAAATAAAAGGTATCTCAAGAAGATAAGAAACACATACTGAATAAATACTAACTTGACCTTTGGAATAGTAATGTGAACTTTATGAATAGTAAACCAGAAAATTGAATAGTAACCTAACTAATGAATGTATACATAAATTTTATCCATCTTATAAGTGAATATATGATATAATTATTTCATAGTATAATTAAATATTTTAAAAAATACTAATCAATTGTTGGAATTTATGTAAGTCATGTATATTTACTTACAATTTTATGACTAAATTAATAAAATAAAAGGAAATTTATTTTCACAAAATGAATTCATTAATTAATATTTTTTTGTATTATATTCATAATATATGTTTATGAAGCATGATTAATTTTTCAATGTGTTATAAAAGCATTTTAAATTTTAAAATTTGCATTTTTCAAGAAAATTATGATTTTAATTAAAAATTAAATTTCAATAGTTTAGAATATTATTTTCAAAAAATGAATTTTATTATTTATTTTCACATGTTGATAAACGGTTCAGGATAATTTTTTGTATTTTTCTAAAATACTTGAATTTTTATGATTAGTAAAATATGATAATTTATGACAAATGCTAAAAACTGATTTTTTGCGTCATGCTTGAATAATGGATGATGTAAATGGAAATTGGTTAAAACTCACATGTTTTATTTACTATTTTAGTCACAGGAATCAAAACTATTCATATTCTTTCACAAAAATTATTAAACTAATGACTAAAATAATGGGAAACCCCTCTTTTCCTCCACTAAAAATACCACCACTCGTTACCTTATATCTTCACTCCTATCATGACATGTGACTAGTCCAAATTATGATCAAATATCACTATATTTACCTATCCTAAATCCATAATCCCTTTTTTATTTTAAAATTATGAAATACACTCCCCTGATGACATTCTCCTGGAAGATATATTCAGTAGGTAAATTCCTCTTTTCATTTCTTTTTTTTCTTTCAAGTTGTTTTCTTTCTTTTTCTTTCCTCACATATTTTCATCCAAATGTAATGTTAACTCCAATATCTTACATGTACTGTAATATTGTTATGATAATTTAAAAATTCATCATCTTCTCTACTTTGACATTATTTTATAAGATAAATGAAAACACCATCCATGATTTGTTAATTTATCATATCCAAGAACGACAAGTATTCATATTTCTATTAAAATATTCAATTCTGGACATGAATCTATTTTTATGGTTGAAAAAATAATATATGAAATATAAGGTTCTAGAATCTTTTTTAGACATGATATTAATTTAGAAAGAAAAATGTGTTCGTTGTGATCAAAATATTGTCAATTAACCAAAACGGTAATCTTTAAAGTCTTATAAAATTTTTCATGTTCACTCCAAATAACCAATTGAATTTTATAACCATGTAATATTATGGATATTCAATAATAAAATATAACTCCAAATATGTACAAACCTTATCATATTACAAGATTATCCTCACATGTAAATAAATAAACCAATAATGAAACCAAAGAAAGAAATGCACCCAAAAAACGAAATTGAACACTTTAACCTATAAAAAAGACAATGAATGAACTTAATAATGATATAATAATAAAATTCATGAATTAGTGGGTTTTTAAATACTATTTAATCAATGTAATTTGATTATCTAGGATATTAAGATCAATTAAATGACACAATCAGACATCAGGTAAGGAATTATACATGAACCTCCAGTATTCCTTTGTGTTTCTCTATCTGTCTTTTTTACCCAAATGATGTTATCTATTTTTTATATATATATTATAAATGTTATGTTCATGATCTGAACACATTTATCATATTTCATTCACCATTATATTTTGGGAATATAAATTTTTTTAAGTGGTTCCCTGCAGAATACTTCACGATAAGCAACCTCTTTCAAGGGAACTTTCCCAATTCTTACCCTGTTTCATGTTCACTATATCATATATTTTAAGCCACCATTGTTTTTATAAAATATGTATTTTTATTATCAATACATTATCATTTCACTTCAGGGTATATAAAATATTATTCCCTTTTCGATTTTTAAATTCTCTTTAGTATTTTCCTTAAAACCACACTAAAATGTTTTAGTGATTCAATATCTTAACTAATCTTATTAAATGTGGTTACTTATATTTGACATAACATACAATTATATATGACTTATTTACCTTATAAATTACCTTTTATGTTTTAATTTCTTTATTTCATGGACACTTCTATGATAGAACCATTTATTATGCCTTATGACATGATTATGATACCCATTTCTTTCCATGGGTACCCTTATGTTTCTGTATAATTGAAAATGTATGATTATATATGAGGAAATAATATTAATTAAAATGTTATAATGGGTGAGACCAAATAGATCTTCAATTAATTTGGTAAAATTTAATCTCATGAGATGTTATGTGAAACAATCTTGGCAGTTAGCCATGACTTGTGCTGCCATGTGCAACAATCTTGGTGGATAACCTTTACCTGAGCTCCTCTATTTGAAGCAAGCCTTGAATCATGCTAAGTTCATGTTTTATGTTGACTCCACATTACTATTACTTCATGTTTGTATGATCTCATGTTTATATGTTATTATTTCATATGTTCCATGCCTTTTATATCATTATTTCATGCCTTCTAACCCATGTACTAAAGCTTTATTCTAATGTTCATCTCTCTGTTTGTGTTATCCATAGGTTATCCTATGAATATTTAAGAGCACAATGGAGGTTAAGATCAATGTTTTATGACTAAATAATTTAATGTTTTATTTAGTTTCATATTTTCTATTTTATGTACACTGTCATCCAAGATACAAGACTTTAAGATCCTTAACATGTAATTTAATGTTTAATTATGCTTAAAATCATGTAATGCTATGTTTAAAAGTCTTGGTCACATTAGTTTTTGGGTTATTCGATATCTTGGTCTTGGACACATGTGTTTCCTAGGAATTCCAATGGCATGGACATCTTGAATTATTGAGTTCGCTTGAGTTCCATTGCTGTGCAAATGAAAATACTCGACTTAAAAGGGTGTTTTTCAGTGATGGGAGTTTCATGAAATTAATATATATCAATATTATATACATAAAATGAATTATGTGATACCATTCAAAAAATATCATCACTTGTGGGAATCCAAGGGGCTTCTAGTTTGTGATGTTATGAATTTCAGTGGTCGGGAGATTTGACTAAAAGTTCAATGGTTATAACTACATAAACTAGAGGCCAATAAGATATTTATAAGAATTGGTCTCATTAGAGTGTACATTTTTTATAATATTTCCACCTTCATGAAGGCCCATGTTTCATGATATTATAACTTCCATTCATGAAACTATGGACTTTTGTGAAAATCAACCCCATTGATTGGATTGTCCATGGATCAACACATGTTTTCACTTATTATCAAATTTTACCTTTTATTACATCGTTAATAAAATTTAAATAACATTAAAATGAATAAAATATATTTTATATAACCATATAGGAATGTAAATATAATTGGATTAATTTTATCATGAGTGGGTGTGTATGTTCAAAAATACAAGAAAGAGTAGTGGGATTTAACTAATACGTTTATATAATAGAGATATCTAGGTAGTTAAAATATTTTTCACCACATATTATTTGAATTAACAATAGATCAAGGTTTAAAACAATATAAACTGTAGGTATACCATATTAAACGAAATTTTTAATACTTTAGTTCTCAACATATATTTCAAATTTAACACCATAACCTTCATACGAATTTCATAAAATTATTGATCCAGAAATTAATGTACTAAGTAATATAACCTGAATAACTATATTATTGGATTAATATAAGGGAAATACAATATTATATGAAATCCCAATCATACCCAATAAGAATAAATAGCAACTCATGATATAAAAAGTTATTAAATGATAATAATAACTTTTTTAGTGCAAAGATCTATCTATAGATTCCTTCTCAGATCATTTATCTAGTGTGAGGATCTCCCTAAAAACATTACACTCCAAGAAATTACCATATTGTTTCTTTAAAATACTTATACATCATGATTTTTAGACTCATCTTACTCATATAATTCCTTTTTTACATTTTGACAACATTCCTTCAATGTACATTAATTTTTCTAAGTCATTCCTCCCCGTTTCCTATTAGCCCAGGGAACAATTCCCATGATCTATACACAATAAAATCTATTAATATTTGATTTACATACATATTTTATAAGTAGTGCATCCTAAGATGGATAAATAATATTTTTATAAATATATTACTCCGTTTTAAATCAACGACATGTTAGTGATAAGACCTTAAGGTATTGAGTTAATTATTATTTCCCCTTTTTATTCACTTAGTTGAAACCTATATGATTTGAATGGATTTAATTTAGACTATATAAAATCCACTTTAATGATTCATGAAATCAAATAAAAACATAAAATATAATTTTATAGGACATTTTCAGTCATGAGTCAGGTTGAGTACAGCTCAGAACAACATCATTATTCATTTGAACCTATTTTGAGTCACCATTAGTTGATTGGTGATGTTTGTTTGCTCTGGCCATTCAAAATTATGGAAATTCTATATTTATTTCTCTATTTTTACTAATATTGGAATTAGAAAAAATTATATTATCTTGGATTAATGTATAATGTAGTAGGAATATTATCTATACTTCTATATTTATTACAAACACCAGAAGCTTTGAGCTCAATGGGAAAAACATGTCAAAACGATTTAAAAATAATATTTCCCCCAAGAATATATTCCACCCGTTTTAATATATTCCGTATTAAACCCCAATTAAAATATTCTATGATTATAGACTGGACTAAGGATTTAGAACATATTCTTCAACTCAAAGCTATTACACTAATGGTTTTATAAACCTAGATGTTCCTCTTATTCCTTAAAAGGTGAAATTTAATCTTCTATAATTAAATGTTGTTATTATGTAGATGGGATTTTATATCATCCCATAACACACACTCCCAGATCCAACACTAAATTCAAAAACATTATATTTTCTAATTTGATACAAAAAATTATGACACAATTTTTATTCCCATCCAAACTATATTCTATCGAAAGGAAAAATTGGATCACATATATTCACATGGACATTTTATTATTTGTGTTTTATTGAATTATAAAAAACTCTGACATAAACAATAACCATTTCATTAAATGATAAATTTTCATACTGATCCTTGAATTTCATATTTCTCATTAGGTCATTATTGCCATCAATTTTTAATCCCTTCTAGGAATAATTCATTAATCCTTTTTATTTATTGCCTAGAGAAAATTAAAAATATAAAGGGTGAGCCAAAAGGCTCAGTAAGGGTAAAAATAAGCATTAAAAATTCAATTTGCTGAATAAGAATAATATGTTCATAAAAATATGGTGAAATATTTATATTTCATGATCGAATAACAAAATAACACATACCCATCAAAACTGAAATCATCAACCATGAAACATGGAATAGTCATTTCAAAAAGGAATGATTAAGAAGAATCATTAATCCTAATCTTTGTTATAATAATATTATTTCAATGTAAAAATATAAAGACATGTATAGAATAGAAAAAACATGTTCGTATCATGGAAGATCACTATCATGGAACACTTAAAAAAATCAAAGAGAACCCTTATAATTTGGATAACCATATAAGAGACTTAAAATTTAATTATAAAAATATCATAATTATTATGAAATTATTTTGATCATTATCTTGGAACACCCACCATATAAGCAATATCGAGTTCACTGGATTCTATCTGGGTTTAGCCATAATTTTTAATTTTTAGGAGACACAGGAAAAATAAATTATAAACATCTATAATCATAAAAATCATAGAAAAAATTATAATTATTCTCTCACCTGATTAACCTATGGAAAATAAATTTGTTTCATGTCAATCACTTTGAATCATGATTAACCCATGGAAAAGAATAGGCTTCCATAACATTCTTTTGAATCCTGATTAACCCATGGATAAGATATTACTTATAGGTCAATATATATGTGACATGATTAACACATGAAAAAAATAGTTTTGATAATATTTGTTTTGTAAGATTAACCTGTAGAAAAGACACGGGTTCCAAAAAATCTCTTTGAAACCATATTAATACACATAGAGAAAGAATAAGGTTAGTATCATTTCAAAATTCCCCATTGGATATTAACAATCAATAATTGTTGGTGATGTTTATGAATTGAAATGTGATTAAAATTTCAGTAAAATTTTTTTCCAGTAAAATACCCTTTTTATTTTTGAAATAGCATTTAAAATCTAAACCATTTTAAAAATAATTTTGTTTCAAAAGAAACATTATTTTTTATAAATGATGCTTTTAAAAACCATTTGAACTTTTATTTATGAAATTAGAATCTGGATTTGAAAAAAAAATTAAAACATTTTGGAAGTTGTTTTTAGAAAACATTGTTTATGTAGAAAAATCATTTTTCAATTAAAATAATTTAATTTTAGAAATGCTCTTTTAAATTCTTATGTACTTAATGTGTCATGAACAAGGCTGGGTGGATATTAAACTTGTCACCTGACCCAGTTTAAGACTAGGATTGAGGGGCGTTCTCATTCCCCCCGGGCTGGCACAAGTGTCTGAGTATCCATAAAATCATGTGGAAATGATTTGACCTAAACATACAAGCACAACACATCCAAAAATATAAAAATAAAAAATGTTATAAAACCTAAAAAACAACCCCTTAAATGGTTTCAAATTTATGTTTACAAGTTTTATAAAAAATTGAAAATTAGGTTTACTATAAAAAGGAACCAAACCCATAGATCCAAAAACAACCACAAGTAATGGGGGAATCTCCCTCAAGTCATCTCCAAAACAGTTCCGTAAAAGATCACAAGAATCCCAATCCATTTTCACCGAAGGCGTTACCCTTATCTGTTAACAAAATAACCAAGTATGCCTACAACCAAAGGTGTAAGAAGGGTGTGAGTGATTTCCATGTAGGATTCCACCCAAATGACATTCCTTTCTCTAAATATTTAAATGAAAAATAAATTTTCAAGCACAGTAAATGATAGAAAAGGAAAACTAATGCTGTTTAAATAGGAAAATGTTAATGAGATAACTTTTAAAGGGATTCTATTTTGAAATAAAAATACCTTCCATTTAGAGTAATCTAATTTCCCCACCATATGCCTATGGTGAGCACATGACAATCTAGGACCCCCAAACATTGGAGACACCTATGAGATAGCTAGCTATAGGGACCCTATAACCTTAGGTCTTAGTGTATGGTTATATAAGAACCATAATCATCCATGTTCTCGTGTACGATCCAGAAGAGAATAAAATCATCCAATATTCTTGTGATCTTCATTCATCAATATATTTAGATAGTGATATCAACATCAATATTTCTAAATGATTCTAGGTCGTAGCCACATTTGAATTACTAGAACCCTAGTCCTAGTATTCCCTCTTTGTTACCTAGTCATCCCTTTGATTGCTCAATAATTTTTCACACAATACTCATTATTACCAATTTACATTGTAGAACCAATAAGGCACAACACACCAAAGTCATTATTTTATTTCCCAAAACCATTCTTAAAACCAAACACACTCCAAAAACTGTAAAAAATATAGTTCACACTATCTACACAATTTATGAAAATATTTCCTCAAATTATAAAGCATTTCAAATGCACACAACAAATTCAAAGCTCATGATTTTTCCAATTACACATAAAATTTCTATTTTAAAAATAATTGTATAATAAAACTCTTCAAAACCCACATTCTCATTACATTAATAATTTATTTAAAAATTAAATGAACAAAATAATTCCAAATAAATCCATCATGTAATGTTTTTGTGCGGTGAAACCTACCATTTATGGAGAAACCCCAAAATCTGGTTCGAAAGTCTCATGCACCTAAATCACACCAAGAAGGAGAAAGGTCATACCCTAAATCAATATAGCTAATAATAAATATCAAGTAAGAACAATAAAATCACAACCTTAGGACTGGAGATAAAGTAAACACTGATTAGAGTAAAGGAAACACATGATTAGTGAAGGAGATTAGAGGATGAGAATCTTACTAGAACATTTGAGGGAGTTTTGGAAAAAAATCTGGCACAAAAATTGAGTCCCAAGGGAGGTGAATGGAGGGAGAGGCACGTATTGGGTAAGGGATCCTAATGGGGTTCCAAAATGGGGAAAAGGGGTTAATACTGATAGGAGAGAGAAAAGGAGGGGAATTTTTATTATGTTAGAAGGTCTGCATGGTTTGTCAGCACGGTTTGGGAAAATGTGAGAAAACTATGAAGATCATTCTGTCTAAACAGAGGACATTAAATTATTACATTGGAAATGGAGCACGACCATGAAGAATCCTTGTGGTAGGTATTGTTTCCCACCTAATCGTTTCTTGGGATTAAAAATGTTACTAAAAATAGTGTGTAGTGTTCTATTCTCCCAAAAAAACTATTTTAATCCAAATTTTCAAATGAGAACCCATGGAAAAAATATTGGCCAAACTAAAATAGAAAAATACCTAAAAATATATCACATATGTGACAATTTTCCCCACAACGGAGGCATTATTTCCTCAAAAAGTCAACTTGTAACTTAATCAGAAAATAGAAACGGGTAGTCTTGCATGACCCAAGACTTTGGACACATGTATCATGTGTATCACTTCCATGTAGCCAAAGGAAACTAACCAATGAAACATATTTCCCATGAAGCACCATATCATGGGAGTCTACTATCCGAATTGGTCATTCAAAAATAGAAAAGTTGGGTTCCAACTCCAATTCATCCCAATTCAGTACTTTAGATGTGATTAAGTTTTAGTTTGTCATTTTGGAGACACGAACCACGTCATTAAATAACATCAATTGAGAGGGTCATGCCAATCAGATGAAACCATTCCAATCAACTCATAAATTTAAAAAGGTTTGACATACCTCAACGTCATCTTACCCTACATCCCCATGAAAATATTATCCAAATGTGGTTCCACCTTCATGAAAAGTCAGTCTCCCAAGACAAAATATAGATCCTAAAGCCTCTGATTGGCATAAGACTTGTGGTGACTCTAAGATGTCAACAACTACTGCCTGATCAGTTTGACCTTCTCAGATTTATCTTGAACATGGTTCAGTCCCAAAAGTGAGGTCTTAGCCTCCAATAACCAACACAACAGAGACTGAAAAAGGCATCCATAGAGAGCCTCAATAGTTCCATTCGAATAAAGGATTGAAATCTATTATTATAATAATATTAAACCAATACTGAATGGATATCCCACGAACCTCTGATGTTCTACACACAACCACATAGAATGTATTCTAGGATCTAATTCACCCACTCTGTTTGGCCATCCAATCGATGATGGTATGTAGTGCTCATTTTAGTTTGTGACCCCATGTCCATTTGAAGATCCTCAAAGAACCAAGAGGTAAAACAAGGTTCTCTTTCAGAAATGATTTCTGATGGCACACTATGATGCCTGAATAGCTACCAGATATAAAACTGACCCAATTCATCCTCCTTTATTATGTCTCTGATCAAAATTAAATAGGATTATTTATTCAATCAATCAATCAATATGCAAATAATGTTCTTACCTCATGGTTTCTGAGTTAAGCCAATAATGATATCCATAGAGACCTCATACCACGAATATGTTTGAATGGATAATGGATGGAGAAAGACAATGGGTCTTTGAGGCTCTGCTTTCACCTTCTGTCAAGTATAGAATCTTGGTACGAAGTCATCTATGTCTCATCTCAAACCTAACCACCAGAATTAATGATGAATATCAAAAAACATTTTGGTAGTACCAGGATGAATGAACCACTTAGATTGGTGGCTATTCTACCTCATCACCTTCCACATAGCTAAATTCACCACAAACTAGCCCTTGAAGCACATAATTCCCTCGGTAGACAATGACCAATCCAAGGATGTCTCTCCTCCATAATGAAGCTGCATGGATCACTAGCACAACTCATCACCAGACATCTCTTGTTCTATTATCTCTATTAGAGATAGGGTTAAGTACAAAATTTCTAGAAAAAATATGTACACAATGATCCTTAGTTTCCACATACATCTCAGATAATATCTCTATTATAGTTCAATAATCTCTAGAATTACTCAACACATTTAGTATAACTTTTTTACTCAAATTATCAGCTACCATATTCCCTATTCCTGGGGTATAGACAATATCAATGTAAACCCCTTGTAAATATTTGATCTAGCAACACTGCCTCAAATTGAGATCTTTATGATAGAATTTAGAGGCCAAGATTATATGATCAGAATAGACCACAAAATTATCCACAACATGGTTGTGAAACAATGTATTCAAAGTGTACTTCACCCCTACTAAATCCAAGTAATGATTCTAGTAATTATTCTCACGTGGTCATAGTTGGTCACAGCCATACGCCACCAGGTGATCATCCTTCATAAGCACACGCCTACGACCCATACCTAAAGCATTATAGTAATCCACATTTCCCATTCATGAATATAGTAAGACCAATAAGGGTGTTTTAGTAAACCACCACTTCATCTCCTCAAAATATGATTCAATATTTAGACCCCCAATAAAACATTACCCCTTATGGTTGAGTTCAGTCATAGGAGAAGCCTGGTGTGAGAAATCCTGAACAAACCGCCTGTAATACCCTGTCTGGCCAAGAAAACTCTAAATCTCAAACATGTTATTTGGATGCTCCCACTACATAACTGCATTGATATTCTTGGGGTCCATAAAAACCCATGTCACTGAGATAACATGGCCCAGAAACATCACTTCCATGATCTATAAAGTGCACATTGATAGCTTTGTTAAAAGACGATGATCCAGCAGGTTACCCAGTAGAATTTGAAAATGATGCTCACATTCCTCATTAGATCTAGAATAGACTAGGATGTATCCCAAAAACCCAACTATGAAGGGGTTGAAGTATTGGTGGGACACCCTATTCATGAGTTCTATAAAGACCGTTGGAGCGTTGGTCAATTCGAATGGCATGACCAAATACTCGATGTGGCCTTACCATCTTTGGAAAGAATTCTTCAGGATATCTTCTTCTTTCAACCTAACATGGTGGTAACCTGAACACAAGTTGATCCTGGAAAACCATTTTCCCTTTCATTTCATCAATAAAAAAACAATCAATCTAGGGAAAATGGTATTTGTTTTTTATGGTTACCTTATTAAGCTTCTAGCAGTCAACATACAACTAGAGATATTTTTCATCATTCTTTGCGAACAAAATGGGAGCGGCCCAAAAAGAGGTGCTCGGGAAAATGATCCAGTTGGATTCCAAATCATCCAGCTACATATTTAATACCCACAATTCACTGGGGGAAAATTCCATATGAGGGAGGATATATGAGTTGTGTTCCCAGGGAAAAATCAATTGAGAAATCTACATCCATATTTAGGGGGTAGCCCTGAAAAATCACCAGGGAGAACATTTAGGAACTCCTACAACCCATGTGGTAATCCATCCCCAAGATCACCGCCATGATCCTCTAGAATTATTGATGATAAATGAAAAGAAAGACTACCCGACATTGGGAGGGGGGTCCTGCTCGAGCTGACCGAGGATCCCATTAACAGAGGAATACCTAAGAACATCCATCAGGTGACATAGAACTAACTCACCAATGATAATAATCAATGTGTTCTTGGAAACACACCCTCTAGTCTATCCTATGGGAAAAATTAAAAACTCCATATCTAGGTCCAATACATCCCACTCTATCTCAACCCCTGACATTGAAAGAGAAAATGATGGACTCTTGAGCCCTTGCTCCTTCCTCTTACCTAGAAGTGTCACCAAATCCATCTCAAAAGATAAAATCTCAGTAGAAAGATTCAACAGGTTAAAAATAAAAGTAGTTATAAAATAGGAAGAGGCACCTATATAAAAAATAATGACAAATATAGAGGATGAAATCAAAATGGTACCTCGAATAGTTGAGGTCCCCATATCCTACCCCACTAGTGCCTTCTCCACTTCCTTAAGGTGTGCGGTATCAGTCTGAGTATAACAATAACCATTGTCCTAAGGCTTTTCTTTAATATGACTCTGAACAGAAGAAGATCCGGTCCTTTTTCATTGACCACCAAACTGAGACCACACCATCCTGGACGGTTCTGACAAAAATAATATTCCCCTAGATGCCACTGAGCTTGACCTCCCTGATACGAGCATGTAGATACACCAAATTTTTTTCATGTTCCCAATGCTCCACACAGATGATAGGTCTTGGGTGGAGACATAAAAATAGGTTGGGTGTGTCCCACCTTCATGTATTCATGGAACACAATGGACCCTACATCAGAATCCATAGTGGAAGGATGCCTATAATGTGGTCTAGAGATACTTCCACCATTCTTACATTTCTACTCACACTTCCTCTTATTTTTTGATGATCTACCATTTCCCACTATAGACCTGGACCAAGAGGAACCTGACATTCACTTATGTTCAATATCTACCATACAAAACTAGTCAACCACTTCAGTATAAATCCTCGGTTTAAACCAAAAGACCTATGAATAAATATATCTCCTTAAGACTTTCCTTAAACATTTATCAATCATATTCTCATTAGAAACTATCTCTGGAGAATATCATACCAGCGCAGTGAAACAGTTGGCATACTCCATCACCTTCAAGTAACCCAATAAAAGGTCCGCGAAATCTCAGGGCTTAGCCTATACCAACAAAATAGGGTATTGTTGATTATTGAAGACTGAATTGAAGTATATCGAGGACATTTTCTCATGTTTCCTATCTAGAACCACTTGTTCCCACCACATCTGAATAGGACCCTCCAGCCGAAAGGAAGTATAGTTTACCATAACGTCTTCAGGGGTGTCGAGGAACATCAACATGTGCTCAATCTTCTCAAGAAATTACTTTGATTCATAAGGTTACAGGATACTTATAAAAGTAAGAGTCTAATTCTACATGAATTCTGGGGATTTATCCATTCGTGAGTTTGGACCAGCTTCCACGAATGGAGTAGGATTAGGACCTGAACCCTATCGTAGAACCTGAACAGCATGATCTACTGCTTCAACCAACTTCTGATCAAGTGGGGAGGGATAACTCTCTCCAGATCCTTCCCTTGGTTGTGGGAGAAAGTTCTGAAGAGTAATGTTCCAACAAGAATAAAAAGTCCCATTACAAAAACATAAATTTATCATGTCCAAAAAAATTACATCAACATCATAGAGAAAATAACTCAAACATAGCTGAACAGTATAATGACCAAACCAAATCCCTCTATCCAATGTCCACGTATAGTCTATAGAATGCAAGTCCCACCTGTAGATGAAACCAAACAAGCATCCCAATATCCCATGGACACATGATGTCTGCCATGAGGGGTGCCAGCAAGGCACCCTACTCACAACCAGAACTCTGAGCCCCGATAGTCCTATCTCCTTTATAACCAAACTCATCCCAAATAACATGACCCAAAAAGATAAAACCATGCCCTGATACCATTTTTTCATGAACCTAGCTAGGTTACCTTCGGACCCAGCACCAATCCTAGTCCATGGAAATAATTGATAGGCATTCCTAATCCCCACAGGGTAGAAGAGGTTCCCGAGTATCCATACAAGAAAGTGGTAATGAATTCACCCGAAGATAAAAGCACAACACAACCAATAATATAAAAATAAACAGTGCTAGAAAACATAACCAAACAAGACATTACATGTCTTCAAATTTATGTTTACAATTATTATACAAAATTCAAAATGAGGCCTACTACCAAAAGAACCAAAAACCAAGAGCTGAAAACCCCCACAACAAAGGGAAGAATATCACTCAGGACATCTCTACAAAATATCCCAAGATTATCACTAGAATACATATCTATTTTCACTAATGAATTTTTCCTTACCTTAATCAAACATAAAAAAGTATTCTTACAACCAAATGTGTATGTAGGGTGTGATCGATTTCCCAAAAGGATTCCACCCAGAAGAGAATCCACACTCTATACATTAAAATGAAAAATTAATTTTCAAGCATAGTAAATTAATGAAAAGTATAACTAAAGAAGTTTAAAAACAAATTTCTTTAATGAAACAAAATTTATAGGATGAGGTTTTTAAATACAAACACTTTTCATTTGGAGTAACCCAAATTCCCCACTATTTTCCAATAGTGAGCACATGATAATCCAGGAGCACCCAACATGGGAGATACCTTATGAGTTATCTTGCTATAGAGAATCTATAAAATCGCATCTTGGTGTATGGTTTAATAGGAACCAAACCATCCACATTCTCATGCACAATCCAATAAAGAGGAGATGAATCCAAAATTATAGCGGTCTACATTCATCAATATGTTTAGTTAGGTTTGTCAACATTAATCTCGCTAAGTGATGAAAGGTCATAGACAGATCTGAATCATGCTAATTCTAGTCATATTCCTCCCTCCCAGCTACCGAATCTTCCTTTTGAGTGGTCAAAATGATTTCAGACAATACTCAAGATAACCTATTTATATTCCATAACCAATATGGCACACCACACCAATGCTAATATTTTCTTACAAAACACACTTTTTAAAATAAAAAACACTCCCAAACCATTAAAAAATATAGTTCACCTCTCTTACACAATTATGAAATAATTTCCAATAATTATAAATCATTTCAAATTCACAATATAAAGTCATACCTCAAGATTTTTCTAATTACACTGGAAATTCCTATTTAAGAAACAATTGCATAATCAAACTCTTCAAAAACCACATTCACATAACATTTATAATTTATTAAATATTTTATATAAATGGGTATTACAAAATAAACCCATATATTAATGTTTAATCTTGGTACCACCTACCATTTGTGGCGAAATCCCAAAATCTAGTGTGAAATTATCACTGCACCTTAATCGCACCATGAAAAATCAAGTTCAAACCCTAAATCAAGATATCTACCCCTAAATGTCAAGGAAGAACCCAAAAATTGAAACCCTAGGGTTGGATCATATAAAAACCCTAATTATAAGTG
Source organism: Viscum album (assembly GCA_963277665.1). NCBI lineage: Eukaryota > Viridiplantae > Streptophyta > Magnoliopsida > Santalales > Viscaceae > Viscum > Viscum album. The sequence goes on from OY728146.1 coordinate 1,041,918,943, forward strand.
AAGAAAATCTATATTATAGAAGGATATGAGAGGAGGAGACCCTTATATGAATATTTTAGGTAGTTCTACAACAAATTCAGCACGATAATTGAGCCCAATGGGAGGTGGAAGGAATGAGTGTCATGCATTGTGCGAGGGAGCCCAAGTGGGGTGAAAAAATGGGGGAAGATGTTTTGAACTTGAGAAAAAAGAAAAAAATATGGAAATTTTTAATGTTTTGGAGAATCCGTACAGTTAGTATGCACGGTTTGGGAAACTGTGCAGTAATCGTGCAGACCATTTTGTCCGACCTGAGGAATTCACATGGTTACCTAGAAAATGGATCATGACCATGTGGAAGTCATGCGGTAGGAACTTTATTTTACCATGGGGTTTCCTAGTCTTAATAACGATCATTAATAACCATATGAAAATTGTTCACGATGCTCTATCCTCCCCAAAACATCCATTTTATTCCAGCATTTCAACAAAAACCCAAGGAAAAATATATACCAAAATTATGTAGAAAACAACCAAAAAAGAGATAATAGATGTGAAATAATGAGATGTAAATAAAGTAAAAACAATTATTCTAATGAAATGACCAGAGGAGAAGAAAATTATGAGGATTATTTAGAGGTAGATCATAATATTTCAATATTGGAGACCTAGTCAGAAATAATCTGGATAAACGGTGAGATTGTAACATGAAACTATTACCACATTGTAACACTAAATCATAAGCACCATGGAATGATTAAAACAAATGAATCATAAAATACAATGATAATATATAATTTTTTTATATTACTTATAAATAGGGCTGCATCTAAACCTCAAAAAATAATATAGGTGCGTAACAAGACAAACGTCTCAAATAGTGACAAAAATCCATGACTTCTTTGGTAACATTTGAATAGTAGACCCCAAGAAAGAGAGATACTCAAATGGATGTGTATATAATGATAAGAATCATTATAATATTAATAAATTAAAATTATTTTCACTATATACACCACATAAAAGAAATAAGCAGTAAATTTTTCATGTGTCTTACTAAAGTAAAAAAGGTATGATAGAAATCCATTTTCTCCCTCTTTCTTTTGGTTGAACGTGTATTAAAATACTATAGAGTTGTTTTAATCATGTTTTCAAATTATTATGTAAACATATTAATAGTTATAATTTAATATATCATCCTTTTAAAATAACTTATCACCGATTTTTTAATAATGTTTTATTATTTCTTTGTTTTACGTGTTAATTGCATTGTTTTCTCATTCTTACTTTGTTATGAAAGACCATGTTCTCATGTAAATATATTTTTTATCATATTAAAAATAATAATAATTTAATAATTAAAAAATTTATACAAAACATATACCATTAAAACCAACCATTATATATGGTTATGAATAATTAACTAACATTATGATCATGAAGATGGTAGGTCATACATACACATGAATAATGATTCCATTTTTCAATGTTCACTATAGAAAGAGGGTAAGTAACATTTTATATTTAAAGAAATGTTATTATAACACATAGATCATATTATTTAATTATATATAATTATATAAATAATTCTTGTGGTGTTTTGAGGAAAATTGACTCTCATCACTTCGTCAAGGCGGTAGTCCACACACACGAATGACGTTATTACATTTTCAATGAGTGAAAAGGTACAAGAAAAAAATGATATATTAGACTTACATTATTTTGTTTAATACTTTTATAAAATAAAAATTTCTTGTATTTCACATATAGTCATTATCTTAAATCATGTTACTTTCCATGTAACACATTATTGAAAAAATGAATCACATTGCTTCACAAGACTGTACTCCACCATAAACACAGGCAACATTATCGTATCTCCTCTGGAAGGGAAAGTAAAAAGTTATAAATTATATAATTTTGTAAAAGTTATAATTATGTTATAAATATCCTATATATACTTCATATCCATCATCATATCCAAAAGGGATATATTCTAATGAAAAAATGAATAACATCAACGTGTGAGGTTGTAGTTCGTGGTAAACACAAATGGAAATTTCATATCCCATTTGATAGAAGTGGAGACGGTTTTAGGTCATGAAATTGTAATAATAACATCCCATTATATGTTATATATTGATTTTATTATAATATCATGTTTTAATAACAATTTATGAAGGTGGAGAAAAAAATAAATTGAAGATAGTTGTTGAAGAACATTACCACTTCTTTGGGTATCCTCATTTGGTTTTCATGAAATCCTTCATAGGTAAGATTTATGAAAACGACAGTTATTATAGAATGGTAGAAATAATTTTTTTAAATGATTTTTGTAGTGGTTTGAAGATAAATTTTTTTCAGAGGAGTTAATGAGTAATGGGAGTGAGTGACCATTTATGGTTGGGGAGTGACATTATTGTAAATACCCTAAAGTATTCAATATTGGGAGGTCCAAATTACCTCAAGTGGAACCAATATTGTTATCTAAGTGAATGGAGGGATTATTTGGTTGATATGAAACTCCAAAATATAATAAAACATATGTTTTAAACATTTTTTATTTAACATCTATGTTTCCATAGTTTTAATATTTTGGGTTTTCACTAAAGTAACTAGTTTCCTTACTTAGATAATTTATCGTTTAAGACTAAATTAAACTAATAATTATTATAAAACATGGATTCATTTATTATAAATATGATATCTTATTAATAAAAAATCATATTTCCTTAAAAAAATAATTTTATCAGAAGTGCAAGTAACATGAAAAAAAACTACATTAACCTTAATTACGGTAACCATGTTTTCACTATCTAGGTTTAGAAATATTCATTATAAAAGAAAATTTTTTCCAAGAATGTAACATAGATTATATTTATTAAAATTTTAAAATTAATTTTCAGAATATAGGATTTCTAGTTATTTTATATAATTTAATAAATTATCATTTATAAGAAAAAAACATTATCGTCAATTTTGATATTATTCATTTAAAACGAGTCTAAAAAATTATTATAATAATGGAATTAGAATATATTATGCTCAAACCAATTCATAATGAAATATTAATCTTGAAAATTTATTTTACACAATGACTCAATCACCTTAATTTAATTTTAATATTTTTAGTACCATTTATTTTAGTCCATTAATAACTAAATAATTACTCTATTTGTGTTTCATGGGTATTTAATGTAATTTATTGAACTACAAAAAATTAAAATAATTTATCATGATAGAAAAATAATTTATATTAAAAAATAATTATATCCAAATATATGATTTTTATTCTTTACCACAAATCATTGTAGATATTATAAATAAGAAAACTATATTTTTTCACCTTTTCATTTCTTAACATAATATATCTATCATATTATAAGTAATTTGTTAATAAAGTTACCTATAGTAGATATTCTTATGAAAAAATAATAAATAATTACCTTAAAATCAATTAAGATAATATTTTCTATCATTTCCACTTTTGTAATTTTAGTTTTACCCTCAGCAAATCCATTTTTACCTTTACCGAAGTAAATATATTTTTTAATATTTTCCGTATTAATTTTGGTTAAAAATTGTGTAAAAATTATTATACATTATAAATTATTGTGATTTAAAACATGGAATAAATTTTTCCAAATTCAATTTATACAATATTAAAAAATTAATTCAAAATTAATCTAAAAATCATGATGAGAAAGAACATATTTTGAAGTCAAAATGTTAAAATGTTTATAATGTTTTTTATATCAAAATTAAAAATGGGAATGATTCTAATAAAAAAACGTATTTAAAGATATAAAATTTATTTATTACTATATTAAAACAAATCAGAAATATTATTTTATATTATAAATTTTTGAAACTATAATACAAGTTTTAATTAAAATTTAGTATTTTCAATATTCATCAAGTAATTGGTATTTTTAGAAAAACAAATTTATCCCAAAGATATTTTTACTCAAATTTCAAAAATTTAGATCATTTTATTAAATAATATTTCTAAAAGAGGTAAAAATTAATTTCCAATTACATGAATAGTGTGTGATTAAACAGCCTTTTAGAAAAATAATGTTTTTTTAGAAAACATTTATTTTTATTTTAAATGGTTTTTTATTTATAATCACTAGATATCCATTTTAATTATTTTTAAAACAAAAAATTTTAATAATTATTTTTTACTATTTATAACCTCCAATTTAGGGGTGCAGTTATAATGGATATATATATCGTGGGACTTTTAAACTTGGTGTTGGGTGTCTTTTACGCTATCAAACATAAAAATATCAAGGTAGCATGTAACAAAAGATATTGAGGAGATTAACTTTATTTAAAAATAAATATATTTTAAATTCATGGGGACTAAAGTTATGTTCTATGTGTAGTGTTGTGTTCCATTTACACTATCAAACATTATTTTCTTCTTTTAAAATCAGGGGGTGTTATTTATTCTTTTTGAAATACATTACTAAAATGTTACCAATCAATAAAATTAAATTATAATCCATTCCATGTAGTTAATAAAAACAAATAATCATATGTTTAGTCCAAAAATAAATAATATTACAATTACATAACAATTATTCAATAATTACAAATCCTAATTAAATAACTGAAAAATTATCTAGCATGAGGTGGTGGGGGAACCATTGAAATTCAATTAAGCAATAAATCAAGAACACTTATTATATTATAAATTTAATAAATATAAAATATTGAATATAGGTAAATTTTAGAACATAAACCATATCATGTTTCCCTTTGAATATATAGCAAATTGGAATTATCAAAGGCCATGCATAGTTTTTATCTAATTTCCTTCTGCTGATTACGTCTAGTTTTCTACACTCCTAGAGTACAACCATTTCTAGTTATATATAACCTTTAAAAATTATTTACCTAACTTTTATTGTGATTTATAACATGGTTTTACATTACTTCAACCCAAAAATTATTCATTATGAGCTTGAAAATTCTCTTTGTCTCTAAAATGTTGACTCAATAATTATTCTGATCTCAAGGGCCAACATGTGTGTTTATTTGTTTATGGTCGATGGTTCATTATGAAATATATACTCTTAAATGAGGGGGATTGGTTACTATAAATAATTTATCAAGATAAATAGGGGATAATTATATTTGGTATCTCTCTAATTGATATTTCATTTATCTTCTCTAACACATATCTCTATTGTGTTTTTTAGACTCACACCTTGAACATTAATTTACTGGTATCAATTCTTCCTCTCCTATCAATGAATATCAAAACTTCTGTTAATAATGATAATTTCTCTTTTTTATTATAAAAAAGGATATGTTCCTTGGAATTAAAAAAAATAGTTTAAATCCACATTTTTTTTACTTCATAAAAACATCAGAAAACATCATCTGTAGAGTGTTATTAATTTCTTGATAATTTAAAAACCCATCTCATATACTTTTTATCAACATTATTATTGATATTAAATTAAAAGTACTATAGGAAGAAATTTTAAGCCTGAAATATTGTTTCTTATTTGTTATAACATGACTGTGAATGGAATATATGTTCACTGATGTAATTGTGCATTCAAAAGAGTTCAATGTAAATAAATACCAATAAAAAACATACATTACCATTTTTAAATAAAACTTAATCTAAAAAGGATTAAATAATAGGGGAAAAAATTTATAACTCATCAAATCATGGTTTAGTATTTCATAATTGTGATTATTTTATAAGTATTTAAAAACGATTCAAAATAACAAACAATTGTGATTTTGAAATAAGATATTATTTCTTGGAATGAGATATTTCAATTATAAAATTACTCTAAAGACTCTAAATAATTGGATCATAGTTTAATATTATGTTAGTGTTCTAGTAAGACTATCCATTGATACTAAATTCATCCCTCATAAGTGATTAAATGCATCAAATAGATAAAAATAACAATAAATATATTTTCAAATTTTAGATCAAAACATTCCCTTATATAAGACCATGTCCATACCCATTATAAATTCATTGATGAATTATAAAATTTTTAATTAGATAAAAGATTTTTGTGATTGTAATTAAAAAATTAATAGAGAAAAATAACTTTATGTGAATATATTTTATTTCATAGGATATGTTATCTAAACAAGTGTTATTTATATTGAAAAAAATTATCATTACATGGGTACCCTGGGGATAAACTAATCGATTAAGAAAATATAAGTATAAATTAAAAACTCATTAATTTTTGTTTCCACAAAAAATTTGTTACTTTTTGGTCATAGTTTATACTTCCATTTATCTCATTATTTCAAAGATAATGGGTTTGGTTCCTGTAGGATGTATCATTTAATATACAATTTAAAACATTTACAACCAATAGTAAATGGATCTCCTTTTATCCATTTAATGTCAACACCTTTATTAGTAACATTTTAAAAAAATTAAGTTGTACTAAACACATATAAGATTACCTAATAAATAATAAATTTTACCCTTACACATATAACATTACAATAAATTGGTCCTAAGCACATATAACTTTACAAAATAAATAAAACATTTAACCATGAATTGAACAAGATAATTTTCTACCCATCCTTTAATTATTTCTATATAATGTGCACATCATGAAATGGTTCATTTTTCCCCTGAATATCCTATGATTCTCTAATTATTCCATTATATATTAGTCAAATACTTTCAGTTAGAGAAGTAATTTTTTTGTTTATTTTTTCATATTCTAATTCAATGCCTCAATATCCCAAAATTCCATACTATCAATTTCCATTAGAAAGAGAAATAATTTTACAAACAAAATCATATATGGAGATATACCTATAATAGATTTCTGAGATACCCAATAATAACACCACACATAATCTAACATTCTAGGCCAATAATTTTTGGGACTATTCATTATTCATTAAAAAAATTAAATTTATTCCCTTTGAAGATAACATATCATATTAAGTAGTTTGTGGATGGTATGTGGTTCCTATATGTGGTTACATCCATACATCTCCATTAATTACATGGACATGTTGTTTTGATAATGAACTTCATTGTATTTAATTATGAATCATTAGACCGTAAATCTATTAAAACTACTTCTCATTATTAGCATTAATACACCAGATGGTATGTTCTAGCTAGAGAAAACTATTCATCCATTTTGAGATATAATCCGCCACCATAAAAATATACTAATTCCATTAAGAATAAGATAATGTAATTATAAAATTAGTTCATTGAAAATAAAATAAACCTATACCTCAAATTTTTAAGATTATGTAATCATATATTTTCCTCCAATTATTCATGTTCCATAAAAACTATAATAGTCTAAAATGAAAACTATTGAATCCTAGACTTAGTAAGTCTTCTAAAATCTATATTAAATAAACTTTACGATGATTTTATCTGTCTAATTATGTCAACTTATAGGAATATATTGAAAATATATAGCATATATGTTATTTAGTCTTTTTGAATACACATTTAGGTAATTCAACCTCATGTTTTCTAGAATAAAAAGATCACCCCAATAATAGTGCTTCACATCATCCAAAAATATTTTATTTGATGAGAAACCCCTTACACTGATACACAAAACAAATTACATTACAAAATTAAAATACCATTTTTGTTGGTATATATTCAAAAAAATAAATTATCAATAATGAATGATATAAAAATGGATTAATACATATTTCATACATTAATCCTTGTAATATGTTCTATCAAATTCTTGTAACATCATTTTTTAAAAATTTCTAAATCAAACTATTGTTCGAGTAACAAATACTAATGATTATATATTTTACATCTTTATTTGTCAAAAATTTATTCAATAATGAATATTAAGTGAACTCTATAACGTTTAGAGTAATTTTTAAGGGTTTATAATTGTCATTGTAATTAACAACGGTATGAATTTACTTCTTAATAGTGGATTAATTCATTTTTAATCCATTTAACATCATGAATGAGAACTAATTTATAGGATTATCTATTTATTTTATTATTGAAAGTATAAAAACTATTGAAAAATCTCTAGTATCACACATTACCTAAATTTATTTTTTATGAAGAGTGATTTCATGATCAGTGTTATAATTAGCAGCTATTGAAAAAGATGAAACACTTACATGTGTTATTAATAAAAAATTAATTGAGTTTATTTTTTATCAAGTATAATAGGTTTCTAAAAACCATAAAAACCTATATAAAAATTCAATAGGACAAAAGAAATCCCAATAAACTCATCAAATATTCAATTTATTTTGGATGTGGAAAAATTAAAATTACATCAAAAATTTACCTTTTGAACAAAAATTTTTATTTACAAGTCTTATACCCATGAAAAATATCTTATTGTACTATAAAATTATATTTCACATGGTTAAAAAAAGATTAACGTTTAACAATTTCTTAATATGACAGATAAATTTTATATCCACTATTGAAATGAAACTAAAGATATATAATATTATTCCATTGAAATATATATATAAATCTTAAAAAATTGAAAATATTTTTATCAAACATATTTAAAACGTTTCAAGGGTTCTAAATAGTCTAAATGGAATTATTCTAAAATAAATTTTACCCTATTGGAATGTAAATAATGTTTTTTCATCCATAAGAGTTATATCAACTTCTTGATATCCTTTATATGCATATACGAAGAACACTCAGTCAGAGGAAGGCCTATAAGCCTTTATTAAAATAATGGAAAAGTACAGGAGGCAAGGAGAGAGAGTACATACATACAACCCATCCACATCCAGAAAAATGTTCCAACCAGAAAAGAATAGCTGCATATCAGAGTAATCATTATACTCAAAACATCCATAATAAGGTGCATCCACCACTATTGATGACTCCCACTTGGAGATCGAATCATATTGCTTCAGAACCATGGAATACTTCCGTCTGATCTCCAGTTGCTCCACATAGATTTTCTCCTTATTTGATTTCTTTCTCACACAGTTCTTTTTAGAATCAAGGACATCCCCTTTTTCCATCTTGGACATGGACTTTTTGGATGCCAGCTTCGGTAAGTAAGAACAAACCTTTTGTGGCCTCCTCTTTGTAGGATCAGTTGTCACACATTCACTTTCAGACAATATCTTCCGACCACCTTGAACTATATCACTGTAAGAAGGTCTTGCACCCCCTCAGTCATTCTCCATGTCACTGTTAGATACATTCCCTAATTTATCGGTGATATTCACAGGGGTGAAACCTATGCACCCATCATCTTTCCCCACCAAGACACCTTTTGAGGTTTTCAGACACTCATCTCCAATCATCAGAGAGAGCCTATTATGATCAATCATAGTAAGAAATTGAGGGTTCCCCTTGTAGCCAAGATCTTAAAGAGTCCCCATCTTTGAGACATCAATTGAAACCTTTTACAGACTAATAGAACCATTATTCCGATTCATATCTGTATGCACCGGCAGATCAACCATCACAGTGGGTGGCTCTTCTTGCTCTAAGCCCACAAACCTATTACCCGAGAGGACTTTCACACCATGTATAGTATCCACTCATTCTTCTCTATTCTGTATTCCACCTACTAGTTTCACATGACCAGAAACACCCTACATCAAAGGTAGGTCCTCAACACCATGCCCACATATTATCCGCTCAAAGACACACTGTACTGATGGATTGAAGGTCCCCCAAACCTATTTCACTACACAACCATGCATGCAAAAATCTGTGTGAAAATCGTGTCGCACCTCCCGCTCCATGCCTGTACCCAACATTTCCTGACCGAGGCAGGGGATTCTCACATGATCACCCTACTCATCAGGAGCCATAATTCCACCACACTCCATAGGGACACCACCCATACCTTCATTCACATTCCCTCGCACTACCACAGGATCATCGAAGTTGGATGTTCCCAGTAATGGGTCCAATACAATAGCTAGACTATCATCAAAACTTCTCTTTTCAACCGCCTTAGGAATACCATCCATCTGTCCAGAGTGACAAACCAGTTCTAGATGACCAAATCAGGAGCATGACACAGAATAACACATCCATGACTCAAAGACGACACCATGCCTCAGGCCAAACACCTGGCAATATTTGATCCAGACATAGTCAACTGGCAGTCTGGATATATCGGCCTCCACTCAGATTCATGGACAAATCAGGTGACACACAACCACATTCCGACGATCAGAACATAAGTAATGACTGATCATATTGCTGATTGCACATAAAATCGAGGGATTCTGGAAATAAAGAGGTAGGCCAGGGAGAGTTACCCACGTTGCAATTGTTGCGGGATCATGTCGAATGTGAAAATCAAATCTCCACTGAAAGAAGAAAAAATTAGATCCATTGCATCTTTGAGGAGCTCGAGACCAAGACACAATAAAATCCACCTCTGAACCAAAGTAGACCATTATATGCCTCTGATCACGAAGACCCACAACAGCTCACGTCTGTTGCTCCCATGGTTTTGAGACAAATCAATTGAACTCGTAAACCGATTGGCGTTGTTGACAAAACCGTGAAACCAAGGTTATACTGCATAAATCCGCAGTAGTGTTGATCTCAGCCGGAAAAAGAGGAAGATTTGGTGCCACCTGAAATAGATCTGGAACCTTTGGGGAAAGGTGGATCCTAGAATTCAAAATCATCTATTCAATGTAAACTATCAGCATGCCACTAAACTTTTTATAAATAGTTTAATAATTTCATTTAAAAATGAGGATTAATTCCTTCTATAATAGAACATGAATTAGGGTAATAATTAATCTATCTAAAATGTTGTACACAATTTCATCATCCATCAACTTAATTAAAACCACTTTCCCAACTTATTTTTTGTCTGGATTCAACCTCCATAAAAACTCTACTTCTTAGTTAACATGTAGCTCCATGTATTTGAAATGAATATACATTTATGAAATAATTACTTTAACAACTTCAATGGTATAAGATAATGTGATCCAATGTGTTATGAGAAATTTTTATGAGTTTTTATTTTTCACATCATCAATACATTAGTATATTTTAATAGGTAATGTGTTAACTCTTCCTAAAAAATACATACCTTTGTGTATATATAAGAGTCTTAATTTATATTTTTGGTTATAACTCCATAGAAAGTATTAGTAGATCTCTCACTGGTTGATGATTTTCAAGATTTATATTTCTACAATCATTTTACATAATAGTATTGATTGGATATATATTTTTTTAATATTATTTGTCGTCCTTTGGATTCCATAATTATTTATAAGTGTTAGGATTGATAACATTATCATTCAAATCATTTGAAATATCATCCAACATTTTTATCCTAATGATATTTTTAATGAATGTGGTTATCTTAATTTAAAAAAACACATTAAACTATTTTTTTCTCTTCCTCCTCTCTATATATGAATATTCCATTTAGCACATGAACCAAACCTCTACCTGGGGGAAATCATGGATGCCCATTTATGATGGGAACTTATCTGTATATCTCTATATTGATCCCCAAAATGGCTAATGGGAGTATTAACTTCTTAATCTATAGAAAATCACCTTCACGGATTCTATTTGGGTACGTGATATAACTTATAACCAACTAATGTTGCATGATATTATTTCATAACACATTAATTAAAAATTCTTTGAAAACCATAAGTGGAGTATTCTTGATACCTAGTCGCAATTCAATTAGATATGTCTAATATTTCATCCTTGAAAACTTATAGATGATTCTAAATATTTTAAGGTATTTCAATATATTTGGGTATATATATTTATAATTCCAAACCACATTAATCATGAATAAAAGAGTGGAATTGTTTTAATGCCTCCTCTCATTTAGGAAAATGTTCTCCATGAATTTACTACAAGAAAGAATTAATAATATTTTTTCTAAAAAAATAATTATGATAATATTAATTTAGAATGGATAGAAAAACATTGTTTATATTATTATATTATTGTTTCCAATTTTTATATCTCTTGACGGGAATGGGATGAGTGGTAAATATAATCCTAGATCCTCTTGAGTGAATGTTTACTAGTTAATTCATTTCATTTCCTTTTCATCTTATTAAATTTATTCCAAACCATTATTCCCTATAAATTATAGGTATTTTTAACACGCCAATATTTTTACAATAAATTTAGTATTGAATGCATCAAACACCGAGTCTCTAAAAACCACTACTTTGTAATAACCTAGAAAGTAAACATAATTGTTTCCACCTCGGTGTTTTGAATTTTGACAAACTGACATACACGATTGTGTTTAGTATGATATTTAGAGTATGATAAGACAGACATAATTTTTGGTGACTAGTAATATACCATTTAGAATATTAATATGACCCTCACAAATAGTAAATCGTATTATTATTTTATTATCTTATGGAAATGATCTTTTTTAGTTTTTAAATGTGTTATAAAATGAATTATCGTTTTGAAATTGTTATTTTTAATATAAATTATAATATTATTTAAAAATTAAATTAATCAAAATTTGAAAAATATTTATAAAAAATGGAGTTCATTTTTTAATTTAACAGGTTGTGAAATGGTTACAGTGAATTTTTGGGATTTTTCTAAAATACATGATTTTTGGGTGAATAGTGAAATTTGATAAATTAAAAAATATGAAAAATAAGTGAATTTATGCATCATGACCGAGTCATGGATTATGTAAATTACCATTACATAGAAATAAAGTGCACTTATTACTATTTTTTCTCATAAGAATCTATACTATTGGTTGTATTTGGGAAAATAATAAAATAATGATCAAAATAATGGCAAAACCCTCTTGTTCTTCACTATAATAACCCCCCTCACTCCCTATTATCTTCTCTCCTTTAAATCCTTGTGACATGACTTAAATATGATCAAATTTCCAAAAAATCTCCTTCCCCATATCCATTAGCCCCTATTCGCATTAAAAGACCAAAACCTCTCCCCTAAAGAGGCTGTCAATGAAGATTACTTCAATTGCTAAATTCCTCTGTTCATTTCTTTTGTTTCAAGTTCCATTGTTTTATTTTTTATTTCCAGACCTCGTTTCATAAAAAAGTTGTGATAACTCTAGTACCTTACATTTACTAAATGTTTTTATGATAAAGGAATAATTCCTCATCATATCTCTTTTCCGCTTCTTTTATACTATAAATGAAAACACTATCTGAGATGTGTTAATTTATCATATTCAAGGATGAAAAGTTTTAAATTTATATTATGATCTTCAATTATGGTCATGAAAACATTTTTATGTTTTCAATAGACAATAATATATGTTTTATAACCTATTTAAGGTTCTGTAATCATTCTATTAACATGATATTAATTTATAAATCCAAATTTGATCATTGTGATCAAGAACCGCCAATAAACCCAACCAATTACCATTAAAGTTTTATATAATGATTAATATTCACTACCAATAATCGATTTTTTTTGTAAACATCAAATATTTTGGTTGTTCACTAGTAAAATAAAACTTAGATTCTAGACAACAATTCTCATTCTGCAAATTTATAAATACATTAATATTAGTAATCCTATCATTAAAACCAAGGAAGAAAACACCCCCAAACAATGATATTGAATCTATTGACCCATTAAAAGGCCATGAATGACCCTAATAATGTTATAAAAAATTAATTACATGTTGAGGATGGCCATTAATCATTAATTTATTAACCTAAATTTTATTATCCAAGTTATTAATATCAAGTGAGTAACACTTTCGAACTTATGATAAAGTGTTTTCCACCCGAACCTCTATTTTCATTTGGGTTAATATTATTCCCTACTTAACTCAATTAAATTATTAGTTATTAATATTTAATCCAAAAACAATATGTGCGAATGTTATATATATCTTTAACAAACCGAATCCTACTTTCATTTATAGGGAGTTATATTTTTTGAAGGGATCTTTCAAAAGAATTTCTCGAAATACAAGCCCGATTGAAGGGAATTTCTCAAATTGTTACACCTATTCAAGGGAACACTATAATATATATTTCAGCACAAATTATCTTTCTAAAAAAATCATATTACTATTAAAATAATATATAACATCAATTATAGTGTTATACAAATACTTTTCCAAAGGAACTTTACTTTTCAAAGTAAAAGAGTATTTTTTTTCTCAAGAATTACATGACAGTTCTATAAGAGTATCTTCATCTATTTCAACACACATGTGAATTAATATACATTTTTTGGATTAATATTTTAATATCATATACCATATTTCATTTTGTGGGATTTTATTATTTAGACTTTGGATGTTATTTCTTAAAACCATTCACCAATTTACACCGAATGGTTAGTGTTTATGACTAATGTCTAGGGAATGTTATTGAAATTTCATATGTTATTTTCAATTTGATTGTAGATGGTGGTTATTTTTATCTCCATTAATATTAGAAATCCATTATACTTAGTAAGTGATTGTTGGGGGCCAATATATCCCCTAGATTTATCGTTAGTTCTCCTCAGACAAACTACATTCTTAGCATAAGACCTTGAAAAAATGAATATTTATGGTCTTGGCATGAGGCCTTGACAACATTATTATGAGGACCAAAATTACGAATTCTATCATTATGAAACTAGTGATTGAAATTTTATGAGGATATTTGGCTTGTTTAATACCCATGATTGCTCATTTTTATGTCATTTTTTATTCAACTCTTATTCCTGTCATATTGTTTCCAAGTTCATTTTTAATGGCATGCATTGTTTTGATATTCTCCTTGCCTAATAATTATATTTATGATATCTTACATAGTATTACATACCCTTTGTGAGCATTTGTGCTCACCCATTTCATATGTATCATTTTCCCAACACAAAAAGATGTATATTATGAATGACATGCAAAAATAAACTATGAGATATGGATTTTATTAAATTGTTTTCTAAATTGTTTTCTATTTCAAGTTGTAATGTTGAACTTATTTAGGTATCTTATTTCCAAATCAAGCAAAATACTCTATCCTGTTGGATGCATATTCCTTTTTTATATTATAATGTAATAATATGAGGCACCATCTCCATGAAACCGGGTTTGGGTCCCTACATATTTTAAATATCAACTTTCTTTTATTCCATACTTAAAACTATCAACTACATATAAACTGAATTATTCAATAACATTTCTAATTATTATTATGATTTTAGTCACTTTTATCATTATAATTGATATCTATTTTACATGGAACATTCTCTTTATCCCATTTAGTATTTGTATCTAACATTACCATTTTTATTTATATGTTGTGGATAATAGATTGTGTCCCCTGAAAAAATTGATCAATCATTTATTGTTAGAGTTATTATTCTTAATAAAATCTTTATATCTTTACTAATGAATTTTAATTATTATAAACACATATTGGATCCTTTAGGTCTACTTCTATTGTTATTTGAAGGTTAAATCTTTATTCATATATATATATTCTATTTAGTTCTCCCCCTAATCCATATTATCACTATCCTTGAAATTCAATTATACCTCCATATTTGAAGTCATGTTTATTTTTTTACAATATAGGTTGGGGTGTTTTTCATGTCATTTATTTTAATAATTAGAGAATAGATCAATATATACTAGTTAACTCAAATAAATCCAAATTTAATTAATTTGGTCAAATATTTATGGTTATGTTACTACAAGAATATTAAAGATCATTTAGTGAATAATACTCTATACATGTATGCCATAGTATTTTAATTTCTCTTTATCTAATTGATTCATTGACACCAAACCACACACATATCCTTAATGGAATATGATATATATATTCATGTCAACTATGTAGAAAATTTAATTCCCAGTAGCTCTGAAATTCCTAATGTCCTTTAGTTTCTTATTCATTAAAATAATTTTGTATATTTTCATGAGATCCTTTGTTGTTTTATCACTTTAATGGCCTCAAATTATGGAGTTATAAAAAAATCCCTATATCATTGAATCTTAAATAAAATAGTTTCATGATCAATGAATATTGGTATTGATATTTTCATAATTATTGTTAATAGTCTCTGAATATGACGTAGTGTGACAACCGGGTCCCAATGACAGCACAGACACCCCCCCTTAACATGGTCGTTGGGTCTTGGCCTACCAGGTGCCCCCAATTGCCCCACATACATGTGGGGTCCACCCCAGGGAACACCCACATGCCTGAACGGGCCATCTGACTAATGACAGTCCCCACAGGCCAACACTTGTCCTTTCTAGTGTGCTTTTTCCTCACCCACACACACCATGGGAAACTTCCCAAAAGGTCACCCATCCTGATCACTACTTCAGGCCAAACATGCTTAACTGTGGAGTTCTAACCGGGTAGGCTCCCAAAAATGAAGGTGCACCTTGTTGACATGAGTCATATCATTTAGTCATTTAACCCTTTATCATTTGGGGATGTTACAATCACCCCCACCCTTTAGAGCACAACTCCCTCATTGGGGGCCCGACATCTCAACCCAGGCAGTGCACCGCACTTAAGGCTGGGTTCCTCCTCTGATACCAAATTTGAAAACCGGGTCCCGGTGACAGCACAGACACCCCGCCTGAACATGGTCGTCGGGTCCTGGCCTACCAGGTACCCCTAGTTGCCCCACAGACATGTGGGGCCCACCCCAGGGTCCACCCACATGCCTGAACGGGGCATCTGACTAATGAAAAATGTGACAACCGGGCCCTGCCCACCAGTTTCCCTGCAGACACGTGGGCCCCACCCTAGGACCACCCACATGCCTAAACGGGTCATCTGACTAATGACAGTCCCCACAGGCCAACACTTGTCCTTTCTAGTGTGCTTTTTCCTCACTCACACACTCCCTGGGAATCTTCCCAGAAGGTCACCCATCCTAATCACTACTCCAGGCCAAACACGCTTAACTGTGGAGTTCTAACCAGGTAGGCTCCTGAAAAAGAAGGTTCACCTTGTCGACATGAGTCATATCATTTAGTCATTTAACCCTTTATCATTTGGGGATGTCAAACATAGTCCTCATAAAATGACTCTTAATCTATTTTTATAAATGGAGATATCCTGGTTTATAGATATTTTTTCCTATATATGCTATTAAACGTAATTATTAAATAATTAGAGATTCTATCCCATGATACAACTCAATTATTATATGGTTTGAGTATCTTTTTCCAGTTTACCCTTTCATAAAACAATGGAAATGCCTCATATTTCATTAATTTTAGGAAATTCTATGAAATGGTATATGTTGAACCATTGTTATGGAATCGTTGATAAAATCCAAATTATCTTATGATGTATTCCCATTTAATGTTGGAATTTAATATCCTAGACACTAGAAACCCATGTATTGTTGTTATATTTTGTTACTAGTGAAAAATGAAAGAGTACCTAGAGGATCCTATAGTTTAAAAGTCCAAGAAGAATAGATAAATACATATAATAAAATCAAAAAAACAAGATAAAACATTAACATATTTCAATAAATTTATTAGAACTCTCATAATAATATATAAAACAAATTATTCCCCATGTTTTCATAGAGAATGGAAAACAAATAATGGTGAGTTAAAATGCTCAGTATGGAGTAGCATAAAAAATAATCATTCATAACATAAACATGGAATAAGTTATATTGAAGTAATAAATAATGAGCATAAATCTGAAATGAGATAAAATAGTGGGAATTAAATATCCATGAAAATAAATGAAAACATGGATAAAAAATAATTAATCTCATGATAAGGGAATGCATAATGTTGGACATCAACAACCAATCATCAATTCCTTGAACAAAGACACTGTTAAATTATGGGAAGAGGTATTGAAAAACAAAACCAACCTGTTTTATCTCACGGGACCTATTGATGCTTCAAGGAGGTATAAAATTTCAATCCCAACCCTCATCTAATTAAGTGTAATCCATTCACAAAAAGAGACATCAAAAAATTTCATAACAGTACCTAAAGAAACTTATACTGAATAATACATGTATTTATGTATAATGAAAAATACAAAAGTCAAATACATCCCTACTGATTAGAAAAATGTTTATGTCTTGCGGAATAAGCCTAATTCAACATAAAAGTGATGGTACATCATCAACATAACATAAATGACCCATATACATGAAATATAGTTTCAAGGGTATATATAATGTGATAGTTTATCCATCAAAGATAATAATTAGGATCACTGGTATTTATTTATAGGAGACCAAGTCATTAGTGGGGAAAATCCACCAGCATGGTACATTAAATGTCTGTAAGTATTATATAGTATTTCCCTCATGAGTGTCCCACCAGGTGTGAAGTCTTTTTACCGCTCATTGTGCATTAGGCTTATGATTCCGTCAATTCTTTGCAAACCCTTTGTTGTCTCTATAACATGTGTTCCATGCTCTATGTGGTAGAATTCATGAATAGAACCACAGATATACACTAAATTTTGAGTTTGAGTAAAAATGCATCTTTATACTATAAGAAGGAGAAATTTTGTTTTCTATGAACCACAACCCAAAACCATGTTGACCAGAGCCAAATATATCACATTGACTGTCATATTTTTTATTAAGGGATAATGATGATAGTAAAGTGAATAGAATTAAGGGACCATAATGAATTTCTAAGATTATAGCCCAAAACTGATCCAACATAAGGGTGCTAGTGTATATGCACCACGGTATAGAGAAGAGTGTTCTCCAAGGTGATCTGCATAGGTGGTCCCCTGTGCGACAACCTTTAATTCCAAGAGGTTGGAGTATAGCCTTCTTAAACATCCCAAAAGTTGCAACCAAACCTGTATGATGCACCTCCATACACCACCAATGAAGAAAAAAAGTTTTTCCACCCGTACAGGGTAAACCAGTGACACGTACCAATGTCATGAACCTATGTGGGGTAAATCCTTCAACTAGGTTCCCCTATTTTCCAACAAACAGTAACTCAGGGATACTCATTTTCACAATTGTAAAATTCAATGAAGCCCCCATTATCTAGTCATGTAGCAGCCTCATGAAGGTCTCCGTAAATTTATAGGTATTTATACAAAACATGATAATGGGTGTATTAATGGGGATAAGTGAGATGAAATTCCATTAACAGTTTGAAACACAATAAACTATTACGAGGACCCCTTATCCCTTAGAGACTAACCACATATAGATGGACCCCTCCCTAGTTGGGGACCTATGAGAGACCTGTCCGGGGACACCAGAGGGGACCATTTGTGCCTAGGATAAATCCTATTTGAAATGTTGTCTCCAAGGTGGTCTATTACCCTGGAATGTTCAGATCATGTAGGAATATACCCTCATGCACAAAACACATCCAATTCCTCTACGACCCAGAATGAGTCACCCCTATACTCTAAGCCTAGACCTATATGAGCCCCTATATAAGACTTCTAATAATCCACCAATGATTGGACACATATTTAGTAGGATTATTTGTTTGAAAGGGAAAAATTTGAAACCTCCATCAATGCCTATGGACTTGACAAACCATTAAAATAGGTGAACTAATGTGTCTCCCATATGGGTATTCATTATTATGGTTAGTGGTTTCCTAAACATGTACTACATGTCTTCTAGGGTATTCGAGATGCATGTGAGTATGCATTCCTATGGTCACAAGGACCACATCCATGGGGAAGTGTTATGGAACCCCCACTCATGATCACTAGGGTGGGTACCATGTAATTCTCTATTGATATCTAATACCCATAACCTCTAGTTCAAGGAGTGGAGGGTGAGGATCATGTTTTCCTTTCACTTCAACATGGAATGATATCCTCCACTCCTGACATGAAACCAATTTTATCGAATAACTCATAGAGAAAACACTTATCCATTCTTCCATGACCTCTCCTACTTCATTCCATCCTTATAATACGCAAGTTACCAAAATGAGAGGGAATATTTGCACTACAAGGCCCTTTCTCTATCCCTTTGGGTCCAGGATATGACAATAGTAAGGAAGTTCCATCACCCCGATCTCTTTCACCAGCATAGGAGGGATCATGTGGCTTTCCTAATCATTCAATTACTATTTTTTATCACATACTAGATTGACTCATCAGGACTCATGTGGTTTTATAGGTTATTCATGTTCATGGTTTCTACATGATCATATGCATGTTTTTGCAGAGAATATTCATTAGGATCTCTCTCTAACCATCCTTTGGATTGTCACCATAAGCATGGGTCCACAAGGCCACGTATCCACCCACAAGGAAAGACAGATTGTGTGGTTTACTAGATATTTTTTTATCTCTTATTTCTTACAAAAAACATAAATCATGTGGGATTATAGGATGATGGTGGTCACGACATCCACATTATCCCATACAGCCATGGGCCTCCAACTTGGTATAATCCCAAACCCTTTACAATTTGGAAATCTTTGCATGTGTAAGCCCTAACTGAACACATTCTCCACCTACTTGGTATAATACCCAACCATATCACCATACTCTTCCATGGGCCTCTTAAATTTTATAGGCCCCAACCTTTCACAATTTGGTAGTCACTACAAGTGTAAGCCCCAACCTTTCACAATTGATCATCATCCTTAGGTGTATGCCCAAAACCAAACCCATCAATGGCCCTCATTCAAGGTGTATTCCCCAAAATCAAAATCTTTTGTGCCTCTTCTTTTGGTATAAGCCTTAATTATATCATGAAACTCAATCGAGGAATCCTCCTCAGTTGTAATACCCAAACCAAACCCCAAATATCCATGAGTGAAGTAAAATCTAATTTCCACAAAGTCATTCACAAAGGAATCCTTATTTTGGGCAATCCCCATTCAAATTTTCTCAAATGGCCATACATACCTATGAGACAAGCCCTCATAGTGATTCCATAAGCATGGGTCATCATAACTGAACTATTTGTGATTTGATTGCCATCAAAATATGATAGATAGGAAGTCTCACTAAGGCCCAAACCCAACACCCCCAAATAAACCCCATTCTATTTGGTCGATTCTCTATCATCACTAATTCAAACTATGAATCTGTATCCCTTCAAGGATCCATAGGATACTTTGACATAAGTCATACAACAAATTTTTACTGGGATATTTTCTCTTAGATGTCTGTGCCACATGACATTAAACTAAAATGTTGAGTCCTTATCATATGACCTTAAAAGGTATGAGTTTCCCCATTATGTGGCACTAAACTACAAGAGTTATGATTCCTTTCAAAGGGATATGGTGGAATTCCATCAATGAGTCCAATCCCAACATAAAAACAACTCTCATCTCCCTGGATGACAATAAACTCTAGAGCGCCCCATTGTTTGGATAGAAAACTAGAATCATTGTAATAGTGACCGAAGAATATATAATCAGTACATACATATGATTCTAACCCCTATACATTTAAATAATTGATTATTAATTCAAGGGTGTCCCATGTCATACATGGGAACTATTTAAGGAATTATGAACATATCTTAAATTTTTAAGAGAGTCGTGTTGTAGGAAACCCCTTCCCCCCAAAGTGTGCGATGAGGCTGACCTCCCATCCTCTCTACCAATGTGTGTTTTTATGCATCATTGTCCAAATTTCCCAACATGATACTTCCTTTTGATAGACATTCCCCATTGATAAATAACTGTTGGGTGATTTTGGTTCCATGAAAAATCTTGTAAGAAACAGTTAAAAAGTAGTGAACCCAACATGAATTATTTCACAATACTCTCCCAACTATAGACCATCATGCGACACACATTATCTATTAAAAAAATATTGGTGAACCCAATGTTAATACTTTTTAAAATGACAATGTCACATTCCTTTAAATCCCATTTATCTCCCATAATGAAAGAGGGATGAATAGGATAAAAAATCATGCACGTGATTTTTAGGTGAGATGGTACTTTGATGTGGTTTTATTTTCTATATCTATCAACTATTTTTAAGAACTTCCAATATGACCTCACTTCAATAATAATGTCATCCATAATATTCTCACTAATTCTTTCCCTGACTATTTTTATCATTGGGTCATCAAACATGTAGAGGAATCCATCACCAACTTAGCATCTTTAACACTAAGTCTCAAATGCATTGCTCACGGAGTATCTCTAGAATGGTACAAAAAAACCCTAAAAGCTTCACAATAGGCCCAAAATATCATCAATCCCTATAGATTATCCTGTCAATGATAGATGGAGGTACAAATGCTGGTGAAACCTATTGTTTTCTTCAACCATTTCATGATTTTAACCCCTGAATGAAACAACTAGTACCTCCCTTGCCTCATGGTGGAGGATTAAGAGGACATAAGAATAATTTTTTAAATGACATGTGGTTCCTTATAATAGTCACAATCGTGTTGTCATCACTTTCAATGTCATTCGGTAGTGAACCCTCAACGTGATGGGGTTACCATCCTCAGTCACCTGACCAAAATCATCAAGACCCAGGCATGAAACAAGGCCCATCGGGGATAGAAACTTGTCATCATGGAGTAGGACTACACCACTTATCCGTATGGGGAATCCCAGAAACCTAATTTGGTGTCTAAATTCAAGCCAGAACAAACATCCACCCACACTAAAACTGCTATCCATTTGAATATCTGAGAAACATTCAATGAATCCTACTTTTCAAATCTAGAGGGAAATCATGAGAAAGAATATATACATTCCTGTACTAATGAAGCCTATTAAAAGGATCTTCTTGAAGAACTCAAAGAAATCATCCATCCCAGTTAAGTTCAAACCCACAGGAATGAGTACACACTTGTCTACATTCATCAATCCTACTGATATATTGATCCATCAACACCTAGATAAGTTATTTAAAAAGTACCAATGAAAAATAGAGTGTAGACTCGACTCTCTTCCCCCACATATGAGTACTATCAGTATCAATTGGTAGGAAAAGGAGGATAGAAGAATGCACATAACCCTGATTGGGATACATAATGGTTATATATCTCAATTACAATCCCTAAAGTCACCAATAATTTATTGAAAATGGTGAAAGTAAAAGCCAAAATTCTTTCCCAAATCCTACAGACATTCCAAGACATCATTACAGTGAAATTAATAGTGTCATAGGTATGGAAAAACTATTATATTATTAGAAATTTGGTGGCACAATAGCATTCCATCCAAGAGTATACACACACCTCTACTCTCATAATATTCGACCATGGGGAAAATTCCCCCTGATATAGAGACTATGAAATCATTAACATACAGTTGTTCCAATATGAGGAAATCATCCAATTCTAAGGTAGTTAAGAAACATTTCAATGATTTTAAAATCCTTTAAAAGAACTCTGGTAGAAGCACAAGAGATAATTAAACAATTTTCCATTTGCAATAACAACATCCCTTAGAAAGTGTCCCTAGTCACATGAAAGAAAGAATCTAAAAATAAGCCTCCCCAATGAAAAAAATTAAAATGAAGAACTAATATGTGTTCTCTTACTACTCGATGATTGTCTTCTTGATTCCCTCATATTATTGTTTATAGAATCTCAAGATCCTAACCACTCTTTACCATATTATGGGAGAAATAGAAGTTACTATGATTGTCCTCCTCATACACATAACCTTTAAGGATTTCTTCATGACCATAATTGAATTGATCACGAGAGCCCATATAATGATGAGAGTCATGGTAAACCACCTCATGAACAAATTATTAAGGATCAAAACAGTATTCCACTTAATATAATCCATCCTAGTGGTATTCCACATGACCAAATTCACAATAGATGTTCTCTATATAATAGTATTTAATGTTTTCAACAGAATCCTCCACTTGACAATATAGTGAGGAGAAAGACCTCCTACTGGGAGGAGCTTTCAAAAACAACTCTAGTCACATCTGATGCATTTTAACTAAAAATTGAAATTCTTTCTCAGCCAGAAGAAATCCATGGGTGATATTAATTCTTTGAGAATCCCTTGGTCCATATGTCTTCAATTGTGAGAGAATAAATCCCTCACAATATAACAAATTATGATAAAATTAGGAAAACATCATCTCTAGGTAGATCAAGTAGATGATACTCTAGAAAAAGAAAATAATGAAATGATAAACATTAGAAAATAGCAAGCTAATGGTAGAAAACCAATCATGTTTTGGCGTCTGGCCCATGGTCAATAAGTATTCCATAAGTATTAAAAGATGATTGTATGCAAGACCTCCACCTCAATTTGTGGATAATGCTTCATCCCCTGAGTGAAAAAATATTTCCCTACAATGAATATTGAAGTCATGTCAAGGTAATAGAATGGATGAAATTCCAAATTTATTTTCTCTCCGTGATGTACTATATCCTAATCATGAGAAAATACCATGATCCATTTCACATTCATGCCTTAGTGCATAAGAATGATTATAATAGTTGATAATTGAAGCCGTATAAGATTTTCATATTAGTGGATGGGGTGAACATTGAAGGTTTCAATTCACCACACTACCCAATGAGAAAATTCATCCATAATTGGTATCATGAAACATCACAGATTTGCGAAAAATTCAAAAAAAGATCCTATTCACAACTGAAGATGCACTAAGAAACAAACCCCAACTAACTCTCAATAATGTCGATTCAGAATAGAACATGATATTGAGTAAATTTTTCATCAAGAATATTAATGTATGGAGAAATAATCTAACTTAGGGGAAGTCTATCCTTAGATAGCATAAATTTCTAAAATAGAGAAAATTTATTTAGAAGTGGGTGATTCAGGTTCATACCATATGATGCACCCCAACCCATTTTAAAATAATGATCCCAAAAATTTTAAGGTAAGTCACAATATTATTAACCATGGATGATTAGGATCAACCACATCCCATAGTGTTGGAATATTTTTAAACCCAACCTTCAGGGTCGGCAAACCAGGCCTAAAGAGTAGTGAATGTAAAGAATAACAACCTACGTCCTCAATAATGTGGTATTTTTCACCTCAAAACAACCTCATTAATATAAATTAGTATTATCTAGATTATGGGGACCTTCACAAAATAGATCATACAAATTCTTCCCTTCTTGAGATTCGGTACCATTAATAGGATCATGCATGACTAATCTATCTGGAGATTCCATTCAGACTACTATCTAACAAACAGCTCTTAGTGAACTATAAAAGAAGAGGTTGAGACATCAGGGAGGGTGTGAAAAAATTCAAACTTTTAAGTAAATGGAGGGAATATATACAATGCAATGCACTTTAGTGAATTTCATCAATGTCACCCTTGTGAATCCTAATTAATAAGAGGCCAATTCATAGGAGGAGATGGAGCCAGATGTTTCAGTTCAAAATACAATACACAATGAAATGATTAAATGTGGTGTGTATACCCATAGCAAGTATATTTCCCATTATTAGGGAATTCACCCAAAAAATACATCAATACTTCTTCAAAAGGCATAAAATAAGAAAAAATTGAAGGGTGGGATTCTACCCCACATACCTCCGAATGAAGTTAATCCCCTTTCACTTGAGTAATGGTTTTCTATGAAAATGTAAGAGATAAAGGATTTTAGGAGACATAATTCAAAACACATTAAGGGATCCTCCCAATAGGATATGTAATTCAAGAAGATCTCCAACTTGAACTCCAACCCAGTGCACCTCAGCAAAGAGGGGTTTCTATAGGCATCCAAATGGATATGGAATATCCACTCAACATGGGATAATAACCACAAATTTAATTGGATCAATCAAAACATATTAGAAATTATTTCTGTTGGTTGAACAATAAAAACATGGATATAAACTTCCTCACAGTCCTTCCCATATTGGTTACCCATTAATGATACCAGTAGTACAACCACAGATGCCCTACTAGTTACTAAAATAGTTTAAGCTCCTACATTGCCAAAAATTCCTTCGATTAGACATGAATTCTCTTGATTAACTCATGGATTGATTGGAATACATAGAGTAATGATTCACATTTATACAACTAAAAAATCAGCCTTACACTGAGTGGGGGATTCAAATCATCCCCCACAAAACCTTGGCAATCCTAAATTTCCAATTTTTAATTTCTCAGAAGGCCAAGCTTTTCATTTGATGCATTTCATATGTAAATATGATCCCATGATAGGGTCTCATGAACAATAGGAGGAAAGGAAACTTAGGTGCTTCATGCAATCAACTTTTGGACCATCCATTGTTTGGTAGACTAGCCAACCAGTGCTGTCAATTATGGGGTGGGTTGAAGTTTTTCATAAGATTAATTTCTAGTTCAATTTAATTCTCTAGAAGAAAACAATCCCTATCATTTCAAAAAAAAAAATTAATGGGATAATGAAATGGTATTTTATTTTATCATTTGGTAGAAAGAATTAATATACTCCTTCAACCTACCACTTCCTCAAGAAGACTTTTTTCTATATGAATTGAGAATATTCAGGAAGATTTTATCCCAAAACATATCCATGTGAAATACACAGGTGGGATTAGAGATCTATTCATGATCAATAATGAGAAAACAACTCTATCTCACAGACCAAAGCTAAGTCCTGAGTAATTCCATAATCTCATGGAAAGAGAATGGGGAAATTAGATGCCACCACTGAAACAATTATGTCGAACCATGTATCCTCTCCCACTCCAAATCCCACGCCAAAATGTGTGGCTCCACCTCTTGACTGTTAGAAAAAGTTCAAACCTCATTGGGATGATCATAGATAGAAATGGTGAAACTTTTTTAGGAGATTGAAACAAGATCTATTATTTATGAAGTGACTATTTTCATAGCTACATAATATCAAAGTCATATAATAACTTGGTCAACATACCAATGTACATGAAGACTAGAAGATATGGTGCGATGATATCCCAAACTATTTTCCCTTTAACAAAGTATTGGAGAACAACATTTTGCATTGATTTGTCTTCAAAAAGCTCCAGTAAAAAATGGTCGACTCTGGGAGAGTGAAGTGGAGTAGGCCAACTGCTCAAGTGGCGTGTGTCTCTACCATCAATATAGAGGAGGAGAACAAATGTTAGGAGTTTAACATAAAGAGTACATAAATGTTTCGTATTAAGATGGTTAGAAAGATGATCAACCAGACACATTCTTTTCAACAAACATAATTAAAACATCTAATTGTGCCTTCAACTACTTATTCTTTGACACAACCAACTTCACTAATGGATCAACCCTCAAAAATTCAATATTAAAAATATTGAAATGGCCAAAATAGTGAGAATATAACCCAAAAAAGATGATTCTATTCCAAATTCATTGTTTTATTTGACTTCAATGGACATCATTCCTTCAGTTCTTGAAGCACATGCATCGCCTCACTAAATGACACAACAAGAGTCAACCTGACGGGAGAATCTTCATCAGGGCAAGAGTTTATATTTGATCCCATTATCTTTATTCACTTAATGGATAACTTATGAGATAGTTAGCATGATTATGAACCCAAATTCCCTAAAATATATTGGGGAACTAGAGGAATAGGCCGTCAGAGTCGATGAACAGGGGAAGACACATTCATTCTAGGACTCACTACTCGAATAGTGTCCCTAATCAAACCGATTAAATAGACAAAACTCATGGTAGATCTCTCAAGTGATCAAAAAAGGTTCATGAAATTACCCCCACATATGTCAGAGTGTATATTGACATAATCATAATGGAAGATTAGCTAGAGGAAACGTCATCGCCTAATCAACATTGGTGTTTAGGTAAACCTAGTCAACCTCATCCAATAAGATAAGAAACAACTTTATCACCTCTTCTATGTGCCGATTTATCCGCATCATGTATATCAGCTCCTAATGTACATGAAAAAGTGAAGCACAATTTTGGGAAGTGAAGAATTCTCGACTAGAGGTATGATTTTTTTAATCAACTATCCCTAGTGACCACCGGTTTTTTAATCCTAGATTCCCTATGTCTATCAAATGATCTCTAGGAATCCCTCTTTGATGATTTGTTCAGAACATAGAAATTTGAAGTTGAGGTTGCTTATACCTAACTATATCAAGCTGAGAATGATCCCACAAAACTCCACACAGTTATCTTTTTCACTTATCATGATGATGACATAATCATATCAGGACACATTAGATCATTTAAATTTCTATAAGTATAAATGACATTAATATATAATGGGGTTTCATTTAAAATGGCTTCAGATTTAGCCTCAATCCATTATGAACAATTCTTCAACTAGGTTTCAATGAATTTCATTTGTCTCCCTCCACTATAATGTTACTGGGTTATGAAAAGAATGAAAAAAATAATCTTGGTGAAATCAATATCATGAATCAACTTGGATATCACATGTAAGAATTAGAATTTATGTGTTTTAGGAAAGATAAAACTTTCAATGTTTTTTGGGGAAGACCTCAGATACATTAGTATGAGGAAATCCATTCTTTATTCCACTAATGCCTTAAATATTGTATAAATGGAAAAATTGGGACATTTCATGGTGAAAATTTCCCATTTATGTTTTATTTATCATTGTAAACAGACACTAGATTATACCATAAGGAAGGTAAATTGTATATGTCTAATGATGTATATAGGATCAATGCCTTGAATAGTTTGGATTTGTTTCTGGATAACAATTTCAAATATCTTAGTACAATGTATGAGCAACTATCGATCAAATAGAATAGGTTAATTCAAAATCAATAATGTATTTACTGAAATTCATGATATTAGTCATTAAAAATGTGCTTTTCCACATTGAAAAAGTTCTCAACTCTCTGAGTTATAGATAAATCATGGATGAAGATGTATTCATTTCATTCCCCAAGGTTCAAAAAATCCTTGTTATGTCCTCTAGACTGTAAGTAGTTGTAATGACGATAGAGGAAAGAGATAATGATCATTCTTAGACCCTTGTATCCCCTTTAGATCTCAAGAGACATTGTTCTACCAATTGAACCAGAAATGGATGCTTCATCATCTGAATATCCTAATGCCACTTCCTCCCTTAACTTCGAGAAATATTATTCATCCACTACTTCCCATGAAGAATTAGAAGAATCATTGTATGGAGAACATGAAGAAGATGAAGACCCCAACGACTCGCCTACAACATTTGAGGAAGGTGTATCCACCATTTTTGATAAAATCATAGAAATAAATCTGGGAACATATAAGGATCAATAACCAACTTTGATTAGTGAGACCATCCCTTCAAATGAAAAGAAGATTTATACTTACTTACTAAATCAATAATGGGACCTATTTTCCTAAAATTACATTGAGAGTCAGGGCCTTGATCCCATGGTGGAAACAAATCATTTTTTTTCTATATGATCATCAGGAATACAAACAGGCAGCCATGCAGACATACCCAAATTATTCCCCCAAAATTGAGGCTAAAGTTGAAAATATCATCAAGGTAATATTCATCTAAGAGGTAAATTATATGAAATGGATAGCCAATATTGACATTGTTTGTAGGGATAATTCGAAAACTAGAGTTTTCATTGAATTAAATGATCTCAAATGACATTGTATGAATGATAACTGAATTTTTCAAATTACAGAACTCCTAATTGATGCAACGACTCGTTATCAAGAAATATCATACATGGATGAATATATTGGGTAAAATTTTTTTTTTCCAAAATAATATGAAGAATCTGATTCCTTTTGGGGCCCCCCTGTTTGTATTCTGCTATCATATAATGCATTTTGGGTTGAAATGTTCTGGTTCCACATACTAACGTTCAATTAATCACATATTCACACTCATCTTGTGGATGTTTGTCAAATGAAATAATGATGATCTAGTCGTTATGTCCTAGAAATGATCTAATCACCTGGATAACTTGTAGACAACCTTAAAAAAATACAAAAACATATCTTGATGATGAACCCCTAAAAATATTAATTATGGGTATCCTTGTAAATGTTTCTAGGCTTCATTGTCTGCTATCACAACATCGAAGTTGACTTTAAGGACAGAAAATATATCTTTACCATGTCACCTCCTCAAAATAATTATGTATTGAGAGGAATTAAATGAAACATATCCTAAATATGGTTCTTCATAGCGAACATGGAAAGAAAGTGACGTCCCTACACAAAATTGATGAAGGAGGGGGCCACATTTTAGTGGAATAACACTATTAGAAATAGGATTTTAGTAACTGATAAAATCCATCACTAAATCCCCAAAGCCTCTATATAGCATTCCCCAAAAAGAGGATGCTTTAGGTTCATCGTTGTTTCTTATATCACCCACCATTTTGAGGACTCTATAGAGAAGATTTAGAGGACTTATAGTGACTTCCTAATAGTAGTCACTATACACCTTCCTGAGGAGAGCTATATTGACTTCCATTTGGAGGTCTCTATAGCTCATGTCGTGATCTTTATAGTAATCTCCAAATGAAGATCCCTATAACTCATCTTGGATATAAATTTAGTGGCCTCAAAATGGAGTCCATTGTTAATTTTTTACTTTTTCTAGAAAAATTCACAACAACATTATAAAAACCACTATATTAGTAAAATAAAACAAAAAAATCTCTTCGTCTCGTTGTCATCTAAGCTCCAAATCTGTCATCGAATAAAAATCAACGAAAAAAATTAATAAAATAATTAGTATAGAAAAAATATCTTAATAAATAATTTAAATTTAATAATATATATTTATATTAAATCTTAATAAAATAGATATAAGTTATTTTATTTTATAAATATATTAATAATTTGTAATAATTCTTTTAAAAATTTTAAATAACTTATTCTATTATTTAAGATATACTGCACATCTGATTGGCGTGTCAAATTATCACACACTTCAAGAATAAAAATAATATGGTTGTACAATTATTTCATGTCATTTAGATGTTGTTTTCTATGAATATATCACATAAAAACCCTTTTGGGATTTTTATGACACTAAAATATCATTTTCACTCATCTTGGGGAAATAGAAGATCTAATTGACATTCAACATACTCAACCATTTCAGAACTCACCCTATAATTTTATTTCTAATTCCATGGAATTTGTATGTCATTCGGTTGGTTTTGACCACCAGGTGAACCTTCTTAAAAGATTCAAACATTTAAAACCCACATTTTTATTAGTTCTGCGATGACCACACATCATATTGATGTTCTATCTTCATGTAAACATCAAAAACAATAATAATATTGTTTTCCTCCGAATTCGAGTCATTCAGAGGTCGTTTTCTATTGATATGATGGTTAAAAGCATGATTTGGGGTTTTATGACATTAAAAGTTCATTTTCGATCATACTGGTCAAACCTCACTTCTTATTGACATTTAATATACTATAACTTTTTATAATTCATTATATGATTGTTTTGGTCTGATTTCACATCAATCAGATTTCGTTTGGTTGGTTTTTACCCTCAGATAGACCTTTTTAAAGGGTTTCAAACCTTTAAAAACAAAATATTGAGTAATTCATGGAGAAATAATCATTCTATTGACATTCCACCTTCAAATTAACATAACTAATAATAATAATATGGTTTTCATGTGATTTAAAGTCATTATAAGGTCATTATCTATTGCTCTGGACCTTAAACGCACATTTTGGTGTTTTATGACACAAAATGTGTGTTTTTGGTCATCCTGGGAAAAT
Source organism: Viscum album (assembly GCA_963277665.1). NCBI lineage: Eukaryota > Viridiplantae > Streptophyta > Magnoliopsida > Santalales > Viscaceae > Viscum > Viscum album. The sequence goes on from OY728146.1 coordinate 1,041,950,511, forward strand.
AGAACAATTGAATAAAATTCTGTCAGCTCAACCATTTCGAAATTCATTCTATTTTCTTTTTCTGATTTCATGAAATTTGGAGGTCATTCAGTAGGTTTTGACCCCCAAACATACCTTTTTAATGGGCATCAAACCACTAAAACCAGCATATTCAGAAGTTCAGGGAATACCGCACAACCATTTAATGTTATATATACTCATAAATATCATTAATAATAATAAGATTGTTTTACTATGATTTAATGTAATTTTGAGGATGTTAGTTATGGATCTGATCATTAAACGTGTGTTTTAGAGTTTTATGATAGTAAAAGTGTGTTTTCGATCATCCTGGGTAAACGATACCTCTGATTTACATTATCTCTGCTAAAAAAGATTACTATTATATATAATATTATTTTCATCTAATTTCATGACATTTGGATGTCGTTTGTTTGGTTTTGACCCCCAGATACACCTATTTAAAGGGTGACATACCTTTAAAACCTACATATTTTGTAGTTCCTGGTAGACCGCACATCCGATTTACTTTATTTATTCTGGTACACATCAAAAATAATAATTTAACTGTTTTCCAATGATTTAATTCCATTAATGGGACATTATAAGTGGATATAACAGTTAAACACGTGTTTTGGTGTTTTATGACACTAAAAGTGTGTTTTTAGTCATCCTGGGAAAATGGAAACTCCGATTGACGTTCAGTTGTCTCAAACATTTAAAAATTAATTGTATTATTGTTTTCAATTGATTTCATGGAATTATGATCTCATTAATTTGGGTTGGACCCCTGGACGTATCTTTTTCATGGGCATCAATCCTTTAAAATCTGTATATTCGGTAGTTCCAGGAAAACCACACATCCGATTGAAGTTTCATCTACTCGTACACATCAAGAATAATAATAATTTGGTTTTCTATGATGTCAAGTCATGTTTAGGTCATTTTCTATGGATGTGTCCATTAAATGCGTGTTTTGGTGTTTTGTGACTCAAAAAGTGTGTTTTCAGTCATCCCAGGAAAATGGCACATCCGATTGACGTTCTGTATTTTCAACCATTTTATAATTCACTCTAATATTTTTTTTCAGGTTATTTCATGGAATTTGGATGTCATTTGGTTGGTTTTTTCACAAGATTCACTATTTTAAAGGGAATCAAACCTTTAAAACCAACATATTCGGTAGTTCCAAGAAGACTGCACATAAAATCGACGTTCTGTCTATTTATACAGACCACAAATAATAATAAAATGGTTTCATTGTGATTTTATCTCATTATGAGGTCATTTTCTATAGATCAAACCATTAAATGTGTTTTTTTTCTAATTTTGAATAGTAATAGTGTTTTTTGGTCATTTTGGGAAAACAAAACCTTTGAATGATGTTCAGTCTACTAGGCCATTACAAAATTCACTCTGTGATTTTTGTCACGTGATTTAATGGAATTTAGAGGTCACTCACATGGTTTTGGCCCCTGGAAGCACCTTTCTAAATGGCTTCAATCATTTAAAACCCACATATTTGGTAGTTTTGAGAAAACCACACATCTGATTGACATTTCATTTACTCATACACATCACGAATAAAAATAATATTGGTTTTGATGATTTCATGTCATTATGAGGTCTTCAGCTATGGATCTTATCGTTAAATGCATGTTTTGGTTTTTTATGACCCTAAAAGGTAGGTTTCATCAACCAAGGAAAACAAAAACTCCGATTGACGTTTTGTATACTTGACCATTTCAAAATTCACTCAATGGTTTTTTTATGATTTCATTGAATTTGTAGGTCATTCAATTGGTTTGACCCCCGGATGTCCCTTTTAATGGGTGGAAAAACTTTAATCCCCAGAATTTTAGTAGTTCGGGGAAGCACGCACATCCAATTAAAGTTTTGTCTACTTGTACACATCACGATTAATAATTAGATTGTTTTCATGTTATTTCATGTCATTCAGGGGAATTTTTCCATGGATTTATCCATTAAACACACATTTTGGTGTTTTGGGACAATAAAAGTGTGTTTTTAGTCATCCCGGTCAAACTATACCTCCAATTGACATTATGTATGCTCTTCCATTTCACAATTCACTCTATTAATGTTTTCAGGTAGTTCCATGATATACAGATGTTGTTAGGATGGTTTTGACCCCCATACACACCATTCTAAAGGGTATCAAACCTTTAAAACTAACATATTAGGATGTTATGTGGATACAACATATCCTTTTATTGTTTCGTCTTCTCGTACACATCAAAAATAATAATAAGATGGATTCCTTATAAAATCAAGTCATTTAGAGTTTTTTTATAGAAGATCTATCTGTTAAAATGCATTTTGTTGTTATATGACACCAAAAGTAATATTTTCACCATCCTAGGAAAACAGAACCTCGGATTGACATTTCTTATACTCTCCCATTTTGAAATTCACTCTACGATTTTTTTCATCTAATTTTAGGGAATCTGTATGTTTTTTAAAGGGTTTTGACCCTCAAACACACCTTTCTAAAGGATGTCAAACCTTTAAAACCTACATCTTCAATAGTTCTGAGTAGACTACACATATGATTAACATTAATTATTCTCATACACAACAAAAATAATAATAACATAATTTTTATTTTATTATAGGTAATTTGGAGGTCATTTTATATGTTTATGACCATTAAACATGCGTTTTGGTGTTTTATGTGCATTTTCAATCATCCTAGGAAAACTACAACTCGGATTGACGTTATTACTCTTCGAACATTTCACAATATACTCGACGATTTTTTTGTATGATTTCATGGAATTCATATGTTGTTCGGTTGGTTTTTCCCTTAAAACACACATTTCTAAAGGGAGTAAACCCTTTAAAACCCACATATTTGGTATTTTCATGTAGACCACACATCTAATTTATGTAATATCTTCTCGTACTCATCAATAATAAAAAAAATATGTTTGTACTATTATTTCAAGTCATTCAGTGGTTTTTATATATGAATTTGACAATTAAACACATGTTTTGGTGTTTTAGGAAACTAAAAGTGCATTTTTGGTCATCCTAGGAAAACAACACCTCTGATTGATGTTATGTCTACAATACCATTTCATAACTCAATCAAAAAAAAATTCATCTTATTTCATGGTATTTGGATGTTTTTCATTTTTTCGACCCCCATACAAATATGACGGAAGTTTACTAAGTAATGGATAGCTAAGGAAAATTTGTATTGGAAGTATTTTTAGATCTCAATGGTACGAGGTGATCATTATCAATGATTTCGGATTTACAACTTTGTGCATATCCTAGATGTAATTAAAATCCTAATTATATTAAATTGGAATTATAGGATCAACTGTTAGAAAAATATAAATAAACACACACAGTTCTTCAAAGGAAATATTTTAATATAAAATTATTGCATTTAAAAAATATATTAGAATGGGTACTAAAACAAGGGGACATAAAATACTAAGTCCATATTTACCTCACCCATGTGTCATTTTAAAGACTAAGGAAAATTTTTTTGATATGCTAAATTTTTTTCGCATAGGGAATTCACGTATGTGGCCCTTGTGTAAGAATATCATGAACGAATTCTCGCTAAAATAACAACATGAATGTCCTCTCGTCCCTGTTATCATCTCAACCAATATCTCTCATATATGTTTCCATGGAATACTATATATGTGTATCCTTGTGTAAGAGTATCACAAATCCCATGTGGATAAAATTGGTGTCCTAAAAGGAATTAGGAAACATAAAGGTGAATAAATACCTTATTATAGTGTGAATATATGGACTAAGAAGTCATCAAAACTATTATTCTTCACTTATAAATTTTTAAAAAATATAGACAAAGGGACCACCCCCATCCATTGTTTATAGCCAGATGCAAAAAATGTGCAACAGTTGTGATAGACACCATGTTTTGTGGGATATATGACCCACATACACGAATTTCATGCATAAGATTCAAACCCATTCCACAAATGAAATTTTAGTCAAGTATAGAGTATACAAAGACCATCTTTAAAGATTAAATTCTCACTGGTGTTACTCTTACCTCATGATTTCATCCTCTTTGTTTCCATATGATCAAATACTATGGAGGACTTTTTTTCACTTTATATTTCCCCACCAAAAGGATGAAGATATTGAAGGAAGAAACCCAAAAACATATAAAGAAGAAGTCTTAGGGAATGGAAATGAAATCCTCCTTGAAACCCTTAATGTGAACATAAATAATCATTGGGCACATCTAAAATGTGACCAACACTTCACAAAGGTACCATCAATAATTATCACTTGAATGATCATCTCACTTGTGAAAGTTCAACCTGGGTGGCTCACCAACCTTGCACCCTACACCCCCGCAACAGCCTCACCCCCCTGCACCAGCCTCTCTATGCATTTCCCCAGCCTCCCCCCCCCAACAAAGGCCTCCCTTCCCCACCTCCATCCCCCCTATAAGAGACTCCCCCTTCACTAACTTAGCCTCTCCTCCCCTCCCCTCAACCCCATGCAGTAGCCTCTCCCCACCCCCTACATCAGCCCCCCTTCCCTATCCTACCCTAGCCGTTCCTTCCCCCTTTCCCCTGCCTCCCCCTGCCCTTCCACATACTCACCTCCCCCTATAGAAGCTTCCCCCCACACCCCCTACACCCCCTACCCCCTAGAACAACACCCAGACCATTCCCCTACCTTAACATCCCCACCATCTCATAGGTCTAAATTTTCATTGTTACATAAATGGATATATGATGTCCTTCTAAAATCAATTGATCCCAAAATAGAGAAACCATAAAAATAAACTTAAAGAAAGAAAAATATTAATAAATTGATGTGTGTTTTAAAATACCACAATTAACAATCATGTAAACTATAAAACATTGAATCAAATAACAAGAACTAAAACACTATAACAAAAAATAGTGTAAATATAAATAAAGAATCTAGAATAATATTAATTCTGAATTCATGTATGATATTAAAATGGTATTGTAAATTACTTCATGCTTGAGTTTCATCCTAATATGGATCACCAATATCATTGTGATTTCCAATAGTTGTATCCAAATCCAACAACATATATAAATATCATGTATCTTAAGAATATTATTAAAATTCAATATGAGTATGGTTTATTTATTTTTTTACCTTTGGAACCACTTGTTCACCAATAACAGGACATTGTGTTGTCATTTCAACAATACATGTTGACATCTGTGATAATTTCTCCTCATACTCTACACATAACTATTGAAATTTCTCAATTTTAGTATTCTTCATAGACTACATGGAAGCATCTATATCAGTCTGTGAGAGAATCTCTACATCTCTATGTGCACCCATCAACTCTTTTCTAACAACAACTCTTCCTGGGATAATAGTTCCAAAAGTCAAATAATAACATGACCATGATTCCCCAAGACACGCTGTAATGTCTCATCTCTACACATAGTAATAAATAATTTTTTCATCTAAAATCTCAGCTAACGCAACATCGAACTGATCCACAAGCATATACATGATAAATTAATGAAAAATATTAATAAGTTATATGAAATAAAAATACATTTTAACTAAATAATTTTCTTATTGTAACACCAAAAACATCAGGATCACCCACCCTATGAGTCCTCACCCATATTGACATCTGATCACTTAACTCACCTCACTGGTGTAACTATAATAAAGTGGTCTACAAAATAATAGTTATATTCATGTTATAATACAATATTTTTAATATAATAATGAATATTAAATTCTAAACATACTTTATGTCTGAGTTGTGACATGTTTTGAGTACCAAGTCTGGAAGGCATGCCCTACGTTGCCCGATTACTTGAAGGACGAGCAGAGTTTTTCTACATTCAACATATTCAGTTAATATACATATGATAAAATATTAATTTATAGATTGAAATCAATAAATATTACCATCGTTTCCTCACTTGATCGAAACACTACCAAATTCTGCCATTGCATGGGATCAATGCCTGGAGGGACTCGCTATAGAATGTTTGGCACACCTAAAAACGGTATCCAATGATATCTCTTCACCATTCCCCTGTAATACTTCAATAATTTTCAGAATTTTACGATACATACTTAGTGAAACTCATATACATGGGATTTAAAATAGTAGTATTAAAAATTAGTCATTAGCTGCAAAAATAATGAGAACAATGTCATGAAAAATTAAACATTGAATTTTCCTTAACCTCCATCCATATTATATCAATTGTACATTTGGGTAAATAAGTCCAATCATGATTCATTATAGGTAATATTTGAGGGTATCATATCAAATACCCAAACTAACAAATTAATACACTTGTACCTTCTCTAATTGGATAAAACATGCCATTAAATATCACATCAAATTGGGATCTAGTGTTCTGTGAGTGAACCTCTCTACCAGGACCCCTACGTCTGATAGAAGATTTAACAGATCCTGAATAATTTAAATTCTGAATTAAATTAAAATATAACTTCACTTCTCATTAAAATTTATACAAAGTTAGTAAAATATACATAAATTTTAATAAATTTATTTATTAAAATGGAAACATATATACCGATAACATTTGGTGAACCAATCAAACCACCTTGTGACATAACAACATTAACTAAAAAAATATAGATAAACCAATAAATTTCTATACATATAATTCATAAATATTTTTACAAACATTAATAAGAGAAAAATATAAAAACATTCACTGATCATGGAAATATATAATATCTCCTTAAATTCTCTATATATCCATATGCATAGCTTATTCTCATACATCTAAAGGTTTTTGGTCAATGGTTTGATCGAGAAAAGAGATAACATCTGGTTCCAATAAATCAATCAGAAAAACCCATCTTCTAGAAAAATTCACCACAACCTTCCAATTATATTCAATGTCGAAAAAGTAAGCTTTATTGGCCTACTATGTCAGTATGAAGAGCTCATTTCATACTCAGTATTAATTATATATCCTATTATTAATGTTTATAGATGTAAATTGGATGTGACTATCTTTGGTTCCATGAACTGGATCAACCCAATCACACCATAATAATATGTATTTTAATCCATGACCACAAATAACCACAATAATATCCCTAAGTAATCCATAATAATAACCTTCATTAATAAATGAACAACCAAGATGACTTTTATGTCTGTCTTGGTTCATGTCAACATTGCTAATATGGAATTTAAATTCATTAGAATCAAAAGACTAGTAGCAACGAGCTGTAATAAACGGGCCATCAACTAGTTCATTGAGTTATTTTCACATAGTATGAGTATATATATCACATATCTTTTGAATCTTTAAATTTCACATAATTCAATGGAAAAAGGATTTTGAAAATATAACTATATTTCACTATAAAATATTAAATCAATAATTTATACATATATGAGTCCTGAACCACTCATGAAAGATGTTGAAATGATTTTTTTAGATTTTATGGTTAGTTGCACGGGGCCTTTAACATTTCAACTAACTGATATGCATCTAAAATCACAACATAATAAGTGATAATTAATTAAATAATTACCACAATGAGACTTATTGTATCAATGGAATAACTGATAGAGTGTGCAAAAACACATATCGATGATCTTGAACCCAATAATCATTATTCATATCAAACATTATCCCTTCTCTAATTACAACCACATCATTCTTGACTTTTTATCTAACTTTTTTTCAATTTCATAAATATATAAATCACAAAAATTAATACACTTATCCATCAAATTTCTCATGACAATTGAATATTTTAGACAAGTTTTGTTTCACATATTCCATTTCAATGATTTTAAGTCTTACTCTATTGGATATATCCACTTGAATTTCACGGGACAACTATCTTTGAATTTACATGTAAAACGAACATTCATGTGGACCATGACATGAAAAAAATATTTTGGATGTTTTTTCTCTACGTTTCATAGGGAATATATAATCTTATCCTACTGCCTTTTCAAAAAAATCATGGGATGATTCCTTGAACAATGTTTTCTGAAAAGAATTAGAAACTCCAATAAACTTCTCAACAACCTAGGTAGGTAAGGAGTCAATAACTTATATAGGGACTAGCGATTGAAGCATAATTTAATTATTGTTACTTTTCAACCCTTATAATATTATTCTCATTATATTGAAATGATTGGAAATATTAGAGTAATAACCATCTGGCACCTTGACAATCGTGAAGATTGATAGAAATGTTTCTTTCTCATTTTTACTCATTGTTTACTTTACATCTAGAATTTAATCCTGTTTACTGTCACCCATATGTAAATGTAATGGGTTTATCAATCCCATTTCATTCAAATCACATCAAGCGTATGCACGGTCTTTTGATTACCCCTTGATGCATAAATTGGTGAATAGTATATTATCACATACATTTTTTTCAATGTGCAGCACAACAAAATTATGTCTTAAAATAATATATTTCCAATATGAAAATTGAAAAAAATACTTATTTTATTCCAATTATGAATTCAGTATCTATTTTCATTAAGAATAGATTTCAATCCATGAGAAAATAAATCTTGAAAATCATACATTGTATGTATGTTTTCGTGATCAATATGTTCACAAATTTGATCCACTTTGCAATATTTTTGATGATGGTTCAGGCTCTCTATTCCCATAAAATGACATTATTTATTTTCTGAACCAATGCAATAAAGGAAAGAATTAATCTGTGAACAAGATATTCCCACATTCTAAAGATCATAGGATATATATATTTCTCAAATTTATTACAAAATTGATGGAAAATTATACTTTTGTACTCCAACCTGATAAGTTAGAATAAGTTTGGAAGTCATTAATTATCCATAATAAATAGGCATGGAGTCAAATATTTCATTAGTTATCATGTTAAATGCTATCACACCATCTTCCACAAATTATTGTAGATCATCAATTAGAAGTCACATATAAACATCAATTTTATTTCCATGTCATCTAGATCTATCAATTGGAATATAATAAAAATGGTTTCTTTATACATATTCATGGGTAAGGTTTTAAAGAACCAACACCATTGGACACAAATTTTTTGTCACACCAACCATGGACCTAAATCAGTTAAAACCATTTGCTTTCAAACCTAGTCAAACATTACACTCATCCTTGTAAAAGTATAGGTGTCTTTGATCAAACACCTTTCATTCTAATGAATCTACTAGGTTAGTTAATTTATCAACCTATTTTTTATCTCTGACTACCAATTCATATATTTTCTAATTTTATCTGACAAGAGGAATCTGTTCAATCCCTTTTTCTAGGATAAATAACACATTTTCTTAGTTTAAACTTGTTTCACAGGATTCAAGACCATACTGGGAAGAATCTTACTACCTTGATTAATCTCATCAGCCTTTCAGCAGAATGAATAAAAAATTGTATAGGTATTTAATTATATGTTCTTTTTCCTAACAACATAAACATTTTGTGACATGTATCAATGGTCTCATGTGTAAAAAAATTGTCCTTGGTCAAACTGTGAGATTGATTGAAAGACTCTAGAATCGTCACTCCAGCCAGTAGTACCATCTTCAAAATTACCATCAACATGTCAAATGAGTTGTCTAACAAAAAATTCAAGGCGTTCAATTGTAAAAATTCAATGATGAACTATAATTTACTAAATTTAGGGAATCCATGATTTTATTCAATATACGCATCGTCAATAATTTCAAAGAATTTTAATGATTATTTATCAATTGAAGATCATGTATTACTCCATCCAACGTCATTATTTAAAAAATAATGGTCTTTAGGTTGAAGATGATGCATCATTTCATTTAGAATTATGTTCATCAGAACATCTTTTCTCAAATCAATGTCCATTTGAATAATTTCTAATTTGTGAAATGAAATAAACTCTTCTCCATGACATGGCCATGTTATTTTTAAAAAAAATAAAAAAAAATGTTGTGTAACAAAATCTTGTTTGATTAGATATCCATTTTCAATTTTTTTCATGGAAAAATAATCAAATCCATTTGAAATCCACTAGGTAAATCCATAAATCACTTAATCCCCTTATAATATTTATTATAAATCTTATTTGGAATACCAATCCAGCTCATGGCTATATATATATTTAATAGAAAGAAAATAATTAAAATATATTATTTAAATTGTAATAAACTCATTTTATTAAAAATAATGAACCAATAAGTTTAAATCCATTTTTATGGAAAATTAAATGAAATATAATAAATTTACATTGGAAAAGATATTTGAATAATAATAATTTACATTTTAAGAATATAATAGTTTCTTTATTTAAATATTGGATATGAAAATATTTTTGGGAAGATATTTAACCTGCATTGAATGAAGATCTCAATACCAAATTTTATAGGCTTTCCAATATTCAAAAATATAAATAATACCATCTTATGTTAAAGGAGAATATTTAAATTATGTTTCATTTAAGATAATATAACAATGATGTTTCATAGAAGAGAATATAATAACGAGAGATTGTGAAATACCAACCATGAATAACTTCTAAATGACAATGAATTGGTATTGTTGAAGAAAAAAGAGTATACTCAGTTTTATGAATAAGAAGGACCATGATAAAAAATATGATCAAGAGATATTTTATACAATACATATATAGAATTCATATATGATTGATCTCTATGCTAGATTATAATATCAATCTACTATTGATGAAACATATTGGAGATTGACAATGATCATTTTGATTGTGTTTTAAAGCCAATGTGTACAATATGGATCCATTATAATTAACGATGCCCCTCTTAGACTCACATATATTGAGTAATATTGTCCCATTATATTTGTTCAGAAAAATAATATTGAAGTTTTTGGAATGTAATGGTTTTATATCATGGTGTCCCTATTGTTTTTTTTTTAAATGAATGTATTAAAGTCTATAATAAATATTTTTGATAATATTGAGAATCTAAAAGATACAAATGTTATTGTAAAAAATAAAAAATAAATAAAATCTGTCTGAAGATGTGTAAATGTTTAATGATGAAACCATTTAGGAATTGTTTTAAAGTTGTCATTGAAATTATATAAAACATCAACAAATTTAGAGAAAAATTAGAGGACTCCTCCATGTTGAAAGATACATTATGGTTTTTTCTTAATATATTTCGTACCAATGTTTCATCATTTAAAGAAATATATTTGAGACTAATATCTCAAGATGAACTATAATGTACACATGATGCATATGATCCAAGAAATCAATTACATTTAAGAAGAAGTTCCAATAAGTTAATGAAATTTCACTCAAGACAGTGAGAAAACCCGAATTGAAGTAAAAGAAATAATATTTTACTATTAACTCTAACTTTGATGTTAAATAAGATAAAGAGTGTTAAAAAACATGTCTCTCATAATGAAATAATAGAAACAATAATGATGAAGATACAAAGGTAAACGTTCATTAAAATTATTTAATTTTTGAAATTTTAGATAATTAGAATTTGAATATCCAATGAATAATTTTTTTGAAAATCTAGATGAAGAGAAAGCACATGGAATGAATGAGAAAAGATTAATATATATATTTTTTGAAAAAGAAACCATTGTTCTTTCAGAACACAGACCATATGTAAGAAAATTTTTCCATTCATGTCATTCAATCCTAGCATAACATACCTTCAAACAACAGAAAGACTACATATTCCTGGGATGGCCACACATTTTTGTTATTGAAAATAAATTTTTTTCGTTATTTTTTCGGATGAGTTAGTTGGAAGAAGTTGTCCCTTTGTGTTTCTTGAGCGATTTAAAGAAGTTTTCAAACATCGATATCCTGATAGTATTAAGAGAAAGAAACCACAATGACTGTGATGATTTATTTGAAGATCAGTTTGTAATTTTATACAATATTGATAGTAAATTTGGACCATGAATTGAAGAGCATTTTCATAATTACCAAAAAATATATAAAATAAATGAGAAAGCTATCATTTTGTGCACTGATGCTTTGGTGCATGTGTAGACTGAATTGGTCCATTTAGAGTGGAAGTGGGTTAGTGAGAGGGGGCCCATCCCATGAGTAGGTGTGTTAATTTAATATAGGACCAGACTCAGGTGTTATGTCTTTTGGTGGTAGTGTAATAGCTTGAAATAAATAAGAGAAAAAAGGTTTCTTGGATGATGTGGGATGGGGGGATGTCGTGTAGTGTTCCTCAATCATTAATATGATGGGTATAACACTATCCAACCAATTAACCATATTTATATAATCTAATCACATTCACAACCCATATTAAAATAAGTATTTCATATTCATCATTACAACCCTCGATGATAATTCTCTTCACCGATGAAAATGGGAAAACCACCATCCATCAATCCGAAGACTTACATGGATGTTCTAAGGTTAAAATTTTGAGGATGTGGGGATTTGGAACTATATGAAGGAGATATCCATCTTGCATTCATTAGAAGACCTTAAATATATGCGTTGGTTGAATTAAAATGATTCAAAATTAAAAACTCATATTGTGGAATTTAAATAAGTAAAGCAAATAAATTACCTAGAGGGGACTCCAACATGTTCAGATAGACGGTCAGTTTGATATGACAATTCAAACTCTAGAAGACATGTTGTGTAACACCCAAGACTTTTATGTCATATAAATCATCAAAGGAATCTTTTTCTACACAATACTGGCTTGGCTTGCTTTACACACAATCGCGACCTTCCTCGATAGCTTGCGTCGTACGCAATACCGAGTTTCACTAAACAACAATATGCTATTAAAACTAGCAGTTATGAATAGTAATAACCACTTTTTGAAATTTTATAAATTTTATTTTTCAAAATGGACTTCATTTTTGGACTCAGAATATCGAAATTATCCTAGGGTGAAATTTTGGTATTTTTCTGAAAACTTTCAATTTTTGATGAATAGTGAAACCACTAAGTGGTAGGTTAAAAACTGAATTTTGCATAAAACATAATTTTACCGCTTCTGTGAATGAAATTTCGAAAATCCGAGAGACACGGTTAATATCAAGGACTAAAATGTGGTTCAATGAGATGAAAATAATTTTTTGGTGAATAGTAACTTTTTACTTTTTTTACCGCGGTTAATAGTAAATAGGGTAACTAAGGGTAAATATGATATTAATATTACCCTAACACATGTCCTAATTCTATTGGACAAGTTTAATTCGACCAAAAACAAACATAGGAATAAAATATGCCCATTTAGGCCCACTTGGATTAGATTAGGACATTTATTATTAATTTATTTAAAGAAGGGTTAAAATAGTTAAAATCGAAGTTTAATAAGTAAATCATTTTTAATATGGGGTTATACATAAGATAAATTCGACTATAAATATTCATTAGAAAGATAGAAAGATTTCCTACATAATGGTATTTTATTTGTAATTTTTAGACATTAAATAATTTAATTTATTTATGACACAATGATGATGCAGTAATTATCTTATTAATGAAATATTGACATAATTGATGTTATAAACACCAGAATAAATGTAATTTGAGACTTTTTAGGAATTACACTAATTTTGTAGGTTACTATGATATATTAATGTTGATTTAATCAACTTTTTTCGAACATATAATTCTGTTATGACTTTCACATAAATCATATATCAAATAGTGTCAAAATAGACACAAAATAGTTTTTAAATCAAATATTATATTATTAATTGTTATTTTATTCCTAAAAATCTAAGGTTCCGCCAAATGACTTAGATAAGGATATATATATATTAATAATAAACAATTTGGGGTTAGTTTGGCATGTTATAGTAAGTGTATTAACCTTATAGTGAAAGAAAACAAAAAGACACGGTAAAAGTTAAATTATTTAACTTAGAGTTAAATCTTATTGATAAGGTTAAAATAATACCCTAAACTTGTCTAAATCCTATTGGTTGATAGGATTTCGACCCATCCCGACTTTAGCTTCGAAATAAGACCCTTTGTAACCATTATAAACCGATTTTGACTTTAATATAAAATAATATTTTGAGATATTCCTAAGGTGCCCCTCTCCTCCCTTATAAAAGGGCACCTCCTCCCCCTCCTCCTCACACCAATTTGAGCACTCAAGCTCGGCCAAACCCTGCCATTTTCTCCTCTCCACTTCCCTAGAATAATCCTAGAGATCCTGGTCTTCTTCAAAGACCAATCTTAGTTCCCTAAGTGGAGGATTCAAAGAGGCGTTCCAAAGAAGAGGTAATATCCATTACCGAACTTTTCAATTTCTTTCTTCTTCAACATCTTCTTCTTTAGTTTTTTCATGATAAAGTAATAACATCAGTATTACTTGCATAATGATATGTTATTATAAATATTAAACAACCCTAATTCACCTTCTATCCATCCTACGGAAAAATGAAATCACCGTGCGTGCGTACGTACGTAATACCGTCTCCACGCCGTGGTGTAATCTATTTTCCACCATCACTTTACAAGGATGGGTATAATGGTGTAATGAGTAACTATTTATCATTATAATAAATTAATATTGATACTGAAATAATATATATATACTCCAATACAATTCCACGATCATAGGAACGATATCATCACTCGTGCGTATGTACGGAATACCGTCTCCACGATGTGATGCGACTCGTTCTACATGATCATCATTACATAGTAATTATATAAATGAATTGAATGAATAAATATGATATATGTTACACTAATACCATTCTGGATATAAGGTATCTAAAACCTTAAAAGAAGAATAAGAATTTATTCGGCAAAACACGCATAAGAACAAAAGGCAATAAAGACCCGAGTAACAAGTAACAATGAAATATTACTAACAAGAAGCTAAGAATATGACCATATATGATATGATATCAATATTTATGATTCTGTAATAAGTCAATAACATTATTTAAACCATTATACAGGAGCTTCGGACACGTACAAAGAAAATCGGACCTAAGGTAAGGGAAAATATCACAATCTCATTTTTATCCGAGATTGTTTATTCGTAAGTATTTACTGGGGTGTATTTTATCATCCACATCCATGTTTCATCAATATGTAATATTATTTCCATCCACCTACAATTTTTTAAATCCATTTTTACCCTTCGGTGAGTTTTTAGTAAAGAATAAGAAAGGAATCTTTTGTCGTTTTTCGTACGAGGTACTTTTTGACTTTTCCGACAAAAGTACGAAGAATGTTTTTTTTAACTTATACAGCATGAATGGATTTTTAAAACAAAAATTCCAAGAATCTTACTTTATAAGTTTTCAAGTTTATTTTTAATCAACTTCTTTTATTTTATAGTTGTATGACATGTTATGAGAGGAAAAATGTTTTTGAAGAAGAAAGGATATTTTCCTCAAGAATGGAGTTCAAGTGTTTTATCAAAATTATTTTCCATCTAAGGTAATAAAGGGTTCTTTTTTAATCCCTATTATTACATTGGTTTGATTATGTTGTGATGGAAATATTTTTATGAATTCCTTTATCTTATATGAATTTATTTATGATGTCATGGTGTTTCAAGAATCCCATTTTTGTTACATGTGTTATGCGATGATGTATGTTTTATGATTTTGTGGCACACATAAGAAAGGATTCATTGTAAGATGGATGGGACCTATATCTCCCTCCAATGCATTGGGTAAAGATTTTATATCTCATGAGATAGACATGGCTGGAACGGAAGGTTATTTCGGTTCAGTGATACAGGACTGAAATGAGGAGTGAACTCGATTCAGAAAGGGACTTTGTCCACTAAGATAGTCTTCGCAATGAGTCATGACTAACAAGAAATGATTTTCCACGATTATGTGTGCATGCCAGAAAGTTTCAAGTTTCATGTTATGATTATGGGGATCTCATTTTCACATCTATGATTTATTCCATGTTAAGATATTATGATCTCTTTTGCAGGTTATAATTTTTAAAAAGATATGATATGATTTTTATTTCCTTTATTTTCCCTTACTGAGCATTTGAGCTCACCCTTTTATGTTTTCTTTTCCCCAGGTCAGGAAGATGGATATTAAGTAGAATATGCTAAAAGGGACCCTAGATATGATGAAATAAATGGGAGACACTGTAGAAGATTTACGAACCAGTTGTTTATGTTTCCCAGTTTCTAAAGACACTATACCTATACGGTCCTTTGTGGTTTTGTCATATGTTGTAATAAGTGTGCTTCACTTTTGAAGTATTAAAAATGTATGTAAAGTATGGGTCGTTATATGTTGAGATCTTTCTCTATGGATTTCAATGGTTGTTGTGATCAACACATACATTTGGTACAATTTTCTTAAAAAATTAGCTTTCACTACTATATTCAAATGGCTACTTATGATGCCCTCTATGGAAAGAAGTGAAGGAATCCAATTTTCTAGGATTATGTTGGGGAAAGATAGAAATTAAGACTTGAACTTATTGGTGAAATGGAAGAAAATATTTTAACTATTCAACAACGCATAAGATCATATTAGAGTCAGAAAAAACATTTTTTTTGAAAAATGAAGAAAACTCCTAGAGCATGAAGTTGGTGACAATTTTTTTCTAGGAATATACCCATGGTATAGAGTAATGATATTTGGAAAGAAGGTCGATCTGATTCCAAGGTATATCAGTCTTTATGAAATTCATGATCATGTTAGGAAGGTAGCTTACCAATTGGAGCTCCCACCAAAAATCTCTCAAGTTCATGAAGTGTTCGATAAATCACTACTGAGAAAGTAAATACATGATCATTCACATGTAATAAACTCATATGTTTTACCTCTGGAAAATGGTCATTCTTATGAATAACAACTGATAAAGATTCTTAATAGTAGAGAAATTGTTTTGTGAAACAAGACCACTCACTTGGTTAAAGTATTTGAAAGTAACCACCAATTTAGGTAACCAACTTGAGAACTTGAGGATATGATGAGGCAGATATATAATCATCTCTTTGAATCTAATTAACGAATTTCAAGGGCTGAATTAATTTTTAGGTGGTAAAAGTTAACACCCAAGTGTTTTCATGAAATATATTTTCCAAATAATTTTAATTATTCAATAACTTGTATTTCACGAAACTATGAGTTTAAATAAACTGTGAGATTACCTTAGTATAAAATGAATATTATATCATAGTTTTTGTTTTAATAGGAATAAATATTACTAACTTATGAAAATGTATGCTGAATCCATTAACTAAAAATTATTTATGAAGAATATAAATAAATTATATATTTGAAATTTTGAATTATTAAATTATATGAATTAAAATTGGTAAATTAAATTAATATAATATATATTTTATATATTTAATAAAATATTAATTATATTTTTCCAATAGACATTTTTGTCATATAGTTTTCATAAACCCAATTCGATGTTTAAAAACCGATATTTTTCTGAAGGATAATTTTAGGCCTTTTAATGGTGAACCCCTTTAAATCAATATTTTAAAACATTAATAATTCTTATATGAAAACATTAAATATTTATTTGGAAGTGGTATATAAATATTTAATTTGGATTAATTGTTGATATTTTTTTGATAACTTTCATGTTTTGATAAATAGTTAAAATACACTATATTTTAATTGAAAACAAAATTTGTCATCTAAATAATAAATATGGTCAAACTATAATATTTAATGGTTTTAAATTATAAGTAGAATATATTTTTACCCTTTAATATAATGTATTTCATTAGATTAATTTTATAATTAATTTAAATTTAAAAACATTTCAATATTTTTTAATGCTATAACTTTGAAAACATATTATCTATTTTTGACAGGAGATTAATTTTAAAGTAATTATTGCAAATTCTGTGTTTTAAATTTTGAAAAATGGATTTCAAATTTTTAATAATTACATCCAAATAATGTAAATATCTTTATTTTATTTTTTGGAATTATGAATAGTATCTTCGATAATTTTTATTAGTACGGTAAAGTGTAAATCAGGTAATTAAAAGTAATAATAATATTATCAAATTACCATAAAACATGTATTAATATAATTGGATGAATTTATTTCTAATTAAATTTTTAATTGGTGTAAATTGTGTCCCTTGGAAGACATTTTGATGAGATTATGGCATTTAATTTCATTTATTTCTTGAAAAGTTAATATGTCGTAATCAAACATTTAATAACTAAATTTTATTTTCTATAATGTTACACATCAGATAAATTAGATTATAAATACTCATTTTAATAATAATTTATTTATTTATCTTGTAATTCTATTTTTAATATTATTGAAATAAATAATTACATTAAAGGCTTATACTTTGATGATGTAAAAATTAACTACTTGATGAGGAATCCACATTTGTTTTAAAAAAATAACCATGAAAAGACCCAAACACTTGGAAAAATCTTATTGGTTGAGTGTATCAAGACCATAAACATCAAACGGAAAGGTATTGAGATTTTAGAGACTTATAGGTGAGACTATAAAACTTATATTATTTTATTTAAAATTATGTTAAAGTTGTTACATTCACATTTTCAAAACTATAAAATTTTTAATGTCAGCTTTTCTCAATTATAAGGTCAAATAAAATAATTATTAAAAAATAATAGATTTATTTTCATAATAGTATTTTATTTTTAATATTTATTCAAAAAATAAGTATGTTAAATAATTACACAAAATTCATGTAGTAATTATTTTATTATTAGAGATAACAAATAAATGTTATTAAAAATATTAAAATAAATATAATTTTGGATAACTAATATGTCCAATGCATTTTATAGAATACCTCTACCTCTTAAAAATAGATTAACATATTTTTTGTGATGTTAAATTATTATATTAATAATTTTTCAAATCAATGAATTTAATAGTTTCTAAATTGACACTTTTGTTTCTTTCGGAAAATAGTGATTCATTAAATTATTTGAAAATCATAAAATATTTTTCAAAAAATATAATAATAATTATATGGTCTAAATTTTTCTAAATTACTTATTTACGGTTTAATTGACATTAAAAAAGTAAATGCTGATCCTTTTTAATTTTTAGATAATTGTTATAGTTGTTAAAAATTAAATTGAATAGCTAAATGTAATTTAACATATTAAGGATTAAATTCACCAAAACACTTGTCAAAAAGTTATTGGTTGATGATATTACAAACCTATATCATCTCATATTTTAAATTGGTACATTTTAGTGGTTTTGGGTAGGGTTAGATTTTGTTATAAATTATTACTTATGATGTTTTCAAAAGTGCCCCTCACTACAATTATAAAAGGGAACCTCCTCCCTCACATACCCACTTATCTTAGAGCCATAAAACTCATAAATACACATTCACTTATCTTATAAAATTCTATAGTTTTATTATAGAGGTTTTGGGATTCTTGAAAGACCATCTCTAGTGCTCTAAGAGGATATTTTGAGGAAGTACGTCGTAGGAGAGGTAATATCCTCTACATATTCTTTAATACTTCTTTATTCATATAATTACTGTCCAAGAGTTGTTTCATTATAAAGTAACAACTATAGTATATATTATATACATATATTATAATATAATTATGAAAAAAGTATATTCCACCTTCAATCCATCATACAAAAGACAAAATCACTATGTTTGCATATGTACGACCTACCGTATCCACGCTATGGTGTAATCTGTTTTTAGCACCACATTTTTATGATGGGTATAATGAGGGGAATATTAATTATATATTATTATTATAAAATTATATTGACTCTTAAATATTATACACCATCCACTTCAATTCCATTCAACAATTATTGGAATTATATCATCGCTCGTGCGTTCGTACGACCTACCATCTCCACGATGTGATGTGATTCATCCTACACGATTTTCATTAAAGAATGGCTATATAAATTAATTTAATTAATACATATGATATATATTATAAAAATTCCATTTTTTAAATTATATAACAATAACCTTACAATAGTAACATATCTTACAAAACATGGATAAGATAATAAAAAATATAATGCCTCGTGAATGTGTAATAATGTTACTAAAAACTAGATGACAATATCAAAATATATTATATCATAAAAATTACTATGTTTATTTAATAAGTCAATAAAATAACATTGATTATTATACTAGAGATCTGGGTACATATAAATGAAAGCGGACCGCAGATTAGGGATAATTTTTTCACTCTCATTATTATTCAAGATTGTTTATTCATAAGTCTTTATAGGGATATATTTACCATCCACATCCTAGTTTCATAAATAAGTATTCAAAAATATTTTTTCTATCATTATGTAATTTTCTAAAGTCAATTTTATTCATTGGATATTATTTCTTAAAAAGTATTAATGGAATCATTTTTTGTCTTTGGTATGAGGTACTTTTTTACATTACAACAAACGTACCAGAAGAATTTTCTCTTTTAACTGATACGGAATGAATGAATTTTTATATTTTTATAACACATTATTACCATGATGATTACTTTACAATATTTCCTTTTTCTTTTCAAATAAATTATTATACTTTAAAATTTAATGGCATTTTTTGAAAAAAAAATTATTTGAAAAAGAAAGGATATTTTTCTCAATAATTATTTTCAAACATCTTATAAAAATCATTTTCTATATAAGATGACATTATTTAGTATGGTTCTATTTCAATTATAATATCTATATTATTACTATGGTTTTATTTCTTTGATTATGATCTTCTATTTATGAAATCTATTTGTATTCTATTGATTATGTTATAATACAACAATGTTTAAGAAACCCATCTTATTCCTTGGGTTATGCTATGATTGATGATTTATGTTTTTGTGGGACCTGAATGATTGATTTCATTATATGTTGTGTGGGACCTATATCTACTTCCAATGAATTGGGTAATGATTTATGTCTCTTGATATATACATGGATGGAACATTAAGTGATCTCACTTTAGTATAACAGTACAGGAACGGGGAGCGAACTCAGTTCGGTAATGGACATTGTCTGCTATGAATGTCTTGGAAATGAGTCTTGAATAATAGGAAATGATATTCTATAATTACATGTATACCAAATAAATTAATGGATTAGGTTATAACTATTGGGATTACCGTCATTGATCCTTGTGAACTTTTATTATTTTTCCCTTGTCAAGATATCATAGTCTTAAATATGAAAGATTAGATTTCCAAATGTTATGTTCTTATGTATTATGATTATGATATGATTAATATATCACTTATTTACCTTTATTGAGCATCTAATCTCACCCGTTCAAAATTTTCTTTTCCACTTGTCATGATGATCCGTATTAAGTATGATATTTTAAAAAAGGGTCTAGTCAGGACGAAATAATTGGGAGACAATAAAGATGCATTATGAACCTGTTTTTTATGATTCCCAGTTTCAAAAGACACTATACATATACTATATTGTTGTGGATGTTTTATATTTTGTAATTAATGTTCATAAATTTTGATGTATTATCAATGTATGGAAAGTATAGGTCATTATATATGGAGGATCCAAGCTAGGATGAAACAATCATCTGAATTTCCCATTGCCGAAAGGTCTCATTGTTTGTTAAAGTCAAAATGGAAGAGATCAAAAAAGAAATCACCATACCTAAAACATATGGTACCACTATTAGGTGGCTGATTTCCACCACAAAATACCCTTAAAATGGATTACTTCAATCCAAAAGATCTTGGATAGAGAAAATTTATCAGAGATCAGACAACATCACTCTTTATGGTTTACTCAATACTAGATAGACCTCTATAAAAGAGGCTTTGATAGAGTCTTTCTCAGATGTATCTATAAAGAAGTGACTAATGCTATTATAGAAGAAGTACATGCAGGGGCCTATATTTCCAATCAGTCAGCGTATAAGTTTTATATTCATATCTGAATGCATGGGTACTTCTGGCCTTCGATATAGCAGGATTAAACATAATTCACCATGAAATTTCATTCCTGCTAGGTGCATTCCAACTTTATCCATCAACCCCTAGAGTTTCAATACAAATACAAATTGTCTTGGAAATTTTCCATATTTGGAATGGATTTTTAGGACCAATCCCTCAAGTTATAAACATTTATTTCAAATTCATATTATCTACTACCGATTTATTCTCCAAATGGGGTGAGGAAATAAACCTCAATGATTTCAGGGCCAAAAGAATTGTCAGATTCATGAAAACCAACTTCATTATGATATTTGGTGTCCCTCATACCATATTGATGGACAATTGAACCAATTTTAGTTCTTTTAAGGTGAAAAGGCTATATCTAGAATACAATATAATGTCTAACCATTCATCCGAATATTATACAATAGCTAATGGATTGATAGAGGTCTTAAACAAACCCTGTAAAAAATAATCTCAAATATCATGGATAAAGATAAAAAATCTTGTCCAAAAAATCTATTTCACTTTTTTATGGGATCACGAGACAACGACCAATACATTCATACGTGAAACCCCATATTATCCTATGTCTGGAAAAAGGCCACCCTATCCATTGAGGTCCAATCTCCTTCACTCATGTTGCTGTCTGAATAATGATACCTACAGATGAGGAATCACATAAACATCTGTATGATTTGGCGAAACTTTATGAAAAAATATTTCAAATCAGTGAAACTCCTAAAATTTTATCATGTCTGGAAAACGCGATCCATTTACGAGAAGGCCCACCTCTATTCACTCCACGTAGAGGAACTAGTATAGTCCTTTGGACTCTAATGATACTAGGAATGAATTCTATGAAACATGATTCAATGAGAAAAGGACCTTGCTCAATACAAAATTTCAACTCTAATGGAGTTTATTCCTTGATCTCAGTGGATGAAGATATCATTATACTCCCAACCAATGGAAGGAACAAAAGGAAATATTTTGGGAAATCACACAACCAACGTCTTATCGGTAAGATAATAAACTATATAATTTTTATTTTTCACACGACTTTTGAAGAAATTACATAAAAACCATTCCAAAATACAATTCAACAGATAACATCATCATCCATACCACATGACAATAACTGCATGACATATGGTCCTAGTAGAATGATGTGAAACTAAATGACATCATTCATACTCGTCATATGAAATTAAACTACATGGTTAATTCCCAATCATTCAATGTTATTAAACCGATGAAATAACATGAGTTTAGATACTTTTCTTGATCCCTTAAATATGGGTCACCACATTAGGTTGAAGTACAAATCAAATCCCTCTAACTCTTTAGTTGGTCGAGATTCCCTCATGGTAATATATGAGGAATAAAATATGGGAAACTGTCATGTATAAGCCCTATTGAAATCATCTCCAATAAATAGTGGAACTTGGGCCCCCCTTTTATGGCTGTAAGCCCAAAAATTACCATTCCCTTATTGCATGGCATAAACCTGCATGACTAACATCCTCATTGCATGAAAATAAAATAAATGATAATTTCAAGAACTATGTGTGGATTTATTCTCCTTTCAATGTGATATGTAGTGATTCTCAAAACACTAATCATATGTACAACTATTATTACATAAAAACACTATTTTCATTCTATATGAATTATACCTACACAAGAAATTTTTCCATAACAAATCAAAAGATTCTTATTACAACAAGATGTGTAGTGATGCCCAAACCTCACATCTTGCCACCAACATTCATTCTCGAAAACATTAAAGCCCATTTCCCACATCAAATCCTAATTAATGTGGGTAACAATTCATTGTGAACTTTGTGTGTCTTTATTCATTCCTCTTCAAGAAGCATATTGACACTCATTAATATCCCATGGTAAATCCTCAATACCCCTTTTTCATATAGGTAATTCTACAAAATTTCTGGATGATGTTAAAACACACAGTTCATTAATAAATATGTGTATCTTGATTCTTTCTCTAGTAAGATACATAGTAATTCCAGAATCTCTAATCTTTTTCCCAGCTATAACAAAATAAAAAAATACCATATACCTTGGTATAGGTAAATCATGCACATAGAATCATTACAAACCACTTATATCTTGATTCTCCCCATCACAGGATATGACATGAATCTCAAACATCCCTCCTTGGACTCAACTACAACATTCCATCTCATTCAAGTCGGTTCATCTTCATCCTCACTGGATGGAATTAAGATGAATGGTATTTCAAGAACTATGTCTGTCTTGATTATCACTCTAATGAGATACATAGAAACCGTTGCATCATACCTCCAGGAGCAGTAACCTTAAAATATGACTTCCCGGATTTTCCCCCTATAATTCTTTTGTGTGGTGAAAAACCATTACAAATCCTTGTTTCTTAGACAAAGGACAACTCACATGGGCTTTAGAGATTGGTAAAATATTTCCCTGCATTAGTTAGGAAAATAAATTCTCATTAGAGTTATCATGGTCCTAGTTATAAAACAGTAATAGGTTCACCAAATGTCTTCATATAATACAAATAAATAGAATAACTTATTCAAGAACAATGTGTGTCTTGATTCTCATTCCAATGAGTTATGTAGTGGAATTGGGAATCTCAATCCTAAGACCAGTCGAAAACACAATATAAGAAAGATTCCCAACCTCCAATGTACATATTATATCTACATTAGAGGATACATTATGGGTTATCACACTATACATGAGACCATATTAAAAAAACCCTATTTCCAAAACACATGAATTCGATTAGTTTGGGGAGTATTTATTCATGAAAATAATATAACATGATTACCATTATAGTGAGATATGCAGGGAGTACAAATATTCAATCCTAGTCCTAGTAGCCACACAATACATAAAATCCCCCCACTGCCCTATGAATAATTAAAATCTACATGAGTGGATCCAAAATTGGTTCCCCCCTATGCACGAGCATGTATTCAAAAAGGCCTCTCATTTCCCACACAAGTGATTTCAATGAGTGTGGGGGGTATTTATTTTAGAAATACATATAGACTGAATCTTACACTAACAAGATATGTAGTGATGCCCAGATCTTACACCCTGGTCAAGCCATAATCCCATCAAGTCACTATAATCCTTACCATATGATGTTAAACTATGTAACGGACATCCTTACTGCATGACTTTAAACTTCACATTTCATGTCCCCACTGCTTGACTTTAACATTTTTGGCGAATCAAGAACTATGTGTGGATTGATTCTCATTGAAATGAGATACATAGTGACACCTAGGCCTCATGCCCTTGTCCAAGATAGGGGAAATATAAATCCCCCTCTACTGTGTACAAATAAGGATCTACACAGGACCTCTTAATTAGAGTCTCCTATAGGTGGGGTGTCCCTTAAGGAAACATATATGTCTCCCTTCTACTTATGATTTACATTTATAAAAGGGAATCTACTCTTCATTACCAATATATATCCATCATTTTCCATTGTACATGGACACATTCATTCTATAAATCATACTCCTTATCTTGGACACATTCAGATCTCTATAATATTTACCCTACTTCTGGAGATCAAATTCCAGATAATTGAGGAATCATTTTAATGAATATGCTATAATACGCCCCAATACCATGGTTTACAATTCCCCATAATGTATGATGTATAATGGAAATACCATGGTCTTATAGGGTATATGTGTTCTATAATTTCCATAAAAACATGGTCATAGTCATATGTCTTAAAACTATAGACATCATATTTCCATCATTTGGGTCAGACCTACATCTAGAACCTTTTTCCCCAATTTTGGTTAATTTATACTTTAAATGATCCTTCATTATTTAGGTACCTTATTTACACTAACCATGCTCTATTCCTAGGGATCACTGAATCTCCATCAAATTTCATTATCCATCAACAATGAAAGGAATTAATTCTTGAAAACATATTTTCCGGACTATAATGTTACACATCCTAGATGCATTTGCATAAATTATCCAACAAAACATGGTTTTCAACCAAAGGATTTGACAATTGACTATGTTGTAATATTCCAATGTTTTTTTAATAAATTATCCCAAAATGTGTTCTTCAATATGCAGTAACATCTTCCTTAGGAGAGACCTCCTCTATCACCATATACCCTTTACCCATACCACATTTCAAATATAAAACTCCCCAAAGTATAGTTTACAACATTCTATTACACATACCTAAATATGATAGTACATTACCAAATAGATTACCCTGTATTAGAGAATCATTGATCTTTCTATCTAAGAAGAAGACCATAAAATACATCCCCTATAATTTCCTTGTTTTACAACTTCCAAATACATGTAATAATTTCCTTATTGAATGAACATAAATTGAATATCATAATGTTATTATTGTATGAGTTTAAACATCATAGTATAATATCCTAGTTATAAGATGTTAAATTGTATGAAAACATCCTCACTATAAGATGTTATAATTCACATTCAATGTCCTCATCGCATGCCATTAAATTGCTTGATTATTAAACCCTTTATAGAAAGGGACCTTCACCCCATATCATCATAAAATTGTGAAAATATATCCTCCATCAAAAAATCTAAATTTATGAAAGAGAAATTTACCATTCCTGAACACTACAAAGACATTTGTTCTCTTCATTGTAGAACATATTACCTTATAGAAACCACCCCCTCTTCGTGTTGAGAAATCCAAATATCCATAATATCCCTTCTGCTATCAATAATAGAATTTTATAAATCCAAATAAATACTTTTTTTAATTGTTCTCTAATATACCCCAGTTTTCCTTTAATAAAGTCACCCACAAAATGGGTTTGTCATCCAAAGGATGCCTCTATTTAACTATGTTGTAACATTCCCACATTGGCTTCATATAAAGTAGCTCGTGAAATGATATTTCATACGAGTGGTAACATCATTTTAAAGAGAGGCCTCTACTACCCCAAATCCATGTTTGAGATTTGGGAATCACAAAACCATGGTTCAAAATTCCCCATGGGGAATCTGAATAATGTTGAAGCATTCTTGGTCAAAAATCCTTATTTGGGGAATAATTTTGAAACTAATGGTCAAAGTATTTATTCATAAAATACTAGTTTTATTAGAGGAAATTTCAAGAAATTAAAATTCCCACATAAAAGGGACATTATACTCTCTAGGTTCAAAACCTATAAAGGAAACTCTAGACTAACATTGATTCACAACTCACTATACCCACACTCCATGTGGTTTAAGAAAAAATAGATCCATGAAATGAAAAATTCATAGAACATGTTAGGATATAAACCTGTAAAGGGATGCCTAAGAAATGTACATGTATCACCCACTAAGTCTTTTTATATGGGCCCTAGAAAAAAATTATTTTGAAAAAATAAAAAGACGAAACGTTCGTAAGGTTGTTCATATAACATTACAAATGGTTGAACTATGCTCGGTAGGCCCCATGGATTTGAAAATAATTAGATAATAATTTCACAGTTGAGGTAGCTCCATATCCCACCAAATGATGTTGGATTGCATAAATGTTTCCTACAGTTACCTTAGAACTATATTTTTCATGTTCTGAATAAACCTAATTCTAGGGATATTTTTTGACACCCTTAAATGTATTACATTCCTAATGCTATAAAATTAAAGAATTCAACCTCACTTACACACAAAATGTTGATCTTGATTATAAATGCATATTTTTATATAATAAGGAGAAGATTGGTTTTCCTTGTTTCACACACAAAATAGCATCGACCATGGCCAAAATTTTATTATTGAAACAATCCATTTTTCATGGGGGTTAACGAAGATAGCGAAGGGACCAAACTAAAGGGCCTAGAACATAACCTGACACTGATCCTAAGAAGGGTTGTGGTGGAAGATTCCATATGGTATATAGCAATGTGTTTTCCTAGGTTATTCATACATGGGTTCATGCATGAACCATCCTTACAAGCCATGAGGATGTCACATGCCCATTGTTCACAACCTCTAAGTCATAACATCCCCTATGCGACACACCTGCGTACACCACCTATGTTACCTAAAAGATCTTCCACCCTTGAATAGGGAACTATAACCAAGCACCTGAACCACATACCAATGGTGGGAAACTCCTTCTTTTGGGTCGCCTATTTTCTTATAAATAGGACCCCATGGATCTTCATTTTTAGAAATGGAAATCAAATGAAGTCACTAAGCCTTGGTGGCACAACCCCCTTGCCCATGTCTCCAAAATATCATCAGGTAGCTATTCAAGCCTTGAGATGAGAAGGAATTAAATAGGATAAGTAATATCAAAGTCCCTTAAGGGCCTACTAAACAAGTCACATGCATGTGGAACCCTTCTTACATAGAGAAAAAACCTCTAAATGAGGCCCCTTCCATAATCAGGGAACTGTTCCAGACCCGTTCAGGGATACATGAGGATAACGATGGAGTATATTCAATATATTATACCAATTTTTTCTTCCACCCAAGGCATATCTAGGTCGCACATGCCTATATCCCCTTACATGAATCAGAACTGGTTCCTCCCAGTCATTTCGTGAGTCACATCATCCCCCTATGATAGGACCTATGAAATCCCCTCATTGTGTCCTCTACCAAGCCCCCAATGTGATGAATCCCCTTCTTTTGGATTTCTTGTCTGAAAGGGACCATGTTGAAACCTCAACGAAAGGCTCAAGACATGAAAAACCATGGTATGAGGTACACTAGTGTGTCTACAATTTGGGTATGTATTTATATGGCCATAGGTTTCTTGTACCCGTCCTACCTACTAGTAAGGGTCCTTGGGGTGCATTTGACAATTAATTCTTAATGTCAGGAGGACCCCAACACTGGGTAAATATCAGGGAACACATAGTCTAGGGAAAAATGTTTAGTACCATTTCCTTCTATAGTCATCTCTAAGACACCAAGCCTCTGGTTCTATGTGGGGATGGTAAGTATCATGATTTCCTTTCCCTTAAACTAGGAATGATATCCTCAAATCCTTCTATATAATGTTTTTAAGAATCCCTCTTGGAGTAAGCTCCTGGTATTTTTTTTCAAGACCTATAATGCTTTATTACTTCCTCTAACTATCTCATTTACCATATTGGGAGGGAATTTGGGCACTTCCTGGCCCTTTCTATCTCCATTTGTGACCAAGATATGATTATGAGATGGAAGATTCATTGGCACAACCACTTCCACTATTGGAGGAGGGATCATGTGGTTTTCATGAACTTTTACATCATCTTTATTCTCACATTAAATAATGACTCATCAGGAATCATGTGGGATTAGATTTTAGTCGCAATCATTGTATCATCATGATCAAATGAAACTTTTAGCATAGAATATTCATTCAGGTATTCCTCTCGCCTACCATCAAAGTGCCTCCATAGGCGTGGGTCCTCAAGCACATGTTTCCAACCTCCGAT
Source organism: Viscum album (assembly GCA_963277665.1). Classification (NCBI taxonomy): domain Eukaryota; kingdom Viridiplantae; phylum Streptophyta; class Magnoliopsida; order Santalales; family Viscaceae; genus Viscum; species Viscum album. The sequence goes on from OY728146.1 coordinate 1,041,979,855, forward strand.
AAATGTAGATTTTCTAGTTTCTCAGATAAATAATATCCTATTATTTCCCACACTAAGCATAACTCTTGGGGTAATATAGGTTTGTGGTGGTAATGAAATACTCATGATCCCAAACACCCATGGGCCTCCTACTTGGTATAATCCCTAATATTATTCAATTTGGGAATCATTCATTGTGTAATCCCCAATTAAACCCACGGTCCACCAAATTATTATATCCTACAAAAATAAAACCCTTATCATACACGGTATTCATATATGGTAAAACCCCAAAACTATTACATTTTGGGAAGAATTCCATGTGTAATCCCCAACCTTTCACAGGTGGGAATCATCCTCAGGTGTTATCCCAATACCAAACTAATCCATGTCCCCCATTCAAAGTGTAATCCCCAACCAATCCAAACATCCTCCTCAAGAATAATCCAAAAATCCAAAAATTTTGTTCATCCTATATAGTTATAACCCCCAATCGTATCACTAAACTCAATCAGGGAATCCTCCTTAGGTGTAAGCCCCAAACCAAACCTCGAAATCACTATGAGTCATGACACTTCTCATATCCCAAAATGTATTTTTCAAGTAATCATCTTTATGATCACTCCCCAATACAATACTCTTAATTTTCCACACTACCCTATGATACAAACCTTCAGAGTACCTCTATAGGTGTGTGTCCTAAAAACCGAACAACGTGGGATTTCATTCTTGAAAAAACATGATACATAGGAAGCATCCCTGAAGTCCAAATCCAACACCCCAAATAAACCATATTCTTTCTAGGCCACATTCCTAGTAAGGTCAAATTCAGGGTAAGAATCCATATCCTATCCCAGTTCCCTATGATTCTATGGAATAACTCCTACACTAAACTTTGACTATACACTTTTCACCTACACTTCCTTACCACATTTTCTTAAACATCATGGTTTAGTTCTTATAACATGACATTAAAATGCATGATGTTCCATGTTAAGTAGAACCAAACAATGTGAGTTCTGATTCGTTTACCAAAGATATATAGAAAACCCATCCATGAGTCTGATCCCAACATCAAAACAAATCTTATCTCCTTGGATAATGATACACTCTACAGTTCCCCACATTATGGTTAGAAAACGAGAGTCGTCGTAATAATGACCAAATAAGATCTAATTAGAACATAATGATTATTCTAAATCCAATACAAAATCATAATATATTATTAATTCACGTGTTTCCAAAATCATTATTTTTAACTAATGAAGCATTCATGAACATATAATAAATATTTAATAGAGTTTTTGGAGTAAGAAAAAATTACCCCAAAAAGGGTGGGATGAGCCTGACCTCCCATCCTCTAGACCAATGTTCATTTTTAAGATTCATTGTAGAAATTTAAAAATGAGTTACTAGCTTTGGAAAGAATGACCCCATAGATATTTAAATGTTGGGTGAAAACAAATTCATGAAAATCCCTTGGTAAAATTGTTTTAAATAATGAACCCAACTTGAATGATTTCACCAAACTCCCCATTTGGAGAATCATCAGGCAACACATGTTTTCCATCAAAAACACACTTTTGGAGTGATTAACCATAGGTGAATTAGTTATCCAAATTCAAACACCGTCCATTATCTATAAAGGTATGTATTTTTAAGGATATTATATTCACCTTTACCTTACAAATTTTATTTATTATCTGTTCCCAATGTAAAATATTTAGTTTTACAACAGTTTTAGAAACTATTTAATAAAAATAATGCAAGAGTTGGACAAAAATATCAGATTTTAAATTCCTTATATTTCAATGATAACTTGATTTAAATTCATCCATGGTAATTTGGGCACCAAAAAAACAAAATTGGTGGTTATTATAACGTGAATCCAAAAGAACGAAAACATAGGGCGGAAAACCCAAAAAATAGGTTTGGTGGTAATTAAATAATAACCTTTTAATATAATAGATAAAAAATGATCATAAAATACTATTATTAGAATAATTTCATAATATTACATCTCAAATAGGTAGTATATATATACCACATAACAAATCATGTGTATAATACAAAACTTGTCTCAATGAGAGGAATTTTCTACCGAAAACCATACCACTTTTCCATACTTCTATGCATGTAATTTAACATACTATATCAGAAAAATATATATATTTTAATAACATAATTCATTACAATACACATATAAATTTTCATTCATAGTCATCATAAATATTCACTCTCTATAATAATTCTTCTGATTTTCTACATCATGTGTGTATGATTTTGTTTGTTTCTACTAGTTTCATAATATCAGTGCTTGAATTCATTATTGTTAGAAAGTAAGTAATGAATAGGTAATTAATTTTATTATTATTAATTATTTTTAATAATTTATGATTTTACATATTCATATCATGAGGGTTTTAGTCTGTATACTTGAAGATCAAATCAATATTAAACATGTTTTACTGATTCATGAAGATCAATGTGTGTTTTCATAATTAATAATTTAAATAATCATATGAGTTATCTATAAAAAATAATTACTTTAAAAACAAATATATTATTATAACAATCATTATGTCCCAATAGTCATTCAAGATATAATTCCCTGGTATTTTTTAATTTGGTGGTCAAACATAACCAAATATGAACATACATTGAATTAATGAATGAACTTGAGGTGGTTTTGTTGTTATATAACTATAAAAGGAGAATAATTATCTTATTTTTTTTTCAATTGTTGTTATATATTATAATGGGATATAATTTGAACAAAAAATAATCTATATAATGATATTACTCCACTTTAATAGTAGATTATCCTCTGAGTATGATTATTTTAAATGATTAAATTAATGATAATCATTTGTTGATAATATAATAAATATGTTCTAATTTTTTTAAATAGAACCTTAATGATATGATAAATATAATTTTTAACCATTAAACATATTATTATATCCACCCTTGTAAGGCAGTGATGTATAATGGTACTGGTTGCATAGTCGAGGTGGTAGTCCGTACAATGCAAGGACACCAATTTTTTTTATTAATGGATGGGGTATACGAATATGAAATGATAATTACCTTAGTGGGGTCTAATTTAAGTATATAAATGATACTAATATCATTATATTACTGTTTATATAATAAATATAAATAAATTTTATTAAAATTTAAAATCAATGTAGTAGAGAATACTCACATCAAAGATATTCATATTCCTTGGAACTCTCCTCATAAATTAAATACATATGCTAAATAATGGGGAATATGATCTTTTGAACATGGTAGAGGGGTCAAGATAGAAAAAATGGTTGTGTTCAATGAGAAATTTTAATGATAGGAAAGTCTTGACGATGTAAGAGTGTTACCCATTTATGAGTGTATGAAAGGGTTGTTTTGGGAGTAATCCAAAATTTGAGAAAATGCAAAGCCACTATTAAAGGGTAAATGAATAATAATGACCAAAATATGTGGGTATTGTGATTCTAGGTTGTAACTAACATAAAAAAATCCATCACATGTACAGAATAGAATGTTTTAGGTAATTTGGATTTAACATTTATATTTTATCGTAATTTACTTTTACCTAACTATTTAATTTTAGTCCTTTGAAATTAATTTTATAGAAATTGATTAACCTTGATACATTAACATACTTCTGTACATGTGATTTAAAATTTAAAAATCATATTATGATATAATATTCCAAAATAGGTTAGATGTTAATTTTAAAATAAACAAGAATTTTTGAGTCAAAAATGTTTTTCGAAAAATATTGTTCTAAAGATTAAATTTTAAATTTAAGATAAAATTATTTTGTATAAATATTTTAATGACATAAATATATTTATTATGAAAAAAAAATTATTTTTTGATTTTATTCCAAGAAAAAATAAAATATTCCTTACAAATACTTTATATAAAGTGAATTCTGAAAAAAGTTTTTACTAAATAAACATTTTAATATTTTCCAATTCATTTGGTCTTTAAATTTATAAATTTAAATAATATTATAAAATTTATAATTGTTTTCCAAAAATTAATATCTAGTAACATAAAGTGTTTTGAAAACATATATGTCTTTATTACATAATGATAATGTCTTAAATAATAACTGTTTTATGAAAATGGTAATTTTCAACTAATACCGACCATTTCATAGAAATTTCAAAATTCATACGAAGATAATTTTGATTTCATGAATTGAATAATGAAGTTAGCTTGGTAAATTTAAACTTATAAAATTTTAATTTTAAATAAAGTCTTGATTTATGTAATTTCAGAGTTTTATAGACCCTGATATAATGTTTACCTATAAGAGTAAGATATATGGGATTACACTACACCACCTAAATAATTTTATATTCTAAATTTGTGTATATATCACCTATTGAAAAATGTCGATATTTGTTCCCTATATATTCATCGTGCTTTAAATTTATTTCATGTTATTTATAATTTCTCCAATGTAATTTCACTAATCTATTTTTCTGATTTCTCAATAATTTCTCTATATTTTCAATAATCAGGAAAATATCCTCATTATAATAAGATTTGGTATCTAAGTCTATACCCTATAATGTGAGAAAATGTGTTTAATATGGAATGTATTTTATCATAAATGAAACATTGAAGATGTTGTGTAATTTATAATGGTTTTGTAGAATAACCTATCAATACGATACAACTCTAACTATTTCTAGTATTTAGAATCTCCTTTTAAAACTAGGGAATAGTTTATCATTTTTACCTGACCATAAAACTCAATATTCAATAAAACATGATATTGAACATGAAAGTCCATATAATTGATTTTATTATCAGTATTTATATGTTTATTCTTCCTTATATGTTATTGTGTTCTAGAATATTCTATTATTTTAAAGTTTTCTCCTCTAAAATCTCTTGGAAAACTGATTATCATTCTCAATATTCCTTCCAAAAGGTTGGATTATGACACCTCTTCAAATATAAAAAATCTTAGGGTTCTATTTTAAATATAAAATCGGATCTATTATTATAAATAAATACCCCAAACATTAGATAATGGTCCCACATATCTTCTAAGTTAATAGAAAATGATCTCCATACACCCTATAAATTATTGATATGGATTTCAAAACTACTTATCAGTTTGGGGGTGATAGGTAGAGATAAAATATATTTGAGTAACATGACCCCTTTCAATACTCTCCCATAATTTAATTGGGATCCATGGATCATTATTATATACAACTGACAGATGTTCTATAAAGACCCATAAATTTCAAGGAAATTTTTTTCTAAAATTCTTTGGGATTTTACGAGTACGCAGTTTTTGAAAGCACCTAATTCCGAGGCCCGGTGTGCCCGGAATAATTTTCTGATGTTTATCTTGGGTACGTGCAGTGAACGAACGATCGGGTTTTTCTATCTTTTGAACTGGTGCTCAGAATTGAAATACAAGGGAACCAATGAACTCGCAATGCCGGTAATTGCTTAAGGGGACATTTACAGTCTTTGATTTTGCACGAGAGGAGAAGTTAAAATTTTTTGGATTAAATAAGTAGTGAATAAAAATTGTGGAACAATTTTTATTCTATATCTAAGTGGTTATATCCTATATGGGGGAGTTGGGGTGGGATCCACAATCCTCTATCTACACATGTGAGGATATTTTTGTGGTGGGGCCCACACGATCCCCAACCTTTCAAATTCCCTAAACTCGTTAAACCCCCCTCTTAAACTTGTTAACTCATCTTTAATGAGTACTCTTCCTCTCCCTCTCTCTCCCTCTAAATCACATGCCAACACACCATAATTAATTTATTGAATCTCTTTAATTAAATTAATTAAGAGTTCGATTTTTAAATTTTGAATGCATGGCATGATTAAAAAAAATAAGTATAAGCCTTATTTTCTTTTGGCTGGATTGTTGTGTGGGGACTTTGGAGAGAGCCTTTGTGTGAAAGAAGAAGGAAGCTCCTTCTTCGTTGAAGAACATCATCCTCTCCGCGAATAACGACACTTCTTCGACATAGAGCACCGACTCCATGAAGAACAACGACGCACAATCCTCTTCTTCCTCCATGACATGGGAGGAGACGCCAACACGAGAACTCGCAAACGATGCCCAAAGTATTCTTCTCTCTGTGACAAAAAGGGGAGACATCGTTTCCTTCTCGGGTGCACTCCAACATCGTCTACAAACCTCACCCCGTGATGCCGTCTTCTGCGAGGACCGATGTTCAAAATCTTTTGTTGAGGTAGGGGTTATTTTTGTTCATATCTTTATCATCGTACTTCGTTGCTTAAGGTTTGACCACATGATATTGTCATAAATGCGGGAGATCGGACCGCACAAACACGACCGATTATCCTCCCCTCTTCTTTGTTAATATTTGTTGACGTTGGAGGCGGAGGCGCACCGTACCGTTTTACCGTGCAGTGATCGGAAGGGAACCGCGGCCATGGAAGGCCACGGTGAAGGCGGAGCGGTGTCGTTGCACTACACAGAGATGTAGAGGGCCCTGACCGGAGTGGGTCATGGAGGTGGTGCATGGCGCCATCGTGCCTCACCAGATAGACTGAGGAAGGCCGCGACGGAGGGGCGCGACGCCGTCGTGCCAAGCCGGTGAGATGATCCACGGCCTAAGGCTGCGGCGGACCAGCAGGGGTGGCCGGCCGAGCCGTCTGCCGATGTATCTAGGAGGCGGGACCCCTTCTGGGTCCCGCTGCGGCTCACATATCGGTCGGCCGTAATGGCCGACTGTTACCCGAAAACTGGGGGAGTGTAACCCCCCAACCAGCTATAAGTGTAGACCCCACTGGGTCAGCTGTTTCCAAAAATAGGGGGTTGCACCCCCTTTGCATCCCGCTCGCACAGCGGCCAAGCCGCGTTCGGCTTTCGAGCCGGGCCGTAGGCCGTACGGACCGGGCCGCCAGCACCCAGCCGGGCCGAGCCACGCCAGCCGCGGGCTCGGTCGTACTATCTGGGCCGGGCCGTGCCCAACCTGGCTGGACCCGGACCCGAGTCAGGTTCACCCGATTCGGGCCGACCCGGGGGGTGTTGAGCCAGGTCGGACCGGGCCAGAACCCCCTATTATCAAAACGTTTCGGTTAAACAGATATATCAAGAGATATGGACCTCCGATCGACGCACCGTCAGTTGTGTAGGATTCATTGGAACCAGCTGGTCGTTTTGGTATATTACACTTCATGTTTCGGCAATGTTTGTGTATGCCAGGGTTGGTTCGAACCCGAAACCAATCGGGCCCTTGGAGCGGAAACACTTATAACTTATGGACCGAACGTCAGAATGATGTTTCGTAAACTATGTTGAATTCCTCATGGTGAGACGGTTCATTTGGATTAATCCACTTGAGGTTTGGACGATGCTGGAGTACGGTCGGGTTGGTTTTAGCTTAAAAACCAACCGGGCCCCTGGGACGGAAAAACCAATATCTCTCAGACCGGGCGTCCGATTGAGTCACCGTCAGTTGCGTTGAGTTCCTTTTGATGAGATGTAACATCATGATACATTTAATCTAAAAATCGTGACAATTGATGTATCGGCCCCCTTGGCTCGTGGAGCGGACCCTCCCGGAATCGAGCGTTCTGTGTGCGGGAACCCTAGGGCTGGCTACGACTCTGACGACGATGATGAATGTACTTGGATCCTAAGTGGGATTGGTAGAGAGGATGAATGTACTTGGATCCTCCGTGGGTTCGGCAGTGATGAAGACTATACTTCGATCCTACGTGGGTTCGATAGCAATGGTTACTGTACTTGGATCCTACCTGGGTTCAGCAGCGACGACTACTGTACTTCGATCCTACATGGGTTCGGCAGAGAAGATGATTCAGTGGCCACATCTAGTCATCTTCTCCCCTCATCAGATGTAGTATACCTTTGTGATATGAGTCTTGAATTTAAATCATTACCATCGGTGTGATTGACTTGCTTTCCTGTGTGGACTAGGTTGTGATTTCCTGTGTGGACTGGGCTGTGTTTTCATGTGTGGACATGGCTGTGTTTTCTTGTGTGCACTAGGTTGTACTTGGGCTCGAGAGTTGGAACCGAACTAGGTTTGATGACTTAGGTATATGTATGGTCATATACGTATGTAGGGTTGGTAGTTACTTAAAGATTGAATCTTTCCTTTGAGGTTTATCCTTTGTGGATTTTGGGTGACCTTCGGGGGTCTCGAGGTCCCTATTAAGTATCATATACTCACCCCTGCACGGGCTATGCCCACACTACGTGGTGTAGGATGCAGACGATGGACAACACTGATCATTGTGGAGTCTTGTGGAGCTGGATGGTACCTGGGGGTGGACCACTTGGCGGTACGTACTCGGAGCGGACAGCAGGACCCAAGGAGTTGAGGAGTCCATTTGTACCCACCCTTCAGGTGGGATAGCAGGAGGATGACTTGGTGGTTGCAGATTTACATTACTACTGCGGTACTTTCTTTTCAGTGGTACTGTACTTTCAGTTGGGTTTGTATTCTGGCCCATTTAATTTGAAGCACTTACTTTTTTACCCAATTTTTACTTAGTGCTTACTTCACTTGCATTCTCTATTGTGTGTTGTTTACTATTATAAATGAAATGCCTTCCCTTTTTCGGGATTTACGCCTTTGGTGCTAGTCGCCAGCCCCTGGCCTATGGAAGGCGGGCTTGAGGAAGTCACGGCATGGGTCCCGAGGACGGGTCATGACAAATTGGTATCAGAGGAGTCGGTTCTACCGCACAACTTAGGAATATTATCATCCTTTCTATGAAGGAATAATGTTAAGAGTATTGAGTGTGGTTTTCAGTCCATGGAGTCCAGTGTTGGTGTGGCGGCTGACGTATCCATACACCAGGACCTTGATCTCTGAATTCCAACTCAGTTCATTAAAACAATGATTGTGTGTGTGTTTCAAGATGTTTTATTTGTGATTACTTGTGTCAGCTCACCAGGTATACTGTTTAAACCATGGCACACCTATTACTTTTCAGGATAGCCCCACGAAGGTAGCCAGCTAGGGTTCTGAGTTTTGTACAAGATGGTAGCCCACCAAGCGACGAGCCCTCAGTGCAAGGCCCCATCACAGCGGAGGCACTAGCGGTATCACTACCCGTTGGGCTACTGATACTACCAACCCCAGCAGCAGATAGTTCACGCCGCTTGAGTGCGTTGCACGAGTTTCAGCGACATAGGCCGCCCAGGTTCCGCAGAGAGACGGACCCTCAGGCAGCTGAGGATTGGCTAGAGGCTATCCTCAGAGTCTTCAGATTGGTAGGGACACCAGCAGATCTTATGGTGATTCTTGCAGCGAGTCTCCTACATGCAGAAGCAGGTAGATGGAGGAGCCTGATGCTCTAGGTACAAGACGAGGCATCACTTCATTGGATGTACTTTGAGAGCCTCTTCCACTCAGAGTTTGTTCCAGCCACCCTCCATGTGGTGCGTATCCAGGAGTTACTACAGCTGCGGCCGGGCAGCATGTCAATAGCCCAGTACTCATCGAGATTTATCGACCTCTCGTACTACTCCACGGACATGGTATGTGACCCATTCTTCTATGCTCGTACCTTCGAGCAGGGACTGAGGCATGAGATCAGGGCTTCAATGATCTCCCTCAGCATTCCGACGTAGGTAGGAGTACTGGAGCGAGCCCTTCTTGTGGAGAGCTTTCTTGCTGAGCCAACGCCAGTAGCAAGTCATACCATAGAGAAAAATGTGGTGGAGTCTTCTACAGCCGACAGTAGGCAGATTTCACAGAGGTCCAAGCGGACCAGGCCATCAGGTGAAAGACCTCAGGATACTGGTTCAGATGTGTGGGGCACACGCAGCAGAGCCAGTCATACGAGAGGCAGACAGTGCTATGCATGCGGTGGGCAGGGCCACCGGCTCGGGACTATCCAACTCTCCATGCAGAGGAGAAACAGACAGTTGAAGGACCACCCATGCAGAGGCATAGGTTCGACCGTGGTGGTCCACAGGGAGCAGGCGGACGAGGTAGTGGAGGTGGCCGAGTAGCAGGTGGTGGATGGCACTTCGAGGCTCTACCACCACCACCACTAGGAGGACCACCCTGACCCAAGGGAACGAGTGGACATGGGAGAGGACAGCTTCAGGAAAATGAGGCCTCTAAATATAGTGCTCCGAGAGCAGGTGGACAGGAGCAGGACTAGCTCCAGGCATATAGACCTTTGTTATTGATGTCATTGTTTGTAGTTTCTTTGTGTCTTCGTTCTTTGAGCTGCAGTGATAAAAGAAACTTGTCCTTGTGACGTTTGTTCTCCTGACTTTTTGTATGGTTAACACTGAGAGGTTCCGGTTAAAACTGTTGACTTGACCCTCACTTTCGAGATTCTTACTGGAGGAGACCCAGTGACCACACACTGCTGCCGACAATGTAACTCGACCCTTGGAGGCAAGAGTAACAGTTGGATCTCTTGGTAGTAGTGTCGAGGCATTACGACATCATCCAGGGAATAAAATAGTACCTTTCATGTCTGGATTTACTGTATTAGGAAAAGAATGTGGTTCAACAAGGGGATTAGACTGAATTTCTCTTCTTGGGAAAGGAGAAATATTAGCATCTCTTGAAGGAAGTATGCGAGAAAAGGGTGTAGTCGGGTTCATTACAAATGGCTAGTCACACCAATAGTTCATTGAGAGAACAGAATATGGTTTACTCTAATATCAAAATCCCAAGGTATGTCTTCTCCTGGAAGGACCTGAACCTAAACAGCAGCGCTGACTCGAGTTCCTCCATGACTATGACTTCGAGATAGTATATACTCCTGGGAAGGGGAAAGTAGTAGCAGATGCTCTCAGCAGGAGGTCAGGCATTCAGCTACTTAGATAGGAAACATGGTCGCTAGCTGCTTTGTAGATATCCTTCATGGATAGAGATGGAGCAGCCTTTCTACAGTCGCTCACAGTCACTCTTTCACTTCTTTAGCGGGTAAGAGTGGCTCAACGTGGGGACATTAACTGTGAGACACGACATGCATAGATATCCATAGGTCAGGAACCAGATTGATTTTCTGAAGGAGGAGAGCACGTCATCCTCTACAGGGGACGTACAATGGTACTAGTTGCATTACAGGAGGAGGTGCTGAGGGAGTTGCAAACTTCCCCTCTGGCGGTACATCCAGGAGTATTGAAGATGTACCAGGATCTCAGACAACATCACTGGTGGATGGGTATGAAGAAGGTTGTGGTATAGTTCATTTCACGATGCCTCCCTTTCCAACTGGTGAAGGTGGAGCACTAGGTATCGGAAGGTTTGGTATAGTCCTTATAGGCCCCGGAGTGGAAGTGGGATTGGATATCCATGGATTTTGTGATGGGGATTCCACGTACTTCCAGAGGAAACAAATCCTTATGGGTGATCATCGACCGACTAACCAAGTCGGCCCACTTCCTACCTATCATAGTGCAAGGATCAGTAGAGTTCTTGGGATACCTCTATGTTCAGGAGATCGGACGGCTTCATGGTGTGCCATCGTCAATCGTCTCCTATCAAGAAGCTCGCTTTACATTCTAGCTTTGGAAGGGGTTGCAGGAGGCATTTGGGATGCAGCTACGCCTGAGCACCACCTTTCATTCTCAGATGGATGGCCAGATGGAGAGGATCATTTAGACACTTGAGGAAGTGCTCCGTGCATGTGTCCTTGACATTGGACATAGCTGGGAGGATCTCTTACCATTGGTGGAGTTTGTGTACAACAACAGATACCACTCCACCATCGGGATGGCACCATACGAAGCATTGTACGACCGACCTTGCAGATCAACTCTGTTCTGTACTGACCCTAGGGAGTCAGCAATCGTAGGACCAGAGATGGTTCAGGCTACGACAGAGAAGGTGCAGATCAACCACGTGTAGATGAGGAATGCACAGAGCAGACAAAAGTCCTATGATGATAGAAGACAGAGACAACTGGAGTTCGAGGATGGTGACCACGTTTTCATATGGGTCTCACCTCGACGTTGATTACGGAGGTTTGGACGGGGTGGCAAATTATCTCCGCATTTCATCGGACCATTCCAGGTTCTCAGTAGGGTTGGCGAGGTGGCTTACCACCTGGCCCTTCCACCTCACTTGCACCGACTGCATGACATTTTTCATGTATCTCAGCTGAGGAGATACGTGCACGACTCGACGCATATCATAGACCACGAGGAGCTAGACATCGATGACGGGGATACATTCATGGAGGTCCTGGTGGAGATTAAGGATTGACAGGAGTGGGTCCTACGTGGATGGACGATTCCTCTAGTGCGCATCTTGTGGCATCACGGGAACCTCCAAGATTGCACATGGGAGCAGGGGTCTCAGATGCATTCTCAATACCCACATTTGTTTCACTAGTTTATGTAGTAGCTTTACGGGGACGTAAAGAACTGAGGTGGGGGTAATGTAAAGACCCGTACATTTCAAGGAAAATTTTTTCTTAAATTATTTGGGATTTTATGAGTACGCAGTTTCTGACAGCACCTGATTCTGTGGCCCGGTGTGCCCAGAATAATTTTCTGAAGTTTATCCCGGGTACGTTTAGTGAACGAATGTGTGGGTTTTTCTATCTTTCGAACCGGTGCTCATAATTGAATTCCAAGGGCACCGATGAACTCTCAACGCTAGTAATTGCATAAGAGGACCTTTACCGTATTTGTGTTTTCACGGGATGAGAAGTTAAAAATTTCTGGATTAAATAAGAAGTGAATAAAAAATGTGGAACAATTTTTATTCTATATCTAAGTTCTTATATCCAACATGGGGGAGTTGGGGTGGGACCCACAAGCCTCAAACTACCCATGTGAGGATATTATTGAGGTGGGGCCCACACGATCTACAACCTTTAAAATTCCCTAAACACCTTAAAACCCCCTCTTAAACTTGTTAACTCCTCTTTAATGAGGACTCTTCCTCTCCCTCTCTCTCCCTCTTAATCACATAACAAAACACATTAATTAATTTATTGAACCTCTTCAATTAAATTAATTAAGTGTTTTATTTTTAAATTTTGAATGCATGGTATGATTAAATAAAATAAAGAGAAGCCTTCTTTTATTTTGGTTGGATTGTTGTGTGGGGACTTTGGAGCGAGCCTTTGTGTGAAAGAAGAAGGAAGCTCCTTCTTCGTTGAAGAACATCATCCTCTCTGCGAAGAACGACACTTCTTCGACATAGATCATAGAGTCCACGAAGAACAACGATGCACAATCCTCTTCTTCCTCCACGATAAGGGAGGAGACGCCGACACATGAACTCGCAAACAACGCCCCAACTATTCTTCTCTCTGTGACAAAAAGGGGAGACATCGTTTCCTTCTCAGGCGCACTCTGACAACATCTACGAACCTCACCCCTCGATGCTGTCTTCTGTGACACCCGACATTTGACATATTTTGTTGTGGTAAGGTTTATTTTTGTTCAATGCTTTATCATAGTTCTTCGTTGCTTATGGTTTGGCCGCATGATATCGTCGTGATGGGAGGAGATCGGATGGAAAAAACACGAACTATTCTTCGTTGAAGTTGGAAGAATAGGCACAAGGTGCCGTTGCACTGTGCTGTGATCGGAAGTGAACCGAAGCTATGCAAGGTCGCGACGAAGGCGGCGTTGTGCCGTTGCACCTCGCAGAGACGTAGAGGGCCGCGACTAGAGCGGGCCGCGACAGTGGTGCACGACTCTGTCGCGCCCTGATGGAGAGACCGAGGAAGGCTGTGGCCAGAGCGGGCCCCGATGGAGGGGCACGGCGCTGTCGCGCCGTGACCTAAGGCCATAGTGGACCAGTAGGGGCGGTCGGCCGAGCTGGCCACCAGCGTCTCTAGGAGGTGAGACCCCATCTAGGTCCAGCTGTGGCTCACAAACTGGCTGGCCTTAATGGCCGACCATTACCTAGAAACCGAGGGGTGTAACCCCCCTAACCAGCTATTAGGGCGGACGCCACTGGGTCCGCTATTTCCACTAATAGGGGGCCACACCCCCTTTGCATCCCGCTCGGCCAGCGGCCAATTCGCAGCTGGCTTCTGAGCCATGGCCGGATTTCAAGCCAGGCCAGCCACGCTCGGCCGGGCCGGGCCACACCCAGCTGGGCCGAGCTGGGCCGTGCCCAACTAGGCCGGACCCGGACCCGGGTCGGGCTGACCCGGGGGGTGTTGGGCCAGGTCGGACTTGGGCCAGACCCCTTATTTTAATAATGTTTCGGTTAAAAGGATATATCATGAGGTACGAACCTCCGATCGACACCTCGTCAGTTTCGTAGGATTTCATGTAACGAGACGGTCATTTCTTTATATTACAGTCAAAGTTTTAGAAAAGTTTGTGTACGACCTGGTTGGTTTGAACAGGAAACCAACCGGGCCCTTGGAGCGGAAGCACTTATAACTTAAGGACCAGACGTCCGAATGACGTTCCATCAACTACGTTGAATTCCTCTTGGTGGGACAGTTCATTTGTCTTACTCCACATGAGGTTTGGATGATGCTAGTGTACAGTCATGTTGGTTTTATCTTAAAAACCAACCGGGCCCCTGGGACGGAAAAGCCAATATCTCTCAGACCGGGCGTCTGATTCACGCGCTTTTAGTTGCGTTGAGTTCCTTTTGACGAGATGGAACTTCAGGATACATCAACTCTAGACTTCATGAAATTTGATGAATCGACCCCCTTGGATCGTGGAGCAGACCCTCCCAGAATCGAGCGTGCTGTGTGCGGGAAACCAAGAGCTGGCTACCACTGCGATGAAGATGACGACTGTACTTGGATCCTATGTGGGTTCGACAGTAAGGACGACTATACTTGGATCCTCCATGGGTTCGGCAATGATGACGACTGTACTTGGATCCTATGTGGGATCAGCAGTGATGGTTACTGTACTTGGATCCTACGTGGTTTCGGTAGCGACAACTACTGTACTTGGATCCTATGTGGGATCGGCAGAGGAGATGATTCAGCGGCCACATCTAATCATCTCCACCCCCTCTTCTGAAGTAGTATAAATGTGTGAGCTAAGTCTTGGATTTAAATCATTACCATCGGTTTGATTGACTTGCTTTTATGTGTGGACTGGGTTGTGCTTTCCTGTGTGTACTGGGCTGTGTTTTCCTGTGTGGACTGGGGTGTGTTTTCCTTTGCGGACTGGGTTGTACTTGGGATTGAGAGTTGGAGTCGAACTGGGTTTGATGACTTAGGTATATGTATGGACATATACCTAAGTAGGGTTGGTAGTTACATTATGATTGTATATTTCCATTGAGGTTTATCATTCGTGGATTCTGGAAGACCTTCGGGGGTCTTGGGGTCCCTACTAAGTATCGTATACTCACCCCTGCACGGGCTATTCCCTCACTACGTTGTGTTGGATGAAGATGATGGACAACATTGATCGTGGTGGAGTCTTGTGAAGCTGGATGATACCTAGAGGTGGACCACTTGGAGGGACGTACTCGGAGCATACAATAGGACCCGAGGAGCTGAGGAGTCCATCTGTACCCACCCTTCAGGTGGGATAGCCGGAGGACGAATCAGTGGTTGCAGATTTAATTTACTGCTATTGTACATTCTTTTTAGTGGTACTGTACCTTCAGTTGGGTTTGTATTCTGGCCCATTTACTTTTCAACACATAATTTTGTACCCAGTTTTTACTTAGTTCTTACTTCACTTGAATTCTCTGTTGTGTGTTCTTTGCTTTTATAAAGGCAATTCCTTCCCTTTATCAGGATTTACGCCTTTGGTGCTAGTCACCAGCCCCTAGCCTATGGATGGCGGGCTTGGGGTAGTCACGACACGGGCCCCGAGGACGGGTCGTGACATGTTCCCAACAAAGACTTATTATTTCTTTTATATAGAGCATGTATTGGTGGTCAATAGGTTGATGTTTCTTATAGATATGAAATGAGAAGACTTGTAGAGATGATCAACTAAGACCCATTTAAAATTATTCTTCCTTGGAGTCTTTGGGATTCCATTGAAAAATTCCATTATAATGTTTCCCACTTTCATATAGGAATTGGTAGACATTTCACGACTCCCCTAGGATATTTCCTTTCATTATTCAATTTTAATTATACTACGAATCATGATATAATATCCAAAAATTATTATGTCATACCATCCTACCTGAAATTATCTATTAAATCACTATGCATCATTATTCTAAGAGGTTATATAGATAAATTTTTATTATGTGTCTAATCTTATAGTTCCCTATTTAACATTGGTATAGAAGGAATACATAATAACTTCCCCAATTATAAAACAATATATCTATTGATAATGTCTATAAATTGTCCATTAGTTACAATTTTAATATTATTTGTTATACTATCATCATCCATCGGGAAAATACTTATCTTATCCAATATAGATGGTTTATCATTTCTTAGAAAATTAATGAAAGCTACCCTTTCCTAGAAAACACCATGTCTATCATTTCTAGATCTATGTATATAAGATCAATTTTAATCAACATATTTTTTTAGATCTCTAGGTTCCTACCCACTCAATGAATCAAGTATATTTTTTTCCTGTAATGGATGATAGTGTATTAAAAACCAATTTATATTGAGTTATTAGAACTATCTTATTTTCCACATGATGAGCTATCCCTGAGAGAATATATAATTCAAACTCTTTTGGTCCATATTTGTACATATATTCGTTCACCATAGAGTTAGTGTGTCCATATGTTTGATGAAAATATTAAAACTACCAGCTCATATAAATTAATTGGTTTATTATGTTTAGGGAATGTTAGTTGTCTCGATGCATAACTAATAACCCAGTCATTCTGAATTATGAAACAACCATGACCTTTGTTCAGTTCAACAATATAAATTAAAAATTCTTCCTTACATGATATTGTAGTTAATACTAGTAATTTAATTATCCTTATCGTCAGTTATTGAGATCATTCATCACATTCCCATAATCATGTTAATTAAAACCCTTTACGTCTTATCAAGGTTAATAAGTTGGATGATTGGGAACAATCCTAAAAAAATATCTCATAGTAACATACTAAGAGCTGGAATCATCAGATCATAGTTATTTTCTGTGGTGTAGGACATTATTTGAATAATTGATTCTTTTAAGGTTCATATATATCTTATAATTAAGTACAATATGTCTAATTATAAAAACTCATTGATCCAAAATTCACACTTTCTACACTTCCCATACACTTCTTTTTTTCTTATGATCTCTTGCATTATATGGAGATAAATCACATGATACTAAAAGCTTTTAAATTATATTATGATATCTTCACTGGATAAAACCACTGTGTAATCAATATAGTCCTTGAATACTCTATTTATTATATCTATAAGGTCAGAATGTGCATTATTCAATGAAAAAGTAATTACAGTAAACTCATAATGCTCATATCGAGTTCAAAATCACATATTTTCTATATCATAATTCTTCTACTTTATCTAATGATAATTAGAGTAAATATTAATATTAAAAAAAGAATCGGTCTCCTTAAAATTGATCAAATAAGTCATCAATTCAGGTTAATGGATATGTTTTATTTATATTAATTTAATTTATCTTTGTCTAGTTGATGCATAGTCCCATCAAACCATCCGTTCATTTAAGGAATAATATTGAGGATTCATATTTTTAAATGATAGGGAATATAAATCCCTTATCACACAAATTATGTTTCCCTTTATTTTACTACAGTAACTCCAACAATTCAATTATTAATTGAGTTTTAGATATATTCCTTTTACTAGGAATGAGTTAAATGAAGAATTAAACTTAATGTAATAGTGGATGAGTAGGAAATTAGTGTTGAAAAACATCAATTAATATTTTTAACATGGTTAGATAGCCTATTCATTGGTTACCATAATCATATATAGATCAGGATTAATTTTTTTTCTTGACTTGAGATTTTATTAAGGATACAAAATATCATAGAACCCGAACTCCAAGATCCAGTGAAAAATTCATAAAAATTACATTTTAGGCTTTCATACCGAATATGGTGAATACATTTTTAAAAATAAAAGCATATAACATCAAAATGATAATATTGGATCTCTTACCCACCACATTAATTTTTAAATTTAGTTTTTTAGATAAATAGGAAAAAAATACAACAAAAAAACAATTGACAATAAATGATAATTTATCCCATTTAATCCACCTTATTATTTTTCACATTATGTTATAAAAATAATCCTTGTGAAATCCTTTATTGTAATAATTCATTAAAAATAATTATTTATAGCCCAAGGATGAGTAAAAATAAAAACAGTGACCACAAAAGTATTATAAGTGTAAAAATAAGTATTAATAATTGAATTTCTCAATGACAATTAGAATTTTATGTTAGTATGATGAAAAAAATCCATGTTTATGAGTGAATAATAAAATAAATCATACCCACAAATACCTGGATCATCAAATATGAAAACATAGAAAAGGAAAGAGTCAATATAATCAATAATCATAGGCCACACAATATCAATTTGGATCCTAATAGTTGTTGTAATCCCATGAAAGGTAATTAGAACTTCTTTTAGTAACTTAGAGGATTATATTCATAAAACCCTTTTAGCACTATTTTAAACAGAATAAAAATATGAACAACATCCAAAATAATTATTACCCAATGCATAGGGGTTCTATTTGGGTGTGTCCATCGTCTATGTTATCATGAGCTTACCAGGAGGAATCTAGGCCATTCCAAGTTAATATATAATAGGATTACCGTGAATTATATGGGCTACTCCAAATCAAGATTTAATGATCTTACTCGATGCTATCATGACCAACCCATGTTAAGCTGTATTGGGATTACCCAGTTCTATCTGGGGAACCCCATTTTAAGCTATATTTTTCACAAACCACAACATGATAAATGTATGTTGAGATTTCAATTCATCATAAAAATCATATAAAAGACTATTATTCTTTTACAACAAGAAAAATAAATAGAAAATAAATGGGTTTCATGTCAATTTCATTAAAACACGATTAACCTATTGTAAAGAAATGATTTATGTCATCATCATCATCATCATGTAATTATATAATTAATAGGAATGAAAAAATAGAAGCACGGATGGGAAACCCCTCACCCACCCCTGACCTAAAGAGGAAATTATGGGGGCCTAAAATTATGAAGCCCTAAATCATACCCTTTAGTAAAGTCAATCCCATCAGGTTTAATACATTCCACAGAGTGCAGAAACACCTTCTCAGTGCCATTAAAGTCCACCAAGGCCATGTATTCAGCAACAATGATCCCCTCTCTATAGGTGTAAAGAATTCGGGCGTTGTCCTTGATCATGCCTTTACATTTCCTTATGATTTAGAAAATTGACCAAGGGACTTCACCATCCTCCTCCAAGGAGTTTTAGACAATTAAAGAGTTTGTTGAAACTTTGGATACCTTTAACCCCTACTGCATGCAAAGTCGGAGCCTAGTAAGCATTATCGTTGCCTCTACTTGAAGGGAATATCCATGGCCGAGGCTGGCTGAGAATGCTACCCAAACCAATCATTTACTATCTCTCACCACACCTCCTCCACATATGCACCCCTGGACAAAAGAGTCGTCCGTATTGTGTTTCAAGCCACCCGAGGGAGGTCTCCAGCATACCCAATTTCCCTTCCTGTTAGTAGTGGTAATGGACTCTCTGGAATGATATTGAAAGAGATGAAAGAAAGGACCCTCCCTCCAGTACCAAAATTCCTTGTTCATGTCCAATAACCCGTTCTGTTACCCAGAATATAATAATATAAGCAAAGACTTCCAAACCCTCATATTTCACTCTATTCCTCATCAGCCAAAGGAACCAACAACCCACATGTAGCAGAACCGAATGGGCAGCTCTCTCAGGGACTCCTCCCTCCGTGCCATGATACCACTTATCAAGAAAAGGAGGATAATGTATTGTTCAAATAGATGGTATCAGATAACTCCCCAAGAGCCTTCCAAACATCTCATGTTGAAGCACTACCAATGAATAGGTGGGAAGAGCTCTCTTCTCTATGCACGATATAACAAACACATTTAGATGCAAGATGTATACCGCATCACCTGATATTATCGCCTGTCAAAATTTCTCTATCTCGAATCCTCCAGGTTAGAAAATTGTTCATAGTTGGAATATATTTAACCCAAATTACCTCATCCTACCTTCCTTCATGAATGAGCTCAAAAACTATGTGGCAAAATTCCTTGGAGGAGAATTGGCCCGAGATGGAAGGAGTGAATATGCATTTATCCTTATCAGTATTTAGATCAATGAGAGTAAAACACTCAAGTTAATTTTCATCCAGTACCGTGAGGATTAAATCCATGAAATCACTATCATCCCTGTGCGAAATATCTGTGATCAGACATCTAGGTACCCCATCACTACATCGCTCTAATCCTGTTGTGATAATGAAAGATCGCCATTGCTATCAATCCACCGAGAAAAGGGCCGAATCATATCAACAATGGGACCGATCAACAACCAAATGGATGCCTGGTTTGGCTCGACCAAGAACCTAGTGCACGATGCATAACCATGCATTTTTGTCCCCCAGAGAGTATGACACTCTAGAACACTCCATGTTAGCCTCACATGCATGCAGTAGAGTGTATCCTCTATGTTGTGCACATTAATCCCTCCCTCTCTCATAGGCCTCACCATTTTACTCTACGACACCCACTATTTATTCCCCTCTGAAAAAGGATCCCAAATGAAATTTGAAAGGATCTTGTCAATGACTTTGATCACACCCTTAGTGATTTTTTTGGATGCTAATACATGGATTGGAGAGGAAACCAACACGCTGTTCACCAAGGAAATACTTCCACCAAATGACATGACTTTATTTTTCTAGTTCAGAACTCTATCTGAGATCCTGGTATGCAATTTGTCAAAGTTGCAGATACGAAGGCTTCCCAATGAGATGTGAGCACCAAGGTAAATCCGAGGGAATTACCCTCTCTGAATGCCAAACATTCAACTAATGACCTCCACTCTCAAAGCGGAGCACCTGTTGGAGATGTAGAAGTCACTCATACCCTTGTTGATCAACGGACCACTCCATCAGCAATATACATCAAAAAATCTGTTTATCCTATGGCTAGAATTACACTTAGAGGTCATATATAATATGGTATCATCCCCGAACAATTGGTGAGAGATTGTTGGGGCCTTTATACGACGCTGATATTGAAGTATACCACCATTGTTAATGCTTCTCGGAATAAGGTGACTCAAGACGTCTTGAATGAGAATGAACAGAGATGGTGAAATTGGGTCCCCCCACCTGAGGCCTCGAGTAGACTTGAAGAACCCATAAATTTTTATCATAAAGGATATAGATGACTACAAAGAGCTGATACAACAAAAGTTAAGATCAACGTTACAATTTTTGAGACCCATACATGATATAAATATATTAATGAAGCTATATTGCACCCGGTTATAGGCCTTGCTCATGTCATGTTTAATGACCATGTTAGACCCTCTAGTCTTGAATTTGATATCATTGAGCATCTACTGAGCCAAAGCGATGGCCTCATAGATCGGGTGACCTTTAATGAACCCATGTTGTTCCAATGAAATGCAGTGCGGGATATTTAATGGCATTCTCAAGTTAATAATACTATCCAGTATCTTGTATTGAACGTTACACATACTCACCGGACGGTAGTATGAGATCGATGAGGGATTTTTGGACTTGGGAAGCAGAATGAGAGTGGTGGCGCAAGCTATTCTGGGTAATCTTCCCCACTAAATAAATCTTGTATGGCATCAATCAAGTCCTCCTTCACCGAGTCCTAGGATACCCTGTAGAAAGAAGAAGGAAATTCATCAGGGCCCGCCATGCTCTCCGGGTTCAAATTCATGAGAGAATCTTTGATCTCCAACTCACCAGGAACAGCCCCGAGACTATCGTTGGTTTGGTCAGACACATAGCTAGGAATCACATCAAAGAGGTTTGATGGTTCCGAAGGATAACCAGTACCCAAGTGTTCATTAGGACCAGCTAGAAGCTCCTGGAATAAGGAATTGACCATGCCTCTTATTGTGACCCTGTCCTCCGTGAAGGAACTATCCTCCATCTAGATGTTTGGTTTGACCAACTTCCCCCTCTCCTTAATGAACTCGTGGAAAAACACCATGTTCATGTCTCACTCTTTAAGACACTCAATTCAAACCCTCTCCCTAGCCAGACAGTCTTGTTTCAGAAGTAAATCAACCAATATTTCCTTCTTCTTCATGAGTTTCACATAGGAGAGCTTATCCCACTCTACCTCTAGATCGAGCTCAAGACTCTCAAATTCCTGCATAACATCTTTGACAACCTCTTAAGAGGGATCTAGTTATGTCACCCATGAATGAAGATTGTTTTTGAGCCTCCCCAATTTACTTTAAAAAATAACCCATTTGTTTCCTTGCGAAGGAGTTACCCAAATAGCTCTAACCAGGTCATGATATCCTATTTTTTTGCCCAATACTGACTGAATCTGAACCGCACTTGTGGCTGTGGCGAGGAGTCAAGAGACACAAAGTGGTCTGAGATTCCTCAAGCTAGATGAGTAACCTTAGTGGTAGAGAAGACTGAGATAGAATGGATGTTATCTAGGAAACGATCCAAATGCCCCAACAAATGACATGGTCCCTGCTGATTATTACTCCACGTGAACTTGTCACCTACAAAGTTGAGGTATGAGAGGACCTTTACAATCATGAAATGAATGAAATAAAGGCTAGATTGCCTTGGGAAGGGTCCTCTACCCTGCCTTTCCTCCGGAGCAGCCACCTCACTGAAGTCTCCCCCCTACAATCCATGGCGCCGAGCCATGATCGAATAAGCTTAAATCTCTCCATAAGGATTCCTGAGAGTGCCTATTTAAACTACCATACATAATGTAAAAATAGAAGTGAATGGGACCGAGTGTTACCATAACTATGAGGAAATGATCCCCCACTCGATCAAGACCATATTTCACCTCCTATGCCAGAATATCCAAATATGGAAATTAAACAGATCATCCTGCATGTTATCATACATGCAAAGCCTTTTGGAAAACTCCCCAATTTTGTTGGGACATTGTTTATAATCAAGGACAGCTTCCACTGCTACTTTAGGGTGGAAGGTTTCCAGGGATAGGAAGTCCGAATTTACCCAGCCTCCAAGACCACGAGCATTCCAGATGAGCAAAGGTATCCTTGGAAAGAGAGCATCATGGGACTTGCACTAGATCTCTTCGCCTTCCCATAGTGGGAGACCAAGCTCCCTTGACGCAACTTGGACTTTGATCTTCTGTAAAACCCTAGTTACTTACCCATTAACAGCTTGGGAGTGACATGGCTTCTAACCCTGCATAAAGAGCATTTCATCCTGGGGGCCACCAAGGATGACCTTTCTCATACATTAGATACCTCGAGCTAAGGGAAGGGATCCACGAAAGGTGGATGTGGAGGGGAATATGAGAAGGGAAAGGAGAATACCCTTTAGGGGGCTCCTGTGGGATGTAAAAATAACAGTATAGCCCTATAGTTTTTCTCTAAAAACAGCTCCGAATCACACACGGTGAGGGGAGGAATATGAAAAAACCCTGGGCCCTTCAACTTAGAACCTTCTAGAAAAAGATTCAAGGGGGTTCCAAGAGAACATAGAGAAGGGAATCCATTATAAGAGGAATAACTCCTTGGTAATTAGGGAATAAGGTCCATTTAGCCCTCTAGAACATCCAAAACAATCTCCACCAGAGAAACCACTAAGGTAGCCACTAAGAGAACAAAGGGGGAAGCTAGAATGGGCTATTGAGCCTGCTCCGGAGTCACCTCAAGAAGAGCTGAGGGAGGAAGACAGTCACCCTCACTATGCCAAGCCTCGACTCTGAGGTCTCTACCTCGGCCTTTAAAATAACGATGTTGACTGTCTTGGAGAGAATGGCCATAAAATAGGCAATGCAGGCAATATCTAGGGAACACCGGGTACATCAGATCATGAACCCAGTTGAAAGAATCCTCTAACTCAAGGCCCAGCTTCTACGATAGAAGGCGGGTGAGATCAAGCTCAACACAGATGCATGACTCCGAAGAGGACATACCCCATCTCATCCTGTCATCAGAGCATAGAAATATCCCAATAGAGTCACCTATCTACATCAGTAATCCCTCATTATAAAACTGCAGTGGTAGCCCTAGAAGACAAATCCAAATAACAGCCAATGAGCTCTCCGTTCCGTGATGAGTATCTAGGGACGATATGGCCATGATGAAGTCCCAACGACCCATGGATCACAATTCCTTGCACTAGACCTGATGAAAGTCTTCCTCTAAATCCAGAACAATTTAGAAAGAGTTCCTATGAAGCACTGAAACCTACGCTGGCTGCTGGATACCCCAAGACAAAACCCCACACTGGAATTTTGTGAGTGGTGGTATGGATGCCCCTAAGGGGATACCAAAGTCAATTTGAGGCAATATTTATCCTCCTTATACACAAAGGATGGGACATTAAACCAAACCCTTTTACCCTCACGCGAGGACATAACAGAAGACACATAGATTGCGAGAAAATAAGGAGAAGCATGCCAAAATGATCTCGAGAGGGAATGAGGATGGAATAATTAAAAACTATCCTCGTTTAATGATAAGTAACATCAATAGTTGTTGATTCTTATTAATGGAAATACTTATAAAATATCATTAATAACATTTTAAGGAAAATATACTTTTAATTTTCAAAATAATTTTTAGATATAATTTTTTTTGAAAAATATTTTATTTGTTGATAACATTGAAATCATATAGTGGATGATTTAAAAATAAAATAATTCATTTACTGATGAAAATAACATTCTTTGCTTTCATATTTACTTTTTGAAACTTTTTTAATACATTTTTCTAAAAAATTATTGTATAGGAAAAATACATTTCGGAAAAAATATAATTTTCCCTAAAAACATTTATTGATCTATTTAGTAAAAAGATGAAAATAAGGGAATGAAATTATTCTCCTAACATAAGTAGAGGATAATAAAATTCATTGGAATTATTTATATTTATATCATAATATTTTTCTTTTGTAGACTTAATCAAAAAAAAATCCTGATAAACATTGATATTTTAAAATATTGCTCCCACCACTTTGGTAATAGTGAATCATAATCCCAATGAATTAATTTAATAGAAACATAAAATATCATTAGAATAAATAACTAAATTATATTAAATGTTAAATGGGATTTATATACACCACATTAAAGAATATAGGTGCATAACATAACATAGATCTCAAAGATATCAAATTGTGACAGAGACCAACTAAAACTTTTGTATCTTTGAAACCGTATTCCTAGTGAAATAGAGAACCTAAAATTGATATTTAAATACTAGTAAATTTTAAGATATAAGTTATAAAATAAATTCATGGGAATTATATACACAACACAAAAAAAATTAACGGGTGAATATGACATGTATGTCACAGAAACAAAAGTGAGATGAGAAAAACCCTTACATTGTGTTTGATTCATCATACTTGTTCTATATCATCCAAAATAATAAACATATGTTAATTATTAATTTAATGGGAAACTTTTAAAAGTATATTATTAAATTTATTTCACTTATAATCAGGTTATATTTAATAGATTAATCAATTATGTATACGACAGATGTATTGACCATATTCATCTTCTGTGTCAAAAACTACTTTTGTTTGTTGACTATGTTCAAAAAATTAATTATTTGAACATATATATAATAATAGTGAAATAAGATTCATATTTATACCTTAATTATTCCTTGAAAACAAATAATTAAATATGGTTACGAAAAATGAATTAACATTACAATCATTGAGGTTATAGGTCGTACATACACATGAGGAAAATTTCTATTTTTCAATCATCATCATGGAATGAAAATAAGTAAAATTTTATCTTTCATAATGATAATAACATCATAAATACCATTATTTTTAATTAAATATATTATATATATATATATATATATATATCATTATCGTAATGTAAAATTAACCGCATCTCATCGAGGATGAGGTAGTCCACATGTCCACAAACTACGTTATCACTTTTCAAAATTTTGAAATCCTAAGAAGAAAATGATATTTTGTATTTAATTAAATACAATTATGTCATTAGAATAAAAATTATTTCATTTTTGTCTTATATATTCCTTATATTAACCCATATTACCATCCTCATAACATGTTATAGAAAAACACATCACATCATTTCGCGGGGCAGTGGTCCGCCATACACAAGGGCGATGTTATTGTGTCCTTTAAAAAATAGAATATAAAATGGATGTAATGATATAAGGAATAAATTAATATTATTATTTTATTAATATCATAAATAGTATATATTATTTTTATTTTCATCATTATGGCCATCCATGAGAGGTGGTAATGATGAAATGAACGACATTGTTCCGTGAGGAGGTAGTCATCCATACACAAAAATGATGATTTCATAACCCATTTGATGGACGTGTATTTTATTTTAGGTCATAATCTTAAAATAAATACATTTAATTATATTAAATATACTATTTTTATAATGTAATCATAATATAAAATCAATTTAAGTATGTGGAGAAGCAAATTAATAAAAAATCAATCCACATAACTCAATATGTTTTTTCAGTATCCTCCTTAGGTTTGTGTTAAAACCATAAAAGTATTACTTTCATAAAAATAAAATAATATTTATACGATAAGTTTAGGTTTTTTTGAATGTGATTTGGTACATTTTAAGATGAAAAAAGGTCATGAAATGTGCGGAGAAGCGGGAATAGTGATTTCCTTTTTATAGTCAAAGAGGATATTTATTCTAGTAAATACTCAAAATTATTTACTATCGGGAGGTATTCCATACCTAATATGCCTCCAAAATTTAATAATAATGTAATTTAGGGATAAATATTTCTACAAACACCCCATAACTCAATGTAAATAAACTTTTTAATCATTTTGTTCTTAGAATGATATGTTTAATTTTTTATTTTAGATTTTCATTAATGTAAATAATTTTCTATCACATATAATTCATACATTAAACGTAAATTAGTGTTTTAATTATTAGATAATTATTTAAAAAATAATTTAAATATGAAATCAGAATTATAAAATATAAATCCATGATTATTGGAAGTAAATTTTTTTTGAAGCGATTGTAACACGACAAAAACACTCCTTTAGACCTAAACATACTAATAATGATTTTTCCTATTTAGGGTTTAACATGTTCATTAAAAAAAAATCTATTGGATCAAGAATGTAACATATTTTATTTTTATTAATATTTAAAATCACTTCAAAGAAGATAATTTTTTTAATAATTCTGAATTATTTAATAAATTATCACTTAATATAAAATAACATCAATGCCATGTTAGACATTATTTATTTAATTTTATCTTATAAAATATCAATATAATAATTTAATTCAAATATATTACATTCATAGTTTTTTATCATGATATATTCCTCTAAAAAATGATGTAATCCAAAAATCCGTTCTATTTACCACACTTTTAATTTTTTGACTATCATTTATTTTATTTAATTACAAACTGAATAATCCATGTTCTGGTATTTCACAAGGATTTAATATAATTATATCATCTCTGAATGTTAAAGATAAATTATTATGATAAAAAAATAATTTATCTTTCAAAATAATTCTTATAACTTAACATTTTTAGTTTTCTATATCCCCAAATCTTTTCATAAATTAAAAGGAATAAATGTTCCTTTTTATTTCTTTTCTTAACAAATTATTTGGTCCAATTTCTTGTAAACGTGTCACAAAAACTCCTAAATTTTAATCCTAGGGTTATAAAGATAAAAAAATTTCCATTTAATGGGTATTTGAAAATCTTTTGGTCTTTTTTACACCTTTTATTCTATGTTTAATGACTAAGTAATCTTATTTTTACTATAATCGTTATAATGAAGAATAATTGTTTTCACGAATCACTTAATTAAAACATTAATTTTAACTTATTATATAATATAAATTACGATGACTCCATATGTGGAATCAATTTTTCTAAAGGCAAAACAATAAAATTGTAAAATTTAATTTAAAATTAATCATTCAAATGTAATGGGAAAGAAGGTTTTTTTAACGGAAAAAGTTTTAAAGTTCACAAGGTTTATATGTCAAAATTATATATGAAAATTATTAGAAATAAATATATTGGATTAATATACTTTTAATTTAAAAATCTATATTTAAAAAAAATTAAACTTAAATTTTTAAATAATTTAGGAAATAAGGATCTTCTCAATTAAATTTCAGTATTTTTCCGTATTATGAAAATAGAAACAATTAAAAATAATACAAAAAATTCATCCAAAGATAATTTATATATTCCAATTTCATAAATTAGGTTTATTTTTAAACTATGTCTTAAATTTTTTTAAATAAGCATCCCCTAAAAAGGCGACAATACAATTTTTAGTAAATTACAGTTTTAAAGCATAAAAATGGATTGATTTTTATCTATTGTCTAAGAAACACATTTGATGAATTTTGAACGTTATATTGAATATATTACATATAAATTTTATTAATATATTAAAAACTTGTGATTTTTTATATTATATGTTTAAAATAAACTTCTTCACATTAAACTAGTTTTTCAAAAAATGAATTACTTTTATTTTCAAAAGGGATTTATTTTCATTTATAATTAATTAGCCAAAAATTAATTCCTTATATATATATAAACTATAATTTCATAATTCCGTTAATAATTTTTATAAAAACAATTCCAATGGCAAAATTATAATAGTAATTTATATCACATGTTATTTAAGATTGCTGTTTCATGTTGAATATAGTATAAAATATAAAATTCTCATGGATATTGGTATCACAATCTATTGAAAAACTCATTATTTCATGTATTATAATATGAAATTTGTTTTTTGGGTCATTTATTCTATTAGATATATTTTTATTCTTTTAAAATCATGTGGTGGTACACCCTCTCCCACCATAATAAATTGTATCTTCACAACATACACTATATATTGGTAATCAAAGGATGTAAATTTCGATAATATTTTATTATAAACCCTCATCATAAAAAGTATTAATAAAACATCTTCTTAGTAAGAGAGAATGGGAAGTAATAAAGGCCTCATCGAATAATAAATAACTTGGTTTCTAAGTGGGAGGACATAGGTTGAAATGGTGTAAAATCGTAAATTAGTGTAGATATTTAAGGAGGTAATTAATCAAAAATTTTGAGTATTTAAGATCAATTTTTAAATTCAAATTCACTATGATAAAATTTCAATTCCAAAAGACCATAACATGGATAATAAAGATATTAAACCTTTCTTTAGACATTATTCAAAACCAAAAATAATTTGTAGATTTTAAGATAATTACCAAAATGAGTAAAACTTTACATAATACATTAATCGTAAAAAGAAATACCAAATGTTCGTACCAAACCATTTTATAAATAAATAAAGGTAAATTATTTTTACATTTCCTAACTAATTTCAAAACCCAAGTATTAGATGGATTTTGTAATATATTCATCCATGAAAATAAACCATTATTTATAAAATAAAATAACTTATGATTCTAAAATAACATAACACTTATATTTAAAAATGTCATACTAAAACAAATTTGGTAGGGTAGTGATAGGTGTGAATCCATTATAATCCTTTAGTTATGGGTTTAATCCTCACTAACTTACAGGATGTTATGGGTTATCTCCCAACATACGGTTTATACCCTTTTTAAATTTAAACATGAAATCTAAGTCTGCCCTATATAAAAAATCATGTTTATACTACGAATAAAAAATACATCAAAGCAAAAAAAATCACAAAACATATCATTATTGACCTCTAATAGTTTATTATAAAACACACAAGTTTCATTTCTATAATTTTGAAATCATGATATACATATGATGGTATGCATAAATTTTAAGATAATATCACATGAAATCATCATAATCTCCAAATTTATCTAAACCGTGATCTGATACTAACTACAATATCCCAGAAAACTCACCCATGGATCCATTGATAAATTCATAAAATATACATATTTTTCATTGATACCAAATAAGGTTAACCAATTTTTTCTGATAAAAACATAAAATTAAAAAAAACTATTTGATCACATACATACCCATAAAACATTTAGGTTTACAGTTTTAGGGAATTATTAAAAATTATTAATAAAAAAATCCCATTACTATAAATGATAATTTATCCCATTTAATCTAGATTTTATTATTTTCCATTTGGTGAAAAAATCATCATTGTGAAATCATTTATTGTAATAATTAATTAAAAGACATTATTTATAACTAGGGAAGAAAACTACATAAGAACAGTGATCTCAAACTCTCATAAAGGGTAAAAACAAGAATTAACAGTTGAATTTCATCAATGAGATTAATAAGTACAAAATATAATTATAAAAATCATTGTTTATGAGTGAATCATATATGAACTCAAACCCCTAAATACCTAGATCATAAAATATGAAAACATTTCAAATGAATGTGTCATCAGAATCAATAATCATGTGAAATATGATACCAATCATTATCATGATAATCATTTGGAACTCAAAATTGCAAACTAAAACTCTTTTTGGTAACATAGAGAATCATATTAGCTAAACCCTTTCTTAACTATTTTAATTGGAAAAACCATATGTTTGACTACCAATATAATAATTACCCACTACCTTGGAGCCCTATTTGGGAGCACACATCCATTGAGCCACAATGGGATTTACCATATCTTTCTTTGACACGCCATGTTATGCTATATTAGGATTACCCATGACTATTCGGTCCACCCCATGTAAAGTTTATTTGAATTTCACTTAATCCTTAATATTATAGAAACAATCTTTATTATTATATTAATTTATCATCCCATGGAAGATAAATGCATTTCATTCCAATTTATTTGAGACATTATTAAACCATAGAAAAATATGTGTTCCAATAAATTATATTTAAAACATCATTATCCCATGTAATGCAATCGAGTTCCATTAAAATATCATTAAAATATGTTTATACCATAAAAAAGAAATGGTTTCAATAAAAATCTGATTTAAATCTTAACTCATGTAAAATAATGTGTTCCATAACAATAGCTTTTAAACATTATAATCCAGCGGAAAATAAATGGTTCCATAAATATATCATTTTGAAATTCACAATCCATACAAAGAAATAATGGGAATTTTATCATTAAAAAAAGTCTCCATTTATGAATATGTATCCAAAATGTTTTTTGAAATCCATGAAATGAAATAATTTTAAAAAGTCATTAAAAATATTTTTAGGAATATACCCTTTTCATTTTGAAAATCACATTTTGAAAATCAAATAACATTTTTAAATTTATTTTATTTAAAAACGACATAGAAATCATATAATGAATATCTTAAAAATAAATTAATTCATTTATTGAGGAAAATACCCAATTATCATTGGAAAATACTTTTTAAATCATTTTTCAAAAATTATTTTCAGAAAACATTGTTTTGGAAAAAAATGAGTTTTAGATTGAAAAGACAAATTTTCATATAACAATTATTTTCAAATGATCAGTATATAAATAGAGATAAATTATGGTAAAAAAAATATATTCCCATGAAATAAATATAGGATAATAAAGGTAATGAGAATCATTTATAGGTAGATCATGCAATTTCAACTTTGGATACTTAATCATAGACAATCATAATAAATGACGAGGTTACGACATGAAACTCTTACCACTTTGGTACGATTGAATGATAAATCACTTGAAATAATTTAAATTAAACTTATAATATCATGGGGGTAAATATATTCATGATAATAAAATTAAAATAAGGCATATATAAGACTCATAAAATAAGATAGTATTGAAACACGATATAAGTCTCAAAGAAATACAATTGTGAAAAACAATCCATTGCCACTCTAGAATCCTTGAAAACATGAACCCATAGAAATAGAGATACGCAAATGAAATTTTAAATCCTTATAAATTTAACTATAATGACCTTAAAATAAATTCATTTCAATTATACACACAACACAAAAACAATAAGTTCCGAATATGGAATGTATCTCACATAAATAAAAATAAGATGAGAAAAACCTTTTCATTGAATTTGATTCATCATGAATGATCTTCAACAACCTGAAAAATAAATTTATATTAATTATTTAAATGGTTGGTAGAATTTTCAATGAATATTACTAAATTTATTTAACATATATAAAATTTAAATAAATATTTACTTAATCAATTATGGTTTAGTCATATGTTTTTACAATATTCGGCTTGTGTGTAAAAAACTACATAGGTAGGCTGAATATGGTAAAAGAGTTAGTTATTTAAAAATATAAGTAATAATAATCCTGAAATAATTATCATATTTAAAAAAAAATATAATTTTGAAACCAATAATGAAATATGGTTATGAAAAATGAACTAATGTAGCGATCAAGGAGATGGTATGTCATACATACACATGATAATAATTTCAATTTTTCAATGATAATTATGGAAAGAACATAAGTAATATATTATATTTATAAAATTATAATTATATAAGAAAAAACATTATAGTTTAATATATATACATATATATATAATTCTTTTGATATAATAGGAATTAAATAGCTTTGAGGAGGTGGTATTCCACACATCCATGAACAACATTATCACTTTTTCATTATATGAAACGGTTAGAACAATATGATATATTATATTTAAATAAAGATAATATTTTCATAAAAGACATTATTATGTCATTTATTTCATATTTAATCATTATATTAATCCTTTTTTACATTAAATGTATGATGTTAGTGAAAAATATTTCATATCGCTCCATGAGGCAGTGGTCCTTAGTACACATAGATGATGTTATAATATATCTTTCGTAATTGAATAAAAAATATGTGCATATGATGTAATGAATCAAACAAAATTTTTATGTTATAAATATAAAAATTAACATATATAAATTTAATGCCCATAATTTTTCTAAACCATTATATGCCGTAATGGAAAAACAAAAGACATTATTTCATGAGGTGGAAATCTATCG
This sequence comes from Viscum album, assembly GCA_963277665.1. Taxonomy (NCBI): domain Eukaryota; kingdom Viridiplantae; phylum Streptophyta; class Magnoliopsida; order Santalales; family Viscaceae; genus Viscum; species Viscum album. Next base: position 1,042,012,947 of record OY728146.1, read on the forward strand.
TACTCATGAATATTGATTTCATAACCCATTTCATGGAAGTGTGTGCGGTTTTAGGTATTAACCATAACATAATAAAATATATGTATATTTATGATAATTAGTTTATTATATAATCATGATATAATAATAATTTATGGAGGTGGAGAAGGAAATAAAATAAGAACACTTTTAAAAGAACATTACATCTTCTATGAGTGTCCTCAATTGGTTTCACTAAAACCATGAAAGGGTTTCTTTATGACAACATTATGGTTTATAGTATTATTTTAATAATTTTGGGAGGAAATTTATTCTTTTTTGGATGATAAATAAGGATTGAGAGGTGGGATTAAGTGTGGGGAGTGAATTCTTTTTTATAATTGAGGATGAGTGGAATTATTCTAAATACTCAAAAGTATTTACTTTTGGGAGGTTTACCTTAGCTCATGTTCATCAGAAATTTAATAATAATGGATTTCATAGATTATTTGGCTGATAAAAACCACAAACACAAAAATTAAATTCCTTTTTAAACATTTTGGTCCTTAACTCTTCAGTTTTCATGTTTTAATTTTGGTTTTTCAATATGGTATCTAGTTTTATATCATATAGAATTCATCTATTATGAACAATTTAATGTGAGATTTTCTATAAAATTCTGTAAAACGGATTTTAAATATAAAATCCAAATAAAAAAAATAAAAAATTCGATGTTTTTGGGTTTTTTCATACCATAAGAACCTAAAATGTGAAAAAACACCACTTTTACTATAATCGTGACAACAATGATTTTAAAATTCAGGGGTCAATATTTTCATTATAAAACATAAATTGGACCATAAATTTACCATATTTTAAATTTATTTATATTAAAAAATCAAGTGTAATAATATATGTCTTTTTAATAATTTTAGATCAATTAATAATATATTATCTTTTATAAAATAACATTATAGTCAAATTTGATATTTTTTAATTTAAAACTAAAAAATATGAAGAATATATTTTAATTCAACTACTTTTAGTTCCCAACAATTTATAACGATATATTAATCTTCAAATCTAATTTATCACATAAATTCATTGTATTTAAACAACTTTTAGTAATTTTATCATTGTTTATTTTATTTTATTTTTGACTAAATAATCAATGAATTGATGTTTCTTAAGATTTTAATGTAATTATAACATCTCTAAAACTTTTGGATAAATTATTATGATAAAATAATCAATTATATTCCAAACTAAATTTTATAACTGATCCTATGTTTTTTCCAATCCACAATGCTTTGTATAAATTAAAAGGAAGAAAGATAAGTTTTTTGTATTTTTCTTTTCTTTAAAAATTATTTGGGTGAGATTCAAGGAAAAGTATCCAAAAACACCATAAACTAGCATTTATGGTTATAAAGGCCTAAATATTTCCATAAAATGGGTTTTATAGATGTTTTAGGTCATTTTACATCTTATATTCAATGTTTAACCACCATATAGACTCGTTTTTACCTTAATCACTATAATTTATTTTAATAGATTTAGATACTAACATTGATCAAAAATTTATTTTAACATTTTAGATAATATAAATTATTATGATTTCAAATATGGAATATATTTTTTCAAATTCAATTCTATGATTTGGGATAATTTAATTTAATATTAATCTAGCATATGTGACATGAAAGCAAGTTTTATTAATGTTAATAATTTCAAAACATCCCAATGTTTTTATATCATAATGTAATATGAGAATTATTAAAAGGAAATATATAGTATTTATAGGTTTATAATTTATCTTTTTTACTTTAAAACCAATTTAAAAAATAATTTAACTCTAAAAATAATTTAACCAAAAACAAATTTTCATTTAAATTTCAATTTTTTCACTATAAATTGAAATTAGAAACATTTCAACATAATACCAAAAATTCATCCAATAATAATTTTAAAAATATAATTTAAATAATTATGAAAATATTTTCAAATTAAAATTATAAATTTGTGAAAAAATATTTTTAAAATAAGTATTCCATAAAAAGGAAACAAAAATGCTTTTTAGAAAAATATAGTTTTTCAGCATAAAACGAGATTTGTTTTAATCATTTATGTTGAAAACATGGGATGTATTTTAAAAATTATATTTAATATATTAAGATTAAATTTAATTAATATAACAAAACATGTGATATTTTTTTATTATATTATTAAAAATGACACTTTTGCGCATTATAATAGATTTTTAGAAAAAATAATTTGTTTTCTTTTCAAAGGGGTTTTGTTTTCATGTATAATTAATTAGTCGGCCAAGAATTCATAATATATATATTTTTAAACAATATCTTCAAAATTAAATTAATCATGTTCTAACCCATCATTTCAAAGAAAAAGATATAGTGGTTATATATAACATGGGTCGTTTATGTTTGTTGTTCTGTGTTTAATATATAATCAAGTAGAAAAATATTAGGGTTGCAATTTAACACAATATATTGAATTAACTCATTATTACATGTTTCATATGATAAAATCAATGTTGGGTTCTTTTTATTCTATGAAATATAATTTTCTTCTTTTAAAATCGTGGTGTGTTACAAGATAAGTATTGTGAAACGATCCATGCATGTTTTAATTGATAAAATTTCCTATCAAAGGATACAAAATTCTGCCTCACCTATATGAATGGTAATATCCATCAAATACGAATAATTTTTACTCATTATATATTAAAATACACTCTCTACTATTGATTATATCCCAATCGACTATAGGTATATCAACTAATAATTCTAATGCTCATTCATTATAATTAGAAATGCCTAACACATCATTATTTCTATAAGATTCCCACTTGGTTTCTTAATTGATAACTCAGTTACATGGGTTCAAGGGAAGTATATAATGTTTTTTGGAATACATGGATAATATGAAAGTCTAAAAACATTGAAAATTGAATAAAATATTAGCTAACATTGAGAAAATGATCAATGTTGTCCGACCATTTTTTAAGAACATGGACTTACACTATGGTAACTGTATATGATTGGACTCATTACCCTAGATTTTAAAAGTCAACTTCCCTTAGTTTTTAGGGAATTGGTTCCCATAATGTCCATTATAATTACTAATAAAAACTATAACATCAATAGATTTTATATTTCCATTCATTTTTCTCTGCAGTTATAACAAAATCCATTACTCTTACAAAAAGTACCATGGTGTTTACTCCCATGGTTATCACATCTATCCCATGGTGTTTGTTCCACTATATCACAATATATTTCCATTTATTTTTAGCTAGCATATTCTTCTCCTTAATTCATTTGACAAATTCATAATGGAAAACTCATTTTATACAATAATATTGCTTGAGAATATATATATATATAAATAAAATGATTGAGATACCAATACACTATTAATTCATAGAATTAACCCATCAATAAAACCATCAATAATTATTTTTTTCAATATATATATTCTATAACATGTATGGATAACTATTTAATGTTAGTATCATATTCATCAACATTTTCCACCTCCTTTTATCAAGGATAATGGAATTTCCATTCGATCTCTACTCTCTAATCTTGAATAAAATATTATACATAAAATAATTCATTAAAAGTTTCCCATTTAATTAATTTGATCTCATATTCCTCTTCAGCGTTTTGAAATAAAAACCCCCAATGATCCATATCTCTCTTCATATGATAGGCCTCTATGATGAATTTTTTATTTTTCAGTACATTCCAAAGTTAGAAAGATATTATTTATGGGATGATACCTTTTTTGACTATTAATGGAATATTAGTTCAACTAAATCATAGAGGTTGTTGATTCTTGAATTGGTTTGATATAGATACACCATGTTGTGTACCAGCAGGTCACTCTATGTGAGTGAGATGATTTTGAATAACCTAGTTCAATATCCCTAATATGATTGTAATATGATTTTCCTAAATTACATCTTCAATTACTTGTTTTGGGGGGAAATACCTCCATTGAATATGGGTATTTATATGGTTCCCATTCCCCATGATATTCTCTATCTTTCTATAATTACATACAAAAAAATTGGTGATGATATTGAATTAAAAAGCATATTCATATTATGTTTTCTCTAGTGCTTGCTATAAATCGTGTGGTTTTTACATAGTTATAGTGTTATCAAACTTGTTTCTTATAAATATAATCCAAATGGTTTATAATAAACATCTTTTAATACCCACAATAACTTCATACACTCCTAAAACTAAGATCCAGTGATATATTGAATTATTGGTATAAAATAAAAGGCTTATCGAATGATCCAACAGATTAGTAGTATTTGATGAATATTTACAAACAAGACAATATAATTCAAAACATAAGATAAAACATTAATATATTTCAAGAATATGATTATCCATTATATTAAATACTATAAAAATTGAATATGATCTACCTCTACATATCTCAAGGAATGAAAAATAAGTAAGGATGATCTAAGATGCTCAATAAAGAGTAGAATATGGTTGGATCCTTTATAAAATAAATACTATATAATTGATATGATAGTTATAAATAAAAAACATGATTCAATAAAAAACTAAATATGACATTTTTTGATATCCAAGAAAATAAATTAAATCATGGATAATATTAATTCTAAATCTCATTTTGAGGGAATACTAAATTTTGGACATCAAAAACATACTATAAAGGAATTGTTCCATGAAACTAACTAGATATGGGAAGTGGTTTGCACCAAAATAAAACCTATATTTTATAATGATTCATCTTGGTGCATTGTGGGAATTGAAAACTATAGTCCTCACCTATCACCTAATCAATTAAAAATCATTCATTAAAAATTTTATCAATACCTTTCGTACAATTCCTTGAGGAACCACTAACTGGATATAGTATGGATTTCCATTAAATAAAAAATTTATAAATAAAATACTTTTCCAATCAATATAATAATGTTCATTTATATAACATATTCCCTTAATAAACATAGATTATTTATGGCATCACAAAATGAACATTAAGTACCCTTATCAATGAAATATATTGATGATGGTAATTATAATGTGCTTGATTACTCGATGAAGATATTAATTGGGTTTAGTAGTTATAATTTGAAGGAGACAAAGGATATGGAAGGAAAAAACATTTATCAAGGTTCAATAATTGTTATTCAATACTATAGATCATATTTCCTAGCAGTGTCTTCGTAGGTGTGAATTCTTACCCCCAATCATCATGAATTAGGGCGATGCTTAAGTAAATCATAAAAACCCATTTTAGGGGTGATCCCACCTAGGTGAATCTATTACATTTACATATCAATGTTTTTGTATATACATACAGATGTATTTTCTAGGAAATTACAAGTAAATTTACCTTACCAAAGCATATGATAGTTTGCCACTATGGAAATGATTGAGTTTTATAAATAATTTGGTTACTCTTGAATAAACATAATATCATAGGGGATAAAATAATATTACTTTAAATCCATTAAAATCAGTATTAATATGTAAAACATTGGTTAATGTCAAAATTTTGACCACACAAATGAAAATAGGCAGTGATTATAAATTTAGTCTCAAAGAATGGATTTTAAGACAGAAGAACCCCACATATGGTTTGGGTATAAATTAAGTAATAACCTACTGAAATTCATGAACTAAAATTTATGTTAAAATTCAATTTATAATAAAATTTATAATATAAAATCTCACATAGTTATTATAGTTACACCAAATAATGAAAAATAAGTCCATAATACAAATCGAGGCTCATAGAGGGGGATTTGAGATATGAAACCCTTATCTCTTGTCTAAAAATACATGAACACAAATTAACTTCATGAATAAAAAATAAATATATATCATAAAAAGCTAATTTATAAATAGAATCATATTAATTATCATTTATGGTCTTAATAAAAAGTAATTCACTACATGAATTCATCTAATTTTCTGCATAATGTTTTCATAATATTTATCCTCTATTTTAGTTTAATAATAAAATTGTTCATATTAATTATTGATATAAAGTTAAAAATGAAAAGGAAATGAATTTTACAGTTTATAATGATTCATATTATGTTTAGATTTTTCAAATTACTTTCATGAGCATTTTAGTCTTTTTACATGGAGATGAAATCAATAATATGCATATTTCAGTGACTCATGATGATCAATGTCTTTTTTCTTAATTAAAGAATAAAATATTTAAATGACATATACAGAACCAAAATATAAATATTTACACATTTATATCATATCATACCATTAATTATTTTCTAATATCGATTTATAATAGAAATTCAAAGAATTGATCAATTAGGTCGTTAAAAAAACTCATACATAAACATTCCTTAATTAAATGAATGATTATGAGGTGGTTTTGTTTTAATATAATTATTATTGATGCGCAATTATATTATTTAGTGTTTATTAGTGTGATATATAATAATTTCTATGAATTGTAAAAATAATTACTAGATATGAAAACATTACATAATTTGAATGAAATATTATCCCCTTATTATGGTTATTTAAAATGATTAAATTAACGGTGATTGTTTACTGATCATATCATTAATATGTTATCAAATTTTTCATACAATATCCATAATGATATCGTAAATATAACATATGTCCTTTAATCCCGTCCTTAAAACTATCTTTATATGTAATAGATGGAAAATGAAACACATTGTATCGTGGATGTGACAATCCAAATAACAGGATGACAACAATATTGTTTTTCCTAAAGGTTGGATTATATTAATAAAAATTGTTAATATAATCAATATATTAAAATTTTCATACACAAAATAAACTCATATCCCTGTATTAATGTGTCAATAATAATATTTAATGAATATAATTATGAAGAAAATAAATAATTGATCATACTAATGTTTGTGAGTTAATTTTATTTGGATTTATCAATGGAAACGAAGACTTGTACTATTTAATGGGGGAATTGAGGGGTTTTACATGTGATATGGTTCATGGAGGATAAAATTTTTATGTTTTATTAGAGATTTAAAATTCATCAGTGAATCTGGATGTGGGGGTAGTGTTAACATTTTAAAATTGAAGGGAATGATATTTTTGGGATTAACACTTACATTTTAAAAAATGTATGGTTACTATAAAAAAAATAGTCAAACAATGGATAAAATAAGTGGGGACAGTGAATGTGGATTAAAACATAACTAAAAAAAATCTTTTTATAAAAAAAATGTTTAGTTTTTTCCCTTTTTTTACAATTAAATTTTAACCTAATTTACTTTTACCCTCATAATTTATTTTTAACCGTTGATTTGTTATTGATGAGAAATATTAAGATTTAATTTATTATTTAATTTGATATTAATGAATAATCATTTGAAAATAATTTTATAAAACCAAATTATAAATTTATTAATGGTTAATTTAAAAATATTCATTATTAGTAGTGTAAAAATATGAATTATAAAAATTATGTTGATGAGATTTAAAATTACATATTAGATCAAATGATCATGGATACTAGTTTTAGATAAATATATTAATTTATTATAAAAAATATATGAATTATTATAGGCAAGTAATAATTGATCTTCCTTGAAAAAACATGTTTCAAAAAGAAGACAAAAAATATTTGTTTTCCAAATGTAAAATTTTATTTGGTTTTAAAAATATTGGCCTCAGGATTTATTAGATCAGAGAATATATTAAAATTCAAATTATTATTCCTAAAATTAATATTATAACAATTAAATGGGGGTTTAATATTATAGTTTATTCATATATAATGATTAAATCATAAAAATTATATTTTTTTTTGTAAAAACCGTATTTTGGAGTATAAATGACTTTTTCTTAAAAATAATGAAATTTACAAAAAGATAATAATTACATGATGATTTTAAAATGAAGATAGTTTTATTATTTTAAAATTTTTAAATGATTCATCTAGATAAATATTTTTATAAAGGCTCTTTAGAGTTTGATAGTATAGGATATACTGTTTTCCTATAGTAGGTGCTGAAGAATTACATGGAGGATATTGTAGGTAATGATTTTTAAGTTCATTATTCCAATCATTTTGGGTATATATAATACATAATGTGCTATAAAACACCTTAGGAATAATAAAATATCTCAATCATGGTGTGTAATATTCATACTATACCATGGAATTTGGAAACTATATTACTCCATTGTCAATCTACAAGCTCACTAGAAGTTTCTATCCATATTTTAGTTGTTAAAGATAATATATTATGGAAATATCAGTCAATTTTAGTGATTAATGAAAATATTCTATTATTAGGTGGTATTATATCATGAAATAAATAATCTTAATATTATACTACAAAAAAGTAATTTATATTCTATAAAATTATATAATGTAAAAAATTTATAATGAATTTTAATTTAGATTTTTTATATTTTTTAATATACGATAAATATGAATTAATAGATTAACCATACGAATCCTTGATAATTGTTATAAATAATAATCAATTTATTTTTCCAGTGTGATCTACATAAGACATATACAATTCAACATGGCCATTGAATCTCAAAAAATGGTATGAAATAAGGCCATCTCACTCAAGATAAGAAAAGCGTAAAAAAATTAATTAATTATGGATAAATAATAACATTGAGTGGTATATGATGGATTTTGATTAATATGATATGAATATATTTCTAATAATTCTCCAATAATAATGAGTGAGTGTATTGGTTGAAAAATTGAATTAAGAGTATTGGGGATGAATTTAATAATATAAAACCATTATGAGATCTAGGTAGTAGTAATACGTTTCACTACTAATTAGAAGTAATTTTGAATAGAAAGTTGATAGAAACATTACCAACTCCATGGATGATCCTCTTAGAATCACCTTAGACGTACTCATAAGATAAAAATTTCTTGTGATGATTCCTTGGTATCAATAATGAATTCATTTAGACAGTTATATTTGATTAATTTTCCACTAAAATTCTTATGACCTTTATATATTATAAGTTTATGTTTAATATATATGTTCATAGATATTATATCCACCCTTTCCCCATAGTTTTCACTTAACATTCTAATTATTATTGATCAAGAAATTAAATCATTAAGTACATATGTTTAAATAATTACAATGTACGAGTAAATTAAGTTTAATTCACAACAATATTTTACCTCATTCATCCCTACTAGGAATACATACCGATTCATGTAAAAAAACAAAAAATGGATAATATGAAATTATTCATTGTGTATATCTATCTATATACTCCTTTCACGAATATTTCCATAAGGTGATGATTCCCATCATGTAGTATCTACTCATGGTCTTAAATTTGTATTCCTATTTAGAATCATGATCTATTATGATTGAATCATCCTTTTATTGTTATTGTTAAAAAATATATTCAACCAATATTCCTTCATCAATATTTAATTCTTCTTGATTATTCATACCTTATTCTAGTCACTATCTGGTAGAAGTCCCACTATCTATACAAAGTTTTCTCCCTACTCATATAATTTCATCGTGTTTAGTACATTAGGATACATACTATTTGTAAAAAAACATATGTATGATGATAAAACAACTTTAATAATTAAAATTTTGTTTATGATATGGTATGAAGGACATGGATTTATTATTATTTACACTTTTTTATTATTCTAGAAACTCATATGATGTACATTCATGGTGTTTAGTGTGATTGTTATATTCATTGTAGTTTCCTTAAATTCCCTCATTATTTAAAATATAACATAGTATGCCAAAATGGTTATAGGAAATGTTGAGTAATGATAAAAACAATTTCCACATACCTTAAATCATATGATAAATCACAATTATCCACGAAATAAAATTTGATAGGAGGATCATTTAACAGCGTGGTGGTATTATTGGTTTTTTTCTATGTTATGACCAAAGAAAAAAAGTAATGGAGTTCATAAGTTTTATATACACATTGGTATGTCATCGATGTGAAACACTATATGCATTACAGATATGGGAAAAATTGATCATTATGTAAGAACATATCTACCTAGCCTCAAAATATATATCAATAATTTAGAAAAATTTATAACCATAACATATTTACATTTGTGTGTCCATAAAATATTCTCCATGGAATAAAACATTTGATGAGGACTTAGAGAATATGAATATAGTCATATCCAATACACTACATAGTTTCATGTATATAGTTGTGGTGATCATTACTCTATAGATGAAAATTACATCACTATATGTTATTCTAATAAAAATTTTCACATCACTTACCTTCTAAAAATAAAAATTTATAGATAAAATATATAACATTAAAATATATTCAAAGAAGGTAATAAAAAGAGTCAATATAACATTTTACCTAAATTTATGGTATTTCATTTTAATCACATATATTCATGTATTCCAAATGTATTTATATAAATTGATAGATTTTTAACTATACAGGGGAGAACCAATGAAATGACATGAACATTTATGCTTAATAATTCATTATTCACTCCGCAGATCCAACAAGTTGTATGTTCTGATTGTGAGAATTATAATTAGAAAACCACCACCAATGGAATACCTAAATAAATATATAATATATAAGTTATGATCTCGCAATATCATTTCTAGGTATAAGATTTATTATTAATTAATTATCTCTTTTGTATTTCATAAAAAAATTTCATATAAATTTAAAAACAATGAAGGTGAAATTACGATCATATAGTCAAAACATAACAAGTTATTACTATTATACATGTACCATGTAATAGGGTTAAACACATTATAGATTTGTTTTCATAGTTGGTGTATGTTTTCTTGAACCATGTGACCAAACAATACACGATTTATAGAATTAAACCGATGAATTTCTTATTAAAACAATAAATTAATTTAACACCATTATATTCCATTATTTTTATCATTCAATCTCCAGTATGTGTAGTCATCACCACTCTTGATATCATCTATCCTCTCATTTATTTTTGGGGATTTTATATCAATACTCATCAAGACTCTTTAATTAAGATGTTTAATTCTTATTTCTTCATTTCAGTCCATCTTCCTCCATTTTAATTCATCTATATAGCCATGGATTCCTAAATTCATTTTAATCATGTCATGAGTTGGTAATTTTGAGTATTAGGGACTTTGATGAAGTTACAAGGGCCTTTATCAACATTTTTATGTTAAAAAATATCACCTGATATCAATTCCATAATTCCTTGGCAGGTGACTCTATGTAGTTCCCCATAACTTTTGAATAATATTTTATTAGTGTTTTAATGTTTTTTAATCTAATTTAAAAATATCCAAAACTATGAGCATTTATTAAACCTAAAACTTATGTTTAATTTTTCTTGATCTATGGTTTTGTGGAGTGATTAACCTAAAATTTCGATACATGGTTTTCATTTGTATCATGAACTCAAAGAGATTATTGAAATTACACTTTTGTTTAATCTTGAAAAAACTAATGATTGATTAAGATATTTTTAGTATTGATTAATATATAATTGAAAATTTGTTCTTCGGGATATTTTCATTCTTTAAGAGGTTTTAAATTGTGTTAATGAATTTCACTACTAAAATGTATTCCCTCTTTAATGGGGTATATAATATAAGGACAACGAATTTAAGGTGGTTTCTTGATCTATGATCCCATATAAATGGAATGGGATTTTTTTATCATATGACTTGTGTTAGAGTTTTGTAAATTTATTAAAACCTTGTGGGAATCATAGTCACATAAGTGGAAAATCAAGGCATATAACACACTATAAATAAATAATCACTATTACTAGAGGAGGTTATTAGTTTTTCTCACCATTGGAATAATTTTGTGAATGATAATCCATAAATAGTTTATATTTAGTCCTACTAGACACCATCCCATGATGAATACTATTGAAAAGATACCCAGAAAATTTCATGAACACCATGTTTTGTTAGAATTGTGACCCCATATTTCATAACAGAAGATTTACATCGACCTTCTCTGGATTATTTTTTACACCACATACATTTATTCTTATATTAAACACTCAAACCAATTAATTATACATATTCATCCTATTTATATTTATAAACTTTCTAAATTAATTCCATTATATTTCTATTATTTGAAATGAAAATTTCACTTTCATATGTTAAAGATAAAACTTGAATGATATAGTTTAATTAATAATTGGTTCACACGTACTTATTTTTGTTATCCTATTAGTAATGTTATGTTTAAATCTTCTATACACCCTTTGGTTTTATGTAGACCATGTTATGGTTGACCTAGGTAAAGGTAAGGATTCCCTTGGAGGTGGTGGTTACTCATGCTATCTTGGATAAGGTCGGAGATAGTTAAATGAATAGGGATTAAACTTTTGTAAAATATATGGGAAAAAGTAACTGATTCTATTTTCTTTAGGGTTTCCCAAAATTATCACATTATATTTTCTCATTTTCCTCCCACTATACTTTTTATTATACTCAGAACATTTAGATTCATTTATATATTTTATCTATAAAGGATATGCCTAAATGTTTTGTGTAATGGTATAATTTGATATGGATTTCAGAGTTGATTATGATTATTAATTTATTTAATGTTGCGTTGGGTTCTTATTATTGTTTTATAAACTACTTATATAGATCATTGACTTATTAATGTATGGGAACTTTATCCCATATTTCAATAGTAAAACACTTATCTTGGTTCAATAATGTTGTGTAAAAAATATTTCCCACGCAATTACACTTCATTCCTTGAAACTTGCTAAAATCCTAGGGTGATCGAGAACACCCCTAGGGCCTTATAGTGAAATTTATTGGGTATCGTGACATGTTAACTTGTGTTGAGTCAATAACATATTTTGTTAGATACTAGTTGAGGGTTTGGTTATTAGTTATGTTAAGTTGGAAAAGTGAAAGGACTATAGAGACTTAGGTTTTGGGTTGCAAGTGATTTTTTGGCCAAAAATCACTACAATGAACCCTGAATTTTCTTTAGATGTTAAAAATGACAATTTATGATATATTTTTTTGTATGGGTTGTGAGAAATGATTCATGGAAAATGAATCTGTTATGGCCTATTATATGTTACAAGAGTTTTCTACATGGTCCGTAGACCATATACCCACTATGTAATCCATTTTTGAATGGTTCCAGCTTACCTTTCTTATTTATAACATGGTTTTAGAAACAATGTGGCATAATTATGAATCAATAAATGAACCATCCAGTGTGACCCATATGACTAGTGCAGTATTTATGAATTTATTTAGTTTAATTATAAATAGTTTGAAATACATATCCCTATATTACATTCAATAAATATTTTCTTAATGTCCTTTCCCTTGTTTCCCATTTTATTTTATTGGTTTTAGTTGGCAATGTTTGTTGGATTCATCCATTTATGTAGTTTCATGCATCCTATATGACATATTATGAATCTTATAGAGTGAACTATGAATAATTTCCCATAAGATAACAATCCAATTGATATAACATTGATCAAGACAACAATTCACATATTTTAGGATATGGACTAATGATTAGTTCATGTTCTATACTATGTTATTGTATAATAACATATCTAGGCCATATAGATTTAAAAATATGAAGAATTTATTCATCATAAACAACTATTTTTATAGGTAAGAAATGTCCCTCTAGTGGTGTCGGGTTAACTCAAAATGACTGAATGAATTTTCACGTCATTAGAGAATTAAGTGTTTATAAAAGAGAAATGTGTCACTTTTATGCTTGATAAACCTAGATAGAAATTGATGGATTCTATTTTTCTAAAAAACTGTATCCGATTTTTAAAGGGTTGTAAAGTCACTTTCACTTCCTAGTTTTACCCCGACACCATGGAATTGTCTAAATATATGGAGTTTTTCTATATCGAATAGGGAAACATACTATTATTGAATTTGAAAATTGGTTAACTATGGTTTTTTACATTCCCCATCTGATGATTTTATGGATACACTAAATTCAAAATGTTTTTAAATATAGCTCTAACCCTGAATACAATATCAGGTTTTCTTGTAAAATATCCCCACATATATCTAAAATTTTGTATTAGACGATGACTATAGATTTCAGTCATTCCAAAAAAAATTTAATTGATGATTCACCTATCAAAGTCAAGAGTCATGGGGTCATTATTTAGGAATAAAATTAATTTAAAAGAGGTTAGAAAATTATGCAGTCATGGCTTAAGGAGCCCATATTAAATAGATACTTATACAGTAATGGGAAATAGGATACTTGATAACTATTAATGTGGAGGTGTGGGTCATAAAATTCAATACTATATGGAAAATTTTAATCAATGTCATGTTTTTCTGTTAATGGAAAACACTTTTGTTTTTTATTAACCATTCAAGAGAAGTTCATTACAACACATGACCCTAAAGGGATCTCCAATGAAATATAATTCCTTCAAGTCAATGAATAATTAACCTAAGTGGGGAAAATGATGGGTTGTTTTATCATATTTTAATATTCAATTTCATAACAGGACATAGAATAGTTAGATTCATTTGAAAATTATTGATGTGATATAATTTTTTGTTGTTGATAGAGTTATTATGGAATCTGTGGCATGACTGATAACATAGTGAGGTACTATATTTATTTCGTTAACTATTTCTATTTCATTATTAGATATTGGTTCTTACCCATAATTAATTTATGCTTGTTATTTGTATATATTAAATATTCCATTTTTATAACATCTGGACTCCAGTAACCCTAAGATATTGTTTACTTTATTTCATTAGAACTATATAGAAGGGATCACACCATTGATGATGAATCCATTTTTCATACTTAAGAAATAAAATACTTATATGATTCCCATATTTTATTGAAAAAAATAGAATATGGAACATTATATTAAACTTGATATAATTAACAATATCCATATTCTTATCTCAGAAAATGAAAAAAAAATTATCGTGAACTCAGATTCTCAGTAAGTGTTACATACATCTGATACTATAATGAGTAAATATGTAATAATAAAATTTGAAGAGTGGATAATCAAAACAAAATCCATTTTAATAATTACTTTATTTCAATGATAATCTAAGGATAATACTGAGATATTATACAATCTGATAGTGAACATTTATTTTTTAATAAAGGAGTTTCATAATTCTGGACAATCTTTATCTAAGACACTGAAATAATGTATAATTAATCTTACAATCATGTCATATCAACAAAGAAATCATTAATAAAAAATGGTAGGTGAAACCCAAATATCCATCTAATATGGATAGAATTGAATTTGTATCATGAGACCTATTGATTGATTAATGATAAAACTATAATAGGGCCTCTCCCTTTACTTGTATGTCTTATACATTCTTCATATTTTTCATGATCAATAAAATTCATTCTAAAAAATGCCTTATATGAAGGATATTATCTTTATTTAATCAAGAATACGGAACAACCATATTTCATCATTATAAACCATTCAATGAAAGAATAAAAATGTAATCATAATATTATATCCTCTATAACATCAATTGGCGTTTTGGTAGATTAAAATACTTTTAAAATATCATTGGAATATATCTTTAGAAAATTACCCTTTTAATTTTCAAAAAAACATATTTAAAATACAATATTTCTGTATTATAATAAAAATCATTTTATTTTAAAAAATATATGAAAAAGTTTATTGGATGATTAAAAAGAAAATTTTATTTATGATAGTGGGAATATCAAATTGTTTGATATTTGTAAAAATAAAGACCACGTTCACACTTTTTTTGTTAAAAGGGGAGTCATTTTTAAAATTACAGGAAGATTAATTTTATAACTATTTATATAAATTAAAATGTAGGTGAATATTAAATTAATCAGTAATTTAGTAATATTAAAGTGATATTTTTAAAAAATTCTATGAAAAATGGACATTGAATAAAAAGATTATCGATGAAAGGGGATTATTCAATTTTTATTTAAAAACAATTCTTGAAGATATTTAGTATCCAAAAGGGGATAATGGTACTAAAAATTGTAAATTGAAATAATATATATAAAATTATATATTATCAACATATAACATTCTAGTAAAATTTTATTTATAGTTTTTCATTAAAATTATCGTTTCCATGCATGTTTATTTTTTATGTATGTTTTGGTATGGTAGATTCATTAAATGAATATTTATCATGGTTAAAGAATATTAATAATTCTTATCATTATATAAGATTCTTATATATTCTATATATACATTATTAGAATCATCCATGAAATAGATACATTAAAAAAGAATCACGTCTCTTTACTGAGGTTGTAATCGAAACCTATGCACAATCGACAATACAATTATTTACATGTGGATAGGTAATAAGGTAAATGATATATTATGGTCAATGAATTATAAGTTTTGGCATAAATATCATATATATTCATTAGTTACATACAAGTTACCATACATGTAACATCTTGATGAAAACATTACCCATTATGTGGGGATGATAAGTTGAACATATGAACAAGTGATATTTTCATTTTTGATAGGATAAAAAAAGATTAAAAATGGGTTTACCATAATAATGATAAAATATAAATATTTTTATTATATTTTATAAATTATATTTTAGGGGTAAAACATATTTATAGGAAGTGTAAGACGAAATTAATTTTAATGATTCCACAAAAATGAATACATATCTTTTAATAGACCTACTTTAGATCCATTAATGAGGACACATGAAATTTTCTCCTAATATAAAATGTGTAATATCATATTATTGTTTTCAGCTATTATGACACCCCATTTTCTCATTTTTTTGGGTTCCGTTTGGGTTTTTTTTGGGGAAAACATTGTAATTTTATGAATGTTTTTGTTTTGGCTATGGTTTTCCGAAACTGTGCGCCCTGCTAGAGAAAATAATGTAAAGCATGGAAGTACATTTTTTCACATTTGGAACATGGTTTGAACAATCATTTTCCAACCTAGGAGATCCTATGAAACCCATTAAAATGGCCACACATCTTGGGAGCATGTATTCTCAAAACAATATGGCTCTGGATAGGTAACCACATGTATGATTTTTCAGATATAAAATTTTATTTTAAAATTCGAGAAACCATTATTTTATGTCCCTGATGGGATGGTAGGCCCCCATATCATTTACCTTTTTTTGAGGCTCCAACAAGGGGATTTCTTCCAAATACAACATTTTTAAATAGTATCAAATCTAGAAAAACAACATTCGAAATCCTCCAATTAATATCTTCTTCTAGTTAGATTTCTCCCTCTCTCCCTTATTTCAACCCTAGGGTTTTATAGGTCTCCATGTTATTTGGGAATATAATATCCTTGGTTTTAGATCTTTAATCTTGGGTGGTTTCTTGTATCTCAACTATTTGTGTTCTTCATAGGATTTCCCAGATAGGGTTGAGAATTTTGTGGTCATGTGTTTATGTGGTTGGTGGTTATGTTGTGATGACCAATTTTTATTAACCCAAAATTGCACTATTTAAATTTATTTTTTTTAATTCCAATTATTGATAACTTTATTCCAATTTTTTTTATTAAAACAGAATAAATTCTATTTTATTATTGTATTTGTCATTGATATTTTATTTTTTTTACATAAAATTGGGAAAACCCCCAATTCCATTGAATTAGGGATTTATTGTGAAATTTTATGAAAATTGTTTAAATAAATTGATAAATTTAATTTCATAATTTTAATTGTGAAATTTATTTTATGAAATTGATTTCATATTTATATTTGTATAAAAAATATCTAGAATATTTTTGAGAGAAACTCTTTGGTTTTATCTTAGAAAAGGAATGATTTGATTAAAGACACATGTGTTGGTTTTTAAATAGGAAATTAGCATATTTGAAATGGTGAATGGGATGAATCACGTTGTTAAAAAAATTAAAATATAGTTTACATCATTGATTATATTATAGCATATGGATTACTTGTTAGTCATTGAGTTTTTGCGATAATAGTCTTTTGAGGCTTTACAACAGAAACAAAACCTAGTTCAATAATTCACACCAGCGATAGTATGTTGATGAGTCTTCTTTGGTTAGTATCGAAGGGATGATTGTATACAAATATTTTCCTGATTCACATTCTAGTGTTTGTGGATCCCACTTCCTAGAAATATCATAACTTTTAGCATATGACAATGTTTCACAAATTTTTGTATTTGAAATATATTCCATTATTATTGTAAACTATTTCACATGCCTTTTAAATTTATAAAAACCCATTTTGAAAAAAAATTAAGCAATTTTATAAATCTTTTTCCATCATTTGAAATGTATGTTATGAACTATTTTAATTATGTTTTTGTAATTAAAAACCTATTTATTTAAAATTAGAAGTATTATTTTGTTAATTAAATTTTGGCATCAATTATGGAATCCATACAGATATCCTACTAGGGTTTTAGCTCACACACTACTTGTGACTTTAAGTGTATTTATATTATCATCTTCTAGGTTCACGAAAGGGAATGGTTCTACATGGAATAGTTAGTAGTAGTTGATCATTATGATTGAAGAGTTTCATCCCTTGAAACATGGGATTTTGTTCTGTTCGGTGGTACATTACTTTTGAATCATTGGGATTTTTGACCTTTTTGACTTCAGGTACACTTCTCCCTATAGAGTTTCTATTTTATGCATACTGACTTATTAGTCATTCTTTTTCAATGCTTGTGGAAATTTATTTCCAACATTCTTATTATATGATATTGGGTGCTAGTTTCGAAACCATGTGAACCGGGAATTCCCCTTGGGATATGTCATGGTTGGTTATATTATTGGGTTACCAGGTTATCCTGGATGGTTTATGACAAAGTGGTCTCAAAGGTTTAGGTTTTTCAACTATCTAGAATGTCATTATGTAGTTTTGAAATTCTTTTGGGACTTAGTAGGTAGTTATATATCAGTGTCTATACATCCCTCATTGTAACAAACCTTATGTCACCAGGTGTGGTTTGGGTAACACACCATGAGTATTAGTTATAGTATTTTCTTGGATTTTTATTGGAGTAAAATGAAATTCAAATATGTTTTGTCTCTCTATTAGGAATAATTTTTGTTGTTCCTCAGTTTAAGTGTTGAAACCAAGGACTTCAATGTTTTTTACTCAAGCTTTATAGCATCATGACTCTGGGAATAAATGTGAATAAGAACCAATATATAGATAATTTGGAACCAAAGTAATAAAAACCTCTTATGGACCTGAGTCTAGTTGAGGTGATTGTGTGTACTATCTAAGATCTTGGATATGCACCACAACCAGTTCCCATTCAGGCTTCAGCTATAGAACCTCAATGAGATGATCACTAAAATTTTTCTCAAGAGTTACATAAAAAGGAATCCTTTTTCAATGGATCAAATGATCCTTAATAGTATGAGGAACAATTTAGAAGGAATAGATTTTTTGGTTCATAGAGACACATGATGAAATCTAGGTAATGTGTTCCACCTTCGTGCAGGATGGACTATGTATAAGATGGTTGGACATGATGATGACAATGATGAAGCATAAGGGATTTCAATGGAATGAATTCAAGGATCTTTTCATAGAACATTTCTATCCAAATGTGATCGTGTTGAACGATGATTGTATGTTTTTCAATCTTGAGAAGGCATACATGATCGTGATAGAGTATGAAAACTGTTATGATGAGATTATGAAAAGTTGAAATGATATTGTGTCTACTGAGAATATAACGACTTGATATTTTGAGTAGGTAATTTGGTATTATATTCTATATTAGGTTTTATATCTTGTTCAGTCTTCTTATGTTGTGGTGTTTTATAGATAAATGATGGTCTAAATTGACCTCGATTGAATGTTAGGGTTGTCAGGATATTTTTTTTATCATAGTGGTAGTGTGAGTTCCTCTAAATTGAATAGGATGCATGATGAATCTCATGTTAGGTCTCGATAGTTTTGTTTTTCTTGGCCACCTAAAATTCCTTGAATAAGACCTCTCATTTTCTACAAGTGAGTCATTCTTAGGCATTCTATGAGGGTTTTCACTGAGTCGTCCAAGAATTTTGGTTCCTAAGGATTCGTGGGATACCTATAGAAGTTATGCAATGTATATTATACTACTTATAGTGGAACAAGATATTTACTAGAAAAAATATATAGTAGTGTAATAAGATGCTTCATAAACTAAGGGGTTCCAGCCACAAGCATCGAGAACTATGATTCTTCACATACTAGAAGAGTTTCCAGTTGATGCAGATATATGTATAGTAATTGTGAGAGGTATCATTACAATAATGTATCCATTAGTGAAAGGTATAATTTAAACTAGTTGATATCATTATTTTATTTGAACCCTTATTTTCAATATGTTATATCATTCTACAATTCTTTTTGCTTATGTAATGCATATTACTACACCAATTGGAACAATGATAGAAGGGAATCTCTAGTCATTATCGTGCCATCTATTTATCTAATATTGATATTTTTGGAGTTCTTAATTCTTAAAATGAAACATATTGATGTCATAATGGGGATGGATAGGTTCATTTCTAATAAACCCTTGATTTATTGTCATCTTATACAGGTCTCCTCTATAACAATCGATGGTGTATGTCATATTATTCAAGGAGAATGGGTCCTAAGGTAAAGAAGAGAGAAAGATTTTTTACCAAATATGGGGAAAGTGATATCTATGTTATCTTTTGAACTAGAGATAAAATGTTTGAGTGGTGATATCCCTAAAATTTTCATCAATTTTCCATAAATCTTTCTTTCTGACATATCTAGTTTTCCACTAGTTAGAGCGGTAGAATTTTTTATTGATTTAGTTCTTGGTACTCAACCATTATCTGTTACCTCTTACAGCATTGAAACTACAGAAATGAAAAATTTGAAGTATCCTTTGGACCATCATCTCAATAATGGATTTATATGCTCGATTATGTCAACTTGAGCATACTAGGTTCTATTATATATGAATACAGATGGTTTAATTCTTATTTTTTTGGATTAATGAAAACTCATTTGAGTTAAACTATTGAACAAATATCTATATCCCCATATCAGTGAACTATTTTAATAATTGAAATGGTAAAATTGGTTCTCAAATATTTGTCTTGGATCATGTTACAATCGGTTGAGGATTAAATAATATGACATTCCAAAACTGCCTTTCGGAGTAGGTACAACCATTATGAGTACCATTCCATACCATTTGTTCTAACCAATGTTCCTACAATAGTTTGGGAAATAATGAACATGATTTTCAATGAGTACCTTGATACCTTTCTGGTAGTATTTGGGGATAAAATCATTGTTTACTCTAAATTTTAGGAGGATCATATGCGTCATATTAGTGCAGTTAAATAATTATAGAGAAATCACTAACCATATGATATGATTTTGAATTTTGATTTCTGGATCTACGAAGTAATGTTCTGGGGACACGTGGTGTAAAAAATTATAATTTCTGTAGATCCTGAAAGGGTGAGATATTTTATGACATGTGGATAGAAAATATATGATTTTCTGATTCAGAGATTCTTGGGATTGGATGGGAATTATCGACGGTTTTTCAAGAAGTTCTCAAAGTTGGATTTTCTAATGACTCCATTTCCTAAAAATATAGTAATGTTTTATAGGGATAAAAAATATCAGAATTATTTTATTGAGTAGAAAATAATTTTAATATTGTGTTGTTGTATACTATTCTAGATGCCATTAATGGATGTTTGGTCTTCTCTAATGCATCATGTTCATGTTTGGGGTGTGTTCTTATGTGGGAGAATCATTTCATTTCTTATGGATATCCTCATCATATTCCACATGAGAAGAACTATCCAAACCCTGACCTTGAACTCATAGCTATAATGCATGTACCTAAAATTTGGAGGCATTACCTATTTTTTAGAAATGTTTACCATGTTTTATGACCTGAAAACCTTGATATATATCATATTTAAAAAGTATTTTAATATCCACATTATGCATAGGGTGGGATACCTAAAATAGTTTGACCTAGAAATCACCTATACCCCTGGGAAAAGGAGTGTCACCATTGATACGTAGAGCAAGATACATCTAACCTAGTAAGTGATGGAATCGTCACAAGAGAGGAACTAGATGGCTATAGTTTCCTATTTCCGTAGTAGAGTCCAACAATATGGGGTCAAGTTTTCCTTAGTAAATGTTCGATTGAAATCCACTATTCTAGAGTTGATCTTTTAGCAATATTATTTTGGTGATGAGTTCTATTATTTTAGAGACTCTCTTTATGGTGGGTAAATCGCGCCTAACTAGTCATCATACACTGAGGGAATCCTATGATATCCCAATAGAATTTTTTTTACATTAAGTGTATAGACAGACATGATGATGGATTTCCATAATTCCATGTGGGAAGTGAATCAGGGAACCATGAAGATATTTTATGATAATGCGACACATATTCTGGTGGATATGTATTAGACGAGGCATTGATGAATTTATCTCTCATTGTAACACATTTCAATGGGTCAAAATGAGAACCTGAAGCATTTGATTTTTCATTATCCACTTCTAGTGTCAATGTGGATGTGGGAAGAGATCTTTATAGACTTTGTGGTTGGGTTTCCATGTACCTAGAGAATGAAAAATGTTGTATAGGTAGCGATCAATCCGATGACTAAATAGTCTCAGTTAATACCAATTCATGGTGTCACAACAGGTGAGTATTTGTGAATTATCTATGTCAAATATATTGTTTGGTTTCACAGAGTTTCATCTTCAATAGTATTTTATAGATATTCATGGTTCACTAATCAATTTTAAAAAGGTCTTCCGAAGGCACTGATATCTTAGGTCTATTTGAGTACCTTATACCATCCAATGTTTGGTGTATTGGAAGAAACAAATATACAAATTCGTGAGAATATACTCTGTGCCTATGTTATTGACTATTATGGGGATTGGGATGAACATATGCGGGTGGATGATTTTTATTATAACAACAGTTACATGTTTGTGATCAGAATGACTCTTTTTGAGGCTGTGTGTTTTCAGCCTTGAAAATATCTGTTGCGTTGGTTGGAGATTTTTGAGCGTTAATTAGTTGGACCAAGAATTGTTCATGGGAAAAAACATATATTCAATTGACTTTTAAGAGGGATTTTATCACATAGAGATGGTATAAATATTATTCATATCATTGTTGCAAATCTTTGGAATATTCAGTCGGTGGCTAGGTTTTCTTGAAAGTTCCTCCCTCTTTGGGTCATCGATGGTTTAGGAGGTAAGGAAAACCTTATCCTCATTTAATGGGTTCTTTTGATATTGTTTAGTAGGTGAGGAAAGTGTATCATTAATTAGTACATCCAGAACATCTAACATTGATTCATCACATGATCAATTAATCTCAGTTATGAAGGTATCTATCTGATCAATGTCATGTTCTAAGTTGAAGTGATCTTGATGTTAAGCTTAATCTATCTATGACTGAACATCCCTTCAAAAAAATTTATTCTAAAAACAAGGTAATTCATGGGAGAAAAATACCTTTAGTTTGTGTGCTATTGAAGCTTGGTTCTTATTCTCATTATAACTAGGAGAGGGAGACACTGACGATAAAACAGTGGACTCATTTTTTGGGAAAGGAAGCTTCTGAATAAGCTTTCTAGGGATTGAATGTTTCTATTGTAGGGTGGTTCCAACATCATGTTATTATTATAAAGTATTCTTAAATCCCATTTTTTCCTTCTTTTCATTGGATTTTTTGGGTTAGTTTTGTGTTAAATATTCTGAAATTTTTGAAATTTTTGGGTTATGCACATTTGGCGCATGATTTTCCCAAACTACATGCCAAATTAGAGAAAACCATGAAAACTGAGGCAGTACGATTTTTCATGGTTGGAACATGGTTTTAAAATTAGTTTTCCCACCTAGGAGAAACTGCGTTATCAATTAATATGTTCATACAACTAGGGAACATGGTTTATCTAAATCATGCGGCCCGACATTGCTAATTGTGCATATGTTAATTTTTTTAATTCAAAATTTTATTTTAAAATTCCTAAAATCCTCTTTTTAAGTCTCCGATGATCTGACACATCCCCAAATAATTTTTTTCTTAAAGGACCCCAAGAGGTTATTTTGACCCTCTACACCCTTCTAAATGTAGATTGAAGCGAGGAGAATGATGATCAATCTTCTCCAGGTTAGTTTCCTCTCCCCATTCACTTTCTCTCGAGCATTCCACTTTCTTCCATGGGTATTATCGATCTCTATGTATTTGGAGAATATAATATCATTTGTTTAATATCTTAAATATATGGTTAAATCTTTCATCATTTTTTTTGGAATACTTCATTGGATTTCTCGGATTGGGTTTGGTGTTTTGAGTTCTCATGTTTTGGAAGAAGGTGGTTTATTTATAATGGCCAATTTTATCAACCTAAAATTGATTGATTTAAATTTATTTGTTGGAATTAAATTAAATTACATATTATGTATCATTCAATTTGTTAATTAAAAATAAATCTTCCATTGAATTGGGGGATTGCTATTTGAAATTTTATTTTTGGCATAAAATTAGAGAAAACCCAAATTCCATTAATTTGGGGATTTATTATGAAATTGGATGGAAATTTTTTAAATTTAATTGTGAAATTTGATTATGAAATATGTATTATGAAATATATATGGTCAAATATTTTTTCAAATTAGTATTTGGGAGAAACGTTTTCAAAATTGTTTTGAAATAAAATCTTGGGTTTTATCTTTAAAAAAATGCATGATTTGATTAAAAACATATGTTTTGGGTTTGAAATGTAAATTTGGAAATGGAGATTGGGATAATTGCTTAAATAAATAGTTTTATAATTTATTTTCCATCAAAGATTGTATTAGAGCCTAAGAAATCTTGAGTTGTTAGTGAGTTATTGAGATAACATTATTTTGATACATTACAACTGAAATAAAACCGGGTGGATAAGGACACATCCCCAATGAGATGGATATGAGTACTCTTTCATGTGTATAGAAGGGACATGTGTATACATATATTTTCATATTTCACATTCGAGTGTGTAAGGATTTCCTAGATTAAAACTATTGAACATTTTGGCACATGACTATGTTTCTCTCTTATTTGTATTTAAAATATATTCAATTGTTGTTGTAAATGTTTTACATTACTTTTGAATTTATATAAACTATTTTATATTAAAAAAATATTAATCCATTCATTTAATGTATTTTACATCAATTTAAATATAAAGCATGAACTGTTTTATTTACGATTTAGAAATTCCAAAACTATTTAATTTAAATTTAAAGGTCTCTTGGGTTAAATTTTTTTGGAATATGTTATGGAATCCCTAGTGTGTCCCTAATTAGATATTTGGTCACACCGTACTTTTTTCTCTAAATGTTTGGGTCCGAATCCTCATTTATTATTAAATTAAAGGAAAGACCACTTTAACTGGGTAGAGGGAGACCCATTACATAGCCCGAAGGCCCAGTGGGAATTTAGCCCATTACATAGCCCATAAGACCATTTTTGGGATCAAAGCCCATTCTGTGAAGAGTAATGCCACAGAACCCACACTACTATAGTACTGCACAGTACCTGTCGGTGCTACAGTGCACACCATTGCTATAGTAAGCTACAGTACTGTTATAATACCTGTGACCAATGGGTTTGGAACCCCCATTTTTCATGTATAATTAAGGGGTGCTTACCACTAAGCCGAACCCCAACTACATGGAGGTTGTAATAGTTGTTGATACTTGGGATTGGAGAGTTTCATCTTTTTGGAAATGGGATTTTATATAGTTCTCTGGTTACTTGATGTGATACTTTTGGGTTTTTGTACATATTTGAATTCTGGTACACTTCTCTCTATGGAGTTTCTTTTGTATGCACACAAACATATTTATCGTTCTTCAAAAATGTTTCCAGAAAATTCATTCCAAATTTCATATTCTATGAAGATAAGTGCCAGTCACGGACCTGTGTTGATCAAGAACACCCCTTGTGCTATGTCAGAGCTATCTCAGTTACTGGTTTACCAAGGTACTCTAGCTTCTCCATGATAAAATGAACCTCTGGTTCATGTATAGGGGAGTTTATAAGGGGATAGTTTTGGCTTTTTTTCATCTTATTGAATAAAAGTTGTGTAATGTATAGAGTGGTGGGGTGGCTCTATAGAAGTTGGGGAGACGACACACTTGGATTTTCTTAAAAGAATGAAATATAATATTTTCATACTCATTAAATGTGCTTCCAAATGGATGTGAACTCAAAAGAATGATAATTTAGTGATGAAATAATTCTAATGGATAGGATTTAAATATATTTAATTAGAAATATTATCCTCTTATATTGGTTTAAGGTCACTGGTAAGACAATTTTATCAGAAAATATGGTAATAGATGTTTTGTTATTTTACTATTCACTGTTAAAATAAGTAAAAATACATTAGTACATTTTAATTTATATTTCAATTCAAAATATGGAATCTATTTAAATGTATTAAATTTCTATAAGTGGTATAAATAAATTTTTAAATAAAAATTTAAAACGTGATGAAAAAAGGATTTCAGAATAATATCATTTTAAGTATAAAAGTTTTTTTAGCATAATAAAGTATAATACTGATCGAAAATGTATAAATTGAATTATTATTCCAAAAAATAAAGAAAATTATATTTTAAAATTAATCCAAAAAATGGGGTTTTAAAAATACTAGAAAACCCAATACATTTTTCATTGACAATCGGTATTTTCAACTTTTACCAAAAAATCATCATTTTCAGAAAAGTCACAAAAAATCATTAAAATAATTATTATATTACTATTTTAATAAATTATAATAATTTTTTCCAATTTGATTTCTATATTTGAATCAAAATAATTATAAAATATGCAAAAAAAATCAAAAATAAATATTTATGAAGGAAACACATTTTTGAAGCATAAAATGGATATTCTGAAAATTGACTACATGTTTCTTAAGAATTAATAAATAATTTTATATTTAAAAAAATTATAAAACTGTTTCATAATGTGGTTAATATTAATCATACCC
Source organism: Viscum album (assembly GCA_963277665.1). NCBI lineage: Eukaryota > Viridiplantae > Streptophyta > Magnoliopsida > Santalales > Viscaceae > Viscum > Viscum album. The sequence goes on from OY728146.1 coordinate 1,042,040,013, forward strand.
ACAAATAAAATAGTTATGTGATAATTATCCCATAATAATATTTTGACAATTTGTTTCAATTCATTTAAAGCTGACGTTATTTGAAAAGTAATCTATCCAATAAATTAACATTATTTAAATAAAAATGTATCATAAAATATTAGGGTGTCAGAATATAAGCATATCATTTTTAATGAAAATTTATATTCGTTTTGGAGAGACTAATGAATTTGAATTCCTATTCCATTCATGTATCATATTCATATATGAGGTCAACTTAATTAAGTATTTATAATCTGAAATAGATTTTCTGGTTTCTCTTAAACCTGAATAATATATTGTAATTCAAAGCTTTCCTTCAATTCCCCCTATTGATGTCCCTAAAAACACCCAACTATAGTATCCCAAATCCAATGTCTAATTTATTACATTGGCATAAGATATAAGGGGTCACATCAATAAGGGTCGACCATTTAATTGTCATAATGAACCAGATATATACATGATTCCTTTATTACATTGGAAATATGAAATTCATATAATAAGAACATTAAAACACCTTGAATATTATTCATTATATCATTCTTTATATACTAGGGAAATGGAAAAAAATAAATTGTGAATTCATATGCTCAGTAAGGGTCATATTCTGTGGATGGAATCAAGAGTAAATAAGAAGGAATCCATATATCATTGTAAATAACAAGATACAAAGGTCATTAAATCAATAACTTGAGAATTAAATGAGTCATTTGATAATATAATTTAAGTAATCTATTGGATAATAATAAATTAACTACTAATGATAGAAATAATGAATATTTTGCATCATGATATCAGATATTATTATATCATTACAATCAAGGTATTCCTCTTATATAGTATAATCTATTTGAAGTTATTCACAGAAACCCATTTAATATATTAGGATAACTAGTTTTTTTCATGAATCTTTTAGATCCACCAAAATGATATATGTAACATGACCCACGTGTCACTATATTCCCAATTCATTCCAAATTTTTATTGAATAAAAAATATTATTTATCAATAAATATATGTATTATGTAAAGCATATAGAATATTTGTATTTCCCTGGTCAACATAATAACTTTCATCATAATCCATCATTTTAAGAAATAGTATATGGTTAAGGCTACTAGAATATCAATGATACAGATAATATGGATATTTAAGATAATTATAATGACCAATGAATGATAATCATAATAAATTGAATGTTTTATAATAATATTAATACCAACAAAATAATAATAGGGAAAATATGACCATTAGTTTATTTAAAATATTGGTTATGTAAAAATTTCATTTCATTTATAGAAAAAAATAAAAATTGAATAAAAAATTAATTATATTTTAAATAAATATTTTTATTTATAATACGATTGAAAACATGAATAATAAGCTAAAGATCATAAAATATTTGTGGTGGAGGGAATATCCACTAATAATTTACACATTAAAATGAAACATTCATTGTGAGTTTTTATAAATATTGTTTAGAATGAACCTACTGTAAAACATTACAGATATTCCAATAAAAATAGTTAGAAAGTAAAAGGTAACATAGAATATTTTTAATAAGTCATTAGATTATATAAAAGTAACTTTTTCAGAAAAATTTTGAAAAAAGTTAATATAGACGAAAAATATAACTAATCAAAAAGTGAAATAAGATCAGTTTTTATTTTAATGATTTATTTGAATGATTCAAGTTACGAAGAGAGGAAAATTTTGGAGATAATTTTTAAAATCCCTAAATATATAGTCGTTAATTTATTATCTATTTTATGTTTATTTGATTATAATAATCATTCAATGAATGAAATCCCAAAAATAAGATTTTCAAATAAGTTTATACCTTTTTGTTTAATTTGAAATGTTACCACATTAAATAATAAACATTAATTTAAATATTAATAATGTTAAATTAATATATATTCATTTTAATTACATCAATTTGGTATTATATACACCACATTAAAATATATAGATGAAAACACCACATATGTCTCAATGAAGTGGAGATTGAGAGGAAATCCTTTACCACATCTTCAAATCGACTTATAAGTGATTTTAACCTGAATTATAATAAATTTATATTTATTATACTAATATATTATTACAATAAACATATCTATAATATCATATATTCTTAAATTATAATATATTATCACCCTTTTGTTAATAATCTTTTATTACTATCATTATTTTGGGTACTGACTACTTCATTTGGGACGAGAATTTTTGTTTTTTGGATTCGGTACTAGTACATTGATTATGGATCCATAGTATCAATAATAATATTAAGCGTGTAAATATTATAAATATTAAATATATTTATATATATTTATTGGAACTCATAAAAGGTATAGATATGAAAAATGAATTACATTTTTCTTGACGAATGTATGCCATATATATACTTTAACGCTATTTTTACATTTCAATGGATGGAATGAAATATTTTAAATAATAATTTATCATTATATAAACATTTTTACATCTTATATATCATAAATATTAATTAAATTTATATTTATTACAATACATCTTAACTTGAATTGAAAATCTAATAAAATCATTTCTTATAGGTTGTAGAGCACACGTACGCCAAAGTGATGTTATCATTTTCCAAATGATTGGAATTTAAGATGGTAGATAGGATATTATAATTACTTATGGATAATTATATCATAAATATAATATATATTCATTATCTCTTTCTTTGTAACAATACATATAATGTGGTGATGAAAAATGAGGAACACCGCTACATAGATACAATAAGTCATACTTATGCACGAGTAGTGTTTTCACATTTTGTCAGATGGAAAATAGATGGAATGTCATTTTAAAGAAATAATTATATCTTCTAAATATATTTATGTTACTTTATTTATTATTTTACTATGGTTAAATCATATTGAGAGGAAGTTTAAGAAGAATGAATATTTTAAGAGTCGTAAAGATGATTACCTCTTCTTCGATGCACTACCTGTAGATTCCTTTATAATAACACTTTGATTGTAATTTTAAGTAGACCATATCCCTTAATTCATATATATATATCTATATAAGAGAATTTGGTAGGGTTAAATTGATATATATTTCTTAATGTGTTCTAAAGAAAAGAGAGAAGTGGTGTCCTTAGCAAGGGGTGGGTAGTAAAATAAGGTTTAAAAATATTGAAATATAATAAAGTCACATTTATGGTAACCATGTTCATAAAAGAAAATATCATTAAATATAAGGAGTATTTGGTTCTAATATAATCATAGAAAACAATTTTTATATGTTTAAATATCATTTTAAAACTGATGTTTTTGATTAATCCCTTCATTTACCATTTTTACCCTTTAATGTGGTAAATATTGTTTCAATATTAAAGTGTAATAATGTGAAAAATTAAGAATTTTGTTTTTCATAAATGGAAAATTGATGAAATTTAATAACATATATTTTCCCCCATTCCCTTGTTCTATATTTTATTTTTTAAAAATAATTTACTATAAAAACATTTTCATAAAATATTATCAATGTCGTTTCGACATTATTTATTTAATTTCACATTACACTTATTAAAAAATTATGGTACATGAATATAATAATTTAAAATCTCATATGTATCAAAATAATTTGTGGGGAACATTAAATAATTAAAAATAATACATTTAGTGTTTTTTAAAATTATTTATGTGATTTTTCAACTGTTTACACGACCACTGTGTTGGCCTCTTGTTGGAATTTAAGAAAACTATTTCAACACTAATAATTTAAAATAAATTACCATAATATGAAAACTAAATTCATAATTAATATAATATTTTATTACATAAATTAATCTTATTTTACAATTATGTTATAATTATAGAGATATTAAAGTCCACAAAGTGACATTTTTGAATTTTCCATACTCAAAATAATATAAATTCTATTATGATAGGAAAAAAGGAATAAAAAGAGAAAATAATTGATTTAGTATTATTTTTATTGAATTTATATCATCTAATGAATATATGATTTTTTTATAAATGTATTTAACACATTATTATATTATTTATAACCTTAATTATCTGATTATCCATTATCGAGGTGATATATTTTATCTGACTTACTATTTTTTATTCTCAAAGTATGAGGGAAAATTTTGATGTATTTGAATTTATTGATTCAAATTTAGGAAAATAATTTATCAAATTCAATTCCTATAATTTTTGAAAAATATTTTTTAAAAAACATGTAGAATACAATGGAAAATTGTTTTCTAGAGAATAGTGTTTTAATCCAAATAAGTTAACTTATAAAAAAATCTTATAAAAAGATGATAATAATGTAAAAAAATGTCTCTTATATATATTTAATGTCAAATTTAAAATATATTGATACTTTTCAAATAATTTATTTATTGAATGAATTATAGTTTTATAAAAATCATTATTTTTCATTAATCATTGAAAAACAATTTCTCTACAACAATACAACCAATAACCTAAAATAATAATGAGATGATGAATAAAATGATTTAATTTTCACATAATAATATGTAAATAGTATTTTAGTTTGTTTAATATTAGTGTTTCATGAAAAGAATTCTATATATGAAAGGAAATTTATTTAAAGAGAAGTATATCATTGAATCTCTGGGTGTTACATTATTCCCCCTTTTAACAATTTCTAAAATGAAATTATTTCATTTCGACATAAAAAAAATGATTCTTATGCCTCATTACATTCTTTGGTTCCCACATATCATCCCTAGTATTTATATTTCTCTATAAAACATTAACAAAGTGATTGGGCTTCTTTAATAGAACTTTCTCTCAATGATTTATAATCTCTACCAATTATTTCTCATAAGATATACAATCCATAAGTAGTATGACCATTGAGTTCAAAACATGTGGAGTATCAGGTATATACTTATTTTGGAGAGATATATGGAAAAAATTATGAACATGGGAGAGATTTGGTAGAATATCCAAATGATAATCTATCATCTTGATATGATAAAAGAATTTGAAGGGATCGATAAATCTATTTCTTATACTTCCATTTATTACAGATCTCTTATCCTAATTCCATATAGATATTCTTAGAAATATATTATCATAAAACCTGAACTCTATATCTCACTAATTATTGTTAGAATTAATTCTTTTTTACATTAATCATGCCTTTTATATTATAGAAATGTATCAAACATTTCTTCTATTTCAACATCTAGATCAGGTCCCAATTACTTTCTTTTACACTCTTCATCCCAACACATTGTAGTTTGGACTATAATTCCCAAAATGAATTTATAATAATCCATATAAACACATGATTGAAATATATTTTTTTATGAAATTTATAATAATGTAATGTGTTGATCCCAACCCACAATGATATCCAAACAGAAATCTCTCAACAAGTCTTTTAGAGTTTTAATTTTCTAGTATAAATGACTATCTGTCTGAGGGTGACAAGAAGTTTTGAATCTAAATTATGTAACTTAATCATCCACAAGTATTCTATATAATAGAAAAGTAAACATTGGTTTTAAAATCTATATGATTAAAAGTTTTATTCCCCACATTATCAAAACATTTTTCACATACAACAGAGTCGTATTTTCATGAAATAATTAATCACAATAGTGATAATATTAAAGTATAATAAAAAGAGGAAAACACTAACTCAAATAGAATTGTTCCCATTGGATGTTTTGGGCAGTGTGATAAGGAATAAAATTTTAATGTTTTCAAATTTCCATTACTGTATGATTAATGGTTGTAACATCCATTTAAACTTTTTTATTATTTACCTAATGAAACACTATGAATCAGATACACAGTCTTAAATAAAATATTTTATATTATCCCCCCATAAATACTCCTTTAGATATCTATAAATTTCAAAACTTCTATAATGTATGAGGAATGATGAATAATTAACTTCAACAAATGAATACTTCATCGAATTTTTTATTGATGGTGAAATTACTTGATTTTTAAACTTTATCATTACAACATGATCATTATTGAACATTGGAACATTATTCAAATTCTGTTATAATTAAACATCATACTTATACATCATATTAATCCTCCCATGGATGTATGGTTGAAAATTCATCTCAAATAGATATTTTCTATACCATTTCTTTAATAAGTCAAGATATAAATTCTACAAATCAATAAATGATGGATCAATGTCAATAAAAATCATCGAAAAACTATCATGGTAATTCTGAATTTTTGGAACAACCACTTTATTCACTTCCATAGTGTCATAAGGTTTTGATAAGTCATAATCATTGATCAAATCCAATTTTATTCTCTGTAACATATTAATATATTTCTAAATAAATATATAATTTAATATTTTTAAGATAATTATATATATAACCTTTAACCATGTAGGTAATTCCTCAATATATACAGCATAAAAATTACCACTATCAGTTATAAATTTTTAGTTGAGTAATTTTGCTCATGAATTTACTATTAGAAAGTTTCATAAGCTATAAAAATATCATTTTTCATTAACAGACATCCTAATACATTCTTTTATGATTCACTCTATTTAAAAAATGCTTCACCACTACAGGGTTGTGTATGAATAAGCACACTACAAAAATTTATTCAATTCAAGGTAACTCTCCACGCATTCATCTATCCACAAGAACATAGACCCACTTAATTAAACTTGTTTAGTGGGTTAGATAGGTTCTATAATTTTATCATAAAGCATCAGTATTGTCGGTATGATCAAAGAAAACTATAGATCTTGGTTACCCGGGATATCCTTGGATATTCCTTAGAAACATGCATCATTGAAGGATCTACCGATATACCCACACATGAATGTATATAAACTAAAATAATAATTATTAGAGATAAAATTCACATCTGGTAATTTTGAAATATATCTTCTGTTTCTATATGGTCATAGGAATAGTTCTCAATATTTCCACATTATCATTATTTCTCTTTGAAAACATGATAGAATCAACAATAAATACTACCTGAAACCAATCATGGTAACCTCTATAGAATATATTTATTAAATAAATGAAGATAAAATGATGATTGAATAGCCCAAAAGTAATTACTATAATTTCATAAGGAACATACATTGAATGAAAGGTTTCCTTTGGTATGCCCTCCTTCTCGAACATTATCTAATGATATCTATATTGAAGATCAATCATTGAAAAATATTGTGCTCGTTGTAATTGATCAAATATGTCATCAATATGGCATAATGGATATTATTTCTTAATAGTGATTTTATTATTTTATTAATAATTATTGAAAATATTCATTGACCTAACATCCTTTGTAATAATAAGAATAGGTTCACCCCATGTTTAATCACTAGGATGAATGAATCCAGAATCAAGATTCTCAAGCAGTTTTCTCATCCATTCTATGAACTCAATCATGTTCATTCTATTTGAAGTATTTTAAATATGTTTAAAATCTGTTAGGTGTTCTATTAAAATCCCAACATCCAAATGTAAGATAATACATGGTAAAAATTCTCAAAAGATAATAATAAACTCCAATATAATAAGAATATCTTCAATGTTGAGTTTCTCTACTACCATAAAAATAAATATCTTTCATTAATAGGTAGTGAAACAAATATTATGGAAGTAATTTCCATTGGGAGTTCAGGTTCATCCATTCACTAATGAACTATCACATGTTAGTTCATAATATTGAATATAACCTCCCTTTCAGGACATTTGATATGGTCTACAAAGTAAGAGTGCTAATCCATTCCAGAAATAATGTTAAATTCAACCAGAGTAAGAATAACATGATTTAATATAAGAAAATTAAAATAAAATTATATTAGTGACGAGTTGTAAAAATTAGATGTTATCATCCAACTATTATGGGTTTTTATGTCTGAATAATCCTCTAATAATTGAGGTGGTTATGTGATACAATTAAAAAATTATTTTGAAATGAAATATTTAGTAGAACATGAATCAAATAAAACATTTACACTTATATATTTCATTATAAGTATATCTTCCACCGCATCACTAGGATCCTCCACTTTGGATTTAGTAATTCCATTTTATTTTTCTTATCCCCTAGTTTTATTCTATGAATAGTTTCCTTGATTAATGGGGAACTCGTTTGAAAAATATCACATATATTTATATTATAATCACTAGATATTTGTGGTTTTTTCTTTACCTTATTTTAATTATCTCGATGACCCTTATATACACAAATGTAACAAATTCACAAACCCTTATAGAATTTCCATGATAATTCCTTCCATAATTTTTACAATATGTATATTTCTTCATTACATTCATACCCATTGTTTCATTCCCTTTTACTTGGTGATCATATGACCTATCCATCAAATTATATCTCTTGAAGATATAAGATCTAAAAAATGTTTCTTATGCCAAAATAGAAGTTCATACTATATCCTCATATGGTGAAAAAATTTTATAAACAATTTCCCTTCAGAGACACAATGTATGATCATTAAATAAATGGAAAATTTTATATTATAGATTACACATACAATATAAATTATTCATGGATAATATTTAACTTTCATCCCCACACACTACCATAGATTCTTCTTCCTTTTATATTAACTTGAGGATCATACTCTACATTTTCAATCACTATTCAAGAAGAATTTATTTCTCAATGAATATTTTATAAATGTTTCCCAGTATATTTATTATATTTATTTACCATCCTTAGTGTTTTGGATCAATGTAAACTATTGAATAAATTCTCTATTCAAAAAATAATGGACTGCAATAACATTTTAACATTCATTACATCATAAGTATAGAAATATCATTTCCAAAAATTTAATCCAATACTCATCTAACAATGGATTACTAGTTTAATTTAAATATTAAGGTTTTTATGACATGATTTTATCCAATATAATTGAATCACACTATAGAAAAATTGTGTTCCCTATATATCTATGGTTACTCATCGTAACTTGAGTCAAATTACATAATATTTTAATGAAAGGCTTAGTTCTAGCACAAGTTGTATGTCTTTCTCAATGGGTAAGTCCCCACATTAATTAGTGTTGTTGATTCCCATTATTTCATTAGGCATTATGACTAAATAAAGGAAGACACTGAGTTATCTCATAATCATAATGAATATTGATCCAATATATAAAAATCAGTATAATGGTAAATGTTTTCATATATTATAATGAAAATATAAATTAATTATATTAGTTATTATTATTTAAAATCTACTTTTAGATGTTTCTATGATCTTTTCTCTCATTGCAAATAAAACAACCAAAACTATATTATCCCAAATCAAATGTTGAAATTATTTTATTAGAATAAGAAACAAGGGATCACATTTCCATGAACTAATCAATTTAGTTGTATTGAAGTACCAGATCCATACATGTTTATCATATTATATTGGAAGTGTAAATTAAATTGCATTAGAAACATTTTTACATCCTGGAAATTATTCATAATTTATTTCTTCATATCAAGGGGAATGATGAAAAATAAAGTGTGAGCTCAGATGATTAGTAAAATTTATATATAATGAAAATTTTCAGGTGTAAAAATGGAATAATTAATATGTAACGGTAAATAATTAAAAATACATTCTATATAATAAATAACATGGACATGAAATGCATCTATAGATAATATCAATGTAGTAATATCTTGGAAAACAATATTCGAATTCTAAATGAATGAAATGATTAATGTTCTATGTTATGATATCAGAAATAATAATATCTTTACCATAAATGCCTTGTTCCATGATATTTTAATTTATGGATAGGTATTCACCAAAAACTGATTTTATATATTTCAAAAATTATTTTTTCTTATGATATGTGTATATTCATCGAGAGACTATCTATAACTAGGCCCCAACAATCACTGCATTTCCAATGCATTACTCATATATTTAATAACAAATTTAATTCATAAATAATATTCTTATATCAACAAATATCTAATTTTTTAAATAATACAATGTATTAATGTTTCCATAGTAAATCTAATAACATAAATATTAATACACTATATAATGAAATGCTATATATTTCAGAAAAAAATAATACACAAGATATAAAGAATATAGATATTTAATATAGATTTAATGTGTAATGAAATATGATCAAAACATAATTAATGTACTTAGAGAATGTTAATGACCAAAAAATTAGATCAATAAAATATTAAGATCAATTCATTATAAATATATGGTATGTAATAAATTTATGTATTTTCAAGAATAAAATAAAACATAAGTGAATAATTGAAAAAAAGTTCCATTAATTATTTTTATTTTTAAACCCATTCAAAACATTTAGTGGAATTCAAAAAGTATAAAATGGATATGAAGGTGGGAAAACATGTTATCACAATATATGATAAAATGAAATATTACATAAATAATGGAAAAAAAGTTGAAAAGTGATCCTTTGTAAATAATTAATAATAACACTTTCATTCATTCAAAACAATACAACATCACATTTATTTAAAAAATAATTTATTTAAATAAAAAAACTTTTTCAAAAATAATTTTAAAAAATATGGACGTGGATTAATAATATATCTGATCAAAAAGAGAAATATGATAAGTTTTTATTTTAAAAATTTCTTCAAGTTAATCAAGTTACAATGAATGGAAAAAATAAAAAAATATAGAAAAATAAAAAATAACTATACTATATTATAATATATTGATCTTATATAGGATATATTATATGATTCCTGCAACAAAAATAAGAAAATCCTAAAAATAAAATTAAAAAATGAATTCTGCCATCTTTGGTATGATTCAATTTGTATCCCCATGAAAGAATGAAAAATAATAGAAAATTTAGTTACCATGAAAAATACATATTAATTTAGAAAAAATCAATTGGGTATTATATAAAATACATTAAAATTAATTGATGCATAATGAAAAATATGCCTCAATGGAGTGTAAACTAAGACAAAATACCTTACCTCGTGTTCGATGTTCCTCAAAATTACTTTAACATCATATAATATAAATTTAAATTTATTATAAGATCATACTAGAACCACATAAATATAAATAATATCACATATGATCCATTTAGAATATATTGTCACTTGTTAATTAATAATATGTTATTAATTTAATTATTTTAAGTGTTAACTAGTTCATTTATCATGATAATTTAGTTTTGGTAATTCTATTCCTTATGATTTTTTATAGTTTAATAATTGGTATAATTTTAATATCAGATATATTCATTAATTTTTTATATAATATCAATGATAAAATGTATAGAAATATGAATTATTTAAACTATTCATGAAGATGGTACGCCATAATTATGCATGAACAATATTTTCACATTACAACGAATGAAAAAAATTAAATAAAAATTAAAAAATATATATTCATTACTATTTCGTAAGTATCATATATATTTATTAAATATTTTTTTATTTCTGTTCTTGTAAATTTGAAATGAAAAACAAACCACATCACTTCATGGTGGTGGTAGTCCACATTTATGGACGTGATACATTATAATTTTACAATGGATTAGAATATAATTTTGTAGATATTATATTATAATTATTGAAGAATAATTACTTCTTAAATATTTCATAAATTCATTAGTAATATATTTATAACCATCTAAATTAAGTGGCGATTAAAAAAATATTACAATACTATGTTTAGACGATAAGCCATACATACATAGAAGAATTGTTTTCACATTTCATAGATTAGAAAAGAGATATAATGTGGTTTTACAACAATAAAAATTAAATATAAATATATTTATGAAACATGAGTTATTATTTTATTATGGTTACAATAGGTTTAGAGGATATTAAAGAATAAATAAATTTTTACTAGTTGGTAATGATAATTACCTCTCTATTGGTGGATTTCTGTGAAATTATTTATTAAATAACCATAAAATAATATTATAAGAACAACATAACATCAAATTAATTTATAGGTAAGTGAATAGGAGTATTGTTTTGGGTTTTTATTAGATATATGTCATAATTTTGTGTAAAAAGTAGAGAATGCATTTCCTTTTATAATTGGGGGGAGGGTCACACTTACAATTTTTCAAAATACAAAAATATGATAAATATACATTCCGGGTCATGTGGTAGAAAAGTCATGGTGTAGAGGATATGATTTCTATTTTCCAAATATAATCATCCAATAAAATTTATATAATTTTAGTTATCATTTTAAACCTTAACTTTTTTATTAACCCCTTTCATTAACTACTTTATGCTTAACTGTAGTAACAACAATTTCAATAGTAAACTATAATAATCGTAATGATAATGTCAAAATTTTATCATAAATATAATATAGATGAAATTTTATACAACGTATTATACCACTTGACATAGTTAAATATTCTTATGAATCTTAAAGAAATTAATAAAAGATTATTTTCAAAAAATATCATTAATTTTATTTTAGAACTATACATTTAACTGTACATTAACTATATAAATACAAACATGTAATTACAATATAAAAATTTAATACATACCAAATTTGATATAATTTTACAATATTTTTTTGAAAATTATAATACATATAAAAAGTTTTACTTTTATTTTATTTTTAAAAAATTAGATGATTGTTCTATAGCTTGGAGAAGTACTGTGTCACCACTATGTAAGAATTTAAGTTATTAATTCCATCACTAAAAATTAAAAGTATGTTAACATGAAAAAAATAAAAGATAATATTATTAATAAATATTTATAAATGATATTATCCTCGTTTTATCCTTATGTAAAAAATCTGTAGTTATTAATGTCATGAGAGTGACATTATGGAATTGTATTCACTAAAAATAAATAAATTTTATTAAAAAGGAAAATGACATAAAAATTCCTGATATTAAAAGTTATGATGAATATAGTCAATTTAATATCATATAATAAAATAAATTGAACTGTTGGATAAATTTTTAATGCCTTATTACATTATTTTTGACCTTAATAACATGATTTACCCTTTACCGAGTTGATAAATTTTATCACAGTAACTATTCATAGTGCCTAAAAATAAAAGGGGCATATTTGAAAAATTTTAATACCATTATAAATATATGGAATGAAATATATTAAATTAAATTATTATGTGATTTATAAATTATTTGTCAAAATAATTCCACAAAATGTGATGGAAAACTATTTTCTATAAAATAATATTTTTAATCCAATAAAATTGACTTATATAAAAATCATATAAAACTCTAAAAATAATGTAAATAAAATGTATTTTATCTAAATTTAATATAAAATTAATAATATAATGAAACTTTTAAATTATTTTATTTTGGTAAAATAAATTATTTTTCTAAAAAAATTCTTATTTTTAACTGTTTACTGAAAAAGATATCATCTGGTTTTTAAAAAAATAATATATTTTTTATGTAATATAATAAAGACTTCGTGAAAAAATATTACTATTAAAAAATAAAAATATCTAAATAGTTTTACACTATTAAATTTAGTATGGTGTTGATTATAAATAAATATTTCAATGAAATTAGATTTATTTAAACAGAATTATATCATAAAATATCTAGGTGTTACGGTTCCCATCCATTAGAAAATGAATGAGACCAAAGATCCAGCTGGGTATGAATTCCAATTCCTAATGTTTTAATGTAAGTATTTTAAATTCCATCCATGTTAATATTTGATGATATTGAGAATATATAGAGTGAGTTCCTTCATTTTTGGGAATTTGATGTAGTGTTTCTAGGTGATTTCGTGAGATATTCACATGAATAAGAAGTCATTCTTTATATCTTCTACCCAGGATATTGATAATTTATTTTCCCCTCTACAAAGATAACTCTATATATTGAATGACTTTAAAATTCATATTAATGATCTATATGAGAAATATTTTATTAAGGAAAAAGTTTATCCATGGGCTGCTCCTGAAAATTTTTCTAAAAATTTATTTGGATCACTATGCCTTTGCATTTTTACATCAATTTAAATAATTTCATGATTCCAAAAATTTCTCCATGCCTTGTATAGATGACCTTTTTCATCAATTAGCAGTTAAAATGTTTTTCTCAAATATATATCCTTAATCAGGGTTCCACTAACTCAGGGTGAATGTGTTTGATATTTCTGGTACTTTTTATAGAAGAAGATATATTCACTTTGAGTTTTTAGAAAATCCATTTTCAATAATCAATGATCTAGAAGTATTCATGATCCTTATATAAAAATCCTAAACTAGTATATTTAATCATTTTATGGTATTCTTTTATGAAATATTTCAATACTCTAAAATTAACGAGGAACTTGGGGGACATTAATGGATTATCCTAGGAATAATTTCTATTCAATTACTCTATTAATAACATTTAAAATATAAAATTTAGATCTAATAAGTATCATTATTTTGATTGGAGGATTCATAATAAGAAATTTATCTTTCTCCTTAGAAGGAGGATATTGTTATATACTTATAATATCCAAATAATGTTTTTTAGGTACATTGATTTTTAGGTATATTAGGTTACTATCATAAATTTGAAAAGGTTATCTATCATATTTCCTTTCCTATATTTTTCAATCAGAAGGGGGTAACATTTCTATGGATATTTCAGTGTTGTGAATCATTTTTTAAAATGGTGTGGTGGTTAACCACAACCATGATCTTGATTTTATCTGAATATAGTATGAGATATGGAATATATTATGATGCATCATATACTGATTTGGTTATGTGGTTTTGTAATATGATTAGGTGACAAATTAGATCTCTCTCTCAATTCAACTTCTGGAAAATTATTACATGAACCATTACTATGAGTAAGTGGTGTTCATTCATTCACTTATGTTGTTTCTGAAAATTTATATTCAATGAGAAATTCATAGTGTACATAAAGTATTAGTTATTGAGATATATGTTTTCTCAAAAGGATTTCAATCCATAGAAAAGGTGATGGTTGTAATTTAAAAAAAAAATATTTCTAAAGGACATATTAACTATGAAATTGGAATATTGTCATGAATATAACCAATATAAAACTGTAATTAAAATAATATTCTATAGAGGAATGAATCACGAAGATCCTCCTTTACAAAATAAATTTTTATATTAAGGAATCATATTAAGTTATGTTTCTATAAAATGTTTAGATTACATCATCCCATCTTGAGAAAACTTATTCATATTAAATAGTGCATTGAATAATGTTAATATGTGTTTAAACTTTTTTATATATTAGACACCACCTTTGAGTGGCCTATATTCTTAGAAGTTATAATCTATTTGAGAAAGAAATATGTAGCCTTCCTTTCCAGGATAAGAGTTATGAGAAATTTCATCCATCACTCTCCATGCTATTTTCGTCAAAGATAAAATACATTGTATTATGACATGAAACCTTGATACGGGTGGTTTAATATGATGTCTGAAATGGTGTGATATTTGTTGAGTTGTTACACATATCCTCAAGTAAATGTAGAACATCAAAGAACTTCTAGTATGTTCAAACCCTTCTTATCCAAACCGTGAAATGAGATGAGATGTTAATGGAATTCAACATTGTATTACCTCATAACCCATATGGAGAAATTAATATCTGGATTATTAAGGATAATTAGATCATGTTATCCGATTTTTTACCACTAAATGATAAAAATTTATATGATTTTGGGAACACTATATGTGTATAATTACATTAAATTAAAAAGGCCACTTTTTGTGATCATTTTTGATATGTTAGCTAAATTATATTCATGATTATAGAAATGCTTGTAATATTCCCTACCATCATTGTTTTATTTTAGTAAGAAATACCATCCAAAATAATATAGTAAAATAGAGTGGAATATCTAGATTATGGAAGAAAGGATTTAGGATTTCATACATGTCTTGTATAGATTATGAGATTCCAATACCTCATTGGTTTATTTTTCTAATAATTATAGTTTTCTATAATATATTAGGATCACTCCCTTCCAAATATTATATGGTCACTTATGATATTATCCAGTTTTATTGACTATAGTTTTTGATATATCACTAGTTGGACTGACCAATGTGAATGAGAAAATGAAAATGATCCATTTTTTAGAAGTAAATTATGATGGTCTATATCCATTGAATATTTTATATTGATCACCATCACCGACCAATTGACATTTTAATTGGTGGACCAATTTTCATGAAAATGTCATATCGTGTGGGACGCCGACTAGTTAAAAATAAATGTAAAATAATATTTAGGTATGCGAGAACCTTGAATATAATATAATATATTTTAAAAGGTTTATACAATTTAAAAATTACTCCGAATAAGAATTCAATTCATAATTTCATCCATACATCTCAATTCAAAAAATATCATTCTGGTCCCTCCCATTTGATTAATTGGGAAGAATTAGAATTGCTTCTATTTTTTTAAGACATAATTTTATCTATAGATAACTAATTTAATAAACTATTTTTAATAGGTAATTAATTAAATTATATCATGTCTTATCGAAGTCTACAAATGATTCACGTGAGACATAGTTTGGATAATCATACATGAGAGAGCTATAAACTAATTACTTTTTTAGATCACAAAACATTGAGATGATTTTTTATGAATGGAATGTTGTATGGTATAGAAAAGTAGTAAACCCATTATTATATTTCCTTGTTTGAGATTCTATGTTTATTTATTTTGGGGTTAATTTTTAATTTTTGGTAAAAATTACTAAAACATTATAAAAATATAGGGATAATGAATTTTGAATGGTTAGTGAAAAATTAGTTTCAATAGTTTTAAAACACATTTAGAAGGGATTGAAGCACATATCAGATGATTTTTCATGATTACATCATATTTTAATGAACCATGGGTCCAAACTATGAAAGCTATTTAGAATTAAATTTAATATATTTTATATTATACCAATAATAAAAAAATTCCATTTGGACTCTTTAAATTAAAATATTTAATTTCTTATAGTTTAATTCACTACTTACTATACCCCCTTAGCTATTCATTTTTTGTTAGTTTTCATCTATATTTGTGAATTTTATTCAATTAGGTGGTTTCCTTATTTTATGTTCGTCATTTTCTTCACAAATCATTAGTTCATATTTATCTATATCATTATAATTCCCTATTCCTCAAGTCGATACATTTTTTAAATCATTTGATTACTACCTCAGAGCCTTTAAAATAGTTTCATGGGTTGCTTCTCCTATATTTAGGTGTAATATCATCATTTTTTGCATCATTAATACTATATAATATTGAATATAAATTTTCATTTAGAAAATTTGAAAACCATGTTTTTTAAACTTCTTTTTATTATAATATTATGTATTTGGAGAAAAGGAGGATTAATTTAATTTTTTATTTGTATAATATTTTTGTTTTTCAATGTTTTCATAAGGGTTTATCATAAATAGTATTTTCTATGCTTTTAAATCTTATCATACAATCATAGTCTTTTTTAAAATTACTCATTTCATTATTTGAAAAATAATATATGATTAATTATATAAATGTTTATTCTTAATTAATAAATAACTATTAATTTGGTTTTCTAGAAATATCAATGTATTAGAGTTTTTTGTACTGTATAAATTAATTGATCAACTAAATGGTATTTCTTCATTAAGAGTATTTATAATGTGAGGATCTTGAATAAAATTTTATTTAATAGATTATTATTTTCTTGAATTGAATGTATTTATTTGTTTCCATTTTCTCTCAAGTGGATTTTGGGGGATTTTTAAAACCCCAAGGGAATACTTGTGTACATAAGTTGGAAATAGAGACACACAACATGATATACTTTGGCCATTGATATTCTTGGTGGTGATCATTAATTTTTCTTACCACATTCCCTTTCTAGTAAAAGATAATTTGTGACTAGTGCATATCTCGTTTTATTCTTTCCTCGCGTGGGCTCACATTGAAGCATGTTGTGAATTTTCCCATCGAATCTCGAACACCACTGGATTTTTTATTATCATGACAATTTGTATCCCAACATTTAATCCATACATACCTTACCATCATGATTTTTAAATAAATGATACAATATTGGTAACATTAAAAACGTGTAGTTCTTTTTTAAACATGTAAATTATCTCTATATTTTGAATATGATTAAATAAAACTCATTATCGTTACTAGTTTTATTTAAAATGAGATGAACTACTGTACATATTGATCTTCTGTATATATAAAAAAATTTCAAAAGACATAGGTAAAGGAAAGGCTTTTATTGAAGGTAGTTCATAGTCATGAAAACTTGGATTAGTACGAAGAATGTGACATGAAAGGAGATACACCTCATTTCACATGGATATAGGTAAAATAATTTAGCAATTGTTTTGGTTATGTCTATAAATTTTTTTATTATATTATTAGCTCTAGATACCAATTTTCATTATTTATAGATAGTCTAAAGTCATGTATATATTTGGGCACCAGATTATATGATTAGATTTTTATTATATTGGCCAACATTATTGGGTTTCATGATTGATGGTTAATATTAATATACATTATACATTGTTTAATTATTATTATTATTTTATTAAATGATTATATGGTTGAATGTATCTCAATTATATGGAATATAAATTCAATTTTCCCTAAAAAAACATCTTAGCATTATTTAATAATTTTATAGGTGCAATCATTTTCACCTAATTACATTAGATTTCCCAAAACTACATTCTATCCATCTTTGATCTATAATGCACTAAAGGCCTTAAAAAAATAACTCTGGTATCATGATTTTTAACCCATGTAGGTTTATTACAAAATTTCTTGTACAATGTGATATTTTATGAAATAAAAAAACAATAAACACCATTCACGTCATTGATTTCTAAAAAAATACAAGCATTTGTTGAAAAATATCTACTTCGAGTAGTAGGGATGATGGTCTGGACTTCTCACCCAAAATAGAGTGGGTTATCATAGATTCTGAAAAAATTTCTATAATTAATATCCTGAATATTAATGTTATCGTAATCATTAATAATTCCAATTAATAAATTTTAAGATTTTATATTCCATTGTATCTATCTTAAAATATTCATAGTTTAACAGGTTCTTTGTTGGAATAACTACTAAACCATTAACATATAAAAAGTGAATTCTATAGAGAGTCTAATACCATAACCATTTAATGATGATAGGAATAGTTTATAATCTTGATAATATGTACATGTAGATATACATTGCATCAAAATCTATTTACAAGAAAAATAATCGGTCGACCTAGCATCCCACACTACTTTCAAGTATAGGTGGAGAGGTGTTGTGACCAATTTATTTTACAATTTCATGTAAGAGTTGGAATAGAGGCCAATTCCATTTATAAAAGCAATATTGTATTTAAAGATCAATAAATTAAAATACTAGGATAAGGAATTGATCAATACAGTTCCGCTTCCCACATTAATTTTAATGTAGAGATGCATAATATATAATTCCCTTTACCATATCATGTATTATTTTTCATATCATTTCAAGGAATATAATATAAAACAAATGAAATATGGATGCACATATGATATCAAAAACAATTATCATAAAAAATAAAGAATAAATCAACATAATAATCGATCCCAATAAAATATTCCATGATATGTATTATCATTGTATAAAATATCATTTCCCATAATACTGTAAGGTTTGAAACATTTTAGAAAAATATAGGATATAATATACCAAAATCACAACATGTCAAAACGTCAAATTCTATACCATTTCAAATATATTTTTCTCTTCACACTAACTACTTTTTTCATCTTCCATATATTAGGTACAAACTAACTAAATCAACTCCTTCTTATGGGAATATCCCATCACTTACCAAATATATACATAAAACCAATAAATGAAAATAATATTTATATCCCAATATATGTGTGACCTCCATAAACTCACTAGTGAAATTTATTTTTCAATTATTTTTTATTTATCCTTCCTCAATTCCTATGGGAGTTGGAAGTCGAAGACATTGATATTTGGTGAAATAGTTCTTATCGCACAACTAGATCTTGGTCAGTGGTAATTATAATGCTTCCATGAAAGACTTTTTTTTGGGATAATGTGATATTTAATAGATTGAGCTAATTTTATCAAATCATTATGGTGTTTATGATAATTTTTTAACCTGGTTTTTAGGAGGTAGTGAATTCCACATATTTTCCTCATATTTTTCATAATTAGGTTTTTTTTCCATTACATAATTTTAGGATATTTTTTACATTTTCTGTTGTTTGTATTTATCCAAATTCCAAAAATTTATCTCAACATTGTTAATATCCTTCCTCCATTGTCTTTTTAACTTGTTCAACTTTAATACATGGTTTATTCCCCTTGTATTTTATCGATTTTAGCATAAGTCATTATTTAGTCTTCATGAATTTTTTTTCTTACCCTATGATCTCCAATTTTCATCAATTTCCATGGAATACATAATCCCCTCTTTGTTATATGGTCTATCCCAGTACTATTTTTTGAGGTTTTTTATGCATATATATGGTTTTTATGTGTGATGACCACCCTCCTTAAATTCAAGTTATAAAATGTTAATGTGATGTGTTTTCTTTTGGTTTTGGGTAAGTGTCTCTATTTAAGGGAATAATTACAAGGATTTCAATTTATTAATGGTTTCCACTTATTTTCGTTTATCAAATTTCCATTAAACTATATTAATTTTAATTATTTATCCATTACTTTTGTAATTTTTTAAATAAAATTTAAATTTAATTGTTTAAATATATTTTCAAAAAGGATTTTATTTAAATGAATTCAATGTGTTTGATAGAATTATATGAGGATGGATTTCTATTTTAAATTGATTTAAAAAGTGGGCGTTGAAATTTTTTATCTTAAAAATATTCTTTTATTATTATTATAATGTTTTTTAAGGTAATTTGAACTTGTTATGTGTTTATCTGATTACCATGTGTGGAATATCGCAGACTATGGGTGTGTCTGTAGGTTCATAGACACTTGAAACCTTAGTCTATATCATGGACTAGATAATGTAGGTTATCCAAAGGACTAATAGATCATTCTGGAGGAATAATGAGAGTGATTCCCAAATGTGGACATATGGACCATATGTTCCCATAGATGTATTATTTTCATGTGAAATGATGAGAAATATTTAATCATTGTTGAACATGATTAGCCAACTATAAGACCTTGTCTTGGTCAATATCATAGTAGAACAAAATGGTTAGATCCCATGAAAAATTTCTCCTATTCCCTGATTGGATTATAATCCTTTATTATTATTTTAATTCCTACACCGTCCCCTTATTGGAAATATGATATTTTTTAGGAATATTTTTCAATTAATAAATAAAATTTTACTTGTTTTGGGTGCGTTGATAATGTTTCTATTAAGTTCACTACGTATTATTTATATGACTTTTGTTTACTAGAGTTTTTTAATGAAGGGATGTTTGAGAAAACCATTATAATTTTCCAAAAAATAATTTCATTCAAGATAATTCTTTTCAAATTAATTTTTTTAAATTTAATTTTCAAACTATAGTGATTAGACTTCATTGAGAGGGGAATTATATTGAGTCATGGGCATCAAAAATGGATTTGGGGCTCACACCCTGAACGTGCATTATAGGTATATAGACATTCTTTTCCAAGATATAATAAAGGGAATATAAAGTATTTAGTTTTATGGATTTTCATGATTATTGAAATCCTTTGGTGCTTTGGGATAGTTGGGATTGTGGTGTCATGTAGTTTTCTATTGTGGATTACTTTAGGGATTTTTCCCATCTTTGATGTCATGTATTGGCCTCATTGGTCTTATCCCTATTTTGATATTTTTTATATTGGTTTATAGAAATTATATATATCCATTTTTTATATATGTAAATGTAGTGATGTTTATGATATCTATTTTGGGTCTTCAATGTGTATACTCTCTTTAGAGATATATTTCTGTAGATAATAAGTGTCTGTTGGCATGGTTTCCCAATTCTTTGATGGGGATTTCTACTTTTTATGGGAAAACCATTATTAAATAATAAAATATGATTACCTAGTGATTATTCATATCATATTATGACAAATAATTTTTTTATTCCCAATAGTGGGATGTCTTGGGTGAAGAGTCGAATCATCTCAGGTTGGTCAATCATAAAATGGAATCTGAACTCTATCATAATTTTTCGTATAAAAAAAATATGATCATATAAGATCTAGAGGTAGGTGTGGAGAATTTTCTAGACATCTCTATGACACTATAAATATTTAGATTAATGGGAATTTAGAAGTAACGTTTTAAATATAAACCCAATTTTATTCATTTTGAAGAGATTTTATGTTTTTCATAATTGGTAATGGGATTCAGGAAGAACCCATAAGAATTTTTGATAAATTATAATTTTTGGGGTGATGAATTGATTGAAATTAGAGTTTTAGTATTTAACAAATATATTATAATTATCCATGTATAGATTATGAAACCATTTCTAAAATATACTAGTGTTATCCCATATATTTTTCACATGGTTTCGCAAATAGTGTGGCCACACCCAGGACAAAGGAAATATTTTTAAATTTTTGATGTTTTCACTCCCCCCCCCTTTTATTTGAAAGTGTAATTTATGTGGATTATATTTTCGTAGGATGTATTTTATGTTTATCTGTGGTTAAATTGATTATTTGATATTCAATTATGTGTTGAATGAGTTTATATATTATCTCTTGTATATTATTCCTCCTTTAAATTCCTGTTCTATGGATTGAGAAAGAGATGTGAATCATGTTTCAGATGTCAAACCTCTAGTTGCTACTTATTTCTTATAATTTATGATAAAAAAGTTTAAATCTCTTGGATAATTGTGGAAAATAGGTTTCTCTTAGTGAGTGCATCATGCTCAAGAGTTTTCCAAACATAATTCATCAGTTTTTTAAGGTGAAAAAGGTACTCATGAGCTCATGGAAGGGATCAAGAGGATTGATCATATCTTTCATTCTCTAAGGACCCCTTATACATCAAATGTATTAGTCACCCCATAAATGTTAAAAGGATCGGGTAAGAATGGGTGGGAATACATGGTGTAAGTGAAGAGGTCTAGGGAACTCTCATAGACTACTTTTATAAATGCTTATAATATGTGATATTATCTTAAGACACCATTGGTAGGGAAGTACTATGAGTGAATGCTTACAGTGAATGGAGAACATTATGTGATAAAGTAATCTACTCAATTTAATGAATTAATACATTTTCCACATGATCCAATCATGTATGTCTATCTCAAGGGAAGAAATTCTGAATTGGGATTAAAGGCTAAGATCGGGTTTTTTCTTATTGTTATTTACCTACATACATAAGAATATGTTGTTGAAAAATTGGATTATTCAATTTGGATTATTTTTGGATAATTCATTAAACTTTAATTTATCATTTTGATTGGAATGGTTTAGGTTAAACGTTTTTTAATGATGTTTGGTCTAGATTTTGTGGGTTTTAATTGATTTTTTAGAGGGTTCTTCACATATTATGGAACCAAATATCATTATTACTAGATTTTTTATATGTATGAAGAATAACATTAACCATGATTCAATTTAATTTGATTTTTTTCTTCTCATAAACATATTATCTAGAAATTATTCATTTAACTATAGAATAACATGGAACTATATTGAAATTTTAGAGACTCAAAAAATAAAATAAATAACTCCTTCACATGTAGAGTCAATGGAATAATTAAACATGAATTTTTATTTCTAATGGTAATCAAATTGATCCTATTATCTTTTTTTATCATTGTTTTCCGTACCATCATATTTTAATAACACCATACTAGTGTATTAACTTGGACTAAACTACTCTTGTCCCCATAGAGGATACTATATTATCCACTATTCTTTAATTATTCCACTTTATCCATTAATGATAACAAAAAATCATCTTTAATTAAGAGTGTTTTTGTATATTTTAGTTATTTCGCAATTATATACTTTGTAATTTCTCTATTTGGTCATTTAGTTCAATCATTTGGATTATTTTGGGAAACACATTTTAGTTCAATTAGGATAATAATTTGGTCCATGTTTTCATTAACCCCTTTAAGAGTTAGGTAATATAGATTATTTTATATTTTTTTATTCAGTTTATTTTGGGTTAGGTCATTTTTTTTGAGTTAATTCCATTCACGTTTTAATTGTTCTATTTTTTAGTTTGGTCACATACATTATTTTGGATTATAAACAATATTTTATTCATTAATTATATAATTTTTGTGTTATGTCATTATGTTTTAAATTAATTTGAATATTTAATGTTAGGAAATTTAGTTTGTTTACAATTATGATATTTGGTTCATTTTGTGGTAGGACTTTTGATTATTTTTTCATTTTTTATTTTATCATTTGTATTATTTTTTCTTCTTATTTGGTTCATTTTGGGTTATATTTTATATTATTTGGTATTAGAACATATTGGGTAAGATCATTTGTTTCATGTTTGGGTTATATCTATTTTGATTTAGTTAATTTGGTTAATTTTTCGTTTGGTATTTTTTTTTATTTCGGGAGATTTAATTTTTTGTGTTATGTTATTTTCTTTATTTTGCGTTAATTCATTTCATCATATTAGGATAGATAGTTTTTCACATTTTGGGTTCAGTTAATTATTTTATTTTTGGAATAGTTAATTATGTAATTTATTATTTTTTAAAACAAATTTGGTTCGTTTTGGGTACATTTATTCGGTTTGTTTTGGTTTAGTTTTTTTGGATCATTTTGCGTTATGTTATTTAGTACATTTTTGTTTAGATTATTTGGTTCATATTGTGAGTGTTATTTTATTCATATAGGTTACACCATTATGTTTATTATTGGTAATGATATTTGGTTATAGGAGTGTTATTTAAAAATTTCTTGAAATTCTTCATTGATAAATGAGAAATTCATCAAGGCATCTGTTTCAGGATAGAGGGATTATATAGATATATCTATAGTTGAACAAAATAAAAATTTTAAAATTTTATTTCTAGATTTAATTAGAACCTATATTATGTTTTGAGTATTAATTTTCAAATGTATCATATGGAAGAAGATAACTTCATTAAAATAATTAAATGTGGAATAGAGGTTACTTTCCATCCTTTTGTTCAATGAATTCACAAGAAGCAACCATACATTTCCACATTTATTGAAATATTTATTGAGATGATAATTGATTAGAAGAGTCTTGAAATACTGTCAAAATGTTCAATTTAGGATTGGATGCTCGCATAATTAATATATAGTAGCTAATGTTTATGTGAAAACTCAAATATTTTTGTTGCAAATGAGGATTATATTGATGAAATAAGAGTCCTTAAAAGGAAAAAGGATTATAATGGACTATATTAAAGATGAAATATAAAACTAGAAAAATAAAAAATGTCTGGATTATTTCCAAAACATTAAATCTAGAAAAATACTTATGTCGTATATGGAAAAAATAAAATGAAAACTGACATACATGTTGAGGCAGATGTAAAATGATTTCAAATATACACTTCAAAACTGAAATAAACGTGAAAAAAATTAAAAGTGATATATATGGAATGTTAATGTAGGTCGGTAGAAAAAAAATTCATTCATCCATTTTTATAACAAATTAATACATAATTATATCCTCAAATATTAAAATTCTAAATTACACCATTGATAAATTAATATATCATTATTAAGAAATATTATTATATATTCATCATAACAACATATAATTATTCAAATTATTTTCAGTCCCTTTATATTTTTTAAAGAAATATTAAATTAAAAATCATAAATAATTAAAAAATTCACTTGAGTATTTATTATCTTATAAATACATTGTTAAGATAATTCAATCATTCATTATTATTGAAATTAAATGGTATAATATTATGCCTAATTTTATTCCACTATGAGAAACAATTAATGATACACTGTTTGATTAACTATTTTTTACAATTATTTTGGATATAAATTTTTTTTATAGTTAACATGTAAACTGTATTTACTAAATATATAAATTGAGTTAAAAATTTACATATAAACTATAATGTTAGTTTACATGTGTCTGTTTTTATAAGATACAATAAAAAAATTAAATTATTTTATTGTTTACAAAAAGAAACCCATTCAACCCATTTTTAATAGAACTGTTCTTAAAGCCCCAAGTTGAGCTCAAATGACTAAACTAAAAG
Organism: Viscum album; assembly: GCA_963277665.1. NCBI lineage: Eukaryota > Viridiplantae > Streptophyta > Magnoliopsida > Santalales > Viscaceae > Viscum > Viscum album. The sequence continues at coordinate 1,042,066,256 of OY728146.1, forward strand.
AACGTATGGGTATATATATATATATTAGCCATCACATATGTGAGATCATAACCTACACTAGCAATTTAACTATTTGAGTAATCATACGGAGTAAACTGATCAAGTACTATTGGGGAATTTATGGTATCAACTTCATCCCCAATATCATCAATATTTAAATTTGGGATTACTTTAAGAATGACCCAAAATTTTGGACATGGATGATGTTTAAAAAAATAAACACTTTCTATAATTGATAATAAATTATATTGGTCATTACTAGAAAGGATACGAGTGACGCCAATAACTCTAAATCCAAAATCATCAATTAATCCCCCTTATCATATTATTGAATCAAACTAACTTCATTTCATCCGAGAGACTCATCAATGATTTTAAAAATCTAATATTAATTTTTTTCCAAAAAAATTCATAATAATTGAGGTTCTCATATCAAGGCCTATTTTATGATGCATTTTTATAATAATTTATCATTATCACTAACGGAAATCCATCACTTTGTTTCTCACATTCACTGCTCAATAAGTTGTAATAAAATTATATCCATTGAGGATCAGTGATTTTCATTCAAAAACCTCATTTTGGGACCAAAACATAGTTCTCATATTTCATGGGATAAATAGTCAATAGGTGTACCTAATTCCTAAATTATATTTAATTATCAAAATGAAATAATTATAATTAAATTTTTTAATATAATACAAGTTCCTTTGATTTCAACCAACCAAGAAACTCGTTTCTATGAAATATATTTACCATTCTAAATGTCTATGAATGATGAATTCCACCTATAGGTTTTTTACTCTCCCCATATAAAAATTTAATAAATATTTATAATATATATGAAACTATGTAGTATTATAAAACATATAAATATTAAAACTAATTAATAGACATTTACATAAAACACATCACAATTAACAAAGACTGTGTGATGTGTTATCCCCCACTTTTAAAGGATCAATATAGCCAATGTATATGATCTAGAAATTCCACAATTTTTTGATGTGATTGAAAAAAGGGTTTATGTTTTTAATACATCCGATATTCATTTCTTATTTCCTAGTTATATATTGTGATCACATCATCCATATACATTGAATATAAAAGTATACATTCTATACCAAAGAAAAAATTCATAATGGAACATTTAGGAAGAGTCCTGTTATGAACAAAATAATTAAATATATGTATATATAAATATTTCATTTGGGAATATTCAATGAAAAAAATATTTCCCCCTGTGTCATATTTTATATTAAATATTGATAGTAAGATGTATCATGTATGTGAAAAATCTAAGTATTATTTCTTCAATCATAGAAAAAATATCAGTGCATCTTTGTACATTTTTCCAAAATATTATTGTAATACTTGTCAGAATGAATATCACTTAAAAAACAAGAAAGTAAAATCACTATCAACAATACACTAGTTAGATAGTAATTGATGGATTAGTAATGGAATTGAATCATGATGAAGGATATGACAATAATAATTGTTTAGATATTTCTATTTCAAATATTTTATATTAGACCAATTTTAAATGTTTCTTGATTATACATCATGAACATGAACAATCATGATACATCAATAAATTAATTTTTCACTGAAGGTATCATCATATAAGATAAATAAGAAATTTTCTAATTAAATTCACCGAAACAGACATGAATTAGATAATATTTAATATGCTAATAAATAAATTAATTTAATGATATAAATAATTTATTTTACTCACCCTGATATTTAGATGAATTGAATGAAATGTTTAAAAAATATTTTTCTCATTTTGGATTACATCTATAAAATTATGTAATTATTTTGTTGAGTAATATTTGAAGTCAAATATGATTCAATTATTCCATCAGTTGTAATTTTTTTTAGTTTAAGTGTTCTTCCTTTTTCTTAACATCACATGGCCTTTCTTGATTGAAAAAATTTAGATCTAAATAAACCTTGAGTGACGTGGGGTTAAGAAGTGGCATAATAACTTAATCATTTATTACATGATATAATAACCTCTTATAGTATGTCATTCCAATGATAAGAGTAACAATATTAAACACATTGGTGGATTATTAATTTCTCATTTCCTCACAAAATAATAATTTGATATAAAAAAATTTATAGTATGCATGAAACCAAATGATTCTACAAGGTTCATCGCGATGTGATATTACAAGGATCATATACATGGTGTTGTACAACTATCCTAGAATATATTAATATTTACTAGTTTAGTGGAATAAATTTTTATCTATAGTCGCACCTTTCCAAGATCACTAAAATTATATGAATTTTAATGAAAAATAAATGCCTCTCTCAGGTGAACATTTTCGACCCCTCATATGAAAACTAATTTCCATGATGACTTACTCTATTTGAAAACAAAATGTTCACCTTTAATTTGAATATAGGTTGATTGAAAATTTAATAATAAAAGGAAGTGTTAGTGATCTTATGAATTAAGATTTTTTATGTTATTATGCTCCATTACCAGATGTGTTTAATAACTCAATATGTGAGTTGAGCCTTTAATTTATTAATTATAGAAAAACTTATTCTTTGAATAGGATAATTTTATAATTGAATCATATTTTCACACCTTTTCATCTTCTACAATTAGACGTAGTGATAAATAATTTGTATTATTCCTTAGAGACTTTATTTTATAAACATAAATATATTATTTAATTAAATACCTTAAGGATATTCTACACTTTCTCTATATTAATAACAAAACTCAAATGGGTTCTTGTTCATTCACTATAATTTAGTTTCACCTTGGTCAGGGTTTTCCAATTTCTATGGATTATTCTAGGTATTACTTTTCCCATGTCCACTTTCTTTTCCAAGTCATCTATTACCTAGTCGATAGCATCATCCATGTATGAATTGACTAGGTCCCCTATTTTTTCCTAGGAATTGTTCACCCATTAATGGATTTTCCCATGTATGGTTTCACCCATTCCACATTCTATTATCTTCAATAACCTAAAACCATTAACAAAACATTGGCGTGATCTTGTCACTACGCAAAAATTAATTATCAAAACTCTCATTTTCTAGTTGTGTTCACTTATGTATGGTTTAATAAACTCTAGTTCTCTTCTATAATTACAGTAACACATTCATTATGATCTACCTTGAACTACCAAAGCTGTCAATTTTAACATGGGAAACCAATTCACTCCATTGTACAACTTGTGAATCCTTTTATGATAATATTGACATTAGCTCACTTATCACATATGTGAATTTTATGATGAGATATATTCTTAAGAGTTAACCATATAATATCACTTTATAAATGTTAGCGAATTTTGGGTATTTATAAGAAAAAATATGACTGGATTATAGCATTATACCCAAAATATTTTGGTTCATCGTTCCCTCGAATCTTGTCTTGTGACACACATAGACTCATGAGACTGAACCTCAGATTTCCTCACATTAATTCAACACATTTTTGTGGAACAAGAATAACGCACAATTGAATAATTATAAGAACTGGTGAAATAAATTATTAAACTCTACTATTACTCATTCTACAATATCCTATATAATTTTTGTTCTTCCTTATTTGTATCTTTAGAATTGTCCATGAATGTAATAAACATCCCACATAACATAATATTATAATCTTTAGTTCATCATTATCATCCTCATACATTATATATAACAAAAAACATTTTTTCATGAGGTTAACCTTTATATTTTTCAATAAACAGTATCGGGATTTGAAAATTCCACCCTAGAGAAACTACATTATGATGAGGAATGTCCTTAAAAATGATATAATATAATATATGTAAGTGTTATAAATTATATAAATTGTTTCTCCTCGTATAACCAAATGATGTATTCTATAATTTTTAATTTTACGTCCTGATCATTATATTGGAGTCTTATTAATAACTATAAATTTTTTACCCCACTCACAATAAACATTAATTTTCTTTCATCATGTATTTACATTTCATTTTATTCATTCACTGAAATAATTTTTTCACATGATGATGAATAGATATAAATAGATCAAATACAATATACTCCATTTATCTATTTGAAACTTAACCAGGAATAGTTTCATATTGCCTTTTCTATCTATTAAGAAACTAGAAATGGTTTTTTTGAATACCAAATTTTATTTTATTGTAGCTCACTTGATTACATATTAACAAATATCTTTCAAAATTATTAAATTAAGGACAGTGTATAATACCCCTATAAAAATAATTAAAAAATGAAATATCTGAAAACAATGTAACTTTTTTGGAATCTCTTTTAAGACTCATTCAGTATCATACATGAAAGATATATCTATTATATTTACAAATATGGTTTAATGTATATAAATATAATAGACTATAATTTGATAATTCTTACCTCCATGAACTATTTTTATATATAATACAAGAACCAATTATTTCCACACATAAATACAATGTTTATTATCATGGATTATGTGATTTCAATTCAATCTAGTACAATTTTATCTACATAAACTATATGCATACCAAAATTAGTTATTATATGTTTAAATGTATATAATTTAATGGGATTTAATTTATAATGATTTGATTCAAATTATTTGTGTTTATTTACAATCACATTTATTAGGATTTATTTATATTTCTTCAATTGATCTAACTTTGGATTTGTTTTGGATTAGTTGGAATTTTTTATTTTTAAGATGGATTGTGATTTTTTGATTCGGGTGGGTGTGATTCTATTCAATTTTTGTTTAGTTAATTTGATTTATTTTGGTTGAAATTAATTCCATTTTATTTTTTTTCTTTATTCTATTTATTTTAATATCTTTTGGTTCAATTCATCTTTATTAAATTCTAATGGGAAAGTTTATGTTTTGTTTTTTGTGTTGTTCATCTAATATAGATTAGTCAAATATTTTTATTCTCATCTTCATTAATTATGATTGATTTATTATGGATTGGAATTTTAGTTCACTATAATTAATGGAGCTTAAGTCACCGAATGTTTTTGGGGGTTAATAATGAACATGGGTATCCCTAAAATCCTATGATGTATTCAAAAAATAAATCAAGTGGATCTATGAACAACATTAAATGGAATATAAAAAGAAATTTATTACAAAATTATTAAGGATTTCATGATGGAAGCCCATTCATTTCACTTTATGTGGCTGATAAATATGTGGGAATATTTGAATTCATTACCTTCTTGTAAAAACATTGAGGTTGGGAAATGGTTATTCCAAAAATAGGAATATCCATTTTAAAAATTTTACTATGTCAATAATGAAAAAGGATTTAGGGTTAAGGACTACAGTTCTGGTGCTTACCAAGAACTCCATTGCGAGAATTTGTAACTATAATAACACCAGGATGAACTGATATTGAAATGCCAATGGAATAAGAAGAGTAAGACTAAATTAAGTGAAATTTTTTGTAATGGACAAAATAAATTTAGAAATATTCAAATCATAATAACTAGTACAATCATAAAAATGGATGGAAAAGAACTGACTATCATTTGAAATTGATCACAAGGAAGTGATATTTTCTAGATCTCACTAGATCATGTATAAGTAAATGATATGGACATGTTTTTTATAGATATTGTTGAATTTTGGAGGGTATGAATTTCATAAAATCATCTTATTAATAATCTATTTTAAAAATTATCCATCAAGTAGTGGAAAACCGTTGACACACTTTTGTGGGAGAAATAGATATAAAACCAATATAAAAATTAAATTATTCAAGCAATATTTTATTTCAATCAGCATGAGTACCATGAGAAGAATTTAGATTTATCAATTCCCAAATAGTTATTCCAGATGAAAAAACTTGACATTAATTTATAATAACTAATGAAAATTAATCAAAAGTGGGGTTATATTGTAATAATACATATAATGATATATTTTTTGATTTACATTAAACAAATAATGAATTTTTATTTGAATTAATGGGATAAATGTTTTATTATATATGTAATGTTGAATTATTTTTTCATCCAACATGGTATAATCCATCTCCCCCAAAACAATAGGGTACTATATTGAAAAAACCGTAATTGTAAAATTAGTTTCTTATAAAATTGATACATTATTTTAAAAACTAATATAATAAAATTAATGGAATATGATTTGTTTATTTAATTCACCATCTAATGTGAGAAAATATAAAAAAACAAGGATAAAAAAATGAAAAGGTGAATATTGACATTATAACATGATGATTTATCTTAAAAAGATTGTATGAATAATGAATTTGTCTATAATAAATGTTGATTAAGAGGGATCTCCCAATTCGTAAAACCCATCATTGGGGGGAATTCATATCATGATGGGAAAACAAACCACATGAGGTGGCACAAACTAGTGACTTTACAATTTTTTAAACCTTGTGATTAGGATAGCCTATCCGAATAGTTTTGAAAACTATTAGAATATGGTATTTTACACAATCCCATAGAAAATATTAGTTAGCAAATTTTCTATCAAGGTATTATATAATTTTTTTACCAAATCTATTGTTATAGGTCCATTGGTAAAGGAATAAATTCCAGTATTAAACATACAACTATTATTTATGTGTAACCACATCATAATCCCTACAGATAGGTTTTTTAATTAAACTGAAAATCCTCCACAATCATTTGGTAATATAAATGATTTATATTAAAAATTTTAAAACCTAATGTGTTCATTATGTGAATTGCGAATTAATTCTCTAAGATTGTTTAGAGTATCTATCCTAACGTGATCTCTATAACACTCTATACACACATCAATCAACCTATAAGCTACCTCTAGGTTAGATTTCCTGACAAAATTGACTTGTTATATATCATCACTAATATAGAAAATATATTTTTCTTTTGAGATATGTATCATATCATCAATAGTTTTAATGTATTTTTTGACCATGAAATTTAGTACCTTACTATGACACTAAATTTTAATAACTAAGTAATAACTGAATAATATGAGAATCCTCACATTCATAAACAAATCATACAACTATCCAATGGTCTAATTAGTGGACCAAATAGCTAAATATAGAAGAAAATTATAATATTTAAACACCCCAAAATATATTTCCAAAAATAATGAAGGATGAATAAGGTTGGAGGAAACTAATAATTCAAAGAAATTGTTTTTCTCCTCTCTTTCTTTTATATTCCATGGTATGAAATGTTCTCAAAGTCATCGAATTTTGAGGGAAATATTATTTAGGATAACACTCTATTCCCCGATCAAGTTAATAGTTGACATATTTTCCAAATTACTATTATTATACCGAATACTTTCATAAAATTTCACAATTGTGGATGATTTTACTGAAGGAATAAATAATGGGATTATTCCGGTTTACAGGAAACAATATCTCATGGAATCTGATATAATATGGTTTATCATTTTACTCCATATTCTATTTAGGGAAGCACATGCGTGGGGAAAATTATTTTAAAAAAGGTGGATCACACTATTGTCCCTATAACTCAACTTTCATCATACCTTACTTCATTATCACCCATTTAATTTTCCTTTGTGATTTTAATATTCGATATGGAAAATCATCTTCTAGTTAATTTTTTACCATACACCACACCTTTCTTGAATTATTAGCTTTTTAATTTTCATGATTAAATTCTATTGAAAAATTTATCTCATCCTCAATTGGTAATATCATATAATTTGATTGTGTCTTTAGAAGACATATTGTGGTAAGAATGATAAAATGTTTATATAATTTATCTCTCTAGTACTAGGAATCATTCTATTAGACCTCCCAAAAAATATTCCAATCCAATTGTCCTATTTTCAACTAAAGGTGTAGAATTTTATGTTTTTTTATTCATTTTTTAATCAACTCAATCAACGTTTTAATCAAACATTGATATCCTATCTTACATCATACCCCTTTTTTACCAATGAGATTTTAAGGACTTGGGCCAATTTTTATTTCTAAATTATTGTCATAATTGTTTGAAGAAGACTACTCCATAATAGAATGATATCTTTGAAACCATTTAATGGTATTCCTATATACAAGGTTTCAATTCATTTAAATTGGTTCATTCTTTCCATAATTGCGAGCCATAAAATCCACTATCATAAATATTTAATTATACCACATAGGTAAATTATTATTTGGATAGCATATCCATTTATACCAATAACATCTATAATGATTACATTATTAACATTTTGAATAATATTGGGGATTATTAAAAAATCTAAAATCCTGGGAATTTGATCCATAATTTTAAATAATACATCCCCTAAAACATTTATGTTTGGAGTTTCAACTGATTTTATTGAATATATTTCAATTAATCATTTGTTGTGAGAAAGAAATAACCACTAAAAAATGATCAATTTTTTTTGGATTTATGGGGTGAGTCAGTCAATCCAAAATTATGATTTTTGTTGAATGGATAAAATGACTGAAAAGGATGAAACAAGTCATCATGGTCTAAATTAATAAAATCCTACAGAATCAGCCCGAATCATGTTATAATACTCAGGGGGAAGAGCACTTATGTCACTAAAAATAGTACAATGGATGTTATATGTGGTTAAATATTCCCTAATGTCGAAAACCATGTTACCTTTTCTATAAGAGTGAATTAAACCAATGAGATTAAGAAGAAGTGTCTTGTAGTCCAAAAAAATAGGCGATAGCCTATAGAATGAGAATATCCCTTAAATTTTTATGTGAAGTATCTTATAATTAGTTTCCACGTGGTGGACCAGAACACCATTAGAATGAAATAATTCCATCCAATTGAACATGGTGGATAGCTTAGCCCCATGATAGTCTTCATAAAACAAAAAAAAACTAAAATAAAGGACAATAAAACCCTTATATTCATGAATAACTCCCCCACCCCTCATGAAACATTCATACAAGAGAAATCAATGTTTAATTTGAAGCCAGGCCCAGAGGGAATACAGAAAACCCACATATCATGAGGTTCTAGTGTATGAGTCTAAATTGTAGTACCCCTATCCACTATCAACCTCTACATGGAAGACGAATGTTCTCCATATTTGAGTGTTGATGATTGTTCCATCGCCATGATCCTCTGCCTCGTATTCCCAGCCAACCGTAGAGTTGAAATTACATTATTCGTGGATTTATAATGTATATAACAAAGGTTCAAACACCTAGCTACAAGAAGAAATTCCATTGACTTCTGCTCCTGAACATTGATCCCAGAGTTTTGGAATCAATAAGGAGGAAAATTTTATTATGATAAACCCTAATCTTATACCAATTTAAGACCCGAAAATTATTCCCAATATAGGTATCCCAATAAATTTTTAAGAAGATGTGAAGAAAAAAATCTTCTCTTGGCCAAAGATATCAGGAAAATATAGAATCTGTCAATACTCAATTCTTATAAACCCTCTTATCAGGGGGAAGAAAATATTTATTCATACATCACACAATTAAAATAAAATTACATGGGATATTTCTATACTAATGAATGCCTCCCCATGAATCACGATCTGTATAAGCATAAAAACACCATGACAACCCTTTGAAGGAAAATAACCTAAGAAATATCATATAAACACCATAATTTCTGATTCATCAGTCGTTATAATATGCTAATGTATGTACAATTATATAGAGTTCATAATTTCTTGGTAGAAGGTAGGAAAAGGGGAGACCAAATGAAAGATAAGTTAGAAACTAGGCAGCCGAGAAACTATGAAATCTCCTAAAAACATTGTCACTCCAAAATTGACATTTCCCTCTACAAGAATCTTTATTTAGTTCTGGTATAAGGTATTTGTTTTTGGTTTGTAACATATTAGATTCGCGAGCATCTCCCACCCACCACATCAAATTAGCCCCCATAATTTTAAGGAAAAATCTATTGTAATGGGATTTCCTTCCACTACATCTATGCAATTTTTTTCTATAGGTAGAACTCGGATTCAAAAAAAAGTACTGATATTAATACCCCCTCTTAATAGTCAATAACCCTTATTTTCTATGAGGTCCAATGTAATTTACCCTTTTCTCTAGCCTCCCTAATAAAACGATGAATTTTTTGTTCAATATTATTAATGATCATCTTTGGAGAAACAATGGACCAAAGCACATGCTGGGGGTGGATTATAAAACACTATTAACCAAGGTAATTATCCCTCAAAAAAAGGAAACTAATTTTCTATTTAAGGATATGAGTGGTAATATATTTCCTCAATGACATAAAAATGATTTATACAAACCATTCTTGGGAAAATTGGTGCTTTTATATATTCTATAACAAACGATATCTTGGTGATCTTGATATTATCTTAAACCCTCTTCCCCCTTACACTTTAACAATTCCATGAGCGATATAAACCAATTTTCCCATGATTAGTGATCTTACCACTCCATATCAAATAGACATCAATAATACTATTAATCTCGTGTATGTTATAACAATTTCCATTAAGAAAAATAATAAGGTCCACCACAATGAATAGATGAGTAATTATAGGGAGTTTAGTTTTCACCATAATGGATGAACCCACCAAATAGAACTATAATTATTTTGGTATCTACTAAAGGCATCTTGTATCATAATGAAGATAACAAGGGAGAGGGGGTCCCCCAAACTTATTCCCCAAACTGATATAAAAAATCAATAGATTTTCCTCATAAAAGTAACTAAAACCCCTAGATACCCAATTCCAATAAAGAAAATATAAACCACCATTTCATAGAAAACCATATTTCTCAGGACATTGAAAATGAAACTCCACTCAACCTTAGAATAGATATTATCCATATCAATCTTAATGGTAATTTTTGAACCATGTACAAACTTATTTATATCACCTAACATTTCCTAGGCCATGGAAATGGTGGTTTGAGTAGAGAATCCTTGAAGTAAACCCTACTACTCATCTGAGTCCCACTTATATAGGTGAAATGTAGGTCTATGATTAATAATATTAGCTAGACCTTTGTAGGAAAAATTTCACATACTGATCGGCTTATATTTATTTTATAAAAACAAATCCTTAATTTAAGGGTTGACGATAAGGGTGGTGGATTATGCCACACCAGGAAGAATCCCCCATTAAAATAGTTTTGAATTCATCCCACCTACTCAAGTTTTATAAGGGTCCTATAATGTGATATAGAATCAACCATGAAATCTGTCGGATTCGAGATAACATTTAGATTTGAGTGGTGAAATTTCCTTCCACACATCCTTCTCATCAAGGGGAATCTCAAATTCCAAATTTAGATCATGAGATACCATGTGTGGGATGAAGTCGAAGCTGTCAGCCTAACTTATGGGGTAGTTATCCTACAAAAGAGGGTTCAAAGCTGCACGTAATGAGTTAAAATGAGTCCCAACTATACCTCCCACCACCTATGGGACATTATTAAAAGATATATCTTCTATATAAATTTTAGTAGCCTTAGATCTCTTTATTTACATGATTCAAGAATGAAATAAGGTATTGTTTATCTCTATATTTATGACATGTCACCCTGGAGCATTCCCTAGCCACTTATTCCTATTTTACAATCATGTCTAAAATATGATTCTGTATGCCAACAACTGTACTAAAAACATTATCATCCCATTGAGTTTTAATCCCATGCTCAACCCATTAAATATTATCTTTCAAGGTATCTAAATCCAATAAATAGGTTGGCCTTGAGTTTTACTTGAAGAAAAGATCATCTTTCAATCTTCGAATTGTTATGAAATGCCACCCAACAGTCTTTATGCATGGGTTTCTACTATAATGAGAGTACTATATTGGGAAAATTAGGGTCTTCCTCATAGTAACTAGAATCAAAGAAATGAGAATTTATAATATTTTCACCTTCAAGGTATAGAAGGAGAGGTGTATGTTTTGAATTTGTGTGATCAAAATGATACAACTTAGCATTTGGAAAGGTTGAGATGAGTTTTTTATTGGCTAGGAAATGGCCATGTTGGATAAAAATACAAAGACTTCCATTTTGGTTATTTCATCATGTGTATATATCTCCTATGAATCCGAGGTTAAAGAGGAAATGTTAAGATATTAAGCCGAAAAAATATTTCCTATCATTTAATGGGTATGCTTCTCCACCTTTACTTTCCTATGGGTAAAGTATGAAGTTAAAGTAACAACTAATGAGCCAAGATTCTTGACCTATATTGAATCCTCTGAAATCATCTCAATTAATTTCTTTCTCCATCGGGTCACATTTGGCATAAAGAAGGTATAATATATAGGAGAAAATAATGAAGCTAGATTTAATAGTAATGTGTTGATTGGATATGAAAATATTATCAACTGAGACAGAATTATTCCAAATGCTCCATATGCGATTATTATTAGGATAACTATGAATGAAATGAAAAAAAACTAGATTTTTTAAGTATCTAATTTTCATTGAATTCTAATGCTTGTTCTCTAGGTTCACCATTAATATATCCTTCCTATGATAAAAATCTAGAACTATATTGTCTCCCATAACCCACATGCCCTAACCCCTAGAATTCCACATGAGGCAAGAGAACATTAGAACTGAAGGTGTTGGGATTTGGCCCCCATTGCTAATGATATCATTAATTGAGAATCAGAATAGGAGAGTTCACATTTGACACAAGCCCGAGTTCGATCCTTATTGGGTAAAGGAGAAATACCACTAGGTTCAATACTTGTATCCTAATGTGACAACATGCAAAATATATTAAATACTTCCAAGGAAATGGCAGAAAAATTCTAGGAATCATAAAAATATTATTTCAACTTTCTATGGTCGAGATTTATATCCAAAAGTCTATGGGTCCCATGACCCAGTTTAGAGGACTATTCCATAAATATGTGAACATCCTGAAATCATGGAGATGGCATGGAGAAGGGAAATAAACCACCAAGTCCAATCATTAATTAACCTGATCAATACTACCCATGTTCGGGTCTAAGGTGGATACTCCATTATCTATATTAAAAGAAGGTTAGGATTTTAAGTGGTGTAAGTATTCTAATTCATTGATTTAGGATGAAGGGAAACTAGAGACGAATTCAGAGTCATAATTTTGTTATTTGAATACTCATCAAAGGACTAGGGACACATCGACATGGTGGTTGGCTTCATTGAATGAGACTAAAAAAAATCGGAAGAGAATTACAGTGATGATGAAATGTCCTTAAAACCAACAATAGGGAGTGGTACACAAGATATTTCCACCAAGACATCAATTCCCCATCTTGGAGATGAATACAAGAAGAAATTAGATGTAAAAATTAATCTCAATGCATATATGGTCCACACCTGCAACTTTGAGATGGAGAGTCTAGTCAACCACATAAATAAATGTTCCAAGGGTATCAACAATAAAATAAAGGACATAAATTCTATGAAACAACATATAAGGACCTGTTATATTAACCCATAACACTTCTTTAAGAGAATATCTACTAATTTTCACCTCTATAGACCACTAAAACAGGTTGAACCTCCATTTTTGGACCGACCAATGTCTCTAGGACAAAGATTTCAAGAAATCCTCATTTGAGACTAGAACAAAAAAAATATTTCTAGTAATGGATAAAAACCCAAACTAGAGCTTCCAATCCCCATGATAGGATGATGTTTTGAAGGAGGGATAGGGGAGTCTTATCCACTCCAAAATAGGAAGCCATGGTCCATCGGTGAATCTCCACAGGTGCATCAAAGGAATAAGATGGGAAATAAATTTATTAAGATCCATCCACAAATGATTCATGTATTATCATCATAAAAATATCGGTAAAAGGTTAAATTGGATACGAATGGGGAGATGATGAGTGAAGGAGAACATCCTTCAATGAGGAACCATCTAAGGCCACTCTGATAGAAGGAGGAGCATGAGCTACCATTGGATATGAGGAACCGATGATGGGGTGGGATTGGGGGGCCTATGGAGAGTCAAAGTCCATGATAGGATGTTCCAAAGGTTCTTCTAGATGGGGTAATATAGTGAATGGGTGGTTTAATTTGAAAATAAAGAGGTATGTAATGAGTTTTCTCACAAAAACATTCTCTCTAATCTACAAAATTATTTAATTGTATGGTGTGAGACTATTTTAATATATTCCCATTTATAGGTGGGTGAAAGATAACCATTATTATAATTAAAAACAATGGATCTATATCTATCCCAATACTCATATAATTGTTCTCCCCTATCCACTAAAAACCTTGTCATTTTGTACGACATTATAGAGTTCATATCCGAATGTTATAATTTTGTTAAAAAAAATTTAATATGGTATCATGTGTGAAAATATCCAAATCCAGTTGGTGGAACTAACTTATATATTTAAATTTCAATAAAATAAAAAATAGCATAACTTCAACTCATCCACACTCCACATAAGTATATGGTGATATTGAACAGTAAAATAAAATTCTCTAATGAACTCCAAATACTCCTCATTAAAAAAACAATTTTTTGATGTAATATTTTGAGATATATATAATTTCATTTTATAATTATTAATAATATGATACAACCACATATATAAGGGAATACAATAAAATATATGTATTTCGAATTCCATATATCTATGACTATCATTAATCTGATTCGTATGTTGTGGTGGAAGACTAGTTTCATTGTTGTTCACAACTATATCTTATTGAAAGTTAAACAATTATTTTTTCGATCATATGTAACTATAAGGCTATTATTTTATATGAAGATATTTTTTCTCTATATTAAATGGATGATATGATCCTAGTTTTCAGGAAATTTTAGACATAATAAGATTTAATATAGTTCCTATTAAAAAGAAACAACTATATTGTGGAATATTTTTTCAAATATGTTTTTATAATTCTGTTTTTTTTGTTTTCTCATAGAATTAGGTACAATTCATTGAGAATAGTGAATTTTTTTAAAAGGATTTTTTTAACTCTCAAAAATAATATTCTTAAAACCTATATAAATATTTATATTGATAATGGTGGTCAAAACCAAGATAATGTTTCAAATATGCAATCAATGATAAAAATAGAAATATAGAACATAAAAGAACTTCGTATCAAATTGAAAGATTTAATGAAGAGAGATAAATATGAAATATGTGAAATTTAGAATAAATGTGTGTAAAATATAAATAATATGACTAAAAATAACTATTAAAGGGTGTTTTAATGGTTGAAAAATTAATTATTTTTGGGAAAATGTTTAAAATTTATTGGGAAATGATATTTTTATTCCATAAAGGTTAATTATATTTATGATAAATGAAATAAATAAATGGATTTTTATAAACTATATATCACTCAGTTATCAACACATATCTTTTGACTCACCCTCTGAAATGATTTATCAATAAAACATGAGGAATGGTTTTTTCATTCATAGTGAATATAAAATCAACGTCATCTAATTAAAGTATAAATTTTCATTATCCTAATAATAAATAACCACTTATATTCACTCACTAATACACAATGATATGAAAAAATTATTCTCAGGAAGAACAAATATTTTAAAATATCGAATAAATAATTCATTTCTATCATTCCAATGGAACCCAGCGTAACATGTTAATTTATTATTGTAATATTGATGAATTTTTTACTATGAGGATATAAATATCTCTTAATTCACATGAATTGTATAATCATGAAATATTGTTGGTAGATATGTAGTAAAATAAATCCTTTGATGAATAAAGAAAAAACATTAAAATGTAGGGAAATGATAGTAAAAATAATTAATAAAATTAAATATAATCATCCAAAAGAACTTTTTAACACAATTTATAATTATTAGAAAAATATATTAGTAAAATATCTAGAATGTATAAATGAATAATTTAGTAGATATATAGGTAATAGATATATTCTATACCAAACATAGTCCCTTATCTTACATTATTCCTCTATAAAATTTTTTGGAGTGTCACTCCATTGATATAGTTCTATATTCACTTCATATGAGTGAGTAAAAATTCCTGATGATGTTCTATAGTGGATAAAATGTACCAATTTGTTTTCCCTCACTAGAAGAAACTAATTTCCTTACACCCCAACTCTCTATTTAGTAGTTGATCATAGTTCCCTATATTCTTCAATGGAATAATGATGGAGTCCCCACTCAATTTTTTTACAAATTGTTTATTAAATTTGAACCTAAGAAATTGTATATATATATTTTTCTAGGTTAATTTATTCTTTAGATCATTTCCATATACATTGTAGTTCCTTCCTCAATACACTTATTACTTAACTTCATATTTCCATGAATGGTTGGAAGGCACTATCTTCTTAAACAATTATTAATATTCAATGAATTATTTTTATTTCACAAAAACACAAAGGAATGTTTTCAAAATTCAGTTCATTTCACAAGAAATTAATAAACAATCATTCTACTTAGTATCCCCCATTTTATTTCCAAGTTAAAATTATTTTTATTCTTAAATAACTTTCCTCGTAGTCTTTTTAAAATAAATATTTCTATAATATCTATGTTAAAGTGACCTTCTTATGGATTTAATTTTTTATCTACTTCTCTCAATGTAAATTTTCAGGCTAATTAACTCAGAGAGAATTAGATAACTCTACATCTATCTATGGTACTTTAGTTTTACCCCTATCTTTTTAATTTCTGAAATTGTTTAGGAATAGGTGTGCATGGATTCATAATCAATATCAATCCTCCCTCATGACATTTATCTCAAAAAAACCTATCCCTAGATAGATTCATTCCATGAAATCCCATTATGAAACTCCATCTAATTCATCATTTAAATCATTGAGAAATAGGTTTTTATCTTTATTTTCCTTTATGATCATGTTCCCAAAACTATATGTTTTGGAATATAGTGTGAATTCATTATCATCCTCATTTCCATGAATTAGGGAAGCAAAAAATTCATTGTATTTATCATAAAATTACGACATAAGAATAAATAAACTATGAAAAAGTTATCTCAAACTAATTTAACCTATGTTAACTTATGCATTGCAACTCAATTAGTCAACTTATATAATTTGAATGTTTGATATCGTTTATTTAAACAAACATTAGATGAGACCATTTTTTTGAATTTCTTTTTTAGTAGCCATAATTTTCATAATATATACACAAAATTTTTCATAATATTATTTTTATACAGTGATTCTTAATTGAAATATTTTTTGATATATCTAACATAGGTTATGAGTCACTATTTTTCTAAAAAAATATGATAATGAAATTTTAGCTCCATGATATTCTATAATATGATTCCTGTTTCCAATAGGTATGAAAGACATGGAACTAACCCTAGTTAATGAAAATAAGATGATATACAAATAATAAAAGTGTTTAAGTGTTTTTATGGGTGTTTCTTATGGATATAGATAATCATTGAGGCCAATCAAATAGGGGTTACAACATTTTTGAAAAATGATATGTCATTACTATTACAGATATAGTAAATATTTGATTGATTAAGAGAGACACCTACACCAATTAATGTTATGCTAGTTGACTTAATTAGTTCCCATTTTCATTTGAACTATCAAACTAGTAAATTATGATGATCTAGGTTAAAAAAATGATGTTAAATATTAAACAATAATTTTCATCCTCAGTCATGATTCATTAAATATAAAATTATCTCAAGTGATGGTCTTTTATAATGTCAGTTTGAAAGGTTTATCTTATACATGGTTAATGGAGAGGAAAAAAAATTGAGTTGTAAAAGATATGTGAAAATTGATTAACTGAGTTTGAGACATGTTTTCAATGTATTTTTTGTTCAATGGCCATGATTCAATAAATATGAAAGAAAATTTAGTGGTTTTATAATAATTTGGTGATTAGGATAATAATTATTGAACCTGAAATCATTGACTATTTTCATATAGGAAAATGACATTCCAGAAAAAGTGAACCTGTTTTGAGTTTGGGTTTTATGTTACTATAATATTTAAGTTGAAGTTTCACATGGGAAAATATTTATAGGTCTAGTTGTGGTAGAAAAAATTGACAGGAGTGATTTTTAAATTTATAAAAGAACCTACACACAATTTTTGTGAATATTTTTCATCATTAAATTAGATGGAAGTTTTAATAACATAATGAAGTATGAAGTGTAGTGAGATTATTCTTTTTATAGTCATATAATATGTAATTTTACATCAATAAAAAATAGAAGGAATATGAAATCCTGAATTAGATCAAAGTTGTAAATATTTCACTAACAAATGTGGTTTGAAAGACTACGAAGAAAATTATTTAAAAATAATAAAAATATATCTGAGGAATAATATGGAAGAATTCTAGTGGAATTGATATTTTCAAATTGTTTTATTTCATGAATTGAGGTGGGAAATTATATCGTCGATTTGAGAATGATATTTGGAATCACTCAACTACTACTATGAATTTTAAAAAACCATGGATCCCTAAAATACCTTGAGTTTTATGGACTTTTTATTTGTTTTTTGAGGAAGGTATTAGTAATCCTGAATAGAGGATATTAAAACCAAATTAACCTAAATACATGAAAAAATACTATATTCATAGATCTAAATCCTATGCATGTGGGTAATTATTATTCATAGGGGGTATTCATCTCGAGTCACTAGAAAAAGATAATGACCATTGATGAGATTCTCTATTAAGATGTGTGGTAAGAAGAAATTAGTTACTTCCTATGATTAATATAATATGATATTTTTCTCTATTTATGGCATGAATTTAATATATCTATTCACTATTTCATAAGAAATTACACTACAACCTATAGTAAGGGTGAAATTCTTACGTTGCAGTTAATAGGGATATAGACCTAGATAAAGGATAAATATTTATAGATAAGGAAAATTATACACATACATTTCTTCTTTTATTAATTCATTTTCAATAGAAATATTCCACGTGTACTTTTTTTACATTGAATATATAATTAAATTCAATTATATAATAAAATGAAAATAGATTAAATTTTTTAATATTATTGGTCAAGAATTTAAAGAAGTTTTTTTTATTTGGAATTTTTTAAAATAATTCTTACCTATTTTTTATGGTAATTCATCAAATTCCAAATTTGAGATTGCTATTTTTTATTGATTCCATGGACCTACAATGCACAATTATGTTTGATCGAAATGTAGTTCACATATAATCTGTAATAGTAGATGCATAATCCATACATAATTAGAAAATAATAATGATTATTTAATCTCTTACATGTTGACGATATTTTTAGGTTTAGTGATTCATATAAATAGGGAAAAAAATAAACTAACAAATCATGAGTTTTCTATATAAAATTATTAATATTCAAATTATATATGAAAGTATTTAATTAACAATGATTCCTAAACACCTCCCATAAATTAATTTACATGGGTTATCCTTCATGACTTGAATGTGTACCACTTTTTCACATAACCTAGGGATATGAAAACATAAATGGGTGATATTAAATGATTAGTATGAGAAATCTACAACATGTAGAATCATGGATTAAACAGGGAATGAATATTATGGATGGAATATGTAAATAAGATGATTCTATAATCAAATAAATAGAATCATATACCCATGAGAATGAATTAAAATATGTATACAAATGGTATTGATCATTCACTAATAAAAATCATAATTTTGGACATCAAAAATATCCTATAAAAGACATATTTCAAAAAACCTTCCAGATATGCGATGAGGTATACTCCAAAATCCTACTTGTTTTTCTCCTAAGGCATGTTTATTCATTGAGGGGAAATATAATTTTAGAAACCACCTATCACCATATTATGTTTGATTCATTAATCATAATATTTTAAATATTTTTCCTCAAATGCTCTATTGAACATATTATTGAATAAAACATGGATATATATATAATTGAAGATACATTATTTAAATACATGATAAACCTATATTAGTAGTCAATAATCATTAAAAATTTCAATAAATTTCCCCATATCAATAAAAAAGATAACATTATTAGAAAAAATCAAAATAAAGAAGGTGGGTGGTCAAAAAAATATTGTAAACATTTTAGTGTTCAACCGTATTGGAATAACAAAAAACATAATGCCAATACATTTCCAGATATAAAAAGAATAAAATTTTTTATAGGTGAACATCATCCAATATGAATTATGAAGATTATTTTGTTTACACCATATAAATCAATGACTATATGAATAATTATTTTTTTAATAATGTAGTAATAATTCATCTATAGCAAGAAGGTCAGTGGTTTAAAAGTAACATAACCCCAATTCAATAATTAAATATATGATGGTGTGGAGATAAATTAAAAACAATTTTTTAAAATATAATGATTAAGTTTATTTCCAAAAGAAGGTATAAAGAATTTAAATTATTAGATACTTTGATTTTAATCCCCCAACTGATAATATATATATATATATATATATGTATATAATGAAATAGAAACCCCCTTAGGAATAATCCATTTAAATATGATATGGTAAATGGAAGAGAAATATTAAAATATCCTATAGAAATTTTTCTATCATTTGTTAAAAAAATTAACATGTCATATTCAAGGGTGAATTTTGAAATGTTTACATGAAATATTCTAAAAACATTTAATTTTAAAAAGAACATAAAATAATAGACTTTGAAGTGAAATTAATTTTTTGGGGTTAATGAGGAGAGGAAACCAACAATGTTATTGTTAAATAGAAACCCCATTTTATTATTTTCACAGTACCTTTGTCCAAAAATAACATTATAAGAAGAGAATAAAATAATTCATTTGTATTAATACATAATTTAGAAAAATACTATTATAAAATAAAATATAATAGAAATTTTGGGTGTGATAACCTAGAAATTCATGGTAGATGTTAATATTGAAAAATTTATGTCATGTAAATGACGTTGGATTTATCAATATCCCTTACAAGAAATATACTTTATGAAGTAAGAATCACCAGGAATGGGGTTTATGTGGTAAAGATGTATTGAATGAGTTAACTCCACATAATACATCCAATGGGAATAATTTACCCAAATTTTATTAAAATAGTAAATTTAAATATAATAACTTAATGATTGAATTTTTTCCCCAAAACTCTGAAGATTGGGGTAACACTTGAGTCAAAAGAAAGTTGAAAAAAAGATATTGATTTGGATTAGTTCCTCACATTATTTATAATGAAATATAATATATATCATTAATGGGATAGTGATTCAATATAACTTCATACAAATTAGACATGGTTTATAACAAGTAACATGTGACAAAGAATCAACATTGAGAAGTAGAAAATCCATGCAGCTTGAGTAACACTTTAATAACCACCACTTAAAATATAGGGCTTTTAATTTAATGTAAAATATCATGATTAAAATATAATTCATGATATGATATCCTAAATAGATAGTATATATGTCACATTAATGAAATTGGGTTTATAATAAAAAATATTCCTAAAAGAGAGTAATTTATGATGAAAACCCTTGTGTTGGACTTGATTCATTTTACACATTCACTAGAAAAACTAAATCATTAAACTAAATTAATTAAATACATACTCAATGAATTTTTTTATAATTATAACCATTTAAAAACCACATTCATAATCAATATATATATATATGTAAATTTTGTCCAATTTTCAACATTGGGTGTAAGTAATCATTCTCTCAGTAAACTAGTTTTATAATAATTTTGTTGATATTCATTATTTGATAAATGTCCATCATTCCCAGGTTATTGAAATCAGTATAACTGATGTTCCATGTATTTTTATAAATCTATTGTTTCATTTCATCATATTTTTTTGTTACAATCCATGAGGATAAAGTCAATGACGATCATGTTTTGAAGTTTCTTAATGAATGATTTGTGATTTGTTAATTAATAATTAAAACATTCATATAACATAACCATAAAGAAAAAAAATTAGAAATATATAACATATTGTACATGTAAATAAGTAATCATAGTAATCCAGGATATAAATTTCTGGTATGGTTTAAGTATGTGGTTAAATTGACCCAAATAAGAACGTACCATGACTAATAGTACATTGTGAAATAGATTGGTTGTAATATTACTAGAACATAAGAATAAAGATGTTATTTACCATTTATTATCATTATATATTTCAACTATAAATATTTATAAAGAGAAGAGATTTTATATATGGTCATTATATTGAAATAAATAGATACAGTTCTTCATAGTTCAATGGTTTTAAAGGATTCAATTAACAATAATTATTTTTTGATGATATAATTTATAGGTTCTAACATTTTTCATATAAAAATGTAATTATATAATAAAAATAATAATTTTCATTCAATCTCATTGTTAGGACCATCCATGTAAGATGGTTGAGAAAATAAAAACAAAAATCAATTGTTAAATGGAGTCGGTACTCAACAATTACCGACAGTTGGTGATTTCATTTCACATAGAAGGTTAGAAAGGAGTAATATGTTTAATTGTATCAGAATCATAATAATTATGTAAATATATTAATTAATATAAAATTAACATTTTATACCATCCTTGAATGGTGGTTATGTAAAACAGAAAATGTTGTGTTGTGGAGACTATAGCCCACACACCACATGAATAATAGTTTCATTTTTCATAATATAAAAGGTAAAAACTAGATTAATGATTACTACCATTGAATAATAATATTTCTTATATAAGATATAATAATTTCATTACATATTTATTTCAAAACTATAACTATAAATAAAAATTAAAAACAAATAATCTAAGTAAAAAATGATTAATCACATTGAGAATATTGATATTTCCATGGAAGATCCCTTTGAAATTGATGGAACATGATAATATCTTTTCATAATAAACTCAATATATTGAAAAATTATACCAAAGAAATGAAAAATGACATATTTGAAAGAGAAAAATGAATTTCTTTTTGAATACCTTGAAGGGAGGGGGATATGATTCTTTCATAATAAGTGAAAATGATATTATTTGTAAATATTTCATCATTAGATAAAGGGAGAACATGTTTAAAAAGTCTAGCTACTACAAAATTGAGATATAATTTATAGGGGTAGATATAATTTCTATAAACATCCCCAAAAATACAACTGTAGGAACACTTTCATGTTTCAATCTGTTAGCCCCTGAGTTATTACTTTTAATATTATATCTTTTCTCATAGTGTCTGGTTTTTTTTCATTAGAAGCATAAAATTTACAAATAAAAATAAAATGATACTTATTTCATAATTTATAGCCAATTATTATTTATTTTAAATCCCTTTAATTTTATTTAAAATATAAATGTGATAAAAAATAGTTTTAAAATAAAAATATTCTTTGTATTAAATTTTTTTGAGAAAATATTTCTTATCTTCAAAAATATCAATTATAATTTTTTAAATTATAACTAAAAATTATGAAATTATAAATTCAAAAATAAAATTCATATTTTTATATTATTTTTTCATGATCTTTAAATTGATACTTATATATTAAAAATTTAAAAAAATCCCAGTCATTTTTGAACACACTATTTTTCACTATTCACATGAAATTATGTTTTTAGAAAAATAGAGAAAATTAATTACAAGATTATATAATTATTATTAATAAATATATTAAATTGATATTTAATTTATTTTTCAATAATTTTATAAATCAATATTTAAATAAAATAAAAAAATATAGTGTACAGAGGTTCATTTTGGAAAATAGATTTTTTAAATGATAACTATTATTTATTCATATTTTTAGTCAATTGATAATTAAATTATTATTAATGTATAATTTTAATTATGAATATATTTTATTATTTTCTAATCATAATATACTTTTATTCTTTATATAAATAAACTTAAAATATATATTTGCAGTGAAATTTTTTTCTTAATTATTTTAGCTATACTATTTTAATATAATTCATATTAAATGAGGCCACTCATTTATTTATATAAAAATTTCATAATTATTTAAAATTAACCATTCATTCTAATTCAATAACTAGTTCTTAATGGTTGTACTTAATTACTTTTAATTTATCAATATATATCACAGTTTATTCAAGTTTGGTGTCACGTGCGAAGAAAGTTACCATATAAAATGACTTATTTAGAGGAACTCATATATTAAAATATCGTGGTGTAAAGTAATCCCCCTTAAATAAATTGTTTCTAAACAAATTTATTTATATGATAATATTAATTTATACAATTAACTCATAATTTACCCCATATTTCAAGATAAACAATGGTCTTTTTGGATATGGAATATTATTTATCAATATTAAAAATTATTATATGTTATTTATAAATAAATCTTACATAATAAAAATTTAACATTTTGTTTTAGTAAGGGAATAATATCTTGGCCCATAGGTAATAAACTACATCAATCCAAAAAAATTATTTTATGTTAATCATACGACTATGGTTTCTTATATATATCTGATTAACCAATATTTGTTGAAAACATACCTGTCAGAGAACACTATAAAATATAGATTTGAAAATCGATTTCCCCTAAATTAGTAAGAGTTTATTATGATTTTTCCAATGGTTTTTGTTAACATTTACATCAATATACAGTGGAATAGAAAATTAAGTTGCATATGGACCAACAATGTTTCAAATGAAGTAACTTGTGTTTATAGATTCTACCATTCCCTATGACTTATGTGTATGATGACCTATATTTCCATAATTAAAACATTTTCCTATCATGTTTTCTAATTTCCCCCCCAAATTCTTCCTAAATTAAGACATGTAGAAAATTAAAAATTATTTTATCTTTATCTTCACCACTAAATCTATCATGAGCCTATATCATTCACTTATTTGGTGTGTTTGGGACATCTACTATATTCTCATTTTTAATCAAATCTCATGATATCTATTTTAGTATAACAATAAATTTCAAAACCCTAACTCCAATTTTTATGGATTTTTTATTGAGTCAATCTATGTATTATCCCTCGCACACATTTTTAATTCTAGTTACATTCACTATTAAAACCAAAATGGATTACACAAGTCATGGAACATTAACAGTATGGAAATTATTGTGATGAATTACATAAAATGTTTTTAAGATTAAAATATTTTCCACTTATCACGATATTAATATTTAATTCATTAAACTCAAAACATATTAATCTTATCTTAACCCATATAATTCATGGATTAACCTAAGATAATTTAAGTTTGGTTCTCTCATCCTTCCTAGAAAAATTCTCAAAATGAAGACAAAAAATTACTAAGTTCTCTCATAAAATATTCTAAACCCAAAAAACATTTAAATCAATGCTCTCAAAATATAGATTATCCTTTATCATAAAAATCACATGTCAATTAACATATATCAAAACTTCTGAATCAAGACATTTAAATCTATTCTATCCATGGAAATTTTTTTTCGGTGTTCTAACATAAAATTATTCCAATGCCTCAAAATAGTTTATAAATAGAATGTTATTTAACCAAATCATATCCATAGAGAGTGTCAAAATATCAGTTAGGTTAGGCATTTTTTTGAAATAGGTTATGATATATTTAACAATCAATCCTCACTTTTTAATGTTAATACCCACAGATACATCTATTTTTAATCATTAATCCACATGAAGTATCTATATAATGATTTATTTTCTAGTATAATAACACAATATACACTTTACCAAAACTTCGAGATGTTATCATATACATAGAATTCTTACATATAATTATCACTTTGGTTTTCACTAATGTTATTTTTTCTTAATTGAAAAATAAAATTTTAATTATTAATATAATGTGAAATAATTTACTATCCCAAAGGGTAATATATAATTTTAATGTAATGATCAAGTTTAATTTATAAACAATTAAAATATCCACAAAAAACATTCTAACAAAAAAAAATTCAATAAACCATTACTTGGATACCAACTCACATACTTTCTATAATGTCTATAAAAAATTTAAAAAAATCGATAATAATTTTTGAATATATTAAATCTCAATGATCTTTTTAGGTTTTGATATTTATTGAATTTTAAAAAAAAAAATATAAAATAATGAAGTTGATGATCTTTGAATCAAATGGAGAATATTATCATTTAATACGACACTACCTAATCGATAATTAGTCTTCGACATCCCTCGAAAATTATTTTACACAATTTATTCTTCTTAAAAGGTCATGTGTACTACATTTTTTCGGTATCATGGAATATAAAAAACTAATAAAAGAGAGTTATAAATTGAGAATTAATTGAATTCATAAATCATATAAAATTATGGCATGAACATGAAATAAATATTAAGGTAGGAATGAGTATAACACAATAATCCATAGTCAACTAAAAATTAGGTATTATATATCCATGTCAATAAAAGAAATCGTGAATATCCCTATCATAGATCTCATAGATTTGGAATAAAAAATGTAATACATCAAAAAAATATTTTCTCGGACTTTTTCCTTAACACTACCCTATTATGGAAGAGGTATCCACCAAAACCCAACCTATATTATCTCATTAAAACCAAAGATGCATCGAGGGGTAATATATTCTCAGGCCCCACCAGACACCTAGTTATATCCTACGAATTCATCATAAGAGTAAAAAATAATTTTCATTCCATTACTTAATGAACATCTAACTAAATAGAACATGGTTACCTCTATAAATATAAAAATATGGAATTCTATTTTATGGTAATATTTCATTAGTAGTCAATAAAAAATAATAACGTTAATTCTTTTCCCAAGGTCATGAAATGTGGTAACATGATAATAACCCTTTCTAAGAAAGAATGTGGGTGATCAAACAATGCATATTCGACTGGACAATGATCATATGTATGGTAATAACAACATATATAACGATAATACATTTACCCAAGTAAATAAAATTGCATTACTTCTTGGTGAACATCATCCAATCTGAATTTTGTAAAATATGATGTACAAACCATATAGATAAATTAGTATTTTGATAAGAAATTATGGAATTAAATGAAAACAATCATTCCATAGTTATAAGTTAGAAGGTTTAAATAGAATGTAACATCAATATAACAAATGAAACACATGAGGGTATAGATAAAAATGAATACACTTTCACAAAATGATTTCTTAAAACTATATCACCGAATAAGGAATAAATAATAGAATTGTTTGATATAATGTTTTCAATAAACAAAGTATAATATATAAATTTCATGAAACGAAAACACACATATGGTAAAACTTTTTTATAATTATAAGGTTAACTTATGTAAAAACCTGGAATATCATCTAATATTTTTTTAATAATGACATAAAATAAAAATTTACCTATAACTATTAAAGGAAATGTTTAAAAAGGAAGTGTGAAATATTTTGAAAACCTTACTCTTATAAATAAATTACAATAAATAATCCTATAAAAATCAAATGTTTTATATTGGATAAATGTAGAGAGGAATAAAAAACATGAGAAACTAAATGAGAAAACCATTTTTATTATTTTGAAAATATATTTATTCAAAAATCATAATGAATGAAGGATAGACAAATTTATTTTTATTGAAACATAATTTCCTAAAAAGTTGATTATAAAATAGAATATAATAAAATTTTTTGGTGGCATAACCTAATAGTATAAGAAATATGTTCATGATGAAACAATATATTTTAAGGAAAAGACACTTCAGTAATCGAAATACCTTATAGAAAATAAACATAATAAATCAGGAATCATTTTTAAAGGGTTTTAAGTTTTAAATATGAATACCAATTAATACTATTTAAGGGATAAAAACATAAAAATTATATTAAATATGTTAAAGTTAATAAAAATTGAGTTTATGAAAAACATATAACTTGGGATACAATTACGTAAAAAGAAATTTGATGAAATGATTTTTAATTGGATTAATTTATCATGTGAATTACATATAAATATTTTATTTATAATTCAAGAGAAAATAAATCAATAAAACACTATTAAATTATAACATAGTTTATAACTTGTAGCATTTCTCAGAGAATCTGAAATGAGAATAAGAAAACCATTATGACTTGAGTAACACTTTCATTAAAACCCCTTCAAAGAGATGGATTATAATTGAAATTTATATTACATTATTAAAATATTAATTCATGTTGTGTTTTCTCAAATTGGTAATATATACACCACATTAATGATTTTTCTTCATAATACCAAATATCTCTAAAAGTGGGGAAGTAGAGACAAAAACTATTAACTTCACCCGGATTCATTCTACAACTACACGAAACATCTTAAATAATTAATTTATGTTCATTAAAAAATAAAAAAAACTATTTATAGTTAATTTAATTTATAATTCTCATTTATTATCATTCAACCAATATATATTTTTAATTTTTTAGCTATTTTCAACATATTATTCAAGTAATCCTTATCGCTATGAAACACTTATGAAAAATTGTGATGTTATTCATTATAATTGCAAATATAATCATTGAAATATTATGTTAGGTAATTTAATTGATGTTCTAGTATATTTTATAAAGGTTTAATTTATTTTCATGGTATGTTTTTTATTTCCTGTGAGGATAAAATCGACAATATTCATGTTTTAATGCTTTGTAATAAAATAAGGGTGATTCTTTTAATTCTGGAGTTAAATATTCCTTAAATATTACATATATATATATATATAATTTTTTTTATTATTCTGATAAATATGTTCCCATATTCATCAATTATATAAATGATAAATATTATACAATTGGGTGGTTAAACCGACCCAAATCTAAATGTACCTGTATTAAAGGATTATTATGAGGTGGTTTATTTTAATTTCATTATACTTGCAGAATAATGATCATTTTTAGTTTTTATTTGTATGATATATCATAATTTTAATGAATTATAAATATATGAAAATTTATATATGTTTATTAATTATAAAGAAGAGATAATATTGTTCTTAGTTAACATGTTTTAAATGATTGAATTAAGGATAACAGTTTATTGATCGTAGAAATAATATATTCTATAATATTTCAAACCCAAAATATAATTATTTCATTTACTTCATATTAATATTTAATCTCATTATCATGATGTAACACCTTATGAATTTAAATGAACACTATGTTCGATAATAAATAAAACACAAAACAAAAAGCCAAAATGAACAACCAAATATTATTATTTAAAAATCAGAGTTAAAAAATATTCCTTCAACTATTCTAGTGAATTAGAATAATTATAGTGGTTAAATGTATAAATTTTTTCAGTTTAAGCACATATATTTTTAGGAATGTCATTATATGCATTAAAAATATATATTCCCAAAGAATCAATTTTTATTTCTTTTTTTGAATGAATAATATAAATAACTTCTAAAATTTTTAAATTAATTTTCAAAATATGAAATTAATTTTTCAAAATAATCATGTAATAGTTATCTTTGAGTTAATTTTTTATAATTTTACGAAATGATTTATTTTTTTACAGAAAAGTGAAAACCAATGATTTCTATTAAAAAATGTCTCTCTGTTTCAAGTATTAAAAATGTTACTTTTTATAATTAAATTTTTTAAAAGTTAAATAAGATCATTATAATTATTAAAAATCTTACTAAGACCATTATAAATATTTTAATTATGTTTTTCTTTTATTTTTACAAGTTACACTTAAGAAGAAATGTTTTTGGAAAACAGCTTTTTGCAACATTTTTCATGTTTAATTTTAAATTAAAATTTACCACTTTTGTGAGTTAATTTCGATAAAATAGATTAAATTTTTTTAAAATTTAATATATAATATAATTTAATAGGTTAAAAATAATTTTTAAACATTCCAAACTGTATCCATAATAAATATTTTCACCTTACTAGGAGAGGTAAAATTGTGTAAAAACCATAAGTAAAACATTAATATCATTTTCAAACATTACATTATTCTATTGAATGAATATTTTTAAAAAAATTATATTATTATTAAGTTCACAAATTAATTTTAAATATTTATTTTCAATTTAGGATCCAAATCATGAATTTTTTGAAATATTAGTTATATTTTATTCATCTTTAAAACTATTTTTGACTATTTTAAATTAATGAAATTTTTTGAATATTTCATTTAGTATTTACCTTATCAAAATTTATAAAGACCTTAAATTTATTTTTATTTGACCATGAATATTTATTATAACATATTTTTTACATTATTTCCTTGTGAATTATTTTAACTCTTAAATCTATCACTTTCTGAAAAACTATTTTCCAAACTTTTTTTCTTTTCTTAAAAGTACTTTAATCCTCCTGTATAATAAAAATCTAAATGTATGGATTAATATTTATGAATATTCATTTCCATTTTTTATGATACCCCTTTTATTTTTTCTCATATCATTATGTTTTATGGGTAAAAAGTAAAATTATCACTATATTGGATAAAATCACATTAAAATAGTTTAGCAAGAATATAATCAATAAAATTCATTTAACACTTACCCAGATATTATTTCATAGTTTATTTCAACCCTATAAAATATTATATTATTTTGTTTTTGTGCTTTTGAGCCACATTATATTGTTATGATATATGTGTCAATGAATCGTTTAAGTAAATAAGATCATGTCCTTTCCCAACCCTATAAAAGGATATCACATACCCTCTTTTATCTTCAGTTTGTGAGCTCTATAAATTATAAAAACCAATCTATAATACCTTCATTGGTTCCAAAACCACATCATAATGCATTTTTTATACGAAAGAACACTATTTCAAGGGAATAATTATCAAGAAAAAAGAGGTATATTTTTTATATGATAATTATATTCACTGACATCTGTTATTTACAATTCTTTTATTTACACCTTTAATTTTTTCATAAAAATTGTGTTATAATAACACCAGTATATACCATATAATTTTATATCGTAATATTTGTGGAATAATATTTATTTATGTCCTTATCCATTAATTGGGAAACAAAACAATCACTTGTTTGTACATTGGACTATCGCCTTGTGATTTGATGTAATATTTCTTTCATCAATGAATCACAAAGTTAGTCATAACGACATAAATCATGAATATATATGATAATTATGAAAACAAATATTTATTCTTGAAATTTAATTAATTATCTACATCATTACCATTTCACCCCATTATGAAATGATAACGTCCTTTAGGCATACATACAATATACCATCTCCATGAAGTGATTTAATTAGTTTTCCATATCTAACCTTCAAGAATGATTTTGAATGTATGTATAGTGACCCTGGCACCAGGATACTAGAGTCAGTTTCTGCTTATATTTCATTTATATATGATAAAAGTAAATCATATATCAAAAGACAAAATAGTTTATTATATTTAGTAAACCAGAAATATACATGAGTAATTTATTATAATTTAATAAATATATTAAAACATTTTTTGAGAATAAAATTATTCCATCTATCATATCCATATATAAATTTCATAGTAAAAATCATGGAATAATTGAAAAAGAAAAAAAAATTGTGAGATCAAATTCCCAAAAATGGTTGATTACAATGAAATCCATAATGAATTAATTAGAATTATCAACATGGAATGGTAAAAAACAAATTATGAATTCCATCTAAATAACGGTTTATATTGAAATCAATACAGTAATGAAACAAACTAATCACAAATGTCTCAAAAATAAATGGATAAGGAACAATCAATATAGATAGGTAAATAACATAGAACATTTACCATTTAATAAATGAATTGAAAATTAAATGAATCCATAAATAGAATCATAGTTAAAATATCCTAGATAGTAATAACAAAATTCTGAATGAATTAATCACTAAAGACATATTTCCCAGATACACGGTACATTTACTATCAATACCATTAATAAGATGGTTTAAAACATACTGTGTAAAACCCAATTTATATAAGTCTTGCCAATTTATTCATCCCATGTGACTACCTATAAATTTAGGGTTTTAAATCAAAAAGTCCCCTACCTATGTTATAATATACCAAAGTATTCCCCATATATCGAGTAATCTATTTAGTTCACAAATAATGTAACTTATCAAATAAATTTATTGAGTGTAGAGAATTGGTTTCAAATTATTTCACTGTATAAAAACATAAATGTCAAATTAAATATCTTAATAAACATGGTTTTATGTTTTGGTAATTATAATATCCATTATAAATAATATGGATATTTTAGGGAAATTTAATGTCTAATGATCACCAGAACGTGAACATTTCAAAGGAATGTTATTGAATAAAAAATAAATTGAGGAATTGAATGTGAATACTTTACCTAGTCAGAATGATTATAAACCTTCCATATGATGAATAAGGAAGTTATCAATAAAAAACATACCCAGTAAAGTAATAATAATGGTTTGTTTTCATTGATAAAAACCACAAAAATGTATTAAGTAATGTTCTTGATGAAAATATAGTTTTGATTTTAGAAAAAATTTTAAAAACAATTTTATTTATAAATTAAATTATAAAAAATATTATTTAAAAAAATAAAAAATGAAAATTAATATTCAAATAAATGACATCAATGTTGATTGGTAATTCAATACATTTCATAATGAACATTCCTTTTCATGGAAATTTTTATATAAAGATTCTTTTTCGGAAAAAAGAAATGAAATTATTTTGAAAAGAATCTGAAAAATAAATAATAAGTAAATATAAATTTTTATAAAAAAAATCAACGGTTAATAAAAAATGTTTAAAACATTTTTCATACACATGATTTTATACTGAAACAGATTTCTAGTCGAAGAGTGAAATGAAGTCAGGTTTTATTAAAACAATTTTAAATAATATTAAGTACCAAAGACTAGAAAAATAGTACTATCATGTGAAAAATATCATGTGAAACCATAATATAAGAAAAGTAATGATTTTTTTAATCAATGATCACATAATTTTCGTTATTCTAAACTCAAGAATAAAAAATCTCAATTAGATTGAGTTTTTGAAATAGACTCTAAAAAAGATCATAACATTTATGTTAGAAATAATCAATGAATATATAATTTTTATAAAAATATATACACCCATAAAGCAAGTGTATATAAAAAAATATACAGTAAGAAGTAATTATAGACATAATATGAGATAATAAACGACAATGAATATGTAATATAACCTAATGAAAATACATTGAGTTATGAAAATTCATTACTACGAGGTAACACTTATATAAAATCCACTAAAAATAAATAATTCAAATAGAAAAATTAAATACCATGATTGATGAAGTATTAATCATATTAAATGTCAAATGGGTAGTATATACACCATATAAAAGTAATTTGGTGGATAACATTGCAATATGCCTGAATGAAGTGAAATTGAGACTAAATTCTTTACCTCAATGTTTCATCTAATTCGTACTTTATTTAACCACATTTATAGTTTATTTGAACATGTTATTAAATTATATCAGAGGAAAATTCAAATTTATGATATTGTATATGAATTTAATAACATTTTACCACCCATCTGTTAATAATATGTTATTACTTTCATTGTTTCTCGTGTTAATTTCCTTGTTATGTGAGCTTGTTTCGAATTGTTATTTTTTGTTCCTATTACTTTGATCATTATTTAATCATCATAATAATGTAATACTTGATTTAAATCTCCTATATATTCAGTTTATATGTTTATTCTTTATTCTATACAAAAATTTGATATAAAATGAAATACACCATTCAAGGAGACGGTGGGTTGTACTTATGTATGAACACTATTTCCATTTTGTTATCATATTGAAATAAAATAAAATGATATGTATATATATATATATATATTATCATTCCAGTATAATTTTCATTCTATATATATAAGATATATTTATTTGAACCATCTTTTATATATTCTATATTAATATTGAATGAATCACTTCTCTATGCGATGTGGTAGTCGGTTGTACACATGAACAACACAATCATATTCCCATAAATATGGAAATCATGAAATAATCTGTGAAATAATAATTAAAGAATCATAATAATATTATAAATATCATATATATAATATATAAACATTGTGTTCATCTTTATTACCAAGCTTATGAGGGGGTAATATAAAAACCAATGACATCGGTTTGCAAGGAAGCAGTCCTCCATACACATAAATAATGAATTCGTAACCCATTTGACAGAAGAGTACCCAAATGTATGACATACCCTTAACATAAAAATATCTTACTATATATAATATATTTGAGTTATTATATAATCATGGTATAATAATAATTTAAGGATGTGGAGTAGGAAATAATATAAAAACGGTTTTAGAAAAACATTACCTCTTCTTCGGGTATCCTCATTTGCTTTTCCCAACACCCCTAAAAGGTTTTCCTTCATCCAAATAATATGGCTTATAAGATGGAGTGAGGGAAGTTGGTATTTTATTTTGGATTTTTTTTTATCTATATGTCTTGAGATCTATGCGGAATGGGGTAGAGAGGGTTCCTTTTAAAGCTGAGGTGGTATGACATTGTTGTAAATACTCAAAACTATTAACTAGAGGTAGGTTGCACTTACCTCATGTGCCTCAAAAATTGAATAATAATGTATCTTAGGGTTTATATGGTCTATAAATACCTCCACCACACAAAATAAGTTCATTTTTATAATTTTGTTTGTAAATTTCTTTAGTTCTCACACACATGCCTTTTTGGTTTTTATTAAGATAACACATTTTCTAATATTGATAATTTTTGGATTAAGGATAAATTAAATTTATAATTATTATATATTTAATAAATAATAATTATAATTTTTTTATCTAATTATTAAAATAAGAAAACCCTTGTATATTTTTGTAATGGTCCAAACCCTCATGGTCCACTACTTTTCCAAATCGTGATGTTTGAGGCATCCAAGGGATCATCGGGGACTCATTAAGATGTTTTCCTAATTTTAGGATGAGAAAATGGTGGCACCAAAGGGCATCGGTTCCAGGCTGACTATCCTAGGGTGATGGTGACTCACCCATTGGTGAGTCATTCCTAGCATCTCTAAGACTTTACAATTTCGCTCTAGTAATATATCTTTTAATATAAAATGTGTTTTAACACCCATTTAATGTGATTTAAGGCCTATTAAAGATGTTTTAAACCCCCAAGAGCCTGGTGACCCTTGAATAACCAAAACGTGCGGACTTTTCATTTGTGTCACAACCTTTTCCATGTTTCCCAGCCTCCTATGTTTTCTAGTTTCGCCCTTGTTACGTGTTTTTCATTGTTTAAAGGAAATCAATCAACTCACAACCATTATCTCCACCATCTCCAAGGATAAGTATTTAATATTAATGAATCCCAAAATGTGAAACCACTGAGATTCATTTTCAATACACAATCTTAATTTTAGGTACTTTGAAATGGTTTCCCTAATTTTAGGATCTTGCCTCTTCTTAAGACGATATCCTCTCTTCCTTCTTCTTTTTCATTTCCCTTAGTGAACCTCGATACTTCCGGTAGAGGCGAATCTTACACCCATGCTGGAGTACTTCCTGATCAGCCTTGGAGTCTTCTTTTACAACAATTAATGTCATCCACAGTTCTTGGAGCTAGAAGAAAACTTACATCCATGATCATCGAGGTAGGGATTTTTCCTTCGTCTCTCTTTATTGGGAATCTTGCGGGGTTGGTGTGATGATGTTCCCTAGGGATGTAGTTGAAACCAACATTAAAAAATATAATAAACAATGTTTTAATGAATGAAGAG
Organism: Viscum album; assembly: GCA_963277665.1. NCBI lineage: Eukaryota > Viridiplantae > Streptophyta > Magnoliopsida > Santalales > Viscaceae > Viscum > Viscum album. Next base: position 1,042,101,953 of record OY728146.1, read on the forward strand.
GTAGAAATGATGATGATGTTTAAGTATTTTACCTTCATTTTTATGTTATGAATATTATGAGCTCTTGTAAACTAAAAATAATGGTCATTGGTGGTCCTTTATTGTGCAATAATGTTTCTCTATTTACTGAATAATCTTCTGATTGAATGAATAAATCATGGAAATTGATTAATCACGTAAAATTGGATGATTAATTGGATGCTCGATGAATAAGAACCCTAGTGTGATCACCCTAGTTTACCAAACAAAAAGAAGTAACATTATGAATGGTGTAGGTTAAATTTGAAAAACTAAGTTTCTCTATTATAGTGATATGAAGGGTGGTTCTATTTGATTTTTGTGGGATAATATAAAGGAATGGAATCTCTATTTGAGAGGTTGTTGTCTTTTGAATCTATGGACATGTGGATCTTGCAGAAAATGATATAAAGCTAGTAAGTTGGGTCTTGGTTTGGTTCCATTACTATGAGGGATCTCACATATTCCTTTTGATGTTGTTACTTAAAAGATAACCTTTTGTAAATTCTTAAATTTTTTCTTGGATTCTTTTCATTCAATTGTTCCTTTGGATTGTGGTTATGACTATATGTTTGTTGGTAGTGAAGGAATATATTTTAAAATGGATTCATTTGAACATGATAATGAGAACTAGTATAATGGATAATTGTTATCTAGAAATGGGTTGTGCTCTGGTAGTGGTTGTTTTATACTCGTACATGTAGGGATGGCAACAATAGTGGTTGTGTACAGGCTGGTTGTTGGTTTCGGGGACCTTAGGTTGGGATGAGTGCTTGTTTACCAATATGTATAAAATTTAGTTCTGGTTTTTCTTAACCGCACTCCACCCATGTTGATCACATCATCCCAAACACCCCCATTTCATGGGTGGCGGTGTTTTCCCAACATTCCTACTAGTGGCTGGGTAACACCCCAAGCTTCCATGATACGCTTCTCATTGAATAATACAATAGCGTGTGTTGTACACAACTTCGAGTTCTAATACACACCACAACCAATCAAACTAGCCGTTATGAATAGTAATGCCAAATTTTTGAAATTTTATAAATTTTATCTTTCAAAATGGACTTCATTTTTGGATTTGGAATATCGAAATTATCCTAGCGTGAATTTTTGGTATTTTTCCGATAACTTTCAATTTTTTATGAATAGTGAAAAAACACTGAGTTATAGTTTAAAACTGAAAATTTATTTAATTAATTATTTATTTTAGTTAAATTTATTTAAGGTCAAAATAGATACATAATACATATATATGGTCAATTTAATTCATTGGAGCTAGTTTATAATAATTTTAGATATATCAAAATTTCATTGAACTTTTCACCGTCTTTTACCCATATCATAGGGGAATTTGAACATTAACATAAAATGTAATTTTACCGCTTCTATGAGTTGAATTTCTAAAATCATAGAGACACGGTAAATATCAAGGAGTAAAATGTGGTTTAATAAGATAAAAAGAATTTTTGGTGAATAGTAACTTTTTACTTTTATTTTCCACAGTTAAAAGTAAATAGGGTAATTAAGGGTAAAAATGATATTATTATTACCCTAAAAAATGTCCTAATTCTATTGGCTAAGTATAATTCAACCAAAAACAGAATTAGAAATAAATAATGAACCTATTCGGTCCACTTGGATTAAATTAGGGCATTTATTATTTTTTAATTCAAAGAAGAGTTAAAAGAGTTAAAATCAAAGTTTAGTAACTAAAACATTTTTAATATAGGGTTATACATAATATAAATTCAATTATAAAAATTCATTATAAATATAAAACGATTTACTACATAATGGTATTTTATTTATAACTTTTAGACATTATAAAATTTAATTTATATTTGACACAATAGTGATGTTGTAATTACATAATTAATGAAATATTAAAATTATTAATATTATAAATATCCAAATAAATTAAATTTGATACTTTTTATGAATTTCACTAGTTTTATAGGTTAATATGACATATTCTGGTTGGTTATATGAATTGTTTTCGAAGTAATAATGCTGTTATGAATTTATCAAAAACAAAATACCGAATAGTGTCAAAATTTACATAAAAGAGTTTAAAACACATATTACATTTTAAATTGATATTATATTCCTAGAAGTATAAGGATCTGCCAAAGGACTTATATAATGATAGTTGTATCATTAATGAACAACTTTGGGTTATTTATGAAGTATATAGTAAGTTTATTAACCATATACTATAAAAATACAAACAGACATGGTAAATGTCAAACTATTTAACTAATAGTAAAATCTAAAATTTAAGGTTAATACAGTGACCCAAACCTGTTTAAAACTTATTGGTTCGGTGTTTTTTGACCCATAACCACCTTATCCTTTAAATATCCCATTTTGTAGTCATTAGAATCCGAAAATTATTTTATTATAAAATAATATTTCTAGATTTTCCAAAGATGCCCCTAACCTCACTTATAAAAGGTCACTCCCCCTTCTCTCTAAATCACACCTTCAAAGACATTTGGCTCGGCCAACCATGGACCAAATACCCTATAAAATTTCCTCCCTTCATTCTAGAGGCCCTCCTTTGGTGATAAATCCAACTTAAGGATCCCTTTTGATCAAATCAAAAGGAAGAACCTGAAGAATATGTAATAATTTGACGACCCTCTTTCAAGTTCTTTTCTTCTTCCACTTCTTCTTTCGTTGTTATTTCCATTCTAAAATAATAAATCTACTATCTTCTATATACTATGATGTTATTATAAATATGGTACCTCCATATTTATTATTCTATCCATCCTTTGAATAACATGTCACCATACGTGTGTACGTACGGATTACCGTCTCCACGTCGTGGTGTAATTGCTATTCAATACATTATTATTTAGATGGGTATAATAATGATGTGTAATTCATGTAAATAATAAATATAACATGATAATTATTCTGTATATATTTTATAACATCCAATTATATATTATTTTAATATCAAAAGAATGATATTGTCGCTCGTGCGTTCGTACGAAATATCATCTCCCCGAACATGATGAGATTCATTCCCCATCGTATCCATTCAAGTATAATTTTAATTAGTTGATTTAAAATAATGTTTAAATACTTTATATCATTCTACATATGAATAAGATACATCCCATCCATTACAAATATGACTCACATAATAAAGAATATGAAGGAAAATGAACCTGTTAACAACTGAAACGGCGATAATACTAAGATAACATTAACAAAGAAATATTAAAAGATAATATATGATATCATGTTAATGTATATGATTCATGTATAATTTAATAAAAATTATTTCACCATTATACAGGAGGTCAACCTACCCTCGACCAAGGAAAACAACAAGTTCAGGGTTAATTTGACAATCTCTTTTTTATCCGATGTTGTTTTTACGTAAGTATCTACTGGACCTCTTTATCATCCACATCCATGTTTCTTAACAATCTTTTTCAAAACATTCTTACTATTTTATAGACAATATGTTAAATTTATTTATACCATTTTTTGACTTTTTATAAGTTGTTTATAAAGGAATCTTTCTTTTGTTTTCCAAACAGGGTCTTTTTTAACCTTTTCGACATAATTAAGGTAAGAATGTATTTTTAAGTTATATGGCTGGTGCGGCTATTTCCCGCCATTATAAAATCATCAAAGCTTCCCTTAAAATATTATAAAAATATTTTCAAAGTAAATAATTTCTTTTATAATTATGTGGATTTTAAATTATTTAAAAAAATAGATATTTCTCTCAAATAGTTTTGATTTCATCTATGTCTACATCCTTTGATAGATTTTCGGTTTATTTAAAAGTTGATCTATTATGATACAAAAATTCCATAATGTATAGAAGGTTTTGTGATATGTTTGACTGTGGATGTGTTATTTTTATACCCTTCACGGTTTATGGAGAATGTATTTACATTTTGCATGATAGTTTTAATAAAAATGTTTATGTTATGTTTAAACCTGTTCATATGAGGAATGCATTGGACTTAGTAAGTGATGGGTGGAGCCCGCTATAGATCCTCAATGCATCAGTAGGTCTCATGAGAAAAACTAGTGTCTTATCAAGGGCCTTGAAAAAATCTTATTTTTAGTCTTGGAACAAGGCCTTGACTATGTGGTTATGACAGTCTAGCATTATGCATTCCATCATTATGAAAGTGGTTATTGATATTTTATGTGATTATTCGACTAGTAGAATATCCATGTGAATAATTAATTGGAATTATTTCATTTTATTTTTCCATATTATTTTGATGTTCAATTTTGAAATGATTTTGTTTTATTTATAAATCTCCTTAAATGTTTTTGATTATTTATGAAAGATTCCTCTATATTGTTATCCTTAATGATCATCTGAGCTCACCCCTTTCTATGTTTTATTTTTCCTTGTATGTGATTAAGTATTTTATGAATCACATGCAGGGATAGTCTGAGGGGATATGAGTGTGGACTATGGAGACTATATTCACATTATGATGTAATGTAAGACTTATGAATGTATCTAGTGTTTCCAAGGCTACTAAACTAATAGGCCTTTCGAGATTTGATCTTTTGTGATCATGCCAATGTTACGTAATAATTCACCGACTCTAGGTAACTGGGGTCGGGTTGATATAGTTGGTATCAGAGGAAGTTTAATACAAACCATGGAAGCTATATTTAGATAAACTCTTATTAGAGCACATAGACCTAAGATGGAATTTGTGGATTTGTATAAAAGAACTTCCTAGAAGTTTCTTATTGTGGAGATTTTGTGATTTTTTTGAGAAATACATCCATGTCTGGATATGAGAAGGTAGAGGCGGCTCTGGCACAAAAGTACCTATGGGTAAAACCCGAAAACACCGCTTTAAGCTAGACTCAAATGGGAACTGGTGCATGACAATAGGCCTTTCTGTACTCTTGGTTACGACACGCCCGAGGGATATGTTTAGGATAATTCTCACTTTCACTACAAACCATTATGAAGTTTGTATGAGTATATACTTATTTAAAGAAAAAAAATTTATGATTATGGATAATATCCATAAACTGTTCAATTTAAGTTAAGTGTTTTAAATGATTGGATTTATGTATTGCAATTCATAAACTAATCTAGTTTATGGCATTGTTTAGAAAGGGCGCCTAGTGGAAGGAATGGAAACCGTATGAATGCATACATCCCATATAGGGATTTCCCACCTGCTCAAGATAATTATAGTGGAGATGGTGGTGAAACTGGTTCTGATCAGCTAATCACCATACTGGGACAACTCACTCAGGTTATGAATAATAACCATACCCATATGGATCACCCTGATCATCAACATGGATGATCAATGTTAGATAGATTCATGAGGAAAAAATCACCAACATTCAATGGGGGTAAAAATCCACTAGTATCTAGGAAATGGATAAATTCTATAGAGAAGATATTCCACGCCTTGGGGAGTAGTGAAAGGGAAAACGTTGTCCTGTCGGTTTACCGCCTCACTGGAGATGCTGATCAATGGTGGTCATTGAATCAAAACATGAAGGAATATGATAAAGTATCAAATTTGTTATGGAGGGAGCTCAAAGATATTTTCATAGAAAAATAATTTTCTCATGACCATCGAGTGGATATGGAAAGATAATTTCTGACTCCGAGGAAAAAGGAGGACGAGAATGTTGCAAAGTATGAGTCTAACATTACAAGGATAGAAAATCATGCTGTAGATTATATATAAAACCCAAGAAGTAATATTGATCGTTTCATTGATGGATTAGAACAATTTCTTTGTCGAGCATTAGTCTCTCAATCCTTCTCATCGTACGAAGATATTTTCTCATGTGTTATAAAGACATCAAAAGAATTCTCTAAGTCTTACGACTTAAATTAAAAGCAAGAGAAGAAGAGATCTGCTGATCAATATCGAAATGGAAATAACGGGAAGAAGGGAAAAGTTGAATATCCATCCTACATTAAATGTGGGAACAAACACTTTGGTAATTTCTTTAAGGTAATGAGAGTCTGTTACAAGTGTGGTGAAAAAGGCCACCAAGCTCTTGATTGCAAGGGGAAGAAAGAAGCTGCTAATGTTTATTTCTACAATTGCAGGGAGACGGGAAATTATGAAAATGAATGTCCTGAGCGTCAGCGAATCTTACCTGAGAAAAGGTCACGGGATCAAGGCCAAGCTTATGCGATAACTACTGCTGAGGTTGAAGCTCTGAGATACGTGGTCGTAGGTAATTTAATGGTTTTCTCATGTTTATCCAATTCTTTATTTGATTCTGGATCATCCCATTGATTCATATCTTCCCAGTTTCCTAAGAAAATTATATATTTCTAGTTTGATTTAACAAGGAAGCTGTAAGTCTGAACTCTTAAGGGAAGTATCATTGCTACAAAGTTCTTTGAATCAGTTCCAATTAGGGAATATAAATGTTCTTTATCTGTTGATCTCATCATCATACCCATGATTGAATTTGATATAATCTTTGGTACGAATTGAATTTCGGACCATGATGCAAAAATTTATTCTAAGAAGAAAAAGGTTACTGTTTTTTATAACAATTATAAAGAACACATTATCTTTATAGAATAATTGTCAACACCTAATTCTTATCTAGATCCACCCCCAGTAGCTCATCTGAATTCAATTATTAGGGATAAAGAGAATGAAATTACTATGGGTGAGGAAAAGAATGTTCATATATAGGATGCACCTATTGTGAGAGAATATGTTAATGTTTTTCTAGAAGATTTACTTGGACATCCACTAGAATGAGAAATTGAGTTTTCCATTGATTTAATTCCTGGTTCGAGGCCTATATCGAACACCCCTTATAGAATGGCCACTTTTGAATTAGTGGAACTAATGAAACTACTAGAGGAATTTAGTATTAAGGGATTTATTCACCATGGAGTTTCTCCATGGGGAGACGTTGTTCTTTTTGTTAAGAAGAATGATGGATCTATGAGGTTGTGCGTTGACTACAGTGAGATCAATGCTATAACAACAAAGAACAATTATCCCCTACCCCGCATTGATGATTTATTCGACCAACTTCATGGAGATCAATATTTTCCAAAGATTTTCCTTTGATATGGATATCATCAGTTGTGTGTGAAGAAGGAAGACATTCCAAAAACATCATTTCGAACTAGGTACGGGCATTAGGAGTTTACAGTAATTCCTATTGGGATGACTAATGCACCCTCTGTTTTCATGGATCTAATGAATAGAGTTTTCACGGAATATCTTTAGGAATTTTTAGTGGTATTTATTGATGATATCTTGGTATACTCCAAAAGATACGAAGATCATGAAAATCACTTGCGCATTATCCTCAAGACTCTTAAAAGACATGACTAATATGGGAAGTTTAGCAAGTGTGAATTTGGGCTTCAAGAGATTTCTTATCTTGCCCATATTGTCTCTAAGGATGGAATCTCTGTTGATCCTTCTAAGACAATAGAAAACCATGAAAAGCCAGAACCAACGAGTATGACTGAGGTACATGGGTTTATTGGTTTAGAAGGTTATTATCGACATTTCATCCAGAATTTTGCCTGATTGGATAACTCATTAACAAATCTCACACGTAAAGGGGTTAAATTTTTTTGGACAAAAGACTATGAAAAACGTTTCGAAGAAATGAATAGAAGATTAGTCAATAATCTTATATTGACTCTACAATCGGGGAATGATTGTTTTATTATATATAGTGATTCTTTAATGAAATGACATGGTTGTGTACTTATGCAGAATGATAGGGTTATTACCTATGCATGATGATAGCTAAAAATTCATGAGAAAAAATATCCTACTCATGATCTTGTGTTAGATTATATAGTCAATGCATTAAAGAAATAAGGAAATTATCTCTATGGTGAATAATGTGAGATATATACTAATCACAAGAGTATGAAAAATATTTTCTCACAGAAAGAACTCAACATGGGGAAAATGAGATGGCTTGAACTACTCAAGGATTATGATTGCATGATACACTACCACCTGTGGAAGGAAAATAAGGTGGTATATTCTTTGAGCAGAAAGGATTATGGAATTTTGAACAAGATGAGAGTTGAAAAGGATGCTATTGTCATGGATATAGTAAAGATGGATATGGAATAACCCTGGAATGTGAAACATCAATGATTTTTCAAATGGTTTCCAAACCATATTTACTAGAAACAATAAAAAGTTCATAGGCTGATGATGAGGAGTTTCAAAAGAATATTAAAGCAATGAATGATGGGAGATTGAGTGACATCGTATATGAAGATGGAATTTTGAAATTTCGGAAGATACTTTGTGTTCCTGATATACCTGATCTAAAAAGGGAATTGTTGGATGATGCTCATAGTTCCAATTTCTCTATACAACCTAGTAGCACTAAGATGTACAGAGATTTGAAGGAACATTTTTGGTGGGACAACATGAAGAGGGAGATTGCTTATTTTTTGTTATTATGTATGGTTTATAAAAAAGTGAAAGCTGGAAGGAAATATCCTGGAGGAGTATTGCAACATCTTCCCATACTTGAGTGGAATTGGGATAATATGACGATGGACTTTTTCATGGGACAACCAAAGACTCCTAGAAAGAACAACGAAATATGGGTCATTGTTGATCATCTTACAAAGTCATCACATTTTCCTACTAAAAGAGAAGAGTTACCAATTGAATGTATAGCAATAATATATATTAATGAAGTAGTGAGACTTTAAGGAGTACCCATATCGATTGTTTCTTATCGTGATCCACGTTTTAATTCAAGATTCTGGAAAATACATCAGAAATCCCAGGATACTGAACTTCGTTTAAGCACTGCCTACCACCCAAAAACTGATGGATAATTAGAAAAAACTATTCAAACCTTAGAAGACATGTTGAGATCCTTCTCAATTGACTTTCAGGGTATGTGGGATCAATATTTACCTCTGGTAGAATTTTCCTATAACAATAGCTTCCACTCAAGTATTCGGATGGCACCATATGAAGCGTTATATAGATAGAGATGTCACGCAAAAACCTGTTGGGATGATGTTGGTGAAAGAAAACTTGTAGGCCCAGAACTTGTTGAGTAAACGATAGAAAAGGTAAAGGTAATCCAAAACCACATCAAATCAGCTCAATGTAGGCAGAATAGCTATGTTGATAACCGAAGGAATGATTTGGAATTTCAGGTATGAGATCATGTTTTCATGAAGGTATCTCCATGGAAGGGAGTTATACAATTTTTTAAGAAAGGTAAATTGAGTCCTAGGTACATCGGACCTTTCGAAATTCTATAACGAATTGGGGTTGTAGATTACTGTTTGGAAATTCCACCAAGTCTCTCCAAGGTTCACGATGTGTTCCACGTATTACTATTGAGAAAATACTTGCCTGATCTAATGCATGTACTCACCTATGGGGAATTAGAACTGGAACCTGATCTGTCTAATTGAAAAGAGCGCATCAGGATTCTTTACACGAGAAAACAAGTATTGAGAAACAGAATGACTCGTCTAGTAAAAGTTCTACGGAGAAACCAAAAGATGGAATAGGCAACGTGGGAACCTGATGAACTTATGATAAAGAACCACACAAGTCCTTTTATGCAGTAGTACTCTAGAAATTTGAGGACTAAATTTTTTGAAGTATGGGAGAATGTAACACCCCAAGCTTCCACAGTACGCTTCTCTTTGAATAATACAATAGCGTGTTTTGTACGCAACCTCGAGTTCTAACACACACCACAACGAATAAAACTAGCCATTATGAATAGTGATACCCACTTTTTGATATTTGATAAATTTTATCGTTCAAAATTAACTTCATTTTTGGATTCGGAATATTAGAATTGGCCAAGGGTGAATTTTTGGTATTTTTCTGAAAAGGTTTAATTTTTTATGAATAGTGAAAAAACACTGAGATATAGTTTAAAACCGAATTTTTATTTAAATAATTATTTATTTTAGTTAAGTCTATTTTTGTAAAAATAGATACATAATACATATATATGTTCAATGTAATCCATTGGTGTTAGTTTATAATAATTTTAGATATATAAAAATTTTATTGAACTTTTCACTGTCTTTTACCCATATCCTAGGAGAATTGGCAAATTCACATAAAACATAATTTTACCACTTCTGTGAGTTGAATTTAAAAACTCCAAGAGACACGGTTAATATCAAGGAGTAAAATGTGGTTCAATAAGATAAAAAATTTGTGAATAGTAAATTTTTCCATTTATTTACCATGGTTAAAATTATATAGAGTAATTAAGGGTCAAAATGATATTTTCATTACCCTAAAACATGTTCTAATTCTATTGGATAAGTATAATTCGACCAAAAACAACCCTAAAAATAAAATATGAACCTCTTTGGTCCACTTGGATTAGATTATGACATTTATTATTATTATATTCAAAGAAGATTTAAAAGAGATAAAATCAATGTTTAATAACTAAATCATTTTTAATATAGGGATATACATAAGATAAATTCTATTATAAATATTCAATAAAAATATAAAATTATTTCATTCATAATGGTATTTTTTTATAATTTGTAGACATTAAATAATTTAATTTATTTATGACACATTGATGATGCAGTAATTACCTAATTAATGAAATATTAAAATAATTGATATTATAAATATCCAAATAAATGTAATTTGAGACTTTTTATGAATTCCAATAATTTTATAGGTTAATATTACATATTTGGGTTGGTTAGATGAATTGTTTTCAAAGTAATAGTGCTGTTATGAATTTAGAAAAAACAAAAAACCAAATAGTTTCAAAATTGAAAAAGAATAGTTTTTAAAACAAATATTATATTATTAATTGATATTATATTCCCAAAACTATAAGGTTCTGAAAAAGGACTTATATACTGATATTTTTATCATTAATGAACCACTTGGGGTTCTCTAAGAAGTATATATATGTTTATTAACCATGTAATATAAAAATAAAAGAGACATGATAAATGACTAACTATTTAACTAAGAGTTAAATCTAAAATTTAAGGTTAATATAGTGACCCAAACCTGTCTAAAAAATATTGGTTGAGTGTTTTTCGACCCATAACCACCTTATATTTTAAATAATCAATTTTTGAGCCATTAGAAACCGAAAATGATCTTATTATAAAATAATATTTCTAGCTTTTCCTAATGTGCCCCTCACCTATCTCATAAAAGGGAACTAAACCTTCTCTCTAATTCCACATTCAAAGCCATTTGGATCAACCAACCCCTACCCAAATACCCTCTAAAATGTCCTCCCTTCATCCTATAGTCACTTCTTTAGTCATAATTCCAACTTATGGAGCCCTTTTGATCATATCAAAAGGAAGAACCTGAAGAAGAGGTAATAATTTCACCACCCTCTTTCAAGTTCTTTTCTTCTTCCACTTCTTCTTTGTTTGTTATCTCTATTCTAAAATAATAAATCCAGTATCTTCTATATACTGTGATGTTATTATAAATTTTTTACAAAGATATTCATTATTCTATCCATCCTTTGAATGACATGTCACCATACGTGTGTATGTATTGATTACCGTCTCCAAGTCGTGGTATAATTGTAATTCAATAAATTATTATTTGGATGGACTTAATAATGACGTGTAATTTAGGTAAATAATAAATATAACATGATAAAGGTTTTTTATATATGATATACCATCCAATTATATATTATTTTAGTATGAAAAGAATGATATTGTCCCTCGCGCGTACGAACGGATTACCATTTCAATGAACGTGATGAGATTCATTCCACATCGTATCCATTCAAGAATAATATTCATTATATGATTAAAAATATTATTTGTATACTTGATATAATTCTGGATATTAATAAGATACATCCCATCCATAACAAATATGACTCACATAACGAAGAATATAAAGGAAAATTAATCAGTTAACACCCGTAACGACGATAATAATATGATATTATTAACAAAGCAGTGTTAAAAGATCATATATGATATCATATTAATGTATATGATTCTTGAATAATTTAATAAAAATTATTTCACCAGTATAAAAGAGTATAACCTACCCTCTACCAAGGAAAATTACAAGGTAATGGTTAATTTCACAATCTCTTTAATATCCAAGGTTGTTTTTACTTAAGTATCTACTAGGACCTCTTTATCATACACATCCATGTTTCATAACAATGTATTTCAAAACATTCTTACTATTTTATAGACAATGGGATAAATTAATTTATACCCTTGTTTGACTTTTTATAAGTTTTTTATAAAGGATTCATTTCATCGTTTTCCAAAAAATGGTCCTTTTTAACCTTTTCGACAGAATTAAGCTAAAAATGTATTTTTAACTTATGCGGTGGGTGTGGCTATTTTATGCCATTACAAAATCATAAAATCTTCCCTTATACACTTATAAGAATATTTTCAAAGTAAATATTTTCTTTTATAATTATGTGACTTTTAAATTATTCAAAAAAAGAGATATTTCTCTAAAATAGTTTAGATTTCATCTATGTCAATATCCTTTGATAGATTTTATGCTTATTTGGTGTTGATTTATTATGATACAAAACATAAATATTTTATTTAATATTTTGTTATATGTTTGACTGTGGATGTTTTATTATAATACCATTCATGGTTTATGGAGAATGTATTTATAATTTGTATGCTAGTTTTAATACGAATGTTTATGTTATGTTTAAACATGTTCATATGAGGAATGCGTTGGACTTAGTAAGTGATGGGTGGAGCCTAGTATATCTCCTCAATGCATAGGTAGGTCTCTTGAGACATACTAGTGTCATGGCACAAGGCATTGACAAAATATTATTTGTATTCTTGGCACAAGGCCTTGACTATGTGGTTATGATAGTCTGGAATTATGCATTCCATCGTTATTAAAGTGGTTATTGATATTTCATGTGATTATTTGACTAGTAGAATATCCATATGAATTAGTAAATGGAATTATTTCATTTTATTTCTGCTATATTATGCTAAAGTTCAATTTTAAAAGGCTTTGGCTTTAGTTATACGTTCCCTTAAATGTTTATTCTTATTTATGAATGTTTCTACTATATTGTTACCCTTACTGAGCATCTGAGCTCAACCCTTTCTATGTTTAATTTTTCCCTGGATGTGAAAAAGTATTTTATGACTGACCTACAGGGATAGTATGAGGGGATATGAGTGTGGACTATGAGGACTATTTTGTTGTATTTTTTCACATTAGGATGTAATGTAAGACTTAGAAATGTATATAGTGTTTCCAAGGATACTAAACTAATCATTCATTCAATAATTGGTCATTTGGGATCATGCCAATGTTATCTAATAATGCACCGACTCTGGGTAACTGGGGTTGGGGAATTACATACTAGTTATTAGAACCTATGTGATCCCTTTCCTAGATATCCTAAGACTCTTAGAGCAGGCTATGATGACAGATGGTTCATTATAGACCAAGACTCTTCTGGCATGTGGTTTTGTGGTGGCTTAACTTGGTGTGTGTAGGTAGGTTTGTTTCCCAAGTGTCTTCAGGATGTGGCCCAGGTATCTTCGGTCATGGCAGTAGTTATTCTAGTTGAGTTTTCTTTGAGAGTGGTCTTAGTTGTTGTGAAATAGGTGTCTATAGGTATGTTAAAGTGTGGTTGTGGTGGCCAAGGAGTTTGTTGGTGTGATAAACATTGGGTTGGGATGACCCATGGGGTTTTTGTTGTGGAGGCAGTGGGACTATAGTGATATTATTGGGAGAAGTCCGATGCGTAGGATGTTCTAAATAACAAGTGGGAAAGTGGTGTGGTGTACCCAAATATCAATGTGAATTTACTTTTATTTTTTCCCACTATCATTATTTGGGGAGTGTGCCTTGGTATGACTTGGTGGATATTTTTCCTTACTATGTGTTTTGGTTACATCAAATTTCTCAAAGAGCATTAGAATGTCTCCCCACTTGTGCACAGGAGCTTTTGGTTTCCATAATGAGTATACATGTATACTCAACTTATGCATATAAAACATATTTCAAGTGTGCAGGTGGACTTTGAGGACCGTTCAAGACCTTACTAGCTCGGGCACTGACACAGTTGTTGATGGTTTTGTTTCTTTTTGGTACATTCCTTCATCATTTATCTTGTACTTATTATCACTTTATTTTGAACATGCATGTGGAAAAAAGGGTATTTGGTTTTACTTCTACTTTTGGTATTTGGAGTTGTTTAGGATTCAACATCCTATCTACCAATATTTTTAAATAAAATGTGTAACGTGTTCCGTTCATGTTAGATTCTATACCCTTGGTTCCATTCACCAGTACAGGGCCTATTTTTGGCGGGACTTGGGGGTCATTATATCTCTTTCAACCTAAAGAAGTAACAGTATGGTGGTTTTATATTACTTTTCTCATCATGGAGAAGGTGGTTCATGACAGAATGGTATCGGAGGAGATGGTTTTGATATAGGATGGAGTTTGGGGTTAGGCATAGTGAGGATTTAATGGGATGGTATGGAAATAGTGTTATCAAATCTTGGTGCGTGAAATAGGTTAGGGAAGATCGGTTAGGATTTGGGATTTTAGAGCCCACCGTGATTTGATGAAAGGAATCTGGACCTACTAAACGACCAAGTGAATCAACACTAATTGTAGAATAGAGACCGTAGAAAAGGTACATAAATTATAATTACTCATTTTCTAGTGTTTCAAGTGTATTTTGGAAGTTTAAAATAAATAATGTGTTTAAGAAAAACATAAAATAGATTTTCTACACTACTAGAGCTTAGTAGTTTCTTATTTCATTTTTAGCTGTGGAACCCGGATGACATCCACGAGTAGTATGGGTATTCGAGGACCATCAGGTTGATCTAGCTGATTAGTGGAGGGATAATCGATAGGAAGAGGATGACCAGTGGATGAAAACACTTGGTTCTTTCCAGCGGTAGGATATAGGGATGTAAGAGGGTATATTCTTAGACTTGGAGATAGAGAGATAGATTGACAATCAAGTGATCACTTCTATCTTGATCCAGGCTCATTAAAAATACATGTTTCCTCTGGATGTGAGCCAAATTCATGGAGAATCACATCAGTGGTGGACACTTTATCTTGGGGAGAAGCTTAAGTTTCATGGACTGACTTTGTGAAGAGTTCTGATTTGAATTCCATTTTTCTGTGATGGAGGAAAAAAAGAGGAAAGAGCTTCTCTCCATCTAGAAAGGGAGTATTTTGGTAAGGGAGTTTAGGGTCAAGTTCAAGCATATCCTTCTTTTCTCTCTAGACCACTTCTCATATGAGGAGTCTCAGGAAAGGTACTTAGAGGAGGTTCTTCGACCATCTCTTCAATATGATGTTACTCCCTTCACTCTACCCACGTACATGGAGTTACAAAAGAATGATGAAGTGGTGGAGAGGATTAAAATGCTATGAGGTGTGCTGTAGATGGGATCCAGTTGAGTTCAACATAGGGGAAGGCTGTTAGCAGCAAGCCTCTAGCATCAGGGCCTTCCAGGATTCATCTGGTAGGGAGTTGGCCTTAGGAGTTCCACTTACGAACTCCCGTTTCATTCCCTTTATCCATGATCCTAGGGCCTATTTTATTAAACCATTGGTATCCAAGCGAACCTTTAGAATTAGTCTCCAGACCAAGTGCAGTATAGTGGGGGTGGGAACGTTCAGTTCCCAACCCAGTAGTACCAGTTGTCTTCCATGCCTTTTCAGCAGCAGGTGCATGGACATGGAGCTCCCCCAATACAATGGTTAGACATTGTATTCGGAGGCCAACAATAAGGCACTCCTTGAGGACCTCTATAGGTAATGGTCAATGGGGAGTCCTAAAGTTGAGGGGCAGAGTATCTGGATCTGGGAAGTTGCACGCTGAAGAGGAAGCCGTTCCAGTAGGTCTAGAGGTCGCTCGAGGTACGATTTGTTTGTTTAGACCCCTTTCATGAGCCTTGTTTGAATCAAGATCTTCTCACTCCTTTTGTGATCCCAGTATATCCCATACCATGGGATTAGGTGTATAGACTATCTCTATTCCACTGGTGTTGAGTATGCGAGTTGGAGGTCAAAAAACCTATTGGATGTTTTTCAAGGATGTCGACTGATGTTCGGGCCACATAATTCCTATGAGGATCTTCTTCTACTATGAATGCAGCAATATGTTGTCATAGTGGGAATCAACTAGTTATTTTTCATTCACATTGTTATTGACTTATTCTAGAGAAAGATTGTGTTCACAAATATGGGTGGCCAACGTATTGATTTCATTGGTGATTGGGGTTTCTAGGAGCACTACTAGCGAGTGGAGCCACTTTATTCCATGTTAGCGGATATATCAGTGGAGTCAGCAGACTCTGATATGGTTTATGATATGATGATTTTATGGGAGTTCATAGAAATATTCCCTGAGGTGGTTGTGACTCTACCCCCTCGACATCATGTTGAGTTCAGTATAGACATACAACTTGGTGCTCATCCGATATCAATGGATCCCTATCAGATGGAACCTTCTGAGTTACGGGAGTTGTGGATTCTGGTTGATGGACTGATGAAGAAAGGTTTTATCAGACCTAGTGTGTCACCATGGGTGCTCCAGTATTATTTGAATAGAAAAAATATATTGGTCTCTGACTGTTTATATACTATCTGATACTAAATCAGGCGATGTTTAAGAACAATTACCCCATCCTGAGGATCAATGACTTTTTTGACCATGTGAAGGGAGAGGGTTGGTTCACTATAATTGACTTGAAATTTGGATTTAACCAGTTGAGGGTGAAGTAGGGTGATATCTTGAAGTCATATTTTAGGTACATATATGGGCAATTTAATTTTGAGTTCATTTCGTTCAGTGTTACAAATGAACCTACTGTGTTCATGGGGCTCATGAACTCAATTTTCCGCGAGTATCTAGACCGGTTCGTGGTCGTGTTCATCGATGATATCCTATTCTACTTAAATATAGAGGAGGATCATTCCGAACATCTAAGTATAGATTTGGTGGTTCTCAGACCCCACCAACTGTACAAGAAATTGTCCAAGTGCATGTTATATACATGAGAGGTGCATATCCTTGTCAAAATGGTGTCCTAGTAGAGAACAGAAGTGGATTCATTGAATGTCAAAATGGTAGATTCTTGGGAAGAACTCAAGAACGTGGAAGAGGTTTGTATTTTCTTGGGACTGGCAGCTTACTACTGAAGGATCGTACCAGAATTTTATTTAGTTATAATTCCTTTTACATACATAACTAGAAAAGGCCATGAATTTCTATGAAGTGAGCAGTGCAAGTGATTTTTCAGTTATCCAAAAGGGAAGCTGGTCAGTGCCATAGTGCTGAGTTTTCTAGAGGTAGGGGTAATCTTTTAAGTGTTATGTGAGGTTTTTGGTCAAGGATTGGGTGTGTGTTAATGTAGTAGTGGGGAGTGATCTCTTATGTGTCTAGGAAGTTACGACATCATGAACATAACTATTCCACCCACAACATCAAGCATGTAGAGGTGGTGTTTTAAACGAATTTTTGGTGGCATTACCTCATTGGGGAATGATTCGTGGTCTTATTAGTTCACAAGAGTCCAATTTATGTATTCTCACAATGAGAACTGAACATACGGTAGAAGAGGTGGATGAAGTATCTCCAGGACTACGAATTAGAGATCTCTTTTACCGCAGGAATGGGGAATGTGGTTGATGATTCCTTGAGTAGGATGTCACAAAATGATGTTGTTTGGGGGCCAGAAGATGCTTGGAATGCAATGTGGGAGTTGGCTGATTTACATCTGGGCATGAGAGTAAAGGATAGCAAAGGCTGTATATTTCAAATGATAGTGCAGTCTACCTTGTTACGATAGGTGGAAGGGTCATAATTGTGAGGCTCAGGGGTCAAAGTGATTCATGATGGCATTGATAAGAGAAATGATCCTGAAGTATGGTCGGATGATTGTCAGAATAAGATGTTGTTGTGTGGAAATCTGTTTTTTCGTGTTTCAATGTGTGAGGGAGATCTCAGTGAGTTCCATAGCTCAGCCCTGGCAGTACATCTGTGAGTTTCCAAGAAGTACAGAGTCTTGAGAGGTCAGTTTTGGTGGCCCAGATTGAAGCGTGTAGTGGCAGAGTTTTTGGCAAGGTGTGTTGTGTTTCTGTAGTTGAATCTTGGACATAGTGTTCACAGTGGTCTTCTACAACCCTTAAACATTCCCAAGTGAATGTGGGATGACATGTTAATGGATTTCATCACAGGACTACCCAGGGATAAGGGAGGCTATGATTCCATCTTGGTAGTGGTGGAACATTTGACGAAATCCGCTCACTTCATAGCGATTAAGGAGTCAAGAGCAGTGGATGCCTTAGCATAGAAGTACGTGGGTGAAGTTGTATCACTACTTAGAGTTCCTAGAACCATTTTTTCATATTAGGATACAAAATTTAATTCAAGAGTATGGATGAGGTTACATCGTCATCTTGGAACCTAAATTTTCCTTATCATTGCTTTCCTAACTCAAACAGATGGAATGATAGAGCGTAACATCAAGAAGTTGGTGGAAATGTTGGGAGAATATGTTCTAGACATCAAAGGATCCTGGGCATGACACTTGTCTTTGGTAGAGATTTCCAACAACAATAGATATCACTATACCATTGGCATGACACTTTTCAAAGCTTTGTATGGAATACTGTGTCATTCACCCTTGTGTTGGACAGAGGTTGGGTAGGTAGGTGTTATTGGCCCAGAGGTGGTGTAGATCATGACGAAAAAGGGTTAACATGTGTGTGAAAGGATTAAGGTAGCTCAAGAATTTCAGAATTAGTATTCTGATCATAGGAGGAGAAACTTGGAGTTTGATGTTTGTGATCACATGTTCTTAATGGTATCCCCTCGGCATGGAAAGTAGTGGTTTGGAAGTAGTAGTAAGCTTCCTCTCGGGTTCGTCGGACCCTTTGAGGAGTTCGGACAAGTTGTTGAGGTGGCAGAACAGCTATTAATACCACCGCCAATGTAGAGGATCCACAACTTCTTCCATGTATCACAACTCTATTGGTATCTACATGATGACTCCCACATCCTTTGATTGGGGAGAGTCAGATATCGAGGGTGATGCAATGTTCATGGTAAAAATGATGATATTCGAGGATCATAAGGAGAAGGTGCTTCATGGATGAACCATTCCATTGGTTCTTATGTTGTTGAGGCATTCTGGACTCGAGGAGAGTACTATGGAACAGGAGGCACAGTTGTGTTCCCAGTACTCAGAGTTGTTCTGAGTTTTGTTTTTGTGGTTGTTTTGATCCTTTCTTGTGATGTAATGCCTGACATTGTTTGTTATGAGATGGGATATTTCCCTTTTTCTCTGAATGTGTGTGAAAATTCATGACTGTGGGGAGGAAAGTACCTACTCCCTAATCGAGATGCATTATGGTGGATTCGATCATACCCGTGTCGGTGAGCCAGTTCCACCCAAAGCAGATAGTATCTTGACATGGAAAAAGGAACTCCATTATCCATATGTTTTGACAGTGTGACCTTTATATTTTTGGGTGGATACTAGTGGGAGAATAGAGGTAGTGTTTCCACAGTTTTTCAGGAGATTGATGAGGGAGGTGTTCTCAGATGTTGGAGTTTTCACTCCAATTTTCAACACGGGGTGGATTACTCATAAGAGGTATCTTATGAGGTGGTTGTTCAAACCCCTCTCTTTTCATTGGGATTAATCTTTAATTCTCAATGGAGATATTATTTTAATATGTGTATAATGTAATATCATGGACCATCATGGTCAATTAATTCTCCAACTCATCATGTTCGAGGCATCCTAGGGACAATTAGTGTCTCATTGAAGAGTTTTTCATGTTTCAAGATGAACGAACCATGACACCGATTGTCATCAATAGAACTCATTGGTCATCAATGCCACTGATGGTCATCGATGCCATAGAAATAGATCCATGGTAATGGTGACTCACCAATCAGTGAGTTATTCCCAGATTCTACCAGACATTCCAGTTTTTCTCCAGTAATGTATCTTTTAGAAGAAAAAGTATTTTTAATACACCTTTCATGTTATTTAATACCTGTGAAAGATATTTTAAAACCCCCAAGAGTGGGGTGACCCTTGAATAACCAAAATATTAGGCCCTTTCATCAGTGTCACACCCTTTTCCGCATTTTCCAACCTCCCATGTTTTCCAGTTTCACCGAAGATTCAAGTTTTTCTAAATTTAAATGAAATCAATCAACTCAAAAAAGTTATCTACACCATCTCTAAGAAGGATTATTAAATTTAAATTAATCCCAATGTTTGAAAAAATAGTGACACATATTTAAGCTGCAATCTGACATTTATGTAATTTGAAATGGTCTCCCTATATATAGGATCTGGCCTATTCTAAATCCATGATCTTCTCTTCCTTCTTCATTTTCATTTCCCTTATTGTGCCTTGAGAATTTCTTGGTAGATTAATCGTGTTCCAATTCTAAAGCCCTTCCCGCTCAGCCATAGAGTTCACTTATACTTCAAGTCACACCATTCCCAGTTCTTTGTGCATGGAGAATACACCAATCCTTGATCATTCAAGTAGGTGGTTTTCATTCATCTCTGTTTACCATTCATCATGTGGGGTGGGTGTAATGAATTTTTCTCAAGAATTAGATAAAACAAAATTTTACCAAGATAATAAACAAAATTTTATTGAATAAAGGGGTAAGAATGATGATGACGTAGCTATGTTTTACATTCATTTTTATGTTGTAAATTGTATGAGGGTTGGTCAACTAAAAATCATGGTCATTTGTGGTTCCTTATTATGATCTAATGATATTAAAATTTCTGAATAATCATGTGAATGAATGGATGAAACTGGGAAACTAATTAATCAGATAAACATGGTTGATTAAATGGATGCCTGATGAATAAGAACCCATGTGTGATCACCCTGGTTAACCCAACGGAAAGAATGAACTAAATGAATGATGCTAGATAATTTTGAAAAACTCATTTACCATGTTCTAGTGATATACAAGGTTTTTATGTTTGAGGTTTGTGGGGTAATGTAAAGAGGAATGGAATCCCTAGTTTAGAGGTTGTTGGCATGTGGATCTGAGTCCATGTGAAGCTAGAAGTAAATGTTGAGGAGTTAGTACATTGGGGATGGGTTTGGTTCTCGTCCTTCAAGGGATATAACAGATACCTTTGCATGTCCTTAAATACAAGAGAACTGGGAGTGAATTCTTAAATATTTTTTTATCATATTTTCATTCTCTGGTTGCTTTGACTTGTGTTTATGGCTGTTAGTATCTTGATAGTGAAGTAATATATTTTTAAATGGAATAAATTCATCATGATAATGAGAACCGGTAAAATGGAAAACTCCTTTCCAGAAATGGGTTGTTCATTGGTTATGGCTGTTGTGTACTTATGTATGTAGGGAAAGCAGTAAGATTGGTTGTGTATGGTTTTTTCGTTGGTTTCGGGACCATTAGGTTGGGATAATTTCTTTTCTAGATGTATGTTTAAAATTTATTTCTTTTTTTTCTTATACGCACTACACCCATGTTGATAACTTCATTCCAAACACCCTCATTTAATTGGGGAGGGTGTTTTCCCAACATTCCTATGAGTGGCTGGTCATTATATCCTATCTGCTCCCTACCCTAGAAAGCTGAAGATACTTCAGGTAGGCTGTGATGGACTAAGTTTCATTATGACCCAAGACTCTTCAGGCATGGTGTTTTGTGGTGGTTGGACCAAGTGTGTGCATTCTAGTTTGATTCCCAAGTGTCTTTAGGATGATGTTGAGGTGTATTTTAGTGTGCCAGTGGTAGCTCTGGCCCAGGTGTCTTCAAGAGTGGTAGTGGTTGTTGTAGACCATGTGTTTGAAGGTGTGGTTATGTATAGTTGTGGTGACCTAGGTGTTTTAGGGAAAGGAAGATGTACTGTTGGGATGGCCGATGGAGTTGTTTTGGGGGAGAAGGTGGGACTATAGTGGGATTTGTGGGGGAGGTCTGATGCATAGGTTATTGTAAATAAACAGTGGTAAACTAGTGTGGGGTACCCAAATAATGATGTGTTATTAGTTTTACTTTACCTAACATGAGTTATTTTTGGAGTGTGCCATAGTGAGGTTGAGCAGATAGTTTTCCTTATTAGGTGTTTTAGTTACCTCTATTTTCTTACTAGGTATTAGAATGTCTCCCGACTTGTGCACGATAGATTTTTGTTCCCATAATGAACTCACCCTAAGTTTATAAAACTTCGTTCAATATTATAGGAGGACACTGAGGACCATGCCGGACATTACTTTCTCGGGCACCTGGACAATTTTCATGGCTTCATTACTTTTATTTTTGGTACTTTCCTTCAATGTTTATCTTGTAATTTTTATCAGTTTGTTTTGAACATGCATGAGGAAAAATGTTTTTTGGAATTACTTCTACGTTAGGTATTTGGATTTTTATGAGATTAACCGTCATATCTCCCGATCATATTAAATAAAAAAGGGTAATGTGTTCCACTCATGTGAGATTCCATACCATTGGTGATTTTCCCCACTATGGGGCCTATTGAAGGTGGGACTCAGGGATCATTATCTCTCCCTCAACTTGAATAATTAAGGGTTTTCCAGTTTTCAGTTCCTTTCCTCATCTTGTAGAAGGGTGGTTGTGACAGTTGGAAATTTACTTCAATATAAGAAAATATAACATGAAAATAGTAATACTTTAACCCCAATCATAGTAACAAAGTTTTTACTATTTAAGAGTTAAAGTGTTCATTAATAAAGATCAATTGGTTCATTAATGGACCATTTTTATATGTATTTATATTTAAAAATATTGTTAATGTTGATATGATTTTTTAATTTTTAAATAAATTTAAAAAATATCAATTATTATAAAATAATATTAATGTCAATTTTGATACTCTTTATTTAATATTAATTTTAAAATTTCAACACAGTGATGGATTTTGAATATATTATGTTAATACCTATGTATACTGATATATGTATCTAAAAAATTAATTTAAGAAAATAATTCATTCAAATTAATTCACTTTTAATATTTTTATTATGACACTATTTAGTTAATTATTAAAAAAATAATTATTGTGTTTTCCTTTCTTATTATTTTCAAGTAACTAATTCAACTATAAATATTTATGATAAAATATCATGATAAAAAGACATTTTTATACTTCAAAAGGATAAACATAGCCTAACATATGATTTTTACCTATCCTAAGGCTTTATGTATATTAAAAGTAAAACAATTATCTTTGTTGTCATTTTATATTCATAACTTATTATATAGGTCACTTTCAAGGGAAAGTATACCCTAAACTCTTAAAAATATTATCAATGTAAAATGGGTCTAAATATAGTCAGAAAGTCAGTGATTTATATGATTTAATGTTATCGTCCCCCTTAATTTTAATATTTTATCCCTCAGAAAACTCATTTTTACCTTAATAATTGTGATAAATTTTAATGGTTATCACTAATCACATTATTAGAAAAATATTTAGACCTTATTATACATTATAAATTATTCAAATTACAAATATTTAATCCATTTTTAAAATTAAATCAGCATAATTTTCGAAAAATAATTTAAAATTAATCTTACAAAAAAAACAATAATGTATTGTTTAAAAGTGAAAATGTTCCAATGTATAAAACTTTGTTATAAAAAATTTATGTGTTAAAATGATTCAGATGATCTTAATTAGATTAATTTATGTATAAATGAAATATTTTTACATTAAAACCAGTTCATAGTATAATTAATCATTGTAAATTATATAAGTGAAAATAAAAATATCAATCATTAAATTATAACCATTTTGGTGTTTATAAATCTTAATATAATGAATACAAATAAACATCTATAATTTATATCAATACAAATATGATCCATTAATTGTTTAACAAAAATACAAACTGTAAAGATGCTTCTATTAATTTTTTATTGATATCAACAATAAATAATTCATCTCTTTAAAATTAGATTTCCCTTGGTCTAGTGTTTATCCTTTTTCATTCATTGTCGGTATCTAATCAAAAATATCATAATAGATTGTAAACATAAGGTAAATTATCCTAAGAATATCCCCTTGGAGTTTCAAAAAAATGTTCCCAATAATGCTCACCATTGTGTACTAGGTTATGCTCAAGTAAATCCTGACACTCCATTTATGGACTTCTTACACCTTAGTACATCTATGATAAAACCATGTACACTTTTAGTATTCATATATGGATTCATTACAAGGAAATACCATACAATATATACCATACCCAAACATTCTGAGTTTCTTCAATTCTTATGTTCAAATTCTATTATATGGTTATGTTCCCTAATCTCTGTTTTCCTAAATCTATTTCCAAATGTTTCTAATAAAAATTTTATAATACCAAATGTACCATCCAAAACTCTAGCTTCCCAAATCTGGTGCGTAGTAGAATTCAATTATCTTAAATATAAGGTAATTTTGTCCCAAAGGACTGAATAGTTTTGTAGTCTTGTTAAACTAGATACACAAATGATTCATTTATTATAATGGAATTCCCAAATTACAACATATTTTTTTCTAGTGTAATGTTTTTTCAACTAGAATTTCCTTTCATAACTATCATAGTAAACTTCATGGATTATGGGGAATGGAAATAAAATAAAAGTGAGTTGAAATGCCCCGAAATGGTCAAGTATCGTGAAATAAAGAATTAATCAATCAGAATAATCAATATATCAAGGTAAATAATTAATCACACATTCCATTAAAATTACTGGATGGGAAAAAATAAACATGAAAAGTAATGTAACTAAGAACACATGACATTTAAATATTTGGATACAGAAACATAAATATAGAAAGTAAAGTAACAGAGCTAACATTCCATTTAAACAATGAACTAAAAATTAAATTGATTTGGGGATAATGTGATAGTAAAATTCACATGGATAGTAAGAGTTGAACTCTAACTGATGTAAATGAATAAATATTGGGATCTATGTTTTTCATGTATGTGGTACATTTACCGTTAATACCTTTGATAAGATGGTTTAAAACATACTGGGTAAAAAATTATTTAACTGAGGCTACCCAACTGATTCATCCCATGACATTAATTATTCATCGACATGATTACATTAAATGGTCCTCAACCCATGTAATTTATGTCCAAATCATTCCTCGTATATCAATAATCAATTTAATTCATAATTTATGTGCCATAACAAAATTCCAGATTGAGTAAAGAATGCAGATTTATGAATATTTTTCAACATGAACAAATAACCTTCAAAGTAAACCCCGTATTTAAAAATGTTATACGATATATGGAATAATCATATAAGTGATAAATTATGTGGATAGTTAGGGTAAATTTAATGTATAAGGATCATATGATGGTGAACATTTCAAATGATTGTTATTGGATAAAATATGAATTAAGGTTTAGTAATTTCCAAAGTTTGAATTATCATAAACAATCTATAGGATAAATAAGGATGGAATCAATATAATATATACCCATTGGACAACAAATAAACTGGGGTTTTCAATGATTAATAAACATGAAATAAAAAGATCCTCAAAGTAGTTCTTGAGGAAAATATCCATTTCATTTTTAAGCATGGTTTGAAAATAATTTCATTGAAAATGAAATTTAAAATGAAAATTAAAAATGACCTAATAAACACAAAAATGAGGCTTCAGATAATTCATGGTCTTATCAGTGGGAATTTCCAAACATGACATGAATTATAATCCTTTTTTGTGGTTAAAACTTTAGAAAATTTCTATTTTGGAAAGTTAGAATGATATTTCTTTTAAAACATTTTAAAAATCTATACATTTTTTAATAATATTTTTTAATAAAAATAATTAAATGGTAATTTAAAACCATTTTGAAAACATTTTTTTCAACATGGTTTGTTAGGAAAATAGGTTTCCAACTGAAGAGAGAGATGAATTAATATTCTATTAAAGTTATTTTGAAATATTTTTATGTACACAACATTAAAAAAATAATACAATAAACTGAAAAATATCATGAATAATTATAGAATATGAAAATGTAATTATTTTTAAAAAAATTATTGTATACATTTTTTAATCTAAAATCAATAATAAAAAATCATGATTAAAATGATATAGAAAAATAGACCCTTAAAATGATAGATATGTAGAAGTGAGAATTAATCAATGAATATAATATGAGTATCAACAATAAATATACATAAATCAAATGGAAATTAAATAATAGACATTAAAATACATTATACACATAATCATATAGTATCAATGACAATGAAGAAAAAATATAACCCAATGAAATGGAATTATCTTGGGAAATTTCACTAAAATTTGTAACTTTAATATCAATTCCTCTTAGATGAAATAATTCAAATAAAAACATTAAATATCACGATTAATAATTTATTCAAGATATTATTTACAAAATTGGAAGTATATATACCATTTATAATTAATTATTTTCATATCATTATAATATGATTTAACTAGTGAAATTGATACGAAATACATATCCCCATTCTTTACTTTTGGACATACATTATTTAATATAATTTTTAGGGATTTTAAACATGTTATTAACTTATACCAAAAATATATTATATAAATTATGTCATATATGAATCTTTTATAACAAATTACTATCTATTTTTTTTATAATCATTCATTTTTTTCATTATGACTGGTGTAAATTACCATGATTTTTAGAATGTTTTGAAGATTTATATGGTTATTACTATTAATTTGATAATGATTCAATAACCTCATGAATTTAATTTTTTGTTTAAAAATCTTATATATTCATCAAATATCGTTTTTGAGTAATCCATAAAATTTTGTTACAGGGAAGGATACACACCGTTCTTGAAGATAGTATGCCATTTTTAGGCAGGAACATTGATTCCATTTTATTATCTTATTGAATGAAAATTACATGCAATATAATTATATATTATCATTCCAATATTATTTTTATATCATATATATCACTTATTCATATTATGATAATCCATAATACATTTCATGTAAATCATTAACCAATCACATCACTTTTCTATGCGGTAGTCCACCGTACTCATGAACAATATTATCGTATTACTGAAAATATTTATTGAAATAGTATTTTTTGAAAAATTAATTATAGAATAATAATCATAATACTATAAATATCGTAAATATCATATATATAAATAGCATTATCATCTTTATTCCAAACATTTTTTGGTTTTAATAGATGAATGAATGACATTGGTTTGCAAAGTGGTAGTGTGCCATAAACACGAATGATGATTCCATAACTCATTTGATTGAAGTGCGTAAAGTTGTTGGTTGTACCCATAACATCAGAAAATGATTATATATAATATACCTTGGTTATTATATGATCATGGTATAATAGTAATTTAATTACATGGATAAATAAATAATATAAAAAATTATTTTAGGAGAGGATTACCTCCTCTTCCGGTATCCTCATTTGGTTTGCACTAAAACATTTATATATTATATTTCATACCAAACTATATATTCTAGAACCAGGGTAGGAATGTTGGGAAGTGATTTTTAAATGGGTTTGAGAATACAAGTCACTTCATCGGTGTGAATAAGTGGGGTAGAGTGAGTGCCTTTTTATAGTTAAGGAATGACTATATAATAAATACTCAAAAGTGTTTACTATTATGAGGACTCTATAACAAAACTTCTCATTATTACATATTAATTAGTTATTTATAAAATAATATTAAAAATAATAAAACCCAAAATATCGATAAGTATATTTTTTTCATAATTAGTTACATCACATAAAAAATTAATATTGTAAATGCATCATCTTTATTAAAATCTTCCTTAACAAGTTTATACTAAAATATATGTAGAATAACATGGGGACATTCATAATAAAAGGGTGAGGTATAACTCATAGTAATGGATTAGATATGAAATTACATGATTAAATGAATACATGTTATAAAATATTCATAACAATTGGTTTTAAATGATTGAGAATAATAAAGAAGATCCCCAAGTCATGATGTAATACGATAATCCTAAAGGGAACATGTGAAATGAGGAAACAACATTAAAAAATGAATTATAAACATAGGTCAGGGTTAACTAGAAATACATCATGATGGAAAAATTACAATAAATTAATTTATTTTCTCCATATCCTATCATGATGTCTCATTATACAAAAATAATCAAGTTCATTGGAGCAGTATATAATTCTGTGTGCACCTGTCACTTTTATTTCATTCACATTCTTAAGTGTGTGACATAGATCATACAACTTCGGTACATTAATTATAATATTTAATACCATGAATGATGATTTTGGAATATATATATGTATTCCCTATTTAAAATTTTTATTAGTGTATAAAGGTGAGTACCCTTGATACAAAATGGGCACGTTATTCAGCACATAATTATTTTGGAATTAAAATGCATGGTGAAATTTTAACAATATAACAATGTCATATAAAAATTAATAAAATGGGTTGATTTCATTGAAATAGGTATATAAAAGTTTTTTAAATAAAATGGATATTAATAGGTACATTTAATGACATATATGAACCTTAGGATTTGGAAATAAAAGGAATAATATAATAAAGAAACTTGAATAATGAAGAGAATATGAGGATCCCATACCTTGAATGTATGAATCCAACTGTTTTTCTAGAGATTATAAAGAGATTATGGGAATCATGGGAGGAAAATAATGGGGGTAAGGAAGAGTTTGGACATGATATGAGGATTTTTAGAGGAGGTAAATGGGAGATTGGGTGGGTTTATATAGAAAAAGGTGACGAATTCTGTATTATTTCACAAAAATAGGTTTTGGAATTTATATAATTAAATAAAAAAAACCACAAAACATATCCTAGTTTTGACCATGGTTACTACCAAATATGGGTGGTTTTAATTAACTTACAATGAAAAGGTATGAAAATAATATAATTACACCCTTACTGATTTGGAAGTGAGTCATACTCTTAATTAAATGATTTTATAACCATAAAACTTATTAATTGTTTTGGAGGATTTAGAAAGAGATTATAAAATTAATAAAGTAAAAAAATAAAAAATTATATTAAAGGAAAAACACATATTTTGTAATGTACACCCTTTACAGTATTTATTACACCACTTTTACTTCATGTTGATTTCGTAATACACATCATAAATATATCGAGTTTTTAATTTTTACCCAAATATTCATGTCTCAAAAATTAATGAAATTTTCACTATTGGATAATTTAGATATTCTTATACCAAAAATAATATTAGTTTTATCAAGATAATTTATAAATATTTTCATCCTAACTATTAAAATAATCATCTCTAATTATAGAGAAACAGAGGGTTTATTGACAATTATAGTTTTTAGAACCCTTATAAAAATTACATTTGACTTTATTAAAATAATATGATATTTTATATTTAAATAATTTTAATTAAAAATATTATTATTTAAAAATATTATTTATTTAAAAAATCCAGTAATTCATTAAAATTAATCCATTAATTGATTTTAAATATTACCTAAAACATATATTTGGTATTATTGAATGAAAGTAAAAATCATTTATAAATTAATATTAATAAGAAGTATATATAATAATTAATATATTGAAGATATTTTTCAAACTCATATTTATATGTTCTAGAAAAATATCTTTTAATAAACTAGAAAACGACCTAATGGTAAGGTACGAGATAGTGACAATTTAATGATGTGGTTTAACATACACAGTTTGGGTAGTGATCTCGATGAGTTTTAAATCTTCTTATAAACAGTTTTTATCATGATTTTGTTTCTAGATATCATCTTGGGATTGGCTAATGGAAAATTCCAATGCTTATATCTCCACTGGAATCCATAATAGTTGGGATTCATAGGGTATGATCCCCCTAGTTGAGGCCATCACTTCATTTGTCTTTGTTAATTGGATTTTTTTAAACGATATATTTATACTAGTCATGTGATTATTGTTTAAAGTCCATATTATTAATGGTAATGATTCATAAGATTATTTTAAATCCATTAAGATATAATAAAACCAAATATTTTCATTTTTTTCTATAACCATAATATATAACAATATATTTAATTTAAATCATGAGGAAATTTTAATTTATAAAATTTCAGGTCATTACAATCTTCCGCCCTTTGGAAATTTTACCAATGAAATTTTATTTCACCCCACTAAAATAGATGAGGCTGATTTGGTTTCAACACATCCTCTGGTTCCTATGTCTCTTATTCAGACAATGGGTTTCTTCAAAACACTCTGACCAGGTTCATTGTCTTATTTTATATAACTTTTTCTCTATGATATATATTCTTCATCGGCTACCCCTCATTTGATATATTATTCTCTAATGATACCACTAATAGATTCACTTAATTTGAGGTATTTTTTATTTTCTTACATAAGAGTTATACATGGAATACATCTTTTAATTGAGAGAGGTTATGTGGCAATTCCATCCAATAGACCACCACTCTGATTCAATCATGGATTTCAATGGGGCTAATGTATCATGAAATAAGTCATCCCTTATTAAAAAATTAGTTGAATTTATTCCATGTAGATATTTATAGGAATACTGGGTGTCCAACATCAAAATCTTGGTCTCATCGACGATTTCTAGAAAATCTCTTCTATCGACTCTAAGTATCATTGATGTGATGTTGAATGGTCTTAGCATTTTCAAAAATTTCTAAAACCATTTCGGGGCCTGCCATTTTTAATTCCCCTACCTCATCCTAGTATGCATGAATTTTACACCTCTTCTCCCAAATGTCATTATAACGATCCATTTGGATGATTCAGTGGAAACTATTATATTATGAGATCTCAATCAAAAGAGTATATTGATCCAAACCTCATTTTAAATCAATTGAAAATTCTCTCAACATGTCCACAAGTGTTTAGATATTCCACTTAGATTAGCCACTAGTTTGAGGGTTATAATCTACACCAATGTCTAATTCAGTATTCAGAGTTTTTGGGATACTCTTTCATAATATGGAGGTAAATCATGGATATTGATCAGATATAATTTATAGTGGGGTTTTATGCATACTCACCACTTCTCTAATGTATATCCATTCAATTTTATCAAGAAAAATACTCTTGAATCACAATTAATGAAAATATATTGTAACAAGATCCACCATAGATGAGATAACATCATTTCTTGTGGATTTATTCATAATACTAGAGGAAAAGACTATGGGGATGTTTTACCATATCCATGTATGTATGGGTAAATGTATCATCATCCCCTAGGATTTCTCCCTTTCCTCCTTTACTTGATAACATAGAATAAATATTGATGTATATTCTCTGATCTAATTCTTAATAGTGTCCCACCAATAGTGATATTAGAGATCTTGGTACATTATTGTTCTTCCTGGATGAATGGAGAATATATAACTCTGTGCATCATCCAATAGTTCCTTTTTTAACTCTATATTTAATGGTACACGTAGTTTTGACCCAAATCATACAACTCCTTATTCATTAACATTGAACTCCAATGATTACCCCTTTATTATAGATTCCAATTTCTTTTGAATTCATGTATCATCAATTTGAGCCTCTTTTATCCTCAACAGAAAGGATATTTGGGAAATAACTTGGGAATGTTTTGAGTATTTTCATTCCTTTAGGATTCCCTTGTCCTTCATTTTCAAATTTATGAATATCATGTCACTCTAAATTATCATCAATGGTAGAATTGCTAGAACCTTTCTAATTTGAGCATCATCCACATTATTCTCATTCCCAATATGGTAGTGATTTGAGATATCATAGTCCATTATCAACACAAATGATCTTCATTGGTTTATATTAATCTCTTTCTGTATGAATATAAACTTGATGATTTTTTATACATATATATTTCCCAGTTATCTCCAAAGAGATAATTCCATCATATTTTCAATTTAATGATCACTATATTCAACACCATATCATGTCTTGGTTAGTTCAAATAATAATAATTGAAGATAATTAAAGCATATTTTATAACATTGTTATTCTTAATTAACACACAACCCAATCCCTTATTCAAATCATTAATAAATACCACTAAAAGTTGTCCACATGTGGGTTGTTTGAGTATAGGTGCAGTGATAAGACACATTTTTCATCTCCCTAAATCTCTATCTACAATCACCAATCGAATAATCCTGACTCCATTAGGAGTTATCTTGGTTATAGGGTTTGAAAATCATGAGAATAATTTCACAAATATATAATAGTAAAAAAATAATACATGGAAGCTTTGGAAATTTTTCACAGATGATGGAATAATCCATCCTTTAATTACTTCTATTTTTTGAGGGCCCACCAACATTACATTTTTTGTGATAATAAACCCCATTAATGATACATTGTTTACCTAGAACTCACATTTTGTATACATTCTATAATGTTTCTCATTTCTTGTGGCCTTTAGCATAATGATCACATTATCACCATTCCCCTCCTTTCTTTTTTTATGTATATTAGAATATCATCTATTAATACTACCAAATAAATTATATGTAATTCCTAAAGACTATATTCATCAATCCCATGAATATTTTTTTGACCATTAGTGACTCTTAATGACATTACTATGAACTCATAATGGACATACCTTGTTTGAAAAGTTGTCATGGGGATATCCTCTACCTTCCCCAAACATGGTATTATCCCAAAAACATGTCCACCTTAGAGAAGTATTGTTCTCCATGTATCTGATTGAAAAATTCATCATTTTTTGGAAGAGGATACTGGTTCTTTATCATGATCAAGTTGATCTCATGATAATCAGTACAAAAGATCATTTTCCCATCATTCTTCTTGATGGAGTTGACTAGTGTAACCTATGGTGAAGCACTAGGGTATATGAACTATTTTTATAGATTCTCATTAGTTGGTTCATTAGCTCCCCATGTTTTGAACAATCCAATATATATGGATTCATGGAAAATGGTAACAATATATTTATAATATCGATTGAAAATTAAACCTCTTGGATAGTAGGAAAGCCATGAAATTAATTAAAACAATACATTAGTGTATTCGCTCATTATGAGAATGTATTAGATGAAGATACATTCCTTAGAATCCTTCATTTTTTACATATTCCTTCTCATCGGTAAATAATATTAATGATTAAGATATTGTTACTAAAGAATACTCATCCTCCTCCTTGCACTTGTATAGAATCGGGGGTTGATTCATGATATAGATAGTGATTTCATTCTTTTGGAACTTTATGATGGATCAATACAGGAAAAGCCAATCCATACCTAGAATTAGATTAAATTACACCGAAGGGAGTATGACAAGGTTTTATGGGTATTTAAACACAAAAATTTTGATAGGGGAGGAGTTATATACTTAGGATTCAATAATCGGCCCATTTTATGTTTTCACTAACATTCATACTATGTAGTGTTGTTTGAATAGTTGTAATATTATTTTATGATATGAAGGAATATGTAGAACCAGAATAAAAAAGTATATCCTCAATTCATGAATTAGTTACTAACATACCTGTGACAACATCATTGTTGGGATCCACCTTAATGTTTGTTATGAAAAATTATCACCCATGATACCTTTAAGGTTATTGGTTTTCTAAAATAAACCCTTATCATAGTTCATTGGTTTTCAATGTTTCATAATTCCTTACAGTTGAAGAAATTAAAAATGAAATGAGGGTTGAACGATGCATAGATTACTCCAGCACATTAGTGTGTTTCTTCTATAAAAAACTACTGGCTTTTTGTCCTTCCTTCATTCACCTAAATCACTTCTTCCTCCCCCATATAGAATTTCCAGGGTTCTCCTTTCCGCACCATTGACATGTTGGGTGTCGAAATTTCTTGGCACCATCAGATTCTTCTATCAGATGGCATAAACAAAACTCCACTTTCCACTTCTTAAAAATATGATACTAT
The DNA here is from genome assembly GCA_963277665.1 of Viscum album. Lineage (NCBI taxonomy): Eukaryota > Viridiplantae > Streptophyta > Magnoliopsida > Santalales > Viscaceae > Viscum > Viscum album. The sequence goes on from OY728146.1 coordinate 1,042,135,957, forward strand.
TAAGATTCTTTGATCTCCATTTAAACATTTAAGAGACATCATACAATTTTCTAATAGCTATAAAAGTAGTATATTATGAGGGATTTTCATAGACTATGTTTTATCCAACCAAATAAGTGGTTAACCCAGAATTATGGGGTAACAACAACGTCAGAGGCCTATCATTCATGTGATGTGATATTTTCTCATATGACCTGATGGATTTATTATCTTTTTACGTGAGGGAAAGGTAGTACCCTTCCATTTTATGTCATATAGATTGGGGAAAATATTTATCTATTTTTTTGAATTTTTTTACACTCCATTGATTTAATCTCTTCCTCATGATTTGTATTCACCAAAAATGTACACCATTGATATGATTCTCCCTCTATATGGTTAACTACTAGTAGAAAATTCTATTTCTCATAACATTGATGGTTGGAGAAGATATTATCAATTGAGTTGATCCATTATACCATGTTTTATGGATTAGATGATCCATTTAAAGTGAAATTCCTTTGTCAAATAAATACCTCAATAATAGATTTTTCTATATAAGTGGGATTTGGGAACGTCTCCTGATACATGATTCTATTTAGAACTTGATAGATTTTAGAGAGTGTTATCAATAATATTGTGATTATTACTCTCATTAGGTGGGGATTTTGTTAGAGCAGTCATCATATTACCTGTAACATTATTTTTTTGCCTGATTTTTCCTATTTTATCCCATTGGAAAGAATAATGGGAAAATTAGGTATAAATATTTTTAAACTATTAAACTCGTAAATAAGATTCCAATGACATTAAAGAGATAACTTATAATTTACATTTATTTCCTTATCTTATGAATTTCTAGGATTCAATCTATATTATCCTAGATTGATTTCATAACATGTATTGTTATTGTTACTTTTTCCATAGTAATGTCTCATGTTGTACTTATAAATTTAACAAGGATTATCCCTAGGGAGTGTAAACTAGGTGTACAGCAAGGCCCATTTTCATGGAGTAGTTCCTAGTCGAGTCTAGCTCAACATTGTGCTTTCATGTTTTACCACTATGTACAACTGTGCCAAAGCCAAATCCACGTGTGGTATCCATACAGGGATGTAATTTCTTGATAAACCACATACTATATACTTACCAACATTTATGGATGTTTTCTTATACATAATATTTTCTATAAGACACTCTCTAGATTATAATAATCCTAATAAAAACTTAACTAATCTCTTCTATTGATAACAACTATAACAACCCTTCTATTTATTACATAATAATTCATGATGTATTACAAAATTTTACAAAAACTAAAAATAGATGATCGATTTGTCTATTCAATTATAAAATTAGGTTAATACATAAAAACTTAATCTAGAAAATACATCATCTTTATTTATAACTTCTTTAACATTCTCATACTTAAAACATCATGGGATAAGCTTTGAGCATATATAAGAAAGTGTAGAGATATAAAACCCTGTAAGGAAATTAACATTGAATACAATGAAGAAAAAAATAATTTTTAGAAAATATGAATATTAATAGGGAATGTAATGAGTGATAATAATAATCATGAACTATAAGTCATGATATAGTGTGACAATTGTAAAGGAATCTTAAGAAATGTTGAAACATCTTAAAACACTACGTCAAAAACATATGAAAATGTTTAGTTCCAAAAAAGATGATGGATAAATTCACTTAAGGGAATTAAGATCAATAACTTTCCAATATGATGTCTCATGATACTAAACATTATACAATTTATTAAACTGATATATAATTTTAGGTTCACCTATCACTTTTATATCATTCTCATTCTTAAGTGTGCCTCATAGAACATACAACATTGATTCATTCATAGAAATATTTTATTCCAAGATTAAGGAGGGTGGAATAAATATATGTAAGTCCTAATTAATATAATTTTAAATGTATAATTCGAACTCCCTAAATAGGAAATTTTCATGGTATTCACTATATAATTCTTTTGACATGGAAAATCATGGTGAAATTTCAACAGCATAATGACATCACATAAAAATTCATAAAATTTGTTTATAAGAGAAAATGTTCCTATCATCATGTCTACATAAAATGGTATATAATAAGGATATGTAATGAAATATCCCAACTGTAGTACTTTAAAATATAATACATAAGATAATAAATAATCTTGAACAAAAATATAAGGTGAGGATTAAATGCCTTGAGAGTGTGACTCCAAATAGATGGGATAAGATTCTTGAGAGCCTGAGGGAACATTGGGAGAACTATAGGGAGGGGAGGGCTGAGTAAGGGTGTTATAAAAGTATTTTCATTGAATATAATTTGAATCTCGGGAGGGTTTATAGAGAAATGGAGTGGGTAATTCTTTATTATTTATCAAATATAGGTTCTGGACTATATACAAAAAAATAATCCAAAAACAAAAAACAAAAACATGGTTTTTTCCAAGGATGATATAAAAATTGTTTTTTATAATTTTTTTATATGTTCAAGGGTTGAAAGTAATTAAATAATACCCTTATTGATGTGGTAATTAGTCTTACTCTTAAATAAATTATTTTAAAACCATAAAATATATTAATTTTATTGGAGGATTCATAAGGGATATATAAAATTAATCAAAAAAACATAACTAAAATTATTTTAAATGAAATTTTTTATTATTTCATGTATAACCTATAGTATTTATTAACTAATTTCTAAATCATGATGATATAATAATACACAACGTATATTTATATAGTATTTTGTTTGTACCAAAAAATAATACTATCTTAGAAAATTATGAAATAATCATTAATAGATAATTTTGTTGTTCAGATTCCTAAAATAATATTCATTTAAAACAAATGCTTTCATAAATTTTTCAATTTTCACATTTAAAATAAAAATAGACATTTATTGGTTAATGATAGGTTTTTTGACAATACAAATTTTTCGAACCCTTATAAAAATTACATTTACATCATTAAAATTAAATGGTCAATTATATTTTATAATTTTTTTAATAATAAAATTTTAATAAAATATTATTCTTATAAAAAATATATATATTCATTAAGATTAATTCCTTAATTGAATTTGAATTTTACCCAAAAATACACTTTGTATTTTATTTAATCCAAATCCAAAACATTTATAAAGGAAAAATAATAAGAAGTTAATAGAACCACAATTATATATAAAATAATACACATAATCACATTTATAGGGTCTTGATACATATTTCTTTAATACAAGAACAAACTCCCTAATTGTAAGGTGCATAACAATGAGACATTTTTGTGTTTGTTAAGTGTAAATGGTATGGATTGTTATCTCGATAAGCACAAAATTATCTTGTAAATGAGGTTTCTCCTTCATAATATATTAGATATCATATTGGTCTTGGTCAAGGAAAAATACAAGTGATTCTATATCCCTTGTTTTCTTCGATATATGGGAATCAAGGGGTATGATACTACAAGTTGAGGTCATCACATCCTTTGTCTCTGTTAATTGGATTTGTTAAAACCATATATTTATACTATACACGTGATCACAATTAAATTGATATATTATTAATTAAAATAATGTTTTATGATCTTTTAAATCATTTAGGATATAATAAATCCAAATAAGTGCATCTGTATTTAATAACCATAATACTTAATAAGACATTTAATTTAAATAATGAGGTGTATTTTTTTTAAGATCTGGTTATTGCAGTATCCCTTAACTAATGTGGATCAAAAATTGATTATAATGTAGGTTAGGGTTAATTTGGTAGATACAGAACACCACCATTCAAAATAAGTGCATGTCTTTAGTTATGTTCTGTAACTTCTGTGCCTCCCCACTTTTACCATTTTGGTATTTATTATGGTAACTAATTTTCTCACCTAGTTTTTTATTCATTTAAAATAAATTTGTTGATAATTTTTATATAATTTAGACTAAATGGTTTATAATATTATTTCTAATTTATTAAATAAAAATTAAATGTGTGTTGGATATTTATTTTAACAGAAGCTCATGTAATGAGTAAAAACACAACTTTAACCCTAATTGTGCTAACAATGTGTTTATTTATTAGGGGTAAATGTTTTTTTATAAATTATCAATTGGATAATCATATGAACATTTTTTATATTTATAAAAAGTTTTAAAAATATTTTAAATATAATTTTTTAAAATTTTAAATCATTTTTAAAAAATCGTTCATTATAAAATAACATTAATGTCAATTTTTACATTATTTATTTAATTTGCATTTGAAAAAATCAAGACAATGATGGAATGTAAATATATTAATTTCATACCTTTTTTTCATTTTATATAAATCTAAAAAATAACGGAATAAATTAATTTATTCAATTTAATTCAATTTTAATATATTTAGTATCATTTATTTTCGTTAATTGTTAACTAAATAATGAAAGTGTTGGCCTCTATAGTGAATTTGATGTAACTTATTCATCTATAAAAAATACAGTTATATATTCATGATAAAAATAAATTATTTATACTTCCAAATTATATATATAACCTAATATATTTTTCCTACTTTCCAAAGGCATTATAGATATTAAATTTTTGAAAAGTATAATTTTTTCCATCGTCATTTTTAACATATTATACAAGTCACATTCAAGTAAAAGTGTCCCCCAAATTCATTAATATAAAAAATAAACTCAAGAGGGTCTATATATATCAATAAAATAGGAGTTTTACAAGTTGTAATGTCATTTTTCCCATTGGTGTAATGCTTAATCCCTTGGTAAACTCATTTTTACCTTAATTTTTGTAGTTAGTTTCCTCTATTTTCAATAATAACATTGGTAAAAACTTATTTGGAACTTGTTATAAATTAAAAATTCTTATTACTCTAAACATGGAATCCATTTCTTTAAATTCAATCCACAAAATTGGAAAGATATAATTTAAAATTAATCCCATAGAACCAATGATAAAGAGTGTTTTTAATGTGAATTCTTTCTAAATTTTACCATATATTTATATAAAAAAATAAGTATGAAATTTATTGCATTGAACTAAATTGGATTCATGGGTATATAATTGATTTATTTTGTCTTTAAACAAAATTCAATATAAAACTTAATAGTAAAAATAGTTATATGAAAATGAACATTTTAACTAAAATCTAGTATTTTTCACTACTGAAAAACAAATGAATCTTATATGAAAAATAAAAAAAATCTTCATAAAATAATTAGTTACCACAATTTCAAAAATAAAAGTTATTTTTAAATATAAATGTTCTAAAATCGGTAAAAATTATATTTATATTATACGTGTCAAAAGCAACTATGTTGTCTTTTGTGAAAATATAGTGTGTTTATCAAAATAATTTCTTTGTATTTTAAATGATTCTTGTTATTATTCATTACAAATATATAAATAATAAATTTATGTAAACTATATATTATTATGATTCAGTTAAATCTATTCATATCTTCTATTCTATGGGCTATGTGTTATATATATTAATATTAACAGTATATTGTTATTTGGTAAAACTCGTTCTTTCTTATAATGAAATCTATTAGAGAAAGTCATTATTTCATGTAACGTAAGATAAAATCAGTTTTGAATTCAATTAAAGTTATAAAATGTATTTAATATATTTATAATAGTAAATATATCATAATGTTTCATGGTGTTATATTCTTTTCAATGCATGATTTTTCATGGCATACACACTATCGAATATGATGTTCATATTTTAAAATTTATTTTTGTTACAATATCTAATTAATAAATTTGATATTTATCACATTAATATAATTATGTATATTATGTAACTATATCCTATACAGTATAAATAGATCATGCACGATAAATGATGCATGAGAAAATGAAACAACAAACACTGAAGAGATAATAATAGTAAAATATTGTTAACAAACCAGTAATAGATATTATAATAGGTTAATATATGATATTATATATATTAATATGGTTTTTTATAAATTAATAAAAATATTAAATCCATTACATTAGAGGTTAAATAATGTTCAACTAAAGAAAAACATGAGTTCAAGGGCTTCTTTACTGAATTTCCATACATTGGGGTATACATCTACTTCATTGACTATATTAAGACATTATTATAGTGACCATATAATATTACACATATTATTAAATGATTTAATGAAAAAACCCATAACATATAAACGAATGATCACACATTCTTGTGTCATTATATTATTAGTTACATAAAACTGAAAACATGGAAATTGAATCAAACAACATTATATTAATCATCCATATTGAGAACCTAACATTATTTAAGGGCTTATATATAGACATAGGATAACATAGGTAATAAATAGACACAAGGTATGATCTAAAAATCCCTATAACGGAATAAAAAGAGATATAAAGTGTGGCACTTGAGCTAAAAGGCATTACATGATGACATAAAAAGGCATGGAACATGAAATATGATATGAAAGATTAACATATAGAATATGTGATCATGTAAATATGAAGAAATAGGAGTATAGAAGAAACATATAACATTAAATAAACTTTAGTAATGGAGAAATACAATGACTATATCACATGGTGGGAAATGTCCCATAAATAAATCATTTTTACTCCACATCCCAACATGATATCTCATTAGACTAAACATTATCCAATACATTAGAGTTATATCTAGGTTAAACTATCATAATATGGTCATTAATATGTTTTATACATGTATAATCAATTAAAATGAATAAACATAAGGGTTTCCCATGGGAAGAAATGTGTATCGTAACCATGTTACAGTGCATAAACGAAGAGAATATCATAATTGAATCAATGAAAGAATGGATTTAAAATATAGACTGAAATTTGTAAGTAAAAATAGGCAATGATCATAATAAATTATCTCTAAATTAATTAAAAACATTTAAAAAGTTGGTTTAAGAATCAGAAGAAATGATCCACTTAGATGTAGTTTAAGGGAAAATATTAAAGAAACATTAAAAATTAAAAAGGTATAAATTTTGTATAAAAAAATGAAGTAAGATAGTTTTAATGAAAAATAGTGATATTTTAGTAAAATATATTTTTCTTAAAAAATATAATGTTGTGTACATGAAAATGGGTATGAAATTGAGAAGTTCCTTTTAATCAGGGTTTCTTATCAAGGGGAATTTAAAAGGAAACCTTATAAAACTTGTGTTTCCCCTCTAATGAGAGGGGAAATGAACTAGGTAAATATATTTTGAAAATACAAACATGATTTAAAAGTGTTACATAAGAATTATTATCTATTTCATTGGTGAAAAGAGAAATAAAGTGTACCTTGATGGAAAGAATAGAGGTTCCGAGAGAATATATTACCCCAGGTCTAAAAGTGTTATTAACTTATACTTAATGTCCTATATAATCAAATTAAATCAATTAATAATTAAATTAATAACCTATTATAATTTTATGTAATTAGTTATAATATTATTAGTTTCTTTTATGTAAATTTCATTGACTTGTACTTTTTAGTTTTATCATTTTTGGTTTGTATATTTTACAGTTCAAGGTCGGTTTACTTGTGTATAATTATGATGGTTAAAAGAAAATGGAAGAACAAAATCCAAAACATGAATAAAATAGAATAATTTTATTTCAATAAATTAAATTTTTCCTATATATCATTTTATTTTTAACATGTGGATGATTCAATAGATAAAACATTGGTGAAATAAATTATTAATATATTTTGGGGGTTTTTTGACCATCACAAATTAGTATCATTTTAATTAATAAATTTTTTATATACGGGTTCAATAACATTAAATAAGTTGTAATACACATATTATAATATTTTTTACTATAATAATTGTTTTATGACTAGACACGTAGGTGTTATGTAAATATGGAAACATTTCATTCACAAAGGCTATGAATCGATACCTCACAGATGATGTATTCATTTTTAAAACAAAAAAAGTGAGGAGAAGAGATTTGATGATGGATATTACAATAACACAAGAATATTAAACTATATATTTTATATTGGTGTAATAATGATAGTTTTAATGGGTAGGTGAGGGAAGGATATGAAAATAAAAGAAATAAAAAGAGAGAGAGGGATGGTTTTACCTCTTGCGTGTGGTATCCTTGATAGCATCCTTAATGAACATGGAAATGAAATATTGGTGAGACAAGAAAGTTTAGAACAAGGGGAAGTGTTTTCATAGATGATTTGGGAATAATTCAAACATGATTTAAGGCTTTTGAGGTTTAAGGGGGAGAGGAGGGGAAGAGTGGTATTTGTAGTGTGACGAGAGGGGTGTTTTATATTATCTTATTCTTTTGTTTAATATTATGGTTCAACTATATCAATTTTATTGATTTATATTACTTAATATAGTAAATTCTTTAGGATATTTTGAAAAAATTGGTGCATATCTCATCTATACATCATCTACAACACAATCATTCATGTATTTTCTAAAAACCATAAATTACGGTATTTTACTATTCACAAAATTTCAAATATTTAAGAAAAATACTAAAAAATCACCCCATAGTTTTTTTGGATTTGAATATATAAAACACTGAATCAATTTTATGAAAATAAGTTTCTAAATATGAGAAAATTAATTTTTATTTCAAATTGTCATTTATAAAAAAAATACATATTTTAATATTATCACAAAATTTGTAACAAATTAAAAATATAATTAAGGTCTCATAAAATTATTTTATTACAATTAGATAATAATATATTAATTTATGAATTTTTTAATGAAAATATATTTTATTTTAGATCATTATATTAATTATAAAATTTTAGACAAAATTTTACATTTCACAAAAACTATCAACAGTTTGTTTGTCATTTTTGAAACATTTATTTACTTATACCTCAGAATAAATATATCATATTTTAATATATAGGTTGCTTAAATTTTATTTATATATTAAATGGTGTGGATAAAATTATATTGGATGATTTACTATTCATTATGTTCATATTTCTATTTCAATGTCCATGTTATTATAGCATTAGTATAGGTTTATTAATTTCTATATACACGACTTGAATAATTATTAATTTAATAGAATTGTTTTGTTGCATTTATAGGTGATTTATGTATATAATACTATATAAAGTAATTATAATAATTTAAATTAAATTGATAAAATTTTGTGTCATTACATTCTTCCCCCTTGTAAAATTTCAACCACAACATTTCTACTTTCATACTAAGGTAAATATAGGTGAGGATATTTCTCCAATTACCCACCATGATCTACAAGATTAAAAATGGAATTATGGGTATTTAATTATATGATAATAAACAATATAAAAATGAAACATTGACCATAGAATAATAAACTTGTAAATGGAAAGTATACCCCATCTTGTGATTCCCCATGATTAAATCTAAGTTATCCATGGTGATAGATGTATCTTTACGGTTTTTACAAAATATTTCTATTCCTAATATCTATGAATAACTAGACCGATATCTGATACGAAATATAGATACCTAGTACTTTAACATGTATTATTTTCTGATTTCAAGCATAATTATCCATCAAATACAAACAAAGGATCGTAAAGTCAAGTGTCTTTAGTCTATTGGGTAAATAAAATTAAAAATATGGAAATAGAATAATAAGATAATTGTCTCCTACCTTACATTGAGCTCTTAAATCTATATAGGATAACCTATTGAATATATAGAAATAAAAGATGAGCTAAAAGAACTAGTAAAGAAACAAATGCATAAATAAAGCACTGTACAAGAGTTTGATGGCATAACATAATGACATAAAAAGGCATGGAACATGAATAAACACATAGAATCATTAAATATAGAACATGGGATGAATTAATCATGTAAACATAGTAATGTTCTAGAAAAACATAGCATAACATAAACATTATTCAAGGTTAACTACCAAGACTATATCACATAATGAAAAAATTCCCAAAAGAGAATTAGGTTTACACTCTATCTAATCATGATGTTTCATGGAAAAATCCTTAAAAATTTCATTGGATCATTATCTAGGAGAACCCAGAATAACATTTTCATTCATATGTGTTCGACATAAAGAATAAAACATAAGGATATAGCATATGGGTTTCCCATGGAAGGAAACATGTATCATAACCATGTCACAAAGACTAACAAAAAGGAATAATACAATAGTGTCCTTTAAATAATTTATATAAATAATAAATGGAAATTCATAAGTGAAAATAGGAATAGATCATGATACATTATATCGAACTGAATTTATAGCATGTAAAAAGAGTTTTTAAGTATCTTTAGTAATGCTCTACATTAGTGCAGTATAAGGGAAAATATTAATGAAATTTTAAAAAGGAAAAAGAAATTTTATTTGTATATAAATAGAAACTGAATAAGATATTTTTCATGATAAAAGGATTTATTTTAGAAAAATATTGGTTACTCCCAAAAATAGAGGATTGTACCTGACAATGGAAAATAAATTAGGAAGTTCACATAATCGAGATAGATTATCGAGTGGAATTAAAAATGGGAACATTATAAAATATGAATTTACCTCCAAATGAAATAATAATTGAGATAGACACATAATTTAGAAACATACACATAGAATTTAGGAGAGGTACATATGAATTATTAATAATTACATTGGGAAAAAATAAAGAGAACATGTAACATGAAGAATAAATAAATATTTAGAGAGAACCTCTCACCTTATGTCTTAATGTGTTCTGAAATGGTACATAATTTCATTCATAATAATTGTAAATCCATTAATTAATTAATTCATAACCTATTATACATGTATTAAATTTATTATAATTTTATTAGGTTCATTTGTGTCTATTTCCATGGCATATAGTGTTTAATTTCGTTGCTTTTGGATTGATCATTTCATGGTGCATGGTTGGTTTTCTTGTGCATAATTATAAAAGTTCTTGTCAAATAGAAGAAATACTACCTAACTGGAATGATATAGTGTTAATTTAGTCCCAGAAATTTAATTTTACACATATATAATTTTATTTTTTTGACATACGGATGATTATATAGTTAAAACATTGATGAAAAAAAAAGATTAGTTTATTTTGATCGTTTTTATGACCATCAAGAATTTTTATTATTTTATTTAATAATATCAATATATAGGGGTTAAAAAAGTTAAATATGTTTTAATACACATTTTATTATATATATTATCAATAAATATGGTTTTATAACCAGAATTGAAGACGGTTATGAAAAATTAAAACTCCTTGGATGCGAAGGTGATGAATCGACGCCTCACTAATGATGAAATAATTTTAAGAAAAAAAGGAAAGGATAAGAGAATTGATTATAGATATTCCATTAAAAAATAAAATTATAATATATATATTTATGATATTGTACTAATCATTTTACTTTGCATATGGGGGTGAGGGAATGATTATAAATGAAATTCACTTAAAAGAGAAAGAGGGAGGGTTTTACCTCTTGAGGTTTATCTCCTTGAGAGCATGCATTAGGTACATAGAAATGGTACCGTGGGGGTACAAGAACTAACAGAACGTGGAAAATAGTGTTTAGAAAGTAATTAGAAAGAATTTGGATATGTTTCAAGGATATGGAGGTGTAAGGGGAAGATCTGGTGAAGGGTTTTTTCTTATTTTATTCATTTGTATAAAATATTACTATTCAAAAAATATTAACTATTTCAAAAAATCCATAAAAAATCACTCCAACCAATTTCAATGAGAATAATTCAACAATAAACTCCATTTTATGAAAAAAAATAATGAATATGATAAATTTAATTTTCAATTAAAATCATCATTTATTCAAAAAAAGTTAATTTTAATATTAGAACTGATTTTTTGGCACTTAGAAATATTTAAAAAGGTATCCTAATATTATCCTCAAATCATTATATAATAAAATATTAATTTATGAATTTATTTATGATTTTTTTTTATTTTAAATCATTTCATTAATTTAAAAAATTGTAAATAAACATTTACAATTCCCAAAAAAATACCAACACATAGTTTATCATTTATAGAACATTTATTTACATATACTAAGATATAAATATATAATATTTTCATTTAAAAATTTCAAAATTTTATTTATACATTCAAAGTTGAGGATACAATTTTATTATCTATGTTACTATTCTTAACAGTCATACTACTATTCCAATAGACAGGTTACTATTCCATCAGTGTAGGATCATTAATTTCTGTAAATACCACATATTTCATTATTAATTTATTAGAATAATGTTTTTATTTCTTTATCTATGTGATTTATATGTTTCATAAAATATAAAATAATTATAATTAGAGAAATTCCAGTGATAAAATTTTGGGTCATTACATTCTTCACCCTTATGAAATCTCTTCCTAAAAATTTTATTTTCATACTAAGGTACATGTGACATTATTTCTCCTATCACCTCTGTTAACTAAAAAATAAGGAGACCATAATCAAATAAAATAATCATAAAAAAAATTAAAATAAATATAAACTTCTAAATGGAAAGTATATCATATCTATTGATTCCATATGATTTAATATATATTATCCACGGAGATAGATTTATCCTTATGGTTTTTAATAATTTTTTATAGTCCTATTATCTAACAAATAACTATAACATTCTTAGACACTAAATATAGAGGCCTTATCCATCGACACAAATTATTAAATGATTTTCATATTTATTAACCATCGAATACAAAGAAACAATCCAAAAGTATTATGCCTTTAGAAGATTTTGTACATAAATATGAAAACATAGAAAGAGAATAAAAGATAATTATAATAGTAATCCATGACGATCTCATAAGTTATTTTGATCTCATACATTTTTGTAGGATAGCCTATAGAATACATAGACAAAAGGGATGAGATAAAAATCCCAATAAGGGAATCAATATAAAAATAATGCATAACAAATTTGTTAGAGAACAAAACATGATGACATAAAAAAGCATAGAATGTGAATAAAAAATTGATTCATAAAATATAAAACATGGGATTATGTAATCAGGGAAGCTTAGGAATATGTAAGAGATAAATAACATGACATAAATATGAGTCAAGGATAACATCAAAGACTCTATCAAACGGTGGACAATGTCGCTTAATGGAATAATGTTTACTTATTTTTCCAATATAACATCTCATGAGACTGAAAATTACATAATGAATTGGTGAAATATCTGGGACACCCATCATATCATGATCATTCATATATGTTCCTCGTGAAGAATCAATCAGAAGGAATAAACACAAGTGATACTCGGAATGAAATTTGTTTCATAACCGAGTTACAATGCATAACCAAAGGGAAATCCGTAATGGTATCCCTGAAATAATGAATTCCAATGATACATAGGAATTAATAATGTAAAATAGTTACTGATAATGAAAAATGAAATCCAACAAAACTGAAAACACATAAAAATTATGTTTAATAATCTATAGAAATGAGTTACTTTCATGCATTTTGCGGGAAAATATTAATGAAACATTAAAAAGGAAAATGGAATACTTTTTGTATAAACCCAAATAATAATTATGATATTCTTCCAATAAAAATTTAGAATTTATAAGTATATATATTGCTTTAAATATATTATGGATTCTACATGAAAATATGTAAAAAACATGAATGTTCTCTTCAACTGGGAATTCTAATCAGGTGGAATTGAATATGAAATCATAAGAAAACATGTATTTACCTGTAAATGATTTAGTAATTGAGAAAGGTACATATTTTTTTAATAAAATCATATAATTTAATTTCATATAAGATGTATTAGTAATTAAATTGGGTTAAAGAGAGAGAAATACAAACCTGATGGAAAATTGTAGGTTTAGAGAGAATCTCCTTCCTTACATCTGAAAGTGTCCATAGCATGTAATTAATTTACTAGAAAATAAAAATAAATCCAATAATTAACTAATTTATAATGTATTAAACATTTATTTAATTTTTTATATTTTTTTCATTTATTGTTATTTTTTGACTTATAGTGTTTAATTTTATCGTTTCGGGAGTTTTTTGTTTCATGGTTCATGGTCGGTCCACTTGTGGGTAATTATAAAAGATCATATAAAAAAGAATAAAAACTACGATAATGGAATAATATGTTATTGATTTATTTTTATAAATTTAGTTTTTCACATAAATATTTTTTTTACATGAGGATTATTCATTAGATAAAACATTGATGAAAAAATGATTAGATTATTTTGGCAGTTTTTTACGGCCATCATGAATTAGTTTCATATTACATTATAATATACATATATAATAGATACAAAATAAAAAATAAGTTATAATAAATTTATTATAATCATTTTTATCAATAAAAAATGGTTTTTTGACCTACGTTTAAGGAGGTGACTAAAAATTAAATCTCATCATCCATGATGGACGTAAATTGACACTTCACAGATGATGATTTCATTTTTAGAACAAAAAATGATAGGGGAAATAGTTTTATGATTGATATTCTATTAAAATTATAAAATTAATCTATATATATGATAATGTAGTTATCATGTTTATAAGGCCCCAGCCTTAAACCTGACATAATCTTGAGTTATTACAAGATTACACATTGAGGATCTTTTCAGGTTTATAGTTTTAGAGAATTAGATCATGAAACTTTCCTTACATTCCACATTTATACAAAGTGGTTACATAAAAGATAGTATTCATTCTTACCATCAATAGAAACATATTGAAAAATAAAACATGGATTCTTTCTTGACACATCCTTGACACTATCATCACATCTTGTACCTTTCCCTTGACCTGTGAAAAACATTTCAAAAACTTGGGATGAGCATAAAAAGCTCAGTAAGGGTTATAAAAATATGGAAAGCAGACATGAGTTCATATATACATACGAATAAAATCATACTTTACCCATAAAACATAGGCACTTTAACATACCTCATAAAACCATCAATAAATCATAGAAATCATAATACATAAAGGTAACTTGAGGCATTAATAACATTCTTACGTAGGGAGTAACCCTCTTGGTTACGTTTGGAATACCCATCACAGTATATTCCATAAATCTCTTCGAAGAAACCTTAATTTTTCACTCCTTCTCGTTACCCAATGCATTGGAGAGCTATATCGGGCTCACCCGCCCTTATTTTATCACGGAACCACCCGTCTTCATAATATTGCCCAAGAACCTCAACATAATCGTATCACATAAAACATGCATAAAGGAAACATAACATTTCCACCTTTCAATCACAAGATATCAATACAACACATTGATATAAAAACATTATAAAAACAATTTTCAATACCAAAATAAATGAAAAGTAAAACTTGGTATTTATTTTTCTTTTAAAAAGAAGGTTAGGCTTGTAGAGGAAGCCGAAACTCAAATAATGGTCACGGCGGTGGATAAGTCGTTGTCGCCGCATACATATGACAAAAACATTCCCTTTTGTCATTTAGTAAAATGATTCGTATAAAAATATTCCTTTTGGATAAACGTAAAAGTCAAAGGGTTTTATACACCTTATAAATGAAGGTTGTGTATAAAACAAAATATGCCTCAATGAAAGGAGATTGAGACAAAGTCCCATACAAATACGGTATCCTTGGATTAAGGATAAATCAGTTACATAACTATGTGTGACAAATGAATACACGAAATATAAGTGGCTATTAAGTGTAAAAAAATCAGATTACATTCACACATAATCATATAAAGACATATTCAAGGTGTACAATTTTATCCCAAAGAATCGAAATTGGGTTAAGAAGTTCCCTTGAAATAATTAGACAACCTAACGGCGTCACTTCAAAATTCAGAAAAAGAGTTGATGAGAGATAAAATAGGTATCTCATCACTTGTACATAAAATTCACATCAATAAGGATATAGAAGAACATATCCCAAAATAATATTATGTGAGTTAAAATACATAACAAAATAAGTCATTTAAAAAGAGGAGGGTGAAAGAATCCCTTACCGACATGGGTATCTTTCGAAACATACACCCCGTGAAATAAGTACAATACATCATTGATGTAAATAATCATAAATGAAAGAATATTACACAATGAGTAAAATAAGGGTCAGTAAATACACCACTCAAAGGAAATTGTGGCAAATGTAGCATAATTATCACGGGAATAAAAGTGAGATGAAAAATCCCTTATCAAAAATCGGCAGCCTAACGGCGCCACTTAAAACTTCCAAAAATGGATTGATGAGATAAAATAGGGTATCTCATCACATTAAAATAAAATTTACAGCAAGAGGAATATAAAATAACATCCCCCATCATAACAAATAGGAGCTTAAAAGAAGTGACATAAAGGGGAGTACTTAAAGAGAAAGAGAGAGGTTAGATCTCTTACGAAAATTCAGCAGCCTAACGACGCCACTCAAAACTTCCAAAATGGATTGATGAGAGAGAATAGGGTCTATCATCATATGATCATAAAAATTGTAGTAAGATTAATATAAAATAACATCCCAATAACAAGAAATATGAGCTTAGAAGGAATGACATAAAAGAGTGTACTTAAAAAGAAAGAGAGGAGTAGGATCCCTTACCTCAAGTCCAACTTTTCTTGTTCGTTTCATTATATTCCTGAATAATAATCTTTGGTCAATTAATAATTGCCTAAGTACCTCCTTTAGAGATTATTATTCAGTTCATATCACATATTATAATGTTATAATAATTGTTTAATAATGTTAGTTCATATCAGATGTTTTTGCCGATGTTTGGTACATCAGTAAAAAATGATCTTGTTTGAAAAAGATTTCCGATGTAGTTATAAGTAAATAATTTCTAGAATAGTATTAATGATTAAAATATCATATATATCCAGTAAATATTCATTTCATACTATTCCATATCATTTGAAGATAAAAAACGAAAAGCACCGTTCATGGAGACGGTAGGTCGTACGTACACATGAACGCTACTTTCATTTTTTGTCCTATTAATGGAATTAAAACAAAATGAGAGAGATATATATATGTTATAATTACAGAATTATATCCATAATTTTGATTTAATATATTACATATATATCCATTATATATATGTACTTATAATATTACATAACATTTTGAGATAAGAAATGAAATGTACAGTTCATGGAGACGGCAAGCCGTACGTACGCATGAACGCTATTTCCATTTCTATTTCATATTTAATGGAATTAAAACATAATTATACATAATAGTATTTTAATTCCATTGTGTTATCATATATAATATCATTAAATATACCCTTTATACGTACCACATATGGTAATAACGAATCAAACCACTTTGAGGGGGCGGTAGTCCGCACTTCCTTAAATGAAGATATCTCGTTTACCCATAATGGAAACCATAAAGGTATGCCCAAAATGAAAAATACAGAAGCTTAATGAAAAAATAAACATATTATATATCATATATAAATATATTGTCATATTAATGGACACCTTTGAAGGTGTTAGAAGAATTTTGAACAATCATCGTTTCGGGAGGCAGAAATTCACCATCCACAGAAACAGTATGTTCTTTAACCATTAGATGTAGGTGTGTGAAAGTTTAGCTCGAATAATTCTTATAACAAAATCCTAGTATATTTATGATACTGGAGTTGTTACAAAAGAAATGAATAAAAAGAGTTTAGGAGGTTGGAGAAGCAAAATAAAACAAAAGGACTCAAGTGAAGACATTACCTTAAAATCGGGTAACTCCCTTTGGTTTGAGCTCAAAGGATTCATTGGGAAGACTTCTGCCCAAAGTGAGGATTCAAGGAGTAAGAGAGGGAAGTGGAGAGACAAAATGGGTAGAGGTTGGCCGAGACAAAGGCTTTGGGAGTGTGGTTAACGAGGTAGAGGTGGGGGCCTTTTATAAGAGGAGAGGAGGGGCAATCTTGGAAGGTAAAGAAAAGTCACTTTATTTTAAAAAGGTATTCGGATTTAAGAGGTCCCACATTGATGTGTTTCGAGGATAAGGTGATAAGGGTTAGAAATCCACTCATACAATAGGTTTTGGACATGTGTAGGTCTTAGATATTACATTATCTTTCCATTTTATTTAAATCATTAAATAATGAGGTCATCGCTTCATCATCATGATGTCATACATAATTTAATTTATTTAATGTCTAAAAATTATAAATAAAATACTATAATGTAGGAAATATTTTTATATTTCCAATTAATATTTATAGTCGAAAATATTATTTTTATAACCTCATGTAAAAATTGTTTTAGTAAAACATTTCATGTTTATCTCATTTTTACTTTAACTTTAAATAAAAATATATTAATGTCATTTTCCAACCAGAGTGGCTTCATGGGGTCCCCAAGTTGACCCATGGGTTGTATTGGTCGGTAATGACAAATTAAATGAGGTTAGGACATGTGTCATATTCATTTCATATTATTAAGATATTATTTTTACCTTAAACTACACTAATTACCTCTAATCGCGATTAAAACTTAATAAGTTACTATTCACCAAAAAAATTATTTTTATCCCATTGAACCACATTTTACTTCTTAATGACAACCATGAATGTCGGATTTTTGAAATTCAAAACACAAAGATGGAAAAATTTCATTTAAACGGAAAAATCAGTTTTTATAAGTACCACTTAGTGGTTTCACTATTCATAAAAAATTGAAGTTTTTCAGAAAAATCCCAAAAATTTAACCTAAGCTATATTTGATATTCCAAATTCAAAAATGAAGTATATTTTACTAAATTCAAAACAAATAAGTCAAATTAATTAATTTAATAATTAATTCCCGCTATCAGAGCAAATAGCGTGTTTTTATGAAACAATAAGTATCAAAAGATCGACACTAGTTTAGGTCTGTTTTCAAAGTGAAATTAATTCCAATGACCACTATTGTATTTAATGGTAAAAATATATTATAATTTAAATTTAAACCCAATTAAAAAGATAATCTAATCATATAAATAAATTAGATTAAGAAGAGGTTTTGAATTAAAATACAACATTTTACACTATTCATTAAAAAATGAACTTTATCCGAAAGATACCAAAAATTTAAACAAAGTAAATTTTGATGTCCCAGTTCTTAAGAAGAGTTTTATTTGGTCCAAAAGGATTTATAAGAGTGAAAAAAACTATATTTAATGACGGTTCTCCATCAAAAGGCGATAAGTGAACCTTTAGTGAAAACTAGGGCATATACACCTAAAATTGAATTATTTCCGTATTTTATGCCTTTATCTTTTATTGGATAAATGTAAAAACATTTAAAAACATATATAATCATATTTTAGTTATTTCAATCCATTCCCACGAATAAAACAGCTACATGTTAACTACCATTTAAAATAATATTATTTTATTATTAGAGTGCAACGTAAGATTCCCAAGAAACTTGTTGTTGCGTGTTGGGTACGCCATCGAGAATAGCGTCCCCTTTAAAGCCATATTAATATTTTACTCACAAATATGGATAAATATGAAAATGTCATATTATTTATTTACCTGGGGTGTTACATCCTTCCCCCCTTTCGGGAATTGCGTCCTCGCAATTTTTAAAATTGAGCTTGGAAACATCCTTGAAAGTCCCACATCGGAACAAGAGTCGGTAAAACAATCACTTTAACAGAATGGGAGAGAAGTACAAATGTCACCTGATTTAACCCATACTAGGATTACATGTATGAAAATATGGATATGGAGGAGAAAACAAAGGGTCATGTTCTTATGGAGAGTGATAGTAAACATGTCTAGGAGAAAGTTAACCATATGAAAATCACAAACTTGTGATGGGTTAAATGGTATTCGATTCCCCAGTAGGAAAAGTTAATAGACAACATTTTTGTTTTATGTTACATTTTATTGAGGAATTTATTCATAAGGAAACATAATCACTTATCATGTTGACTTTCAACTTTTACTAGATTCCTTAATCAAACACATATTTTTTTCCAATAGACGAGTATTTAGGGTGACTTGTTCGCAATAAGAGTACTATAATCAACTTCTAGAGAATCACCTAATCCATAAAAGAGAACTATATAATTCCCATGTCTTTATACTTTAACCAAAACCAAAACCAAAAAAGGTTAGTACAAGATTATAAAATCTAGAAAAGGATAACCCTTTATAAAAAGAAAATCTATTCTTAACCTCCAAAATTGTCCAACAAACCCAAAGTTCAACGAGGACCATTCGATAAACAATTTGTCCATAAAATTCTTCAATGTAAACCAAACTAAGATTGAAACCCAAAATATTTGAAGGATTTAGTCACATAGTCTTCCAAGTTAAATCGTAAAATTTATATCCAAACAACATCAGTTGCTCTTAAAGTCTCGTATTGAAAAGTAATTAGCCTAATCACATATCCTCCATGATGGGTTAATAAATTTCCATAGATAACCATAAATCAACTTACTCTTAATTCATAAAATCATCTAACTAAAAAGAATCAATCAAACTAACCAGGGACTTCACGTAGTCCAGTGGTAGGCGATAAATACAAGTCACACTTTGGTTGTGGGTTCGATTCATGCAGCTTTGTCCGACGCGACGGGTTGTCACACGGTCTGTGTGTTATCCTTTTTCCAAAACTACATAATTCTTAAAACATTCCGCAAAACGAGATAAAATCTTCAAAAAATATCATAACATATTTTAACCTCAAGTTTATCTCATTCCTTTCACTTCCATCATAACATATAGTAACCCATAATTACCTCAAAAGTAAGGATCATATAAACTCTAAATGGTTCTTTATAAATATGTCCACAAAAGAAAAGATAACTATTCCTTGAATAAAATTTGCCTATATTAAACATCAGGGTTACACATAATATAAAAAGTCTTCTAATGTAACCCCATCATCAAAAGAGACTTAATATTCTTAAGAATATCACCATAACTCTTGAAGACCTTATATGTTGACATCTTACTCATTCAACATTCTTCATGATCCATTAACCATTCCTTTCCAACTTATTCCGAAATACCTCTTTCCTACAAACAAAATCATGAATCATATCCTAAGATTCCAAAATAGGAAAACAATAGTCATGAAATAATACATACCTTTGATTGGTCATTGTCAGTTTCTTCATCCTCAATAGGAATGGCATTAGGTATTGGAAAATGAACATTTGTACGCTCTTGGTGACCCCATTCACGAAACTTCTTCATAGGACATGTGTCTGCATAATGACCATGAACACCACATTTAAAACATTCAATTGATCCCTCAGAAATAACTTCTTTCCCTTTACTCGAGTCAACTGGATTCTTCCTTTTTCCATGGTAGGTTCTTTCTTTATGACCTTCATTTCCAAATCTATAGCATATTTCTGTCCCTTTGAAACATTTTCCTAGGTGTTTCTTTCCACATCTTTGACACATAGGTTTTTGAACACAATTACATTAATGATTATTAGCTGTACTTCTGTAGGGATTTTTTTCTCGCATATATGATGCCTTATAGAAATCAACAAGGTTTAGGTGGTCAATCATGACTCCAGATAGTTGGTTGAGGATAATCACAAGAGTTCTCATTGCAGCTCCCATATCATTCAGTTGCTTGCTCAAAAAACTGTCACAGTTTCCTTCACATCCATTGTTACTTTGGTTCCTGCTAGATCCATCCATTTAATAAAACCAAAAAGGTCAGTGTGAGTATATAAAAAAACCATCATTTACTAATGAGGAAGATAAACACTAAGATATACTTACCCATTAACTTTATCTAAAACGTGGACACTTTCTGAAATCCTAACCATTATGGTAATGCCACTTATTCTTAAAGAATACCCTAACCTCTAAAGATATCTAAACTGACCTTTGATACCAAATATAAGGCCCCAGCCTTAAACCATACTTAATCTTGAGTTATTACAAGATTACACATTGAGGATCTTTTTAGGTTTAGAGTTTTAGAGAATTAGATCATGAAACTTTCATTACATTCCACATTTAAACAAAGTGGTTGCATAAAAGACAGTATTCATTCTTCCCGTCAATGGAAACATATTGAAAAATAAAACATGGATTCTTTCTTGACACATCCTTGACACTATCATCACATCTGGTACCTTTCCCTTGACCTGTAAAAACATTTCAAAAACATGGGATGAGCATAAAAAGCTCAGTAAGGGTTATAAAAATATGGAAAGGAAACATGAGTTTATATATACTTACGAATGAAATTATACTTTACCCATAAAACATAGGCACTTTAACATACCTCATCAAACCATGAATAAATCATAGAAATCATAAGACATAAAGGTAACTTGAGGCATTCATAACATTCTTACGCAGGGAGTAACCCTTTTGGTAACGTTTGGAATACCCATCACAGTATATTCCCTAAATCTCTTCGGAGAAACCATAATGTTTCACTCCTTCACGTTACCCAATGCATTGGAGAGCTATATTGGGCTCACCCGCCTTTAGTTTATCACAAAACCACCCGTCTTCATAATAATTCCCAAGAACCTCAACATAATCGTATCACACAAAACGTGCATAAAGGAAACATAACATTTCCACCTTTCAATCACAAGATATCGATACAACACATTGATTTAAAAACATTATGAAAAACATTTTCAATACCAAAATAAAAGAAAAGTAATAAATGGTATTTATTTTTCTTTTAAAAAGAAGGTATGGATTGTAGAGGAAGCCGAAACTCAAATAATGGTCACGGCGGCAGAGAAGTCGTTGTCGCCGCATACATACGACAAAAACATTCCCTTTTGTCGTTTAGTAAAACGCTTCGTATAAAAAGATTCCTTTTGGATAAACATAAAAGTCAAAGGGGTTTATACACCGTATAAATGAAGGTTGTGTATAAAACAAAATATTCCTCTATGAAAGGAGATTGAGACGAAGTCCCATACAAATACGGTATCCTTGGATTAAGGATATATCAGTTACATAACTATGTGTGACAAATGAATACACGAAATATAAGTGGGTATTAAGTGTAAAAAAATCAGAGGACATTCACACATAATCATAGAACGACATATTCAAGGTGTATAAGTTTATCCAAAAGAATCGAAATTGGGTTAAGAAGTTCCCTTGCAATAATTAGACAACCTAACGACGTCACTTCAAAATTCAGAAAAAGAGTTGATGAGAGATAAAAAGGGTATCTCATAACTTGGACATAAAATTCACATAAATAAGGATATAAAAGAATATATCCCAAAATAATATTATGTGAATTAAAAGACATAACAAAATAAGTCTTTTTAAAAGAGGAGGGTGAATGGTTCCCTTGCCGACAAGGGTATCTTTCGAAACATACGCCCTGTGAAAGAAGGACAATACATCATTGATGTAAATACTCATAAATGAAATAATATTACACAATGAGTAAAATAATTGTCAGTAAATACACCACTCAAAGGAAATTGTGTCAAATGTATCATAATTCTCACGAGAATAAAAGTGAGATGAAAAATCCCTTATCAAAACTCGGCAGTCTAACAGCGCCACTTAAAACATACAAAAATGGATTGATGAGATCAAATAGGGTATCTCATCACATTAAAATAAAATTTACATCAAGAGGAATATAAAAGAACATCCCCCATCATAACAAAGAGGAGCTTAAAAGAAGTGACATAAAGGGGAGTACTTAAAGAGAAAGAGAGAGGTTAGATCTCTTACGAAAATTTGGCAGCCTAACGACGCCACTCAAAACTTCCAAAATGGATTGATGAGAGAGAATAGGGTCTCTCATCATATGAACAAAAAAATTACAGTATGAGTAATATAAAAGAACATCCCAATAACATGAAATATGAGCTTAGAAGGAATGACATAAAAGAGTGTACTTAAAAAGAATGAAAGGAGTAGGATCCCTTACCTCAAGTCCAACTTGTCTTATTCGCTTAATTATATTCTTGAATAATAAACTTTGGTCAATTAATAATTTCCTAAGTACCTCCTTCAGATATTATTATTCAGTTAATATCACATATTATAATGTTATAATAATTGTTTAATAATGTTAGTTCATATCAGTCGTTTTTGCCGATGTTTGGTACATGAGTAAAAAATGATCTTATTTGAAAAAAGATTTCCCATGTAGTTATAAGTAAATAATTTCCAGAATAGTATTAATGATTAAAATATCATATATATCAAGTAAATATTCATTTCATACTATTCCATATCATTTGGAGATAAAAAACAAAAAGCACCGTTCATGGAGAGGGTAGGCCGTACGTACGCATGAACGCTACTTTCATTTTTTGTCCTATTAATGGAATTAAAACAAAATGAGAGAGATATATATATATGTTATAATTCCAGAATGATATCCATAATTTTGATTTAATATATTACATATATTTCCATTATATATATGTACTTATAATATTACATAACATTTTGAGATAAGAAATGAAATGTACCGTTCATGGAGACGGTAAGCCGTACGTACGTATGAACGCTACTTCCATTTATATTTCATATTTAATGGAATTAAAACATAATTATACATAATAGTATTTTAATTATAGTATGGTGTCATATATAATATCATTAAATATACCCTTTATACGTACCACATATGGTAATAACGAATCAAATCACTTTGAGGGGGCGGTAGTCCGCACTTCCTTAAATGAAGATATCACATTTAACCTTAATGGAAACCATAAAGGTATGCCCAAAATGAAAAATACAGAAGCTTAAGGAAAACATAAACATATTATATATCATATATAAATATAGTGTCATCTTAATGGACACCTTTGAAGGTGTTAGAGGAATTTTGAACAATCATCGTTTCGGGAGGCAGAAATTTTCCATCCACAGAAACAGTATGTTCTTTAACCATTAGATGTAGGTGTGTGAAATTTTGGCTCAAATACTTCTTATAACAACATCCTATTATTTTTAAGATACTGGAGTTGTTACAAAATAAATGAATAAAAAGAGTTTAGGGGGTTGGAGAAGTAAAATAAAACAAAAGGACTCAAGTGAAGACATTACCTTAAAATCGGGTAACTCCCTTTGGCT
The DNA here is from genome assembly GCA_963277665.1 of Viscum album. Taxonomy (NCBI): domain Eukaryota; kingdom Viridiplantae; phylum Streptophyta; class Magnoliopsida; order Santalales; family Viscaceae; genus Viscum; species Viscum album. The sequence continues at coordinate 1,042,160,981 of OY728146.1, forward strand.
TGAGCTCAACGGCTTCCTTGGGAAGACTTCTTCCCAAAGTGAGGCTTCAAAGAGTAATATAGGAAAGTGGAGAGACAAAATGGGCAGAGTTTGGTAGAGCCAAAGGCTTTGGGAGTGTGGGTAAGGAGGTAGAGGTGGGGGCCTTTTATAAGAGGAGAGGAGGGGCACTCTTGGAAGGTAAAGAAAAGTCACTTTATTTTAAAATGGTATTCGGATTTAAGAGGTTCCAAATTTATTTTTTTAGCGGATAAGGTTATAAGGGTTCAAAATCCACTCATCCAATAGGTTTTGGACATGTTTAGGTCTTAGATAATACATTATCTTTCCATTTTATTTAAATCATTAAATAATGAAGTCATCGTTGCATCATCATGATGTCATAAATAATTTAGTTTATTTAATGTCTAAAAATAATAAAAAAAATACTATAATGTAGGAAATCGTTTTATCTTTCCAATAAATATTTATAGTCAAAAATCTGATTTGTATAACCCCATGTAAAAATTATTTTAGTAAAACATTTCATGTTTGTCTCATTTTTACTTTAACTTTAAATAAAAATATATTAATGTCATTTTCCAACCAAAGTGGCTTCATGGGGTCCCCAAGTTGACCCTTGGATTTTATTGGTCTTCCCTGAAACATCCAATGAGGTTAGGACATGTGTCAAGTTCATTTCATATTATTATGACATTATTTTTACATTAAACTACACTAATTACCTCTAATCGCGATTAAAACTTAATAAGTTACTATTCACCAAAAAAATAATTTTTATCCCATTGAACCACATTTTACTTCTTAATGACAACAATGTATGTCAGATTTTTTTAAATTCAAAATACAAAGATGGAAAAATTTCATTTAAACGGAAAAATCAGTTTTTATAAGTACCACTTAGTGGTTTCACTATTCATCAAAAATTGAAGTTTTTCAGAAAAATCCCAAAAATTCACCCTAAACTATATTTGATATTCCGAATTCAAAAATGAAGTCTATTTTAAAAAATTCAAAACATATAAGTCACATTAATTAATTTAATAATTAATTCCCGTTGTGAGAGCAAATAGCGTGGTTTTATGAAACAATTAGTATCAAAAGATTGACACTAGTTTAAGTATGTTTTCAAAGTGAAATTAATTCCAATGACCAGTATTGGATTTATTCGTAAAAAAATATTCTAATTTCACTTTAAACGCAATTAAACAGATAATATAATCATATAAATAAATTAGATTAAAAAGAGGTTTTGAATTAAAATACAACATTTTACACTATTCATTAAAAAATGGACTTTATCAGAAAGATACCCAAAATTTACACAAAGTAAATTTTGATGTCCCAATTCTTAAGAAGAGTTTTATTTGGTCCAAAAGGATGTATAAGAGTGAAAAAAACTATATTTAATGATGGTTCTCCATCAAAAGGCGATAAGTGAACCTTTAGTGAAAACTAGGGCATATACACCTAAAATTGAATTATTTCCGTATTTTATGCCTTTATCTTTTATTGGATAAATGTAAAAACATTTAAAAACTTATATAATAATATTTTAGTTATTTCTATCCATTCCCGCCAATACAATGGCTATATGTTAACTACCATTTAAAATAATATTATTTTATTATTTGAGTGCAACGTAAGATTCCCAAGAAACCCATTGTTGCGTGTTGGGTACGCCATCGAGCATAGCGTCCCCTTTAAAGTCATATTAATATTTTATTCACAAATATGGATAAATATGAAAATTTCATATTTTTTATTTACCCGGGGTGTTACAATGTTACCCTGGATAGGGTATGTGAGGGTATGATAGAAAATAAAAATAAAATAAAAGAGAACGAGGGAGGTTTTTAACTCTTAGGAGTAGTCTTCTAGAGAACCTTTGCATTTTGGTGAGACCATTATGGAAAAACATGGGTATTTGTTTTAGTATATTAAATAGGTATTATTGATAAATTATTTAATTTTTTGTAGGTTTTAGGAGAAGTGGTGTGGAGGGGTGGTATTTATAGTGGGAGTTGAGATGGGTTTTTTATTATTATATTTATTTTTTTAAAATTTTGGTTCAATACAATCAATAGTGTTGATTCCGGTGAATAAATAAAATAAATGGCTCATGGAAATTTTAATAAATGGGTTACTACCTCATCCATATAATATCCATGACTAAATAATTCATGTATTTTTTAAATACTGTAAATTGTTATATTACACTATTCACCAAAAATTCAACTATGTTATAAAAATTACAAAAAATAAACCCATAAATTTTTCTACATATATATTTAAATTATGGATTATATTTTATTATAATAATTTTCCAATTATGAGAAATTTAATTTCTAACCAATATCATCATTTCATTTAAAAATACCAATTTCAATATTTTTATGGATTTTGTGACACTTTGAAAAATTAATTACAGTATCATAAAATTATCTTATAATCATAAGATAAATAACTATTAATTTTTTAATCTAAATATGAAAATATATTTTATTTTATATCGTTATATTGTTTATAAATTTTTAAATAAACATTTATGTTTCACCAAGAATTCCAACAGTTAGTTTAATATTTCTAAAACCTCTTTTTAGATATTCAATGATATAATTATATCATATTTTAATTTATAAGATGCATAAATTTTATTTATACATTCAATGTTAAGTTAAATATTCTATTGGCCGATTTACTATTCTCAATTTTTATATTAATATTCCAACTTTCATGTTAATATTTCATTAGTATAGATTCTTTATTTTTTACAAATACCACTATTTCATTATTTAAAAATAAGAATAATGTTTTTATTAGGATTTATTTATATGTATGTGTTTTATACAATATAAAATAATTATACGAATGGAAATTCCATTGATAAAATTTCGGGTTGTCACATTCTGACTCCTTATGAAATTTTCCCCTCAAAATTTCATTTTTCATATTAAAGTAAAAAAATGTGAGGGTATTCATCTTATTTTCATCAATTAAAAAAAACCAAAAATAAAATTAGTGGGATTAAAATATTAACAATTAATAATATAATGAAAAAATTGATCATAAAAATATAAAATTGTAAGCAAAATGTATATCTTATATTATGATTCCATATGAATCAATCTAGGTTATCCATGATGATATAATTTTCCATGGGGTTCTTCCTAAAGGATTCCAGTACTAATCTCCAAAAATAACTAGATCATTCTCAAATAACAACTATAGTGATACTGTTGTTTTACACATGTTATCCGATGATTTTAATCATTATTAATAATAAAATAAATTCCAAGGATTGAACGGTCTGATGCCTTTGGAAGAGTAGGCACATAAAACTGAAAGCATATAAATAGAAAAAAAATCATAATAACAGTCATTAATGAGATCTGATCTTCTGTCAAGATATTACATATGCATAGGATTACCTAGCTAATAAATAGACAAAGGTGATGAGCTAAAAATCCCATTAAGGGAATAAATATAGAAATAAAACATAGAACATGGGTAAGAAGGCATAACAAGATGAAATTAAATGGTATGTAAAATTAATAAAAAAATAGAACAATAAAATATAACACACAAAATCATTTAATCATGGCATAATATAAATATAGAAGTAATATATAATATGACATCAACATGAGTCAAGTCTAACATCCAAGACTATATCACATTGTGGAAAAATTTCCCATAATAAAATCTGGTTTAGTCGATGTCCCTACATGATGTTTCATGGGAAAGAAAATTATCTAATGCATTAAAGTTATATTTGGGCACACCCAACATAACATGTTCAATAATATGTGTTCCATATAAATAATAAAACATTATGAATAAATATTAGGGGTACCCATGGAAGGAAATGGGTAGGATAACCATGTCACAAACAATAACCAAAGTGAATATCATATCAGTTTCCATGAAAGAATGGATTTAAATAATACATGGACATTTATAATGAAAAATAGGTAGATATCATGATAAATAATGACTAAATGAATTTAAAACTTGTAAAAAGTGTGTTTACGAATCTTTATAAACGAGTCTCTTCAATGTTGTTTAAGGAATAATATTAATGAAACATCGAAAAGGATAAAGGGATATATATAAAAAAATGATCTAAGATATTTTTTCATAATAAAATATCCATTTTAGGAAAATATTGGTGGTATAATATAGATTATGTACTATACATGAAAATGGGTATGAAATTCTGACGTTCCCTTAAATCGGGCATGCCTATCCGGATGAGTTGAAAATAGCACCTTATAAGACATTTATTTATGCACTAATGAAAGAATAATTGACATAGAAACATCTTTTTGGAACATACAAACATAATATTATAGTACTAAACAATAATTATTATTAATTACATTTGGGTAACTAGATATAAAGTATATCTTGGATGAAAAAATGAATTATTGGAAGGAATCTGTTACCTTATATCTGATAGTGTTCTACACTTGTAGATATTGTCATGTATACTGAAATTAAATCCTTTAAATTTATAATTTGAAACCACTTTTACATGTAATTAAGATCCTATAATTTTATTTGGTTCATTTATGGAAATTTTATTGACTTATAGTGCGTAATTTCATTGATTTGGGAGTTTTAATTTCATGGTTCATTGTTGCTTCACTTTTTTATAAATAAGATTGTTCATGTCAAATGGAAAAAACTCCCTCACTAAAATGAGATGGTATTAAATTATTCCCAAAATTTTAATTGGTCCCATATATCTTTTTATTTCTATACATGGTGATCATTCATTAGATATAATGTTGATTAAAAAATGATTTGTTTATGTTGGTTGTATTTTATTACCATCATGAATTAGTATCATTTTATTTAATAAAATGCTTATATAATAGTTCAAATCATTAAATATGGTTTAATAAATATATTAAAATATTTTTAACAGTAAAAATGGTTTTCAACCCACCATGAAGACAGTAATAAAAAACCAAAACCTATCGTCGATGAAGTCAGTGAATCGACACCTCACAAACATTATTTTCATTTCTAGACCAAAAATTAATTGAAAATAGATTTTTTGATGGATATTACATTAACAAAATAAATTGAATATATATATATATAATATTATAGTTATCATGGTACATTGTATATGGGATTTTAGGGATTGATAAAAAATATAAAAATTAAAAGAGGAAGAGAGGTGGTTTTACCTGTTGAGTGGTCTCTCCTTGAGAACCTCGTTATGAAACATGGAAATAGTATTTGGGTGAATCCATAACTAAAACATTGTGTGGAATATGTTTGCGATAGTAAATGGAATGAAATTATAGATGATCTAGTTATTCAACGGTGTGAGGATAAAATGTTGTGACACGAGGAATTTATAGTGAGAGGAGAGAAGTGTTTTTGATTATTTATCCATTTGTTTAATATTCTGGATCACGACAATTAATAGTGTTGATCATGATGACTAAAATTTTTAAATGGTTTAGGATAGTTTAAAACTAAGGGTGATTACCTCATATAAACATCACCTGTGACTAAATAGTAATTTTATTTTTTAAATACAACAAATTATTGTATTTCACTATTTATTAAAAATTCACCTATTTCAGAAACAAAAAATTCAAGTAAACCAATTTTTCATGTTTTGATTTTATAAATGGAATAAATTTTATGAAAATAATTTTCCAAATAAGATAAATTTAATTTTTAATTTAAATCATCATTTTTTCAAAAAATACAGAATTTAGTATTATAACTGATTTTGTGACACAATGACAAATTAATTAACGTGTCACAAAATTATATTATATTCATAGGAAAAAAATAGTAAGTTATGAATCTATTTATGAAAATATTTTTTTAAATCATTATATTAATTATAAAATTTCAAATAACCATTTACATTTCATTAAAAACACCAACATAAAGTTTATTATTTTTAAAACATTCAGTTACCTATACCAATGTATAAATATATATTGTTCATTTTTAGGATCCCTAAATTTTATTTATACTTTCAATCATGGGGCCAATATTTTATTATATGAGTTAATTTTCATAATGGGCATATAATAAACCATTGATCAATTTACTATTCAATCAGTATAGGATACATATTTTATATAAATACCAATTTTTTCTTCACATTTTTGTTAGAATAAGGTTTTTATTGGGTTAAATATTTGATTGATTAATTTTATACTGTATAACGTTTTTATAAGATTGTAAGTTAAATTGATAAATATTTTGGTCTTTATATTCTTCCCCATTATGAAAATTACCACTCAAAATTCCATTTTCCATACTATGGTAATAACATCCAATCTTATTTCTCATATTTCCATACATTATCAAGAAAAAAATAAAAATAGGGGGATTTAATACATAGATATAAAAAATAAGAATTAAACCATTAACATATAAGGATAATCTTGTAAATGGAAATGATATCGTATCTTGTGATTCTATAATTTTCAATCTATGTTTTCTATGGTGATTGAATAATTCCAAGGGTTCCTAAATTTTTTTACTAGTTCTATTCTCAAAAAAAATTCATTCTATGATACCAAATATAGTTAGTTTATCCTTTTACACATATTATCACATGATTTTGAGGTTAATTAACCACCAAATACAAACAAAGGATTCTAATTTATAGTGAATTTGGAATATTAGGTACCTAAAACTGAATAATGAACGTATAATGATTCATATTTATATTAATTATGTATAATGAGATACAAACTTACATTGAGATGTTACACCTGCATTGAGTAACCTAGGGAATACATAGATAAGAGTTATGAGATAAAAAGCCTAGTAAGGTAATAAACATTAAAATAAGGAATATCATATGGGTTATAAGGCATAACATGATAGCATAAAAATAAAAGGAACCTGAATAAACATATTGAAAAATAAAATATAGATAATTATATCTCGTAATCATAGAAACAATGAAATTTGGAGGCAACATATACCAAGATATAATCTTGAGTCAATGCTAACATCCAAGATTGTATCACATGGTGGATGGAGTTCCCTAAAGAAATCACGTTTTCTATATGTCCAAAAATGATGTCTCAAGTGAATAATCATTTCCCAATTCATTGAATCACTATATAGGTGAACCCATCATAATGTTTTCCAGCATATGTGTACCACATGAAGAATCAAACATAAGTAATAAACACAAGGGGTACCCATGGAAATAAATTGGTATAAAGACCATGTCATAAAGAATAACCAAACCAAATATCATAATGGTATCCATAAAATAATATATTTAAATAATACATATACATTCATACGGGAAAATAGGCATATTTCAAGATAAATTATTTCTCACTGAATTGGAATCATTGAAAAAGTGTTTTTAATAATATTTAGCAATGATCAAATTTAGTGTGATTAAAGGAAAAATTATAAAGAATCTTTAAAAAGGAAGCTGCAATAATTTTTCTATAAAAATGAACTAAGATAATTATTCATGAAAAAATTGTGATTTTAGAAAAATATGGGTGTCTAAAAACTGATGATTGAGTGTACACAAAAATAGATAATAAATTGGGAAGTTCCCTTTAATCATATTTTCTATTCAAGAGGAATTGAAAAAAAGACCTTATAAAACATAACATTCCCCACAAAAAAAAATAATGAGCTAGTTAAATATGTTATTAACCTAAAAATATATATTAAGATTACATAATAAGTATTAACAATTAATTTGGGGTAATGATATAGAAAGTATAACTGGAATGTAAAAATGAAAGTTCAGTTAGAATCCCTTAACATATGCCTAAAAGTGTTATACACTTGTACATAATGTACTAGATAATGAAATAAAATCAATTATTTGATTAATTTTGAAAATATTACTACTTTAATTAATTTATAATAATTTTAATATCTTCATTTATGTTAATTTTTTCGACTTTTCATGTTTAATTTCATCGTTTTGGGAGTGTTCATTTTATTGTTCACCATCAGTTCGCTTGTGTATAATTATTAATGTTCATTATGAATGGAAGAAAAAAAATAAAATTTGAAGGATATGGTGTTAATTGATATTTATATATTTAATTGGTCCTATATATCATTTTATTTTTTTGGATGTGAGGATAATTCATTTGATAAAACATTGATGAAATAATGATTAGTTTATTTTGGTGGGTTTTTACTACCATCATGAATTAGTATTTTTATATTTAATAATATACATATATTATAGTTCAATAACATTAAATAAGTTGATATACACTTATTATAATCCTGTTAACTATGAAATGGTTTTATTACCAGTCTTGAAGTTGGTAATGAAAAATGTAAATTCATCATCCACAAAGTTTTTTAATCAATATCTCACATACGATATTTTGATTTTTAGAACAAAAAGCAGGGGAGAAGATATTTTATAAGGGATATTAATTTATTAAAATAATATTAAAGTATATATATGATACTGAAGTTAACATAAAACTTTTTATAGGGGAGTTGAAGTAAGGATAAGAAATGAAAATAAATTAAAAGAGAATGAGGGAGGGTTTTACCACTGGGGTGTCGTCTCCTTGAGAACATCAATAAAGAACATAAAAAATGGACTTTTGTGAGACCAGAAATAATAGAATATGGGGAAGAGTTGTGTGACTATAATTAGGTATAAATTGGACAGAAATCATGGATTAGAATGTGTGTGTAGGAGAGGTGGTATTTGTAGTTGGAGTAGAGGGGTGTATTGATTATTTTATTCATATGTTCAATATTTGGCTCAAGTCTATCAAAAATTTTGTTTCCAATGATAAAATAAATTCAATGGTTTGGGTTATTTTGAACCAATTGGTTATTAACTCATCCATAAATCATCTAGAACTCAATAATTAATGTATATGTTAAATACTGTAAATTACAGTATTTCACTATTCACTAAAAATTCAAAAATTTTTGAAATATCCCAAAAAATAAACCCAACCATTTCTCAATGTGAAGATTTCAAAAAAGGACCCCATTTTGTGAAAATAATTTTCTGAATATGAGAAATTAAATTTTTAATTAAAATCCTCATTTTTCTAAATAATACCAATTCATATATTATAACCGACTTTGCGACACTTTGAAAAATTAATTATTGTCTCATAAAAATATCTTATAATCATAAAAATAATATATTAATTTGTAAATATATTTATCAAAATTTATTATCTTTAATATTATTTAATTAATAATAATATTTTAAATAAGAATTTTTGTTTCACCATAAAATTTCAACAATAATATTATCATTTTGAAAAAATTTATCTTCTTTTATCATTATATAAATATATCACATTCTATTTACAAGATACCTAAATTTTTTTAATTATTTAAAAGGTGATGTTACAATTACATTCTCAAGGTTATTATTATTAATGTTCATATTACAATTCCAACTACTAGGTTATAATTCCATCAATATGGGCTCATTAATTTCAATAAATACCACCTATTTCATTGTTAATTTATTAAAATAATATTGTTATTTAGTTATCTATGTGATTAATGGATTTTATAATATATAAGATAATTTTAAGAATGAAAATTTAATTAATAATTTTTTGGGTCCTATCCTCAGGATATTTAAAGAGTTTTTTATTTTATTCAAACATTTCCATTCTTTTTAACTATTATTATAAATGAAAATATGGTTTTATTTATATTTCAATCAGGAATATTTTTTTTATGTTGATGTTTTTCAAATATGTTTTGGAACTGTACTTCTTATTTAGTTAAATGATTTATTTAGAAAATTTTGTGTTAAACATTCAATTTTTAAAATGTTTGAATTGAATATTTATAATTTTCTTCTAAATGGTTAATTTTATACTCCCTTTTAAAAATTGGCAAAAGGAATTTTTTTATATGATATTAATAGAATTTCAAAAAACCATTACTTTCTAATGATATTTATATATTTTATATGTTTTATATAGTTTTATAAATAAGTGACAATAATGAATGGTTATTCTATTGTTTTCCTTCCATTTTATATTATTCTTATATATAATTAAATTATTTAGAAAAACAAATATTTATAAGTAATTAATTAATAAATTTTATACCTTATTAGATTTTTGGTCATTAAAATTCATGGTACAATGAATTTATTGTGATAATTTTTAATTGAACAATAAATTTCAATAAAATATTAATATTGTATGTGACATGTATATAATTATTTCTTAAATTGTATAAAATTTCTAGAAACAATGTTTTATTATTATTATTTTTATTGACTACAGAAATATTGATATTACATAACCATTAATTAATACTGATTCTTTTAAAAGGGTTATTTCTTATTAATTAAATTGACCATTAAATATATGAGAAATGTATAAGAAATCATTTAATGGGTGGGGATAAAATTTACACAGCCTATCGATGCATATATAGGTTTCATGGGAAAAATATGTTTAAAAAATTATTAAATGAGTTTTTAATATATATCAAACAATCAATTAAACTGTTTTGAATCAAGGCCTTGATGATAAAGATATCACACTATTTGAGATAATGATGTCCATTATTATGATTTTTTTTTGAGAAATCAATTATTATTATCCATGAGATATCTACATTAATATTATCCCTAGGAGAATTTTGTGTCCATATTATTTATTAGATGGAATTTATTTTTAGTTATTAAACATTCCATAGTTATTAGTCCTTGCTCTTGATAAATTTTTTGATAAAAACCCCTTATGGATCACTTTTGGTCACCCTTTTTTTGTTACACATTCCCATTATATAATAAAAGATATTTTTAATAATATCACAGATGAGAGAATTTTTATTATGATAGTTTCAATATTTTCAATGTAATATGGAAATCATGTATGCATCTAGTTTTCAAGAGTACTGAACTAATCTGTCCAATGTTATATGATCGTTGTATCTTATAATAATATATGAAATTAGACATAACTCTAGGTTATTTGAGTGCGGGTTGTTGTAGTTAGTATTAGAGGATCTTTATTATAAACCTTGGGGATTATATTTTGGAAAATAATGATTTAGTAATATAACCAATGAATGAATTTGAAGATTTCATTATTTTCAAAATATTCTAACATTTTTTTTGGTAAGGTGGTTATTATTATGAATTCTATAGAAACAAATCACTACCTAGATACTAAAAATTGGTTTTCTTTTGGAATATATTAATTTAGGGATAATATTCCATAAAGAGTATATCAAATACATCTTGACCATAATTCTAGTTCATAATTGGGGTGCCCTTATTTTGAACTTAGTTTTATCCCACTAAGGGATATGTTTAGGTTATAAACATTTTCATTGTGATCCATTTTGATGAATGAGAGTGTTGAACTTATGGAAAACAGAGGAATTCCATCATAATATGGGATAAACGTAATGAAAAACAACATATTAAGTCAAATGTTGATTATAATTTTATTACTATTGATACCCACATTGGGGATTCTTATTATTAAATATTTTGATTATTAAGGGTATTTTTAGAGACATTTATATGAAAATAACCATTCATTTTTTGTTATGTTTTAGTAAAAGGATATTTTTGGAATAATACTTATATATTTTGTGGAAAAATTTTAATGTCATTGGAAACTGTTAATGAGAATATTATAATATATGTTTATGTAAATTATTTGGTTATAATGTATGAGTAAATTGAATTTGGAATATATTATTATCATATGGATAAACATGGGATTGAAATGTGATTTGATGTCAATGGGATCATTTTTATTTTTAATGAAGTGTCTAGTATTGGGAATATTATATGGTTAAGGTAAATAGATTTTTATGATTGAGGATTGAGTTAATTTATAATATATGATTTTTTATGGATTCATGTGATTAAGTATATTTATGGAAACAAATTGTATATTTTTAGTATATGATTAGGGTACATACCTTTCTAGTATATAAAATTATGGAAAATTGATATTATTTATAGATAATAGATATGATGATCATAAAATTTATGTGAAATAATTATTTGGATTTTGAGATTAGTCGTTTAGAAAACATATTTTTCATAGGATTCTTATGTTTACCTATTTATAAAATGAATTAGGATGGAATTTGTGTGTTATTATTGAGATTTCAGAAATTAATGTCTGCAATTTGATACCATATTGCATTTTATTGTAATTAGTTTGAGAAAATAGAAAGTACTTATGGATATTATGATCCATTAAATGTTAAGATTAGTGTATCAGGTGTGAAAAATTCATCTAGAATATTTATTTCATTAAGTAAATGTTAATGTGTAAATACATCAATGAAAAAACAATGGATGGAAATGTACATATGAAATGGAAGTAAACCATATAAGTTCATTTTCTCTTGTTATATATCCTGATATTAAAATATTTGATCAAATATAGAAAATGTATCTTGAAAAAATGTTATCCTCATACAATTATTTATGATGAATGGTTGGTATTTCACCCCTCACCGATTTATTGTTTTTTGGTAATTAACATAATAAAGGACATATTCTCTATCATTATATATTATTCTATGTGTGTTAAATTTCTCCTTGATGTTTATAATTCATCTTCCAACCAATTTTCCCCCTATATAGGAACCTAATAATGTGTTATTTTAGGTAACCATTATCATTCCCACTAATACTTTTTAGAAGAATTTTTATTTTTTGTCTGTATGAAGTGAGTTTCCAATAAAGGTATTTTAGAATATTGATCATATGATTATCTAGAAAAAATATAAATGGTTTAATTAATTTAATGTGATATCATTTAACACCTCAACATTTTAACAGAACATTATGTTCCATAACATATACAATACAAAACATTGAGCCTAAACAGAGCATAGAACAATATAGTTTAAATGTTACATTTATAACATAGTTGAGGAATTTTAGGAATGAAAATGAAAAAATAATTTTCTATAAAAAATTATAAATATTTTTGATGAATAATGTATATTTTTTTTTAATTTCATTATACGATTTTAAAAAACATATTTATTCAATAATGTGTTTTATTATAATTTCAGAATGAATAATATAATTAATTTAATAAAAAACTGTCATGTATTTGAAAATATAAACTTATTTATTTTTATCATAATTCCATAAATAACGTAGAGTGATATTTTTATAGTTTTCTAAAAATATTTATTTTTATATATATAGTGGAAAATACTATTTTTATTGAAAACAATGTTTTTTATTTCAAGATATTACATAGTTATATTTTTAAAAAAAAAATTAAGTGTGAATTTTATCATATATATTATGAATAGTCATATTATGATAATTTTTATCATATTTCTTAAATTTTTTATAAAAACTTTTTACACTTAAGAATATTTTGTTTTGGAAATCTTTTTTTTATTACATTTTATAGGATAAACATTAAATTAAATTAATATACATATATGAAATAAAATTGAAAAAATTGATTCAATATTTTGAATCTCTATAATTAATATAATATAATATCTTCAACAAAATTGTTTTCATTATATATAGTAACCATAGTAAATATTTTTCAACTTGGTAAAATAATTAAAAATGGGTTGAATCCATAATGACAAAATTAAAATCTCTATAACGGATTGGTCTATATTATTATATAAGGGCTGTTAGATAAAATTTATTATTATAGAATTAAAAAATTAATTTTAGATCATTATTAAGAATTATTTAACTAAATACTTAGTTTTTAAAACTTAAGCCACATTTTGTTCCAAATAAAAACTATATATGAGTTTTTGAAATTAATGATATGGTTCAAAGATTCCATAATGTATTTACATTTTAAAAAGTATAAAATAAATAATTTATTATTATTAAAGATTGAAATTTTTTTCATATTAATTTATTACTTTATTTCCAGGTGAAATGTTTTTTACTCTGAAATAGTGTATTTTCCGAAAAACTATTTTTCATGCATTTTTTTTGTTTTCAAAAAAGATAATTCATTCCTGCTTAGAAATTAAATCTAAAAAATTTGACTAAAATTTTCGAATTATAAGTTTTTATTTTTTTATATTTACCCTTTTCTTTTTGTTAATATAATTAGGTTATCATCGCAAAGAGTTTTATTATCAATGTTAAGGTTAAAATGGGGTTTAAGTTGTTTAACTAGAATCTATGTCTTAGAATAGATCCAAAACTATAAAAAATATAATCGGTTAAGTTATTTAGACCATATCTAATATTATATATTAATATGTATTTCCATGGTGCTACATGATAATATTTTAATATATATATTATTATATTTTATTTTTATGTAATTTAATATTTTTTCCATTCCCAATCATGTGAATGGATATCACACCCCCTCTCTTCTAGAAACATTTTGAGTCTGTTATATTATCCTTTAAATTACATAATATCATCATAATTTTCTTAAAAATTCAATATAACTCAAGTTATTTCAACAAAATCATCATTTAAAGGTTATTGGTGTAAGAAAAAAGTGGTTGCTCTAAGATAAGGTAATCATCTTCACCAAAATCAGTCATTGTTTACATCACAATTTACCTCCATAAATTATTTCCATAACATTAAAACTTAATAAATATTATATACCATTCAATTATTTATTATTAAATTATTAGAAAAATATTTATATATCTTCTTCACCATCTAATGGGAAAGAAAACAATTTCTCATGAGTATGACAGACCACCACATCATGCACCTATGTAGTTTTTTTGATAATCGAATCACATGGATAATCATAATGATTTAAATGATGAATATATATGATACATAATATATTATATTGATTCAATAAATTTAATATATCATCTAATTATTTACCATTTCCCATTTAAAAAATGATAACATCACTCATGTGTACGTACGACATACCATCTCTGTGAAGCGATGCTATTAATTTACTACGTAAAACTTTCTAAAATGATTATAATTTTTTTAATTAAAAGAAGACATATTTATATTATAAATACCATAATGTAGAATATGTAAATGTATCATATACACATGAACTAGAACATTTGTACTGAAAAAATAATTGGAATATGAAGTTATTGATGCCCAAAATGGTAACTATGAATGATTGAAATTGAATAAATGATATGATTTTATAATTTGTTCATATATGATATTATAAATATTAATATATTTATATTAAAAATAAATAACATTTTAAAAACTCTTATAAATGTGTTTATACATTGTTAAATTGTGGGGATACATGAGGTAAGGGATTTATTAACTCAATTTCTATTCCTCTGGATATGATTCTACATAAATAATTGTGTTCTTATGTGATTATGTGTGAAATTAAATCAGATAGTATTATGATATATTTCTAATTATGTTTTGTATATTTATATTTTTCAAATATAATATATTCAGAGAATAACTATAATTTCAATGATATGATCACTGTATGAGACTTCATCCAAATTTAAACTCCATTGAGACATATTTTTTATTATGCATCAATTTATTTTTATGTGGAGTATATAGAGACCATGTTTTGTATTCAATGTGAGTATATAAAAATTTATAATTATTAAAGATTCATTTCGTGTTTATAATTTCAAGGGGTTACGATGTGAACGTTAACCAATATGTATGAATTAATCTTACACTCACTTTTTTTTGAAATTTTCATTATTTTCATTAAAGGAATATATTAATATTTCCTCCCTAATCATCGTCTATTTTCATATGATTTATATATTTAAGTATTTTTACTATTTTTTCCAGTTTTCATATTTTATGAACATGAATTATGTTGATAAATGGTTAAATAAAAATCCAAAGTCTTTTCACTTTTTGATCAGGTATATTTATCATCCATGTCAATATTTTTTAAATAATCTTTACAAATCTATTTCTTATTTAATAAATTAATTTGTTTTGGGAATTATATTTTATATATGTTTTTTTATAAGGATTGAAATTAATATTTATTTTTATCCAATGTTATTATGCTTATACTTTATTTTACATTAATTTAATGGGAATTATTTTTTTCATATGTGGTGTTTATAGACTTTCCTATAACCATAGCAATTTTACAATATTTACCTTCTTCTATAGGTTTTATATAGTTTTATAAATAAATATATTTAATGAAAATAGATATTAATATTTCACTTATATTTTATTCTATTCACCAAAAAAATAATAATTTATTATAAATCTTATATTCCTGACCAATTTATGGTCAAATTTTATTTCTAATTAATTTTTTAATCATTAACATTTTCTTGAAATATTGTCTTTTTTCAAATTTCATTGATTTTTATGTTTCTCTAAAATATTAATATTCTTGTTTTAAGAGATATATTAAATTCCAAAACTATATACCATTTCAAAATATAATGTTTTATTAGGAATGTTATTTGATTAATTGGGGATATATTTATATTTCAATTCCATTACTCGATAGATATTTTTTTGACAAGGCATAATGTTTTTGAATTAAACTAATCATTTTATACATGAGAAATACGTGGACATATAGTGACAGTAGGGGCCCAAAATTATATAGACCCTCCATTCATCAAAGGTCCCATGATACAAATTATTTGGCTAAATTTATTTAATGTTTTACCTCTATATACCTACTAATCACTTAATCTTTCCCAACACAAGACCTTGATGGTAAATATAACATGATGTATGAGTTAATAACTCCCAACAATATTCATTTACATCACTGATAATTATAAAATTAATATCTATGATATTACATCATTGATATTATTTATATATTCAAATTAGGGTCATGTTATTGAATAAATATCATGTATTTTTAGATATTTACATTTCCATATTTATTATTCTTTATTTTCTGCTAATATATTTCTTTACATGTAACAATTACTTAGGATTTCATATCACCATTATTTTTTCTCCTTTTCCCAAGATATTAATTAGGATATTATGAATAATATGAATGTTATGTGAATTTTTCTACATGCTATAATTTTTTTTATTTATTATGTAATATGAGATTCATGATGGTATCGGGTTATTCAAGACATCAAATCAATAAATCCTTAGTGATGTGATATCTTTTATATTATTCCAATGTAATAAATTAGATACTAACTTTGGGTTACTAGATTAGGGATTGTTAAATATTACCATCCATGTACAATGGTACTAAAAACTAAACAAATAAATTGTTATATATATTTTATATTCCACTTGAACATAGGGTTTGTGATTATCTTCCATATAATGGGATAAAAGGGTAATATTATTCATTGTTTCAAAATCATGAAAATTATATAAAAAAAATAATGATTTATTAAATTTTTCTTTAATATAATCCATGTAATGTGGTGAAAGAAAATGAAACAAGTTTCACCATTGAGGTGGTATTATTCACAATTTAACAATGAAAATATCATTTATATTAATAAAAAAGGTGAAATGTGACTAATGATTATTCCAATTTTGTAATAACAATACATATAAAATCAATACTAATATAATTTCATAGGTATTTTTTAAATTAATTTTTAAAATAAAACTATAAATGAAACAAGTTAAATAACAAGGAATAAATATATTGTGTGAAATGAGATTTCAATAAAATACCCATCGTAAATGCATTAGAAAAGATAATATTATATAACTAAAAGCTCAAGAGTGTACCACCATAAAATTATAAAATATGAATTTCATATTTGATATCATTTCTCACATGCAGTAACTAGCGTAAAAGGGAATATATCATCTCAAGAATTTAAGATATATTTAATATTTTGAATAAAATTATTATATTATATCATGAATAATCACTTATCAACCTTTGAACGGGAAACCAAACCAGTACACAACATGTCCCCAGGGGCATTTTGTATCCCCTAGAAAATAAACTAGTTCCATGTATCCAAACATGAAATAAGGAAAAAAATTTCATTAAATAAATGAAAGGTAAATAAATAACGACAAAAAATAAAAAATGAAAACTACATGTAGGATGAAAATAAGTTGAACATACCTCCATGTGACCTCTTAGGTCACCACCCAACATAGTACCTCACTAGTTGCAGAAGCGACTAAAGACTAAAACATAAAATTGAAAATATAAGATAAGAGTGAGAACAAAAATTCATAGTAGTAAAGACAAAGATAGACCACTGAATCCACTACCACCTTTCCCTAAGCAATCCATTAAAAAAAAGTGTGAATATACAGGAATAAAAATATTGTTTTACCATTTTTAAAATTATCATATGATTTTAACATTTGAAAATCTAACACATGCTACACATCATTTCCAAATCCATTTGAAATTTTATAAAAAAACCATGAAAAGAGTTACCAAAGCTGTGTTTAAATAAACAGAAAAATAGGGAAAATTTGAAAATAAACTAGTATGATAGAAAATAAACATGCGGTGTAAATATTTAAGTAACCATGGGTGATCCTAAAAATCCCCAGAAGACCCCTGGATGTACTTAGTTTGGAACCACCTATCGGCATATGGTGAAGATCCTATGTCTATAACAAACAGGTCTCCCTCATGGAAAAAGAAACCAACAGCACTCCCTATCAAGAATCTATACCTACAAGTGGGTACCAACCCTTCTAATCAGGGCTGATAAGAAACCATCACTTGATCAACTAAAATACACCTATAAACCCATGGTGGTTATAAAAATAATAATGTGTAAGTAGGAGTCCCTCACACATGTGAATCACCTTACCATGTCATTACTGCACTTACTTACCCCAAACACAAATGCTTCTTATGAATTCAACCTTAAAAATTTACCCTAGAAATTATTGCCACATATACAAATTCAGTCATTACACATTAAACAAAGTGCCAACTGGGTCATCACATCATGTCCATAAAAAGACATTTTTTAAAAACATTTAAAAACTCGGACTAGGAACACATAGCATCCAAACAGAACCCATTCTAATAGTTAACACAACTTCACCCATGATTTAAAAGAGACAAAATGGCTTTTAAGCAAAAATTCTTCAAAAGCATTACCCAACCATCGCCTCTGAATTGAATGTTCCTAATTGTCATTTCAGTCAACATGTATGAATACATTTACCTAAAATATATTACCAATACCTTTTTTAAATTTATAAAGCCAAATGTGCATTGTTCATTCTGAACATACTTCAAAATTGTCCCAAAAAAAGTACTTCAGAACAAACCAAAAAATCTAAAATTTAGTTTATAAACAGGCTAAACAATTTATAAATAAATTTATAAATGATGAAAACAGCTTAGTGGAAACCCCCATTCCCACTTTTATAAACAAAAACATTTAATATATACATCCTATGTATCTTAACATGGGTAATTCACATAGTCCCCTAACAAGGATTATTTTATGTAAATTTTAACAGAAAAAACATCACATCAGACCATAAATATAATAGTGGTACAATTACCCTTTAAGAAGCAATTGAAAACATGCAAGAGACAATGAATCATTTCAAAACGTAATGATTACAAATTTCTATGTGAAAGAGGAACCAGGTCATGCCGAAAACGTTGGACTTAACAAAAAAAGTGGTGAGCATTTGTAACCATCCCACACTCGCAATCACCTACCTATATATATATATATATCAATAATACAATGCATGTATTCCCTACAACATGGGAGAATACGTACTTGGAGGACATATATATATATATATATTATACATACCTTATGTATACCCATGTGTTCCCTCTTTCTTTGACCTAAAATTCACTACAACGGAAAAAGATACATAAAATTAAGGAGACAAAGACCAACATACAACCAAAAGTACCAGGGACTAATATAAATCTAATGAAAAAGTGATAAAACACAACCAAATTCTACCAAAAGGATTTATATCCAAAACAAACCCTGAAACACTTTGGAAACCATGACACCATTTATCAAAAGGGAGAGGAAAAATGGAAATAGGAGTTATTTTAAGAAAACAATGATTCAAGATAAGAGACTGTCCAAATGTCATCTTCAATTTAATTTTCATCCATGGGTGCGATCTATGAATCCATTGATGTCCCCAAATTAAATAGTATAACAACATTTCCTCTCCCAAATATTTTTTAGAAACCGCATATCCACCATTCATTGACATAATAAATCATTTCACCATGAGTACCATGGTTTATAAGACCTAACGTACACCATCTACATGACTTATACAACATTATTCCGTTAAAAAATACCATCCAAAGCATTCAACAAAACCATTTAAATGAATGTGATGTTTGATTAATTCATATTAGCAAGGCACAAACATTGTATATATAGGAAATCAACCAAAATACTATTTTTAGTAAAATATTTCAACAAGAAATCACTATAATAAATCATATATGATTATAATCATAGTGTGAAACTTGATTTAAGATTTAACTCATCAAACACAAGCATTATATGGACTGAAATCGACATAAATGGGATAGAAAAACCTACCTCAACTCGTGAAAATGCGAAGAATCCTCAATGGAAGGAAAAACATCGCTCCATGGACCATACACATCCCCTAGACAATCAGAAAAATGCACAAATTACAAACTATGACAATTGTTTTTTTGTTTTCTTGAATAAAAACACCAAAATATCTAAAATAAAATATTCTTGGTCCACAAGAGGAGAGGTTTTCCAATGAGGAAAATCACTGCCACAATGGAGCAAAGTGGAGGCACTGCAAAGGGTTATGTATGTGATGGGAAAGCACTGGACAAAGGGGGATGGGTTCGCCGAAGGGTGGTGTTATGCCAGATAAGTGGAGGAGAATGGGGGTTTGATTAGCCTGTCACGTGGGATGGGAGGTATGACCTGGGAGGAAGCTGGCCAGAGTGCCTGTGAAGGAGGAGTCTGGAGTGGTGAGGTCGGGCCACCAGGGAAAGGGAGGGGAGGAGATCGCCATGTACATGCCAAAAGAGGACTAGGGCAGGTTAGCGTGACTAGTCAGGGCGGCGGAGCACTGTGCTCTTGGAAGGGGGGTCGGGTCGGTGGTGTCGTCTGGTGTCGGGTGTCCCACACTATGGAAAACATGGGTAGGGGGGTTCCATGTGCATTGTGTGCAATAAGAGGGAAAGAGATGGGGTGATGCTCCCCCTAGGGTTGGATACCATTGTTAATATATTTATAGTAGTAGTAGTAGTAATAATAATAATAATAATAATAATTTATGTTTTATCCTAAAATAAAAACAATTAAATTCTTAATAACATAAAGAATAGTTCACATTTGTTTTAATTACAATAAATTTATTATTTTAATAATAATTATTTTTATTATTATTTTATTTTATTTGATGGAGGATAGGTCGCGCAATTTACTAGACGATGCCACACAAGGTTTCCAAAATGTGCCCGGCTGGTGCACCGAATGACGTCGACAAAAAAACATACTTTTTGACATAACTCAAATATTTGGTTTGGGATTTGAACTGAGCCTCATCAAAAATTATTTAAGTCCAATAAAATAAATTCTTTAGACCGGTCGGGGTGTGATATTTCTCCCCGCCACAAACACACTCTTCTCCCAATAGATCCCAAGCCAACAGTTAATGCCTGTCAATTCCTTACCCAAAAAACTAAAGGAAACTGAGAGCATCGTGGTGACCATTTCCAACACACATCATACCCAACAAATTAAAGAGAGACTACTTCCCGATATTGAGGAGAGAACATGGGAGGGTTCTCCCCACCATGATAATTCACTAATACAGAAACCCTTGAAACCTGAATACACCACCCCTGGTGGGGAAACATGGGAACTCCCTAACCAAACTCATTAAAATCCCCTATAAAACCAAACCATACAACCATGACTTCAACATAAAACCCAATCACCAACACAAGGGTCAATTATTTCATAGGTACTAATGTGTCGGAACAAGTGCAGTTAAATTGAGATAAAACCATACAAGAATTAAACACACTTTCATGAAAAATGTACGAATTAGAAAACTATATCCCGATGTAAAGGGCTACATTAATTATAATAGGAAACGTTTATGACATTATCCCATTGAAAAGTTGAACTCACAATGATGTTAAAACATTAAAACATAAAAACAAGAATTATGGGGCTTTATAAATTCTAGTCCCATCATAGAACTCACACCCACAACAGAGGCTTCACACCCCCCACAACTCCTGACCGTGTGTGAGAGTCATCCAGAGTATTGATGTTGGGGCTCTGATGGCTAAAACATCTAGTTCTTCATATCCATGTACTACTATTCCCCAAATAGAAATCCTTATTTAAAGTACTCTTCTTTCAGTAACATTCTGAGTGACTCGAATGGCCACATGAATGAAGGAACTCGAAGGAATGAGAGAAGATGGATTAGAATGTTAGAACTAACTACTCTAGTGGCATGCAAGAGCATGGTACAACGAACCATAATTTGACACCGATGAACAATATTTTTTAGAACTAAGATCCTCTAGAACACCCCACTTTCCATATGGGGAACTCTCATGAAAACTGAACACCACCAACTACACCATAAAACCCAATGATAAAGAGACATCCCATCCTTACTCATCTAGAACTAAACCATCAAATAATCCTAAGATGGTACAAACCCTAAAACCCTCAGAGGATCCCCACAACCCAAATTCACAATATATATTTCTAAACAATACAACTTCCTTTGACGCACTTTGATTTCATTGATGAACATGATACAAAAAAAGATCTAGGAAATTAGCTTAGCTCCTTGAAAACTTTTGAAGTCCTTATTGGTAGAATATTTATAACAACACAAAAAATAATAATAAAAACCAGAATCAAGACAAAACTCAATGAAAGAAACAACGTAAGACAAAGGCAACAGGACCTAAAACCATCACCTGAACTGGTCCAAAAAATTTCCAAAGAGGCATTCCCAATCCCCCCAATATGGAAACTAGTGTCTGTCATCAAAACATAAAATTGCGAATGATTTATCCTATAATTAAAAGATAAGTAAATAAACAAATACTGAATGTAAAAATGAAAACAATCAGCATGAATAAAATAAAATACACATACCTCTATAAGACCTCCTAGGTAACCACCCAAAATAGTAACATGATCACTGCAGAAGTGATTCAAAACTAAAACCTAAAAAAGAAAATATAAGAGAGGTGTGAGAATAGAAATGCATGGTTGGAAATCCAAATATAAACAACTGAATCTAATGAATTCTATCCCAAAACAATCAATTAAAACAAGTTTGAAAATAAAATTATCAAAATAGGTTGTCCAATTTTCAAAATAAGAACATGATTTTACCATTGGAGAATCTAATAAATTCTAATCATGATTTCCAAAATCATTTTACATTTTATAATCAAAACCCATGACAAGAGATAACAATTCTATGTAAAAATAAATCGGTAAAAAAGGAAAGATGAAAATAAAATAGTACGAATGAAAATAAACATGCGATATAAATAGTTATGTAACCATGGGAGATCCGTAATACCCATAGAAGAATCTAGGACGTACTCTGTTCGGAAATACTTGTCGGTATATGTTAAATTTGCTATATCTATAACCAACCGGTCATACTTGTGGCAACAGATACCAGCGACACTCCCCTTATGGCCTCTATACCTACTAGTGGGTACCAACACGTCTAATCAAGGCTGATAAGCAACAATTACACGATCAAAAAAAGGACACCCAAAAACCCATGGTGGTTATAAGAAAAATAATTTGTAAATAGGAGGCCCTCTCACGCATGACTAAAATTACCATGTCATCACCAAACTTGCCTACCCCAAACATAGACCCTTCCAATGAATTCACCCATAAATGGTTACCCAAGATAAGAGTGCCTCATATACAAATTCAATCATTATAGATTAAAAAATGTTCCAACCAGGCTATCACCTCATGTCCATATCAAAACAATTTTCTAAAATCATTTAAAAACTTTGACCAGGATCACACAAATTCCAAAAAAAACTATTATAAAATTTAACATAACTTCACCAATGGGTTAGAATATATAAAGAATCCTTTACGCCCAAATTCTCCAAAATCATTACCCATACATCACCTTTGAATGGAATGTTCCAAAAGGGCCTTTGAGTCGACATGCCTAAATAAGTTTACCCAAAATATCTTACCAAAACCTCTTTAAAATTTCAAAAGCCAAAGGGAATTTGTTATATCCAAACATACTCCAAAATAGTCCCGACAAATGTACTTTAGTACAACCCAAACTAATTATAAACACATTTAAAAATAGACTCAAAAAATTATAAATATTTTAATAAACAGACTAAAAAATTTAGTGGGAACACCCAATCTGACATTGAAGAAAAACATCATTTAAAATAAACATCCTATGAATCATACCTTGGAAAATTCACCCAATCCACTAAAAACGTTATTTTAGTAAATTATAACAAAAAAACAATAACAACATAAATACATTTATATAACCGAGGATAAATTTTCCTTTAAGAATCAATTAGAAACATGAATGTTTCAATCAGTAATTTCAGAAAGGAATGATTGGAAACACCTACCTCAAAGAGGAACTGGGCTATGCTGAACACATTGGAACTTGGTGAAAAAGTTGGCGACCACCCGTAACTGGTAGGCACTCGCACACACATACCAATATATATACATATATCCATAATTCAATTCACTTATTCCTCATTACACAAGGAAATACATACTCAGAGGAAATATATATATATATATATATATGTTTATTATTTATATGTACCATAAGTATACACATGTACGCCCCATGTTGTTGACCAAAAAATCACTATAACAACAAAATAAGCCCAAAATTATGGAGGAAAAGACCAACGCATGACAAAATGTACCCTGGAATCACATAAACGAAATTCACAAGTCATAAAACAAAACCAGATGATACCAAAAATATTTATATCCAACACACACCCTGATCCACTTTAGAAACCATGCATACATTTTTCAAAAGAGAGTGGAAAAGGAAATAAGAGATCTTTAAAACACCATTTTTGAGAGAAGAGACACTCCAAATGTCATCTTCATTTGAATGATCATCCATGGGTGCAATCCATGAATCCTTTTATGTTCCAACATTCAATTCCAAAACAAGATATCTTCTCTAAACCATTTTGAATAAACTGCACATCCACTATTCAATGACACGGTAAACCTTTTCATCAAGAGTACCATGTTTTAGAAGACCAACCATACACTAGCCAGAAAACGTATACAACATGCTTCTATTGAAAAAAACTATAAAAAACATTCACAAAAACCATTTCAATGCAATATATGATTGATTAAACACTATTATCTGTGAACAAATATTGTATATATAGGAAATCAACCAAAAACATGTTCTTAGTCAAATATTTCAATAATAAATCACTATCATAATTTTTCTAAGATTATAATCATAGTGAGAAACATGATTTAAGAATTAACTCATAAAAAAGCATTATATGGATTGAAATACGAATAAATGGCATGAAAACAACCACCAAAACATATTTGAATGCGACGAAAACTCAATGAGACGAAGAACATTGCTCCGTGGACGAAACACATCCCTTAAACACCGAGAAAAATGTGATAATTACAAACCATGAAAATAGAGTTGGGTTAACTTGAAAAAAACCTTAATATATGAAATAAAATATACCCAGATTGGAAGAGGAGAGGGATTCCAGTGAGGAAGATCACAGCCACACCAGAGTGAGTCGGAGGTGCTACGAAGGAGTTTGGGCTGTGACAGAAAACCAACAAAAAGAGGGGGTGGTGCTGCGCTGGAGGTTGGTGATGTGCCATAAGGGAATACGTACTAGGAGGACATATATATTATATATATACATACATTATGTATACATGTGCACATGTACTATCATTAAATTAAAATTCACTATAACAACAAAAGATACCCAAAATTAAGGCAGCAATTACCAACAAACAACCAAAATTAACCGGGACTAGCAGAAACCAAATTGACAATTAATGGAACACAACAAAATTCTAAAAAATAATTTATTTAAAAAACACACCCCAGTACACATCAGAAACCATGAAACCATTTATCAAAAGGGAGAGGAAAAATGGAAATGGGAGTTCTTTTTAGAAAGTCGTGGTTCAAGAGAAGAGCCACTCAAAATTTCATCTTCTTTTGACAGATCTTCCATAGGTACCCTTCAAACATCCCATTAGGTGTCCACATTCAATGGCATAAAAAGATGTCTTCTCTAAAACATTTTGACCAAACCGCAAATCCACTATTCATTGACATAATAAACCATTTCATCAAGAGTAACAAGTTTTATAGGACAAACTCTACACCATCCAAATAAATTTTACAACATGCTTACAAATGAAAAACCATCCAAAAAATTCAACAAAACCATTTAAAAAAGGGAGATGTTTGATTAAACCGAATTAGCTAGGCACAAACATTTTATATATACGCAAACAACCCAAAAACTGTTTTCAATCAAATATATCAATAAGAAATCACATCCATAAATTAACTGAAATTATAATAATAGTGAGAAATATGATTTAAGAATTAACTCATCAAATACAAGAATAATATGGAATTAAATTAGAATAAATGGCATAGAAACACCTACCCCAGTGTCTCCAAACGAGGAGAAACCTCAATGGTTGGAAGAACATCACTATGCGGACCAAACTCATCACCTAGACACTAAGAAAAATGCGTGAATTACCATCTGTGAAAATAGAGTTTGGTTAACTTGAAGAAAAACACCAAAATATATGAGATAAAATTTTCAAGGAGTAGAATAGGGGAGGTTTTCTTGCATAGAAGATTGCAGTCATGATAGAGAAAGGCAGATGCACTACGAAGGGGTTCTTGCCGTGATGTAAAACCATTATTCAAGGGAGTGGGTTGGGTTCACCGGAGGGTGGTGCTGCGCCAGATGAGAGGAAGCGGCTGGGGGTTTGGTTGTCCAGTTGTATAATAAGAGAGGTACCACCATACATGAAGCTAAATGGAGTAACAGTGAAAGCGGGGTTCAGAGTGGCGAGCTCGTGCCGCCAGACAAAGGGAGGAGGGGAGGGGTTTGGATCGAATAGACTACCGGTCAAGTAGGGCAGGTTGGCGCAACCAAATGGGGTAGTGGAGCACTTCTTAAGAGGCAGAGGTGGGGGGGTGGTACTGGCTGGTGTCATGGGCCCCGTGCTGTGGAAAATAGGGAGAAGGGGGGGTTCTAGGTTCATTTTTCATAGAAAGTTGTAAAGAGGGGGTGACTCCCCCTAGGCTGGATACCCTTTTTACATAATTATACTAATTGTAAATATAATAATGATAAAAAAATTAGAAATATAATAATAACAATTAAGTTTTTACCCTAAAATAATAAAAAATTAAATTCATAATAACAATAACTCTAGTTAACATTCATTTTAATTGAAATATATTACTCATTTTATCTCTTATATTAATTTTTTTTGAGGGCGGGCAGTTCATGAAGATTCCTAGGTAGAACCACATGGAGTTTCACAAACGGGCTGAGCTCGTGCGCCTAACGAGGCCAACCCAAAAAATATACTTTTTGAATAAAATCAAAGATTTGGTCTGGGATTTGACCCGAACCTCAAAACAAATTATTTATGTCCAATATAATAATAATTAGACCGATCGGGGTATGACATATTATATAAAATTATATTAACAAAATACTGCGTTATCTTTCCAGACATAGAAGAATGATTTTTTTTATGACTTGTGCTACACACATGACTGATTTCAAATGAATCCCATTAATATTATTATTTAAAATGAAATATATCCCCTAGTTTTTAAGTTGGTGATCATGAATATGATTAACTAACTTATGATAATATATGGTTTATTTCATTGATTTATATTCAATTATAAATTAATTTAAAACCAACTAAATATATATGAAATGTTTTAAAAAAATATTTTTTATGATACGAAATGAATTTTACTATATTAATTTAGATTAATTACTATTATTGGATGATATTATTTAAATTTAAATATATTATATTTAATAAAAAGTTTATACATTGATCAAATATATTTTATAGGAAAAGGAGAAGAAGAAATAAATTTTTCTGTAAGAAAAGATATATTTTTCTAAAAGCAATTTTGGAGATTTTTAATAGAGAAATGGTTTTAAAACCATATTTTTAATCTTTTATAAATTATATTTAAAAATCGTAATATTTTAAATTATATTATAAAAAATTATCTTAAGGTGTATTATTTTTATTTTTCTAAGATGTTTAATTATTTTATGAATAATGATAATATTTGATTTTAATTGAAAACTAAATTTTAATATATATATATATATATATAATTTATAATGTTAAAATTTCTCTAAAATGGTTTTAAATATAAATTTGATCCAGAATAAATTTTTAATCCAATTTATTTCAATGGAAGAAATTTTATTTTGAATCATGATATAAAAATAAATCAAAATTTTGAACATTTTCACTTCAAAAACTTGATTTGTTGTCACACCTGCGGGATACATTTTAACATAAATTTTATCAATTCTATGTGTTGAATTTATAAAAAAATATTCCAAGTTTGGCGTAATCATAATTTATAATGACTAGTTATGACAAATTAATTTTTTACCAAATGGATTAGCAAAAATAGTTAATTTCAATCACACCGATTACGATAAAAATGAGTTTACATAGTGGTTAATTTTAAAAGATAAGGTGTAAAAATGAAAAAAAAATTGAAAACAAATTGGATTCACATATTTATAAAATATTACATCTTTTACCAAAAATTCATCATTATTGGGGGCATATGAATTACAGTATAATCTTCAATAGTGTTTAATTTTTTGTATTTACAAGAATACCACTCCTCATCCTCTATAAAAGGGAACTTACTCCACACACTCATTCAAAAATATCAATCCATTTGAATAAAAAAACACCCAAAAAATAACTTAAAATCATCCCTACCCTTTTTTCAAAATCCTTACTTTGGGAAATAAATCCATTAACAGAAGGAATTCGCTTCAAAATAAAAGAAGATAACAGAAGGCGAGGTAACGTTCATCAACAAATGTTTTTGTCTAATTTATTCATAAAAACCCTTAAATTATTTCTTATCGTGATTTTATAATAATACAAATATCATAAATATGCTTATATATTGTTATGTTATGTTTAGGACATACAAATACACACAGTTCCATCCAATGGGTTACGAAATCATTCTTTGTGTGTACGGTGGACTACCACCTCAAGAACGGAGGACATTCGTTATTCCATTACCACATATCAAGGTTTAGAATAATGATTGAAATACTATTTATATATTATACCTATTATATTTATGGTATATTTATGCTCATGTAATTATAATACAACACATACCTTTTTGCCTTCCATTTTGTCGTAATACGACAATGACATTCATTTGTACAATGGACTACTACCTCGTGAAGTGATGTGATTCGTTCCAACATTACATAGAATGTAATAAGGATGATTTAAAAAATTGATATATATTACATATTATTGTTATTTTAGTGATAATATAAATATATATTTATATCATTTACCATTTATTCTTTCAATATGAAAAAAATGGTAACAACATTCATATGTACGTATGTCCTACCGTCACCATGAACAACAGATCTCATTTATTATCACCAAATATTATGAATTAATATAAATAAATATATAGTAAATATATATAATATTTAAATTGTGTTTCACATTCATTAGATTATGAAATAATGATATAAGTTATAGGAACCAACAATTAACTAGTCAAAACATTTGAATCATCAACATATCATAAATAAAAATGATATATGTGGCATTTAATACGAATGAAAATTCGTTAATACTATTTCATTTCACATTTGTCGTTGTAATCCCATTTTACTAGAACATAAATAATATTAAAATAGTGAAGCGACCATGAATCCATGAAATCAAAGCACACAACATATTGAAAATAAAGAAATATTATCATTGAATTGGAGGTAATATATTATTAAAAGGTAGGTAAAGGTAATACAAATATGAATATAGTTCTATATAAATTAATAATAACAATTAAACCATTATATAGCATGTTTCAACACATTTGAAGGTTTTTTATTGTTAGGTATGCGAATTAAAAACCCAATTTCTATTATTTGGGTTAAACTTCTACTTCTTGATAATTAGATGCTAATTTAGTTCTGAAATTGATTTTGAAAATATTATGTTGTATTTACTCTTATTTTTCATCGATTTATTGGGAATAAACATAATTGATTCATTTGAATAATTATCAATTCATTGATATGATTTTTTAAGGGACTGTCTTTTAAAAAATCCAATGTTATCATTTCTCAACAATCTCTTTTACAAAAGTAAAAAAAATGTTTTCTTGAAAATATACAATGAGTATATTTTACTTATTTCATAATGATTTAATTATTTAATGAATCCAATATATGCTTATACATTTATTTTCAAATAATGTCATTCTATTATTGTGGGTTATATATTTTAAAAGTGATTTTTACTATAAAATGATATTTTAACATCTAAAAGTGTTTTAATAAAGTTATAAAAGGATTATCATGGTATTTATTCATGATATAGGCCTTGTATATTTTTTATTATGGTTAACCACATTATATCTAAAGATACGATGGATTGATCCCCATTATAGCACAAGATATGTAGGTTCGATCCCCATTATAGCACAAAATATGATGGGTGAGCCGCATTATAGATCTATAATTCATATGGTACTCGATAGATTGAAGTAGATAATTTAGTTGTTGTATATGTAAGTGTTGACATAATTTTGATATAGTTATGATTCCCAATGTCATGTGTATTATTTTTGTTTTGTTTCTAATGAGTTTTTGAGAAAAGGTTTTTAATGTGTTATCATGTTTTCATTGGACTAATGATTTAATTTTATTATTTACTAATTGGGATTTTTTGTCTTATAAAACTTTTTAAAACGTTTTTTACAGTGTATAATTATGGGTAAGATAAAGGATGATTTCAGGTTAACAAATTTGGCACATTCAACAAGAAAAGAACCCATGTATTTATTTTATGAAATCTGTTTAATGGAAGAAATATATACTGAGTATAAGTGTCCACTTGTAATTAATGAGCTTAGTACGTATTATTTATTCCTAGTTATCAATAAATTAAACCTAAAAAGCTCCTATGTAATGCCCCGACACCAATTACCTAGATTCGGTGCATTATTACATAACATTGACATGATAACAGAATACCAAGCCTCAAAAGGTAGATTAGTTTAGTAGCCTTGGAAACATTAGAGACATTCATAAGTCTGACATTAAATCATAAAATGAAAAACTACAACAACATAGTGTCCGTAGTCCACACTCATATTTCCTCAGACTATCCCTACAGGTCAGTCATAAAATACTTCTTCACATCCTGGGAAAAATAAAACATGGAAATGGGTGAGATCAGATGCTCAGAAAGGATAACAATATAGTGGAAACTTTTATAAATAAGCATAAACATTTAAGGCAATGTATAACTAAAAAAAAGCCTTTTAAATATGAACTTCATCATAATATGGAGAAAATAAAATAAAATAATTCCATTTACTTATTCACATTGATATTCTACAAGTCCAATAATCACATACAGTATCAATAACCACTTTCATAATGATGGAATGCTTAATGCTATAATATCATAACCACATATTCAAGGTCTTGTGCCAAGACTAAAAATAAGATTTTGTCAAGGCCTTGTGCCAAGACACTAGTTTGTCTAATGAGACCTATCGATGCATCAAGGTGCTATAGTGGACTACACCCGTCACTTACTAAGTCTAATGCATTCCTTATATGAACAAGTTTAAACATAACATAACCATTCGTATTAAAACTAGCATACAAAATGTCAACAATTTCTCCATAAACAATGAATGGTGTAAAAATAACACATCCACAGTCAAAAATATCACAAATCCTTCAATACAATAGGGAAGTTTTGTAACATAGTAAATCAACTTCAAATAAGTTTAAAATCCCTCAAAAGAAGTTGACATAGATGAAATCAATACTATTTGAGAGAAATATCTCTTTTTTTGAAATCATATAAAAGTTACATAATTATAAAAAGAAAACATTTACTTTGAAAATATTCTTATAATATTTTATGGGACACTTCGACGATTTTATAACGGCGGAAAATAGCCACACCCACTGTATAAATTCAAAATACATTCATACTTAATTCTATCGAAAAGGTTAAAAAGGATGTTTTTTGGAAAATGATGGAAAGATTACGTTATAAAAATCTTATAAAAAGTCAAAAAAGGGTATAAATGACTTTAAACCATAGTATATAAAATATTAATAATGTTTTCAAATATATTTTTAGGAAACATGGATGTGGATGATAAAGAGGTTCCAGTATATACTTACGTAAAAACAACCTTGGATAATAAAGAGATTGTGAAATGAACCCTTACCTTGTACTTTTCCTTGGTCGAGGGTAGGTTTAACTCCTATATAATGGTAAAATAATTGTTATTAAATTATAAAAAAATCATTTTTATTAATATGATATCATATATGATGATTTAACATTGCTTTGTTAATAATATCTTTGTATTATCGCAATTTCTGGTGTTAACAATTTCATTTTCCTTTATATTATTTGTTTTATGAGTCATATTTTGTATTGATGGGATGTATCTTATTAATATCCACAATTATATCAAGTCTTTAAACATTATTTTTAATCATCTAATGAAAATTAGTCTTGAATGGATACGATGGGGAATGAATCTCATCGCGTTCATGGAGATGGTACTCCGTACATACGCACGAGGGACAATATCATTCTTTTGATATTAAAATAATATATAATTGAATGATATATCATATATAAAGAATAATTATCATGTTATATTTATTATTTACATTAATTAAACATCATTATTATACCCATCCAAATAATAATGTATTGAATAACAATTACACCACGACGTGGAAACGGTAATCCGTAAGTACGCACGTATGGTGACATGTCATTCAAATGATGGATAGAATAATGAATATGGATGTACCATATTTATAATAATATCACAGTATATAAAATATACTGGTGTTATTATTTTATAATGGAAATAACAAATATAGAATAAGTGGAATAAAAAATAACTTGAAAAAGGGTGGTGAAATTATTACCTCTTCTTCGGGTTCTTCCTTTGGATTTGATCAAAAGGGAATCTTAAGTTGGCTTTCTGACCAAAGGAGGGCCTCTAGGATGAAGGGAGGAAATTTGAGAGGGTATTTGGGAAGGGGTTGGCGAGTCAAATGTCTTTTAAGTTGTTAATTAAAGAGAAGGGTGAGTGCCCTTTTATAAGACAGGTGAGGGGAACCATAGGAAAAGATAGATATATTATTTTATAATAAAATATTTTTAGATTTATAATGGCTCAAAAATGGATTATTTAAAGTATAATGTTTTTATGTGTCGAAAAACACTCAACCAATAGGATTTAGACAGGTTTGGGTCACCATATTAACCTTAACTTTTAGATTTAACTCTTAGTTAAATAGTTTGACATTTACCATGTCTCATTGTATTTTTATATTGTATGGTTAATATAAGTACTATATACATCAAAGTGAACCCCGAGTGTTCATTAATGATACACCTATCATTATATAAGTTTTTTGGCCGAATCATATATTTTTAGGAATATAATATCAATTAATAATATACTATTTGTTTTAAAAACTCTTTTATGTCAATTTTGACACTATTTGGGTTTTTTTGATAAATTCATAACAGCATTATTACATTGGACATAATTCATGTAACCAACCCTTATATGGCATATTAACCTATAAAAATCAATTAATTCTTAAAAAGACTCATATTACATTTATTTGGATATTTATAATATCAATTATTTTAATATTTCATTAATTAGGTAATTACTGCATCACCATTTTGTCATAATTAAATTAAATTATATAATGTCTAAAAATTATAAATAAAATAATATTATGTAGGAAATCATTTTTTATTTCTAATGAATATTTATAATCTAATTTATCTTATGTAAAACCTTATATTTAAAATGTTTTTTCTGTTAAACGTTGATTTTAACTCTTTTAACTCTTCTTTGAATTAAAAAGGAATAAATGTATTACTCTAATCCAAGTGGACCAAATAGGTTCATATTTTATTCATAAGGTTGTTTTTGGTTGAATTATTCTTATCCAATTTAATTAGGACATGTGTTAGGGTAATAATAATATCATTTTTACCCTTAATTGCCCTTTTTACTTTTAACCGTGGCAAATAAAAGTAAAATGTTACTATTCACCAAAAATTATTTTTATCTTATTAAACCACATTTTAATCCTTGATATTAACCATATGTATTGGATTTTCTAAATTTCAGTCACAGAAGTGATAAAATTATGTTTTATATGAATTTTCAAATTTTCCAAAGAGGTGGGTAAATGACGGTGAAAAGTTTAATAAACTTTTTATATATCTAAAATTATTATAAACCGTCTCCAATGAATTAAATTGAACATATATAGGTATTATGTATCTATTTTTACCTAAAATAAATTTAAAAATAATAAAAATATTATTTAAATAAAAATCCGATTTGAAATTATAACTCAGTGTTTTTTCACTATTCAAAAAAAATTTAATGTTTTCAGAAAAATACCTAAAATTCACCCTAAAATAATTTCGATATTCTAAATCCAAAAATGAATTCCATTTCTAAAGATAAAATTTATAGAATTTCAAAAAGTGGGTATTACTATTCATATGGCCTAGTTTTATTGGTTGTGGTGTGTGTTAGAACTCGAAGTTGCGTACAACACACGGGGCTGTTTTATTCAAAGAGATGTGTACCGTAGAAGATCAGGGTGTTACATTCTCCCCTCCATCAAATAATTTTGTCCCCTAAATTTCTATAATATTACTGCATAAAATGACTCGGGTGGTTCTTCATCATAACTTTATCAGGTTCCCATGTTGCCTCTTCCATCTTATCATTTCTCTATAAAACATTTACAAGACAAGTCATCCAATTTCTCAGCACTTGTTCTCTTGTATCAAAAATTTTGGCAGGCTCTTCACAAAAAGACAGATCGGGCTCCAGTTCAAATTCTTAATAGTTGAGTACATGCATTGGGACATGCATGTATTTTCTCAACAGTGATACATGAAACACATCGTGAACTTTGGAAATATTTGGAGACATTGACAAATGATAAGCTATAGCCCCAATTGGTTTTAGAATTTCGAAAGGTCATGTGTACCTGGGACTCAATTTACATTTCTTACCGAAACGTTTACTCCCTTCCATAGAGATACCTTAAAAAAACATGATCTCCTACCTAAAATTCCAAATCCTTCCTTTGGTTATCATCATAGCTCTTTTGCCTACTTTGAGACGATTTGATGTGGGTTTGGATTACATTTACCTTTTCTATTATTTCCTCAACAAGTTCTGGGCATACAAGTTTTCTTTCACCAACATCATCCAAACAGTTTGGTGTGAAATATCTCATTTCATATAATGCTTCATGTGGTGCCATATGAATACATGAATGGAAGCGATTGTTATAGGAAAATTCTACCAAAGGTATATATTGATCCCACATACCCTGAAATTCAAGTGAGCCCGATCTCAACATGTATTCTACGGTTTGAGTAGTTTTTTCTGATTGTCCATCTATTTGGGGGTGGTAGGAAGTGCTCAACCGAAGTTCAGTATCCCAGGATATCTAAATACTTTTCCAGAATATTGATGTCAAACGTGGATCATGATAAGAAACAATAGGTAGGGGTACTCCATGAAGTCTCACTACTTCACTAATATATAGTTTATCTAGACATTCAAGTGGTAAATCATCTCTTATTACAAGAAAATGTACTGACTTGGTAAGACAATCAACAATGACCCACACTACATCGTTCCTTCTAGGAGTCTTTGGTAGTCCCATGACAAAGTCCATCATAATATTATCCCGATTCCACTCAGGAATGGGATGAGGTTGCAATGCTCTTCCAAGCTGTTGCCTTCTAGTATTCCCTAATTGACAAACCATACATCTTGACACAAAATCTGCAATTTTCCTCTCCATGTTGTCCCACCAAAAATGTTCCTTCAAATCTATAAACATCTTAGTGTTACCAGGGTGTATAGAAAAATTGGAATTATGAGCATCATCCAACAATTCCCTTTTTATATTAGGTATATCGGGAACACAAAGTCTCTTCCCAAATTTCAAAATTCCTTCTTCATATACGAAGTCAATCAATCTCCAATCATTCACAACATTAATCTTCTTTTGAAACTCCTCATCATCAGCCTGAGAACTTTTTATCCTTTCTAGAAAAGAAGGTTTGGAAACAATTTCAAAAACCATTGATGTTTCGCCTTCCATGGTTATTACCATATCCTTCTTTACTAGATCCAAAAATATTGGATCCCTTTCAACTCTCGTCTTGTTCAAAAATCCAGGATCCTTTCTGCTCAATGAATCTTCTACCTTATTTTCCTTCCCTAGGTGGTAGTGTATCGTGCAATCATAATCCTTGAGTAGTTCAAGCCATCTCCTTTGCCTCATGCTGAGTTATTTCTATGAGAAAATATACTTCAAAATCTTGTGATCGGTATATATCTCACATTTTTCACCATATAGATAATGTCTCCATATCATCAAAGAAAATATTATAGCAATTAACGCAAGAAAATGATTAGGATAGTCTTTATCATGAATTTTTAGCTGTCATGATGCATACACTTCTGGAAAAATGGTGTATACCAATGGTTCAAAACAGTGGGTATAGGCTATACCCACGATTTTGGGAACCGTGGGCTGGAACGGTGTCGGTATAGGTCCCCAGCCTATACCCAGGGTTTTCCAAAACCGTGGGTATTGGTGTTCTGCCACCGTGTCAAAAAAACATTCCCAATTTCT
The DNA here is from genome assembly GCA_963277665.1 of Viscum album. Lineage (NCBI taxonomy): Eukaryota > Viridiplantae > Streptophyta > Magnoliopsida > Santalales > Viscaceae > Viscum > Viscum album. The sequence goes on from OY728146.1 coordinate 1,042,197,940, forward strand.
ACGGTGTCAATGGATTTTACCCACAGTTTCAGAACCGTGGGTATAGATCCTAAAATAATGCCACAGGCGGGTTTCGATCCCGTGACCTCTTCGAGGCAAAGTACCACGTCTAACCACTACCCTACCATAAATTATGTGTATATATATTTACATTTAGTTAAATATAGTTATGTAAACCATGGGTATAGAGGGAAGAACCGTGGGTATAGGACTCCTGTTAAAAAAATTCCTTCCCGCGGGAAAAAAATTTCCTGCACACACATCGGAAACCTACACCCATGGTTTTTCAAAACCGTGGGTGTAAGTTTTTTATCTCGGACCTATCCACACGGGTTTCCCCAAAACCGTGGGGATAAGTACCCCTATACCCACAGTTTTTAAAAACAATGGCTATAGGTTAATTTTCAAGACTTATCCCCACGGTTTTAGAAAACTGTGGGCATAGACCCCCCTATACCCACGGTTTTGGAAAACCGTGGGTATAGGTCTTAAAAATTGACCTACACCCATAGTTTTTCAAAACCATGGGTATAGGGGGTACATATCCCCACAGTTTTGGGTAAAACCATGGGGATAGGTCCATTTTCTAGTAGTTATAGGCAATAACCCTATCATGCTGCATAAGGACACAACCAATTCCTTTCTTTGAAGCCTCACTATAAATAACAAACCCATAATTCCATGATGGTAGAGTCAATATAAGAGCATAGATAATCTTCTCTTCAGTTCTTCGAAACATTCCCCACAATCTTTTTTCCAAACAAATTTATCCCCTTAAAGTATGAGCTTCGTTAATGGGTTATCCAATCGAGAAACATTCTGGAAAAAACATCGATAATAACTTGCAAAACCAATAAAACAGTGTACCTCAGTTGTACTCATCGATGCTGGAAATTCATGGATTCCTCTTGTCTTTGTAGTATGAATAGAAATTCCATCCTTATAGAAAATATGGCCAAGAAAACAAATCTCGTGAAGCCAGAATTCACACTTGATAAACTTCTCATATAATTAATGTCTTCCAAGAGTCTTCAGGATAATGCGCAAGTGGTTTTTATGATCATTGTAGATTTTAGAATATTCCAAGATATCATTAATAAATACCACTAAAACATTATTGAGATATTCCTTGAAAACTCTATTCGTTTGATCTATGTAGATAGAGGGTGCATTAGTCAATCCAAAAGGCATTGCTGTAAACTCGTAATGCCCATACCTGGTTCGAAATTCTATCACCAGAATGTATTCCTTATTCACACACAACTGATGGTATCCAGATCTAAGGTCAATCATTGAAAATTATTGAGTTCCATGAAGTTGGTCGGATAAATCATCAATGTGAGGTAGGGGATACTTGTTCTTTATTTTTATAGCATTAATTTCCCTATAATCGATACATAACCTCCTAGATCCATATTTATTTAAAAAAGGACAGGGGATCCTCATGGAGAAACACTAGGGCTAATAAATCCCTTATTACTCAATTCCTCTTGTTTTTTATATAGTTTAACTAATTCCATAGTGTCCATTCTACAGGTGGTATTTGATATGGGCCTTGAACCATGAATTAAAAAAATGGAAAACTCAATTTCTCATTCTGGATGATGTACAGGTAAATATTCTAGAAACACATCAACACATTCTCTCACAAATAGGTACATCCTATATTTGAACATTACTTTCCTCACTTACAATCATTTTATTCTCTTCCTACCCAATAATTGAATTTAGTTGAGCTACTAGGGGTGGATTTAGATAAGAATTAGGTGGTGATGATTATTCTCTAAAGATAAGGTGTTCTTTATCATCTTCATTAAAAATATTAACCTCATTCTTCTTACGATAAATAATTGCATCATAGTCCGAAAGCCAATCCATATCAAGGATTATATCAAATTCAGTCATTGGTATGATGATGAGATCATCATATAAAGAACATTTATATGCCCTAATGGGAACTGATTCACATAACAGTGTAGTAATGATACTTCCCTTAAGTGTTTTGACTGACAAATCCCATGTTAAATCAAATTGGAAATATCTAATTTTTTTAGCAAACTTGGAAGATATTAAACAATGCGATGATCTAGAATCAAATAATGCGTTGGATAAGCTTGAGTAAACCATTATATTACCTGCCACCACTTCTTTCATAGCTTCAACCTCAGTAGTAGTGATTGCATAAGCTTGGCCTTTTCTGAGGTAAGTTTCCCTGATGCTTAGTACATTCATTTGAATAATTTCCCATCTCCCTAAAATTTTGTCATTGAACATCGGTAGATTCTATCATCCACTTGAAATCAAAAGCATGGTGGCCTTTTCCACCACACTTGTAATAGACTCCCATTCCCATTCAGGAAAGTACCGTGGTGTTTCTTCCCACATTTACTGTAGGATGGATATTAAAATTTTCCATTCTTCCCCTTATTTCCATTTCCATAGTGATCAACAGATCACTAATTCTCTTACTTTTCTTTAAATTCATAAGGCTTGGAGAATTCCTTTTACATTTTGATAGCACATGAGACAATATCTTCGTACGATGAGAAGGATTGTGAGACTAATTACTAACGGAGAAATGGTTTTAATCCATCAAAGAAACTATAAATCTTACTTCTTGGGTTACATATATATTCTGCAGCATGCCTTGCTAACCTTGTAATATTAGACTCATACATTGCAAAATTCTCTTATTCATTTTTCCTCAGACACAAAAATTGTCTTCACATATCTGGTTGATGGTCATGAGGAAAGTATTTTTCAAATAAAATATCATTAAACTCCCTCCATTTCATATTTGATATGTCATCATGTTCCTTTGTGTTTTGAATCAATGACCACCATTGATCGTTATCACCAGTGAGGTGGTACACTGCCATGACAACTTTTCCCCTTTCGCTACTCCCCATGGTGTGGAATATCTTCTCTATGTAATTTAACCATTGCTCATATACTAGTGGATTTGTACCCCCATTAATGGTGGTGGTTTCTTCCTCATGAATCGATCTAACATTGATCCTCCACACTACGAATTAGGGTGCTCTATATGGGTAAGGTTATTATTCATAACCTGAGTGAGTTTTCCCAGTATGGTGATTAGCTGATCATCACTAGTTGTATCACCAGCTCCACTATAATTATCTTGAGCCGGAGGGAAATCCCTACATGGGGTGCATGCATTGATACAGTTTCCATTCTTTGCACTAGGTTCCATTTATAAACAATGTCATAAAATATATTAGTTTATGAATCGTATTACATAAATCCAAACTTGTAAAACACTTAACGTAAATTGAAAAGTGTTTGGATATGATCCATAATCATAAAAATGTTTTCGTTGAGGAATTATATACTCATAAACCATTTATAATGGTGTTTAAATAAAATGTGAATTATCATAAGAATATCCCTCAGGAGTGTCGTAACAAAGAGTGTAGTAAGGCCCATTGTTGTGCACCAGTTCTCATTCGTGTCCAGTTCAAAGTTGTGTTTTCTGGTTTTACCCCTTGGTACATCTATGCCAGAGCCACCTCTACCTTCTCATATCCATATAGTGATGTATTTCTCGGAAAACTCAGAAAATCTCTACAATACCAAAATTCTTGGAAGTTCTTCTATACTAATCCTCAAAGTCCATCTTAGTTCTATGTGATGTAATAAGAATTTATCTAAATCTAGATTCCAAGGTTTGTAATAAACATCATCTAATACTAAAAGTAATGCCCCGACCCCAGTTACACAGAGTCGATGTATTGTTATATAACATTGGCATGATAAAAAAAGATCAAGTATCGAAAGACCAATTAGTTTAGTAGCCTTGGAAACACTATATACATTCATAAGTCTTAAATTTCATCATAAAGTGAAAAAAATACAACAACATAGTCTCTGTAGTCCACAGTCATATCCCCTCAGGCTATCCCTACAGGTCATTCATAAAATACTTCATCACATCCTAGGAAAAATAAAATATAGAAAGGGTTGAGCTCAGATTCTCAATAAGGATAACAATATAGTGGAAACATTCACAAATAAGCATAAACATTTAAGGAAATGTATAACTAAAAAAATCCTTTTAAACATGACCCTCATCATAATCTAGAATAAATAAAATGAAATAATTCCGGTTACTTATTCACATGGATATTATACTAGTAGAATAATCACATGCAATATCAACAACCACTTTCATAATGATGGAATGCATAAAGCCAAACTATCAGAACCACATAGTCAAGGCCATTTGCCAAGACTAAAAATAATATTTTTTCAAAGCCTTTTTCCAACACGGTTGTTTGTCTCACGAGACCTACCGATGCATCAAGGAGCTATAGCGGGCTCCACCAGTCACTTACTAAGTGCAATGCATTCCTCATATGAATTGTTTTAAACATAACATAAACATTCATAGTAAAACTCACTTATGAAATGTCAATACTTTCTCCATGAACCATGAATGGTATAAATATAAAACATACAGAGTCAAACATATCACAAAACATTCAATACAATATGGATGTTTTGTATCATAATAAGTCAACTTCAAATAAGCTTAAAATCAATCAAAGGATGTTGACATAGATGTACTCAAAACTATTTGAGAGAAATATCTCTTTTTTGATATCATTTTAAAGTCAAATAATGTTAAAATAAAACATTTACTTAGAAAATATTCTTATAAACTTGTAAGGGATGCTTCCACGGTTTTATAATGGTATAAAATAGCTGCACCCGCCGTATAAGTTAAAAAGATATTCTTACCTTAATTCTGTTGAAAAGGTTAAAAAGTACCTTGTTTGGAAAATGACGGAAAGATTAATTTATAAAAATCTTATAAAAAGTAAAAAAAGGGTATAAATGACATTAACCAATATTCTATAGAATAACAAGAATGTTTTGAAATACACTTTTAAGAAACATGGATGTGGATGATAAAGAGGTCCTAGTAGATATTTAGGTAAAAACAACCTCGAATAATAAAGAGATTTTGAAATTAACCCTTACCTTTTACTTTTCCTTGGCATAACGTAGGTTAACATCCTGTATAATGGTTAAATAATTTTTGTTAAATTATAAAAGAATAATATACATTAATATGATATCATATATGATCTTTTAACATTTCTTTGTTAATAATATTTTAGTATTATCATCGTTTCGGGTGTTAAAAGATTCATTTAAAATTAGATTCTTTATTATGTGAGTCATATTTGTTATGGATGGGATGTATCTAATTAATATCTAGAATTATATCAAATATTTAAACATTTTTTTCATTATCTAATGAAAATTATTCTTTAATATATACGATGGGGAATGAATGTCATTGCATTCATGGAGACGGTAATCCATACGTACGCACGAGCGACAATATCATTCTTTTGATATTAAAATAATATATAATTTGATTGTATATGATATATAAAGAATAATTATCATGTTATATATATTATTTACAAGAATTACACAACATTATTATACCCATCCAAATAATAATGTATTGAAAACAATTACACCACGACGTGGAGATGGTAATCCGTACGTACGCACGTATGGTGACATGTCATTAAAAGGATGGATAAAATAATGAATATGGTTGTACCATATTTATAATAACATCCCAATATATAGAAGATACTATATTTATTATTTTTTAATGTAAATAAAAATGAAAGAAGAAGTGAAAGAAGAAAAGAACTTGAAAGAGGGTGGTGAAATTATTACCTCTTCTTTGAGTTCTTCGTTTTGATTTGATCAAAAGGGCTCTTTAAGTTGGCTTTATGACCAATGGAGGGAATCTAGGATGAATTTAGGATATTTGAGAGGGTATTTGGGCAGGGGTTGACCGAGACTAATGGATTTGATGGTCTGAATTAGAGAGAAGGGTGAGTTCCCTTTTATAAGAGAGGTGAGGGTCACCTTAGGAAAATCTAGAAATATAAATTTATAATAAAATATCGTTCGGTATATAATTGATCAAAAATTGATTATTTAAAGGATAAGGTGGAGATGGGTTGAATACCACTCAACAAATTGGTTTTAGACGGGTTTTTCTCACTATATTAACCATAACTTTTAGATTTAACTCTTAGTTAAATAGTTTGACATTTACCATGTCTCTTTGTATTTTTATATTATATGGTTAATAAACTTACTATATACATCTAAGATAACCCGAAGTGGTTCATTAATGATGCACATATCATTATATAAGTTATTTTTATGAACCTTAGATTTTTAGGAATATAATAATAATTAATAATATAATATTGTTTTGGAAAACTCTTTTATGTCATCTTTGACACTATTTGGTATTTTGTTTTTCCTAAAATCATATCATCATTATTACATAGAATAATATTCATCTAACCAACCCTTATATTTCATATTAACCTATAAAATATGTTTAATTCATAAAAATTCTCAAATTAAATTTATTTGGATATTTATAATATCAATAATTTTAATATTTCATTAATTATGTAATTACTGCATCACCATTATGTGATAAATAAGTTAAATTATTTAATTTATAAAAATTATAAATAAAATACAATTATTTATAAAATAGATTTATCTTTTTAATGAATATTTATATTCTAATTTATATTATGTATAACACTATATTAAAAATGTTTTATTTATTAAACATTGATTTTAACTATTTTAACTCCTCATCGAATTAAATAATAATAAATGTCCTAATCTAATCCATGTGGACCAAAGAGGTTCATATTTTATTGATATGGTTTTTTAGTCAAATTATACTTAGACAATAGAATTAGGACATGTGTTAGGGTAATAATAATATCATTTTTACCCTTAACTAACCTATTCACTTTTAATCGTGGTATATAGAAGTAAAAAGATACTATTCACCAAAAATTATTTTTATATTATTGAAAAACATTTTAATCCTTGATATTAACCGTTTCACTTAGATTTTTGAAATTCCACTCACATAAGTGGTAAAATTATTATTTTTGTGAATTTGAAAATTCTCCTAAGAGGTGGGTAAAAGACGGTGACAAGTTCAATAAAAGTTTTATATATCTATAATTATTATAAACCTAGTCCAATGAATTCCATTGAACATATATAGGTATTATGTATCTATTTTTCCCTAAAATAAATTTAAATAAAAAAAAATTATTTAAATAAAAAATTGGTTTTAAACTATAACTCAGTGTTTTTTCACTATTTATAAAAAATTGAATGTTTTCTAAAAAATACCAAAAAATAACCCTAATATAATTTCGATATTCATAATCCAAAAACAAAGTTTATTTTGAAAGATAAAATTTATAAAATTTAAATAAGTGGGTATTACTATTCATAATGGAATGTTTGATTGGTTGTGGTGTGTGTTAGAACTCGAAGTTGTGTACAACACACGCTAATGTATGATTCAAAGAGAAGTGTATCGTGGAAGCTCACAATGTTAAATTCTCAAGATTGTGACTATGTCAATTATTGTTTAAAATCACTAGAATAAGTAATTTTTAAGCTCAGGTCTTTACTGTAGGTACCGTAGAAAGATTAAATATCATTACAAGTTCATATAATGTTAACATAATACACATAAATTGTTTTTTATGTTTATGTTAAAATGATATAGAATTTTAATACTACCATGTTTCTTAGTCTATGATATAATTATTTAGAATGTTTTTCCATGGTGAAAATATGGTAGTTGTTCTGGGAAGGCATCTAGAGGACAAAATACTTCTAAATCATAATCTAAATATGGTTGGAATCATAATAGAATATATTTTTTCATTGTTGGATTAGTTAAAACAATATATAAATGGTTATAGTGTCTATTCATGGGAGAATCTAGGTCAACCACAGAGGATTAAGTCATTAGTGAATTATTTTATGGGGCCACATCCTCCATATTTCAGTCAAACCTCAGATCCATTAGTATCTGGTGGATGGATCAATGCTCAATGGAAAATATTTTCTGTCATAGGATGTTCAGAATTTAGAAATTTATCCTTATTAATTTATCATTTTGAAGTTGAATCTGATCGATAGTGGTCTCTAGGTAAAAACACTAAAGATAAAAGGGATCTTGAAAATCTAAAATGGAATGAATTTAAAAGTCTTTTTCCAGAAAATTAATTTCTTATAACGATTTTACATTGAATAGGGAAATAATTCATAGAACTAAGAATGAAAGATAATGATTAAATGGAAATATACGAATAATATTTTAAGAGACTATCCAAGTATATATAGAATTTTTTTTGGGTCATTGATTTTAAAATTAATAGAATTTACTCTGGATTGAAACCAATTATTCAGATATCTCTATCATTATCAGAGTTTAAAACCAACAAGAAACATGTTCTTAGTGCTAAAAAATTTTAGATGGAGTATTAAGATATGTAAGTACCTCATATAATAATCATTATATGTTGTATGGTTGGAAGTCACTGGGGAAGTATTCATAAAATAAATTTGGGGAGTAAGAAAATCAAAATCTTCTCTTATCAAAAGTGAGGATAAAAGAATGTTGGAAAATTTATTTTATATTATATGAATTGATATGTATGTGGAATGTTTGAACATGTGTCTAATGAGTGGATTTAAAATGATCCAATGTATATTGAGAAGTCGATGGTAAAATTAGATGAATATTAGGTGTTGAGCCATTTTTCTAACATGTTTCCAATGTTTGTCACTTAGGGGTAAAATCAATTAGATTGATAATATAATGATGTGAAAAAAACCATGGAATCAATTTCAATAGATTTTAGGACATTAACCAAAGTCATATTTGGAAAATTTCTTATTTATACAGATTGTTCCAATGTTTCATTTGATTTCGGGTCTAGAAATTCATTCATTTATGAGAAATTTTCCAATAAATTGGAAATTGTACCTTAAAAAATGAATTAAACATTTATGGTTAAAATACCTGGAGAAATATCACCGAAACAAAAAAAATTTAATATTCATCATATCATTGTATGTGGGAAGAATTTACTTGAATACCTTGTTGTTATGGATCTATTAGAGTTTGGTTTTATTCTTAGAATGGTTTCGATTTCTACTTACCATGCTCTGATAGATTGTTGAGCTCAATAAGTTTATTTTTAGAAAGAGTTTCAGTTCGTATTAAAGAATTAACCCATGCAATTCAAAACATATCATGAATCCAAGAAATCACCTAAATATTGTAATTAATTTCATCTGGACCATATTTTTTTAAATAAGGGAACTATTCTGATTAATGATGTTCCTATGGTAAATAAGTACATGAATGTTTGTCATGATTATTTTCCTGGTATAATACCGGAATGCGATGTTGAATTTTCTATTGACTTAGTTCCAAAGGATAAAAAAATTTTCAAACCCCCTTATCAAATTCTTCATGTAATACATATAGATTTAAAAAGATATTTATAGGAGTTTCAAGATTAATGTTCAATTTGACCAAGAACATTAACATTTGGTCCTCATATTTTATTTTTTAGAAATAAAGACAGTGCAATGTGGAATATTAGTGATTTCAGGTATTTGAATAATATCAATGTTATTAACAAGTACCCTTTTACGTAGATCTATGAATTATTTGATAATGTTTAGATATTTAAATACATTTAAAGATTGATATCATGTTAAGGTAGTATAAGTTGAATGTTGAGGACGTATATGTTCAAAATAATACATTTTAGACTGGATATTCTCTTAAAAAATTATTTATGCCATTTGGGATAACTAATTCTCCTACTTTACTTTTGGGTCTTATGAATAGGGTATTTCCTAAAAATTTGGATGAATATATGGGTTTTCTTATTGATTTTATTTTTTTTATTCAAATAGTTGTTAGGATCATGAAAAAATTATAAGGATCATTATGAAAACCCTTAATAAAGAAGTTATAGAGAGATTTTATAAAATGTGATTTTATGTTAATTTTTTCCCCTTTTGCATATTATTAATATATATGGAACAACAGTTTATACCAATAATATAAAAGTGGTTGATTATTGGAAAATAGACACAAATGTTTACAATTTCCAAATTTATCATGGATTAATAGCCTCTTACCAGTGGCTCAATGAAAACATTGCATGGTTATTTATCCCACTAAATAAGTTAATTGGAAAAGGAGTTAAATGTTTCTAGACAAAAGCATATGATGATTTTTTGAAGTAATTTAAAAGAATATTGTTAAATTCTCTAGTTTTGGACCTAACCTAATGAAATAGTGAATTTTTTGTAAATATGGTGATTCTTTATTAATAGGACATGGTTTTTTTGATTCAGGAATTATCAGTTAATTTCTTATGATTCAAGGAAATTGAATCTTCATGAGAAAAATTATCTAACATATTATTCAGAACTAGTTGCTGTTGATTTTGATTTAAGAATGTGATGGCATCATTTGTATTGTCTTATGTGTGAAATATATATAGAGTCAAAAAAAATTGATTCATATTTTCACTCAGAAAGAACTTATAATGAGACAGATAAAATGGATACAACCAATCAAGGGTTATAATTTCATGATTCATTATCATCGTAGAAAATTAAAAAATGTGTCCAATTCATTGAGTCAAAAAATAACACTACATCAATTATGTTATTTTGCTAACATTAGCCTCTGGTTAATGATTTGATGAATTTTGGCCTAAAAGATGTGGATGGAGGGAAAACCATTATTGTGTTTCATGTTTCAATGAAGTAAACGTTTTTGGAACGAATAATGAATGCTTAGTAAGAAGAGCATTATTTATGAGAAAAGGTATAATTTGATAATAAGGGTAAGTTTCATGGTTTTAATATTGATAAAAAAAGGTGTTTTATTATTTGGAAAAATATTATGTGTACTTAGGATTTTTATCTAAGGAAAAAATATTTAACTAAAACTCATATTTCTCTTTTTTTCATTCATCTATGAAGCACTAATATGTATAGATACCTGCAAAAATATAATTGGTGGGATGGAATGAAATTTGATATTGTTGACTTTAACATTATTTGTTTGACTTGTCAGTAGGTTAATGTAAAATAACATTTAAATAAGGGGATACATAAATTTTTTCTAGTACTAGATAGGTAATGGGAAAATATATCATTGTATTTCATAGTTAGATTAACAAATTTATCTAAAGGTAGATTTTTTATTTTAGTTAAAATTGGTCATGTGACTAAATCTGCACATTTTATTCCTATCCAATATACTATTTCTTTAGAATAAATTTCTCAGCTATCTTTAAAGGTGATTGTATGGTTAAATGGAGTTCCTCTATTTATTTTATATAATCATGATCCCAAATTCACTTTTAATTTCATCAAAGAACAAAAAACATATTGGGTAATTTAATAAAATTTTATTACTATTTTCTATCCTAAATTTGATAGAAATTCTTACAGAACAATTTAGAAATTAAGGAAAATACATTGAACTTGTTTTTAATATTAACACGGAATATTAGATTAACATGATTGTTTGGTTGGGTTTTATTATATTAACAATTTTCATTCCATTACAGAGATGGAACCTTATGATGCATTATATTGGAAGCGGTGTAGAATTCCAATATTATGGAATAATATAGTTGAAAGAAAGTTTATGGGACTATAATTGGAAGACTAAATGGCAGAGAAGGAGAAGGTAATTGAGTAACACATAATTTAGTCTCAGGTAAGGATAAAAATTTATATATATTATTGGAGGAAAGGTATTTTATTCATTGTATCTGATCATGTGATTCTTACGATATCCCTACAGAAAATTGTTATATGTTTTGTTCATAGGGGGAAGTTAATTCCAAGGTTTGTTAGACCATATGAAATTATTGGTAATGTGTGACCATTTTCCCATAGAGTGTCTTTACCTCCAAATTAATCTATGATATAATTTTTTTTTCCTAATTTGATGTTTGTAAAGTATGTTTCAGATTCATCTCTGGTTTCGAGCACTAAATTAGTTCAGTTGGAAAAGAACCATTCATATAAGGAATAAAATGTTCAGATTCATGATTGTATAGAGAAACTTTTAAGAAATAAGGTAATTTATTATGTTATTGTTTTGTGGATAAACCATATGGATGAAGAAGAAACAAGGTAATTTGAAAATTCTATAAGTGTAAAATATATCCACTTATTTAGTAGTTGAGTAAAATTAGGAAAACTATATTTCTATAACTGGGGGATAATGTGACAACCTAGGCGCCAATAGAATAATTTGATTACAAACTTATTTGTATTATTTAATTAAATCAGTGAAAAATACTAAAATATCATATCATAATTTATATTGTATATATTCATGATTTATGTTTAATCTCATCAAATAAGTTTGATTGGCATAATATAATAATAAATGAAAATTTAATAATAATTGTTATTTTTTTATAAAATGTAATTTTCTCACCTTTGATGATATAACTTATTTTAAAACAAAATTTTTAAACTTTTCAAAATTTTATTTAATAAAATAAACATTATTTTCTGAATAAGAGTAAAAAAACTAGTTTAAGGTGAAATTTTTGAATTTTTCATCTATGTTTAATTTATGGATAAATAGTGAAAAATACTGGAATTTAATTGAAATATTATTTTTCTTCTAATACATTTATATAGTTGAATTAAATATTTAATTGGATTTAAAGTGAAATTATATCAATTATAACTCTATTTAATCAATTTTGGCCATTAGAATCATTTTTATGTTTGATTTAGTTATAAAAAATTTTAAACCATTGAACTTTTTCTCATTGAAACCACTTTTTCATTCTGTATATGAGTTTTGTTTTAAATATTTTTTTTTCTAATTTCTGGAATTGAAGTTGGTATAATTGATTCAAAATTTGGAACTATACTATCCAAATTAGGTTTTATGATATATTTAATCTTTTTAATATAATGCAACCATGGTAAAATAAAATATTTTCCACGGTATAGCTGAAATAATGAAACGAGTTAAAGTTATACAGTAAAAGGTTAAATTCCATAATAGAATAAATCATTAAATAGACGGCTGAGTGATTTATTGGCGATAACCACACACTAAAACATTAATTATAATAAATTATTAATATCATTTCCTCATCAATGTGGTTGTATTTAGATAAAAAATAATCATTACTTAATCACATAAAATACATCTCCTCAAGTATAAATAACACCGCTCACCACCCCAGTTCTCCTGAAAAGCCTTGAAGATCCTAAAATGTCTAAAAAACACACTCCTAATCACCCTCCCTAATTAGAAGATAGTATTTTTGAACCAAAATACTAAATCTATGGTCCTCAATGGGTCCTTCATGGAGGTGGTATTTAAGAGGTAATTTTATCAAAGAACATCTCTTGTTTTCTTTTCTTCTCCTATATTCTTCACACCTCCTTTTTCAATAATTCCATGATAACTATTGAATAATTTATAAAATGTTTTTTATGTTTCTTATGGGATGTATAGTATTTATACTATTTATTACCTCTAAATTATTCTAAATAAATGAAACCATTGTAAAAATCATTGAGGTCAATCGTCTTCGTCGATAATGATTCTTTATTTTCCATTATCTCCTTCATAGATGAATATAATGTATCATTGTGATTAGATAATATTTAAACAGGTATATTAATCCATATTTAATGTTCCATAACTAAACTATAAACATAATATAAAATTGTAATGAACTTGTTTGTTATGTTCGAAAAAACTGAACAAATAAACTAAACATTTATCATTTACATTTAATCATATGTATCATCCACATAAAAGGATGAAAAATGATACATGGGACAATTAATAATTCTATAATTTCATTAAAACTATTTTAATACACTATTTGAGTGGTAATCCCATTTTACAAGAACATCCCTAATATTACACGAGTTAACAAACCACGAAACCAGGAAATAAAGGCACTTCAAAAACAATGAAAACAATGAAATATTATTACTAAATGGGTGTTAAGATGTTATTTAAATACAATATAATGTATTATAAATATGAAAATGGTTATATAATAAATTTGATAATTTGTTTTACCATTATACAAGAGGATTGAGTACATTTTAATGAATTATGATGCGAGTTATTGTAATCCATACCCCAATTTCTATTCTTAGGGTTAAAATGGTACTTCATGACAATTTCGTGCTAATATTAAGTGTGAAAAAATACCTAGGAACATATTATGATGTATTTAAACATTTTTAAGGGTATTTATGGTCAATAAACATAATATAATCATTTAATTAGTGGCCACTTCATTAATATGTTATTTCTAATGGAATATATTTTAAATTTTCACCTCTTTTAAAGTTTCTCTTAAAAAAATTTAAAAAATTTAAAAATAATGTTTTTCTTCTTATACCATATAAGTGGACTTTTCTTTCATAAAAAAAAATTTAATTATTGAATTTATCCATTATAATATAGTATATTTATATTTTATGAAAATGGTTTCATTATTTTGTGTGCGGTTTATAGATTTTGAAAGTGATTTTTACAAAATAATGATATTTTAATATGCAAATTATTTTACCAAATGTTATAAAAGTGTTTTCAAGGGTTTTATTCAGAATATGGTCCTTTTTAATTGTTTATTATTGGTTTAACCCATTATATATTATTATATAAGGGGATAATCTCTATTATAGCTCAATATATGATGGGTTGATCCCCATTATTGTCATGATATGATGCTGATCCCATTTATAGCTCTCAAATGTATTAGGTATTCTGGAGAAGGAATTTGATCATTTGTTCATTCCATTTATAAGGATTTACCTAAGGATAATATATTAATTATGCTTGAAGGATCCTACATGATTTTTATATGCTTTCTAATTTATTATTATGTAAAGTTTTTTAATGTGTTTTCATGTTTTCAATGCACTAAAAACCTTCTTTCATTATGTCCCATAATTATCATTTTGTTCTAATCAAAAGTATTAAGATGTTTTCCATAGAGAATATAGATAGGTATGTTATATGAGGAAGTCATGTTTATTTTTTATTAATATTTATCAAGAATAGAAACCATATCTTTATTTTATTCTATTGTTTTATGGAAGTAGTGGATACTGAGTATAAGTGTACAGTTGTAATGTATGGGTTTAATATGTATGATTTCGTCATAATTCTCTAATACTGAAAGCCTAAAGGATCCTCTGGATAGTAAAAATGAAACATATAGTGTATAATCACTATTTAATTTTACATTAATAATATATATGATATATTTATAACATTTTACCACCAAGTCATTAATAATATTTATTTATTTTCATTATTTCATGTGTGTTTGTTTCATGGATTCATGATCGATTAATTTTTGTATAATTATGGATTTTTTTGAAAATTGGAAATAAATATCTACAGGTGAAATGTAATGATATTAAAATAATTATAGAATTCAAAATGAATTCATATATTAGTTATCTTTCTGGTATGATGATTATTTAGTTGAAAAAATATTTTTGATAAACGTTTAGTTTATTTCAGTCATTTTCCCAAAAATCATGAACAACAATCATTTTATATAATATTATATATATATATATATAAAAATTCTAAGACATGATATAAGTCATAATATACCTATTAAAATATTAATTATTAATAATAATACTTTTTATGTCTAGCCTTGAAGGAGGTAATGGAAAATAAATAAAACCATTATTAACTGAGAAGATTTACCGCTATAATTTTGACAAAAATTTAATTTATTTTCAGTATATAAATTATAAGGGAGATATTATGATATTATGGGTGAATATGTATAAGATAAGGTAGAAAAATGAAATAAATTAAGATATGGTTTTTAGAATGTTTCTTCTTGAATATTACATCCATAAATTACCCCTTATGGGACATTGAATTTTTATTTGAGTGAGAACTGTAGGACTGGGAAATGTGGAGTCTGTGAAGGACGGGGTTTTGTTAAGATATTTTCATATATTCAAGGATTCTGAGGAGAAATTTTGTGGTGATGAGTGGTATTTATACTTTAGGAAGTGTTCTTTTAAGTGATTAAATATTTATTATTATATATTTAAATCTTGTCATAGTTGGGTGGCATTAATTACAATGAATTTGGATTATTAATAATGTTTTAATGGATTATTGGGGTCATGAAACACATCAAACAACCATTTAATTTTTTATTTAAGGGATTTTATGATTTTATCTTTAAACATTAACCCGCCATATTATTTTAATTATACTATTTGTAAATATTTTTTTCCCAAGGAATCCTATTTAAGAGTAAAATTTAAAATAGAATTATAACCTAATTTGGACCTTCTGATTCCAATTATGGAATCCATTTTTAAAAATTTTAAACACATAATATTCAAAATGAAATTCAAAAATAGACCATCAAAACAAAATGAAATTAATTTTTCTAGAGAAATGTGTTTTTATCCCAAATCTGTTGTTAAACAAAAATAATGTGTAAATATTGTTTAAATTCAATTCATTATAGAATATCTTATTAAAAAATAAGACACTTTTATATTAATTTAAAATTATAAAATGGAATTTAAATTTAATGAAAATTATAGTATTATAAAAATTGGTATTTTTTTTACTATCTACAGAATAATTAAACTTTACAAAAAATTATGAGAAAATAATCATAATATAATTTTCACTCAAGTAATAAAAAAATTATTTTATTTTTATATAATAAATTTTCTAAACGATTAAAATATTAATTATAATTATTTTTTCATAGAATGAAAAAAATCTCTTTTTGAAGAAATCATAAATTTGATGAACAAAAAGAATTTATAAAAACAATTTGTACATATTCCAAAATAATTAACTAAAAAATTAAACATGACATGTAAAATTATATATTTCTTTATTTGGTAAATACTACTCATTCCCACCCATTTAATGGGAAGTTAATAATTTTCATCATAAAATATTAATATTTTGGAGTTTTTTTATGATTAGTGTTATGTTCAACATAAGCTATCAAAGAAATTAAATTTTTTTAAAAAGTGAAATGCCACAACATCTTGTGCTGTTATATTATACCACCATAAAATTAATTTCTATTTCCAAATTCCCCTCTCAGATGTGAAAATACGAGGAAACCTCTTACACATCACATCCTCAGGATCGCATGGGTTTTCCTACAAATCATAGTCTAACCAAAAAACATAAACTATGTGAATGGTATTGTTTTATATAACTTTATCTCTATGATTCAAAATCGTTATACATTTTTCATTATGAGAAATATTTTTCCCAAGAAATATTACCTCTATGTTTAGTTCCTATGAAGTATCAGGTATATACTTACTCATGATAGAAGCGTCGAAAACATCCTTAACATAGGATATTTGGTGAAAGAGTTAATAAATAATTTAATGTTATGATATAATCAATAATTCTCAAGAAATTGCATTCTAAAAAGGTGAAATTTTAATTTTAAAATTAATTGTGGATATTTGAGAATTCTATTAGGGGAAAACCCAAAAAAATTATTTAATAGAACTTAATATAAAAAAATAAATTTTAAGGGAAATGATCACAAATTAACAAGGATTTTGATTTAGATAACATCTATATAAAGTGAAAATATGCACATGTAAGAGAGTTATAACTATAAATATCTGATGGATAATGATGGAGAAAATTATCAACATCAGGTTAGTGACCACTAAAACCATGGAACAAGTATTTCTGAAAAATTTCAATTATATCATCAGAAAAAATGATAATGGGATACCATTTTATTTCAAAACCCATTGATAAGATATAATTACTTTATTAAATTTCATAAGAATAGTCTAACTCTTTGGTTGTTAATTGATCAACTTCTATTTCCTCCATTACTAAATTAAAGAATTTTGAAATTGTAATACCTAAATAAATACTAGATCATAAGATCCTTAATGGGATGAAAGGTCATTCCTTATGAATAAAGTTATAATCATAAAAAATGGTTAACACATGTCATCCAATATGCATGAATATTCATATAGTTAATTAACATTTATATCTAAAACCTATATCAAATATTGATGTAACAAATTTCATAATTGGTTACCCTTATGAACCATACGAAAGATTAAAATCCAAAACAATCAAATAGAGGTCACTAAATCAACTTTTCCTTAATCCCCAAAACAGATTTAATTAGATCTTAATTCTCACACACCATACATTTGATGATTATTATCATTTATTCTATTGAAACATTTAAATAAAAGTAATTATCATAAATCCATAGTTAAAACATATATGCTTACAAAAATTAATCCTTTCCAAATACTATAAATCCAAAAATTTGATAAAATCAATCCATAAACCACATTTTAATCATATTAATTATTATTTCCAAGTTCAATAATATTATCCAATTTATTTTCTAATAATCAAACATATATATTTCTAATTATTATAATAGTATCATGAAAATATTAAGTGTTATAATTATTATTAATCAAGTGTTTTTCAAAAATACTACCTTAGCACCTAAATCACTTTACATGGATACCATTACCACTAAGAATATAATTTCATATACATATGAAATAACTAAAATGGAAAAAATCAATAGTTGTTTCACTAGTCCATAATTCCATAAAATTACTTTAACAACATTAGTGATTAATTCCAATAAATAATCACTCAACCATTACACATCATTCTCAATCCATTATCCATGATTTGTTGTTTTTTTCATTAACACTTCATTCATTTCTTTTTTCATTTATAGTATATTTATTATCAAAAATATAACCATTACTCATACAACGTTTTGATCATCTTTATAATCTTTCCCCATATGGAATCAAGTTTAATAATTCCCTTACATTCCCCATTTAAAACATTTATCTATTCATGAAGACTTAGGAATACCATTATTCACATTGATAGAGTTATCTGAACCTTTCAATTTTCATTTTCAATTATTTTACATTATGGATTTATTTTTCCACACCTAATGAATCTTATGGTTCCTTTGAAATATTCTCCTTACACTACTACAAATTACTACTATACCTATAGACCAATCCCAATAGTTGGGAAAAACCATTTGGATAGGGTAATTTAGTTTAGGATATCCTAATGGGTTTTAAAAAATTGTTGTTATATATTATCTATGGTGATGTGTGTTAAATGTATTTATATAGGTATTCTTGTAAAATAAACTATGGGTTCTCCTCCCTTCCTCAAATCGAATCAAATTATGTGGACTCCCTCTTCCAATTGTGATCCTTAGAAGGACCCCTATATCTATTTTGTATCACTCGCTTCCTGACTACTATAAGCACTATTATTTGAATATTCATCCATATAAAATTATAATCTAAAAGCTTCATGCACCCCTATCCTCTTATTTCACCCCATAGTTAGCTATAGGAGTGGTTCCATCGTCTCACTCAGCTGTATCGACCCATCCTCAAGAATCTATTTTCTTCAAATTTTTCATCAATATCATTTTTGTGAGTTCTATATTAGTATAAATCATAACACATATCCTATTAATATACACATTCTATAATGACCTTGATTTTACTCAAAAAATATTTATGTTTGTGATACCTGAATTCTACCATAGTTTCAAACAATTTCCTTTCATTTCCATAGTTTTCTAGTAATTATTACTTGAATTGGAATTCTATACCATCAATAACCACATATAAATGGTTTTTTTCTATGTATTCCTTCTATTAGATAATTACACTCCCCCTTATTAATTATAGGTATATATATCTACAAAGTGGTAATAATCAATCTTTTTCAAACTACCCCCCTAAGAGAAAAAATAATGATTCTACATGGAATATGGTAGTTCAACAAAACTATTCAGGTCTTACTATATTTTTTTTCGTATCAAACTAATAAAAAAACTTTTCAACATTTTAATGATAACCAATAGGGACCAAATATATCCACCTTTTAATCTATTCAATATCCCTTTGGGAAATTCCACATCCACACCTATGAACCAAGAAATTATTGTATTAACCAGTATAATAAGACATAGTTAGATACTTTTTACAACATTTAATAATATATACATGATAATTCCTTGAAATTATAGTAGTTTCATCAAGCTACAAAATATATAATTAGCAATATCTAGAACCACGGTCCAATGTGGGGCCAAACTATTGATAGTTACAGTCACAACATCAAGCAATTGGAAAAAATAAAGGTACATATTGTTTCTATCCAACCATGTGTGAAAAAACTACAGGGAATTACATAGGGAGGTATATTACATGTGTGTTTCATAGGATATTTGAGTGATCCAATCCACCATAACCTTATAAAACCACAAAACAATTTCATGGGGTCTTCACTAGAGAAAAATATTCTTCTTCAGAGTGAAATTTATATCATTGTGGTGTGATACTCAATCAATTAATTTTATATAAATTGATATAATTATTAAAAATAAATGGTTGGAGTGCGGTTCACTATTGAATATAATTTGTATACTCTTATGAAATACCATTTATAGAATTATATATGTTTTCATTGTGTATGAAATAATCAATAACTATAGATTATTCTTACATCGAATAGGTTACAGTGTGGAGTACACTCTTATGATGTGGTCTCTCTATATGTAATCTTATATGGAATGTGATTATTATTATATTATCTTCATTTTTTGTTATTAAAAACATAATGTGGCATGAAAATAGCCTATATGCTGGAATAGATCCTCATTATCCCAAATTTTATACTTGCATAACAACCAAATGGCATGTGAATCAATGTTGCAACATGTTGTCATCTTACATTACCATGACATGAAACATCCTTTTCAAGAAAACATATATGAGGATATTTGATAGTTGTATCACCTTGTGAAATATGCGAAGGTCACATCATATATGATTTAACTTTAGATAATGAAAATATTATATTGAATGAAATTCTTATCTCGAGTTTATGAATATGATCATGGTTGATTGAATAAAAAATAATGATTAATGTGAGTCTAATATCATGATATATAGTTTAATATTTTTTTAATGATAACATAATAATAAGTTATATGGGATATATTTGATTCCTTTTTTCTCATAGGTTATCTCCCATAATCATTCATACATCAATTAAACTCAATAAAAATGAGACACAAACCCTTAAGTATACTTATAGTATAAATATATACCACATTTTCACTACTCAAAAACAAATATAACTAAGCGAATTTATAAAACCATGTTTTACCATGTTAAACTGAACCATATCAATCAACACCAAACCCAACCAAATAAAATTGATTTAATCCCAAGTACATAAAACCAATTTGAAAAAAACAAACCCACTTTAAATCAAACTATTACAAATATAAACAAATGAAATAAAACAAAACCATATGCACATTAAATAAATATATACAACAATAATCGAATAAACCCAAGACAAATCAATAAAAACACACCAAAACTGACTAAAACTGAATCTAAATAAACATAATTAAATTTTATTAACAAAAATAACTAAACCAAATCAGATGAACTTGAACCAGGTCAAATTGAAGGAGAATGTCATAAAGGCATCAATTTTAAGGTCCTTTAATCCTCGTAAATATATTCACTCAATTACATGTCATTTAAATAACACCCCTTGGTATTTATATTCCATATGAAATTTTTTATTAATTATAAACTTGACCCTATATGGATTTGAAACATTGTTACTCATTGATATAATGAAATTAAATATCAAGGTTTTATATTTTTAGTATTTATATTTATAGTATTTTCTTGTATCTTATATTATTATTCTCATATAAACTAATGTCTCATTTATGAGTTTATATTAATTAAAGAGTTCTCATTTACATAAATATATTATTTATTAAGCATCAATATAATTTAATTTCATATATGTAATAAAAAATATTTTTTAAAAAAATGGATAGATGTTAGCTGTATGAAAATAATCAGATGTCAATTTATTTTCAAAACAAGTTGGGAAAATTTATAGATTTTACATTGGACAATGCTTCAGATAGGTTCCACATACATTTCCCATGTTATAATTGTGTTTTCAGTCCTTGTTGATCCATGAAAAAGTTAGCAACCATATAAATATATATGGTTTTCAATCAAACAAATTTGTGTCGTATCACAATGGGTAGAATATTAAATCTCAAAATGATTATGATCCAAAAAAGATGAATGGATTACAGAATTTGAAAGATGACTTTTTATATTTATTCTTCATCAATAGATGGAAGGGATACGGACCTAAGAAGACATCGTTAAGAGCACACATAATTCATCTAATTAAAATTATAATGTTGATAATATTAAAAAATTTAATGAAATTTCCATGACTCTAATATTTCACCAATGTGGTAAAATGATAAAGATCGATGTTTTAATCCCATCATTTCATTAAAAATAGTGTATAGGATTTATAATACCACCATCATTTTCATTCTTACATTTTTGAAATATTTTCTTCTAGATGATACAGATATTCCCTAAAATCAACATATGTAATGGAAGTTAGTATAGGCACTTGGATTTCAAAAAAACAAAATTCATGCATCCCTGAAAGATTGCATCTAATTTTGAGAGGAAACTGCTGAATAAAATGATTGTATAAAATGTTTCATATCCTTATGAAAGCCAAAATTATATTTATTACCATTATCTATTCCAAAAAAGTAATGTGGCACTTTCCATTGATCCCTACACTCCATAATATCTTTATTCCCAATATCAAATATCAATAAAAATACAATATAATGATTCCGAGAGAAAGAATAATAATGACGAGTTGGATCAACCCATAGTTTTATTCTCATGGATAGTATTTGATGTTCTATATTCATATTTGATAGCTAAAATGCATAATGTGATGCTATGTCTTTCATTTCATGTTTTTAATAAATTCTCAAAGATGCTTACTTTAGACAACAAATGGATATTTTTCATACACATTTATATCATTATTCCAGGGATGTGTATGAAAAAACATTTCACATTCAAGATTATACTCATATTGGGTCCTTTTTACCCCAACAATGATATATATTTATATATGAAAACATTAATAAAATAGAATAAACATCTCTAAAATGGTTGTGTTCACGCATATGATGCATGTTAGAAAGATATATTATTTATGCGCCATTCACTTTTGTGGATGATCAATTATTTTACTAATTATGCAATGATATATGTATTGAATATGAAGGGAAAACTATCATTTTATATTTTTATGAATAATGCACAATCTAGAAGACTTAAATATCACCATTGTTTCAGTTTTATAGGATATCGATGATTCTTTTCAATGGACCATCCATATAAGAATAATCATTGAAGATTTTAAAATACCATAGAGAAAAACAATCCACCATAGTGTATGTCTTGAACTGATCTGATTATTGAAATAAAATATTTTAGTTTTTCATTTTTGAAGGGTCAGATGAAATCCAGATTGAGGAATAACGTTTCCACTAAAACATGTAACAATTTAAAGACGATTAGTATATTCTTTGGGTTTCTTTATTGGTAAAGCAATTTGTTACATCATTTTGTGATTTAATTTACATTGATAAGGTTATATGCGAATTGTTTCTTTGAATTATTCTAAATATAATTTTAAATAAAAAAGATGATATAAAATCTCGGTGTGACTTGGTGGATCTGGGTATCAGACAATAATTGCATTCATTGTGTATCAGTGAAAATAAATGGAATGATCCATGTACTTTTTATGTGATGAATCCTGTAGAAGATAATAAATTTTTTTAAGTACTAGTGACTGTTAAAGTTGCTAATGGGTATTTGAGAAATATATCAAAATGGGTCAATATAAGAGATATTAAAATAAAATCGTTGAAAAATAGTTAATATCAAATCCTTCTTCATGAGTTGATTACAATATAAATCGGTCATCTTCTTTTCAATAATGTAAGGGATTTAGCTATACTATTGTGTCACTTCATTAGAGATATTTGTGCTAAAATTTTGTCAAAGTGTTTCTTGAAGAAATTTTTTATCTAGGGACCATTAACATTGTCTCAGATAGAGACAATATCTTATCTATCATTTTTCACATGTATGATATACCTATCTTCCCTTATTCCAAAAAAACTATTTTTCAAAGGACCAATTTCATTTCATTGAACGTATCTAACATAAAGAAACATGTTAACAATTATATATTATGTCTACAATAGAAATCATCTTAAACGTTATACTGTAAAAGGTTACTTGGCATAAGAATGAATGGATTTCTATTCAATTCATTTTTCTGATCTGACTATGGGATTGAATAGACCATTGAAAAGTGATTAATATTAATATAATAAAATTGAATCTATTTTTCCATCACTTCCCCAAATATTGGGAATTCCTAAATCATATACCTTGATGACATTAAGCCTTGAAGAGTAGGATATTGAACACCACACTTTTTTGTTTAACTATTATTTTTTTGATGACTACATCATTTATGTAAATTGAAAATTTATATCATATTTAATCTCATGTATTTTTCAAATATGATAAACTATTTCTATTTATTTTGGGAGGGAACATAAATAATTTATAAATAGAAAGAATCATTCATTATAATTGAGAAGGAGATATAAATTTCGTTGTAAATAGTTTTCTACATGGTTTAAATTAAAGGTAAAAATATTAAAATAAAAAATTAATAAAATAATCATTTAATTTTTCATAATATTCATTTATATTTCAGGTATATAGTTTTTCTTATGGATCTGTCTTTGAGTGAATGAGAACAATATATTTTGATTCTAATTCATTGGTTTATGAATGAAAATAAATTGTGATCAACGGGTACATATTTATTATCACCTAAAAGTAAAGAAAATGAGAAAAACAAGATGGGGATAGATCATCTTCCACAATTGACAGATATCCCAGTATATCAGATAGTATACCTCGATTTATAAATGTATCTTATTATGGAGTCATTGAGAAAATATTATTATTGTATTATTAATCTCATGTTCAAGTCACTCTGATGTAATTACAGTGGTTTAATTTGTTGATGAGGTATGTCACATTTATTGATGATTATATATTTCATGTTATTGACATGACTCACATTATTTCTAGAAATGAACCATATATATTGGAATCAATGGGGAAAATTTTTTATGTCAAAGATCATACTCAACATGAATTTAGTGCCACTAAAAATTTAATCCTAAGAAATATTTTTTAGGATGGTGATGAGAGAATGTATACCATCACTTCTCCAATTGTCCCCGATCCATACTTATGATGACCCTGATACATAAATTTCCTCATTTGAGTGTGAACCAGAAGTTATGGTGGGATATATATAGAATGATCCATCTATGTTCCTCATTCTTTTCTTTTAGCTCATATTAGGTTGTTGCAGTTAGTGATATACAAATTCATTTAATATTGATTTAAAATATTTTGTATCCAACTAGACCATCATGCGAATCTTCAATATTTACTAGTTGAAGTTTTATTTACATTTTATTTTCTTTCATTAAATTGAACTATATTCAATCCTACCGAACCAAAAAAACAAAAATGTTAAATTGTAAAAAAAAACTAGATGAATTGAATTGGTTACATTAAATTAATTGATATAAAAATAAAAACCTAAGAAAATAATGATGTAACAAAAAAATTCTAAATTACCTAACCCAAATTATGAACCAATAAAAATACGATAATTAATGGATAAATGACCTCATAAATAGAAAAAATGAACCAAATGGCCATTGAAAAAAAATGAAAAAATGACATAATCAATTGACCAGAATTAAAAAAATTACCTATCCAAAATTGAATTGGATTGAATTGAAAATAAATGAAAACTATATTATACCAATTTTAAATATGAAAATTTTAATGTATTGTTTTTTATATGAAATTTCTTATGTTTTGATATAATTACCACTAGATATAAAGTATTTTTCTCATATAACAGCTTATTTTATATATTTTTTGATAAGTGGTATTCCATAATAAATCCATGCCTCATCTTCATTTTTGTTTTGGTTAAAAATTATTTATGGGTTTATACTGAATTCCATATTTTTTCTAAAATGTAGGAAACGAAAAACACTATAGATCAATAAAGAAAAAAGAATGAAGACAACAATCTCACAGTGGTAGAGATGGTAATCCCTCATCATGTGACCATTGTGAGTATTTTAATTCAAAAATATATATAAATATCATTAATTTTCCTAAGGTTAGTTTTTCATAATTTTTATCAAGATCCACCACCACAGTTCCAGTTGTTCAGGGGCCAGTCGAGTGGTTCTAGTGCTCAGTCTAGAGATTCAAGAGAGGGTGGGACTATATCTCGGAACTCCATTCAGTATGCCTATTCACACTCGATACATCCCCCAATCATACCATTACCACACTTTGTGATTTCATAGTTTCATTACAGACTCCAAATATATTTATGCAGCCCATTTCGGCACCTCTATAATCATCTGAGCCTCCCCTCATATTGTTCCCATACTTGCCGATGATTCCTACTCCTCCTCCTTATTATTGATTTGCACAACCGTTCATGACATCTCTTTTTCATTATATAGTTTTATTTATGGGTTACAACGTTCATGATTCTTATACTAAAAATCAAAAAACATCTATCCCTCTGGAGTATAAACATAGAACAATTACATCTATACATGATGATGTTCCTTTAATGACTTATGATCTAGTGACACCCACTTATCAGAAGACCTCATGTATATTTAAAGAACCCTAGTTAATTGTTTTATCATAGTTTATTTTCTTTTAAGATGTGCTGATATAATATTTTATTTCATTAAGAGATGTATCTAATGATTAGAGGAATGGTCTTATTGGAATGTGTGTGTTGTGCAATGACCATACTCACCTGATGGTGGAGTAAAATGAAAAAAATCAATGGAAAAATAAGGTGACAATTTATGAGTTTTTGGACATGCTTTCCAAATAGTCAGACAATATTTATATCAGTCCACACTCCTAGAGACACATTCTTAAAGAAAAAGGGATAATGATTTGGCACAAATAAGGGTAAACATTTTCATTTTATTTAATGTTATATTAATATTGTATTTATATAAAATTAATATTTTAGTTAAAATTGCATTTTAATTTTAAGGATGGGGAGGCTGTGGGGCCAGTACAACTTATGGAATATGGTGGGCTCCGAAGAGGCTTTAATCATGTTTTATGTAGTGGTTAGTATACTAGTTTTGTCTTGGATTTATAGGTCAAACCTATTATGGATGATTGTTTGGTATTATATTATCATGAAATGATTACACATTGGATTAGACTAGAATTAAAGGATTAATAAAATTTGAGGCTTTTATATAAAAATTACTATGATTTGAATTAATACATAATTTTTATTATTTATTTTCATATGAATCAATAGGAAAAACTGAAAATAAATATGATAAAACATACATACAAACATTGGGGTGGACTATGATGTTGGTATAGGAGCGGAAGAAGGTTGGACACTCATTGACATATATATAATTAATTTTTTATATCTCGTGAAAATATGGTGTTAATTAGAAAACAAATTCCCTAGAAAAAAACATCTAGTTGAATAGGTTTCATGCGTAAAACCAAAAATATATTCATCACTTCAATGAGAAAATTATTCATATATTTTTCTACATTTATTTAAAGGTATTCAACTCTATTAATAGTTTTATCTTCATCATATGAACCATATGAAAAACAAGTTCTAACAAAAGGATCACTCTTAATAGACATGATAGATAAACAGTAACCACTTTGATCTATCCATTCCATAATTGGTAAGAAAACTTATATAATTATAATCTATTATTCATTACAATTTCATTCATGATGAACATGATATGTTTTAGTGGATAATTGATGTCCTGAATATTCTACCCATTGGAATTCCTGACATATTAGTTATTATTTTTCCTAGGTGATGTGCATTATAATGCTAAATATTTATTGTATTCATAAGATTCATAATGTCTAATTAGTCAATTAGTCTAAAATTTATCATGTTATACATGTTTTAGTAATTATAATTTGAGAAAATAAAAATCTGTGTAAATTGTTTAACAAAAATTAATTTTTAATAAGTTACCCAAATGAAATTAATTACTTTCTATTACTGGTAGATAACTATTATATTATAGTTATTCATTTTTTAACATAAAAATATTTTATTTTTTATTTTTAAAGTTTTATTTTATAATTTTAGTTTCATCATAAAAAATCACATGTTGAATGCAGATATTGTTTTTTATGATTAATATTTAAACAAACATGACAAAAATGATGATAAATTCTTACACAGTTAGTATTATTATAGATCTTATGTTTTTATGAAAATGTTGTATTATAAATATTATAAAATATATTAATATTTTTTTATTAATACTACATAATATTTAATATGATAATTAAATTTCCATCAAGTATTATTTTAAATCTATTTTATAATCCTAATTAATTTAATATAATATATTTAAAATTGACATATATATATTTATCTCAAAAAATATAATATAAAAGTTTTTATTTTGATTATTCTACTATTTTATAATTCTGTTTCATGTTCTATGGTGTTGTACTTATGGTTTCTATTAGTTGGTATGAGTTGTTGTGTTTATATATTGTTTAAAAATAATAATTTTTCCATGTCAGTCATTTTGAAAACTGACAATGAATTAGTGTATTTACATCAGTAATAATAATATTCCACATCGAAATCCCATTTTTATGTTAGGTTTGGCTCATTACCGATGTTAAAAAACACATTTGAGGTAATTTTTTCATACTTTCGAATTTATTTTTACTTATTACAATTATTAAAAGATATAGTAAATTTATAAGAACAATCCTACTTCATATTTTTTTAAATATAATTAAATTGAACTATTGTTTCAACAATTTTTTTTTATAATTGAAAATGAAATATTACTTATAAAATATATTGAAATTATATCAACTTTTTACAAGTTTTGAAGATAAAATATATCCAACATTAACATGTATTTCTTCAGTAGTGTAAATTTCTCATCATGGGGGTATTTTATTAAATTTAAAAATCTGATCTTTATAGTATTTTCCTAAAGGTTAATTGTATGTGTTTATTCATTAACAGTTATTATTTTTTCAAAAATCATATGTATTTCCTTCCTAGAATGATAGGGGAATTAGGTATACCTCTTTCATTTTCCTTGTTCAGAAAAAAACATTTAATATTGAATAATAGTCCTTTCAATTGTTACCAATAGAATTTTTAAAATCCAAACTTGGTAAGTAGTGGTTCAGTTGGATAGATATATAACCACATTAGTTTTATTGAGTTATTATATAAATAAGGATGAAATGATTAATTAATACCTAAAAATAATTGATACTCCAAAAACATACAATTCATTATAAAAAGTGATTTCTCTTATCATTCAAATGATGGTGAATGTTTCTAGATTATAACATTTACTATGTAATTATGGGGTTAAATGTGTGGATACATAATTTCCTTTTTTCCATTAAAGTTTCCTTTTCCTGGAGCACATTTCATTGAGAAATGATTAATACAATGGGATTTGATTGATGGCCTCCAAAAAATAGATGTTCAACATCACTCATTTAAATTTCTCCAAGACCGATTATTTTGATGATTCTCATCCAATTCTCTTACATATTTTTATTCTTGTATCTATTGGAGGTTGGGTTGGTGTAGGTCCTCTATATTAGATATTCTATTTTAGTTCTCTCTAGTTTCATCACCACAAGGAATTCTTATTATATTTCCTTTTAGTTATTAATTTTTTAGGTTTTTTTTAAATTAATTATACATTAAACATCCATTGGTGATTTTTCAGTTCCTTTCACCACCTTTCCACTCCTTTAAAAGAGATTAATAACATTTTCGTTGGGGTTTGTAACTTACTGCATAAAGAGTTTACCAAAATCATTATTTACTAGGTTTTTTAGAGTGGATATGATATGGATAAACATTTCCTTTATTTCCTTTATATTTGAACCATGAGTGGTGAGGGTAGACTATTGGTTTATCTATTATTAAAAATTATTTCAGTAGCCTTTCCTTGAGGGTTCTGGAGATTTTTCTTGTTAGTATCATGTATACGGTTGAGAGGTATTTCATTGAAATTATAACATTATAAAGGTAATTTATAACCATATTGGAGAGGTTTACGTTGATTATTTTAGTTTCCTACTCCATATTTAATTTTATAATGGTATATATATCATAATAGGTTAGTCTGTTGTTGCTAATATTACCTCTGGTACATGTCATTAAAACTATGATTCAATTGATGGTTTCCATTTCTGTATTATTCTAGGAAGTGGAGAAGTTGGAACGCCCTTAGATGATAAAAAAATAGTAAATAAATAAATCATAAACCACCCAATCCCACAACATAGAAAATAAAAAAACTAAATAAAACCAATAATTAAAAAATAGAACAAAATATTATATAAGATAATAAATTAGAATAAAACAAATCGAGTCCAACCACACTAAAATATATTATAATTAAACTAATTCAAACATATAAGTCATAACCCGACTGTATGAAATAAAATTGAATGACAAATCACAAAAAAAAATAATCTAGAACCTATACAACATATTCTAAATAAATTGAAAATATTTAAATTAAATAAATTTGAACTAAATCAAATAAGATATAAAAAATGTATTCGTCTTATAAATAATGGGGATGAAATGATTTGATGTCAATATAAATGAATCAAACTAAACTAAACTAAGAAAAACAATTTAAAAAAATGTAAACCAAATAAAGTAAAAAATTAACAAAATATAATGGGATATTTTAATGACATATCAAATGAACCAAAAAATAGTTTACCAAAATTTAACTAACCCAACCAGTATAAATACAAAGGAACTGAACTTATTTAAAGAATATTAAATCAAATAAACATAAAATTAAAGAAAATAATTATAATTGAAAAAAAGTAGATTAAAGGAAAAATATAAAATTGCACATAATAATTATGAATTAATCTACCTAAAAATGTATAACCCCACCAAAATTGTCCAAACCCACCTAAATATTTTATGAATCTAATTGAACCAAAAAAATTAAATTAATTAACACAAATAAAGTGAGTTGATCTAAATTGAAATATATAAAAAATATATATAACCCAAAATTGATCGACATCAATTAATATCTCAATGGTTAAAATAAGATATCTAAATATTTCCATCTCCCTTTAAAAAAATACACTAAATTATCAACAATTTTCTACTCATTTCATTGTTCAATTTTTTTCTTGAATCTCTGTTAGTGTAATATTAATAAAATATGAAATTTAAATAGATTTTATTTCATGTACATTTTTAATTTTACCTTAATTTAATTTTAGTCTTTAAGTGGTTTGTTACACCTCTAATAGCCCTTCATGAACATCTTGTTATCATATTTCATCAATATCATTTACATTAATAGATGTGATGTCTATGAAACATTATATAGGATTAATTTTTGATTGAATATAAATTTTACCTTGATTCGTCTCATTTTACTAATTTACAATGAAATTGAAGAGGGTGGTTTTAAATATTGGGAGATGTTTTTCTCATAAAAAAAGTTTCTCTTGCGCAGAAAGAAAAATGATGGAAGGGCGGTAAACGAATAGACAAAACAACAAATTGTATTTTTTACATTATTGATTTCAATTTTTAATATCTATTTTTTAATATATTAATATATTTATCTTTGTAACTATCTACTTAGGGGAGATTTATGTTTAGGAATCCAACTACATTGTCCCAAATGATCAGTTACATCTTGTTTTGGGATATTTCCACCATGATAGAGTAGACTGCCAATTAGGGAAGAGTATTATCTAGATGATGTATTAGACCACTTCAGGTATAGGATCAAGTAATATTGTGTCAGAATGGGTAACATAGGCTGATCCTAAGGAATAAAAAGCAATAATAGGGCTATACATGTGGAAGAACCAACCCAAATGGAAAACACTAAATTTATGAAACTTGTTGTAGTAACATGTACATCACATCCACTAGAGAAGGCCAAAACTTGTGATGCATATATTTTAAAGATTAATACATTATATAGTGCAGTGTGATGTAGTCCTAGTGGTGTTTGGGACAATTATGTTCATAGAGATGGTGATTTTGATTATGGTTGTGATAGTAGGGGCGGGGATGATGGCTAGGAAGAGGGAAGGGATGATGGAGAGGAAGAGGTTGAGGATGAGGATAAGGATGGGGATAATGATGATGCCAAGGATGAAGGCGGTGATAGTGATGATGACGAATAAAATATTAATTAATTACATTTTTGAATTATATTTATGGAAGTTTATATTTATGAATTTTGTGTGAAATATTATATGTGATATTTTGTATATTTTTTACCATTGATCAAATGAATCAATTGATTTCCTTTGTTATCCTTATTTCTATATTGGGTTTTCTCTATTTGAGGATAATTTATAGGTCTCTTTATAGGATGTTTGTGTTGATGATGTTCTATTCATTTCATTGTAGGTGTTTTATATTGATTTCACTGGTCTAGGTGGTGATCTGTTTTCATTGTAGGTGTTCTTTATTTTGATTATTTTTTAATGTATTCATTTTAGGTTCTTGCAAGAGTAGTGGGAAGTGGGGTAATTTTGGATTGTGAGTTTGGTTAATTCCAAAAAATTTGTAACCATTGGTATGACTCTATTCTAATGGTTCACACTAAACCATTAGTAAAATAACATTCTAACCCCCATATACCAATGGTTCACTATAAACAATGGTTTACACCTTTCCCATTAGTTTTGTACCATTGGGATATCTCTATCACAATAGTTTGAACAATTGTTATATCTATATCCCAAATAATCTAAACCATTGTAAAATATCAAACCTAATGGTTTATGAAGAACCATTGGTAAAATTAAATCCAAACCACCTTATAAAAATGATTAAATGTAAACAGTTTGTGTTGGGAGATCCCTATATCCCACAAACTAATGGTTTCAAAAACCGTCGATATTGGAGATCCCAATGGTTTTAGGGGATATCCCAATGGTTTGAAACTATTGTGATAGTCAATATTTTCAGTATTGTTTATTCCTCCTCCCATATGCTTTACATGAGGAAAATGGATCTTTTTTCCTTTTTGGTTACTATGAAACTATATATTTCATCATTAGATGGGTCAATAAACTCACCAAAGTTAATATTATAGATAATATTATAATATTTATTATTATTATTAATAAAATGGTTTTTCATTATGACTCACAATTCATAAGGTTTCCCATAGGGAAGATTATTCCAATCTTCAACACATTAAACATTGTCATAAATCCTCTACATTCTAAATATTATCTAAAAGTCATAATGTGAGAAACAATAACCATAGTGGGAAATAACATAATCCACAAAAATTTCTTATAAAATTTCAATCTATGATTCCTCAAGTTTAATCCTAGGTCATTCAGGATTGTAACCAAAAAAATTATTGTATTCTATACATAGACATATGCTATTGGATGTTACATTAGGTTTTATCAATGTACATTCCAAAGGATAACTAATATTTTTTTTGAGATACAAATTATTACAAAAAATTATTTTCATAAATATATTTTTCTCTTAAATATATGAATATTAATTACACAAAAAATCCATTCTTGAACCATAAGGTTTTAGTGGCATTGGAAACATGGAATCATAAACAACAGTTTCATAAAAATAAATATCATAACCAAAAAAAATCACGTCTAGCACCCTTCATAGAAATATTCTACTTAGAGCCTTTCTTCACTATATGGGTAAAATGAAACATAATAAAGGTTTATCTTAAATAATTTGTAAGGATCGAAATAAAATATATAAATCCCTGATTGGATGAAATCATATGATATGAATAAGTTTATGTTATCATGATCATTACTTACGAAGCCCACACCCAACCTGTCATTGATCATAAACATAATTCATTAAACAAACATTACCATTTCGGAAACTGTGGGTCATAAGATTGATAAATCAATATAAATCAATCATGATTTATAATACCATGTCATTAACATCTTTTACGATCATAAATTTATTAAACAATATCATATGTTAAAATTAACTACCAATACCATCATAATAGTGGATTAGGGCACACATGGTTACCATGGTTGATGAGGACACACATGTTTCTAAGAGGGGATCAAGCCCATCGACATGTATAAAATTGTTATATAATAAGATATATAGAATTACCCACTGAATTTTATCAATAAATATGTCCCACCCATCACATAATATAAATCATATATATGTGTTGCAAAAGAACATAAATCATTTATCATAAGAAAACCGATTAAAAGAATTGGGTTTCATATACATTTCATCTTAGAATTAACCCAGTAAAAGAAATGAATTTCATAAATATCATTATTTAACAAACAAAAACCAACCATAAATAAAATAAGGATAGTGTCCTTGAATAATTCTCCCATTAAATAATAATTAACATCAAATAATTTAATATTAGACAGAATATAATTTTGAATCCTCACATAAAAATATTATTGAAAAAAATAACATTTCAATTTTTAAATTATTTTTTTAAATATCATCAGGATTATTAAGGAAAAAAATTCATTCCAAATTACCTTATCATATTCTAAGGGAAATATGATTCATAAAGGTGTTATTATGGGAATAAAATCTGCTCATTTTATATATGTTAATATACATTCTTTCAGTTGGTTTTCAAAAAAGGTCTAACAGAACCTCGTTAGAAAATGAAAAAAATAATCCATTAAAACCATTTAATAGAAATATAAAAATGACTAAAAATTAATTAAAGACACAAAATAAAATATTAAAACATATTAAAAACAATTTTATAAATCATGGACACGGAAAAAAATAATTTTTCAAGGGAAACATTAAAATTTAATTTTTAAAAGAATGTCTGTTATAAATATAATATCACTAAAGTGATCCTTAATAAAAACGAAATGATTATGTGTATCATCTATAAATATGGATAAATAGGTAGAAATACAACATAATAAACTAAAACTTCAACTCATTCATGTTATTAAAATTTTATAATAAATGAATATGAATTTTAACCTAATGAATGTACATTAAATTATAAAATCCCTTTCAACATTGTAATCAGTCGAATCGTATACCCCTTGAAAGTAATAATTATAAAATGAAACATTAAATACTATGTATATAATGATATTACCTATATAATATATCAAAGTACAATATATAAACAACAAAAAATATATATGTGGTGAATAAGACATATATCTCACATAAATGAAAGTGAGACAAGAAACCCTTACCTCAACCATCCATTTAGTTTTATGTACATTAATATCATGTATAATGATTTAATTGATTTTTAAATTTTATAACTATAATCATATTTATAATAACTTATATGATACATTTTAAACATCTTACCACCCATTCATTAATAAAATTTCATTTCTTTCATTTTTTTTGTGCGTTCTTATACGGGTTTCCAGATCATTTCATTTTTTGTATAATTATAGATTTTATTTTATAACGGATATAAAACAGTAGTGGTGAATTGGACTGTTATGAATGAAATTTTAGAATTTTAATTATTCCAAATATCATTTTTCTTTTTATTATGAGGATAATTTACTTTATAAAATTTTGATGATAAATATTGAACTTATTCTAGAAGTTTTTCCGACCATCCTGAACAAGTTACATTTTTTTATATCATGTCATCATATTGTTTCCCGGACATGAAATTAGTATAATATAACTTTTCAAATAATATATAAACATAATATTAATTTCATGATTTCCTTGAAGGTGGAAATAGAAAATGAAAAAATCATTATTCACGGAGAAGATTAACCGCAATAATTTGAATAAAAGTTACATTTTTTTTGAATAAGTACGGATTATAAAGAGGATAGATATAATATTTTCAATTAGAAAAATAAAATAAAATTTTATAAATTATAGGGGAGTTATTATTCCTTCTTGGGTGAGGTAGGTGAAGTGAATGTAGAAAATGAAAGAAAATTCAGTGAGGTTTTTTGAGAAAGTTACCTCTTGAATAACACATACTTAAAGGACACCTTATTGAACTTGTAATTGGTATTTGGGTTATATAAGTATCAAATGTACATGGGTCGAGTGGGGATGAGATGTTTTTTTACATATTTTGGTACCGTAATAGATTATATAGATAAATATGGGAGTAAGGAGGGGTTTTTTAACAAAATGAGGGGTTATTTGAACAGATTAAATATAATTTATTTATATTATAACACTATGGAATTTGAATCGAATTAATTAAATTTTTTTTAGGAAAATTAATATTTTAAAGGTGATTTATTTTCATGAAAAACATCATCCACCAATTTAATGTTCTTGTTTTTATGTATTTTAATGTTTCACCTTTTAAGTGTAACCTCATACAATATTTTACATGTATTACGGGAATTTTCTTTTCTGGGGTATATTTTTTATGCCTAAAAATAAAAATTACCATATAATGTAATTCCAAAATCTTGATTTGAAATATGGAATCTGATTTTAAAATTTTAAACTAATAATTTCTATAAAATCATTTAAAACTAAACCGTTAAATCGGAATGAAAAATAGTTTTCATGGATAAGTTTGTTTAAAAAAAATAAACCAAGGCCAATATAAGGAAAAATATTTTTTTAATTATATTTATTTATATTATATATAAATAAAATGTAATATACCTAATTTTATATCAACATAAACTAATAAAATTACATTTAAGAAAAAAATGGGAGATTTACAGAAAATAATATTTTTTCTATTCACTAAAGAGTTAAATTGTTATTATAAATCTCCAATATTAATTTTAAGATAATTTTTATATGATAAAACACAAAATAATTATACTTTTACATATTTAATTTTATAAAAGTTTGAAAATTCATTTTATTTATTTTCTCATAAAAATAGATAAAAATAACTATTTGGAAAAAACAATTATTTAGAGAATAAAAATCATTTACTAAAAATTATGTGCATATTCAAGTGGAATAAATGAATACATTAACAATAAATTTTTAAATTATATATTCTACATATTTTTGTTAATATTATTCATTCATTCCATTTTTATGGATACATTATATTGGTCTTGTTAAAATAATATAATTTTCGAGTTCCATTTAGCTTGGTGTTTTATTAAATGTAAGATTTCGAGGAGAATAAATTTTTTTAAAAATGATATATCATATAATGTTTGGTTATTAAAAAATATTTCAATGATAAAGGATATATGGATATAATGTAAAACAAATAATGGAGTTTGATAATGGGCTTAACTTCCTGGAAGTAAATGATCTAGGAATAATTATTATACATGAGGTAGGATAAAAAAAAAGAGCATAAAACATAAAAATTAATGTATTTAATTAAATTAAATCCGTTTTGAAATTATGGAGAAAATGGATGAAAAACATTAAACAAACATTTTTTTAAAACTTTTGTAAATATCTTATAACAAAGATGATGTACAACATTTCAAAAAATATTTTCATGACGTGTAAAAGTTAGTTTTATATCATTATTTATATAATAATAAAAAAATTGAATCGTGAAAGGAAACTATGATTAAATAAATAATTATGGATGGTAATAAAAAAATATACATAATAAAATGAAACCCATTTTTCAAAGAATTTATGAAAAGAATATTATTTTGTATTGAAACAATTAAAAAATAATTGTTATTTATTTAATACATTGCCAAAAAACATATAAATTATGATAAATAATTACAAATTTTCATTATGATTTTAAAATCTATTCATATGTAAAATGTTAAAAAGGGATTATTTTCATGATTTTGTGATGAATGTCAAAAAAACATATATTGAAAATATTGGAACGATTCCCTAAAAAATATAATAGAAAGTGTATTTATTAATTTTAACTAAATAAATAATTATTTTATAATAAATAATATTATTGATAAAGATAAATAATTAAGATATGGGGAAAAATATTCATGACCAACCAAGATTAAATAATGTTGGATTTTATTAAAAATATTCGATCTGTGGTTTTGTGTAGAAAATACAATTAAAATTGATAGAATATATTAAAATCATATAAATTAATAGAATAGAAGAAAATTTATTTGTTTTAAAAAGTAAATATGATATAATTCTCCCAATTTATATTTAAACATAAACAATCTTGAATAAAAATGAAATGGTAAAATAAACCCTTTCCTTTGATTCCTACTTCTTCTGAAAACATCTGAACTCCCCTATCATAAATTATTAATTAATATTCATATACATCAGATCCATATATATATATATATATGTATTTATGTATATCATCTATTTCTACATTATTTTTACCATGTTACTTACAGTTCTTTATTGAAATCAATTATTTAAATCTTAATTATTATGTATATCATGCATGTTTTGATTCAATGGTTCTAATAGTTGAAGATAATTAATGATTTAATGACCTATTTGTTTTTAATAATTTCATATAAATCATAATTTCACATTAAATTCACTTTTATACCCATTAATTTATTATAGTTGTCAAAAATTAAATATGTCATTCAGGAATGTAGTAGTTCACAAATATGCTTGGGTGATGTTTTTATTTTTCAATGAAAGAAACTAATAAAAATAAATAATTATTTATCATTTCATGACCTTAATTATATTATAAATATTATATATAAACATTAAATTCATTTATATAGCCATCCATGTGAGGTATTCAAAAAAAATTAAATATGTCGCGTCATGGAGGTGATTTAATGCAAGTACACAAGGGTGATATTTTTAGTTCGCATTGAATGTAAAAAGGGATTAAATGGATATAACATCAACAAAAGAAATTAATTTGTTAAATATACTAATTAAATTATGAATTATGTTTATAGATTATTTTGAGGATTTTTAAGAATAAACAAACAAGAAATAACATAAAAAACATATACCTCTTTTTTGGAAAATATTTATTGAAAACCCCCTTAAGGACTCTAAGATGGGTGTTTTTTGAAATATTTGTTGTTCTAGTTCAAGGAAAATAGTGTTACAATGGTATATTAGTAGATAATTATTGATCTATTGGAGATATGTATTTTATCATATGTGAGGAGAGTAATATCCCTTTCATAATTGTAGTGAGTGGCATCCGTGTAAATAATATAAACATTAAAATAATAGATTTTCACTATCATGGGATAGGAGAAAAATGAATAAATATTTTTAATTTATTATAAGTTAGGTTCTATAATCACCCATCCAGTCAAATTTATACAAGTGATAGTGATATTTAAATACATAACTCTTAGTTTAACCCCCTCTTTAACCATTACTATGGTGAAAAACATTTTCCTTATTATTTATTTTGTATGACTACAAATAAAATTGTACGTATTTCAAAATTTTAAAATTTTATTTATAATAATTAATAAATTTTACATGATTCAACTCCTAGAGGTTATAAAACTAAATTTTAATATATTTATGAAAATTGAAATGAAAAATAATTTTTCCAAAATTAATTTTTCAAAATTAATTATTAAAATCACCAAGTGAATTTATAAAAAAATATTTTATAGAATTTATTTTAATGATATTTTATAATTTTTAAATAAAAAATATAAATTTATAAGAAATTAAAATCAACTCATAACTTAATGTTACCTTATAATTAATTAATTATATAAATGGTTCACAAAAAGTGTATTTATTAGAATAAAAAAATCATCAATTGGAAAAATAAAAAACATGTTTTTAAATCAAAATAAAACTTCAAATTTTTTTATCTTATTTATTAAATATATATTTGGTCAGTCAAAAAATATTTTTAGAAATTAAATTTATTATTATACCATAATTATGTCATAAAAGTGTAAGTATTTGTAAAAATTCTATTTATCACTATACACCTAAAAATCAACCTTTTCAGAAAAATTATAAAACATAAAAATAAGATAATTAATAGTTATAAAATTTAAAAATTTATTTCACTTTATCAAATTGAAAACAAATAAATTATAAATTTATCTGCAAAATTACATTTTAAAATATAATGATAGATTCTTTTTATATAAAAATGATACTTTTAAACTCTAAGTGTTCTTAATATTATATAATATCATGGTTAGTGATTATATATTAGTTTATAACTAGAAATTTTAAATATGTTCATATTCAAAAAGTGTTTCATTTTTTTTACTAGAATGTACGGAACTATAAAAATATGTATTTAAAAAATAATAATCTTAACATGGAATGATTTTGATCATATTATTTTTTAAAAATAAACTTTTTTAAAAAATACTGATTACATTTTTTTAATTTATTAAAGGATTGTTATTTTGTTTCATATCTCATTTTATATTGGTGTGGTGGATGTTGTGAGATATTTAACATTGTATTCAGAAAAAGTAAATTAAATATGGAAACCTCAGAATGTTATATACTGCTACTAAATTTATAATGTTTATTTCCTCAATTATACTTCAATGTTGACTCTATGTAGATATATCATATGGTTTCATGGTTATTTTGGATTTATAAATGATATAATAGTGTTTTTATTGTATGTATCCTTTGAAAATTATTAATGTTATCTTCCTACTTGTTTTAACCTCAATCCTCCACAAACTAGTTTTAGATGGATGTTTGGTGTTGTAGTATCAGAGAAGATTTGTGGAGGAGATAGATCAGGATGAATTGAGATTTTAGAAACATGAATTATGTCCTTTTGTGAATCTATATTCAAAGTGTGATGACTTGTGGAATTTTTTGTCTTGTTTGGGATTTAAATTATTCACTATGTGAATAGATTAGTTCATGGTGTGAAATCCTTCAATCCACAATGGATCTAGGGATAAGTTTTTTAGTTGTTGTAAATAATATGTTTTCTAAAATGTGAACTCAGTATTCCCACCATGAATGGGTTATTTTTTAACCTATCAATAAATTTGACAATCCCTAGAAATTATTCATTAATCGTCCAATTTAATCAATATGTATATGATTATTCATTGATTTTCAAGATTCTATGACAGTCAATCCTTAATAATGATCTTAGGTGTTCAGAGATGAAATCTTCGAAATCCAAAGCTATTTGGACTCATCATTGATGGAGAAAGTTAGAAAAATCACCAATATAATCATCATAGATATATTATTGATAAAATATCAATCTAACAATAAGGAAGGTCATTTTTATTTATTGATTATTCATGGTATTGTTTCTAAATACATTAATGGGTAATGAACTTTTGAAAACACGTATTTTATATTTATAATCCTTATGAAATAATAATTTTTATTTTTTTCAATGTAATTTTTTATATTTTATAATTCTATATTTTCCTTCATTTTTTCCAACCCTATGATCGATGGACAATTCTAGATGGCCATCTGTTATTCTCAATTTGATGTTAGGGGGTGTCTCTCCCCTATTCATTTTGTTCTTAATCATTGTACTATATGGTTTGGGAATCAATTATTTCCATATCATTTTGATCATGATCATATCTATAGATTCATATTATAGTTCTGTAGATGATGTGAGAAACCATGATGAAACAAAGGTCACCAATTGATGATGAGTTATATGATCCTTGTATATATGGGTGAATATTCTTGGAAGAGGAAAATAGATTTTGAAATAAATAGAACATTTCATATGAATATTGGGTTAAGTGGCTGTCTAGAAATAACATTTCCCAATGAAGAGTGATTTGGAATGGGAATCTATCAAAAAAAGGACCTGGTTGATGCACCTTGAAAGGCATTTTTGTGGGGATCATAAAATGATTTATGGTGGAAGAAAATATAATTGTAACTCATGTTTCTAGATTTATTTTTCACTTTGTTTCTACATTTCTAGTCTATTAATTTTTTCAATGAAATTCTGATGTGAGTTACCCTTTCACACAATGAACTACATGTCCTATGGTTTTCAAGCCACATTGATTCATTTTGTGATCCAATAAACTATGCTTGGTCACCTTCTTTATAATAGAAACATTTATTCCCCTCTAATAATCATTGTATTCCTATGATAGGTTATAGGTGAAATTATTGATATATATTGCTATCAGTACTACCA
The DNA here is from genome assembly GCA_963277665.1 of Viscum album. Taxonomy (NCBI): domain Eukaryota; kingdom Viridiplantae; phylum Streptophyta; class Magnoliopsida; order Santalales; family Viscaceae; genus Viscum; species Viscum album. The sequence continues at coordinate 1,042,240,065 of OY728146.1, forward strand.
TAATGGTTGGTATTTCCAAGGGTTGGGTCCTCCAAATCACAAAAACCAATTGATTAGATACCTCACCCCCACATTAAAAAGGTGTATATACCCTATCTGTTATGTAGGTAATCCCACATCATTGAGATCTGGTGGGAGTGTTTCTTCTACAAGATTCAATACTTCCTCAACTAGGTATCCATCAACAAGTAGATGGTCCACCATTATGTTTCTCTTGAGGTTGTGCGAGGGGATTAGAATCAAATATGAGACCATTGTTTTTGGGAAAATAATCCATCTCATCTTGATATAGAGATCTATATTCCTCTCACCTCAGAAGTGGTTTTATTTCTAAAAGATTTTTTGTTGAGTTTCTCTATCCAACCTCTCGTAACATTATGTTTAGAGATTACTTTATTTAACAATTTGTTCCACTTGTGTTTTTAGGGAATCCTACTTAGTATACATGGGATTTTCCCACATATGTTGTGTATTATACATTTTATATACTTATTAGATGATAATTTGTTAGACCTAATATCAGTAGAGTAAAATAGTACTTAGAGGCATTCAACATGTTTAGCAGTTAGACTAAGAGACCATGAGATCACAACTCCATTATGTTCAATTTTTCATATTGTTTCTTATTTGGTAAATTATCATTATTCATGGTTCAATATGTATTTATTAATTTAAAATTCATATATTTTAATTAGGGCCACTCTCATGTTTTTCATTAGGATGATACATGCAATTTTTACACTCCATCACATTCATTTTATTATTACTTTTCATTATTGTGTGGAGATAGGTGATTTTATGTGTATTGGTACATTATTGTAAATCCATCCATTTTTGGAATGGTGACTCATAACTAGTTGAAATCCCCTATAATATTTTATAATTTCATAATGTATCACTATCAGCACTAGTCACTTTCGCCTACAATTTTTATAAGGGATAATGGTGCCACTCTCTTCATATTTCCATCCCTAGAGATATCATAGCTGTTCAGGTCATAAAAAAGTGGTATCAGAGAGTGTATATCATAGGGATGTATTTTGGAGATAAATTTCTCATTAGGATGGTTATTTGAATTTTGGGAAATACTGGTAAAGTATCTAGAGTTCATATCACTGGACATGGAACCTATTGATGGTGGAATGATGATCATATCTATACACATGTACTCTGACCAATTTTTTATCTACTCAACATTCACACGCACTGATTTTAGGGAAACCAATGCTATATGATTCATATATTATTGTCTCTTTTACCTTAATTTATTTATTTAGTTTAATATCCAAATATGATCAACTAATTGTGGTATATCTTTTTAAACTTTTAGGATGTCTTTTTAATAACTGGATGGTGGGATACCAAGATAAGTTTGTGATAATTACCAATTGAGTGATGAGGCCATAATGTAGGGGAATATCCTTGAGGTATTTCCACCAGGTGGGAGGGGATTAGTTCTGAAACCAAATTATTAGCATGCAGACCAACCTATAATGGTTTTGGGAAGTGATAATCTACATGTTGGGTAACCAATTACTATATAAGTTCTAAAAAATGATGTATGAGGACCTAAAATTTCATATGAGTTCCCACAAAAGAAACTACTCAGGTTTCCGATAAAACACATCCCTCATGTATCTAATGATTGGATGGAGTTTGTGTACAACTGTTTCTAGCATGTATGGACCCCAACCAATCATATGGATTCACTTATAACTGTTATTCTTCAAGGTTATAGAGGTCACTAGTGAGGTCTACTAACTGTGTCCCATGATGAGGTTATTATCTCATGAAATAGTATTCTTCACCTTTTACATGGTAGGTATTATCATTTGATTTTTAGTTTTTCATTTCTAGGATCTTTATAATCTTGTTTAAGGTGATATATTAGTTTTGGACTACACATTTAGTTTTTTTGATCTCACATGAAACTCTCATGATATGGTATGATATGGATACTTATAGACATAGAAATATGTGTTGGAAATTAAAAATATTATTAGGGCTGACATGGTTTCATTATACATTCCCATTAATGTAGGAGTTCTAGTGGTGGAAATTGTGACAAGGAAATTCCGAAAAAAGTTGTGTCAGGAAGAGGAAGAAAGTAGTGGTGATCCTGGGGTTGATTCGTATAAGGATTCTACTTGGCGTAAATCATCAAGGTATCAGTGTAGGTAGAACTTATATTCCCATACATATATATGAGGATCAACAACTCAAAGATCATGCATACTAGTCTTGATAGCCAAGAGATGATCACTACTAGGATTTTGATGGGTGAGGTCATGTGGTTCATAACTACCCAATGTGACAAGCTATATATAGTGGGGAAGGAAATAGATAGAACTCTAAGAATGATGTAGTGTCATGATTAGTGATATCTAAGGAACTATTTCAGAGGCCTCCAAGAAGGTGGAGCAGATAGAGGGGCTGAAAGATCCCCCTGAGGTGGAGTTGCCGGTGGATGATATCACTATGAATTTCCAACACCACTACCAGGTGGAAACATCATGCATAGATGGATGGAAGCAGAGGGTGTGTTCAGTTTTATGATATGGTAAGATACAATCATGATATTTATGAGATAATTCACATCATGATATTTATATTCTCAACATTATCTCTATTACCTATAGATCTAGGGATGAATCATTATATAATTTGAATATTTTTTTGTGAGATATGTGGATTTATATAGAGTATTTATACCATTAGTTTTGTCTAATAGTTCCTACATGGTGTTATTATACTATTTATCACCTCCTCATGCACTAGAGGATGAAAACTAGTTGTGGGGGTCTAATGTTTGAATAGTGATGAGAATAAGCTCTCATATCAAAGTGAAAAGATATAATTAAATAGAAAAACACTATAAAAAAAGTGAAATTAGAATAATAAATAATCTGAAACTAAATATAATTTAATAAAATCAAATATATTAAAGCCCAAAATAGCCATTCCATGTATTCTACAATGACTACCCCATTGGGCTGAAAACATATACAAAAACTAAATAAATGAAAATTAAAATCAATATGTCCTACATTCATCTTCGTGCCACAAGAAGTACCTGATCTATAGTTCCCGTTCAAGTAGTTCTGTCTCGGCCAGCCAAATCCACATGAGCATCATTCTCAACCATTAAATAATTGAAATCCTCTGTAACCATTGGGCATCCATCATTAACCTGAAATCAAAAATATTTTTTTTATATACATTGACGTTCATGTATATTAGGTGAAAAAAAATCTCATTAGGATAACCCTAATAGTCAATCATTTGACTACTTCCATATGTGTTTTCTCATGAAATTTTATCACCCTAGGGAAAGTTTAATGGAAACTAAATTCCAATAGAACAACATTGAATACTTAGGTCGAGGTCCTCGATTGACTATTACTTACTGGGCCAATTCTAGAGTGTCTTTTAGCAAGTCTCAATGACCGTGCATCCCAAATTAACTTGTGGGCTCCATATCCCTAGAAAGAAAAAACCAAACCTAAAAAAACCTGTGGAAACATCCTATGATAATAATTTAAAACAGAATACTAATATATGTAATCACATCCCATGTCATCCTGATCAAAATATCATCTAATACTCAAAACGTCAAAAAAGCTTTACCAGGTACCACACTGAATTGTTACCAATCTGAGACCATCAATATTACATCTATCCCATGTATCATTAACAAAATTATTAGATAATCATTCCAATATGTAATCCATAAATCTAGACCATCCATATTGATACTAAAAATCAGACCTATTAAGACCATCTCAAAGGAAAAATGTACTTCCTGGAACTTTCGTTCATTAACCATCTATACATAACATTGGTGGTGCACAGAGCATCAATTTTGCATATCCCAAGGAGAAGGAGCACTATCCCAACATCCTATTCCTCTTTGTATGAAATCATCACCTATAGTATTAGTCTAGACTCTAACCATGAAGCATACTATAATTTTATAGAACCTCAGTCAAACACCATGTGTATATTATAACCCTTTGTCCGAAAACTTCAGTCTAGTACTAAACCAAATACATGTGATGTCACATGCATAATACTCAGTTGTATAAAAAATGCGTCTAATACCCCAGTCCATCACTCAAAATATGGATAAAAAGCATCGGTCCACCATCTATCCAGTTGGTATACCATTAATTCCCAGAGAATCATCTAGAATCTAACCATCAATGTATACTATCCACATCTATAGATTCTATATTTCACCTACTCTTTATAGAATACTACTCATTCCCAGAGCTTCATGTACAACCATCTCAATATCATATATCATGATCCATACTTATTAATTAGATTTCCATCTTTGTAAGCCTTCATATCCCAAACTAATAAATTGGATTCCAAACCTAGAAACCCAACTTGAATCAAACGATCTCACTAGAATAAACCAAATCTCCAAATTTTAAATCAAGTGAAAAAAATTAAGGGCTGGATACAAATCCATCATGTCCTAAAATATCTCATCCCATTGGATTTTATATCATCTAGGACCTTAAGGAACACCCATGACTAAACTACTCATGAACACACACTAGATCATGGTTCTATTATAAATAATAATTGCACTTTTCTCTCAAGATCCACACAAAAAAAAGGTATCTCCCTCAATACTCAAAACAGTAACTCAATTTGAGACATCCCCACTGAATCCTTGGAAGCTACCAAACTCTTGGGTCAAGACCTATCATGAGAAACAACCTCAAGTATCGCTTAGTGGACCCCAACCAATCCTCAATAAACATGGTTCCAACAAGGCATCCCATACCAACCTCATTCCATACATGCATTCCCATCATCCATCACTTAATTCCAAAGATCACTTAACTAGAACACATACCACTCTATGAATCCTCAAGAATACCTCAAACTCAACAGAAACCCACCATCAAACCCAGCCATAACCACGATCCCATGATTTCAACCATGACCAATGTTTACAACCACCATAATCCTCAAACACATGATTTAAACCCCAACTGATCTCATCTCAAACAATTGGTCCTGATATACTGGGAAAAAACAAGATCTCTCCAGAGATACTAGTAAAATCACACCTTCTAGGATTCATCCAAAAACCTCCAAAAAATACTATGGCATGTTCAGAAAATTCCAAATTCCATGATCACACTCCTCACATGGGTAGTGTGTGTCACAAGTCACCCCAATAGGGGATCCTAACTCCAAACCTTATATACATCCTCCTACTCAACAATAATAGTCCAAACCACAATACAGATAACCTCTATATGTTAAAAGGATCCAAAAAAGTTTATGTATACTGAAAATAACACAGAAAGGAATACTCAAAAGTTCAATTCATTATCTAAGGCCAAAATACCCAAAACCCTGTAAAGGGTAACAAAAGAAAATGACACAACTTGTATGTCCGAGAAAATAGTGTGTCCACCCAAATCCCCCATGGGAATGTATTCCAGCTGAACATGGATTGTAAAACACAAGTACACATTGTGTACATAAGGAACATGGTGTGTACGTTACATGGTATACCTACCAGTATACCTCACATGGCTTAGGCAAGTGTCCCTATCTGGTTATTTACTCACACACAGCGTCTCACCCATATGGGGTCTACCTGTGCACCCTACTTGGCCATGTCCCCCACACACGAGTCATCTTTCTATTTTCTTGGCCACACATAGAGGGACTATACATGGTGTGTCCATTGGACTACACATCATATAGTCATCTTATTCCCTTCTTCCATGAGAAGGATGAACACATGGATTATTCTATTCCAACCTCACACCATATAGTTGGGATTTTTTAATGAGAAACCACAAAAAAACCCATTTCCCCCCAAATTATCCCAGATTGACCCTCATAGGGTCCTTAGCAGTCATAATGAGGCCATAGAAAATAGAAAAACTAATCTACATAGATCATGGTATAATGCATATAAACGACCAACCTCATGGCTCAGACGATGAAGCATTGTGCCCAAATCCTCTATCAAAAGATGTTGCAACATGATTTATTCCTTAACTATGCCATGGATTATGTTTGGGGGTATCTTCTAAATTCCTCCCAATCCTCTAATTCTAGGAATCACGTGCAGGTAGGATCCCACCCCACCCCATCTGTGGGTGGAAACCCACGAATGGGGTAGGGGTTATTAATTTTATTAATTTATTAATTATCTTTTACAATACCTATCTATTTCCTAGAACCATACATGGGTTTACAACTCACCTTGGAAAAAATTTGAATTATGGAATAAAATGTAGAATCAATATCTCAATTTAATTCTCCTTTCAAATGATATCACCACCTGAACCTTTATAAATAGTTTGATATTTAATCAATTTATTACTAAATATTTTTTCAAAACAAAAAATGCTCAAAAATCCACCAATCTTCTATCCAAGGGTAAAAACCCTTTTATGGGACAAACAGAGTGGTCAAAAAATTATCTATGACCACATAATATGGGAAATTCCAATTTTACCTCTCACAAGCACCTATGAATGAAAATTTAAAAATCCAGATCAAAATTCAATACCCATAAAAACTGAAGTCTTTAAAATGATTAAGAAGAGCATCCCATTTTCAAGAATTGGTGACTCTTCAACAAATTGAAAGGTAAATGATTCTTCTCAAATATTCTCTCAAGTTCAGATTCAACCGGTTTAGGGTTCACAATGTGGATATGTAGTAAAGCCATTCTAGTGTCTTTATGGAAATTATTAGTATATAGAGATACCCTTCGTTATGATGAATTCTCTAACTACCATTATAGAAATCCAAAATTGAATCCTTAAACTAATTTTAGACATGTTTTTGGTTGAATTTATCAACAATAACATAATTTACTTTGTATAGGAGGAGGATGACACATAGTATTTGAGGATGGTCTTAGAATTACTCTAGAAGAACCTTTTCTGTGGTAACCTCTATAAGTGTCTATTTCAAAGTAAAGAGTTTTTATTTAAGGATAATATCATCTTTATGAATGGTTTATCTGTAGACATAGAAAACATTAAGTCAGTTTTCACTTGGTAGCCACAAAATAGTTTGTTGATGGTGTGGTGTTTCCTCATATTTGTAGGGTACTATAAGGGGTTTGTGGTGGATGTATATATAATTGTGGACACTTCAAATACCATGATCTCAGATGGTAATTCATTTGTATAGACAGAGTAGTCCCAAAAAACTTTTTAGGATACAAGGCCAAGGTTAACTATTTCTCAGTTACTGAGACTAACAGAAAAGGTTATTGAGTAAAAAGTGTTTTTTATTGTCTCTATAAAATGTATATGATGTATGTTGATATAGAGATAGCTAGTGATTGATTACTATTATAGGTATTTGAGACCCCACATGAAAAAATACACGACCCAAAATTCTAATTGGTAGTAGTTTTATTTTAAATGATGATGTGGAGTAAATATTTTTTGGGAGAACACTTTATATTCTTTTCAAATAACTGGAGTCTCAAGTACACATTTACCTAGAGGGACATTAACCAGAGATGTAGGTGTTGGATGGAATTTTGGTGTGAATAAATCATTGTAATATTCTATACACTAGGAAAGATAAATTAATTAGTATATTCCATTAGTATGAAGTATCATTCTCAATTAGTGGATAAGGAATATGAGCGGTTTTACTCTTTATTTTTTACCCTAATAGAGAGTAAAGGGGAATTATATCTATAGTTGATGGTGGTGACCCCACCCTATTCAGTTTCTGATAGAGTTTCAGTATGGATAAAAAATATTTCAGGTTCTATATGACAAAATATTTTTATAAGCTGAACCATATGGATATTCATAAGTTGAGGAGAATGAAATAATTTTCACACATTGATTATAGTTTCAACGACATTGTTCAAGGAGGTGTTGATGGAGTTTTATACCTCACCATCCGTGGTACATATAGGAGTAGGGATGATTTACCTGGTCCTTCAATGGTAGTTTTAGTGGGTTCGTTATGTTGATGAGTTTTTTTGTAGGTGTCGTGATGCCTCACATTTCAGAAGGTGACAGAATAAGACTTTGTTCTGGAAGGTCTGACTCAACCCCTTGAGATCCTATAATTGAAGTGGGATGAAAATTCAATTTAGAATAAAATAGGTTATGGAATAAACATATTTAAAATATAATCGAACCATACCTTAAATATTTTTTAACTGTAATGTTTCTTGAGATCTCCCTAGATTATCATGTGATCATACTCATACGTGTGATGCTTTCCAATCCGGAAAGGTCTCTTGAAAATCATATAAGGGAAAAATAAAATGGTTAAAAAGAGTATGTTAACCGGAACTTATTGATATGTGTGGACTTATCTCACTATGATTTATTGATGGTAAAATACATTATATCATTTTAATTGATGATTATACCTAGATAATATGGATTTTTGTTATCACGTGAAATTATGGGGTGTTTAGATAAATATCATAATGTTGGAGTGATGTTTAAATGATATTTGGTCAAAAAATATGGAAGTTATTAATTGATAATATAATGGAGTTTATTGAAAATATAGGTGAAGGATTATGATAATAAGTATAGGATAATGAATCATGTCTTAGTAGTAAGAAATATTTTCAAAAATGGTGTGGCTGAGATAATATATCATATCATCAACATCATGAACCAACTGATTATTATTAATAAATAATTTCTAGAAATTTTCTGGGAATAATTATTTTTGACATTGTTCTATATAACTAAAAGTGATATGTTGTATAAAAATTTTTATGGGACTTTATAAGAGTTATGATATAGAAATAATAAAACACATAATTACTTTTAATTATTCTAATGTATTTTCTTCATTCTAAATAAGAAGAATCATAGGATGTCAAAATCCTTGGGAGATTGGTGAATATTTCATTCATACTAAAGAAATATCAATCCACCTAAATTCCTCAATAAGTTGATGGGAATGAATTTATAGAGAAAGTATCATTTTTTGGTGGAAAATGAGAAGTATATTCATAAAATCATTGAGAAGATTAAAGAGTATGCTGATAAAGAGATTTCCTTCTAATAGGTATTGAAAGTACCTAAGGAATATTCATAAGAGGATTAAAATGATGAGTGGGAAAAGAGTATCATATATCGACATAGAATCAAAATATATGAGAATAAATTAATTTGATTAACATAATCGATGATTTGACAACACCATTTTAGACAAGGATGGTTATTTCCTTGTAGAAGGCATATTTCATATCCCTAGTAGATACTTTTTTTTGAATAAACTAGAAGATATTAGAATTGGGTTCAGGTGATGAATAGATTTCTTAACAAAATTGAAAATAATCAAACATGGAAGACTGTTTTGAGGCTGATAAATAAGAATTTCAAGGGGAAAATGGTTCATCAATAATAAATTGAATAAAGATGACTTGGTAGATAAAAACAAAGCATGAATTGTGTAAAAGGGATACTCTCATAATGAGGGTATCAATTTAGAAGAAACATTTCCAACTATGACATGATTTCATACAATTTTATTATTCATGGTCACAGTAGTGAAAATGAAATACATTGTTTTCCAAATAGATTCCATGTATATTTTTAATATTGTTTTGGAAGAATTAGTGTATATTAACTATAAAAATCGTTTCTATTAATGAAGAAAATAAAAAAATTAGTTAGGAAAAATATTTTATGAATTAAATAAGGCACAATGTCAATTATATTCATAGCTTGAACAATAATTAATGAATCCTAGTTTCTAATTTTGAGGGGTTTATTAAATTGATGATTTCATGAATGAATATAGTCAAAGGATAATAGTGTTAGTGTATATTCATTACATTATCATTTATGAATCAAATAATTCATAGTGAAATATGTATTTTCTATTCATGAAAGGTATGTAAAAAATTATAGTGATTTGAGATATAACATTTTACCAAGCTTTATAGGTAATGAAAGGAATAAATGAAACATTTCCCTCAAAATAAAAAATATGATATGGATATTTATAGAAAATTTTAAGTGGATAATTCCTATGTGATGAAAATATAGACTGATACCCAGATGAACTTTTCAATGGATGAGGATATAAATGTGTTCAATATTATATATTATAGGCAGATCATTGTGATGCAATAATATTTAACAAAAAAATAACCGAATATTTTTCTTCCACATGTGAGCAATTATAGTACCAGATAAATCCCAAATAAATCCACTTATTTGTGGTGAAACCAAAAATTTATTATATCATATGGCGATATGTATTTCATATATCTATATAATGAATAATATTAGAAAGTGTAATTTGGTCATACAGATATATATTGGTATGGTTCAGTAGATGAAAGGATGTCAAAATTAGGTGGTGTATTTTATCTTTGGTGGAGTGTGTATTTCTTGGATAATAATGAAAAAAGATTTATTTTATAATAGAACTACAAAAGCTAATTATATTACATATACATGAGATTACACACAATTATTATAGGTAAAGTATCATTTTGAAGATATGGGACATGAAGATATTTCTTCAATTGGTATCCATTAGGATAATTCAAGTACTATAAATATAAGAAAAAATATTTTTCATCATTCATCGATGAATCACACTAAAATAAATTATCATTGTATCAAGGATAAATTAGATCATAAATATATAAAACTAGACTGTGTTCATAAAAATCTATAGTTTGAAGACATTCAAATGATGGCCTTACCCAAAGCATTATTTGAAATGTTTTTACTGGATATTGTAGTATAGTAAACTACTATAACTTTAATGGTGTGGATCTAGGACCCCCTCACCCTAAGGTATTATTTTTTTCATAACATGATGATATGTGTTCATTTCCACGTTTTAGACCATAAAGTAGTGTCCTTTGGGTTTTGTGGAACAGGGGGAGAAAACATGATTATTAAAGGGGGAGAAATATATAGGGGGAGTAGTGAAAAATGGGTATTTTTAAAGATAATTATTTGGATGATGTTTTATTAATGAAGAAGAATCATGTAATGTTAAATGACTATGGGGTTAATGATTCTAGAATATTACATGTATAATATGTGGAATGATATCAAGGGATAAGAACATTTTATCCTTTTGTGTCAAGATGTTTTCTGATGGATGGATCAAAAATGAAATGATGCATTGATGAAATTTTATTTCTACTCTCATTTATCACACTACTCATGACTAATGTATTCTTATGGTAAATGTTATTAAAGTCCACAGTTTTTATCAACATATGTAAAAGGAAATAGATTTTTAAGGTTTTGAAATTTTGTCCACAAACAAAAAGGAGGTATTTTTTGAAAATATATACTTATTTTTTGTGTGGTTTGGTTTTTTTGTCAACAATGAATCATATTATAGAAAAAAATACAAAATATGCGTGAAGATTATTTGATTTTTTAGAGAAATTGTCTAATTATAATGTTTTGTGAATGTGTTTAAATGAGTTTTGGGATATCATGATGCAATGTATATCACACAATCATATAAACTATTTCTAATTATCAAATCACCTAATGTAAAGAATATCACGTAATAACATAATCTGAAGAATATCACGTGTCCAAAAAAACCCAATAATGAAGTGTATTTTGATCATTTGAAATCATGTATGAATGATGTTTTTCATCAGGTATAATCCAAAAGACATCAATTAGTTGAATAATTGAGTCTCATCACATAATAATGATTTTATAAGATGGAATTGTTTTTTTGTAACTCATAATAAAAATGTTACATAAACTTAAAATATTCATGTGATGATTTCCAGATATGTTTATGAATGAAGTATTTTTTTCCCAAGGAAGTGAGTATTTTGAAATTTTGATTAAGTAAATGTGCATATTATCAAAGTGATCATGTAATCACAAGAATTACTGGTCTTGTGATTAGTGTCCCTAAAGGGATCTCACATGACTGTATGAGTCAGATGAGCTTACCCAAAGTGCATAAGGATGATGTGGATCATTTTATAAGGTGGTGTAATGGATGTATAAATATGTCCTTAGAGTTAATGTATTGTATTTATTTTTATTAATACACTTTAACATGTCATTAAAAAATTTCTTAATTAGTTTCATCTAAAATAACCTTCATAGAAGGGGTTTCACAAAAAAAGAAGGTTACACCATTCAAGTCATATAAGTGAATCTTTAGAAGATTTTTCTTCATGATAATAGAATAACATGAAAAAATAAGTCATTTAATAAGATATGAAAAGGAGTTTATCATAAATCAATGCTGGTTTATGATCACACATATGTGAAAGAGTTGTTTGAATAAGTGACTCCTATTTGTGAAATGATGAAAAATTAATGTACTAAAATTACATGATAGGGATATCATAATGGGGTAATAAAATAATATATAAATTAACATAATTTGTGATGGATTTTAAAATAATATTAAAAATCACCCATAAAGAATATTATTTTTACGAAGGGAGTTTCTGCAAGAGGAAAGATAAGCAAAAAGGTTGAGCTCCTCTCTTTGATGAAAAATGAGCCCAAAGTCACACCCATGTTAGTGCGAATCAACTCATAGGTGATAAATATAATTATAATATTCTACTATAGGAATATTTAATTCACTTTAAAATATATTGACAGGTGTGTGTTCAAATTGTGAGTGTAACACCACAAAAATATAAAGAATGAACATTGTATTTGATAGAGTGTATCACATGCATCACCAAGCGCATGAGAGAATAAAACATCCTAAGAATTTATAGTTTATTTTTTATATCAAATAGATTAAATATATTCTACACATATCAATTCACTCAACACTGAGTTATATTTCATTACAAAGAAATGTTACTTTCATTGAAAGCTTACATTACATGCCAGACCAATTTTTTACCGAACTGTAATGTATTTCTTAAATATTTCTATTTAATATAATCATGTATAAACTAGAAAATAAAAAAGTTTTTATGAATATAATTATATATCTATGGAAAATATTTGGTTTAAAAAATATTAAATGAATTCATTGGTTGCGAATTAATTAGAAATGAATGCAGAAACCAATTAAATTTAAAGGAAAATATTATTATATTTATGTCCACGAAGCTTTTACACCCAAATAAATTAAATAAAATATAATTATTGAGTGAAATTAAAATTACTTATATAGTATATATTCAATAAAATATTTATATTATTCATCCAATTTATTGGATTGGCTTTAGATAAAAACAATCCAAATTTTATGCAAAAAATACTATATTATTATTAAGGTATTTTTACCACCTTTTAATAGAGAACCTATTTTAAATATAAAATTTCAATATTTTATAGAATAAATATTTCAATATAAACATAACCTATATAATTGAAGCATAAAAATTTGTTCATGGTAAGATTTTGGTATTTTTCTAGGAAGTATCATTTTTTAATGAATAATGAAAAATACAAAAATTTATTACAAAACTACTGTTTCATCATATTTATTTATAAGGTTACATTATGTTTTATAGTGTTATTAAAGATTTATTATATATTATTTTTATCAACTAATACATTATAGTTAATTTTAATCAATTTCAGTTTTTATTTTACTTTAAAAAATACAACAAACTTTTTGATCTTTTTAGCTTAAAAACATGCATTATGGCCCCATATATGGGATATTTAAGTTAATTTATGCCACTTCTATGATTGAAATTCTGAAAAATTGATTCCATATTATGAGTTAAAATAATTTATAATCTCTAATTATATCTTATTTTCTGAAAAAAAATATTAATGAATATTATTAAAATTAATTACTACGATTAAGGTTAAATAATGCTTAATGAGGGACTAAATCTTAACCTTACTACCTAAAACGAGCTATAAACCTATCCAAAATATATTAGATGGAAATATTTGGACCTTATACTCTATTTAATAGAATTATATCCATTATCAGATCCACTGGAAACAGAACAAACATGGAAATAATTCCTTTGTCAAAATATTACAAGAGTGTCACTCCTCATGCAATCTAAAAGGCCATCAATTCCCCAAATTCCATACACCTCTCAAACCAAGTTTGTTCAGATATGATATTCCCAAATATCTTTACAAAAACCATATCCAATATCATGGATCCTCTTCTTTTGTTGAAAGCCTTCCAAGGAATCCCTTTGGTATAAAACAATTAGAGTTACCCTATTTTAAAGTTACATTTTCAAACAATCTCCCTTCTTTCAATGTTTTATCCACTCCATATACTCTTCATATTACATGATTAATTAAAAACAAGTATAATAAATATAATATAATTTTTATTATAATTATTTTTACCTACACTTTCACACACTTTAATCTAATGGGTTGAAGACATATTGTTTCGGTGTACGGTGAACTACTGCCTCACCAAATGATGATTGTTCATTTTTTCATGTACCACATTTCATGGTGGACATTATGATGTTGGTTTTTTATGTATTATATATATATGATATTTATAATTTCTTAATGATTCTTTAAGACTTATTTAGAACATACCTTTTTTATTTCCATCATGTAGAAATTTGATAATTTTGTTTGATGAAGTGTAGAGTATCACACCTCAAAGCAATGTGACACGTTCATGAAATACATTTAATGTATAAAGTATAGTCATAATTAACATATGTAAAATATATTACATAGATATGATATTATATTCATAATTTACAAATATCATTTATTTTAATTCTTTTAATACATCAAAGAAATGAATGTAGTGTTAATGCATACATACGGCCTATAATCTCTATGAACTATGAATTTCATTTATTATCCCCAAACTATATTGATTATTATAAATACATATAGAATGAATATATATGATAAAAAATTCATAGTTTCAATTCTATAGATTATTAATTCTTGATATAATTAAATGTATGAATAAATAACAGGTGAAAACCTATATGAGAAAACTAGGAAATTAAAACCCGAAATAATTAAAATAATCAAAGAGTGTTAACAAATGGGTAAAAAAAATATTTTGGTAAGTGAATATGTGTTATTTTTAATTTGATAAATGTTATGGTTTAAGTTGTTAATAAATTTTAAACCACTATACCAAAGGATAAATACCAACAACTAAAAGAAAGATCATGGTAAGGGATTTCGTCTCAATTTACATTCGATTGAGTCATATTTGTTGTTGTGAACTAACTGACATTTATATAGATCATATATTGTAATTTGAAACAAAAAATCATTAATATACCTATTCTTATGATATTATATGTTTCCTATAATGTCATTCTATTATGGGGATTATTATTTAAATGTTTCAAAGTGGAATGGGACACTCCATAATGTTTAAAAAACATCATTCCCAATAATGTTCTTAATGATTATCATGGTAATAACATTTTCTTTTATTATTGTTATCTTTTTATTGAAACAATCATTTTATTTTAATAATTTTTCATTATATATTTATGTGAATATCCATATTATTATATGATGGATGTTATTATTTCCTAAAATATATATCATTTTACATATAATGTATACTTTGATATTTATTTGATTAAATTGGTAATTATGGAAAAATTTGAATCATTTATTCAATATAGATATTTAATGATGCATATATTATATTGATTAAATTGATTATTTTATACGAGGAATAATTTGTACATAAAATTATTGGAGGATACTGGTCATTATATATCCGATCTATCCATCAATAAGTTCACATGAGATGATTAGGTTATCCAAATTTAACAAGATTCTACATATAGTTTTAGACTGTCCAAAGGATAGATCTAGACCGTATAGGTCCTCATGTTCTTAAGGAATGATTTCAAATAATTAAGAATATTTTTCATAGATATTTTAGTTATTATTCATCCATAATGTTTTGTCTTGACATATTTATCGATATATTTAATTTTCAGTTCATTGATTAAATGGAATGTGTTTTAGTTTATTAACTTTCCATATTGAATTTCCCTTATATAGTAATTTGAATGGAATTCATTATTTGTTACTTACCTTTCCATGTTGGTTTATTTCTGTTGATTCATTATTTATTCCCCTTGCTGAGAATTTTGCCTCACCCTTATTATGTTTCCTTTCCCATGTTTATGAACAAGAAATCATTGAATAAGTATTCAAGGATGTAGATTATTTCATTTTATTATATATCTCGTCTTTATTTTCTTTTTCCCAATGTATTATAGGTATCAAGTATGTAATTTCTTTTAATACTTTTAAACTAATTGGTCCTTTGAGATTTGATACCTTGTAATCATTCCATTATAATGAAATAATGCATATGATCGAGTCTTCTAGTGTTAGGGTGTTACAGTTGGTATCAAAGGATGTTAAGAAGAAACCTTGGAAAATAGATTTCAAAAATATAGATTAGTGATAAAACCCTAAGATACTAATTTAGGACATGTTTACAATAGCATCCAAGAATATTGGTAAGGTAGTGATTCTGTGGGAATTCCAAGAAATACATCACATTCTAGATACTATATATGGAAGTGGTTATGGAACAGATGTACCTATGAGTAATAACTCTAAAAAGTTATTATGGGCCTTACTCGGTGTAGCCTGGTACATGAAAACGGGCCATACTACCCACTAAGTTTGACATACCCTAAGGATATGCATAAGATAATTTACATTTTATTTACCTAACATTATGAAGTATTTAAATGTAAAGATTCCTCAAAAGTGACCAAATTTTATGATTCAAGGATTCACGATGCATAAATTTATGTTTTTTGTTATACAATATTTGTAGTTATACAATGTTCCTAACCATATGATCTAATCTAGTATATTCCATGGTTTATAAATGGATCCTTGAAGGAATAATGTTTTCTATGCTCATTGAAAATGTCGAGATTATGCTACTGGGGAAACTAATATAGCTAGTATTGTAATTGAGAATTTTATGGATATTTTATGGTATCTTAGTTATGTTATAAAAAATAACCTTTCATGAATGGATACACCTATTCTATAGACAGAGTCTCCTATGATGGATCACTTTATATATCATAATCCCCCATTGTTTAGTGGGATACTAATCCAATTTTATTAGGGAAATATATTAGGTATTTGGAGAATATAATAAATACCTTGGAATGTTTTTAAAATTAAAAAATTACACCAATTTTCTGTTGTGTTTTTGGTGATGATGAGAAGTGGTCATTTCAGATAAAAAACATAGGTTAGGAAGAAAAAATTGAACTCATATAATAGAGAACATTTAAAGAGACATTCTTTGATAAATACTTTCCTTGTGATAAAAAAATTGAGAGAAAGATGATGTTATTTTCATTAATGAAAAGTAATGAAGGTAGTGTTGCAGATTATGAATCCAACATTATAAGGATAGCGTAGTATGCTGCCTATTATATACACAATATGGAGTGAAAGATCAAACACTACTCTTAAGGACATAAGAAATGTTTTTGAAGGGTGTTATTGCCTCAAAACATTTCTTCAAACGATGAAATAGTTTTACATGATATCAAGATAGAGAAATAATTATCCAAGTCATATTGCTTCAAGGGAAATTCATAGAAGAATAGGTCTTACGAACACCATGAAATGGGAAATGAGTCAAACAATATGAATGGAATGAAGTATTTTCCAACATGTGATTACTATGGAAATAATCACCCTAGTAAATGATTGATTGTATTTGCCCGGAAAAAAATGCAAAGGGAAAAAGTAAAATATTTCTATTAAATGTTACAACTGCAAGGAGATGGGGCACTACACAAATGAATTCCCTATGCGTCAAGAGAATATATCTAAGAAGAATCTACATGATCAAATTCAATAATATGTTATTGATACTACTAATGGGGAATGATTAATGAACTTTAGTATTTGTATCTAAGAAAGATGTTGTAAAATAATTTCATTGTTTATGTTCTCATCATATGAATTATGAAATATATAAGGATTTTAATACAATACTTTTTCAATACATATTTGAGATCCTATGCTGAATGGATCCAAGAAAAGTTATTTAGTAAAAATTTAAAAAATTTAGAAAAGGAAAGATTGATAGAAAGAAAATCATTTATATATTACTAGTGTTGAGCTAATGATTAAGAAATGATTGGTTTGGATAGGTCTTAACTACCTTGGGATTGATTAATAATTTTTCAACAAAGTATTATATGCTATCATTGAGGTTGTAACGACCCAAAATATTGAATGAATTTTTTTCCCTATTTTGTGTGTGTGTTATTTTTTCTTATACTCAACAAATCTATATTATTTAATTATTGATATTATTATAATTAAAATGAGATTGTTGGGTTTCGACTATTATATGACTGTTGGACAATATGACCGTTACAAACTATATGTTGCTATTGTTTTCTATAAATTCATGTTATCTTGGTTAATATAGAAAGGTGATTTGATGGCCTCGTCCATTAGTCTCGGGCCGATTGAATCCTATCCGACGAATCATGGAAAGGAGGTATCACCACTGGGAGTTTCTTTGGAACAAAATCAGGATGAACTTCATCGTGTGAAGCTAGAGCGGAATCTCCTTCTGGAGATGTTCAAGATTATAGAATTCACTAATTGGGCAATGTTAGCCGAGCCACCCACAGATTCCCTCACCATAGCACACCTTAAACTTAGGTCCTATGCTGGGTTATAAGTGGCAATGTAATGAGACCGTAGCTACTTTGTGTAATAATTTGAGGTAAATAATGTTGTGATTTTTTCCTAGGGTGAACTTTGTGTTTTTTTCAGATGTTCGAATATATATAGAACGTATATTGATGAATTTTGGAAAAAGGGGATATTTTAAAATATGTATGTAAAATTTAAATATTTAATGATGTGAAATGATTTTATAAAAATTATCTTCTGTAACTGTGTTCAGTAAGAAATTTAGAATCTAAAAAGATGAACATAACTTTTTGTGAATAGTAAATTATGAATAGTAATTTTACGCTTAGGATTAGTAATGTTACTAAATGGATTAGTAATCTCATGTTATGAAAGTATTAATATAATTTAGTCACCTTGATTAAGTAATGTGATTCAATAAAATAGGTAAATAACTGTTTCAGAAATTATTATTCAAGTATTAGTTTTTTCGGGTGCATAGTGTGTTTTAATTAAAAATTAAATTACAAATATTTAAAAAATTATTTTAATAAAATTGAGTTCACTTTTGAATTCAGAGCATCGATATTAGGTTAAGGTTATCTTTGGGGATTTTTCTGGAAAAAATGAATTTTCAGTGAATAGTAAAAATACAGTTTTTAGTTTTTGGTGTTTAATGACATCATGAAAGATGTAATAATTATTTAATCATTCTGGTAAACTTATGAATAGTAAAATAAGGTATGATGTGTCCCAAGTGGCCAATACTATGGGAAAATACCATGGGCAAGCCTATGGTTTTTCCAATACCACTGATGAGGTGTCCTTTGGCCATTAATGACTTGTCCCCACACTTCTCTTATAAATCTCAAGCCCTTACCTCATTCTTTTCATTTCAAAATCCTTCTCAAAAAAGTTCGGTTCTCTTTACCTCCCAAGGAGTCCTCCCAAGTTTCCCTCAATCCTCCCAAGGTCCTGACCTTCAAGCTTTTGAAGTTACTGTTCAAGGTAAGGGAACCTTTCACCCTCCTCTTTTAAGTCATCACTTCCTTTATGTTGTGTCTTATATTTTCCATCTCTTTATTTTAATGTTATGTTCTTATATGTTCTTATTATGTCCCATTTCATGTCCAAATGATTAGAGAGCCTTTATTCTATCATAAATTTGTATTCTGAATTTTTATGTGACGCCGTTAGGCTACCAAATTTCTCATAAAAGAAATCGCATCTTCTCTTTTCTTTCATGTGGTATGTCATTAAAATTTCCATACCATGATCTTATTCAATACCCATACTATATTATGAATTATTTATGAGTGGGTGACCCTTTTCCTCTCTCTTTTCAATGTTTTCTAAAACCTTGTTATATAGTCGTTATGCTGCAGAAATTTCGTCTCAAAATTTCTATCTCTTTCCCTCAAGAAATTCCCTTGTTTATTTATGTGAATACCCATAACTATACCATTTTTATAGGTGTTCATAAATATATAAATATTATATATTTGATTCTAGAATAGACATATATATAACCCTTACTCCCTTTCCATGGGTTATAAATGATATAATGATTTTATTTTTAAGAGCATTTAAAACATCACGATTTTGAAATAATACCCATTTCTTTTATTATCTATGGGTTATTTATAAAATGGTTGAATATGATCTATTTAGATCACATGTATGTGAATATATATTAAGGGTGAGCCCTGATAGCGATCCAATGGATTGGGTAAAGATTAAATCTCTAGAGATTACAAGTTTCACGATATCTTGGTGAATAACCTTGGAAATGTTTATGAAACCATGGGGATGGACCTTGGTGATATGTTAATGATTGTATAAATGAAATTTTGTATCTACATATTAAAGTTATGTTTCAAGTTATTTACATTATGATATCCCTATACTTCCAGTTCTCATATCATTATGTTGTTATTCATGTTCTTATTGATATCACAAGTACACTGATTTCCTTGTTTACCCTTACTAGGCCTTCTTCTCACCCTTTCCATTAATGTATGTCTTCAGGATATGAAAGGAATTATTTATACATAGTATGATCTTATGATGAAGATATACAAGTGGATTAGAAAAATGTTTTCTGTTGTATTCATGTTTAATTTGTTCCTGATTTCCATGACACTAGACTTTAAATATCCTCTGTATGTAAAATGTAATGAAGAGTTATGTAAAAAAAGGAGGGATTCCACAATTTGTATCAAAGGATAGTTTAGTTATTTATGAAAATTAGTATATGAAAACGTTAAAAATAACCCTATAAAAAAGTTTTAATATAGGGAAAACTTCTTGATATTTTGGTGAGTATTGAGTAAGTGGTTTATCAAAAAAATACATCCTTGTCAGGATACGAGCAGTTCGAGGAGGCTCAAGCACAGATGTACATAGGGTTAAAACCTGGAAAGGCCACTTTGAGCTAGACTTGAATGGGAACTGGTGCATGACAACGATCCTTGTTTCACTCTTGGTTACGAAACTAGCGGGGGATATTTTTTGTTAATCTCAAGCTTTTTATGAATCATTATGATGGAATTGTCATGAAATATAATTGATTAAGAAAGAAGTTTTAAGATGAATAATCCTTTATAGACAAAATAATCATTAATGAAACATGTTTCTCACTAAGATTTTATACTTTTAGAAAAAATGGTGGGCAATAAGTGGAACCATGCAAATGGTGACCACAATGGACCATGCGTGGACGACCCTCTCATTGAAGCTGGAATGGAAACATTCATGTGAATGATGAACCAACTGACTCAAGTTATGAGTAATAACTTGAATCATTTGAGTGGATGATCTCACCACGAAGGGAACAACATTCTATTGAATTCTTTATGTGCCAACGACCACCAACCATCAATGGATCTACTGACCATTTGATTGTTGAGAAATGGATCAGCTCTTTAGATAATATCTTTTCCGTTCTACGTTGTTCAGAGCAAGAGAAGGTCACCCTGATGGTCTTTCCCTTAGAGGTAGAAGCTGATCAGTGGTGGGAACTAATCAAAAACACGAAGCAAAGAGTAGAAGTTGAGATATGGACTAGGAATAGTTCATAGGTATCTTTTTTAGTAACTATGTCTATCGTTCCATGAGAATAAGAATGGAGAAGGAGTTTCTCAAGCTGAAGTAGAAGGATAATGAATATGTGGGAAGCTAAGAGATGAACTTCACAAGGCTTTCATGATATACCTCTAGCTTTATCATGGATTAAAATGGGTAGGTTGATAGATTCTTCGGTGGACTAAGACCTCATCTGCAGAAGAATCTAGCCAACCAAGATTATGATAGCTACGAAGAGACCATTCGGAGTGTGATGAAAGTCGATCTAGAGTTTGGTGAGAATTTGACATCTCATAAATCCAATGACAAGAAGAGATCAATGTATCCAATATTAGGGAGGAATTTTTATTAGGGAAGAGGAGGAAAGAAAGTGAAACTTCCCACATATAGTACATTTGGGAAGAAGCATTCGAGGAAATGCCTGCTCGGGAGTGGGAAGTGCTACAAGTATGGAAGAGATGGCCACATTGTGAGGAATTGTCATGGTGAGGTGAAACCTCAACTTCCAAACACAAATGACACGGGTAAGACGGTTCAATCCCTACTTGATGTCTAGTGCTTCAAGTGTGGACAACGTGGGCACTTTTCCAATCACTTTCCAAATCTGAGGGCAGTGGAGGGGAACCACCATCAGCCTCTGCAAAGGCCAAGGGATCAAGGTTGTTCTTTTGCTATCGCGATAGTTGAAGTTGATTCTCCGAATGATGTGGTAGTAGGTACTCTTGTTGCCCTATCAAATATATCAAGTACTTTGTTTGACTCTGGTTCTATGAATTCCATTATTTCCTCTTAGTTTTCAAGTAATTTAGAATCAACCCTCGATTTTTCTAAAAGTAGTGTTGTCAGTCAAGACTCCTGGTGGGACTATCCAAGCATCGTCAGTGTTTAGAAACTATAGTATTTACTTTAGTGATCACAATCTTATCGCAAATCAAGTAGTCATTCCAATGCTGGAATTCAGCATTATACTAGGGATAGACTGGCTCTCAATGTATAATGCTATGATCTATTGAAGAAGCAAGGAAATATCAATAGTCTTGAATGGAAAACCAATATTTATCTTCCATGGAGAGATATCTCAACCTCATATTTGTCTAAAAGAACCCCACATATCATTCATTATGGTATTGATCGGTGAATAATAAGAAAGAGATGAGAGATTGATGATAGAAAATGTCCCCATCATCCAGGAATACGTTGATGTATTTTTGGAGGAGTTTCTTGGACCTCCCCCAGAAAGAGAGGTAGAGTTCTCCATCAAACTTGTACCTGGATCTCAACTGATATCAAAGACACTGTATAGGATGGAAAATGTGGAGCTGGAGGAAATAAGGAAACAAATCCAAGATCTTTTGGATAAGGGTTTTATTCGACCATGTGTGTCTCCTTGGGGAGCACATGTTCTCTTTGTGAAGAAGAAGGATGGATCGTTGCGGATATTCATTGATTATATAGAACTGAATTGGATCATAGTGAAGAAAAAATACCCTCTTCCACAAATTAATGACTTATTTGAACAACATAGTGGGGATCAATTCTTCTCTAAGATTGATCTTCAATCTGGTTATCGTCAATTGAAGGTGAAGAAAGAGGATATTACAAAAACTTCCTTCTGATCAAGATATGGGCATTATGAGTTTTTTGTTATTCCCTTCGGACTAACTAATTCACCTACTATTATTATGGATTTGATGAATAGAGTCTTTAAGGACTACCTTGATAAATTTTTTGTAGTTTTTATTGATGATATTCTAATATATTCCAGAAGTCACGAGGAGCATGAAGATCATCTAAAGGTTATTTTTCAAACTCTGCAGAAGGATAGGTTTATTGGAATGTTCAGAAAATGTGGTTTCTGGTAACAACAAGTTGCTTTCTTAGGGCACATTGTAACCAATGATAGAATCATAGTTGACCCTTCAAAGACAAAATTTGTTGAGGAGTGGCCTCGAACTATAGTAATAACCCATATTTCTAGTTTTCTTGGATTAGCATGATATTATATTAGGTTTGTGATAAACTTTTCACAACTTCTTAATACATTAACAAAGTTAACTCAGAAAGGGGTTATGTTCATCTGGAAAAAGGAGTGTGAGGAAAGTTTTCAAGATCTAAAGAAGAGATTGGTTACTGCACCTATGTTAAATATTCCCTCAAGTGGAGAAGGATTCATTATTATTAGTGATTCATCTCTAAAAGGTAATGGGTGCGTCCTCTTGAAAAATGACAAGGTCATTGCTTATGCATCTCGACAGTTGAAGATTCATGAGTACAATTATCCTACGCATGATCTGGATCTTGCAGTAGTTGTATTTTCTCTGAAGATACGAAGGCACTATCAATTTTTAGAGAAATTTGATATATACACAGACCATCAAATATTGAAGTATATTTTCACACAAAAGGAATTGAAAATTAGACAAATGACATGGTTGGAACTTCTTAAAGACTATGATTGTTCAATTCATTATCACCATGGAAGAGCAAACTATGTTGTTGATGCATTAAGTAGGAAATACCCTGTTGTTCTTTCCATGATGGGGATTCATAAAGATCCTTTGATCAATGACCTAGTAAAACTAGACATGGGAATTATAATGAAAGTGAAATCCTCAACCCTAACCCAAATGATTTCTCAACCGTCATTACAAGAGAAGATCAGGAAGGCTCAGAAAGAATATCCCTTGTTACAAGCGATATTTGAGCCTATAAAGTATGGAAAGTTTACTGAGTTCAATATTGACCAAGAAGGTATTCTAAGATTTCGTACAAGACTATGACTTCCATCTATTCAGGAAATAAAGAAGGAGCTGATGGATGAAGCTCATAGCTCTACTTTCTCTATACATCCTGGAATCAAAAAACAATGTAGGGACGTTCATGATAATTATTGGTGGGATAATATGAAAAGGGAGATTGCTAACTACACATCATGGTGCCTAGTATGTCAGCAAGTGGATACAGAGCGAAAACTTATTAAAGGGGTATTGCAAACACCACCCATACCAGCATGGAAGTGGGACAATATCACTATGGAATTCGTCACTGGTTTTCTGAGAACTTCCAAAGGAAAAAATGTGATATGGGTTATTATGGACTGTCTCACCAATACTGTCCATTTTATCTCTAACTAGGAAGATTTCCCTATTGATCAAATTGCCATGATTTATGTGAAGAAAGTGGGAATGCTTCATGGAGTTCCACTTTCTATCGTATCTGATCGTGATTCAAGGTTCACATCAAAATTCTCAAGAATTATTCAACAATCTCTCAGAACGAAATTCGGTACAACCTATCGCCCCCAAACTGATGGATAATCTAAAAGGTCTATTCAAAAACTCGAGGACATTATGATAATGTGCTCAATGGAATTTAAGGGTTGATGGGATCAACATCTCTCTTTAGATGAGTTCTCTTACAAAAACAATTTCCACTCAAGCATTCAAATGGAACTATATGAAGCTCTATATGGGAAGCGATGCAGAACTCCTACTTGTTGGGATGAAGCTAGTGAGAGAAAGCTTCTATAGCCTGATCTTGAGAAAGAGATGAAAAAAATAGTCCATGCCATCCAACAACACATTATGGCTGCCCAGAGTCGCCAAAATAGCTATGCCGACAACTATTGAAGGGACTTGGAGTTTGATGTCGGTGACACGGTCATTCTTCGAATTTCACCTTGGAAGAGAGTCATGAGGTTTGGAAAGAAAGAGAAGCTCATCCCTAGGTACATTGGCCCCTATGAAAACATTGATCTCGTGGGAGTAGTGGCCTATCAGCTTTCATATCCTCCAAATCTAGCACAAGTTCGTGATGTCTTCCAAATATCCCTCTTGAGGAAGCACATACCTGACCCTCCACATGTACTAAACCTAGAGGTGGTACAACTAGAACATGACCTCTATTATGAGGATTAGCATGTCGAGATCTTGGATCGTAGAGAGAATGTTTTAAGCAACAAGACTACCCACATTATTAAGGTGTTGTGGAGAAACCACAAATATGAAGAAGGCATGTGGGAACTAGAGGAGTCCGTGAGGAAGAATTATCCACACCTTTTCTTTTTAGAGGATAAGATTTAAAATTTCTGGGATAAAATTTCTTAAGGGGGGAAGAATGTAACGACCTGAAATTTTGAATGAATTTTTGTTTCCTATTTTTTGTGTGTGTTATTTTATTTTATAGTCAACAAAAACTATATATTTAATTAATGATATAAGTATAATTAAAATGAAACCATTGGTTTCGACTGTTATATGAATGTTTTTCCATATGAACATTGAAAACTATATGTTGCTATTTTTTTCTATAAATAAAAGTGATCTTGGTTAATAAAGAAAGAGGATTTGAAGACCTCATCTAGTAGTCTCGGGCCGATCGAAGCCCATATGATGAAACATAGGAAGGAGGTAGCATCACTGGGCTTTGCTCTAGACTAATCCTTACCCGGTCTTCATCGTGCGAAGATGGAGCAGAATTGCCTTCGGGTGAGGTTAAAGCTTATAAAAATCACTACTCGGGCAATATTGGTTGAGCCACCCTCATAATCTCTCCCCTTAGCATACCTTACAATTAAGTCCAATTCTGGGGTTATAAGGGGCTATGTAACGATACTGTAGCTACTTTGTGTAATCCTGTGAGATAAATAAAGTTGTGATTTCTTCCTATGGTGTGGTTTGTGTTTTTTAAGATGTTCGAATAAATATAGGATGTATATTGATGGATTTTGGAAGAAGGGGATATTTTAAAATATTTATGTAAACATTAAATAATTAATGATCTGTAATGATTTTCAAAAAATGGTCTTTTGGAATTGTGTCAGTAAGAAATTTATAATCTAATAAGATCAACATAACTTTTTGTGAATATTAAATTATGAATACTGATTTTAGTCTTACGATTTGTAATGTTACCAAATGGATTAGTAATCTCACTTGAATAAATTATTAATATAATTTAGGCACCTTGATTAAGTAATTTGATTCAATAAAATAGGTAATTAACTGTTTCAGAAATTATTATTCAAGTATTAGTTTCTTCGGTTGAATAATGTTTTTTAATTAAAAATTAAATTAGAAATATTTAGAAAATTATTTTTATAAAATAGAGTTCATTTTTGAATTCATAGCCTCAATATTAGGTTAAGGTGAGTTTTTTGGATTTTCCCGAAAAAATGAATTTTCGGTGAATAGTGAAAAAACTGTTTTTAGTTTCGTGTGTTTAATGACATCATTAAGAATGTAATAATTATGTCATCATTCTGGTAGACTTATGAATAGTAAGATAAGGTATGATTTGTACCATGTGGAAAATAACATGGGAAAATACCATTGTCAAGCCCATGGTTTTTCCAATACCACCAATGAGGTGTCCCATGGCCCTTAATGACTTGTCCCCTCACTTCTACTATAAATACCATGAATTTACCTCATTATTTTCATTTAAAAATCCTCCTCAACGAAATTCTGGTCTCTTTAACATTCAACGAGTCCTCCCAAGGTTCCCTCAAGCCTCCCAAGTTCCCGGCCTTCAATCTTTCGAAGTTACTCTTCAAGGTAAGGGATTCTTTCACCCTCCTCTTTTAAGTCATGACTTCCATTATGTTTTGTCTTATATTTTCCATATCTTTATGTTTAGGGTATGTTATTATATGTTCTTATTACTTCCCACATCATGTACAAATTAAGAGAGACCCTTTCTTCTCTCATCAAATTGTTTTCTGAATTTTTATGTGACGTCGTTAGGCTGTCGAATTTCTCGTAAAAGAAATCGCATATTCCCTTTTCTTTCATGTTTCATTTTCATGTGGTATGTCATTAAAATATCCATAGAATGATCTTATTCACTAACCATTCTGTATTATGAATTATTTATGAGTGGGTGACCCTTGTCCTCTCTATTTTCAATGTTTTCTAAAACCATGATATATAGTTGTTATGCTGCAAAAATTTTGTCTCAAAATTTCTATCTCTTTCTCTCAAGAAATTCCCTTGTTTATCATTGTGAATACCCAGACCTATTTCGTTTCTATGGGTGTTCATAAATATATAAATATGATATATTTGATTCTGGAATGGACATACATATAACCCTCACTTCTTTTCCATGGGTTATAAATGATATAATGATCTCATTTTTAAATGCTTTTAAAACGTCACGATTTTTAAATGAAACCCATTTATTTTATTCTCTATAGTTTATTTATGAAATGTTTGAATATGATCTATGTGGATCACATGTATGTAAATTCATATTAATGGTTCGCCTTGATAGCGCTCCAATGCATTGGGAAAAGATTTAATCTCTAGAGAAGACAAGTTTCACGATACCTTGGTGAATAACCTTCGTAATTTTTATGACACCTTTGGGATGGACCTCAGTGATATGTTCATGAATGTATAAATGGAATGTTTTAGCCACATATTAAAGTTATGTTTCAAGTTATTTTGATTATTATATTCCTATACATCCATTGACCATATATTTAGGTTGTTATTCATGTTCTTATTGATATCACAAGTACACTGATTTCCTTATTTACCCTTACTAGGCCTTCTGATCTTCCTTTCCTTTGATGTTTGTCTCCAGGATATGAAAGGCGTTATTTGTACTAAGGATGATCTTATGATGAAGAATTATAAGTGGATTAAAAGAATATTTTATGTTTTATTCTATTTTTATTGTTCTTGATTTCCAAGACACTAGACTTTAAAGATTCTCTCAATGTAAAATGTAATGAAAAGTTATGTATTATTAAAGGCGAGATGCCACAGAGAGATTTTATCAATCATTTTTATTTTTGTAATATATCCAATAACATGTTTCCTACATAATAAATGAGGAAGAATTATTGTTTCCAGTAATTTTTTATGGTAATTTGTGTTATTACCATATTTCAATAGGATATAAGATGAATTTATTCATGTGTTTTGAATGTTAAAATTTAGTGACGCTTCATGTGTATTAAAGTCTACTGAGAAGTTCAAATTATAAATTCATTGAACTTTTTTCTTGAGTGTCGGATCATAATATTTTATAAAATATAACCATTTATAAAATGGTTTATGTTGTACTACATATATGGGTTTTGATATTGATATATTAAATCACTATATGATGAATATTGTTCTAAGATAAATAGTAGAAATAGTTCTAGGCATGTCCATGGTATAATATTGTTCATATAGAAACATATTAAGAATATTTACTTATATTAGTAGTGACTGAATGTATTGATAAACTCTAGGAAAAATGATCTTGAATAAAAAAAATGTTTTCCTTGTACCTTCATTTTTTATGAACCTGATGGACCTTATGTCATCATAGATTTAGGGGTTTCTGATTTTTAACTTTTTCCTATACTTTTTCTCTCGAAATCTCTATCATAAAATTATTGTTATAATTTTATTTTTTCTCCATGTTTTAATTTCCCACCTATGTTCTCCTACTATAGAACATAGTTACGTGGTCATTTTACATTCCTATCTCATTTACTAATAATATATGATATTAACCATTTTTATGATGTGGGTCTTTCAGAAATAGTTTATTTTCAATCTTTCTATTGCTGATATCATGTTTAAATTTATAAGATTTAATTTATTTAATTTGGGAAAAATATAATAGCCAAAAATTATAAAGTAAGAAGAATATATTTGATAGAGTGTATCACATGCATCACCAAGCACATGAGAGAATAAATTACCCAAATAATTTATAGTTATTTAGTATTTTAAACATATTAAATATATTATATATATTTAAATTAACTCAAGAGTGAGTTATCATTCATTACATGCAAGAGCGACTTTCATGGAAATCTTACATTACATGCAAGACTATGTTTTAACTGAACAATAATATATTCTTAAAAAATTGTTATTTAATATAATAAGACAAACGCTATCCATTTAATAACTGGATGTGAATATAATTAAATATATTATGAAAAATAATGGTTTACCAAAATATATAATTATTCATTGATACAAATTAATTAGAAATGAATATGGAAACCAATTGAATATAAAGGATAATATTATTATATTTTTTCTCATGAAGCTGATATACCCTATTAAATTAAATTATTTACAATTATTGGGAAATATTAATATGATATATATATATATAATATTCTATAAAATATTATTTATATTCATCCAATATATTTTATAGGCTTAATATAAAAACAATCCATATTTTATGCATGAAATATTATATTTAAGGGATTTTTACCACTTTTTAATGGGGAACCTATTTTAAATCCAATTTTAGGATGATTAATGGATTATATATATCAAAATAGACTTCATATTTGTAATATATATATATATATATATATTAAGTTAGGGAAAATGTTTCGAATTTTCCTGTGATGTTTCATTTTTTAATGAATAATGAAAAATACTAAAATTTATTTCAAAAAAAAAATTTCACATAATTTATTTATATGGATAAATTATGTTTTATATTGATTTTAAAGTCTTATTATATAATATTTTTATAAATTAATCAAATTTAGTTTTTTGTAATAAGTTTCAATTTTAAATTGACTATAATACATTTCAAACATTTGAATGTTTTTACTTTAAAAACCCACATTGTCGTCTGATTGGAAGGATTCTATATAAATTAGATTCCTCTACTACTATTATCAAAATTTGGAAAATTGGATTAAATTCTTTTAATCAGAATAATTTATAATTTTTAATAGTACAATCTTGGTTTTTTCCAAAAAATATTACTGAAAGTGATAAAAATTAATTACAATGATTAAGTTTAAAATTACGTTTAATAAGGGATTAAACCATAGCCTTAAAGCCCAAAACGACCTAAATTTTTTTCCAAAAGTTAATTTATGGACATATTTATAACCTATTATATATTTAATATACTTTTATTCTTTATTGGATACAATTTAATCACGAAAAATGTGGGAATAATTACTTTTCCAAAATATTACAGGAGTTCCACTCCTCCCCCACTATAAATGGCCGTTATTCCATCCCATTCCTCAAACCTCTCAAACAAATTATGTTCAAAAAATATATTTCCAAATAGATTCCCAAAAACACCCTCCATGACCTTGAAGCCTCACTTTGGTAATAAATCCTTCCAAGGAATCACTTTGGTAAAATCCAAAATGAGTTACTCGATTTTGTGGTAATGTTTTCAAATGATCTAATTTCGTTCATTTTCTTTCCCACTCCCTATAATATTCTAACTCTAAAAATACATACCAAAAACAGAATCATTAATATACCAGGATTTTCTTATGTTATGATTTGTACCTACAGTTTCACACACTTCCATATAATGGGTAACAAACGTATTGTTTCTTTGTACAACAAACTACTACCTCAAGAAACGATGATTATTCATTTTTTCCTTTACCACCACTCATGGTGGAAATTAAGAAGGAAAATATATTTATATATGATATATATGATTTTTATAATATCTTTACTCTTCATTAATTTATGTTTTGAACATACCATTGAGCTTTCCATCTTGTGAAAATATGATCATTTCGTTTGAGGAAGTGAGTACTACCTCCACCTCAAAGTGATGTGACACTTTCATGCCATACAGAGAATGAATAAAGGATAGTATTAATAAAAATAATTAACAAATATGAAATATATATGATAGTGTTATTATAATATACATATATTACTTAATTTTAATTATTTTAATACAACTGAGAAATGAAAGTAGTGTTTATTTGTACGTATGACTTGCCGTCTCCATGAAGGGTTCATTTCATTTATTATCTCCATGATTTAATCATTATTATTAATAAATTTATACTGAATTTATTTGATAATTAAATAATGGTTTATATTTTATATATCATTAAATAATCTGAAAATTAATAAGAACAACAAATAAAAAGTCAAAATATACTTGAGAAAACTAGCCAAATAACAACTAAAATAGATAACTTAATGAAAAACTGCTAACAAATGAGTAATAAAATTTTAGAATAAGTTAATATATGTCATTTTAAACAATGGTATGGTTATTTTAAAAGCTATTTCCATATTTTTAGTCACTATACATCAGGATAAATTTCACACAACAAAAATGAAGAAAATTTTAAGGGATTCTCTCTCAATTTACATTCCATTGATATTTATTTGTTGTTATGGACACAATCACATTTATATGGTGTATATACCTCCCTTTTACACATAATATAATGATTATCTTTATTCTCATGATATTATATCTTTCATTTAATGTCATTCCTTCATGGGGATTATGATTTAATTTTTTTAATTTGGTATAGGACTCTTTGAAATGTTTAAATATTAATCATTGCAAGAATTTTATTATAGTAATCTTTGAAGTATAACTTCCTTCCAGTATTGTTAAAATTATAATAAAAAAATATTTTTATTATAATAAATTTTTATTATGAATTTCCTTAAATATCCATATTCTTATATGAAGGATATAATTATTTCCTCAACCATGTATCATTTTACATATGGAGTTTACATTGATTATAATTAGATTAACTAAGGAATTATTGATAAATTAGTATAATTTATTCAATAGAAATATTTTATAAGGAATTTTTTTTATGGATTAAATTTGTTATTTGATATGAGGAATTATATATACATGAAATTATGGGTATATCCTAGGCTTTATATAGATCTTTAATGAATTTACATGTTCTCAAGAGATGATTATATTTTCCAAATTAAATCGGTTTCCATATGTAGTTATATGCTATCTGGGGGATGGATCTTGACAGTATAGGTTCTAATTTTCCTAGAACATGTTGTAGAATAATTAATCATTTTGTTCATAGATATTTTATTTATTATTCATCCATGAGATTTTGTGTTGACATATCTATTGATACATTTCATTTTTAGTTCATTGATTACTTACAAAGTTTTTCAGTTTTGTACCATACATTATTGAATTTTCCTGATATGGTTATTCTTATGTCATGTGTTATCAGTTATTTAACTTTTCATATTTATTTATTTCAATTTATTTATTATTTATTCCTCTAAACATAGAAATATGGAGAATTTGTGATCGAAATTATTTTCTTTCCATTCACCAGGTTAGGAAGGTGAAATCATTGAATAAGCATTAGAGGATGATGTTTATTTCATTTTTTATATCATATTTGTATATTATATTTCCCAATGTTTTATTGGTATCATATAAATAATCAAGATTTCCACAGCTGCAAAACTTATTGGCCTTTCATGATTTTATTCCTTGTATTCATTCCAATGTAATAAAAAAATGCACTGGATCTGGGCTTTTGGGATTAGAAAATTACATGGAGTGTTTATAAAACATGGGTAGGGAAAGAACTTTATACATTATAATGGTAGTATGATATATTGGATTTAGATAATCAGTACATATCCATTTTAGTTTACATGGATATGTCCTAGTGATAGTGAACCAATAAATATTATTGTGACACATTCATGATTTAATTTATGTTAATTCATTAATAATGGAATAAGAGAGAAGAGACTTTTTTAATAATGAATCAAGATCCAGAATGGGTATTTGTTTTAAATTTTCATAACCTAATCACCCCCTAATTTTATTTAACATGGTAGAGCTAACATATTATATTTCATATTTCCCTAATGAATTTTATACAACTATATTTTTATAATAATATATAGTGGAGATAATTTGTTGGGAAATGTAGAAGAAATAATTTTTAATAAAATATTTATATATATAATATCTTGAGATACTAAACCATTTGTGATGGTGCGTTTATTTTTTAGATTTAATTTTTAATTTATGGAATTAATGGAAATTATATGCTTGTTCGGACTAATTCATCACAAACAATATCTATATTTCAAAAAAATATTGAGGCTATTTGGAATTTATTATAACATTTACTTATTTCTTTAATCCATAAAACTAATTATATCAAATGTGAATCTTATATTATTAGGTGTAAAACTCATCACAATAATAATCATATGAATTATACTAACTCCATTCCTTTTAGAACCAAATCCTATTAGGTAACCCAACTAATAGTAACTCAAAGTATAAAACTGAATAAAAGAACATAATAATATTAAGGTAACTCATAATTGTATTATTTTGATAATATAATACATGGGCATCCAAATTTGGTATAACCTACCAAATTTTATCCTTGATTTCCTAAAATGTTTTCATTTTTTAACAAACATCACAATTATAATTTTAATAGTTTTATTTATATTTCACCCATTCAATATGAATCTTATGTATAACAAAAACCCAATATACATGAATAGTTTTAAATGTTTTTTAGTGAATCATATTATTTTAACCAAATTACTATGTATTAAATATATTAATTTATAAAAAAAATTTGTAACTCATACAGAAGTAGAAAATTTATTTGTATCCACACCTATCCAAATACGTATCATGTATAACTTATATAAAAATATTTTATATGAGATTTTAGAATCATATGATACAAAAATAACCACATTGCTGCTATAGGAAGTTGACCCCCACTGTTCTAGATAGAGTCCAATATTCTTGGTTAGACATATGTTCAAACCAAGGTCTTAGTATTAATAAATAAATACTAAATAATGATTATAATTTTAAAAAGCCTAAAAAAATAAAATATATAATTCATTAGCCAACATTATTATTTAATTCATTAATAAAATAAAAATTAATTGTCAATTTGATTATGATGGATATTTTTATATTTGTTGTCAATAGTTTATTATGTCATCATATGGTAATATTAAAATAGTTTATAATGTTACAATAGAGCACTAACTAAATATGTATGTATATTTATGTTACCTATGAATAATGACGTGTTTCATTGAGAGGTGGATTGAAGTACCCATTTGTGAATAGTTTTTGATACGTCATAGAGTCTACATAGATAAAATTGTGGACTAATAATAGATTATATGTGTTATCATCTTCAATTTTAAATTCTACTAGAGATCAATACGTATATTAAAAAAAGGGGGAATTAGAGAATATATTGAAATTATACCATGATGAAGCTTTTCAAAGTAATGTGATATTTATTTTACATTGAGATAAAAAAATACATTATAAAATAGATGTGCAAAATCATATATATACCATGATGAGATTGATAAGATGTCAATATGATGTGAATGTGTATGTATAATGTGGAGTTCACATCTATATGATATAATCATTTAATTATCATATTATAGGATGTTAATTAATTAAATGACGTCTTTGGACTATTTCAATTGGCATTTGACTATAATAAGATAATATTATACTCATTTCAGATAGGTGTTGTAATAATTGATAATTAATTAAATCACTATCAATTAAAGGAATGTAATTAATACAGAGAAAATAATTTTTTTGGGTAGTGTAAGGTACATTGAGTTACATAAATTTATTCTTTACTTTTTTGTATTTTCATTGGGATTTTCACTAATGCGGTCTATGGAAATATAATGATGTCCAAATGTGATTTGAAGAGTTTTGAGTGGCCGAAATGTTGTTGAAGAAGTTTTGAAAACGTTTTAGAATTCTAGAGAAGGATAGAGATAATTTTTCATTATACATAATAAGAACTATTATCATATTATTTCAATGTAACATAAGGGGAATAAAATATGGAAAACCCAATACCTCATCTCTATATAGGTAAAAATTATAAAATTTATTACATAACAATAAATATGGTTAGAGTATTAACCTTGATAATATATAAAATAATTAGGAGAATATGAATGATTATTTTAGTAAAACATAAGAATAAATCCAATGATTCATTACTTCTATAGGATTAATTTTGGTGATAAATAAACGAAACAAATTGTTTTAATAAAAAAATATCTGATGTTTCTATAGGTCATATAAAATTAGAAGTGTTGTTAAATGGAGTGAGGATTATATATGTTGATGTAATGTTATTATTCACGATTCAAACATCAAAATTCTATTTGATATATCATAATTATATAATGTTGAGGATTATACCAGAAATCTTAGTCAGAGATTTGGAATTTTTAACTCCATTGGTTTTTCTAAATGAGTATATAGAGAACAAAAATTAGCTATTAAATTAGTGGGATCTCAGATACTGAAAGAATATGAAATTAGAAATATCCGTAAATATTATTTAGGATATTTGTGGGAAATTTATGGAGAATAAAGGAGGACATTTTGGAAATTTATTTTATAAATATCAAAGCAGGGGTGTTCTAACATAATCAATATTTGACCAATTTCAAATATTGTGGATCATATAACTAATTTTCATTGAAGTATATAAATATTAAAAATTAGTTAATATCCATATCATTAATTCTTATTTTATAAAGAAATGATATATCTAAGAAGATATTTAGGAAGATGAAAAAACAAAGACACTAACATCCAACTATTAAATATATTAAGTTTCAATTATTAGAGAAAAGAGGAGGGAAATTTAATTTTTTTTGTAGATATTAATTATCTTATATGTAATTATTTTTCTGATTGATTGAGTAAGAATATAATGAACTTGATCATTGTTAATAAATTAACTTATTATTCTATAGAATGATTCTTGTGTTTCTATTACATACCAAAATTATGTTATTTGAGAAAGATAAATGTGAATATTTTGATTTCACTGTCATCTGGAATTCAAATTTCTTATGTGCAGAACATGTTCCATTAAAGATAATGGAATAGTGTGTAAGATTTTTAATATCATGTTCAATAAGATTTTTAAAAACCATTATAAAAAGGTGGATACAAAACAAATAACCTTTTATAAGATAGTAAATCTATTAGAATGTCGATTCAGGGTCACGGATGATACCATTCCTATTGATTTCACATTTGAAAATAGTGGAACTTTTTTCCTTGTAATTGAACAAAACATAAGAAGGTTGTAGCCACACACATATGAGGAAAGCTATATAAAAATATTTTCATTTTCCACATTCATTGTATTTTTCATTATGTGTAAATGAATTGATTAAAACCTATGAGATACATTCATCCTAACATGTGAATAGGTTTAAATATTTAATTAGTTTTATGTTGAGATATGAATTTAGATAATAATTTTCCAAAATGATTCACCAACACAACCTCCCAAATTTTATGTGTAGTTTCAAGATGAACTGTTCGTCTAATTTTGTATTATTGGACATTATTATACCTTTGATTAGATCTATTATGTTTACCTTTATTTTATTTTCATATATAATGTATATATTCGAATATGTTTGTGATTTATGAATTAAATAAAATATAGAGGTATCTTCAAAACCCATATAGAGAATGATTATTTTATAAATGAAGAAGATAAAAATGATTTCATTAATAAGAAAATGTAAATAAGACTCACTATTTGTTGATGGAAATAATGATAGTGAAATATATAATATAACTATAGATATTTAACTTGTTATAAAATATATCTCAATATTTAAAGTCTACGTGAATATTAATTCACATATTGATCTTTATTTTGAAATAATTGATTAAATAAAAAATATATCTACATGAGGTTTATCTTTCATATTTGAGTTTATGAAGGGTAAATAAGATGAAACAATACAATAAGAGATAAAGAAAAATAAATCAAATAAGGTATTACCCGATGAGTATCTAAAGTATAAAAATATCATTTATGGAGTTGGAATTCAATGGGATTATCACATGGTTTATAAATAAAAATATTCCCTAGAATAAAAATAAATTCAAAATATTAGTGATTAGAAAATTAATATAACCAAAGCCTTTGAGAAGTGGATTCATGCATTGAAAGAAGCTAAAATGCAAAAGGTTTATGTCAATAATTTCTTGTTGGAGATAATGTTGAAAAAAAGAAAAAATATAATGTGAATTTATTACATAAAAATAATATAATAAAAAATATATATTTAAATGTTGAAGAAAGGATGTGTAGAAAGGATGAGATATGTTGAGCGTGATAAAATATCCTCAAAATGAAATGTTCTTATATGGAAGTCTATGTAATAAATTTTGAAGTATCACGTCATGATTCATCCTCAGATACTGAGAGGTTAATTGTTTTTATCATAATTCCATAATGTGTATTTCTTATAAAAGAAAAAATATTGTTATAAATAATGTTATAAAATCGCCAATTGATCTTATTACACGATCTATTTAAAGATAATACCCTTTTTATTAGCTATATTGATGTAATATTATATTTACGATGACATCCAAGAGTTTATAGTGGGTTTTGTATGTTTTTTATGTGATTTAAGGGTGAGATGTTTGATCATAGTGTATAAAAACCATGAAATGACTTCAGAAAAAAATGAAATAGTTTTTGGGAATTACTTGGTAAGTTCATGGTTTTCAAAAGTCATGTCAAATATAGTGAAATGTTTAAATATGGGGAGAGAGTCGTTTTTCACAATTGTCCCATTATTTATCAAATCATGTGGATCAACTATGTGACAACCTATGAATTATCCAGTAAAAACGGTTTTGTTAGTACAACATTTATAAAACTGTGTATCCTTAGCATTTGACATTCATTAATACATCTAAATATAGGTTTTATTATTTTTTCCACATGATAAATATAATTTCTATCCTAAATTCCAAGGCTCTTGATCCTAAGGAATCATATTGGAATTATTCTTCCTTTGGACCATGATTTCATCTGATTGATGTGTGTTGGATCTAGAAGATTTAAGATAAGATCCTTTATATCAATTAGTTTATCTATTATTTATAGATACTTTTATTTTATGTTGAACTGAATTTTACAGCTGATCAATTATTTATAAATATACAATCTATAATGGTTTGTTTATGATATCTTGATTATATAAATTATAGGAAAGTCTTTTGAACCTGAATCAAGAGGGTTTCATATACCGTTGAACATTTTCATCATCTTTAATATGTATACGGCTTCTCTCTTCTCACCATTTTTTATAGAACATAAGGATTTGATATTTAAACTGACTTTTTTGAATTTGAAATAAAACCCATATTTATTTTTTTGGAAACAATTTCACCAGATATTTTGGAAGTCTTGTAATTTTACTGGGTTTTTAGGAAAATTTCATTGATTTATTGTATTAAATTATGAAGTTGGTATAATATAAGAAAGTTGTTTTATTTAATATTATAAAATAATAATTAATTTTTGTTAAATAAATTATTTTGACCAATTTTAAGGATTTATTGGTATGTGTTTATCATTTCATTGGATATGTCACTACTATTGTATATTTGGTGTGTGGTGGGATACTGGATGCACCTAGATATTTTTCGCCAAGTGAAGAATCGGTGGATCAATGAGTAACAGCTCATGAGTATGGGATTATCACCTTTAATGTGTGTGTGTGTAAATATTGAATTTGTAAACCAGTTATGATAATTGGATAAATTGACTCTTATTTTAAGTTAATTTTTTTTATTAATAAATTGTGTTGATGTTCCTTCATTTTGTATTAATTTAAAATTAGAATTATAATCTAATTTAATCTTTTTCTAGATTTGTGGGTGGGAATATTTTTCTGGATTCACTATATGAGATTATTACTCATCCCTTCATATACACATTGGTGTGTCTGTAGACTTTTTTATTAGATATATGAATAAGAGGATATTTCATATTTCTCTAGTGGTTCCTCTTGATATAGTTGTATAGTGTCATATATTTAGAGTTAGTCATGTCCTTGGAGTCTAAAATTATTACACATAGTGACTGAGTCATTTTTTCTTTTAGTTTTTTATTTTTACAATTTATTTTTTTAATTATTACTATGATATTATTGGTTTTTTGGCTTTTGAGTTGTATTTTTTGTACATTATGCATCATAGAGTTTGGTTTTCATGAGTTTTCTTCATCACGTGTTGTGTTTTCTTAAGAGGAAAATAATCCCCTAACGTTTGATTAATCCCTTGTAATTTATTATTCACCTTTGGTTTCATAGTGATATCATATTATTTTTGTTTCACCTCAAATATTTCCAAGACAATGGTTAAGGTGGGGATACAACAAATGGTATTAATTTTGTTCAGTCTTTCATATTCAGATAGTAGATAGAAGATAATAAATATCAAGACATGAAATTTATACTTTAAAAAATATTTATCTAGCCTATTAATATTGAACATAAAGTTACCTAGGAAGTAAAGGTATAAACTTTTTCCTCAAATAGTACTAGGTTTATTCTCATATCATTATTCTGGGTTTCACAGATCAATGTATCATATCATTAATTCGTAATGATACTTCCCACTATGACTATAATATTTATATTATTTTTTAATTGTTATAAATATGTTTTTATGTATTTCTCTATTAATGATCTGGAATATTATAAGCCTTCAATTTCATTATGATTTTAGACTATGTGGGGTTTTGTTTATCTATAAAAAACAAGATCAGTTATATGATCTAAGAACCTGCCAATAGAGGTAGTAGAGTATGTGGTTTCACCTAAACCACTAGTGAACAATAATATTTTTCATAATAATTTTAATGGTTTTAATTTTTTTGATATTTGAAATCAAAATCCTAAACAATTTCATACAGGCCATTATATTAATATGTATGAGAATAATCCACTAATATTTTAGGGGGGTTCTATAACTAAAATAGTAAAATTTTGGACTATCAAAATGAATAAAAATATTTATTTCTCGTTAAAATTAACAGATCTAAAATATTTGATATTGGTAAAAATTTTGAAGATTTACATGCATTTTTTGTATTTATCTATCTGAAAAAAGTCAACCAAGGCCTTATGTGGGAGGGATTTGAAGAATTATTTAATTAAAAATTTGACATGCACACCTTTAAGATAATAATAATGGAATATTTATTTGGAATAATTTGATAAAATATATAAATAATGGAATATATATATATATATATATGATCTTTTATTTTTTCTCTACATATGTTGACATTAGTGTGTCCTTTAATGCATGACATTTGAGTATGGACTACATCTATAAATTGTTTCTAAGATAGTTCTTCTCTATATTACTAATTAAACAGAGATGAATAATAGAGATGTAGTAGAATAAATATATAAAATTTGGAATAATTATAGTGGAAATTTGTTTTTATATATAGAAATTGGAGGCAGATCTAATGTTTGGAACATTCGTAAGAGGGACATCTACTTCCACAGTGCTTGAGAATCATATAACAAACCCCTTGGATCAGTTAACATTTCTCTATTAACTAAATGAAAATAAAATATATCAAAAAAACTTTAGAGAATAAGATGTAATATTCATAAAATAACACAAATCATATAAAAAATATAATCATTTGGGACATATTTAATTTTCATTCCCTAATTCTATAATGTTATTTACTGGAAATAGAACTCATGTATCTCATAAATATTATTAACGGTTGGGATGGTCATCTCCGAATAATTATCATCCTTATAACAAAGTGACCTGAGGTAACTCCCCGAACACCCGAAATCCTATGAAAAGTTAACCTTAATTGCGATGTAAATAATAAGGGGGAGTGAGTATGCCATTGTATAGTGTTTATCAGATGATCCTGAGGGGATCAATCAGATCATTAGTTTGTATGAGGTACCATTCTATTTAGATGAACTCTTATTCATTTTATTTTTTAAACTTGTGAATCTTACACTTTTGTTTCATTATATGTTTTTAATAA
Source organism: Viscum album (assembly GCA_963277665.1). Lineage (NCBI taxonomy): Eukaryota > Viridiplantae > Streptophyta > Magnoliopsida > Santalales > Viscaceae > Viscum > Viscum album. Next base: position 1,042,281,402 of record OY728146.1, read on the forward strand.
TGTGGGTTTTCATATTGAGATGAATATATATTTGATTAGTATCCAAACACATATTAGGTTGTGAGATTATAAAGGGTTTTAGATATGAATATTTTTATATAACCATTGAAAGAGTTCATTTTTAGTGACGTTTATATTTTTCACATTTATATATTTTACATAATCCTAGAAACATGTTAGTTAATTTATTTCATGGTTCATATCAATTTTCTTGAATGGATAGTAATTTTTTTTTCTTCTCAGGGGATGGTGTATCTCTTTGAAGTAAATGAGGTTGTGAATATTGATAAAGAATGAACTCTAATACAAAATATTGTAACTACTTCTAATAAGTTTGGTTATTTTATTTGGAAACTTATTATAGAATTGAGTCATTAAATTTTCTGATAAATATGTGTTAGTATTCTAAAATATTTCCCAAAAAATTCCCTAGTACTCCACCTGAAAGAGAAGTGTAATTTTCTGTTGACGCTCTTCTAGGAATAAATCCAATTTCAATTCCATTGTAAATGACAGAACCGAAAAAATGAAATGAATTAAAGGCTCAATATTTAGAATTTATATATAAATGTATCATAATAACATGTACATAAACTTTGTTAGATATTTTTATTTTTCTCAATAAGGAAGATTTTTTCTCAAATTTATGATATTTTTAGTCAATTTAAAGGACCATAATGGTTCTAAAAAATTTATATATGGTACTGGTATCAAAAAATATATGTTAGGAAAGAGGATATTACAAAAAAATTCTTTCCAGAGTCACTATGTTAATTCCGAATATGTTCTCATTCCATTTAATCATAAAAATGCACTAGTGGTTTTTGTGGAGTTAATGAATCATCTCCTTCAATGTTACTAAGAATCATTATTTTTTTTAAATTTTTAGAAACATTCTGGTATATTATTGAACATGAATATACCCTGAATAACATTTAAATATTACATTGATCATTTTATGATTATATCATTCAGATGAAAACTTATCTAAATTTGAAATCTAGATATTATAAGTTGACATATTTGGAAATGTCATTTATGAGAAATGTGTATCATTAGATTTGAAAAAGGTATAATTTTAATCCTCTTTAAAACAAATATATAATTTCATTAAGATACATTTATTTAGAGGCATGGATGGTTATTATCATTATTTTTTGTAACCCTCGCATATAACGTCTTAGATGGAATTACTCGTAGAAAAAGGGGGCTCTATTCTAATTGAGTGATGACTGTAAAAAAATATTTTTAAATGCTATGTATATGACCACTTCATCACCAATTATTATCTTTCAAAAACTTGGGAATTGTAATGGGATATTTTTTATACATCTAGAACTATACTCAATTCTGTTCTCAGGGAAGATATAAATTAACAACTCATGGTTTACAATAGCTATGAATTTAAGAGAAAGATTAGCTGAACTATAACATTGAATCTTCATAGTGTTTTATTCATTAAAAATAGGTTTTATTATAACATTTTAAATAATTTAATTGTCCTTATAGGCCAAAATATCTTGTAAAATTTAATTTTATAAAGAGATCCAATCCTGAGACAAAGGCATTAGATGAAATAAATCCATATGTTCAAATTTACAGGGTTTATATTGTGGGGAAATGGAATTAAATTATTTATTATTTAACCCATAATTCATGTGATTAATTGTCTAGAGAAGCTTTTGATCAGTGGAAATTGATGACTATGACAGAAAATATGAATTCAAATTGCACTAAGCAGAATGAAGTCATAATATTCTTTCTGATAAAACTCATACCTGAAGTAGTTGAGTATGTTAACGATTCTCAAAGATCATATATAGACTGATTAAAAATTATATAAAACATAATAGTAGAAAAACCACTGATATATGGAAAAAATATGATAATTTATTGTTACATTTTCATAATCAAATATTTGTTTCACTATTTGATCGATAATAATTTATTTCTAGTTATCACCATTATAAGTCATAAATTCTTCAAGAAATCCAAAATATGTAAAATGCTTTGAACCCCCGTTTTTGAGTGGTATGGAATAAAATGAAATGTTTGAAATTATGTTATGAAAGGATTAACAAGATAGTGGGTCAAGGCTGAGAATTAATGACCATATGAAATTCTATAATCCATACATATAACCATATATAATTGGGATCAAATATCCATATTATTTTAATGATTTTATAAAGAATTATTCTAATAAAGATTAAATATTGGTGATTTATCACTAACTCACAAATTAATACCAATTTTTTAATTTTTTAATCTAATAAGGTAAACTTCTTGTCAATGATCTTCATTTAGGAAGTGGAAAAATTACAATGATACTAATTTTATTCATCTATAATTTGAATCCTAATTTTAACTATTTGATTTTGAAATCAATTAAAAAGTATTTAGGTCCCCAATTGGCCATGAGAGTAGGGTATAATTCAATAATATATGGTAGTTTGAACATAAAATGTTTAAACTGGAAGATATTCTCTTTGGTCAAATTTTGAATTTTATTGTCTCATGGGAGCATCATGTGTACATAGTTTATTTTTTAATAACAATGGTTATTAGGCCACGATATAAATGGAAATATTTAAGTCATTTTATAGTCTTCATTAATTCTCTCCACATTTTTAGTTAGAGACCATATCATATACACTATTTGAGCCTAGTCTTGTCTATGAGACAATTGATAGGATTAAAATTTTCTAGAAAAGGATTCTTTCAACCCAAAGCTATTTAATATATTTTGAAAATAATCAATGTCTCCTATTATCATTTGTTGTAGAAGATCATATATTCTTGAAATTATTTCTAATATTGGATCATTGTAGATTAGGATGGAAAGGCATGTTATATAAGACCCTGACCATAAATAGTACTAATCTTGAGATAAGTCAACAATTGACTTTAATTAACTTAGTGTATCTTTTCAGGTTTAGAGTTTTATAGAATTATTCAATAACTCATACATAACATCTTAAATCTTATAAGTATAAATATCTACTCACTATCAATTTTTTTCATAAAACAGAAACTCTAAAGAAACATGGTATCATTTCATGTTTTAATTGCATAATGTTTCCTTGACCCCATCCTTAACACTATTCCTCTTTACATCATCTAAAAACATTTTTAAACATTGTATGAGCATAAAAATCAATTCAAGGGATACACAATGAAGGAAAACTATTAGTCTCAGAAAAATATGAAAACCATAAATACAATATAATAAAGTAATACTATTCACATTTAAGAAGTAGTAAATATATGACAATTATTATAAGGTCATTACATACCCTTTTGTGACCAAAATATAACAATAAATCATTTATAAAGCTACATATAATATAAGTCCCCAGCCTTAGACCTTACTTAATCTTGAGTTATTACAAGATTACACATTGAGGATCTTTTCGTGTTTAGAGTTTTAGAGAATTAGATCATAAAACTTGCATTACATTCTACATATAAACAAAGTGGTTACATAAAGATAGTATTATTCAATCCCATCAATGGAAACATATTTAAAATAAAACATGGATTCTTTCTTGACACTTGCTTGACATTATCATCATATCATGTACCTTTCCCTTGACCTGTGAAAAACATTTCAAAAACGTGGGATGAGCATAAAAAGCACAGTAAGGGATATAAAAATATGGAAAGGAAACATGGGTACATATATATATAAGAATGAAATCATACTTTACCCATAAAACATAAGCACATTAACATACCTCATGAAATCATGAATAAATCATAGAAATCATAAGACATAAAGGTAACTTGAGTTATTCATAACATTCTTACATAGGGAGTAACCCTCTTGGTTAAGTTTTGAATACCCATCACAGTATATTCCCTAAATCTCTTCGGAGAAACCTTAAAGTTTGACTCTTTCGCGTTACCCAATGCATTGGAGAGCTATATCGGGCTCACCCGCCCTTAGTTTATCATGGAACCACCCGTCTTCATAATAATGGCCAAGAACCTCAACATAATCGTATCACATAAAACATGCATAAAGGAAACATAACATTTCCACCTTTCAATCACAAGATATCAATACAACACATTGATATAAAAACATTAGGAAAACCATTTTCAATACCAAAATAAAAGAAAGGTAAAACATGGTATTTATTTTTCTTTTAAAAAAAGGTATGGCTTGTAGAGGAAGCCAAAACTCAAATAATGGTCATAGTGGCGGAGAAGTCGTTGTCGCCGTATACGTACGACAAAAACATTCCCTATTGTCATTTAGTAAACGCTTCATATAAAAAAGTTTCCTTTTGAATAAAAGTAAAAGTCAAAGGGGTTTATACACCATATAAAAGAAGTTTGTGTATAAAACAAAATATGCCTCAATGAAAGGAGATTGAGACGAAGTCCCATAGCTCGGGTCAGACTTGACTCGATCATTCTTTAATGTCCTGAATGATAAACTTGAGTTAATTTATACTTGATTAACAACCTTTTTTAAGTTCATTATTCCTTTTTTATCACTTATTTCCATGTTATAAACATTATGTACTCATTTAAGTTAATAATGTTTGTTTTGTCGATATTTGGTTCTTAAGTCAAAAGTGGACTTCTTAAAATTACATGTTATTCGTGTGGTAAAAGGTTCATTATATCCCGAATGATATTCATGATTTGGATATCATATATATCATAATTATCCAGAATATACATGTATTTATAATATTACATAATCATTTAGAGGTAAGAAATGAAATGCACCGTTCATGGAGACGGTAAGCCGTACGTACGCATGAACGCTACTTTCATTTCTATTTCATATTTTATATAATGGAATCATAATGATATAAAGGTATATTATAATTCCAGTATAATATCATATATAATATCATAGTTCCATCCTTTATACGTCCCACATATGGTATTTAACGAATCAAATCACTTTGAGGGGGCGGTAGTCCGCACTTTCTTAAATGAAGATATCGCGTTTACCAATAATAGAAACCATAATGGTATGCCAAAAATGAAAAATACATAAGCTTAAGAAAAATATAAACATATCATATATCATATATAAATATAGTGACATCTTATTTGCCACCATTGAAGGTGTTAAAAGAATATTGAACAATCATCGTTTCGGGAGGCATAAATTCACCATCCACGGAAAAAGTATGTCCTTTAACCATTAGATGTAGGTGTGTGTAAGTGTAGCTCGAATACTTCTTATAAAAACATCCTAGTATATTGAAGATACTGGAGTTGTTACAAATGAATTGAATAAAAAGAGTTTAGGGGGTTGGAGAAGAAAAATAAAACAAAAGAACTCAAGTGAAGGCATTACCTTAAAATCGGGTAACTCCCTTTGGTTTGAGCTCAATGGCTTCCTTGGGAAGACTTATGCCCAATGTGAGGCTTCAAGGAGTAAGAGAGTGATGTGTAGAGACAAAATGGGCAGGGGTTGGCTGAGCCAAAGGCTTTGGGAGTGTGGGTAAGGAGGTAGAGGTGTGGGCCTTTTATAAGAGGAGAGGAGGGGCACTCTTGGAAAGTATAGAAATGTTACTTTATTTGAAAATGATTTTCGGATTCAAAAGGACCCAAATTAATATAATTATAGGGTAAGGTTATAAGGGTTCTAAATCCACACATACAATAGGGTTTGGACTTGTGTAGGTCATAGATTTTACATTATCATTTCATTTTATTTAAATCCTTTATTAATAAGGTAATCGCTGCATCATGATGATGTCATAAATAATTTAATTTAATTATAGTCTAAAAATTATGAAAAAAATACTATGATGTAAAAAAAAAATTAGATTTCCAATGAATATTTATAGTCCAAAATATCATCTATTTAGAAAAAATTAAATTTTTTTTAATCAGGTGATACTTTCTTGTTATATTTACTTTCTTTAAAAAAATAAAAAGATAAAAAGTTACTTTCCAAAAAAGTGATTCCATGGGCCCCCCAAGTTTGGCACAAGGCATCCCATGGTCGGCCATGAGACAACCAGTAGCCTTAGGACACATTTTGGTGTCATTTTATTATTATTATGATATTATTTTATTACCCTTAACTACCCAATTACTCATTAATCAAGATAATTAAAGATAATTACCGTCGTTACTATTCATAATGTCCAAAAACAAAAGAGTATTGATTACATAATTTGGACCTTCTGATTCCAAATATTTACTCCATTTTACCAAATTCCAAACACAGAAATTGCAATAATTGATTTAAAAATAATTCCCGTTTTCAAAACAAATAGCGGGTTTTTTTGAAACAATATCTATGAAAAGTTTGGCATTAGTTTATGACCAATTCCAAAGTGAAATTAATCCTAATGACCACCATTGGATTAAATGGTAAAAATATATTCAGATTACACTTTAAGACCAATTAAAAGGATAATCTGACCATATAATTAAATTAAATGAAAAAGCAGTTATGATGTAAAATGCAGTATTTTTCACTATTCATTAAAAATTGAACATTTTCAGAAAAATACCAAAAATTTATCCAAAGTAAATTTCAATGTCCCAATAATAATGAATATCATTATTTTGACAAATATAGATTATAAAATTGTCATAATTTTGATTTAAAAGGGTTTGCCATCAAAATGCAGTAAAACAATATTTTGAGAATATTAGTGTATTCCATGCATAAGATTGTATTTATTTTCATTTTAAGCCTCTAAAAAACTATCTTAATCATTAATAGACATAGATAAAAAAATATCTATTATTCATTACTTACATGGGATGTTACATCCTTCCCCCTTTAGAAAATTGCGTCCCCGCAATTTATTTACTTATTGAATAAATGGGGGTACGTATCCTTCGTTGCATTTTCAGATTCCCATGTCTCCTCTTCCATCATGTGGTTTTTCCAAAAAAACCTTTACCAGATTAATCACCTTATTTCGTAACACTAGCTCCCTGTGGTCAAGAATCTGGACCGGTTGTTCCTCATAAGACAGGTTCTCTTCCAGCTGAACTACCTCTGGACTCAAAACATGAGATGGATCTTGCATATACTTTCTCAACATCGAAACGTGAAAAACATTTTGTACCTGAGATAAACTCGTAGGTAATGCCACCCGATATGCAACTGATCCAACTCTCTCCAGAATTTCATATGGTCCAATGAACCTTGGACTCAGCTTTCCTTTCTTACCAAATCGCATCACACTTTTCCATGGAAAGACTTTGAGAAAAACATGATCACCTACCACAAAAGTTAGATCCTTCCTCTTGTTGTTTGCATAAATCTTCTGCCTACTCTGAGCTGTTCTCGTGTGTTTCTGAATCAGCTGAACTTTCTCTATGATCTCTTCTACCAATTCTGGTCCCATCAACTTCCTTTCACCCACTTTATCCCAGAAAGCTGGAGTTCGACACCGCTTCCCATATAACGCCTCAAATGGTGCCATCTGTATACTGGAATGAAAACTGTTATTATATGAAAATTCAACCAAAGAAAGATGTTGGTCCCAAATTCCCTGATAATCCATCGAACAAGCTCGTAGCATATCCTACAAGGTTTGAATTGTTCGTTCTGACTGCCCATCTGATTGAGGATGAAATGTTGTATTAAAATTTAATTCAGTACCCAACGACTTATGAAGGCCTTTCAAAAAGTTAGAAATGAACCTGGGATCGCGATCAGATACAATGGAGAGAGGAACTCCATGTAACCTAACTATCTCTTTAAGATACAAAAGGGAAATTTGATCTAGGGAAAAATTATCTCGTATAGGAAGGAAATGATCAGATTTAGTCAAGCGATCAACAATAACCCAGATTGCATTATTACCTCAAGATGTCTTCGGTAATCCCACAACAAAGTCCATGGATATATTCTCCCATTTCCACTTCCGCACTAGTAAAGGCTGAAGCATCCCTTTCGGTAACTGCCGCTCTGCTTTAACCTGCTGACAAATCAAACACTTCACAGTAAAATCAGCAATATCTCTTTTCATTCCAACCCACCAGTAATACTCTCGAAGATCTCTATACATCTTAGTACTTCCAAGATGAACTGAAAACGGAGAACTATGAGCTTCACATAACAACTCTCTCTTCAACTCTGAATCACTAGGCACACACAATCTCTTCCCAAATCTCAAAACTCAATCATTATCAATGTTGAATTCTGGAAACATACCTTTCTAAACCAGCTCTACCTTTTTCTGCAACTCACCGTCTTGCTTCTGTGCTTGCTTGATTCTATCTGATAGAGATGATCTCACTGATACCTGAAACAAAATAGAAGAACTTCCTGCACCAACAACTTCTATGCCAAAGTTCAACAAATCCTTAACCAAAGGATCACGTTCCAAACGCAACATTTCTAATGAAGCATTACTTTTTCGACTCAAAGCATCAGCCACTTTATTTGCTTTTCCCGGATGGTAATGAATTGTACAATCATAATCCTTGATTAATTCCAGCCATCTCCTCTGTCTCATGTTTAACTCTTTCTGAGTAAATATATACTTTAAATTTTTTTGATCAGTATATATTTCACCCTTTACCCCATACAATTGATGCCTCTAAATTTTTAAAGCAAAAACAACAGCAGCTAATTCCAAATCCTGTGTAGGGTAATTTACCTAATGAGTTTTCAACTGTTGTGAAGCATAAGCAATTACCTGATCATTCTGAATTAGGACACAACCAAGTCCTTTCAATGAAGCATCACTGTATATAACAAAGTCATCATTCCTGGAAGGTAGTGCCAAAACTGGAGCATTCACCAATCTTCTCTTCAATTCCAGAAAACAATCATCACATTCTTTTTTCTAGATAAACTTAACACCCTTCCGAGTTACCTTAATCAATGAACTAGATAACCGTGAAAAATTTCTAACAAACCATTGGTAATAGACTGCCAAACCAAGGAAGCTATGAATCTCAGTTACATTTTTGGGTCTTGGCCAGTCTTCTACAACATTTGTTTTTGCAGGATCAACAGTTATCTCATCTTTAGAAACAATGTGACAAAGGAAAGAAATTTGTTGCAACCAAAACTCACACTTTCTGAATTTTCCATACAAATTCATTTATTTTAAGGTTTGCAAGATAACCCTTAAATATCTTTCATTCTCCTCTTTACTTTTAAAAAACACCAAAATATCATCAATGAAAACCACCACAAACTTATCCAAGAACACATGGAAAATTCTAGTCATTAAGTCCATGAATAAAGAAGGTGCATTTGTTAGCCCAAAAGACATTACTACAAATTCATTATGGCCATATCTTGTACGGAACGCAGTCTTCAGAACATCTGCTTCCTTTACCTTTAGCTGATGGTACCCCAATCTCAAGTCAATCTTTGAAAAATACTAAGCTCCCCGGAGCTGATCAAACAAATCATTAATATGAGGCAAAGGATATTTTTTCTTAATAGTGATGTTATTCAAGGCTCTATACTCAATGAAAAGTCTCATTGAACCATCTTTCTTTTTAACAAATAAAACAGGGGCACCCCATGGTGATGTGCTAGGTCGAATGAAACCTTTCTCTAATAAATCTTACAATTTCTCCTTCAACTCTAAAAGTTCAATTTGATCCATTCGATAAGGGGGTTTTGAAATTGGCTTAGAATCAGGAACTAAGTCAACAGTAAATTCAACTTCCCGATCATGTGTTATTCTAGGAAAGTCATCAGGAAAAACATCAGGATACTCATTTGCCACTAACACATCATTAATCTGAACAGTTCCTTTTTTTTCAACAATATGTGCAAGGTAACATTCATTTATATATTTAACAAGTTTCTCAGCCTATTGATATGTTATCAATAGTAAGGGTTCATTCTTATACACAAACATAAAGTCTTTCTGAAAAGAAACTTCTTTAGCTCTACAGTCAATCTTAGCATGGTAAATAGAGAGCCAATCCATACTCATGATAACATCAAACTCTACTAGAGGTAGAACAATTAGGTTTGCAAGTAGGTTCTTTCGACAGATAAGGTTAGGAAGATTCTTATAAATTCTTTTTGCCTCAACATTTCCCCCAGGTGTTTTTACCAAAATTTCAGGAGTCATTTCTTGAGATGGTATTCCCATTTTACTAGAAACATTTTCAGAGATGAAAGAATGTGTAGACCCCGAATCAAACAACACACTGGCATAATCTGAAAAAACAAACAAAGTACCCTATACAACTTCATTTGATGGCCCGACATCAGCTGAAGTAGTTGCAAAGGATTTCACCATCCCTTTCTGCTTGTAGTCTAACTACTTCCCATCACTCAAGCTCTTTGTCGGACACTCGTTTGCATAGTGACCCATCTCATTGCACTTAAAACATTTCACTAACTGTAAATCAAATTTGGTCTTACCTTCACCTTGATCTTTTTAAGTGCAATCACGAGCCTTATGACACATCTTACCACATCGGTAGCACTTTCCAGAATTCAAAAGACATTCCCCAGCATGCCTTTTTCCACATTTATCACAAACTGGAGACTTATATTTCTTACCATTAGACTTTTTTCAAGAATTCTTTCCTTTCTCCTGCCACCTTGGTCTCTTATTCTGCTGGTTGTTATAGAACACCTGATCATCGGAAAACTCCATTTCCACCTTCTCAATACATCGAACAAGCTTTTCATAACTTTTAAACTCATGAGAATGTAATTCCCTTCGATATTTTGGCTTTAATCCTGAGTAAAAATGATTGATTTTACTATCAAGGTCTCTGATAAAATTTGGAGCATACCTTTCCAATCGAGTGATCCTTTCTTCATACGTAGCCACTGATTCTTCCTCTTGACTCAATTCCAAGAATTGTTTTTCCATCCTAAGTCGAACGGCCTTAGGAAAATACTTCTCAAGAAACATACCATTGAATTAATCCCAGTCGAGAGCATCAATCTCATCAGCGTCCCTGATATTTTTAACTATCGACCACCACTGATCTGCCTCACCATCCAAACGGTAAATAGCAAGACTAACCTTTTGATTGTCTGAACACCCCATGACATCGAAAATATTCTCCATTGCTTCAATCCACCCTACATCTAGCATTGGGTAAGATGATCCTCTAAATGATGGGGGGTGTTTCCTCATGAAATGTTCCACCACTAACATGTTCCTCTACGGTTGATCTGGATGATCTCGTGTATGGATACCACCGTCATTTATCGCTTGAGTCAACTACACCATTACTGCAACAAACTGTTCAGTTCCAATTCCGACCATCTCAGGATGCTGATTCGGAAGGTTATTTCCTTCTGCATGCCTTCTTAGCACTGCTTCCCTATTTCCTATACGGAAAACCATTCTGAACAAACATGTCTTAGATGAATAAACATGGTAATCTTCAAATACTATATCACTTCAATTTGACCATAAAAAAATATTTTTGGATAATAATTTAATAGAATTCTAACTCCTAAAGTTATCTAAACCAACCTCGGATACCAACTATAAGGCCCCATCCTTAAACCTTACTTAATCTTGAGTTATTACAAGATTACACATTGAGGATCTTTTCGGGTTTAGATTTTTAGAGAATTAGATCATAAAACTTGAATTACATTCCACATATAAACAAAGTGGTTACATAAAGATAGTATTCTTCAATCCCAACAATGGAAAAATATTTAAAATAAAACATGGATTCTTTCTGGACACTTCCTTGACACTATCATCATATCATGTACCTTTTCCTTGACCTGTGAAAAACATTTCAAAAACCTGGGATGAGCATAAAAAGCTCAGTACGGGATATAAAAATATGGAAAGGAAACATGGGTACATATATACATAAGAATGAAATCATACTTTACCCATAAAACATATGCACTTTAACATACCTCATCAAATCATGAATAAATTATAGAAATCATAAGACATAAAGGTTACTTGAGGCATTCATAACATTCTTACGTAGGGAGTAACCCTCTTGTTTACGTTTGGAATACCCATCACAATATATTCCCTAAATATCTTCGGAGAAACCTTAATGTTTCACTCCTTCCCGTTACCCAATGCATTGGAGAGCTATATCGGGCTCACCCACCCTTAGTTTATCACGGAACCACCCGTCTTCATAATAATACCCAAGAACATCAACATAATCGTATCACATAAAACATGCATAAAGGAAACATAACATTTCCACCGTTCAATCACAAGATATCAATAAAACACATTGATATAAAAACATTACGAAAACCATTTTCAATACCAAAATAAAAGAAAAGTAAAACATGGTATTTATTTTTCTTTTAAAAAAAGGTATGGCTTGTAGAGGAAGCCGAAACTCAAATAATGGTCACAGCGGCGGATAAGTCGTTGTCGCCGCATACGTACAACAAAAACATTCCCTTTTGTCGTTTAGTAAACGCTTCATATAAAAAATATTCATTTCGAATAAACATAAAAGTAAATGGGGTTTATACAAGATGTAAAAGATGTTTGTGTATAATACAAAATATGCCTCAAAGAATGGAGATTGAGATGAAGTCCCATACCTCGGGTCCGACTTGACTCGATCGTTCTTTAATGTCCTGAATGATAAACTTGAGTTAATTTCTACTTGCTTAAGAACATTTTTTAAGTTCATTATTCCTTTTATATCACTTATTTCCATGTTATAAACATTATGTAATCATTTAATTTAATAATGTTTGTTTTGTCGATATTTGGTTCATAAGTCGAAAGTGGACTTCTTACAATTACATGTTATTCGTGTGGTCAAAAGTTCATTATATACAGAATGATATTCATGATTTGGATATCATATATATCATATATATCCAGAATATACATGTATTTATAATATTACATAATCATTTAGAGGTAAGAAATGAAATGCACCGTTCATGGAGACGGTAAGCCGTACGTACGCATGAACTCTACATTCATTTCTATTTCATATTTTATAGAATGGAATCATAATTATATAAAGGTGTATTATAATTCCATTATAATGTCATATATAATATCATAGTTCCATACTTTATACATCCCACATATGGTATTTAACAAATCAATTCACTTTGAGGGGGAGGTAGTCCGCACTTCCTTAAATGAAGTTATCGCGTTTACCCATAATGGAAACCATAAAGGTATGCCCAAAATGAAAAATACAGAAGCTTAAGGAAAAAATAAACATATTATATATCATATATAAATATAGTGACATCTTAATGTCCACCTTTGAAGGTGTTAAAAGAATATTGAACAATCATCGTTTCAGGAGGCATAAATTCATCATCCACAGAAACAGTATGTCCTTTAACCATTAGATGTAGGTGTGTGTAAGTGTAGCTCGAATCCTTCTTATAACAACATCCTAGTATATTGGGGATACTGGTGTTTTTACAAAAGAAATGAATAAAAAGAGTTTAGGGGGTTGGAGAAGCAAAATAAAACAAAAGGACTCAAGTGAAGACATTACCTTAAAATCGGGTAACTCCATTTGGTTTGAGCTCAAAGGCTTCCTTGGGAAGACTTCTGCCCAAAGTGAGGCTTTAAGGAGTGGACGAGCCAAAGGCTATGGAAGTTTGGGTAAGGAGGTAGAGTTGGGGGCCTTTTATAAGAGGAGAGGAGGGGCACACTTGGAAAGTAAAGAAATGTTACATTATTTGAAAATGATTTTCGGATTCAAAAGGTCCCACATTGATATAATTCTAGGGTAAGGTGATAAGGGTTCGAAATCCACCCATCAAATAGGTTTTGGACATTTGTAGGTCATAGATTTTACATTATCATTTCATTTTATTTAAACCCTTTATTAATGAGGTAATCGCTGCATCATCATGATGTCATACATAATTTAATTTATTTAAAGTCTAAAAATTATGAATAAAATACTATGATGTAGGAAATCATTTTTAGCATTCCAATGAATATTTATAGTCTAAAATAGAATCAATGTAGACAAAATTAAAAATGTTTTAATTAGGTGATACTTTCTTGTTATATTTACTTTCTTTAAAAAAAATTAAAAAGATAACAAGTCACTTTTCACAAAAGTGATTTTATGGGGCCCCATGTTTGTCACAACGAATCCCATGGTAGGCCATGAGACAACCAGTATCATTATGACAAATTTTGGTGTCATTTTGTTATTATTATGATATTATTTTTTTATCCTTAACTACCCGATTACTCATTAATCAAGATAATTAAAGATAATTACCGTCGTTACTATTCATAATGTCCAAAAACAAAAGAGTCTTGATTACATAATTTTGACCTTCTGATTCCAAATATGTAATCCATTTTACCAAATTCCAGACATAGAAATTGCAATAATTGATTTAAAAATAATTCTCATTGTCAAAACAAATAGCGGGTTTTTTTGAAACAATATCTATGAAAAGTTTGGCATTAGTTTATGACCAATTCCAAAGAAAAATTAATCCTAATGACCACCATTGGATTAAATGGTAAATATATATTCAGATTAAACTTTAAGACCAATTAAAAGGATAATCTAACCATATAATTAAATTAAATGAAAAAGCAGTTATGATGTAAAATGCAGTATTTTTCACTATTCATTAAAAATGAACATTGTCAGAAAAATACCAAAAATTTATCCAATGTAAATATAAATGTCCCAATCATAATGAATATGTTTATTTTGACAAATATAGATTATAAAATTGACAAAAGTTTGATTTAAAAAGGGGTTTCCATCAAATGGCAGTAAAACAATCTTTTAAGAATATTAGTGTATTCCATGCATAAGATTGTATTTATTTTCATTTTAAGCCTCTAAAACACTATCTTAATCATTAATATACATAGATAAAAAAATATATATTATTCATTACTTACTTGGGATGTTACATATAACATATAAAGGTAACCTCGAACATAAACATAATTAAAAATAATAACCATACAGATGACTTCAGCAAATATCTCTTAATGTAATATCCATAAGACCTACTTCCATAACCAATTCATTGGAGGTTATAACATAACCACCCATACCTACTTTATCACAGAACCACTCACCTTTGGTTTATCATGTAACCACACGTCATTGGATTATCACATAAATACCCATCAAATGTCTAAGTACCATTATATAATCATAACAAAAAAAAGATTTCAATTTTTAACATTTTACTCATAAAATTTATTTTCAATCACAGGAAATTATTTCAAGATATTGAAATATTCAATACATTTCCAAAACCATTTAAAACATTTAACAAATAGACTTTTGAATAGACGTGTCCCATACCAATTTGAATCATTTGATTGAATTTTACATTTTAAAATATTCTTGTCCATATAAATAATTTCATCAAAAACATCTTGAAAACATTGAATGAAATATATGTTTTTAGATGAATAAATCATTAAAACATGCAGATTTATGTTTTTGTTAAAGAGTCTCTTACCAGTTGAGATACACTTGAATAAAAATCATTGAGAAATAAAATTTAAACAAACATTAAATATCATGAGAATATAGTAATTCCTGATTTAAAATAGTTCAATTTTGTGTATTCTCAATAAATAAACATAACGAAAGTATAAATACAAGATAAGAAAACAAATTTTATTTATCATGTAATCATTGCATGATAAAATCAATATGTAGAAGATTGGCCCAATGAATGGAAGTTTGGTTATGAAGTTCCCTTTCCTTGAGCCTGACTCGTCACGTTCAATCATTATGTTCCTAGATAATAAAAATAGCTTAATTTATACCTTATTAAGAAAAAAAATTCTTTTTTATTATTAATATTATATAACTTATTACCATGTTAAAAAAATTACATAATTATTTAGGTTCATAGCAGGCATTTTGACGATATTCTATACTTGAGTCAAAAGTGAACAAATAAGATGTAACTTGTCAATGTAGTAAAAAGTAAATCATATCTATATTATTATTATTATTAATTCTTTAAATATCATATATATTCAGTATATATGTATTTATCATTTCCATAATATTTGGAAATAAGAAATGAAATGCATTGTTCATGGGGATGGTAGGCCATGCGTAAGCATGAATGCTCCTTTTATTTCTTTTTCATATTAAACTAATGAAAACTAAATGATACATAGGTTAATTTTAATTCAATTAAAAATTAAATGTCATATATGTTTCATAAGTTCATTATATCAATCATTTATATGTTCCATTTATTGACAGAACAAGTTATATCACTTTGAAGGGGAAGTAGTCCGCACATCCTAAAATGAAATGATCATATTTACACATTATGGAAAGCATAAAGGAATGTTGTAAATAAAAATTACTGAAGATTATAGACAATATGAATATAATATATATCCTATATATAAATATAGTTCCATCATAATGGCCACCATGAGAGGTGTTAGGAAAAAATTGAACAATCATCATTTTGTGAGGCAGTAGTTCACCGTACACAGAAACATTATGTTCATATCCATTAGATGAAGCTATTTGTAAGTGTAGTTTTAATAAATATCATAAAACATCCTATTATATTGAGGATATTGGTTTTTTCATTATGTTATTATAGGAATATAATTTGGATTGGAGATGAAAAATAAAGGAAAGGAGCTTGAGAGAAGATGATAACTCTAAATCAAGTAACTCTTTTTGATTTGAGACAAAAAAGCATTATTGAATTGAAATAATCCCAGGTTGAGGCTTATATGATGAAGGTAGGGATTTTGGGATATTATTTGAGCATATTTCGAACGAGACAATGTTTTTGATAGGTTTGAGTATGTGGGTAAAGGTGGAGGCCTTTTATAAGAAAGAGAATGGGTACTTTTGGAAGGTCTAGAAATATCATTTTATTAAAAATTGATTTTAAAATTATAATATCAAAAAAGTGATATAATTATAGGATAGGTTTATGATGTTTCTAAATCCTCTTGAACAATATGTTTTAGACAAGATTATGTCATAAAATTGCCCTTATATATTAGCTTTAACCCTTACTTGAAAACATTAACTATTTCCAAGTCCTCTAGTATTTTCATAATATATGGTAACTATAGTTAATATAAAATGCAATAGAACAACTAGTTTACCTTTAATGAAATTTTTAACAGTATAAAAGTTACTTTTCCAAATATTATATTTTTAGGACTATTATATATTTTAATAAAACAGTATTTTCTTTAAAAACTAATTTATGACAATTTTCACACTATGTACTAATTGATTTATTTAAATTCATAACAACATTATTACATCAAATAAATTTATTAACTCATCCCAAACATGTCAATGTAATCCAAAAAAATAATTTATAGAATAAAAATGTTCAAATTACAGTTATTTTAATGTTTATAGTATCATTTATTTGAATATTTCATTAATAAGGTAATCATTGCATCATCGCAATGTCATAAATAAAATTATTTATTTAATGTATAAAATTATACATAAAATACCATTATATAGGAAATATATTTTTATTACTATTGACTATTTATAGTCAAATATATCAATTATATATCCCCACCTTAAATTTTTTTAATAATGAGATACATGTTTTTGTTGTATTTTTCTTTACATTAAATTAATTATTATAAAATTTCATTTTAATACTCAAGTGGATCACAAATTCCAAATGATCAGACAAAGGACTTTTTTGGACTCCCATGACTCATAAAATAATATTAGGATACTTTTTATGTAGTTTTATATTATTATAATATTATTTATATCCATATTTACTTAATTTACCCTTTAATTATGGTAAAAGAAATTATTACTGATGTTAATATTCATATTGTCCAAAAATAAGAGGTAATTATTTACATAATTTGGACCTAAATATTCCCAATATGGATTATATTTTTCCAAATTTAAAACACATAAATTATGGTAATTAATTTCCAATTAATTCTCTTTGTTAAAACTAAAAAATTGGTTTTTAAGAAGTACAAATTATCAAAATATTGACATGTGTTTATCTGCACTTTACAAGTGAAATTACATCCAATGAAAAATATTGGATTAAATGATATAAAATTAATCCTATTGAACTTTAAAAACAAATAAATAGAAAATATAACCAAACAACAAAATTATATGAAAAGGTTGTTATAAATTAAAATGCAGTTTTTTTACTATTCATGTAAATATGGATTTTATCAAAAAATGACCAAAAATTTGGGAAAAGAAAATTTTTATGTCCCTATTCTAAAGAAGAAGTTAATTTTGTCAAATATAATACATAATAGTGACAAAAAATATATTTAAAAAGGGTTCACCATCAAAAGGTTGTAAAACGAGCTTTTAAAAATTATTAGAGTATTTTATGATTAAAATAGAATTAACTCCCATTTTATGCCTCTAAAATTTATTGGGTAAATTTAAAAACATATAACAAACACGTGTAATAATATTTTAATTTTTTTTATTCATTCCCACCAATTCAATGGCTAATCATTAACTACTGTTTAAAATAGTAATAATATTATTGTATTATTTTTTGGTATAACTCAATATTATGTGAAACGTATGTTTTTAGAGAATCCTTTCGTTTTGTGATGAGTACGCTATCAGAAAAAAGTAACATATTTAACATAAAATTAATAAATATTAGTAGATACGAAAACTTATTATTCTATAAATACTTGTGATGTTACATCATTCCACCCTTTTGAAAATTGTGTCCTTGCAATTTGAAAATATTGCTCGGTAACTTCATTGAAATCCCACATCAGTAAAAAAAGTCAACAAAACTGTCACGATAGATGAATGAAATATAAGTACAAAGTCCAGATGATATAAGAAATACTAGGATTCCATGTATGAAAACATAGATATGGATGAAAAACTCACCATCTTGTCTTGATGGAGAGTGATAGAAAACATGATCAAGATAAAGTTAACAACTAGAAACCCACAAACATTATATGGATTAAATAGTCATTGACTTCACATAATGAAAAGTAAATGAAAAACGATTTTTGTATTGAGATAATTTTCATATAGTTGAGGAACTCATTTACTAATTACAATAAGAGGATTAAGAAATATAATAACATGACTAATATAGTTCCATCCTTTAATAAATTTCTATAAAACAATCATATTTTCTCAACCGATGAGTATTAAAGATGACATGGTCAACAAAAAAGTACTAAAATAAAATTCTATGGAATCACATAATTTAAAAAAAGAGACTATATATTTCCCCCATATTTAGACATTAACCAAAACCAAAATGGTTAGTTCAAGATCTGATAATCCCCAAAAAATAATAATAATCCTTTATAAAGATAAGGATTACTTTTAATATTTAAAAATAAATATAAATACCCATGCTATATATATAACATTCCAAAAACAAAATTACTTCAAAAAACCAATTAATTTTGAAACCCTAAGTTAATGAGTATTTGATCAAATAGTTTTCCATGATAAATTTTAACATTTATCTCAAAAAAACATCAGACACTCTTAATAAATCTTACCAAAAAGTAATTAACTGAATAATTTTTTCTCAATGACACATTAATCATTTCCAAAAATAACTTAAAGCGCAATTTTTACAAATAAAAAACATATTTTCCTCCAAAATAAATTTAATCCATTACTCTTCAAATTAAATACGATATTATTCCATTCTCCTTAGGCATATTGTGTTCCCCAAAAGGGAGAACTTCTCCAAAAATAACATTTATCACTTAATCACCAAATATTTTACCTATACTACTAGGTATCCATTTAATAAAACATAAGTCCCCAAAATCAACTTATTATTAATCTATAAAAACATTTAACTAAATATAATTAGTTATAATAATGAGGGACTTGACCTAGGCCGGTGGTAGGCAAGGTACCATTATCACCATTCACCTGTAGATTCGATTCACGTGGCCCTATTGGATGCGACCGGTTGTCACCCACCCTGTGTGTTTCCCTTTTTATAAAACTGTATAATTCTTATAACATTCACAATATGAGAAAAAATCATCTAAATAACTATAACATAATTTAACATCAAGTTTATATCATGCCTTTAATTTTGAATCTCAAAATGTAATAACCCATAATTGCCTCAAATTCAAGGACCATATAATCCCTAAAGGATCATTATAATTATATCCAAAAAGTTAAAATAATTATTCCTCATTTTTATATAAAAAATATAAGGGATACACATATGAAAAATATTCCATTATAATCCCATCATTAATACATTTAAACAAATCATCATTAATATATCCAACTTAAATCACCAATTCCTAAAATATAGACATATTTATCATAGAACATTATTCATGATCCTTTATCCATGTTTTGACACCATATTCTTTAATACCTCTTTCCTACAAACAACATCATTCATATTGTCCTAAGATTCAATAATTTCAAAACATGATCTAAGAAATAATTCATACCATTCATTAGTAATTGTCAATATCCTCGTCTTCAATTGGAATGAAATTAGGTATTGTTAAACATATATTTGTATAGTCATATTGATCCCATTCTTGAATCATATTCATAAGTCATGTATTGGGGTAACGACCATGTACACAACATTTAAAACATTCAATTGATCCCTCAAAATGATCTTCTTTCCCTTTTTTGGAGTCCACTACAATCCCCCTTTTTTCATAGATGTTTATTTCTTGATGACCTTCATTACCAAATCTATAACATGTTCCTGTCCCTTTGAAAAATTTTCATACATGTTTCTTTCCTCGTTCTCAACACATAGGTTGTTGAATATACATACTTTTATGATTAATACCTGAACATCCATATGAAATTGTTTCTCGCATATATGATAGATTATAAAAATAACCGTGGTTGAAGTGGTCAATCATTGCTCCAGATAGTTGGTTTAGAATAACCATAAGAGTTCTCATTTTAGCTCCCACGTCAATTGGTTTCTTATTCTAAAAACTTCCACACTATCCTTCACATACATTTTTAATTTGGTTCTAGCTAGAACCACCCATTTACTAAAACAAAAAATGATTAGTATGAGTATATTAATAAAATCATCATATACTATCTTATGTGAAGGATAATCACTAAGATATACTTATTAATGTTTTATCAAACTCATTCAATTTTAAAAAATAACTATCACTCTTTTAAATATGTAACCATTGTGGTTATATAAAAAATTTCACTTATGATAAAATGACACCCTAACGACTAAATTTATTAAAATAGTCCTCTCAAACCAACTATAAGACCTTGAACATAAAGAGTACTAATCGTGAGATAAGTCAAAAATTGACTTTAATTCACTTTGAGTATCTTTTCAGGTTTAGAGTTTTAGAGAATTAGATCATAACTCATACATATCATCTTAGATAATACAAGTAGACACCGCCATTCACTATACATTTTCTCATAAAAAACACTTTATAAATAAATATTGTATCATTCCATGTTTTAACATCATAATATTTCCTTGACCCCATCTTTAACTTGATTATTGTTTATGTCATGTCCAAAAAATTTATAAACAAGGGCTGAACATAATAAGATCAGTAAGGGATACCCAATGAAGGAAAACAATATGTCTTCGGAAAACACGAAAACAATGATTAATTTATCATAATGTAATATTTTTAACCTTTATGTTGTAGTAAATATACATCACTGAGTATAATCTCATTACATACCCTTTTTTAAGAAAAATATTCCTATAAATACCATAGAAAGAAATGTATAACCTATGAAGGTATCTTGGGACATAAAAATAATTAAATTTAATAACTATACAGTTTAATTTCACACATATGACTAAAATGAATAGGTATATGGATGACTTACATACCCAATTCATTGGAGGTTATAACGTTACAACCCATCCTTGGTTTATCACAGAACCACTTGTATTTGGTTTATCACAAAACCACCCATGTTTGGTTTATCATGTAACCACCCATAAAATGTCAATGTACCATTATATAATCTTAACACAGAAAATATTCCAATTTTCAACATCTTACTCATAAAATTCATTTACAATCATAAGAAATTAGTTAAAGATATTGAAATATTCAATCCATTTCTAAAAAAAATTAGAAAATATAATAAAGATACATTTGAATTGAAGTGTCCCATAATTCCTTAAAACATTTTAAAGAAATTGAAATTTTAAAACATTCATGTACATATAAATAAATTCATAAAAACAATTTTGAAAACATGGACATGAAATAGAATGTTTTAAAAGAATAAATCACTAAAATATTTAGAACGATGTTTTAGTTAAATAGCCTTTTAAAACTTGAGAAAAACATGGTTAAAATAATTAAGTAATAAAACTATTAAAACATAAAATACCATGAGAATATATTAATTCATGACATAACATGTCAAAAAAATTTATATACACCATATAAGATAATAAAGGTACATAACATCAAGATAAGCCTCAATGAAAGTAGATTGAGATGAAGTCGTTGACAAAGATCGTATCATTAGAATAAGGATAAATCAATGACATAATTATGTGTGAAAAATATAAATCCATCTAATAAAAGTTCATATTCTGTATAATAAAATTTGGTGTCATTCACAAATATTCAATGAATAACATAATGAGTGACATATATATTTATCTTAATGAATGGAGATTCAGTTAAGATTTCCCTTACAAAGATCATTTTTAAAAAATATAGACAGATTATGTGTGTTAACTATAAATACAAATAAAATAGTATAAATACATGATAAGATATCAAATTTTATTTTCCACATAATCATAACACGACATAACGCAAATAATGGAAAGTGGGTTAATAAGTTATCTTACCTTTAGCCTGACTCGTTGCGTTCAATCGTTATGTTCCTAAATAATGAACTTAAGTTAATTTATACATTATTGAGAACCGTTTTCAAGATTATTTTTCATTTTATATCACTTATTACCATGTTATAATAATTACAAAATTATTTATGTTCATATTAGTCATTTTGTCGATATTCAGTACTTGAATCGAAAATGAACTTGTTTGCATATAACTTGTACTTATAGTAAAAATTACATCATATACAAAATATTATTATTCATGATTTAAATATCATATATATCCACTATATATGTATTTATTATGTCAATAATAGTTGGAGATATGAAATGAAATTCCCCGTTCATGGAGACGGAAGGTCGTATGTACACATAGACATTGCTTTCATTTCTTTGTCACATTAATGGAACGAAAAATAAATGGTAAATAGTTATATTGTAATTAAGGTATAATATATATGTTTCATATGTTGCATAATTATATTAAATCCATCCTTTATATGTTCCATGTATGGAATCAATGATCCATTTCACATTAAGGGGGAGGTTGTCCGAACTTCGTCAAATGAAAATATTGTATTTACACAATATGAAAAGAATAAATGTATTTTGTAAATAAAAATTAAATAGTAATAGAGTAAATATAAATATAATATATATAATATATAAAAATACAGTTTCATTATAATGGACACTATGAGAGGTGGTAGGAAATAATTGATCAATCATCTTTCCATGAGGTAGTAGTTCGCCATACATAGAAAAGTATGTTCATATCCATTAGAATGAGGTTTTTGTAAGTTTTGTTTGAATAATTCTCATAAAAATAATTTTATATTTAGTATAAAGGTTTTATTATGTAATCATTGAGTAAGTATAGCAGAGTTATTGGAGAGGTAAAATAATGGAAATGAGCTTGAAAGAATATGATGCCTCTAAATTAGGTTACTCTTTTTGATTTGAGCCAAAAGGATTTATTGAATTGCCTTATTCCAAAGTAAAGGCTTTTATGAAGAAGGAACGGATTTTGGGAGATTATTTGAGCATATTTAGGATGGTCCAAAAAGATTGAGGGGTGTGAGTAATTAGGTAGAGTTGGTGGCCTTTTATAAGAGGGAGGACGGGCACTTTAGGTAAGTATTGAAATATTATTTTATTAAAACATAATTTTGGAATTATAATAGATAGCAAGTGTTATAATTTAATAATAAGATTATTATGTTAATAAATCCTCTCATACAGTAGGTTTTAGAAATGTTTAGTTCATAAAAGTAACCTTATAATTTATCTTTAACCTTTAGTTAAAAAAATTGAACTCTTATCATGTCTTCTTGTAATTTCATTATATATGGTTATTATAGTGACAATAAAATGCCAACAAAATCACAAGTAGGTAATAAATGAAATTTCTTACATATTTTAAGTCTGTTTTATGAATATTATATTTTTAGGACTGTAATATTATTTAATAAAATACTATTTGTTTTAAAAACTCAATTACATCAATTTTGACACTATTTAGTAATTCATTTTTATTAAAGACATAACAGCTTGATTTCTTATAAAAAAATGCATTATCATATCCATAAAATGTTTATTTAGTTAAAAACTAACTGTTATGGAATAGAAACGACCAAATTAAATTTATTTAAATATTTATAATATCATTTATTTGAATCATTCATTATTAAGGTAATCATTGCATCGTCATTGTGTCATAAATAAATTTATTTATTTAATGTCTAAAAATTATTATTAAAATTCCATGATGTAATAAATATTTTTAAACTTCTAGTTAATATTTATATTCAATGATATAAATTATATAAACCACCATAAAAGATTTTTTAGTAAAGAGATACATGTTTTTGTTATATTTCTTTTTTACTTTAAATTAATTATTATTACATGTCTTTTTCATAACAAAGTGGCTCCAAAAAGGAAAAGGTTCAGCCCAAGGTTTTTTTCAGTCACCCATGACTCGTAGAATAATATTTTTACATGTTTTAGGGTTGTTTTATATTATTATAATATTGGTTTTTCACTTATTTACCTAATTTACCCTTTAATCATGGTAAATAAAAATAATTTCTGATGTTATAATTCATACTATCCAAAACTAAAAGGTACTAATTTATAAAAATTTACATTATGATTTCAAATAAGTAATTCATTTTTCAATATTCAAAATAATGAAAATTTAATAATTAGTCTTAAATTAATTTATGTTGTCAAAACCAGAAAGCAGGTTTTTAAGAAGAATAAACTATCAAAATATTGACATGGGTATATGACAAATTTAAATGTGAAATTAATTAAAATGACTCACGTTGAATTAAATGATAATGAAATAATCAAATAAATATTTAAAACATATTAAAATTATAATCTAAATATATAAATAAATTAGATGGAAATGATGTTTCGAACAAAAATGTTGTATTTTTTCCCATTCATTAAAATATGGATTTCTTCAGAAAAATACCAAACTTTCAGCCAAAGAAGAATATTATGACCCAATTCTAATGAATATGATAGTATTTCAAATAGATCTTATAAAAGTGACAAAAAATATATTTAAAAATGGATCAGCATCAAATGATGGTAGAACGAGCTTTTAAAAAAGATTACAGTATTTTATGATTAAAATTGTATTCATTCCCATTTTAAGCCTATATAATTTCATAGATAAATTTAAAAAAATTAAAAAAAAATGTGTAATCACATTATAGTTAGATATGTTTATTCCGTCCAATACAACAACTAGGAATTAACTACAATTAAAAATAATAATAATATTATGTTATACTTTTTCAGTATAACTCAATGTTGTGAGCAATGTAAGATTTCAAAGAAACCTATTGTTGTGTGTCAAGTACACTATCGGAAAAATCATCCTTTTTAAAATAAAATTAATATCTTATACAAAAATATTAATATATGTGAAAAGGTATTATTCTATAAATACCTAGGATACTAAAAGTTATCAATCTGAAATGTTAGACCTTTTGAAATACTTAAATGAATTAGTTAACTATTATTATCAGTTGGATTTACTATGAATGTTCATATTCCCTCATAGTTTCTTTTATATTAAACAATTGAAAAAAATACCGCCCTAATTATATCCATGTTATTTGATGGAATCTTGATGAACATGAACCAGAAGCGACATATATTCATACATCAATTCGTATAGCGTAAAAACAAGATAAATTCATGAATTTAGAATGTATTTATTAGTTATAATTATTATAGAATCATTAAAAATGTGTGGAGACTTGGGATGTGAGAATGAAATACACGAAAAATAGCTATAACTTTTCCTAATAACTGAAAATCCCAAATTTTTTAGGTACAGAAAGCCTATGTGTGGGGATAATATATTACCTCAATTTTATATAATTCACAGATTAAAAATTTATTATGATGTTATATAATGATTTGGTTGAGTTTTTGGAGGTTCTGATTATATTTTATGTGTTTTCGAATTGTTTTTAATGGTGTTTTATTTGAGGACGGTTAGGGGATACCATGAAACTTCCCCATGAAACCATGTAAGGGTTTATGGGAATTACATGGGAGGTGAATAGTTTGAAAATGGATTGGCCAACCCATGTATAAAACCATAATTTGTATAAATTTTATGAAAAATTAATTTCACATGGTTAGCACATAGCTTTTCAAAACATGCGTCATAACTATGAAACCACCTGGGCATTCTCTAATAGTAATCACTTGGTTGTAACATGGATTGATAAATTTTTGAGTCTAATAATGTTTTGTGAATTAATATAACTAAAAAATGTATTTTAATTCCATTTATTCTACTAAAAAATACTCAATTTTCTCTGGTTTTCCTAGTCCCTTAAACCTTAGGATTTATCTTCAAGTTATTTCCATATCCTGTTTCATTGAAACCTAATTTAATTAGATCAATGTTTGTTGGATATTGATGATTCAAGGTAAAAAAATATATCTCTTTATTAATGTATTCATTAATATTTTTTTTATTTTAAAATTAATGGAAAATAGATATTGTCTATTATAGAGAGATCAACGATATATGATGGGTTTTTTATTAGAGCATGATTGGACCAATTAACGGAAAGGAGTTTGAGCCTGAATCAAGAGGTATCGTTTTATCATTCTTCATTCTTTGTCATCTATGAGAAGTTGAATGCTATTATCTATTCTTCTCTAGCTCTTAAAATTGATTTATTTGATATTTAATTTTGTAAAATTTCAAATGATACTAATGATTTTTTTGGAATCCTCTTTGCAGAATATTTTGAAATTATTTCAATTTGAACGGTGTTTTTGGAAAACAAGTTTAATTTATGGTCTTAAATTATAGTATCTTTAAATAAAGATATATTTTTTATTTATGTTTTTAATTGAATAATTTATATATGTGAAATTAATTGGTATGAAAATATTTCATACATGTCGGTGTGTTTATCATTATATTGGAAATAATTGTTCAATTGTATAAATAGTGTGAGGTTCCAAACTGGAGGCACCTATAGTGTAACACCCCAGGTAAATAAAGAGTATGACATTTTCACATTTAACCATATTTGTGAATAAAATATTAATATGACTTTAAAGGGGACGCTATGCTCGATGGCGTACCCAACACGTAACAACGAGTTGCTTGGGAATCTTACGTTGTACTCTAATAATAAAATAATATTATTTTAAATAGTAGTTAACGCCTAGCCGTTGTAAGGGCGGGAATGAACAGAACTAACTACAAAATGATTATATATTTTTGTCAAATTTTTTTACTTTTTATAATAAATGTTAGAGGATTATAAATGAAAATGAATCCAATTTTAAGCGTAAACATTCAAATATTATTTAAAAGGTCGACTAACCGCCTTTTGATGGCGAACCTCTTTTAAATCCACTTTTTGAAAATTTTATGTGTTATCTTTGACAAAATAAAATTCTTCTATAGAATCGGGACATCAAAATTTACATTGTGTAAATTTTTGGTATTTTTCCGAAAAAGTTCAATTTTTAATGAATAGTGATAAATGTTGTAATTTAATTCAAAACCTCTTTTAATATAATTTATTTATATGATTAGATTATATTTTGAATTGTTTTTAAAGTGAAATTAGAATATATTTTTACCATTTAATCCAATAGTGGTCGTTGGAATTAATTTCACTTTCAAATCGGACTTAAACTAGTGTCAATCTTTTGATACATTTTGTTTCATAAAAACACGCTATTTGTTTTGACAGTGGAAATTAATTATTAAATTAATTAATGCAAATTATATGTTCTGAATTTTTAAAAATAGACATCATTTTTGAATTCGGAATATCAAATATAGCTTAGGGTGAACTTTTGGTAATTTTTTGAAAAACATCAATTTTTGATGAATAGTGAAACCACTAAGAGGTACTTATAAAAACTGATTTTCCGTTTAAATGAAATTTTTCTATCATAGTGTTTTGAATTTAAAAAATTCAACATACAAGGTTTTCATTAATAATTAAAATGTGGTTCAATGGGATAAAAATAATTTTTTGGTTAATAGTAACTTATTAAGTTTTTAATCGCGATTAGAGGTAATTAGTGTAGTTTATGGTAAGAATAATGTTTTAATAAAATGAAATGACCTAGGCACATGTCCTAACCTCATTGGATGTGTCATGGCCGACCAAGATAGTCCATGGGTCAACTTGGGGACCCCATGGAGCCACTTTGGTTGGAAAATGACAAAAATATCTTTTTATTTAATGTCAAAGTAAAAATGACACAAACATGAGATGTTTTACTAAAACAATTTTTACATGGGGTTATACAAGTCAGATTTTTGACTATAAATTATAAATGGAAATATAAAAATATTTAATACATCATAGTATTTTTTTATAATTTTTATACTTTAAATAAATTAAATTATTTATGACATCATGATGATGCAGCGATTACCTCATTAATAAATGATTTAAATAAAATGAGAAGATAATGTAAAAGCTATGACCTGCACATGTCCAAAACCTATTGGATGGGTATATTTTGAACCCTTATAACCTTATCC
This sequence comes from Viscum album, assembly GCA_963277665.1. Taxonomy (NCBI): domain Eukaryota; kingdom Viridiplantae; phylum Streptophyta; class Magnoliopsida; order Santalales; family Viscaceae; genus Viscum; species Viscum album. The sequence continues at coordinate 1,042,310,186 of OY728146.1, forward strand.
TCTAATTATATCAATGTGGGACCTTTTAAATCCGAAACGCATTTTAAAATAAAGTTACATTTCATTACTTTCCAAGAGTTCCCCTCCTCTCCTCTTATAAAAGGCCCCCACCTCTACCTCCTTACCCACACTTCCAAAGCCTTTGGCTCGGCCAACCCCTGCCAATTTTGTTTCTCCACATCCCTCTCTAACTCCTTGAATCCTCACATTGGGCAGAATCCTTTCCAAGTAATCCTTTGAGCTCAAATCAAAGGAAGTTACTCGATTTTAAGTAATATAAAGAAACGAACAAGACAAGTTGGACTTTAGGTAAGGGATCCTACTCCTCTATTTCTTTTCAAGTACACTCTTTTATGCCATTCCTTTTAAGATCATCTTTCTTGTGATTGGGATGTTCTTTTATATTACTCTTACTGTAATTTTTCTGTTCATATGATGAGAGACCATATTCTCTCTCATCAATACATTTTGGAAGTTTTGAGTGGCGCCGTTAGGCTGCTGAATTTTCGTAAGAGATCTAACCTATCTCTTTCTTTTTAAGTACTCTCCTTTGTGTCACTTCTTTTAAGACCCACTTTGTTATGTTTGCGGACGTTCTTTTATATTCCTCTTTCTGTAAACATTATGTTAATATGATGAGAGACGATATTTGATCTCATCAATCCATTTTTGTGGCGCTGTTAGGCTGCCGAGTTTTCATAAGGGATTTTTCATCTCACTCTTATTCCCGTGAGATTTATGCTACATTTTCCACAATTTCCTTTGAGTGGTGTATGTACTACCCATTACTTTACTCATTGTGTATAAAACATTCATTTATGAGTATTTACATCAATTTTGTATTGTCCTTATTTCACGGGGTGCATGTCTCAAAAGATACCCATGTCGGTATGGGAACCTTTCACCCTCCTCTTTTTAAAAGACTTATTTTGTTGGGTCTTTTAATTCACATGTTTTTATGTTGGTATACGTTATCATATAACCTTATTGATGTAAATTTTATGTCCAATTGATGAGATACCCTTTTTATCTCTCATTAACTCATTTTATGAATTTTGTAGTGACGCCATTAGGCTGTTATATTTTTGCAGGGGAACTTCTTACCCCAAATTTGATTCTTTGTGATAATCTTGTACTCCTTGAATATGTAATTCAATGAATATGTGGGAATAAACTCTTATTTTTTTTCACTTAATATCCACTTATATTGGGTGTATTCGTTTTTCACACATAATTATATAATTGACTTATCCTTAAACCAAGGATACCGTCTTTGTAAGGGACTTCGTCTCAATATCCTTTCATTGAGACATATTTCGTTTTATACACAACTATATTTTATATGGTGTATAAACCCCTTTGAATTTTACTTTTATACAAAAGGAATATTGTTCTACGAATCGTTTTACTGAACGACAAAAAGGAATGTTTCTTTTAACGTATGCGGTGACAATGACCTTTTCCGCCGCTGAGAGTATTATTTGATCTTTGGCTTCCTAAACAAGCTGTAATGTTCTTAAAAATAAAATAAATACCATATACTCCTTTATGTATTTTGGTATTGAAAATGGTTTTGATAAATGATTCTATTATGTCAATATATTTAAATGATATATTGTGATTGAAATGTGGAAATGTTATCATTCCTTTATATTGGTTTTATGAGTTATAATTTTTATTATGGTACTTGGACATATTACAGGTGGTTACGTGATAAACCATATGATGGGTGGTACCGTGAATACCAGGATGGGTGGTTACGTTATAACCTCCAATGTATTGGGTATGGAAGTCGTCTGTATGGCTATTCCATTAAGTATGTATGGAAGTTGGCCGAATGGCTATTCCATTAAGTGATATGTGTGGAAGTCGACCTTATGGTTATTCCACTTAAGTATGTTTATGTCCAAGTTACCTTTATATGTTATGTGATCTTATATGGGTTTTATGGTAATCGTTTGGTTACATAAGGGTAAGTAATGAACTTTTATTCAGTGAAGAGTTTTTACTACTTCGAAAAGGTGAAAAGTTTTACTTTGATAAAGTATACATGGTTTACTTGTTGTTTTGAAAAACTAACAGTTTTCATTCTTTGTGTATCCCTTAATGAGCTTTTTATGCTCATCCCAAGTTTTTGAAATGTTTTTCACAGGACTTAATGTGGAATAGGGTCAAGGATGGGATCAATGGAAAGTCATGCAACCTAAAACATGGAACTGGACATGTTTATTTTTAAGAGTTTATATTTTATGGAAACTTAGTAAAAGTTTTTACTTTGTAATCTTTTTAGATGTAATAGTTATGTTCTAATTCTCTAATACTCTAAACCTGAAAAGATCTTCAATGTGAATTATTCACAATATTAAGTAAGGTTTAAGGTCGAGGCCTTACAGTTGGTATCAGAGGTCGGTTTATACAACATTAGGGATTATGAGTTTTTGTTAGACACATAGTTAGTCCCAATATCTATTATTTCAGTTAAATCCTTATATTATAGCATTTTTTTCAGGAAAATTAAAGTCTGTTACGAATGGAAGGAGAAGTATCTCAAATGACATTCATATCTCTTCCTGATGACATGCTTGCAATAATTATTTCAAAGTCATGTTCAGATGATTGTGAAACTTTTTCTAGCATACAACTCACTTGCAAGCAGTTGTTTGAGATATCAAACACCTCCTCTATACCTCGTTATCATCATGGATCATGGGTTGTTTTTAGACAAATACTATTTTCACAATATTCTCATGTTTTCAAGAAAGGTAAATTTTATCAAGGTATTTTCAAATATTTTAACTTATCACGAGAATTTGAAGCATATTATGATTTTAAAGATGGTGCTGAGGAAGGAGACCATTGCACAACCTATTTATATTTGCTTTTAAAATATAGTCTCACAGCACATACTTATGGTATTTTAAAAGGACCAATAATAGAAAGTTTCAACTCAATTTCGTTCCGACAATTTTATAGAAATCATGTTTTATCAGATGTTTTGGAATTATATGTCATACATGATTATTTTCCAAAACTGTTTTTCTGTGAACACCCATATGACCCATGTTGTACAAGGTGTATTTGGATGGAGGAAGCAAATGATTTTGAAGGATCTCTAAATCATTGTTGTAATGCATGGGACTTCTACCTACGTGAACAAGATGATGATGAAACCGAGTGGACGCCATGATCAAGGTATGATGTTATTCATTTTGGGAATTGTTTTATTTTGGTGAAATAAGACTTCAATAATTAAGATGTTGAGATCGTAACAAATTTGGATGAAAATAAGAGGTATACGGATACTATTGCTGGTAGAACATGTAGGGTTATTTATGTAGTTTTGGAAAAAGGACAACATGTAGACCGTGCGACAACCCATCGCGTCGGACAAAGTTGTGGGAATCGAACCCACAACCAAAGTGCAACTGGTATTTATCGCCTACCACTGGACTACGTGAAGTCCCTGGTTAGTTTGACTGATTCTTTTTAGTTAGATGATTTTATTAATTAAGGGTAATTTTATTTTGGGTTATCTATGGTTATTTATTAACCTATCATGGACGATATGTGATTAGGTTAATTACTTTTCAATATGAGACATTAAGAGCAACTGATGTTGTTTGGAGATAAATGTTACGATTTAACTTGGAAGACTATGTGACTAAATCATTCAAATATTTGGGTTTCAATCTTAGTTTGGTTTACATTGAAGAATTTTATGGACAAATTGTTTATCGAATGGTCCTCGTTGAAATTTGGGTTTTCTTGGACAAATTTTGGAGATTAAGAATATATTCTCTTTTTATAAAGGGTTATCATTTTCTGGATTATCTTATCTTGTACTAACCTTTTGGGTTTTGGTTTTGGTTAAAGCATAAAGACATGGGAAGTATATAGTTCTCTTTTTTTGGATTAGGTGATTCTCTAGAAGTTGATTATATTACTCTTAATGAGAACAAGTCTTCCTAAATACTCATCTTTTAGAGAAAATATGAGTTTGTGTAAGGAATCTAATAAAAGTTGAAAGTCAACATGATAAGTGATTATGTTTCCTTATAAATAAATTCCACAATAAAAAGTAAATTAAATAAAAAAATTTGTATATTAACTTTTCTTACTGGGGAATCAAATACTGTTTAACCCATCACAAGTTTGTGATTTTCTTATGGTTAACATTCTCTTAAACATGTTTTCTATCACTCTCCATCAGAACATGACCCTATGTTTTCTCCTCCATGTCCATGTTTTCATACTTGGAATCCTGGTATGGGTTAACTCGGGTGACCTTTGTACTTATCTTTCTTTATCTTAAAATTATTTTTTTACCGACTCTTGTTCTGATGTGGGACTTTCAAGGATGTTTCCGAGCCCAATTTTTAAATTGCGAGGACGCAATTCCCAAAATGGGGGAAGGATGTAACACCCCAGGTAAATAAAGAGTATGATATTTTCACATTTATCCATATTTTTGAATAAAATATTAATATGAATTTAAAGGGGACGCTATGCTCGATGTCTTACCCAACACGCAACAACGAGTTTCTTGGGAATCTTACGTTGCACTCTAATAATAAAATAATATTATTTTAAATAGTAGTTAACGCCTAGCCGTATTAATGGCGGGAATTAACAGAACTAACTAAAAAATGATTATATATGTTTGTAAAATATTTTTAGTTTTTACAATAAATGTTAGAAGATTAAAAATGCAAATGAATCCAATTTTAAGAGTAAACATTCTAATATTATTTAAAAGGTCGATTAACCGCCTTTTGATGGAGAACCTCTTTTAAATCCACTTTTTGACAATTTAATGTGTTATCTTTGACAAAATAAAATTCTTCTATAGAATCGGGACATTAAAATTTATTTTGTGTAAATTTTTGGTATTTTTCCAAAAATGTTCAATTTTTAATGAATAGTGAAAAATGTTGTAATTTAATTCAAAAAATCTTTTAATATAATTTATTTATATTATTAGATTATCTTTTGAATTGGTTTTAAAGTGAAATTAAAATATATTTTTACCATTTAATCCAATAGTGGTCGTTGTAATTAATTTCACTTTGAAATCGGACTTAAACTAGTGTCAATCTTTTGATACATTTTGTTTCATAAAAACACGCTATTTGTTTTGACAGCGGAAATTAATTATAAAATTAATTATTGAAACTTATATGTTATGAATTATTTAAAATATACATCATTTTTGAATTCATAATATCAAATATATCTTAGGGTGAACTTTTGGTAATTTTCTGAAAAACTTCAATTTTTGATGAATAGTAAAACCACTAAGTGGTACTTATAAAAACTGATTTTCCGTTTAAATAAAATTTTTCCATCATTATGTTTTGAATTTCAAAAACCCGACATACATGGTTGTCATTAAGAAGTAAAATGTGGTTCAATGGGATTAAAATAATTTTTTTGGTGAATAGTAACTTATTACGTTTTTAATCGCAATTAGAGGTAATTAGTGTAGTTTAAGGTAAGAATAATGTTTTAATAAAATGAAATGACCTAGACACTAGTCCTACCATCATTGGATATGTCATGGCCGACCAATAAAATCCATGGGTCACCTTGGAGACCCCATGGAACCACATTGGTTGGAAAATGACATAAATATCTTTTTATTTAATGTTAAAGTAAAAATGACACAAACATGAGATGTTTTACTAATACAATTTTTATATGGGGTTATACAAGTCATATTTTTGACTATAAATAATAAATGGAAAGATAAAAAGATTTACTACATCATAGTATTTTTTTTATAATTTATAGACTTTAAATAAATTAATTTATTTATGACATCATGATGATGCAGCGATTACCTCATTAATAATGGATTTAAATAAAATGAGAAGATAATGTAAAATCTATGACCTAAACATGTCCAAAACCTATTGGATGGGTATATTTAGAACCCTTATAACCTTAGCCACGAATTATATCAATGTGGGACCTTTTAAATTCGAAACTCATTTTAAAATAAAGTTACATTTCATTAATTTCCAAGAGTGCCCCTCCTCTCCTCTTATAAAAGGCCCCCACCTCTACCTCCTTACCCACACTTCCAAAGCCTTTGTCTCGGCCAACCCCTGCACATTTTGTCTCTCCACATCACTCTATAACTCCTTGAATCCTCACTTTTGGCAGAATCCTTTCCAAGTAAGCCTTTGAGCTCAAATCAAAGGAAGTTACCTGATTTTAAGGAATATAAAGAAACGAACAAGACAAGATGGACTTAAGGTAAGGGATCCTACTCCTCTCTTTCTTTTTAAGTACACTCTTTTATTCCATTCCTTTTATGCTCATATTTCTTGTGATTGGGATGTTCTTTTATATTACTCTTACTATAATTTTATGTTCATATGATGAGAGACCATATTCTCTCTCATCAATCCATTTTGGATGTTTTGAGTGGCGCCGTTAGGCTGCTGAATTTTCATAAGAGATCTAACCTCTCTCTTTATTTTTAATTACTCTCCTTTATGTAACTTCTTTTAAGATCATCTTTGTTATGTTGGGGGATGTTCTTTTACATTACTCTTTCTTTAAACTTTATGTTAATATGATTAGAGACCATATTTGATCTCATCAATCCATTTTTGTGGCGTCGTTAGGCTGCCGAGTTTTCGTAAGGGATTTTTCATCTCACTTTTATTCCCGTGAGATTTATGATACATTTGCCACAATTTCCTTTGAGTGGTGTATGTACTACCCATTACTTTACTCATTGTGTATAATACTTTCATTTATGAGTATTTACATCAATGTTGTATTGTCCTTATTTCACGGGGTGCACGTCTCGAAAGATACCCATGTCGGTGAGGGAACCTTTCACCCTCCTCTTTTTAAAAGACTTCTTTTGTTGGGTCTTTTAATTTACATATTTTTATTTTTGGATACGTTCTCATATAACCTTATTGATTTAAATTTTATGTCTAATTGATGAGATACCCTTTTTATCTCTGATCAACACATTTTCTGAATTTTGTAGTGACGCCGTTAGGCTGTCATATTTTTGCAAGGGAACTTCTTAAACCAAATTTGATTCTTTGGGATAATCTTGTACTCCTTGAATATGTCATTCTATGAATATGTTTGAATAAACTCTGATTGTTTTACACTTAATATCCACTTATATTGGTTGTATTCATTTTTCACACATAATTATGTAATTGACTTATCCTTAAACCAAGGATACCGTCTTTCTTATCCTTAAACCAAGGATACCGTCTTTGTAAGGGACTTCGTCTCAATATCCTTTCATTGAGGCATATTTCGATTTATAGACAACTATATTTTATACTGTGTATAAACACCTTTGAATTTTACTTTTATACAAAAGGAATCTTTTTCTACAAAGCGTTTTACTAAACGACAAAAAGGAATGTTTCTTTTAACGTACGCGGTGACAACGACCTTTTCCGTTGCCGCGAGTATTATTTGAACTTTAGCATTCTCAACAAGCCGTAATGTTCATAAAAATAAAATAAATACCATATACTCTTTTATGTATTTTGGTATTGAAAATGGTTTTGATAAATGATTCTATTGTGTCAATATATTTAAATGATATATTGTGATTGAAATGTCGAAATTTTATCATTCCTTTATATTGGTTTTATGTGTTATAATTTTATAATGGTACTTGGACATATTACGGGTGGTTACGTGATAAACCATATGATGGGTGGTGCCGTGAATACCAGGACGGGTGGTTACGTTATAACCTCCAATGCATTGGGTATGTAAGTCGGCCGTATGGCTATTCCATTAAGTATGTATGGAATTTGGCCGAATGGATATTCCATTAAGTGATATGTGTGGAAGTCGACCTTATGGTTATTCCACTTAAGTATGTTTATGTCCCAAGTGACCTTTATATGTTATGTGATTTATATGGGTTTTATGGTAATCTTTTGGTTACATAAGGTAAATTAATGAACTTTTATTCAGTGAAGAGTTTTTACTACTTCGAAAAGGTGAAAATTATTACTTTGATAAAGTATTCATGGTTTACTTGTTGTTTTGAAAATCTAACATTTTTCATTCTTTGTGTATCCCTTACTGAGCTTTTTATTCTCATCCCATGTTTTTTAAATGTTTTTCATAGGACTTAATATGGAATAGGGTCAAGGATGGGATCAATGTAAAGTCATGCAACCTAAAACATGGAACTGGACATGATTCTTTTTAAGAGTTTTTATTTTATAGAAACTTAGTAAATGTTTCTACTTTGTAATATTTTGAGATGTAATAGTTATGTCCTAATTCTCTAAAACTCTAATCCTAAAAATATCCTCAATGTGAATTATTCATTTAATTCAATATTAAGTAAGGTTTAAGGCTGGGGCCTTATATATAGATTGGTCACGTAGTGATGAATTCATGGATAAACAAGTAACCACTCATGAGTATGAGATTTTCATATGACACTCATGTGTGTTCTTGTTAATACATAATGGAAATTCCCAGTAAGATTATATGATAAAAATTTTCTACTTTTAAATTTAATTTTTAATTGATAATATACTTTTTTGTTCCTATATTTTTTGATTTATAATTTTAACTATGAGTTATTGGTTTATTTTAATAATGTTTTGTATGAAAATAATTTGGTGAATTTTTTACTGGTTATGATTACTCACACTATGCATATTTCCTTTGGTGCATACAAAAATATTTTTCCCAATGATACTAGAATGGGGAATAATTTTTATTTATCATGTGCTACCTATTGATGTAGTTGTATAGAGTCAAAGCTTTGGAGATTGTCATTTTTTAACAGTATGAAGTTGTTCCTCCTAAGATCCCAATACAGGAATTATTTTAGTTTCTTGTTATTATATTTTTTCCATTATTACTCCTATATTATTTGTTATTGTAATTTGAATTTTATTTTTTTATACGTCAGGCATCATATTGTTTAGTGGGTATATTTTTATTTTTTTCTAACAGGTTATGATTAAAAAAGGGAATTCATATTCCAATACTAAATTAATCTCATTGAATTAATTTACATCCTTAGGTGTTATGGAGATATATTCAAAGTATAGTTCCACAATAGTTCTTTTTTAATCCAATAGTTTTGTTTGGGATTCTAAAGATATAAAAATTAATGTTTCAATGATAAAGGTAACCCTTCCTCTTTTAAATATTGTTTTTACTAATATCGTTTCAATGGATTGTAAAGGCAATGAAATGGAATTTATATAAATATTAGTGCACAAAATTTTTTGAAATCCCACCATTAAATTAATGGTGGATGTGTGTGATAGTATAATTTTTTTCTCAAAAAAATGTTGAAAATATGGGTTATTTGGTCTAAACTAACAAGCTATTGAATTTGAATTTGTTTCATTTTAATTAAAATTATCATGTTTCATTGGTTATTATTTTTGTTTTGAATGATTTGTACATAGTTCTATTAAATCTTCTAATAACAGGTTAACCATTAGAATAAAAACATGATTTATATCAGAGGAATTAATGTATAAAATGTAGAGTCATTCTATTGGGTAAAGGAAAAGTAAAAATAATATAAGAATAAATAGGTACATCAATAATAGGTTTTAATTCATAGTGGGTCCATATGTTAATTATAATTTGAGTGGTCACAGTAATGGAGGATGTTTTTTAAATAAACCAATAATCTACCACAAGCTACTAAAGTAACAATACTATAAAATATTAGAATGAGATTAAGGGGAAATTATGGAGACTTCAAATTATAGTATATATAAAAATAAATTTTCGAAAATTACACCCATGAATATTTATAATGATTTTTCAATAAATATATTGAGGAGAATATTATTCCCTAGAATAAGAGGACACATCATAGATCATTAAAAAATCCATGAGTGTCATTTTTGTTCAATTAAATATATTAAAAATTAGAATAAATCAATGAAAGAAAAAAAATATAATTTTAATGCAGGAAATATGTGAAGAAAATTTCAAATTTTGTAACACCCAGAGATTCTAATGTAAGAACCCTATATTTGATAGCGTGCATGACATGTGACACCAAGCACGTAAGGGGATATAATACCATGTTACATAAAAATATATATACTATTTTTAATAGACTCAATATATTATATATATTTAAATGAATTAAATATTGAGTTATATTTTATTACACATAAGATAGACTTTCTTATACAACTTACATTATATGAAAGACCATGTTTTACTGATGAATAATATATTATTAAAATATTATTTTCATTATACACAACATAGCTATTAAATTTGTGGTTATAGAATGTATTAACTAAATCATGAAAATATTTGGTTTATAAAAATGTTAAATCAATTCATTGGTTACAAATAAATTACAAATGAATATCAGAACCAATAGAACATAAAGGGAATATTTTTTTAGGAAACCATATTTTTGATCGTAATACGGTTTTATAATAATAAATTAAATTAATAAATTTTAGTGAATTATATTAAAAATTCCTATATTATATATCAATTTGAAAACTTTTTATATTCATCCAGCATATTTGGTAGGTATAACAAAATAACCCATGCACAATTAGAAATAAAATGATATATTTTTGTGAATCCATTTTTAACTCCTTTTAATGGAGAAACTATTCTAAATATTTTTTTTAACTAATATGGAATATATATTTCAAAATAAAATTTATCTTTTAATTAGAATGATAAATATTATATTAGGTAATAATTTAGGTATTTTTCTGTTAAGTTTCATTTTTAATGAATATTGAAAAATACTGAATTTTTATTCAAAATAGATTTTTCATCAAATTTATTTATAATGTTAAATTAAATATAAATTGGTTTAAAAGTTTAATTAGAAAAAATAAATATAAAATAATCCAATTTAGGTCATTGGAATCAATTTCACCATGAAATGTATAATAAAAACATAGATACCATTTGGAGGTTTTTACGTTAAAACCTGCATTGTCGTCCTATCAACCTGATGAAATTTAAATTAATTTCTACTATATACGTGATTTAAATTTTTAAAAATGGATTATATATTTGGAATCATAATAATTTATAATATATAATAAATTAATATTTCATTTTGACCAAAAATATTAGTGAAATTAGTTAAAATTAATTACAACAATTAAGGTAAAATAAAGATTACTAAGGGGATAAACCATAATATTAGGAGCTAGAATGACCAATAAACATTACAAAGATCCATTATGTGGCCATATTTAGTCCCTATCCTCCATTGGATATTTTGGTCGTTTTTGGGATACAATTTCATTGGAAAAAATACAGGTGTAATTTTCATTCCAAAAATTTACAAGAGTGTCACTCCTCCTATATGAAAAGGCCATCACACCACTCACTTTATCACAACTCTGAAGGCACTTTTCCTAGAAAAAAATTTGTCCAAATTGTTCACGAACATCATTCACCTCATCTTAGAATCCTATCCTTTGGCACAAATCCATCCATTGAATCCCTTTAGTTCAAACCAAAATGAGTTACCCGATTAAGTGGTAACATTTTTCTTTAAGCTCTTTAGTTTTATTTATATTATCCACCCCCTAAATTCATCATATTCCCATATTATAAAAATAATAGTATCAAAAATATTCTAGGATGTATTTATGATAAATATTCAACCTAAAATTACACACACACCCATATAATGGGCAATAAACATACTGTGTATGTGAATTGAGAACTACCACCTCACAAAATGATTATCGTTCATTCTTCCATTACTGCCTCGAATAGTGGTAATTATGAAGGAAACTATAATAATATATGATATTGTTGATATTGGTAATTTCTTTGTTCATATATGATTTTTTATAACACATACCTTTATATATTCTATTTTTTGTAAATAAGATAACATCATTTATGGGATTATAGACTACGACATCCCTAATGTGTTGTGGATCATTCATTATATACCTAGAACACATTAATGATTATTTTAATAAAAAAATGTAACATATAGTACATATAAATAATAATATATTTATCATATATATTTTTATCATTTTATTTTCATTGTTTTAATATTACAATTAAATGGTAGTAGCATTCTTGCATACGTAGGGTCGACCATCTCCATGAATGGTCCACTTCATTTATAATCTAAAAATGTTATGAATTATTTTAAATACATATATATTTAATATATATGATAATTAATTTTGGTTTTATATTCTTTATATGTGAAAATAAGTATGTAATTAATAAGAAAAACCAATGACAAGTCCATGCATACTTGAGAAAACTAGGTAACTAACACCTGAAATAGTTAAAATAAAGAAAGACTGTTGGAAAATAGGTAATAAATTATTATAAGAAGTTAATATATGATATTATAAACATGAGTATGGTTATATTATAAATAATTTACATATATTAAACCACTATAAAGGATGATAAATACCACACAACAAAAATAAAAGTTAAGGTAAGAGATTTCATCTAAATTAACATTCCATTGAGACTTATTTGTTGTTATGAACTACTTCACTTTTATGTTGTGTATATACTTATATTTACCGGTTATATATTTAATATTATTATTTTTATGATAATAAAAAATTCATTTAATGTTATTTGTTTATGGATATTATGATTTAAATGTTTCAAAGTGGTATGAGACACTTTGGAATGTCTAAATACTATTTTCCTTAAGAATGTGTTTAATTATCACCATTGCAAAATCACCTTATTTTGATTGTTTAATTTTACAAGAAATAATATCATTATTTAAATATCTACATTATTTGTTGATGGATATTATTATTTTCTAAATTTTATACCATTTATATATATGGTACTCATTTTGAATGTTATTTTTTAAACTAGGTAATTATTAATAAATCTCTATATTTTATTCAATAAGGATACCAGGTAAGGAATAATACTTATTGATAAAATAAATTATTAGAGAATATGAATTCTTTCGATCAGTGTGACATAGGAGGGACCTGGTTATAGATAGCCCCTCAGTGCATCCGTAATCTCGTGATATGAAATAGTTGGCAAAATTATATGGGTTGTTTACCTGATATTCAAAACTGTCATATTAGAGGTATTGATGTTAATGTTTACACATAAATATAAATCATGGTGTCCAATAATTATTCATTTCCCGAGATTTAGATTCAGTTGTTATTTATTTATGAGATTTTGTGTCGACATTTCTATAGATTCATTTCATTTTTAGTTCATTGATTAAATTACATGTGTTTTTAGTTTCTTACATTTCTGTATGGATATATTCTGATTGATGGATTTTTGTTTCTTCTTTATTTTCCCATATTGGTCATTTTTATTTCGACCTTATTAGGTTTCATTTCTCTAAGTAATTTAGAGGGATCCTATGAACAATCATTCATAGATGATGTTTATTTGTATATTATATATCATGTTTCTATTTACAATTTACCAATGTTTAATGGGTATCATGTATCTAATATTTCTTTTTATGAATCTTAAAATGATCGATCCTTCAGGATTTGGTTCCCTATAAACATAATAATGTAATAAAATTTTTCACTGACTCTGAGATTCTTGGTTCAGGGCTTTGTAGTAGGTATCAGATGAAGTTTAGAAGAAGCCTTTCAAACTAGATTTATAAAACATATGTTAGGTAGAATATCCCTAAGATAGACATTGAGAATATATATAGAAGAACATCATCAAATTTTGGTAAGGTAGATATTATTTATGTATTCCTATGAATATATCCATTTATGGATACTACAAGTGGAAATGGTTCTGGCATAGATATACCTAGGAGTAACAAATCAGACAAGGTGGTATGGGCCACAGTTAGTGTAACCCAGTACATGATAATGGGCCTTACTGTGCACCTAGTTTGACAATATTAAGGGATACACTTTGGGTAGTTCAAATTTCTTTTACAACCCATTATTATGGATTTGAATGTAATGATATCCCCAAAAGTACCAATCTTACAATTATGAGATTAGTTGTAGAAAACACTATCAATCCTTCATTATTGTTTCACTATTTTTGGGATTGTAAATTTTGTAACATAATGTTATGATATAATATTGTATATGAAACTATTTAGAAATTTCACCTATAATTATGAATGGTATCAATACTCAGGAAAAATGTAGAGATTTCACTACATTGGAAGCCAATATATCTTGTATCAGAACAAAGGAAATGATGGACATATTAGGGAAAATTTATCAAGTTATGAAGAATAACCTTTCTTGAATGGATAAACCTATTAGATAGTGATATTCCCTTATATTGTATCAATTTATGTTTTATAATCCATAATAATTTAGTGGGACTACTAATCAGATTGTATATGAGTAATGTATTAGGCCTTTAGAGAATATATTGATGAAATTAAGATGCAGTTAAAAGGGAAATGTTACAATTGAAGAGTATTATCTCCATGGTGATGGTGATCAGTGGTGGTCCTTGATACATCATACTAGGGGAGAAAATAAATAGAACTCATCTAACATTAAACTTATAAGGAGAAATTCTTTGATAATTACATCCTTCTTGATCAAAAAATTTAGATGAAGAGAATTTTACTTATCCAGATAAAAAAGGAAGAAGATAGTGTTGTAGATTATGAAGCTACTTTTACATGGTTATCTAGGTATTCTATAGATTACATAAAAAACATAGAGTTAAATATTAACAAATTATTTAAAGGTATTAAACCACGTTTCTGAAGGGTTCTGATATCTAAAGGAATTCATCATACAAAGACATATTTTATGTTCCATCAAAATGGAGAAGGAATTATGAGGATCCTACATATTAAATGGGAAGCAAGATAAGAAGAGTTATTCTAAGAAATAATAAAAAGGGAATTCATCAAATAATAAGAAGAAGTTTCAGAAATTTTTCATTGTGTGTGGACTATAGAAATAATCACCAAAGGAAATTCATGGAAGGAATAAACGTTTGTTATAAGTGTAGATAAAAGGTTCACCAAAAAAAAGAATGAAAATTTGAGAATAAATTGATATATTTAGTGTTTCAAATAAAATGAGATGGTTCACTATAAAAATGAATTCCCCAAACATCAAAATAATATACTTCGGGCGAATCTAGGGGATCAAATTCAAACTTATGTTATTTATTAAATCGAAGTGGAATGATTAATATAGTCATATTTGTATTCAATAATTATGTTATTTTAGAATTTAATAAATGTTTTATTTGTTATAATATTTATTAATTAAGTAAACATTGTACTTTAGTTCTATTCTATTAATTATTTGATATCATATATTAAATTGTACATAGAAAAATGATTCACTAGATAGATTAAATATTTGTGAAAATGAATTGTTAAGGAAGAGTTAAGACTTAATATTTTCTTGATTTTGTGACAATGTTGTTTGGATAATGAAATGATTGGTTTAGATAATGTAAATAAGATATGTGTTTAATTCCGTGGAACTGAGTACTGATTTATTGAAAAGTGATTTATTATATCATTTAAGGAGTTTAAAACAATTTTGGATGTATATTATATATCCAATAACATGTGTTTTACTTAATGAATAAGGAATAATTCATGTTCACAAAAAAATATTATAGTAATTCAGGTTATTTACATAATTAAACGGAATAAATGATAAAGATTTTCACATATTTGGTATGTGATGATTAAAGACCTACATCATTTTGAGTAAAGGCTAATTATATATTCATTTTGGATATTCATATATTCTCTTTTTAAAAGTGTTGGATCATAACAATTTTGGAAGGTTGACAATTTATGAATTGGCTTGTGTTGATATTTAACTGAGGTCGTAGATATTAATGTATTAGTTCACCATATGATGCATCTTGTGCTAAGAGATGAAGTATAAATAGTTCAAGGAGTGATCAGAGTAAAATATTATGTTTATAGAAACATATATTTACTTGTATTATTTTAGATTTAATGGATTCCTCAACTTTAGGAAAATAGTTTTAGAAGAAAAATGAGATCTTTTATCATCATTTTTCATGATATAAATGACCTTTAATTAGAAATTTGGTGTCTGGTCTTCTAATCAAAAAATTTCGTATGAAAATATTCTCTATCACTCTCTATAAAGACATTATTTCAAGATTTTTCTTCAATATCCATGTTTCCATTTACAGTATATGTTCTCCAACTAGAGAAAGTAGTTATGTGACCATTGTAATTTCCATTCCCTCTTATTAATAATATGTGATATTAACTATTTTTTTATTTTTCCCTTTAAAAAATAGTTTATTTTCAGTCCCTTAATTAACTACATCAAGTTTAAATTTTTAGAACACAATTTATATTAGGTGGGGAGAATGATACACCCAGAAATTCTAGAAGAGTAACTTTAAATTTGATATTATGCATTACATGTGACACCAAGAATGTAAAGGAATATAATACACTAATAATTTAAAATATATTTACTATTTTAATTAGACTTGATATATTATACCTCTTTCATAGAAAGATACACTGGGTTATCTTGTTTTAGACGACTGAGCGACTTTCTTTGAAATCATACATTAAACGCAAGACCAAGTTTTACCAAACACAAATATAATATTAAAATATTATTATAAAAAGGCTTAAAGAATCCATTAAATTAGTTGTTATATATATTTTTAACTAACTTATGAAAATATATGGTCCATAAAAATTTAAAATCAATTCATGGGTTACAAATTAATTAGAAATGAATATAAAAACCAATTGAATATAAATGGAATATTTTTATAGAAAACAATTTTTATGCTCAAAAAGATGTATTATATTAATAAATTAAATTAATTATTACTAGTGATAATTATTATTACAATAAATATATTATATATTAAATAAAATATTTTTTAAATTCATTTAATAGATTTGGTAGGTATAAGATAAGAACAAACCCAATATTACACATAAAATACGATATTTTTATTAAGGCATTTTTATTGCCTTTTAATTAGAACTTATTTTAAATACTATATTGTAAATTTTAGGGATGATATATGTACAATTAAATATCATATTTTAAATCAAACCTAATGATTTTTAGGTTAAAATGTTTTCATTTTTTGTGAAGTTTTATTTTTATTAAATAGTGAAAATCCTGAATTTTAGTTCCAAACTGCATTTTCATATTATAAGGTTAAATTAAATTTTAAATTTTTTTAAAGGTATATTAGATATTATTTTTATCAAACAATAAAATTTAAGTCATTGGAATCAATTTTACATAGTAATTGACTATAAAAAGAGAGCAACCTTTTTGACGTGTTTACTTTAAAACCCTTAATTATTATCCCCTCTAAAGGATTAAATTTAAATTAATTTAATCCAATTAAGTTATTATAATATTGATAAATGGATTCCATTTTTGGAATCATAATAATTTGTAATTTATAATAATCTCAACATAGTTTTTGACAAAACATATTAGTGAAAATAATTGATATTAATTATAACTATTAACGTATAACTAAGCTTAATAAGGGATCAAACCCAGATATTATTACCCAAACGACCTAGAATTTATACCAATGGATATTTTATGGCCATATTTATTCCCTATAACAACTTGGATTCTCCTTTTTCTTTTATTGTATCATAATTCAGTGGAAAAATGTAGGTTTAATTCCCTCTCCCAAAATTTACAAGAGTGTCACTCCTCTAATATAAAAAGGCCTCCTCTCCACCCACTTATTCACACATCTACAGAAACTTATTATTGAACAATATTTTCCAAAATATATCCTAAAAATTTCACGTATCATCCTAGAATCCCCCCTTGGGAATAAAATAATACAAGGAATCACTTTGGTTCAAACCAAAAGAAGTTACACGATTAAGAGGTAATATCCTCTATTAAAATCTTTAGTTGTATTTCCATTATCCAACCCCTAAACACTTTATATTATAAAATAATATGACAAAAATAGTATCATAAATATACTAAGATATTTTTATGATATTGTTTTGACCTAAACGTGCACACACTCCCATCTAATGGGTAACAACCATATTGTTTATGTTAACGATAAACTACCGCCTCACGAAATGATGATTGTTGGTTCATCCTTTACAGATTATTATATTGGTTAATTTGATGGAGAATATAAGTATATATTATATATATGATAATTATAAAAAAAATTTCTAATTTAAGTATTTTATAACACATATCTATATAAATTCTATTTTGTGTAATTACAATAACATCATTTGTGGTAGTGTGGACTACCATCTCCCTAAAGCGTCGTGATTTGTTCACGTAATACATGGAAAATTTTCAGGATGAATTTAATAAATCTAGTGAAATATATGACATAGATATTATATTTTAATTATAATATACATGTGTATCATTTTCTTTTTATTCATTTAATAGGATAATGAAATGAGAGTAGCGTTCATGTGTACATACAACCTACAATCTCCATAAATAATGAAATTAATTTCTTATCACCCAATATTATGGATTTTTATAAATATATATAATGTAAATATATGATAATTATTTCTTGGTTTAAATTATATATACTCTGAAATATAGATATAATTAATAGGAACAAAAAATGACAAGTCAAAACATACTTGTGAAAAAAAGAAATTAGATACTAAAATAGTTAAAATAATTAAATAGTGTTAAAAATTGTTAATAATATAAAATAACATGTTAATATATAATATTATAAACATTAATATGGTTCTTTTAAAATATAGTATAATATTTAAAAACACCATACCGGATTATAAATACCACATAACCAAAAGCAAGGTTGAGTTAAGAGATTTTGTCTCAATTTACATTCCATTGAGACTTATTTGTTGTTATGCACCAATTCACTTTTATATTGTGAATAAACTACATATTTCTTGTAATATAATGAATAAAACTATTTTAATGATATTATATATTTCATTTATTTTTATTCCTTCATCAATATTTTGATTCAAAATTTTCAATGTTGTGTGGGACAATTTGGAAGGATTTATGATTATTTTCCTATAAAATTTGCTTAATGATCACCATTACACTCTCAACATCATTTGATTATTTACTATCTCTTGAACAAATAACATTATTTAAATATACAAAATATTTTGATATGAATATTATTATTTTTTAAATCATATACTATTTTTACATTTGGAGTTCACTTTGAGGGTTATTTGATTAATTAGGGAATTATTGATAAATCATAATATTTTATTAAATAAAGATATTTTGTATCAAATATTTTTGTTTATAAAATCCATTATTAGATATTGGGAATGATTTGGATATGTATGATATGTGTGGGTTCTGGTTATAGATATCCCCTTGATGCATCAGTTGTCTCATGTGACGAAACAGTTGGCCAAATTAGATAGGGTTTTGTCTTTTATTCTAAAATATCATGTGAAAGGACTAGAAAAAAATAGTTCCATGTACCAAGGAAACATGGAATAAAATAATTAATGAATTCCCTAATTTATATTTATTTATTCCTTCTATAGTATATTTTTCGTCGATATATCTAAAGTTGCATTTAATTTTAGTTTATTAATTAAATGGATTGTGTTGTCAGTTTCTTAGTTTTCCATATTGATATTTCCTTATTTAGTTATTTTAATGGAATGTGTTATCAGTTATTTAACTTTACATGTTATCTTATTGTCATTTATTCATGATTTATTCTTCTTTAATAAAAGTTACTAATCATTAGAGCTCTCCCTTATTATGTTTCCTTTTTCTGGATTATGAACATGAATCCTTTGAATATGTTTTCAAGGATTCTATTTATTTATTTTTATTATGTTAAATGTTTTAATTTCTTATTTCCATATATATTTTTGGTACCACCTATATAATATAAATTTATAATACTACTATACTGATCAATCCTTCTATATTTGATTCCTTGTATTCATGTTAATGTAATAAAATAATGAACTAGCTCTGGGATTCTAGGGTCGAAGTGTTACAAATTTATTTATAAGTTTCTAGAAAAAGGTAAACAAATAATTCTTATTATTCTATATATATGGTTAAATATGGTTGGAAATATTACTAAATAATGCATGTCGCTCATTCCAGAACTAAATAAAATGGTGAGAAAGATAATGCTTGCACATCAGAATTCATGTGCAATGTGGGATGAGGTGAAAAATAAAAATTCACATATGGAAATTTAGAAATAAATAAATAAAACCATACTTAATAAGAATATTTTTTATTTAAAATTAAAGGATAAATGAGGAATATTTATAATAAAGTTATATTTCAAATGAAAAGAGTTTATTGGGTGAGAAACAATTGTAGACCATGTTTCTCTCACTAATGAGTAAAGGAGAAACCACTTTATTCATATATATATATATATTGATAAAATATATTTATGGATATTTATTGTGGGTAGAACTAAAATTATGAGTGTGATGAATATGACATAATAAATTTTTCTTTTATCATAGACTAGTCAATTATATGATGAATTGTTATTTTTTCAAGCCTATTTTAAATAGTGATGCTTAGAGAAAATCTATAAAATATGTCGACCTTTATGAATATTTTATTGATTTTATAACATTAGTGGGAGTTTATTTAGAACTATACCGAACTAAATTAATTTGAAATTTTAATTTCTAGATGTTGTATAATTTTTCATTTATTGAAGTAAATTTATTATAATTTTCAATTATTTCATTGATTAAAGAAAATATAAATTTTACTTTTAAAATTTGAATGATTTGATGAAAAAAAAGAGGAATAAATTATCATTAAAGAGAGTTATGAGAAGTAAATTGGTCACACATTCTTTATAAAACATGAATTTCTAAAGTTGGAATTGATTTAGTTAATTGATAAACATAAATTGGTACCATAATTTGTTTTTAATTTTGAATAAGGATGGTGAAATAGCTCTAATGAAATTGATTTAAAGTGGTCATTTACAACAAAATAAATGTGGATATTGAATTTCCTAGTTGATTGTGATGAATAGTGAGTATATTTTATCATTATTTAATTGATTCTACATATTCTAATATTCATAAAGTGACCAATACGAAAATAGGGAACTTAATAAATGAGTGAGACTATTGAAGTTCCTTATAAATGATGAACTGTCTCAAGGAAAGGTTGAGATTTAAGAACCCATTAAAAAATAGTTTGAGATACAACTAAGAGTTTCGGTATATTATAGATTAGATTGACCAGAGCTTATATGTGTTGGTTTCTTTCATTGTATATACAACCAGAGATCCATTCATATATTGAAAAAAACATTGAGACAATGGATTGAAATGCTTCTATTATGAATCATGGAAATGGAAAGTAATTTTATTGATGATTAATGATTGAAAATATTATAATTATTTTATGTGTGGAATCATAGGTGATGGTTGATGAATTTGATAAGAATATTATGTGATGGGGATATGTGTATATTAACTAAATTCCATATCTATATTATATAATTATGATAGGATTAAATTTCATGATTCTTCTTAATTAAATAAAGCTAATGGACTACATTAATCTGATCATGAATATGAAAATACGAAACTATAGTGAGTTGAAATGGGTATTATATTAATATATAATTAATTTAATTACTCTAAACTTATGTAATTTGATGAATATGGTCTTGATAAACTTTTGAGATGGGGTAAAGCACATTTACGTAATCAAAATGTTTATTTACCTGTTGTATGTTATTTGGGATATTTTTTAAAGTGTTCTATAGAAGTATGATGACGTCTTAATGTGATTTGAGTGGTTTTAAATTAATTTTTTGTGGTTGAAAAGTGTTAAGAATATTATTGAAGGCTAGATAATGATTCATAGAGATAAAAAGGAATAAATATTATCTTGTTCTAGGATTTTTAAAACTTGTAATGATGAAATATGTAAATGGAAGAATATAACATCTCATCGGGAAAAAAATAGTAAATGATATATTTAATAATAAATTTGTTAATAACGACGATCAAGATCAATGATAATACCCTGAGTGTGGGTTAAATAGTTAATTTAATTTCTTTGGAGTTTCATTAATTAAAAACCTTCATCAACTTTTAAATTTAATACATGGGTAAATGTTACACACACCAAAACACATATAAAATAGTCATAATAAATTTTAAAAGATTCATTACTCAAAATCATTAATAAATACATGGCTTGATATCTAATAATAAAACACTATATTGCCCACTGGTATCATAATTTGGAATTAAGAATGACTATTTTTTATCCATTAAATCAGGTTACACAATTTTTCTCTCAAATATGTAACGCTCTCATATCCTAATAATGATATAGAATCTAATTTTAATAATAATAGTGTATTTGTAATAATCATACGAGCATCGTGTTCTTGTAGTGTTTATTTTATTTAATCATTTGGTTCCTCTTATTTATTTAATTTAAAAAATTATTTATTAACCTATTTCTCTAATTTTATCTCTTTAATAATTATGACACACAATTACAAGTATGACTAGTGTATTAACTAACTATACATGGGAGAATAATTTTTTATTTTTTACATTTTGAATTTAGACCGTTATTATCTTCTTCTCCAGCTTCTCAGTCATGGGATATTTCAATATGAACACTAGAATAATTTATGATGTGATATAATTCATTGCGGATTGAAAAATTAGATACCCAGAATATATTCTCAAACCTTATTCCTATTATGGGGTGAAAAATAATATCATGTAACTACCCTTATTTTCCTTTTACCCAAATTCAACTTGTAATGGTGCCACACCATGCCTCAAGGAATTATATATTTAGTCAAAAATATTCAAAATGTGTTGAAACTTTTCTTCATGAAATGCCATTATTCATCATTTCATAGATCTTATCATTATTTTCCTTTTTTTCATGTCATGGAGTGAAAAAATGTAGACATTGGACTACACAATATCGTTTTAAAAAAGTAAGGAACCTCATGAATCAAAGATAATAAATATATATAGTATTCCTTATATAAGGGCTTTTTAAAATATCCCATGACTCACATAATATAGTGACTATAATTTTAATGTCTTGATAATACTTCTCCTACAAAAAATTTATCTTCCAATCATTGACTCAAGATGTGACTATAATATATTGTTAAAACACTTAAGAATCAAATAACATTTCCAAATATCTAATTAGGTCACCAGAATAACCATTACGCTAGAGTAAAAACTCAATATTACATGAAATGGTTGTCTTGAGGATAATTACCAAATTTTACGTTCAATTGTAATTAACATTAAAATTTTAAAAATTTAAAAATTCGAAATCACATCAAAATAGTTCCAAGAATCCATAAAACCTTCACCATATATAATATAATTTAATTTTCATGAATTTGAATATAATTTATACCTAGACTATAAATATATAATTTGAACTCTTGAGCTCTATAATTCCATATTCTATCATCCATTTGACAAAAACCCATGAAATTTATTTATCATAAACTCTTAATTTCAAAAAACAACCCCTATATTTAAAAATATTATATAGGAAACCATATGATTCATATTTAAACATTTCCCATAAATATATATTGGTCTTAATAATTACTTCTTTTTTATTTTTCTTTTATAGAAGGAAAATAAATCAATTTAAAACTAATTTCTATTATCAATGAATAATTAATCAAAAATTATAATCCTATAAGAGATAAATCAATGTAGTAAACAATAACCCTGATAAGAATTCCAAAACATTGACTTACATTTAATTTATTAACTAATAAACCACATAAAATTTCTGATACCTAATGATAATAAAATTCAAATATTCGTTCACTTTTAAATACTCTTCCTTGTACATGTGTATAATAAATCAATGAAAACATTCTCACCAAATATTTTAGAATATTATATACATTAGAAATACCTATACACATAGATGATGACTTCAATTAATAGTTGTTTTTAAACCCCCCATAAAAAAGTTATATCTCCCCCATTAGTTTAAACACATGTCTTTGGATACTCCCAGATATCATTTTTATCTTACAAAAAATGTGCATAAATATATTAAACATAATCTGATATATGTTTCATATATCCTATTTTGACAATAAAAATACAATGAATAAGTGAGATAGGGGGAAAGGATTGACATACCTTAGCCTTGAGAGAAATGAGGTTGAACTCACCTATTCAAATCAATTTTTGAAAATTATCCTTTTGAAATGATTTAGTGGATCCATTTTTTATTTTCTCTTTTATTGGAATAAAATCATATTCAATAAATATTTTTCAACAAGCACATTGGATAAGGTATATTTTATATCTATGTGTTTCGATCAAGAATGAGGAACTAGAATCATGAATAAATTGATGGTGCTTTGATTATCAAAACCCAGTGCTATGGAAACCTTGCATCCACATTGATATCATACAATAAATTCATCATCCACATAATTTGTGTCATAGAATCATTTGTAAAAACATATTATACTACACATATACTCGAGGTCACAAATCTTTGTTTCATTGTGTTACAACAAACACAACATTCACCCAATTATGAAACTCCACCAGACTTTTATCATTGATATTATAAATATCTATATGCATCTGAATATATATATCCAAATAGATAAATCTTTCCACTACTATAATATTTCAATCCATAGTATATTGTAACTTTAATATACCCGTGAATTCACATTCTAGAAAAAAAATTAAATTCCATTAGTGCACATTGAGATTTCTCACATTATGTTAAAATATAAAATATATCCAAACATGAATAAATAATGTACAAAAAACAAATAAAAGTATTTATAAATTCTCTTAAGAAACTTTATTTCCCTTTTTATCTTTCAAAATTTTCTTACTCACTAAAATTTGTGTAGAATCGGATTGGAATCCTCTATGTCCAAATTATTCATAAATTTTTAGTATATTTCTTTTAAAAAATAAATATGTGATTCTGCTATTAAGAAATTTGTAAGCCCATGAATTAACTCTTTTTACTATGTATACCCATATAAAACGTATGTTCAATTTTTAAACCAATGTGTATGAAAATATATTATTTATCGTAATGGTTATTTCATTGGTATAAACAATAATAATAAGTAATTCCATTTTGTCCTCTTTAAGGCAGAGGTTGTTTTTCACTCAAACATTATTGAAATTATTAAACTACAAGAAATGGTATAACATATAATACCATTATATTTTGGATTATTTTAGGATATAGGAATTGTTATAACTTAAAAATTTCCTCCATCTTCTCCAAGTTAGAAATTATAAGGTCTCAGAAATGTAGACTCCCTCTTCCAACACTCAGATGGGAATGGTTGAATTAAAATCAACTTGAAAAATCTTATATCACCTTTGTGTTATGATATCAGGAATTATCCTAATGATTTAATACAAAGAAATTAGATTAAAGGTCTCATAAAAATAAATTCCTTCTACCAATGAGTACCATTTTCACACTATCATTTCCTTATATCTAATAACTTCTCCTTTTTCATTCAACTTGTTATGAAACAATCAATTTTTTATGATATTATTATTGTCTGATGAAATGTGTACCAATTCCTATAATTCATATATCTCATGACATAGTTTCATCGTGATGAGGGAAGGGATTGAGAGATATTGATACAATCCTTCTTCAAGATCAACGAGAGATAATGACCCATAAGTGTCGCCTCTAATAGGCCCCAGGGTGGTGACCAGCACCAAGTGTATAGATATGTCACAAAATTGGGAGGCATTACCCTTCTATAGAAACTACTATCTACCTATGAGATGTATCAAAACCAAACAACTCCAACAAAAATATATATAATGAAACAAATATCCATCCCACTTTCATGTTTAAGTAAAATTGCAATAAATAGAAAAAAACTCCAATGTAAATAACAAAATAAAAATAAGAAGTGATTCAACAAATGTTCCCAATGTTCAAGATAGTAAGTTCCAGAACTGTCCACATAATCTTCTTGGAAATAATAAAATAGTTTTATATATGTATGGTGAGCGTACAAGTATTCTCTGTTGGCGAAACCAAAGTCACCCATGCCCAAGTGGGAGAAGCATACTAATGCCCCTGCATGAAAACAACAAAAAATAAAAAGCATGTAACAAGTTATAAAATCCACCCCAACCTCACCAAGGCATGCTCAATAAATAAAACAAGTCAAGTAAACTAAATTAGTAAGAACATCGATATTTGGGTACCCCACACTGCTAGTCAACTTCTCATCACAAATGGTGAATGTCTTTACACTACCACACACTTCCAAAATCCCCACATTCACAAACGTCCCATAAACATCAGAGACACACACCACAATATATCTTTACCATAGACCCCTAGGGCACAACCACCACATGTCTAGATCGAAAACACCGGGGCATAATCCCATGGACACCTGGGAAACAAACAACCTCACACATTGCCAATACCATAAGTCTGGTATTAAACTGCAAGCCATTACAACCTAAATGAGAGTCTTGGGTGATCAATTCCTTGAAGAGGGTATAGAGAAATTTCAGTAACCAGCCATCCATCATCTAATATGGGTGTTGGGAAAGACACCCTCCCCCACAACAATGGAGGTCTTCGTTGCATACTTATCAATGCTGATGGGGTGTGTATAGAAAACGTAAGTAACAACGATTTTATACATATAGGTAAAAACACACAGACTATCCAATGATATTCAAAATATACAACCATCCCACTCAAAACCACGTTTTCTACTACTACTACATGAATCTACCCCCACAAATAATGGTCAATTGAATGTTTTCTTCACTAAATGCTCCAACACGTAGCATACCCCCAGCTGATTCATAAAAAAATTAGAATTCTTAATTATTAAATAAATAATTTATTTAATTTCATACCAACCTGGGAAATTACCAAACACTGAGAACATTATATGGAGAAGAAACCATAACAACCACATTCTACGACAAACAAGGAAAGAAGGGGAAATGGTAAGAGAACCCATTCTAACACTCAAAACATGAAATTGTGACATTGTTGAGTCTTTAGCCCCACTACCCAACCACTACCCAGATTCAGGCCCACTATATGAAAAGTCCATCCAATCCACAATCAACCAATATCTAAACCTGAGATTCTATCACAGATCCTTCACCACATCATACACAAATCCCACAGCAACCACCACTAAACCCCAACCCCTCTACACACACACACAACACACCATTCTCATAGAACTGACTCCTCTTCCCACCCATTTTCCTACAACCATGATACCAACAACCCCACCATACAACCTTCATAAATCAAAAAACCCAAGAAGACCCACATAACAGACTGCCACACCCAAAAAAGATGAGTGTATTTGGATTTAGCCAACAAAGGTTCTTTAATTACACCTTGATAAATTGGGGTGATCACAATCCAAGTTTTATCCTTGGGCATCCTATTCAATTAATAGAGTATATGTGATTAGTTGTATTTTTTGTTTACAATCATTTCAAGAGTAAATAAACAATAATAATGAATCATTATGGGGGAATAATAAAATACCACCAAATTCCATTATTTTGATGGGGATAAAACACACACAAGTGTCATTACATATCAAAGATAAGAGATAAAAGAAATTGATTATCAACATCTTCCTCATCCCATTTTATTCCTTCATGTTATTTTTTATAAATTGGTTTCAACTATATTTATAAGAGGACATAATTACACTCACCATGCATGTTAAACAATTAAATGAGAGAAGAAGGAATCCAAACATGGAACAATATGTGACCAAAACTCCTCTTTGTACCAAAATAGGGGCACGTGCGAGTAGGAGACTCCATGGAAAACAGAACATGGTGGGATAGAGCACAAGCGTACGACTCTTCTATGAAAAAAATGTATCGTAGCACCAAGAGAAAAGAGAATAGAGGACCAATTGTTTTTAGAAAACATTCATAGATCCTATATCGATGGAAGGAAATGGTTTCATGGCCATAGAAGTCATATCATGGCCAGGACCACACAGTTTGATTATTTCAATGTTCCTAGAGCATTATTATATGAAAGATATAATTAATATCCTTTTAACCACCTTTAGAAAGCCCAAAATAGGATTTAATCATGATTTACATCAAATAAAAAGTAAGATGGGGGGGGACTAAAAAACTATGAAAACTACGAATTAATTCACTGATGGGTGAGTGACAGACAGCAAGTCGTCGACATTGAGCCACTTGCATGACCTACTAATACTTGACTCACTAACTCCCTGACACATCGACCCTCAGACTCAATAATGCCCTTACTCACTGATGCCTTGACTCACCTCTGTCTGGACTCCAAGAAACCCTAACTCACTGACGCCTAGACTCACCGACACCTTAACTCACTGATGACAAAACTCATTGATGAGAAAATGATAAATTTTGAAAAACTATTAAATGATAAATTTTTTCGGCCCAAAACACCCCAAACCTTAAATTTCAATAATTTAATGAACCATGGAGGCTGGTTACATTTCATCAGATACCTCTCCAATTATACTCACCCTAGAGAATTCAAAGCAAAACAATTAAGAAAGAGGGGTCTGAACAACCATCTAGTAAGATACCTCTCAAGAAAAGTACACCTCAATAGAGTGAAACCTCAACATCCAAGAACACCTCCTTCAAGATTTTCCAACCTAAAAACTAAAAGACATACCACAAAAGAACAAAAAGTCAAACTACCCCAACATATGAATCAGGAAATTTCTTTCCCCTATGTGAATATATTATCTGCTTTGGGCAGCACTAACTCGCCTGCATGTGTTTAATCGCATCTGCGTTATTGTTTCTTCATTAGGGATTAGTTCCTCCCATCCTAATATGTTAATAAATTTTCATACACCACATAATAAGGAAAAAAATGTTCAATCATTAAAATGCCAATCAAAACACACGAGAAAAACTCAAAACAACTTCAGGTACTAGGCATGTATCTGCACCTCTCGCCACTGAGTACTCTCCCCCCAGCCAACATGCCTCCAAAACACATGAACCAATGGAATTGTATGTCCATGAAGCACCTTCTTCTAACGATCCTGGATCTCGACTAGTCTCTCAATGAAATTTGTATCTTCCTTGATATCCAAGTCCCCCAATCAATGACATGGGATACATTATGAAGAAACCAACGAAGATGGGAGACATGAAATATTTCATGGATCCTCCCCAACTACAATGGAAATACCAACTATGTTTCCACCTCTCCAACTATTCATGGAACCTTGAAAGGTCTTTTGATCCTAGTATAAATCATACTCCCTCTATTTAACCTCTGCATCCCATATTAGGGGGAAACCTTAAAGAATATGTGGTCACAAACTTTGAACTCCAAGGGCCTTCTCATACAATAAACATATGATGTCTACCAGTCTTGTTCTTTCTTCTTCCTATCATGGACATGAATCACGAAATTTTCTGAACTCTTCACCATATCTGAACCAAGAGCAGCTGCCTCCCCAACCTCCATCCAGCACATGGGTGACCGATATGGCCTCCCTTACACAGCCTCGAATGGAGCCATTACAATATAAGAGTGATATCAATTATGGTAATCTAACTTTACCAAGGGAAAATGTCATACCTAGGACCCACTATGTTCTAAAACACATGCCCGTAACATTTCCTCCAATTTATGGATGTACCTCTATGTTTTTTCATCTATCAAAGGGTGGAAAGCACTGGTGAGGCATAACGGAGTACCAAAGGCATCCAACAATCCCCTCTAGAATCATGAAAAAAACATGTATCCAGATATGAGACACTAGATTTTTGGATCTCCATTCATCTACACCACCTCATATATATACCTCTGTGATAAGTAATCCACTACGCTCGACTCCTTGATCACTAAAAAGTTATCAAATTTTATCAACGGATCCACTCTTACCTAAATAGCATCACATCCTCGCTAATCCCTGAGTAATAAAATGAATAAATACATAGATAATTCATCCCACTTAATATTTTTTACATCTAGAGGATGTAACAAAACACTGGGAAGAAATTTCTCCACCTGCACATAGAATCACATTAACAACATTGCCAAAAACACTACCACTGCCCGCTTTATCCCAGGCCACCAGAACTATTCCCAAAAGCCCTGATACATCTTAAAAACTTCTAGTTGTACCACTAGGGGTGATTTATAAAACTCATGGAAATATTCTTTGTGTATTTCCACTAGAAAAAAATATCTTCCCATAGAACAACATATGATTTTTACAAGAATCTGACCAACCCCTGACCATTACCCAGGTTAATTCAGTTACGCAACACCTTCGCCTTTGAGTCTCCACACTGAGACTCCACCACATTATTCCTCATATATTATTGTACCATAACAGGAAATATAATTCCCCTACCTCCATACATTCATTCATATATATTCAAGATAGCCAAATCCTCTATTTCCCTCTAAGCATCCACAAATTCCCAAACTACCTCTTTCTGCAACTTCCTACTCAATGTATCAGCCACAAGATTCCAATTTCCAAAGTTGTAGGAGATCTAAAAATTATAATCTTAGAGAAAATCCATCCACCATTACTACAAAAAGTTCATATCTTGTAGGGAAAAGATGTTCCTCAAGATCTTGTCATCCATGAACACCACAAAGTGCTCCCTAATGAGGTAATGTCTCCATATCATAAGATCAAACACAACTGTTGATAGTTTCATATCATGGGTTCCATAGTTATTTTCAAGGGGATTTAACTTCTAAGACCCATAAGAGATCACTGCACATTGTTGCATAAGCACACACCTCAAGCTGAGACAGAGAGCATCCCAAAACACCTCAAACATCACCCATTACTCTGCCATCCTGAGCACTAGAGAACTGACCAACATCCCTTTTAGATATCCAAAAGATGTTTGGCATTTCCCATTCCATAAAAAATATTTTCCTTTTTTTTCATTGCATCAATGGATATTCTACTCAAGATTAATCGGGAACAAATCTCTGGTAGTAACCTACAAGACTGAGAAAATTATACATCTCTACAAGATTATTGGGTTCTTTATAAGAAACAACTACCTTGACCTTCAACAAGTCCACTAATATGCATTGTTGAGATGCCACCTGCCCAGGGAGGTGGACCTACCATGTCTAAAACATGAAATTGGACAGCTTTCCATAGAGTTTGAGGAGTCTAATGACCTTTAGAAAAGTCTTGAGTTGCTCGGTATGCTCCTACACTAACACCATGTAGATCGAGAAGTCATAAATAAATATGCTGAAAAACCTATCCAGGAACATACGAAATATAGAGGTCATGATCCCCAAGAACATGGATGGTGTGTTCATAACACCAAATGACATAACTCTATTGTCGAAGTTCCCCTACTCGCACCTAAAAGAAGTATTCGATATGTCACCCTCCTTCACCCTCAATTGGTGATATAAAAATCGCTAATCGATCATGGAAAACCAACTCTCACCCTTCAGCTAGTCAAAAATATAATCTATCCATGGGAAAGGGTATTGGTTCATGATTTTTACCAGATTTAGTCTCTAGTAGTCTATACACATCCTTAAACCATAGTCTTTCATCTTCTCAAAAAATACCAGAGAACCACATGACAATGCACTAGTTTAGATGAAACCCTTCTTCATCAGGTCGTCAGTTTATATTTTCCACTCACACAACTGAGAAGGTGACAATTGATAAGGATCCCTCAAAATTGGACTAGCACTGGGTTTTACTTTTATCCCAAACTCAACGTCATCTTGAGGGGGTAGAGTCACAACCTCCTCAGGGAAAAAATCTAGAACCTATATGAAAACTCCCAGAACCGCCACCATCTCAGCATCCATAGAGCCCTTGGGAATTGCAGATAACATGGAAAAAAGTGGCTCTATGCGCTGGATGCCCACCTGATATCTCTCCTTTCCAATGAATGCTACACGCTGGCCTTTCATGTTTGAAAACAAAAATCTTCTCTAGAAGCATTAAATATCAGAATCCACTAAAAACAACTAGTTGATTTCAAGGATGACATAATTCGACTACATTTATAGTATAAAGAGATCCCTGATGGACTCATGTGGCCCCAATGTTAGTCTACATCCCCGAAAAACAACAAAAAAGATGGTTATACCTTCGAATGGAATACTCAACACCAAGGGAATGAAAAGTCTTTCTATATCTAGTCCCAAATCATGTGAATTACTAGGTTAAATGAAGGAGTGTGAAGATCTTGAATCCAACAAGGTTTAAAACAGTGTACTAGACAAACTAATCGTACCTAGGACAATCTCCGGACCTAGTGGAACTGCTCCCTCTGTGGTGTGTAACTTCCTACTCCTGGATCCTCTTCACCTTGACTATATTCTTCCTCCCATACCATGCCCTAGTCAAGGTACCTAAGGAGTAACATAATGGATGCATCTTTCGGCACCTTCCTCCATTGTTGGTGCAAGGGATTGTGGTCTATGCTGTTGGAAAGGCCTTTTTGGAAATTGTTACTTAGGAAGGGGATGAACCTGGCCACCTCCACCATACTGTGCTCAATTCGAGAATTATCTCTGGTGGCTCTCACATCCTCTACAAGTAAAACACATTGGACCAAGACCCATGGGAAAAGGGTGAGGACCAAGGGGTTGGAACTGAAACAACTAGGGTCGTCTCCCCACTGGCTGAAACATGGAAGACCCTAATGTTGGAGACTTATGGCTGACAAACTTCCCAATTGAAGAACTCAGTTGAATCCTATCCTATAGTAGACATCCTCAATATTGCATCCATTCCACTACCACATATTTATTCTGAACCACTAATTTTGTTAGTATGGTCAAGGGGGGAACCACATACTCAAGAGAATGACAGAGTGCCTCATCTAAGTTCCTCACCCAAGACTCCTAATTTAGAAATAGATTTGAAGAAAAACATAAGAGATCCTTGAACTTGATCCCCAACTCCCTCACTTATGTAATCCCCTACTGTAGGGATATTATATCCTACCTCTTCTTGAATTTCATCATGGAAGAAAGAAATTCCACCCGGAACTTTTTCTCTAAGTCATCCCACGAGACCTCAGTCTCTTTCCTCTACCCCGAGGTAATCCATAAACAACTATTATGATGCTCCCTTCATTTGGTTCACAGCTAGAAGAACCAGTTCTCTTTTAGAGACCTATTAAAGCTAAATGTGATCACCAAATCCTCAATCGAACTATCAGTATCCATGGTGAGATACTTCCGTCCTACCATCCCAAATTCTTCTACTGTAAAACATGAATCTTCTTCTATCACTGATCATCCTCCTACAATGTATTGACCATTCACTTTTATAAAATATCCATGTGACATCCAAGAGCTATTTAATAGTAGAAAAAAATGAAATCATAAGCCCTGGTAGTATAGAATTTATTTAGGATTTATTTTAACGTATTTTTATTATAATTTTTCAAAAACTCTCAAAACAAAAAAAACACAATTATCTTGATGCGTGTACCTTTCCTAGGGTATCTACCCCACAATGGATTCATCCCCGCTTGGTTGTTAAGTATGCTCAGAGTACTTTTATTGGATCAAGGGGGCATGAAATTACATGTCTTAGTTGATCTTCCCTGACCTGTGTCACTCACCAAGATCACCTAACATTATTTCCCTACCAACCCATGAAATCCTCACTATGCCTAACAACAAACACCATAATATATCTCATCCATCACCTTTCATACAATTGTTTCACAACCCACATTCATCATAATGTGGGAAGGGATAGAAAGACTCTGAGACCGTCCTTCCTCAAGATGAAGGAGAGATAATGACCCCAAATTCCCACCTTTAATGGGTCCTGGGGTGGCGAACAGCACCAAGGGTATAGAAATATAACAATAGTGGGAGGAATTACCCTTTATATAGTAACCAATATTGAGAGGTAAAATGTTTCAACCTAAAAAACTCAAAGAAATACATATATAAGGAAACCAATATCCATCCCACATGCCTAATTATGTAAAACTACAATAAATAAAATGAAAACTCTAAATGAAGAACAAAATTAAAACAAAGAAGTGAAAAACTAACCATCCCCAATGTACAATATAGTAATGTATGGAATGGTCTGTGTAATCTAACTACAAACATGAAAATAGTGTTATATATGTTGGGGGAGAATACATGTATACCCTATAAGGAAAACCAAATTCATCCATGCAAATGTGGGAGAAACATTCTAATTCCCCCATAAGAAAACTACATAAACTCAATAACACCTGAAAAGGTATACTATCCACCCTAACCTCGACAAGGCATGCTCACCAAATAATGCATGTCATCTAAAGTAAAGTAGTAATAACATCGATATTTGGGTTCCCTCAAAACTTCCCACTAGCTAACTGCTCAACATTAAAGACCAATGTACTAATTCTACCATGCTCTTCAAAAATACCCACAATTACAACATACCCACACACACCAAATAAGAACTCCATATCACAACCTAGCTTCTTACACCTAGGCCACAACCACTACATGCCTCGCCTGAAAATAACTGGGCCACATCTCGAAGACAGTTAGGAAACAAACTACAACTCGCACATCCAATACCATATGTCTCGTATTAAGCCTCGAGCCACTACATCCATCCATAAGAGTCGTAGGTGATAAATTATTAGAAGAGGGAGAAGGGTACTATCAGTAACGTGTAATCCATCCTCCCAATGGGTTTTTTACAAAGACACCCTCCCCCATAACAATGGGAGTGGTCAGCACATAGTTCTTCACACAGGTGTGGTGCATAATGAAAACATAAGGAACAATAATTTTATTCATATAGGTAGAAAACACTCAACCCATCCTATGGTATTAAAAATATATAACAATACCACTCAAAACAACCTTTGTTTCTACCCCTACATGCAGGTACAACCCCAAATAATGGTCACTTGAATGCTACTTTTCTACATGACCCAACTAGAAACATTCCCCCAATAAACACATTCAACCAATTATCATTATTCATTATCAAAATCATTCATTTATTTATTTCCATTCCAACCTACAAAACTTCCAAACCAAACCAACATTATAAGGTTTAGAATAAATACTAGGCACTACCCTAGCCAAACAAGGAAAGTAGGGTAAATGGTAATGGAATCCATTCTAACACTCGCAACATGAAATCATGAGAATGCCTTGTCCAGCAGCCCTGCTTCCCAACCACTTATATGATGCAGTCCCACTACATAACATGTCCTTCCATTCCAGAATCAATATATCTCTCAACCTGAGAATCCATAACACCTCATGCACCACCTCATACACAAATCCCACAGCAACTACCACTAAACCACAACCCCACTACACACACATACCAAACTCTCCTAACATAACTAACTCCTCAAAAAACCCATATTCCCACAAAAATTATTCCAATAGCACCACCATATAACTCTCATATTGTAAAAAAATCCAACAAGACCCACACAACAAATAACCACACCAAATAAAGCTGTGTTTATTTGGATTTAGCTGACAAAGTTACTTCAATTCCACTATGGTAAACAGGGCTGATTACATATCACGTTTGACATGGGGAATCTGTTTCATTTAAATGGGTATATGTGATTAATCTTATTTCATTTTTACATTCATTTCAATAGAGAATCAATGATAATAGTGAAGAATTATGGGTGATCAATCAATAACCACCAATGAGCATGATTTTCAGAGATATACAACCCATACAATTAATATTAGAGATCAAGGATATCATATAAAAGAAATATATAATAAACAACTTCCCCATCCCCATTTATTCCTTCATATTATATCAATTTAATTTTATACATCAGTATTTATATATGGACATAAGTTAACCCACCACGCATGATACACAATTAAAGTAGAAACAAAGTAATGCCTACTTTGAACAACCGGTGACCATAAATCCTCTTTGGGCCAAAACCGGGGGTCACACGAGTAGGAAACTTGAAGGAAAACCAAATAGTGGGGTCAAAAACATAGGAATATTTCTGACTTGGGAATAAAATTTCTCCACACATCAAGAGAAAAGAGATGATATGACCTCATCTTTAGAAAAAAAATCCAGATCCTATATTGATGGATGGAAAAGGTTCCAAGGCCATTAAAGTATGATGGTGGACAAGACCAAGTGGTTAAACTATTTAAAAGTCCCTAGAGAATTAGGATATTAAATATATATTTAATATCCATTGAAACTCCTTAATAAATTCCCATACAATTCTTTATACTTGATTTACGTCAAATAAAACGTAAGAGGAGCGAAGTTGGGAAAATTTGGAAAAATGGGAAATGTGTCATCAATGGGTGAGTCACCAACTGTACACCATAGAAAGCGAGCCACCAATGAAACCTATAGAATCCCAACTCAACAACACCCTAACTCACCAATTACAAGACTCCTTGATTCCCTGACTCACCAATGCCCAGACTCACAGACGCTCAGGCTCACCAATTCCCTGACTCACTAATGCCCTAACTCACCGACGTCCTATCTCAACAATTCCCAGAATCACCGACTGCCAGACTCACTAATTCCTTGACTCACTAACTCCTAGATTGACTGACTCACTAACTCACTGATGCCCTGACTCAATGATGAAAAAACTAGAAATCTAGAAAACTGTTGAAATGAGATATTGTTGCCTCCCAGAACACCCCCAACACTGGATTTCAACAATGTAATGGACCACAGAGATCTAGTACATTACACTATATATCATGATTCTCAACATAATCATACTCTTCATTCATACCATCAATCAACTAATGATTCATCAAATCATCTTTCATATCTATTTGTTCAATTTATGAAAATAATGTGGTTTGTGATTCTATCTAAAAATTTCTTCTATTTCAAACCTATTTTCCCTATCATCCAATGATATTTTTGATTTATTACTAATTTATAATCCTTATAGTATATAAATATTGTTTCTATTCATCACTTAAAAATAACGAATCTTATTCTTTAACCTGAGCTTATTTTGTATTCTCATCTTTTTCATAAACTTTACCCTTCTTCTAAACAAAAAATGCATCACCATCATCACATCTAGAATGTGGATTTTTATTTGTATTTTCATTGCATATGTGTTTATAAAATTTCTCATAAATAGTATAAAAAATAATAAATTATTTCATTGATGTAATATTGGTTCACTATTCCATTGGTAAGACAATAAAGGAAGATACAAGAAACTCCTCTTTTCTCAAACATTCTATGATTCTCACCAATCACATTGAGACATAAGGGATAAAAACACCATTAAAAATTTTAAACTTGTAAATTTTATATGATATATCTCATATGGTTTGATATCAAAATTTGATCAATAAATTTAGTGGTTTTTAATTTGAATTGTTATACCTATAGCTTGTCTCTTAAAATATTGAGAAATATCATGCTCAATATACATTGTATGATCCACCTCCTCTAATATTTTATTCATTCATTCATAAATGAGATTTTTTGGTGGTGTGTATGTTGAACGATGTTAATGGTTAATATTATTCATCAAAATATATTCTTCAAAATTTTTATTAGTATATTCAGTTCAATTTTCTATCAATATCATCTTCAGGTAGAAACCACACTTCTTCTCAACATCAATTTTAAATATATAAAAAAATTAAAATACTATGCATTTTACATTATGAACACAATTAATGTGACAAGAGTAATGATATCTATAAAATAAATTATATTTTTATATAAATTTTTAGATTTCTTCCTTATAATCCAATAAATGTATGAAATAATTATTTCTAATGAATTAGATGATTCAATATCAACTTTCTGATTTTGAGAATTAACAAAATACCCATTTTTATATATAGATAACATCAATTTTATATCTCTATTTCACTTCGATATATGTATATCCCAAACATCCTATCATTAAAAAATATTTCACATGTTATTTTTTCCATGATAATCAAAAAATCGATTACAGAATTGATTTTTATATTTTAAAATCATGTAGAATGAATTATCAACCTCAATTAATTTAATAAAGTCTCCCCATGTTCATTATCCTTTAATAAGTAAATAAAAATATTTCAACCACTTAACAAAAAAACATATTTTTGAAATGTTATTTCAATTCCTTTATCACAATGTCAATACACACAAAATAAATTGTTTTTCACCCTATGATTATATAAACTATTCTTGAAATTTAGCTTATCATTTCCTATCACTACACATCCAAGACCTAGGATTTTGAATGAAATATTATTTTCAAAGGTCACTAGACCTTCTCTAAACTTATGAACATATTTAAGAATCTTTAAATATACTATAATATTTAAAAATAAGGAACTGTCATGATTACATGTGAATTAATTTTGTGTTTATTTGATTTTAACTTCAACCACTAATAGATTTTTATTACCCTTCTATTTATTCTTTTAATAATTTTTATTATTATGTTTCATACTAAATTAGTTCAATATAAATGAGAAATATTATTTAGAAAAGTCACATGGCTGGTCACACTTCTACAAACATCTTCCAATGGTCAAAACTTATATTCAGCCTTTAGTAAAAAAAAATTAGTTTACTTATGAACATTAATTCCATGAGTGGGTGGAATACCCTTAAATAATTTTCCTCTAAATCATAATATATAATATAAATATTTTAATTTAAAAAAATCTCATTTTTATATACCTAAAGATTCTTTATGGCCAATCATATTAATTAAATGTAAATATTCCTTTGAAAATAGATTATATTACAAACATTGACACATGACCATCTTTCATTTTTTTACCATAAAACGATGATATTTTTTGTGAACCAAAACACAAGTAAACTGCCAATATTTTTTTCATCACTCAATTCATAATTTAAATATTTTTTTAACCTCTATTTGTAACGTTTTTTACTTTCAACTCAGTGTTCCAAAAATTTCATCATTTATGAAAATCTTCCTAATTTTAAACCAACATGACTTACATAAATTTTAACTTATATGGAGACTTTCCAAAAAACATACAATAAATTTATCACCCTTTCTCTATAAAATTTACTGGACTGGTTTAATATCATCACTCTATGAGACTTCAAATCCTTCCATTATCTCCTCTTTTATCTTTCAAAAACTTCTTTAATAAATTTTGTGATGTTGACTATGAACTTTTTGGATTTAATTTTTTAAATGATCAAATTTAGTAGTAAAATATCAACATATTTATTATT
The DNA here is from genome assembly GCA_963277665.1 of Viscum album. Taxonomy (NCBI): domain Eukaryota; kingdom Viridiplantae; phylum Streptophyta; class Magnoliopsida; order Santalales; family Viscaceae; genus Viscum; species Viscum album. Next base: position 1,042,349,405 of record OY728146.1, read on the forward strand.
AAATTTAACACTCTCTTATATTTAAAAATATAATGTATTCGCTTCATAATTTGTCTTTTTAAGTCATCAATATATATCATAATCATTGACAAATTATTAGTATGAATAGAATCATTTTTTCTTAAATATTGATTTTCTTTATTTATATTTTTCATCTCCATATCTAATTTCGATATATATGAAGACATTAATTTAGTTATTTATTCAAAATAAACTGTATCTTAGTTTCTCCATCACATTCATCATTGCGTATTTCATTGGTAGTTAACCCGAAATAATTTTTTTTAATCAAGAAACATTTCATCGACTTCATTAGAAGTCACAAATTACTCTTCTTCTCAACATCTATTATAATCAATAATATTTGATATGAAATGTCCCTTTTTTGTTTTAGATAAATTATTAACTTATCTGGTTAATAAATATTTGACTTGATATATTTTATATCATTATTATTTGATAAATTCCATATACTCTAATTATCATCATCAAAATATTCTACTTAATTCAAATTTGAACAGTTTATTGAAAAATGTCTAGTATCTCAAAAGTTAAAGCACTTCAATGGTTGCATTACCTTTAAATTTTCATTACCTATTATCACACTTATATAAATAATAAACCTCTTATTATCAGTCATATTTTACGAATATTATTCTTCATTAGAATTTTATTCTTCAAAAACTATATCATTCATGGTCATTTCATATTTTGAAGGATTAATGGATATTTTCATTTTTATCCATTAACATATTCTTGAAGAAACATCCCATTTTAATTTTATAATAAATAATAATACTATATAGACCATATAATTTAAGTGTACACAGACCAAATTCTTAAAACGATGACAAATTTTCATTCACCCTAACCAAAAATACGCATAGTATCATCTCACCAATAATAGTATGAATAAAATAATCAAAAAAACCCTCCAATAGTGGTCACAATTGGATTAACATTCAATTTTATCTTCATTGATTTTAAGATATTCATATTTAAACCTAAAAAGATGTTATTTTTCATGATTTAATTTTTCATTTCTTTATTATATTCTTTAAAATTTATCCCAAATACCCTCTGATGTCATTATTCATTTCACTTCATGAAACTCATTTTTTGAAAAAAAATTAAAAATGTAATTATCAAAAAATCCATTGTTCTCAAAAATTATATCTATTATTTATTTTTACAAAATAACCTTTCAAATGGGGAATTAAACAAATTTTTTTTTCCACCAAAATGTATAAATTAATTTTAAGCATGTATTTAATCATCATAGTATTCCGTATATTATAAATTTTCTAATCAAAATTATAAATAACCTTGTTTTTCATTGAATTAGTAATGTCCATATTCATAGCATAAATTTAATTGTAAAGTCATTAAACATGAAAGATTAAATTCTATTCAATCTCTAAATTGAACTATATCACTAATAGATACCTGAATTCCCTAATACCACATGAAAGGGGCCAGTAATTTAAGTGAATATTCATGACGACTAAGGTGAATCAGTGACTTTTATTTCTGTTTATTTATCTTTTAGAAAAAATACTTTTTCCACTATTAATGTGAATAAAATTATAATTTTCAAACACACCCAACAGATATAAACAAAAACAATAAGTTTGAAAAGGTTCACAATGAAAAAAATAATAATAATTAGAAAAATAATGAAATAATCTAAGTCCATATAATCAACTATTATTATCATTGTGGAATATTAATTGGTTGGGTTATCCATGAACTTGTTTCAAAAAATATGTCTCTTATTGTTGTAAATTTATTTGACACAAATAAAGACATAAAATCAATTATTATTAATAAGGGAGACTTTTAAATTTTCCAAATATTATCATGTAGTTGTAGAGATTATTCTTATTCTAACTCTTAATCTACTTTCATAGTAGAAATTATTTCATTATTTATTTCTTTTTATTTAATCATCTCTTATCACACATAATTCAATGTAAGAGACCACTATTATTTAATCATGCAAAAAAACTACATTTTATGATCTTTAAATATGAATTGAAAATCAATTTTTTAGAAAAGTGACTAAATTAAACTATTCTCAAATTATTTTTCTAACTTCACTATCACCGGATCTATGTAGATGAAGATTAGAATAATTCAATGTGTTAATAAATGAATTATACCATGAGGAATCGGTTTCCCATAACTCTTTCAAGAAACATCCTCCTACTATAGCGTGAAAAAACCATCACGGTGCAATACTTATCTTCTTATTTCTCTATAACTTCATATCAAAAAATGTCATAATGCATCAAAAAGTAATTTATTTAAACCCATAAAAACAACACTAATAAAAATAATTATGTTTTCATTTCATGATATGGAATACTCATTCATGATACCTCTCTTAAATTCCTTTTTTGGAGTATTGTGTTTCATGACATTAATATATGCATAATGGTGTGGGAATCCCTAATACTTATTTGAAAAAGTAACCCCATGCTTGAAAGAAAAAAACCTCTATATTAATAAATCAATGATGCCTTTTCCAAATCATTCTTTACACAAATCACAATATTACTAAAATTTTGATTTTGTGTCCCTACATCTCCTTCTATAAATTTAATATGCCAACATTACAACATTATGTGACTATATGATTTATAGTGTGAATCATATGTATCAAAGGATGATTTAAATTTCATGGCAGGACTCGGGAATGACCCTAAATGTAGGATAATTTTTTATGTATGCATGGTTTCCCATAGGACATAACCAAATTTTATGTTCAATTAAAATAAAATCTAAAAATATCAAAATAGCTTCCATATAACTCGAAATATCATTTAGACACTCTTTGAAATACATAATCCTTTACCTCATATAATAGACGTACTCCATGTTCATTTTAATATTATTTATAAATAGAGAAAAAAGGTAACAAATAAACACACCCACTTCATGTTTTTGAATTATTTATTCCCTTTTACAAAAAACTAGAAAATGGATTATTTATTAATACATAATTTTATTTAAAGGTCCATCATTTTTATTAATATAATTTTTTTGGATATTTAATAATAACTCTAATTTTTACTGTGAGTATAAGATAAAAAATAATTATATGCGAGAGTAAAATAAAGAATTTGAAAGAATAATCTATTTATATAAATGAATTACTCAAAGTCACATAGCCGAAATAAAATTTATATTATGGATACATAAGAGTAACCTATTGTTTCAATATATTTATAATATATTTAATGAATTTTTGTAAAAATAAGTGTTCCCTTGAGTGAAGTGTTATTTAAATCAACTTATGATATTATTTTCATTATATTTAAAACCTTGTGATGTTATATGATAGGTTTATATTTATTATATTAAAGGGTTACATGTTAATAAGTGGAATACATCAACATTATATAGAGTTTTACACATCAATTATTCAGGTATACGAGCATAGAGGTGTAGAAAATAAACATTGGAATTGATGGGAAATTAAATGATTGAAGAAGAAAAAATTTAGGATATTTAAAAACAAAATATTATGAGAATAATTTTCATAATCATTTAAAAAAACGATAGTTAAAAAATATGTGCTAAAAATTATCCAATGACTTCAAAGTTGGGATATCTCACTATGGTAAATTTTTGATTAGTTTTAAATATTGAGGATTATGTTTCTTATTTTCATGGTTTCTTCCAAAATTTAAATATTTGAATATATTAATTTATTCAATATTAAATTCATAAATTTAAGATAAATAAAATTTTATATCGTTGATGGAGTAAAATTCTAAGACATTGATATGTTGCCTATGAATATATGGAGTGTCATATTAAGATAAGATAAGGGAGAATTTAGTTTTTATAGTACCATTGATTGTATTATATGTCATAAAAAATTTGATTGATAATGAATAAAATTAATAGTATCCCACTTTATCAAATCATTGATCATTTTTATGAATCAATGATATGGATATCGAGTGATAATTATCAATTTACAAACATGTATTATTATATCATTTAGATATTGGAGTTATTATGTCAGAAGGAAAATCAATTTTTTTGTTGGAAATATATGGAGGATTTCTAAATATTTTTTTAAAGAAGTTTGTTTGAAAAATCAGTTTGAACTGGAAGAATCTATTATGAAAACCTATTGAGAAATAGTAAAGTAATCATGATATTACTTTTGGGCCAATGATACCAACACTATCACATTATATTTTCATTATAGTGGAAATATATGTCTTTTTATTACCCCAACAAAACAAGGATGTAGTCATCTTGATAAGGGGGTTTATAGATGGAGAAGAGTATATTTTGAACCCCTATCAAGGTGGGTTCAGTTCGGTGTGATTGTTGGTTCTATGGGGTTCGGTTCTTACACAACAAATAGCATCATGTCACTATTTAAACTCTTAAAGGAAACTTAAATAGTTCACATATTCATAATTAATTATGAACCTACTTTCAAATGGTACGTGGTCAATTGGTTTTTTAGACTCAACTAATCATGGGAAATCACATTGCATGAGCGGATGGGAGGTCAAGATCATCACACCCTTTTTGGGGGGGAATTGTTTCATACTTCAGGTATCTTTTGTAGAATTAATATATTTTTGTGAATCTCTTCCTAATTTTGATAGAGGACCAGTTTCCCTATAAAAGAGGCATATTTTATGTCACTTTTATGTTTATAAGAAGGGGGTATCATTATTGACTCTATATATATATATCCAATGTTATACATATTTTTTCCTAGTAATGTGTAGATGCTTATGTGCTAAAATGATATAACCAGGTAATTTAGATTTTATTTCACACATGGAGGTGGTAAATATTTCGAGTAGGGGATTGAGCCATTATGAGGTTTCCTATGTATCCCAGTTATTATGGGAATAAAAACCCACATAGTTAGTTAAACCCGTGCATTTTAACATCATGAGGAATAGAACTTTGTGCGGTCATTTAGAAATGAGATATTTGAGATCATGTCTCGAGGATATGTAGTATGTATCCTCTTTATGAAAGGAATAAAATATATCATAGCTCTATCACTCCCTCAGTATTGGCCCAAGGTTTGAGACTGTATATGAGTTACATTTATATCATTCAAACCATCTAGGCTTACATACTTATATTTCCCTTGAATAGTTGTATAGATATTGGTCCATGGAGGGGTATCCTACGTGTCTTAATTAAGGAAGGAATTAGAGTCATCATATTTTGTTTTATTTCTCAATCCATTGGGGGATAAGGTAGAGTGATCAACCCATGGGAATGATTGGGTCTTGATGGTTGAAATGTTAGAGACATGGGGATTATATTAAAATAGATGTTAATTTGAGATCATTCCTTATGAACGAATCCAAAATATCATGATTATTATAGGATTCAAAGTTATTTTAGCTCAATTGATTGGGGATTACATAATTAGGATTCCCTTAACTTTCTAGGGGTTTTTGATAAAAATGATATGAGTTTTGAAACTCCCTAATCCCATGTGATCTATTATCAGTGGGATAAAAAAGGGATAGAAATTTAATAGTCCCATTTCTTAAAAAAGATGGACTTGGGTAGTGAGATAACCCTGGGGATGTTAATGTAGATATCAATTCTTAGGGAGTTTTCCAATTTATCTTGGTTTTGGAAGGAATCATAGTCATCATAGTTCTCTTTATCGGGGCTTACACACTGACATTTCACATAACTTTATAGTGGCTTACTATGAAAATGATAACATTATTACAAATCCCCAAGAACCTGTATGATATGATTAGTGTGAGAAACATGGTTTGGTAAACTCTTAGTCTCATTGATAATGGAGGTTGTACATAGGCACTCAGACTACCTTTTGGATATTAATATAGATCTCAAACACCAGGGAGGTGTGTTATGTATTCTAGTGATGGAAAGATTCGATGTCATCATATTTCCCATGATCGGGGCATAAACATTGTTGTTGCCCTTATAGTTTGTCCTTCTATCTTTTATTGAATTTTTCACTACCTACTTGAAATTCCTTGAATATCTGTTTCAACATGTCAGATCATTTATAGACATGTCTTATTATGTTGCAGAAATTTCCAAAGACAATTCCATGATAAAATTGGTTTGATAAAGGGAAATCACATATCATGGATGGAATGTTTGAGGATCATTTCATGATAAAGACTGAATTTTCTATAGGGCCTCACTTGATCTGGCCAGTTAGTCAAAAAATTCCATCACATGATCTTGGCTGACATGGCTAGAGGAAATCACATGATCTAGATTCCATTCCCTAGTTTCATCATAGGATCTGGTTGACACTTATTGAGGTCATCATGAGAGTCAAATAACCATGTCTCAGAGGGTGTCTCGTGTTTGAATGGCAATTCCAGATGAAATTCTCAATCATGGATGGATAGTTTCGAGGGTGTTGTCAGAGCCATTTGGCATGCCCGAGTTCTACTATGAGACTCAGCTTACATAACTCGGTGCTACTGTGAGACTTTTTTGAAAGATTTTCTGTCACCATATGATTAAGGAAATATTTCTAAAGGAAATCACAAGACCCGGATGGTGACCACGGATGGCTTCATGTGACTTGGTTTGAATGCCTGAGTGGCACCTTCTGATATTCTTTGACATGTCCTCATAACATTACAGGACCCAAATAGTATACTGAAGGGATGGTTCCAAAAATGGGTAACATTCCCTCATGTTATTTTATATCCTGGGTGGTTTAGGAGAAGTACATTAGGATCCAAATATATGATAGATTCAAAAGTATCTTACCTTTTAGTCTTTGTTATGACCTTTATATTTTAAAATTTTGTATATTAGTTCAATGTTATATTGTATTACATATAGCGTGATCTCATATGTATGTAGGATGTACATTGATATTTCTACCAAAGTTCATTCCTGTGATTTTTGGATGGTCACATAAAGTGCTTCTTTGTGATTCTTGATTGCTCTAAATGTTTGCGGGTATCATACCTAAAAGAAAACATGTTTATTGGAATATTAACCACTCTAGGATGTCTATTGTAGTGCATGGGTTGGAAAGTGATTCTAGATGCGAAAGTTCTAACCAGACTTAGTGTTTACTTTTTATTGCAGGGTTGGATGATTTATACTCCTAGACACAACGATTTTGTTACCCCCTTTTTTTTTATATTGAAAAAATTCAGTATGGAGTTAGAGAAAGGCTTCAGAATCAAGCATCTTCACGAGAGAATATTGTGAATCAATCCTAGAGAGTCTCTTGACTTTTTGTGGATGCGATTCCATCCCATAAAATCCTCCATTTCAAGATTACTTCCAATTTTTGGGGAAGTTTTTAATCATGTATCCATGTCTACTGAGTTCAATATTTTCACATAGACATGGATATGTTTCATAGTATGATTATGTTGCCTATCGAAATTCCTTCTTAAGATCTCATGTGACTTGTCTAAGGGTCATGATAGACTATGTTGTGGATATCATTAATGTTATGCAAGATATTTTATGACTATTATAAGAACCCACATCCTCTCATTTTTATTTCATTTGTTTATTTTACAAATTTTAGTTGTCATGTGAGAATACATGAGTAATGTTAAAGCAAATACTCTACCTCTTGGTGATGCATCACATATGGAGATGTGAAAAATTTTCAACGAATATTAACTTCTTATATCCTTAGGGGTGAATAGAGAGTGTGAGGGTTTCTTGACATACCTGATTCTCTTCACATGATGAGAATGATATGCCAGTGGGTTTTTGTGATATGAGGCGGAAATGTCACTGGGTCTCGTGGTGTCTTGCATATCGTCAGGGGCACATCATGTGATGTTTTACGATTGATAGTGGCTCTCACATCCTCTTCATTTTTACTTAAATTTTTCTTTTAACAAATTCTTAGGATCTCATGAGATTTCTTTTATTTTTTCAAGGAAAATCATTCTCCCCATCGGCGATCCATCATGTGGTGTTTATGACTGCAAGAGGCCTCACCTTTTTTTAAATATTACTCCTATTTTAATATTATTTTTGGTTATTTTGACAGGTTCCCACCGGTTGGAGAACTGTGTGACCTAGGGTAGTTTATTTATCTTCTTCTACATGACTAGTGATTGATCATGGAGTCTTCTTTGGGAGAAAAGTCTTGTCAGATGGATTTTGTGGGACCATCCATGGGTAATGAACCATGAATTCTCGCCTATATAGCCCTCTTCTAGACATGACATATCATGTGTCTTAGGGGTTCATGTGATCCATGGGACAATTAACATCTTAATAATCCTTTTTTTTGTGGGGAAAGATACCCATATATAGGTATTTCTTCCTTTATTATTTTTATGAATCTCATTTGTCGGGGAGCAACCCCCCCCCCCCCCCCAAGAGCAATGTTTTTGCAGGAAAGGGCTCAGTTATGTGGAATGTAAATGCCTATATGTCTCTTCGCACTATCACAAACTAGTTTTTTGGGAAAAATTTGTTCTATCATGTAATGATTGTTATTCCACAAAATTAGCTGTATATAAGGGAGTGGAGGGATACCTCATTCACCAAATACTTATACCTCCATGTCACTATTTCCTTACATCTGTCACTTTACATTATCGATTGATCATGCCACAAGACATGACTTTGATATATTTAGACGAGCCTTCATGATAAGCCCATTTCTTGAGAACCCTTATACAAGAATACTCATTCTCAGGCACTGGCTCGAACCAAGAATTAACTATAATTTGGTAATTTATTGAACATTTTTGTGGGAATATGATGATTTTAATGGTTTCATGGGATTTTCTATCAGGATTTCATGATATATTGTCTATCATAAGTCCCATGTTAATATGTTAATTTCAGGATATTGTGAGTCTTCGAGGGTTCATGTTGTTGCACTATGCCCTCCGGGTTTATGCGACTCGTGAGATCACCCATGGTTAGGTTATTTGTGATAACTTTAGGAGATCTAAAAACTCATTTGTTTCACATGATGTTGACTAATTTTTCTTGTATTTTCATTTAAAATATATTATTTTATCTTCGTTACACATGACACGTGATTTTTTCTATATGGATTTCATTTCTCATCGATATTCTTCTACTACAACTAAACAACGGGCCACAGTTTCTATAAATCATAATGTTAACCCCCAGTATCGTGTGAATTTTAATAATGAGGTCATAAAGAGCATAAACTCAGCTAAGCTCAATGATTAACCTCTATCTCTGGTGTATCCTCTATATGGGATTGGTTTTCTAGATTATTTTTCATCCCTCCGTCAAAATATAATTTTTCCTTCTCACTAGGTGTCAACTAAATATGACAATATTTAGTTGAAATATAATAAAGAAGGCTAGATGGTCATAGATTAGTCCTGATAGGTGTCTTATATGTTGGAAAACTATCTCTTAGTTATGGATGGATGTCATTTCCTACATCAAACTATTTATTAGAACTTCTCAAGTATATTTTCTGCTTCCTTGATCAATCTAGGTAGTGGATGTTGGATGAAATGGGATAACTATTCCAGTGGTAATTCCCCTAATGAATTTTCATGGCCCTTATAGCTCAGAAATAGTTTCATAGAGTTTAAATATCCACTATAAAGGGTATATCTTTATTAACTTGTGTGGATTTAAAAAATCATTGTCTACCCCCATTCTGATGTTCTTCGATAACTGATTGTCTATTAATGCCCGGTCACCAACACATTCCATATGTCCCATGGTGAAATGGGCATCGTCCCATGGGAAATCTACTAATCGTTTGAGATTCATCCTCCAGAGAGATGTAAGATGAGTTCCTCTATGATGGGGAAATTGGGGATCATCCCTTTCATACTCAAGATTTGGAAATGGAAATGATCATAATTATGAAGAATATATTGAGTAAGGAGATAGAAATTCAATCTCATATCTCCTTAATGGTTTGCATCGATATTTTTCTTTATCACACTAGGTTAAAGACAGCTAACATACTCCCACATTTGTTCCCTTCCCAGGAGTTCCGTGATAGTGTCCGCTTGTATTCGTCAATTCTAGAAGAAATTGATTATACCTCATGGGGATATCGAGAAAACATGTTGATATCTTTGAGTATTATATTGGCGGTTTTTCAAGACATGTTATTGATTGGATGTGTTTTTTTGACTGGGGATACATGTTCTGGGATCTTTGTAAGCACCTTGGTGATTGTAGTGTGTCTTGATGAAGGATAGCGACTTCATTTTGATATATAAGTCCTTGCATGGATTTACTAACTAATCATCCATATTAAACAACGCAACACCACTCATTGGCCTAGTGGTCCTCCCCAGTTTCTCATTGGATGGATAGGGGGAATTTCCATTGTTCTGAATATTAAAATGCTACTAAGATCCATGATTCCATATCCTATCCCATATTTTTGAACATATCAGTGGATGGAGCCACATCGATAACTCTAATTATGATGGGGAAGCATTGATCCAATCCTATAGGTTTTATTATACACCTTACCACGCGCCATCTAGGTTGGTTATTGATAATTTAAATGGATCCATTCCAAAAGTTGTATATGATCTATCTTCGAGATGGGGTTGTTACAGTTGGGGTGGATGAGATAATCATTAGTGATCCATACACCCCTTATCAGTTTCCACATTTTTTGGGATGCACCCAAAGGGTCTCCCGTATTTCTTTTACTTGAGTATAAGGAATGTGGAATTATGGGATCATCCACCAATTCTGGATGATGATGGATCATAAAGACATTGATGCTGAGATCAACCTTCTTCTTAATGATTCTCTTACCTTCTGTACCTAAGACCATGCCCAGGATTGGTTGGCATCTTACCTTGATGGTAAACAAAGAAATTTGTTCTTTCATGTGGATATGTATTTTTTCTCATGAATCCATCTATATGTGGTAATAATGGATTTGATTGAAGATTTGGGTGAGGCTTTGATGAGTCTCCCTCATCCTCACAGTGACTATCCATATTGTGGTAGAAAACAAATTGAGAAAATTATTCCTATAGAACATGATACATATGATATTTAATATTGATAGAGGATCACTTGATGCTTCTTCGCATTATTTTTTACATGACAATCTGGCAATTCCTCCTCCTTTTATAATTACTCCATCAGTCATAGTGGCTCAGACACAACATCAGATGTTTAGGAAATATATTCAGGCTTTTGTTACTAATAATCCTTTGTAATTATTTCATTACCAAGGGAAATGCCTTCAGTAAATGTTTCATAATTTGTGGGGAGGTGGTTTTGATCGACAACTATAGTATAAAATAATAAAGTAATTTATTCTAAATCAACAAGATTTGGACACAAATGATGGGGACTTGAATGGCCTTGGAGACAGGGCTCCCCTAGCTCGGAAAACCATGTTAACATTAGAGGCATAGGGACATGGTCTCTAGATGATATCTAAACATTATGTTTAGATGGATACATAGACCACAAAAATATGGAGTTACTAGGAAATCATAGACCTTATGAGGTCGTCCCTTTCAACATCATCATCCTTATTGGAAAAAGATCGGATGAGAGTTAAGTATTTGAAACGTTAGTCAACACTCTCCTTCCTAGGGAAAATAAAAAATATGTGGGGTGGTCGGCACTCCAACATTTAATTGATGCTTCCCATCAAATCCTCACTGACTTGACAAGTTTAGTATATTTAATGTTATTTTATCTCGATGTATTCTATTTTTTTAGATTCTTTGAGAGACTCTGAAATCTGGGTATTCATCAACTTTTCCAATTAATAGTGAATTATTTTTCCTAAAACATTCACATTTTTTCCTAGTAAATATTCCAGTCATTATGTGAATGAAATTTTGATGCTCTAATATTATGCGAGTCTCTAATGATACAATCCATTATAAATTATCATGTAAAAAAATTTCTATAATTGAATATTGATGTTAAAATAGATTCCACTTGAAAGATTGTCATAAATTCCCACCAACCGGAGATTCTTCATTTATATTTATCTTCATGCTATCATCAAATTACCAAACTTAGAGATGGATAATTTGATAGAATATAAATCGTATAAAGAGTGTTTCTTATCATTTTCCGAAGTCGATAGGATTTAATAGATCATATGAATGTTCTATAAGTCCATATGGTGGGATTTAAAATCTCTTTCTGAGAAAATTAATGTTGTTATATAGTTTAGGATCTTTTATCTTAAACCTATTGTTTTTGCAGTTTAGGGTCTTTTAGATAAAACCTTAGATCACCGTTTTTAGTGTATTTTAGCTTATACATTCCATTGTTTTATATTAGGGTACTTTTTCTAAGACTGTTAAAAATTTTGTTTCTGGTATTTTATTTCATAACTTCTATCACATTAGTTTAAGGCCTTTTAGCTCAGACCTTCTATCTATGTAGTTTAGGGTATTTTAGCCCAAACCTTCAACAGTTTTAGTTTAGATTCTATTAGCTTAGACCTTTTATGTATATAGATTTCATACATTTATCTCATACAATATATTGTTGTAGTATAGTTTCTTTAGCTCTGACCTTCTATCTCATTACTTTATGGTTTTTTACCTTAGACTAGATAGATGATTGTGGAATATGGTGCATACAATCCACCAATGACCCAAAATTTTTTGGGGTATTGGGTTCTTCTATAGTGTTTCCAAGGCTCATGAGTATCACAACAACATTACTTCAAGGAGGAGCTACCTATGGTAAGTGTGTCAAGGCCCTTGTTCAATGGTGGAATTTTCAAAAAAAAAGTCTCTCCACTCTTTTCCAGGGGTCATGGAAGGTTTATGGGGGTAATATTGGTTAAGGGTGAAATACTAGGGATGGTATATCTACTTTGATATTATTAATTTGAATGGTGTAAGTCATAACCAAAAAAATTGAGTCTAGGAGAATGATATGGGGAATATAGGGGATAACCAATAACCCCATAGTGTTCCATGTTCCATCATAGTGTTTCTTGGGATAACAATGACTGATGATCCTTTCTATCCATGAGGAGATTCAATTTATTGGTGTCTATGGCCCTTATGTGTTGATATCATGGACAATAAAATATTATATTCACTCCTTTTCAAAGATATGAATGATTTCTGATGACTCAATCCTCTAGACGATGAATTTGATTTTACAGGAGAGCTATCCAAAGGTTTTTTAAAACTATAGGCATTTTCGGCTATTGATTATGAAGCTCGAGCCCTATTCCATAAGGGGTCAATTCTTGATGTGTGGACCTTCAATGGATTGGGAATGGAGTGTCGCATTCCATCCTTGATAAAGGGTACAAAATACAGTGATGTAACATCGTGGTTGTAGAATCATATTTCGTAGTTTATTATAGAGGATGTAGATTTTGTTCCAATGTGTTAGGGTCAGATGGATGTTATGGGAAATCATACCAAGAATGAACCAAAAAACATTGAGGTATTGGGTTATACAACATCAATTTCAGGGATCATAAGGATTATAATTCCCTTTGGGGAGAGTAAATCATTTAGTTGAGGACCATAATAACATATGCAAGATCCATAATCCTACATGCATATCCATGAAAAGGGTCACTTGAGGTCATGAATCCTTTCCAATGTCCATGAAAGATTATGGTGATCTAAATAACATAAATCATGAAGTGTGATTTGTAGAAGGGGTAATATCCATGAAGTGTTTGAGCACCCTAAAAGTTGTGTCACTACCTGGTGAATGAACTCTCATGGAAAGGATATATCGTAGATCGTTACTAGAACTTTTTTCTAACCCATATAGTTCATCGAGCATATGTTTTCTTCTACCAGGGATATAGTGTAGACCGTATGAGATTTCTACCTTAATTATTTTTGCCTAAATTTTTTCCTAAAATCCAGGGATAAATATTTTATCAAGGGATGACTTGAATTTTTTTCAAGAAACCCTTTCCATGTTTTCAACATGAATATTTTTTTCCCTCATTCACATGTACTTTGAGTTCATGATATTAGGACCATTATAAGATATAATTTAGTGTCTAATATTGTTGGACAAATTTCATTTAGTTTATGATCAGGACACACATAGACATAATATGGGGAATGGTATACAATATCCTAATTAGGATACCAAGGTTTAAGAGTACCCCAACATCATTCTATATAGTAGATGAAAATTTTTAAAATCATTGATTGGGGTCCACAGGTCAGGAGTGATGATTTGGGAAAATAATATTCGGAGTATTTTAGATGAAATCAAGGTTTTGAATTTTTCCACGATGATGTCAAGGCTCAAAATGCTTGGAAATCCCTTTTCACAGAGTGAAAAATTTTGTTGATGACCATAGGCGCATATGCAAGAGACATAGGAATACATGCATTGTTCAAAAGGGTACCTTGAAGTTGGGTATCATTTACAAAGGCCATTGATGTTTTTAGAAACCCTGGGCACTTGAGAAGTGAAGTCAGATTTATTGATTGAGGTGCTTTGAAAATATAGTGGAATCGCACCATAATCTGATAGATTGAGTTAAGGATTTTGTGTTTTCCTGATAGTGGTGAAATCAGTGATGGGATACAAAGTTTATTTTTATCTAGTGGCACTACTGGAAAACTAACCTTTACCAACGGTTTGTAACCGTTGGTATAGGCCTCCAAACCGTTGGTATAGCCTATACCAACGGTTTGGAGAACCGTAGCCAAGTAAGCCGTTGGGATAGGTCTATACCAACGGTTTTCCGAAAACCGTTGGTATAGACCTATACCAACGGTTGTGGAAACCGTTGGTATAGGTAATATGAAATCTATACCAACGGTAATGGAACCGTGGGTATATAAATTCCAAAAATAAAACATCCGCTGGGATTTGATCCCAGGACCCCTCGTTTATAATCGAACGACTTAACCACTAAGCTAACATCACTTTGTAAACATAATTTCATAAATATATATATGTATTATTATAATTATTTAAAATTTTGATTCATATAATGTTCTCGATTAGTAGATCTGGAAAAAAATTAAAGAACCTATCCCAACAGTTTTCAAAACTGTTGTGATAGCCCTTTCCCAACGGTTTTAAAAACCGTTGGGATAGGTTTGGGTGGTATAGCCCTTTCCCAACGGTTTTTAAAACCGTTGGGATAGGTTTGGGTGGCTTGAATTTTATGGTGGCCGAAGGTTGAATTCTCCCTCCTCTTTCCCAACGGTTTTGGTGAACCGTTGGGAAAGAGGAGCGAAAGAAGACCCTTTCCCAACGGTTTTGGTGAACCGTTGGGAAAGAGGAGGGAAATAAGACCCTTTCCCAATGGTTTTGGTGAACCGTTGGGAAAGAGGACTCTTTCCCAATGGTTTTGATGAACCTTTGGGAAAGAGGAGGGATATAGGACCCTTTCCCAACGGTTTTGGTGAACCGTTGGGAAATGGTAGCTATACCAACGGTTTTTATAAACCGTTGGTATAGAAGTGTTGGGAAAGATCATCTTTCCAGTAGTGTGGGGAAATTCTCCATATAATATATCACCATGTGGTATTGTATTTTATGTGTAGTTTCTCATCACATAGTAAGGATGTTTACAACACTATTTATCATCATGTAGTAAGGATGTGGGAAACAGTGTGAAAAACAATTCATGATATATTCCATACAACAACATTATACCCATAGTTATTGCTTCTACGTGGGAAAAATGAGCTTCTGTGACTTAGTACCAACACTGTTGGGATGAATTTCTTATTTTTTGTTGTAGCTCAGCCAATGATTGAAGACCAGAGTGTCACTATGTATCCTGTGAAAATTGGAATCAAGACACACTTATTTATTGAATAATAAACCCTCTAAACAGGTCTAACCCACACACAATGGTGGGAGTTGTTTCCATTGAATGTTACATTTAGGCCCAAGATTAGAGATCTAGGCATCAGTACATATCATGTGATTATTGGAATCAAGACACCCATAGTTCATTAGGGACAATTAATCTTAACATCATGTATCATGAATTTTTTATTCCAGACATGGAAAATGGAATTGTTGCTAGACACAAATATAGAGTTTTGGGTGTCCCTATATATCTCATTAAAAATTGAAATCAAGCTACATGTAGTTCTAGACTAGAGACAAAGTTGGATACTAACACCAATAATGGTAGTCCTCTTGGACAATGTTCATTGAGATATATACTTTTATGTCATAAAAGGGACATCAACCATGCATTTTGACGTCATGTAGTTGGGACTCATGGTTTTCCATTTACGGTCCTTAATCTAGGACCATGAAGAGCCAGTAATGAGCTTATATTCCCTTTTTTGTTTGGGGAAGCCCTTACTGGAATTTCAAATCCCATTTCATTTTTATCAGTGCGACGTACATATAAGGGAAAGGGTTCAAATCAATATTTTTTGGAAAATAATGATAGGATATGAGTATTTTATATCATGTGGTGGCTGGACCATATATTTGGTTGAGGAAACCCTATGTATCTAATTTTAAAATGAGAATTAATCCATATGTAGATCTAGAAACCCATGTAGTTTTCGGTAATGTGGATATGGTACTAGCTATATAGTTTAACATATCGTTGTAAGTAAATTAGTTATGTAGTTTTAAATATTTTGGTAAGGACATTGATAACCCATCGTGATGGAATATTAAGGTTGGGGTTGGGCCCAAGACTAGAGGTTCGGGTGTCACTATGTATCACGTGATGATAAGAATCAAGTTTTTCATAGTCTTGGTTGAAGAGATTCCCCATATGATGTAAACTCTCATATGATTATTAGTGAATCTACTATTTCGTTCACGTAGATCTAGCTCATATGTGGCGTTCTTTTTGTTATATATTTTTTCTATATAATTTAGCGTCCTGCAGTGAGAAATTCATCTATGAAGTTTATCTTCATCTCGTAAGGACTTGTTTCATACAGTTTTTGTGTCATTTGGTCCAGAAATCTCATTACCATTTATGGTCATGTGTTTAGGATGTGAGAAACCATGTAATTTAAATTAATTCTGTTAGGACATGAGGTGTTTCATTTTTTTTTTGTCTTACTATCAAGACGTCCTTTCATATTATAACATCATACACATAGGATGATATGTTCATGATGGATTCTTTTCGAAGTATTTCATGTGAAATCATTCATTGGTGGGTTGTTTAACATTCTCCCCATCAATGTAAGACTATGCATAGGCTCAATTATGATGGAACTTATGTATGATATAATGTCCTTCCAATTTATGTTCTATATTGGGAGGATTCTCTCATGATATCATAGGGGTTCTATGATATAGTACCAAATTTACTTGGAGGAACTAATAGAGTATAAAATTTTCATTAAAGGCTTGTAAGATCTGATTCTAATGGGATTATATGTTTTGCAATGAACACTACATGTTCTCATCGATGCAATACTATTCATCCGACATCTTTTTCAATTTCTCATTTTATGAGTGTTGTTCAAAAATTTATATTCTGAGAAAAGGTAGTTTTACTTCTATGGGAAACGCTTCTTCAGTTTCATAAACCATTGAGTATGGAATTCCTTGCATAGTAGTATGAATGGTTATATTGTAGGACCATAATGTATTGAGGATATTTTCTAGACATATCCTCTTATCCTTGTTCACTAGTTTCTGGATTATATTTGATAGAGTATTGTTGAAGGTCTAGGTCTATCCATTTACAGCTACATGAGAGCAAGATGAATAATTGGAATCAATATTGTACTCCTAGTATAGTTTCTTCAACCATAAAAAATAGAAGATGATGGCATTTTCTGCCAATATTTTGTGAGGGACCCTGAACCTAATAATGATATGAGACTTTATGAAGTTGATGATGTTCTTTGTCCCAGATTCCATGAGGTGAATTACCTCAACCCATTTAGAAAAGAAGTCAATGACTGTAAGGATGTACATTAACTAATTGGTTGTGGCAGGGGGACATGGTCCCCCAACATCCATTCCCCAAGTGAAAATTTTCTAGGAATGTTTAGTTGTACGTAGCAATTTTGGGGGATGATGGATGAATTTTTCATGGATCTGGAATGCATGAAATTTAGTGGTGAATTCCATGGAATCATGTATCATGGTTTTCCAAAAATAACCCAACCTTCTAATTTGGCGGGAGATCCTGGTCCTAGATTTATGGGAGAAGCAAGATTCTACATGGACATCCTCCATAACAGTGAAAATAACTCCTTATGATACGAGTTTGAGATTTGTTCCATAAAATCCCTGCTTTTAGAGGTATTTTAGCTCATTTGGACCATCCTGCAAGATAATTTTCACTGCACGACATCGAATTTGTTCCCTTCTTCCTTCGTCTTTTAGGAGAGACTTGTTTTGGAGATAATGGATTATGGTCTCCATCCAAATATGGTCTTTCATTAGTTCATCACACTCTGGGGTGGTTTTGAACTGATTGATTTATTCCATATAATATATGACAATTTACTAGACCATTGGTCAATGTGTGATATGGATGATTTCTTCCTCCTGACCAGGGGCATCCCGAATGGTGGATGCAATAGCTATTATGCTAGTCTATTTATTCTGTGATCAAGGAGCATGATGCAGTGTGGGCTCAAAGGGAATTCTTCAATTAGACCCAAAATGTAGATAGTGATAGGGTAATTTTTTTCATTTTGGGGGGAATATTCTACATTTATTTTATTTATCACAAGTTACAAATCCCCATTGATATTCTGGATAACTATATGCAGTTATAGGGCTAGTTACAAGCCTATAATGAGAGCTTGGAATTCATCCGCATTATTCATCCAGCCTTTGGATAGTGAGATGGAGTAGGGGACATTTCTTGTCTAGAGAGACAATTACACTTCCTAATCAATCCTGATTGAGCCTATAGACATTCATCATTTACCAAAAGGAATCTGATAATCTCGATCAAAATATATCTCCCACATCCTGGGAGTTTCATGGGTATAGAATACCTCTTCATCTAGAAGCATGATATCCACTAGTGTATTCTCTAGGGAATGATGTGTTGCGGAGAATTCATTAATTGTTTTACCATTCACTAATATGTGTGATATGAACTAAATGTTTTAATACTAAAAAATTACCTTCCATTGGGCCAAGAACCCATTCTACATTTTAAATACAAGGATTTTCATGAGTGGATCTACATTAGAGATTTGATGGATTTCATTATGAAACAAGTAACAACTCATCATTTTTACTATAAATATTTATTCATGGAAGTTCTTCTAGAAAATAGAGTATTATTTCCCAATACATAACATCATTTAGCTTCGGTTGTAGAGACTTTTATCTTCCCCCACATTATTATTATATGTGAGGAGGGAACCCAATGAGGGTTCTATTGTGGGTACATAAATGATTATTGTAATCCCCTCCATCGAATTCATTAGAACTACTTGGAGAGTAAATATTTCTTGATTCATTCAAAGGCCATCTAATAGTCATCATCACATTAATAATAGATTCCCATGTCGACTATACTTGTGAAGGGAATATCTTTTTCGGCCAGGTTGGCTATGAATTACAGAATGTGGGTGAGGTTTTCATGGATCCCCCTCAGTTATTTGAGATTTCAATGTGGATAAATTGAGAAAATTAAACTAGTTTTCTCTAATTCATCCTTAATCCCACTATGGCATACCATAAATCCAATGATCTTCTGTATTTTTACCTAGAAAGTTCATTTTATAAAATTCATTGTCATACTATTCTATTGTAGCTTGGTGAAAATTATTTGAATATCCATGTTTTAATCACATCACTCTCGGGATTTAACATCCCAGTTTTCATTATATCCTTTGGTTATCCTTCTTATGATTGAATGAATGATATGTTGCATAGTTCATTGATATGAAGTGTCAGTGTTCTTTAAGTCGAATTGTGTGACTTGATATAAAATAAACCCTTTAAGTTATTTGAATTCGTTATATTCTTCATCATTATGGGGCATTATTGTTTTATTTTAACTTGAGTTCCAATCCATGAATGACAGGTCTTAGAGGAAAGTAGATTCATTGATCAAGAGTTCTTTTATTTTCACCAAGAAATCATCCTTTAGGAAGTTACACTTAAGGTCATCCAAATTGATGGAGACCCTAATATATCTCTTCTTTTTCTTGATAGGGTCAATGATGGTAACCCATCTTGGGTAATTCAATTCTTGGAAAAAAATACTTTGATAAACACATCAACATATGCCTCTAGATTTGTGGAATGAGAGGGGTATATCATCATAGATTCCTGCATGAAGCCTCGATGCTCATCAGGTAATATGTGATGGTGATTAACCACATATAGATTCAGTCAGGTAATTTCGATATATTTATAAGAGAACAAATATTGATGTTTCTTGAGAAATGTGGTGTATATAACTTTCTCTTGTAGGGGTCATAAAAGCACAAATCAATGTAGGTTATCAGTATACTTCAATTCTATGATTTATCTACCTAATCTCATCGATGGGGGAAGAGACACCTTCCTTGAATACAGGAGAGAAATTCCTAATGTATTCCTCATCATATTCAATATATATTTGTCTATGGAGGTATTATCAGATAGATTCATCAATCTAGGGGCATCTCTGTCACTATCGAGGTGATAGAGAGGCCACAATAAGAGACATTATCTTCCCCTAAATCCTGATTAATTACACATAGATGCGAGTGTTAATTTTATTTCACATTATCACTATGAAAGAGAGGCATTTAGACCTCTAGTTTGATTTATATCAACTCTATTATATCAATGGGAAGAATATATTCATTGTCGATCATTCTCAATGGATTCATAGGGTATTTCTCCATAGTATTGGGTGTGGTAGCATGTATATCATCATCTATCATTATTTTTTTCCCTCCCATTGTATAAATATTTTTTATCATATGTGGCTCTAAATGTTATGATGGGGACACTATCACCCTATTATATATTGAAATTAACATCAATTGGGTACATGAAACATTGATAGAATTTTAAAAGTACCGCCAAGTGGTTATGGATCCAAGGCTTTCCTTGTAGTACATTGTATGAAGCGTCTTCCTAGATAACCATAAACACAACATTAGATGTGACATCCCCAAACAAGCCTTCAATATTGATCTTCTCAATAGGTATCTTCTTATGATTATCATTCCCTTGAATGTTCAAATTGGTGGGTGAAAAATCCAATCCACTATATCCCAAAAGTCGGAGGGTCTGAACTATGATGAGGTTGATCCAATAACCATTATCAATCAGAGAACTTATGATATCAAAATTATTGTGTCTTCTCGAAACATATTGTGGGATGATTTCACCTTTGATGACCTCTTACATATCCTTGTCAGTGAACAAGATAGCAGCATGAAATTCTGATGGAGTGGTCTCTACTCGATAAAACATGGCAGAAGAAACTTCTATCTAAAAATCATGTTGGGTTTGGAGGGATTCAACAAGTGCCTCCCTGAATTCTTTTGAAATATGGAGTTCATCAAGGATTGATATTTGGGTTGGGACCACCACTATATATTTCATAATTTCGTCGTTTTCTGCTAGAGGATGGAGCTTCTTGAGGTCGGTCAAGCAATACAACTGGGTGCGGGAGACCACTGGATGGTTCCGGGATTCCTTCATACCTCTTTGGGGCTTGTCAAAGTGACATTCCATGGTTATCATCTGAATATATATTCTCCGTAGTGACAGGACCAAAATATTGGTTACGACTATGTCTAAACTATCCCATGTATCATCATTCCTTGTTCATGCAGCCTCATACTTCATTGATATGTGTGGGAAACTCATATTATGTGGAATATTCATCATTGGAGATGGATTCTTCCAAGTGTATCACATCGATGGAACCATATACAATATCCTCATCTGATGAGGGTTTCATTTGGTTGGGTGGTTCTAAATCTAAAGTTCTTTTTGGGATAAATTCTCCAATAGTTAGATCTTGTGTTGGAGTAGAATATGACTCTTCCTATAATATCTCTTCTTGCTTCTGGTTGTCATGTCCACTTTGAGGAGGGATATTTTATGTAAAACCTTTAGGAAGTGAAATTATTGTGGGTCTTTATAGATGTTCTCTTAGGATGGTATTATCCCGGTCAAATTTTTTTCAAGTAATACAATTGTATAAATTTCACTCACGCCTGGATGGAACATTCGGAAAAACCAAAATCTTCTTATCACTGGGAAACTCTTATGCAGGTCACCCACTCAGAGGATTTGTCTACCACCACCTATCCAGAATCGAACATTCATCAATGGATTTAGTTAAATATGAATCCGTCCAATATATTATGAACTAACATTCTAGGGGAAGTGAGGTAGTGAGGATGGTCAGTGAGTTTGACCTCATCAGGCTTCAAGGGATGTAGGAGCTTAAGTAGGTTGATATACATGGGTACCGAAAAATAACCTAATACTTGATCATTTCAGAAATATTGTGTTGTATTCATATAATCCTTAAATCCTAGATGGCTCTGATATCTTTGTTCTTCTAGAAGATTTTGATTCTATGGTTGTCAATACTTGATATGAAGTATTTTGTGGTTTGGGACCTATATGGTTTCATGGATGGGAATTGATGCTAGCTTGAGAGTGATAGTTGTGTATTCTATGTTTCCTAGACTTTTCCCTAATGTCGAGGGAATGAGTTGATACTAGGATAAGGGTTCTTGAATGGAATAATCATGACCTTGTGTTGTTTGTACGAAATCATGGAATCCACCTAGATACTTTATTGGGATTATAAGTTTCTATAACTCATCTTGATGAATTTTCACAGAGAGTTCCAGCAGTTGTTCCTATGTGAGAATGATTCTAACTAAATAGGTTAAACCCTTACCTCATGATATTAAGACCCATACCCACTCATTTTTTTGTTTCTTGAAATTTTCCATGTAAATGATTATTGTTCTCCTCAGAAAGGAGCTGAATAGATATTGTAATTGACGATGTAGGTCTTACCATCCTGCAATAGAATCTTTTGAAAAACTGTTGTACAAAACTAAGAATAGCCCCATCAGATTCTATACAAAATACCTCATCTTTGTTTCATAATACTGATATCTAGGGACCCTAATCGGCCTACATCGTGAAACAAAGTGTGTGAGATACTATTAAGGATTTCTTACAACCATCTAACGAAGAGAAAGTAGGATTTTTGAAATTCAGTGGAGGGAAACTGTCATACACCCATTAATTATGTGGATTCCTCTTGGGCCACATAGTTACATGTTACCCTAACATGACTTTCAATTTATTTCCCAGGGACTCGAAGAAATTAAGTATCTCTAGGGTTACATCGGTTTGATCCACCTCAGATCTACAAGGATCAAGCAGGGTTGGATGAGGTGGCCCTTCCTCTGTCTCCCATTGTTTCTCTATTTGTCCAAAGACTAAATGATTTCATTAGTGAGAGAGTTGATTTCTCCCAAATGGAGGGAATTTATGATAATTTTTGACATCCTTATCTATGTAGACTAGATTCTTGAACCTAAAGCTACTCTAATGCTCATATGTCGCTCTGGTTGGTAGATCAGCTCTTATGGATGGAGATAAATTAACCTCACCCTAAAGACGATACCCTCTGGGGATATTGACATTGGGTATCTCCTAATTGAGTTGTCGTAGTGATTGTATTTCACTATAATAGTTTTAAATTTGATCCTCTATTGTAGGAACATCAACTCTTCAGGGTAGTGATTCATATATATCCACATCAATCCCTTTTTCTTTGGTAGAATTCCACTGAAGAGGTGGAAACTCGTTATTTGATGGAACCCAGTTTTGGAGCTTCCTTTGGCTCCAGAAGCATGAAGCATCATTTTTTGCATCTAGATCACTCTTCTCTTAGGGTAGGATTTCCATTTTGTGACCTTATGAATTTACATCTTTAATGACAATGAATGTCATGTTGACAGTGGTGATATTTTCAGAGGAATATCTTTAAATGGTGGTTTTTACATTACTTTCAATGAAAACATGGTGATTCTACACTACCTTAATTAGGGTAATTATTAAAACCCTTGTTTTCATTGGGTCATTTTGGATTGTGACCCCAGCGAGGTTTGATTTACTTCATCATATTCTCCTCTTGTCTGGGTTTATGAATATTTACCTTGAGGGAGTTTCCGATCATCATTTCAGAATGGTCCCCAACTTGTATATTTTTTATGGGGGTAATATGTGGAATGATGACCATTAATTTTTAGATCACAACCCGGAGAAGACAAATTCCATCTGTGTTGATGAGGATGGTGAGAATATTCTTGACTTTATGAAATGGGGGATATTCGGTACTACTGTTGGCATTGATTGGTTCTGTTGTTGAGGATCCAATGATTCCAGTTGGGGATTTGATGACTATTGGGATAAACATGAAGTTATAAATTCCCTCAACATATTTGGGAGAGGATGATCTAGATATAGTTTTTATGTCCCCAAGACCCTCTAATGGGACAATGAACCTTGTGATGGTGACTGACATATACATATCCCCTGCCTAAAAGGCTAGGATTTGTTTGTAGCTGATGATGGTATGTCTTGAATCCTATAAATAATTGATGATCTGATAGGTTCAAGTATTGGTAGTTATTTTCACATTTTATATATCTAGATCAACTCATGGATTGTTTTTCATTCAGCGCCTACTATGGATCATTTGATATGGTGTAGTAGTTCTCATGATGGAGTTGGGTAAAATAGAAACCCATGTTGAGAATCATTCCTCACGGAATGTATTCTGATTGATCATAAATTTTGATCAAATTTCATAAATGCATTAGTATTTCTTTGATAGCACTGGTTTGAATCCCATATGGCTATCTTCTATCACCCTTAATGTTGTTTGGGAGTCATTAATGTAGTGTAATTTTTTATTAGAGTCCAACTTACACAAGCGTTACTTGGTCCCATGATTTTTAAAAAGCATATTACGTAACATGAATCCAAAAAGGAGGGGTTCTATTATTCCAAGGGTGTCTCAAAGTGAATTTCTCCATACTCTCCCAATCCTTGAATACTTAATCATAATGTAGCATCATATATCAGTTTCTGTAGGTTTATGATTCATTGGAGACAATCATGTTTCATCTTTGCGTTATAAATTTCCCGTTATGCCTCCTAGGTAATGGATATTTCATCAAGTTCAAGATGCTAATATATTATCTTGATCATTTGAAGTTGACCCAAATATCCTAGAAAAGAGTGGTGTCTAGCCTTTTGTCATTGTACATTTCCCCACATATTTAGTCATTGATAAAGAATGAATATTTTTTAAATCATCTTTGATCTCATAGTGAGAAGTGGTGAGGGTCCATAACATGATAGAGAGATGTTTCTGGCTAACTCTCCCCATATGTGAATGTAAACTTATTCTTCAACGAACTTATACACCTCAATTTTGTTAGACCATAGAAGATAAATCATAGTGTCTTCAGCTAACTGTAGTGGAGTGATACTTTATGATGATAGGGAACTATATGTGGTTGACCCCAATATTTTGATCACCTCTCAATATCAAGGTGTCATAGTTTTAAACACCTACTTATATGATGGTGTCTGTTAAAGGGGAAGTGTTCCTTATCCATTGGGGATATCATCATGGTGAGGTTTACCATGGTTGATGTGAGGAGAGGAGTCCGTACAATCCATATCCACTCCCCCAGAAGGAAGAATATCATGGTAATGATCATATTCTACCTAGGGTTAAGTGTTGATGGAACATTTTAGTGTTGAGAATGTGTCTTGAATGACATCATGGACACTAGAATTGATTATATTTAGAATATGGTTTGCATTCCGTGTCATAGCCAAAATATGTTACACTATTTTTGGAATTGTGTAGGGATATGAGTATTTTGTATTATGGTTTCTGGAACATTGTTATAATGTCATGGTGATGTGGAAGTATGATCCCACTAATGATAATGAAATTCCCTGACCCCAGTTACCTAGAGTCGGTGCAATATTATATAACGTTGGCATGATCACAAGGGATCAAAATCCAGAAAGACTAATCAGTTAAGTAGACTTGGAAGTACTAGATACATTCATAAGTTTTACATAACAATATAAAAGGAAAAAAAATAACAGCATTGTCTCTGTTGACTATATTCATCCCTTAAACTATCCATGCAAGTCAGTCATAATATACTTCTTTGAATCCTAGGAAAAATAAAACATAGAATGGGGTGAGATCAGATGCTCAGAAAGGATAATAGTATAATTGAAACATTCAATAATAAGTATAAACATTTAATGAAATGTATAATACTAAAAAAAATTCCCATTTAAACATAAATATCATCATAATATGTAAATGATAAATCAAATAATGCCATTTACTTATTCACATGGATATTCTACTAGTCCAATAATTACATGTAATATCAATAGCCAATTTCATACTGTTGGAATGGATAATGCCAGACTTCATAACCACATAGTCAAGGCCTTGTTCTAAGACTACCAATAAGATTTTTTCAATGCCCTGTTAGATGACACTCTGTTAGATGACACTAGTTTTTCCCATGATACCTACCGATGCCTTGAAGAGCTATAGCGGGCTCCACCCGTCACTTACGAAGTCCAATGCCTTCCTCATATGAAAAGGTTTAAACATAACATAAGCATTATTATTAAAACTTTCATTCAAAATTTAAATACATTATCCATAAACCATGAATGTTGTAAACATAATACATCCACATTCAAACATATAACAAAACCTTCAATACAATATGGAGAATTGTGTCACAATAAATCCACTTCAAATAAGCTTAAAATCCATCAAAGGATGTTGACATAGATGAAATCAATACTTTTTGAAAAGAAATATCCCATTCTATTTTGAAATCATTTAGAAGTCATATAATTATAAAAAACAAATATTTTGAAAAAATTCTTATAAGCTTGTATGGGAATCTTTGATGATGTTATAATGGCGGAAAATAGCCGCACCCACCATATATGTTAAAAAAAGACATTCTTATCTTAATTTTGTCTAGAAGGTCATAAAGTCCCATATTTATAAAATTATGTAAAGAAATATTTTAAAACATATGTGGTTAAATAAGGGTATAAATGACTTTAACCCATAATCTAGTAAAAAGAAAAAATATTTTTAATTACATTTTTAAGAAAACACAGATGTGGATGATAAAGAGTTCCAAGTAGATACATGTGTATTAACAATCTCGAATAAGTAAAGAGATTGTTGAATTAAACCTTACCTTTTAATATTACTTAGTCGATGGTATATTAAAATATTGTATAATAATTAAAACATTATTATTAAATTATACAAGAAAAATTTAAATATGGTATCATATATGATCCTATAATATTTCTTTGTTAATAATATTTTAGTAGTATCATCGTTTCAGGTGATAACTGATTTGTTTTCCATTATATGCTTGGTTACGTAATCCATGTTTGTTATGGATATTATGTATTTTTTCATATAAATAATGATATTATGTTTATACACATTATTTTTAATTGTAATAGGAAAATTATTCTTGAATGATTAAGATGGGGAATGAATCACATCACGTTCATGGAGACGGTAATCCGTACGTATGCACGAGTGAAAATATCATTATATTGTTGGTGAAATCGTATGTAATTGGATGGTATATAATATATAAAAAATAATTAATATGTTATAATTATTATTTACATTAGTTATACTAATTATTATACCCATCCAAATAATGAAGTGTTTGAATAACAAACTACACCACGATGTGAAGAAGGTAAGTCGTACGTACACATGTATGGTGAATTTGTCATTTATAGGATGCATAAAATAACAAATATGGTTGTAACATATTTATAATAGCATCACATTATTTATGAGGTACTGGAGTAATTATTTTGGTATGGAAAAAAATAAAAAGGATGAGGAAGAAGAAAAGAACATTAATGTGGGTGGTGAAATTATAACCTCTTCTTCGGTTGTTTCCTTTTGATTTGATCAAAAGGGCCCCATAGGTTGGATTTACGATCAATTTAAGGACTCTGGGTTGATCTAAGAGAATTTGGGAGGATATTTGGGTAGGGTATGGACGATCCAAACGGCTTTGGATCTGTGAAATTAAGAGAAGGGGAAGTACCATTTTATAAGAGAGGTGAGGGTCACATTCGGAAAAGCGTGAAATATTATTTTATAATAAAACCATTATCAGTTTATAATTCCTCAAAAATGATTTATCTAGAGTCTAAGGTGGGGATTGGTCGAACATATATCAACAAATAGGTTTTAGAGTGGTTTACATCACCATATTAGCCCGATCTTTTAGATTTATCTCGTAGTTACATAGTTTGAAATTTTCCATGTCTCTTTGTATTTTTATATTATATGGTCAATAAACATTCTATAACAATCCAAGAAGACCCCAAGTAATTATATATTAATATATATATCCTTATCTAAGTTCTTTGGATTAAATATTTATTTTTAGGAATATTATATCAATTTATAATATATTTGTTTTGAAAAACTCAATTATGTCATTTTTGACGCTATTTAGTATTTGATATTCTTGAAAGCAATAAAACATTTATCACTTTGAATAAAATTTATTGAATAAACCTTAACATGTCATATTAAGCTATTAAATTCGTGGAATTATTCATAATTCTCAATTTACATTTAATTGGATATTTATAATATCAATTATTTTAATATTTCATTATTAAGGTAATTACTGCATCATCATTGTATCATAAATATATTAAATTATTTAATGTCTGAAAATTATAAATAAAATACCATTTTTTATGAAATTTTTTATATTTTTAATTAGTATCTATAGTCAAATTTATATTGCATGTAACCTTATATTAAAATTGGTTTGGTTATTAAAATTTAAATTTAACTCTTTTAACTCTTCTTTAAATAAAATAATAATAAATGTCGAAATCTAATCCAAGTGGACAGAATAGGATCATATTTTATTCCTATAGTTTTTATGGTCTAATTAAACTTATCTAAAATAATTAGGACATGTGTTAGGGTAATTATAATATCATGTTGACCCTTAATTACCATATTTACTTTTAACCGTGGTAAATAAATGTCAAATGTTACAATTCCCCATAAATTGATTTCATCTTATTGAACCAAATTTTACTTACTGATGTCAATTATGTCTCTATAATTTTTTAAATTCATCTCAAATCAGTGGTAAAATAATGTTTTATGAAAATTTTCAAATGCTTCTAAGAGGTGGGTAAAAGACGGTAGAAAGTTCAATAAAATTATATATATATAAATTTATTATAAAACGAGTCCAATTAAATACAATGAACATATATAGGTATTATGTATCTATTTTGACAAAAAAATTAGTTAAAATTAAATAACAAATTATTTAAATAAAAAATCAGTTCTAAACAATAACACGTCGTTTTTCCGTATTCATAAAAAATTTCATGTTTTCAGAAAAATGAAAAAAATTTACCCTCAGCTAATTTCTATATTAAAAATTCAAAAATTAAGTGCATTTTGAAAAATAAAATTTATAAAATTTCAAAATGTGGTTATTAGTATTCATAATAGCTAGTTTGATTGGTCGTGGTGTGTTAAAAATTCATGTTGCGTACAACAGAAGTTACTGCATTATTAAATGGGTAACGTACAATGGAAGATTGGGGTGTTACATTATCCCCTACTTAAATTATTTTTTTCTTCAAAATTTCTAGAATATTACTACATAAAAATATTTGTATGGTTCTTCATCATATGTTCCTCAGGTTCCCATGTTTCCTCTTCCATCTTATGGTTTCTCCCTAGAACCTTTACCAAATGAGTCGCCCGGTTTCAGAGCACTTGTTCTCTGGTATCATGAATCATGACAGGGTCATCACAAAAAGATAGATCAGGTTCCATTTCAATTTCCATATAGGTGAGTACATGTGTTGGGTCATACATATATTTTCTCAACAGTGATACATGGAACACATCATGATATTTGGAGAGACTTGGTTGAATTGAAAAACTATAACCTACAACTTTAATTCATTCTAGAATTTTGAAAGGTACGATGTACCTGGGACTCAATTTACCCTTCCTTACGAATCATATAACACCCTTCCATGGAGATACCTTCAAGAAAACATGATCTCTACTTGAAATTCCAAATCCTTCCTCTGATTATCGGCATTGCTATTTTTCCTACATTGAGAAACTTTGTTGTGGGTTTGGATAATCTTCACATTTTTCATAATTTCCTCAAAATTTTCTATGCCTACATGTTTTCTTTCACCAACATCACCCCAAAAATATGGTCAGTGATATCTCAATCCATATAAAACTTCATATGGTGCCATCTGAATACATGAATGGAAGCTATTATTATAGTAAAATTCTACCATAGGTAAATATTAATCCCACATACATTGAAAGTAAAGTAAACGATATCTCAACATATCTTCTACGGTTTGAATACTCTGTTCTTATTGTCCATTAGCTTGAGGGTGGTTGGTCGTTCTCAAATTAAGTTCAGTATCCAAGGACTTCTGAATACTTTTCCAAAATCTTTATGTAAAATAGGGATCACTATTAGAAAAAATTGATAGGGGTACACCATGGAGTCTTACAACTTCATTAATATATTGTATCACTAGATGTTCTAGTGGTAAATCTTCTCTTATAGCAAGAAAATGTGATGACTTGGTAAGATGATCAACAATGACCCATATTGCATCATTCCTTCTAGGTGACTTTGGTAGCCCCATGAAAAATTTCATCATAATATTATCTCATTTACACTCTACTATAAGAAGAGGTTGCATGATTCCTCCGGGTTGTTGCCTTCCAGTTTTCACTTGTTGACAAACCATATATCATTACACTAAATCAGCTATCCCCTCTTCATATTGTCCCACCAAAAACATTCCTTCAAATATATGTACATCTTGGTGCTCCCATGGTGTATAGAGAAATTGGATCTATGAGAATCATCCAATAATTCCATTTTTATATCAGGTATATCGAGAACACAAAGTCTCTTCCCAAATTTCAAAATTTCATATTCATATACGAAGTCACTCAATATCGCATTATTTATAGATTTAATCTTCTTTTGAAACTCTTCATCCTTATTTTGAGAAATTTTTATCCATTTTATTAAAGATGGTTTGGAAACCATTTGAAAAAGTATTGGTGTTTCAACTTCCATGGTAATTTACACATCCATCTTTAATAGATCCATGATAATAGGATCCCTTTCAACTCTCATCTTGTTCAGAACTCCATGATCCTTTCTCCTCAAATCATCCTCCACATTATTTTCCTTCCCCGGGTGGTAGTGTATTGTGCAATCATAATCCTTGAGTTGTTCAAACCATCACCTTTGCCTCATGTTGATTTTTTTGTGAGAAAATATACTTCAAACTCTTGAGATCAGTATAATCTCACATTGTTCACCATTGAGAGAGTGTCTCCATATCTTCAATGAAAAGATTATAACTTCTAACACAAGATCATGAGTGGGATAGTTTTTCTCATGAATTTTCAGCTGTCATGATGCATATAAAATAACTCTATCATTCTGTATAAGATCACAACCAAGTCCTTTCTTTGAAGCATCACTATAAATAACAAACCCATTGTTCATTAATGGTAGAGTCATGATAGGAGCAATGAATAATCTTCAATTTAGTTATTCAAAACATTTTTCACACACATTTTTCAAAACAAATTTAACCTTTTTATTAGTGAGCTTGGTTAATGGGTTAGCCAACTGGGAAAAATTCTAGACAAAATGGTGATAATAACCTGCTAAACCAATAAAATTGTGTACCTTAGTTATACACATCGGTGTTGGACATTCAGGGATTGCCCTGGTCATTGAAATATCAACATATATTCCATACTTAGAGATAATATTACCAAGAAAAGAAATCTCATGAAGCCAAAATTCACACTTGCTAAACATACCATATAATTCATTTATTCTGAGGGTTTTCAGAATAATACGCAAGTAATTTTCATGATCTTTGTAGATTTTTATTATACCAAGATATCATCAATAAATACCACTAAAATGACATCATGATATTTCTTGAAAAATATATTCATTAAATCCATGAAGACAGAGGGTTCATTAGTCAATCCAAAAGGCATTAATGTAAACCCGTAATGCTCGTTCCTAGTTCTAAATGTTGTTTTCGGAATGTCTTCCTTCTTCACACGTAACTGATGATATCCGGATCGAAGGTCAATTTAGGAAGAATATTGAGCTCCCTGAAGTTGGTCAAATAAATCATCAATTTGAGGTAGGGGATACTTGTTATTTGTAGTTATATCATTGATCTCCATGTAATCAACACACAACCACATAGATCTATCTTTCTTATTAACCAAAAGGACATGGGCTCCCCTTGGAGAAACACTTGGGAGAAAAAATCCATTATTTCTCAATTCATCGAGTTGTTTATTAAGTTTCACTAATTCCAAAGTGAAAATTATATAAGGGTTCGTTAATATGGGCCTTGAACCAGGAATTATATTATTGGAAAACTCAATTTCTTGTTCTGGAGGATGTCTTGGTAAATCCTCTGGAAACACAACAACATATTCTTGCACAATAGGTACATCCTATATTCTAACATTGTTTTCCTCACCCAAAATTATTTCATTATATTCCTCCCCCATAATTGAATTTAGTATAGCTACTAGGGGTGGATATAGATAAGAATATGGTGGTAACATTTTTTCTCTAAAGATACGGTACTCTTTATCCTCATCGAAAATTGTAACCTCTTTCTTCTTATAATAAATTTTTACATCATGGTATGAAAGCCAATCCATTCCGAGGATTATATAAAACTAAATCACGGGAATGATGATGAGATCAGTAGATAAAAAATATTTATAATCCCTAATGGGAACTGATTCACAAAACAAATTGTGCGATGATACGCCCCATAGGAGTTTTTATTGACAAATTTCTTGTTATTTCAAATTGAAAATATCGAGTTTTCTTAGAATACAGGGAAGATATGAAACAATGCAATGATACAGAATCAAATAAATCATTGTTTAAACTTGAGGAAACCATTAAATTACATGCCACTATGTCATTCAGAACTTCAACCTCATCAGTAGTGATCAAATAAGATTGGCATTGCCCCCTTGTCCTTTTCTGAGGTAACTTCCTTTGCCGCATTGGATATTCATGTGAATAATGTCCCTTTTTTCTACAATTGTAGCATTCAATATTGATAGCCACTTTCTTTCCCTTGAAATAACGCGCTTGGTGGCCTTTTTCACCACACTTATAATAGACTCCCATTCCCCTCAGGCCAATACCAAGGTGTTTCTTCCCACATTTACCATAGTATGGATATTCAACTTTTCCCTTCTTCCCCTTACTTTCATTTTTAGAGTGATCAGTAGATCACATCTTCTATTACATTTCTTTGAAGTCATAAGACATAGAGAATTACTATTCTATCTTGATAGCGCCTGAGACAATATATTTGTACAATGAGAATTATTGTGAGACTGATTCTCGATAAAAAAAGGGTTTTAACCCATTAATGAATCGATCAATATAACTCCTTTGGTTACATATATAATCTACTTCATGTGTTTATAACCTTGTAAAGTTAGCATGTAACATCCCAGGTAAATAATGAATAAATTTTTTTCATATTTATTAATATTTGAGAATTAAATATTAATTTTACTTAAAAGGGGATGCTATGTTCGATAGCGCACTCGATACGCAACGATGAATTTCATTGAAAACTTACGTTGCACACAAGTAATATAATAATATTATTTTAAATAGTAGTTAACACATAGCCGTTGTATTGGTGGGAATGGATAGAAATAACTAAAATATGATTAGTTTTGTTTTTAAATGTTTTTACATTTATCCAATAAAAGATAAAGGCTGAAAATACGAAAGGAATTCAATTTTAGGCTTTTATACCCAAATTTTCACTAATGGTTCACTTATCACCTTTTGATGGAGAACCGTCATTAAATATAGTTTTGGTTACTTTTATACATTCTATTGGACCAAAAAAAACTCTTCTTTAGAATCGAGACATCAAAATTTACTTTGTGTAAATTCTTGGTATCTTTCTGATAAAGTTCATTTTTAATGAATAGTGTAAAATGTTGTATTTTAATTCAAAACCTCTTTTTAATATAATTTATTTATATAATTATATTATCATTTGAATTGGTTTTAAAGTGAAATTAGAATATATTTTTTCGATTAAATCTAATAGTGGTCGTTGGAATTAATTTCCCTTTGAAATCGGAGTTAAACTAGTGTCAATCTTTTGATACTTATTGTTTCATAAAAACACGCTATTTGTCATGACAACGAGAATTAATTATTAAATTAATTAATGTGACATATATGATTTGAATTTTTTAAAATAGACATAATTTTTTTAATTCAAAATATCAAATATAGTTTAGGGTGAAGTTTTGATATTTTTCTGAAAAACTTCAATTTTTGATGAATAGTGAAACCACTAAGTGGTAGTTAAAGAAACTGATTTTTCGTTTAAATGAAACTTTGTCACTTCTGTGATTTGATTTTCAAAAATATGACATACAGGGTTGTCATTAAGAAGTGAAATGTGGTTCAATGAGATTAAAATAATTTTTTGGTGAATAGTAACTTTTAAGTTCTTAATCGCGAATAGAGGTAATTAGTGTAGTTTAAGGTAAAAATAATGTTTTAATAATATGATATGATCTTGACACATTTCCTAACCTCATTGGATGTGTCATGGAAGACCAAGAAAATTCATGGGTCAACATGGGGACCCCATGGAGCCACTTTGGTAGGAAAATGACATAAATAACTTTTTATTAAATGTTAAAGTAAAAATGACACAAACATGAGATATTTTACTAAAACTATTTTTACATGGGGTTATAGAAGTCAGATTTTTTACTATAAATATTCATTAGAAAGATAAAACGATTTCCTACATCATGATAGTTTTTTAATAATTTTTAGACATTAAATATATTAAATTATTTATGACATCATGATGATGCAGCGATTACCTCATTAATAATGGATTTAAATAAAATGAAAAGATAATGTAAAATCTATGACCTAAACATGTCCAAAACCTTTTCTATGGGTATATATCGAACCCTTATCACCTTATCCTAGAATTATATCAATGTGGGACCTCTTAAATCCGAATATCATTTTAAAATAACGTAATATTTCTTTACTTTCAAAGAGTGCCCCTCCTCTCCTCTTATAAAAGGCCCCCACCTATACCACCTTACCCACACTTCAAAAGCCTTTGGCTCAGCAAAACCCTGCCCATTTTGTCTCTCCACATCCCTCGCTTACTCCTTGAAGCCTCACATTGGGCAGAAGTCTTCCCAAGGAAGCCTTTGAGCTCAAATCTAAGAGAGTTACCTGATTCTGAGGTAATGTGTTCACTTGTGTTCTTTTGTTTTATTTTGATTCTCCAACCCCCTAAACTCTTTTTATTCATTTATTTTGTAACAACTCCAGTATCTTAAATATACTAGGATGCTATTATAATAATAATTCGAGCTACACTTACACAAATCTACATATAATGGTTAGAGAACATACTGTTTCTGTGGTTGGCGAATTTCTGCCTCACGAAATGATGATTGTTCAATCTTCTTTTAAACACCTTTAATGGTGGACATTAAGATGTAACTCTATTTATATATGATATATATTATGTTTATTTTTACCTTATGCTTCTGTATTTTTCATTTGTGGTATACCTTTATGGTTTCCATTGTGGGTAAACACGATAATTTCATTTTAGGAAGTGCGGACTACCGCCCGCTCAAAGTGATGTGATTCGATAATTCCATATGTGGGACGTATAAAGGATGGATTTAAAGTTATTATATATGATTTTATACTGGATTTATAATATAACTCAATATAATTATTATTTATTTCCATTAAATTATGATATAGAAATGAAAGTAGCGTTCATGCGTACGTACGACTTACCGTCTCCATGAACGGTGCATTTCATTTCTTATCCCCAAATGTAATGTACTATTATAAGTACATGAATATAATGGATATATATGATGAATGATACATCTAAATGATGAATATAATTCTGGAATTAAAATATGCATACCTCTCACTAAGTTTTAATTCCATTAATATGACAATGAAATGAAAGTAACGTTCATGTGTATGTATGGCTTACCGTCTCCATGAACGGTGCATTTCATTTCATACCTCTAAATGATTATGTAATATTATAAATACATGTATATTCTGGATATATATGATATATATATGATATCCAAATCAGGAATGTCGTTCTGGATATAAAGAACCTTTGACCACACGAACAACATGTAATTGTAAGAAGTCCACTTTCGACTTAATAACCAAATATCGACAAAACAATCATTATTAACTTAATGATTAAATAATGTTTATAACATGGAAATAAGTTATATAAAATGTATAATAAGCTTGAAAAATGTTCTTAAGCATGTAGAAATTAACTCAAGTTTATTATTTAGGATGTTAAATAACGATCGAGTCAAGTCGGACCTGAGGTAAGGGACTTCGTCTCAATCTCCTTTCATTGAGGCATATTTCGTTTAATACACAACTATCATTTATATGATGTATAAAACCCTTTGACTTTTACTTTTATAGAAAAGGAATCTTTTTCTATGAAGTGTTTTACAAAACGACAAAAAGGAATGTTTCTTTTAACGTACGCAGTGACAATGACCTTTTCCGTCGCCGCGAGTATTATTTGGTCTTTGGCTTCCTCAACAAGCCGTAATGTTTTTAAAATGAAATTAATACCATATACTCTTTTATGTATTTTGGTATTGAAAATGGTTTTTATAATGGATTTGTTATGTCAATATATTTATGTGATATATAGTGATCAATGTGTGGAAATGTTTTCTTTCCATTATATTTGTTTTATGTTTTATGATTTTATATTGGTACTTGGACATTTGACGGGTGGTTACGTGATAAACCATATGACGGGTGGTGCCGTGAATACCAGGATAGGTGGTTATGTTATAACCTCCAATGCATTGGGTATGGATGTCGGCCGTATGGCTATTCCCTTATGTATGTATGGAAGTTGGCCGTATGGCTATTACATTAAGTGAAATGTGTGGAAGTTGACCGTATGGTTATTCCACTTAAGTATGTTTATGTCCCAAGTTACCTTTATATGTTATGTGTTCTTTATATGGGTTTTATGGTAATATTTTGGTTACAAAAGGGTAAGTAATGATCTTTTATTCAGTGAATAGTTTTTACTACTTCATAAAGATGAAAAGTATTACTTTGATAAAGTATACATGGTTTACTTGTTGTTTTGATAAACTAACAGTTTTCATTCTTTGTGTATCACTTACTGAGCTTTTTATACTCACCCAAAGTTTTTTTTGAAATGTTTTTCAGAAGACTTAGTGTGTAATAGGTTCAAGGATGGGATCAAGGGAAAGTCATGCTATATAAAACATGGAACTAGACATGTTTCTTTTTAAGAGTTTTTTTTATTCTATGGAAACTTGGTAGAATTGTATACTTTGTAAATCTTTTGAGAAGTAATAGTTATGTTCTAATTCTCTAAAACTCTAAACCTGAAAAGATCCTCAATGTGAATTATTCATTTAATTCAATATTATGTAAGGTTTAAGGCTGGGGCCTTATAGTTGGTATCAAAGGTCGGTTTAGACAACTTTAGGAGTTAGAAAATTGTTAAATTATATATCAATTTATGGTATGATTGAAATGATATAGAATTTAAATATTACCATGTTGCTTCTCCTAAGATATTTTTGTGTTATGAATGGTTTTTTGGAGATGAAACAGAACTTATTTTCTGGGAAGGCATACAGACGGAAATGACCTTTCATATCAGTATCACGAGATGGTCAGAATCAGAACTAAACAGTTTTTTGTAGTGATGGATCAGTTGACTCAGGTGAAAAATGTTGGTTGTTTTTATTGATGGTATTTTGGTGTTCTCTAAAAGTAAAGAGGAGAATGAAAGTCATTTAAGGGTTATCTTGCAAACCTTAAAAGAAAAGAAACTATATGGAAAATTCAGCAAGTGTGAGTTTTGGTTACAACAAATTTCTTTCCTCGGTTACATTGTTTCAAAATATGGCATAACTGTTGATTCTGCTAAAACAAATGTTTTTGAAGAATGGCCAAGACCCAAAAATGTAACTGAGATCCGTATTTTTCTTGGTTTGGAAGGTTACTACCAAAGGTTTGTTGAAAATTTTACATGGTTATCTAGTCCAATGACTAAGCTAACTCAGAAGGGGGTTAAGTTTATCTGGACAAAAGAATGTGATGATTGTTTTCAGGAGTTGAAAAGAAGACTGGTGAATGCTCCAGCTTTGGCACTTCCTTCCAGGAATGGTGAGTTTGTAATATACAGTGATTCTTCGTTGAAGGGACTTGGATGTGTCCTTATGCAGAATGATCAGGTAATTGCTTATGATTCACGTCAGTTAAAAACTCATGAGGTAAATTACCCTACACATGTTTTGGAATTAGCTGATGTTGTTTTTACTTTAAAAATTTGGAGGCATCATTTGTATGGAGTAAAGTGTGAAATATATACTGATCATAAGAGTTTAAAGTATATAGAATGAATTGAACATGATACAGAGGAGATGGTTGTAATTAATCAAAAATTATGATTTTATAATTCACTACCATCCGGGAAAAGAAAATAAAGTGGTTGATGCTTTGTGTCGAAAAATTAATGCTTCATTAACCATGCTATGTTTGGAACGAGATCCTTTGGTTTTTGATTTGATGAACATTAGCATAGAAGTTTTTGGTGCAAGAATTTCTTTTGTTTTGTTTCAGGTATTAGTGAAATCATCCCTATCAGACAGAATTAAGCAAGCAGAGAGGGATGACAGTGAGTTGGAGAAGAAGGTAGAGCTGGTTCATAAGGGTAAGTTGCCTGAATTCAACATTGATAATGATTGTGTGATGAGATTTGGTAAGAAAGGAAAGATGAGTCCAAGGTTTATTGGACCATATGAAATTTTGGAGAAAGTTGGATCAGTTGCTTACCGAGTGTCTTTACCTCCGAGTTTATCTCAGGTACACAATGTTTTTCATGTTTCGATGTTGAGGAAGTATATTCCAGATCCATCTCATGTTTTGAGCTCAGAGGTAGTTCAGTTGGAAGAGAATCTCTCTTATGAAGAACAACCAGTCCAGATTCTTGACCGAATAGAGAAAGTGTTGCAAAATACGGTAATCCACAGGGTAAAGGTTTTGTGGAAAAACCATATGGTTGAAGAGGCAATGTGGGAATCTGAAAATTCTACGAGGGATAAATACCCCCACTTATTTTGATAAGTGAATAAAATTGTGAGGACGCAATTCCCAAAAGGGGGGAAGGATGTAACATCCCAGGTAAATAATGAATAAAACATTTTCATATTTATTAATATTTTCGAATTAAATATTAATTTTACTTAAAAGGGGTTGTTATGTTCGATAGCGTACTCGATACGCAACGATGAGTTTCTTTGAAAACTTACGTTGCACACTAGTAATATAATAATATTATTTTAAATGGTAGTTAACACATAGCCGTTGTATTGGCAGGAATGGATAGAAATAACTAAAATATTATTATATATGTTTTCAGATGTTTTTACATTTATCCAATAAAAGATAAAGGCTTAAAATACGAAAAGAATTCAATTTTAGGCTTTTATACCCTAATTTTCACTAAAGGTTCGCTTATCGCCTTTTGATGGAGAACCATCATTAAATATAGTTTTGGTCACTTTTATACATTCTATTGGACCAAATAAAACTCTTCTTTATAATCGAGACATAAAAATTTACTTTGTATAAATTTTTGGTATCTTTCCGATAAAGTTCATTTTTAATGAATAGTGTAAACTATTGTATTTTAATTCAAAAATCTTTTTAATCTAATTTATTTATATGATTATATTATCTATTGAATTGGTTTTAAAGTGAAATTAGAATATATTTTTACCATTAAATCTAATAGTGGTCGTTGGAATTAATTTCACTTTGAAATCGAACTTAAACTAGTGTCAATCTTCTGATACTTATTGTTTCATAAAAACACGCTATTTGTCATGACAGCGGGAATTAATTATTAAATTAATTAATGTGGCTTATATGATTTTAATTTTTTAAAATAGACATCATTTTTTAATTCAGAATATCAAATATAGTTTAGGGGGAAGTTTTGATATATTTCTGAAAAACTTCAATTTTTGATGAATAGTGAAACCACTAAGTGGTAGTTAAAGAAACTGATTTTTCATTTAAATGAAACTTTGTCACTTCTATGATTTGATTTTCAAAAATCCGACATACATGGTTGTCATTAAGAAGTAAAATGTGGTTCAATTAGATTAAAATAATTTTTTGGTGAATGGTAACTTTTAAGTTCTTAATCGTGATTAGAGGTAATTAGTGTAGTTTAAGGTAAAAATAATGTTTCAATAATATGAGATGAGCTTGACACATGTCCTACCCTCATTGGATGTGTCATGGCCGACCAAGACAATCCATGGGTCAACTTGGGGACCCAATGGAGCCACTTTGGTTGGGAAATGACATAAATAACTTTTTATTAAATGTTATAGCAAAAATGACACAAACATGAGATGTTTTACTAAAACAATTTTTACATGGGGTTATACAAGTAATATTTTTGACTATAAATATTCATTAAAAATATAAAAAGACTTCATAAATCATGATATTTTTTTTATAATTTTTAGACCTTAAATATATTAAATTATTTATGACATCATGATGATGCAGCGATTACTTCATTAATAATGGATTTAAATAAAATGAAAAGATAATTTACAATCTATGACCTAGACATGTGCAAAACCTATTTTATGGGTATATTTCGAATCCTTATCACCTTATCCATAATTATATCAATGTGGGACCTCTTAAATCCGAATATCATTTTAAAATAAATTAACATTTCTTTACTTTCCAAGAGTGCCCCTCCTCTCCTCTTATAAAAGGCCCCCACCTCTAGCACCTTACCCACACATCAAAAGCCTTTGGCTCGGAAAAAACCTGCCCATTTTGTCTCTCCACATCTCTCTCTTAATCCTTGAAGACTCACTTTGGGAAGATGTCTTTCCAAGGAATCCTTTGAGCTCAAATCTAAGAGAGTTACCCGATTTTGAGGTAATGTGTTCACTTGTGTTCTTTTGTTTTATTTTGCTTCTCCAACCCACTAAACTCTTTTTATTCATTTATTTTGTAACAAATACAGTATCTTAAATATACTTGGATGTTTTTATAATAATCATTCGAGCTACACTTAAACACATCTACATCTAATGGTTAAGGAACATACTGTTTCTGTGGTTGGCGAATTTCTGCCTCACGAAACGATGATTGTTCAATCTTCTTTTAAAAACCTTTAATGGTGTCCCTTAAGATGTCACTCTATTTATATATGATATATATTATGTTTATGTTTCCATTATTCTTCTTTATTTTTCATTTGTGGTATACCTTTATGGTTTCCATTGTGGGTAAACACGATAATTTCATTTTAGGAAGTGCGGACCACCGCCCCCTCAAAGTGATGTGATTCGTTAATGCCATAGGTGGGACGTATAAAGGATGGATTTAAAGTTATTATATATGATGTTATAGTGGAATTATAATATACCTCTATATAATTATTTTTTCTTCCCATTAAAGTATGATATAGAAGTGGAAGTAGCGTTCATGCGTACGTACGGCTTACCGTCTCCATGAACGGTGCATTTCATTTCTTATCCCCAAATGTAATGTACTATTATAAGTACATGTATATAATGGATATATATGATTAATGATAAATCTAAATGATGAATATAATTCTGGAATTAAAATATACATACCTCTCATTTAGTTTTAATTCTATTAATATGACAAAGAATTGAAAGTAGTGTTCATGCGTATGTACGACTCCCCATCTCCATGAACGGTGCATTTCATTTCTTACCTCTAAATGATTATGTAATATTATAAATACATTTATATGCTGGATATATATGATATATATGATATCCAAATCAGGAATGTCATTATGGATATAAAGAACCTTTGACCACACGAACAACATGTAATTGTAAGAAGTCCACTTTCGACTTAAGAACCAACTATCGACAAAACAAACATTATTAACTTAATGATAACATAATGTTTATAACATGGAAATAAGTGATATAAAACGAATAATAAGATTGAAAAACGTTCTTAATCAATTACAAATTAACTCAAGTTTATTATTCAGGACGTTAAATAACGATCGAGTCAAGTCGGACCCGAGATAAGGGACTTCGTCTCAATCTCCTTTAATTGAGGCATATTTCTTTTAATAAACAACTATCTTTTATATGGTGTATAAACACCTTTTACTTTTACTTTTATACAAAAGTAATCTTTTTATAAGAAGTGTTTTACAAAAAGACAAAAAGGCATGTTTTTTTAACGTACGCGGTGAAAACGACATTTTCCGCCGCCGCGAGTATTATTTGGTCTTTGGCTTCCTCAAAAAGACGTAATGTTTTTAAAAAGAAATAAATACCATATACTCTTTTATGTATTTTGGTATTGAAAATGGTTTTTATAAATTATTTTTTATGTCAATATATTTATGTGGTATATTGTGATCAATGTGTGGAAATGTTTTCTTTCTATTATATTTGTTTTATGTTATATGATTTTATATTGGTACTTAGACATTTGACGGGTGGTTACATGATAAACCATATGACGGGTGCTGCCGTGAATACCAGGACGGGTGGTTACGTTATAACCTCCAATGCATTGGGTATGGAAGTCAGCCGTATGGCTATTCCATTAAGTATGCATGGAAGTTGGTCGTATGGTTATTCCATTAAGTGATATGTGTGGAAGTCGACCGTATGGTTATTCTACTTAAGTATGTTTATGTCCCAAGATACCTTTATATGTTATGTGTTCTTTATATGGGTTTTATGGTAATATTTTGGTTACAAATGGGTAAGTAATGATATTTTATTCAGTGAAGAGTTTTTACTACTTCATAAAGGTGAAATGTATTACTTTGATAAAGTATACATAGTTTACTTGTTGTTTTTTGATAAACTAACAGTTTTCATTCTTTGTGTATCCCTTAATGAGCTTTTTATGCTCACCCCATGTTTTTTTTGAAATTTGTTTCATAGGACATAATGTGGAATAGGGTCAAGGATGGGATCAAGGGAAAGTCATGCTATATAAAACATGGAACTAGACATGTTTCTTTTTAAGAGTTTTTTTATTCTATAGAAACTTTGTAGAAGTGTCTACTTTCTAAATCTTTTGAGATGTAATAGTTATATTATAATTATCTAAAACTATAAACCTGAAAAGATCCTCAATGTGAATTATTAATTTAATTCAACATTAAGTAAGGTTTAAGGTCGGGGCCTTATATAGCATCATACTTTGCAACATTCTCATCGTCCTTCGGCCTCACACATAGGAATTGTCTTTCCATATTTTCTCGATGGTCACAATGAATGTATTTTTCTAAGAAAATATTTTTATAATACTTCCATTCCATGTTCTATAATTATTCATTTTCCTTTGTGTTTTGGATTAATAACCGCCATTGATCTGCATCTCCCGTGAGTCGATAAACTGTCATGAAAATTTTTTCCCTTTCTCTACTCCCCAAAGCATGAAATATTTTCTCTAGGGAACCTATCCATTGCTCAGCTTCTAATGGATTTGTATTCCCATTTTATGATGGTGGTTTTTTCCTCATGAATCATTCTAATGTTGATCCTCCACGTTGTAAATATTGGTGCTCTATACTGGTAAGGTTATTTTTCATAACCTGAGTGAGTTTTCCCAGTATGATGATAAGATAATCAGCACCTATTATATCAACAGCTCCACTAGAATTATCTTTAGTAGGAGGGAAATCCCTATATGGATTATGTGTGTTGTTATGGTTTCCATTCCTTCCACTAGGTTCCATTTCTAAACAATGGATTACACTATATTAGTTTATGAATTGCAATACATAATTCCAAACAAGTAAAACACGTAACATAAAATGAAAAATTTATTGATATAGTCCATAATCATAAAAAATGTTTTCCTTGAGGAGGTATATACTCGAAAATACTTCATAATTGTTTATAATGAAAATGTGAATTGTCATAAGTATATCCAATGGGGGTGTCGTATCCAAGAGTGCAACAAAGCCCATTTTAATGTACCAGGATACCCTTGGTCGAGATCAAAACTCCTTGTCAGAGTTATCACTAATATGTATATCTATTCCAGATCTGCCTCTACCTTCTCATATCCATATAGGGATATATATCTTGGAAAATACACAAATTATATATATTACCAACAGTCTAGG
Source organism: Viscum album (assembly GCA_963277665.1). NCBI lineage: Eukaryota > Viridiplantae > Streptophyta > Magnoliopsida > Santalales > Viscaceae > Viscum > Viscum album. The sequence continues at coordinate 1,042,393,778 of OY728146.1, forward strand.
AAGTTCTTCTATACAAATCCTCAAAGTTTATCTTAGGGTAATGTGCTCTAATCAGAGTTTATCTAAATCTGGTTTTCAAGGTTTGTACTAAACATCCTTTCATACCAACTGTAATGCCTTGACCCCAGTTACCCTGATTATATTCATTATTACAAAACATTTTCATGATCATAAAGGATCAATGTCCCTAAAGACCGATCAGTTTAGCAGCCTTGGAAGTATAAGAATCATTAATAAGTTTTTCATTACATAATAAAATGAAAAACAACAACAGCATTGTCTCTATTGACCATATTCATCCAGAAGACTATTCCTGCATGTGATTCATAATATACTTCTTCAAATCCTAGGAAAGATAAAACATAGAAAGGGGTGAGCTCAGATTCTCAGTAAGGATAATAATATTGTGGAAACTTTCATGAATAAGAATAAACAATTAACACAATGTATAAGACTAAAACACAATCCTTTCAAACATAAGCATTATCATAATACGGAAATGATAAATCAAATAATTCCATTTACTTATTCACATGGATATTCTACTAGTTGAATAATCACATGTAATATCAATAGCCAATTTCATAATGTTGGAATGCATTACGCTAGTCTTCATAATAACATAGTTAAGGCCTTATTCCAAGACTTAAAAAAAGATTTTTTCAAGGCCTTGTTCCAAGACACTAGTTTGTCTAATGATACCTACTGTTGTATCAAGGAGCTATAGAGGGCTCCGCCCGTCACTTTCTAAGTCAAATGGATTCCTCATATGAACAGGTTTAAACATAACATAAACATTCATATTAAAATTACCATTCTAAATGTCAATACATTATCCATAAACCATGAATCATGTAAAAATAACACATCCAAAGTCAAAAATATCAAAAAACCTTCAATAAAATATTTAATATTTTTATCATAAAAAATCAACTTCAAACAAGGTTAAAATCCATCAAAGGATGTTGTCATAGATGAAATCAAAACATGTTGTAGAGAAATATCACTTTCTATTTTGAAATCATTTAAAAGTGATATAATTATAAAAGAAAACATTTATTTTTAAAATATTCTTATAATCCTATATAGGAAGCTTTGACAATGTTATAACGGCGAAAAATAGCCGCACATGTCATATAAGTTAAAAAAAGACATTCTTACCTTAATTTTTTTGAGAAGGTCATAAAGTAACTTGTTTGGAAAATGATGGAAAGATTCCTTTAAATAAATATGTGGTCAAATAAAGGTATAAATTACTTTAACCCATAATCTAGTGAATAGTAAAAAAAATTAATCGTATTTTAAAGAAAATACAGATGTGGATGATAAAGAGGTCCTAGTAGATAATTACATATTAACAACATCAGATAAGTAAAGAGATTATAGAATTAACCCTTACCTTGTACTTTTCCTTAGTCGATGGTATGTTAACCTCCTATGTAATAGTTAATTTTTTTTAAAAAATTATACAAGAACTATATAAATATGATATCATATATGATCCTATAATATTTCTTATTTAATATTATTTTAGTAGTATCATCGTTTCGGGTGTTAACAAATTCTTTTTCATTTATATGCTTTCTTACATAAGCCATGTTAATTATGGATATGGTGTATTTGATTCATATAGAGAATAATATTATGTTCATAAACATTATTTTTAATCATAAAATGAAAATTATTCTATTATGATTATGATGGGGAATTAATCTCATCGTGTTCTTCGAGATAGCAATTCATACATACGCACGAGAAAAAATATCATTATATTGATGGTGAAATCTTATATAATTAGATTTTATATCATATATAAAGACTAATTAACAAGTTATATTTATTATTTACATCAGTTATACTCATTATTGTACCAATCCGAATAATGATGTGTTTGAATAACAAACTACACCACGACGTGGAGATGGTAAGCCGTGCGTACGAACGTTTGGCGACTTTGTCATTTATAGGATGGATAGAATCAAAAATATGGTAGTATCATATTTATAATAACACCACAGTATGTAGGAGGTACTAGAGCTATTATTTTGGTATAGAAGCAACCAATAAAGAGGAAGTGGATGTTTAAAATAACTTGAATGAGGGTGGTGATATTATTACCTCTTCTTCTGGTGTTCACATTTGAGTTGATCCAAAGGGATCCTTAGGTTGGCTTTATGATCCAAGTAAAAACTCAAGGATGATGTGAGGTATGTTTGGAGGATATTTGGGTAGGGGTTGGTGAAGCAAAATGGCTTTGGAGGTGTTAAATTAAGAGAAGGGGAAGTACCCTTTTATAAGAGAGGTAATGGTAACTTAATGATAATCGTGAAATATTATTTTATAATAAAAACATTTTTCCTTTATAATGGCTCCAAAATGATTTATTGCAAGGATTAGGTATTGATGTGTCTAAAGAAATTCAAAAAAAAATGTTTTAGATAGGTTTAAGTCACCATATTAACTTTATCGTTTAGATTTTACTCTTAGTTAAATAGTTTTACATTTACCATGTCTCTTTGTATTTTTATAATATATGGTTAATAAACATACTATAACAAGACAATAGAACCCCAAGTGGTTTAGAATTAATATATATAACCTTTTATAAGACTATTGTCCAAACCATAGAATTTTAAGAATATTACATCAATTCATAATATAGTATTTCTTTTAAAAACTAAATTATGTCAGTTTTGACATTATTTAGTATTTGATATTTTTGAAAGCCCTAAAAACATTATCACTTAGAATGATATTTATTTAATAAATCCTAAAATGACCTATTAACCTATAAAATTAGTGGAATTCATCAGAAGTCTGAATTAACATTTATATGGATATTTATAATATCAATTATTTTAATATTTCATTATTATGGTAATTACATCATCATCATTGTGTCACAAATAAATTAAATTTTTTAACGTCTAAAAATTATAAATAAAATAACATTATGTTATAGATCATTATATATTTATAATGAATATTTATAGTCATGTTTATATTATGTGTAACCCTATATTAAAAATGGTTTACTTAATAAACGTTGAATTTAACTCTTTTAAATCATCTTTAAATAAAATAATAATAAATGTCCTAATATAATCCAAGTGGACCAAAGAGGATCATATTTTATTCCTAATGTTGATTTTGGTTGAATTAAACTTATCCAATAGAATTAGGACATGTGTTATGGTAATTATAATATCATGTTCACCCATAATTACCCTACTTACTTTTAATCGTGGTAAATAAAAGTCAACAATTACTATTCACCAAAAATTATTTTCATCTTGTTGAACAACATGTTACATACTAATTTCAACTGTATTTCTTTGATTTTTAAAATTTAACTCTTAGAAATGGTAAAATTAGTTTTTATGCAAATTTTCAAATGCTCCTAGGAGGTGGGTAAAAGACGGTTATAAGTTCAATAAAATTTTATATATCTAAACATATTATAAAATGACTCCAATTAATTACATTGAACATATATATTTATTATGTTTCTATTTTTAACTAAAATATATTAAAATAAAATAACTAATTATTTAAATAAAAATTCATTTTTAAACGATAACGCAATGTTTTTTACTATTCATCAAAAATTGAATGTTTTTTTCAAAAAAATGCTAAAAATTCACCCTAATCTAATTTTGATATTCCGATTTCAAAAATGAAGTCCATTTTGAAAAAAAAATTATAAAATTTCAATAATTGGGTATTAATATTCAAAATGGCTTGTTTGATTGGTCGCAGTGTGTTAAAACTTTAAGATGCATACAACACAAGCTACTACATTATTAAAAGGGTAATGTACCGTGGAAGCTTGGGGTGTTTCCGATATGTTTCTGGAATATGAATATGAGATTCTTCATTATTTAGTAGAATATGTGCATTTCCTAAGTCATGTGTCACTCTCACTTAGTTATCCTTGATCAAACTTCTAGTATGATCTTGATCCTAATGCTTCAGAATATGCCACTAGTCTTTCATTGAAGCAGTATGAGCTTTACCTGAGGTATGTTCCACTCTCACTTGGTGATCCCCAAGTGGAGTGGGAATATTAACCTGATCTGGTTAATGAATTTCCTACTGGATTATGCCGAGGGACCTCCATAATAAGGGAAGGGATATAATCCTCCTCCAATATTACCACAGAATTATTCTTGTGCAATTGTTCTTTGAAATAAGTAGGAATATACAAATGGATTTTGTGATCTTTTGGAATATACAAGGTATATTCACTGATACTAAATGAGACCATCATGAGGAATATCCAATTCTCACTTGTTTATCCTCGACTGAAATGGGGATATATACTTGATCCTAGGCTATTGGAGTTTTCTTATGCATTTTTTCAGTAGGAATATGAGCCTATCCCGAGGCATGATCCACGACCATAATTGGGACATGAGCCCAAACATAGGCCTTTGGAATGTGTTGATAGATATTTTAAATAGGCATGTGTCACTATCTTTTGGAATGTTCCAATCTCACCTGGTGATCCCTAGTTAAAACATGATTGTGAGACCAATATGATGCCTTGTCCTTTACCGTAATATGTCAATACTCCTCCTAAATAGGAGAAAGAATTTGTTCTTTATTTTAAAAAATAACTTTTTCATGAGGATCATCATGTTGATATTTCATATCTATATGGATAAGAATATGCACATGTCCCTGCATTAGAACCATTTCATGAATATGTTGATAGGGTTCTTGGGGTGTGTAAGATTTAATTTAATTTTAGAAAAATTTGACTAGGAATATAAGCCTTTAATTATTATGTATTCATTATATACTGGAAGATTTCTTTGATTAAAGCAGGTATATATTTCCACTTCTATCCTCCTTAATCTACCATAATATGATTATGCACTTCATACATAGAGGAAATTTTATTTGCATCCCCCATGCTTTCAGTGGGAATATGCCCACATAGTTTTTCTAAGTGAGTAGGGATATGATCTTGTTGGTTAGTTACCACCATTATATGCTAGTTGACTTCATCTGTGGGAGTGGGGATATAAGCCATCATTTTTATTTCTTGTATGTTCCTCAACCGATGTATCTTACTTTCAATAGGTTCATGGGATTTAGATGATGAAGTGTGTTGGGTGGTACCCTCAGCAAGAAATTGATCGGTACTTGTGGGATGGTGCTTATGATGACAGTTAACAGGATCCCTCTTGGGAGGCCCTGAACCTGAAGAGATCTATATTTAACTCCCTTTTACATCATCATTATTTATTGAATTTGGTGGTTGTCATGCTCTAAGGATAAGCTCCCAAATAATTTTAAAGTGGTGACGAGGCTACTGTATTTACGACATAATGACCTGGACAATGTGGGATTATCAATTTCCTTGTTTGGATACCCTCATAGGAATATTCTAGGGTTGGTATTATACCATGATGGTGGTATTATAATACCATCATTTTATCTACCTGACATTGAAGCTGTTAGGAATGTGATGTCACTTTGTGGCCTGTGGGGGTTACAACCACATCTAACATTCAAAAATGATCACTGGTTGATGAAATTATCATAGATTGGGATTCATGTTATGAGTTCAGTATCTCCAACCACACTGAAAACATGTAACAAGGTCACGTATTATTTCAATATCATAGGCATTATGTGCGCTAAATTAGTTCTGAATGATTAAAAAATTTATCATTTTATTCTAGATCTATCCATTTTACTCTATTGAACTTATCAGCACAAAGATGGAGTACTTCCTAAGAACCCCAGTTATTGTGGATCAACTGCAAGATTTTTATCGTATTACTAGATTTTTTTTTGTATGATACGAAAAAAAGTGGCTTGACACATAATAAACTGATCATTTTTTTATTATTCTCTTTAGGTTCACCATTTTGATTTTCAAATATTGTGCATGAAAAAAGGATTTATGGATGATAACCTAATCCTTTTTTGATATATTTACATATGGTTCACCATTTTTTGAAGGAAAAGAGAAAACCTAGACCCCCCCCCCCATCATGGTGTGTTATGTTCTGCATGATGGTTGGTTTTGAGGGGTTTAGTTCTTGAACAACTACTTACATTGGGCCACCATAATCATTCTTAATGTAAACTACAAATTTTTCCTCATCCATATTGGGTACATATATTTATTCATAATTTTGGTGGTCAATTGGGGTGTCAAATCCAACAATCCTTGGGGAATCACATTGGTTGAGAGGATGGTAGGTTGGAACCATCACACCCCTTTTGTGTAGAATTGTTGCCTACTCCAAGAATCTATTGTATATTTAAGATATGTTTTCAATTTTATTAATGCTCTTGATACGGGACTGGTTACCCTAAAAAATATTTATAGGTTCTGTCACTTTTGTGTATAGAATATGGGGATCCCATTAGTTAATCCATTTGAATTTATATAAAAGTGTTAAATTGTTTCTATGGTAATGGTTATCCTCTTATCTAATAAAGTTGTATAACCAGGTAATTTGTAATTTTCAACCACGTATAGATGCAGTTAATATTACAAGGAGGATACGTAGCTATTATGGGGTATCCAATGTATCTTTGTTATTTCCAGAATCAAAACCCATATAATTTTTTAAACTTGTGCAGTTTAATGTCATATAGAAAGTCATATTCACAGGAACATACAAACCAAATATTTGAGGTCATGAATCATAGTGGAATCCCATGTATCTTGTCCTTGAATGGAATCAAAGTTATCAGAGATCTATCATGCCCTTGGGACTGGCCCCAATGTAGATTCCCCTATTTTAGGGATATATAAATTGTTACACTCATCAGGTGTTTACATACTATGATTTACCTTGGATGTAAATATAGATTTTAGGTCTCATAGGGCTGTCCTACATATCTTTATTATGGGTGGAAGTAGAGTTATCCTAGATTGATTGGTCTGTTTTTCCACTAAGTGATGAGGTAGATTGATCATCTCCTGGGAATTATTGGGTCCTGATGGTTGAAATTTTAGAGACATGGAGATTATATTGATATGAATGTTTATTTGAAACATGCCTTAATAATACATCTTAGATATACAAGAAACTAAAAAAATCATAGTGGTCGTAGTTTAGATGATCATGGATCACACACTAATGTACCCCTTAATTTTTTATTGGCATAAAATTGAAATGATATTATTATTAAAATTCCATAATCCCACATGAAATATGATCGATGTGGGAAATAAGGGATGTAAAATGATAAATCTCATTTATTATTGAGGTGAGACATAAGTAATAACAATGCCCTTGGAAGATTAATATAGAGCTCAAACCATGGGGCTGTGCCCTACTTATCCTAGTTAGGTAATGAATTAGAGTCATCTTAGTTCACATGATTGGGTATAAAACACTGATGTTTCCCTTTCATTTGTTGATTCATACAATGAAAATGATATTATTATTGTAACTCCCTAAGACCATGTGTTTTAAGAATGGTATGAGAAACAAGGGATGAAAAATGATCAGTGCGTTGCTTACGGAAGTGGAAAATATAAGTAGAGACAACCTTTGGGAGATTAATATAGATCCTGAAACTCATTGAGGTGTCCTATGTATCTTGGTTGTGGAAGGAATCTGTGTTATCATATAGCCCTTAAATAGGGCTTACACACTGACTTTTCTACTGTTTGGCATTCTATAGTGTCATCGCAAGAAGTCACTAACACTTCCAATGGTCATCATGAGAATCTACGTGACAAGTCTCGAAGTGTGTCCCATGTCCTAGATGCCATGTCTAGAGGGAACTTTGACAACATTTATGGAATGTAAGAAGGGTGTATCAATATATATTTGACATTCCTTGGTGCTACCATGAGACTCAGCTGACATGAACTGGGATCTACCGCGTGGTATAATAGAAATGAATTGGTTCCACCATGTAAGTCAGGAAACATGTTTGAATGATGTAACAAGACATGGATAGAGATCATGGAGGGAGTCACATGGATTCTGTGGCATGCCTTAGGCGATCTGTATGACACTCTTTGACATGTCTATATCACTTCACATGACCCAAATTGTATACCGAAGGGATGTCACGTGATCCGGGTGACATGCCCTAGTGCTATCATGTGTCTAGAGTGGTTCATTTGAAGCACATGAGGATCACCATATATATTATTTTCTTAATTATGACACATTTTAGTCATTGTTCTATTCATTATATTTTTAATTCCATATAAATTTTCAGTTTTAGCTTTTGTTAAGTCTCATATGATCTCGCTGGTTTATGGGATGTCCTTAGCTTGTCCTGCGAGAAGTCCTTAGTGTGGTATATTGGTTATCATGCAATGTTCTTATGAATAATTCATGATTTATTTGGATATTTTCCAGTATATTACAAAATGGAAAATTTTCTAGTCCCAAGATCAGTCTCTCTGAGAAGTCTCTTCCGATTCTTAGGTACATCGGTGTGTCTATATGAAAAAGGGCTAACCAGGCTAAGCATTTCCTTTTTTATTATTGAGTTGGGGATTTATGGTAATTGTCACCATATTGTTTTCTATTTCAATGGTACATATCACATATTTAAATTCTAGAGTTGTTGAAGGTATTCGATATCATGCATCTTTTAAAGTCTCTGTTTCGGATCACTGTGAGGGCGTCACCTGATTTTCAGGGATCGCGAGAACATAACTTTATTTCTTCCTTTACTGGATTATTTCAAATAAATGGGGATTTTATGAATAATGTGTACATGTAAAAGTAATTAAATATAATAAAATTGACATTTAGAAGGGCCTTCATGAGATTAGGGTGCCTTTTGAAAGGCCTTCACATGATCTCATGTGGCTTATCTATGGGTCATGTGATATCATGTTGCAGACATCCTCAGCACGTCACACGAATTTTAGGACTGTGAGAGGCTCCTGAAACCTATAATTTCTCTAGCTATTTTTTATTTTACCAATTTTTTGATTTAGTTAAGATTTCATGAGTAACGTAGAAGTGAAATACTCTACCTCTTGGTGATGTTCCATGTGACCAATAAAAATTATATGGAGATGCATGATCATTTCATGAACAATTACATCCAATCCTTTGGGTGTAAATGGGGAGTTTGATGTTTCCTAGACATACCCATGTCTCTTCATGTGAATAGGATTACCTGATAGTGGGCGTTCTGGAGATGATTCAGACATATCACCAGGGTATCACGGTCTCTTAAAGATCGTCAAGGGATTTTTCTATTATTTTTTACGATCATGAGAGACTCCCACATCCCCCACCATTTTTCTTCATTTTTTTATTTAAGAATATCATATATAAATTTTTCATGAATTTTTTCATAGACAATATTTCTCCCCATTGGTGATACATTGCTTTAGTTTTATAACCCCAAGAGGATTTATCCTTTTGGGAATTTTCCTCATATTTTCGATGTATATTTGTATGGGTTATCAAGAACTCACTGGTTAACAAACCACGTGACTTGGGGGAGTTTATCCATTTTCCACCACATGACTAGCGATTGTCTGGGGTACCATTGTGAGGAAAAGAGGACTTATTTAAGGGAATTCTTGGGACCTTTTGTGGGTTATGCAGAACTTAATCTCATTTCTAGATGCTCTACTAGTTATATAGTCACCTGTATATTTAGGGTTCACTTGATACACAAGATCATTTCAACCTTCAAATTTATTTTCATTGTGGTGAAAACAATACCTATATAAATGTATTTCTTCCTTTGTGATTTTTACGATACTCATTTTTCAGGTGTAAACATAGGTGAATATTGAATAAAATATCATGTTTTGGCACACTCTTTTCTTTGTATTTATTATATAATCCATTGATAATTTTGAAGGACCATTGGATGCATAAAAAGAAGCATCAAAATGACTATTACCTCGTTCTTAGAAAATAGATATTAATGAATATTTTTGTAGTAGATATTATATTTAAAATTTAGATATAATAAAAAGAGAGAAAATTAATTTTAGTAATATTTTTTGTTACTTGGAATTATGGTATGTGTGTAACAAGAAGAAAAGGTATTGTCACTATGTTCGACTATGACCAGGATATCTATATAGAATGAAACTAAAACAAATGTGGTAAAAATGTGTTATACCATAATCTTTAAATATACTAAACCCATATGTTTATAATTTATTATATCAATAATATAATATAAGATCATGTACAATAAAAAATGATTATTTCTATCCTATAAATATAACTCATTATATATAGTAAGAACATAGCTTGATGTTAGATATAATGTGTATCAAGCTTAATATTACCACTAAATGTTTATAAACATTGATTATGTCAAGAATATAGTCATTTTCATCCCTAAATTATCCATTTACCCAATTATTATTTCTATGTATGATATTTTTTCATAATTTATTATTCCATTTATTCATGACCATAATTAGAAACAACTGTCAAAATGCATACACAAGTATCAACTATTCATAGGAGGTTTTTGGATTTTTCTTTGTTAGAGAATCTATAAGAATATTTTCTATACCCTCACATACAAATTTCTATTGGGAATATTTATCTTTAATATCATCCTATATTAAATTAATTGATCCCAGAATATCAATTTTGAAATTTTCAAATTTAGAAATAAAATAATAAATTTATTATAATCATCTTCATTAATATTTTTAATTCATCTATAAAAATGTTTTTATTATTTATCATTCTATATATTTTTCAATTTTTATCAAGGGAGGGTGATAAATATCTTTAATATCATTTTATACAACATTAAAATCATTTAATATCTTATAATACATTAATTATTATAACAATGTATGCCCATTTTAAGAAATAAAATGATGGGAAATATTTTTATCTAGATTTGATGGTGTAAAATAAATGATTCATAAATCACTAAATAAAAAATCAGTAAAGTGAGAAATCAAATATGACCAATATTGATACATGTATTCTATGTGATATATTTCTTTTTCAGGAATAATGATCAATAATGAAGTAAATATTATAGGTATTTTATTCTATCATACCATTGAATAAAAATATGAAGTAGATATAAATTAAAAATGTTATGATCTTCTCATAGACTAAAATAATCTTCATTTCTCTATAGCTAACTTATTATACATGACATGTATAATATGTAGGATCATTGATAATAAATATGGTCCATATAAATGTTTTAGAAACTATAAAAAAATAAAATAAATATTTTTATACAGATTTTTGTTTATTGGTATGGACTCTCGTCACAGATCTTATATCAGTTGTTCAAAACATATCCACTTATGATGTAATATGTTAATCTTGATATTCCCAATAAAAATAATAAAACCCAAAAATTTTGTACCATTTTCATTAATAATATTGCCACTATTTTTGAAATAAAATTGCTTCATTTTCCCCTTCCATCGTGATAGTGATAATATAAATGATGTTTACCTACTCTATAAAACTTATCCAATATAGAAGAATATTCACTTGTATTCTTAGACATATTTCAAATAGTTAATGATAAATTATTGTTCATGATGAAAATCAGTAAATGAATTTTAATTGTAAATATTCAAAACATATGAGAATTAGTAGAAAAAATTAACAATTAAAAATGAATGAAAGGAATACATAGTAATTAAAAATCATAATGAAAGAAGTTTCATATTATTAATAATTAAATGTATTTGATTATTCCTATATCAATAAATTTTAACATATCTAAATGATAGAATTTATATATGAATATTTTATTTAATAATATTATAATCTATATTATTTTTATTTGATAAAATGAGGCTTGAAAAACTTTTCAGGGAATAAGATTTTATTTGTAGAATAAAATAATATGTTTCAAATTTTTTATTTTAAAAAAAACATATATATTTTTTATAAAATATATATTTTTTATATAGAGATTTATGAATTTGATAAAGATGTGATTCAAAAAAAATTTAAATATCACAATTATTAGTATACATTTTGTATATTTAGGTATTATTTTTCCATTTTTTTAATAATTTTTTATTTATATAACATTAATCATTAGATTATGTTACTCATCATTACCCTCAGGTTTTCATGTTATTAAGGAATTTTCCTAACCAAATTCAAAAGAAAAATTAACATATCTTTTACTTGAAAAATTATATATTGTCTATTATTTGATATACTATTGACATAAAAACATATTTCACATAAGTTTAAATTATATATAATTTCATAATATAGTCTAAAACTATTATTTTTAGGAAAAAATGTTATATTTATTTATCAGGATTGACTAGACTGACTGTGACCTCACCCGTTTATTAATCGATCCTTTTAAAAATCATTTTCATTAATAGGGGCATGAAATAAAAAATGTTTATTAATTATAATATAATATATTTTAATTAGAAAAAAATATACATATAATAATCTTTATTTTAAATTATTAAATACATAATATTTTAATTTAAATGTACAATATAATATATCTTAATCGGGTCAGGTGTGTTAGATTTGATTCCACTTAAAAATTCATAATAATGACCCTATTATTACCCAAACATTGAATTAAATAGTCTTGAATAATTATGAATCAAATAGGCCCTAAAATAATTTTATTAGTTTTGGATTATCATTTCATCATGGTAACCAAACTCATGTATATAATAAATATAAAATTGGTAAACCAAGTGACAATAATTATTTTAGTTCAACTAATGAAAATATTAAATTACCATACTTATGAAAAAATTTATCCTGAGAATTATTATATTTTATAATTATGGTAGTAACACTTAATAATAAATAATTATTTTAATTTGTAAAATGAACATAACTTGGTAAAATGAATAAAAATACCATTTTTCAATAAAATATTGAACAATGAAAAACTTTTTATTTCACTCATATATGAACAAATATTCTGTGAATCTAACTTCTGGTGTATTTGAAATGATTCACATTTTTGTTTTCATGAAAAATTGTTATTTATATAAAATATATTTTAGATAAAGGGGGCTTAAACAACCAAACATGCACACACCCAAGAACCTTATTGGGTAAACCTCATCCCTCATAATAAGGATCGGATGAGACCCACTAGACCAATTTTACTACATATCAATGGTCCCTATAGACTGAGGATGTTGGTGGATCGAAGTCTCTATGGTATAATGTGGTGAACCACCATATTATAGTCAATCTCATATATTCTAGGGGAAACCTGAATATGTGACCGTCTATTTCCTTGAACATAGTCTTCAAAACATGGAATAACTAATAGAATCACCATGTTTACCACCACATTGTGTTGTGTTGTAGTTATATGTGACCTAAACTAAGGAACATCAGATGAAACACTGAAAGGGGAGCCAAAATACCCATGGTAATATGCTGCTTCATGTTCTAACCTTTAAAAACTCAAAGGGATCCCTTTAAAATTCATATTAGTGAACCAAGATTGATTTCAATAATCAAGGGACATCATGAATCACCTTATGGTGCACCTTTATGGCACTATAGATCTCCTTGTGGAGCTCTCCATAATTATCAAGATATGTACCAGGCGCTACCTCCAACCATGAAACTCTCCATCCCAAATTGGGTATTCGAGTTGGTGGGGGAAAGATGGATCACTTGAGAGTGCCCTCTATCTCCCAAGACATAATCCCACTAACACCTTCCATCATCAACCACCATAAACAACATCATGACCTATTGACTTCCATGTAGTATCCCATGTCAGGATAAACCATTATTTTTTCATTTTCATGGCACTACAATTTTTGAATGTAAAGACCAAATGCCCGAAGGCCCAATTACATGACCATAAATTCCATTTTCAATTAATAGTACATATTTTATATTACCTAATAATACTACCTAATACAGTATGTACACTATTACAATGATACATTATTATTTTATTAAAATGTAAATTCATCTACACCTATAATTAAAATTGCAGGTTTTCAAATAATTTTATATTTCACTCCAATAAAATTTTAAATATAATTATACTCAGTTGACTAAAATTTTTCATGATAGTTCTATATATATCTACAATTTTCATTACATATAAAAATTCCTAAATTTGAATATCCATTTCAAAAATAGTTTTATATATATTTATATTGAATTATGATTTCAATTTGTTTTATTAATTATTTCGAGTGATATGATAACAAATTTTATGAGTAAAATGTTTTTGAGGTGTCTCTATTGTAGTGCCCTAAAAAGTATTATTTTCAAAGTTTAATTATTTTCAATATTTAAAATTCTAAAATAAAATTATGAAATCAATTAAAATAAATATCCTTATAAATATTTTCAAATATTTTATTAAAAATAATTAATTTTTCTCCATTGACTTGCATAATAATATGCATGTTAATAATTAACAATGACTTTATTAGATAAATTTTAAATGTGGATCATTTATTTAAATTTTTTTAAATTTTTTATGGAAATAAATTATTATTTAACATTACAATTTAAATACGTAATTTATATTATTTTGTATTATGGTCATTCTAACTAAATTGATATTATAGTGAAATATTTTTTTATTATTTTCTAGTTATTATTTGTATAATTATATAAAATATTATATATGTTCTTAATGTTTTATTATGTTAATATTTTATTTTACCAATGCTATTATAGGTATATAATAATATTGAATATTATTTACTTTTTATATATTGTTCCCTTATAGTGGTGGGGGGACTCTGGTTCGAGCCTCCTCAGGTTCATGCATTGTTTTTTATTTATAACATTAACATGGATAATTATGATTAAAATTAACTGAAATGTGTGCGAAATTCATGTTTTTTGGGTTTCTATTTGGAACATCATCATGTTGGATGACCAATGTGGTGTGGATACATGAGCAGAGGGTGTCTGTACTAAAATATGTGAGGGAATCGAGAAATAAGGATTGTGTGTTGGAGTAGGAATGTGAGTCGTGGTATGTAGTTATGGGTTCTAAAAAATTATGATTATATGAGAACTGTGGATATTCATGTGGTGCCAAATTGAGAAGACTAATGTGTCTATATATAGGTATAACGACTAGGTTAGGCTAGGTGTTAAACTATAATGTGGACCACTACCCATTTCATTGATAGTTACGTATCCAGAAACATGGGTAAGGATTTTAACACATGGGACACCCTCTATTTGGGATTTAATTATGGAATGGGAAACATGGGGAAGGATTTTTATTGGTATTTATTTTCTTCTAGTGGCATCTAACAATTCTGAACATGGACATAGTCAATAATGAACATGGATTGGTGGGGATAACATTTGGATAGATAAACCACTATGGAGGATATCCCCATTCTTATTTTAATTTTAAATTGGTAATCCATACAATTAATTAATCAATGGTTATATCCTTTGAATATTTTTTAAATAGATTAATATGTGATTCAGATTCCTTCTCCCATAGTCATAGGCACACTACCAATCTATGTTAATCTTTTTAGTCTTCTGTTATTTATTTCTATTTGAATGTGTTCTAATGTTTTTGAGTTTTAATTCTCTAATCAAGTGATATTATATCCACTAAGGTCAATGATTAAAAAAGAATAAAATGTTTTATAAAGAATAAAAAATCAATGGTTTTTGAATTAAATATTTAGAGGTTGATTGTGAAGATCTCATTAATAGGATTCCAATGGAATAAAAGGTGAAAATAGAACTAAAATGAGCTCTCTAGATATGTATAGGCTTCTGGTCAACTTGAGTGTGCTATAATTTCCCTTCCATAGAGTTGAAAACAATATTCTAAAAATGGATAAATTTCTAGATGAATTCTAGAGAATTTTCTGGCAACAATTCAAGTGTTCCAAATCAATAACACTTCTCCAACCAATCTCAATCATTCGTAGTGTTTTGGACATAACTTGGTTAATCAATATCAAATTTCTATGACCCTAGTGTGGATTCCATCTATTTAGACCATTTTAAACCATCCAAATAGTTAGATATTAAATATTATTACTTAATTAATTGAGGAAAATGTTTTTAGCATAATTAATCATATTAATTTTAAATATTTTATCTAAAAACCCAAAATGGAAGAAATTTTTTAATTAAAAATTTTTTAGTCCTAGAGTAGAGGCCAGTAAATCCACTATAGAACTAGTTGAGTAATATTTAAAAGTTAATAAATCTAGTGATAATTAATAAATAAGTACCGCACTAATTGATTGAATTTTTCCATTTTCAATACGAAGTGTGTTAAAAAAATAGAGAAATTGATCAAAAAAGTATCTTACAAAAAATCTATAATGACCATGTTGCTTCGATTATGTATAAAAGATTAGAGATGATGCATGAAAGAACAACCATAAAAAATAATCCCAATTTGATATGTATAATTCATATGCCAATTTACAAGAATATAGAAATTATATTTTAATATATTAGAGAGTTTAAATGTATTGTTGATTAGCCAGATTACATGAAAATGATTGTGTATTTCATATTTATTTCTTTATCAACAATGTAAGAAACATTAATCTGGTGAGTCAAGAATTCCACTCTATATGGAATGTTCATAACAGAAGTAGTGAAAGATAGGATACCTAATGAGGTATCCAAAAGGAAGGATGAGGGGTGTATACCAAAATTATTATATCTTATCACTGGAATACATGGTAAAGATAGTTGGAAAGGAAGAACCTGATGAAAAGAACCCCCTGAAAAAAATCCACATAGGTGAAGTGACACAAATCTTGATCAATATATTATATAAAATGCCACCATTATGGAATCGCGATCACTTTATTCAAAAGTGCATATTGTTTAATGATGATGGATTTTATCAGGTAGTTAAAACCCTTAATAATAATGATGTGGGTATCAATGATGAGATATTTATTATATTTCTATATGATCATGTTATCCTAGTAATCCAAGACTCAACATGGATGATTGATTTAGGAACTGACTACGATTTCATGGTGAGTTGATAATTTTTCTCACCTTATACTTTGAGGGGTGTCTGAACATGGATATGGGAAGTGACGGTGCATCAAAAATCATAGCTACTAGTAATATTTTTTAGAGATTTATATTCGGTGTAAGTTACTGTTGATGGATCTTAGGCATGTTTTTTATATTTATCTCAACCAGATATCTGCATTAATTCATGTTGATGATGGATACATCAGTTTATTCAATGTTTGAAATGAAATCTTATGAAATGAAATATGGTATTTTCTAAAGGAAAGAAAAATACTTTATCTACAAAATATATTCTATTATTGAGTGGGTCCTTTCCACTCTATGTCGTTTTTGAAAATTTTTACAACATATCTCTGTTTATTTGTGTAATTTCAACACTCAGTTTATTTTTTGGAATAATTTTTCTAAGTATAATAAATCTTTTATATATTAAATTCTATTAATGAATATTATATATTACAAGAATTGATAAAAATAAATTATGAATCATGGATGTTTTTATATTTTACTAATAAGATTATTTTACTTATCCGAAAATTAAATGTAGAATATCTTATGTTTTAATCCTTGGTACAAAAAAATATTACTTATTGATATTTTAGTAAGAGAAAAATATTATGTATCATTAATTATTGAGGAATATATTATTTATTCATAGAAGAATCAACTAAAATATTATACATTGTAAATATCGATATACTATATATGTTATGAATTACATTGGTGTATGAATATATTTATTATACATGGATTATGTCTATAGAAATTGATAAGTAAATAATCGTATTCATTCGGTGAGGGTTCTGAAATTCATACATATTAAATGGAATTGATAAAAATATTAAACATTTATAATTATATAATGGATAATATATTATGTATGTTGTGTTAAAGATCTTATATATTGGAAATTTTGAAAAAATGACAATGATTATTAAATTACATATTATATTTTGAATAATAATAGGAATTTAAATTGGATGTGCGCATATTATCTAAATATATCAATATTAGGAATAAAAATAAGTAAAATAAAAACATATATTTTATTATTTAGATTTTTCAGAAGATTATTTTTTCCCGTTTGGAAAATATTTGTTTCGGACATGATTTTTCAAAAGGTGCTGACTCTAACACATTGATTCAATGACCCTTATGAGTTGAAAATATTAACATTATAATTTTGGAAGTGTTGGATTTTCGATAAATAAATGATTCTTATTAAATATATAAGATAAATTTTATAAAATTTACGATATAACTCTTCAAATTTGATGTAATCTTATAAAGGTATATAGATTTGGTAAAGTATGGACCTTTAAATTATGTGGAAATACTCAAAAAAACTATGATTATACAATTATTAATTAAAGATCAATGAATATTTAATAGAAATTTGGTTAACTGTATGAATTTTAGGAATTACATGAAGTCAATATTTTTTTATTTTTAATGAAGCTACATTCAATGATCAATTTTAAAAATTAAGTTAATATAATTTTATTCATGAATATAATTAAATATATTCATTCATATATTCTTAAATATATTCTTAAGGATGTAACATTAACATTAATGTTTCATGGAGATTATGATATTTAGAATTACAATTATAATAAAGGATTTTATTTAAAATGGATGAATGAAATATTTAATATAATTTAATTTTATGTCATTTCAAAAGAGATTGAATATTCAATGTTTTTATCTTTCAGGGTGAATATTTCAAATTTTATCAAAAATATTTTTAAAAAATTGACCATGTATATTTCAAGAAATAATAACCAAAACGACTATCTTATTTTCATAGATGAGATCATGGATCAACCTTGACTAATTTATTATCAAGGAGATAGAAATTACAATGAAAATTATTGAAATAATTATCTCAAGGGAGATGAATACCAAATGATTTGGTTTTTTATTGAAGGATAAAGAAGATAAAACTAATATATTACTTATTTATTATATATATTTTCCCAAGAAGTATTAGGAGTAGTTATAACCCATAGTAAAACTCATAAATTATGAAATTTACAAATATTTATGCTCTTTTTTACAGATTTAATATAGTTTATGACTTCATTAAGGAGGATGATGAACAAGAGAATAAAGAGAAGAAGTGAGCCTATGAGAAATTAAAACCACATGCTAATTTTATTGTGACTGTTGATGAATATTTGAAGACTATTATTTTCCATGGCATAAACCATGATGTTATTTATTCTATAGAATAAGGATATAATTTTTTAATTACTGGAGGCCATATGAAATTATGCATTAGAACTATTTTCAACATTTACATCACATCTAATCACACTCTAACTAGAAACTACTTATACAAAATTATGGGTGAACTGGTTATCGATTGAAATAGATAATTCATTTAATCCATTGTGTATAATGTGTTGGTTTCATATACTAAGCTATGATAATGTTTTGAATACTTTTACATATATTTTAGGTCCTCAAAAATTTCTTCTGATGCCCCAATAAAATCCATTTCGTACTATCTGAAATAGGTTTATACATTATTTTGATATCCCTTAGAAAAGTATCTGTATAAAATCACCAAGTTTGCAGTGCATGTTTTTAGAGTAGACATATATTATTCTTTTAAATGTGAACCACTATAAATGTAATGTATTATATTCTCGTTGCTTCATTATATTTTCACTAGGTAACTTGAGAAAAAAATACAAGGACATATTTGAAATCATTTAAATAGGATGTATATATTGGTGAAATTGTTTATAGTACTTATCTAAAGCCATATCCCCACATCTTGAGTCATTGTCTTTATTCTACCCTTCATAAACAAATTGGATTCCATGAATTTTTGTTTATGAAATTTGTTTATTTAAATCTATCTCTTTGATGTTTCATATTTTCATCCCTAACATGATAGAGAGAAATAAGCAACAAGTAAAAGGTATAATGATACTACTGATCCTAGAGATGGTATGTTAATGATTAGAGATCCTTTTTTAAATTGAAAAAATTAAGTTTACTAGATATGTATAATGGTGATATATTTGAAAAATCTATTGTTTAATGTTTATATGAACGTGTTAAAAACATTAATGACTCCTACATGTGAACCTATATTATGGAATAATGACCATCAAGCTAATTATGTTTTCATTTCAAAGGGTATGAGTGCTATAATTTTTTGATTAGGATAGAATTAATACAATAGAGATTCTGAGTGTGTTATAGCCTATGACATGTAGTACACTATTGTTGTTTATTATGAAGGTATCAACAATTTATCATAATTAGTGTAAAACATTATATAGCTGAAAATTTATTGTTTTAGTATATTTGATAGAGAAATTATTATTCAAATGAATGGAAGACTCATTGAGACAGTGAATGATTATTTTTATTTAGAAACAATAGTTCCAAAATCATATCTAGCTTTAATATTTCTTAAATGTTTTATGTAAAATCAAATATAATCTCTACATATATTATAAATTATACAAAATATTAAAATATTAAAATGAATTTTTTAATTTAAACACTCATGACTGGTTAATCTATGATGAAATAATAATGTAGTCATAAAAGTATAGTCAAAATTAAAATTTTTCTCTTAGTATTTTTACTTTTAAAAATAAAAAATTAATTTTTTCAGAAAAATATTCAAGTGGTTCAGATTCCAATAATTATGTTTTATAAATTTATTAAAATTTTAAACTAATTAAAAGGTTCTAAATTTGAATTAAGTATGGGTTATGAAAATAGGTCAGATTCTATGAATATAATAAAAAGGGACATTTTAGAACTGAATTCCCTCAACTGAAATATGAAAGAATATCTGAATATTCTAATTAAATAAAGGAATAAAATTTTTAAATAATTCTTAGAGTAAATCTGGGGATTCAAATGATGAATCCATATATAATTTTTAAACTGAAATTTCAAATAAATATGTAAACCTATACATCTTCTATGATACTAAAGAAGTAAAATCATATGATTATCAAAATTATGAATCTAAAAATTAATATTTTGATGAGTTTAATGTGGTTTATTTCATGTTTGATTATATGTAGTGTATTAATAAAATTTCACAAAAATATTAAAAAAATATCATTAGTATATTTCTATTGAAAAACATTTTTATGTAAAAAGATCGAGTAATTAAGGTTAAAAAAAATTAAAGTTGAATTATTTCATTCCATGCAAGATGCCTCAATTAACGATTTATTAACTGATGTTGAATCTTCACAATCGACTGCCAGTATGTTTATTTAAGGTGAATATTATCTTCATAAAATCCTTATTTCTATTACAATATGTAATGGTATAATTTTGTAAAATCCCATCATGGATCACTATTAACAATAACCAGACTTGTTTTAGTACATGACATCAGGCACACCTCCTTATATGCCTGAGGATACAAACATGAAGCAGGTTTCTAAGATATTATTATTAAGAGAATACCCCTCATATTATAGATTGAAATCACAATATAAATAATTATATATAATACACATTATTTTACATAAATATATAATATAATTTAACATTATATAACAAAATTTAATGTAATCATATATGAATATAATACTGATATCACACTAGGTCGATCATGTATAAAAAATAAATAAAAGAAATAAAATATAAATTGATCTACTATATCACTAAATCATATCACATAGCGGCCTCTAGTCCCACTCATGATTCTCCATCTTGATCAATTTTATGCCTCTACCCAACCTAAACCTATAATAAGTAAAGGATGCTTGGGTACCCAAGATTCATGGAAACCTATTTTGGGTGTGATTATATAACTCACTTGGGAACCACAAAATCTTTCTCATACGTGGATAGTAAATACATCGATATGTTGAGGTGACATGATCAGAATAAATAAATAAATAACCATTGATCCTAAATAAAAAATCCATCATTAATCCGCATTTCCACAAAACCAATCAACTATAGCATCTTCATCCAGTATAATAGTGTTTATGACTATGTTGTGCGGACCTTTCCATCTATAATAATAGTGCATGGGTTGTTTACCCCAGTATATAGTGATAAAAGCCTAGTGCTTAAATCACAATTGTATACAGCATAATGACCTGGGGAACTCTCTATCCGAGTATCACAACCCATGGAATAAACTATTCAAGTATAAAAGGGTTCCAAGAAACTGAGGCCCATTGTTGTGGGAGACTTGTACAGTTGAACAAAAGACCCCACAAACACTAGCTTCTCACAGAAGAATAGTTCTATCATCTTCTTGGAACCAATATAATATGGGAAATAAATACATGGAATCCCCACCATTAGTATTAGACAATATCCATTTTGGGGTTTTCTTTGTTATCCCAAAACTGCATTAAAAGATAGTTTTCTTTATTATCCTAGACCCCAATACTAGGGGAGTTCTCCATATCAATCCATGCAAGTATCTCCCCAATATTACTTCTGTTTTATTTAAAAACTACACTGAGTGCATATACAATATCATATATCAACATAAAAATAATAAAAAATGATTTCTATATGCATAACCAAACCCATGAACTATGGTTAGATTCATAGGGGCATGAACCAACTCATTGTAGAAAAAAAACTCAGAACAACTATATGTGGTATAAAAAGACACATTTGATCATCTTTTTCCTATCTCGTATCCTCTCTCACGCTAGGGTCTTATATCTCAAGGTAACCAAACCAAGACCCCTGGGTCTCTTCATTTCCAGAACACATCACAAGGGTCCCTGAAGTTAAGAAGTCTCTCATACCTAGTGTGACACTCAGAGGGTACCATGTCCCATAAAAACATCATATTCTCATGTATCCTCACTAGTCCCTAGTAATATATCTCTATAGATATGACCTCAAATCTATTCCCTTTACAAGTCAAACTAGGTGGCTCAAATACCCAAACTACTCTTTAATATCTAATAGGGCTACACAACCAAGACAACAAGTCTCAGTGGGGGGAAGAACACCCCATGACCATCACAGTAGCCAAAATACTAACAGAGATGTCTTATGTCCCATACGGATGTTCCCAAGGACACTCATCTCAATTCATCACTAACCTCTACATGGAGGTCTCTAAGGAACATGGCTTTAGTCCTAAAAAATCATTTTTCTTGAATAATTTCTGTTGTATTCCCCTCGTGTTCTATACCAAATAAATAATATCATAGTCATCAACGCCTCATTTATCGATGGTTGTGGAATTCAACACAATTCCCAAATTCAATTGGGGCCCCATCACTTTGTACATCATAAAGTGGTTGCTCATGTTTAAATTTAAATTTAATTAGATTAAACATACTTATTTAATTTAAATAAATCAATTAAATCATTACCTAGCTTAGGATAAATTCCTTAGTAGCGTGGCCACATGTCCAAGCCTCATAAAAAACATGCATAATACCATAGGGTGAGTTATAAGGACCTCCAACCTCATTCAAAACAAAAACCATTTTTAAATTTCATCCTAAAGTGTAACATCTTAAAATCTTTAAACCCATAGATTGTAGTTATAATAGATTATTTTTTCAAAATAACGGATCTTCTAAATTATTCAACTATATAATATTATTGAAATCTCATATACATACAAACAAAATAATCTAAATCATAAGATACAACATAATCATATTAAGATAACATGGTTATCCATCCAATAAAAATCCCTAAAAATTAGACATAGTCATCCTATAAGTTTCATAGGGAATGTAAAAAAATAAGGGTGAACTTAGATTCTTGGTAATGAGTTTCATAAAGGTAAATATTTTATAACATAAACAAGGAATAAGTGATGTGGTATGAATAAATGAACAACCTGAAGCTATAATCAATTAAAAATAAGAGCATTTTATATCCATGTAAATAAATGAAAACATGGATAAAAATCATTGAGCTCATAAAACAATACATAATTTGAGATAATAAAAACTTATTATAAAGGACTTATTCCATGAAAATATTATGTTATATGAATAGGAATACACAAAAACTAAACCTATTTTATCTTGTGATACCTATCTATGCATCGAGAGGATATATCATTATGGGCACATCGATTCACCTAATTAAGCCCAATGAATTCACTATAAACTTCATTAATACCTTTCATTCCATTACCTACGGAAACTAATGCTGAATAAAATGTGGTTATTAAAATAATGAGAAATATTTTAATAACATACTTACACATTCAATAGAATAATCCTGATGTCTGGGAGAATATAAATTAATCATCTTAGAATTCATGGTGTATTATAAAGGAAACATGAATTACCCTTATTGTAGAAATAAATTAGTGAGGGTACTTATAATTTTTTGGGTTATCAATGGAAGAAAATAATTGGATTTATTACTTCACATTTGTAGGAGACCATGAAAATGGTATGAAACATATATTATCATTGTTCATTAAGGGAATTTAACTATTACAAATTATGTCCCATTAGTTTTTCTTTCCAACTTGGTAGTAATAAGCCCACTAATCATTCATTGGGGTGACGATTGATTCAATAATCAATCAAAATTTTTCATGGTTATTACTCCCAGGTACATTGGTTCCATATACACATCCACATGGTAGTATCTATAAATTGATGTATTTTCTATGAAATTACACATACTCTTAAGTTACCAATACATAGGATGATTTTTCCACAATGGGAAAATTGGAGTTTTACAATAGTTTTGGTAACCCATGAATAAAAAGAATGTGAGAGAGGGATAATAATAAATAGTTTTAAATCCCATAAATTGAATGATTAGAATAGAGAAAATTATACTATGTCCATTTATACCCACACTAAATAAAATAGGTGGTGATTGTAACATTATTCCCAAATAATGAAAATTCAGATAGAAAAATAGAATATATGTCTTGTGTAGAAATTTAATAATACCATATTTAATTAGAGGGCTTCAATTTGATGTTAATATTACATGAATACAATAATTTTACCATATAAAAACTCAAATAGATAGTATATATACCCCACAAAATTTCAATTATGTGGATAACACGAAACCTATCCCAAGTAGAAGAATTTCAGATGGAAATCTCATATGTCTGGCCTTGACATCCCTGAACATAATTTAAACCCTATATAAAAAACATAGCTATATTATTCACTTAATTATAAAATTTAACCAGATCTATTTTCATTCATAATCTTTATAAATATATATTATCTACATGAAATATTCTTATTTTCCACATAAGGTGTCTATAATTGTGATCGTTTGTACTAGTTTTGTAATAATGGGGTTCATATTCACTTTTCATCCAAATTTAAACATTAATATGTAATTAATGATAATATTTGTAATTAGTTATAAAAATTTATGATATTTAAAATTCCATTCATGGTTATTTTAGTCTTTACCATTGAAGATGAAATCAAGAATAAGCATGTTACAAAGATTCTTGGTGATAAAATTGTATTTTATTAACTCATGAATTAAATATTTATATAACATCTCCATAACCAAAAATAATATTTACATAATAAATTATATCATTTTATTCTATAAATTATTTTCCCATTGTCAATCATGTTATAAATTTATAGTATTGTTAAATTATTGGTTAAGCCGACCTAAACATGAACATACCATTATTTAATGAATGATAATGAGGTGGTTTTAATATACTATATTTAGGCCTAAATAATAATGTTATTATTGATTATATTTTATTGTCGTATATTATAATTTTATGTAATTATAATTATAGGTTATGTATATGAAAAATTTACACAATTTGAATAACATAATATCACCATGGTATGCTTATTTTAAAAGATTAAAATAAAAATGAACATTTACTGATCATATCACTAATAAGATATCAAATTTATCATAAAAAACCTTAATGGTATCCTAAAAATAAATTTATCCTTTAATATCATATTTATATCCATCATTTTAAGGTGATGATAGAAAAAACATGGTATGTCGAGGTGGCGGTTCGGGTTCCTGCACGCATCGTTTAATTAGAATGTGCTACAGTTAGATTTAATTTATGTTTCCCAAACTACAAAAGGTAATAGGGCATTATAAAGTGGTATTAAGTGGCTGGTCCCATGAGGATATGGATTGGATGGAAGGAAATACGGCTTACAATCCTGGTGACTGAGAGTCCTCAAAAGATGGTTGAGCTTGGGAAAATGAAAAAAGCTAAGGGAATTACGGTTTAAGATCATAGAGAGAGAGGGAGATGTGATAAGGACTAATTTTATGGTTTAAGAGAGTATTATCATAATTCTTACTTGGTATGTTACTAAGGTATATGGTTTAAACCATGAAAATGTAACTAGTTGGCTATGTTCATTCAAACTAGATCTATCCAAAAGACAATGATTCCTCATTCTGATGATTGTTAAAACTAGATTCATTAATCCTAGAATCTATGGTAGAAAGTGCCCTAGGATAATGGTTATAAACTGGGTTAGTATAATCAGGCTACGGTCATTCCTTAAAACCCCCCACGGTAAGGGCCGCCTAAAATAATTGGAATAATTTTTTTTATTTAACCTGATTACTATTCCTTACGATTAACAAGTTGAGAATTAAAGATTAATGAGATTTAAACACCCTTACTCCTATTACCTACCCAATTTGGTTAAGTTACTCAATGTGGGAAAAATTTAATATATATAAATAATTGAAAATAAAATAATCATTTTAATACAATGTGAGTTTATGGAATTAACAAACATGCAGGGATTGATATTAACCAGTTAATCAAACATAAAATCAAGAATAATACATGTAAAACTCAAATCACTCAAAATTATAATCAACTACTTACTTTAAATAAGAATATGAAAAAACAAATCCCAGATTCATCAAAGATTTTCAATTTAGAAGAAGAAGATGCATAGCTTGGCGGTGCTGATGGAAAATGAATGAATAACACATCTCAAATCAATCCACATAGCCTGATTAAATGTAAATAAATGAAAAGTATTGATGAAAAATGAGTATAGGGATAATGTTTAGAAGAAATATAAGAGATAATAAGAGAAAAAACAAGAGAAAATTTAGATAATCCATCACTATTCAGTCCACGGGGTACCTACTATAGGTAAATAATCCGAATATTATACATTTTGTAATAGTTATTCATTTCATGTAATTACAATCAATGTTTTTCTTTACCAATTTTTAATTTTCTGGAATGTCTCATGATCCTCGTATGAAATCTTTTATATTTTTAAATTAACTCATTTCTCAATTTGAGACTGGGCTTCATGATGTCTATCTTCCTTAGGTCTGTATCATGAAAGCTGGAATTCCAATTGATTGTCAGATGACATGTATTTAGAAATAATTTTGTGTAACTATTCTATGGCTTCAAATTATTTCACTACTAGCTTCACGTCTTGTCCTTATACAATGAAATCTGACAACACATCATGTAATGGAGTTTTACAAATTATAATGGATATTTTTGGTCAGTTTCTCCATGTTTTCCTTTGAATCCTTAAAAACCATTTCGTATAATAAACTACACATACCATGTTTATTATTATGTAAAAACATGGGTAGTCATCAAAAAAATGATAGAAATATGTGTATATGATTTCATCTTATCAAATTCCCCACACATGGAAAATTTCTTATCCATAATTAAAAATATCTCAACAAGGATTTCAAAAGGTAATAAAATTTTGAAACAGTTAACATTCATTATATCTAGGAAAATAAAATTATGTGTAAGTAGAAAAACTGAGTCTCCAATGTCATCCATACATCGAAGATTAGTCATGCCTCATAGTTCAGTTATCTAAAAAATTATAAATATTTTAATTAAAATTTCATAACCATTCATTAAATTATATACCCATTACTAATTTACCTCAAAATAAATTTTCCCTCACCACTCAGGGTGAAATGAAAGTTGAATTATTATCATACCCTGAGTACATGTTCCTAACCACAAGATTTAATTAGTTCTATCATCTCCCCTTCATAATGAAAAATAAAAATTCAATCATGAAGGCTTTAGAAATTAAGTTCAAATGACATTAATACTCTGGGAATGTAGGTTAACAGTGAAAAAATAAGCTCATAAATGAGGGTAAGCATCAAATTATAATGCATTAATATCATGAAAAGTGTAATGAAATGACTCCTGCATGTCTAATGAATTCCAGTATCCCAGTAGATCAAATTGGATTCATGAATATATACCTAGTGAGTGTTGAATGTATCATGTTCCTTTATATTTCTTTTCTTTTTATTTTATTTTTTGAAATTTGTATCTAGGTCAGATCTCACATCCATCCCAAAAACCACTTATGAATCTTCAAGGGATTCATCAGTATGGAAATGGTTATTTTGGACCATCATAATACATAACCAAATAATCTTTTCATATGGTATTTTATATTTTTCAAAGGAAAATGGTAGATATAAAATACCAAAAAGTAAACATGTATCATATCCAAATAATCTGGTGAGAAACATAATACATCTTCTAGATGAATTCATTCCATTTTGGCTTACTAAAAATCTCCCCCACACTTATTCAATGTAAACTCATACATTATAAAAAGTGTAGGGTAGGAATGGGTGATCTTCTTGGAATAAATACATATTATAAAGGTAATTCATGGAATATATTGGCATAAATGAAGGAAATATTTGTGGTGGGTATCAAGAAAAAATAGTTCAAAAAGATTCTATAAATCATATTAAAATTGTATTTTTTATTATTTTATTGCCTCAATAAGATCTCAATGCATGTTCTGATCAGTTTACATGTCCCAGGTGTCACTCGCGTAAAATGAATATAAAATAATATGAAATATTAGGCTCAAAATACTCTCATGAATGGGAGTAATGATATAAAACTGTCAATTAATATTGGTATAAAATCAAGTAAAAAGGTAATTACAAGTAATTTCAAAAAAATTTGAATTTGAATTAAATTACTAAACTCATTAGTCATTATAAAATTATTAATAGGGGAAATACATGTAATTCCAAAAATTTCCATCTTATCTGTTTCTTTTATTTAAATGGGTGTAATTAATTTTATTTTTAAATAATTTTTTTTTGAATGAACAATGTCTTATAGATAAATAAAAACAAGAAATAATTCACATGTTCTGAAATTGAAACTCAAGAAATAATCCCCCCACACTTATAATGAGAAAGTGTCTACCCAATCTGTGAAGGTACTATGGGGGGTTTTGATAGTTAAATCATAGATTTTGGAAATGGTAATTGGAAAATTAAATACTATGGAATCTAGAGTTTCCTATAATGAGTGGCATTCTATGATGAAATTTGAGTTCTCTAGAATTTTGAATTGGGATATCTTCAAAATTTGGTAGAAATACAAATTTTTCACTTGATTAAGCTTTAGTTCACAATGTTTATGCATCATTTAAGTGGTAAAATTGGTAGATGTGAATAGTTTATATAAATGAAATACATGTGATATAAATTAAGGAATATCTATAAAAAGGGTAAAAGTGGCTCATGATGAAAAAGTGAAAGCTAAAAAACGACCATAAAAAATAATAACTACAAGATTGTCGAAAATAGATGAAAATAGGTTTCCTCTCATAAAGCTCTATCTATGACATCATTAGCCAGAAGGGTGGACCAATTTACCAGTCTGTATCATGAATAAACCTTTCTCTCATATGACTTCTAAATATACTTGTGGTAGGACCATCATGCTCTTGTGGTCTT
Organism: Viscum album; assembly: GCA_963277665.1. Taxonomy (NCBI): domain Eukaryota; kingdom Viridiplantae; phylum Streptophyta; class Magnoliopsida; order Santalales; family Viscaceae; genus Viscum; species Viscum album. Next base: position 1,042,423,426 of record OY728146.1, read on the forward strand.
TTGGAAAGACTCGTCACTTTAGGATCATACCAAGCATGAATCTTATGTAGAAGGAATGATATATGTTCTCATGGTGTTCAAAAATGACCATGAATATCTAGTTATAACACCGTCAACTAAAACTAAATATCAGCCAAGTGTTTTGTCATTCATCAATCAAGGGAAAGTGGAGGCACAAGGGCATCAATGACCATAGAAAGAATAGAGGATCTATACATGGCTACTATAACTGTGTAATGAATTGAAAATTAATCCATGTAAACAGATTAAAAATAGTATCTCATAAATAACTAAATTGTTAGGATACAATTATGAAAGGGATTACAATATGTAAAAAAAGGATCACCCTTGAAGCATACAAAAACAAAGGGAGGGTAATGGGTGGACTATGAAAAGTAAATTTCAGCATATATATCATATATAGTCTGCTCCTGAACAGAGTGTGACTGCAGCTCCCATGCATGGAATTTGGCTATGAGTGATGATGGTACTGGGTGGTTAGTGGATCATGGTGGTGTCATGGTGCTAGTAGATGTCTTAGTGGTGGGTTGTGGTGATTTGATGATCTAGAGTGTGGAATTGGGTATGGCATCTAGATCAAAATATGGTACCATAGTGGATGGGGTGATGTCTGGTCTCTTTCCTCTTGGGAATGCTCAATCAGATTTTCCTTACGAACAGTGAGGTCTATCATATATAATTGTAAAATGCCAAGGTGATAGATTAGGAAAGAGTGGTGGATGAGTAAGGGATGTAAGGGGACTGTGGATTCTGATAAGATACAAGAAATGATGGTGGTGGAGGGGTGGTGAATTGGGATACCTCTTGAAAAGGGGTGTAAAGATTTTTGGAGATCCAAGTGTTATTCTCTAAGATTAAAAGATTCATTGCCCATAGATTTTCCATGGAGTAAGGGGTGGGTGGAGTAGTAGGGTAGGTGGTGGTGGATGTAAGGACATGGGTGGGGTCAAGCGTGGGTATGGAAGAAATAGGTCATTGGGTGGAGTTTGGGTTGTAGGTGCTATAGTTTCTTCATCATGATTTTTGGGAACCTCATCAGCATCCTCAACTACTCATGGTTCCTACTGCTAGTGGTCTCCATCATTTGTAACTAGATGCATCGTATGAAGGAAATGTAAATAAATTGATTCCATCACACTAAGAGAGGTGAGTGGTACAACTGCATCAAAAAAACCTAGATGACGGTCTAGATGTGTAACAAAAGATACCCCCCATTAGTGTGTCTCACATCCTATGTGTTTGAGATTTTTAGTAAAATGTAAAATTTTCTACCATGTTGATGGAAGGATCTCCCTTGGATACAACTAGGATGATGTTGTCCATATAGATAACACTATCATGATACTGTGCTAGAGTGAACTAAGAATGTGTCAAGGACCTATGTAGGATGATGAGTGCAAGGCCTCAGAGTTGGTGGACTTCATGATCCATGGATCATGTTCATTGTGAGAATCTTGATAAATCAATGGCCAAAATCTCTTGAAATCTATATTTTTTGGATCAAGATTAAGGTTAGGGAATACCTTTAATGTGTTGAAATCCTTAGTGTAAATCTCAAGGCCTATAATGAATTCTACAATGAAAATATCATGGGTTTCTCTACCTAGTCTGAAGTAGAGGATATCATCTATGACCTCAAATATGGAAATGAACTCTAGAAATACTTCATGCTATAGCTCCCAATGTACTTAATGAATGGATGAAATATGTAGCTACTCAAGGATTTGGGGGTTATATTAGATGACATTCAGGCGAGCTAGGTTGGTCGTATTGATGATTTTGATTGTTTTCATCAGTTTCTCCTATAATCAGTTTAGTGTGACATGGTGTTATGAGTCTGAAAAGTAAATAATAGGGTGCATATGGGGGTGTTCATCTTCATATAACTCATTGGAGCATGAGTGGTCCACCTCTAGGACAATGAATTGTTCTTTGTATGCAGTAGAGGTCAAGTGTAGGCTTCCTATAGTGTTGTGGATTTGGACCCTCACCTATATTTAATGGGTGTTGAATCATCCTGCACAGGTGTGGAATCAGCATGAGGGGATTAGAGGGTTTTGGTTAAAGCCATTTTGGGTGTAGGTTTGATTTTAGTGAGGGTAGAATGAGTTGAATATGGAAAAGGACAGGATTTAGGAACAGGGTAAGGGAGGTATGGTTGGATGCAAACTCAAGTGGTGAGGGAGGGGGTGAGCTCGAGCGGGGACGTGAACCCTAGGTTCACGAACCATTTTTAAAAATAGATTCTGGTAAATACATGACGTGTAACAGCATTTTACATCATGTATTTGAGTATTTTGTTAAAAAATTACGCCTTGAAAATATATATCATGAGTTAAGATTACAGGATGTGTAATTGTTTCTTTTTTTTATAGATTATGATTAGACACTGGTCATTTTCTCCTTGTATTCCTTAAGATATCCTAAGCTTAATCTAACTTATTCTATTCTAGGGTGACCTAACATGGGTTTCCCCATACTCAGCACTTAATTTATCATCGAGATCTTGATTCATTGATGCTTAGATGAATTCCAAACTAATGAAACAACCATACTAGAAGGGTTCTTGAAATATTTTTATCCATTGTCCATTGAATTTAAATGAGGTGTGTCTTCTTTCTAAATCAGGATCATCTTATAAAGAAATATTTGAACAGTTAAAAATGGTCATATCCATCTATATTTTAGATTCTAAGGGAACAATTGTAAATGTGAGTCAAATTAAAAAAACATTATTCCCTGGTAAAAATTTGTTCCTCGCAATGTGTTGATCACTCCATTTTTTGGTTTTTAATTTATAAATCCTGTGATTTTCAAAACATCATTTTTCATTTCTTCTAATTTATCTGATTTCATCATCCTGGCTTCCAGAAGTTTTTTAAAATCCAGATTGAACTTTTTAATAGCATAATATGAGTGATGCTAAAGTCATACTGGGAAATGATATTGTTCTTCATATATATATTGGAAGGGTGTGTGGATAATAGGTGTTTTTTAAGCAACACGGTATGCACAAATTTCATCATCAAATTTAGACTCCAATAAATTGGACTTGTGTACACAATCTTTTCCAGGATTTGTTTGATGTTTCTATTTGACAATTCAACATTCTTGCTTGGTTTTGGGTGGTACGGACTTCCCGTTTTCTACCAAATGAAGCATTTTTTTAATAAATACTTTTACATGATTATTATTGAAATGTGTTCGTCGATCACTAATGAATATTCTAGGAGATATGAATCATTTAAAATTATATTTCATTAAAAAATTAATCACCATCGTTGCAGTGTCGTGAGTTTTAGCTTTAGATTCTACCCATTTTGAAATGTAGTCAACACCAACAAGCATATAGTTCTTTCAATGTGAATTAAAAAATGGTCTCATGAAATATATCCCTAACGTGTTAAATATTTTGACTTCCATGATTGGGTTTTGGGGCATTTCTTTCCTTTTTCAATGATTCTAGATCTTTAGAACATCTCACAACTTTGAAAAAACTTTGAGCATCTCGGTGGAGTGTTGGCCAGAAAAGTCCACATTGTATAATTTTAACCACTATTTTTATGGTCAATGTTTTCCGCTTATTGGTGATGCACGATACATTTCCAAACTATTTTGGATTTCATCATATAAAATTATGTGACATTAAAAATCATCATCAATTCTCTTGAAAATGTGTGGTTCGTCACATTATTAGTATAATTCATGATCTATAAATTTTATCCTTATCTAGTTTGTTTGTTCTGGGTTTATATATCTCATGGTGAGATAATTTTCAAAATCATTGAACAACATTTGTGCCTTGAATTTATGTTGAAAGGTATTTCATTATGGAATTCCACTTAAATTTCTGGATCATCATCATCTCTTATAAGGGGTAGTGGAAGTCAGGATAGATGATCAATGACAAAATTTTCTGTTCCTCAGGTATCTTGGATGAAAATTCCAAATTCATGAAGAAATAGGATCCACCATATTAGTGTTGTCATGGAATCTTTTTTAATAAAATATTTTTAGGTACTGTGATCAGGATGAATAATCAATTTTTAAAAAAAAGATAGGATCAAAATTTCTTGAAAGAAAAAATTAGTAACTATGATCTTTTTCTATGTGGTGGTGTATTTCACTTAAACTTAATTTAGTGTGTGGTTTGGATAATATAAGGGGCATAATATGCAACTAACTCATTGTCCAAAAATATCTCTAATAGAAAATTCATTGGTGTCACACATTGGTTCAAATTATTTTTCTCAATATGGTGAAATTATCATCGGAGTAGCTATCAGGATATACATTAATTTTTTTAATTCCTAGTTACATTATTTAGTGAATTAAAATGAGTTTTCCCTTGATAATAGGTGTGTTATAGGGTGGGAAACATTCACCAAATCATTTAGGAATCATTGATAGAATCTACTATGTCCTTGAAATCATTATAAGACATTAACTAGTTGTTGGACCAGGTAAATACTTGATCAATTTTATTTTAATGGGATCCACTTCCCTTAAATATTTGTAAACTTTGTGTTAATGAACAATGCATCCTTGATCCAAAAATTTTTATTTTTTTCATATTTATAACAAAGATCTTATCTTCATAGTGTTGCAGTACTAACTCATGGTTACTTAGGTAGACCTAAAAAGATCTTCAATAAACTGAAATTTTATCCATGGAAATTTCTATGAATTACTCTCATATTTTTTGGAATATATGTTTCTTGAACGTTTTAAATATCTCCAGTGAATTACACATATTAAATAAAATTCTCCATTAGGAGAAGGTAAAAAATGGACATGTGAATTTTTGTAGAATAATATTTTGGGTTAAATATAATCTTATTGTATCCCAAATATCCATATATAAAATAGTACAATTCATGTCCAAAGAGTATCTACAACATTTTATCCATGATTGGAAAGGAAAAATATCTTTCTGGGTTTCCCCATTTAGAATTCGGTAGCCCCCACAATCTCTTCATTCAGTGATGGTGCGAGTTGAGATCAATTCATATTCACCATTATTTTCTATTATGAGGACAATTTGTTGGGAATGACCCACACCAGGATCACCCACATTCTATCAGACATTGAATATATTATTCAATCATTTAGAAGATTCGTTACTTCATTTTTAGAAATTCCATTCAATGGTGGTGTGATTATCCTCTGCGCTTAATGTTTTGGTATTGCACCTTCTTCTAGTAGAATTTTATGGGAACATAAACAAGTATTGATCCCATTCATATCAAAAAAATTCCTAGGTAATTTACCTCTTATGAACATTCATTACATCAATAAATTTTTCATATTTTGAATGAGATAATTTAGATTTAATTATTACTGGTAGTGTAGTAGCAATGTCTAGAAAGGAAAACTTGAGTGTACTAGGATGGGGTTTCAGTTCCAACTTCGATGGCTGAATGGATGAGGGTATAAAAGGTGGGATAATATCCCATTTAATAACTTATATGTAGTTAACATCATCAAATTCATATTCATCATCATCATCAGAGAGTATTTCAACACTCTCTTCTTTAATTTTTATATAGCCATCTCTTTCTTCTATGATAAAGATATCTTGAAATTAAAACGAATATTCTATTTGTTGTGCTTCCATTTCTTTGTCGAATATTATTTTTTCATCACCTAATCTGAATAAATGTATTCCTTGATTTATATCGATCAGTACCTTCCCAGTGGCTAGGAATAGTCATCCCAAATTTATTAAAATGTATCCTTACTCTACCTTGTCTTGAATAAGGAAGTCTTATGAAAAAATAAACACTACTACTTTAACTAAGACATATTTTAGAAGTCCTAGATGATAATTTACTGAACAATTATCCAATTGAAGAGTTACTCTTATTGGTTTGAGTTCTTCTTATCCCATATTTTAGAAAACACTCATTAACATGAAGTTGATGTTGGATTCGAAATCCCACAATCCTCTTAGAAAGTTACATTCTCGTATTGAGAAATTGATTGAGAAACTTTTAAGATATCTCATTTTCAATGTAATTTTATACTCAAAAATGAAATATCATTATTCATTTATTGATATTACACCTATTTCATCCACTTATCTTTTTTTAGAAATTAGTTTGTTGATAAATTTCATGTACATATACATTTGATAGATTATCTTTGCTAAAGGATTGGTGATGTTTAATTTCTTGATCATATCCAAGAATTTCTTTTATTTCCCTTAAGTTATTTCTTTCCATGATCTTTCCATAAAATTAATAGGTGATTGATATGGTGTTGGTGCAATATAGACATCTTTGTTAGGTTGTCCGTGAATTGAATCTTTGGATGATTGTAGTGTTTCTCAAGGTTTCTATGGATAAATTTTAGTTTTTTTTGTCATCTCTTTCATCTATGACTGTTTTCTACTTTTTGGGAGTCTCAACTTGTCTTTATTCTCCCCCATTTGGTGGCTAAAAGCCCATAATTTTTTCACTCCTAAAAACCACTAAATTTTATTCTTCCCTTCGTAATGTTACTGTATTACCATGTAGATTAGTAGAAATATCTTTGATAGGGTCTTCGAGATCTGAACCATTTAGTGCTCGAGGTTATGTAGTGCCACCCTTTGATTCAACATACAGTCTCATGGGTGTTCATCCTATGATATTTCTTTCGAACAATGTTTAAGATTAGATTTTCCAAATTTTATTGTTCAGGTATTCCAGGTTGTGAATCTCTTGGTTGAATTGTTTGAAATTGTTGTTTGAATTTAAGAGGGAAGGTTATTTTGGGTTTCTTGTTGTGGTGGTTGAGGCACAATATTCATCAGTGGATATCCCAGTGGTTCTCGGTTCCGGAATGGTTCTTGACTATTTATTTGCTGGCAGTACAATTGATGGTATTTTTGTTGTTATTTGATTGGGATTTGTTGAAAGTATTATTGTAGCTGCTAAAATTGTGGACTTTACTGATTGTAATTAACAGAATTAAAAGCTTAACTGTATTGTTCAACAACAATTTTTTTGTAGTCTTGATAAAGGTTCAAGTCACTGCACATTTCACATGACTAAATTTCGATGATTTTAGAAGGAGGGGTAGGTGATGAGGTCGGTAGTTTGAAGGATTCCAACTTCTTAGTCATATCTTTGACTTGCACAACCTGTAAATTATTCTCTTCGAATTGATGGATCCCACAATAGTATAGTTGATGATCACTCTTCCATATATTTGAATTATGGGAGACATAATATAGAATCTCTTGGCTATCCTCAGGAGTTCTAAACATTAACCCTCCATCAATGGGTTCATCAATTACAGTGTGAGTATCTTGTTGGAGGCTTTGATGAATTTTCAAGAGATAAATCCACATATTGAGTCAATGATGTGGGTACATTCATGTAAGATCTTTAAAATTTTCCAATCCATCCAATGATGACTCTCCATCTTCTAGATTATAATTATGTATGTTGTTCCACAATTTTTAAGTTCAAATTGGTTTAATGTACCTCTCCCTGAATTTTTTTGATATATAAACCCATGTCTTGATAGTCTCATGTGCTTGAATTTTGATCCAATCCTTGCATCAGCCTCATAGGAAAAAACGTAAGGACACAAAGTCTTATGGAATCAGATATAATCTTTAGTTGTGAAGGATATCATAGACTTCTAGGAATATTTATATATGATCATGGGGGTCTTTACATTGAATCCCGCTGAATTATCCCATATTCTGGTTCATATGAATGAGACCAGGTTTGATTTAAAATTTATTTTATTGAATAAGAGGGAATACTATAATGGGTTTTCACAATTTATTGATGGTAAGAGATAATCTTTAATGGTGTACTCTTGATGTACTAGCTTATCTCAATGTATTATAGGTTTCATGTTTGGTAGATTTGGCTCGTTTGGACCTGTAGGGTTGTAGTGTTCTACCATTTTTTAACTGTGATGTTCAATGATGTGTCTTTCACTTTCATGTTTGAAAGTAAGACTTTCATTGTGCATCAATTTCCTTTTAATGAGTCAAATTTCCCAAATTCATGTACTATTCCACAATGAGAAGAATGATGTAGTGGCGTCTGAGAGAAGATGGATAAGAAAAAAAGATAAAGTGGGAAGGGAGAGGTAATACTAAGTTCTTTTCATAGGTTACCATGAAAAGTACAATTATTTTATTCCCAAACAATGGTGTCAAAATATAACACACCTACATGCATCGTTTAATTCACATGGTCTGCTATTAGATACGATTTATTTTTCCAAAACTACACCTACTAATGGGGAATAATAAAGTTGTAGTGTGGGGTTAGTCTGATGAGGATTTGGATTGGATGGAAGGAACTATGTATTAGAAACCATTTTAGTAAGAGTCCACATAACATGGTTGATCTTTTGAAAAGGACTAAATCTAATGTAATTGGTTATTATGATCATACAGAGAGAATGGATAAGGATTAGTTTTGGGGTTTTTGAGAAAGATCTATCTTAATTCCAATTTGGTACGGTCTTGAGGTTTAGGTAATGAAAAAATAAAAGGTCAGTAGTTGGTTATGGTCAAGTCAACTATATTTATTCAAAAGATATATGTTCCATGTTCTGGAGATAGTTGTAACCAAAATGAATAATTCCTATCTTTTATGGTAGAAAGTGTCCTATTATAATGGTCAATGTATATTCTACTTCAATAAGGTCAAGTTCATTCATTTAATCTCCCCATGGTTAGGGTATCCTAAAATAATTGTATTAACAATTGTTATCTAACCTCATTTCAATTCATTAAGAATACAATGTTCGGAATGAAATATTAATTAGATTTAAACACCACTTCATGAAATCCCTACCCTAAACGGTTTAGATGTTCCTGGTAAAACCAATTAAAAATAATAAAATAATTGAGAACATAATTATCATTCCAAGAAAATTCGAGTTTAAGTAGTTAAAAACATTACAGGATTGAGATTAACCACATAATAGAACATGAAAGAGAGAATAATCAATATAAAACTCAAATCAGTCACAATTCTAATCAACTAATTACTTAATATGAGGATAAGAAAAAAAACACAACACAGATTCATGATAGATAATCCATCGAGAAAAAGAAGGTGTATAGCTGGGTGGTGGTGATGTAAAAAATAATGAAGAACACTTATAAAATCTATCCAAAGGGAATGAAGAAATTGAAAACAATTAAAATACTTGAAGAAACATTAGTTTAGTGAGAAAGGGTAGAATAAAGTCGATAGATAATATGATATTAAATGGTAGAAAAGTCAAAAAATCTGTCACTATTCAATCAGCGGTGTGCCTATTGTAAGTAAATAACTAAGTGATTACACAACAAGTAATAAGTATTCATGAAGGGTAATTCTGATCGAAGGTTTTCTCCAAAAATTTTGAATCTGGGTAAATATCATGCGAATATCATCTAAAATCTTTATGATTTGGAAATAGACACATTTCCTGATGGGAAACTGGACTTCACGACATGTATCATCCTTTGCTCCATATCTTGAAAGAAGTAATTGAATTTGAGAGTTACTTGACATGAATTAGGGAATCAAATTTTGTAGATACTTTATGGAATGAAATTATTTAACATGTTACTTCATGTCTTGTCTTTATGCTATGAATGCTGACTACACATAGTGTGATGGCATTTCATGATTTGTAATGGGAATTTTCAGCCAGTTTCTCTAGATTTAACTTTAAAATCTTAAAAGCATATTTTATAGAATAAAAAACACTTACCTGGTTATTTATTTAGTAAAAACATGGGTAACCCTCAACAAAATGATTGAAAAATGTGTACATGATTTCAGCTTTTCAGTGGTATCCCATAAACCCAAGAATAGAGGATTTATTTTTCATAATGGATTGGGTATATGAATAAATAATGTTAATAAAAATAATATAGTAATGTTAATTTATATGAATGATATTAATATCACTATAATATAGTTTTTTAGAATAAAATTTAATGAAGATAATCATGATGAAAATATATGATGTTGATAATTATCACGTCAGTGACTTGAATATTCATTGGATGCCTCTTTATAAATTAATCCATGATAGTAACTAGTGGTTACAAGAAGACATAAAAAATATTAAAGGGTTTAAAGAGGTCAAAATGGTTTTTTTCAGGAATAAAATTTTATAATTGTTGAGTATTAGAGTTGTTGGATTTTTTTCACTTTTATAAGAGAAGGGAAGCGAGTTTCTATGAGTAGCACATGCATTTTTAGTAATTTATGGGTACAATTCAAGGTTTAATGACCATGAAATGGAAAAAATATGTGGTGATAGTGATTTTGGTTAAAAACAACATAAAATATCGTTTTCTAGATATCTTTTTATAGAGACAAAATAATTATAAACATATTATTAAAATATTTTTAACATAAATATCCATTAAATACAACCATGGGTTTGAATATTCTAGTGTCTTTTGAAGGTTATATTCATAATACATCAAACAGAAACTAAAATAATGACAATTTATTTTAATCTCCATAATGAGCACAAAAATATATTTTTCTAATAAAATAATATATGATACCATTCGTAATACAAGATTAGTTCTTTTTAAACCACTATATGAATTTAATCATTCCTTGATGGTGGCAGTGGAAACTAAAAACACATCATCCATGAAGGTGGTGAGATTAAAAAATATAGAAAATGGTTTCTTTTTTTATAATAAGAAGAGTTGAAAAGGGGTGGATGGTAGATATTCCATTATAAATATAATATTACAGTATATATATAACACTTAGGTTATTATTACATATTGAATTAGGTAAGCGAGGAGAAGGTAGAAGAAGAAATGAATTTGGAAGAGGAAAATTGAGAATGTTATAACTTAAATGTTTCCTCCTTAAAATACTATTAAAGACCCTGGAATTGGTATTTTTGTGAGTCCATTTTTACAAGGATGTCAGGGAGAGGTTTGAGAAAGTAATTTGATAGAATATTTTCATGATCCGAGGCTAATATGTTTTGAGAAGAAGGGGTGGTGGTGGTGTTATTTATAAGGGAAGGAGAGGGATGCTTTTTAATATTATATACATAAATCTATAATTTTGGATCTAGAATATCAATAATGTTTATTATTGTGACTTTATAAAGTAAATGTGATATATGGGATCTATGTAATGGGTGATCAACTTAGTCATAAGTTATAAATTCGTATATTTAAAATATAGTGTTAAATGCCATATTTTATAGTATTTATCTATTAACAAAAAAATTAACTATTTTAGAAAAACAAAAAAAATAAACCCTAATGATTTTAATAATTTTATATTTAAAAATATAAAATATAGTTCATGAAAAGAAAATTTATAAATATGAGAAATATAATTCTTAAATAAAATCCTTAATTATTTAAAAAAATACAAATTTTAATACTATGATAAATATTCTGACCCTTTAAAAAATTACTTAAGGTCTAATAAAATTATATTATCATTATATTAAAAAATAAAATTTGTTTATAACTCAATTTTATGAATATAAAATTTCTTTTTTATTTTAATATTTATTATATATATATATATAAAACATTTATGTTTTATAAAAATATAAATGCTTGTTTTATCATTTTTTAAACATTTATTAACTTATGTCAGGATATAAATATGGTGTATTGTTATTTTATAAGATAAATAATTATACTTTACACATTCATAGATGGGGTTACTATTATAATGATCAAGTTACTATTTGTAAATATCAATAGTTAGATTTCTACTCTGACGTTCAAATTCTTAATTTTCATATGGGTGCCCTGCCTCATATTTCATTCATTCTTCATACACTTCTATTTTCCGTCCAGGTTATATTTTCATTTTAAAAATTCAAACTGTATTAATAATATTGTTTCTCATTAATATTGTTTTCTTCTTCAGTATGGTAATTTTGGTGGATTTAAAAAATCCCAATATTCATGTTTGGGTAATCTTATTTTATATTTATTATCATATTTTTTTAATTATTATAGCCAATATTAATATCAAAATGTATTTTTAAAATTAATAAAATTAAATTTATTTGGTTTTATAAAGTGATTAATTTTATTGAAGCTTTATTATAAAATATTACATAATTATAGGATGGTAAATTCCTCAAATAAAATTCTCGGTTGTTATATTATTCACCCCTTATAAAATTTCACACAAACCTTTTCTTACATTTTATGGTCATAACATTTGAGGGTACATATACTTTAATGAATCCTATGATTGTCATGTCCACTCCTCCTACTTATGGTTACTTAATTTTACTTTGATTATATGAGTTGTCTTCTTGTGTATAACATTATCTCTATGGTCCAGGATCTTTATAGGATTATCCTTATAAGATATATAATTTTCTAGTCGTACCATTGCTGAATATAGAACTTGTGATGGATCTAGTATAAAATTACTAAATAGGGATATGAGGAACAAGTCTTGTCATTGAGATATATATTATGGGATTTCTTTTCAGTAGTCCATTGTACCTACATGATCAAGAAGCTCAAAGGAGCTGATGTATCTAGGACATAAATTTTCATTTTTCCCAAAATCATATGACTCTCTTACAATGATATATACCGAGTAACACATTATATCCAACATAAAACTCTTAGTCTCATTGGTGATTATCAGTATAGATATTTAATTGACATTGAACATTCCTAATGTGTTGTTGAATGGTCTTGTCCTTTTCTTCCATTTTCTTAGTCATTTCATGTCACATAAACCCGGGTTCACCAAATCAATCTCTACACAGAGGTGTTCAACATATCTTTCCATTAAGGGATTCATATGGATCCATTTGTAATATTGATTGGAAACTATTTTTTTACAATAACTTGACTAAAGAATGTTATTGATTCCATAACTCAATGATTTTTACCAACAATTTTATGAACAATTCTTTCAATTTCTGGATAATTTGATTAGACTGGCCATCACTTTGGGTGTTATAAGCTATATTGAAGTTCAATATTGTGATTAGTGAATGTTGGTTACTCTTTAATAACATATAGATAAATATATAATCTTGATCAGATAAAATGTAAAATTTTGTTCTATGCTGCTTCACCACTTCCCAGTTGTGTATACTAGCAAGATGGTCGAGTGAAAAGTCCTCATGAATTGAAATGAAGTGACATGTCTATTTAAGATGATCCAAACCAGTCCATATTTCATTATTTAATATTGATTTGTTTCGAACACCATTGATATCATCTATGGTTATGTTCAAAGATTTTCATATAGGTATCAATAATGGTTATATCATATGTTTAGATATTTTCTTGTCAATCTTCACTTCTATACATACAAGGAATTTTGCTCTATATTCCACAGTATCATTCATCAGAATATCCCACAATGAGTGATCTTGAAGATCTTGATACTTCTTAATTCTCACTAGGATAATAAATAATGTTGATATGTGTGTATTATTCAATGTCTTCTTTGATATCTCATGATTTGATGGCTTGCATGGTTATCAACCAAATCTTACAACTCCTTCTTCATCAATTTTGAACTGTATGGATTTTTCTTTTCTTATATTTTATATATTATTTTGAGTTTAAAGATAATTTATTTGAGAATAATTTATCTTCTTACTTGGGTATGGTTGAGAAATCATCTGAGAAAGGAATGATGATATTCCTTACTTCAGTATTCCCAAATACATCCTTTGTATGTCTAAGAAGATCTTATCATTCTCAATTCTCATCATTGATAAGGTCACATGATCCATTCTTCATAGAGAAACTTTTACTTTTTCATTCTTAGGATGGTAGTTGATTGAGAATACATAGTCATTGACCAGATCTTACTATCTTCAATGGATAATATTAATATCCTGATGAGTAACAGTATACATGAGTATGTTATGATCCATATATATTTTAATATTTCCCAAATAAAGATAATTCCAAAATATTTTCAATATAGGGTTTAATGCAGCTAATTCCAGAACCTCTGTTGGATTTTTTTTGCTCATGAATGGTAAAGTAATTTTAATTTTATGCTATCAATTTATCAATCTTCATTAGTATATAGCAAAAACCCAACATTAAATCATTATAGTATACCATAAAAATTTCCCTACATGATGGAAGTCTGAGTAATGATGTAATTATATTCCTATTTTTTAATTCCTTAAATCTATCATCAAAATTCATCAGTGGAAAATATTTACCACATTTTGAGTTACCCTGGATTGAAATTTGGAAAATTATGGCATGCTTCTCTCAAATAATCATTAATAGCAATCTAGTCAGAAGAAACTACGTATCACTGTTGAAAATGTTTTCTTCGGAAACATCTCATTAACCTTTTCATTTAAGGTTCTATGTATATCCATTTTCTATTGAAAACAATCCCCATATATGATACGTCATCCATCTAGAACCCATATTTACTATAAATTGCACATATTTTCTCCATTAATAATGTCTTTATCATAATATTCAAATGTTCCTCATACACCTCATTTCTTTTTATGTACATTAAAATATCATCTATACACAATAAAACTAATTTATCAGGGTAATTTCTAAAGAAATTATTCTTTATGTTCAAAAATATTTTTGGAAAATTATTGAGTTTAAATTATATCACTATAACTCATAATTTCCATACCTTGTTTAAAAGTTATTCATTATGATATATTCCTTATTTACATATAATTAGTGATATCCTAAATGAAGTCCCACCTTAGATAAATATCAGAAACCATGTAGCTGATCAAATAAATTATATAATGATGGTAGGGGATATTTTTTCATTGGCATTATTTTAATGAGTTCACTAAAATCAATGTAGATACACATTGACCTATACTTATTCTTGATGAATAGGACTGGAATAACCAACAGTAAAGCACATTGTACAATAAAAACCTTTTCCATATTATCTGGTAACTTATTCATTAAATCCACAGAAAAATTGTGTGAATTTTCTAAGGAGTCTTTGATATTAAAATAGATCCATGTATAAGTTGAATTGAGAACTCGAACACTCAATTATGAGGAATACTAATAAATTCTTCGTGGAATATATCAGTGTGTTCTCTTATAATGGGTATTCACTAGAGCATAATTATCTCCATTGTATCAATCAATTTTTCTTGATATGATATCTCATGAAGAAAAAATATCCATTATGGAGAAGAATATTCCAAAAGATATTCATAATCCACTTTACACTTATAAAGAATTAGAGGATGTTTAAAGATGTAAAGAGTGATCTCCCTTTCCAAATAGTCGATGTTGGATTTACATAAAGATGTGTAGTTCATAGAAAATATAGAAATAAAATCCATTAAAGTAAGTATAAATTTTTTGGGAGGATGATATGAGAAACACTAACTGGGGATGAGTTATATACTTGGGATGAAAAAATTACTCAATTTTTTATTCCCATAGATAACTCAACCCCCATGTTTTGAGGAAGTTTTTGAATAGTTCTACTAAAAAATCATGATATAAAATAATGTCTATATAAAGACCCAATGTTATATCAATGGAATTTTATTATTATAATTATTTCTTATAGTGTTATCATAAAATAATACAAATGAAAAAATCAAAAAAACATATAAATAATGAATGAGTGAAATAAAAGGTATTTCATGAAATTAAGGAACATATACAGACCTAATAGTAACTTGACCATTGGAATAGTAATGGGACCCTTATAAATTGTAAATTATCTAATGCCATAGTAACCTCACCAATTAATGTTTAAATAAAATTTATAGATTTTATAAGTGACAATAAGGAATAATTACATCTCGGTATAACTAAATAAATATTTGAAAAATTATTTCGTTAGTGTTGATATTATTATAAGTATTGTATATTTAAACAAAATATTGTGATAAATTTAATAACATAAAATAAACATATTTTTCATAAAATTTATTCATAAATAATAATTTTAATGACTTATGATTTTATGATAATTTTATGAGACCTTATATAATTTTTTAAAGTGATATAAAAGCAGTTTTAATTTTTTAATTTTTTAATTTTTATTTTTCAAATAAATTATGATTTTAATTAAAAATTGAATTGCCCATATTTATAATATTATTTTTGAAAATGGAGTTCATTTTGGGATTCTAAATGTCAAAAAATGTATAGGGTGATTTTTAGGGTTGTTTCTAAAATAATTGATCTTTGGTGAATAGTAAAATATTATAATTTATGATAAATGATAAAAAATTAATATATACATCATTCATGAGTCATGGATGATGTAAATGGCCAATGGGATGAAATCATAAGATCTCTTTATTGTTTTTATCACAAAAAAGGACTATTTATAGTCTTGTGAAAAAATATCAAACTAATGATTAATATAATGGGAAACCCCTCCCCTCCTCCACAATAAATACAAGACCTATTTACCTCTTCACTTCAATCCTCTCTACCTTTTTCTTGTCTAAATTCTTCTAAAATATCCCCCCAATATCCTCCCCACGTCAAGAAGCCATTGGTCTCTTAAGAAAACCAAATCCTCCTCCCTAAATATTTTATCAAGGTAGATATATTCAAGAGGTAAATTACAATTTTCATTTATTTTATTTTATTTCATATTACATTATTTCATTTAATTTTCTAAACTTCTTGAATAAAAAATTATTGATAACTCTATTACCTTACATTCACTAGAATTTGGTTATGATAATGAACTAATCCATCGCAATCTCTACTTCCCCTCCATTAATACTAGAAATGAAAATATCATTTAAAATGTGTTAATTGGTCACATTCATGGATGATGAGATTTAAATTTCTGGGAACGTCTTCAATTATTCCCAATAAATCATTTTGATATTTGAAATTGAATATAATACATTTAACCATGATAGTTATCATTAATTTTTTATATAATGAATCATCTTCACTCAAAATAGATAAATAAATTTTATAACCATGTAATCATAAAGATGTTCAATAATAACATATAAATCATATTCTAGTTTACCATTCTCATCTTACATATTTATACTCACATGTATATAAATAAACCAATCATTGAAATTGAGGACACAAACATTCCCAATCAATGAAATTGAACCTCTAAACCCATAAAAATATCACGATGAAACTTAATAAGGCTATAATAAATAAATTACATGAATAATAGTTTATGGAAATAAAAATTAACGAAATTTATTTGATTATACAGGAAATTAATATCAAGTGAATAACACCTTCAGACATAAGGTAAGGGATTCTTCTCAATCGTCCTTTATTCCTATAGGTTGAAATATAATTATTTTTCCCCAAGTAAGTTATCTTTTATTTTATTTTACATATTATAAATGATATGTATATGAATCATACTCATGTATTAATATGCATTCATTATTCTCTTTCAGGGAAATACATGGTTTAAATGATTCCCTCCTCAATACTTACAGATAAACTATCCCGTTTTATAAGAACATCCCAAATTCTATCCCAATTTCAATTGCACTCTATCAACTATTTTAATACACCATTGTTTTTATAAATTCAATATTTTTATTATGAAAACCTTCTTGGTTCACATCTGGTTTATATAACATATTATTCCCTTTTCTATTTTAAATGCTCTTTAGTTTTCTCTTTAAAACCTCACGAAAATGTTTTAAGGTTAAAAATTCATAAATACTCCTCTTACATGTTTTCACTTCTGCTTGAAATCACTTAACATGATATATGACTATTCTATCATATGAATCTATATGTATGTTTTAATTTTATTCATTCATGGACACTTTTATGGTACACCTATCTAGTAAGCTTTATGACATGATTATGAAACCAATTTCATTCCATGGGTACCCTTACGTATATTTATGATTCATTATGTATGATTCTATATGTGGTATGAATATTCATGAACATGTTATGATGGGTGTTCCTAGATAGAGATCAAATGCATTGAGTAATGTTTAGTCTCTTGAGACGTTATGTGTAACGATCTTGATAATTAGCCATGACTCGTGCTACCATGTGAAACAGTCTTGGCAATTAACCTTGACATGTGCTACCATGTGCAACGATCGTGTTGGTTAACCTTAACATGTGATCCTCTATGTGAAACAAGCCCTGAAATGTGCTAAATTCATGTTTAATATTGATTTATCATTACTATAACTCCAGGTGTATAAGTTTTTATTCCATATGTTCCATACCTTTTTATATCATTTTTTCATGCCTTGTAACCTATATGCTAATTCTTAATTCATATGTATACTCACATATTGGGCTTTTTATCTCATCCAATTTTTTATCTTATCCCCAGGTTTTCCTACGAAGATTTATGAGCAAAATGGATGTTATGATTTTTTTTATGAAGACTAAATAATGAAATGTTATATTTAGTCTAAGTTTTATTTTTTCTGTACCAAGTATTACAAATCACTAGACATTATGATCCATGGCTCAAAATATGATGCTTTAATATGCATAAAATCATATAATGAAATTTATAAAATGATAGGGTCTCTATAGTGTATAAAAAGAAAAAATATTTATGTTCATTATTCTTGAATTAATAACCAACGTACCTATAACCACATCATTTTTTGGATCCACGTCAACAGTAGTAATAGAATATAACCTTTCTTACTATCTTTGAATTAATGGTTTTTATCATTGATTATAATTGTAAACCCTTAGATTAGGTCATTAGTTTTCATAATTTTCATTTTCCTTGTAGTTGAAACACTGGACTATTGGTTGAGTGTTGATCTAAACATTATTTTCCTCTATCTCATTAGTGGGGTTATTTTTCTCCCTTCGGTGATTATTATCCCAATTCCAATCTTCTACATTTGACGAATCACCTGGTTCTCTTGAGACATTATCTATAATGCTTCTTTCTACATTTTTTATACATGTGATGTTGGGCTTTATATCATACAAGTTTTTTATCCACTTATCCTCCTAAAGAAAACTCTATTTTATTCTTTACATATCCAAGCACAAGATACCACTGAGAGTCTCCAATTTCCATCATATCCTTTAGGGTATAATAGAAAATATCATCATTTCTATCCAAGGAATTAATCACTAAATATTTTCTTAGACACTACATTAACCCATGAAATATGTGTTATACTTGACTTAATTTTTTGATGAAAAAGTTAGTGGCATGTCTTCTAAGCATTGTGATGATTACATTCAACATTGAGAGAGACTCATCTTCCATTTTATTCATTCTAAGAAACTCCCTCAATATTTTAAGATGAAGTGTTCAAGGAATATATTTATCGAAAAATATTTTCTTCAATCATTCTTATTTCATAGAATATATTTCCAATTTGGAATTTGTGTACAAGATTAATGTCCACCACTGATCAGCTTCCCCTTCCATTGGAGATACAGTGATCATGAGTTTCTTTATTCTAAGAATTAAAGGATAGATAATATATTTTCATTGGATTTAGACCATTTTTCCATGAATATGGGATTAAATTATCCACAAAAGTTATTTTATTTATTTAATAAAGGACATGACTACAACTTTATCCTTTTAAGGTGAATCAGAGCATTCCACATTATTCAAGTAATTTTTCATGGCATGACTTAGTTGAGACAGTACTTCTATGATGTTTATATATCTCTCTCCA
The DNA here is from genome assembly GCA_963277665.1 of Viscum album. Taxonomy (NCBI): domain Eukaryota; kingdom Viridiplantae; phylum Streptophyta; class Magnoliopsida; order Santalales; family Viscaceae; genus Viscum; species Viscum album. The sequence goes on from OY728146.1 coordinate 1,042,443,055, forward strand.
ATAAGTTTATGTATATCATTTGGTAAATTATAAAATTTTCTACCATGTTGGTTGCGGGAATGGCACCTCCGAGTTTTCTCTATTCATTAAAATAAAATAACTAAAAAACAATGGAGAGGAGAATACTTGAACTAAAAATTAAATAAAAAAGAAAACAATGAATATATAAAGAATAAATTATGTATGATAAATAAATACTAACCCTTGAGTATATTGGACTTATTATAGGTAATCTATAGTAATGATTTGTATTAGGTTATCTAATAGAAAATTCTATTCAATTTCATCATAATGGTTCATAAAGAGCTTGTAAATTTTCATAAGCATTTCCCCTGGTAGTGTCGATCCAGGTGAGTAGAAAGGCCTATTTTTCATGCTATAGGTGATGATTATTTCAAAAACCAATGAACCCTTTATGGGTGATTACACCAAGGTACATCTATGAAAAATACACATCCCCTTGAAGTATCCAGGAATGGATGTAATTTCATGGAAAACACTCACTCTATACTTCACTAAAATTAAGGATATTTTCCTATACAAAGACTTATCCCTAGGTCCCTCACTAAATTATCTTAGTAATAATCCCCAATAACTAGACCATCCTATTGTAACAACTATTTTTAAATTTTCCTTTTATATATAGTATTAAAATATTCTTAATGTAAATATTCCTCAAATACCATACAATGGTCGAATAGCCTAGTGTATTGGAAATACTTGGTTCATAATATATCAAAGTGAAATTAAAACAATGTGAATTTATTTTAATGTCTATCATGGGATCCTGAATATCTACAATATCCAAAAAAACATAGGATAACCTATCAAATTACTAAAATAAATTGTAGTTATATAAATAATATAAAGGGAATAAACATGATTACGAATCATAACATGATAGTTAAAAAGAATAATATGATATTATAAAAGATAATCAACATGAAAAAAATAGAAGGGATAATAAAAAATGATCATGTTATCAAATTATCATGGTGACATAGAAATTTTCTAAACACATAAAATATAACATAAGTATAATTCAAGCCTAACCCCATAGAAAACATCACATAGTGGATAGATCCCATTATGGACTAGGTTCCCTCCCAAATCCCATTCATAACATCTCATGAGACAAAAACCAAAACCAATTAATTCGATAGATATTTTGGAGAACCCATAAAAGCATGTACATTCTTATTTGTGACACAAAATATGTCAATCATAAGGCATAAACATAAGAATTACCCTTGGTATTTAATGTCTTTACTAATCTTACCTCAAAACATGGTCAAAGAAGATTTCATAAAAATAAATTTTTGAAATAAAAATAACAATGTTTTACACCATAAATGGAAGGGAAAATAATCTAGTTATATACATAATAAATATATATACATAATTCATATTCATACCATAACAAATAATTTATATTGAATTTTATTTAGAGAGAGAAAGGTATTTTTCCAAAAAAAAGGGTGGCCCCAAGATATCCCTTACCTTGTATATGGATATATTATTCACATGAACGTAACATAATGGATAATCAAATTATATTAATTAATTAATTGATAATATTTTCTATATATATTTTATTTATTATAATTTTATTATTTCATATTATAATCATTTGAATGTGATGTAATGTTTTATTTTTTGTTCTAGGAGCCTATATTTCAGGGTTCCATGGTCAGATCACATGTGGATAATTATTAATGTTTTTTAAATGAGAATGAAAATTTTAGAAGGGAAATAAAATAGTATTATCTATTTCTATAAATTTAAATATTCCCACATATTAATATGTGTTTCTAATTTGAGATGATTCTATTAGAAAAAAAAGTTAGTGTTATACAGTTAGTTCATTTAGGTGGTTTTACCAATTATGACGAAATATTTTTGATTTATTTAATACTTTTACTATATATTCATTCCATAATATCAAACAAAATATAATATATATAATTAGTTAATTTAAAACCATTAAGATAATTTAAAATTACAATGAATGTGGTAGTGGAAGATGAAAAATCATTATCCATAAAGGTGGTGAACTGATATAATATATAAAACGATTTCATGTTTTAGAATAAAAGGCCATGAAAAATGGGAGGATGGTATATTTCCCATTATCAATATAAAATTATAGTATATATATAATACTGGAGTTTTTATTACATTTTAGATGATGGATACAAAAATAATGTAGAAGAAGAAAAGTATTTAGAAGATGTAATTGACAATATAACATCTTAAATATCTCCACCTTGAAATAATTCTTATGGAACCTAGAATTGTCCTTTGGTGATTCCCATAGAACTATGGCATGCAGGAGATAATTTTTAAGGTAATTGGGTAGAAACATGGGCATATACATGTGTTGGATATTGTGAAGGGAATATCTCGTGAAGGGTAGTCATTATAAGATGTGGAGAGGGGTGTTTTTTAATATTATATTCATTAGTTTATTATTTTTAATGAAGAATAACAATAGTATTGACACTTGTTACTATATATAGTAAATTGTACATGTTATTTTGAAATAGTTTGTGGTTACATCATCCATGAATCCAAAATTCTTGTATTTATATTTTAATCTTATATACTATATTCTGAAATATTTCCCAATTCACTACAATTTATTTTATTTTTGAAAAATACCCAAAAATTACTGTCACAATTTTTTAGATGTGTATATTTCAAAAATAAAACCCATTTTATGAAGTATTTTATCTAAATGTGAGAAAATATTGAAATAAAATCCTTATTTATTTAAAAATATCAATTTTAATATTATGATCAATTTGTTGAACCTTTGTAAAATTACATATGATCTCATAAATTTATATTATAATTATAATATAAATAAATTTAACATAAAAAACTATTTTTTAAAAAATAAACTCACTTTTTATTCATTATATTTTTTATATAATCCCAGATAAAATATATATGTTTTACCAAAAAATGAACATCTATTTTATCATTTTAATAACATTTATTTACTTTCATCATGATACAAATATGCTATAATTTTATTTTAAAGCATAAATAAATATTATTTTACACTTCTATTAGTGATGATATTATTCTAACGATCAAGTTTCTATTCCTAATGGTCATATTAATATTACAATTATCATTTTTTATTCCAACAATCAGATTACTATTCCAATGGTCATATGTGTAGTGGTTATATGGGTTCCCTACTTCATCTATCATTTATTCTTCAGTAACATATATTTTCACTCAAGGTTATAGTTTCATTTTCAAAATTCATAGTGTATTACTAAAATATTGTTTCATTTATATATTTTTTTCTTGAGTGAATTAATTCAGGTCGATTAAGAATATCTAAATTTTCATATTTTCTGTTCTCTTGTTTTCTATTTTTTATCCCATTGTAATATGTTCAAATCTATTGGGCATTTTTATTCACATAATATATTTTTAAAATTAATCAGGAAAAACTTTATTTTCTTTTATCATGAGTTTTATGTGATTTATTCTACATTACAACATATGACATATATAAAGGAAGTTATATTCCATTGATAAAATTTTGGATCATCAGAGATTGAGTATTTTTGGTATTTTTTATTTTCCACTTACCTTTTTCCATTATTTATTTTTACCATGGAAATTAATTTATATCCAAAATAATTAATTTAATTAAAATGATTAAGATTGTCCCTATTACCTATTTTAATACTTCTAATTTCAAATTTGATAATTATTATATTAAATATAATTTCTAAATCTGTGGGAAGATAATTTTTAAATAAGAAAACCTAGTTATGTAAAAACAAATTTTTAAGAAAAATATTGTGTTTAGGATTTAAATTTACTTATAAGTAAAAATTTTCTTGTATAAAGATATAAATGACATAAATATTTTTACAATAAAAAATTAATGGATTTTATGATTTCAAAAAATTCCAAAACTATATCTCCCTTGAAAATATATGATTCAAAAATACATTGAAAATGGTTTTTTATTAATGTGACATTTTAATTAGTTTAAAAAATTTGGACATATGGTTTACATGTTCAAATATTATTCAAAAATCATTATTTTCGTTAAAATAAAACATGGTCACTTAATTGGTTTTTTAAAACATCTATGTAATTTTTTTATAATTGTAATGTCATAAAAGTTAATTTTTTTTGAAAACCCGGTTTGCTGACTAAAACTAGACATCTTTAGAAAAATATAAGAAAATGAAACTAGGTAAATTTTGATAAAATGAATTCAAAGATGATGTTACTTTATCACATTTCAAATTCTAAAATTTAAAATTTAAATAAACAATTGAATAAATGTTCTTTAGAGTGTGATAGTCTTAGATTTTATATTTAACCACTACATTAGAGTCTTGAGTATTACACCCCCCCCCCATAAATTCATTCAACCTAGAAATTGGGGTACATATTAGCAAATGAGAACTTGAATGTCATTATTCCGGAAATATTGTTTAGGATCTAGGTTTCCCTCATCTACTTTGAGATTTATCCAATGTACATTCATTAATAAAGTCGTATAAATCCACAATATGTGCTCTCTAGTATCCAGAATCATGATAGGAACATTATTATAAAAATATTTGGGTTCTCACTCTATTACCTCATATGTGAGAACATGCATTGGATCTACCATGTATTTCCTTATTAATTAAACATTGAATATTTCGGGTACTTTATAATAGTTGGGAAACCTACTCAGTAATTAAGCTACATATCCAATTAAAAATACTTTTTCAAAAGTCCAAATACACATAAGGATTAAATTTCTTGTTTTCTAAATCATTCATCTCCCTTCCATGGTAAATCCTTTAAGAATACATTATTCTGAACATGAAATTACATTTCTTTAATTTGATTATAATCATTGATATTTTTGTTTCTTCAGGATAATCTAATGTGATATTAAATAGTCCATAATTTAATGGATTTATCCTCTAAAACCACTGGGCCTACTAAATCTCATTCATTATCTTGTTCCAAAAAATCTGGAGTACGACTCCTCTTCTTGTAAAATGCCTTTTATGTTTCCATTCGGATACTAGGATGGATGATTTTATTATATGAATAAAACACTAAATATGGATATTATACCCACATAACCTATAATTCAAGAGAACAAACTCTCATCATGTATTCAAATATTTGGATACTACTTTAAAATTCCCATCAGTTCTTAGATGATAAGTGGTTCGTAAAGGTATCTCATTGGGAAGATCCCTTTGAGGACATTCCAAAATTTTGATCTGAGTTTATGGTCACAATTGATACAATTGAAATAGTTTTCCCATAGACCCTTAAACATTCTTTGATATAGATCAATGAATGTTCCTAAAGGGGAGGATCTTATCTATAACTATGAAATGAGAATATTTTATAAGATAGTTATTGATAAACCATATAGAATAGTTCTTCCATGGAGTCTTTGGGAGTCCATTGAAAAAGTACATCGTAATATTTTCCTACTTCTATGTAGGAATTGGAAGAGGTTTCATTGAAATATTCAGATGATTCCCTTCAACATTTACCTACTAGCACACTATGAATTGAAAAACATATTCTTCAATTTATAACTTCATTCCATCCCACCTAAAATGTTCTCTTCAATACCTATAAATCATTATGCTACTAGGGTGTAGAGAGAAAATTTATTTATGTGCTTCATCTAGCGGTTCCATTTTCTACTCTAATAGAGATGGAACACATAACCTCTTACCAAACACCATCATTTCATCTTTATAGATAATGTCCATTAATTTCCGATCAGTTACTTCTTTAATATTACATTATATATTCTCATCATCCTTTTGGGACTACTCTATATTTTCTGGTAAGGTTGGTTTAGTAATTTATTTTAAAAGGAATTATGGATTCCCATTCATGGAAATCACCATACCCATTTTACAAGATCACTGTATACATAATCCTTTTTAATCCTGTTTAGGTAAACAAATCCATGATCCCTCCAACACAATGCATCATCAACATTGTTTTCCTTCCCATGGTGGGGTTTTGTCGACCAATCATGGTCTAGGGGTAGTTCTAGCATCCGTTATTACCACATGATGATACCCTTTTGAGAGAATATATACATTAAATTATTGTGGTACATATATATATATCATCTTTTTCCATCTAAGTGGTTATTTGGAATTTAATTTTATTATTTCTCCAATAATTTCATTAATTTAATTATATTCTTCTTAAAAAAATTATTCTTTTAAATGAATAATTTATTTTTGTTATTTTGTTTTAAATTATTTAAAATCTTATTGTTTAATTATACTATATGTTTAATATCTGAATTTTAGTTTTAGGATTAATTTATAATTGATTTTTTATTTTTTCGCAACTTTTATTTTGGGAAATTTTTAATTAAATTGTTAAATAAATTATTTTATAATTAATTAATGTGTTTTATGTTATATTTTTTTATTATATTCAAATTTGAGTTTGTTATTTAATTTTGAAAAATATTTGAAATATTCATTTTAGGGTCATTATTTATTTTTGTGTTCTATTAATTTAATTATAAATTCCAATTTATTATTTTTAATTAATTAGAAAATTAATTTTTAATTTAATATTCTATATAATGACATGAATAATTTAATAATTTTTCACATTAAATAAATAATTAAACCATTTCTTAAATTTATTTATTTATTTATTTATTTATTTATAATAATTTCAATTTAATATTTTAAATTTGATGGATTATTTTTAATTTTAAATCTTCTTTATAGGAGTTACCATGTATCTAAATTCTCAGTGAATCTATGTATCCAATTTATGAATAATACATGTATATATCTTCATCCTTAAATATCACATAGAAAAGTTTCTACATAGGCAACTAGGTACAACAACGTAGGGGATTTGTTAAGGGAACCATTCATGTAACCAACTATTCGAGTACATGAATTTCACAAACCCAATTCTTCTACTAATAATTGAGACCTTGATCCTGAACTAAAAAAGAAGTAATTTGATGGTATATTTGAGGCCTATGATGGTTTAATTATCCTGAGTAAAACCAAGGTCATGTTTATTGGTGATGTACAGTCCCTAACCATCATTGTTGAAGTCGATCAGTCTTGTGAAGCTTGAACCTGCGTGATTGATGCCTTGGAAATTGAGATTTAACATTGGTACTCCTGATGAAAGGAAACCAAGGATAGATATGTCATCTATATCAAAATAAAATTATTATTTGGCCCTTATTGAAGTCAAATATGTTTGAATAAGAGTTCACCATTATAGGAATATGACTGACATCATCTGCTTGGATGAAGATTCTGAATGATTCTCAAGATGAATAATTCAAGTTCAAGCCTTCATAAATCATGAAACCCAATCATGTGTGAATGTTGAAGATGAAATGCATGATTATCGAGCTAATTATGAAAGAGGAAATGATGAGAATATATTTTCAGACCATTGAAATTTTTTCTATCCCATTCCATCTAGATGAGATCTGAATCCCTAAAAACTAAAGTACTAGATCATGGAACCGATACTAATTTTGATTCAATAATCGAAGAAGATATATTATCTTGGTTTATTGAGGTCCATGAATCATCCAATATTTTAAAAACATGTATTACCTTAGGATTGAATATTAAAATGTGAATGTTAATTGATTCCTTTTCTGATAGTTTGGATTTATGGTAAACATTTTAATACAAATATAAACTCCAAAGGATTTCGAATCAAATATAAGTGTTTATATTTAAATTTTTAATCAGCTTCAGTATTGATTTGAGTTTGACGATGTTTCCATCATTCACATTCATTTCCTTGACCATTAATGTTGAATTCCTACTAGGTTGTTGTTTAAATACTCCAACGAGATTCTTTATTGTTTATGGAGATCCCCTAGGAATTTGGATTTCTGATGTTTGGGGTTTGTTGGTTTGGAATCATTTTCTATATTTCATTAAAGGTGATGGGAAACATGTTATTTTAATTTCATATCAGGATATGGGTTTCTACTGTGTGTAGGCATTTTACTATTCCAGGAGAACAGAGTGAATATGTGCACGTCATAGATAAGAAAGTTAATTGGGGTAAAATATTGGATTTTTTATAATAGTTTAGTTGGGTTAATAATTAATTGAATAGTTTTAGAATCATTTCTAAATTTACATGAGTTGTAAAAAATGCTTAAAAACCAATGGATTTCAATGAAAAGAATGTTGTAATGTCTCTAGTTTTTTTGAGTGTGTTTAAATCCTCGCCAATTTTTATTTTAATGGAGTTTCATGGGTATAAAGACTACATTATTACTTAATTAAACATAATTATGAGTTTTATTTCACTTAAGAAATGTTTTTAGACATGGTTTGAGTCCTGACAGCTTTCGCGGGGGTTTGGTTGAGTTTCGAGTCTGTTAGAGGCTGTAAACTGAAGTTCTCCAAGTTTGTAGACTGGGGAACATAGTTTAGAAAAACTGTGAAAACTCCCATGAGATACCATGTGACCCTCCGATTTCACAGGAAAGTATTTTTAAAATAGTGTATGTGGGGTTGAAGGTCCATATGGGGACCTTTATATATTTATAGCAATGGGATCTTCATGTATTGGGAAAGGTTTTTGAAATTCATGCGCAAGCCACATGCTTAGTTCCACTTAACCAATGGTTAAACATGGGCTTAACATAGTTTTACATAACCATGGAATGTAACCATGCAAGGATTGGATCTTAAGTAGCAACATCCAAACTGTTTGAAAAATAATTCCAGCTAAGAATGTTACCCATTTAAATTGTGAACTTCATTATTTTAATCGTTCCCTTTTATTCTTTTCTTCCTCCATTATTCACTATTTGTCGCACATAGTAAAGGTCCACCCCTCGTTTCTTAGTCCTCATAATTTTAATCTAGAACCACATATTATCTCTATTATTTGATCCTCCAATGGTGTTGGATCCATATTGGTTTGTATTAAATCCCCTTTCTTCATTTCATCCTTTCCCTAACCATATAGTGACATAAACCCACCTCAGTGGTTTTACACTTTTTTCACTGAGTTCATCAAAAATTAAGATTTATTACAAATCAGATCAAGTTAGAGTCTATGATCGAACATGAAGGTATCTGCCAACATGAGGTCTCATGTTCTCATCTTTCTATGTGTTTTTGTATTTTTTAGGGGTGTGTATTTGAGTTCTCCATGTGTTGACATAGTGATACATTTTTTAATTCATGGTTTTCTTCAAATAATTAATTGAACCCATGTGGGATGCCTATAGGGATTTCAACCAAACTCTAAAAATGTTTTGTGCCAAGTGGGGGGATTTGGGACTTGGGATGTTAGACCAGAGTGTGTTCTTAATATTAAATAGATTTTTTTATTTTTATGTATGAATAGATTGGGAGACATCCATGGGATCGTGATGGGATCAACCTAAGGATTGAGGTATAGTTGGCTATCTGGTTTATTCAATGTGATCATCAGGCTTGGTGTTTCCCGATCTATATATGCCTACATGTGATGTTGATCAGAGGTTGGGTGGCTTGGTCATTGAATTGAGGAAGTTAGGTTGTCAGGTTATTTAATGGCTCATGTCATATATGATGGTGATGGACATTGATTTGAGAGACATGTTTTAGGGGTATGTGCTGTCAGATGGTGTGTCATAAGTTCTATTTGGATACTTCTGCTAACCCATGATGATAAATTCACCATTTGGATTTGTGTACACATAGTAGGACTCATATGTTATCTTGGTATTGACCACTGAAGTGGGTATATGCCTCTAATAGAATTAGATTGGGGAATTGGATAGAGGTTTATTCCATAGAAAGCCCCATGTATAGTGAGGAGCCATCATATGGTAGTGTTGAGATTTTTGGTTTGGGGATGAGGCTCATCGTACTTAAGGGTGATCATTCAATACATATTTTCAAGGATAGGCACATTTGTTCCACAATATGTTGGTAATTGATTTGACGATAATATTATTATGAGGGAAGGTATCGCCATTCCTTGGATGTCAGGTTATGATCCAACTGGGTTTATAAAGAGTTGAGGAGCAAGGGTCCAAGTATTGATTATTGGTAATTCATTCAGGGTGTTGGTGGATTGATTTTGACATGATTATTCACTTAAAACAAGGTTTTGGGTTCCATTATTTGAGGTGGAACCCAAGGGTTAACCTAATATGATATCCTTTAGGGGATTCATTCGGCTTAAGCTATAGATCTTATCCTGTGCAGTATTTTGGCATTGGACGAAAGAAGGTTATAGATCAATGGGTGATATTGGGCCCTAGGGAACCTTTTTTTATTAAATTCATGTAATTCCTTAATTATATTGATATACCTACTAACGAATAGATGTATGATAGGAACAAATTAGTGGTATCCTACTATTATTATTTCTCACACCCTACATGGACCCTTTCAGGAATGTACAGATATTATGGATTTTTTTTCATGTAATGGTTTAATTTTTGGAGATAGATCATAGTGGTCGATTTGGAATGAGATAAGAGGTAGGGGACCATGGTATCTTGCTCCAACTAGATATTCTTTTTTTCCTGTGAATCATCATGCTATTATATGTACGTTCTTAGGTCAACCATTGGTGACCCTTATTCTAATTTGTTTGTAAGCGTTTTTATGAATTCACATTATATTTTAGTAAAATACTATTATCAGGTTGTGATTTTTACGTCTAAAAAGGGGTAATAAATATTTTATTTATTATTACATCTACTGTTAATTTTTTCCACCATTGGAGGGTTGCCAATGCAGTATGTCAGCCTTTCTCTTTGGATTCTCATATTTATATTATAGACTAATTATATTATTATCAGTGTGTATAGTCTCCCCACTATAAACTCTTTACACCCTCTCTTCTAGTTGTCATCATTTAGTGTACAAGTAGGCATGCTTAATGCCCTGTGGCACTCGGTCTGATGCACTGTTTGGTTGGATAAACAGGACGGGACACAAAAAATGGTATCAAAGGAGTTTATTTTACCTTTTTATTTGTCTTACTATTTACTATATAGTAGAAATATGATTAGGATGTTGTTGCAATTGGGTTTATAACTAATGTTTGGTTACTTTAACCCCCTGCACGAGGGTTGGACTAAGTTTCTATGATTGCAAATTGTATTATATTTTTCCCATTTGATAGTTTATATGATTTCCACCACAAGTGGCATACTTTGGTGTTACTATTACCTATTATGACTTATAACTTGTGATCCTTGGACTTGTATGGAATGGAGGGAGATTTGGACCCTTATCACTGTAAGGAAGGGGGAGTTTGATTGTTTATGCTTTTGTTAGGAACATAGGATGTTTTAAATATATATAAATATGTTGTGGTATAAAATGTATTTGATAAATAGTACCTATATATATGGGTCTATCTCGTATAATAATATGGAAGGATGATTAAATGGGGTGATTTTTATCACCATGTTGGGCGATGAGGTCATTATATTTATGAAACATGGGTCATTTGAATAGGCATGGCCTAAGGAATATCTGTTACATGGATCTCATATGGGTGGGTATAGGACCATGAGGTCAGATTGCATGAGACATGGTTTAAATGGGGAAGGGTAATGGTAGTGAGATAAAATTCATGTTCATTATTTCCCTATATGTGTTATATATATATGTTATGTGGGTTTTATGACCATGTATTGGTATTTAGAAGTATGCCACCAAGAAGGGATCCAATGGAGCATCAGATAGAAGGTGATTTGGTGTCGTGGGAACATGCACAGGTTGATACCACTATGGTTCTAGATGATTCCCTAGAGGATTGGGAATATAATGATCTAATGATGTAGGTTTAGGTACCGGCTCTAATGCAATTGGGGTAGTAGACATATATGGAACATTTGGGTTATGTCTTGACAAGTGGCTCAGAACGATCATGGTATGTGTTATCCCGAGGATTGATGGGGGATATTAGGTAGTATTTCCTTTAATTAAATACTTTAGTTTAGAGATCTAGTCACATCAACCACCACTAATTAAGGGTGAGGATGGGACATATGTATCTATGAAGTAGATCGATTCTATGCATATGATCTCCAAGAATCTTGAGACACCCCTAGGGTGGAGGGTGAATATGGATACGTATAGGCTACGGGAACCAACAAATAACAGGTGGGATGTGTATGTCTAGGAAAGAAAACATGAGGAACATGCCTAGAATTAAAATAATTCCAAGTTATTCGATCAATTTTTTCTAGTGACATTGATGGAAGAGTGGTATAGAGTGTTATTGAGCCCATATAAGGGTGCCATGTCTTTCATGGACTACACAATGAAATTAAATTAAATGTATCACTTTGCTCACGGTATGGTGAGTGATGAAACCTCGAGGGTGAGGCATTTTGAGAATGGTTAATGGAACATCATTTGAGTGAAATTAAACATATTTTGGTTGGACTCATTCTCAAAGGTGGTGAATCAGACACTCATATCTGATAGAAACATGACGAAACAGTCTTATTTGAGAAGGTTGAAATATTTAGTTGATTTCAGTGTTGATGCTTTAGATATTGGGAAGTGAGGCAGATAGGAGGTACAGTAGGGAATTTAGACCATGGTGTTGAGCATACTACCTCTGATTGGATCATCGATGGTTTATTTCTAGTGTAGATAGTCAGGACATATCTAGACTCTATGTGAGTGGCCTCCAAAAGGCTTCTAGGAATGTGGATAGGTTGGGAATCTTGAAAGTTTCTGTAGAAATACTTCTCAAAAAGCTGACAATATGGGATTAGGATAGACACTGGTGTTCGATATCAGACCTGTAGTTGTACTATGTGATGGTAACTGAGTTAAAAGTTACATGATGAGGTCATGGTAGAGATAGTAAGTCCCAGTAATGGGGTCAGTAGCTAGTTCATGGTGTTTCACTACAGGGATACAGGGCATCATGATGTAAATCTTTAATCCAATTTTATGTTATTTAAAAACCAGTGTTAGAGACTTCTATTGAGCTGATTATGTTTAGAGGTTGTTTCACACGGAATCCGGGGATGACCTCCTGGACGGGAGATTCAAACGTTCCGATCGGTTTCTAACGGGTTTTTTCGTAGAACCAGAAACATCCAATGATTCCACATCCGTTTGGACCTACTTTCCAAAGTCAGGCGCTCATTAGCTTGTGGACTAATGAGACTTAGGAATTTGCATTGGTCGAGAGGATGGGAGGTCGGATTCATCACACCTTTTTGAGGGGAATTATTGTCTACTCCGGGACTCTCTTTATAGATTTAAGTTATGTTCGTGAATCCTTATTACATTACCAAGTATAAAATGTTCTTTCCTTTAGTTTTAACAATCAATGATTAAATATGCAAAGAAATTTAGAGAATCTTTTATATGTATTCGAGGTTCTTCATCAATAGAGAATCACCTATATCTGTTTAGAGATTCTTGGTCAATGGTATCCTTCAAAACATTTATATAAAAAGTCTCTTGGTCATTTATGATGACCAGGCTGGTTTTAAAGCCACTCAGTGGGGCACTTGAAGTTTATCGTCATTCAGAAGGACAGAGATTATTTTAAAGTTGGGATCGAACCCATAAATGGGATACCTACGTAACCTTTGTTTTGGAAAAGGAATCAGAACCCACATAGTTCGAGTTATGGAGTATGATGTTTATGATTGATGGCTCAAAGATGAATGTCATAATTACTTTTACACTCTAAGCTCACGTGAGTCATGCTCGATGTGAGAAACAAGAGGTATTGGTAAAATTTAGACAATTGTGCCATGAAAGATGCAATCATAAGAATTTGTTTGGGTCTTATGTATGGATGACTGCCCAGATAGATGAAGGTTTAGGATTTACTTTTAGGGAGAAAATCCATGAACAGGGTCCATAAAGTTATATGTGCTTCATGGAGATTTGAGTACTCTAATCTTGGGGCTTACTCCTAAGGAGGATGCCCAAGTTAGGAGGGGACTTATGATTGGGTTTTACTCCTAAAAAGGAAACCCAAATCAAAGGTAAATTATGACTGGTTAAGAGAAGTTTAAGGGGACTTGGGGCTTATTCCTGAAAAGGAGACCCAAGGTTATGACTGAGTCTTATTCCTGAAAAGGAGACCCAGGTTAAGGGAATTGGGGCTTACTCTTGAAAAGGAAGCCCAAGGTTATGACTGAGTCTTATTCCTGAAAAGGAGACCCAGGTTAAGGGACTTGGGGCTTACTCCTGAAAAGGAAGCCCAAGGTTATGACTGAGTCTTATTCCTGAAAAGGAGACCCAGGTTAGGGATTAAGGTTTGGGGCTTACTCCTAAGGAGGATGCCCATATTTGAGGTTGGGGATTATCTTTAAGAAAGATGCCCTAGATTAGAGGACTTAATTGGGGCTTACTCCTGAGGAGGATGCCCAGATCAAAGGTTTTATAACTGGGGATTATTCCTGAAAAGGAGACCCAAGTTAGGATTTTCTCATCTTAAAGGATGAGGTTGAATGAATAAACTCTCAATCTTTGGTGACCTAAAAGATGTTTAAATCACTAGGTTTTGAGAGATATTTCACAGAATTCCTTTCAGACAAGGATATCAAGTCAAGAAATCATGCCATAAATGGCTTTGAAGAGTATCTTGAAGACTGAATCTTGAATAGGAAAGGTGAAATGGCTTAAGAGGGGTAAAATGGGAAAGATGGGCACCCAAAAAAGATAGGGGCGTGCAAGTCTTAAAAGGCGCGCAAGTCCTGCGGCGGCGCGCAAGTATTGGTCACGCAAGTATACTTGCGCGACATGAGGGGTACTTGCGCGATTTTCAACCAGTATTGAAATGCTTGAGCGACTCTTTATTAAACCCTTTACAATCCTCTTGAGGTTCTTCCAGAGAAGGGACGCGCAAGTTATATTGAAGGAATTAAGTCGGCGCGCAAGTGTTTGATAAGTTTCAACACTTAGGCCTTCCTTCTTCTCTTTAGATATTCCATTCTAGGTAAGAAATTACCTTAGAAGTGTTCCGGAAGCTTTGAGAAGAGACTTGGGCGTCGGGAGCTTCAATCCGAGTTTCTGGAAAAGGATCCTCTCGAATGGGGGGCCCACAGGGTCTATTTATAGGCAAAAGAAGACCCAGGGCGGTTACCGGGCGGTTACCAATTAGGTCGCGCAAGTTACTTGCGCGACCAAGGTAGCCGCGCAAGTAAACTTGCGCGGAGGATTTGCTGTTGATCCTTTGTTCATGCCTTTGTCGATTTTTGATGTTTTCTTCAAAGGATGAATCACTTTCAGCTGAGATATTCCCTTTTTCTGATCTTTAGATTCTGTGACGAAAGGAGCGTCAACAAAAGTCCCCCCTCCGAGTTGGATCCGGGGAGAAATGAGGATTTGACTCTGAGGAAATCGAATCCCTCCAAAGGAAAAGGGAGGGCGCGCAAGTCTGCGTCGCGCAGGCCTTAAGCGCTCTGGGTGTGGCGCGCAGGTAGGCTTCCTGGCCTATAAATACATGGCCTCACCTCCGTTACATGCATCTGGATTTCCGGATTTCTCGAGCTCTCGCCGCGCAAGTCTCTTGATTTCACTGTTTCCTCGCTGCCGCGCTACTCTCAAGGTAATAGGGCTTGCGCGGTAATACTTGCGCGACAAAAACTTGCGCGGCACATGTATCACTTGCGCGATATCTCCAGGCCAGTAGGCCATGAATGAGGCACTGGACATAGCCTTTCATTCTCCAATCCAAGTGCCAATAAGGGAGACTACTGATACTCCGAAAAAACAAAAGAATCCAAGGCAACGAAGAAGGAAATCCATAGCTAAACGTTTCATTAGTAGTGGTAAGTCCATCGAACAATCATGAGTTTATACCCATAATCATATGGTTACTCATATTTCCGAGGATTGCAGGGGCTTCTTCAATTTCTCCCTTGAGGGAAGGGACTGATCCTTCTTCAATGGTCGTGGAGGGTGCTGTAGAACAATCACAGACTCAGGCTGACTTGGTTGCTCCTGGAGAAGAGCTACCATCCATTCCCAGTATCCCTCCTATCACTGAAGATGCTGTCTAGGGTTAGGGGTTGCAGGACATAAGTCGGCAAGAAGACGTAGCAAATGCTCCCACTGGTGAGACTAATCAAGATTCTGAAGTATCATTGGATGAAATGATGAATCAAGGAATGACTTTTGAAGAATTTTATGATCATGCTAAGTTGTCATGTGATTTAGAAGACCTTGGGCGTGAGTGTTACCCTTCGCCCAAATTTTTCTTTAAAAAAATATACTTCTAACCATGATGTAAAATAATATGCAGTTTCTTCCGTAGAAGCCGCTGAACTGCCAATGCCCGAAGAGGGTGTGGACACTGATGTCAACCCTATCATTGCAGAAACATTAGCTCAAGTAGAGCTAAATCCAATAAACTCTCCTAAGACTCATCTTGAAAATCCTGTTGAAACTGGGAAAGATAGGGAGAAGTCTTCTCAGGTTGCTGAACCACCATTGGGTAATGGATAACAATATTTGTGATTGTACTTTATTTACAAGACAATCCATTCTTTTGTTATCCTTTGAAGCTGACTAAACCTTTCAATTAATCATGCAGGACCATCAACTGCAATGACTAGATCCGAAGATGAGGCCTCAGCCTCTGCCCCAACGGGAATTGAAAGTGAAGAAGCACAAGTCAGAGGGGAAAGAGCAGGACAAGGCACCTCCCTAAGCGCGCTAATTCCAGATTACATACCCCCTTCTGACGATGATATTGAATCAGAACCAGATATGCTTAAAGCATTCAACTTTTCATGACGTAAGGCATGGAATAACATATGGAACATCATATCGGGGGTGCCTTTAGAAGAGTTACCATCAAAAATTTCCCGATTGTCATCCCAATTTGTTATAACGGGACTTGGTGGTTTTGGGTATGAAAAGATCCATGCTGCGGTGAAACAGATCATTTTCAGGAGGGAGCAAGTGCAGACAAGTCGCAAAGATTTGACCAGAGTGAAATTGTCAGTCAACATAGGCGAATTTGAGGCTGCGATATCCCAGGCTGAAGCTGATTATGCTGTCAAGATGAAGGATCTGAAGCAAAAAATCAAAGAAAAGGTCGTCCAACAGGTGCAACTCCAGCAACAGTTAGATGCTGTTACTGGGGAACTTGATCAGCTTAATAAATCATTGGATGAAACTCATATGAATGGCATGAAAGCCATCGCAGATGCTAAGAAGGCACTTCAGCAAGCTGAAAAGAGTGAAGCTGGTCAAGTGCACGAGCTTCAAGTAACTGCTGATAAGGCTCAGGATGCTATACATCAAATGAAGACTTATGTTGACAATCTTCTGTAATTTCTTGAAAGAGAGAAGAGACTCCAGTCTGTGGATGTCCTTCTAACTCTTGTGTATCAAATAAAAAACACTTTTGTCTTCAATCATTTGTACTTGCATTCTTCCTTTACCTGCTTCAAATTTACTTAAGCCAATGGGCTTAGTAATCATAGTTTGATTTTTACTAGGATTATTACAAATAACCCTACAAACATTGAATCTTTTAACTGCTCAATATTACTTAAATCATACAAAAAATGTATATTTAGTGAGCTAGAACTTGACTTTTATTTAGAGTTCCTTTGTCTTTTGTGTGGGCAGTTTAGAGTCATGCACGCCGGACATAAAGGGGCTAATGTTTAAGGTCGAAATAGCTTTGACCGAAAATGGATTAAAATGGATTCAATTCCTTGACAATTTATCTGAAAAAATATTACCATACTCATGTATGAGGGAAAAAATGTAAACTATGGCTTAAGAATATTTGAATATGAGGAATGATATGAAAAAAGAGCTAAAAGGCATTAGAAGAAGTAGTTTCCAAGAATGAAGTTACTATTATTTAACAAAACCCGTTAGGGGGTTGAAATATGCAGGGCCACCTATGGGCATTGGCTGCATAGTCAAATAAAATAGCATCTTTTGGCTGACAAGTCTGTTATGTGGACTGTTTATGCAAGGCCACCTATGGGCACGTGCTGCATAGTCAGGAAAAAGAACTCCCAGAAATTTACTTTCCTACTGCTAAAATCCAGTGAAAGTTTATGGAGATTCAAATTTTCTAAAGCATAGAGTTTGTTGTATGAAAAGAGGTACTTGAATATGGAGAAGATATTTCCAAACAAGAATATCGAAGAACTGGATGAATATCACTCCTACGAAGGTCTGACCCAAACGTAGGGAAGAAGAATAAACCATAGACTTGAATACTTTCAGATCATGAAAAAGGATATGGGACAAATATGTTAAGGATGGCTATTTTTTTCGGATCCCTACATACTGTCGTTTAAGAAAAATAAGGACAAAAGAGGCATTCTTCCCAAGAATGAAGTTACTATTATTTAACAAAACCCGTTTAGAGGGTTGAAATATGCAGGGCCACCTATGGGCATTGGCTGCATGGTCAAATAAATAGCATCTTTTGGCTAACAAGTCTGTTATGTGGACTGTTTATGCAAGGCCACCTATGGGCACGTGCTGCATAGTCAGAAAAAAGAATTTCTCATAAGTTTGACATTTTTGTGACTAGAAGTCATGAAAATGGTTATGAAGATCTGAAAATATTTAAGGTTAGGATTATAATACATAAAGATGGGTATTGTCCAATGTATATAGAGATACATGGGTCAATGAAAACCATAATCATGTTTTGGCTGGGTCCGGAATTGAAACTTGGACTTCACTACGTATCTCATAAGAATGAGAATCAAGCCATACGTAGTTCTTGAAATGCAGTTTAACGTCGTGCAGGACGAAAGTATGAGTGATCTTAGTTTAGGGTCATAGAATTCGGACCATAATAATGAATACACAGTGTGTGTTTTCATGAGGACTTTTCAGTCAAGGGACTGAAAGTGAAATTTGGGGTTAGGCCCAAAAGACTTGGGACTGGATTCGAGGGACACTCGAATGTTCCTACATATCCCATAAGGATGGGAATCAAGTTCACGTAGTTCTAGAATTACCCTTTGTACAAATTTGGTTCGTACGTGTGAAGGGTGAAAGGGGACTTTAGTGCAATGATGGTTTTACCTGAGATAAAAAGTTTAGGCATTACCATGTATGCATGTAGTCTTTTGAAAATGAAACATGATTTAAAAAATCAATGTCAATAATGGTTCCTTCTCAAATGAGGAAATCAATGAATATTGTAGTTTATTGTCGTACCGGACAAAAGTGTTGTATAGTTTAACGTCATATAACAAGGACGAAAGTGAATCAATGTAATGATATTGATTCCAGGGGGGGTTTCACAAATCAACATCATATGAGGTTGTGGTGAACCGATGTGAAGAGATTGTTTTTGGGCTTGAACCCTGGGAGGTTGCCTACATACCCAGCCTGGAGGGCAAGGATCAAAGTCCGTGTAGTTCAATTAAAGAATGAATTAATGATCAAGTTGTTCTTATGGACAATGATGTAAATAAAAAATAATGTTGGGACTTACACATGGTTAGTGGCCCAAAGGGAATGTTATGGTTGATGTTCTCTCTAAGCTCACGTGAGTCATACTCGGTGTGAGAAACAAGAGGTAATAACAACCTTAACGATGCACAATTTAATGTCATGTAGGACATAAAAAAGGGACTATGCAGTTTAAAGTCTTGCAGTTAGGACTATTGGTGTTGCACAGTTTAGTGTCATGTAGCAGGGACAAAATACAGTTTAATGTCATGTAGGACATATCAAGAACTTTCTGTACAGTTCAGCATCATGTAGTTAGGACGATGGGGATAAAATAGTTTAACGTCATATTAGACGAAAGGGGAATTGTGCAGTTTTAATGTCATGCAATAAGGACAAAAAGAGGGTACCATTTTAACGTCATGTCGGACGAAAGTGCGAATAGTTTAAGGTCATATGCATGGACTGTGAATGGTGCAGTTTAATGTCATACTGGACCTTTGAGATTATATAGTTTAATGTCTTTTCGGACGTGAGGGACTTTTATACAGTTTAGCATCATGTAGTTTAGGACGTCATAGTTTAACATCTTGCTGGACATAAGGGATTTGCAAATAGTTTATGGTCATATACATGGACCAGGGATGATGCAGTTTAAGGTCATGCTGGACGGTTTATGGAACTTTTTCACAGTTTTAATGTCGTGTGGGACGAAGTTGCAGTTTAAAGTCATACTGGACCATTACTGTATATTTTAACGTCATATAGCAAGGACGAACTGGTGCTGTACAGTTTAAAGTCATGTAGCTAGGACTAAGGTGAACCAATATGAGGATATCAATTATGGGGACTTTTTTACAGTTTAACGTCATGCTGGACGTTGGAAGTGCCACACAGTTTAATGTCATGTTGCTAGGACACAATATAGTTTAATGTCATCTCGGACAAATAAGGAACTTCTGTACAGTCTAATGCCATGTAGATAGGACATCACAGTTTAACGTCTTGCTAGACATTATAACAGTTTAATGTCATGTTGGAAAAAATATAGTTTAGTGTCATCTCGGACAAAATATAGTTTAGTGTCATCTCGGACAAAATATAGTTTAATGTCATCTCGGACAAAATATAGTTTAATGTCATCTCGGACAAAATATAGTTTAATGTCATCTCGGACAAAATATAAACCAATGTGATTGTTTTGGATCTGGGAACAATATTTTGTGTTTATACAAAATACTTCTTCAGAAATCTGGCATTAGTTGGAGTCGTGATGTGTTCTCCTTCCATTGAGATCATAGAATACGCTCCATTGGAGTAGACCTTATGTATTGAATAAGGTCCTTCCCATTTTGGTTCAAGCTTGGGAGGCTTCTTTCCTGGTATCATTGGTGCTTTGAGAACCAATACCAATTCTCCCCAAATGAATGAACGAAGACGAAATTTTTTGTTAAAAGCTCGTGCTATCCGATTCTGATAGATTTCCAAGTGGTGCAAAGTGCACAATCTTTTCTCATCTAACTGTTCCAATTCATTCAACCGCTTTTGGGATTGCTCATCTGTTGACAACTGATCAGAAATGGCTATTCTGAGTGAGGGCAATTGAACTTCAATTGGCAAGACTGCTTCTCTTCCATATACCAATGAATATGAAGTAGACCGCGTTGCATTGCGAGTGGTAGTCAGATAATCCCATAAAGCATGATAGAGTTTATCAGGCCATGACCTCTTATCTTTATCCACCATCTTTTGCAGTATATTTGAAAGAGTCTTGTTGAAGGCCTCTATCTGGCCATTAGCCGCTGCATGATATCGAGATGAATGGTTGGACTTAATGTTGTATTCTTGATACAATTTCTTTACCTCAGAAGAAGAGAAGTTGGTGCCGTTGTCCGTCAATATGGTATGAGGGACACCAAATCTAGTAATGATGTTAGACTTGATGAAGCTAACAATGCATTTAGAACTGACTTCTTTGAGAGGTACTGCCTCTGCCCATTTGGAAAAGAAATCAGTAGCAGTAAGAATGTACTTAAACTGCTTGGCCGTAGCTGAAGGGTAAGGTCCCACCACATCCATTCCCCATGTGGAAAATGGCCATGAGTATTTAGCTGTATGAAGCAACTCTGGAGGTTGATGAATGAAGTTGGCATATACTTGGCATGAATGACACTTCTTTGTGAAATTAACACAATCTTGTATCATTGAAGGCCAGAAGTATCCAAGCCTTCGAATTTGATCAGACAATCTATGTCCAGACTGGTGGGCACCACAGACTCCTGCATGCACTTCTTTTATGACAGCCATTGTCTCTTCACCATCAATACATCTGAAGAGAACTCCATCAAAACCACGTTTTTAGAGAATTTTCTCGAGGTGGTTTGGACCATCATAAAGAGTAAAATTGACCACACGTCGCCGAATTTGTTCTTTCTCGGCTCTATCAGGTGGAAGTGTTCCATTTTGAAGGTATTCCTTGATAGGTGACATCCATCCTGTAGTATGACCATACGGTTCAGGAATGAGACTAATTTCATTAATTTCCTCAGTTCTGACTTGAACATAAGGTGAAATTGCACGACGGTGGGCAATACCGATGGTTGTCTCGTCCCGATTTGGATCTGCTAAAGTTGTGGCTATATTAGCCAGTGCATCAGCTTGAGCATTTTGTGATCTTGGGACATAATAAAATGTCGGTTCTGAAGGGAATTCCGACATTAACTCTCTGACGTAATCATACAAAGGGATTAATTCTTCTTTTCTGATGGCATAATCCCCATTGACTTGTTTGATTACCAGGTCTGAATCACCTTTCACCTTTAAGTGATTCACTTGTGCTTGAAGCGCTAACTCCAAGCCTGCAATGAGAGCTTGGTATTCAGCTTCATTATTGGTACCACCTTCCCACAAAAAAAAAGGAATAAGGTAACACTGCCTTATATGGAGAAATGAGCACAATTCCTAAACCAACTTTGTTGAATTTAGGATTTTCCATTTTCTTCCCTGTTGGACTTCTAGAAGCACCATCAAAATACATTTCCCATGTTTGAGGACTCTCTTGAATAGATAAAACTTCCTCATCAGGGAGTTCGATATCTGAATACGTGTCTTCCACTGAAGGATGTTCAGCCAGGAAATCAGCCAGAGCTTGGCCCTTAATTGCCTTTTGAGACACATACTGGATGTCGAACTGCTGTAGAATAACCGCCCACCTTGCCAAACGTCCTGTAAGCATTGGACGACTAAGGATGAATTTGAGTGGATTATTACGAGATACCAATTGGACCTCGTGATGTTGCAGGTAGTGTCTCAGTTTCTGAACTGCAAAGATTAATGCTAGGCAACACTTTTCAATACTCGAATACCGGGTTTCTGCTTCAAGCATAGTTCTACTGAGATAGTAGAGACTATTTTCATTCCCAGCATCATTCTTTTGAGTGAGAAAGGCACCCAATGATCTCTCTAAAGCTGTCACATAGAGGATAAGAGGCCTACCCTCAACAGGTGTCATGAGTACTGGTGGACTCAAGAGGTATTTCTTGATAACATCAAATGCTTCTTGATATTCTTCAGTCCACTGGTAAGTGACTCCTTTCTTCAATAATTTGGTAAAGGGTAAACTTTTGCCTGCCAAATTGGCGATGAAACGCCGAATATAGGCTAAGTGTCCTTGAAGTCCTCTTAATTCTTTCAAATTCTGAGGAGGTGACATACCAAGGATTGATTTTGTCTTCTCAAGATCGACTTCAATACCACGATGGCGTACAACAAAGCCGAGGAATTTTCCTGAGGTTATTCGAAAAGCACATTTTAAGGGGTTCATCTTCAAATTATGTTGTTGAAGCTTGTGGAATACGACTTCCAAATCAGCCAAGTGATCAAAACGTTGTTTGGATTTAACCACCAGATCATCTACATAGCATTCAACAAATTTCCCTAAAAAAGGTTTGAAGATACGATGCATGGCGCGTTGATATGTTGCACCTGCATTCTTTAAACCAAAGGGCATCACCTGGTAACAAAACACACCTTGAGGAGCTCTGAAGGCTGTATATTCCACATCTTTTGGGGCCATTCAGATCTGATTATATCCAGAATATCCATCCATGAAAGAAAGTACTTCATAGCCAGCTGTCGCATCAATTAAGAGTTCTGTAATCGGAACTGGGAAATCATCTTTAGGACAATACCGATTAAGATCTCTGAAATCGATGCAAACCCTAATTTGTCCGTTCTTCTTCTTTACAGGGACAATATTAGCCAACCACTTGGGATATTGAACTTCTCTGACGATGTTAGCTTTGATAAGCTTATCCACTCCAGCCTCGATTTTGGAAGCATAGGTTGGGTGTGTTCTTCTCGCGGCTTGCTTGAATCCTCGATGTTCTTTTGGCAAACCCAAATGATGGGTGGCAACATCAGGATCAAGGCCAGGCATCTCTGTATAATTCCAAGAAAAAATATCTTTATTTTGCTTTAGAAAAGAAATATACATCTCTTGTTCTTCAAGGGTCATGGCCGCACTAATTAAAGTGGGGCGTGGATCTTTCTCTATACCCAGATTTACTTCTCTGAGTTCATCCACAGTGGTAGAGATACCCTCTTCAAATGCTGGAGGAGCATCTCTAAGATCTTCCTCTTCCTCTTCATCATGTGTCATTTCTTCCGTTTCTACTTGCAAAGTAGATGAAAAAACGAAATTCTCATTATCATAAGAGATGTCAAAATTTTCACATTTTGAAGAAGAAGCTTCCATTTCCGACCCTATTGATAAAAAAGGGTCTTCTTTGGGAAATAAAGACGAGATGATGGATTGAGAATCGACATCAATATTCACCTCTGGTGTTGCTATAACTTCTTCTGGCCTGATTAGCGAAGTATAGACTTGTTGGATTTCAGCAGATGAAATGAAAACGTCACCACTTATGCTTTCATCACTGCTTGGTAAGTTACCAATTTCTCCCATGTTGTCTGGCTCGATTTCCGTAATTGATATTATGGATCTTTCCATAAGAGTATTTTGATTTGGGCCTATTTTGTCAATTTGACTGATAGGTAACACATAATCTGTACTCACATGTGAAAATGGATTTATTGGAATTTTTTCCAAACCATATGGAGCATTAACTTTGGTAATTTCCTTCATTGTAGATTTTTCTCTTCCCTTCATGTGATAAAATTCCGCCTCAATGTATTGAGACTCACATGTCTTGAACGGGGCCTTATCACCATACAATGTTCGAACTTGACAATTGAAACAGTATTTGAGACATTGATGGTATGATGACGGAATAGCTGCATGCTGATGTAGCCAGGGTCTTCCAAGCAAGATATTGAAAGCTGAGTCTTGATCAACAATCATGAAATCCGAATTGGAAACAAGATCTCCAAACTGAGTTCTGAGCATAACTTCTCCCAGTGGTTCTTGTTCATTTTTATCATATCCTTGCAACATCATGGTAGAAGGATATAAATCAGATTCCGTGAGGCCCAATCGACGAAGTGTGCGAATGGGCATGGGGTTGACTCCTGAACCATTGTCAATAAAATCTCTTCAAACATCTATACCATTGACTTTGCCAGATAAGTACAAAGGTTTTATGTGCCCATGCACAACATCATCTTCATCTTTATCAGTAAAAGATATCACTTCATGGCATTCTGCAGGATTATTCTCTATGTGATAAATTTCAGCTGCAGCAATTTCAGCTTCAAACTCCTGAGGACTTGACAAAGCTTCAATGAGTGCTTCCCGAAGATCTCTGGATAGATTCAAAGCATCCAAAATCGATAATTTGGCTGGTAATTGGGCCAAGTGTTTCAATATATCATACTTCTGATCTAGAGGTCTGCGTTTCCCAATAGGAATATGCGGTTTAGCAGGTACCTTGGAAGCAGATGCTTTGGAAGCTGATGCATCTTGTATTGAAGTTGGCAACATCTTTGGTTTTGGAAAATTAGACAGATTAGATCCATTTACTTGCTGAGATAAAGAAGATGGAACCTTTAATCGGTCTTCCAAAATAACTGTGCCGAAGCTGAGTTGGCCATTGGCAGAAGAACTTGCTTGTTCTTTTTGAGCTCGCTGAAGGGCTCTACCACGAGTTTCTGCTGCATATACAGTGCTAGCAGGGGTAGAATTAGAGTAGTAGCTTCGGAAAGATCCACGTCTTCCCCTATATCCTGAACCTCTAGAACTTCCTCGGGTTCCCTTATTTGATAGAGGGAATTCAGGCTCATCAAGAATGGAATATGAATCTGTTAAATGAATCATATTAACAAAACCAAAGATTAAATCTTCGTCTGATAAAGACTCTACCTGGTTAGTCTGTTTAGGCTGTGCCGTTTGGTGGGACGGTGCCCGTGGCTTTGAAGTAGATGGCATGAAATCTGCCAGAGTCAAAGACAATTTAGGCTTTGATGCATACTCATCTTCTCCTGATTCCTCTTTCTTCTTTGAATTGCGCTGCCCTTTTGAGGATTTGTCTTTTGATGGAGGCTTTACTGAAGCTTTTGTAGGAGACACAATTGGATTCTTCAATTGTGTTCGCAAAATGGAATGGGTCCGATTGATTGTCTTTATGACCATCCAATCATCATATTTTTTCGCAGTTTTGCTTTTGACTTCCTGCCACTCGCCTCCTTCTTCTGGATCTGTAGCGGTAATACACGCTACATGAGCTGAAGAACCCTTCAATTTGACTTGTCCCAAGTGGACCATATTTTGCAGGAGGTCTTTAAAGACAAAACACTCCTGGATGGGATGCCCCAACATTTGATGAAAGGGACAATAATTGGGACGGTCTTCATCTCCTTCCTTGTTTGGCCTCTTCGGCACTGGTAATTGAACCAAATTATTTTCCAGAGCTGAAATGAAGTAACCAGGAACTTGCTCACTTCGGAAAGAGTATATTTTACTCTTCATATCCTCAAATTGTTTTCGTCGTTGATCTTTTTGATCATTTGGACGAAACAGCCTTTGTTGTTGGCGTTCAGGAGGTGGATCCCTTCGAGAAGATGAAGGTTTTGAAGTAGAAATAGGTACAGGTGCCTGTTTAAGCATAACTGTAGCAGTTTCTGCTTTACCCATTCTTCTTCCTGGAGCTGATGGAATTACAAGATATTTAACCTTATCCGTATAAGGGAATCTTCAATCTGTTGAGCGATTGAAGTAAGGTCTCGAAATCCTCCTGTGTATTTCATAGGGATCAATGGCGTGCGTAATTCGTCACGCAAATTTTCCACACAGATTGGCAACAATTCCTCCTGAGGGAGTGATAAACTCAAGGAATACGTTAATCCCTTCCAACGAGCAATGAAATCAGAGACTCTTTCATTCTCCCTTTGCTTGCAGTTTGTAAGATCGAAAACTGTCGTTTTTGGCAATGTTGAGCTAAAATGAAGAAGGAATTTTTGACGAAGATCCTCCCATCCGATGACTGACCGGGATTTCAAGCTTGTATACCAGACAATAGCTGGTCCTTGCAAGGTTCGCACGAAGCATCTGAGTTTCAATGCTTCTTGCTGCTCTGGAGTTCCCATCATAGGATCACAACAAGACACGTAATGCGTCAAATGTTGTTCAGGGTCGCCTGATCCATTGAAAGTAGGGAAAATAGGGTTTCCAAAACTGGATGGAGGAGAAATTGAATCTACCCATTCAGGGTAAACATTCTTTTCAGGTTGAACTTGCGCCTGTTTCCCTTCCATAGTTTCTAACCGAGCTGTTAATGACTCAATAGTAGTTATTAACTTTTGAGAAACGTCAGGTTGAACTTAGTTTTGGGTAGGTGCAATGAATGGAGCTTGGACAGATGTGGTGGTTTGTGCTGCAACTGATGGTAGTGCTGCCAACCGTTGTTGCGTTTGACCCGTAGGATTAGACCTCTGTGGGTGTACTGACAAAGGAGGATATTCTTGATCCATATCAGTAGTTACAACAAATTCCTTCGGCTGTCGGACTTCAGCATTCTTAAGAAGAAGACTATTCTGAAGTAGTTCTGCATTCAACCTTCTTAATTCTTTCATTTCTTCCTCCTGTTGTGCAAACCTTTGCTCTAATGAGAGCGATTGACCTCCTTCAAAGGAAGGGTGAGAAGTAACCTGATTCTTTCCTTTCCCCTTATTGGATCCTTTTCGGAGAGGGGGAAGTGGGTTACTTGAAGGAATACCCAGATTTTGGGTAAGCCTTTGATTACGTGTGCGCACACCTTCTTCATTTAGGTCTGTGTGCGCGACTTTTTGAGCAGGAACCTCTTCGTCTGATCCCTCTGATTGAGCCTCATCTGGTGAATCAGCAGCAACGGCATTGATGACATTAATGGATGCATTTTGCATGGAA
The DNA here is from genome assembly GCA_963277665.1 of Viscum album. Classification (NCBI taxonomy): domain Eukaryota; kingdom Viridiplantae; phylum Streptophyta; class Magnoliopsida; order Santalales; family Viscaceae; genus Viscum; species Viscum album. The sequence continues at coordinate 1,042,470,817 of OY728146.1, forward strand.
TCCTTTATATCAGCATTTCTGTGATATTGTCTCCTTCTATGTCCATGATGAGACATGGCATTCCGTTGACTTGATCCCTCAGGAATTTCTTGGAGAACCGTAACTTGGAGAGAATCTCCTGACAGCTTGGCTCTTCGTTCCTCTTGAGGCTTATTCCCTAATCGAGAAAATACTGACTTTCTCTGAGGGAGGGATTGAAGATTTGAAAAAGTCCTCAGTCCGGTGGACTGGGGGTGTTCCTGTTGCTTCCGCTCAACTCCTCGAATCTCATTCGTTGACTCTGAGGGTTGGGTTAGAGAAGTCCCCAGTCTGGCAAGCTGGGGTGTCTCTAGACATGCTATGTCTGAGATCTTCTTGAAATCTCTCTTGATCTTGCGAATCTTAGTTCGGAAATTAGCTGGATGCATTAACCTGTATCCACTTTTATCACCTGGTTCAACAGACCGTTGGATGATTTCCGAAACTTCTGTCATTTGATGACGTGTTTTCTCCAGACGAGAGGCTTGTGCAATATTCTTGCCTTCTTGATGTAGGAGCAATTCAACAACCTGTTCTCTATATACTTGATTTTAAGATGAACTAGTTGAAGCGTGTTCTCAAGCAAGCTTTTGATTATGAACAAAGCCCATTGACTGTGGCCGGCCATGGGCAATAACATTGCATGAGACCATTTTCGGCGGGCTTTGCTGACCGGAAAGCACTGTGTAATGTAGTGCTCCGTGAACACCCCATCCTCTGATATGAACATTAGATGGAGCATTGGAAATTAACTGACGCAATCTTCTTAGTGCGCCAAGGCATGAACGTTGAAGGGTTCTCTGTTTCTTTTCAGCCTTCGGATACCGAGAGACTGATAGAGATGCCAAATCAATCTGGCGTTGTAACCCTTCTATTATCTTAAGATGATTTTCATATTCATCGTAAGATAATACCTTCTTCTTTAATTTACAAAGAGTTTTCCATATGTTGAGACGAATATCATGGATTCCATCATCCGTCAACATCTTTGGAATGTCGTACTGGGAATCAGCCAAAGGCCAAAACATGACTGGTACTTCACCTTTTGCCAGTTTTTTCCTCATGTTCAGCATTTCCTCTTTATCATTAAATGAAGATTCTTCTACCAGTTTGGACCAGAGTTGGTGTTTCCTTGTTGCTTCATCGGATTCAACAAGATTGGTAGAGAAATCACTATTCATGCTGGAAGATGAATGACCCAGGGAAGGTTCAGAGAATAACCTGAACCCGAGGCTGTCTTCTGATGGAGAAAGAGTTTCACCTACCGATAGTAAAGCATCAGACATGACTGGTTTTACGTTTGCAAGTGCCTCGAGATAGGAGGGCTTTCTCGTCACTACATTGCCTTCTGAAGAATTTTCGATACAACGTGAATCACTACTGCGGAGAGGACTTTCGCAGCGAAGTTCATCACCATGAGGAGGACCGTCGTGATGGGTTCCAGCAAAAGATGAAATCTCTTGCTCCTTGGCCTTCTGACCACACAGAGGGTTCCTGTGGCACTCATCTGAAGAAGAAACTTCAAGATTGACCGAATTTGCATGAAGCAAGTCTTCATGAGGAAGTGTCTGTTGAAGACCTTCAGAATTAATGTTCCAGTTATTGGGAACTGAGGGAGTAGAATCTTGAATTCCGACAGATAAATGTCTGAGGGCTTCAAGAACTCCAGCATCGAGCAAGGCCTTGTTGCAGATTGGCCTTTGATCTCCTGACTGTGCTGGGAGGATCTTTTTCTTAGATGCCTTCTTACTCGCTTTAGAAACCACTTGATGACGAAAGTGATTGCTCTGAGCAGGTGTATGTGCCTGATCAGGAAATATGGTCAGGTTAGGCTGACGATCTCCACTCAAATCAGGTGTATGTGCATGACTTGGTTGTCCGTATGATATGGGGGAGTATGCCCCATAACCCTCTTGGACTGGAACAGATGTGTGTGTCTGTTCCGGAGTGAATCGTTGATGTGTCACTCCATTGCTAGGGATAGATTTATGTGTCAGTCCCTGAGATGATGCTGAAGCTGTTATGATATCCTGGCAAGCATCCAGAATATGATCAGGAATTTTCTTCTGCTCTTTCACCATTGACAAAATATGTTTGGTGACTTCAGCCGCCGGAACAGGGATATACGTCCATTCTGGGCTTGGAGTAGGTGTATGTGCCTGCTCCTATCCTCCTTTTCCTGTCAGTGAATCCTGACAGTATTCAAGTGTGGAGGCAGAGAGTTGAGTCTGCCCCCTGTTTGTTGTCGGGACATTCCGACTGACTTCTCCGGGTGCTACCAAGCGAGACTGTTGGTAGACCTGATTAGTATTAGCATGTGTATGTGCCTGCTGATTACACTTCGCCAAACGCGGTTGACGAGATCCATCATATGTAGTCAGACGAGCCTGCTGACTAACTGATGATGTATAAGCAGGTGTATGTTCCTGCCTATGGTACTCCGCCGGAATTGCCTGGCGGGATCGGCTTGATGCTGCCAGACGAGTCTGCTGGACAGCTGAATTAAAATGGGCAGGTGTGTGTGCCTGCTCGTTGTTTGCCACCAAGTTAGGTTGGTGGACTTCTCCGGAGATGGCAGGGATGACAACCTGCCTATTGTTAACCGGATTCCGTCTCTGGCGGTTCATCTTGCCTGCTCGGGTTCGAGGAACCTGAGCTGAATGCCTGGAGTCGGTACCCTCATCATGTTGAGGGCGCACTACCGCACGAGTCTGGCGGCGATTGTTGATGGGAGCCCTCGGGAAGGACTCCTGTATTTTTGAATTAAGGCCCCGAGGGACCTGCTCATTCACTTCCTCGGAGTAAGGGAGTGAATGGAAATTGCGTTCCGGGGATAACGACCCGAAACGGTTGGAGACGGTAGTCAGCACCGCCTGCTTCTTGATTGCTGGCCGCCGTTGTCCGGACGACCAGGTAGAGTTGTTAACTTGGAGGGCTTGACGAGCGGCCTCCAAAGTTGGGATAGTACCATTGCGATGGTACTCCTTAACCAGTGCATTAGAAACACAGCGTTGAAGACGCTGAGTTGGTGATGTCATCCTCAGAGCGGATGACGTTCCAGTAGGAGTAGCAGCATTGGTTTTCACAGCAGCAGACCTCACAGTATAGGTGTTCACAGCAGCAGTATTCACAGGGGTGAATTTAAGGAAAGCCATTTTTGCAGAAGATCTTGAGAAAAGAGTGCCTGTTCCATGTAACATACATAATCAAGATGAATCCGGCCACTGTATCTTTTGGATGAGCATATGTCAATGATTGCCTTGTTGGCCCAAGGGGGCTAACAAATAAGAAGAACATCACTTTCACTTGGTTAAGGATTCACGTCGGGTTCACCATTTTTGTTTCGCACGGAATCCGGGGATGACCTCCTGGACGGGAGATTCAAACGTTCCGATCGGTTTCTAACGGGTTTGTTCGTAGAACCAGAAACATCCAATGATTCCACATCCGTTTGGACCTACTTTCCAAAGGCAGGCGCTCATTAGCTTGTGGACTAATGAGACTTAAGAATTTGCATTGGTCGAGAGAATGGGAGGTCGTACTCATCACACCTTTTTGAGGGGAATTATTGTCTACTCCGGGACTCTCTTTATAGATTTAAGTTATGTTCGTGAATCCTTATTACATTACCAAGTATAAAATGTGCTTTCCTTTAGTTTTAACAATCAATGATTAAATATGCAAAGAAATTTAGAGAATCTTTTATATGTATTCGAGGTTCTTCATCAATAGAGAATCATCTATATCTGTTTAGAGATTCTTGGTCAATGGTATCCTTCAAAACATTTATATAAAAAGTCTCTTGGTCATTTATGATGACCAGGCTGGTTTTAAAGCCACTCAGTGGGGCACTTGAAGTTTATCGTCATTCAGAAGGACAGAGATTATTTTAAAGTTGGGATCGAACCCATAAATGGGCTACCTACGTATCCTTTGTTTTGGAAAAGGAATCAGAACCCACGTAGTTCGAGTTATGGAGTATGATGTTTATGATTGATGGATCAAAGATGAATGTCATAATTACTTTTACACTCTAAGCTCACGTGACTCATTCTCGGTGTGAGAAACAAGAGGTATTGGTAAAATTTAGACAATTGTGCCATGAAAGATGCAATCATAAGAATTTGTTTTGGGCTTATGTATGGATGACTGCCCAGATAGATGAAGGTTTAGGATTTACTTTTAGGGAGAAAATCCATGAACAGGGTCCATAAAGTTATATGTGCTTCATGGAGATTTGAATACTCTAATCTTGGGGCTTACTCCTAAGGAGGATGCCCAAGTTAGGAGGGGACTTATCATTGGGTTTTACTCCTAAAAAGGAAACCCAAATCAAAGGTAAATTATGACTGATTAAGAGAAGTTTAAGGGGACTTGGGGCTTATTCCTGAAAAGGAGACCCAAGGTTATGACTAAGTCTTATTCCTGAAAAGGAGACCCAGGTTAAGGGACTTGGGGCTTACTCCTGAAAAGGAAGCCCAAGGTTATGACTGAGTCTTATTCCTGAAAAGGAGACCCAGGTTAAGGGACTTGGGGCTTACTCTTGAAAAGGAAGCCCAAGGTTATGACTGAGTCTTATTCCTGAAAAGGAGACCCAGGTTAGGGATTAAGGTTTGGGGCTTACTCCTGAGGAGGATGCCCATATTTGAGGTTGGGGCTTATCTTTTAGAAAGATGCCCTAGATTAGAGGACTTAATTGGGGCTTACTCCTGAGGAGGATGCCCAGATCAAAGGTTTTATAACTGGGGATTATTCCTGAAAAGGAGACCCAAGTTAGGATTTTATCATCTTAAAGGATGAGGTTGAATGAATGAACTCTCAATCTTTGGTGACCTAAAAGATGTTTAAATCACTAGGTTTTGAGAGATATTTCAGAGAATTCCTTTCAGACAAGGATGTCAAGTCAAGAAATCATGCCATAAATGGCATTGAAGAGTATCTTGAAGACTGAATCTTGAATAGGAAAGGTGAAATGGCTTAAGAGGGGTAAAATGGGCAAGATGGGCACCCAAAAAAGATAGGGGCGTGCAATTCTTAAAAGGCGCGCAAGTCCTGCGGCGGCGCGCAAGTATTGGTCTTGCAAGTATACTTTCGCGACATGAGGGGTACTTGCGCGATTTTCAACCAGTATTGAAATGCTTGAGCGACTCTTTATTAAACCCTTTACAATCCTCTTGAGGTTCTTCCAGAGAAGGGACGCGCAAGTTATATTGAAGGAATTAAGTCAGCGCGCAAGTGTTTGATAAGTTTCAACACTTAGGCCTTCCTTCTTCTCTTTAGATCTTCCATTCTAGGTAAGAAATTACCTTACAAGTGTTCCGGAAGCTTTGAGAAGAGACTTGGGCATCGGGAGCATCAATCCAAGTTTCTGGAAAAAGATCCTCTCGAATGGGGGGCCCACAGGGTCTATTTATAGGCAAAAGAAGACCCAGGGCGGTTACCGGGCGGTTACCAATTAGGTCGCGCAAGTTACTTGCGCGGCAGTGGTATAACTTGCGCAGCGGATTTGCTGTTGATCCTTTGTTCGTGCCTTTGTCGATTTTTGATGTTTTCTTCAAAGGATGAATCATATTTAGCTGAGATATTCCCTTTTCTTATCTTTAGATTCTGTGACGAAAGGAGCGTCAACAGAGGTACACAAGGAGTGTAATAGTTTTTTTTGTTTAATTTTTTCATGGACATTTTAAAGGCTTGTACTTTTTTGGTACAAGAGGTGCATATGATATATCTATCGGAAAACTAAACATTGTTTGGTAAGTTTTCATCATCTCATCTGTGTTATATATATATATATATATATATATATATATATATATTAGTGTGTGTGAGTGTGTCTGTGTTTGTGTGTTTGTGTTTGTGAGGTATGTGGAACAAGGATTTATATGTGGGAATCGATGTGATGAGAGATTATTTTAGATGAATTGGAATCATGGGATCAAACAGATGTGTGTTACTGGAGGGGAATATGTATCTAAGATTCAATGTGATGAATGAACTGTTCAAGGTGTGTGGAATTGGGACTTTTGAGCATATGTTGAGATGCATGATCTTATAGGTTCCATGTGTGGAATGATCATGATGTGGGAATCAATGTGGTATGATATTATGATGGGTGTTCGATGTGGCATGGGTTAGATGTGAGTAACTGATAAGGTTCATGAGTGAAGATGTTCACAGGAGAACCATTGAGTTCAAGTATGGTTGATGGACCAATATATTTATTTGATTTTTGGGTCTGGATGTGACTGATGTTGGTACCTCCTAATGCGGGGAGACCCCTTGATGAAGTAACCCTTTGACTTTTAGAATTAGGTAGTCTAGGATAATTTTTAAAGATATGGGTATGTTAATTATTATATCAGGTCAATGTTTGATAGATAAATTAAGATCTATGTTAATTTAGGGAGATTATAACATCATAGGTTTTTTGAGAGGTTCGAAATCCTCGCCCATTTGGATTTTTTGGATTTTGGTGGGTAGGACAACATCATTCTCATTTAACAGAACCTAATTTTGAGTTTTCATTTTACCCAACACATTTTTTAGTAATTTTTTTAGTATTTAAAAGTTTTATGGATGTTTAATTAGGTTTCGGATCTTTTAGAGGCTGAAAATCCATGTATTGAATGTGAGTAGATTGATGTGTAGTGTTTGGAGAAACTATGAGGCCCTCCAGTTATAATGGACATAGTTTGGAAACCCATGTAAGAAGGAGCAAATGACCATGGAAGGAACTCTAATGTTTTTAAAAGATTTTTATGCATGGATTTTACATGTTTTAGGAAAACCATGCACAAACCACACCCATAATTCCTCCTAACTAGTTGATATGCATGAACTCATCACGGTTTGTCCAAAATTTGTGATCTATCCTTGCGAGGTATGGATCATATGCTGTAGGATCCTTGTAGTTTATTAATATTTTACAAAACCCTAAAAGATGTCCATGTTTTCCATATAAAGTGTGAAATTATATTTTTCCCTCCTTCCCTTTTTCTTATTTTCTCCCTCATTTATTCTTTATTGGTCATGAAATGTTGGGGGGCTCTCCTTCATTTCTTCCTCCCCTAGATTTTGAGCTAAAACCCATATATACTCTTCAATATTTGATCTATCTATAGTGTTAGATCTGTATCGGTAAGGCTTTGAATCATATGGCCTCTTTTCTTAATTTCCCTCACCAAATGTGGTGCTAAATCTATGAAAATAGTTTTAACCATTTTCCACGGTGTTTCTCTAAAACATTGGTTTCTCTTAAATCATCACAAGTTAGTTTCTATGATCTAAAGTGAGGGTTTCTACCGACACGAGGTATGTGGTACTCATCTTTCTTTGTGTTTTCTTTGTTTTTTTGGTGTATCTTTGATTGCATCATGTGTTTCCCAAGATAGACCTAATAAATTCAGGGTTGTACTTGATAAATTAATTGAACCCATGTGGGATTCCTATGGGAATTCCCATCCCACTCTACAAATGGTTTGAGACATGTTAAGGGATTTGGACCTTAGGTATTTAGGATCGAGTCTGTTATTTATATTAATTTGAATTATTATTATGAGATATGAATTGATTGGAATGACATCCATCGGATCATGGTAGGATAGACCTGAAGATTGGAGTATAATTGGATTTCTATTTGAGTTGATGTGGTCAGTATGATTGGTGTGGCGAAGGATATATATTTGTGTGATGTTGATCACAGGTTAACTGACTCGATCATTGGATTGAGGTTGTGAGGCCTCCAGGTTATGGGAAAGGCACATGTGATATTGGATGGTGATGAGCATCGTAGTGAGAGACATTCTCTAAAGGGAATTAGGTTCTATATGATGTGGATTAAGTTCTATTTGGTTATATTAACTCACCCATGATGTCCAATTCTTCATTTAATGTCATTCTTACAGAGTAGTACTTAGATTTTGATGTGGATTTTCCCACTCGTGTGGGAAGAGGCATCCAATATATGTTGCTATGGGAATTGGATAGAGGTGCTTCTCTTAAAAATTTATGAAGATTGTAAGGATCCATTAGATGATAGTGTTGAAACTATCAGTTGGTGGATGAGGATTGACATATATGAGGGTGATGGGCGATGACATATTTGGTAGGATAGAAATTATTATTCCTCGGGATGCCAGCTGGTGAGACGAACATGATATCATTGGAAGATAAGGTATCATTGTGCATTCACATCTAGAAATAAGATGGAGAGTTTATTATGAGATAAGGTTTAGGGGATCAGGTACTAATTATTGGTTTTGACATTGGGATTTTGTTTTATTGAATTCTCTAAAAGGTATCATTTGGCATGAGGTTCTAGGTATCCTTATTTGAGGTTGAACGAAAGGGTTCACAAAGGCTAATATCCATCATGAGATGCCTTGGTATTAGGGTAATGATCCTATTCTCTATAGTATTTGGGTTTTTGGTAAAGCAGGTGATTTCTTCCTAGTGGCTATTGAGAACTAGGGAATCTTGTGTTTGTATAATGTGTGTGTTGAATTATTTAATTTGATACGCCTACAAACGAACAGATTTCATATATGCACATTTTGTTGATGGACAAGAAAGATTCCTTATCACATAAAATATGTTACCCTCAAAATATTTATAAATTTTATGTATTTTCATTCAGGTGAAGCTATTTTCTAAGGATCTACATCTTAGAGGCTGAGTTGGCATGGCCTGGAAGGTAGAAAACCATGGGTTCTAGCCTCAGATGGAGTCTATTTTTTTCTTAAGTATTATCATTATATTAAATATACATGCTAGGTATGGTCATTGAGGAACCTTCTACTTATTTCTATGTTTGAATTATTATGCATGATTGTTCTATTTTAGTAATCTACAAATGTAATTGTATGATATTTACTTCTAAAAATGTGTTTGAACTATTTATTTATTATTACTTATGTTCTTATTTTTTTGTATCCTCCATGGGAGGGTTACTGGTCCAATTTGTTTCTCTTTCTTTTCAACTTAAAATGTATATATTACTGCATTATTATATCAAAACCATAGGTTATAACCTCCCAAATATCACCTATTTTCACACTCACTGCTATTGATCTACATTTTGTGTTTGGGGAGACACTCTTAAAGCCTAGTAGAAGTCAACATGAATCATTTTTCTGGTGGTTAAATGGGTTACGGAGATACAAATGTGATATTAGAATAGTTTATTGTGTGGAGGTACTTCATTTAAAAATGAGATAATATAGATTTTGAAGTTTTAATTTAGTAATAGACATCAAGTCAGAAAACTTTCATAGGAAGGCCACAACTCTTACACTTTTCCTTGAGTGGAGTGACTGTGATAAAAACCAAGATATCTTATAGAGATCTTGAATATAATATGTTACTGAACAAAAGGATAAAGTTAGAGACTAACATAAAAGGAATTTTACATTTCAAGATCATATCTAGTTCTGAATTTTAGTGGTTATACCTTGTTATTGTGACAGAGAAGTCATTTTCAAGATTATTTTTCATCTTTTAAACTATAATTTCTATCGAGATTTATGATAATTATATCCATGATTGATGTTCAATGATTTCATTTTTTGTTATATCATTTTCAAAAGTCTTCTATTTTTTGATCGATATATTATTTATTAGAGTGTGTTTTTCATAAAATATTGATTTTTAACTCATTCTAGTTAGGATAATATGGTTTATATTAAAAATTTTAACTTCTCAATTCTCAATCGAGAATTGTGAGTACAATAAGTGCTCGATTTTGTCTTGTTTCTAAGAGATCATTGAGTTCTTAGACCAACTCTTGATGAAGGAGGATAATAACTGAGATCTTAGTTAGTGAATCATACTTGTAAAACCTAATGATATTTATCTTAATATATATAACTACATGTTATGATACTTTATAGAGTGAAAATCATTTAAATCATTGAATAAGGGACAATCTAGGAGAATCACATGGAAAATTCATTGTTCATTTTCTGATCTTTTATTTTCATTTATTATGCTCTACATCTTATTTTGATACTATTTTCATGTAAAATGTTTTCTATAAATTTAGAATATAATATTTTCAAAGAGAAATCACCTAAAATATATGAAAAAAAATATTTCAGATAGATAAACACTATAGTGGATACTTTTAAATGAGATAACTTTGAGTGATACTATACTACAGTATTTAGTAGATTTAAGAAATGAGTAAAGTAGGATATAAATGAAATATAAACCACTAAATCAATAAGAACCAATGATGGGGAGTCAACCAAGGAGTTTCAAAAAACAAATATATATATATATATATAAAAATTGAAAAAAAAAATATTTTAAAAGAATAATAAAAAAATGGAATTTGTGTCACCCTTGGATGATATAGATAGGTATTTATCCAAAATAACTATAAAGTTTTTTATGAAATTATATGAAAATTAAATAAAATAGGTTATATAAGAACTTAATAGATATTTAATTCCACATGTCTTGGAAGATTTAGTTAATAAATTCAATAATTTTTACATTTTTTCCCTAAGTCCAATATATAAGATCTAATATTCCCAAATTTTAAACATTAAATCCAAAATGTTGAGACTATATTTATAGAACATTTACTTCCCAGCTTGATTAACTTTCACCAATCCATGAAATAAGAATGTTGGATACCAATTAATTTACTTCAGGGGGATTCTAATTTCTTTGCCCATTTTATTTTGATCCTTCTCAACTTGACTTAAAAAATAAATCCATATATTATTTCACCAGTAAATCAGTATAATCATTACAAGGCTAGGAATTGTTTTTAGTGTTTTTAGTGTTTTTTTAAAGAACATTCTTATATGAAGAAGATAAAGAGGATATAGAGTTATAATTTCAAATTGTATCTATTGAAAACCATTAGGATATCACGATAAAAGGGAGGTTATCCAATTTAATGTTGAGAAAAAAATTTCAATCTTATGAGGATGTCCCTAAAATAAGTGGATGCAATAGTGGACTCCTCTCCTCCTAGAGAAGTAAAATTGGGGGACCCAAATATTTTTCTTCCATCACAAAATTAAAAATTATACCCTAATATGATGGGTATATAATCACAATATTGTTTCTATGAGGACCTTGAGTAAAGAGTACATTTGAACTATTGTGGGAAAGAAAATATATGGTGGTTCTTACTACATAATATTCATTCACTAATGCAATGGGGATAAATAATTTTATTTCAGATATATAAAGTATAAAATGCATCACCACCTATGTGGTGGGGGGGGGTAATTAATATTTTTCTTTCTATTAATTCCAATTTACATTTATTTTCTGTTATTATTTTTAAATTTCAGTAAAAAATTAAAATATTTTAATTTTTTAATATAGGAAATAAAATGGAAATAATTTTAGTTCAGAACATTCTATGGAAACCCACATGCAACTGAATTTATTTTCTTCGCTGAGATACTCAATTTATGTATTTCACTACATTTTGGAGTAGATACTTTACAATTTTCAATGACCCAGAGAAGATGAAATTTGATGTAAATCAATTTATCCCCCTTAATTCTTACACTATAGTGATATTTTACTCAAGTAAAAATTTCTTCAATATGATATTAATCTATATTCATCTTTATGAGTTTTATGTTTATCAACTAGTTGGTGTTTTTCAAAGTGAATATGGGGTACATTAGAGTGGATCTAAAGATGAATAGAACTGTATATTTAGCAGGGTTTTTGGTTAAATTGTCCCCATTATCACAAAATTTAATTCTTATTTCTAATTATTATACTATGGACGTTAATTGTATAGAAAAAATTTAAATAGGATTATTTTTTCATGCCTAATTATTTATTGAAACAGACGGGTTAAATCTATTAAATTGGTTTTTTATTGAGTATTAGTTTTATTTGAGGATAATTTTTCATTAATTTATTGGAAATTAATTCTCATTCTTACATGAATGTTAAATGGTATAAAATTAATAATTTTGAGTTGAATTGTTGATGCGGTGACCATAAAGAGTCATTTTTACATTTTTTTATTATTTATTAAGAGTATTGTGTGGTAAAATTATATGAACATTCCTATAAATAATTTTACATGATTCCAATTTATTATATTGAAAATAATTTTAATCTATAAATTGAATTTAAATGTTTCAAGAAATTGTTTTCATTATTGGGGAAAATTTTGATTTTTAGTCTAAGAGTGTGTGTTTTTAAATATGTTAAAAAAATACTAAATGTGTTCCCAATCAAAACCTCAATAATAATTTCAACTCTGAGTATTTCATAAACTTTTAATAAATCATTTTTATTATTTTTTGAAAAAAATAATGGAGTGTAAATTTTATGTATCCACATTGAAGAGGTTAATTCTCTAATACCATTTATATTTAGTTGGGTAACCAAATTTTCATTTCCCTTATGAAATGTAGTGGAATTTAGAAAAATACTCAATGACTATTTTACAATTATCAATTCCCCTAGATTAATTTATACGGATTTAAAATCATAAAATATGAATTCAGACGAATTATGAAATGAAATTCATACTCTGTGTTGAACTCATTAATTTAAAGGTTAATAACATGGATTATTTATTTATGATTCCATTATAATAATTATGTTTATTTATCCAAAAGAAGTGTGTAATTATTTTCAATGATAATAATGGGAGCATAATCTCTTCGAGTAAATGATTTCTTTAGACATTAAATTTATTAAATATTAAAGTGGGTCTGATATATTTTTAAAATTCTAATGGAAATAATAATTATGATATAAGAATCATAATTTTCACCAAAAAATATTAATTTCTTGAGTGGAAAATAATTCACTTCTTGGTGAAAATTCATGGGAGAAAATAATTTGAAAACTAAAATTTTATGGTCATATAAAATTTCATGTTTGTGATTCATTTTTTCCATTGAATTTGCATATTTTTTATGTGAGGATAAACCAAAGCATAGTGGGGGGATATGATTTTGAATTTAATATTTTTCTTTTCCCCAACATTTCATTATTTTTATTGTCTGAATTATGTTTTTAAAGGAATAATTTAATTTTTTAATTTTTTTGGTAAAATTATTTAAACTCTTAATAGTTTTGATGAAATATGTGTTTAATTGTTTATTTTTAGTTTTCCGGTTAATTTTTATTTGATTGATTAATTATTTGTTAAATTGTGTTGGGGGTAATTTTTATGTAAATTATTAAATTAATGAATTTATGTTTAATTCATTTTATGTTTTAATTTTAAAATTTGTTCAACAATGTGTTTATTATTCAATTTAGAAGATTATTTTAAAATATTAACTATAGAGTTATTGTTTTTTTATTCTATTAATTTTATTTTTTTTCCTTGATTTTATTTTTAATAATTTTTTTTAATTAAATAGTAATTTATTATTCAATATATTAACCTATATGATTCAATAATTTTTAACATTAAGTAAAAAATTACTTTCTATTTAAATTTTAGTAATTATTAATTTTACTGATTAATTGACTATTTGATTATTTGAATTTTCATTTTCATTTTTTTAATATGATTGATTAATATCAATGTTAAATTTTTATTTGAGTTACAACGTAGTAAAATTCTCAATTAAGCTTTGTATCAAATTTCTATTGAATTCATGTATAGATTTTCATCCTCCAATATAACATATCTAATTTTATATGATGGTAAATTCATTCATAGAGGGAATTGGGTACAACCACATAAAAAATTTGTTAAGGGAACCATACATGAATCCAACTATTCCAATACATTGTTTTCAGATACTAATTTACTCTAAAGATAATGGAGACCCAAATCAAAAAATAAAATTGAATGAATGTGATAGGATAGTTGAAGTTGAGGGAAGCTTGACTCCTTTGAGGTGAAACCAGGGATGAGATGATAGCTGATATCGTGTCCCTCACTACCACTATTAAGTTTTACTATGCTTAAAAGGCATTAGCTAATTTGATTGAAGCCATGATAATTGATATTTAGCAATATGAATCTTGGAGAAATGAATATGGGGATAGAGATGGAATCTGAATTAGAGTTAAACTAATACATAGGTTTGAGTGATATCAAATATGAGTGGGTGACATATCATCGTATGAGAAATATCACATGTTCCATCAATTTTCATAAATATTTTTGAATGAAAATCAAGTTGAAGAAGCTGTGGTGAAGCCTTTAAAAATATAGAAACCCAATCCTATGTAAAAGTTGAGGATGACCAGTTTGTTGATTAACATTTTGACAAATGAGACAACGACGTTGCTGGGAATCGCACACCCATGAAAATAGTTCTATCTATATCCTTCTTTAGGAGATCTAAATCCAATGAATCTGAATAATCAGTTCCTAGAACCAAATTAATTTTCCATTTAACCATCAAATATGGTAGATTGTTAAGGAATTTTCACTTCCAAGCATCAATCAATATTTTTGATATAAGGAACACCTGAGGCTCAAATATTAAAATTTTAATCTCAATCGGTTAATTTGATGCTTGTTCTATGTTACAGTTAACATTTATATCCATATATGAGATTCATTGGTATTGGAATAGAATAATGCAGTTAAATTTTATATTTTTAAGCATGTTTGATGATGATCTGACAGCGATGCAGTTTTAACCATTCCTAATTCACTATGTACGTGATTGAAGTTCAATGAAAAATGGGTGATTAGTGAAATAATCTAATCATGTGTTGCTACTCTGATAGATATACCGTATGAATTTGGAGATTTTTTGTTTGGAGTTTGCTCATTTTTCTTAATTTTTTGTGTTTTGGTTTTTTGGTGCAACAAAAGAAGTAACCGAATCTTTGCCTCTTGTTTCAAACATCTTAATTAACACATAAAATGAATTTTTTTGGATAGTGTAGTTGTTAATTTGTTTATGGAGTTGTTTGAAAATAATTGATAATGTTATAAGAGCTGTAAAAAATTGGTAAAAATGCTTTTCAGGGACACAAGCATGTGATCTTATCAAAGGATTATTAGATGAATGATTTATTTTAAAAAGGAGGAATCCTAAATTTGAAGGATTAATTTAGTTATTGATTTAAAATTAGAGACTTTTCTTTGTTTAATGTTAACTTGTATATTTTTTCTAGAGTTATGTGTTGGAGAGTAAAACCAAGAGCACAAATATAGATCTTGAATGGAATCTTCTACTGTTCAATTTGATGAATATAGATATGAAAATTGAAGGTATAAGATCTCAGTTTTCGTTAAAGGTAGGAATTATTTAATATTATATCTAAACAACCTATTTTTACCTATATATGTGTTATAAAGGGATTAAGGTTGTTTTAAGTGGAATTTGGGGTCATTTAGAGCCTAAATATTCATTTTCTGGAGAAAATGGTAAGGTTCATGATCAATGAATGGTTAGTGATGACCATGAACCTAAACCATGTGGGTTATAATGTGTCCACATTGTTTCTTTAACCAAGAAAGAAGAGCCTCAGGGCCATGTTATGAATGTAAAAGAATATAAAGATGAACCACATTGTGTGTTCATGGTTTGTAAAACTGTTCAAAAAAACATGTGAGGGGTTATCCCTAAACAATGGCTTGTATACGATTGCTACATGGTGTGGTAAATAGTGTACCTAAAATATATTCCACTTAAAAAGTTTCAAATTATGTTTTACCTTAACTATTTTAAAACATTAACCCTTTCCCTTTCTTCTATTTATAACTATATCTCTAACCCAGTTGAAGGTCATCATCCCTCTCCTATAGTCATAGTGACATCTCATCTATATATACTATGAACTGAAAATCAATGATCATGTTGGATTAGTCATATTAATGATATCATTCCTCTTACATCTTTTCTCATTTTTCTTTCCCATATTTTTGTCATCTTTTTTATGAGCTAATGTGCCTTATTTTCATGGATTTTCTATGGAATTTTATTTTATTTTACTCTACATAGAATCTGAAGCTATTACTGGGTGAGTACTTTTCTACCAATGTATGTTTGGTGGTGTAATGTTTTTCCAAAATGTATCATCATTTATGAATAATTATTTTAGTGTGGTACACTAGAACTATTTTTCACAACTTCTTTAATATGAAACATTAACAATTTATAGTGTAGACCACCACCTAAACTCTTTTTTGAGACTAGTTGACAACAGAGGATGTTGAGACCCCCATATGAAATGAGCATGTGGCTACATCTTGTTATACACCCCTAATGACCATCATATATAATAAGTCAAAACCCCCTTTGGTTTTTTTGTCTGCCATCTTGATAATGATAATGGAAAACATGATTCAGTGAATTATATGTAGCTTAGAATTAAATCTAATCCCTTTTGGATTTGGTAAGTAAATTTAGAAATGGAATAATTTATTTTAAATTTAGTAAAATGTAATTTTAATAACATTACATGGACTATGTTCATTGATAAAATGTAATTTCTCTATTATTTATGGAACTTTCCTCTTAATTGAGTGGTTATACTTGATCTATCCTTATTTTCCCTAGGGAATTCCTTGAGCACATAGAGGATTCTAACCAAATTCGTCAAAAAAAATTCCTTGGGAGATACCTACCATTGAATTTAGTATTTATCTTATTTGTTCATGAATTCCTTAGTGTAGTATCGACAATTAACATTCATCATTTATAGAAATTGGAATCTCATGGATTATCTCCTTGGGTTCAGCTTGATACCCTCAAACACATGACACATTGGATTATCACATTGGGATATTGTCATTCACATTTGTGTGTTACTTTAAAAATAATTCATAGACTTGATATGATAATTTTTCAATGTAATTCCAAGGGTAAATCACTTAGATTATACTTAGACCCCTATGTATAGGCTATATAGTTTCATTCAATTAGTTTCCTTGACCCTCAAATTTCAATAATGGCATGGTTTCTTCTTTGATCCTAAATCACTTTTGTGATTATTATTACATGGAAAATTAGATTATTTTCCCTTGTACCTTAGCCAAATAAATGAACATATACTCCGATATAGTTGATATTGGACAAAGTGGGTATGTTCATCCAAGAATCCCCTAGAAAGACTGATTATGACATCTTTTTTCTTTTTAATATTATTATTTATTATATATTTTCACACTATTATTTATAATTTTCATATAATATATTAGTTATAGACACCAGTGGTGGGGGCATGTAGAGTTTTACTCACACCCTATTAATTCCATTGATTACTACTTGGGTAGATTTATTGGGTGTATATATGGACAAAGGAAAGTGTCTGGATATGGATGCTTGACTTTTGTTAGGATGTGAGTTTCATAGAAAATGACTGATTCAGTGCTTGTGATGCTCATGAAAATTTTTCAGCCATTTTTTATTATTTTGATGTACATGTATAGTATTGTACACCTTATTTTATGCATGCATGTTTTCCTTTTTTAGAATCATGGAAACATCATTTTTTATATGATACTATGTATGCCTTGTTTTTTATTTATTCAATGGTTAAATGTTTTTTAATTTATATACTTTAAAATTAAAATCCTTCCACTATTTACCTATTATTTCACTGATGTGATTCACCATTATACAGAGTCTAGTATTTATCTATTATTTAACTGATGTGATGTCCAATGATAAATAATGGATTGTCTCCCCGCAATGCCATCATATAATTTTACTATTATTCATCATCCTCTCGTGTATGGGGATGCATGCTTGTGTCCATGATCCCACCATGTTTGGTTACTTTTCTGTAAATCGGGTCTACGGTGTCGAAAAGGTGTATCAGAGAGGATTATTTTTCTTTTATTACTATTTTGGTTGGTTATATAGTAGATTTGGAAGTGTCATAATTCCATAATGAGGCTATAAATGGGAGTATCTATCCCAAATATAAGAATAAATGAATCCATGTTTCATACTATGGGGTAACTATTCTATTTTCTATTCATACAGTAGTACTAATTTCACCATTTGGTGACAGAAATGAATTATTATATTTTATATAAGAATAATTTTTTTTCTATTTCCATGGCATTGAATGGAATTGTGGTTCATGCATCATCAAAGGCACATATGGATTCACAGGTCATGTTTATTTAGTTTCTCCGTCACATGTATAGTTTTTGTGTGTTTATTTATTGTTATGTATGCATGTTTTTTTTAAATTTTCTTGTAGGTGAGGAGGGTTGGTTTCTTAAAGTGTCCACATAAACCTAAATGGTTTTCCCAATATATCTTGATGGTGGCACCATATTTTTCAATCTCGACCTAATTAAACTTGTTTAAACATGGTTACACAAGATAAATCTTTTGTTATGATTATATGGATTCCAATTTCAATTTATAAAATTAATGCCACTTAAAATTAAGAACAATGATCTATCTAATCTATCCTTTGATGTGGCCATGTATCAGTTAGATACCACTGGGAGGGATTGTTTTAGTGGTATACAGCTTTTAAAAAAAATTTAATTTTGATTGAACCTCTATGAATATTTGAAGTATCAATTGCTTATATTTAATACTAATCCTTACCCTTCATGAAATATCAAACAAAGAAAACATATCAGGCATGGAATTATAAGGTTTGATAAAAAGACAAAATCTTTTCGATGTTGGTTAGTTCCCCTGAGATGGATTCTTTACTATAACATAAGGTGATTATAATATCAATTTGTTAGACCCCCCTAATTAGAAACTGGTTATACCCCTAGTTCCAATATGCCTTCAACAATTTTTTATAAAACCCAACTACACCTTCTTCATAGTGATTGGTTAGAACCTCCCCAATCACAATTTCCAGTAATAGGATAGACCCCCTAGATGCTACCTTAAACATCTCCGTGAAGTTAATCCACATATAGGATGATCTGTTGATCCACCTCTACAAGCTTGCTGGATCAGACAGGCTCATGTACACTTCATGTACCTTTGCATTGATGATGGTCTTGATCACATAATTATGATCATTATATCAAAATAGATAGCTCAGTAAAAATATTATAATGAAAATATTCTTTCTTTAGTAGAATACCCGACCACACTAAACCCTAATAACACGTAGATAAAAATATTATGAAACACTAATAGAATGACAGTCCAGGCTTCAGGCTAAAAACAAAGCACATTGATTGATGAAAATTTATTCTATGTGAACTTTTCCAAACATCATGCATGTATTTTTTATACTTCATGTCATTTTTATTTGATCTTGGTAACAAATCCATTTATTTATGTACATGTAACATCAACTACAAGATGTCCACTTGGATCACATTATTTGACATGAAAACTATTATTTTTTCACATACCACACTATCCCCAGTTGTTACTCAATGGATATGTATGTGAAAACCTCATGCATGTACTATATTCACAACCTCAATTTTTTTTAAAAGCTTCGTAAACAGATTTCCAATATTCAATACTGGTGTATCCTTCATGTGCATATGTCTCATGTGCACAACTCCTTTTAGCAATTGATATATGTACAAATCCATCACTCAATATGTATTCATGCATATGTAATACTATATCTCATTCCCTTTATGTGATCACATCCATTATGTATTTATTCTATCTTAGGCACACTATTCATTCACTTAAAAAAGAATGCTCACTTTGAGAAATATAAACTCTTTTTCATGCAACAATACACATTGTGTACGCCAGTTCTCCTTCACGACTTCTCAAATATGATTGTGAAAACAGTGAGCAATGTGAAATAAGGATTATTTTCATAACACATTAAGTGTGGAACGCATAGTTCAAGAACTCACAGCCTTCTAGTTTTCTTCGCACAAGCATGGATCCTTCGCGATCCATATAATATCAGAGAACAGTCTCTCTATCAAAATATCATCTCATATGTGAGATAAATGTATCACAAAAATTTACCTTATATCTACTATTAATTAGAAAGGAATAATGGCTCAGAACATTTAGGAACATTCTATAATTAATGAATATGTCATGTACACATTCTCCTACGTGATAACATAAAACACCACCTCAAATTTTTAAGCTTCCACACATTAATGATCCTAGATTTTTTCATCATTATATTATGAATAAAATGTTTCATAATTATTTTTATCATATTAGGATCCTCAAAAAGTTAAATAAAGAATATAAGGACTAGATTGAGCTTCAGTCGACATTGCATGGATATCCCAGTGCACAGCACCCTTCCGGAAAGCTCGAGGTTGAAGACGATGTTTCATGGATGATCTAACGACCATAGTAATGTCTGAGTTTTTCAAAATAGATTGAATGGTTTTGGAGCACTATTGGATGATCATATGATATTGATATTTCAATCAGTTGATTGGATGGTTGATATTCACTTCACATTAAAAATCTATATCCCACATCAAAACAGACTTCCCTACTCTACTCTGTTATAATACAAATGGGGAAGACTCACTTAAATAACATCCTTCCCTCCGCCTTTGTATTTCCCCATACTGGTGTTTTTTTACAGGCACGCTCTATTCCCAAAGTATGCACGTCGTTGTGCCACCCCCACATGGTGGAACTCCACATGCCCTTCTATGGGACCCTATGGGCATGCATTACTTCCTCATGCTGGCTGGATGAGGTGAGCATAACCTCCCACTATAGTGAGTGCCGCTCACCCGTCTGGCTATCTTGTAGGTTATTGCAATTTATTTTTTAATAAAAAATAATTAAAAATAATTAGAAAATTTCCCACACCAAATATAATGTCCTTAAAATAAATTTTAAAACCAACATCCAAACCTCTTCATTCAGTTTAAATCACTTTTGTGTGGAATATTTATTTTTTTCATCAAATCATTTTTCTAAACATTGTGCATTCATATTTTCACATTTATTTGGAACTTAGGACCAAATATACAATCCTCTAATTTATAACACTTTAAAAACATTAAAATATTCCACCAATCACTCATTGAAAACAAAAGAAACAAATAAAATTCACTGGACCCATTAATATCCCCCTTTGTATTTTTTCATGATTCAAATGATAACAATGTGTTTTATTTTATCCTCCCACTTATTGGAAATTATTACAATGGTCAGTTTTGGAGTTAAAACATCAAGAACCATTTTCTCCAAATTTAAAAGAATATAACCTCACTTAATCAACAACAATGAGATTTTAGTAAATCAACTCTAATATATGTGGGAATACCCAATTTATAAAACAAGGGAGATATCAGTAAAGCAAAAAAGAAACTCAGATCATATATTTTTATACTATCCAAAAACTTGTTTCAACCAATTCATATTACGAAAAAACACCAAATAGATTTCCAATATATTTCTTGCACACTCCATTACAATCAAATCAAAAAGTTATGGTGAAGAAACAAATATCCCCCTCTTTAAAAATCAGTTTAAAAGCATGAGAGATATCATCATTTCCACATAATTAGGAATGTTTGTCTACTTTAGAACATCAATGCTACCCCTCTAGGGATGCAATCATCTCCTACAATTCACTACATGTTACTAAAAATGTATTTATAAAAACATAATAAAGAGGAATTTGTTTGTTCCATAGAAATAACACTCCGGCTGAGAGCTTCCTCTCGTCCGGTTTTCCCTTCATCCTTTTAGACTCCAATTTGGAAGTTTTCTTCTTTATATCATGGGCTTTAAGAATTGTAATTTAAGGAATTATGTCATGCACACTTTTTCTACACCATTCACACTTCAGGATTTTTAAGACATCATTTTTGAATTACTTCTCATCATCATTAAATTCATTATATGTAACCATTTTCACTTCATTAGCTCTAATAAGCTTCTGATATTTCCAAGATGTTTCAGCTTCTCACACAATTCACTAGTGATTGTACCATTCTTCACTATCTGAATTTTCTTTTCATATTAATTTGGTTTGGAATCACCCTTTTCTTCGAACCCTTATTCTTAGCCTCTTTAGATGATTCACCTTTAATATCAATTGCTTTGTTGAAGTATTCATTCATCTTCTTCAACATAGATTAAGTTAAAAAATTGGAAGATTGTGTTTCAGAAAATTCTACTTATTTCTCAGCAAGTCTCTCTTAAATATCCTTTAGAATCATTTCAAATTTAGGTAATCTCAATCTATTTTGTTTATTATCTTCAACAAATTCTAATTCTTCCTTATCAAGATCTGCCTTTAGAATAGTTTTAATATTTCCTTCTAACTTATCTATCTTATTATTATTTTTTCTTATATCATTATGATGAATCTCCTCATTCTTGGCATGTTATTTATTTTCATAGGAGATATTGTCAATTTCTTTCTTCAGACTTTTCGTTTCATTCCTAATTTGCATATATGGTTATAAGCTGAGCTTATGTATTTTTATTTAACATAAATTCCAAATCAGTTCCATCATCACCATCATTATCTTCAAAATGAGTCTCTACACTTCTTGGATTTTACTATAAATCACATTTGATTCTTAGAATATCTTTCATCTTTTTACTCACAACCTGATGACGTATGTTTCTCTATTTCTATGCTAATCATGTTTCTCTTCTTGGAATTAAACCTCTTCTTTTGTTTCTTCCACTTATTCTACTAATATTTTCTATCATCTTCATGTAATTCAGTATCATCATCCATCTGATTATGGATGTTTCCAGAAAAATAAAAATAGTTGTAACAATTCCATTACTTCTATGATTTTTTTCTATTTCCTTTCCATTTTCCCCTATTAATCTTTTTTTCATCGAAGGCCGTTTTTTACATCTGATTTTTCTTCCTCATCATCAAAATCACTTTATTTTGGTTAATCTTTGATTTTTTTTCCTTTTAACGTGGATTAAAAGTCCATCTCATCTATTTCCTTTTTCTTAAATGCTGGTACTTTTCCCATTTCATTTGATATGAAAGTATTATTATGTTCATCCAATGATAGATATTCACACTCTTGTAATGCAGAAATCCTTGAGATAAATCTCTCAGGAAAATTTCTCATAAGGTTTTTCACAATAGTAGGATCATCTGGATTCTCTTAGAGATATGATATTGTTGAAAATTTCATTCACTTTGGTAAAGTAATTATCAAAACATTCCTCATTAGTCATTTTAATATCGTCAGATCTACTTCACCAGATTTTCAACTTTGCATATCTAACATTAAAATTTCCTTCATAGATGCTCCTCAGTTTATCCTAGACTTCCTTGGCAGTTGAAAGAACAATTATTTTAGTTTATACCTTTTCTGATAAATCCATCAAGATTTCATTTTGAACCTTTTAAGAAATTTCACAATTTATTTTGTCCGCTTAAGTTATAGAAACATATTCTTTAATTGGATGGAAACCCATTTTTACTATAGTTATCACTTCCCATACAATATATATAAGATAAGGAAGCATCGTATTCCTCAATCTATGATATTTCCTACCATCATATGTAAGAATTCCTCGATTATTCACTGAATTCAAATTGTCCATTTCTTTGAAAGACTTTCTGATCAATAGAGGGTACCTTGCTCTGATAATAATTAATGCTCCCAAGGATTGGTTAGATACCACTAGGAGGGGGTGAATCAGTTGTATATAGTTTTTACAAATCCTTTTACATTTGATTCAACCCCTGTGATTGTGTAATGCTTTGATCCCTCATCTTTAATACTCAGCCTTACCCAGTTGGAAATATTAAACCAAGGAATCACAACCCACAGGGATTTAGGGGGTTCAGTACAAAGACATACTCCTTTCCATGTTGGTTAGTCCCCTAAACATGGATTCTATACTATAATAGAACATGATTACAATATTAATTGTTTCTACCCCCCAATTAAAAAATGGTTACCCCCCCTCCAAATCATAATCTTTAGTAACAATTTAGTCTCCCAGATGCATCCTTCTACTAATCCATGAAGCAGGTCCATAGATAGAATGAATTGTTGATCCTCCCCCACAAGAATGCAGGGTCACACAGGATTATGTACACTTCAAGTACCTATGCACTAATGATGGTCTTTCTCATGTACTTCTGATCACTGTATCAAATCAGATGACTCAGAACAAAGTTTATCTAGAAAATATTCTTCCATCAGCAGAAGACCCGACCTCGCTAAACACTTAAAACTCAAGGAATCAAATATTCTAAAACATAGATATAATGAGAGTCCTAACTTCAGGATCAAAACGTATCACATAGATTAATCAACATATATTGCATGTGCACTTTTCAAAACTCATTCATGTATTTAGTATACTTCATGACCTTATTAAATGAGAATATGACCAAATGCATTTATATATGTACATGTTTCATCTACCTAATGATGTCCACTTGGCTCACATTTTTTTACATGAAAACTTTTATTCTTAAACATACCAATTTATCCAAAATTGATACTCAATGTATATGAATGTGTAATCTTTATGCATGTATTTCTTGTACTACCTCGATTTTCATTTCAAAATCTTCTCACACACACTACAAATATTCAATACAAGTGTATCAGGCAAGTGCATTAGTCTCAGGTGTTCTACTCCTTCGTGTAAGTTATATAAATACTAATATTTCACGCAAAATGTTTTCATGAATATATAATACTATATCTAATTACATTTATTTTCACACATCCATTATATATTCATCCTATCTCATGCACACTATTCCTTCACAGAAATCATATGCTCACTTTGATAAATATATTTTTTTTTCAGGAAAAAATACACATGGTGAGTGAATTTTCTCCTTCACTACTTATAAAATATGATCAAACAAAAAGTGATCGATGTGGAACAATTATTATTCACATAGCACCTTGAGTGTGCCATTAACTAGTCAAGAACTCGTAGGCATCTAGTTTTCTTCAAGAAAGTGCATATCCATCATGATCTATAGAAGATCACTGAGCACTCTATCTCTCTCAAAAACTCAGCATGTATGTGAGAAGAATGTAACACAAAAATGATCCTGATCTTTAGTATTTATAAAAAAAGGAATAATGTCTCAGAACATTAAAGAACCTTCTATAATCATTGAGTAACTTCTGTAAAAATTCTCTATCATGGAAAAAAACACTACCTCGAATTTGTAATCTTTTTCACATTGAAGATCCTTGATTGTTTCATCGTTTTTTATGAAAACAGGGTTTCATAATTATTTTCATCATATTATGCTCCCTGGAAACTCAAATTATGATTATAAGGACTAGTTTGAGCATTGGTGGATGTCACATGGAGCTCATGGTGAATAGTACCCTTCATGGCGATCATGAGGTCGAAGATGAGGGTGCATGGATGATCGAATGACCATAGTTATGTATGAGTTTTTTAAAATATATTTCACAATTCTGTAGCACAGTTGTATGATTGGATCATCATGATATTTCATTCGGTTTATCAAAAGATCGATATTCACTCGACCTTAAAAATTTATATCCCATATTGAAACAAATATTGTTTCTCCACTCCTTTAAAATACTCAATGTGAAAGCCACACATCAATAAATTTTCCTCCATATTATTGGTACCACCTTGTACCTTTTTTCCCCTATGTGCATGCTCTACACCCAAACTATGCCTTCAGTCATGCCTTTCCACTCGGAGGCACTCTGAAGGCCCTTCTATGAGCCCCTATGTGCATTCATGCCTACCTCGTGTTGGCCGACCAGGTTGAGATCAGCCTCCCACTTTGGTGAGTTCCACTCACCAAGTCGGTTGGCTGGTAGGTTGTGGAATAGTAATTTTTAATTAAGGATCATTAAATTTTTTTGAAAATTTCCAAAACAAAATATAATTTCATTCCAATAAATTCCAAAACCGACATCTAAACCTCTTGATAAAAATAAATATCCTTTTCATGGAATATTCAACATATTATTCAAATCACTATTATAATCATTGTGAATTCATATTTTCACATGTCATTGGATCATTGGACCAGCTGTGCAATCGTCTAATTTATAAAATTGTAAACATATTGAAATCTTCCAGTAAACACTCATTGACAACCAATGAAAAAATATAATTCACTAGAATCTTCAACCTTCATATATTGACTCATTAAATAATGATAACGAACGTAATTTTTTTGTAGTTATTTGAATTTGTAATTGTATCCTATAAAGCTTATGTCTTTATACCATGGGGATGATAATTCATTTAACTGGAAAATTTTATAAATATAAAATATTCTAAATTATTACTTATAAATGATGTTTTTTCTATTAATATAGGGTTCTAATCTCAACATAATTAGTATTTTTCACTATAAAATGCAATTAATAATATATATAATTGAACTAATATGATTAAAAACCTAGAAATTTACCAATTCCTGGACTATTGATTGGGGATATGTGTTAGTATACCTTTGGTAGGAAGCCCTCATATTTGATCCTGTGTTTTATTTTTGATCTTCCTACTATAGAATGTGCATGATTTAATATTGTTGATCCATCCCATATTGTTAACATGTTTTGAGGCCTACTCTTGTTATTATAGATATATGATTCTATGATGGCCTCAGGTAGTGTTCCAGGAAGGCCGCAGCGACCATGATCCTGATGTGGGGGACCTGACCTACCTTTAGTTCCACCTAGGGAACCTCTATTAGTACCACCTAATGTATCTATATTGGGATATAATACTCAGATTTTGTAGGGTTTTCAGTGCCTAGTGAAATCTATGGAGGGATGTCCATGCCATGCCCCAACAATTTTTGACTTGACACAATATTATCAGCTATATCACCAACCTATTATCTTAGTAGAGGGGGGCCTCTGGGCTACTGAGTCATGGAAGGAGGCCATGTTATCTATCTTTGAGCTTCTAGTGATTCATCTAGAAAGGAGTTTCATGATCTCCACTAACCTGCTTTATAGTTCTTTAAAGATATGGTGGGATGTTTTAAATAACAAGGATATACACTATGGCTTGTTTTTTAGAGGATCCCAATATATTTTATTTAACTACATCTTTTTGTAAGCACTGAGTGCTAACTAAGCCATGTATTTTTTACACTTAGAGGACAAAAATATGACTTTCCAAGATTACTAATTTCGTTCCACTGACAATTAGTGTTTCCACCAAACCATTCCGGGGATGATATTTTTATAGGAAGATGTTTTGAGGATGGGATAAGTTATTTCATATGATCATGGGGTAATTTAATTTGCTTCAATATTTTATATTAAAATATAAACTATAAAATTATTTTCAAGTGGAATGAAAGGGACATTGATAGTGTAGGGCAAGGTGTATCAACACCAATAGAAGGTAGTGATTCATTTGGTGGAAGGAATCATCACCCTGATAGTTCATAAAAGAGAAGAGGTGGCCAAAATACCCAAAATGGTAGTTCTATGGTGGTTCATTAATGTGAAAGTAAAGGTCATGTGAAGTGTCGATGCAGAAAAGACTCAGTTGGCTACTGATCCTATAGATGAATGGGCTATCTTCTTTGGTTTTTTATCCTTCCCACCCATTCTTGGTGGTATTGGATCTACACCAGGTATATTTTCTAGAAAATGATATGTAGCACCATGTCTGGTCAGGATCTTGAGTACCACCATCATACTAAATATGGAGGTGTACCTGGTTGAAGAATCCATAGATATGATGTGTTGTCCGAGTAGGATGGACTTATTTGGGGTAGTCATGTTACCTCTTAGTATAGTGGATATGGCCAGTTACATGCAGTATAACCTATTCATGAGGAACAAAGTGTTAGGACTTCTATAATATGAGGTATATTTTTTTGTAGCCTATACTTTAGTATCTTCTCTTTTTGATACTGTAACTTCACACTCATTTATATCTATGGTTATCGTGGAAAGAATTGGTCTTGAAATTTAGTACTTATATTGAGTGATGACCCTTGGTACTCCATTAAGTGTATGATTAGAGAATTTATTCCAATTCATGGATTTTCCCCTTCACATTGAAAGTTATCATTTCTTATTGAACCTATATTTCAATGAGATGAAGGGTTTTGATTTAATCCTCAGAATGGACTATTTAGACCCTTATAGATATCATATTGATTTTTATCACAAAAGGGATTCATTTCTATCCCTGAATGAAAGTAGCTATGTCCATAAAGTAGAATAGATTGTGTAAGAAAGTTGGCATGGACCAAAGCATTATCATAAGGGAGTAGTGTTATCCCATATTTACATCCATTTTCTTGATGATTAGGGAGTACATCAAGCATATTGCTTTTTAGTGGTGGATCGTTCCAGGGATTCTTACCCTGATGAATTTTCTAGCAACCTCTCAAGAGAGAGGTGTAGTTCACTATAGATATTGTTCTCGGAGAAACAACTGTATTTATTCCTCCTTATATGATGGCTCCTACAAAGATTCAAGAAAATAAGAGATAGTTATAGGGTGTTTAAGACAAAGGGCATATATGACCCAATACTTCACAATATGGTTTACATATTCATTTCAAAAAAATGAGGATGCGACCTTTCAAATATTTGTAGAATATAAACTATCTAATTATCCAAAAATGAAGAAAAAAAATACCATCTACCTCATATAGAAAATATCATTAAGAATCCCAATGGAGGATGAGTTTTCTTGTCGATTAATTTGAGGATAGGTTATCATCAAGTGAAGGTTAGGAATTCATATATAAATTTTATATCGTTATAGAGAAAATAAATACATATTTAGTATAAAGTAATGTTGTTTGGTCTCACGAATGTGTTGGTCATATTTATGACTTTGATGAATTTGGTTATCCATCCATACCAGGATTCTTTTCTAGTGGTTTTCATGGATTAAATATTAGTGTATTTTCAATCTTGACACAATCATACAAAACACCTTGACATCATTTTTCATACACTAACAAAGAACTAGTTATATGATTATCTCACATGTTAACACATAATGATGGAAAATGTTCAATTATTGGATCACATCATATTAGAATCAGGGGTATCTATAGATCTATAAAGTGAAAGAGAAGTAATTTCCTGGGTGCTTCCCAAAAATATCATTAATATTTGTAGTTTTTTGTGATGGATGGTTATTATTAGCACACCATTAAGGATTTTCTGTGCCTCGTATCACCTCTTATGGAATGAACAATAATGGTGTCGTTTGTACATGATCTGAATCATGCGATAAGTCCTTTCATAAGATTAAAGGCAGGTAAACCTCAACCCCAATCCTGATCATTCTAGATATGATAATCAGATATACATTCTATTTTGATGCATCAAGAATCACGTTGGGAGTTATTTTGATGCAATTATAATGAATAATTGAATATCTATCCACTGAGGTAAGGCCTCTTCATAAAAATTATCCAATTCATGGCTTACTATTAGGAACCGTTTTTCTTTCCTTACATTGTTGGATGAATTACTTTTTTGTGGAACAAAAAATACTCAAATAAATATTAAATCAATATAATTTGAAAAAACTATAAAGAATATGGATCAAATACCATCAAAATTTAGATTTCAATTTTTCATAAATGAAGAGTAAAGGTAATACAGTGGGTGATGCTCTGATTTTGTGGACATAGACAGAGGATATTCCGAATGATAGTATAGAGTCGTGATTGAGGGATCTATTTTATGAGATGAATCTAGAGGTTTAGGAATATCATGAGTACCCTATAATTATATATTTATCATTGACATCGATAAATTAGGATCAATTAAAGATGAGGAATCTATCAAATCCAAAGGGTTTGGTCCTAAAGAAATGTTCTTTATGTGAGGATCTGCAACCTAGTTAGATCATGGATGAGGATTATATCTTGCATATTCATGTTCATGTCTGGGTTCTTGACGACATGATAAGGGAATAAATGTTAGAATCTCATGATTTTATGTGTCCAGTACATCCCGAATATAAAACGTTGTTTCATGACTTTTGCTGCCAGTATTTGTTGCTATGAATACAAAGTTAGATTGTATGATTTTTATATGGTGTTTCACCTATCAACTTGTGAAGGTTGAACAATAGTGACCTTCTTGGGTTTTACATCCATTTCCCATTCTAGAGTTGAAATTGGCTGATGTCTTTATGGATTTCGTGATGGGTTTTCCTAGATCATCTTTAAGTAGTGACACAGTATGGGTGATCATGGATAGGCTGAGAAAGGCCACCCGCTTCATTCTTATTCAGGATACCTTCTTAGAAGATGATCTTGTAAGACTATATGTCTGAGATTATAAAACTCCATGGAGTTTCCTGTAACATTATATCTAATGGGGATGTTAGATTCACATCACAGTTTTGGAAGGGGTTACAGAAGGCCTTGGGTTTATAGGTACTTATGAGAATGGAATACCACCCTCAACCCGATAGTAAGTCTAAGAAAACTATATGAGTGTTAGAGGAAATTCATAGGGAATTTTTCCTTGATTTCGAAGGTTTTTGGTTGAAAATTTTACCTCTTTCTATGCTTCATATAAAATGGTTTTAAAGTGACTATACAGACGTCTCCTTATGAGGAATCATATATTAGGTCGTTTCTTTTAATTCAATGATGTTTAGATGTGGGGGATTCATCTATACTTGGACATTATCTCATTAAAAATCCATAAGAGTAGGTATAACTTATTAAAAAGTGTATGCACACAGGTCAGTCTAGGAAGAATTCTTACGCTGGTCATCATTGCTGACCTCGAGAGTGTGATGTGGAAAATTGGGTCTTATTTCATCTTTCACTCTGATTGGGTCATCAATAGATTCAGAGGTAAGTGATGTAAGAACCTATATTTTTTAGCCTTCTGAGATATTAGAGAGAGTTGGGTTTGTATCCAATCAAATAGAGTTACCTTAGAGGTACCAGGCTATGAATGGGACCTTTCATGTTTCACATCCCCATCAATATCATTTTAACTATAACCAAATTTTGAATATATGGATATTGAATTGGTGTATGATGCTTCTTCTGATGATTATTCTTTTGTTATTTTCATTCATAGAAAAAAAGGATCTTAATGGTAGGTCAATTCCTATAGTTTTTGTGCTATGTTAGCACTACTGACTATAGGATGAGACCTGGAAGAGAGAGATAAACATAAAAACTAAATGGCCAGAATTATTCACATACTATGTTCAAAAACCATTTGCAGGGTAACACTAAGAGGAGTTGTTTTAAGGATCATAGGTTGTAAGATCCCATTTTCTCTTTTAAGGTGTGAATTCTTTAAAATTTTAATTTACCCCCTAGGCTTGTATATATAAGAGTGATTAAAGGATTAAGGAATGTTTTAAGAGATATTTGGCTCATTTGGATCCAGAATATTTAGTTTTTACAGAAAATAGGTGAGGAACACTATTAGATATGGTTAGTTTTAATTGTGCACCTCAACTGTGTGGGCTATAAAGGGTGAAAAATAGTTTTTTTAATTGTTCAAGGAGATCCACAGGACCGTGAAAGATACTATAACAATGTTTTATAATTTTAACACACATGTTTTCATGGTTTATTTAAACATTAAATCAAAATGTAGGATGGGTTTTCCCAAACTAGTGGACAACCTACATTAGGTGTACGGTTAGGAAACTCATGTGGCCAAACCGTTCCCCCCTTAAAATTTATGAAATTTCCATTTTCCGTTTCCTCTACTAAACCTTTAAAACTTATAAATGATTCCCTTATTCATATTATATCTCCCTAACATGAAGGTTATACTCTCTCTCCTTTAATATATGTGATTTATCCTCCATATGGGGTATTAATTGAACGTGTTTAGTCACGCTCGATCACTCTCAGTTCAATTATCATTCCTCCTACCCTTTTTCACAATTTCTCTTCATATATTTGGTATTATATTTTTGATAGCTAATATCCCTAATTTTTGAGTTTTTATTGAGTTTTGGGATTTATTCTATAATATATTGAATATAAAGATGATACTGAATGAGTATTTGTCTTCTGATGTAAAGTGGGTGGTCTATAACTTTTTTCTCAATGTATCATCATTTTTAAATTATTAATTTATTTCACATACCATAGCAACCACACATTGTTCCTTAAAAATGAAACACTGATAACTAATATTTTAAACCATGACCTAGACCCTTTATGAGACTCTTCGATGATGTAGGAGGTAGATACCCCCTCTTAAAAGACCCATATGGGTTAACATTGTTATACTATCTCGATGAAAATCATAAGTAATAATTCAATTCATCCCATTTCTGTGTTTGGATTGGATATTAAAATATATAAAGGGTAATTTGATTCAATGAGTTATATATGAATTGATATTATCAATTTTATCCATTTTGTCCTTGTATGTGAATTTTTTAATGGGAAGTGTATATGAAACTTAATGAGATTTAGTTGACATGACATTACATGGACATTTTATACTATTTTAAGGTATGGTGACTACTATTTGTTGGCCTTTTCCCATTTAATGGAGTGGTCAATATTGAGATAACCATGTGTTCACAAGGTAATCTGTTGAGAAATCATATGATTCCACCTATATTCAATGAATTCATTGCAATGGTAGATAACCACCATGAAATTTATTCATTCCGTCATTTTTACATGATTTATTTGTTGAACTACTAATGATTCACTCACTTCATATATATAAATTATAATGCCCTGAAATATCTCCAGGGATTAATCATGATGTTCTTACACACATAATGCCATTGTTTATCACCTTTGGATCCAGTCATGCTTATCTCAAGATTACATTGGATATTATCTATGAACTATTTATAAACATTTCTAATGGAATTCCATGGGTGAAATACTTGGATTACAATTAGAACCATATAGATATGAATAATAGTTTCTTACTATAAGTAATCTTGACATTCTATGGTTATATATTCCATGGATTATTCTTAGATCCAACATCACAATTCTTTTTATTATTACATGTACCCCTTAATTTTGTTCTATTAGACACTAGCCAAATTGATGATCACCTATTTGGGGAAAACCTTCTTAGGATGAAGTAGATATCTTCATCTAGGTGTCTTATCAAGATAAAGAGAATAAAGTTATTTTTATTTATCTTCTAATTGTTTCTGATATACCTACTCATTATTGTTCATTAAATTCATATGTTGGATTAATTTTAGAAAAAATTGGTAGTTTCCATCTAATTTTTACTCAAACCTTGTGTAGTCTGTAGATTAGTACCTAGAAATACATCCTGGATACATGTAAGGATAATGGAAATTGTCTAACTATAGATACATGACTTCTTTTAGGATAAGAGCTTGGTAGAAAATGACTAAGAGAGTAGTTAGACTGATCATAGATAGTTGTTGTTCATTTGTATTTTTCATTGTGCATGTGAATTATTCTATGCATGTTATCTTGTATGTATGTTTTCCTTTTGTAGCATCATTAAATCATCTCTTTGTATATGTCACAATGTATGGTTTGATGGTTATTTATTCATTTGTTGTATGTTCTTTCTTTCCTCCTCTTTAATATTATATTATTTTCAACATTTACATATTATTTCATCATTGTTTTTCACTCTAATAATAATGCTATAGTTTCCCCACCATACCATTATAGATCATCACTGATTTTTTCAAACCTTTGGAATTTAGGGAGGTGTTCATGACGCCCTATATACACTAATATTAGTTACATATGAGTGCACTGGGTTTGGGACATCACAAAACACCTTTTATGTTTTTCAATCAGTTCATTATAAGTATTTTAGTGATTTTACTTTTTGGTTTCTACTAGTGAATCTTTAAAAATATTATTTTTCTTCCTTAAAAATGTAATTTCTCTATAGATTTATATCCCTTTAATATTTTATTTATGTTTGATTATTGTAGATCTTATAAATTAATTTTCTTCTCCCTTTTATTATTTGACTAGCACAATACTGATCAGAGTGTTCTTTTTATCAAGTACATGTTGTTAACTCATTTGGGTTATGAGCATAAAGTTGTCTCTTGTTGTATGAACTTCTAAATTCTTGATTGAGAATTTTGAGAAAAATGGGTGCTTGGATATTAAAAATTTATATGAACAACTCTTATCAAAATGAAGTAAAAAACTGAGATCATAGTTTTTTACATCAAAATTTTCAACTTAATGAGATATACAGTTATGAATATAAAACTATATTTCAACAAAATTTATGGAGTGAAAATATCTCAAAGAGATGGAGAAGGGATAAACATGGAGAATCATTTGTAAAATCCATTGCTCTTTTTTTAACTTTTGTTTCCAATTCTCACACACTTATTCTAGCAGTTATACTTCTTTCATGTATATTAGTTTAGAAAAATTCACAATAGTAACTTTTCTATCATATAAATCCCCTAAAAATTATTGAAAACCTAAAAAAATAAGAGTGATAGTGAAACTCAATAATGGAAACTTCACTGGTTGAAAACCCTACTTGATACTTTACTATAGTAGTTATGAGATTTAAAACATTAATAGAAGATAAATATTAAATTAATGCTTCTAATTTAGGTAGCTATTTAATATTCTTTAATAAAATGTTTTATCTTCCAACTCAAGTTCATCAGATGGATAGATATTATTGGTTGGAGTGGATACTCAATAGGGGGTGAATTGAGTTCCAATTAAAATTTATGTTAAAAAATTATGATAAAAATAACCCAATTCAAAACATCCCAGAAAAATAAGGCAGTATAGATATAAATTCTTAATTGCTCAACAAGTTTCTCTATGGTTGATTAGTCCTCAGTTTAATCAATGCAAACACTAAATCAACTTTTGAAATAGGTTTACTAAATTAAGCATATATACACACTAACCAAAACTTTTATATTTTAGAAAATATAAGCAGTGAATAATATGAAAACAAATTATAACTATGTAAAGTTATCAGTGAAGTAAAAAACTAGGTTCTGTCTCAATTCAAGACTTAATACTCTCCACATGGTGACCACCTACCACCATGTAGTTTATATTAACAATAAACATGATACACATCCTGTATCGGGCTTTACAACAGATTTCACAATCTATCCACAGTTCACACCCTCTTCCACTGTTCTTCGTTGGAAAAACTAGTAGCACAAACCACACACGGTCTCTTCCATAGTTATAAGTGGAAAACAATAAGTTCGGTGATGTTTGAAGGGAGGATATACAGTATCCTCCATTTCAAGAACAGTAGACAATGTGTGATACAGACAGACACACACACTTATCATAGATGTAAAAAGAAAGAACACAATGGAGCTAAGACAATAAGCTTGAGTTTATAATGCTCTATGTGTTTGGTTGTTCAACTCTTGACTCCTCAGGGTGAAGAATTTGATGTTGGAGTCTTTCCCTAAAACATTCCTTCAAAACAGAGTGTTGTAAATCTAGGTTCTACCCTACAGTGTTATGATTATGATGTTGATAAAGAGTTGATGAGGCATAGAAGGCCGAAGTGAGTTTTTACCAGAATGATCATCATGATGCTTGATCGTTTAGAGTGTTAGTGCTAGATGGTTCTGATTTGATCCACTGAGTAAGTTATTTCGCACATTGTATGCCATCCTTCTTCTTATGCACGTATATGTCACTCCTCTTTCATTATTTCATTGTCTTGCATTTTTTATTTGAGGTCCCACAATCGAAATGAGTAGATTTGTCATGACCCGACCCTACCCGACCTCGAGCAGCAACTACCCCAAGCCCGCCTCCATAGGCCAGGGGATGGCGACAAGAGCCGATGGCTAAACAACACAGGGAGGCCTTTTCCTAAGTACCTGTACACACACACGCAACACACTCAATGCAAAAGTGCAGAGAAAAAAGAAAATCAAAGTAAAGAAAATGGAAAATTCTATAGATAAAACACAATGTGCATCGAACTCCAAATAGTACAAAGTAATCTAAAGGTAAACAGAAAAAGAAAAAGGGGAAAACACGCTCCCAACTAGAAAAGTGTGACAACCCGGCAACAGGTGAACAAAAGAAAAACAGATGGAAGGGTCCCCCACCAAGAAACCGACTATGACCACCACACGCGGTCCAATCTCCCGAACTCCTAAGCTCCACTGAAGTCACGACCAACATGTCTGTTGTCTGCAAGGGCAAACCAAGTGCGGGCAAATCCCAAGTAGGGGTGAGTGTAAAAACACTCAGTATGATACCCCTATGTCTCGAGAGAGCAACAATGGAGGTACTGAAGGGTGAGTAGTAGATCGAACATGAAAAGTAAAGGATTACAATAAAGAGTCCAGCTCAACCCAACAAGATAAAGGAGATAGACTCGTCCAGACAAAAGGAGATGGAAACAGTGAGAAGATGTACTTCTCTTCGAGTCTTCGAAACCTATAGCAGGAGAGTAGACTCGTCCAACCACGAGAAGCTAGACACAGAAAGTAGGTGGCATACCCCGCGTGTCTTCGCCTCCCCTGGAAGGAGAGTATCCAAAACCCAAGGAGTGGGTACTGGAACAAGATATATACATATCTTTATGCTCGGCAAGATGCCCGAACAATATCGTAATGGGATCTCCATCCCGTAGCTCACCCCATGAAAAGAGTTTCCAACAGTCCCAGAAGAAAACACCATCAATGCCCAACATCCTGCATGTCTACCCGAACTACTTGTCAAGGGATTAAACCACCACACCTCCACACTATCCGCTTTGGGCAGCACTGACTCACCTGCACGGTTTTAGGTCGCGTCACGAGGACGCGTCTCGGTGGGGGAAAAGCTCCTCATACTTCACAGTTCTGGGGGAACGTCAACCACAACTCGTCACTGCCCCGCAGTCGAGAGGTCATCTCAAAGTCGACAGGCGACCCCCCGCCCATCCCCACTGGAGGATCCCTGGAAGTCAACGGGTTCCCACTATAGGGAGACCAGAAAATTCGACGGGTGCCACACTGCCCAGTCCTGTAACCGGGTAATCCACTGGAGGGAGGCTCGGAACCGTCATCAGGGACCACTTCCCAGCCCAGCTGGAGGTAAACCTGGCATCGGGGACCACTGCCCAGCCCCGCTGGAGGTAAACCCGGAACCACTCTGGACATCCCAGCGGTAGGTACTACTAAGTGAACGCTGTTGTACTGGTCATCCCTGCTGGATGGTAACCCACTAGACATCCCTGCTGGATGGTACAACTGGTGAGCCCTGCTCGAAAAAACCTCCTGGGTAGAGGAACAGTGCCCGCGTAATGTGTTGATCACCCCTAATCCACAAGAACTCTACCAAGCATCACAAAGGAATGGGAGAAACTCCCTTGGCCTCTCAAGGTGATCACGCTCCAATCCTCTGAGTCACTGTTGAAGCGGACCGAGTCAACTCATCCCAGAAAGTGGGGAAAACACCCACACTGTACGCACACCCATAGTCGTAAATGGTGTCACAGTCCGGTGAAAGTGGCACAGTATTGAAACCCCTCACAGATAATAAATCAGAGGAACCAAACCATCTCTGCCGGCCAAACCATCGAGAACAAGACCAGGGGAGACCACTCAACCCTGCTGGTCAGACAAAAGAGCACCAGGCAATGAGAAACTCTACCCTTCTGGTCAAACAAATGAGCACAGAGGGACCCTCTACATTGTGAGAGGTCCTGTACGTAATGAAAAACACGACACACACATGGGGCCCACATGACGTGTGGCCCCAAGTCAACCCCAACCAAGCGCACAAACGTTCTCAGGTACAAAGCACACGTACCTCCAAGCG
The DNA here is from genome assembly GCA_963277665.1 of Viscum album. Lineage (NCBI taxonomy): Eukaryota > Viridiplantae > Streptophyta > Magnoliopsida > Santalales > Viscaceae > Viscum > Viscum album. The sequence continues at coordinate 1,042,508,386 of OY728146.1, forward strand.
CTTCTGTATACTCCTAGGGTATACCTTGTTCCAGCCCAAAGGCTATCGTGCACATGACACCCAGCTTCTACATGAAGGCATGACGTAACAACTCCACCTAAAAGGCCCAGGCATGGCCAACCATATATCATGAATCATTTACATCACTCTCCCAAGAGTGCGCGATCACACGCCAAGGGTCCACTACAATCATGGTTGGACAAACCACCACCAGAGCACCTTTTATTCCACATTTAACAAGTTCGCGCAAGAGGCTCTACATAACCAAACGGATCGCACCATTGTAATCCTCATGAAAAAACATGCGAGATCGACTACTTACTCGCCTCCAACGGATATCCGATGGAAAAGTCACCAACACCGCCTCACGCCCGAACGGCGTCCCGTGATCCCGAGCCTCGGCCCTGAAAACAGTCAGGCACATCGCACCATAGCGATCCCCTCAGGAAAACATGTCATAAATACTGTTCACTTGAGCGCAATAGATATCCATAGAAAAGGATTCATTCTCGCACACTACACACGAGTGATGCTTTGTGGGACCCGCATCCCGGTCTCGAAACTCAACGAACAGATCGCACTGTCGCGGTCCTCTCGAAAATGTAAATGAAATGGACTAATCACTTGTCTAAAATAGACACCCGGTGATAAAGATAGAAAAATCACCGTCAACGCCCAAACGGCCCTCACGGGGCCCACACCATCGTGCGTAATTACAGCGGGAAGATTGGGTCAACGCGATGCCCTCAGAAAAACACCCAACATCGACTGCTCGAACGCCCCGAAAGGACGTCCGATGAAAATGTCGCTAAAAGCTACACGCAGCTCAAAATACGGGTCATGGGGCCCACACCTTACGGATTCAGCGGCCGAAACCATACTGGAAAACTCCACCCTGACGCCAGGGTCGCAATGCCACTGACGACGCTCAAAACGGACATCGGACGTGTCCGGGTTGTCCAAAACAAGATCACCTGGAAAACGCTAATCTGCTTAACACACGTGACGCACCTCCGAGTCCCCCATTTTGGAAGTTAAAAACCCCCAAAACCATCTCAAAAATTCCTCCTTGACACGGTCTCCGCGTTGCCGCAGACGGCGCGCAATACGGACGCCCTGCGGATGATTTATCATTTTTCATAATTATAATAATAATATTATTATTATTATTATTATGAAACATTTTTTTAAAAGCAAGACTGGCTGAGAGGCCGGTCTTCTTCTCCCAACAAGACCCACAAAAGGCGGGTCCTAGTCGGCCAGCTGGGGTCCGACGACCCCGGTCCTCTCTCAGGCGCACCGACCGGCAAGGGCCGGTCGGCCCTGGTCTCCTCCCGCTAGCGCCGCGGCTGCCTTCTGCGCTCCCTCACCAGTAGTGCTCCACCTCACGTCGTCCTATGCTTGCCGTCGCGAGTCCCGGCCGACACCGCCCCCCTCCACTCGCCCGCAGGCGCCTCCGTCAGCCTCGCCCGGTCGTCCTCGCGCCGACGCCATCCGCAGACCGAGGCCGACCCCCGCCGTTGCGCCTCGCTGTTCACCCGGCCAAGCCCGCTCGCCCTGGAGCGCCACCACCCAGCCTTAGCCATGTCCGCCGTCGCCTGGAAGACCCGCGCTGCCCTCATCTGCTCGCCGGAGACCCCAAAACCCGTTGGAAAACATCAAAATCCCGCTGATTTCGGCGGATCATTCTGAACACCCCGAAGCTCAGTTTTTCAATTCAAAATAGGTGATGGGAAGCTCACAAAATGTGGTACACAATCATGGTATTTGATTGAAAATTTGACAGTGGTTTGATACAAGAATTCAGGCTCAAAGTAGATGCGGAAATGAAAATTGAAACCGCAACGATCCTACCTGCGAGGGCGTTGCCAGATGCTTCATGGAGGATCTGCCGCCACGTCGTTGCCTTGCTGGAGGGGAGGATGAGAGTAGGAGCTTCTACTGCTTGGTTGAGCACTTCTTCCAAGGGAAAGGGGAAGGAAAGAGGTGGGGTTAGGGTTTAAATAATGAATAAATTAATTAAAATTAAATTAATTTAACCCCCAATTTATCCCACACCTGAAACGCCTGACGGGGTCAAGGTTAAGCCTCCCCTAGGGTAAACACCACCTTCTGAGAACAACAGAGGTCTCGTAATTTGATTCCGAGCTTCCTTTTGGAAGTTATAAAATTTAACGTCTGAAGCCGCTATATTACGAAAACGCCCCTGGGACCATTTTTCACCGACGGGCCGCGCCTGTGAAACTTACTCCCCTCCTAGGGTAAACAGCATGCTCCGAACTCAATGGTGCCCTCGGTTTTCTAATCCGATCCACCATTTAAGAGATAATTGAGCTTCACCCGTAAACGAATAAATTAATTATTTAATTCATCCGTTTCTAATACCAGAAGCGAGCGAGGGGTCCAAACATCCCGCACTGACATGTTTTATGTCGTTCCTAGTGTAAAAACCTCATTCCGGACCCATCCTTACACTCGAATCTCTGATCCGGATCACTGTTTAGGAGTGATCACATTTATTTGGCGTTTCCAGTGTAAACACACTGAAAATATAATTCCGGCCACTCCAGGGCTTGGAATCACACGCCGTCTGAAGGTGCTGCTCTGGAATAACACCAAGAATATTCCAAAGTCTTTCGTAGCAGAAACCAGGTTCTTACATCATTCCCTACATCAATATTTTCGTCCTCAAAAAGCAAAACTATGGAGAAACACTGGTTACTAAGCCCACACCTGGCTTTCCCATACCCAGAGGAACCCACGTACAGCTCTGTGTCACCGCACACAGACCAAAGGATTGATCCGTTCACGCGAGGTCGGCCCTTGCCGATGTTGTGCACCTACTCCAGACTTTGGGGTTAGGGCAAGGTGGTAGGGTACCTATCCATCCCTTTGCATGGTCTCAAATGGCACGAAGGCCCTCAGGGGTAGCTCACCTCCCCGGTCGAACCTCTGCATCACACGTCGTGACTGGAATCGCCGCTCGCACCTGGAACAAGGCCTGGTGATTCCATCCTTCAGAATATCCATATGGTGGAACATAGAAGGATATCTGGTCATGCAAGATTCCACAACCGAGGCTCACTTACACGCTCTAAAGGTGACGGAGTCAACACCATTGACAAGAGAAAAAGGTCCCACGCCTTTTTCCTTACCAACACAAGGTTACACCCGATGCCCTATAGAGACCCGAAGCTTGACGTACATGGACATTACATTACTTTTGCAGAATACTTAGTACATAACAAAAACACACACATAAAGATCGTAATAGTTTAGTGTCTTTGGAAACTTGGAATATAATCTTCTAATCGTGGTGAAAGATCTTCAACATCTCCCATAAAGATCTTCTTTTTTTACCTAAAACCTTTCTTTATATCCTGGGGAAAATAAAACATAAAAGGGTGAGCTCAATTGCTCAGTAAGGGTAAACAAAAGAAATATCAATCACATCATATACATAAGCACATAACTTTTGGAAATCATAACATGTAAAAGAGATCATAATTTCATAACCTGGGATAACTCATGGCAGTTAAATGTAATCACAATAATCATAACTTAAAACATTAAACTTTGTGGAATACACACATAATCACAGAGAATCATTTCTTGTTAGTCAATACTCATTGCAAAGACTATCTTAGTGGACAAAGTCCATTTCTGAACCGAGTCACCCTCATTTAAGTCCTGTTTCACTGAACCGGTATAACCTACCATTCCATCCATGTCTATCTCATGAGATATAAAATCTTTACCCAATGAATTGGAGGGAGATATAGGTCCCACCCATCTCATAATGATACCATTCTTATGTGTGCCACAAAATCATAAACCATACATCATTGCATAACCCATGTAATAAAAATGGGAATCTTAAACATCATGACATCATAAAACAATTCATAGACGATAAAGGAATTCATAAAAATAATTCCATCATAACATAATCAAATCAATGTAATAATAGGGATAAAAATAGAACCCTTTATTATCTTAGATGGAAAATAATTTTGATAAAACACTTGAACTTCATTCTTGAGGAAAATATCCTTTCTTCTTCAAAAACACTTTCCCTTTCTTAACAAGTCATAAAATTCTAACTAAAAGAAGTTGATTAAAAATAAACTTGAAAACTTGTAAGGAAAGATTCTTGGAAATAATTTTTTAAAAATCCATTCATGTCTTATAAGTTAAAAAAACATTCTTCTCGTACTTTTGTCGGAAAAGTTAAAAAGTACCTCGTACGAAAAATGATAAAAGATTCCTTTAATATCTTTTACTAAAAACTCAACGAAGGGTAAAATTGGATTTAAAAAAATTGTAGGTGGATGTAAATAATATTAAATATTGATGAAACTTGTATGTGGATGATAAAATACACCCCATTAAATGCCAAAGTATAAACAATCTCGGATAAAAATGAGATTGTGATATTTCCCTTACCTTAGGTCCGATTTTCTTCATAAGTGTCCGAACCACATGTATAATGATTTAAATAATGTCATTGACTTATTAAAGAATAATATTCATTGTTATGATATCATATATGGTTCTATTATGACTTTATATTACCCGTTCTTTTGTAAATTCCATGTTAAAGAGCGTTTTGGGTAAAATTGTTTCATTTATCGTCCGTGTTTTGACTTGTAATTATTCATATGATTACATAGATCATGATTACTTAATTCCAAAATATAAAACATGATTTATATATATATATATTCAGAATATACATATATATAATAAATCAGTAAATGGAAAGAAATACACCATTCATGGAGATGGTAGGTCGTACGTACGCATGAACGCTGTTTTCGTTTCCTTATTGAGTTGAACGGAATTAAGTAGATGACATTCATATATATACAAATAAATACAGTATCATTATTATGTCATATATTTCATGATTACTTATTATATATACATTATAATCATTCATGAATGGTTAAAGTGGAGAATGAATCTCATCGCGTCGTGGAGACGGTAGTCCGTACGTACGCACAAGCGATGATATCGTTCTCAGGATCGTGGGACTGTATTGGAGTGTATTTATACTATTTCAGAATCAATATAACTTTAAAATAATAATATATAGTTATTATTTACACCATTATAACCATCCAAGTAAGGTGGTGGTGGAAAATAGTTTTCACCACGGCGTGGAGACGGTATTCCGTACGTACGCACACGCGGTGATTTCGTTTTCCGTAGGATGGATAGATGGTGAAATAGGATTGTTTCATACTTATAATAACATATCAGTATATTAGTGATACTGATGTTATTACTTCATAATGAAACAACCTAATAAGAAGAAGTGGAAGAAGAAATAAAGGTGAATGAATCGGTAACGGAAATTACCTCTTCTTTGAAGCGCCTCTTTGAGACCTCCTCTTAAGGAACTAAAATTGGTCTTTGAGGAATACCAGAACCTCTAGTATGTTTCTAGGGTAGTGGAGAAGATAATTTGGCAGGGTTTGGATGAGCTTGAAGGCTCAAAGTTGTGTGAGGAAGAGAGGGAGGAGGTGCCCTTTTATAAGGGAGGAGAGGGGCTCCTTTGGAAAAACTAAGAATATTATTTTATTATAAAGTCAAGTTCAGTTTTAAATAGCTCCAAATTGATTTATTTCGAGGATAAGGTGGGGATGGGTCGCAATCCTTTCATCCAATAGAATTTAGACAAGTTTAGGTTCCTATTTTAACCTTATCATTTAGATTTAACATTAAGTTAAATAATTTTACTTTTACCGTGTCTTCTTGTGTTCTTACACTATAAGGTTAATAAAATTACTATAAGAAGCCAAACGAACCAGAAATTGTTTACTATTAATATATATAACCTTATATAAGTCATTTGGCTGAACCTTAGATTTTTAGGAATAAAATAAAAATTAATAATATAATATTTGTTTTAAAAACTATTTTATGTCAATTTTGACACTATTTAGTAATTTATTTTTGTGAAAATCATAAAAGAATGATAAGTTCCAAAAAAGTTAATTAAATCAATACTAACATGTCATATTAACCTAGAAAATTAGTGGAATTCATAAAAAGTCTCAAATTATATTTATTTGGGTATTTATAACATCAATTATGTCAATATTTCATTAATAAGATAATTACTGCATCATCGTTGTGTCATAAATAAATTAAAATATTTAATGTCTAAAAATTACAAATAAAATACCATTATGTAGGAAATCATTTTAGATTTCTAATTAATATTTATAGTCGAATTTATCTTATGTATAACCCTATATTAAAAATGTTTTATTAAATAAACTTTTATTTTAACTCTTTTAACTCTTCTTTGAATTAAATAATAATAAATGTCCTAATATAACTCAAGTGGGGCTAAATGGTCATATTTTATTCCTAAGTTTGTTGTTGGTCGAATTACACTTGTCCTATAGAATTAGGAAATGTGTTAGGGTAATAATAATATCATTTCTACCCTTAATTACCCAATTTACTTTTAACCGTGGTAAAAAAGTAAAAAGTTACTATTCACCAAAAAATTATTTTCATCTCATTGAACCACATTTTACTTACTGAAATCAACTGTGTCTCTAGGATTTTTGAAATTCCACTCACAGAAGCGGTAAAATTAAGTTTTATGAAAAATTCTGTTTTTTCTAACTACCACTTATTGGTTTCACTATTCATCAAAAATTGAAAGTTTTCAGAAAAATACCAAAAATTAGGCCTATGCTATATGTGATATTATGAACTCAAAAATGATTTCTATTTTACCAAATTCAAAACATATCAGTTTCATTAATTAATTTAAAAATTAATTCCCATCGTCAAAACAAATAGCGTGTTCTGAAGAGATAATAACTATCAAAAGATTGACACTTGTTTATGTCTGGTTTAAATGTGAAATTACATCCAATGACCAAAATTGTATTAAATTGTAAAAATATATTCTAAATGTACTTTAAAACCACTAAAATTAAAAATTTATCACTATTAATTATTTCGATTGAAAAAGTTGTTTTTAATTAAAATTTAGTAATTTTCACTATTCATCAAAATATGAAAGTTATCCGAAAATCACCAAAATTTCACCCTAAGCTAATTTCAATATTCCAAATCCAAAAATGAAGACCATTTTGAAAAATAAAATTTACAAAATTTCAAAAAGTGGTCATTACTATTCCTAACGGCTAGTTTTAATAATATTTTAATAGCATATCGTTGTTTAGTGAAACTCGGTATTGCGTACTACACACTCTATCGAGGAAGGTCGTGATTGCATGTAATGCAAGGCAAGTCAAGGATGCGTGTTGTTCAAGCTCCTATTGGTGTAGCGTACAACACAAGACATTAATGAAATTAAAAATAATATTTTTCATAAAATCTCGGGGTGTTACATTCTACCCCCCTTAAAATGAATTTCGCCCTCGAAATTTGTCGGGGTTTTAAATGGTTTACTATTCGAAAGTTTCTTTAATATAAACCCAAATCGTAAAAAGGAATACCAAAACCAATCTTTAAAAACAAAAGTATGAAACGTAACGGTTACCCAAATAAACTAATCACTGGGTTTCCACATAGGTGAAAATATGGATATGGAAGAGAAATCTAACCATCATGTTCTGATGGAGAGTGGTTGAGAACATGGCAATGAAAAAGCAAACAATCGCAAAGCCATAAATTTGTGATGATCTAGGGTACCATCTGATTCATCAGATATAAGATCACTAGGACAACATTTTTGGTTTTCAATATCATTTCCCTAAAGTTGAAAAATTTTTAATTAGAAGAAATACTTACTTGATTTTGGTACAATCTCACTGTTGTTTGTTCTTTGAACAATTTCCACTTCATATCTTAAAGAAATGAAGTTGAATTTGTTATTCGTGAAGTTTTAACAGATCATGTGATAGAATGATGGGTCATTCCATCTGTTTCAAACAAAAGTTTAGAAATAGTTATCAAATATACATAAGTCCGTCTTTGGTGAGGTTAATCATATACGATTCCAAAAATAAACTTATACTTCATATATCATACCTCTTAATAAAATAAGACTAGTTTCTACTAACCAGGGACTCTCTGTAGGCCATTGGTATGCGATAAAGGCCCGTCGCACTTTAGTTGTGGGTTTGATTCCCACAGCCTTGGCCGACGCGATGGGTTGTCGCACATCCTACAGGTTGTCCTTTTTCTAAAACTACATTATTATAACATCCCATCAACAATATCAAAAACAAATATCCTTAAACAATACTAACTTATGTCCAACATAATCCATTCCAATCTTTAGGATTATCTAAAATACTTCGGTCCAAGCTCATAGTATAGAGAAAATGATCACGTGAATTCCATCATTTATCCCTCATATATCTTGTTCGTCACATTCCAGTCATGTGAATACCATAATCATGTAATCTCTTGAAAAATGAATACCCATTGAATCTTAGTGAAAACATGAGTGCTTTCAAAAGATAACTCTTTCCACATACCAAAATCCTCAAAATTCTATATACTTAGTCTTTATATCAATCATGAGCTCATGAATACAATCAAACATCTCATTATCTTCTTGTCCCTTAATTATGCACATATCATCTACATTCCAAAAATACTTCAATCACTTTTTTTCCTGGTTACCAGTCACATATAATTATTGAAAACCAATACATAGATATTCCAAAATTCCACAATACCATAAATGAGATTCCATTATACTATTTTGAAATCCCATTACATAAACACTTAATCATTCCACCACATCGTTGTCATATTCAACATCGCAAATAGTGATCGCATGTGACTTCCCTTTTTCCTTTTCCTTAAGCAGTTTCTCATGTCGATCATCACTAACCCTTGGATTAGGGCATTTATTAGCATAATGCCCCATTTCTTTGCACTTGAAGCATTGAAGTTTTGGTGGTGCATTCCTTGCAGTATTTGCTTTATTCACATCATTAGAAACCCTTTTTCCATTACTTCGACACTCAGCTGCTCGATGACCTTCTTTTACACACTTAAAACATTTTCTAGTCCCTTTAAGACTATCTCCACCATGCTTCTTTCCACACTTTGTGCATAAGGAAACATTCATCTTCTTTTCACCATTATTCTGAGATTTCTCCTTGAACTCCATCTTTCGTTTCTTATCAAAACCATGAGATGGATATGTAACAACAACTTCCATTTCTACCTTGATAGCACAACGCACAATTTCTTCATAGCTACTGAAGTCTCTTATAGCTAATGCCCTTCGAAGACTTGGTTTTAAGCCACTGAAAAATTGATCAACTTTACTTTCAGGTTGGATGATAATGCCAGATGCATACCTTGCAAGTCTTGTAAAATTCTCTTCGTATATACCAACAGATTCATCATCCTTCTGCTTGAGCTCAAGAAATTCATTTTCCATCATTGTTCGATGAATACGAGGGAAGTACTTACTGAAAAACAAGTTTTTGACCTCGTCCCATTCCATGGACTCAATTTCATCTCTTGGCCTCGTATTCATGATAAGATTCCACCATTGATCAGCTTCACCTTTCAAACGATATACTACTAAGATGACTTTATCATGTTCAGAACATTGATGAACTGAAAATATCTTTTCAGTGGTACTGATCCATTGTTCAGCAACAAGTGGATCGGAAGGCCCACTGAGAGAAGGTGGACGTTGCCTCATGAAGGACTCAATAGAATATTGTTCCCTTCTCTGCTCATTTGGAAGTACAGAATGATTCATAGCTTGTGTAAGTATAGCAATAAGATTTTTCACTCCATCTACCATAATATTTGTTTGTTCAGGAGAACAATCATTTCATTTTCCATTACAGTGATCAACATGGTTCCTTCGGGTTCCAGCCATCGTCTAAAACCCAAAAAGAATATTGTGAGAGGCAAAAATCAGGCTAGGGAAAACAACATAATAAAAGGGGAGTACCCTTAATATCTAACATCTTAGGTTAAATTTTAATTTCGTTACCGTAGTTCTAGGACTATATCCTATACGTATACTTATCCTTAGAGACATCCCAAGACATACCTTAGAAATATCTCTAGGTATATCACTAACGTTCTCACATCCTAGTTTCCAAAGGTTGACTAAACATTTCCTCTGATACCAACTGTAGAGACCCGAAGCCTGATGTACATGGACATTACATTACTTTTTCGGAATACTTAGTACATAACAAAAACACACACACAAGGATCGTAATAGTTTAGTGTCTTTGGAAGCTCGGAATATAATCTTCTAATCGTGGTGAAAGATCTTCAACATCTCCCATAAAGATCTTCTTTTTTTTACCTAAAACCTTTCTTTATATCCTGGGGAAAAGAAAACATAAAAGGGTGAGATCAAATGCTCAGTAAGGGTAAAAAAAGAAATATCAATCACATCATATACATAAGCACATAACTTTTGGAAATATTAACCTATAAAAGAGATCATAATTTCATAACCTTGGATAACTCATGGCAGTGAAATGTAATCACAATAATCATAACTTAAAACATTAAACTTTGTGGAATAAACACATAATCATAGAGAATCATTTCTTGTTAGTCAAGAATCATTGCTAAGACTATCTTAGTGGACAAAGTCCCTTTCTGAACCGAGTCACCCTCATTTCAGTCCTGTTTCACTGAACCGGTATAACCTACCATTTCAGCCATGTCTATCTCATGAGATATAAATTCTTTACCCAATTAATTGGAGGGAGATATATGTCCCACCCATCTCATAATGATACCATTATTATGTGTGCCACAAAATCATAAACCATACATCATTGCATAACCCATGTAATAAAATGGGAATCTTAAACATCATGACATCATAAAACAATTCATATACGATAAAGGAATTCATAAAAATAATTCCATTATAAAATAATCAAATCAATGTAATAATATGGATAAAAACAGAACCATTTATTATCTTATATGGAAAATAATTTTGATAAAACACTTGAACTTCATTCTTGAGGAAAATATCCTTTCTTCTTCAAAAACACTTTTCCTTTCTTAACATGTCATAAAATTCTAACTAAAAGAAGTTGATTAAAAATAAACTTGAAAACTTGTAAGTAAAGATTCTTGGAAATAATGTTTTAAAAATCCATTCATGTCGTATAAGTTAAAAAAACATTCTTCTTGTACTTTTGTCGGAAAAGTTAAAAAGTACCTTGTACGAAAAACGACAAAAGATTCCTATCATATCTTTTACTAAAAACTCACCGAAGGGTAAAATTGGATTTTAAAAAATTGTAGGTGGATGGAAATAATATTACATATTGAGGAAACATGTATGTGGATGATAAAATACACCCCAGTAAATGCCTAAGTATAAACAATCTTGGATAAAAATGAGATTGTGATATTTCCCTTACCTTAGGTCCGATTTTCTTCGTAAGTGTTCGAACCTCCTATATAATGATTTAAATAATGTCATTGACTTATTACAGAATCATATTCATTGTTATGATATCATATATGGTTCACTTATGACTTTATATTACCCGTTCTTTTGTAAATTCCATGTTAAAGAGCGTTTTGGGTAAAATTGTTTCATTTGTCGTTCGTGTTTGGACTTGTAATTATTCATATGATTACTTAGATCATGATTACTTAATTCCAGAATATAAAACATGATTTATATATATATATATATTCAGAATATACATATATATAATAAATCAGTAAATGGAAAGAAATACACCGTTCATGGAGACGGTAGGTCGTACGTACGCATGAACGCTGTTTTCGTTTCCTTATTGAGTTGAACGGAATTAAGTAGATGACATTAATATATGTACACATAAATCAAGTTCCATTATTATGTCATATATTTCATGATTACTTATTATATATACTTTATAGTCATTCATGAATGGTTAAAGTGGAGAATGAATCTCATCGCATTGTGGAGATTGTAGTCCATACGTACGCATTGGCGATGATATCGTTTTCATGATCGTGGGACTGTATTGGAGTGTATGTATACTATTTCAGAATCAATATCACTTTAAAATAATAATATATAGTTATTATTTACACCAATATACCCATCCAAGTAAGGTGGTGGTGGAAAATAGATTTCACCACGGCGTGGAGACGATATTCTGTACGTACGCACGCGCGGTGATTTCGTTTTCCGTAGGATGGATAGATGGTGAAATAGGATTGTTTCATACATATAATAACATATTAGTATATGAGTGATACTTATTTTATTACTTCATAATGAAACAACCTAAGAAGAAGAAGTGGAAGAAGAAATTAAGGTGAAAGAATCGGTAACAGAAATTACCTCTTCTTTGAAACGCCTCTTTGAGACCTCCTCTTAGGGCACTATGATTTTTCTTTGAGGAAGACCAGAACCTCTAGGATGTTTCTAGGGAAGTGGAGAAGATAATTTGGCAGGGTTTGGCCGAGCTTGAAGGCTCAAAGTTGTGTGAGGAAGAGAGGGAGGAGGTGCCCTTTTATAAGGGAGGAGAGGGGCTCCGTTGGAAAAACTAAAAATATTATTTTATTATAAAGTCAAGTTCGGTTTTAAATAGATCCAAATTGATTTATTTCGAGGATAAGGTGGGGATGTGTCTAAATCCTCTCATCCAATAGAATTTAGACAAGTTTAGGTTCCTATTTTAACCTTATCATTTAGATTTAACATTAAGTTAAATAATTTTACTTTTACTGTGTCTTCTTGTGTTCTTACACTATAAGGTTAATAAACTGACTATAAAAAGCCAAAAGAACCCCAAATTGTTTATTATTAATATATATAACCTTATCTAAGTCATTTGGACGATCCTTAGATTTTTAGGAATAAAATAACAATTAATAATATAATATTTGTTTTAAAAACTATTTTAGGTCAATTTTGACACTATTTAGTAATTGATTTTTGTGAAAATCATAACAGAATGATAAGTTAGAAAAAAGTTAATTAAATCCATACTAACATGTCATAGTAACCTAGAAAATTAGTGTAATTCATAAAAAGTCTCAATTTATATTTATTTGGGTATTTATAACATCACCTATGTCAATATTTCATTAATAAGATAATTACTGCATCATCGTTGTGTCATAAATAAATTATATTATTTAATGTCTAAAAATTAAAAATAAAATACCATTATGTAGTAAATATTTTTATCTTTCTAATTAATATTTATAGTCTAATTTATCTTATGTAAAACCCTATATAAAAAATGTTTTATTAAATAAACTTTGATTTTAACTCTTTTAACTCTTCTTTGAATTAAATAATAATAAATGTCCTAATCTAATTCAAGTGGGCCTAAATGGTCATATTTTATTCCTAAGTTTGTTTTTGGTCGAATTACACTTGTCCAATAGAATTAGGACATGTGTTAGGGTAGTAATAATATCATTTCTACCCTTAATTACCCTATTTACTTTTAACCGTGGTAAAAAAGTAAAAAGTTACTATTCACCAAAAAATTATTTTCATCTCATTGAATCACATTTTACATACTGATGTCAACCATGTCTCTCGGATTTTTGAAATTCCACGCACAGAAGCGGTAAAATTAAGTTTTATGAAAAATTCAGTTTTTTTAACTACCACTTAGTGGTTTCACTATTCATCAAAAATTGAAAGTTTTCAGAAAAATACCAAAAATTAGGCCTATACTATATTTGAAATTATGAACTCAAAAATGATTTCTATTTTACCAAATTCAAAACATATCAGTTGCATTAATTAATTTAAAAATCAATTCTTGTCGTCAAAACAAATAGCGTGTTCTTAAGAGATAATAACTATCAAAAGATTGACACTTGTTTATGTCTGGTTTAATTGTGAAATTAAATCCAATGACCAAAATTGTATTAAATTGTAAAAATATATTCTAAAAATACATTAAAACCACTCAAATTAATAATTTATCACTATTAATTATTTCGATTGAAAAAGTTGTTTTTAATTAAAATTTAGTAATTTTCACTATTCATCAAAATATGATAGTTATCCGAAAATCACCAAAATTTCACCCTAAGCTAATTTCGATATTCCGAATCCAAAAATGAAGTGCATTTTGAAAAATAAAATTTACAAAATTTCAAAAAGTTGTTATTACTATTCATAACGGCTAGTTTTAATAATATTTTAATAGCATATCGTTGTTTAGTGAAACTCGGTATTGCGTACTACACATGCTGTCGAGGAAGGTCACGATTGCGTGTAATGCAAGGCAAGTCAAGGATGCATGTTGTGCAAGCTCCGTTTGGTGTAGCGTACAATACAAGACATTAATGAAATTAAAAATAATATTTTTCATAAAATCTCGGGGTGTTACACGCCCTGCGTCACCCCGGTAACACCTCAATCAAGGATAAGGGAGGAAAGCATTCCACACACCGAGTCTAACAATTATACTGAAAAATGTAGAAGAGCTGTAGAGCGTACCTCTTATCACCTCATGCTCTGCTGGATCGTAGACATCCAAAGCCTGCGGCTGTCCGCAGTCCCAACTGTCAGCTCCCTGAGCCAGACGTGGACCACCTAGTGGGGACAGGAAGATCTTGTAATTTCATCCCCCACTACCATCTCCTCCCTCTCCTCTGCTAGCACCACCTCTCTAGGTACTACTCCGATCACAGTGCAACCTTTGTCATGGTGGTGCACCTGCTGCCTGCCCGAAGCTCTATGCATGCCTGATCGGGCAGTCCCATGCCATGTGACCTCACCAGTCACAAGCATAGCACCGACTCTCTCTGGGATGCACTGGTGCCCTCCGGCGCCACTGTGGTGTACGACTACACCCCTGAGTCTGGTTGTCAGAAAGCCACCTGCGTCGAGGTTCTGCTTGCCGACGCCTGCTAGCTGGGACAGACGTCCTGGCTACAACGTGCCTGCTGCCATCACCAACTCCAGAACATGACAGGAAACTCTCTATCACAAGCGCCTACTCTATCACCCCGACATAGGTGGAAATTCTCAAGGGTACTATGACAGCACGAATCTCTCTGCGGAGACCCTGCTCAAACTTCCGCGCTCGGATGTTGTCGTCATGGACCAAGTCTGGGTAAAAGCGTGCACGGTCTGCAAAACTAGTCGCACACTCAGCCACCATCATCCCTCCTTGCTGAAACTGCAGGAGCTCCTGAATCAGAACGGAGCACAAGAAGGAGGGGAAAAATTTCTCACAGAACAAAAACTGAAAGTCGCCCCATGAAAGCGATGAATCATCAATAAGATGAGTCCCCAGACCCCACCCACGCCAAGCTTCTCCACGAAAAAGGCTGGCTGCCAAAGCCACTCTCTGATCTATCGGTGTCTGCACAAGCCTTAAAAAGCTAACCACTATCTCTAGCCAAACCTCTGTTGCCTGAGGGTTTGGCTCAACACTGAACCTCAGTGGGATCTGCCGCTGGAACTCACGGAGCATGCTCAACTAGCGATCAAGCTCAGCCCGCTCTACTGAAGCTGTCTCCTGCTCAATAGGTGGGGGTGTTGCTACCAGCCCACCCAGAGAAAGGGGCTCGCATGATGGGTCCTAGACTGTGGCCTCGTAGCTCACAGGGTTGTCGTCACGCACCAAATCTGGTATCCTGGATGGCTGTCTTCATGGAGACATCCTGAAAATTATCAAGGAGTGTTGCGATCAGATGAAAATATATGTATATACCAACAACAACAACTATGGGGAGCTTACTCAAGAAGGAGAGTCAAATACTCAATCATATGTGATGCACAAACCAAATTTTCCCTACAACTATTGTCTCAGTATTCCAATTCAACAAGCGGGTTATCATGGTCCTGGTGAATGGATACGTCGGCCGCCGCACCATCACTGGACTCCCTGGCCTGAGAGCCTCTCTTGAGACACGTTAAAACTGTTTCCCTAAATCCCATCCAATTACTCTTTTAGGGATGTCTGCCCAACGTCCCAAGGCACGAACCACCTCTGATACCCCTTTGTCATGACCCTACCCTACCTGGGCTCAATAAGAAACTACAACAAGCCCGCCTCCATAGGCCAGGGGCTAGCGACAAGCGACAAAGGCTAAACAACTCGGGGAGGCCTTTGCCGGAGTACCTGTACACACACACGCATCACACTCAATGAAAAAGTGTAGATAAAAAAGAAAAGTAAAGTAAAGTAAAGGGAAACTGCTATAGATAAACCACAATGTGCATCGACCTCTAAACAGTACAAAGTAAGCTGAAGGTAAATAGAAAAGGGAAAAGGGAAAAAATGCTCCAAACCAGAAAAGTGCCACTACCCGACAACAGGTGAACAAAATAAAAACAACTGGAAGGGTCCCCCACCTGAAACCGGACTATGACCACCACACGCGGTCCAAGATCCCGAACTCTTAAGCTCCACTGAAGTCACGACCAACCTGTCCATCGTCTGCAAGGGCACACCAAGTGTGGGAAAATCCCAAAAAGGGGTGAGTGTAAAAATACTCAGTAGGATACCCCAAATGACCGAGAGAGCAACAAAGGAGGTACCGAAGGGTGAGAAGTAGATCGAATAGGAAAAGTAAAGGAGTAAATTAAAGAGTCCAGCTCAACCCAACAAGAGAAAAGAGATCGAATCGTCCAGACACAAGGAGCAGGAAACGTTGAGAAGATGAAATTCTCGTCGAGACTTTACTACCTATAGAAGGAGAGTAGACTCATCCAACCACAGGAAGCCAGACACGGAAAGCACGTGGTATACCCCATGCGTCTTCGCCTACCCTGGAAGGAGAGTAGCCATAACCCAAGGAGTGGGTACTAGAACAAGGTATATACATATATTTATGCTCATCAAGAAGCCCGAACAACGTCGTAAGGGGATCTTCATCCCGTAGCTCAGCCCAAGAAAAGAGTAGCCAACAATCCCAAAAGAAAACACCATCGATGCCCAGCATCCCACACGTCTCCCCCGAACTACATATCAAGGGCTTAAACCACCACACCTCGACACTATCCGCTTTGGACGACACTAACTCACCCACACGATTTTATGTCGCATCACACGGACGCGTCTCAGTGGGGGAAAAGCTCCTCGTACTTGAGAGTTATGGGGGAACGTCAACCACAACTCATCACTACCCCGCAGTCGATAGGTTTGCTAAATGTCAACAGGTGACCCCCCGCCCAGCCCCACTGGAGGATTCCTGGAAGTCAACGGATTCCCACTATAGGGATACCCAGAAAGTCGATTGGTGCCACACTGCCCAGTCCCGTAACAGGGTAATCCACCAGAGGGAGGCTCGGAACCGTCATCGGGGACCACTTCCTAGCCCAGCTAGAGGTAAACCAGGCATCGGGGACCACTGACCAGCCCCGCTGGAGGTAAACCCGGAACTGCTCTGGCCATCCAGGCTGGATGGTACTGCTATGTGAACGCTATTGTACTGGTCATCCCTGCTGGATGGTAACCCACTAGCCACCCCGCCTGGATGGTACAACTGGTGAGCCCTACTTGAAACAACCTCCTGGGTAGAGGATCGGTGCCCGCGTAATATATTGATCACACTGAATCCACAAGAACTCTACCAAGGATCACGCAGGAATGGGAGAAACTCCACAGGCCTCTCAAGGAGATCATGCTCCAATCTACCGAGTCACTGTTGAAGCGGACCGAGTCAAATCATCCCAGAAAGTGGAGAAAACACCCACACTGTATGAACACCCGTAGTCGTAAACAGTGTCACAGTCCAGTGAAAGGGGCACGGTATTGAAACCCCTCACAGCTGAGAAAGCAGAGGAAACAAACCATCTATGTCGGCCAAACCATCGAGAACAAGGACAGGGGGAGACCACTCAACCCTGATGGTCAGACAAAAGAGCACCAGGCCAAAAAAATTCCACCCTTCTGGTCAAACAAACGAGAGCAGAGGGACCCTCTACATTGAGAGAGGTCAAATACGTAAAGCAGAACATGACACGCACATGGGCCCCACACGACGTGTGGCCCCAAGTCAACACCAACCAAGCGCATAAACGTTCTCAGGAACAAACCACACGTACCTCCAAGAGCTCCCGAATACTCCTAGGGTATACCTCGTTCCAGCCCAAAGGCTATCGTGCACAAGGCACCCAACGTCAATGCGAAGGCATGACATAAAAACTACACCTCAAAGGCCCAGGCACTGCCAACCACATCTCGTGAATCATTTACATCACTCTCCCAAGAGTGCATGATCACACGCCAAGGGTCCACTACAAACATGGTAGGACGAACCACCTCCAGAGCACCTTTTATTCCACATTTAACAAGTTCTCACAAGAGGCTCCGCACAACCAAATGGATCGCACCAATGTAATCCTCACGGAAAAAGCACACGAGATCGACTACTTACTCGCCTCCAACGGATATCCGATGGAAAAGTCACCAACACCCCCTCACGCCCGAACGACATCCCGTGATCCCGAGCCTCGGCTCTGAAAACAGTCGGGTGCATTGCACCATTGAGATCCCCTCGGGAAAACACGTCAAAAAGACTGCTCACTTGATTGCAACGGATATCCAGAGAAAAAGAAGCATTCCGGCGCACTGTACACGAGCGGTGCTTCATGGGACCCGCATCCCGGCCACAAAACCCAACGAACGGATCGCACCGTTGCGATCCTCTCGAAAAAGTACACGAAATGGACTAATCAATTGTCCAAAACGGACACCCAGTGATAAAGATAAAAAAATCACCGTCAACGCCCAAACGGCCCTCACGGGGCCCGCACCATCATGCGGAATTACAGCGGGCAGACCGCGCCAACGCGATGCCCTCGGAAAAACACCCAATATCGACTGCTCGCACGCCCCAAACGGACGTCCGATGAAAAAGTCGCTAGAAGCTGCACGCAGCTCAAAAGACGGGCCGTGGGGCCCCCCGCCTCAACTCTGGCTTCATCACCCAAAACCATACTGGAAAACTCCTCCCTCACTCTAGGGTCACAACGCCACTGACGGCGCTCAAAACGGACGTCGGACGTGTCCGTGCCGTCCAAAACAAGATCCCCCGAAAAACGCCAATCTGCTTAACACACGTGACGCGCCTCCGAGTCCCCCGTTTGGAGAGTTAAAAACCCCTGAAACCATCTCAAAAAGTCCACCTTGACACGGGCTCCGCGCTGCCACAGACGGCGCACAATACGGACGCCGTGCAGATGATTTATCATTTTTCATAATAATAATATTATTATTATTATTATGAAACATTTTATTTTTTTTATGACAAACCGGCGGAGAGGTCGGTCCTCTTCTCCCAACAGGACCCGCAAATGGCGGGTCCTGGTCGGCCAGCCGGGGTCCGACGACCCCAGTCCTCTCTCAGGCGCACCGACCGGCAAGGGTCGGTCGGCCCGGGTCTCTGCCCGCTAGCACCGCATCCGCCTGCCGCGCTCCCTCGCCGGCCGCGCTCCGCCTCACGCCGTCCTCCGCTCGCCGTCGCGCGTCCCGGCTGGCACCGTATGCCTCCACTCGCCCGCAGGCGCCTCCGCCGGCCTCACCCGCTCGTCCTCGCGCCGATGCCCTCCACAGACCGAGGCCAAACCCCGTCGTTGTGCCTCACTGTTCACCCAGCCCATCCAGCTCACCCTGGAGCGTCGCCGCTCGGCCTTAGCCGTGTTTTCCACCGCCTGGAAGACCCGCGTTGCCCTCATCCGCTCGCCGGAGACCCCAAAACCCAGTGGAAAACATCCAAAACCCGCTGATTTCGGCGGACGATTGTGAACACCCCAAAGCTTGGGTTTTCAATTCAAAATAGGCGATGGGAAGCTCACAAAATGTGCTATGCGATCATGGGATTTTATTTCAAATTCGACAGAGGTTTAATACAAGAATTCAGGCTCTAAGTAGATGCGGAAATGAAAATTGAAACGGCAACGATCCTACCTGCGAGGGTGTTGCCCGACGCTTCACGGAGTATCTATCACATCGTCGTTGCCTTGCCGGAGGTGAGGAGGAGATAAGGAGCTTCTCCTCCTTGGTTGAGCACTTCTGCCAGGGGAAAGGGGAAGGGGCGGGGTGGGGTTAGGTTTTAAATAAGGAATAAATTAATTAAAATTTATTTAATTTAACCCCCAATTTATCCTGCGCCCGAAACGCCCGACGGGGTCGAGGTTAAGCCTCCCCTAGGGTAAACACCACCTCCTAAGCACAACGGCGGTCTCAGAATTTGATTATGAGCTTCCATTTGGAAGTTATAAAATTTAACGTCAGAAGCCGCTAAATTACGAAAACGCCCCTGGGGCCAATTTTCACAGACAAGTCGCGCCCTCGAAACTTACACACCTCCTAGGGTGAATGTCACACTCCAAAATCAGCGGTTCCCTCCGTTTTCCAATCTGAGCCACCGTTTAAGAGATACTTGAGCTTCACCATTAAACGAATAAATAAATTATTTAATTCATCTGTTTCCCGTACCGGAAGCAAGCGAGGGGTCCAAACGTCCCTCACCGACAAGTTTTATGTCATTCCTAGGGTAAACACCCCATTCCAGACCCATTTGTACAGTCAGATCTCTGATCCGTATCACCGTTTAGGAGATATCACATTTATTTGGCGTTTCCAGTGTGAACGCACTGAAAATTTAATTCTGGCCACTCCGGGGCTTAGAATCGCACGCCGTCTGAAGGAGCTGCTCTGGAATAACACCAAGAATATTCCAAAGTGTTCCGTAGAAAAAACTGGGTTCCTACAATATCACATTCTATATTTCTCGTACCTCATACTACCCAAGGTACTATCTCCTGAAACGTTTACAATATGCATTAATTAATGTTAGAAGAATTTAATTTATCCAATATGGACATTAGAATAATATTGATAAATTGATAGAGTTTGGAAGAATAAGCATTAGTAGACTAGTAATGGTAGCCTTTATATCTGTAGGCTTCAATAGTTTGTGTGCATCGACAATCTCCAACTGTAACCTTCCAACAGTAGCCTTCAGTAGTAACCTTTAACAGCAGGCTTGTATCGGTGACCAAGTAACAGTGACCTTTGTAATGGTAACCTTTTAGTTGTAACCTTTTAATGGTGACCTTGTAATGGTGACCTTGTAATAGTGACCCTATAATAGTAACCATGTAACGGTAACCTAGTAGTAGTAACCTTGTAGCGGTAACCTTGTAGTGGTAACCTTGTAATTGTGACCTTTGTACCAGTGACCTTTGTACTAGTGACCTTTGTACTGGTGACCTTTGTACTTAGATAATTTCTGTACTATAAACTGAACCAATCATGTAGTCTGATTGAGAGTATAGGAAAATTTCTCTATAGAAACAGGAAATATTAATGAAACCTAATTACCAGAGAATGAAAACATAGTTCTCACATTATTGAAATCAAGATTTGGGATTATCCAAACAAGATTTGAGATTATCAAAACATGATTTGGGATTATCAAAAAATGATTTGGGATTATCAAAACATGATTTGGGATTATCAAAACAGGTGAGTCCAACAATCTCCACCTTTTTGATAATTAGATATTATGTCATTGAATCTTTAGATTTAGATGTTTTAAATCATGGTTAAACACTTCTTCTAATGTCATCAGTGATGTGAGAATACACAAATATTATGGAGAAAACTACAGTTAGGTCATAACATATACACACATATAAAAACTTCTTTCTCTAAGATAATTCATGTTTTGAATATTTTCTCCCCCTTTGTGATTAACAAAAAGTGTGCAGAACAAATCTAGTGAAAAGAGAGGGCCTTAATTAACAAAAAAGGAGTACAATATACAAAAAGAATAGATCAATCCTTGTCAACTAAGATAGGACACACTCAGTCCACATCAATGATGTCCATTGGAGATTTTTTCTTCGAAGCTGAGGAGGCAGGTTATGAAGGTAGAGGGATAGGCCGAGGGATGGCTGTAAGTAGTGTAGGAGGAACAACCACTGAGGAATCAGAAGACCAGTAGTGAGTAGATCTCTGAGGAATCATTGGGGTCAAAATTCTAATTTCCTGGGTAGGAGTCATTAAAGGTGCAGTACTGGTGGAACCTGAGGTAGCTGAAGAAGTAGTTAAAGCATGAAGAACAATAATGGGAGTGCATTCCACATGAAGGAAAGACAAGAGAAGATTCTTGAAGTCCATAATAATACATCCCCCTCTTTCCATAGTAGAAAAAAAATCATCCTTATTCTCCATGAATTTTTCCAAATCATGAGTCAATTCCATGAGCCTATTAACTTGATCCTTAATGGCCTAAGTGACAGGTGGGATCATTAAGTTCTACAACAGCAACATGAAGTGGACATCCATCAGTTCCTTAGTGTAAACCCATTTGTAATAGAATTCAACTTGATCTTTGATGTCCTTTTGATCTTGAGAAACTTCCCTTAAATAATTTCATACATGGTTATGAATTTCCCTGGTGATGAAAATGACCTAAGATTTTGAGGTACTAGATAACTTTTCAACTTTTTCTCTAACAACCATCATAAAGGCTTCAATGTCAACTGGAGGAGACACTGGAGTGGAAGCAGATGCACCTAGAGGTGACATAATGAAATAGATAGTCCACTTAAATGATTTTTTCATCCCACTGATCAGCCTTTTTTACATCCTCATCTAGGCCTTTCACATGTGTTTCCATAGATTTCATAAAATCCTCAAACAGTATGACCATTTTCTGAACCACCCTTTTAACATATCTAAGTTCTCTGTCCACCTGAGATCTTGAATCCGTGAATGCATCTAAGCAGGCAATAGACTATCTCACTGGAACCATAGACTCTTCCAACTCTCTTACCTAATTATAAAATTCATTAACCTCATGTTACACAGCTGCGTGAGAGGAAGAGACTATACTTTCCACTGCAGATGTCATGAGTTCTTGATTGTGAGCTATTTTTCTCACTACCTCAGTGTTTTTCTCATCAATATACCTTTTAAGTTATGATTTCAAAGAATTTAATTCATCCTTCATTACATAGTCTCGAGGTAACAAAACCACTGGGATCAAAATAGTAGTTTATGAGATAGTAGGAATTGGAGGGCTTCTGATAGGCTGTTCATCTTTAGAGTCTCCATAATTCAACCCTAAAACCACAAACCGAGGAGCATCTACCCAGTCCTCTATCTCATGAGCAACAACAACTAATCCTGTAGAAACATGTTCCTCCCCCTCACTTGGAGAATTATCTTGAACAACCACATCTACCTCCATCTAATATCCTTGATCAACTTCATCAATAGTAAGTTTCACCACCACTTCCTCCACGGAATTTTCAACAACATCCAGAAAAAGTCCAACTTTGACTGAATCAGCAACTTCTTTATTTATACTTCCTACCATTTCTATATGTCCGATTAAAAGACTAAGACTTAGACATTCCTCTTCATTTTCAGCAGCATCTATCTCAACGTCAGCATGACTTGATTCAGGGTCTTCATCCTCATCTAAGGTATCTCAAATTTCTCTTAAGACATTTTATGCCCCTTATTCTTCACTGGTTTCCTTATCACTGTCCCTTAGGACAGTCTCCCTTCTAGGCAGTCTCCTTGGTGGGCCAGGATCACCAAAGGATAGAGTAAGAGCATGATGATTGGAGGGAAGGTCAGGGTCACACCTTCCATCTATAAAATAATCCTCTCTTTCTTGCACAACAACGACTTCTTCTCCTTCTTCATCTGAATAAGCAGGCTCTACTTCATCAGGCTTAAGACCGGGGTCTCTCTTATTCTAAGGCCTAGTAGGATGAGTCACAGGATTAAAATTTTCATACACCTTAGCCTCATCATTCCCACATTTCTTCAGCCATGGATTCCAGTTAATCTTCATCAGCTTACAGATTACTTTGGTGATGCAATGGTTATCATGCACAACAATAGTTTCCTCCTTATCTCCAACAACTCCATTCACTTTCAACATAAGGGATATCAACATAGAATGTAATAGGGCATTGGATTTGGAACAAGGCTTGGTCATTTCTTCTAGTTGAATCATAAACAGCCTATATATATTGATCTTCTGTTCATTCTTTAACAGATACAAGAGAAAGACATCCGGATACTTTAAAGCTGCAAAGTCCCCTCTCTTGGGACTTAGAACATGTTGGAAAAAATTCAAAAGCAACTTATCATGTCCTTTAATTTTAGAAACAATGACTTCCTTTGGTGCTCCATTACATGTCAGTTCAGCTAATTCTTCTTTATAGAAGAATAAATCACGAGTGGGAGGAACCTCTTTTGAGTAAAAATAAAAAATCCATTAATGTGGAACCCTCAATCATTCAGCCCATTCAGTAGAGGAGAAACTTACACTTACTCCATTCTCTCTTGAATTCATCTGGTACTCATCCTTAGACTTCTTGAACATCAATAAATCATAAAATTCTTTCACTAACATCAGGTAATATGGTTCATTATTCCAGAAAAAACATTCAACCCTACTCTGAGCTTCTAGTGCCTTAAGTACTAACAACTCGATCGACAACAGCCACTCTGAACATAACTTTTTCTCAACTTCTAATTCCACCTTAGATAAATGCGGGTTCAGAACCTTTGCCAATGTTTGGATTCTGCTACTCGACTCGGCTCTAGGTCTCTTAGGATCATGCGTGTCTCTTTCATCAGCAACTGATGAACTTTTAACTCTTTCCATCGATCTAGAGAGGTTCAAGGTTTTAGTAGAGATTTAGGTTCTGAGATTGGGGAGAAAAATGTTCGAGATAGGGTTTTATGTGGATTGAGAAGTGATTCGTGTTTTAATTTTATCATTAGGGATTGAAAAATAAAACAGATTAAATGAATAAATGATATGTTGAAAATGTTTCAGATTCTAGGTGAGAGCACAAAAACGCAAAGTCCCAGACATAAGATTTATATTGGTAAGGAGGTGTCGGTAAGGTCTAACAGTGAGGTTCTATCGGTATGGTCTAATAGGTGAGGTCATATCGGTAAGGTCTAATGATGAGGTCCTATTGGTAAGGTATAATGGTGAGGTCTTATCGGTAAGGTCTAACGGTGAATTCCTATTCACAACAGTTTATCATTCCTAACTCCTGTCTAATGTAATTTAACCTCTCAAAATCAAAGGCTTTTTGAATATATTATCCAATAGGTATTCGGTACCAATGAATTAAAGAGTGATATCAACTTTTTAAAAATTATCTCTCAAGAAGTGATGTCTTACATCAATATTCTTTGTCCTAGAATGAGATACTAGATTTTTAGATATGTTAAAAGAACTTATGTTGTCACATTTTATAGAGACATATTTCAAGTGATATCCATAGACTAGTAAAATTTGTTTCATCCACAGAATTTGAGCACAACAACTACTAGTAGATATATATTAAACTTTAGTAGTAGATAATGCAACGGAATTTTGTTTCCTACTACACCATGATACTAGTGACCTACCTACAATGTGTCATGTTCTCGAGGTGCTTTTTTCTATCTAACTTGCAACTAGAAATGTCAGCATCCGAATAACGTATGAAATAAAATGGTTGTCCTCTTGGATAAAATTGTCCTAAATTTATAGTATAATATAGATATTTATAAAAATACTGTTAACATCATTTAAATGAGAGTATTTGGGATTTTCTTGAATCGAGCACAGATAAATACACTGAACATAATGTCATGTAGGCTATCTATAAGGTAGAGAAGACTTTCTATCATACCTCTGTAGTTGGTTTGATCCACTGGTTCTCCAGCATTATCTACATCCAACTTACAAGTGGTACTCATAGGAGTATCCCTACCATTACGACTATCCAACCCAAAACGTTTTAAAAAATCCTTAGTATATTTATTTTGATTTAAAATAATACCATCTTTGTTTTGAAAAATTTGAAATCCAAGGAAAAATTTTATTTCCCCTATCAGACTCACTTCAGATTTATCTTGAAATATTTTTGAAAAATCGGCACATAAAAAATGATGAGATGATCCAAAAATTATATCATCTACATAAATTTGTACTATTAAAACATCTTTGGAAATCCTTTTAATAAAGAGAGTGGGATCTGCTATCCCTTTTGTAACACCGTTTGAAAAAAGAAAGGAACTAAGTCTATCATACCAAGCTCTTGGAGCTTTCTTTAGACCATTTTAGTCTTTAGGAAGTTTAAACACATGATTCAAAAAATGGGGATTTGTAAAATTTGGGGGTTGTTCAACAAACACATCTTAAACTATGTACCCATTTAGAAAAGAACATTTAATATCTATTTGATATTGTTTAAAATTCAAAGGAGCAGCATACACAAGTAGTATCCTAATGGATTCTAGTCTAGCTATAGGAGCAATGGATTCCTCATAGTCAATTATTCTTCTTGACTATATCATTGTGCAACTAACCTAGCATTGTCTCTAAACATATTTCCAGACTCATCAACTTTGATTCTAAACACCCATTTAATGCCTATGGTCTAGGTGTCTTTAGGTCTATCCACTAATTCCCAAACATTGTTTCTTCCAAACTGATTTATTTATTCTTACGTAGCCGTCACCCAAAATTCATCATTGATAGCATCATTAATATTTTATGGTTCAAGCTGTGAAATAAAATCTTGATGTGCGACCTAGTTTCTCATAGAAGCTCTAGTTTTTGTTCCTCTATTTAAATCACCTACAACGACATATAAAGTATGATTATTAAGAGTTCTAATACCTCTAGAAAGAGTTGAACTAGACTCGACATTTTCGTTTATGGGTTCATACTCAACATGTGAATATTCTGAAAGACTCTTAAAACTAATAACTTTTACAGTGTGTTCACAATCATTATCATTAAGGTCCAGAATTGAAATATCTTCCGCAAGATATTCAAGAGAGTTTTTGGGTTCATGTGGATCAGTCTCATAAAATTTGACATGAACTGACTCTTCCACACATTTGGTTTTCTTATTGAATACTCTATAGGCTTTACTCGATATTGAGTAACCTAGGGAAATTCCTTCATCGCTTTTGGAGGAAAACATGTAAATATTGTCCTTAGTGTTAAGAATAAAGATTTTGCAGCCAAAAAATTTGAATTAGTTAACCTTAGGGTTCCAATTGTTCCAAAGTTCTTAAGGGGTCTTCTTAATAACCGGTCTATTGAAGACTCTATTGATAATGTAACATGCAGTATTTATAGCTTCATCCCAAAAATAAATTATCAAATCATATTCATTAAGAATTGTCATAACAATCTCTTGAAGTGTCCTATTTCTTCTTTCCATGACTCCATTCAGTTGAGGTGTTCTAAGAGCAGAGAAGTTGTGACTATAGCCATTGTGTGAGCAATAAAATTCAAACTCTTGATTTTCCAACTCACGGTCATGATCACTTATCAAGGTCTTAATTCTAAGTCCACTATGATTTTCTACAAACTTGGAGTATTATATAAAATTAGAACAATCTTCACTTTTGCGAGCTAGAAGGTATACCCAAGTGTACCTATAAAAATCATCTAAAAGAACATAAACATAGTGCTTCCAATTTTAACATGAAACTCTTGATGGTCCAAATAAATCCATGTGAACCAACTCAACTGGTTGAGAAGTAGAGACTTCTTTCTTTGGTTTGAAAGAAACTTTTTGTTGTTTTCCCTTTTGACAAGGATTACACACTTTTTTAAAAGGGAATTCCAATTTAGGTAAGTCTCTTACTAAACCTTTCCTATTCAGTTTCCTAAGTGCGTGAACATTGCAGTGTCCTAGTCTTATGTGCCACAATGAGGATTCCTTATGAAACACATTTAAACATGAAACATTTTTCTTAGATAAAGAATCTAAATCAACAACATATACATTCTCATTTATGAGAGAAGAAAATATTAAATCATTATTAGAATTAAAAACATTACATGCATCATTTTCAAATATGAAATTAAAACCATCATCACACAACTGAGAAATACATATCAAATTGTATTTTAACCAATCAACAAAAAGTAATTTTGATATTAATACAGTATTAGGGTTACCAATCTGGCATAAGCCGACAATATTCCCTTTAGAATTATCACAAAAAGTTACATGTCCACCATCAACATTGATTAGGATTATAAAGCATGAGTAGTCTCCTATCATATGTCTTCAACATCCACTATCCATGTACCACAGAGTTTTACAATAACTCTTTAGATGATTTTCTTATAAAACAGATTAAGTGCAGTGTAACTATGGTACCCAGATTTCTTTGGTCCAGATATATTAGCAAGTAAAACTTTGAGAATCCATAATTTTTTTATAGGATTTCTATAGTGAACATATATGTTTTGAGACATGAACATTTTTTTTACTTTAATGACTTTTGTTTTAAAATATGGTCCAGAGATGGAACTTGTTGTGACTTGTCCATATTTTGGAATAAATTTTGTTTTAATGATCCTTCTCTATCTGGGTTGATATCCTAGACCAGTTATATATTTGGGGGCAATATTTTTTCCAAGGAATGGAGTCAAGGTATATCTACCAATAGTAAATTTTTCCAAATCCCTTTTTAATTGATCATTTGATAATTTGTGTTCGGTATTTTCTTTTAATACATGAGCACATTTTTATTTCTCAATATCTAGATCAGATTTCTAATTAGTATTTAAACCATGTAGTCTTTTCAAAAGTTTATATTTATCCTTGAGTTTATTAACAGTATCCTCGATCATTCCACAATATTTAAATAGTTTATCCTTAGTCATACATGCTTCATTGTTTGATTCACCATCATTCCCAGAGTAATAATAATTAGGCATAGGGGAATTGGGTATTACGTCAGATGTGTCTATCATGAAACATAAGTTAGAATGATTGTTCTGTTCACTATCAGAAGAATCAGATCCACTGGAGCTGTCTTCTAAAGCACTCCAAGTATCTTTCATGGTCTTTTTATAAACCTTGTCCTTATCTTTATATTTCTTCTTAAATTTCAGCTTGGGGCAGTCTGCCTTTACACGACCTTTTCATTTTCACTCATAGAATATTATTTTGTTCACGTTGTAATTCCATTTTCTGTCTTTCTTCTATTTTCCTTTACTATCATACATTCCCTTGTAGTTTGAATTATTAAATAATTTCTTCTTTCGGTAGAACTTTTTGAACCTCCCTGCCAGATGAGCCATCTCCTCATCACTGTCTGAATATGACTATTCACTAGTGGAATTATAAACATGAACATTTCATTTATCTTTGCTCTTTGAGGATGAATTCTTGAATGATATTGACTTATTCTATGGTTCTTTATCTACTTCTTAATTTACCTTAAGTTTCTCTTAATACATTATAAGTTTTCCAATTAGTTCCTTCACTGGAAGTTTGCCTATGTCACATGATTCTCGGACTGAAACAGAAGTTCCTCTCCATCTATTAGGTAAGCGTCAAAGTAGTCACATAATATGGTACTTTTTGTCCACTGGTTTTCCATGAAGACTCATAGTATTAAGTATTTCATTGAACCTGAGATACATGTCAGAAACGAGTTCATCAGGCTTCATTTTAAAATTATTATATTTAATAGTGTCTATATTTAATCTTATTTATTTGACATTGGTTTTTCCCTCATGAGAAACGGCTACTGTATCCCAAATTTCGTATGCAGTTTTACAAGTCGATATTCTATTGAATTCATCATCACCTAGAGAACAATACAAGGAATTCATTGCTTTACAGTTATTATTATATGTGGATTTAGTCAACTGAAACCATGTATCCCTAGAAATAGCAGGCAATATATGTTGTTCTTCAATTGTATCCTAGATTTTAGGTCTCATGATCTCTAGATACATTTTCATTTTTATTTTCCACTAAGCAGAGTTATTACCATTAAAGTAAGGTTCCATGTTAGTAGCAGCACCCTCAAATCTAGTTTCCATGGTTACTTAGAATTTAAAGAACTGGAAATTTAGATATAACAGAAATTTTAAGATCTTTAATATACGACTAAAATCACAGTTAGATAATTTGAAAATTATGTCCTCTGATACCAAATGTTGGCCAGAGTGGATACTCAAGACGGTGGGTGAATTGAGTTCTAATTAAAATTTTTGTTAAAAACATTATGGTAAAAATCCACCAATTCAAAGCATCCCAGTCAATTAAGGCAGTAGAGATTTTAATGTTTAATTTCTTAACAAGTTTCTCTAAGGGTTATTAGTCCTCAGTTGAATCAATGCAATTACTAATTCAACATTTGAAATAGGTCTACTAAATTAATAATATTTACACACTAACCCAAACTAACTATCAGAGTGAAAGAAAAATAGTTTTATGTTTTATAAAATATAAGCAGTGGATAATTTCAAAATAGAGTATAACTAAGTAATGTACTCAGTGAAGTAAAACAAGAGGTCCAGTCTGAAGCTGAGACGTAATCTAATCCACTTGATGATAACCTACCACCAACCAGTTTATATTAACAATACAGTTGATACATAGCCTGTATCGGTCTTTACAATAGTTTTCACAAATTGTCCAGGGTTTACACCCTCTTCCACAGTTCTTCATGGAAAAAACAAGTTGCACAGACCACACATGGTCTCTTCCATAGTTATACTAGGGGAATGAAAATATAGGTGAAGATTTATGTGAGGATATTCAGTATCCTCCAGTTCAATCACAGGAGACAATGTGGGATACAGACACACACACACACTTCTCAACGATGTAAAAAGAAAGAGCAGAATAGAGCTATGACAATAATAATGGGATTAGAAAGCTCTATGTGCAGTTCAGCTCTTGACTACTCAGAGTGAAGAAGTTGATGTTGTAGTCTTTCTCTGAAACTTGTCTTCAAAACAGAGTGTTGTAACTCTAGGTTCTAGCTTTTAGTGTTCTGCTTCTGATGTTGATCAAGAGTTGATGATGCATATAAGGAAGAAGTGAGTTTGTCCCAGAATGATCTTCGTGATGCTTGAGTGTTCAATGTGTAAGTATTGGATGGTTCTTCTTTGATCTAGCTATTAAGCTATTTCTCACTTCGTATGCCACCATTCTTCGTATACACTTATGTGTAACTCCTCTTTCATTATTTCATGGTCTCCCCTTTTTATATTTGAGTTCCGACAATGGAAATGTGTGTATCACATGTAATATTTCTCATACCTCATACTATCTCAGGTACTGTCTCCTAAAACATTTACAATCAGCATTAATGAATTTTCAAAGCATTTAATTTATCAAATATGACCGTTAGAATAATATTGCGAAATTGGCAGAGTATGGAAGAATAAGTTTCGGTAGATTAGTAACGGTATCCTTTATATCAGTAGGCTTCAACAGTTGTTGCACATCGGAAATCTTTAACTATATCCTTCCAACGGTAGCCCTTAGAGGTAACGTTTAACTGTAGGCTTGCATTGGTGACCAAGTAATGGTGACCTTTGTAATGGTGACCTTGTAATGATAACCTTGTAGCGGTAACCTTGAAATGGTTACCTTGTAATAGTGAATTTGTAACGGTGACCTTGTAATAGTGACCTTGTAACGGTGACCTTATAACGGTAACCTTGTAGAGGTAACCTTATTGTGGTAACCTTATAATGGTAACCTTGTATCGGTGACCTTTATATGGGTGACCATTGTACCAGTGACCTTTGTATCGGTGACTTCTATACTTAGATAATTTAGGTTCTATAAACTAAACAAATCATGCAGTGATATTGAGAGTATATTAATATTACTCTATATAAACATGAAATATTAATGAAACATAATTAGCATAGAATGAATACATGGTTCTCACATATATGAAAACAAGATTTGGGATTATCAAAACATGATTTGGGATTATCAAAACAGGTGATTCCAGTAGTTTTGTTCATTGATTTTCAATTTTCTTAATCCATTGCCAATCACCCTTTCATTTTGTCTTAAGGACAGAAAAAATCCCATTCTTTGATGTCGTGTTATATATTAAAAATACTTCATTACATGATAGTAGAATTAATACCAGTTTTTAATCAGTATCATATTCATCTATTCAAAGAAAATTCTCACATTCCCTTGACCATGTTAATTTAACCCTTTTACACATTAACTTGGTTAATGGATTAGCTAATTGGGAATAATCAGGAACAAACAGCCTATAGTAACTTGCTATGCCCTAGAAACATTAAATCTCAATCGCGTTCACTAGTGTAGGACAATATTATCTACATTTATCTTCAAATTCATAATAGATATCCAATCCTTTTACACATTATGGATAGGAAAATAAACATCAATGAGCCAAAATTCACACTTATTATACATTCAATATATTTCCTTTTTATGAGGTTGTCTATAATTGTTTTCATATAACCCTCATTATCTTCATAGATCCTTGAGTATATCAACCTATCATCAATGAATACCACAAATATTTTTTCAAGATACTCCTTTACTACTCCATTTATTATATCTATAAATACATAAGGTGAATTATTCAATCCCAATGTCATCAGCATAAAATCCTAATGTACATACCAAGATCAAAATGTCATCTGAAGAATATCATCCATTCCCATTCTTAGTTAATGATAAATAAAGTAAAGATCAATATTTTAATAGTATTTTGATCCTTTAAGTTGTTTAGTTAAGTATTAAAAGCATGGTAATGGATACCAATTCTATAACTCCATGAAATGTTTTGATATATAGATATATATTAAAATATTTCTTCAATACATTATGGTACATGAAACCTCACGTCAAAATGAACTATAATATAGTATAACATTATAACATCTCCATTAAATCAGTGGTATGAATATGAATAACCACATTTTTAAAATATGTATAATTTTATTCAAAAAAATTGATTACATATGTAATAAATTTTTTTAAAAAAATCATTCTATATTTTAATATTAACTATCCTTATAAATATACACACCCTTCTTTATATTATATACACATATTTGATCATTGTAGCCTAAATAAAACCAACAAAAATAACTTTTTAAATTCATAAACCCTTAATTTTAGTTTTTTTCTTCTTAAAAGACTATTATAATGGTTCTTAATGAAGGATATAAGGAGTAAAACCAAAGGAGGGGTAGTCATCTTACCTGACCTAATTCAATTTCATTCATCTTCTACCTCATATAAGTCAATGATATTCAACATAAAATAATAAAAATAGTATTATAAATATACATAAATGTTATCATTATTAGGGAACCCAAATTACCCTCCTCTATTCCCTAAATTGTGAAGTTAAATTATTTCTCCTACGTACGTGTGTACTATCACCAACACATTGTGATAAAAATCATTTTTCATCACAATCATTCATGGATGATTATTATGATAGTTTTAATATTTATAAGTGATATTCAGTAAATAATTATACTTATAGAATAATAATATCTTATATACCTTATAAACATATAATTTTATTGAAATAATAATCTCACTCATGCGTATGTGTAGACTACAACCTCTATAAAGCGATGTGATTCATTTTTTATCATACTTAACATGGATTTTAATAAGTTTATATATAATGGATATATATTATATGTATGATATAATAATTATTCGTTAAAGGTAAATTAATATTTACCTTTTACTCATTTCTTCTATTTAAAATTAAAAAAAATGTTCAGGCATACGTATGACTTATCTTCACCAGGAATAGTATAATTTATTTTTTGAAATATATATATTTTGGATGAAAAAAATATGTATAAAATTATAATTTATGATATTTAATTCATGATGACACTTATATATTTTATGTAACCATGATCAATATACAAGGATATTAATTACACAACAAAACTTCCCATGAAAAATGAAACAATTAACACATGAAAATGAATATTTTAATATTGGATTGTTAATAAATGAATATTGAAATGTTATAACGGGATAATTCATGATATTATAAATATATATATCATTTTTTATATAATTATATTAAGTAAAAATTTATTACATATGAGACACATTCCCTATGCACCACTTATATTTTTCTGTGTTGTATATACAAATCATTACAGTATTTTATGATGATTCTCATGAAAATGATGAGATGTAAATATTTATATATGGATCATTATTTCATGAGTATTATGAATAAAAATTTAGGAAATATGATATAGTTTTATGTTACAATATCATTGTTTACCAATATTGTTTATGATTATGTTTTCTATAATGAAATTTTATGATCAAAATCTGAGGAATATCATGATTTTTTGTATACTCTACTTATTTCTAGATTATAAATTTTTAACTTTAATTTTAATTTATTTAATTACACAAGATATTGAAATAATAGATTTAATATAAATTGACTTCATTTCCCTCTTCTGTAAAAGATTATTTTTATTTAATATCTATGCTTTCACGAAGACATTAATGAATGATTTTACTATTCTACAATTATTATTTAGAATAACTTTTAATCATGTTATAATTCTTAAAAATAGTCTAAAATAATATTTTTATCATTTTTCAAATGTAGAAATTTTGTATTTTTTCTTAATATGGGAATGGAATCATGGTTTAACAATCATGCTATGAATAGAACATCTCCCATCCTGACTGGTCGATGGTTTGAATCATACATTATAACTTTTCACGGTTATTTTTAAATAAATGGTTTTTAATTTATATTTGGGAAATTTTTATAGTTTATATAATCAATTTATATTGAATATGTAACATTCCTAAATAAATGTTCTAGTAATATTTTAAATGATTTTTTCATCTCTAATAAATTCTTTTATTGTTACTTATTCTTTTTTACGGTTCTGATCAAATGATACAATCCAATTTAATTATTTGGATGGATTTTCTTAGTGATGATATAAGGATCATTCTACGAAACCCATTTCTTTCCCATGGGTTAATTATTTTTTTGATGAAACATTTATGAAACATGTTTCTTTTTTATGTTTTATGATATAATACAATATTGAAGTGATTATAAAGCTTATTTTCTTTCCAAGGGTTATGAAATGATGAATGTTTTATGATATTATGGAACACATATGTATGAATTTCCCTATGTAAAAGGTGTTCCTAGTATTATATATCCCTCCAATGCATTGGGTAATGATGGATATATCATGAGATAAATAGGACTAGAATGGTAATTGAATCGTGTTCAATAAGGTATTTCCCCCTATTATAGCCTAGGGAGTGAAAACTAACAAATTAAATGGAATATGGAGTGAGCTTTATCTAATATGATTTTATTGGTAGTTATCCGTTTCTACTAAGGAAATTATTATATAAGCTTGTGTGTATTCCCAAAAATTGTGTATTATACCAATGTTTTTCTCTCATGGTTTGTGTCATTAATTACTTTATGATTCAAGTCTTATGAACTACCGAGCTATATGCCTTGAATCAATATTATTAACTATGATATGAAGGGTTTTTTTAAAAATGTGATTCTCTTTTCGTCATACCCTTATTACCATGTTATGGTTAACTAATCATTGATATATCCCTTGATTACCCTTACAAATGTATAAATATTACCATTTATTATGCTTCATTTCCATTGGTTATGAGGAAATTTATTATATATGATATGTCTATGAAGGGTTTTAGTTATGAATAACTTAGTGGGATATGATATATGTCACTTCTGAACTAGTTATTTATGTATCCATGTTTCCAAATACACTAAACCTAAATGATTATAGAATTAATTTTAATTTTATGTATGGAATATTCATGAAATAAGATGAGATATTTATGTATGAAAAGTATGGTGTATTATTATTGGTGTTAGATAACGGATTTATTATATTTATAAACTATTAAGGTAAACTTTAGTAAAACCCCTTAAGATAATCATATTAATAGGATAACTTCTTATGTTATGATAAAAAAGGGATTTTGGTTTTCTTAGAAAAAACATCTATGTCTACATACTACAATTAGATGTATTTTTAGTATTGAGGTATCTAGGGGTAATACCCCTAAAAAATGTTAGTTGATTATTTGTTGTAGATTAATCTATCACACAATGTGTGTTCCCTTACAATATTCATGTCTTGAAACTTCTAGGGGATATGATTTGAAAACTCACTTTTTCTCTATAAACAATTTTAATGAATTTGAATAGATTAAAATGATGAATGAAATAGTTTTAACCTAATGAGTCATGTAAAGAAAATAATTTGCATGATTTAGACATATTATAAATGAGTTTTCTTTATTATGTGGTTTCCCACTATGATTATTATTTCTCACACTAATATTTTTGGTGGTAGTCAATGGATAGAACCCAAAGGAATAATGTAAAAGTTGAATGTCATAGAAAATTCCATGATTTTCCTTTGTAGAAACCAAATATTTTAATGACCTGGTGTTTTATAAATAAAAAACCATTTTAAAATGAATAAATTACTTATTAGTTAATGAAGTTATAGAATACACATGCACTACATTAGTTATTTTGAATATTCATAAGTTATATCATATCATATTAAAAAGGACATAATGCATCATATACATTAATAATATAGCCATTTTACCGTGATTGTTATGATTATTATATATTAAAGGTTATGATTCAATCCAATTTACACAGACAGAAGAAGTGATACCCTTGACCACTAGGATTATACCCTATAATGCCCATTTATTAGAACTATAAAAATATATTTCATGAGTGTTATTTTTCCTTGAGAAATCTCACGACATGATATAATAACCAAGGCATAAGAAGAATTATGTATGGCATTATTTCATGATTATTGTGATTTTAACACAAGCCATGTTCATAGATCCACTATAAGAATGACCCACCATCACATACCATACCCTTAGGGTTTACACTGGTGTAATAATGGGTTCTGTATCTACACCCTATTAGTATAATTTTGGTAATTTTTAATAAATATATTATTATATTTGACATTTTAATTATTACCTTATAATTTATTAAATAATGATTTTGATAAAAATTATATTTTAATATGATAAAACATAAATTATGTTTTTTAGAAATAAATAGTTTCAATCAGGTCACTATTTTTGATAAATTCATGATTTTTGGTAATAAATTTTATTATAATGAAATATACTTATGAAATTATAATTCATTAAATATAAATGATAATATAATTTTTTAAAGTCAAATATAATTTTTATAATGGTTGGAAATTTTTATCATCGCAAAATCCATATTTTTCATATATATGGGGTTTTTATTTAAAATAATAAATTTTAAAATTTATTGAATTGTTTTTATAAAAAAATATATTTTTAAATCATCACATCATAATAATCCAGTGGTAAATTTCTCATAATTTTGTAAAACTGAAGAATTTTTTAGTAAAAATTAAATGTGATATTAATATACAGTTTGTATTCTGACATCATAAAACCCTAAAAGTGAAGTAATAAATATAATAAAGAGCATATAAAACCAAAATTAATTATCCCCTCTAAAATAATTTGTTTATATGTTAATTTATCTATTTTAAGATACTTAATTAAACCTCAAAAACATATATTATATTTTAACATTTTAAAATCAATTTTTTTTCTAAAAATGAATCATTTCCACATATCAAGTTTTATTAATTTAAGCGGTTTGTCACTCATAATTGTATAATATTTAATATCATGTCACATTTTTATAAACCATATTTAAATAACCTTGGGAAGCTTTGTGTTTTTTATTATTTATTTATATATTGTTCCAAAATGATGTTCAGAATTTTATAAAGAATTCACCTAAAATTTTCTATAATATCCCACAAAACCACAAATTAATATTCATTAATACCCTAATTTTATTTATTTACTCTTCCTTTACATATTCAAGTCCCTCCCATGTTTTCTTTGGTCTCATATTAATCTCAAATCAAGCTTTTAGGAAATTCCTCTAGGGGAATGTGATCTTCTCCTTCCCCACTTTATTAAAGAACCCTCTTTATATTATGTGTTTTGATTTCCAATTTTTCATATTGGGAAAGTTTTTTACACTTCTCTATTATTATTTCTATAATTTCCATGTTATTAGAGACCCCACTCACTCGGCTTATGTAATGCCTTGACCCTAGTTACCTAGAGTCGGTGCATTATTACATAACATTGGCTTGACTACAAGGAATCAAGTCTTGAAGAACCGATCAGTTTAGCAGTCTTGGAAACAAGATTCAGACATATGTTCAACTTTATAGCTTTAAGATAAATACAACACGAATATATTTCATTAGAAACATCCAACACTCCTAGATTATGTCGGAAATTCACTCATAAATAACTTCTTCAAATCCTGGGAAAATGAAACATAAGAAAGTGGGGAGCTCAAATGCTCAATAAGGGTAAGCAATACATTGGAAAATGGAATAAATATTAAGCATGTTCAATGACTGAAACCACATGCCTTTACCTATAATAAACATGAATACTTTTATGACAGGAATATGAGCTGAGTAAATAATGTCATAATAAAACATAATCATGGGTATTCTACTAGTCAAATGACCACATGATACATCAATATTATTTTCATAATGAGGGAATGTATAAATTCGGACATTCGGAAACAATTTGCCAAGGCCTTGACCAAGACGTCTAAAAATGACTAAGGCCTCAGCCAAAACCATATATCAAATTGGGAAAGGGCCTCAGCCAATTCCACATCTAGTTGTCTCATGAGACCTACCGATGCAATGAGAAGCTATAGCGGGCTCTACCCATTATATACTAAATCCAACACAATCCTCATATGAAACGGTTTAAACATATCATAAACATTCTTATTAAAACTATCATACTAAATGTCAATAATTTAACCATAAACCATGAATAGTATTAAAATAGCACATCCATAGTCAAAAATATAACAAAACCTTTAATACAATATGGAAGTTTTGTATCATAAGATATAAACATCAAAACAAGCTTAAAATCCATTAATTTATTTGAAATAGATGGAAATGATTTGTAAAACTCTTTTATTTAAATATCCCTTTTTTTGAAATCATTTAAAAGTCAAATAATTTAGAAAGGATGAAATTTAATGATATTTTTTAATCAAAGTGTCGCATAACACTTTGAAACCTTTTAGATTAATTAACATTTTAAAACATACATGTCCATTTAAATAAATCCTTAAAATCATTTTAAAAAAAATTGACATTAATGATAATGGTTTTGAAAAATAAATCTTTAAAACATTTAAAATGATGTTGACATAGATGAAATGAAAACTATTTGAGAGAAATATCTCATTATTGAAATCATTTAAGAGTCACATAAAAATAAAAGAAAACATTTACATTGAAAATATTCTTACAAACTTTTAAGGTAAGCTTCGACGATTTTATAACGGTGGAAAATAGCCACACCCGTCGTATATGTTAAAAAAAGACATTCTTACCTTAATTTTGTCAAAAAGGTTAAAAATTAACATGTTTGGAAAATGACGAAAAGATTCCTTTCAAAAAACATAAGGGTATAAATGAATTTAACTCATTATCTATAAAAACTTTTGAAATATATTTTTAAGAAACATGGATGTGGATGATAAAAGGGATCCCAGTAGATACTTACATAAAAACAACCTCGAATAATAAAGAGACTGTGAAATTAACCCTTGACAATTTGGTAACTTAATAAAATACACCCCAGGAAAGAATTATCATATAAAGAATATGTAAATACCCATAGGTTAAAGTGTATTACACAAATAATACAATTATGGGCAGTACATACACCACACAAAAGGTAATAGTGGAAACATGGCATAAATCTCACGGGAATAAGGAGTGAGATGAAAACACATTACCTTGTAATTTTCCTTGGTCATGGGTAGGTTAACCACCTGTATAATGGTAAAATAATTGTTATTAAATTATAAAATAATCATATTTATTAATATGATATCATATATGATCTTTTAACATTTCTTTGTTAATAATATCTTAGTATTATCGTTGTTTCGGGTGTTCACTTACTTGTTTTATTTTATATGTTTTGTTACATAAGCCATGTTTCTTATCCATAGGTTGTATATTATTCATATCCATAATGATATAAAGTCCTTTAAACATTATTTTTAATCATAAAATGAAAATTAATCTTGAATGGATACGATGGGGAATGAATCCCATCGCATTGGTGGAGACGGTGGTCCGTACGTACGCACGAGAGAAAATATCATTCTTTTGATATTAAAATAATATATAATTGGATGGTGTATTATATATACAGAATTATAATATGTTATATTTATTATTTACATTAATTACACATCATTAACATACCTATCCAAATAATAATTTATTGAATAACAATTACACCACGACGTGGAGATGGTAGGCCGTACATACGCACGTATGGTGACATGTCATTAAAAGGATGGATTTAATAGTGAATATGGTTTTACCATATTTATAATAACATCATAGTACATATAAGATACTGGAGTTATTATTTTATAATTGAAAAAATATAAAGAAGGAGTTCATGAAGAAAGAAACATGACAGAGGGTGTTGAAAACAGTTCCTCTTCTTCGGGTTGTTCCTTTTTATTTGATCAAAATGGATCTTTAGGTTGGCTTTATGAATAAAGTAAGGCCTCTATGATGAAGTGAGTATTTTTGACAGGGTATTTTGGTAGATATTGGAAAATCATAAAGGATTTTAAGGTGTTAATTAGAGGGAAGGGGGAGTTCCCTTTTATAAGAGGGGTGAGGGGCACCTTAGGAAAAACTTAATATATTATTTTATAATAAATTCATATTCAGTTTGTAATGTCTCCAAACCAATTTATTTTGAGGATAAGGTGGGTATGGGTCGTAAAAAACTCAACCAATACGTTTTAGACAAGTTTGGGTCACTTTATTAACCATATATTTTAGTTTTAACTCTAAGTTAATTAGTTTGACATTTACCATGTCTCTTTGTATTTTTATATTATATAGTTAATAAACATACTATATATATCCACGCGACCCCCAAGTGGTCCAGTAATGATACACCTATCATTATATAAGTCTTTTGGTCAAACCATAGATTTTTAGGAATATAATATCATTAAATAATATAATTTTTTTAAAAAAAAGTTTTTATGTCAATTTTGACACTATTTAATAATTGAATTTTTTAAAGTATTAAAAACTTTATTAAGTGAAAAATAATTCATTTTAGAAATTTTAACATGTCATATTAACCATTAAAAATTGTTTATGTCATCAAAACATTAAAATTATATTTATTTTAACATTTATAATACCAATTATTTGATTTTTCCATTAATAAGGAAAATACTACATCATTATTGTGTCATAAATAAATTTAATTATTCAGTGTCTAAAAATTATAAATAAAATAAGGTTATGTTGGAAATTATTTTTTTTAATATTTAATATTTATAGTTGAAAATATAACATATATAACCCTATGTAAAAATAGTTTTTCTAAAAGATATATGCTTATGTCATTTTTTTATTTACATTAACCAAATTAATATAAAGTGTCATTATCACTTACAAGTGGCTGAATGGGGTCCTCAAATCGACCCAAAAATGCCCATGGTCGGACAGGTATCATCCAATAGGGTTAGGACATGTTTTAGGGTAATTTAATATTATTATAATATTATTATTTTACCCTTATTTACCGGATTTACACTTTAACCATGATAAATAAAATATTTATCAAAGTAATTATTCAAAATATCTAAAAATAAAAGTTACCTATTTACAAAATTTGGACCTAATGATTCTAAATATGGAATCCATTTTTCTATATTCAAAATACAGATGTCGCAGAAATTAATTTAAAATTAATTAATGTTGCCAAAACAAAAAACGTGTTTTTAAGAAATAATAAATATCAAAAGATTTACACTTGCTTATGTCTAGTTTAAATGTGAAATTAAGTCCAATGAAAAAAATTGGATTTAATGGTAAAAATATAATCTAATTAAACTTTAAAACTACTGAAATTTATAATTTATTACTACTAATTATTTTGATTAAAAAATATGTTTTAAATTTAAATTTAGTAATTTTCACTATTCATCAAAATATGAAAGTTATTAGAAAAGTACCAAAAATTCACCCTAAGATAATATTGATATTCCGAATCCAAAAATGAAGTCCATTTTGAATGATAGAATTTATAAAATTTCAAAATGTGTGTGTTACTATTCATAATGGCTAGTTTGATTGGTTGTGATGTGTTAGAACTTGAAGTTGCATATAACACATGCTATTATATTATTAAATGAGAAGTGTATTGTGGAAGCATGGTGTGTTACATTCTCCCCTCCTTCAATAAATTGTGTCCTAACAATTTATGATCGGGATGGGAAACGTGGGGTTGACATTTAAAAATATCTTAGTTGAAATCTCATATCAATAAATGGATTAATGAGGCCTCTATTTAAAATAAAGAGTGGTAAGTATGAAAGTTACTAAAAATAACACATACTAGGGTTCCATGTAGGAAAACATGGATTTGTAAGAGAAATATAACCATCAATATCTGATGGAGAGTGGTAGAGAACATGGCTATGAAAAGTCCAAAAATCACAAAGCTATAAATTTATGATGATCAAAGGTACCATCTAGGACAACGCTTTTGTTCTTAGTTCCTTTTCTTAATGTGGAGGAATTTATATATGAGAT
Source organism: Viscum album (assembly GCA_963277665.1). Classification (NCBI taxonomy): domain Eukaryota; kingdom Viridiplantae; phylum Streptophyta; class Magnoliopsida; order Santalales; family Viscaceae; genus Viscum; species Viscum album. The sequence continues at coordinate 1,042,550,890 of OY728146.1, forward strand.
TAGATAATATCATAAGGATATATATTTAATTTATAATTAGTGTTTTATCCATTAATAAATTTCTACCACAAACTCATCTTTCACTCCAAAACACAATACAAATAAAAAATAATCTATTTATCATAATCCTATAGGTTTAAAAATATAATGAATTTATAATTCAAATATTAGACCCTTTACAAAAAGAAACTACATTATACCATCGTGGAAATTCACGTAGTCCAGTGGTAGGTGATAAATCCCAATCGCACTATAGTTGTGGGTTCGATTCCCGCAGCTTTGTCCGACGCGACAGGTTGTCACACAGTCTATCTGTTGTCCTTTTATTAAAATCCAAAAATAACCATTCAAAATTAATCCCTTCCAACCCTTAGACATATCCAAAATTCTTATATCCAAAGTCACAATCTAAAATTTATAAGTAATTTAAACACAATGAAGATTATTTTTTCAATGTAATTACATGTGAACACCTTCATCATGTATTATTTTAAAACATGGTAACATCCTGAATTACCATAAAACCTTATTGATTACATTAATGATTCCTTATTCATTATAGAATACTGGATATACTCCTTCTATACAAAAATGTTGTAAACTACAACAATGAAAAAAAATTAATCAGTTTCAAGGTAGTCAAGAATATCCAATATAATTTATTCAAATCAACCACCTTTTATTCTAAATTCACTACCTCATTATCGGGACCATATTAAGGATTAGATTTCCTTAAACCATGTATTTTACCAAAATTTTAGCTCACTATTAAGTCACTTTTCGTAGAACCATATAATCTCAAATCCTCAATAAAATAGTATTGCAGTACAATCCTTATTTATCTCCATAATTCATATAACCAGTATATTGTTGATACAACACTTAAATGAAATAATCATATAATAAAAAAATATGAAAACTAGTCATTCTTAATCATATGAGGTAGTATCATAACTTGATTATTATCCAATAGCATCATTTGGGGTATACTCTGAGGATTTGGACATTGGTTCTCGTAGTGTCCCAACTCCTTACAGATGAAGCATTGTACATTTGAAACATTTTTCTTACCCTTGTAGTCACGTACGTGGTGTCCTTTTTCTCCACACTAATAACAAACTCACATTCCCTTCAGGCATGTTCCAGGCTTTTTCGTCCCACAGTTCTCATATATTGGAAAATTATTCTTTTCCCTCTTCCCTTTATCCATCTTTCTCTCTTCCATCCTTATCTTCTATTTCTTCCCTTCAAAGCCATAGGACTCAAGGAATTCTTTACTTATCTTATTAACACATGATACTATTTCATTATATGTTGAGAAAACATTAGAGACTATTTCCCTTCTAAATGTTGTCTTAATAACGTGTAAGATATGATCCTTCTTACTCGTTGGATCATATGTATTGTCGGAGTTCACATTCCTTCTACTAGGCTCCATTTCTATACAGTGGCATACACAGGGTCAGTTTATGAATTTCAATGAATAATTCCAAACTTGTAAAACACTTAACAAGAATTGAATATTTTATGGATATAATCCATAATCATAGAAAATGTTTTCTATGAGGAAGTATACACTCATAAACCCTTCATAATGGTTTGAAAAGGAAACGAGAATTATCCTAGGCATATCCTATAGAAGTGTTTTAACCAAGAGTGCAGCGAGACCCATTTTCATGCTCCAGTTCCCGTTCGAGTCTATCTCAAAGCGGTGTTTTCGAGTTTTACCCCTAGATACATCTGTGCCAGAGCCACCTCTACCTGCTCGTATCCCGATAGGGGTGTATTTCATGGAAAAATAACAAAATCTCTACAATAAAAAAATTATAGAAATTTCATCTATACAAATCCTCAAAGTCTATATTAGGGTAATGTTCTCTAATCAGTGTTTATATATATCTAGTTTCCAAGGTTTTTATTAAACATCCTCCGATACCAACCGTGACGCCCCGACCCCAGTTACCCAGAGTTGGTGCATTATTACAAAACATTGGCATGATTATAAGGAATCAAGTCTTGAAGGACCGATCAGTTTAGAAGTATTGAAAACAAGATTCATACATATGTTCAACTTTAATGCTTGAAGAGAAATACAACATGAATATATTTCATTAGAAACATCCAAGCCTTCTAGATTATTCCTGCAAGTCACTCATAACTATCTTCTTCATATCCTAGGAAAATGAAACATAAGAAAGGGGTGATCTCAAACGCTCATTGAGAGTAAGAAATATAGCGGAAAATGACATAAATATTAAGCATGGTGAATAATTGAAACCACATGCCTTTATCAATAATAAACATGAATACTTTTATGGCAGGAATATGAGCTGAGTAAATAATGTCATAATAAAAAACAATCATGGGTATTCTACTAGTCGAATGACCACATGAAACATCATTATTATTTTCATATTGAGGGAATTTATAATGCTCTACATTCTGAAACATTTTTTAAAGGCCTCGGCCAAGACATCTAAAAATGATTAAGGCCTAATCCAAAACCATATTTCAAATTGGGAAAGGGCCTCATCCAATTCCTCGTCTATTTGTCTCATGAGACCTACCGATTCATCGAGAGGCTATAAGAGGCTCCACTCATCACATACTAAGTCCAATACATTCTTCACATGAAAAGGTTTAAACATATCATAATCATTCGTATTAAAACTATCATAAAAAATGTCAATACTTTAACCATAAACCATGAATGGTATTAAAATAGCACATCCACAGTCAAACATATCACAAAACCTTCAATACAATATGGAAGTTTTGTATCATAATAAATAAACCTAAAAAAAAGTTTAAAATCCATTAATGTATTTGACATAGATGGAAATTATTTGTAAAACTCTTTGATTGAAATATCCCTTTTCATGAAATAATTTCAAAGTCACACAATTTAGAAAGGAGGAAATTTAAAGACATTTTTAAATCAAAGTGTGAAATACCACATTGAATATTTTAAAATTAATTAACTTTTTAAAACATTCATGTCTATTTAAATAAATCCTTAAAACCATTTTGAAAACATTTACCTTAATGAAAATGGTTTAGAAAAATAAATCTTTAAAACATTTAAAATGATGTTGACATAGATGAAATCAAAACTATTTGAAAGAAATATATCTTTTTGGAAATGATTTAAGAGTCACATAATTATAAAAGAAAACATTTACTTTGAAAATATTCTTATAAGATTGTATGGGATGCTTCGATGATTTTATAACGGCAGAAAATAGCTGCACCCGCCATATAAGTTAAAGAAAGACATTGTTACCTTAATTATGTCGAAATGGTTAAAAAGTACCTTGTTTGGAAAAGACAAAAAGATTTCTTTCAGAACACATAAGGGTATAAATTTCTTTAACCCATTGTATAGTAAATGTTTTTTTGAAATATATTTTTAAGAAACATGGATGTGGATGATAAAGGGGGTCCCTGTAGATACTTACGTAAAAACAACCTCAGATAATAAAGAGATTGTGAAATTAACCATTAACAACTTATTAACTTACAAAACATACACCCCATGAAAGTAGTATCATAAAATTAATATGTAAATACACATAAATTAAATTTTATTACACAAATAATATAATTATGGGCAGTACATACACCACACAAAAGGTAATAGTGTCAATATGGCATGAATCTCACGGGAATAAGGAATGAGATGAAATTTCATTACCTTGTACTTTTCATTGGTTGAGGGTAGGTTAACCTCCTGTATATGGTGAAATAATTGTTTTTAAATTATATAATAATCATATGGATTAATATGATATCATATATGATCTTTTAACATTGCTTTGTTAATAGTATCTTAGTATTATCGTCGTTTCAGGTGTTCAATTACCCATTTTCTTTTATATGTTTTGTTACATAATATGTGTTTTTTATCCATATTTTTTATCTTATTCATATCCATAATGTTATAAAGTGCTTAAAAAATTATTTTTAATCATAAAATGAAAATTAATTTTGAATGGATATGATGGGGAATGAATCTCATCACGTTAATGGAGATGGTAGTCTGTACGTACGCACAAGCGACAATATCATTCTTTTGATATTAAAATAATATATAATTGGAAGTTGTATCGTATATAAAGAATAATTATCTTGTTATATTTATAATTTACATGATTTAAACATCGTTATCATACATATCCAAATAATAATGTATTGAATAACAATTACACCACGACGTAGAGATGGCAGGCCGTACGTACACAGGTATGGTGACATGTCATTAAAAGGATGGATAAAATAATGAATATTGTTGTACCATATTTATAATAACATCAAATTAAATAGAAGATACTGGAGTTATTATTTAATAATTGAAATAACAAAGAAAGAAGAAGGTGAAGAAGAAAAGAACTTGAATGAGGGTGGTGAAAACATTACCTCTTCTTCGGGTTCTTCCTTTTGATTTTATCAAAATGGATCCATAGGTTAGCTTTATGACAAATGTAAGGCATCTAGGATGAAGGGAGGATATTTGAGAGGGTATTTGGGTAGAGGTTGGACGATCCAAAAGGCTTTTAAGGTGTGAATTATAGGGATGGTGGAGTTCCCTTTTATAAGAGGGGTGAGGGGCACCTTAGGAAAAACTTAAAATATTATTTTATATTAAATTCATATTTGGTTTATAATGGCTCCAAACTGATTTATTTCAAAAATAAGGTGGGTATGGGTCGAAATAAACACAACCAATAGGTTTTAGACAGTTTTGGGTCACTTTATTAACCTTATCCTTTAGATTTAACTCTTAGTTAATTAGTTTGACATTTATCATGTCTCTTTGTATTTTTATATTATATAGTTAATAAAATTAATATAGACTTTCAAGAGACCCCCATGTGGTCCATTAATGATACACCTATCATTATATAATTCCTTTGGTTGAACATTAGATTTTTATAAATAGAATATCATTTAATAATATAATATTTGTTTTAAGAACTTCTTTATGTCAATTTTGACACTATTTAACAATTGATTTCTGTTAAAGTCCTAAAAACTTTATTAAATCAAACCAAATTAATGTAAGAAATAATAACATGTAATATTAACCATTAAAATTCATATATGTCATCAAAACATTCAAATTATATTTATTTTAAAAATTTAAATACCAATTATTTTATTCTTTCATTAATAAAGATAATACAGCAACATTATTGTGTCATAAATAAATTTAATTATTCAATGTCTAAAAATTATAAATAAAAAACCATTATGTAGGAATTATTTTTATATTTCTAATAAATATATATAGTCGAAAATATAACATATATATCTCTATGTAAAAATTGTTTTTCAAAAAGATATATGCTTATGTCATTTTTGTAATTACTTTAACATAATTAATATAAAGTGTCATTATCACTTACATGTGGCTTCATGGGGTCCTTAAATCGACCCAAGGATGCCCATGGGCGGAAATTTATCAAAAAATAGGTTTAGAACACGTTTTAGGTTAATTTAATATTATTATAATATTATTGTTTACCCTTATTTACCGAATTTACCCTTTAACGATGGTAAATAAAATAATTACCGAAATAATTTTTCAAAATGTCTAAAAATAAAAGTTACCTATTTACACAATTTGGACCACATGATTCTAAATATAGAATCCATTTTTCTAAATTCAAAATACAATAGTAGCATAAATTAATTTAAAATTAATTCATGTTGTCAAAACAAAAAGCGTGTTTTTAAGAAATAATAACTATCAAAAGATTGACACTTACTTATGTCTAGTTTAAATGTGAAATTAAGTCAAATAAACAACATTGGATTAAATGGTAAAAATATAATCTAATTATGTTTTAAAACCACTCAAGTTCATAATTTATTACTATTAATTATTTCGATTAAAAAAGTTGTTTTTAATTAAAATTTAGTAATTTTCACTATTCATCAAAATATGAAAGTTATCAGAAAAGTACCAAAAATTCACCCTAAGATAATTTCAATATTCCGAATCCAAAAATGAAGTCCATTTTGAAAGATAAAATTTATAAAATTTTAAAAAGTGGGTATTACTATTCATAACGGCTAGTTTGATTGGTTGTGCTGTGTTTGAACTCGAAGTTGCGGATAAAACACACTATTGTATTATTCAAAGATAAGCGTACCATGGAAGCTTCAGGTGTTATAGATTAAACCCATCCATGAATAATTATGTAACCCTATTATGTTTCCATAATTATAAATTTATTTTTCTTGAAAAACATTGTATAATTAATTCCAAGACCCATTACCACTATAGGGCATTAACTTGTATGTACAAACACCAAATTTATTTAGGAATTCCATCCATGTTACCCACACACCTTAATAATGGGATTTAATGTTATTAAATAGATCATTATGACATATGATCTATGTGGCACATTTATACATGTACATGATGTGAATGTCCTAGGTGGGATGAGAATTATATTTTCCTCTAATAAATTAGGTAATGTTTTAATCTAATGATATTCCATGTATAGTACATAAGAGGTAATCCTAAGAAAACTATGTTATTATGCCCCTTTAGTAATCCTTGAGATATTTTATGATGTCATGTTTTATGTTATTTCCTCATTCCCATGTTGTATTTATGTTATCATCAGATATCATGACTCGTCGTTCAAGTTTATAATTCTCACCCCTATTATATTACATTTATATTCCTCTTAACATTCATGTACATTTTTACCTTATTTTATTGTTTGATTATTATTTTTTCTGGCTTTATAAGACACCCATTACATATGTACACCATTAGGTTTTCCCTTACAATTTTTGATGTTCAAAGGAATATAATGGAATGTTTTAGTTTTTTAAAATATTGAGGTTGTACCTGTTTTTTTATTATACTTATATGTACCAAATTTCCCTAATAAAATATACCTCATGATCTTAATAGATGGTATTATGTGTATCTCTATATAATAAATCATGGAATAATAAGTATAAAACTTATCGGTTGTCAAAATTGGTATCAATGGAAGATCTGGATATTTTGGGTGTATAAGGACTATAGAACCATATTCAATCATTAGGTATATGTCTAAAGATATTAAAACATCTTTATATTATGTTAAAGTATGGATTTAGTGGTTTCTAATCAAAAAAAATCCATGTCTGGATACTACAAGTAGATGTGGCTTTAGGAGAGTTGTGCCTAGGTGTGAAAACCCAAAAAGGGTGAATTGGTATTTAATATAATCATAAACTGGTGCAAAAAAATATTCCTTACTTCAAACCTAATTTTATACTCTCAGGTGATATTATTCATTAAATTCAAAAGCTCCCTATGAAATATTATTAAGGGGAAAAAATTCCAATAAGATTTCAACCTTGAAAATAGATCTTGGATAACATAGATTGAATCATTGAAATTCATATGTTAATTGGAATATTCTTTTATTAATTTTGAAATTATCATTCCAAATTATCATTTTATTTCTTTAAATGGATGGAAGTATGAGGAATCGATCCAATGTCAGGTGAAATTTTATGACTTCCCAAAAGGGAATCCCAAATAGATGGGTGTATGAAATGGTAATATCATGATGATACATTCTAAATTGACTCATTTTAGGAATATAAACATGAATCAAGGAGAAACCCACATCCACCTTGGAAAGAGGAAGTTATAACTGAGGTTTATATGATAAAGGATTCTTAATTATAGTACATTTTCCAATCCTTTAATTTCATTATAATGGTTCATCTCTATTGATAATATCATCCACATACTTAAATAATCTAATAAATAGAAGGTTTTTTCCGTTTTTAGTCATATGGATGGATATGTAGGACAATGATGGATGTTGTGAAAAAATATTTAGCCCAATGATTAGAGGTATGTGATGGAGTTGTAAGAATTATAGAAAAATTTGATAAATATTTTCTCTCACAGTCTTCAAATAAAATTAGAGATGGATTTTTTAATAAAGAAACTGGATGGGTAATAAATCAGGGCATACAAAGTGGTCTTAACAAGAATTTCATAATACCCCCACCATCTTTGTTATCTCCCCTAAATGTAATTTCGGTCACTTATTTCGTGAGCTAAATTCTTGTTTATAGAAATATTTGGGAATTTTAGAATTTGAAATCCATGTTGAAATTATATAATACTCCCTTAATGTTGAAATTTAGATCAATAAATCTTAAGGGTATCATGGGTCTGGATAAGGGAGGTAGGGAATGGATTTTAGTTCTAGTATTGTGAAAGAGATGACTTATAAATGAAATGAATCCCAACTTCCCACTTGTCAAATTTTTTGGAATAATTAACTTATAATTTTCTCAAGGGGGTTAGGATATTCATTAGGCGGTGGAAATAGGGGAAACTAGCTAGAAAAAAGTTGATGGGAGAAATAATCCAATGTGATGTATGAAATGAATTCTATGGAAAAGCCTCAAAATGTTGTCCAATGTTTCAATTAAAATTAATAATGACATTATATGAATCATTTCACTAATCCAATGGTTTTCTATGATAACAAATACCAACAACCTATAAGGCCTTGAGGTAAAGGGAGAGATTAATCCATCATAACTACATATATAGATCCCTATAATGATTTACTGATAATTACCCTAGTTATTCATTTATGGATAGTTAACATACTATTTTATTCTACTTCTATGCATTCATTCATACTAAACAATCTTAGTAGAACTATTCAATCACCACATATGAAATGTAAATAGAGCAACATATGAAAATGGAAAATAGGAATGTATTTTATATCATGTATATAACCTCTATCCTATAAATGTTTGTAAGAAACACTTCCCAACTAACCGTGTGATACTCCATTAAGTTGAGTTTGATTCAATTTTGTGTATCAATTATATTTCTTAATATATATATATATATATCCAAACATAAATTTCCCAGAGAATTAAATCACACACCATATCATAAATCACCATATGATTTATTAAATTTCTAGGAGGATGATTAATCTCCTTTAGTATCATCATATAAATTATGGATATTTTTTCCTTTTGAGAAATAATTTCTAGCTTAAATGATTGAGTCTAAAAAAATCATCCTTGATGACATTCCCATTTTAAGGGAATATGATAATTTTTTTCATAAGAATTTTATGGCCTTACTTTAAGTTGTGCGGATGAGTTCTAAATAAATATTCTACTAGGAGTTTCTCCAAAATCCAAGACTCTATATTGAATGTCAACTATTAAACATTACGAGATGATGAAGAAATTATAGTTGAAACTAGAGAAAGGGTTTATATGACCTTGTGCTTCACCATGTCATGCATCATTCCTCTTTATCAATAAGAAGTATGGTTCAATACACCTTTTCATCAATTTTCATGATATTAAAAAGATCGCAATAGAGAAAAATTATCACCTTATAGGGATTTATGAATTCTTAGATCTTCTACATAGAGATCATTTTTTTATTAGGTCGATCTTTGTTCATGATATTATCTCGTAAAGGTGAAGAATCTTGATATCCCTAACATTAATTTTTGTACAACGTACAGGCACTACAGGTTCATAGTGATTCTACTTGGACTTCATAATTATCTAGCTATCTTGATGGAATTAAGGAATAGATTCTTTAAGGATTACCTCAAAAATATTTATGTACTATTTATAGATGATATTCTTATCTACTCTAAAATAAACAAGGATCATGAGTTATATTTTAATGTTTTACTAGACCTTGTAAATGGAATTTTGTTTTGAAACGTACAGTGCATTAATGTTTTAGATATGAAAGGAAAATTCTTGGGGCTTATTATCACCAGAAGAAATATATCTATGGATTGTTCAAAAATAAATGAAATTAAAGGGTTTCATATACTGAAATCTTTTATAGTTATCTATAGTTTCATTGGATTATCTTGGTATTATAGTTGATTTGGGAGAATCATCTCATGCTTTTTAATCTCACTAACCAAGATAACTCAGTAGGGATTAAAATTTTAATGGTCTAATGAATGTGAGGATAGCTTTAAAAATTTAAAGAATAATCTAATCACCGCACCTATGAACCCATTACCCACCAATGGGTAAGGATTCTTGATCTATAGTAACGAATCTAAGAATATCATGGATCATGTAATCATGAAGGATGGAAAATTGATAGATATGTATCTAAATAATTAAAGATACATGAGAATAAAAACCCATTTCATGGTATATAATTGGATGTGGTGACCTTCACAATGATGATTTAGATACATTATCTCTATAGTTAAGAGTGTGAAATATATAAAGACAATAAAGGACTCAATTATATATTCACACACATGGAGCTCAATGTACTCCAATGAAGGTCATTAGATCTGATCAAGGATTAGGAATAAATATTGTATTTTTTATTTTCAAGAAACATTTAAAGGAATGTGAGGAACCTCTGTGTTTTCCTGGAATAAACACTAACAGAGAACACATAATTTTTAAAGGATAACTTCAACTTATTAGAACTGTTTTTCCTAAATAAATTTCAATAAACAGCAGTTACCTATATATCCGGATAATAAATTATGAGGCCTTAAAGGTGATATACTCATTTTTTCAGATGGTTTCATGTAAACCTCTTTTTTGATCTTCCCTTCATTGAATCCTATTTTCAGAATATGATTGTTCTTGTCAATCAAGGCACACTGCTCACGATTAGTGTCTACGTATATCAAATTTCAGATCAACTTATCGTATTCCTCTTGTGTAGAATTAATCACAAGGGTCCCCTCCACCATATATTCATTATAATGCATTATTAGATCCAGAGATTTCTCAAAAACCATGAAATCCTCCAACTTCTTCCCAAATACATCACCCATGAGGGTAACAACCCTAACAGCTGCAGTCTCTTCCCAAACCAACATTCCAAAAAATAATTGGATAACCTTTCCCCACCTTTCTTTACACATTTTTGAATATACAATATCCATTGATCAAGGATTATGATTATCCAATCTATTACCTTCCTAAAAAAAAAGCAAAGTTGTATATTCTCTAACCATAAAGTATCTTACAACCCTATTCCTGAAGAGGGTCTAATAGGATCCAATAATCTTGGACAAGAAATTGATGTACATGGGAATAAAAAAAGAATGTACATCCTTACTTAGTCAAATAACTTCTCTACCATCCTCTATTAATAGGATCTAGGTGGCTGAGAAGGATGATGTAGGGCTATAGAAAAAAGTTTCAAATATCTAGGATTTTGTCTTTTTCTAATGATGGATTTATATGTTATTAATTAGAATAAGTATACCATCAAAACCAGAAATGAGGAAACATTATTTGAATGTTGTAAATATCTCATGATTCCATTTTAATTCAGGAATCACTAAAAGCTATAGGTATCAAATTTTAATCATCTAGTATGATCACTTAAAGAATTAGAATTTAGAATATTTATCACAATGATGGGTATGAGAACAAGTCAAGTTTGAAAAATAGAACTTGAAGGGTATGAGGAAACCATTTCCTATACCAGTATAGAAACTTGGAAAAATATTCTTAAATTCTATTGGAGGAATCCTCATGAAATATAATGGAAATAATGATATATGGCTGGTAGTTAATTTTATTAAAAAGTTTTTATATTTAACTACTTTTAAGGAAGAGTTCTCTCTTGAAAAAATCTCCATGATATAGATAAGTAAAGTTGTTAGACTTAATGGAGTTTCACTCTACTTTGTGTCTAATCAATATTTGAGGTATACCTAAAGGTTCTTGAGAACCATTCAACAATAATTGGATATAGAGGTATGTTTATGTACTACTGATCACCCTCATATGGAATTTCATTTTTAAAGAACCATTCAAACCCTTTCGAATAAGCTATGATCATGTTAAATAAATTTTCAAGGATATTGGGGTCAACACCTTCCTTAAGTGGAGTTCTCATATAACAATAGTTTCCATTTTAGCCTTCAAATTCCACCGTATGTGGGTTTTTATGGAAATATTAGTCATACTCTAACATGTTAGAACAATATTGGACATCATAATCTTATTGTACCTAATCAGATGATATAGACGGTTCAAAAAATTTAATGTCATATTAAATATGCACATAGTCTATGTGAACGTGATATAGATATTCATCATTTACACCTTGAGGTTGAGGTTGGGGAAAAGGTTTTCCTTTATATATCACCTTGAAATAGATTCATGATGTGTGGGGAAAGGGAAATATTGTCCTAACATACATCATCACCTTTTAGATCCTTGATCACATCAAATCTATGGTCTATTGAAATTCACTCCCACATTTCCTATATCATGTACATGATGTTTTTCATTTATCCATCTTGAATAAGTACATAATAGACCCCTCACATTTTCTTGATCTAATGGCGGTATCCTTTGAGAAAGATATTTCATATGAGGAACGACCGATAAAGATCATAGATTATAGGAAATGTCTTATAAAACAAGACAACTCACCTAGTAAAAGTATTATTACATAAAAAAATTATGAAGCCACTTGGGAAATGAAAATGGAAATGAAATATAAGAACCCTCATATATTCTTGTATACAAAATACAAATTTCTAAGGTGAAATTTCTGAATATGGGGAGAATATAATTACCAGAAGTTTTATAAATCAAATTCCATTTTAATGGGAAGAAATCCCTAATTATGTAATGATGTTATAGAAGATGAATGCATAGATTTGGATATGTTTTACCATTATATATCATGTCCAATCGAATTTATAAAACCATTATTCATTATTTCGTCAGGATTTTGTTTTGTTGAATAGATTTCACTCGATGTGTTACCATTGTCACTTTCCTAAAACTCCCAATAGTTCCCCCATCTGTAGTTGGGTATAGACCTACATACCTATGGTTGGTGATCTTTTAGGTTTTCAGGCCCAGAGACTCTTACGGACTCGCATTGTTTGAGAGTATGGGAGGTTGGTCTCATCTCATCCTTTTGGGTGGAATTGATTCCTACTCTAAGGCTCTATTATATATTTAAGACATGTTCTTTAATCTCATCCTAATCTCGGTGCAGGACCAGTAACCGTAACAAAATAGTTATGGGTTAATTCTATTTTTTATATATGACAGACTGGGATCTATTTTTTTAATCCATCTCTATGTGTCCGAAGAACTTCAACATTTTCTATTATTGAATGATTTCTTTTTTACAGACACTATATGACAGAGTGATTCAGCACATGATCCCTTTTAAGGAGGTGGTTGGTTTTTAAATGGATGGTATTGAGCCATTATGAGGCTTCCTATGTGTCCAAATTTTTATAGGAATGAAAACCCAAGATGTTATTTTGATCTGGTAGTTTAATTTCATGTTTTAAGGACAACTATGGGGGTACCGAAACACCATATATTTGATCTCGATCCGGGTTGAGATGTCTTATGTATCATGGTTATGGATGTAATAAGTTTCATAATAGTTCTATTGATGTTGGGGATTACACAATGGGTATTCCATAGTGAATGGGCATTTGATGCATAATGAGGTGTTCATTGCATCCCCCTAAGCCTATGTGATCCATTCTCATTCTAAGAAACAATGGGGACTACATGATAATCCTCATAGAATATGGATATGGGACCTATGTATTGGGGTAGTCCTTGGATTGTTTGATAACGATCTCGGGCATTTAAGGGGGAAACCTACGTATCCCGGTTATGGTAGGAACTAGATTCATCATAGTTCTCTTATAGATGTTGGGGCTTACACATTGAGGATGCCCTTCTGAATAGTTTTTTATGCCTATTGTTGTGTTTATTGCATCCCCCTAATCCCACACGAGCCATGATCTTTGTGAGAAACAAGGGGGAGTTCATGGTCATTTTCATAGGGTATGGATATGGGATCTATGTATTGGGGTACTCCTTGAGGTGTTTGATATAGAGTCTGGGACATTAAGAAGGCATCCTATGTATACAATTTATGTGGGGAATAAGAGTCATCATAGTTCTATTAGAGATTTCGGGGCCTATAAATAGTGGCTACACCGGTGAATACGTATTATTATCAAGAAGGTATTGTATGCTCTTATTGATATACATTGGAGGTCATTTCATGAATAGGCTCGACACGTGTGGGGGGTGTCATGAGAGTCATTGTAGCGTAATCTGAGGGGTGTTGTCTATCTTTGCTGATACCTCGGGAGGACATCGTGGGACCATGAAGTCATGTCCAAAGGGTGTCACCTATCCTGGATGACACATAGGGGCGGCATTGTAGGACCAGTATGACATGTCCAGAATGTTCACCACGAGAGATGGATTGTTATGTCCAGATGTATCGATGAGACTCATCTGACACGAGCAGGCACAGTTATATGAGTCAGGTAGTGCAACTTGAGGATTTCTCTAGTCTGGGGTTACAATCCTATAGGTTTGGCAGTATCAAAGGGGTGTCTAAAAAGAGTCTGGAAGCCATTTCTTGACATTTCCAGGGCATTCTATATATCCCATATGACATGTCGAAGGGATGTCGTGAGGTTCATTTGGCCCGACTTGGTGCCATTGTATATTCATGATTGACACATGCATACCACACAAAGGTCCAAAATAATGTCTTCCCCTAGGGTATTCCTCTTTGAATCTTGGTTTTTCCCTTGTGTTACAAGTGTCATTTTTTTGTTCAGTGTCTGTTTTTTTGGGTCTCACGTGATCTGGATGACATTTGACATTGTTTTTTCATGTCTCACCCGAAGTCATTAGCGTGATATTTTATTGTTCATGTGGAGGAATATATTTCTGAAGCATTACTACACTGGTATCCAACCATTGTATTACCTAGTGGAAATTTGATTGGTCGCATGATAGGATATGTGAAGAAGCTCAAAGTTTGAGCACCAACATGCGTATTTGTAGTTTGGGTCCAAACATCTTGTTTTTGATGAGCCAACAAATGACCCAGCCAACCAAACCCTTTTTTGAGTTAGAGTAGAGGATTTATAGGCGTATTCATCCTCATACTCATTGATTTGTGTAGGGAATATAGCGCGTGTCTAGGTAAGAGTTGACACGGGGTCTAGTGTTATGTTGTTTCATGAGTCTCTGTGGTGGACCACATCAATGGTGCTGCCTAATTTTCACCAACCACATGTTTATCAGTCCTTTATCCGATTATTGCTTACTATTGGGGACATGAACATCGAATGAATTCCATGTCATCATGTTAAAATGTCCAGGGGTCTTCGTGAGATCCAAATGACTGTTGGAAGGAATCTGCTAGTCCTTGGATGGCTTGTCTCAGGGTATCACAGGACCACACCGAAGGTGCGCTTGGTGCATTTCATGCCCTTTATTGATCACAAACCCTGCTCTCCTTCTCCTTTTTGGTCTCCTTCATTTTTTTGATGAGGTTCAGGAGTCATGTGAGATTTTATGTATGGTATTGAGGGTATTTCCTCTATAGTTTGTATACACTTTTCATTATTAGTATGAGTCATATGGTGCATGAGCATTTTTTGGACAAGTCCTCGAGCCAAAGGGATTCTGTGAAGCAAAATGGTCATGTCACTGAGGGCTTTCGGTGTTGTGAAAGTCTTCAGTGGCACACCACATGTCTTTAACTGACTATTGAACCATCTCTCTTCCCACTTTTCTATCTCCTTTATTTTATTTCACAATGTTATTGGGTTATGCGGGATTTCATGATCAGCGTTTGGGTTTTATGCCTGATTTTTGGGTGATGATTCAGTTGACCAAAATGAGAAATATAGAGATCATGTGAGAATGTATGGGAAATGTTTGTATATCTATCTTTTGAGCACCCTAGAGTTGTCTGGAGGCACGTGTGGGCATCCACGTGTTGAGGATGACTAGACAAAGGGACTTCATGAGGAGAGTCAACCATGATGCCACGATCTCATGGTTTCTCAAAGATTTACCAAGTCACATGTCCCAATTCCTTCAGTGACTGAGAAAATCACTCCCCTCCTCCCTTTTGACCCTCTTTGTTTTATGTGACATCGATTGGGAAGTATGAACGTTTTACTGAGTAATTTATATGATTTTTAATTTATTTTCAAGTGGTGTGTGGCATGAACAATTGGGATCATATGAGTGTGTGAATGTATTGGGGAAAAACAAGAGTCTATCCTTAGAGCACCATGGATTTGTCTTGAGATTTCCATGAAATGTGGATGACAAGCTGTCGGGGTTTTGTGAGGTACATCAGACACGTCTTTGTGCATCACATGTATTTAGGGGCACGATGCATATCCTTTAGTGATTGTGATCCCCTCTTCCATCCTTTTTGTTATCTCCTTTGTTCTTTATAATGATGTCTAGGATGTCTCGCGAGATGTCAGTGATATAATATATGTATTTTATTCATCCTAATGAGAATTTTGTGTGTGTTCTATGTGACCACTGGGGGGTCTGTTCCTTGAAATTTTTGTTGCCCTGGTTTTTCTAAGGATTCTGGATGGTTTGTTTTGTAATTTCCAATGATGAATCGTGTGTCCTGGGGGATTCTTGTCTAGCCACCACCATTCATCCACTGGTGAACAAGGGTGCTCATTGAGGTTGGATTCATGGGACTTTATGTGGGTTAGGAACCTTTTTTGGATACTTCTCATAACCATGAAATGGTCACAAAATAATGAATCGTTAACTATCATCTTCTTCCTTTATCTCATGGGAAAAATAATATCCCTGTTTTTATGTTTCTTCCATTGTGGTTTTTCTGATTCTTATTTTGTCAGAATCAACAAATCTCCCCCCCCTAAGGAGAGACATCTGAGGGGACATGGACTCAGTCATGAGCACAACTAAATTCCTGCTAAATTCCATTATGGTGTCGCTAACCCATGATATTGGGTTACATAAAGTCTACCAGGTGACCTTTGGTATTCGACGAACTGCTTATATATAGGGGGTGGGGGACATTTCATTCTATCGGTAGCCTCGTTCTCTAGAGTGCTCCCACTACTACCTTATTTCATGACCTCACTGTGAACCATGATCACAAGCAATTCCACTGAGTCTACGATGCAAGACCTTATCTTGAGAAATACTAATTCCTAATCAGACACTAATCTGTATCGAATGGAGACTAAGATTTGATAATTCCCTAAAACATAGGTAGTTGTCATGATGGATTTGTGACCTCTGTGGGGTCAGCCTCCTGATCTATTTAGTGTGACCCTATATAGGTCACTCCACTATTATCCTACAAGGTGGTAATGTAATGTTATTGGGGATCCCATAGGTTATTTTCCCCACAAGTCTACTAGAGACCAGGTGGTTTGAAAACTACTTGATGTTTCCCAGGGAACCTTGGCTGGGTCAATTGATTCGCATGATGCCATTAGGGAATTAACATTCCTTTATCATTGTCAATACTTAATATTATTTCATCATACATTTGCTGCATTCTTATTTTCAGATGGAATCTATATCCCGTTATGGGTTTTCATCCACAACTAATCAAAGGGCCATGATTTTCAGGAATTATAATGTCGATTCCTACTATCATGTGTGAACTGATATTGATATTTTGTTGAAATTCCTTTCACCCAACATCCATCATTATCCCCTATCTGACTGACTTCCATTGTATGAGTCCTTCCTATTGGATGATATAATATTCTTTACCCAGAAACTAATCTTCCATCTCTTTGGGTGTTTAGTTCCTCTAAATAAATTTAGACTTTGATTATCGAGGATAGTCTGCTAGATACTTCCCACCCTCAAAGATTATCCTACATGATGGACAACTCCCCCCAGGCCTGGATGACCATAATCTTTCCCAAAATCTTATCTCTCATTGATATTCAATCATATTTTCCTCTTCTCGGAATGCTACTAGTGGTGGGTGTCTCTCAAAGTGGGACCTTTTCCCTGGTGGAAACTTTTTTGATGAATAAACATAGCCATCTTGGATACGACAAAGATTTCTAGAATTTTTTTATGATCAATATAGGGTTTTCCATTATGAATCTATGTGGATATCTCATTTCATCTTCTACCACAATCCTGAAATCATTTAAGAAATGATCTTCCACTTGTGCCCTTAGACTAACACATTCCACCTTCCCAATGGAGAGGTGGGTATCATCTTGTGGTATATCCATCAATTGGGTAGCATTCATCCTCTTGGAGATAATTATTATGAGTTTCTATATGTTGAAACCATTTTGGATAATCCTCTACAGACTCTCGCATTAGAAAAAGAGATTCTTTTCCTCATGAGGATGTAACTGGGGAGAGTGGTCACAGTGTGATTGCTTGTTTCCTTCACGGACTAGATCATAATTTTCTTATATTGAATTTGGGTCAATAAAAAAATAATTCCCCTACATTGGTGTCCCACCTAGAAAGTTCACGATGATGGTGGTTCATGTTGGAACATTCTGTAAGAAAGGGATCATACTTCATGGGGCTATCAAGTGAACATGGAGGTTTATACAAACCTTAGGCTACTGAGTTTTCTAGTTATGTTTTTATACTGGTGGCTCTTCCCATATGGAGATTCAAACATTGGCATCTGCATTAGCTCCTTGGTGATGGAATGATGACATGCATAGGGGATACATCATAACATGGAAGTACCAGTCATTGTACAGCTTTACCAGATGCAGTGCCATATCCGGTATGGAAACACCCCCTAAAGAATTAGAGATCTCCTTCAATACCTATTTGGTTTGATAGGGGATCAATTTTATTTCTAAGAGTACTATAATACTTCCTAGATTCGAGACCCCATATCCTACCCAAGACTATCAAACGTCTCTAGAGTTGGGCATATTCCCCTGACCCCTACAGAGGTCATAGGCGCATTATGACGGTCTGACCATTTTAACTTCTCTATCTTATATATATCATCATGTTAAATCCTTGAAGGTGGAATATTATCTCTTTATTAGTGATATTACATGGTTTAACTTTGTTATGGGTTCCTTACAACCATGGTAGATGATATTATTATCAATGACCCATACTCACCACATTGGTTTGCTTGACCAGTTGGCTGCGTGGAAAGGGTTACCCCATTCCATAGTCAAGTGTCTGTGGGGAACAACATCCTGGTGTCGTCCACCAGTTTTGGAAGATGCAATAGCATGAATACACTTGGTCAGTGATTTCAATTCCACCAGTCAATGTTGCTACCTTCCATTCCCTATATTATTATTAGTAATGGATGACGGCTTATCCCAATGGTGTATGAGGATAACTAGTCCGTCATGTTGATAGTCCTCTTACATTTCGGACTCCTCCATCCACAGAATCAATGGATATAATGGCAGAATTAGTCAAGGATTCCCTGAAATGACATCGCTCAGATGAGAGCTATTCAGATAGATGACTATATTCTGTTGAGTAAATCAATTATCTCATGTATTCTATGGATGATTGGCATGTGGAATGGAGGCATATGGGGCCTCCTCTCCTATTTCATCTTGGATTTGACTGGTTGGTGATCTTACTACCATACATACATCATCTATTACTGAGGTTCAGTATCTCTGTATGAAGGTATTGGAACATATCTAGGATAGGATTACTGAGACCCTCTAGATACATTCTATAATCAAGAAGAGTAGCTTCGCCAACTATTCCAAGATATTGGGGGCAGACAACTTTGATCGACAGCCTCTATTTGAAATTATGAAATTGATCATTATAACTCAGAGAGACTTGGCTTTACATGAGATGACCCTATATGATTTCAAGAATGTGGCCTCCCTCACACAATAATTAAAAGAGATTAAAGATGAAATGGATAAGGTTCGCATGTAGTCATCTGGATTGCAAGCTAAAATGGCCACTTGGTTGGCGTGGATATAGAGGCATGAAAATATTATTTATTAGTTGAAGTCTAATCTATCGACATCATTTTCTTCCTTGTACACTACTCGAAGGATGGTTGATGAGATTACTACCATAGTCAATGTTCTTCTTCCTATGGAAAAAATTGGAGGATGTTGGGATGGTGACCCTTAGATTCTCAATTGAAGCATCCCACCAAAACCTTTCTGATATTGCTAGCTCGGATGATCATGATTTCCATAATTCGGTTTTGTTTCACCAAAATTTTTTCTTTTACTACACCGCATATTTTTTGAGGATTTTGGAGAGACTCCAAAATTTTTAGATTCCCCCATCCTTTCCATACTATGAACAGATGCATATAGTTTACTACCCAGTCCAAATCTTCTTATGATACTTTACAATTCTGTTGCATTAAGAAGTGTTGAAAGGGACCATCTCTTAAATTGTGATATATGAGCATGAATTTTTTATGTGTGGGGAAGTAATCACAACAATATATATATCTAGAAGAATGAGTGATTTTCATATTTGTTGAGAGAATATCGAGCATGATAGTTCCATATAAAGAGCCTCATGACAACATTCACATTATATAGTTTTAATTATTTTAGCTCAAACCTTCTATTGTGTTATTTTTGGGTCTTTTAGCATGGACATTATATTTCATTAGGTCAGGGTCTTTCATCTTAGACCTTCTATTTCTTTTGATTATGTTCTTTTCGATCAGACCATTTGTTTCTTTAGTTTAGGGACTTTTAGCATAGAATATTTGTTGCTTTAGTTTAGGTTCTTCTATCTTGTACTTTATGTTTCGTTATTTTAGAGTATTTTTTTCTTGGACCTTATATTTAATTAGTTTAGGGTCTATTAGCTTGGACCTTCTATTGATTAAGTTTAGGGACTTTTAGCTCATATATTCCATTTCTTTAGTTTTGGGTCCTTCATCTCAGACCTTTTAATTATTTAGTTGAGGGTCTTTTAGCTCATACCTTAAATTTCGTTAGTTTAGGGTCTTCTAGCTCAGACCATCTATTCCTTTAGTTTAGGACCTTTTATAATTGACCTTATGTTTCTTTAGTTTACCATTTTTCGCTAATCCCATCTATTTATTTGTTTTAGTTTCTTTTTGGTTAAAACATATGTTGCTTTAGATTAGGGCCTTTTAGCTCAGACCTTTTTTGGATTTTTATTAGGGTCTTTTAGGTTGGAACTTCAAGGAATATTGGGATGGAAGGCTATAAATGACACGAAACACTATGGGGTGCCGAATTGTACAATGGTTCTAACCGGTCTTATGAGAATAGAATTTCCTTTTATATAAAGGGGTTACTTTTAGCAGGAGGGATAAACCTCTTGTGTATTGGTGGTATGGAAAGGCAAAGCTAATATCCACTCCTCTCCAAGGGCTACAGATTATTATTGTAGTGAAATGGTTGAGGATGAAACACTGGGGATGCTAGGACAACCTAGATAGTTTGAATGTGAGTGATGTAAGTCACAATCCCAAAGTCTGAGCTGGGTGATATGGAATGGGGTAGATATACTGAATATTTCGATTAACACAATGGGGAGTCAGGTTCAACTATGGTGTCATTGAGGCTCACGAGGATTATGAGGCCCTTTATACAGGGACAAGATTTTTTTGGTCTATGGGCCTGATCATTTGCATCAATTTCACTGCTAAAATTAGAGATATATTTTATTTTATTGGGGATATCAAATTTTTATACGATCTCAAAAATCAAAATTATATAGTTGTGTGTGGAAAGAAAGCTATAAAGTAGTTCTTGGAACCCTTGGAAAGAATACCTCTTAATTTAATAGATCAATCCCTATGCCTTGCATTTTTTAATAAAGAGGTGTCGGGAAACAAAAGGATTAGGTATGAAGAGTAGAATTACATCTTTGAGAATGGGTACAAAACACGGTGACACAATGTTGAGGATATCATATCTCCATAGATAGTCTGATATAGATACTATAAATCATGAACGAAGGTGTTCGAGAATGGAGAGTGATATGGTATAGTCATGCGATGAGTGGTTAAGACATACAAAGATGTTGAGTGCCTCCATAGTGATACCAATTATTATGATGATCAAAATTTCGTTTTTTTAAAGCATCATATTTCATTGATGGACATAGGTTCTTATGCTGGAGCTATGGGCATGTAAGCATAGTCAATAAAAGGGACCTTCAATCCGAATATCCATTCTAAGGGCTATCAAAGGATCTGGTGATTCAAGACACCCTGATTCACAATATGTAGTCAGTAGAAAGTGCAAAATCCAATGAAGATTTTAGGACCATCAAAGTCGTTCCACCACCTAACGAACACATTCTCACAATGAAGATAGGTGAAAATTATAACTCTAATTTTTCCTAGAACAAGGGGTCTAGTGATTATAGCATGGATATTTCTAGGGCCACAGAGTAGACCTATGAGATTTATGATTTATTTAGTTGTACCCAAATTTTTGCCTGAAATTTTTAAATGATGAGTTTAACGGGTGAGTACTCTACATTTTCTCAAGACTCACATTGTGGGGTTTTGACCTGATATGTCTTTTGTCTCTTTCATTTGTAGTTTAAGGTCTTGCAATTTTGAACATTATGTTATAGAGATTAAGGTCATACAACATTGAACATGGTGTGACTAGTATATGTTCAAGACACTTGGAACTATTAATAGGATGTTACTGAACATTCTCATTAGGACTCTGTTAGTCAAGAGTACTCCATCATCTATCTGAGCGGGAAATAGACATGTCATATATTAGGGATCACGGTTCTCAGGTCATGATTTATGATATTGGAAAATAATTCTAGGGATGACCTATAACACAATGGGTGCTGGATTCCCCCTTGGTGACCTCCGGCTCACAAGAACAATAAATCCCTTTATGTCTGGTGAAGAAGTGTCTGGTTGGTGGGTATGATCCCTCACATCAATATCATGGCCTAGATGAGAGATATTGTTTCATTTTTAGGGTAATTGAATGGTTTGAGATGACTCAAGATGAATAATCCATGATGTGTGGAATATTGATGGAGGTACTTAAAACGATAATTAGAGTTATGAATTCTTTGGTTGGTTGGGGTAAGTCTCTTGTGGTCAATTCATAAATAACGGTGATGGATGATGATGTACAAATATTATCATCATGTATTGGGTGCATTCATCTTTTTGTAGTTTAATATCATGTGGTATGGATGTTAGAACTGATGTGAAAAGCATTAATGTTGTGGCTGCTCCCCAAGATAAAGATTTGGGCATCACTACATATCCAATTAGAATGAGAATCAAGTCACACATAGTTCTTGTAATATTCCATAAAGTTTAGCTTCTTGCGATAAGGATGAAGGTGACCCATCGTGAATTTATGGTGACATCCATCTATGTGATGTTTAGCATCATGCTATAATGATGTGAGAATCGACATGAAAGGATGTAATGTTGTGGCTAGGCCCATGGATGAGGACTTGGGAGTTACTAAGTATCTCCTAGGATTAAGAATAAATCCATGCATAGTTCTTGAAGGACCGTGTAGTTTAACATCATGCGGAAATGACTTATTTACATGTAGTTTAACTTCATGTGCTATGGATTATGAAGCACAGTTTAATGTCGTGTTGTAGGAACATATTTGGATTTTTTGGGGTCTTGTTACATAGATAATAAGATGTAGTCCCATATATAGATGTGTAATGTTGTTCGATGAAGTTAACTAACGTGAATGAAGACCAGAGGGGTCCCAGCCACAACACACATATTTCTAAGAGGTCTCAACCCAATGGGGCCAAAAGAGGTTATACCCATGGCTAGGTAGAAGAAAAAATGGTTGGGCATCACTACAAATCTCATGATGATGAGAATCAAGCCACACATAGTTTCAAAACATCCATGTAGTCTATCATCATGTGTTCAGAACGTATTACCAATTAGTTTAACATCATTCGGTATGAAAAAAAGGTTTACCCATCATGAAAGGAAGAAAATCCTATAGCTAGGTATTGAAGTTGGGGTTTGGGTGCCACTATGTATCTTGTGATGATAAGGATCAATCCATACATAGATCTTAGTCTTACGTGCATTTTAATGTCCAGCTATATGGATGAAGATATTCATGAATTTTAACATCATACAATGAGGACGAAGGAAAAATGACCTGACAATGATGGAACAGATAAGGTCTACGAGATTTTTGTCTTGAACCCCTAAGAGGTTTATTATGTACCCCTCCTAGTTGGGAATTGATGTCCTTGTAGTTCCTAGAAAATAAGGTACTCTGCCAATGAATGACACATACATAGATGTGTGCATTTTCCACTATTGATAGTTAGAGTTTGGAATATTATTGGAGATCCAAGAAACACTATATCTTTCATGGGAGTGAGAATAAATCTTCATATAGTTCCAAGAATTATATGTAGTTTAACATCATGCTGTAAGGACAAAGGTGGGGGGATAAGGTCCTGAAGGGGATGAGGTACCGAAGGGGATGTGCATGGTGTGATAATTCAAACCCAACATAAATGAAGACAAAATATATCTACACAAATCCATACATCCATAAAAGGGGCTGAGGCCAAGAGGCCGAAAAGAAGGAAGGATTTTTAGTACCTAAGGATGACATGAGGATTTAATGAATGAGTGTTCTTGAGTATCCCATAAGGGTGGGAATCAAGACACACTTACTTTGAGAAGCACCATTTAGTTTAACATCATCTGGAAAGGAAATTTTTTTTTAGTTTAATGTCTTGTAGTAAGGACATGGGTTACCTAATGTGAGTGGAGATGGATTTCACGGGTTAGGGAAGTTTATGCCATGTGGTAAGGACATTGTCTAGGTAGTTTTATTTCCTGTAGTAAGGAACTTTGATCACCAGATGTGAAATGAATATTATCCTATGGATGGTCCCAAAATAGGGTTTTCGTTGTCAGTACATATCATTTGATGACTAGAATCAATTCATACATTGTTTTTGGTGTTCTGGTGTGGTATGAGACTGACACAAGTGAAAGTGTTCCTCTCGTATAGTTTCATGTCATATAGGATACATCGGTCATGATGTTTGAAAACATATTTTGAGAAATCATTACATAACAATTACCTCTTTATACATAGGATTATAATGATCTCTTCTTGAGCCTTCACACCTTGTTTTGTGTAGGGAAACCCTTACCGGAATTCCTAATCTCGTGTGAGCTATGGATGGTTCAAGAAGGAGGGACTGATAGGGGTCCCTTCCACTATTCAGAGACATAGAGGATAAGATATGATTATTTTATGTTTTGTGGTGGCTGGTCCAAGATATAGGATCAAGAATCCCTATGTATCCTATTATAAATTAGAATCAATCCATACATTGTTTTAGGGGTTGTGTAGTTTCACTTCAGGTGGTGGGGAAGCGCTTTTATAGTTTATCTTCATGTCTGGAACATTACATGCAGTTTAATATTGTGCGTAAAGGATGATTATGGGACTTACTCCATCATGGATTCCCTATTTCTGTTGATTATGAAAACTGTTTCTTGAGAAATCTCACATTGGTGGGTGGTGTGACACGCTCTCCATCCATTGTGTCCAACAAATAACATCCTTTATGATAGACTTTATGTATTACGTAAGGTCCCTCCAACATGGGTTCTAACTTGGAGGGCCTCTTTCCCTGTATCATTGTGGTTTTGAGAACTATCACTAGTTCTCATTACCAGAGTGAATGGAGGAAAACCTTTTTATTGAATGCTAATGTTATTAGGTTTTTGTGTATCTCAAGGTTGTGTAGTCTGTGAAAACTTTTCTTATCTAGAAAATTCAACTCATGCAGACATTTCTATACATTTTAATAATCTGAGAGTTTCCCAAAAATGAATATTCGAAGTGAGGCTAGTTAGACCTATATGGGTACCACTACCTTGGTCTTTTACACCCAGGAGTATGACGTTGCTTGTGTAGCAGTACATGTGGTTGTACAGTAGGCCCATAAAGCAAGGATGAGTTTTTCTGGAAAAGTCTTATTATCCTTATACACCATCTTCTAGACTATGTTTGATTGGGTCTTATTGAAATCCTCTACCTATCCATTTTCATCCACAAGATAGTGATATGAGTGATTGGATTCATTGTTATACACATGGTATATATTCTTCAACTCCACAGAACAATTGTTTGTGTTGTTGTCCATCAATATTTTGAGTGGGACTCCAAACCTAGTGATGATATGGGACAGTATGACGCTGATGATATTATTCATTCATACATCCTTGAGGAGTATCACCTCAGCCCATTTTTAGAAGAAATCTATGGAATAAGGGATGTACTTGAACTACTTTGGGGTGGATGGGGGATATAGTCCTAGAACATCCATCCCCCAAATGACGAATGGCCATGAATATTTGGATATATGATGTAATTATGGGGTTTGATGGATAAATCTTGCATGATTCTATAATTCATGTCATTTTATGGTGAATTACACACAGTCTCATATCATGATCTTCCAGTAATACCCCGAACATCAGATCTGGTGGGAGAGCCTAGTTCTAGATTGATGGGAACCATAGGAGGATGCCTAGAGCTCTTCGATGATGATGATGATTTCTCCCTCTTCAATTAAACTAAAATTAATTCCATTTAAACCACCCATATATAGGATTTTCTAAACAATTGGAAAATCCTACGAGGTGAGGTTTATTGATTGGTGAAAGATCTGTTCTTTTCCAGTGTCTTCTATCGAAAGAGTTCCATCCCAAAGATAGATAATTATGGGATCCATCCACCCATAAGAGGCTTCTAGTTCATCACACTCTGGGGTGGTGCTGACTTAATTGATCTCCTTCATATAGCATATTAATATTGATGACACCATTTTATGATGTGTTATGAGGAAGGTTTTCTCCCACTGATCTGGGTTTCCTATGATGATGGCCGCTTTAGCTAGTGTGTCGTCACGAGCACTCTGTGGTCGAGGGATACAATGAAATGTGGGAAGAAAAGGGAATTCCTCCATTAGTCCTCTGGAATAGTTGTTTAGGGGGTCTAGATCTTCATTCATGATGGCATATTCTCTATTAATCTTCTTTATAATCATTTCTGGATCCCCTTTGATGTTTAGGTATGCTATGTGCAGCTGTAAATCTAGTTCCAACCCAGCGATGAGTGCTTGGTATTTTGCCTCATTATTTGTGAAACATTTAGATAGTAAGAAATAGTAGGGTAGAACTGCTTTGTTTGGATAGATAAATATAACCCCTAGGCCAACCGAATTTAGATTTGTGTATTTTATTAGTGTTATGGTAGGACTCTCGGAGTCTCATCACAATACATCTCCCTTTTTAGGGGAGTTTTGTTGTAATAAATGTTCTTTTCATATGGGAGTTCAGTTCCCTCCATTATAATTTATAGAGAAGGATCTAACTCTATAAAGTCAGCTAGAGTATTCACTTTTACTATCTTATATGATATGAACTAGATGTCATACTACTGCAGAATGACCACCCGTCGATCCAAGCTCTCAGTCAACATGGGGAGGCCAATGATATACACGAGTGGGTCCTTACGAGAGAATTTATGGACCTCATGATGCTGCAGGTAATGCCTCATATTTTCCACTATAGAGATGAGTGAGGGGAAGATCTTTTTGAAAACATAATATCTGGTCTCGACACCCAGTATAGTTTAGATGAGGTATTAAAGACTATTCTCACTCCCCGTGTCATTTTTGTACAGGTAGGGAACATAGTGAGTGTTCCATGGAAACCACATATAATATTTGTGGCCTCCCATCCATTAGACACATCGTAATTGGTGGGTGTAGCAGATACTTATTGAAATTTAGGAAAACTTTCTGACACTCATCATCGAATTGGTATATAACCCCCTTCTTCATTAGCCTCTTGAAGGGGAGGTATTTTATAGATAGGTTGAATATGTATCAAAAAATGTAGTTTCGTTGACCATGGACCCCCCTTAGTTATTTTCGATTTCTGGGGGGGGACATTACTTGGATAACACTTGTCTTATTGAGGTCTGCCTTGATATTGGGGTGGCATCCCCCAAAACTGAGGAATTTACCTAATGCTACCACAAAAATGATCTTTTATGGATTCCTCTTTTGAATATGTCGTCTCAACCTGTCGAAGATTTCATAGAGAGACGTTAAGTGATCATATTGCAGTCAGGATTTGATAATTAGGTCATCAACATAACACTCAAATATCCTTTCCAATAATGGAGTAAAGATGTGATGAATGGCATAATGATATGTTTCATCGACATTATTTAATCTGATGGTAATGACCTAGTAATAGAATATCCCCAAGGGAACCCTAAAGGGGGAGTATTGTTCATCTTCAGGGGACATTTTGAATTAATTATACCCCGAGTACCATCAATAAAGGAAAGGGATTAGAAGCCAGTAGTTGCATCAATCAAAAGTTCTATGACCGACCATGGGAAGTCATCCTTTGGGAAATGCCAATTATGTTCTCTGAAATCAATGCAGGCCATAATCATATTATTCTCTTTCTTGAGGGGGACAATGATGGTGTTCCATTTCAGGTATTTCACTTCTAGGATAATGTTGTATTTGATTAACTTGTCGACTTCTACCTCCACATTTTTAGAATGATAAGTATTCATTTTCTTAGCCTATTTCTTGAAGACCTGATGCTCTTTAGGTAATCTCAGAAGGTGTGTAATCATATCTAGATTCAATTCCAGAATTTCTGTAATGTTACAGGAAAAATGATATCGTCTTTGCTTCAGGAATGTGATATACATCTCCTGCTCTTCAAGGGGCATGGAGGCACTAATCAAGGTTGTCCTTGGTTCTTCCTTTCTCCCAATGTTTATCTTCTAGATCTCATATATGGTGTTGTAAACAAATTCCTCAATTGTTGAAGGGTAATTTCTATGATCATCATAATATTATTATATTTATGAGCCATCTATTGTAATCTGAGTTGCGGTAGAGAGATGATAAAGATTATTTTCACTAAGGATAAGATAAGCATTGACCTCTAGGATTTGGTATTCTATTTCAATCTTGTTTATAGGGAGAACCTAATCTCCATCGAACCTGATCCAAGGATTTATATGGGGGTCCCTACTCCATTTGGGGATGTAACCTATATAACATCATCATCCCTTAGTTGTTTTCCTCCCTTTATATAGAAGTATTTTTCAGCATGTATGGCTCTATAATTAAGGAGGGGGGTTTTCTTCATGATGTATTCTGACCTTTACATTGATGGGGTATTTAAAAAATTGACAAAATGTAAATGGTATCATTGAGAGGCTATGGATCTAGGGACTCCTGAGATAGAAATTATATGTGGTGTATTTCTGGATGACCATGAACTCAACATCTATGTGACCTCACCAAAATGGGTTTCTAGCTTAATATTTCTGAGGTGCCTCATCTCACTCTTATCATACCATTATATGGTAAACTTTGTAGGGGATATGTCCCCTTATTCATACCCCAAATGTCATAGGGTTCATGCTAGGATGAGATTTATCTCGGATCCATCGTCGATCAACACCCTTTGCATGTTGATGATAATGAGTTTTCGTAAGGCGTAAAATGGTATGATGTGTCCCTGGATATCCTCCTCATGATCTTGATCTGTAAATGAGATGGCAACATGACATTTTATGGAAATTTTATCCAATTGAATAACCTCAGTTGCAGTGACTTCTGTTTCAAATTCTTGTAGGCTGTGGATGGATTCCCCAAGTGCCTCCCCGAGTTCTCTTAAAAGATGAAGTACTTCAATGATTGATTTCTTGGTTGGTATCGTATCTAAATATTTTAGAACATAATAATATTCCTTGAAAGGTCACTTCTTACTGACATGGGGTTACTCTGTGTCATGCGACTCTGAAGATGGAGTATCCATGGTTGATAGAATAGGGGATTGTGCAGAGTTTGAGGGAATATCTTCTTCTAGTGGTATAGGTTGGGAATCCTTCCCCAATTCATAGGTTGATGAGTTTGAAACCCCATTAAGAAGTCATTCAAGACACTTGGGTGTGGGAAACTACTAGAGGGATCTACGGCACCTTGCCACATCATTTGAACCTACTGGAATTCTTTCCTAGGGGTCTCTACTATATATTTGTCTTCTATGGGGATATGAATAGGATACTAAATCCTCCCACATCCGCATTGTCCCCTTTATCCATGGCTTTAGTGCATGTGACCTCTCATTCCGTTTTTACATGCGGTAAAACTATATTTGGGTGTTTACTCGTTATCAGTGAAGGGTTTCATCATGTGTAATGTGTTTATAGAATCGAATATGAGCTCCTTTCCTAATGATGATTCCATTTGGTGGGGTGGTGCCTATTCTATTGATGTTGTTGGGAAGAAATCGGCAAGAGTTAGAGTCTACATTAGAGTAAAATTTGACTCTTCCTCTTCTATTTCTTCCTACTTTTGGTGGTCACCCTCACCCTGGGAAGGTACTTTCGACTTCTCCTTTTTGGGTGGGGGAGCTGTTGTGGGTTTTCAAAACTACGCCCATAGGGAATCGTAATCTCGATAAACTATTTTTTGATTCATCTCACTATTGAACTGTTTTTATTTCATGGTAGTAATTTTCTACCATCCTTTCTCTTCCTCTAACCAGAAAATGGTTATGCAAGCCACTTATTATGGATGATTTTCTAGTGTCACCTATCATGAGTTGACCATTCCTTGAATAAAGTCCTCAATGAAAAAACCATTCGGGAAATTATGAACCATCCTTCTATGGAATGTGTAGTAATCACAATGGTCAGTGAGGTTTACTTCATCAGGATTCCGAGGATGTTGAGACATGAGAATGTAGTTGTCCATTAAAGCCTAGAAGTAGCCTAGGACATGCTCATTTTAGAAAGAGTACACCTTGTTCATTCATTCCTAAAATCCTAGGTGCCCCTTGTTTCTCTTTACTTTTAGCCTAGGGGGATTATGTGACTGCTGTCAGTGAGAAGGAGGTTATGGGAGGTTCATTGCTTTCATGGGTGCTTTGTAACACCCCAGGCGTCCACGGTACATGTCTCTTTGAATAATACAATAGCGTGTGTTATACGCAACTTCGAGTTCTAACACACCACAACCAATCGAACTAGCCGTTATGAATAGTTATACCCACTTTTTAAAATTTAATAAATTTTATCATTCAAAATGGACTTCATTTTTCGATTCCTAGTATTGAAATTATCTTTGGGTGAATTTTTGGTACTTCTCTAATAACTTTCACATTTTCATGAATAGTGAAAATTACTAAATTTTAATTTAAAACAACTTTTTTAATCGAAATAATTAATAGTAATAAATTATGAATTTGAGTGGTTTTAAAGTATAATTAGATTATATTTTTACCATTTAATCTAATTTTGGTCATTGGATTTAATTTCACATTTAAACTAGACATAACCAAGTGTCAATTTTTTGATAGTTATTATTTCTTAAAAACACGTTTTTTGTTTTGACAATGGTAATTAATTATAAATAAATTTCTGCCACTTCTGTGTTTTTAATTTAGAAAAATGGATTCAATATTTATAACCAGGAGCTCAAAAATTGTGTAAATAGGTAACATTTATTTTTAGACATTTTGAATAATTATTTCGGTAAATATTTTATTTACCATGGTTAAAGGGTAAATCCAATAAATAAGGGTAAAAAAATAATATTATAATAATATTAAATTACCCTAAAACGTGTTCTAAACCTATTTTTTGATACATTTCCGACCATGGGCATCTTTGGGTCGATTTGGGGAACCCATGGATCCACTTGTAAGTGATAATGATACTTCATATTAATTGCGTTAAAGTAAATACAAAAATGATACAAGCATATATCTTCTAGAAAACATTTATTTACATAGGGTTATATATGTTATATTTTTTACTATAAATATTTAATATAAATATAAAAATATTTCCTACATAATGGAATTATATTTATAATTTTTAGACATTTAATAATTAAATTTATTTATGACACAATAATGATGCAGTATTTCCATTATTAATGAAAGAATCAAATAATTGGTATTATAATTGTTAAAATAAATATAATTTGAAGGTTTTGATGACATCCACGAATTTTAGTGGTTAATATGACATGTTAGGATTTCTTAATTGAATTTTTTTTGAATTAATAAATTTTTTATGACTTTAACAAAAATGAATTATTAAATAGTGTCAAAATTGAAATAAATGATTTTTTAAAACAAATATTGTATTATTAAATGGTATTATATTCATAAAAATCTATTTTTCTGCCAAAGGACTCATATAATGATAGGTGTATCATTAATGGACCACTTGGGGGTTTCTTGTAAATATATAGTAATTTTATTTACTATATAATATAAAACTACAAAGAGACATGGTAAATGTCAAACTAATTAACTAAGAGTTAAAACTAAATTATAAGGTCAACAATGTTCCCCAAACCTATCTAAAACCTATTTGTTGGGTTGTTTTCGACCCATACCAACCTTATCCCCTAAATAAGTCTGTTTGGAGCCATTAAAAACCGAGTATTAATTTATTATAAAATAATATTTTAAGTTTTTTCCTAAGGTGCCCCTCACCCCTCTTATAAAAGAGAACTCCCCCTTCTCTCCAATTCACACCTTCAAAGACTTTTGGCTCAGCCAAACTCTTCCCTAATACCCTCTAAAGTATCCTAACTTCAGTATTGAGTCATTAATTTAGTTATAAAGCCAACCAAAGGATCACTTTTGATCAAATCAAAACGAAGAACCCGAAGAAGAGGTAATGTTTTCACCACCCTCTTTCAAATTCCTTTCTTCTTCAACTTCTTCTTTCTTTGTTTTTTCAATTATAAAATAATAACACCAGTATATTATATGTAATGTGATCTTATTATAAATATGGTACAACCATATTCATTATTCCATCCGTCCTTTGAATGACATGTCACCATACGTGCGTACGTATGGCCAACCCTCTCCACGTCGTGGTGTAATTTTTATTCAGTACATTATTATTTGGATAGGTATGATAATGATGTTTAATTAATGTAAATAATAAATATAACATGATAATTATTCTGTATATATGATACACCATCAAATTATATATTATTTTAACATCAAAATAATTATATGGTCACTCGTGCAAACGTACGGACTACCGTCTCCACGAATGCGATAAGATTCATTCCCCATAGTATCCATTCAAGAATAATTTACATTTGATGATTAAAAATAATGTTTAAAGGACTTGATATATTTCTGGATTTGAATAATATACAACTTATGGATAACAAACATGGCTTATGTAACAAAACATATAAAATAAAACAAGTAAGTGAACACCCGAAACGATGATAATACTAAGATATTATTAACAAAGATATGCTAAAATATCATATATGATATCATATGAATGTATATGATTATTGTATAATTTATTAACAATAATTTATCCATTATACAGGAGTTTAACCTACCCTTTACCAAGGAAAATTACAAGGTAAGGGGTTTTCATCTCACTCCTTATTCACGTGAGATTCATGCCATATTGCCACTATTTCCTTTTGTGTGGTGTATGTACTTCCCATTATTGTATTATTTTTGTAATATACTTTAATTTATGTGTATTTACATATTCGTTGTATGATACTTCTTTCATGGGGTGCATTTTTCATAAGTATCCAAATTTTTAAGGGTTAAATTCACAATCTCTTTATTATCCATGGTTGTTTTTAGGACCCCCTTTATCATCAACATCCATTTGTCTCAAAAATATATTTCAAAACGTTTTTTACTAGACAACGGGTTAAATTCATTTATACCCTTATGTATTCTAAAAGGAATCTTTTCGTTGTTTTCCAAACAAGGTACTTTTTAACCTTTTCGAAAAAATTAATGTAACAATGTCTTTTTAGGACTTACACGTTGTGTGCGGCTATTTTCTACCGTTATAAAATCATAGAATCTTCCCTTACAAGCTTATAAGAATATTTTCAAAGTAAATTTTTTCTTTTATAATTATGTTACTCTTAAATGATTTCAAGAATGAGTCATTTCTCTCAAATAGTTTTGATTTCATCTATGTCAACATCATTTTAAATGTTTTAAATATTTCTTCTTCTAAAAAATTCTCAATAATGTCCATGTTTTCAAAATGATTTTAAGGATTTATTTAAATGGACATGAATGTTTTAAAATGTTAATTACTTTAAAAAAATTCAATTTGGTATGGGACACTTTGATTCAGAAATGTCCTTAAATTTCTTCCACTCTAAAATGTGTGACTTTTAAATGTTTTTATGAAAATGGATATTTCAATCAAAGAGTTTTAAAAGTCATTTCCATTTATGTAAAATCCTTTAATTTATTTTAAACTTTTTTTAAAGTTTATTTATTATGATACAAAACATCCATATTGTATTGATGGTTTTGTGATATGTTTGACTGTGGATGTGAAATTTTTATACCATTCATGGTTTATGGTAAATTTTTTGACATTTCATATTCTAGTTTTAATACGAATGTTTATGATATGTTTAAACCGTTTCATATGAGGAATGTATTGGACACAGTAAGTGATGGGTTGAGCCTGCTATAGCTCCTCGTTGCATCAGTAGGTCTCATGAGACAACTAGACGTGGAATTGGTCGAGGCCCTTTCTGAATTTGATATATGGTTTTGGCCGATGCCTTAATCATTTTTAGACATCTTGGCCGAGCCCTTGAAATTTTTTTTCAGAATGTCAGGCATTATACATTCCCTCATTATGAAAATAATATTGATGTTTCATGTGGACATTCGACTTGTAGAATACCCATGATTATGTTTTATTATGACATTATTTACTCATCACATATTCCTGCCATAAAATAATACATGTTTATTATTGGTAAAGGCATGTGGTTTCAATTATTCACCGTGATTTTCTGCTTTATTGCTTACCCGTACTGAGCATTTGAGCTCACCCCTTTCTTATGATTCATTTTCCTAGGATATGAAGAAGATAGTTATGAGTGACTGAAGGCATAATCTGTGAGTCTTGGAGGTTTCTTATGCAATATATTCGTGTTGTATTTCTCTTCAAGCTGGAAAGTTGGACTTATGTATGAATCTTGTTTCCAAGACTACAAAACTGACAGGTCCTTCAGGAATTGATTCCTTGTAATCATGCCAATGTTATGTAATAATTCACCGACTCTGGGTAACTGGGTCATGGAATTATAGTTGGTATTAGATAATTTTTAGTACAAACCATGGAATCTATATTTAGATAATCTCTGATTAGAAAACATAGACCTAAGATAGAGTTTCAGGATTAGTATAGAGGAACTCCCTAGAATTTTTTTATTGTAGTGATTTTGTGAGTTTTCTAAGAAATACATCCTAGTCTGGATATGAGAAGGTAGAGAAGGCCCTGTAATATATGTATCTAGGGGTAAAACCCAAAAACACCGCATTAAGATAGACTCGAACGAGGACTGGTGCATGACAACGGGCCTTGCTGCATTCTTGGTTACGACACTCATGGGGGATATGCTTAGGATAACTCTAATTTTCTTTACAAACCATTATGAAGGGTATATGAGTATATACTTCCTCATAGGATTTTTTATGACTATGGATTCTATCCATAAACTTTTCAATTCATGTTAAGTGTTTTACATGATTGGAATTTTTCATTTCAATTTATAAACTGACCTAGTGTATGCCATTGTATAGAAATGGCGCCCAGTTGAAGGAATGTGAATTCCAGCGATACATATGATCCAAAGAGTAAGAAGGATCATATATTCCACGGTATTAAGACAAAATTTAAAAGGGAAATAGTCTCTCATTTTTTGTCAACATATGATGAAATAGTATCACATGTTAATAAGATAAGTAAAGAATTATCTAAGTCATATGGCTTTGAAGGGATGAAGAAGAGGAAAAGTATGGAAGAGAGAAAGATGGATAAAGGGAAGAGGGAATAGAAAATTTTTCCCATATGTGATAATTGTGGGAAGAAACACCATGTAATTTACCTGAAGGGAATGAGAGTTTGTTATAAGTGAGGAGAGAAAGTACAACATGTACGTGACTGCAAGGGTAAGAAAAAGGTTTCAAATGTACAATGCTTCATCTATAAGGAGTTGGGACACTACGAAAACCAATGTTCAAATAATCAGAGTATTCCCCAAATGATTCTATTGGATAATAATTAAGTTATGATAACACCTCAGATGAAGAAGAATGACTAGTGTTCTTATGTTGTTATTATAAGATTATTTCATTTGAGTGTCGTATCAACAATATACTAGTTATATGAATTATGAAGATAAATAAGGATTGTACTGCAGTACTGTTTTATTGAGGATTTGAGATTATATGGTTCTAAGAAAAGTGACTTAATAGTGAGCTAAACTTTTGGTAAAATATGTGGTTGAAGGAAAGGTAATCTTTAATTTGGTCTCGATAATGAGGTTGTGATTTTGGAATAAGAGATGGTTGATTTGAATTAATTATATTGGATATTCTTGACTAACTTGAAACTAATTAATGATTTTTCATTGTTTTAGTTTACAACATTTTTGGATAGAAGGAGTATATACATTATTAAATAAATAATAAGGGAGAATTAATGTAATCAATAAGGTTTTATGGTAATTCAATATGTTACCATGTTTTAAAATAATACATGATGAAGGTGTTGACATGTTATTACATGGAAAAAATAAACTTCATTATGTTTAAATTCCTTTTAAATTTTGGACTTTGAGTTTGGATAGAGTATTTTGGATAAGTCTAATGGTTGGAAGAGATTATGTTTGAAAGGTTATTTTTGAATTTTTATAAAAGGACAACACACAGACCGTGTGACAACCCGTCTCGTCGGACAAAGCTGCGGGAATCGAACCAAAAACCATAGTGCAATTGGGATTTATCACCTACCACTGGAGTACATGAAGTTCATGGATGTTATAATGTATTTTCTTTTTTATAAAGGGTTTGATATGTGAATTATAAATTCATTATATTTGGAACCCTATACGATTAGGATAAATAGATTATTTTTGATATGTATTATGTTTTGGAGTAAAAGATGAGTTTGTGGTAGAAATTTATTAATGGATAAAACTCTATTTATAAAGTAAATATATCTCATTATGATCTTATCCAATCCCATAAATAAATTCCTCAAAATTTAGAAAAACAACTTAGAAAAAAAAAGTTGTCCTAGATGGTACCTTAGATCATCACAAATTTATGGCTTTATGTTTGATGGCCTTTTCATAGACACGTTCTCTACCACTCTCTGTCAGATATTGATGGTAATATTTCTCTTACATATACATGTTTTCCTACATGAAACCCTAGTATGTGTTATTTTTGGTAACCTTCATACTCACCACTCTTTATTTTAAATAGAGGCCACATTAATCCATTTTTCAATGTGGGATTTCAACTAAGATAATCTGAAATGTAAACCCCAAACATCCAATACCAAGCATAAATTGTGAGGACGCAATTTTTTGAAGGAGGGGAGAATGTAACACCCCAATCTTCCACAATACACTTCTCTTTGAATAATACAATAGCGTGTGTTATAAGCAACTTCGAGTTCTAACACACCACAACCAATCAAACTAGCCGTTATGAATATTATTACCCACTTTTTGAAATTTTATAAATTTTAACATCCATAATGGACTTCATTTTTGGATTCATAATATTGAAATTAACTTAGCGTGAATTTTTTTTACTTTTTTGATAACTTTTATATTTTGATGAATAGTGCAAATTACTAAATTTTAATTATAAACAACTTTTTTAATCAAAATAATTAATAGTAATAAATTATGAATTTGAGTGGTTTTAAAGTATAAATAGATTATATTTTTACCATTTAATAAAATTTTAGTCGTTGGACTTAATTTCCCATCTAAACTAGACATAACCAAGTGTCAATCTTTTGATAGTTATTATTTTTTTTAAAAACGCTTTTTGTTTTGACAACGGGAATTAATTTGAAATTAATTTCTTCAACTTATGTGTTCTAGATTTAGGAAAAAATATTTTATTTTTAGAATCAGTAGGTACATATTTTTTCAATAGGTAACTTTTATTTTTAGACATTTTGAATAATTACTTCGGTAAATATTTTATTTACCATGGTTAAAGGGTAAATCCGGTAATTAGGGGTAAACAAATAATATTATAATAATATTTAATTTCCATAAAATGTTTCCTAACCCTATTGGTTGATACATTTCCGACCATGGGAATATTTGGGTCTATTTTTTGACCCCATGGAGCCACTTGTAAGTGATAATGACACTTTATATTAATTAAGTTAAAGTAAATACAAAAATGAAATAAGCATATATCTTTTAGTAAAAAAATTTTTATATAGGGTTATATTTGTTATATTTTCGTCTATAAATATTCATTATAAATATAAAAATATTTCATACATAATGGTATTTTATTTATTATTTTTAGAAATTGAATAATTAAATTTACTTATGACACAATAATGATACAATATTTTCCTCATTAACGAAAGAATCAAATAATTGGTATTATAAATGATAAAATAAATATTATTTGAATGTTTTGATGACATAAAATAAATTTAATGGTTAATATGACATGTTAATATTTCTTAAATGAATTTTATTTGAATTAATAAAATTTTTATGACTTTAACAAAAATCAATTGTCAAATAGTTTCAAAATTGACATAAAGGAGTTTTTAAAACAAACATTATATTATTAAATTATATTCGATTCCTTGAAATATAATATTCGTCCAAATGACTTATATAATGATAGGTGTATTATTAATGGACCACTTTTTGGTCTCTTGGAAGTATATTGTATGTTTACTAACTATAGAATAAAAAAATAAAAAGAGACATGGTAAATGTCAAACTAATTAACTAAGAGTTAAAACTAAAGGATAAGGTTAATAAAGTGACCCAAACCTATCTAAAACATATTGGTTGAGTTTTTTTAGACCCATACCCACATTATACTAGAAATAAATAAGTTTTGAGCCATTATAATCTGAATAATATTTTACTATAAAATAATATTTTAGGATTTTCCTAAGGTACCCCTCACCCCTCTTATAAAAGGGAACTCCCCATTCCCTCTAATTCAAACCTTTAAAGCCTTTTGGCTCGGCCAAACTATTCCCAAATACCCTCTCAACTAACCGTCCATCATCTTAGAGGCCTTCCTTTAGTTAGAAAGCCAACCTATGGAGCCCTTTTGATCAAACCAAATGGAAGAACCTGAAGAAGATGTAATGTTTTCACCACCCTCTAACAGGTTCCTTTCTTCTTCAACTTCTTCATTCTTTGTTATTTAAATTATAAAATAATAACTCCAATTTCTTATATGTACTGTGATGTTATTATAAATATGGTAAAACAATATTCAGTATTATATCCAACCTTTGAATGACATTTCACCATACATGTGTACGTACGGCCTACCGTCTCCACGTCGTGGTGTAATTGTTATTCAATACATTATTATTTGGATAGGTATGATAATGATGTGTAATTCATGTAAATAATAAATATAACATGATA
Organism: Viscum album; assembly: GCA_963277665.1. Lineage (NCBI taxonomy): Eukaryota > Viridiplantae > Streptophyta > Magnoliopsida > Santalales > Viscaceae > Viscum > Viscum album. Next base: position 1,042,590,268 of record OY728146.1, read on the forward strand.
TTTATTCTATATATATGATAAACCACCCAATTATATATTATTTTAATATCAAAATAATGATATTGTCACCTGCGCGTACGTACAGACTACTGTCTCCACGAACGTGATGAGACTCATTCTCCATCGTATCCATTCAAGACTAATTTACATTTGATGATTAAAAATAATTTTTAAAGGACTTTATATCATTATGGATATGAATAATATACAAAATATGGGTAAAAAACATAGCTTCTGTATCAAAACATATAAAAGAAAATGAGTAAGTGGACACCTGAAATGATGATAATACTAAGATATTATTAACAAAGCAATATTAAAAGATCATATATGATATCATATTAATATATATGGTTATTGTATAATTTAATAACAGTTACTTAACCATTATAAAATAGTCTAACCTACCCTCTACCATGGAAATTTACAAGGTAAGGGGGTTTCATCTCACTCCTTATTTCCGTGAGATTCATGCCATATTGCCACTATTAACTTTCGTGTGCTGTATGTACAGCCCATAATTGTATTATTTGTGTAATAAACTTTAACTTATATTTATTTAAATATTAATTTTGTGATACTTCTTTCATGGGTTGTATGTTTCGTATGTTACCAAATTGGTAGGAGTTTATTTCACAATCTCTTTATTATCCGAGGTTGTTTTTACGTAAGTATCTACTGGGACCCCCCCTTTATCATCCACGTCCATGTTTCTTAAAAATATATTTCAACATTTTTTTTATATAAAACGGGTTAATGTCATTTGTACCCTTATGTTTTGTGAAAGGAATCTTTCCTTCGTTTTCAAGACAAGGTACGTTTTATCCTTTTCGACAAAATTAAGGTATGAATGTCTTTTTTTTAACTTATACGGAGGGTGCGGCTATTTTACACGATTATAAAATCATCAAAGATTCCCTGACAAGATTATAAGGATATTTTCAAATTAAATATTTTCTTTTATAATTATGTGACTCTTAAATTATTTCAAAAAAGAGATATTTCCCTCAAATATTTTGATTTCATCTATGTCAACATCATTTTAAATGTTTTAATGATTTGTTCTTATAAACCATTATCATTAATGTCCATTTTTTCAAAATGTTTTTAAGGATTTATTTTAATTGAAATGAATTTTTTAAAATTTTAATTACTATAAAAGGATTCAATGTGGTATGGGACGCTTTGATTCAAAAATGTCTTTAAAGTTCTTCCTTTCAAAATTGTGTGACTTTTATATCTTTTCATCAAAAGGGATATTTCAATCAAAGACTTTTACAAATAATTTCCATCTATGTAAAATCCTTTAATAGATTTTAAACTTGTTTTGAAGTTTATTTATTAGGATACAATACTTCCATTTTTTATTTAAGGTTTTGTTATATGTTTGATTGTGGATGTGCTATTTTTATACCATTCATGGTTTATGGTTAATGTATTGACATTTCGTATGCTAATTTTAATACTAATGTTTTTGATATGTTTAAACCTTTTCATACAAGGAATGTATTGGACTTATTAAGTGACGGGTGGAGCCCACTATAGCTCCTCGATGCATCGGTAGGTCTCATGAGACAACTAGACATGGAATTGGCAGAGTCCCTTACCCAATTTGATATATGGTTTTGGCCGAGACCTTAATCATTTTTAGACATCTTGGTCAAGGCCTTGAAACTTTTTTCAGAATGTCCGGCATTATACATTCCCTCATATTGAAAATAATATTGATGTTTCATGAGTCCATTCGACTAGTAGAATACCCATGATTATGTTTTATTATGACATTATTTACTCAACTCATTTTCCTGCCATAAATGTATTCATGTTTATTATTAGTAAAGGCATGAGGTTTCAATTATTCACCATTCTTAATATTTATGTCATTTTCCACTTTATTGCTTACCCTTATTGAGTTTTTTAGCTCTACTATTTCTTATGTTTCATTTTCCCAGGATATGAAGAAGTTATTTATGAGTGACTTGCAGGCATAATCTTGGAGTCATGGATATTTCTAATGAAATATATTCGTGTTGTATTTCTCTTCAAGTTGTAAAGTTGAACTTATGTAAGAATCTTGTTCCCAAGACTGTTAAACTGATCGGTCCTTAAGGACTTGATTCCTTTTAATCATGCCAATGTTATGTAATATTTCACCGACTTTGGGTAACTGGGGTTGAGGTGTTACATCCTTCGACTATTGTGGGATTGAGGGTGACAACTTTAGCTTCCGCTCTTCCTAGATTTTCCCTTGTTTTGTGGGTATGGATATGTACCATGCAGCGGGAATGGTACACGGAGAGGTGGATATGGTATGCGGTGAAGGTTTGTAGTTAAGGGCTTATGGTATGAGAAAGGCGTGACAGTTCCCAGGATGGTGGATGATAATGGCTCCTCGTATGAGCAAAGGCAGTATGCAGACCACGGTGGAAAAATGGATCACATAATGGTTGTGGTTCACAGTAAGAGGATCAATATGAAGTGAAGGCTATACTGAATCCATGATTATGTAAATCATGATTTATAGGACTAAGTAGATATATTATCCTATATAAAGAGAGTTGATCCCACCAATTATAGGAGAGAGATAATATCATTAGTGAACATCTATTTTCTCAAGGAATTTGGAAAATCCCAATGGAATTTCATGAGGAAGAATTATATGATGGTTGAAGTGGTTCATGTAGATGAAATTACAATGAATGTTCTTATGGAAAACTACATCCCACAAAGCACACAGTACATGGGGGAGTCTGAGAAAGAGAAGTGAATCACGAGGGAGAATTCCATGAATGGAAAAGTAGTTCGTGAATGAAATGCTATTAAATGATTTTGCATGGCACTAGAGATCACAATGAAAGAAGAGGTTCTCAAAGGAGTAAGTCATGTAAGATGAGGAGGATGCTCTAGTTCATGGATAAAGAAGACACAATACACGAAGGTAGTTTACAGAGGCAGTAGTGATGGCTGTCTGCAAAAAGAGAACAATTTGCAAACCGAGCGTGGTTCCCAGAGGAGGTTCACAGAGTCATTATGAGGTGGCACTACACAAAAATGATGGAAGAGGCATTCTGAGAATAGAGAGTCGTTTGCAGAAGCGACAATAGTGTGAAGAAGAGGCAGTCCACATAGGAAAACCGCTACACGGTACATTGTAGGAGTAGGTGGTATGCGAAAAAGACTATGAATCTTTCAAGAGCTTCAAATAAATTTTCAAAATTATTTATCGAAATATTACTGTACTCTAGATGGTGGAATTCATCTATGGGTAAAAATGGACAACAACGGAGTATCTACCAAAAGTTGAGTATGCATGAAATCAAGAAAATTAAGGGACCTACATGTCCATAAACTGTGTTTGACCTATAAATCTATAAATTATGAGTTGATTCCTTTACAAGATAATTGTGAAAATGGAGAGGAAAATAGTTACCTTTTCCACCATCAGGGATCCAAAGAATGATGCATAATGAGTGACACTTGGGAATGTAGTGAGAATACTCAAATCCTTTTAAAGGAAGTGATCCTAGGCATATAAGATCTATCCCGAACCTTGTACTCATTATTGGAAGTGAGACTTAGTGAATTTGGTACATCAGTACACATACATTGTATACTCGTTGGACGTAGCCCAATTAGTGTAAACCAAATAATTAATAGTTTGCATCTTGAATGATTTAATTCATATTCATACTTTTTAATGGGAATGAGAGGGAATAGAGTTTTTTTATCAAAGAAAAAAGATCCATAGGGGAAGAAATTTTAATCTGTCATTCCCAGATTCACCCCCCCTCCACACACACACTCACACAGACAATGTATTAGACCTAGGAGGCCTAACAATTGGTATCAGAGAAATAGGTTGAATGTCAGTCGTTCTTTCTCATAACAAGAAATGGAGGTGGTCAGTCATAAAGGAATTATGATCTTCAATATATGTAATTTTTATCTATAGATGAATTGGATGGATCACTACTTCTGATCATTTGGAATGGATTTCTTCACAGTAGCTATGCATGGAATATCAACTGACATAAATAGTGGTGATTTATCATTAGCTGAAATAAGTAAATTAGATTATTATTCTAAATGGATCAATACTTTATGTGGAACTATAAAAAATTCAATTTATACGAAGGTTATGTCTTGTAAAACATCACAAGCTGTGTGGGAATTAATGTTGACAATTTATGAGGGTGACACAAAAGTTGTAGAATCCAGGTTATAGGTTTTGTGGAACAAATATGAGGATCTCAGAATGAACCCCAATGAGACTTTTGATGCATTCTTTGATATTTTAAATGATATTTTGGAATACATGAAATGGTCATAGAGAAGTAAAGGAAGATATAAATACAGTTAGACGTATATTGAGGAAGCTTTCAACGCGATTCAATCCAAAAATTTCAGTATTGGAAGACAAATACCCAAAAGAGATAAAACTAGATAACATAAACAACACCCTTGTATTATATGAAATGGGAAATGATGATAATGATGTAGTGGAAAATGATAATTCCAAATAAATGGCATTCAAGGCCATGAAGAGTCTCTCTATTGAAGATATTCCTAAAGAAGAAAATTTGGATGATTTCATGTCATTCCTCTCCTCAAATATGGAAAGAGAAAATGGCGAATTAAAAGGTAAACAATTATTTGCATGATTTTTATGTGGAGAGATTGGGAATTTTGTAGTAAAGTTCCCTAAGAAGTTTGGTGGTGACAATGAAGATACTGATGAAATTCCCCAAAAGAAGTATTCAAAAAATGTGAAAGGAAGGAGAAGTACTAAGATAATTTTCTTCAAAAATAATAATCTACTTTGAAGAGAAGATGAATGCTCAAAATAATATAAGGTAGATGAGTTGGAGGACTGAAATGATCATAAAGTAGATGCTTTGGTGGTTGTTTTTGGAAATTCAATAATTGGATAAGAAAATGACAATAATGAAGCAAGATTTCATCCTTAGGTTTAATTAGAAAATTCCCTTGAGTAGATATATATTTTGAGATACAAAATAAAGAAATCTAACAAATTATTTCATTATGCGAACTCTATATGAAGCAATGTTAATAAGTGAAATTTTACCTGAATGTAGAAATTGGAAAGATGATTTTTTTAATGCCAGAAAGTGAAGAAAAGGTGGTTGAGTATAAAATCAAAATTTATGTAAATAAAATTGAAAATTATATTTTGAATAAAACTAGAAAAGTTCAAATTAAATGTATCGATGAACTAGAAGAGAAATTCAAAGGCCCATGATGAATAGTTAATGATTTGGAGAAACTGTTAACTCTTGGTTAAAAATCAAGAATGAAGATCATACAGAAATAAGAGAAGATGAAATTTGAGCAGAGTGGTCCAATAGAATAGAAGAAACAATCATCTTTGAATGACAAGGCTGGTATGGGTGTTGATCGAAAATAGAAAGAAGTTATGGTTCATGTCAGATCACATGCACCCACTCCAAGATTGAAGATTGATTTGTATACGAAGAAGAATCAGAAGATTCTGAGAACTCAAGGTACAAATTGGGGTGCATCGTTTCCACACAGGAATGTACCTCATATAATATGCTATTGTTGTGGTAAGACGGGACACTCAAAAAAATTATGTTCCATAGAAAAAGGGCACCAAAGAGAACAGGACCAAAAAAGGCGGTCATGCAAAGCTCAATATTCTATGTAATAATTTGATGATATTTGTTTTAGGTTTAAAGGAATCAGAAATATGACATGATATTGCACATCGACAATGAAGAAGAATTTGCTGAGGCAGACTGAATTTGATCATAAGATTTAGCCAAATGTATCATCAAGAGAGCTGAAAATTCATAATAGATTTGCAGAACTACAAGTTGAAGCTACTCCATCATATATTGAGGAAGATAAAAATATCATTCTATGTTTGGTATGAAGTTAAAGACTTGGGTCAAAAAAGAAAAGGGCTGAGTAGGCTGTGGTTGTAGAAACTGCATTCAAGGATTCAGCTCGCACTAGGATATGTATCATTGATAGTGGATTCACATCAAATATGACTGGAAATAAATATCCAGTAACCGTAATTAGGTATGATAAAGAAGGTATAGTATGATTTGATAATGATGAGGGCTTATAAATTATTGATTCAAGAAAAAGCCTTGTTTGGAGGAAAAGACATGAGATGAGATTATGTCTTGGTTTTTAAAGGGGTTAGTTAAAACATGTTTAATGTTAGTCAATTGTGTAACTTGGGGCATGCCATAAGTATTTGTAATAAATTATGCATCATCAAATAAATGGATTTTTTTGTTGTGTTTTAAGGAAGGTGTACAAAAGAGAATATCTACCTCATGAGTGGAGAATAATATATGTGCTTTTTGTCTAAGGATGATGAAAACAAGTTATGGGATAAGCATCTTGGCCATATAATCCCAACCCCATCAAAATATTTGTGAAATATGAGGTTCCAAAAAATCATCCTAGACTATCACGTGACCATTCTCATACATGTAATGCCTACCAATAAAGGAATATCATTCAAAATACATATCATCCAAAGGAGGAAAAGTCCAAAAGATCTCATGAGTTGGTGCATATTGATGTGGGTGGGAAAATTTCATCATGGGATATTGGTGGGAGGAGATATTATGTTCTATTCATTGATGATTATAGAATAATGGAATGAGATTCAATAATCACCCACCAATATGAAGTGTTCAATTGCAATACATGATATCGACAGAAATGTGAAAAGATGCTTGGTTAGAAAATTCGGATGAATCGAATAGATAATGGAATGTAGTTCAAAAATTGAAAAATAGGGGATTATCTCAAGAAACATAGGATATTGTGTCATGTTTCAGAATTAAGAACTCCACAACCGAATAGTGTTGTTGGTAGAAGAAATAAGATTGTCTGCAATATGGTCAGGACAATGCTTATTAAGAAAGATCATTTTGAGAAATTTTGGAAATAAGCATTGGTGATGGCAGTCTACATTTCCAATAGAGCTATAAATTTTATGAAAGAGGATAAGATGCAATACCTGTTATGGTTTGGGATGAATCCATCATTGAATTACATTTCATTATTAAAAATTTAATGTTTCATTGTCAATAAGGAGAAACACAGGTTGTTTGGATCATATGGGGATGAAGGGCTATTTCATAGCTACTAAAATAAAGGAAAATCATATACATACTTAAATAAGCGGCTATAAAATATTGTTAAATGTTATGATGTAACTATATTGGAGGATGAAGATAATCATTAGCAAATAAGTGATCAGACTCAGAAGGATGGCAATGAAGAGATGAGTAGGACATGAAATGATCTAGCCTTAGAGTTTGATTCAGAAGAAGTCTCAGATGATGAGAATATATTTTTTCTACCCATAGACCATTGAGAAGAGATGAAATTTATAGGAAGAATATAATTTGTGACCAAACAACCCCAGTGCTATCAAGGATAAGGAAGACTCTACAACAAGAATCATACTTATCACAAGTGGAACCTAATGGTTTTGATGAAGTAGCTAGTGATGAGAATTCTATTGATGCTATGAATGAAGAGCATGAAAATTTTGAAATGAATCAAACATGGGAGATTGTCTTGAGACCAGCATAAAAGAATTTCACTGGGATGAAATGATTCTTTCGCAACAAAATGAATGAAGATGGTGTTTTGATTTGAAACAAATCTACACTTGTATGAAAAGGGTACTCCCAGATAGAGGGTATACCTGTTGCGATCCTAGAGAAAATAAAATTACTCTTCTCCATAACAGTGAAATTAATGTTCATGATTTTTCAGATGGACATAAAGTTAGCATTTCTGAATGTCGTACTAAAAGAAGAAGTTTACATTGAGTAGCTAGATGGTTTTCTAATTCATGAAGATGAGAATAGATTTTTTTAGTTTAAGTAAGATTTATATGGTTTGAAGAATGAACCAAGAGCATGGTATTCATGGTTTGACATGTTTTTGAAGAAGCTTGTTTTCCGGTGTAGTGGTGTTAATTAAAATCAATATTTTTGCAATGGAATTAATCAAAGGATGTTGGTGCTGGTTTTTGTTGATGACATTATATTTTGTGGATTAGATAAAGAAAAACTCAAATAATTTTCCAAATTCATGAAATGTGAGTTTGAAATTTCAATGATTGGTGAAAAGACATTTTCTTTGGATTACAGGTAACATAAGAAAACAATGCCACCTTCATTTCACATTATAAATATGGCAAAGAAGTATTGAAAAGGTTTGAAATGGATAATTCTAAATATATGAAGACTCTTTTTTCTACCCTATTGAAACTGTCACGAGATAATGGGGGTAAGGAAGTTAATATCACAGAATACTGGAAAATCATTGGAAGTTTGTTATACCTAATATAGAAAATTCCTAATATTTTATTTTCCACATTCCAATTAGTGATATATAAAAGAAATCCCAGCGTAGCCGCATGATTGAAATGAAAATAATACTTCGTTATATCATGGTCTCCAGGGATTTTGGTTTAATGTATAAAGGTTGATCTCAGCTAGAGTTATTGGTATATACAAATGCACATTAGGCCGAATCAGCAGATGATAGGAAATCTACATCTGGAGTTAATTTTTATCTTGGGGTATTGTGTATTTCATGGTTTAGAAAAAACAAGATTTCATTTCAATAAGAATTGTAGAAGTTGAGTACATTACATCTACTCAAGCTTACACACAATTACTATAGATTAAGTATCAACTTGATGATATAGTAATTGAATTGAAGTCTATGATCATAATACATTGTGATATTTAAAGTGATCTAAATCTGATAAAAAATGAAGTGCATCACTCATGGGAAAATCACATTTAAATCAGATATCATTTTATCAAGGAGATGGTGGAGCAAGAACTTGTGAAGATGGAGTATGTTCCAATAAAACAACAAGTTACATCTATTCTTAAGAAGTCTATACCAAAAGAAGAATTTGAAAGGAATCGACTTGCTCTGGGAGTCAAGTCGCCTTCCCTTACTTGAAGAAGCGTGGGTGTGGGACCCCCTCTCTCGGAGGTATATTTTGTTTTTTCCTAATGTACTGTTATGTGTTCTTTACCCTATTTCCGAAAACCATGAAGTTTTCTTTGGGTTTGTTGAAAAAGGGTGAGAATCTGTGACTATACCATTTGAGAGAACACATAGGGAGAAGCTGTGAATTGGAGGAGAGAGATAGGGGAGTTAAAGATGAGATGAAGTTGTTTGGAGAATCTGTAACATAGAGGGAGTGTTAAATATAATTATGATAGAAGTGATCGATAAAAGATTATATATCATGATAGATTATGTTTGTGATGAAAGTGGTTGATTGGTTTCCAGAGTTGGTGTTAGGAATACAGTGATTCATTAATGAATGTTTCATTATACTCTTTTTTCTCACGCTGAGCATGGTTCATGTTGGATTAATGTATGTGTTGAGTAAATCTTTGATCACTATCTAATCACAAGAAAAAAATTCCAAATGAAGAATGACAGATCTTTAAATATGTATCAAAATACAAAGGATTGTTATGAGAAGAGTTATAAACAAACCCTGAGGGGGATATTGTTCAGAAAAATCCCTTAAGGCGTCATATTAGTATGTTTTGGGTGTGATGGTGTTTGTTGACACAACCAGATGACCGCAAATGTGTATGGTTGGTGTTTGACAAAAGTGTGTGTTTAGGGTGGTGTAGCTTTCCAGTGTTTACCAAATTTTTGGGATTAAAAATTGAGAGTTTGATGTTGGTAGAGGAAAGATTCATTATAGGAGTGAATGGTTTGAATAACATTGTAGAAAATTTTCAAAACAAGGGAACTGATTACATCAGAATATGGTTCACGTACTATGTCTGGGAGAAGTTCACTACCACATACCGGGCAGTGAGAATGATACAAAAATAGGCGGAAATGTTCTATGGATAAGGTTTGTGGAGAAGGGTGTACCAAATGAAGAAGGCGTGAAGCTTCACAGGATGGAGGAAGATAATGGCCCCCTGTTTGAGAAAAGGAAATATGTGGATTGCGGTGGAAAAAATGTTTCTTGGAATGGTTGTTGCTCACAATAGGACGATCAGTATGCGGTGAAGGATATACCAAATAAATGATTTGGTAAATCTAGATTCAGCAGATTAAGTGGATATCATTTCCTATTACGAGAGAGATAATCCCACTGATTAGAGGAGAGAGATAATATCATTAGAGTATATCTCTTTACTTAGGGAATTCAACGAAGCCCAAAGGAATTTAGTGAGGGATAATTCCATGAAGGATGAAGTTATTCGTGTGGAAGATGTTATACCAAAGTTTCTTGCGGGAAACTACATCTAGAAAAGTATATGGTATGTGAAAGAAGAAGGCATGGTATGTGGGAATTTTTGGGAAGGAGAACTGATTTGTGAGGAAGCATTCTACAAATAGAGAAGCAGTTCACAGAAGAAATTTTATGAATGGATTTTTCAATGCACTGAAGCTCACAAATGACGAAGTGTTTCAGAAAGGAATTCCATTATAAAGAGGAAGAAGATCGGGTACACTGAGGAAGAAGACACAGTACCTGAAGGAATTTTAAAGAGAAGGATGTTCAGGTAGTATGCCAATATAGAACAGTTTGTAGACAAAGGGTGGTTCACAGAGGATGTTCATAGAGTTAATAAGCAGAGGCAATACGCGAAATTGAAGGCAGAGTTAGTCCACGAAAAGAGAGTGGTTCACGGAAGCGGTAGTGGTACGTGGAAGTGGAAGTATATGTAGGAAACCCAATATAAAGTATGTGGGAGGCGTATGTGGTTCTCATAACACACTAGGAAGATTTCAAAAACTTCAAATCAATTTTGAAGATTTTTTTCTGGTATCCAATAGTACCTGGGAAGGTGGTATTCATATATGGGTGAAAAAGGGACTTCAATAGAGCATCTACCAAAAGTTGGGGATGCAAGAATTCATGAAAATGAAGGGACATACATGTCCTTAGATTGTGTTTGACCTACAAGTCTATAAACTGTGAGTGGATTCTTTTCTAATAGCAGTGAGATTAGAAAGAGGAAGACAATGACCCTTTATACCAGTAGTGAGATAAATAAAGAGGCATAGAGAGTGACTCTTGATAATGTAGTGAGTAGACCCAAAACCTTATGAAGGGAATGATCCTGGGCCTATAATATCTAGCCTAATCATTATACTCATTATTATAAGTGAGAACTAGTGAATTTAGTACATCGTGACACCACCATTGTATGCTCCTTGTACATTTCCTAGTGAGGGTGAACCAAGAAAAATTATTGTGTCTCACGCATGATTTAAATTATTTTCATACATTAAAATGGGGACGATATAGAATAATGTTTTATTTAACAATGAAACTAGATCTTATAGGGAATAAATTTTAATCTTTCATTCCCTTGTTCCACCCCCTCCCATCTCATAGTATACAACCTAGTATACCTAGGAAAGGTCTTCTAATCCCATGATTGATCATGTGGGAAAAATACTATACCAGATGAAGGTTTCCCTCTCAATGACTATACAAAACACCTTGGATTGGTCACTGCCTACTGATCCTAAGGTCTCATCATTGGCCCACATCGAGACATGTTTTGTGTGAGATACTGCTCCAAATCACCGACACCATTGAAGGTTGAAGAGGTAGTATTTATAAAGTTGAGTGGATGTGGGGTAATTTCGACCCATTCAGGATATAGCTTCATCACAGGATGCACTAGGGCACGTCTCCCATCCATTTATTCCATCCGAGTAGACTGGTATTCATTATCATGAGAAATTGGGTAAGCACTATTATTTAAGCCACCTCAAATGAATTGAATGTGGGTGGGGCTCGATAAAATGGTCCCACATTTATCTCTTGTTTATCCTATATTTTTTTATGATAGAGGAGTTACCCTGGATAGGGATAGGTTTTCACCGTAGTGGGGGAAGTCTCAATCATTCTGGACTTCTTCGTTTATATGAATGTCTTTTCTATTTTATCCTTATACATCTAGATCTTGGTCCATTTCCTCCATGTTAATAGTTAAAACATCTACAAAGGCATATCAAGAAATGGTGGTTGTTCCATTGTTTTCCATGTGGAAATCTGACTCTGTAAGGGTTTTATTAGGGTCACTATTCAAACACTTGGCCTTATTGGGCCATTTTGGATTGTGACCCAATTGGGGCTTGATTTATTTGAATCTAAACTCCTCACCTATTATTTTATTAATGGTGGATTTGAGGGAATTTTTTCGATGTTCCGAATTGAGTGTCAACCAAAAGAGGATTTTCTTACGGTAGGAGGAACTAGTGGGATAACAACCATTAATTTCTTCCTCCCAACCTAGATAATACAGATTCCCTCTATAATGCTAATGATGATAAAAATTACATAGCCCTGTGGCCAAGGGTTTATCTGGGGTTGTCATTAGATGTGAAGATGTAGTTGTCCCAAGCTTGTTAGAGTTAAGGTGATCTGGAATTTCCACTCAAGTATCCCATCACGTTTAAGGTGTACTGAATTTGGATATGACAATTGAGATATACATTCCCGACAGCCCTAGGGGATAGTGATTATCTAGGAATGTTGCAATCATGTCCAAAATGTTCTCCTAAACTGATGACCTGAGGGGTGGATACAATGGAAAATTTTATCCTGGTCTAGGAAGAGAGTCTGTTTCTGGACGACCATTATGGTAGCTGTAACTGTTGTCTTTGTGATGTAGTTTAGTTTGGATTATGTGGGATATGGGTGTGATTGCAGCCCATGATAACGATCATTCCTTGTTGGTAGTTTTCTAGGTATTCCTAACTTCAATCATTGTGTTTGGAACATCTTTATATTATCTTGAGGGACCTATTTTTATGTCTTTTTCTCTATCCTCTCTCCCCGTCTATGATTTCTATGCATTGTTGGAGTGAGGAAATTCTTTTGCAGTGACCAACTAGATTGAACATTTCTCTATCCCCTAACCTCGCTAGAGGATATAACATTATAAGATTTTATGTTTTAGGGTCTCTACTCTTCATGGGGAGCGGTGAAGTGTAATTATCCATACTATCCCCATACTATAATTCGGATTCCTGGTGTGGGTTCGGAGATCATTTCTTGAAGTGTCATGATGCAATAGCAGAAATCATGTTGCAAATTTCTACTTTGATTTTCTGGTATTCATTCTCAGACCATATAGATAACATCTTGGTCGAGTTGTCCATAAAGTATCCTGATGGTCTAAAGGTGACACTCATATCTTGGATAAGTGAGATGCTAATACTTTAGTCTCTAAAGAGTATCCCATATATTATGGCATAGATTTGGAAAGCTCTATTTTTTCACTCATTGAGGATCTCATAGATGGAAGTGGTGAGGAGCTAGATCATGATGCAGATGTTGTTTCTATCTGAATCTCTCCATATGTAAATTTCGGCCTCTTCTTCATTATACTTACACACCCCGATCAAGTAAGAACATAAAAGATGACTCTGATGGTCAACTGCTGATGGGAGTGGAGTTCTGATGGATGCTGATGGGAAACTATATATAGTTGGCCATGGTGTTTTGAGAACCACTCTATATGAAGGGGTTGGTTTTTGGTTCACCTCACTATATAGAGGTGTTTGGAAAAAGGTATTACTACCTTCCCCATGAAATATATTAATTTGGGGAGGTTGACCACTGTGGATGTTAGGAGTAGAGTCAATGAAATCCATCATGACATTACCACAATGATGACTATCAAAGTAAATAACGTCACATGCTTCCTCTTCTGTAGATGAGTTTATGGACACTAGTTGTGTTGAGAGTGTTTCTAAAAAAACCTCAAGAACAATGGCATGGAGTAGATTACAAATATTATTCATCTTCTAAGTCATGGTCGGAGTATATCTACCCACCTTTCATGGTTGTGTGGGGATATGGGAATGTCGTGTGGCAGTTGATGGAACATGTATAAAACTGCAAGGTGTTGTGGGGAAGTGAGCCCACTTCTAAGGAGTTGTCATCATGTTGATAATATGCCTCATAGTCTACAAGTATATACTCTTATTATAAGGTTTGGGGCACTCTGACTTGGTGATTCTAGTTAAAAAGTGGTTATAGTCTTGATATTGAGCCTTTGGGATATGCCATTCGTCTTTGTTGGTAGAAGTATGATCTTGCCCCGAGGCATGTCTTGATCTCACCTTGTTGTCCCTGGTTGGATCAGGAATGTACACATTGTCAAAATATTCATTCATTATCAAAATATTCTGCCAGACCTCTAGAATGGGAGAAGGTATATGAGGCTCTTCTTTTATTTCCTTGGAATGATTCTAGAGCATGAATTCATTGGATGAAGTAGGAATATGGGCCTTAATTCTATGATCTACTGGTTTATGATGAGGAGATTCATTGACAATAATATGGGCATGTCTTGAGGCTTGTTCCACTCTCACTTGGTTAGCCTCATCCAGAATGTGGTTATGGGTCCTATCTCGGGCCTCTATATTATATCGAATGACATCTTCAAAGGGAAAGTGCTGCTACCACAAGGTGTGTTCCTCTATCACGAAGTTGTCCTTGGTTGGAATGAGATTATGAAAACTATCTTCTACCTCTCCCTTCATCGGGATATGCTGATAATCCTCCCACGTGGGAGCAAGAATATGTGCTCGCTTCAGTTCAACCACTTGATCAGGATGATCGGAGTTTTGAGTCATCCGGGCTATAGAGATAGGATTATGCACCTATCCCTTAATCATCAATAGTGTCAGAATATGATAGAGGATTTCTTCTATTATTGATAAATGTATTGCAATTTTATCAAAGTGTGTACTGGGATATAAACCCACATGTTTTCCATCTCCATAAAATGTTTATTTATATCTTCTTTTAAAGTTGGGATGTTCACCCACTTCTATTCTCCATGTTCCATAAAAATATACTTATGGTCATTATACAGGAGTGTAGGAGTATGATCCTCCCCCATTTTTATTGTGTGAATATGCCCATAGACTTGTTCTAATTGAGTAGGGATATGATACTACCAGCTTTCCCCTGGTAGAGTATGCTAGTGGGTTTTGTTAGTATGATTGGGGAGATTTTCCCTTTCATGGGTATTAAACGTCTTCATTCTTTAGTGAGTCCCCCTCGACGGAGCCCCATGCATGGGTGTCCGAGGTGACTGTATATTGGGATGTACCAATAGCAGGGGGATGATAGGTACTTTTATGATGATGCTGGAGACAACAATTAGCAGAATCCCTCCCTAGCGGTTCTTGAACCATGGGGAAGCTAGATATGGACACCTTATCTACATTCATCAAGTACAAAAGGTTTGGATTGTCATGATATTGTAATAAGATACCGATGTGAATATTCATGGCGATGGGGGCCACTAGTTCAGTGCCAAACTTCATTGAGGGACATGAACTCACCATCTAACACACTTACATAATCTTGCAAGTATCCCCCATACTTGTGCTTGTATCATATCAATGGTACTCCCAAATCATCACATTTTTTACCTGATATTGGGGATGTTTGGCCGGTGGGACCGTTTTATGAGTTGTGGGGGTTGTGGTTGTAGATGATACACCAGAATGTGTTCTAGAATATTAATACATTCTATTTGATTTATACTCTGAAATAATTTTGAGAATGAGGAATAAGGTCACCAATCAATATTATATCATAGGCATAACAATTCTCAATCACATATGCATGGTTAAAACAATTTTATTTTATTCCCTTCCTAGTCATTCTGGTCTCATAGACTTGTCCGCATGCAGATGGACTTACAAGAATCTTGGGGTCTCATGCGACCATGTTGAGGGTGCACAGGGTGCATCACATGCCCTTTGGCGATCACAAACCCTGATCGACTTCTCCTTCCCAATCTACTTCAATTTATGTGATGAAGGTCGGGTGTCACGTGAGATTTTACTTATGGTATTGATGGAATTTCCTCTACTTTTTGGAGATGCATCACATGAATAGTATGGGTTGTATAGTGCGTGTGAATTTTTTGGACAAGCCCTCGAGCCAAAGGGGTTCTGTGTGGTGAGGTGGGCATGTCACTGAGGGATCTTAGTGTTGTGTGGGTTTTCATGGGTGTGCCACCTGTCTTTCAGCTACCGTGGACCCCTATCACATCCCCTTTTTCTATATCCTTTGATTTATTTTAGAAAGACCTGGGTTTATTTTGGATTTCATGATCAATGTTAGGGTTTAATGACAAATTTTTCTGGTGATGTTTCACTTGAAAAATAAATGGAAAATAGATATCATGCGAGCATGTATGGGACTAATTTGTCTTTCTATCATTAAATCAGTGAGGAGTTGTCTGGATTCACATTTAGGGTACTGAGCGGTGATGATGACAAGCCAACGGGAATTTGTGAGGTGAGGTGGTCCTGACACTGAGGTCTCACGGTGTCTCTTGGACCAGTCAAGGCACACGTCGCATGTCCTTTAGTGACCGTAGAAACCACTTTTCTCCTCCCTTTAGACCCCCATTTTATTATGTGATAAGGTTTTTGAGTTATATGATTTTTTTCATGAAATAACATTGATTTTTACTCAATTTTCCCATGATGTATCACATGACCAATGTGGATCATATGAGAGTGAGAAAGTATTGTGGAAAAAACCATGTGTCCATCCATAGAGCACCAGGGAATTTTCGGAAGGTTTCCATGTGGAAAGACTAATTATACGAAGGGGTTTTGTAAAGGGAATTGGAAAGGTTGTGGTGCTTCACAAGTCTTTAGGGGCACACCAAATGTTCTTCAGTGACTGCATGAACCTCATGCCTCTTCTTAGTTATCTAGTTCATTATTTGTGATGAAGGATCAGAGGTCTCATGAGATGTATTGGATATCATCTATGGATATTATTCTTCCCAATAACAATTTTGTGCATGATCTGTTTGACAATCATGTGTATCTTCCTTCAAAATTCGTATCCCATGATTTTCCAAGGGTTCTAGATGGTTTTTCAGGTAATTTCAAATAAAAAACTACATGGCATGGGGGATATGCATCCAAATATCACCATTCAGCCACTGGTGAACAAGGTTGATCATTGAGGTAGGCTCTGTGGGACTTTTGTGGGCCATGTTCCTTGCGTGGAGACTTCGTGTGACCATTCTATGGTCATTACATCATGAGCGTTTAACAATACACTTCTTCTATGCTCTCAAGGGGAAAATAATATCCACGTTCGAATGTTTCTTCCTTTGTAGTTTTCATCATGCTTATTTGGTGAGAGTCAATAATCATCATAAACATTGATAACATAGTAGTTGTACACTGACCATTATTATTAGTACATATTTAGGGTTTTTATAAAATCCAATTGACACATATGGAAGATGAGGTGGCCTCGACCCATAGGATTGTACCCTATGAATCCCATTTATCAATTCTCTAGGGGGTGATGGCATCATTGTTATTTTATTGGGATAAATCCCAACACAAGATTCAGTAACTAAATAATTAGGGAAACTATTTATTATATATGTTCAAGCTCATCAGGATCGCGGCCCGAAACCATGTTCTCTGAACCACCCCAAGAAACCCCTGCCACGGTACACCTTGTAATTTGGGAATACACTACTGTAATAAAGGGATATGTATATAGAAACAAGTATTATGATTTTTTATATTATTTTTCTAATAAAATAATCATTATATTTAAGAATTTTTATTATTAAAATATAAATGAGTAAATAATGACTTTGATAAAAAAAATTATATGATGACAATGAAATTTTATTTTTAAGGAATATATAGTTTCAATGAATATATTTTTTAGGAATTAAAATAAAATTGAAATAAATGTAATTTTAGTAAAATAATTTTATTAAATATTTTTTTTTAAAATATAAATGAGAAAAAAAATTATTAAATAAAATACAGTTTTTATAAGAGTCAGAAGTTGTTATTATCATAAAAACCCATATTGTTTAAATAAATTGGATTTTTTTATTTAAAAGATTAAATTTTCATATTTATATAATTTTTTTAAAGTACAAATTAATTTTAAAATCAGAACATTGAAATTATCCAAATTTTAATTTCTATTAATTTTATGAGACAATCAATTTTTTTTGAAAAAAATTACATACATTATAAATATTTTTTATTTTTATGATATCATAAAAGCACCAAAGTGAATTAATAAATACTATAAAGAGCATCCAAAACAAAAAATCCATTTATACAATAAATTAATGTGTTTTTTAAATTATTTTATTAATTATATAGACCATTAATACATATTATAAAAACTATATTATAAATTAAGGTTTTAAGGTCAATTATTTATGGACATAACTTAATTCCACATCACCATTGGTATTAAATTATAGAGTTTAGTTTGTAGCCTTATAAAATATTTAAAATAACTTCCATTCATTATAAAGCATTGGAAGAAAACCCAGGGTTGTTATTTGGTTTTCATTATTTTATAATATAGTTTCCAAAACCTATGATTAAGAATTAATAATGATTCGACCTAAATTTTTATGTAAAACCCCATCAAAAATCCCATTAATCTTCACTAAAATCAATTTTAAAATAAATTTACTCTTTTATTCCATTTCTAAACCCTCCAAAGATTCCCTTATGTTCTTGATAATCTCCCCTAAATATTATAGAAACACCCTCTCAATGTAAGGGATCCTCTCATTCTCCTATTTATTCATGAACATTATTTATATTATTCCTTTTCATTTCCAATTTTTCTTATTGTTAGATATTATTAAACATACCTCTGATATTCATTATGATGTCCAAGTGATGATATAACCCTTTAAATCACATTAAAACCTTCCATGATTTTTTAAGTACAATCTTTATTACTTTTAAATTATGCTATGATTTTCCCTATCAATCATCTCTACAGTGAATACCCATCACAATTTCCACACAAGGGTATTCACCTAAATGTAACTACCCATCCTTAATTGGGATATTATTTATTTTTAACCCAAAATAATTAATCATGGGATTAAATTTTATTAATTAAATTCTTATGTGTACGATCTATGTGGAATAATTATGCATGTACATGACATGAATGTGATCGGTGGGCTCAAAATTATATAGACCTCTAATACCATGGGTAAGTTTTTATCTAATGATATTACATCAATTGTGAATGTGAGGTTATTTTAAGTAGAGTATGTTATGATGTCTCTGTATTTATCCATGATATATATTTATATTTTCTTGTTTTATATTATTTTCACATTACCATATTATAATTATGTTGTCATATTATATCATGCTTCGATATTCAAGTTTATGATTCTCATAACACTTTTGTTACACTAATATTCCTTTTGAATCAAATGTACTTATTTACCTAATTATATTATTTTATTATTCCCATAATAGGATTTATAACTCTCCTCTTTCTTATGCAAACCCCCCAATTATCCAATTAATTTTTAAAAGATCCATGTATAAAAGGACTTGTTTAGGAGTTTTTAAATTATGATGATTTACCTATGTTTTACGTTATTATCCTATGTACCTAATTTCCTTAAGAAACTAGGACTCATGATCTTATGGGATGGTATAATGTGAATATTTGTGTAATAAACCATGAATTAAGGTGTATTAAACATAAGGTGTGTCCTAAGTGTTTTGTGTAACACCCCAAGATTTCATAGTGTGTTATTTCATCAAAATAATTCAATAACATGCACTACACGCAACACCGAGTTCAATCACACCATGACTTACAAAAAAAGCCATTAAAAGAGGTCATGAATAGCATTAACTACATTTTTAACTTTATATAATCCTTATAATTTTAGAATCCATATTATGAGTTTCTTAGTCATAATGCAAGAACAGATTCATTTTCAGTATTGCACTTTTATCAACTTTTAATAGTGAAACCTTTTTAAATACAATATTTTAAACTTTTTGACTAAATGGGGACATAAAATAATTTAAAATGAAACATCCCAAGCTTACACGGTACGCTTTCCTTTGAATAAAACAGTAGCGTGTGTTGTACGCAACTTCGAGTTTTAACACACACCACAACCGATCAAACTAGCCGTTATGAATAGTAATACCTAATTTTTGAAATTATATATATTTTATATTTCAAAATGGACTTCATTTTTGGATTCGGAATATCGAATTTAGCCTAATGTGAAATTTTGGTACTTTTCGGATAACTTTAATATTTTGATGAATAGTGAAAATTACTAAATTTTAATTAAAAACAACTTTTTTAGTCAAAATAATTAGTAGTGATAAATTATGAATTTGAGTGGTTTTAAAGTATATTTAGAATATATTTTTACAATTTAATATAATGTTGGTCATTGGACATAATTTTACAATTAAACCGAACATAAACAAGTGTCAATCTTTTGATAGTTATTATCTCTTAAAAACACGATTTTTGTTTTGACAGCGGGAATTAATTTTAAATTAATTTCTGCCACTTCTGTGTTTTGAATTTAGAAAAATGGATTCCATATTTGGAATCAGGATGTACAAATTGTGTAAATAGGTAACTTTTATTTTTAGACATTTTGAATAATTACTGTGGTAAATATTTTATTTACCATGGTTAAGGGTAAATCTGGTAAATAAGGGTTAAACAATAATATTATAATAATACTAAATTACCCTAAAACGTGTCCTAGCCTTATTTTTTGATACATGTTCGACCATAGGCATATTTGGGTCGATTTGGGGACCCCATGGTGTCACTTGTAGGTGATAGGGACACTTTATTTTAATTAAGTTAAAATGAATACAAAAATGACACAAGCATATATCTTTTAGAAAAACAATTATTACATAAGGTTATATATGTTTGATTTTAGATTATAAATATTCATTAGAAATATAAAGATATTTACTACATAATGATATTTTATTTATAATTTTTAGACATTAAATAATGTATTTTATTTATGACACAATGATGATGCAGTAATTACTAAAATAGTGAAAAATTAAAATAATTGATATTATAAATACCCAAATAATTAAAATATGAAACTTTTAATGAATTAAACTAATTTTATAGGATAATATGATATATTAGGATTGATTTAATTAAAATTTTTCGAAGTAATCAATCTGTTATGAGTTTCACAAAAATCAACTATTGAATAGTGTCAAAAATTTTATAAAAGAGTTCTTAAAACAAATATTATATTATTAATTGATATTAAATTCCTAAAAATCTAAGGTCCGGCCAAGAGACTTATATCATGATAGGTTAATCATTAATGGACCACTTGGGGGTATCTTAGATGTATATAGTAAGTTTAATAACCGTATTATATAAAAATACAAAGAGACATTGTAAAAGTGAAACTAATTAACTTAGAGTTAATACTTAAAGATAAGGTTAATATAAGTAACCGAACCTGTCTAAATTATATTGGATGAGTTGTTTTCGACCCATACCCACCTTAACCTTTGAATAGTCAACTTTGGAGCCATTAGAAACCGAATATGAATTTTTTATAAATTAATATTTCTAGCTTTTCCAAAGGTGCCCCTCACCCCTCTTATAAAAGGGTACTCCTCCTTCTCATTTCTTCACACCTTCAAAGCATTTTGGTTCGGCCAAACTCTGCCCAAATACTCTCCAAACTTCCCTCACTACAACCTAGAGGCCTTATTTTTATCATAAAGCCAACCTAAGGAGCCCTTTTGATCAAATCAAAAGGAAGAAACCGAAGAAGAGGTAATGATTTCACCACCCTTTTCCAAGTTCATTTCTTCTTCCACTTCTTCTTCCTTTGTTGTTACCATTATAAAATAATAACTCCAGTATCATATATATACTGTGATGTTATTATAAATATGGTACAACCATATTCATTGTTCTATCCACCATTTGAATAACATGTCACCATACGTGCGTACGTACGGCTTACCGTCTCCACGTCGTGGTGTAATTGTTATTCAATATAATATTATTTGTATGGGTTTAATAATGATGTGTAACTCATTTAAATAATAAATATAACATGTTAATGATTATTTATATATGATATACCATCCATTTATATATTATTTTAATATCAAAAGACTGATATTATCGCTCGTGCGTACGTACGGACTACCGTCTCCACGAACGCGATGAGATTCATTCTCCATCGTATCGATTCAAGTATAATTATCATTTGATGATTTAAAAATGATGTTTAAGGACTTGATATCATTCTGGATATGAATAATATACGACCTATCCTTTACAAACATGTCTTACGTAACAAAACATACAAAAGAAAACAAGTAAGTTCACACCCGAAACAACGATAATACTAAGATATTATTATCAAATCAATATTAAAAGATCATATATGATATCATATTAATGTATATGATTCTTGTATAATTTAGTAACAATTATTTCACCATTATACAGGATGTTAACCTACCCCAACCAAGGAAAAGTACAAGGTAAGGGATTTTCTTATCTCCCATTCAATTCCGTGAGATTTCCATTATTCGCCACTAAATTATTGAATGCGGTGCATTGTGTACTGGAATTTGATATATATTATCATGATTATCTTTATATTCATGTTATTCTGTAAATAATTTGGTGGTTATGAACTTTTGGCCATTCGACTCAGTTGATTAACGTGGTAAGGGGTTTTCATCTCACTCTTTATTTCTGTGAGATTCATGCCATATTTCCACTATTATCTTTTGTGTGGTGTATGTACTGCCCATAATTGTATTCTTTGTGTAATACACTTTACCTTATGTGTATTTACATTTTCATTGTATGATACCTCTTTCATGGGTTGTATGTTTCATAAGTTACCAAATTGATAAGGGTTTCCTGCACAATCTCTTTAATATCTGAGGTTGTCTTTACGTAAGTATCTACAGGGACATATTTACTATCCATGTCCATATTTCATAAAAGAGTTTTCAAAGGGATTATTTCTAAGGGAACTTTTACTAAAACATCATTTTAAATGTTTTAAATATTTATTCTTCTAAATCATCCTCATTTATGTCCACGTTTTCAAAATGGTTTGTAAGGATTTATTTATATGAAAATGAATGTTTTGAAAGTGTTAATTACAATCAAAAGTTTCAAAGTGGTATGGGACACTTTGATTCAATAATGTATTTAAATGCCTTACTTTATAAATTGTGTAACATTAAAATGTTTTCATGAAAAAAGGATATTTCTCTCAATAATTTTTGAAAAAACATTTTCATCTATGTCAACATCCTTTGATGGATTTTAAGATTATTTGAAGTTGATTTATTATGATATAAAACTTCCATATTGTGATGAAGTTTTGTGATATGTTTGACTGTAGATGTGTCATTTATATAGAATTCATGGTTTATGAGTAAAGTATTGACATTTCTTATGCTAGTTCCAATAAGAATGTTTATGTTATATTTCAACCTTTACTTCATATGAATGTGTTGGAAAAATATGTTCCAGGTTGGGGACTGGTTAAAGTAAGCCCTCCAGGTTGGGGACTGGTAAAAATAAGCCCTCCAGGTTAGGGACTGGTAAAAGTAAGCTCTCCGGTTTGGTCTCCGGTTATTAGAGGCACTCCGGTTTGGTGTCCGGTTATTAGAGGCACTCCAGGTTGGTGTGCGGTTATTAGAGGCACTCCGGGTTGGTGTCTGGTTATTAGAGGCACTCCGGGTTGGGTTCCGGTTACAGTTAGCCCCAAGGTCTTGGGACGAGGCCTTGACAAAGAAATTAAAGTTCAGCATTATGCATTCCAACATTATGAAAGTGGTTATTGATATTGCATGTGATTATTCGATTAGTAGAATATCTATGTGAACAAGTAAATGGAATTATTTAATTTTACTTTTGCCATACTATGTTGAAGTTCAAGTTTAAAAGGATTTTGTTTTAGTAATTCATTACCTTAAATGTTTATTCTTATTTTTGAATGTTCCGCTATATTGTTATCCTTACTGGGCATTTGAGCTCAACCCTTTTCTATGTTTTATTTTTCCCAGTATGTGAAGAAGTAAATTATGAATGACCTGCAGGGATATTATGTGTGGATATGGGTGTGGATTATGGAGACATTATGTGGTTTTAGTAGTTTTTCATTTCATGATGTAATGTAAAACTTATGAATATATCTATTGTTTCCAAGGCTACTAAACCAATCGGTCTTTTGAGATTTGATCTTTCTTGTGATCATGCCAATGTTATGTAATAATGCACCGACTCTGGGTAACTAGGGTCGGGGCGTTACAGTTGGTATCAGAGGAAGTTTAGTACAAACCTTGGAAGCTAGATTTAGATAAACTCTGATTAGAGCACGTAGACCTAAGATGAACTTTGAGGATTAGTATAGAAGAACTTCCTAGAATTTTGGTATTGTAGAGATTTTGTGAGTTTTCCGAGCGACACATCCCTGTCTGGATACGAGCAAGTAGAGGCGGATCTGGCACAGATGTACCTAGGGGTAAAACCCGAAAACACCGCTTTGAGCTAGACTCGAACGGGAACTGGTGCACGACAACGGGCCTTGCTGCACTCTTGGTTACGACACTCCTGGGGGATATGCTTAGGATAATTCTCATTTTCTTTACAAACCATTATGAAGGGTTTATGAGTATATACATCCTCAATGGAGACATTTTTATGATTACGGATTATATCCATAAATAGTTCAATTTATGTTAAGTGTTTTATAAGTATGGGATTATGTATTTTGATTCTTAAACTGATCTAGTTTTTGCCATTGTTTAGAAATGGCGCCCAGTAGAAGGAATGAGAACTCCAAAAATGCACATGATTCAAAGAGAAGGAAGGATCATATCTTTCATGGTCTTAAGCTAGAATTTATAAGAGAAATAGTCTCCCATGTATTATCATGATATGAAGAAATAATATCATGTGATGATAAGATAAGTAAAGAGTTTACTGAGTCCTATGGCTTTGAAGGGAAGCAAGAGAAGAAAAGGATGGAAGAGAGAACGATGGATAAAGGGAAGAGGGAAAAGAATAATTTTCCCATATGTGGTAACTGTGGAAAGAAACACCCTGGAACTTGCCTGAAAGGAATGTGAGTTTGTTATAAGTGTGGAGGAAAAGGGCACAAAGTACGTGACAGCAAGGGTAAGAAAATAGTTTCAAATGTACAATGCTTCATTTGCAAGGAGTTTGGACACTACGTGAACCTATGTCCCAGTCATCAGACTATGCCACAAATGATGTTATTGGATAATAATAAAGTTATGATACTACCACAGATAAAGAGGAATGATTAGAGTTCTTATGTTGATTATGTCAATTGAGTGTTGTATCAACAATGTACTTGTTATAATAATTATGGAGTATATAAGGATTGTACTACAGTACTATTTCATTAAGGACTTGAGATTGTGTGGAACAAAGAAAAGTGACTCAATAGCAGGATAAATTATTGGAAAATATATGGTTGAGAGAATGATAAACCATAATATAGTTCTGATACCGAGGTAGTGATTTTAGAATAATACATGATTGTTTTGGATAAATTATATTGGATATTCTTGACTACCTTGGAACTGATTAATGATTTGTATATTCCATCATTGTTGGGGTTTAAAAAAAATTGGATTAATGAAGTATATCCAGCATTCTATATGGAATAAGGGAGCATGAATGTAATCAATAAGGAATATGGTAATTCAGGATGTTTCAGTGTATTAAAAGAATACATGATGAAGGTATTCATATGCTATTACAGGGTAAAAAGGATCTACATTATGCTTCGCTTCCTTATAAATGTTGGACTGTGAGTTTGGACAGAAGTATTTTGGATAGTTCTAGTTTGGATTATTTTGGATTTCCATAAAAGGACAAACCGGAGGTCGGGCGGCAACCCGTCGCGCCCGGCAAGGCTGCGAGACTTGAACCCACAACCGAAGGGCGACAAGGGTGTATCACCTACCACTGGCCCACGAGATATCCTGGATTAAATAATGTAGTTTTTTTAAAAAGATCTAGTAGATGAATTATAAATTCATTTATTTTGGAACCCTGTACGAATAGTATAAATAGAGAAATTTTTTACGTTCTATTATCTTTTAGAGTGAAATATGAGTTTGTGGTAGAAATTTATTAATGGATAAAACTCTAATTATAATGTAAGTATATCTCCTTATGATCTTATCCAATCTCATAAATAAATTCCTTAACATTAATAAAAGGAACTTAGAACAAAAATGTTGTCCTAGATGGTACCTTAAATCATCACTAATTTATGGCTTTGGGATTGTTGGCCTTTTCATATCCATGTTCTCTACAACTCTCAATAAGATAATTGATGGTTAGATTTCTCTTCCATATCCATATTTTCCTACATGGAAACCTAATATGTGTTATTTTCGGTAATCTTCATACATTCCACTCTTTATTTTAAATAGAGGCCTCATTAATTCATTTTTCGATGTGGGATTTCAACTAAGATATTTTGAAACGTCAAAAATGTGTTATCCCAATACCCTATATTTTGTTGAACCGATGGTACTTCAAATCATCATAGATTGATGAGTTTAAGGACCTCAATTTTATACTTGTTCGTTATTGATGACCTCAATCACTACCTATAAATATTTACGTTTTCCCCCCAATTATATGTCTCTAATTGCCACCAATGTTCTCCTAATCAAGATCATAATTTGGTGGTGACCCTTTCATTTCTCTTTTTCTCATATTAAGACTAAATTTTTGTAACCCAATTTCCGATGTGGGGTTTCCCACAAATATATTATCTATTTTTAACCTTTTATTTTTGAAGAACAATTTCAAATTGCGAGGATGCAATTTATTGAAGGAGGGGAGAATGTAACACCCCAAGATTTCATAGTGTGTTATTTCTTCAAAATAATTCAATAACTTGCACTACACGCAACACTGAGTTCAATCACACCATGACTTACAAAAAAAGCCATTAAAAGAGGTCATGAATAGCATTAACTACATTTTTAACTTTATATAATCCTTATAATTTTAGAATCCATATTATGAGTTTCTTAGTCATAATGCAAGAACAGATTCATTTTCAGTATTGCACTTTTATCAACTTTTAATAGTGAAACCTTTTTAAATACAATATTTTAAACTTTTTGACTAAATGGGGACATCAAAAAATTTAAAATGAAACATCCCAAGCTTACACGGTACACTTTCCTTTGAATAAAACAGTAGCGTGTGTTGTACGCAACTTCGAGTTTTAACACACACCACAACGGATCAAACTAGCCGTTATGAATAATAATACCTAATTTTTGAAATTATATATATTTTATATTTCAAAATGGACTTCATTTTTGGATTCGGAATATCGAATTTAGCCTAAGGTGAAATTTTGGTACTTTTCGGATAAATTTAATATTTTGATGAATAGTGAAAATTACAAAATTTTGTTTAAAAACAAATTTTTTAGTCAAAATAATTAATAGTGATAAATTATTAATTTTAGTGGTTTTAAAGTATATTTAGAATATATTTTTACAATTTAATATAATGTTGGTCATTGGACATAATTTTACAATTAAACCGAACATAAACAAGTGTCAATCTTTTGATAGTTATTATCTCTTAAAAGCACGCTTTTTGTTTTGACAGCGGGAATTAATTTTGAATTAATTTCTGCCACTTCTGTATTTTGAATTTAGAAAAATGGATTCCATATTTGGAATCAGGATTTCCAAATTTTTTAAATAGGTAACTTTTATTTTTAGACATTTTGAATAATTACTGTGGTAAATATTTTATTTACCATGGTTAAGGGTAAATCTGGTAAATAAGGGTTAAAAAATAATATTATAATAATACTAAATTACCCTAAAACGTGTCCTACCTTATTTTTTTATACATGTTCGACCATAGGCATCTTTGGGTCGATTTGGGGACCCCATGGTGCCACTTGTAGGTGATAGGGACACTTTATTTTAATTAAGTTAAAATGAATACAAAAATGACACAAGCATATATCTTTTAGAAAAACAATTATTACATAAGGTTATATATGTTTTATTTTAGATTATAAATATTCATTAGAAATATAAAACGATTTCCTACATAATTATATTTTATTTATAATTTTTAGACATTAAATAATGTATTTTATTTATGACACAATGATGATGAAGTAATTACTAAAATAGTGAAAAATTAAAATAATTGATATTATAAATACCCAAATAATTATAATATTAAACTTTTAATGAATTAAAATAATTTTATAGGATAATATGATATATTAGTATTTATTTAATTGACTTTTTTCGAAGTAATCAATCTGTTATGAGTTTCACAAAAATCAACTATTGAATAGTGTCAAAATTGACATAAAAGAGTTCTTAAAAGAAATATTATATTATTAATTGATATTAAATTTCTAAAAATCTAAGGTTCTGCCAAGGGACTTATATCATGATAGGTTAATCATTAATGGACCACTTGGGGGTCGATTGGATGTATATAGTAAGTTTATTAACCATATTATATAAAAATAAAAAGAGACATTGTAAAAGTGAAACTAATTAACTTAGAGTTAATACTTAAAGATAAGGTTAATATAAGTACCCAAACCTGTCTAAATTATATTGGATGAGTTGTTTTCGACCCATCCCCACCTTAATCTTTGAATAGTAAACTTTGGAGCCATTATAAACCGAATATGAATTTTTTATAAATTAATATTTCTAGCTTTTCCAAAGGTGCCCCTCACCCCTCTTTTAAAAGGGTACTCCTCCTTCTCATTTCTTCACACCTTCAAAGCCTTTTGGTTCGGCCAAACTCTGCCCAAATACTCTCCAAACTTCCCTCAATACAACCTAGAGGCCTTATTTTTATCAGAAAGCCAACCTAAGGAGCCCTTTTGATCAAATCAAAAGGAAGAAACCGAAGAAGAGGTAATGATTTCACCACCCTTTTCCAAGTTCATTTCTTCTTCCACTTCTTCTTCCTTTGTTGTTACCATTATAAAATAATAACTCCAGTATCATATATATACTGGGATGTTATTATAAATATGGTACAACCATATTCAGTGTTCTATCCACCCTTTGAATAACATGTCACCATACGTGCGTACGTATGACTTACCGTCTCCACGTCGTGGTGTAATTGTTATTCAATATAATATTATTTGGATGGGTTTAATAATGATGTTTAACTCATGTAAATAATAAATATAACATGTTAATGATTCTTTATATATGATATACCATCCATTTATATATTATTTTAATATCAAAAGAATGATATTATCGCTCGTGCGTACGTACGGACTACCGTCTCCACGAACGCGATGAGATTCATTCTCCATCGTATCCATTCAAGTATAATTATCATTTGATGATTTAAAAATTATGTTTAAGGACTTGATATCATTCTGGATATGAATAATATACATCCTATCCTTTACAAACATGTCTTACGTAACAAAACATACAAAAGAAAACATGTAAGTTCACACCCGAAACAACGATAATACTAAGATATTATTATCAAATCAATATTAAAAGATCATATATGATATCATATTAATGTATATGATTATTGTATAATTTAGTAACAATTATTTAACCATTATACAGGATGTTAACCTACCCCAACCAAGGAAAAGTACAAGGTAAGGGATTTTCTTATCTCACATTCAATTCCATGAGATTTCCATTATTCGCCACTATATTATTGAAAGTGGTGTATTGTGTACTGGAATTTGATATATATTATCATGATTATCTTTATATTCATGTTATTCTGTAAATAATTTGGTGGTTATTAACTTTTGGCCATACGACTCAGTTGATTAACGTGGTAAGGGGTTTTCATCTCACTCATTATTTCCGTGAGATTCATGCCATATTTCCACTATTATCTTTTGTGTGGTGTATGTACTGCCCATAATTGTATTCTTTGTGTAATACAATTTACCTTATGTGTATTTACATTTTCATTGTATGATACCTCTTTCATGGGTTGTATGTTTCATAAGTTACCAAATTGATAAGGGTTTCCTTCACAATCTCTTTAATATCCGAGGTTGTCTTTACGTAAGTATCTACAGGGACAGATTTACTATCCATGTCCATATTTCATAAAAGAGTTTTCAAAGGGATTATTTCTAAGGGAACTTTTACTAAAACATCATTTTAAATGTTTTAAATATTTATTCTTCTAAATTATCCTCATTTATGTCCATGTTTTCAAAATGGTTTTTAAGTATTTATTTATATTAAAATTAATGATTTAAAAGTGTTAATTCCAATCAAAAGTTTCAAAGTTGTATGGGACACTTTGATTCAAAAATGTATTTAAATGCCTTACTTTCTAAATTGTGTAACATTAAAATGTTTTCATGAAAAAAGGATATTTCTCTCAATAATTTTTAAAAAAACATTTTCATCTATGTCAACATCCTTTGATGGATTTTAAGATTATTTGAAGTTGATTTATTATGATATAAAACTTCCATATTGTAATGAAGTTTTGTGATATGTTTGACTGTAGATGTGTCATTTATAAAGAATTCATGGTTTATGAGTAAAGTATTCACATTTCTTATGCTAGTTCCAATAAGAATGTTTATGTTATATTTCAACCTTTACTTCATATGAATGTGTTGGACAAATATGTTCCAGGTTGGGGACTGGTTAAAGTAAGCCCTCCAGGTTGGGGACTGGTAAAAATAAGTCCTCCAGGTTAGGGACTGGTAAATGTAAGCTCTCCGGTTTGGTCTCCGGTTATTAGAGGCACTCCGGGTTGGTGTCCGGTTATTAGAGGCACTCCGGGTTGGTGTCCGGTTATTAGAGGCACTCCGGGTTGGTGTCCGGTTATTAGAGGCACTCCGGGTTGGGTTCCGGTTACAGTTAGCCCCAAGGTCTTGGGACGAGTCCTTGACAAAGAAATTAAAGTTCAGCATTATGCATTCCAACATTATGAAAGTGGTTATTGATTTTGCATGTGATTATTCGATTAGTAGAATATCCATGTGAACAAGTAAATTGCACTATTTCATTTTACCTTTTCCATACTATGTTGAAGTTCAAGTTTAAAAGGCTTTTGTTTTAGTAATTCATTACCTTAAATGTTTATGCTTATTTTTGAATGTTCTGCTATATTGTTATCCTTACTGGGCATTTGAGCTCACCCCTTTTCTATGTTTTATTTTTCCCAGGAAGTGAAGAAGTAAATTATGAATGACCTGCAGGGATATTATGTGGGGATATGAGTGTGGATTATGGAGACATTATGTTGTTTTAGTAGTTTTTCATTTCATGATGTAATGTAAAACTTATGAATATATCTAGTGTTTCCAAGGCTACTAAACCAATTGGTCTTTTGAGATTTGATCTTTCTTGTGATCATGCCAATGTTATGTAATAATGCACTGACTCTGGGTAACTAGGGTCGGGGCGTTACATTTTGAGTGCTGGAAAAAATATTATTTACATGGTCACAAAACATTATCAAGATACGAATCATGTAAATATTCCAAATCATTAAATGAAGGAGAAAAATTCTATTTATTACTTCATGATGAAACATCTTCTTTATTTTATAAGGTCTTTTGATCTACTTGTTGCTGAAAAATTGATCCATACAACTGAAATTTTTTTAAATTCTCATGTGTTTAGACCCAAAAAAGGTTATTTATCCATTAATAATTTGGATGAAGAACCCAATAAATGGTGGAATATTATAAAAAACGTGTTAATGGGAAGAGATTGAATCTATTGATAGATTTATTTTTGGAGAACATTTTACAAAATATTCCTTCTTCATGCTATTTATACAATATAGGGAAGAAATTACTTTAGCTAAAGTAAAATTATGAGGAATCTATTAGTACATATATAGAAATTTTTACAAGATATATGAGGTTCACATTGGGTATTATCATACAACTTTAAATTAAGGTTAGTTGATTATTCAATGGCTTAAAAAATAAATTTATGTTAATTAGATATAAGTTACTTTGGTAATTATGAAGAAATTGGTCACTATGCTATCACGGTGGAAATGGTGATTGGAATTACCCATCTATCTTATGGTTTTGTTAAGTAAAGATATATGTATTTAAATATAAATTCTAAAATCCATGGTGAGAAGAATATGAGTATTCATTTATGATCATAGCATGGAAGGATACATGGAGGAAATTAAATTAAGTGGATGGGTAATGGTGGAAAAGAAGGTAAACAATAAATTATATATTGAAGTGATGAGAAGAAGAAGTTCTATTATGATGGAAAAAAGAACTATAGAAATCAGCACCCACACCGTAGTGTTTCAAATGACAGGATTATCAGAATTATACTAACCAGTGATCAAATAAAAAGGTTAATGATGATGATAAATGTACAAAAACTATTGTATCTAGAGATAATGATAAATCTCTTGAGATCACTATTTCTGATGTGGGTAATTAAGTGGGAAAATGTACACCAACCACCCACACTAGAACTATTAATATATTATTTTATTCTAGATCTAAAAACTCTTTTCTAAGTGTAGAATTTTCTAAGGGTGTCGCATTGCCACATTAATGATCAGATGTTGAATTAGAATTAAAAACACCGATTGGTGAAATTTTTTCATTTATTGTCTATGATTATTATAATAGTTAATTTTTGGGTAATTTTCTTCTTAAAAAACATATCATTATCCCTATGGTTTAATTTTTTATTATATGATATGTGGAATGGTTTTTTAAATATTAATACCACATTAGATTCTACGGAAGCTAAGTCACATTAGATATTCAAACCAATTTATGATCATCTATCAGAATGAAAATAATATGAATTGTAGAGGGAAATCACATACATTATATGTTTCTATATTAGTTAATAAAAAATGGTGTTTATCTCATATTTTTGGGAAAAAACTAGACATCAAAGATAAACCTATTGTATGGGAGTTTGTCAATATTTTTCCAGAAGAGTTTCCCAGTCTTCCATTGAGTTGTGAATAATATTTTTCAATAGAACACAAAAATGTTTATATAACTATATAAAATATTTCATATAGAATAGACCCTATTGAGTGTTAAGAATTGAAGAATAAACTCGAATAGAGTCTTGATAAGGGATTTATTTGGCCAAGTTCATAACCAAGGGGTGCACCTATTCTTTTCATAAAGAAGAATGTTGGATTAGTGTGACCCTTCATTGATTATTAGGAACATAAAAAGATCAAAATAAATAAATTCTATCATTTTAAACATATTTATTAATTGTCTTATCAACTAGACAAGGCTAAATTCATTTTAAAAATTGACCTTCATCATGGATATCATCAATTGAGGGTCATGATAGAGGGTATACCCAATAAAATTTTTCTTATGAGGTATGGAAACTATGAATTTTTTGTTATTCGATATGTTATTACTAATTCCCCCACTATCATAATTAATTTAATAAATAGACTCTTTGGATATTACCCTGATCATTTTATATTAGTCTTTAAATATGATATTCTTATATATATACATTGATAAAGTAAGAACATGAGTATATGTTGATAATTTTACTAAAGACCCTAATGGAGGATAACCTGCATGAATAATTTTTCAATTTTCAATTTTAGCTAAAAAATGATGCATTTTTTGGTCATATAATCTCATATGATGGTATATATGTGGGTCCTTCAAAGAAAGACGTTATTGACTATTGGTCTAGACCAAGCATAGTTATTGGGATATATATTTTTAATAGTTTTATAGGATAGTTTCAAAACATTATGGATAATTTCTCACATATATCTAATCCACTCACCATGTTAACATAAAAGGGATCCAAGGTACTTTGGATAGTAGAATGTGAATAAACTTTAAGTTTACTCACGAGAAGTTTGTTTTGTGAACTTATTCTTACATTACACATTAGTAGATATAGGATTCGGATTTATAATGATGAACCTAATAAATAATTGGGATGCATACTCATGAATGATGATATGATGATAGCTAATACTTCATGATAATTGAAGGATCACAGGCAAAATTACCCAAATCATGCTTTGGAGTTAGTTGTGGTAATTTTTACATAAATATATAGAGGAATTATATTTATGGATAATGGTGTGATATATATAATTATCATTAATGTTGAAAGATATATTCACTCAAAAATATTATGACATGTTACAAATAACATGGTTGATGATTACTATTGATTATGAATACTCATTAAATTACTACCCTAGGAAAGAGGACAAGGTGTTCGATACATTGAGTTGAAATAGTTATGATAGCTTATCTATGAGGATTATTAAAATTGATACAATATTTTTAGATATATAAAGTATGGATCTTTAAATCTCGACGTAAGTCGGAAAATATTATCTTTCTCAAGTGGGTGTTCAACAATATATCCATGTGGGGATTAAAGGGTACAAAAAGAGGATATAGAACTAAGAAAAAAGGTTATACATGTTCCTTGGTTCAAATGTGATTATGATGAGATAATACGGTTTATAACCCATGATTATGTTCCATAAATACTATAATTCATGAAGGAGATTTTTTATGATACTCATCTTTCATAATTATCTATTCATCCTGAGGACGTCAACTAAGTTGAACAGGATGCCCTCAGCCTTCACTATTACAGACCACCTTAGAGACTTTTCCAGACTATGATTTTTTGGTTTGTTTCGATTATTTCCATTTTTTTAGAATAATTCAATTTGATAATGATGTATAGGGATTTGAAAGAGTATTTTTTGGGTTAAACAAGAATAGGAATATTACAAACTATGATTCTAGGTACTATGTTTGTTAGCAAGTTAAGGCTGTGAGATCACTGTATATGGGGTTTCAACGTCCATCACCTATAAAATAATGGAAATGGGAAAAAATAACCATTTAATTTTTCAATGAACTCCCTAAATACTTGAAAGGGCCTTAATATTAGTTGGATTGTAGCTGATCACCTTTTGATGTAAGCACACTTCATTACTATGAAAGAATATCTATATCTTGATCAACATTCCAGAATATAATTTTAAGAAGTTGTTAAGTTGTATGTTGTACCACATTATATTGTATCACATGAGGATGTGATGTCTACTTTCTTATTATAGTTAATTTTTTAGTGAGAAATTGATAAAAATTTGAGTTTTTGTAATGATTACCATCTTGGGACGGATGTACCATATGAGAGAATCATTCAAACATTATAGGATATTTTGAGATATTTTTTTATGTATTTGAAAGGTGTTTTAGATAAATATATTTCTCTAATTATGTTTTCATACCAATCTAACATTAACATGAAAATTAAAAATCTAATTATGAACCCCTCTATGAAAATAATGGTAGAAATCCAGTTGGTTCAGATGAAGTTGGAGAAATAAATATATTGGTACCTAAGCTAGCTATGGAAATATCAAAAAAAAATAAACCCATTGAGAATAACATTGTGGAAACTCAAAATTTATAGAAAGGTAATGCTGAAAATCATTGTTAAAATCTTGAATTCAAAGTTCCTGAGAAGTTATTATTGTGAATTCTTCAATAGAATATGTTTGTGAGATTCATAAAGAAGGAAAATTTGGGAAATAATTATATTGGCCCATTCGAGATTCATCATCAAGTATGTATGGAATCTTATCAATTGATGATTTAACCAAACATATCTCAATTTCATTATTTTTCCATGAATCTCTC
The DNA here is from genome assembly GCA_963277665.1 of Viscum album. NCBI lineage: Eukaryota > Viridiplantae > Streptophyta > Magnoliopsida > Santalales > Viscaceae > Viscum > Viscum album. The sequence continues at coordinate 1,042,625,904 of OY728146.1, forward strand.
TTGATGAAGTACATACCTAGTCCATCGCATGTTATTAACTTAGAGGTTATATACCACATAATAATAATTTTTATTAAGAATATCCAAATATAAATCTCAGATTATAGAGATAAATTTCCTAAAAACAAGACTACTACCCTAGTTAAAATATTCTAGAGATATCATAAACTTGAATAACCTACATGGGATCCCAATAATATGATGCAATTGGGATATTAATTTTTTTTTAATAATATTAATTTAATTTCGAGGATTAATTCTATTTTTTGGTGGTAAAATGTAACACCCTAGTATTTCATGATATATATTTTTAAAATTTATTTTTTTGATGCATTATAATGCCCCCCAACACTGAATATTAATGAACTATAATATAATATATCACAAAAAATAATATGTTAAATTGGTGGTAGGAATAAGAATAGTTAGATTTTGAAAATATGTATACTTGTTTTATATAATGAATATACATAAGTTAACAATTTTTGATAAGTCGTAATTTTTTATAAAATATATTTTTCCCTAAAAATGGTTTTTTTGAGAAAATAATAAAATTAAAAAAAGTCAAATTTAGAAAGAATTATTTTAAAACATTAACTCCGTTATGCAAATAAACATTTCCAAATTATCTTATTAGGAATATTTGGGAATTTTCTAAAATGATTACTATTTCAATGGATGGTGAAAATTAATGTTTTTTTATTAAAAATATATTTTTTTTAAAGTATATGTAATGATAAATTTTTTTATAAAATAGTTTTACAATTAAAATTAGTTAATTTATATTATTAATAATTCAATTATGGTTATTTCAATTAATTTTACGTGAATATTAGTATAAAAAACCTTATATACCATAGAAAATATTTTTTACAAAATATTTCTCATTGCATTTTCTGAGTATATTTTAAAATTAATTTGGGAAAAATTTATATATATAATTTTTTTAAAATAGATTAATTATTTGAATAAACAATTCAAAATTTGGTAACGATCCCACTTTCATATTTTGTCATAACAAATATTAAAAATAGTAATACTTTTTTACCATGGTTAACATTAAAAAAGATTTACTATGGGGGGGGGGGGGCGGGTTAAACTGATATATATGGGTAATGTTTCTAATAAAACATTTTAAAGTCAAATTTTTTAGCCATATATTAACCTCATCATGTCCCACATTCAAATATCTATCCATTTGAAATCATTTTTCATGATAATGTTTTTATTATATTTTATTCATTAATGAAATTCCGAGTGTTGGGTCCCTCAAGATCGACTAAACCCTAAACAGGTCCCTTATTAACATTCCTATACATGAATTGGAGGTTATTTTATTTTTAAAACACCATTCCAAAAAACCTTAACAAATGATCTAAGGGAGTCCAACCAAATAATAATTAATCGTATTACCTAGATTTTTTCAATATTATTCTAATTATACCTCCTATTTAATCTATCATTTTTATCATAAAATAATAACCCAATTATCATAAATATAATTATATTTTTTTATTATTATGTAACCCCCAATATTCACTTCTATTCGGTCAAATGTTATGTGAAGTTTTTTCTCGTGCGTACGTGCAGACTACCAAGAACACATAGCGATACAATGCCTTTAACATCACATTGTTTCAGGGAGGGTCATTATGGTAGGACTAATGTCTATTCATAATATTTATGAAATATGTATTCATCTATAATTATTATATCACATCTACTATGTTACCATCCAATCCATTTTAATATGATAATGTCACTTGTGTGTACATGTGGACTACCACCACCAAAAAGTGATGTGATATGTTTTTCAATTCCACTTTACATGGATGTTAATAAGGATAAATATAATTCATATATATATATATATATATGTTATATATGGTATAATAATTATTCTTCAAAGATGAATAAATATTTCCAAATCATTCATTCCCTCTATCTAAAAGAAAAAACAACGACTATGTGTATATAAAAATTTCCATCTTCATGAATGGTGTGATTTATTTATTCTAACACAGATTTTTTGGATGAATATGATTATGTATACACTGAATATATATGTCATCTAAATCATGAATAAAATTATAAATATGACGAATCCATGATCAATTTACAACGACTAGAACTACTGAACCAAAAGTCTAATAAAAAATGAAACAATTAACACCTGAAAAGGACGATCATAATAACAAATTATTAATTAATGGGTGATAATATATTATAATGTGATAATATATAGTTTTATAAAAATTTAAATTATTATATTATATAATTATAATAAGTATAAATATATTATACAGGAGGTTAGACTAATTTTTAATTATTTTAAACATTGGAAAATGATTTTTATTTCACATTTATATCTACAAGACAAATGTCATATTCACCTCTAGTTACTTTTATGTGGTGTATATACTTCCCATGGATTTATTTTAAAATTATTCTCCATAAAATTAGTGTATGTACATATACATATATTTTTCTTTATTTAATGGGGCTTATGACTCAAATGTTTCAAAATTTATAAGGGTTTTATGTTCTAATAAAACTGTTTATCAGAAGTTTTTTATGATTATGTTTCTGATAATAAAATTTATTGATATACCACTCTTTAATATCTTTAATATTCTTATACTTTGTATATTTATTGGTAATTCATTTTTTCCATTCATTTTCCTCTCTTTGATAACTCAAGATAGTAAAAAAATGTTTTTAAGGAAAAGCGACTGTTTTGGTCTCTTCTGTCAAAAATAATTTTTTGTCCAAATATTTTTATCATAAAACTATTTTCAATATTAGTTTTTCTATTCTCAAATGATTTCTTAATGTTTTTTTACCCATTTTGTAATTTTTAATGAAAAAATAACTTATACCTTATTATCATTTACTAAATAAGGCATGTTTTTGCTTTTAATTAAAATTCGAGAGGAATGTTTTTTCTAATATACACAGTATGAACTGATCTTCTCATCATCATCAATTATCAATACATTTAATCTTGATTTAAATTTTTTAAAGATTATTTTTTAAAATAATTTTTGTAATTATTATTTGTCAAATTTATATATTTTGAATAATTAATCTCAAAGTGAAAATGTAATTTTCCCAATGTAATGTTTTAGTAGTATTTTAAATGAATTTTGAAAATATAAAAACCTAAATTGATGTTACTTATGATTTTATAGGGTTATTATCCAATTATAACATCCAAATTAATTATTTAGATAGCATTTAATGAATTGGATTTAATGATGATTCTATAAAACTTTTTTTCCATTAGGGTTAATTAATTTTTTATTAAACGATTATAAAACATGTTTATTTTAAAAAAATTATGATATTATTTTGTAATAAAGTATTTATGAAACCTATTTGCCTCCAATGGAATCTATAATGTTCAATATTCTATAATCATGTGGCATACATATATATTAATTTCATTATGTGATTTGTGGGCCTGGAATTATAAAGGCCTCCAATTCATTGGGTAAAGATGGTTATTTCATGAGATAAACAAGACCAAAATTGTGAGATAACTTAGATTATTAAAAGAATTTATGCACTATTATAGTCTTTAGAATGACCATTGACTTATATGATAGAATAGGGAGTAAAACCAATCTATTATGGTTTTCTCTAAAGTGAGGATTAACTACCAAGGAAATAGTTTTATATACTTATTTATATTCCAAATACTTATATCTTATTCCATTGTTATCTTCTATTATATAATCTTATTTAATTATTTTATGATTAATATCTTATGAGATACCTGGATTTATTCCATTTCTTATGATTATGATCTATGATATGCTTGGTATTATTTTTAAATTTTATTCTCATTTTATAATACCCATATGATCATGTTATGTCTATGTAATCCTTGATATATCCCTTAGTTATCCTTTTTATGTTTTACTTTCCATGGATAATAAGAATGTTATGATTTGTTATATTTCAAATAATGGTTCTATTTATGAATAACTTACTGGGAGATTATGTAGTTGACTTATGAACCAGTTTTTTATGTGTCCATGTTTCCCAAGATACAATACCTGTATGATTCTGGAAGGGATCATACTATAATGTAATTAATATTAATCAAATAATATGTGATATTTATGTATGTACATTAGGGTTTTCTATAATATATATATATATATATATTAATGCAATTGATCTCTCTATGATCGATAAAAAATATCTTAGACTCATCTTATTTTTCATGAATAAAATAGGGGTACCTCATGGTAAAATGATTTTGTGTATAAATCCCAAATCACACCACTCCTGCAGCTATTTATTCAACTCCACTAAATCCGTTGGTTTCATTGTATATGTAGTTTTAGATTTGGTCCTTATATCATGAATGAGTTCAACGGATAACTCAACTTCATGCTCTGGTGGATGGCCAGGTAGTTCTTCTAGAAAAACACTAATGAAATTTTTTACCATGGGTATATCCTCTATTATTAGGATACCATCCTCATCCATATGCCATGTCTTATCTTCATGTTTACAAAAAATTTCATTATGGAGATCTGTAGGGGGAGGATCCGAGCATGATTTAGATGATTACATTTCCCCATTGAAGACAATAATTACATCTTATCTTGAAGAATTGTAATATCCATCTCATGGAAATTAATTTTTGTATTACACTTTGATATACAATCAATAAAAAGGATCATATAAATTTTAAACATAATTTTAATAAAAAAAATTCAAATAGGGTACATTGATGAATCATATTTTGAACATCTTAACACGTTTTTTCATAACATTAACACTCGATGTATAAATTGATAACCCCCTTACTAGTTCTAAATTAAATTATACAATGTTTTGGGAAAGAATTCAATATATTAATTATTTTAAAGATCCATAATAGGAAAACAAATTAAATAATTTTATTTCAAAAGAAAAACAACAGCTTCCAAAAATAATGTGAAGGGAGACATGGGGACATGGAACTATAGGGTATGAATGTGGTGGTTCCTGAGGGAACCCCCTCTAACTAAATCAATACCTTCTAGGGGAAACAATCCCACGATATAAAAATGAACTTGCTGCTATGAATTATAGTAAAGGAAATAGGGGATAAGTAGTTATCAATTTTTCCCCTCTCATGTCCTATGAAGGACATCCGTTTGTTTTGGGATGAGCTCCCTACATCTTCATATTAGGTAAGTTGTTGATTACTTTAGTTCCAAAACCTAGTGGTGAATTACAAATTATAGTGGAGTTTGTTTCAACCTTCGAAAGAATGATTCTTATCATATTACAAGTATATAATCATGTATACATTGAATGATATTTCTCCCTAAATATATTCACCATTTCCAAAGGAAAAATTTGAACATGAAGATGAATGATTATTTAGGATCACACTCAAAATAGCCTCCTAACATAACGCACATATTACTGGACACATATGTTTTGAACTTGGTTAAAATGATGTGGGGGTTCGAACACACCTAGTGTCCTTAAGGATTTTCTCTAATATCGGTCTAGAGGTTATATCCAATACTAAGTTCTCTAAGAGGTGGAGCTTCTTCACAGTTTTTATCAGAAATATTAGGTCTGTAGTCAATCTTCTAGTTCTAAAGATTGTAAAAGAGATGTAGGATTTTGTCCCTTCATATTGGACTGTGTTCTATCTTTTCCATAAACACCAAAAACCCACTATGATAGTGATAGTTATATCATTCTTCTAAACACCAAAATTGTTAATTCCCTAGATCCAAAGGTTGAAAAAGTAAGTGGTTACAAACTCCAGGGAAGCTATTCCTATTAAACTACCAAAGGATCTCCATAATGCACATTCCCATTCTTCATAAAAAATGGTCTATGAAGATTCTTCCCAATGATCATTTCAATTAGTATATATTGAAATAAATATTAATATTTGTGTGATTCACATTCTCAATAGTGAATAAATCATTATTTTTAATATTCAATAGCCGAAAATTAAGCATTATAATTATCTCTTTACACTAGAGGGTATCCCACTTTCATCATTATGGGTAGTGGCCATATTCATCCCTTGATAATATATGGATGAGTGTTTTTTAGATGATGAGCCTATAATAACACACTTTTCCATCTATTTGTTCAGAATAAAATGATTGAAGAGGTATTTCTTGTTATTATTGAGTATTTCATGTATGAAATGTGAATTCATGCAGGCCTTTCTGATCATGATATCTAGCATAGGGTATCCAGGGCCAGCATGGTTCCAACACAATTATGATAGAAGAAACTAATATCACCATTGTAAATGGTCCATTGGGTGAAATGTTGGAGAGTTGATATATGAGGGTGAACCAAAAACCATAGAGATAATGCCTTACATTTCAGTACATTGTGGTTATTCGCATACATTCCTATGATAAAATTTCACCAAATACTCTTCCCCTCAATCACCTACCATAATAACCTCATATGTGTACCCTTAATCACTCTAGAAACAACCCAAATGTTAATTACTCTTTTCCTCTCTAGTCATTCCATCATATCCCAAGATGAATGATGGTGTTTTAACTAAGAATGTGTCTCCCATAAGAAAGAATCCATGATGTTTTCAATACCCTTAATAAAACCCTCCAGAACGTTAACAGATGATAATTCCTGAAAAAATAGAGGATATAACTAGATAAACAATGTAATTTTCCCTCTAAAGAATAAGTATAAGTTCATAAAATACTTTATATTCTTGAGGATCTTACTTACTATTCTAGAAATGTGTTGTATATGAAGAATGTGGGAAGAAATTGGATCTCCCAGGTACTTTAGGGGTACTTATTTTATGAATATACCCATACTATTCACAAATAAAACAACATGAATATCCATTCAGTGATTTGAAATTAATATGATCCTCTTATCATAATTCAAAATCTTCCCACTCCATTATCTATAGACCCCTAGAACCTTTTTTATTCCTCTGATTGATCTTTTATTTTCATTAAAAATGATATTTTCATCTATGAATATTAGATGGGAGATTACACCAAATATAGATATATAGTGATAATTCTAAATGGTTCTCTACAACATTATCTTGTTAATGAGACAACTGAGAGTGTCTTGGATAATGATAAAGATGCTTGGTGATAAAGGATCACCTTTCCTTAATCATTTAATATTGTTGAAAAAACCACAACTCCTTCCTAAAAAATAGACAACTAAGCCGTTCTAAATCTATTAAAGAGTAATTAAGAGTACCAAGAGGAGAATCCCATATCGTTAAGATATTTGATGATGTAACTCCACTCGATTATATCATAGGTGTTATCCATATCTAATCAGATGATGAAATTGGAGCCGAAAACATTTTGGTTGATTTTAGATACCATATCTTGATCCAATTCGATTGAACCTTGGATCAATCTCCCTTACTAAAACCCACGATTTTAATTCTTGATCCAAAGAGGGAGGTTCATGTTTAACCATCTATTGAGTATGCTTTCCAATACCTTATACAAGAATCTTCATGTGCAAATTGGCATATATAGATGCAATGTGGATGAGTCTATGGTCATAGGAATAAGAACCATGGATGGTGGGATGGCCTCCTCAGGGATGCTACCACCTAGAAAGAAGACATAGATCACTATCCCCAAGTCCTCCTTCACTAGGTTCCATGAATTAACATAAAATTACTCCAAAAACCATCAGGGATAGCTACACTATTTTAGTTGAGTTCCAGAATAGAATCAATTATCTACTTCTATTTAGGTAATCATTTAATATCCTCATTTTTCAAATTGGACTAAATTCTATGAGTGGATTGAATATATATTTGTAGACCATTGGGTATCATTTCTTCATGAATCAGTTAGGACCTTAAGAATATACTTAAATTTATGTTCATCCATAGCCCCCACCACCTCTATCTCGCTCAAATATCCTGAATAAAAAAACATTAGCTATGTTTTAGGGATTGATAAAAGTACTCATAACCACATCATTAGTTGCATTGACTTTAACTATGTTAACAACATATGCTTAGACTTTCTCCCTTATTTACTTTTGACCTAAATCTTCTTGACATTAGGGGAATTATTTCATATAATTTCCCTTCTCTATGTAGTTATGAAATTGAACATAAACAACATCTACCTTTATCTTAAAATGGTGATCATGATGTCATTTTTCTAAAAATTGGTAATAAACTCTATTTCCATTCATATACTCTCCAAGGTGTTTCATCCCATAGCCATCTCATTTGGGGGATCCCACACATATTTTATTTCCCTTTGTTGTAATATTAATCCTAGGATTCCTCAGTGCTCTTCTTCTCTTGATTTACATTGAACACGTAAAGCCTAGATAACTTTATTTCTATCATAATTGGGTTTGAGAATATATCCTCATACAACGAACAAGTGTGAGAACCCAACTCCCATAAAATGATTGGTTTTTACCCATAAAAAATTATCAATATTCATTTCTAGTCTACATACCTATTATAAAACATTCCTAATAGACATTGTAAAGTTATCCTGATATTCGACAACATTTTCTCCATCCTTTTTTCAAAGATTTAGGAACTACCTTTACATTTCATTTCTTTTCACAGGATGATTTTTTTTTCATTTAATACCTCCTTAATAGTTACTCATTCAATGTAATTGATCTTATATTCCACTTCAGTGTTTTTAATTTTTGAACACCATTGATCCATATCTCCCTTGAAAAAATAAACTACCATGATGACTTTTACCTTTTTACTAGTTCATAATGAGGGAATGTTATTCTCTGGGAACCAGATTCATTGTTCAGCTTCCAATGTGTTGTTAGTTCCAATAAATGGTGGAGGGCATTAACACATGAAGTGATATAATGTTTTTACACCATGTTTTATATCATCTCGTCACTCTATATGAGTGATATTCTTTTTCATAATCTGAGTCAACTTCCCAAACATGGTTATGATATAATTTTCAACAACTCTATATTAATAGATCTATTTATAGAAAATAATTGTTTATTGACAATGGTGGTTGGTAGGGATCTCATTTTTCCCATTAGTCTCTATATTAATACAATGGTGTATATATAATTGACTCATTATTTTTAATTTTAAAATAAAATTCCTATTAAGTTTTCTAAACTGTTCCTTAAAAATCATGAGGTTATTATCTAGTACTTGTGAAATCTCACATAGTTCATATGAATGTAATCCCTAAGGTTTGTAATTTTCTTCCATTGACACAAACCATAATATACCAAACTCTAGAAACCCATATTCAAAAGTTATATCACATTACAATTAAAAAATTAATGATTTATTAAAGAATATATTAGTTTTATTATCATTAAAGACCGGATAAATACATAAAACATACTTCAAAATTTAATATAAATCCTGATCATATTTAAATAAAATGATTATCCATACCATAATAAACCTTAAAAAGTACACATATTCCCCCTCTAGGTTCCTTTTGGAATGGAAAAAATAAGGATAAGATCAGGTGCTCTGTCAGGAGTGGAATAAAGGGAAATAATTCATAACATAAACATATAATATGTGATATAACAAGAATAAACAAATAACATGAAGCCAAAATCTACTGAAACTAAGGGAATTATATATCCATGAAATAATTGAAAATAAGGATAACAATAATCATTGATTTCATACTGAGGTAATGCATAATTTAAGACATGAAATACTTTTTTTGAAGTCCTTATTATAAGAAATTGTAATGTTATTGGAGGTGGTATACACCAAAACACAATCTATTTGGTCTTAGTAGACTTATTTATTCATTTAAGGGGTATAAACATCTGAGTCCCACCCATCCCTATTATGGTACTGATGCATTCACCATAAGATTCATCAATACCGTTCATACAATTCCATGAGGTACATCTTACTGGATAATAATTTGATACCTATATAATGAGATGTATTTAAACTAAATACAACCACATTGAATAGAATAATAATTTTTTATAGGAGAACATATGAGAATCACCTTATAATCCCTGGGGGATCATAAATGTAACATGAATAACCCATATTAAACAAAATATACTAATGAGGGTACTTAAAATGTGTTGTGTTATCCATGGATGATAATAATTGGGTTCAATAATTTTAATTATTATGATACCATTGAAATGGTAGGATAAATCCTTAATCATTGTTCCTTAAGAGTTTATGAATATTACAAAGCATATCCCCCATCTGTTTCTCTCTAGGTGGGTGGTCTTAGGCCCACTCTTCTGGTATTTGGATGGTGATTGATTCAATGATCAAACAACCCTTTTAGGGTGATTACCCCTAAGAGCCTCTACACCACAACCACATCCACTTTTCATTAACCAAATACAGTTATATTTTCTTGAAAATTAGACACACATTTTCCTTAACAATGAATATTATGATTTTTCTACAATAGAGAAAATTGAGTTTTATAGTTGTTTTGGTAACACTTTAATCCAATGAATATGAGATAGGGATAAAAATATAGACTTTTAAATCCCATAAATTTAATGAATAATATTTCAAAAAAAATACATTTAATTTTTTGTTACCACACTAAATAAAATAGGTTGTGATTATATCATGATCCCCCAAAAAATGATACTTGAGACAGAAAATCCATATAAATGATCGGGGTAGAAATTAAATCATAGCCCATTGAAATGTAGGATTTAAAATTGACCATATAATAGAATGACTAAATTCATTTTTAGATATAAAATACAAAATAGGTATTTTATATAAACCATACAAACTAAATTATGTGCATAATACAAAATTTATCTCAACAAGAGGAATTTGAGATGGAAAACACTTACCTCTAATCCTAAATTCCACAAACATACATTAAAATACAATATAAAAAACATGTCTCTAAAAAAATTAATTAAAAAACAAAATCATTTTCATTTTCATTTATACTCTTTATAAATATTCATCCCCACAAGGAATTCTTTCGATTTTCCACATCATGTGTTTATAATTTTCATTGTTTGTACTATTTTCATAATATTGGTATTTATATTCAATATTAATCCAAATTTAATCATTAATAATTCATTAATGTTATTATTAATATTTGTTTATAATAATTAACGAATTCTAAAATTCCTTTTATGATTGTTCTAGTCTAATGTTTAAATCAATCATAATATTATTTTTGTGATTCGTGACGATCATTGAGTTTCATATTAATTAATGAATTAAATATTTAAATAACTTTTACAAAAAAAATATTATTTAAAAATTTATATAATATTATACTTGTAATTATGTTCCCATGTTCATTCTGGCTATCAATATATATTACTGTTAAATTAGGTCGTTAAACTATCTCTAACTTGAACATACCATAATTTAAGGAGTGGTTAGGTGGTTTTATTTTCATAATATCCTTATAATGGAAAAATAATTTTATTATTTACTTTTTATTAGTGTTATATATTATTATTAGAATGATTTATAATAATAATTTATGGACATGAAAGCATTACAAAATAGGAACAAAAGATTATCCTCTTATTACATTTATTTGAAATGATTAAATTGACAATGATAGTTTGTTGATCATTGTATTATTAATTTCTATAATTTTTTATAATAGAAACATAATTATACCATTAAAATAATATTTATCTTTTAATATAATCCTTTTATCCATCATTTTATGTTTGTGATAGGAAACAAAACGCGTCGTGTCGTAGAGGTAGTAGTATGCATGACACACGAATGGTGGTTTTGTTTTTCATAATGGATGGGGTATATTAATAAAGATTGATAATAACCTTAATATATTAGCATTATAGTATATAAATTATACTAATATCATTATATTATTGCATCTATAATTAATTTTAATGAATACAATTATTTTTAAAATCTAAGTAGTTGAAAGTACTAATGTCGGGGACTTGAATTTTCCTTGTAATAATCATTGTTAATGAAGGCCCTCTGATAAAAAATGGTTAACATAATATTATCGAAAGTTCAATTGAGTATTATAAGGATAGGAAATTTTTATTTTATAGAAAAAATTTGAATGATATATGAGTCTTGAAGTGTTGGGTGTGTCACCCTTTTATAAGTGATGGGAAGAGTAATTTTTTGAGTAACCCTTAAATTTTCAAAAATTTATGGTTAATTTTCAAGAGTCAACAGAAAGAATATGAAAAATGTAATGTTATGATAGTGATTTTTGGTTGAACCTAACCTGGAACAGTCATTTTTTGAAGAAATTAATTGTTTTAGGTCATTTCTATTTAACTTTGAACTTTTACCCTGATTTACTCGTTCCTTGATAATTAATTTCTAACCTTATTAATTAATTTCAATATAAAAGGTTAATATCGATACATTTACATAATTTAGTAACTTTGATTTATAATTTCAAAATATTTTTATTAAATAAAATTTCTAATTTTTGGACAAGTTAAATTTAAAATACTTAATTTATTAAAAATGGAATTTGGAAAAATAATTTTATTAAAATTTAAATATACATAGAAGATAAAATTGTTTTGGATACTAATTTTAATGACCTAAATTTATTTATTATAAGAAAAATAAATATTATGAATATTTTAAGGAAATATAGAATTTAATATCCCTTGAAAACATATGAGTCAAGAATAAATATTATGAAAGTAGCATTTTCATATTTTTTAAAAATGGCATACATAGGAATTATAAATTCAAAGAATATTTTAAAATAAATATTTTTATTCTTTAAATTATTATTTGGCCACCTAAATGGTTTTTTGAAGATATATTTAATTAATATATAATGATAAATTTTTTCATATTATTTGTTTAATTAATTTCATTTCTTTAAACTAAAAACTGACATTTTCAGAAGAAGCATGAAATACATACAAAGATAATTTTGATATGATTAATTCCAAAATAAAGATAGTTTGGTAAATATAAAAATAGGAAATTTTAATTTTAATTAATTTCATGAATAATTTCTCATAATTGTGTGATAGTCTAGGATATATTTTTACCTACTATAGTAGGGTATCATGATTTACATGACAACTCTCACCATAACTCATCATAATCTCATCTCGGTTCAACTAGCCATAAACAATACAATTGTGGCTAAAAACCACACCATGAATCACAATGTGATTTATTATAAATATTATAATTAATTTAAAAAATTTATTCTAACTAGGCATAATTCCTACTTGGGTATATGAAGATCATCAACTCTTCGACCAACGTGGATCTATTCATCCCCAACACACACATAAACCTACACCGTGGGAAATACCTAGAACACACCTATATTTATAGAAATAAATTAATTTAATTATAATGAACAACCATTAAATAAAAAAAAATATCCATTCTTCCCCAAAATGGTGAGTTTCCATAGGAATATGGTGTTATATAACATCCTCTTCCAAGGTAGAGAAGATGACCCAACATACATATCTGATTCCACTATTATATGGTGGAATCATTTTTAAAACCCTGGATGAAGAAGAATTAAATTGGAGGAAATAGATGGAATGGAGAAAATAGATCACCATAGGGTGTAACTCACCTAGAGTCCTCAATGAACACTATGAAAAATGACACATTATGAGGGGGCCAATGTGGGGGGAGGGGCTAAGTCCAGATATCCAACAATAAGGAAAAAAGGAATTCCCCATCATAAAATATCCTATGGGGATAATTGTAATTAATTCCTCTAGAAATTAATAAGATTGATATTGAAGACCATCAGCTACCTAGTTCCATTAAGCAATATATCCTACCGCTAACAGACACCACTAACTAGCTAGTAGACCCTGTAGTTCAGTAGGGCCACAAGCTTTTCTAGCATATTGATGACAGCCATCTAATGTTTATCCAATATTTTTAGGATATAGACCCATCCACCCATCCTTACTCTGATTTTATCATAGTAGTCTATACCACCATTAGATCCACATTCTATATCCAAAAAACACTTTTAAGAGGTTATAAACCTTACAATTACATTCCAATCTCTGGTATAAAATTAGGACCACCAGAAAACTTATAGATAAAATTACAATTAAATTTCAAACACTCATATAGATACATGTCTGATATCCACCACACCATAATAATTATCATCCCTATGAAGCCTCATAGGTCATTAAATCGAACATCATGACCTACCTTGATTTTCAATTAACACTCGAATAACCATGTTCATACTCTGAATACATGACATTTAATCACAATGAAACTTTAAACATAAAAAACTAAAACTACTAAAACACAGTATATTGATCAAATTCACTACTAAAAAATCATTATGGTTCCTCATAGAACTCGTCTAGCATGACACACCAAAGTTTTTATCAACTGAAAGATTATTTAACTCCAGGTGCTCTCCACCATATAACCTAACTTACAATTCAAATTCTAAACCACAGTTCCTCCCCTCCATTGTAATTTCCTATCATAGTACATTATCAATGGTCCGATGAATTTCGTATAATGGTTTTTGATATATTGTACATTATCACATATGATGACACTGGAAAAATTCTAGTACAAATTATCATTTTAAAAACCCAATGCAAAATAGAGGCATACTCATCATCCATGAAACAAGCCCAGATGGACCATAATATCCTTTAAAAGACATGGATAATGACTAAAACATTCCCATCATTTATATAAATATGTATCTCAAGAATTCTATAGACAACCACATCCTTTTATTCTCGAGAGTGCATGCCATACATCCTTAGGATGGCCTGCCTAAAAACCACACTATGTCCCCCACCGACACAACGCCTAAAACACCTGATCATGATACCTTTACTACCAATGGCAACCGAACATCATCCTAAATAAAAAAACCAAATCAAACACCGGACTGTTGGAAAAAAATTGTAATCCCTTAACTAAATTAAAACCGTTATTGATATTTATCATGAGAATGGACAAATCACTATTTTTTCTCGACTAAGATCACTTATATTTCATACCAATCCTGATGTATATTTTTTATATCATAGTGATATTACATATGTGTCTCACATCTATTTTTCATCATAAAAATAAAAAAAATTATTATCCCATTGGCATCTTAATATCAAATCAACCATCCCCAACCCAGTCACATGAAAACACAACCCAAACTTCATGAGGGCATACAAATCTTCAATAATGAGAAGTCCTTCCACTATATGGGTGTCCTTAAAATTTCTCAATTGATCAAAAGTTTTCTCTCTATGACCCTTATCTCGTCTATTACATAAAAAATGGACAAACATGGCCATATTGCTCACATTATAGTGCTAATAAGATACACCACTTGTTACTTGATCCCAATTCCTAGGAACATCAATTCAATGAGTGCATCACTATCCACCACTTTATGGAAAACTATCACAACGTCTTATCATAATAAAATTAATGTCACTCATCTTGATCTATGCTCATATGATTCTTATCTTCTAGGCCCGTATGAAACTAAAAAAGAACCATCAGTCGCCATACATCCCATGGTTACCATTGATATAAAATTAAATAGACACCGTATTAAACCACACACACAGCCTCAATCTTGATTAAAAAAATGGGCATGTAATCATGTAAATCCCTGTTTTAAAACCTAACATGCACTTCCATGATTTGTTCCACTTTGAAACTAGGTCGTCATGTTTGATCAGCTCAATATAATCCTTCTTCATGTTAATCTCATCAAGTCATGACAACTCTCATTTATTTTCTCTAAAGTTATACAATTCACTTTTGTAATGTTATATTCCAAATGACCACCTGAAATCAGTGTTGATCCAAAAATTCTAACAATCTATATATGCTCTAACTATGCACATAAATTCATCTAGAGTAACTAGGATCAGGTGGGTCACCATTTATACCCTAGAAAAATATCCTTCATACAAAGGCATAAGCACTCATGTTTTCCTTATAAATTCACAAGTAATCTTATGTTCCATTACTTACGATCCCTCTACGAGTAATCTTATCCCCTTGACATCTTATTCCAAATCTAAGAACAACACCTAAGAAAAAATTTCCTTTATATCCATTATCATGGTACCCCAGTTCCCAAACTACATACCCAATAGGACCTCTCAAGCACTAAACTCAACCTAAATAATCTACCAAATTTTCCATATTCTATTGGATTCATAGCCTAGGTTAAATCCTCAATCATGTTTCCCTCATAATAAGACTAATTTCGAACTAACAAAAATAGTATGTCACTCCAAATGTATAAGGAACCATCCTTATTACATTACAGAATATTTAATTTAGTCAAGAAATAACTTCCTTTCACATTGAGTATCTTTTAATGTTTATGTATATAGAGAATTGGGACAGAATACATTCATTTCATTACACCTTAATACTTGATTAGATACCATAAAAATAGTCTTAATTTCTTCATAAATATAAAATTTTTAAAATAAAACATTATTTCCTTGAAAATTATTGAAACTTTTAACTTAGCTTCCTCCATAGTCTTAAATGTCCTTATAACATGTGAAAATCATTTAAAAACTCAGGATGAGAACAAAAATCACAGTAAGAGACATAAAAAGAAGGAAATAACACATTAGTCCATGAATACTTGAAACGTATGAAATCATTTTAAAAAGACATACTTTTCACCCATATATACTTAATTTTTGAAACATAAGATTTCCAAAAGATTCCCAGAAAACATAAGAAAATTAATAGAACCATAATTGTATCTTGTGGAATTACTTACATAATCTTCTAAGCCTTTTGGATACCATATAGTTTGTAACCCTCATTACTACCTTACAATTTGTGTAACCATCATAGTTACATGTGGAGTAACCATACGGCCCCCCTCCAAATAACACATACCCAATGTGTTAGAGGTAGATATAGGTACCACCATTTAATATAAAAGATTCCCAAGAACAATAACAAAATAATAAAACATGAATAATTTCATAAAAACATTGATTTTGAATTTTGTAAAACAAAATATCAAAAGAGGTTTTCAAAAGATAAGTCCCTTATTAATATCATTTAATTGAAGGGATAATTAATAGTTGATGGAGTATGTATATACACTATAAATACACATAATTAATCATAATATAAAAAATTTTAATCATATAAACAATTTTAATACCATGTAAATAATAAAGTATAATTTCATCCCAAATAATGGAAATCAGTTAAAAAGTTTCCTTACCTCGGGTTTGTCTTACAACAAACATGTCTAAAACTCTGATATAATGGTTAATAGAGTGTTATTAATATCTTAAAAAAATATTCATCTTTATAATACCTTATATGATCATTTCATTACATCATTTCTGCCTTTAATAGTTAGTATTTTTTCCCTTGTATTGTTTTGTGTGCGTTCTTTACATGATTTCCATGATCTGTTCATGATGGATATTCTTATAGATTGCAAGTGAAAACCCATAATTGGAAGTAAGTTTTATTTCAATATTTCCATAACAATAAATTATACCATTTTTTATTTTTGAATTCTGATATGATGATGATTCATATGTTAAAACATTATTTATATTTGTTTATGTCATTTTTGGGATTCTTCGATCGCAATGAACTCATTTTCTTCATAAATTAATAACATGTGCACAAAATGATTCCACAAAATTATATAAGATATAATACATATAATATATAATATGTTTAAACCATAAAAGTGGTTCATGACCAGTCTTTAAGGAGATAAAAGATATTGATATTACATCTTCCATGATGTAGATAAATCGACACATCGCGGATATTGTTTTCATTTATTGAATTAGTGGTAGAGGAGAAGAAGTAAAATTGTGAATCTTACATTAACATGATGGCATATAGAATATGTAAGATATTGGATCATTAATGCATCTTGGATATGGTCAGGTGAGGATAGAAGAATAATAGGAGATAAAATGAAAAGAAAAGAAAGAAAACAAAAGATGATATTTACCTCTTGATCTCTACTCCTTGAGATCCTCTTTAAGGCCTTTGGTTTTGGTCTTTTGGTGATACTAGCAGATCTATCACATGCGAAAGATCCTTCAGAGGAGTATTGGGAAGATCCTAGGTAATTCTTAAGGCATGAGAGGTGTGTTAGGAAGAGTGGAATGATGGTGGTATTTATAATGGAGGAGAGGAGGTATTTTAAATTATTTTGATCATTATTATAATATTTTTCCTTAGGACAATGAATAGTCATAATTCATGTGACACCAAAAAGTAATAATGGAAAGAGAGTTCTAATGAAATGGGATTAAATCACTTATGATGTCATAAATAGTGTATTTAACTTATAATTTGAATATACGGTATTTTACCATATTTCACTATTCATCAAAAAATTCAATAATTTAAAAACAATCCATAAAAATATCCTTAAAATTTTTTCAATGGGTAGAATTCATAAATGAACCCCATTTTTTTAAAATTATTTTCAAAATATTATTAATTCAATTTTTAAATAAAATCATAATTTAATCAAAAATAAAAATTTTAAATCAATAACTCATTTTTTAACACCGCGAAAAATAAATCAAGTTGACATTATCTTACATCCATAAGAAAGTAAAATAATAACACAATTTACTATTTTTTAGGGTCATATTACTCTTCATAAGGGTTTTTTACTATTTACAAAAAAACAATTTGGCCTTATCATACTCCAAATAACATACTAATCACAATTGTAGATGATTTCTTTTGAAATTAAAAACATATAAGTGGAAAAATTATGTTTAAAGTCTAGTTATAAATATCGACAAAAAAAAGTTTCATGAATTTCAATTTTTTTTAAACCTTGGGGTGTTACATTATCCCCACCTTATGGAAATTGTGTGCTTGTAATTTTATTTACTTATTAAATAAGGTTGGGTACCTTTCCCTCATAGCATTTTCAGACTCCCATGTTTCTTCTTCAACGATATGGTTTCTCCAAAAAAAACCTTTACCTGGTAGACTACCTTATTCCTCCATACATGTTCCCTTTGATCAAAGTTATGAATTGGTTTCTCTTCAAAATAAATGCTCTCTTCCAGCTGAACTACTTCTAGGATCAAGGCATGAGATGAATCTTGCAATAAATTATCAACATAGAAACATGAAGAAATTGTGTACCTGAGACAAACATAGAGGCCAAGATCCCTAGTTGGTGACTGGTTCCAACCTTCTCTAAGATATCATAATTTCCAATGAACCATGTACTTACCTTTCCTTTCTTACCAAAACAAAAAATATTTTTTCCATTGTGAGATTATAAGAAAAAAATGATCGCCGAACATAAAAGAAAATTCTTTCATCCTATTGGATGCATAACTTTTCTATCTTCTCTGAGCTATCATAATGTATTGCTAGATCATGTTCACATTCTTAGCCACTTTCTCCACTAATTCTTGTCCCATCAACTTCCTTTCCCGACTTCATCCCAAAAATCTAGAGTTCTACACCACTTAACATACAGTGAATCGAAAGGTTTTTTCGGTATAATAGAATGAATACTTTTATTATAAGAAAACACAACTAAAAAAAGATATTGATCACAAATTCCCTTGTAGTCCATTGAACAAGCTCAGACAATGTCCGCAAAAGTTTTAATAGTTCATTTGGACTTCCCATCTAATAGAGGATGAAAAGCTATACTGATATTTAATTTTCTTCCCAACAACTTCTGAAGGCCCTTAAAAAAGTTAAAAGTGAACCTAGGATCCCTGTTAGATACAATGAAAAGAGTAACTCCACGTAACCTAACAATATCTTTGAGGTATAGTCGAGAATGCTGATCTAAAGAAATTTCATCTCGAATAGGGAGAAAATGTGCATATTTATTCAGTTAGTCAACAATAACGCATATTGCATTATTACCTCAAGAATTCTTTGGTAATACCACAATGATGTTCGTGGATATATTCTCCCATTTCCACTCTGGCACTGGAAAAGTTTTAATCATCCCTTACAATAACTTCCACTCTATACTAACTTGTTAACATGTCAAACATTTCATGGTAAAATCAAAAATATACGTTTTCATTACATCCCACCAGTAATACTCTTGAAGGTCTCTATACATATTTTTTCTACTAGGTAGAACTGGAAATGGAGAACTATGAGCTTCAAACAATAATTCATTGTTCAACTAGTAGTCAAAAGGAACACACAACCTTTTACAAAATCTTAAAAAACAATCTTTATCAAGGTTAAATTCAAGAAGCTTACCCATTTTATCCAATTCTACCTTTTTCCGTAGCACGTAGTCTTCCTTCTATGCTTTCTTAATTCAGTTTGTTAATGAAGACTGCACTAAAACTTGAAACAAAACAGGTGTATTTCCTACACCAAAAACTTCTAAGCCAAAATTCTTCAAATCATTAATCAAGGGATCATGTTCCAAAAGTACCATGGTTAACAATTCAGGATGTTTTCAACTCAAGGAATCCAACACTTTGTTTGCTTTTCCTAGATGGTAATTGATCGTGAAATCATAATCATTTATTAGTTCAATCCATCTTCTCTACATCATGTCTAATTCCTTCAGAGTGAATATATTCCTCATACATTTATGGTCAGTATATATATATATGGAATTTGTCTCTGTATAAATGATGCCTCTAATTTTTACAAGAAAAAACCACAACTGCCAATTCCAAATCATGTGTGGGATAATTAAACTCATGAGGTTTTAGCTTTCATGAATCATATAAAATTACATTATAATTATACATTAGAACAAAACCAAGTCCCTTCAATGATGCATCACTTTAGATGAAAAACTCACCATTTTAGGAAATCAAGGCCAAAACCGGATCATTCACCAATCTGTTCATCAGTTCCTGAAAAAAACATCATTTTCTCCTTTCCAAATAAATTTTACACCTTTTTCATTAACTCAGTTATAGGGATAGATAATCGTGAAATTTTTTTGACAAGCTGGTTATAATAACCTGCTAATCCAATAGAACTATGAATCTCTGTATCAACTGTATTTTTTTCCATTCATGAACCACATTTGTTTGGTAAAGATCAACTATTATTCCATTATTATTTAAAATTTATCTATGAAAAGAGATCAGTTGCAACCCAAAATCATAGTAGTGGAATTTTTCATACCTTTTATTTTCCTTTAAGGTTTGTAAAACAACCCTTAAGTGTTTTCCATTCTTCTATTTATTTTATTAAATACCCAAATGTCATCAATAAAAACAACCAGAAACATATCCATAAACTCATAAAATACTATATTCATAAAATTCATGATTATAGAAGGTGAATTAGTTATCCAAAATGGTATAACAACAAATTCATAATTCCCAAATCTAGTATGAAAAGATTTTTTCGAGATGTCATCATCCTTTACCTTTAGCTGATAGTATTTGGATCTTAAGTCAATCTTGGAAAAGTGTTGAGCTCCCTAGAGCTGATAAAACATGTATTCAATATGAGGAAAATGATACATTTTTTAACAACGATGTTATTTAAAGCTCTATAATCAATGAAAAGTATTATGGAACCATCATTCTTTTCAATGAACAAACCAGGAGCACACAATGGTGAAGTTCATGGACGAATGAAGTATTTATAAAAAAATTAATACTACATATTTTTCAATACAATAAGTTCCATTTGAGCCACTCAATATAGGGGTTTTGAAATTGGAATAGAATTAGAATCTAATTAAATTGTGAATTCGACTTCCTGATCAGGTATGACACCAAGTAAATCATCAGAAAAAACAACAAGGTATTCATTTACCACTGGCACATCATTAATCTAAAAAGTTCCATTGTTTTCAAAAAAATGAGTAAGATAATTTTCATTTCCATCTTTCAATACATTCTCAGGTTCCTGATATGTTATCAATTTTATGGGTTCATTCTTCAATACAAACTAAAACTCTTTCTTGAAATAAACATTTTTGGCTCTATAATCAATCATAACATGATAAACAGAAAGCCAATCCATCCCCAAAATGACATTAAACTCTACTAAGGTAAAAAAAGGGTTTGTAGGTGAAGTATTTACACAAAATACAATAGAAATATTCTTATAATTATTCTTTTTAATAATTTTTTCCCCTAGTTTTTTAACAATAAGTTGTGGTCTCATTGGTTGAGGTGATATTTCCAATTTACCAGAAAATTACTCAGAAATAAAGGAATGTGTAGACAATTTTTCCATCAAAACATTAGAAAAATATGAGTAAACAAACCAAATAGATGATAAAACCACATTTGATGGCCCGATGTATTCTAACGTAGTCAAAAAGGATCTCACTACACATTTCTTCTTATATTCTTGGTTCATTGCATCATTTGGATCTCTCTTTGGGGAGGAATTTTCATAATGACCCAGCTCTCCACAGTTAAAAAACATAATTGTTTTCTTATCTGTATTAGTCTTAGGATCATTTTAATTACAATATCAGGAAATATGTCCAAACTTACCACATTGAAAACACTTCCCAATTTTGATAAGGAATTCCCCAAGGATATTTTTTCCATGCTTTTCACAAACAGGAAACTAGAAATGTTTACAATCTGATTTCTTTGGTTGATTCTTACTCATCACTTACCATATATGCCTATTCTTCTCCTTATTTTCAAAATGAATGTTACCATCATAAAACACCATCTATACCCTAGAAACACATTATAGAGGATTCTCATAACTTTGGAATTGACGGGAATCCAACACCCATCGATGAATTGTCTTTAATCCTATGTCAAAGCGGATGATTTTTATATCATAATCTAGAATAAGATTTGGAGAATATCTTTTCAGTTAGTTGATATTAACTTCATAAAATCCACTTAATCATCCACCTTTTTTATCAATTAAAGGAATTTTTTTTGAACCCTAAGTATAACAACCTTAAGAAAATATTTTTCAAAGAAAAAACTTTTAAATTCATCCCACTAAAAGGCAGTAATATCCTCTTTATCACATATATTCATTACCATTGGACACAACATATCAGATCCACCTTCAAAACAATAAATGGAAAGACATTACTTTTTATTATATGAACATCTAATAACATCAAATATCTTTTTAAGGGATTTAATCCATCTTTGAGTTGCTATTGGGTCCGAAGATCCATTGAAAGAAAGAGGGTGTTATCTTCTAAAACCTTCCACTATTGTCATGTTACATTGTGTTACCATTAGTTGTTCTCTTTCATGGATTTCACCACAATTTTATGTCTACTTTTGGTGAGAAAATACTATCAAAAACTTCTCAATTCAAATCCCTACCATTCCAGACTACGGAATTGGAAGGATAACATTATGTTTGTGCGTCTTCTCTTCATCTTCCTTGTTTATTCTGCATAAAACCATTCTAAAAAAACATATCTTAGTTGAAGCAACATGGTATTATATAAACTCTATAACATTTAAAAATTAATCATAGAGTAAAAATCAATTATGGAATTCTATTAACATCACCCTATCCCTTAAGGTTTTCTAAACCATCCTTCGATACCAGTTATAAGGACCCGACCTTAATACATTAAATAATCCGGAATTTTGTCAAGAAATAAGTCCCCTTCACATTGAGGATCTTTTAATGTTTAGAGATTTAGAGAATTGGTATATAATAAATTCATAACATTACACATTAATACAGAGTGGATACCATTTAAACATTATTCATTTCTTCCCAAATATAAAACTTTTCAAATAAAACATGATTTTATTGACAATTCTAACAAATTGAAAATGTATTATTTCATTGTCTTACATATCCTTATATCCTAATAAAATAATTTAGAAATTAGGATGAGCACAAAAATCTCCGTAAAGGATATAAAAAGAAGGAAAAAACACATTGGTCCATTAATACATGTAACATATGAAATCATTTTAAAAATACATACTTGTCACCCATTCATATTTATTTTGTGAAACATGGGATTTCCAAAAGATTCCCAAAAAACATAAGAACATAAATAGAACCAAGAAGGTATCTTGGGCCGTTAATTACATATTCTTGTAACCCTATCGACTACCATATAATTTTTAACCCTCACGACTATCTTACAATTCGTGTAACCATTACAGTTCCACTTGGAGTAACCATACAAGTAACCTTTAACATACACATACTCGATGCATTGGAGGGAGATACAGATGCCAACATTAATCATAAACAATTTCCAATAACTATAATATAATCATATAACATGAATAATTACATATAAACATTGCTTTTGAATTTCGTAAAACAGTATTTTAAAGAGGTTTTTAATATAGATGTCCCTTATAAATATAATATAATTGAATGGATACTTAATAGAGTGAATGTAATATGTATATAAACTATAAATACACATAATTCATCATTATATAACCAAATTGAATAAAAAATAATTTTAATACCACATAAACAGTGAAGTATAATGTTAACTCAAAGAATGGAAATTGGGTTAAGAATTCCCGTACCCAGGGTTTGCGTTTATTATAACTTGTTTAAACCTCTAGTATAATGGTTAAAAGAGTGTTATAAATATCATAAAGAAATATATTAATCACTATAATACCTTATATGATCATTTAATCACATCATTTCACCCGTTAATTGTTAGTATTTTGTTCCTTTAATTGTTCTGGGTGCATTCATTACATGATTTCAATTTTTGGTTCTTGATGGATATTCTTGTTTATTGGAAGTGAAAATCCATAATTTTAATGGAGTGGTATATAAATAATTTCATAACAATAAATTATACCATTTAAAATTTTGAATTCTAACATGATGATGATATATAATTTCAAACTTTTTTTATATTTCTTTATGTCATTTTGGGGATTCCTCGATCATATTGAACAAATTTATTTCATAAATTAATAAAATGTTCACAAAATGATTATAGAACCTTAAATAAGATATAATATATAAATTATAATCTAGTTCAAACATAAAATTTGTTTCATGAACATTCTTGAATGAGGTAAAATAGATTTAAATCACATCGTCCATGATGTCTGTAAATCAACACATCACAAATGGTGGTTTAATTTCTGGAATAAGTGTGGGAGGAGAAGAATTATAATAAATAATTTTCCATAAACTTGGTGAAATAAAATATATTTAAGATATATTATCATTAATTACTGTAGGATAAGTGTAGGTGAGGAAATAATAATAATAGAAAAGGAAATTAAAGGAAAATAAAGAAAACAAAAGATGATGTTTACCTCTTGATCTCTTCTCCGTGAGATCTTCCTCAAGGCCTTTGGTTTTGGATTTTTGGTGAGACCAGAAGATCTAGAATGTAGGGAAGATCTTTGGGAGGAGTATTGGGCAGAACTTAGGTAATTATCAAGGATTGAAAGGTGTGGGAGGAAGAGGGGAATGAGGGTAATATTTATTGTTCCGGAAGATGAGGTATTTTACATTATTTTTATCATTATTATAATAAATTTTCTCAAGAAATTTAACAGAATTAATTCATGGGACCCCAAAAAGTAATAATTTCTCGCGAGTTTTATTCAAGTGGGATTACATCATATATGATGTCATAAATAGTGTATTTAACTGATAATTTGAATATTCGGTATTTTACCGTATTTCACTATTCGTCAAAAAATTCATGAATTTCCGAAAAATGAAAAAAAATTAACCTAACCATTTTTTATTTGTAGAATTAAAAAATGAACTCCATTTTATTAAAATAATTTTCTAAATAATTTTAGTTTAATTTTTAAATAAATTCATAATGTATTCAAAAATAACAATTTAAAATCTATAACTCATATTTTAAAACCTTGAGAAATTAATCAATTTTAATTTATCTTAAATCCTAATGAAAATAATATAATAATAAAATTTAATATTTGTTATGGTCATATTACTATTCATATAGTTATGTTTCTATTCACAAAAAAAAACATGGTCTTATCAAGCTCCAAATAACATTTTGATCCCAAATGTAGATGACCATTCTTTTGAAATTCAAAACATAGAAGTGGAAATGAAATTAAAGGATGGATATAAATATAAAATTAAATAAATGTTTCCTTCATTTCAATTTATTTTTAAAACCTTGGGGTGTTACACAAGGTCTTGAGTTCCTCCCACCTAGCTAATAAAAGAAATCTTAGAAAAGGTCATAACTCACATGATTTCCTACAAGGTCTGATCCCAAACGACCCATGGAATCTAGTGTTCCCAAACACCAACTCATGCATACCTTATCCACAAATAAAAAATAACATACTAAAGTCACGTACGACTCCTAGGAAACCAATCCCCTCTATGTATTTGAATTAGACGACTAATCTTCAGAGGATCAAATCACATCCACTAGAACACACACAACCGACATCACCCTACCACAGATTGTGCCCTGTGAATCATAGTCACATGTTGTGTTTAATCATAATTTCATTTAAATATATATATAAACCTCATATATTATTCTAATAATACATTATTTAACAAAACCAAAATTATAAACAACCTCAAGGGGGGGGGGGTTGTAAGAACCTGGGTTTTTTGTATGAGGTATATGTCCTTTTACTTTGTAAAATGTTTATATATGGCATAATGGGAGTACCCAAATTGGTCGTGGGTGTTTGAGGGGTTTCCAAGGATTTTTTGGATCCCATAACCCATGTTTTGGGGTGAAATAATCCCAGTACATGGTTAGTCCAAACCCTGTAGGGAAGGCCGCATCATTAGATAAAACTATTCAAAGCTGGACACTGGGGAGATACATGCCACACAGTTAGAAAACAATGTTTGAAATGGGCCACACAACCATGTGAGAATGTTTGAAATTTTGACAGTAGTTTTTGGAAATGGTTTTACACCCTTAGTCAAACTAGGTGGACAAACTATGTGGGTGCCCCTTCCCTACAGATAAGTGTGCAAGATTGGTGCATGTTTTGGCCATACCGTGCGCCCAATTCTCAGTGATATACCAAATTTTAACTAGTTTAATATATTTAATGAATCATTATTTTATATTCATATTATGTACAACATCCCCTCCCATTTTAAATCCCCACTGAGTCCTATTCTATTTTTCTGAAAGAAAAAATCTCTATGTTCAGTTTCATTAAACTTTCTTCATTGTTACCCAGATTTGAGTTGAACCAATTGTGGATACTAGATGAGCACTCTACAACCAAACTATGGTATGTGTTTTATAATTTTCTTATTTGTTATGGTTATTTGGATACCTAATATATATTTTTTCACCCGCCAAACTTTCCGACACGACCCTAAAATTAAATAGAATAATTAATAAAAACGAATTTTGAGCTGTTAAAGAAGCCTTTGCGTAGCCTTAAAATTTGTTTTTGGTTATTTCCACAACCAAGGCCACCCATGGGGTGTTCCATTACCTAAGACACGTGTTGAATAACCCATTTGGTGGGATTTGATATTTCTTGGTTAGAGGAGGCCCATGATTAAATAAAATGGAATTTAATTACTTTCATAGGAGATGAATTTCCTCCTTGATTTTTGTCATCATGATATTCCTTGCTTAAATGGAATAAATGGATAATAGGGAAATGGATGAATGGGTTGGAACACTCTTTGGTATCCTTGAATGTTAATTTTGGATAACGGGTGGTTATACTCATAGTATTAAATCGTAGTGGTTTTTAATGATGAATGAAATTAGATGTATTTGAAATGTTAATTGACACCTTGGTTGTTATATAAAGGATCTTGATTCCATTTAGATTCCTTGGATGTTACTCCACAAGGATTGAAATGATATTGGAAACCATGGACTGAGCATGCTCCTTGGGTGTTTATTCCATGGGATTCCATGGGACTTTCTAATCCTTGGATAGGGTTTACTTGGACTCACATGGGACATGTTCAGTTGACATGTTCCTAAGACTCCAAGCAGTACCTAACTGAGTTTCCATTGAGATGCTCTTAGGACTCGATGAGGATACCTTGGAATTCCACAATATGGATCTAGGCCATCGTGGTCTGACACATCATTATACAGAACAACCATGGTAACTGTGATACATTTTGATTATACAGAATGATAGTGGAAAAAATGTTATTTCTAGTTGAATGGACCAGTTGTTATTACTGTGACACTTCACTATTTAATAAGTTCATGGTTGACATGATATGTGTGGATGTACAATGAGCCCATGATGTATATTTATTTTTATAACTACCTTATTATATGATTTGTTACTTGTTTTTTAGGGATCCATGTTTGGATATGTAGTTTCACTTGACTATTATAGTTATTCCATGGGCACATTACTTTTATATTGTTTACCCGCTCCCTTGAACACGATTTAGATTATAATATTGCATATCCTGAAGTTGTATAGATCTTTGGGTGGTCTCTTATTGGGATTTTTTCTCACACCCTATTTTGGCCAACGTTGGGTACTAGAATAGACTATTTGTATACAGGTAGGGATCAGGGCATGCACCCTTATTTAGATTCTTGATTTCGGTTCATGCGTAGGATAAGGGGAGCATGGGACTGATCTAAGTCTCATGATGCTATTTGGAGATAACCCTTTTATTCATTTGGGTATTTTGAGAATTATATTGTATTGTAATACTATGTACCTTTTTTGGATTCTCTATAGAAACAAGTACTATCATCATTGTTTGTGAGACAGTTATGGAATTATTGTTATCTATTCCTATTATAATCTATCATCTTTATGTTTTACTACATCCAATATTTATCTATTATTGATATTATGATGGTTTATACCCTATTTGGAGGGCATAGTCTCTCCATTGACTCACCCTATGCCCTTGCTGGTAGTCAGTAACCTTTTTTGATTGGGGAGGTACTCTTGAGGCCATGTGGCCAACCATGATTGGGGCTTTATGGAGTTTAATTCGGTTCTAGGGCATTATAAATATATATCAGAGGGGGATTTTATTTTTTTTCGTACTATTTTGCAACAATATACAGGTACATGGATTAATAGGTGTATGGTAGTGAGTAGTTCCAAGGAATAGCTACCCTCCACGTAAGAAAAATCCAAATTTCATTAAATTAATTTTTTTCTGGAATTTTACTGTTATAGTTTATTTGATTCCACCATTGAGTAATGCACTTGAATTGTGATGTTTTTATTGATTTGACTATGGTTTCAATTTTGTTGCAACCTGATGAGATGAGGGTATTCCATCTCAAGAATCATTCTAGTTACATTACAGGAGTCATATTCCATACATTATTCCATGACATTTAGGGTTCAATACTTATTATATGATATTATGATAGGTGTCATGATAGATATACCAGCTATTGAAAGGTAATTAATAGGATGTACTATAGTGATAATTAGGTGGATTCAATACTTTAGTTCATGAGGATTATGAACCCTTATGAATCTAATTTTTTTGAAACCATCCTTTTTACAATTTAAATTAAATTTTGATATAACGGAAATGAATATTAAGTGAAATTGAAATGTAAAACTAAACATGAAAGAACGACTTTACCTAGATCTGAATTTTGAAAGGGAAAGAGGTAGTGTATCTAGTGAATTTTTCAATTGTAGGTTTTTACAGTATTTTCTTTAGGAGTAGGATATGTGATTGACCTATTTTAGGAGGGTTTTGACCTTTCATATTTTTTTGATCTTTGATATTTTATATCATAATTTTTTGAGGTGCTTGTTTGAAATTTTATAGGTATTCCACCATGATGACCTCTAGTTGTATGCCTGGAGGGTGGTGATGACCTTTCTTCGAAGGCAGTGGGTCATGGGATGCTAGTGGATCCTCCTTCGATGCCAACTTTGGAACAATATTTTGTTCCATACATAGGTGCTAATACATTGTTCCATGAGATATTCTATCACTTCATTCAGAATATTCATGGGGAAATAAAACCTGAATTTTTAATGGCTGAGCTAACACTTGTGTTCTATTAGCAGCATTATCCCATGTTTTTAGAGGATGACATTCCACATGCTATTGGGAGGTGTATTGAGACTACACGTTTGATATTTGAGAATCTAGAAACACACCCTAAGAGGATAGTGAAAATCATGAACTATATTCTTCTTGGTGAAGAAATATTCTAGTTGGATATTCTCAATTAGGATGATATGATATGAGACATGGTTTGGGTTAATTTCAAAACAAGTTTCAACCACTATTTGTACCCCGAGACTCTGGGGGAAGAGCGATCTAGTGAATTCATGTGTCTGGATTATGGTGCTATGACAATTATAGAGTACTCAATATACTTTATAGAGTTTCATTGGTTTCCCAACATACCTTAATGATGAACTATCAAGACTAACATGCTTTGAGGAGAGTCTTTGACATGATATCATATCTAATGCTAAAGTGTTCATATTTACCACTATTACTAAAATTGTGAATGAAATTATTATTAAAAATTGAAACCAAAGAGAATCTGTGGGCATATAGTATAGTAGTGTAATATCTCAACCCAATATTTTAGCATTGTTAGGCTGGAAAAACTATTTAGAGGCTTCCTGAGAAAGGACTTTCAGTCAATCTATGAGCACTGAAAGCTCATTTTTCTATCATTGGTGTGGAATATATGACTACATAAAAATAAGTACAAGTGTTACCCATTCAATTGTCGAGATTGTGATAGGATGGGTAATGTACAACATTTTTGTTGGACCTTCTCTGCATCAATGAGTGGTAGGGGGTATGCTCTGACACCAGGTTTAGGAGTGGGTTTCTCAACACCACATTAGGCATCAGACATGGATCAATGCAAGTCAATCAGGATGAGGTAGTGGTGGTCAGGGCTAAGGAATATGGGCACCAGTTTCACCAAGACATCAGAGTGGGCCTACTGTAGGAAGTGAGGTTGTGTCACAATGCCATAGTTCATGCTAGATCTTTTCTGTAGAGCCTACCCACAAAGAGAAAGGTGTTAGAACATCTTTGGTGATAGGTATGATATTAGTAGCCGCTATTATTTCATATTTCCTTTTTTAATATAGGTGCATTACATCATTTCATATTTGAATCTATGGTGAAAAACCTCATAATCGTTATACTGTCTTCTGAGAGAATTATTATGTTAGACACTCTATTGGTAATTAGGATAGAGGATGACTTCAAGTGAAGGAATTTCCCCCTTGAGGTTGGTGATTATTACTTTCTATGGGATCTTTTTGTCCTTGAGATGATCGGGTTAGATGTCATACTCAATATGGACAAGATAGTATCTTATTGACATTAGATTGAATTATATTACTGCAGAGTGACCTTAACATCACCAAA
Source organism: Viscum album (assembly GCA_963277665.1). Lineage (NCBI taxonomy): Eukaryota > Viridiplantae > Streptophyta > Magnoliopsida > Santalales > Viscaceae > Viscum > Viscum album. The sequence continues at coordinate 1,042,657,126 of OY728146.1, forward strand.
AGGTTTAGTTTATATTCAAAAGGTTGAATGTGATGTCCAAGAAACCAGATATGTACCACATCATCATGGGTTGGGTGGGATGATATCCTAGATCACAATTTTGTATTTGTATGATCAGTGAGCACATAAGTAATACTTTCTTCTAGTGGTAGATCATTTTTGGTATGTTTCCCATGATGAATTTTGAAGTTTACTTCTTAATATATAAGTTGATTTCTCTATAAATCTTCTATTAAGAGTTTCAATTGTATTTATTACTTCTTATATTATGGATATGAAGGAGTTATATATGCTCAAGAAGAATCTAGTGGATTTGTAGGTAAAGAGGTTTATTCGACCCATTACACATCTATGGAGTTCACTGGACATTTTAAAAAAAAGGTAGATCTTACCCTTAGGCTATGAGTGGATAATCAAAAATTGATCTATTAGATGATTACCAAATAATATCCCTTTCCAATGATAGATGAAATATTTGACCTTCTTCAAGGAGGTCAACTGTTCTAAAAAATGATTTGATGTCCGGATATAACTGGAAATTTTTTTGTCCTACTGACATACCTCATACATTGTTTCATAGTATGTATGGTCTCTACGAGTATCTGGTTATGTCATTTTGTCTCAAAAATACACCAGCGTTTTCATGGAACCGATGAACTGAGTGATCCATCCTTATTTGGATTCATTTGTGGTGGTTTTCATGGATGATATCAAGGTGTATTATCATAACCGACAAAATGATTTTAAACATCTTGAGATATTTTGGGATACACGAAAAGAGAATAATTTATATGATAAGTTATCAAAGTTCCACTTTAGGATGGATCATATTCACTTCCAGGGTCACATTATCACTGATATATGAGTATTAATTGTCCCACATAAGGTGGGGGATATTGTTTATTAGGAACAACCCAAGAAGGTATACGAAATATAATGATTCTTAGTTCATGTTGGATATTAAAGGAATTTTATACAGGACTACTCAGGCACAGAAGCACCATTGAAGAGCTTGAATACGAAGTGTGTGATTTTTGTAAGGAAAGATTCATGTGATATGACCTTTCAGGAGTTGAAATAGTGGTTGAATTAATCAATGATACTGATATATCTAGATCCTAGATGGAGTTACACTGTGTACTATTAGACATCAGGTATCAGGGTTGGAGTAGATATTATGTTGGGGAAATAGTCATGGAATATTGGCCATGGCAGTTGAGTCCACATGAGAGGAACAACCCAACACATGATCTCTAGTTATAGGTGGTGGATCTTGCATTATGTTATTTGTGATATTGATTATTGGGAGAGAGTTTTGTGGTATAAAAGGACCATAAAATCCTCCAGTACATATTTACACAACATGATCTGAATATGAGGCAACGAAGATGTTTTGATTACCGATAGTATTTTTACATCAGGCCTTGTTAAAATCCTAGTAAAGGAAATATAGTGGTTGATGAATTAAGTATGATGACTCAAATATAGGTTGCGCAATATGAGAATAATGAGCGGAATCTTATGGATTTATTATTTGAGATTCATTTATAGGTGAAGGATATTTAGGGGTGGACATTCTATCATTATTAACAATGACCTATACCCTGCTGGATAATGTGAGGACAAGGTAGTTATCTAATTCAGATAGCCTTGTCATGTGGGTTAGTGTACCAGTTGAGGAACGACCTCCTGGTTGGGCAGTATGTCAGGATGAAATTTTGCATATCCATGGTTGCATTTGGGTTCACGTGGATATACATGGGGAGATTATGTTGGATTTTCATGCCTCGTCTTGGGTAGTGCATCCCATAGTCACCAAGATATACTATCTCTTACGTTGTTAATACTGGTTTCCTGGTATGAATATTGAGGTAACCAGTGGTGTTCCTCCTCTTAGTAGGTGAATGAATAACACTGGCGACCAGCTGATCATTTATAGCAGTATTTGATTCTGAAGTTGAAATGGGATGATGCCATGATGGATTTCATGACAAGTTTACAGAGGTCACCTTAGGGAAATTATGTTGTATGAGTTTTTTCTTCATAGAACTTCGAAGTTTTCTCATTTCCTACTGACCAAGGATACTTTCAGTGTTGATGATCTTGATAGGTTGAAAATCTATGAGATAGTATGACTTCATGGGGTTCCACACACTATGATTATATATATAGATTCCTATATTACATCTCGTTTCTAGAAGAGTTTGAAAAGGGTGATGGGTACAGAGGGGATTCTATGAAGAGAATACCAACAATAGGCCGAAGGTCAGTTATAACATATGATAAAGATTATTTAGGTTATGTTGTGATCATGTGTCCTTGATTTTGGGAAATATTTGAAAAGGAAAATTCCCCTTTTTATGTTTAACTTTAACAATATTTATTAGTAGACTATACAGATGGAAACTTGTGAGGATTTTTACGATAGACCATTCTAATTTCCCATGTTTTAGTTAAAGGTAGGTGAGAAAGCTGTAATGGAACCACGTCTCAAGTATGTAACTTATGTTTGGGTATATATGATTCATAAGTGGATGGCTACTACATAGTATCGGGATAAATCATATATTGATCACTACATAATTCATATAGAAATCAAGTTCAAGGATCATGTCTTTTGTGTGTTTCACTGATAGTGGTACACAGATGGATCATAAGATAGGATAAGCTTTCACCATGATATATCAGGTCATTTGGGATTCTAGGTACAGTCATGCCAATGGCCTATCAGTTATAGTTAACTTAGAGGTTACATGCCATGCCTGATGGCTTCCATGTATCTTAGTTGTTCCACTATCACTCAGACCCGTCTCATGATTTTCATTCCTATGAGGTTCAGTTATAGGATAATGAGTCCTTTGAGGGGCATCTGATTCTAATCATTGATAAAAGCACAATAGTTTTCTGAGGCTGATTTGTGACTCCAGTATGGGTGATTTTGTAGCATGGTTGTTTGCAGTATCATACATGGGGGCGGGAGGCCAACGTACATGCTTAGTGGATGGATTTTTTCTTACAAAAATATTGAACACGCTAGAGAGGGAAATTCAAGGAAAATTTTATTTAAGGGGGGAATATTGTAATAACCTATTTTTTATATGATTTATGGATCCTTTTTTGGTTTATTGTTTAAATATAGCCTAATGTGAATATGCAATTTGGTCATGAGTGTTTCAGGGGTGTTTGGGGCTTGTCTATATCCTAAAACACATTTTTTTTGTGGGGAAATAAGATCGAACCATGGTTAGTTCAAACTATATGGGGAAGACCACATGATTAGATGAAAATGTGCCATTCTTGAAAATGGAGAGATATAGGCCACACTTTTATACCAAACAGTGTGAAATGGACCACATGTTCCGACAAGAATGTCATAAATTTTGAAAGCGGGATTAACATGTTTTATGAATAGTTTGTCAAACTATGTGGAAAAACTATGTGTGTTCCCCTTTAATATTGATAAGCATGCAAGATTGGTGCATGGTTCGGACAAACCATGTGGCCAAACAATGTGATGCCCAATTTTGACAAAATTTAAATAAATACCTGTTTATTATATTAAACAAAACCCTATTTTCTTTTCCTCTTATACAATATAGCATCACCTCTTTTGAGTCCCCTTTCACAGCTATTCTAGGATTTTTCATCGACAATATGTCCAAACACCAATTCAAGTGCCATTAATCTCATTGAATGAACATCGGTTAGTAAGTGTTTCCTTTTTATCCATTATTTTTTTTCTTGGTAATGGATGTTCTATTTATTTTAAATCTAACATTCCCTAATTTAATGTTCTCCATTTGTTCTTCATTTTTCTCCCAATATTAGTCAAATCTTGAGTTAATACTAGACGATCTCTCTACTAATGAACTACGGTAGGCAGTCTATACTTTTCTCATTGGTCGTGGTTCTTTATATACCTACCTTTTCTTGTTCCATCCAATGTAATTTCTATTGTGGCCTATATATAAAATAGAATAATTGAACTAAATAAATTAAGACTGGTTAGAGAACCCTTTAGGTACCCTTGATATGTGTTTTTGGTTGTTTCCCTAACCAAGTCCACCAATTGGGTGTTTCCTTTCCTATTCCACGTGTTTAGTAACCAATGGGGTTTCATTTGAGCTTTTATGGTTAGCAGAAGCCCATAATTAATTTAAGGGCAATTGAACATCTTTCTTATGAGATGCATTGTCTCCATTATTTATGTTAACATGATATTCCATAACTTAATAGAATAAATTTATATTATAGAAATGGTTTAATGAGTGGGAATACACTTTGGTAGACTTGAATGTTAATTGTGGATAATGAGTGGGTACTCTCGTGGTATGAAATGGTAATGGTTTTTATTAATAAATGAAATGATATGTATTTGAAATGGTAGTGGACTCATTGGGTTTTATACCAAGGGTATTAATTCTATTTAGATTCCCTGGATGTTACTCCATGGAAATTTATGTTGTATTAGATTCTTTGGATTGAGCATGTTCTATGGGTCTTGATTCCAGGGGCTTCAATGGGCCTTGCAAAGCCTTTGATCCAGATATCTTGGACTCATGTGGGAAAAGTTCGGTTGACATGCTCCTAGGACTCTAACCAGTTCCTAACCAAGTTTCCATTGATATTCCCCTAGGACTCCATGGGGATGAATTTGTATTTTAAACCTTGGATCCAACCCTTTCATTTTTTGAAACTTCATTATATAGAAGTACCCTGGTAATTGTGATACACTTTAATTATGCAGCATGACTGTGGGAAATATTATATGATTTGTTGAATGGATAAATTGTGGTTACATTGAAACATCACTATACAGAATGGTCATGGTTGACATGATATGCGTGGATGTATGGTGAGGCCTTGTTGGATAAATCAATTTATTATAGCTGCCTGGTAATATGAGTGGACACATGTTTTGTATGGATCCATGTATGGATATTTAATATCACTTTGTTTTAATAATTGTGCCACATGCACTTTACATTCATATTATTTACCTGCTCAATTTCACACTATTTAGATTGTCATATTGCACATCTTGTATCATTATAGATCATTGGGTGGTGACCTACATGAATTGTTTATCACACCCAGCACTGGCCACTGTTGGGTACTGGAATATAATATTTTTATGTATGTAGGGGCTGGGGAAAGGATCCTCAATTTTATTCTTGATTTAGTTTCATTCTTCTGATAAGAGGAGAATGAGACTGAGAGTAGGCACATGATTCTATTTAGAGATATCAATTTTTGTCTTTTTGGTATTTTGAGAATTTTATATTATTGTAATATTGTGTACTATTTTTGTTACTTTTTAGAAACATGTACTGTCATCATTGTATATGAGACACTTCTCGAATTATTGTTATCTATTCCTATTGTTATCTATTGTCTGCAAGTTTTATTACTTCCTCTATTTATCTTTTATTGATATTCTATTGTGTTACACTCTGTTCAAAGTGTATAATATCCCAAAAGAGAAAACCTATTTCCTCGCTATTAATCCAAAACCACCTTTATTTGGGGAGATTCCCTAAAGGCCCAATATCCAACTAGGCTTGAGGCACAATTGATTTTAATCTGAGTGTAAGATGTTGAATGGGTTCATCATTAAGGAATAAAGTGCTTATAGAGGCCTACTAGGCTCACTTCACCTCTACTCTCATGGGATTTCCTCATTATCCTCATAATTAAGCATATCATTGTAGATCCCATGACCTAACATTAGTAGTAAATATACACATGTTGGTCTAGATGATCAAAAATCCACTAATAAATTAAATGAGATAATTTAGTATGATTTATTGTCGACATGTTAAATAGATGGACTTCTTTTATAAATAATAAGGGTCAATGTAGCAGACATATATGTCATGTGAAACCATACATGTTGGTAATGATGCATTAGACTCCTCATTACATTATATCTAACATTCCAGTCTAAAATAAATGAAAAATCATAAATAAAAACATCATGTGCATCACTTGAGGTGAAATAATAACACCATAACAACAAAAATCTAAAACATTAACCTCATCCCTTAAAACACAGATTACCCATAAAAATGGTTTTCACAACACCCAATATTATGGTACATCACAATCTATGGTACATTTCTATTTCTAATGAATATAATATAAAAAATAAAAAGGAAATTAAAACACATATTATACCACATTTTAACATCCTAGATCCCCTCATTATGAATAATAACAAGAACAGTGGTATTATGTGACCTCAGGTGAACCTTCCTATATTCCAAAATATTCTGACTAGCAGCTGGGATCTATGGTAGTAAATTGGGGAGACAATACACCCATATTAGTGTGTTAAGTTATAATATACATAAACAAGATACATAAAAAAATAATTGAATTACGATAATTAATAAATTCACATGCTATAACAAAATCGATTTTAAACATACATGCATAGAAGATTGTCTATCCACTAGTCTGATAAAATTTAATAAATAAAAAATAAAATATAATAAAAAGTATAGTAATACCACATTAATGGATACAACATCCTAATATTAAGTTTCACTTGAGCTATTATTTTTTGATCAACCCATGAACTCTTCCTAACAACCACCTCCATCCAGTGAATTCTTCTTAGTTACCATCTGTAATGGATGCCTGAGTAGGGTGTCAGTATACAACCTATTAGGGAACCACCAACATGATCAAATATATGGAATGTCAATCTAGTGATATATTAATGTTATGTGATTCAAAAAAATTAATTAATAACTTATAAAAATTAATTAACAAACCACCATTGATCCTCATTTCCACGACTATGATAAACCATACCTACTAAATCAAATGTTGAAGTGTCTCTAAGCAAGTCGCAACGACCATGCCAACCAAAAAAATAACTATGGGTTCTTTCACCCCTGTATACAATGATAACAAAATATGGGGTAAAATCACCCTAAAATATTGTATATTAACTTCAGGAATGTTCCATACTAGTATCAAAACCCAAAGAATTCTCTATCCAAGTATAAAATGGTTCTCAAGAGCTGAGCCCCAATATTGTGGGACACCTGACCATGCCTGCCAAAAACCACATAATCCCATGTAGCTCACACATATAAGGACATATCCTTAGAGGATAACCATAATTAAAATTGATCTAAATACATGTAATCCCTTCCAATATAATCACATACCACCCATTATGGTTGTTTTCATTAGTATCACAATCCTAACTACTATGAAAGTTTTGATCATTATCACAGACCTCCCGATTAGGGGAGTTTTCAATCTGAGTCAATCTAAGCACCACCAAAATGGAATTTTCTTCTTCTTATCGAAAACACCCTAAGGGGGTATACTATATCATGTAATGACATAAATATAAACTAATATTTTGTTCATATACCTAACCCATCTTGAATATAATGAGCAGACACTCTGGAGCATGACCAAACTCATCACAACCGAAATTGGATCAAATGATCTATCTAAGTTATATGGTGACAGAAATGATAAACCATAGCATTATCATATATGATCTTTCAAAATGGTCTCAAATCTATGGGAAACCCACCAGGGTCCCCAAGGTATCTTTATAGCTAAGAAAACTCATAAGTGCCCATCATCTCAAGAAAGGCTCTTGAATAAATATCGACACTAGAATGGTATCATATCCTTAGGAAATGTCATTATATCATTGGGGGCTCACAAACCTACCAAGAATTTATCACCAGGTATATGTACTAAATACCATTATTATTCTTTATTGATCTAGTTTTGTTCAAAGTCCCAAATTATGGTTCAGTTTCTCCTGGATCTACCCACCCAAGTCACCATGTCTTTGTGGGGGAAGAACACCCCATGTAAATCACGCTCCTAAAGGATTATTGTAATCTCGTTGGACCTATATAGTCAATCTATAGGATAATCATCCCAAATCATTATTAATATTTACATAGAGGTCTCTAAGGGCTCCCACCACTAGGGGTGTCATGTCATGTTCATTGGATAACATCTAGTGTACACTACTCAATGTTCGTACGTCCTAAAGAATATAATATTCATCAATTCCTTGGACATAAGTGTCTGAGGAAAACCATATAATTCATAAGGTACATCGAGACCTGAAAAATTGTTCATCTTAAAATAGGGTGTTATTATTTTATAAGGAAGTTTATTTTGATTAAATATGTTAATTTAATTTTAATAAAACAATTTTATCATCACCTCACTTATGGTTATACCCATAGTAAAATTACCACATTTTCATACCTGATAAATACATGCATAATACCATAGGGAGAGTACTAAGGAACACATACCTAATTTCAAATGATAACCCTTTGTTACATAATACATGTCATCTCTTACCTAATCCAAGAAAGACCTTGCCTCATCTCAACTGTTAATCATCTATCCACTTGAGACACTTAACCATGCCAAGAATCTTTAATTAATTAACTATAAAAATAATAATTAATTTAAATAATATATTCAAAATAGAAATAGGTGATAAATTCTCAATGTGAATCCAAAAATGTTTAAGCCTTTGATCAATGGTTTGTTATCTATCCTTGATACACCTTAGAACCTACATTGATCTAAATACCCATTACATGCCTCCATCTACATCGTTAAATTATTTTAATTCTAATTGACCCAAAAATAAAAATCCATGAAACAATTAACATTTTCCAAAATGAAGATCTACCATGTGAAGATTTAATTAAAGGATTTAATCTTTCAAGAATGAGTGGAATCCCCATCATACTCAGCTTATTCAACCATGATATAGTGTAATTGAAAAAACCCTTTTTTGAGATAAAGCAAATTATACATAATATAGGGATGGAATAATATGAATCAATTAATGATGAAAATAACCTTGATAAATGAAATAAAACTAAGGAAAACACCCCAAAATTTTAGGGATGCATGGAGGGGGATGAAGAAACCAAACCTAAACAAGATATAAATAATACATTAGACTCCTTATTTACATAATAAATCTCAAAAAAAGTTTCAAAACCCAAATCAAAAAAGTTTTAATGTCTTGGATGCTATGTATATAAATATATTATTTTACTTGAATTCTGAACATTTATATGTAATCATGCTCTTATAAACACTTTACTAAATTTCACATATGATATAAGAATATTCAAAACAAAGAGATTGGAATAACTAGAAAGGGGTAAGCCCAAATTCTCAGAAATTGAAAAGTGTATTATAAAGTTTAATATCATAAAAATGAGGGAGAAAATTATAAAAAATTTAATATCTTAATATAATATAATAAGGCCATATATGATAATACTAAAATACGATAAAAAAATACAAGAATATAAAATGATTTTTAATGAATCATATGTGATATATTTGGATCAAAATAAATATCAATAACCTAAAACATATGATTGTGGCATAAATGTGTGGGATACATTAAAAATATAGCATAATCATGAAAGAAAAGATTCCAATTGAACAACATGAAAATTCCACATAGCCATAAACATTTGATTTTTTATCATTTTGAATCTAGATACCCATGAAACTATTCAATAATAATATTATGAGTAATACTAATTTTTATTACACTCACCCTTTTTGAACCCAGCTACTTGCTAACCCATTCATATAATATTTCTACTTCATGAGATATAATATTTTACCCAATTAAGTGGAGGGTAATATATTTACCACCATTATTATAATATATAAATTTTTGTGCCACATAAAGATCAAAAATTTATCATCTCATAAATAATCCATGGAAAAAAATAATGTGTATTTTTACCTTTCAAAAAAATCACATATCATGAACATAAAAAACCTGAGAAATTAAATATCTCATTTTCCAAAATGGATTACATCATTATAATATATATATATATATACATATAGGGTGACCAAAACATCACTTCATAAAGTATAAACCATAAGGGTAAATAGATATGAAAATAGAATAGTCTTTTAAAAAACATTTAAAACATTGTAGTAAAACTTTATACCAAAATAATAAAAGAAAGTAAATAATTTTTAAAATCATAATAATTTTTTTCCAAATATAATATCCTTTAAAATACATAATTTTTTATAAAATGATAACTGAAAATAATTTGAATGTTTTAGTCTTAGAAAAAAAAAATAATGGAGACTTAAGAAAACATAACATTTCCAACCAAAAAGGGAAGTGTAAATACATATAAAATTTTTACATTAAAAAAGAATATATAATAATTGAACATTACATAATACATAAAAGTTATCTAAATAAATTATAAAGTGTATGATAAAACCATTTTATTTTAAAGGTATGGAAAAAGATTTCGAACATTTTGAAATAATATTGTTTAAAAACGAAAATCATTTAAAATATAGAGAAACATATTTTCTAAAATTAATACAGGTGGATAAAAGGATCATTAAAGATAAAATTAATTTTAGATTCCACTAAGGAGAAGAGAAAATTGGTGGGATGTAATAACGTGGACATGGAATAAAAATACATTATAAGAAATGGGAATTATTCTTTGCAAAGTTCTTTTCAATGAAAAAATAGAACCATAAAGGAATAATTCATTGGTCTGGATCAAGATTAATCAATAAAATGTGTGGTATATACAATTTATCATCCACATAAGTAATAATAGATATATATTGAAATATTATATTCAATGAATAGTGGTTACAACACAAGATAAATATTTGAGTCAGGAAAAACCTCTTAAATCCATTGTAACATTTGAACCAAACCCCCATGAGAGGTATATCATTAAAAAGATTATTGAATGTCTTGAAATATAAGATAATGGCATTAAACAAATAAAATATTTTAGTATATAAAACATTGAAAATAAGACATGTTTTACAGCTTCATCTTGTCTAATGGTATTTAAATTTGAGATAAAGAAAAACTTAACAATATCGCAATATTTTATGTAATGATCCTTTGGAAAGGAATTCATTAAATTAATGGTAAATATATAGAAATAAATTTTTAAATAAATTTTTTTACACTCATAAGTTAATATATTTTTATATAAAATAACGGGTTTTAATAATAACAATTATAAATCAAGTAAAGGAAAATGAGTTATTAAAAACCCTTACCTTGTTTCCCTAATTAATCGGATGCACTCTAAGATCCTATATAAAAAATAGTTAAATAATATAATATCCTATTTTATAAACTAGCTAATAAATACTACCCATGTATAATCTTAATTATAATATTTATCATCATAATATTAATAACTTATTCCATATTATGACTATTATGTGTAAATAACATTAACTATTTTCCACATATTCAATAATTTAGATCATTATCCATAATTTGATACAAATTAAATTATTGATATATCATTTAATATCCTATAATATATCAAATATTTTTATTTAAACATTTCCTATTTTATTCCATATGTATTTTAGTTATGCTACGTGAAAATAGAATAGTCGTTGGCTTATTTCGATGATATTAGCATGTAAAAATTATACTTTAATAATAAGATGTTTAATTAATATAAAATTTACATCACCATATAAAAATAATCGTTTAATTATTAAATTAAAATAATATTATTTTTAATCTACCCATATTCATCCATAATAGATATTTATAGCATCATTCATTTAAGAGGTTAAGCTGACCAAAACGTGATCATTCATTATTTCGATTGGTGAGTATCGTTAAAAAGGTGTTCCATTTGACATAATATCATTATAACAAAATTATAATGATTTAATTATTGCTTTTTTTATGGGGAATCATATTCTGAGATTTTTAGAAAAAAATTGAAAATCTAAATGAAAAAACATGACCTCATGGAGGTGTTAATTCGTACATATGTATGATTAGAGTTCATGTTCCATAACAGCTGAGAGGGGGTAATGTTGGATATTCAATTTAAATTTCATAAATATAATAATATGAGATATAATATATTTTTCTATCATTACCATGATTAATAATATCCATTAAAGGAGTAATGAATAACCAACAATGTCGCTTCATGGAGAAGGTAGTTCACGCAAGGAAATAATGATTTTTTTGTTTCTATAAGTTGATTAAAATAAATAAATATGGGTTGTACCACTAATATAAAAAATCTAGGTTTATTAATGATAATTATTTCATAGTATTATTATTTTTATCAAATATTTGTAAGATTAATTTTAATATAAATGTTTTAAGAGGAGATAACACATGCATTGGGAAACATATTTTTCCATTGGTAGTTCCCATGAAATTGAAGGGATTATGCGAAATATGAGTGACCAGTGTCTTATTTTCTTAGATAGGGTTATTGGGAGATAAAAATGGTATAGTTTAAAATAATAATTATTAGAATAGGTGTGTTTTTTAAAGGTGTAATTGGTCCCCTTTTTATAAGATAGGAAAATGAAACTTTTGGAAACACACATTATATTTTGATATCTCCCTGAAACTATTTCAAAGTGAATGTCTCTAAATATTCAAAATAATGGTGTTTGGGGGTTTATTTGTGTCTATAAAGACTGATACATATACTTCACACATTATTTAAATGTAATAAATGGTTATTACCTATATTGTTTTAAATTTACTATGTTTCATTTAAACTAGGAAGCTAGTTTTTAACTATCAAATTTTATGTTTTAATAAGAATATATAAAACACCATAGAATATGTTTTGTGGTTATAGAAATAAATTTAAAATATTATTAATCATATTAAATTTATAAATTATGTAAAATTATATTTTTAATTAAAACATTTAAACTTAATAAAAAATATTTTAGATGAAAAAAATTATCATTTTGGCCATCATGGATTAAAAATACTATTTAGTATTTATTTCGAAATGAATGAGTGGTAATATATATATATAGGTTTTTAGAAATCATATTATTTTTATTTTTTAAATTATTTCAGTTTAATTTATATTATATAATTTCATTGATATTAAGAATATATTAATTTCAAAATTATTGTTTCATTATCATCATGGAAATTATCATTAATCATGATAATATAATTTCATAAAAAAAACAAAAATTTTCATATTAAATAATATATAAATTATTTTATGTAATATAGTAACAATTTTAAAAAATTATATTTCTATTTTTATGGAAAATTAATTTTAACACAAGTGCTTGTAATACTAAAAAACCTTGTTTTTTAAATATTTATTTAACGAAAAAAAATATTATTATGATAAAGATTTCAGTGAAATTAATTCCCATGAACATAGAATAATTACAACCATTAAAATATTATCTATTTAACAATAAAAGAATGAAATACATTCATTTCATCATATTATAACAAATAATAAAAAAATTGTTGAAAAACAGTTTTCATTTAAAATGTTAATTAAATAATCAATGTTTTGAGCATGGGGTTATCAATTAAACATAGAATTTAAAAATAATATTTTATGCTTTTTAATATATAATTTTATTTGAAAAAGGTTCAAAAATAATTAAATGTATTTATATAATAAAATAATTTAATAAAAGTAATGATATTAATAAAATTGGTATTTTCCCTATTTACATGAAAATCGTGTGTTTTAGAAAAACCTCAAAAAGTCATATTATGTTAATATGAGATTAAAAAATGAAAAAATTATATAAATATTTCAAATTCACTTTTTATAGGAAAATGGAGCGTCGTATATCATATATTCTTATTCATTCTTCTTAATAATTAAACTAGTTTTAATTCATTATTAATATCAAAATATTTCATGTCTGAAAAAAATAGATTTAATAAAATATATTTTATTAGTTTCTTAAATAAAATAGTTGAGTCGATATTTAAATTGAACTTTATTTTGATTATATGTATATACATATACGTTCAGAATCTCATTACTACAGTTTATAACAACGAATTATGCAGTTACATTATAGTAGTTCATATTTTTTGTTTTTATGTAACATGTGTAGAAATCCATTGAACATCATATTTATTTAATAAAAATTATATGGTGAAATATCTTGTCATTACATTCTACCACACATAAATAAATTATGATCTTCCAATTTAATTTTCATTTACATGTAGAAATATATAATGGTTAATAAAAGATTGATGTGTCTCAAGATATTATCTTTAATGATATTGGATCGTCAATATCATAGTGAGAAACTAGAAAGAACTTATCTTCCCTAACCATTTCATGGAAGTGTATCTCATAACAAGGTGTTATGGTCCATTTGAGGGATTCAGTTTTCTTATATAATTCTTAGCTCCCCTCACATTATTAGGTGGTAAATGTTTATATTGAATGTATTTTTACCTATTCTAAAAATTAATCTAGAGTCAATCATATATATCCATTTCATTTTAAAAATAGTTTCCAATGTTTTAGTGGAACATATTATGCTTTTCATTATGTTTATTTCGAAAAACCTAAAAATTATTCCACTAAATGATTTTCTTAAATTAAAAAATAAATCAGGGTGGTGACTTGATGTTACTAGGAAATATACTATACATAATAAGGTTGATAATACTAAAATACATCTACTAATTTGAGCAAGAGGGTCGGTTAAACCTAATTACCACAATCTTATTCATTTATATCCACTATATAGTGTATGTATTACTACCATCCTCATAAATATTTGGATTAGGGTTTTGAATTTGATAATACTCGAGTTCACCACACATATGACATTTAATTGATTATATTTACCTTGGATGAGTTCTAACATTCTTAACATATTAATGAAACACTTCATTTTCCAATGGAAGTTTGATGATTGTTGAACTCCTATCATATATGTAAATAATATCTATGTATACTTAAGTCAATTTTCTTTGTGCATCTTTCAACATTTTTTACATATATCAAATTGAACATTTTTTCATTCATCATCTTTATCAATTGATCTTTCACGATACTCTATATTTCTCTTATTTTCTGCACCGGAGAATTTTAATATATTCACATTTTTAATGAAATTTCATGATAAATGATTTGGAATAATCATATGTTTTATAATTCTAGATCTAATTCTTATTGGATGTTTATTTATTTAATGTTTGAATTTTCCCCCACACCCACAGTTCCTTCAATTTCCAACCATTAAAAAAAAACTAAAAGAGTCTATATGACTAAAAAAATTAACAATACCATTGAATTATCATAGTCATAGAAATAGACCAACTATAAAACATCAGGTTCTTTTATATTTATATATTGACACATAGATTATTTAGTTTAACTTATATCAATCTGCGTGTTATGTCGGTTGATTTATATTTTTTTATCTTACATTTCTCATAATAAAACCAAAAATAAACTTGAATAAAAATCCTTCATAGTATATCATAAACATCATATGACTAACCAAATCATTTCCCGAGGAGTATCAAACTAGGTTCTCAGTAAGGTTTTATATAACACACACAATAAGTTTGGCTGAAAAATACTAGACCAACACTTTTTGAGGAAATTACCCCAAGATGAATCTATGACAAAACCAAATCCACTTTTTGTATCCATATATAGATGTATTCCTATACAAACCAATCAATCTATGGTTTCCCCATATTTCAAGATACTATCTCAACAATAAACAAAACCCTTCTACTTATCTATAGGTTTTTAACTAAAGATATATTATAATTGTAATATATTGATTTTTATAATGATAAATAAAGACATCTTTTTGATAAATTATAAATGTCATATGTTAAAAAATTATTCACAAGTGAAATATAACTTAAAATGATTTAAAGGATTTTCATAATGGTAAAATCCCAGTTATCACTTTGAAATATTTAATGGAATATTTTTGGAGTTAGACATAGATTATGTGTGAGATTTCGAGGCCTAAAAATACTTAGTGAAGATGGAATAGAAATATTAAATAAATTATATTATGTGCGGGAAATTTATTATATATAATTGAATAACTACCATACGGTGACACTATTGAGAGGACAATGACAAAAAATTATTGGGATTTTCAACATCCACATCCTCTAACATTTCAAGGTATTGGTATCTCACAGGATGTAGAGGATTGTCTAGACTATATCAGGAGCATTTTTTAGCTAGTCCAGACCTCTAAGGAAGGGTGAGTTATTTTGGAAACCATTATGTACCAAGGATCTTATAAGAGATAGTGGACTGTCCTGAATCAAGATGGGACATGATTTTTTGTGTTTGTATAGGATATGGAATTTTGAGGAAGGTATTATGATACTCAGGTGAATCATTAAGGTTGGGAGTTCATGTCTTAGTGGCTAGTTACCCAGGATAATGTATTCATAATATCTTTAAAGGTTGATGTGGATACCTCAATAGAGGGGAATGTATATTATCTAGCTAGAAATTTCTAGCCATTTCTTCCTATGAAATTGGTCCTAGGAATTTTAAAAGGTTATGTTGTCCAATTATTCATACTTGGAAGATATTGATCATTACATCCTACAGAAATGGGTTGTTGGTGTTTTAAAATGTTAAGAGGGCTGAGGATGCATAACTGATAGACACCATTCATTGCTTCCTAAAAACATGGGCGATGAGTTTATTAAAAAGTTAAGTGGACTTGGGATATACATGATGGAACATGAGGAATGCCAGTAATGACCACTAGTGGTTTGTGGTGATCCATGTTTCCTCAGTGGAGGTTCGAAACTTCTTGAATTTCTTACCAGAAATAAGCTAAGCTAGTTGGTGCTGGGATTTTTGGTATCTTGTTCAGCGCACGAGGACTTATCACATGTATGTTTATTAAGAATTTACATATGTAATGACTTACACAATTATATCTATTTTATGAAACTATTGTAAGGATTCATTTTTGGTTTCCTACTGAGTCTTTTACTCACCCCCTACTCAGGTATTTCAGTGTTCTTGTAGCTTTCATGACTAGATATTCAGTGAAGGTAATTTCCGTAGGGAAAACAGTTGAGTGGTGGAGCATGGATATGGAGTGGACTTAGAAATACACTAGAGTACCTTGCAGATAGATGTTTAATTTCTTTTATCTTGTATCTTTTTACTTATTTATACTCTAGATAAGCCTACCACTTTGGGAACTATTATATGTATGTAATTATTCTATTTTCCCCATTTAATCTATTTGGTTATTATTTGGTTTATTCATTATGATTGATCCAATGAATTTATATAGGTGGTATTGTATCCCTGTGGTGTCACTCTAGAACCTCACTACTATTCAGAAACCTCTTGCGTACGAGGGGGCTCACATGAGGTCATGTATCATTCTATCTCAGACATGGTGATTTGGACCAAGATGTCACAAATTGGTTTCAGAGGAGGAACATAACCATAAGTGTGGTGTACTTCTTGGATTTAGTGGGAAGGCTCATAAAAAGGATGTTGTGATCTATAGGGGTGAATGTAACACCCCCAAATGATAAAGGGTTAAATTAATAAATGATATGACCTATGTCAATATGGTGCACCTTTATTTTTGGGAGCCTACATGATTCATTGAACTAATTAATGACAATAAAGATATATAAAAAAGAATGGAAACATAGATATATAAAATGAAAAAACTATCCCAAACCGATACAACAGATTAAGGCATTTAATTAATGAACTATTATGTAGTACAACAACAGATATATATAAGGAATGTGAACCTATGTGCCTATTCATGGTGAGTGAACATACTCAAAATACCAACAATTGCATATAGCACCATGTGTGTCGCCTATGGGGAATCAATAGTAATAATATAACATACCTTCCTCACTTTATAGAAACATGTAGGTCTACTATACAGTGATGTATAGGCACTAATGGAAGAATGGAATACTACTCTCCCTTGTACACTGATCACATAATCATTTTCCATCTACCATGTAGGCATTGGGTCATCACCAGTAAGTTTTTCCCTCATTATAACACACTGTTGGTCAATCTCTTGACCAAAATTCCTTCAGTCCACATGTGAGGATGTGGTCACTCAAGGGGAATGAGTCATAGAACCATGATCCTAAGATGAATAGATCCCACCACTGGAATTAGTTCCGTGTTCACCAAATGGTAGGAGGTGTCTCCAATCGTTGGTAGAAAACTACGCAGGGGTGGATGGTTTATATAGCCACTAAAATGTGTTTTCAGTTTTACCATAACGAAATTATTAAAACACTATTTTTAATCCATTAATTATGAAATAAATGATTTTGAAGTGTTTAAATTCACCCCATAATGTGTTTCTCGTTTTTAATTATCCAAAAAAATTTAGATTTATGCTTTTTAATTCACCTGTACAACATCAATGGTGGAAACAAAATTTGGGAATATGATGAATAGTGCAATGTTTTTTCAATAATTAAATTAGTTATTAAATTATTAAATTGAAAAATTTAACAAACCCTTTCTAGGGAAAACCCAACATTATAGACTCTACTGTCATCTCATATTTCTTATACAATGCACTGTTTAGGATATATTAATTATCAATTAATTAAAAATTTAATAAATAATTAATTAAAAATAAAAATGGGTTTTATCTTTATTGATCCATATAAATGTATGAAGATTAAATTTTTATACCCCATCTATGGTAAAAACCGCATTTTGGATAGACCAGTGGTCTCATATTTCGCTTATGATGCACCATTTAGAAAATTTTAATTACTTCCAATAAAATATTATATTTAATATTATATAATAACATTATCTCATGATCCAGGCGTCCAATCATCTGACCCCAAGAAATTTTATACCCCTCCAAAAGTAAACACTATGTTTTTGACCTAATGATGATCTAATATTTCTCATTAGACGCACCCTATATGATTTAATGAATGATATTTAATTATTGGTTGGCACCTAATAAAATATATTTAATACATTTATTCCTTCTTCGTCAAGGATTTTTGGGCCTCGAGATATCTCCCTAACTGAGTGACTGAATCTAAAAATATTCCATTGAATATTTCAACGTGTTGACTAGGATTTTCCTTTCTGAGAATCCATTAACAAAATTTATGTTATTTTTCATTGATAAAACATTTTTTTCAAATATGACATCAATAATTCATCAAAAATTGTTCCATTATTCAAATTTCAAAAATTGAAATAATATAATTAAAGAAGAATTGATCCCTCCACTAGAATTTTTTCAAATTTCACCACAAGAGAGGAGGAGTCTTCGATCATTGGTAGAAATCTATGAAGGTGTGGATGGCTTTTATAACTACTAAAACACATATTTTGTTTTACCATAATCGAAGAATTAAACCTCCATTTTAATCCATTAATTTCAAAACAAATGATTGTATAGTGTTTAATATACCATCCATAATTCATTTCTAATTTTTAATCAACAAAAACAGTTTGGATTTTAGTTTTCCAATTCACCCCGGTGACATCAGTGGTGGAATACACAATTAAGGGAGAGGATGAATAGTGAAACGTTTTTTCAGAATTTATTTAATAATTAAATTAAAAAATATCAAAATTTAACAAGAGGACATACCAAGCATTCATCGCTCACAAAAGTTATACCATGTCTAGGGTAAACCCATCATTCCGGACCCAATAGTGGTCACAAATTTGTATATGATGCACTATTTGGATTATATTAATTTTTTATTAATTAAAAAATGGAATAAACAATTAATTAAAAATAAAAAGATTTTTTATCACAAGAGATCCATCTAAACATCTGACATTTACAAATATTATACCCCCATCCAGTTTAAAATTGTGTTTTGGAACCAAAGATGGTCTTAGATTTCTCGTATGATGCACCAATTGGAAGGTATTAATTATTTTAAATATAATAATATATTATTTTTTATTTTTTATAATGATATTAGAAGATATTTTTCCAAACTTCTGACATAATTTAATTTTATACCCCTCCTAGGAAAAATACCATATTTTAGACCTAATGATGGTCTCAAATTTCTCATATGACGCATCATATTGGATATATTAAATTATTTTGAATAAATTTTCCTTACGTAATATAATATATTTAATATTTTTACTGCTTCTTCATATAGCCTTTGCGGTCCTTGAAATCTCACACTAACTAAGTGTTTGACTCCGAAAATATTCCATTGAATATTTCAATGTGTTAACTGGACCTTTATCCTTCTGAAAGGCCTTTAACACTTTTTAAGTTAATTTTTACAGATGAATAATTTTCATCACAAATGAAAAATTAAAATTTATCAAAATTTGATCTTTTATTCTCATTGTAAAAATATAGATATTACAATTTTCCCCCTATGTTGAATTCTTGACCTCGAGAATTATCTCTAACTTTATTGTTATAATAACTCTGGCCACTGAGCTTGAAAGTCAGACTCACACTAACACATCTCTTCCTTGATTTTCTCATTCTGCCTCCAAAACCAAACTAGGGGTATCAACATTCCACATAATAAATTGTTTTTTGGATCAATTATCCAAACTAGATACTCCTCATAGGATGTGTCGGTCTGCTGCTCAAAAACCTCATAGTCAAAAACATGTGCAGGGTCAGGTATATACCTATGAAGCTATGACATATGGAACACATCGTGGATACCTAGATACCAAAAAGGTAGGTCCATATGATACCCCACTACCATTATCTTCTCATTGATCTCAAAGGGACTAAAATTATTTTGTTTTACCTTTCTCTACTCTCCCAAATGCATATACCCCAATAGTGGAGTCACTCTCAAGAAAACATGATCTCCCATAAAAATATCTAAGGTCCTCCTCCTACAATCAGCATAAGATCTATGTATTCTCTAAGTGGTGATCAATGTCTTTTGTATCAGTTGAACTCTCTCAGAGGTTTCCTACCCTATACTAGGGCCAACAACTGTTATCTCACCCGCCTCATTCCAACACAATGGTGAACAACATGGCCTCCCATAAAGAGCCTCTTAAGGTGAAATCTAAATCAAAAGTTGATAACTATTATTTTCTGAAAAATAAAACAAGTATATGGGATCATCCCCTCCTTCTCAAAGTTATAACCTACAATCTTAAAGCATATCATTTGTTATGCATATAGTCTTCTTAGACTATCCGTCGCTCTGAGGATGGTACACTGTGCTCAATCTCAGCTGAGTCCCTAGGTATTTCATTAATCCCAGAAAAAATCCAGATATAAAATGTGCATCCCTATCATAAAAAATGATCAAGGTAACTACAAGAAGGTTCAAAATATCTTGAACATAAATATTCTCTATCCCTTCCACTAAGTAAGTCTCTTTGATCCATAAGAAGTTAGCAGACTTTGTTAACCAACCCAAAATAACCCAAACTACGTTACAACTCCTAGGGGTCATTGGTATCACCATTATGATATAAATTATGATTTATTCCCATTTACATATAGGTATCAAGAGTGGCTAAAACAACCCTCCAGATGTTGGTGCTCGGACATCACCCTCTGATAGTCGAGGAATCGAAAGGCAAAACCAACAACGTCTCTCTTCATCTCGTGACATCAGATCTATCACCTGAAGTCATGATACATATTGGTCTCACTAGGATGCAATTCCCATTTCTATGTATGGTAATTTTTTTTCATCTTCTCTATAATGGAATAAAGTACCACTACAATCCCATGTAAATTGATCACGTAGTCAGTTTCCATCAACCATCCAGGCATTGAGTCATAACTAGCATGTTGTACCCTCATTACAACACACTCTGACTCTGAATCTTGACCAAACATCACATGAAACCCTACTGTATGGGGGACTTATATTCAATGATTATATTACTGAGATATTAAAGAGGGACTCACACATTGTATAGTTGTAGTGGTATAACATATATACCTCCTTATAACTATCTTGGTATGCATGATGTGTTCTATGTTTCCCAGCTTCAGAGGTACATGTGTGATCCTGTGCAAATTATATATTTCAAGGTTGTTGAGTTGGAATGTATTGAATCTTATGATGAGTGTCTTGTGTGGATTAAATATTAGAGTAACAATGTAATCTAATGTAAAATGATACTACCCATTTGGTTTCAATGGATACATGGAAAAATCTAGGAAAAGATATAGACACATGAATATGACTTTTGAGATCAGTGCTCTGAGCTTTTTTTGATGAGAAGTTGATAAGAGGGGGGAAACTTTCATGTCCTAATTATTCAAATGATAATAAAAACCCCTCTTTTGATAAATTATAAATTCATTATGATTAAAAAAATGATTTATCATTTAAAATAAATTTAAATGGGTTAGATTCTTAGTGGAGGTGTAAAATATCAATTAACACTTTGAAATATTCAATGGAATATTTTTGGATGTGTCACTCAGTTAGTGTGAGTTTCCGAGGCCCATAAATCCATGGTGAAGATTAAATAAAAATATTAAATAAAATATATTAAGCAAGAGAAATCGACTCAAAATAATCAAATATCTCTAATATGATGTATCATATGGGATATGTGATACTACAAATAGGTATGGGACATGGTGTTTAACCTTGGTGGGGTATAAAATTTGTAAGCATTGGACATTTGGATTTGTCGCATAAAAGAATAATTTATTTAATATTTTTTATTATATTTTTATTGAAAATAATTGAACAACTAAAAACGGTGCATTTTATTGAAAATATGATACAGATGATAGGTCTGGGATGCTGTGTTTACCCAAAGAGGGGTATAACATTTTTAAGCATCTGACGTTTGGATGCCTCTTTCTTGAAAATAATAATTTCGTATTAAATTACATTTTAATCGATTTTTTGAATATTTAATAATTAATATCTATCAAATGGTGGATCTTTTGAGAAATATAAGACCAACATTCGGTCTGAAATAGGGGATTTACCCATGGATGGCTATAAGTTTTTATACAAAATATACATTTAGATATGCCTCAAAATTAACTTTTAGTTATTAATAATTATAGATATTAATTGAATTTATTAAATAAATCTTCATACGTTGGTTCTTATCCCCCAAATGGTCAAACCACCATTAACACACCAAGGCCCTTTTTAAACCTTCATTTTCACTAGTTCTTTACTAGGAAATCATGGAAGTAAGTTCCTAGCTAGAATCTATCAACTATGCATCGATATATTCATTGAAAATAGATATTTATAATGGGAATTAAACTCCCAAAATGAATAAACACAGTTTGGGATCCTATAAATTATAGGTGTATGTTCTACCTAGAAATAACACAATGAACAGAAGATAATCATCTGTATTGAAGCATGAACTGATTATTAGTAGTTTCTATAGATCTCATTGACTAAACTTCATCTCCCAAGCATGGAACAACCCCTCACATTAATTTTCGTAGTTACATTTCTTTTTTTTCTTTTTTGTTTTCATTATTAAGTTCTAATTTTTTTGTCTGTATGTGTCTTTATAAAAAAAGAAGACTTGATTAAAAAAATATAATAATAATAATATAAATTTCAAAAATTATTAATTTTATATTATTCATCAATATATATATATATATTTATTTATTTATAATAACATAAAAGGATAATTTTATTAAATATAATTATTGATGTGTTTCTTAAATGATAACTGTAAATAATTATCCTGCGATAATTATAACAATTTATTATAAAAAGATTAAAAAATGATAATTTGTAAGAAATAATTTTTAGAATATAATTAAAAATTTTATTTAATGGATAATTATGAAGTAATAATGTATAATTATCATTTGATAATTTATAATATATCATTATAAGGTAATCACTTGGTTTTGTCAATGGTAATTTTTTTAAGATTTATAAATGATAATTAATTGGGTAATTTTTTTTTGGATAAATATCTATAAAATAATCAAAATATAGTTTTTTAAGTGAAATAAAAAATTAAACTATTTTTAAAATATAATTTATTAAAATTATTGAAGAATAAAACATTGAATTATATTGGGAGATTTTTCTAAAATACATTTATAAAGCATAATTTGTAATTAAATTGTAAAAGATAATTATATAGAATATGTTATAATTAATTATTGAAAGATAATTATAAAAGGTAAATTTCTATGGATTTATCAAAATATAATAAAAATTACAATTTAAAAATAAATTATCAAAACCTAAATACTCTTTAAGAGTGATATTGTAAGAACATGCTTTCACCTAAACGATAATATTGGAAATTATTTAGGCAAAAGAAGACATCATTGTGGGTGATATTATTTATAATAATTCAAAAATTATCTTTGAGAGAGAATTTATCAACACATGTGATGTTGTTTTTCTTTTTTTTTAAAAATAGTGGGTTTTGGATTTTGGAACCCGACACCAACATCAATCATTGGTGTGTCGACAATTATAATAATAATGACACTTGGAGTTGTATCGAACCACAAAGTATGGTTTACACTTTCTGTTGAAATCAACGACCATGATGTGGGAGGTTTCTACCCATTTTGGGTCACACACACACACAGATATATATATATATATATATAATGTTATCTTGATGTAATGATTGTGGTGGACTGACCCATGCATCTAATTAATTTCATGTGGGTCTATGACTGTACATGAGAATACTTGTTTGTGTGTGTTTATCCTGAATTTGATTAGGGTGTGACTAACCATTCCTTACTATGAAAAGTGTTATTCTGTGTGCATAGAATACAGAACTATGATACAAGTATCAAGATAATCATGTGAAGCATTGAGGTTGGGATTTTGAATATTAGTGGCTAGTTACCCAATCTAACACGGTCATCGTATCCTAAAATGTGGATCTATCTAACTCAGTAGAGGGGAATTCATACTTTCTTGTAGGAATATATTGTTCATTTATTTCTATGGAATTGGGCCATGGGTGTTTTAAAATGTTAAGTGGTTCGAATATGCATAGATGGAAAATACAGATCATTTCTTCCTATACACATGGGTTGTGGGTGTTTTAAAAGGTTAAGTGGGTTAGGGATTCATAGCTAAGAAGGAATAAGATCACTTGGAAAATGGTGCCTAAAAAAGAGAACATGATGTATGCGCAACCATGTTTTCAAAAAAAATCATTTCATCCACCTATACCTGGCCTATGTTGCTTCTTCCAGCCTCAGCGACATATAACCTTAGTTCTCTACTCACTTCTTCGTCATGGAATCTGCCTCTCAACTCAGGGGATCTTGACCCCTAGTCATCATTAGCTCCAGATGTACTTGGGTGCACTCTATCTGGATCTTCCTTGCCCCACACATTTCAGGCAGCCTCCTTAGTAGCTGGCGGCCTCGATAGTCCTTATTTTCATCCATGTCCTTGTTGGCCTTCATTTAAGAACATCCTTTGCGAATTTCCCTAACCTTCTTAATGTTTCCCGACAACCTTGGTTCATGCACAGTCATCTCAGTAGGGTCAGCGCATTTGTCTGGATATCCCCGCTATGACTTTCAAGGAGACAAAGTCTTGTTTGAGTTGGAATTTAGTAGCCTTCTTTGGGGCTTCTCAACCATTGTTGGCATTCTTCTAGAATTTTTCCATTGTTGCGGGCTCAGTCCACAAGTTTAGGTTTCACCGCTTCACAGGAACAAATTCAGCCATTTTCCCATCATAGGAGACGTTCATTCATGCTTGGTGTTAGACCCCATGATATTTTGTCCATTGGAGCTTCGTTCTATCCCATTGGTCAATAGAGGCTCATAGAGGTTAAGAGAATCTAGAGTAAACTGTCTATATGTTCCCACTATTTTTATTCTTCCCTTTTATAATGAAGGATTTCTAAAGGATATTGTGGTCTCTCATGAGGGAAACCTATGTTTGGATGCTAATACAAGGAGTGAATAGTCTACCTTGATGGTTCAGCTATGCGTGGAATTGGATCTATCTCACCCTGTGCCCAAACAGCTTGAGCTCAATGTTAAAGAATCGATCAGTTGGATCCAGGATATTAGTTAACCTATTTTCCCAAGATTCTTCAAGCATTTTCTTCTTCAGGGTCACTCAATGCAGGTATGTCATCGCTGGCGGCAGGGTGGGTGGCTCCCACATCCAGTGGTAGAGGGAGGTTGGGTATTTAGACGGCCCTCAAATTCTCTACATAATGATGCTACCCTAGTGATCGGTCTACCCATTTTCAATGACCTAGTGTCCCCTTATCCAGCATCAGAGCTTATGGTATCCCCAATTCCTCTTCTTGGGGATGTTGCAGCAGCTTACTGGGCCTTATCTTCTAGTGTTCCAAGGTGTTTCGCACCAATCCATGTATTTTTAATCCAGCAATTAGTCTTCCTTTACATGAAGTCCATTGATGTTTTCAGGATGACGGTGGTGCCATCTTTATCCTCTTATAATTTGGTTACCTCGACATTATCTTCCAATGGCACAACATTCTCTAGTAGTAGTCTTAATGCCAATGAAATGGCTCTAATCCTAGTCTCTACAGCACCGAGATCTTCCCGAGAACATCATCATCATCCTCCTACCTCGGACCCTCTCATGGAGTTGGTAACACCTTCACCACAGGAGGTGTTTTCCTATTGGAATGATGGTTTTTTTCTCCTATGTAACCAGAGGACACGCAATGACTTATATCTCGAGATTTCATCCTATCTAGTACTAGGTTAGGCCAATGAATATTTAGTGTAAACTACATCCAAATTGATTAATTATAAGGAGAGATCATCTTCATGATTTGTCAATACTATGAGTTCTAGAGCCAAACTTAGGATACTCTTCCACAAATTATATGTCTACTTATTTGGAATGCCTCGAGGGTAGGCACCCTAGTTAAGTCTGACTTCTTGGCCTCCGAATTCTCCAAGCACAATGTTGCGGTTTTTTCCATCCTCGAACACAAGTAGTATCCTCATAGGATCAATGATTTATCTAGAAATATTAGGTTGCATGGATACAAGAATGCTGGCCCTGTTATCCATCATATCTTATTTTTTTGGAATCGAAACTATAAGGTTGATATGATCCAAGATGGTGACCAGTTCATCACTACAAAGGTGTCCTACGATAAGTACTTCTTTTTTGTGTCCATTGTTTATGGGAGATATGACCACATTCATAGAGAGGTTTTGTGGAATGACCTCAATGAGTTTGATCCTAGTTCAGAGGTTCGATTAGTAAAAGGTTATTTTAACATTGTTGCGGATCTAGGGTAACAGAAGGGTAGGGGCCCATTCACTAAGAAGGCTAGCCTCAACATCAATCACTTCATGGTGGGAAAGGGCCTCTCAGATCTTTTCTATGTGGGTGACTGCTTTACCTAGTGTAATAACCAAATGGGGAACCACCACATGTGGATCCATATGGATAGATTCATGGGTAACATGTAGTCTACCTCTACCTTCTCCAGCTCAAAGGTTAATAATTTCATACATGGAATCTTGGACCACACTCCTATCATGGTATCTCTGGACATTGTAATAGATCGCAACTAATGATTAGAATTAATAAACATTTGGATTAGTATACCGAGATACCAGGAACTAATATGTAACACCTGTAATATTCCTATCTAGGGGCACACATTGACATCATTTCACTATAAGCCGAGGAGATTAAAATCAAGTCTTCAGTTCGGGTTGAAATATGTACACCCTATAGATGGTGAGTTGGAGTTCATCATAAAGTCAAATAATGGCATTGAGAGGTGTCTGGGGGACGAGTGGGGTGAGTGGGATGACCAGGATTTTGAGGATCTCTTGAAAAAAGGATTTTATTGTGGACATGATTTTGAAATAAGAATAGTTGGCTAGGGAGGGGAAAGGATTAAATGGATTAAATAGGGGGATAATAATACCTCTTATTTTCGAGATTTTATCAAGGAGATGAGATGATTGATGAATCCAAATATTCTCTTGGTTTATGGCTCCTACACAGATGAATGGGATGTGGTTGTTGTCTTGGACATCTCCTTTTTCTCTGATCTTCTTGCTTGTCCCAACGAACGCATGCCTAACAGATAACCTATAGAGGAAACAGACATGTTTGATGTTATTCCCTATGTAGTCTCAGCCAGGGAAAATGAATTATTGGGTGAAATACTTTTTTAGTAAAATATTCTAGATTCCATGATGCATCTGAACACTAAGAGTGTTTTAAGTCCTGACAGATTTCCTAGTTCATTCTACAGATCTTATAGGGACATCATGAAGGAAGATTTCGTGATGTTTTTGCATGATTTATTTCAAATAAGGGAGACTATCTCAAGTTTCCCATTCCACAACAATGGTTCTTCATCCTAAATCACAGAACTATTCTTCAATCATGCATTGTATACTAGTAATAATCTGCAACATTCCCTATAAAATCTTGTCTATCATTATGAACTACAGGTTGGCTCGCTATCTCAGTTGGTTGGTTTAGTTTGAACAACATGTCTTTGTAAAAGGGCACTCAATATAGAAAGCCATATCACTAGCATAAGAAATGTTTTGTTATATAAACATCAAAGCCTGTGGGTCCAATATAGCTATCAAAATCAAAATGAAAAAAATCATATAATCGAGTGGAGCAGAACTTCATTAATTAGGTTCTTATAGGTGTGGTTTATCTTATAGGAATATTGATATCATCTTATATTGTTTTGGATCATCATTTTTATCAATTATATTCATGCGGAAATTATACAGATTCTTTTCGGTTGTTTGTTTCCTAAGGTAGGGGGATCTGCTCTCTCCGAGTATGTTCATTCTTGTCCAGGAAATTCTTAGTCATCTAATTCATCTGTGTATTAATAATGGTGTGATTATCCCATATCATGGAAAATAGAACCTCTATATATTATCTCACTTCATGTTCGTAGAGGATACAATCATATTATTGAATTCCTTGAGTAGATCTCCCTTTGGCATAAAAAGTTGTGGAAGGAGTATAGCCACTGGAGTGGGAAGGTCATAAAAACAATAAGAGAAACTTCAACATCTCGAATGGGTGCACCACCTCATTTGTTTCTTATGTGAGCATCAAAATGTACATGCAGAGATGACCTATCCTCATCGAATACCTAGGTTCCCCCATGTCATCAGGTAGAATTCGAATCCATGAATTTAACCACCTTCTCACCATGATAATCGACCGGGTGATGAACTAGAAGAACAAGTACCTATCTTTCGGGGGTGGATCACGATGTTTAATAGCGTAATACTATAGAATCCAGTTCATTTTATCTTTTAAATTAAAGTCCAAAAAATGAGTCATTAAAAAATAGGCAGGAATCTTTCTAAATTCATCTAGGACCCTCTATCCATAGGAAAACTGAATTGGGCCTCCTGGAGCAAGATGGAGAGGCCAGTTTGTGAAGGAGGAATCAATGTTCGTAGCCTGGAAGACCCTTTATACTGTATGCATCCCAGATTAGAATAGGGGTTTCTGTAATAAGGCACTCTATGGGGGAATACCATCGATATTTATTCCTTGGGAATCGAGGAACCAACATAGGGCCATGCATTGTTCATTTTCTTGGTGACAGGTCCCCTTATTTCTATCCTCCATCTGCAATCTTGATAGCTCATGGGGAGAGGGGAATTATCCTTCTGGCACTAGAACTAGTGTGGCACCATTATCACTTTTCCAAGGTTCCCTATCACCAACACCCCCTTCATGGGGGCCAGCCTCTTCCCAAAATTTATCACAAGTGTTATAGATATAGATAAAAAAGATCTTTACAACCTCATTGAGATGAATTCAAACCTAGGTATATGTGTCTACACCCTATCCCTCTCTGGGATATTCATGAAAAAGGAAGTTCGGTAGTTTTTCAGGGTGAAGGATCATGTAAATTCAAAAAAAGGTTATGAGATCCTCTGGGTTAAATATATAACTACTAAATTTAATTTTCACTCTTGTAGGATTCAGAACAAAGAAATCCTGATAATTGTGAATGTCAATAGGTTTGGGTGAACATGGTGTCAAGATGTGTGTGCTACAAGTCTCATTGTGAGTAAATCAAGGATCATTTGTTTTTTGAAAGTTAATGGGTGCATGCTATATGGAAATGTATTGGGGGGTTTCACTACGATATTCAATCCTACCATGGATGGCCTCTCCGTTCTGGATTGTTCATACCACTATTTCAAATGCAGTGGCCCAAAAATAATGGTGCATACTATGGTTTTTCATAATGAATGAGGGTGCCTCTGGATTGAGTGGAATAAGGTGAGATAGGATGTGGAGGTCATGATGGAACGTGCAATAATTTTCTAGATGAAAATATTTGTTAAGCATCTTGGTTAGGGGTGTTCGAAACTGGATGTAAGCCCCTTCTCTCACTTGGTTTCAAGCATGGGTCCTGGAGGTTCCCATGATCAGTAGGACAAAGGGAAACTAGGTTTGTTGGAACCCTCCAACTGGAGGCTTAAAACTCAATATAGATGGTTCGTGTGAGTAGGATATAATGTGTGTAGGGGGTGGTGTGTTACATCAGTGGGTATGTGTTCAGGGATTTTACATTGAGGCTGGGTCAAGGTTCATATCTACAGGCTGAGGCCATGGAAATTCTTTATCGTCTCATATTATGAGGTCAGAGGGATTTGATCATCTGTAAAGTGGAAACTAACTCTATATTGGTGCACAATTCCCAACATTACCATGGCGCTTATCCCTAGTCGATCTTCTATGCCATCAAGAAATGTCATTGTTTACTTAGAAGAAACACCAAAATGGGTCACACATGGAGGGAGGGTAACACGGTTGCTAATCATCGGGCTTCATAGGGTATATTTGTCTTATAATATGTAAGACTTTATACTATGGAAAGAATTAAACCTGAGGGGGTCAACTTGATGAGAGGGAATGACTTAGGTATTCACTATTTTAGGCCTCATTTACACTCGGATTTGGTGGAGGCGTAGGGGTGGGGGATACTTTGTGCATCTTTTGGGTGTATTTTTGCTCTTTTACTTGTACAAAAATATATAGGATTATGATGATGCATATTTGATAGATACATGTCATTGATTCCTACGGACTTGGGTTATGGGTGTTTTAAAAGGTAGATCAGGCCTAGGATCTACTTAATGGAACATGAGGCATTTCAATAACAATAACTAGTGGGTGGGGTGAGGCATTTTTCCTTGGTGGATATATGCAAATTCTTGAAATTCTTACCAGCAACAAGATAAAGTAGTCAGGGCCAGGATTCATGGAGGTTTGGTTAGTACATAATGACTTGGCACATGTTTTTTTATTGAGAATTTAAATATGTCATGATATGCACAGTTATATAAATATTTTGAACTTATAGTAAGGATGCATTGGTGGTGTACAACTGAGTATTTTACTTACACCCTACTCAGTCATTTCAATGTGCATGTAGATTTCGTGACCAATGTTATGAAGAAGGGAATGGTACATATGGCGGATGGTTGAGCAGTGGAGCATAGAGATGCAAGGGAATAGGAAATACACTAGAATACCCCATAGATGGATGTTTATTTAATTTTATCTTCTATTTATCTTCTTCTTTATACTCGGTACTTTCTTACCACTTTGGGAGGACTTATGTGTATGTCATTATTTTTGTTTTCCACATTTACTCATATTGTTTATTATTTGGTTTATTCAATATTATCAATCCTATGACATGATACATAGGTTATAGTCTTCCCAATATCTCACTTGAGACCCTCGCTAGTAGTCGGAAACCTCTTGCGTACATGGATGTGTGACTAGTAGTGAG
Source organism: Viscum album (assembly GCA_963277665.1). Classification (NCBI taxonomy): domain Eukaryota; kingdom Viridiplantae; phylum Streptophyta; class Magnoliopsida; order Santalales; family Viscaceae; genus Viscum; species Viscum album. The sequence goes on from OY728146.1 coordinate 1,042,688,706, forward strand.
GGTATTAGTCTGACATTAGGGAGACTATACCCAAAATATCATTACATGGGATAAATAATCAACAATATATAATATTATAAATAATCAGATTAAACATGTTGAAATGTAAAGATGAAAAACATTTAATAAAAATAAAGGAGCTCACGTAAGTGGAAATGATGTGCAGAGGAAATAAAGAAGATAATGTAAATTAATGAATAGAAAATCCTCCAGATTCCACTACTGTTTTCTATTATCTCCATGATCCTATTCTCAACAATCCACCATAGGGTCCTTCACCATCACCAGATCCCTCATACAATCTAAAATTTCATTGAAATGCATGAGTAGGGTGTGAGTAGAAGACTCAGTAAGACACCACCAATGTATCCTTAACCATATGTGCTCAATTATAGAAGTGTATTAAATAAATAAAATAAAATAATAACAATAATAATTACACATAATACAAAACAAAATATTGATTATAATAAAATTATTTAGGAGGAATTATCAATACATAATTATAACACTATAATTTGAAAATTTTCAGGGAGAGAGAAAGGCATCATCACGTATAATATATTTTTATTTTTGGAAATAAAAATTTTGTTTTTGGTTCTAGTAAACCATGAATAATTTCAAGAATTGATAAGTAAATGATTATGATAATATGATTGCACTGAGGTGAATTTAACCACACACAGTGGTTTATACTTGCCACTGATGATGTGGACCTTGAGGTAAGAAGATCTTTAAATATTTTGGGAACATTATTACATGTGTTGATTATATTTAATTTTTCTTGACTTACATGATATCATTATTGACTTTTAATTTCATGTGGTCATGTGTATAGACCATAGTATAGTATGTTTCATTCATGAGATTATGTGATATCTTGATTCAATGATGACGTTTGATTCACAAATTGATGTATAAGATGATGCTATGTTTCTCATGATGTGTTATATGGTTATTATCATTAAATGACTATCATGGTTTCTTTTGAAGGATTGGAATATGTATACATTATAAGTGGCAGTCATTATATGGAAACATTTTATTGGGTGTACTCATGATGTTAGGTGATGATGATAGTGCAACATGATAACCTTATTACATTGAAACTACTTGATGTCTTATAGATTATGAGTATATGAATTACACTATATGACTTATGAATTTTGAGTGTTACCTGATGCCTTGTGTATTTTTAGTAGGTTATAGATAATATATTACTTGGGGATTCTTAGTATTACCTGATACCTTTTTGATTAAGGGTAAGTTTTTTTCACTCGATGCCATGTGTATTCTGAGTAACTCTCCAATATCCTCATGGTTGGAATAGATACTTATCAACATACTATACATTTACGGAATGGATCGAAATCATGTATGACCAGGGTCCTTTGGTCGCACGGTCAGTGCATGACCTCTTGGTTTGGGATTTTTTCTAATGATACTTGTTACGAATTTATTTATTTGGGGAATAAAATTGTATAGTTGAGCACATCAGGTTAAGGACACATTTTCAGTTTCCTATTGAGTCTTGTACTCACACCCTACATGGTCATTTCGATGTTCTTGTAGATTTACTAAGGGATATAGTGAAGGGAAGGGACACTATGGTGGATAGCTGAGAAAATGGGTGTGGATATATCAGAAAACCAGGATGGACTCTAGAGGATTTTTTTGTGTATTTATTTACATTATCTATTTTTTTTTCTTCTACACATGCTAGCCACATATGGGAGTTGTTTAATTTTTTTATATGTATCTCATCATTACTTTTACTCATGTATACTATGATTAATAATTATATTGTTTATAATTGATTATTGATCCAATGATAGGATATTGACGGTATAGTATATCAAAAAACAAACTAAGACCATCCTTTCATGTAAACAATATATTGGGTATAGGGATAAATGCAAGAGATCATGTGAAATTCAAGCTCAGACATGGTGATTCGATTCTGGATGTTACAATAATAATCCCCTGAATATTACGTCAATTTATATCTTCTTAATCTCTCAAGTAATCTAAATCATTATCTGATACCTTCTGAAGTTACCTAGTCTAAAAAAATCATAAATAATATATTAATATTGTGATTTAAATAATATATCCCAAAAATAGTCACACAACCCCAATATTGAAAGGTATAGTCTCTTTGAGATCAGCTAAATAAAAATACTATTTTACAACACCAGATAGAATTTCTCTATAATCGTTCTCATCTAGATACTTTAATATATATCTCACATGATATAACCTTCTTCATAACCTATGTAATGGAATTATAAAAATGGGGTGAACTCATATGCTTAGTAAGAGGGAAAATATAATAATGTTTGTGATCATAAACATGAGGAAGAACATGAGAAAGGCATAAATACCATAAGATGATATCATAAGACTATATATTATAATGATAAAGCACTATAAATCAATATAAGACTATAAAAAGAACTCCAATGAATAACATAGTATAGAACACATTAAAAATATGGTGTAGTCAGAAAAGCATGGAATATCTTGATTAAAACAAAAAAATTGCACTATAATAATAAACATAGGATTTTTTTATCATTGTGAACCTAGAGACTAACTAACTTGTTCTCTAATGAAATTTTGAATATAGTTAAAGACTATCTCACTCACCATTTGTGAACTTAGATACTTCTTAAACCATTAAAAAAATTTCTATCTCATGAGATATAATCAATTAGACAATTTATTAGAGTATTATATAGGTTCCATCCATCTCTTAAACCACACAATTAATGTAACGTTAAAATCAAAAATTCATTATCTCATAAAGTGCATATGAAAAAAATGGTTTTATTAAACCTTTGAAATAAATCATAGATCATGAACATAAGAAATCATAAGAAAATAAATATATCATTTTAAAAAAGTAATAATATCATAATATCACACACACACATATATATATGGGGAAGAAAATATCACTTCATTAAAGAGAAACATTATAGGGTAAATAGATGAGAAAATTCAATAGTTTTACCAAAACCATTGAAAACATTATAGTGATAGAACATTTCAAAAAAAAAATTCTGAGGATAGATAAAAATGTTTTTAAAACTATATTATAATATGTTACAAATAAATGATACATTATAAGAAATAATGGGTTCAAAAATGAGAAATTAAAATACATTGAAAATGTTTACTCTTAATATAATCTATAATGATGGAGGCTTTAGAAAATATCATGTCTTAAAAAAGGGATGTTGAAGTACATTGAAACATGTTACTTCTAAAAAAATATCTAATAATTAAACCTGGAAAATATATAATGGTGATTCAATGAAATTTTTGAGTGTAAGGAAAAACATTCTTATTTTGAAAATATGGAAAAACCTTATGAAAATTTTGAAATATCCTTCTTTGAAAACAAATATCATTAAAAATATGATCAACATATTATATTAAAATTATTAAATTGGAAAAAATATCATTGGATATTAAAAAAAATTTATTTGACTACGGAAAGTAAAAATAATAGTGGGATGTAAAAACATTGACAGTGAAGAAAATCCATTAAATGAAATGGGAAAATTTATTCATAAAAGAACTTTTAATAAATCAATAGAATCATCATGCCGGAATAAATTATTTTGGATCATGATTTTCATATCAAATAAGTAATAAATACAACATAAATTATTAATAATATTTAATATATAAACAATGAAATATTATACTCATCGTAGAATTATTATGACCCAAGGAAAAGATTTGAGTCCTTTAAATTCCTTATAGCCTCTATAACATTTGATTCAAAACCCCATGATAGGTATATACCTAAAAATAAAATTAGATATCATGAAATATAAGAGAATAATTACAAAAAATTACATTACTAAATTATTTAAACCATTGAAAATAACTCATGGTTTACATAATAAACATGTCTCAATGGATTCATATATTTTATAAAGAAGCCCTTACGAATATCAAAATATTTTAAGTAATGATATTTTGAAATGGAATTCATGGGAATTATTTTTTAACATAGATACATTAATGTGGAAATATAATTTTATACATTCATGAGATATAATAATTTAATATAATATAATGGGGTTCAATAATAACCATTGCAAATCAAAGAATGGAAAACAAGTTATGAAAAACCCTAACAATGTTTCCTTGCTTAGTCAGATGCACTCAAAGATACTTTGTAAAATATATATTAATATTACATTTTATAAAAATAATTATAAGATATTACCATTTATAATAATTATTATAATTTTTTTCATGAGTACATTAATTCATTATAGATAAGTATAACCATCGAGCCTTAATTACCTTAATTATGATTCACGTGTTTAATAATTTTTATATCATTACCCATCATTTTATACAAATTTAATTATTTATATTCCATTTAATATCTTATAATATATAAATTAAAATTATTAAAGATATATTTATTTCATTCAATATGATTATTAGTTATGTTTCATTAAAATGGAATCGGCATCGATTTATTTAGGTGATTTTAGTGAACTAAAATGGTATATTATTAATAAGTTATATACTTAATATTATATTTCTATAAACATTTAACAATAATTATTAGATTATTAAAACATAATAATATTTTTTTTCATGTTCCCATAGTAATCCATATGATAATGGTATATCATCGTTCGTATAAGATGTTAAACTAACCCAAACTTCAACACACATTACCGATATTGGCGAGTATGATTAAAGTGGTGTTTTCATGGAAAAATATAATAGAATAGAATAATAATGGTAATTTTTTATTTTTTCATTATCATAAACCATATTTTAATATTTTTAGATAATTATAATAAATATAAATGAAAAATGAAAAGTGTTTCCTCCCGGAGGTGGTAATCCACACATATGCAGGATTAACATTCCCTTTTCACAGTGCATGAGAGGGGTCAAGTTGGATATTAAATTGAAATTTTAAAACAATAAATATATGATGTATATTAAAATTATTCATCATTACAACTATTAAGACCATCCATGAATGGAGGAAATGGAAAAAAATGAAATCACTTTGTGAAGGTTGAGTCTGCACAACACACTAACGATGTTGTTTTATTTTTCTATGTGGTTGAAAATGAAACAATAATTGGTGTAACAGTAATATAAAAATAAATTATTTATTAATGATACTTAATTCATCATATTATACCAGAAATTGGATAATTTATAGAGTATTATTAAGAGAAAATTCATATGAGGTGATAACACTTAGGTTAGAGGCTTGATTTTTCCCTATAAAATTCCACTGAAATTGAAGGAATTAGGATAACTATGAGTGTCCATGGGGTTATTTTTATGGGATATGTTTTTATTAAGATTTTATGTTCAGAGTTTCAAGGATTAATTCTATTGATAGTCATGTGTTAGAAAGGGTGTGTCTGTTCACCTTTTATAAGAGAGAGAAATGTGACTTTTGAGAACCCTCTTTATATTTATATAATTCCATGACACAATTCCAATTTATGTAGATAAATTTATTAGAATTTATGAATTTTTGGACGTATTTGTGTTATTAAATGTATAAAAAAGTTATTACACACATGTTTTAAACATGTTAAATGGGTTTTACATTATGTTTTTACATTTTACTATTTTTCTTTTAAACAGGGTAATTAGTTTCTAACTAAGTGCTAATATGTTTTTAAAGGAATATAGAATAACCCATATAATAGTATTTGGGTTGTATAGTACTAAATTTAATATTTATTTAATCCAATTTAGTTACTAATTATGATTAAATTATATTTTAAATTAAAACAGTTAATGTATATAAAATGTTTTAATAGAAAAATTGCATTTATGTCATTATTGATTATTAATTAAATTAATTATTCATTACCAACTAAATGAGTGTTAATTTATTTATAAAAAAATATATACATAATTCTACATTCATTATTTTAATTATTTCAATTTAATTTATGGGATATATATTTCTTAATATTAATTAAATGACATTTTGAAAATAATTGTTTCACTGTTATTATGGTGAAGATCATAAATCCTAACAATATAATTTCATACCAATAAATTAAAGGTTAAATATTAAATATTTTGATTAATATTTTATAAAATATGAGAATAGTTTTACTAAATTAAATTTTTATATGTAGGGGAAAATATTTTTAACACATGCCCATGTAATGCAAAAAAACCCCATTTTTTAGTTTATTTCACGAAAAATGATCTGTGATTAGGATAGAATTATCAATGTCACTATTTCAAATGAAATGAAAATTATTACTATAATTAAAATAGTATTTATTTAACTTAAAAACAAATAAATAATATTATTTCAACGTATTATAATTGATTAAAAAAATCCTAAAATTGTTTTCATTTTAAACACGATTCAAATTTTCATAATATTTAGAATGGATGTATAAATTCAACATAGTATTTTAAAAATATTTTCTTATAATTTAAAATGAATAATTTAATAGTAAAAAGGAATCAAAAAATTCAGTGTATTTATAAAATAAAATACTTTCATTAAAATGGTGTAATTAATAAAATAGATATTTTCTCTATTCCATTTAAAATAAAGAGTTTTTTAAAAAACTATTAAGTAAATATACTCATGATAAATTCAAAAAATATGTTAATTTTATAAAATTCAAATCCAAAAATTCATAAATTTTATTTTTACTTAAAAATTTGATGAAAAACTATTTTTACCAAAAAAATGACTCTTAAAATTTTATCTATACTTGTTTATTTATTTTAATTTACTAATTAAACTTACATCAATCCTTTATTCATATAAAAATATAATTTTTTTAATATAAATAAATTTTATAATTGATATTTCATTATTTTATTATCTACAATAGTTGACTCGATATTTAAGGTGAATATTATTATTTTTATATATTTATATATATTTACAATGTTGTTACCACATTTTATACAAGATAATTATATGGATTCCCTAAAAATGGCTCATTTTTGTTAGTATTTAGTGTTTTTTATAGAATCATATATAACAATGTATTTATATAAGGAAAAATATATAGCAAAATATAGAGTTATTATAGGGTAGGGGTATCATACCCTAGTTTTGCAACGAAAAAAAATTAGAGGAGAAGAGATTTCCATATTTTTGGAACCTGAGGGGGAAAATTATAATTCTACCCATAAAAGTCCCACTGTATAGTCAATGTATTTAAGAAGTAGCTCATGACATTTCCAAAAACCATTTTCTATCCTGGAAAAGGCCACCAGTGAAACGGTGGACCCCATAGTGTTAAAGGCTGCTATCCTCTCCATGAATAAGCTAGTGGCTATATACTAATTCTCTAGCCACACAACAATTATTTGGAACTCTCTCAGTGCATTAGGAAAAAAGGAATAATGAGTATCTATGAGGACTTGGATATGTTGTTTGAATCAACGATAAATTCTTTTTATGTATTCATCTATTAAAACAAACTTCTCCTCATGTTAGAGACAAATGAATATTGAAATTATCAAATTGAAACACCCATATGAAAATAATAATTTAAAATTTTCACTAATCAACAAAATTAGTTAGTCCTCAATATGATCTATAAACAATTTGTGATCACATAACCCATTAGAAACGAATATTTTTGTTTTATAAAATTTAGGGTACATCCATAACTTTTATTCCACTATAGTATAATGACTGTTCATTTAATCCTCACATAGATAATATTTTGAAAACATTTTTTCAATAATGGAATGAACCTTCACCAATAGGTTTCCATAATTTTTCACCATTCAATTTGAATTCTTTTCTCTTGTTCTTGTGAAATTTAGATACTACTATTCATTTATTTAATGCAAATCAATGAGAAAAACCAGTTCATTTTTTTCTCTCTATTATTTATCCAAACCTTGCACTGATACATGATCTATAACAACTTTTAATTATATATTTTTCAGTGTCAATTATTTCTTTCCTTCATTATTTTTTCAAATACTTATGAACCATGTAAATACCTTAAAACTAAAATCTCAAGAAATATTAGATATGGTCTTTATAATAGTGTCCAAAATAAATGAAATTAATAACTATTTATAGATCTATGTAAACCAGTAGAAATATTATGCCCTCATTGAAATTAATTATTTTATTTATTCAAACAGTAAAACAGCTTGTATGCATTAATAAATTCATTGTTGAATGACATGATTAAGCAAACTTCAATCCCATAATTACACCTCATAAATAACATCAATAAATAGTGTCTTTATTTATAGGATAATTTCATTATTCTCCATTTATAGTAAAAATGAACAAATTCATGAATTAAATCTAACATGTTATCCTTGATTTTTGGAAAAATTAATTCTATTGAACCTTGTTAAATTTTATCTTCAAATGTTATAAAAAAACTATTCCTAAATGTGAACTTTATGATCAAATCATCCAATATTTTATCTTCTTCTAAGGAAAACTGATATTGATATCACATCTTTCTCTTTATATTTTCTTCAGTGCACTTTAATTATTGTATTGAATCCCTCTTTTTTATTCTACCATTTGTCTTCATCCAATATATTCTCTATAATAACCATGATAGTTATTATAACGATATTTAAAATTTTATAGATCACCTTACATTGAATCATATTTTTATACAATTCTTCAATCAATTTCCACATCACCTTTAATGTGGGACTCAGGGTAGATCCTCCTACTATGTGAATCATGGTCATTCTATGTTTACCCATAGAAGGTGCATTCTCATGGAATGTATATTCTCTTAATGGGTGAACTATGATCCTCATTTATACCCTTGAATGCATCTGAAGGATGATTCATCCTTATCATTGATATTTGTGATGATTCTAATGGAAGCACTGAAACTCACAGATGGTCAATGATTCATCACATAGAATCACCTCAAATGAAATCATGAATCATGGGAGAATAATCTATGTAAGCATAGTACTTCCAGAATTCAATCACCATAACTCACTGAATCATATCATATGGAATCTTAAATCAAGGATGCATAGTCTATAGAAGCAGAGTCCTTCATGCATTCAGTCACTATAACTCATGGAATAACATCACATTGAATATTATTATTACTTACATTTGAATTCATTCATGTCATGGTAGGTCAATGTTCTCTTCCTATCATAACTTTTTGATTGATGGTTTGATAGGAAAATTATACACCATAATCAATTAAACTTCCAAATCCCCAATTTTTTCACCAATCAAACAATAATTCAAAAAAATCTAGATCTCATCAATCAAAACCTTCGGATTGTTTTGTTAACCAAGGAACATAAATAACTAATTCTATAAAACTCAACTAATGGTTCACTATCCATCAATTTTAAGCCTATGTGATCTATCTCGATGTAGGGAACAAGAATAATGCTTCAAAAATAACATGCTTCCAATAAATTAGTGAACAAAAAATATGAAAAACTTCTTTATTTATCACATCTTCACAACATTAATTGATTTTAATATTTAAGAACATGTTCCTACAACCACTTCAAAAAAACTGTTAAAATAGTTAACAAATTCATAAATCATAGAATACCCCTTTTAAAAACACTCCCAAAATATAAGATCTCCCTAAATAGATAAATCATATATCAATGGATAGATTTATGTTGTTATATGTCTCCCCATTAACAAAAATATCTAATTAAAAGATGATATATGGGATAGAGAATTAAATTCCATATCCATTAAAAGGGAAATGTTGAACACCAATTATCAACCTATATTTCATAAATTCTTCCTTAAGTATTAGTTTGTTCAAAATATCATCCACATTTACCATCAAAGGTATAAAATATAACATCAGTTCAATTCATAATAATGGATCTTTGGTAAAGTGATATTTAATATCAATATACTTTATTCTTTAATTTTTCAAGAGATTCTTAATGTAATAGATATAACTTTGATTATAAAAACGAGAGAGGGGGTTCATATTGAAATCAAACAAAAAATATTTTTATTGTTTCTTCATCAATTTGAATTGTGCTTTTTCATGATGTTAAGTAACATACTAATCTTTTTCAATATTCATAGTTATGGAAAATTCATTATTTTTATGAAAAATCAAACATCGTTCTCCAAAAAGTAAACCCCACTAAATGTTGATATCATATCATTAACATAACATGTCTCGTTTTAATCTATAAATCTAAACAGATTCAAGTTCACCTTACTATATTAAATTATCACATAATCTATAGTTCATTTCATTTTTCTGAAAATTATTTTTCACAAATAAAAATATGAAATTTTATGTGCAGTTTGAAATCCCGAATAATAGGTAATATCATAAACCATGAATGGTGTAGATGTTGTTAAATGTAGTAGGCTTCCAATAAATTTTCTAAATCCATTAGGATAAACATCACTTATAACTTCTATCATATTTATCCTTGTTCCCATGAATATAGGTTTTCAAATAGGTTTTTAATCTCTAATATAGAATATTTTATGTGCCTATTTGTAATATTTTTCTTGAGACAGAAAAAACATGATCCTTCCCTTGAGATATTTTCTATCAAATAAAGTAGATTATTTATCCTATAATATATATTTCAAAAAAACATATATATCTCATTATTAACCCCATAAAAGAATTCTTCATGATTTTATACAAATATGATATAATAATCATAAAAAATCACATTGAGAGAATACAATTGATTTTATTTTATATAGAGGTTGTTGTCCACACTTTCTTGAAATTCTTCTTCCTAAAATAGAAATAAAACATAGAATACCAAACTTGTGGTTCATGATTAAAACCATATAAATCAATATATAACATATAGAAATATTTTTATTCTCTTCCTAGAAATAAACAACTTGGTTTTTAAATATAGACTTATAATTCAAGATATCTATTAAAAAAAGGAATAATGGACATACATTTGGGAAATATTATATTTTCTTTATATAGATATAGTAAGAATGGTAGTAGCGGTTTAAAATATTAAAACTGGTGAAATGGTACCATCAAATTCAATTCCATCGTCTTATGAATATTCCTTACAAACTAGTCTTTCTTTGTTTTTTACCACTTCACCACCTTCATTTAACATGTTTATAAAAACCCACTTCCTCACAATAAAATTTTTATTTTATGGTTTTGGGGACCGGCTCTCTTGTCTCATTTCTCTTAATATAATTTAATTCCTCTGTAATATTATAAATACATTTTCTAATATCTAATTATTTTTTAACATATCTTGCATCGTATTTTAAAAATAAATAGTTATGTGAAACTATCACCAATTTTTTTATATTTTGAACCAATTATCCTTGATCCCCAATAGTATTTTGAACCTATACTTCCTTCCTCATCCTTGGATTAGGTATTCATTATTGTCACTCATAAATTTAAATAGCTTAATAAATATATTCTTCCTATAAAACTTCAACATGAACACTTCAATCGAAGACTTTAACAAGTTGTTTAACAGAAATACCGTTATCTTGAATTCCTCTTATATCTCTAGATGACTATGAAATCATTCATTCTAAACATTTCAACACTTTTTCATACATACAATCAATAGATCTTATAGTTTCCTTGTTATAGCATCTGTATCCTCTATTATTTGGAGAGTACCTAAGAAAAATACCATTAATGCATCTTTGATCAAACATCAAAAGATTTTCACCATTTATTTTTGATAAATTAGGGGGTTTAAAATACACATATGTACTTAAAACATGGTTTCCTAAAATAAAAAATTCCATATGGAGACAAATCTAATATTTTCAATAGAATTTGTGATTTTGAATTTGGATTTTTGTTATAATATAATGTCTCAAAAGTAAATGAGAAAAATAATTTTCGATTAATATGAATTGAGCTACTTAAACCAACATTCTGTTCTATCATTTAGCCACACCACTGTTTGTGGTTTGTGTGGGGATAAATACCATGATTATAAAGATGAAAATTAAATATAACTGATGTTTATTCAATACTATTATCAATTTTGATCTTTTTTATAGAGTAGTTGCATTATGTTTCATCACTTCTTGAAAACTCTTGATTTATTGATTCCATCCTCAAAGTTCCACATATTTCGTAATGAATATTATATAAGGAGTGACATGTTTATATCACAATATTATTGAGTGAATAATATATAAATTAATGTTTATGGAATGTAGAAAAACATTTATTACTAATTATTATAAATTTATGGACATCATAAAAACTACCACTTTGAGTTAACTTGTTATAGTTTCTATAATACCCAATACCCTACTATAGCAATTAAACACCATATACTGAACATTCACAAACTGTACACTCTAGAAATCCATTATTCAATTGTATATTTAAATTTTTAATTGAACATTGTTGTAATTATAATTAATAAAATAAAATTTTGTTTTAAATACATTGTAACGATTTTAATATAAAATTAATTTTAGGGATTTTTTAAAAATGACTAAATTTTTTGAGAATAGTGAAAATTCATTTTTGTTAAAATTGTGGGTTTTATTACATCACATGAAAAAAATAATAAACATACACTCAAGAAATCATTATCTTGGAAAAAAAATTTATAAGTAAAATTATAAATTTTTAAATATTATGATTACTTTACAATCCAAATTTTAAAATTTAAATGATAAACTAAAATTCCACTAAAATTGTTTAAATTAATTTTAAATTTTCTATTTTAAAGATATTTTATATAAATTTTAGATATTTAATATTAGTTAAATGTTTTAATATTATAAATAAATATATCTTAATTATATAAAAATGATCATTTTATTTTCAGTCATAAAGGATAAATTTCTAAGGTAAAATCTAGTTAATGTGTGGTAAAGGTTAAATGTTAAATGTAATAATTAAAGCGGTAAAGGGATTAAATCATGGTAAAAACATGTATACTATTTCTTTATTGAGTTATTTTTGACCTTATATCGTCCCAACTCAATTATTGTCTATTTTTTGATCCAGTTGATATGTTTAACATGTTCTTCATTAATGATAAGCTGATATATTTACAAAAATTCCATTCTCACCACTAATAAAAAGGTCATATAACAACCCCATTAATACCACTATAAAAATTATTTTTCTTATTTAAACTATATCCTCATTAAATACCTTATAATCTTATTTATCTCTTTAAATATTTTGGTTAGAAGATATTATCTTAATATCTTCCTCTCCAAGAAATCTTCTAGGATAAACCAAAAGTTCTCAATGTAAGTATAATCTATTCCCTAACATATTTTCAAATGTCTTTGCATTTAGAAATTATTTTTCCAAATACTATATGAATAAATGAATATTTATATTATGATTAATTTTTTATATTATGGGAATAAGTTCTAACCACATCTCCCCTTCCCCTTAGGAAAATTGAAAATGGAAATCGTGTATATGTGCAGACTACTACCTCCACAACATAAAGTGTTTTATTATCCATCACTACATCTAAAGGAGAGTAATAATAATTAATTTTATATATAATTATTATATTTATAACTTTTTTTGGTTCTAAAAGTAATAAAACATATTACTATTTTATCTAATCATACAGAAAAATAAATCATCAACCATATGTATGTGTGGACTACTATCTCCATGGAAGAATTGATTTTCATTTTTATTTTAATCAATGCCTTACATAGATGATCATGATAAATATTTTAATGTATAAATATTATTTTTACTATATAATTAAGGTTTTATAATAACAAATTGTAGATATTTTTAATGATATAATCAACAAATGTTCATCGATAATTCAGTCATTTAGAACTGGCATACTAACAGGAATATATTTTAATCAAATTGTTTAAAATTTTAATATTTATAATGTCTTAATATAATTACTTTATAATTATGATTTATAAAACTAATAAAATATATGTTATATCATTATGCTACTATTCTAAAAATATTGTAACTAAATAACCTCTTAATCATCCAATAATCATGGCACGTTCATATCAGGGTCGGTTTGAACACATAATTGATAAATACTATGAGTTTATATCTTCAATTAATATAGGAACATAATTACCAGTATAATATAATTTATCTATATAAATAATTATTATTATTTTCTAGAGCCTTTATATCAAAATTTATTCATTAATTAAGAAAATAACTATAGATTATCACGAATCACAAACACATTCCAATAATCATTTTTATATTCAAGGATAAAAACTAAAACTCACATAAAAGGAATTTGAATCGTAAAAAATAATCATAAATCACCCAAAATGAAACTGAAAATATCTAGCAATGACGTACATTTTAGGAACAATTAATATGGATACCCCAATTCAGAAACTAGTACAAACAATCAAAACTATAAACTCTTGATGTTGAAAATACGAAGAATTCATATCAAGAATGATAATTTGTGAAGATTATAAATGAAAAAAATATTTGATGATGTATTTGAATTGAGATATTAGAATATATATGTTTGTTATATATGAGGTTAATGTAGGTTCATGGAACTCAGGACCAGTGGTAATAATTTTCCATCTCAAATTCCACCCTTTAACTCAAGCTTCATATTAGGAACCCAATTTAATTTATATAGTGTATATACTACATATTTGGGATTTTTAGTAATTATGTTAATCTATGAATTTTACATGAAGATAAATTTTAATCACCCCATTTTTATAGGTTTTTATTGAATTGTTACCCAAACCATAAGTTGGGGATTCCATGTCAATTTTTATTATTCATGACTCATGTTATATTCTGAACCTATTACCTTTCATGTAGTGAATATGTTTAAAAGGAATACTTTTCCCATAAAACTCATGAAATTAAAATTATTTATGAGTCTATATTTTTTTTATCTTCATCATATTATATTTATTCAAAAGTTCCCATAGTTGTCAAACTCAATCATTTCAATGGTGCAAAAACCATCCTCTGATTTACTATCATAAAAGTGTGTGTTGTTTCCAAGAAAATAAATCCTTGTTTGGATACTAGAATGTTGTTGTGGTTGTTTCATATATACACCTATGGGTAATCACCAAAAAAATGTCACTTTATCATAGAATCAATCACCACACTAATTCATGAAGAATTGGACTAATACTACACTCTTGGATAGAAACTCATGGGGGATATGATTTAGAATATTCCAGTTAATTTTATGAAAATCGTTGAAGGGGTTTTCCTACCATTTCCTTGGTTGCATACCAATGAAAATAATTGAACCCAAATATTATCTTCTATTGAAAGACAAACAAATTTAAAGTATTGCACCCATTATATTTATTTGATAAGGGTATATTCTATTACTTTGATGATACCCCATAGAACTTACATTGATTAAGGGATATTCACCTTTAAATCCACTTCATTACATTTAATAGGGATGTATTTGTTTTTTCACTTTTTTTATTACATGGATGTACATGTATTTATTCTACCACAGGTTCTTTATGGAGTTATATGAAATGTCTTTCTGATTCATATCATGAGTTTATTGGAATTAATTAGATGGTCATTGGGACCCAGAAATATATAGACCCTCAATGTATCAAATAATTTCATGAAATAAAATATTGGGTGTTAGTGTACACTAATCCCCATATTTGTATTTCCTATTAGAATAAGGCCTTGAAAATATTTTTAAACATTTGTAATTATTAATTCCATTAGTATGAGATCAATAATCATATACATCCAAGTATTGATTTATTTCCATGGATATATAATTCCCTATGTTTTAATTGATTATATATTCATGTTGTTTATTTATTCCTCCCATATCACTTATACCATGTTTTTTGTCAGGATAGATTCCATTATATTCAACTCCTTAGATAGAATCTCAGACCACTCATTCTTTTCATCCATACATATAAAAACTATAGGTAAACTATGTGTTCTTTTCAAGGATATGATACAATGGATAATAAGGATCTCATAATGTGTTCATGTTGTATCTTATGTTTTCAATGTAATGTATATATGTGTCTTGTATTCTAATACTACTTATCCATTATACCCTAGGGTAACTCTTTTAATTTTTACCAATAATTCAATATAACTACTATTTATGGGTTTTTAGTGTTTGGGTTATTGTAGCGGGTATACGAAAATGTTTAGTAGAAACACTGATAACTAAATTTAGATAAACCAAGTTAAATAGAAAAATTAATATAAAAACCCCTCATTATTTATATAGAAAACTCATGAAAACATAACAGGAATTTTATATTATAATTAAATATAACTATTTAATTAAGTGTATTACATTGTATAAATATGGTGACTAACATGGGAAATGGGAACCGTATCAACACTAATAGTCTATATAGGTATGTAACTCATAACCACAATAATAAATATGGAGTTGAGGATAACCATATCGTAACATTATTAGGATAGTTAGACAAGGTTATGATAAATTATATTTCCATCATAGAAATACCCACTGATCCACATAACGGTGTAACTATATTGGACTACTTCATATGACAACAACCTCTAGTATCCAATGGAAGTACTAATCCATTGATAAGTGTATAAAGGATCAAATCCCTAGATAAGTTCATTATCTCTTATTTATGTAGTGAAAAGTAATATTTCATCATATATGAATTTCAAATGAAGTGATATCTGGACCATGTTGGTCACAAATTCCATCCACAAGAGAGAAAGATGAGATAAAACGTGTGGAATAGGGATCTTTATAGGAGGTATTCTATGAAAAACACTTTCCTAATGAGTAATGCGTATAAATGTATATAAATTTCCTTCTTCATAGATTAAAGGAGTTGGAAATGCTATTTAGTGTGTGGGTAACATTACAAGGTTATCTTGACCTATTTTGAATTATTTACCTAGACCAAAAATAAATATTGATCATTTCCTTGATGGGTTAAAGTTGATGCTTCAAAGGGTGTTGGTCCCTCTTGCCTTTTTTTTATTTGAGGATATAGTCTCAATAACCATTAAGATATGATAGGAGTTCTTTATGATGTTTTTATTCAAGCTAAATCAAGAGAATAAGAAGTCATCTGAGCATCATGGGAATATTTTAATTTAAAAGAACAATAAAGGATGGGCAGGACTTCCCACATGTGAAAATTGTAGGAAGAAACACCATGGGACTTTTATGAAGTGAACATGAGTTTTTTGAAAGTGTAAAAAAGGATATCAAGATCATTAATAAAAAGTTAAGGAAAAAGTTTTGGATTTTCTATAGTTTAACTATGTGGAGAATGATATTATGAAAACCAATTCCCCAAACATCAAGTGAATTTAGCTCCAAAAATACAAGGGAGTATAGAGAATAGTATATGATTACCACAGTTGATGCAAAATTTCTTAATGATATGGTGGAATTTACTTTGATAATTACCTCAAAATTTACTAATTTTTTATTAGATTCTGTATCTTAGAACAATTTTATATCTTCCTTATTTTCCAAATGAAATAAATATTTCCCTTAAACCTTAGTGAGGGAGTTATTAATTAAGACAGAAATTAGATATCTTATTGAAACAATGATATGTAATTCAATTACAATCCAAATATATGGACATACCCTATTTTCAAACATTGTTATTATACATATGGTTTCCCATGAAATGATCCTTATTATAGATTTAATTTCAAATTAAAATGAAAAATTTATTTTAAGGATAAAGAGATTATGTTTTTTGAAGTTGAGCTGAAATATATTATATTTTATGGGGTGACTTCATTATCTAAATCATTTATAGATCCTCCCCCAATAGTTTTACATAATTATTTTTTAGGAATATAAGAAGAACTACTGAAATATATTTAAAAGGAAGATATCCTAAGAATATAGGATGTTCTTGTGGTTTAAAAATTCAATAATGTTTTTAAATAAGAAATAATTTTTCATCCACCATAGCATGAAGTATAGTTCTTCATAGAACTTATTTCCAATGAAAGACCTATATAAAAAACTCCCTATATAATGTAACCAATGGAGTTTTTTGAGTTTAACAAATAGTTTTATGATTTTTTTATAATGGATTTATATTCCCTAGTTTTCCAACAGGGGGAGCACATATTTTATTCATAAAAAAAAGATGGGTCTATGATATTTTTCATCGATTATAGGCGGACCAATTCCATTACTATAATGAATAATTATCTTTTACCTTGAATTTGTGAATTATTTTAAAAACATAAAAAATACCAATACATTTCAAAGATAGATCATATCTAACATCTAATATGCTAAGGATGAACAAGGATAGTATCCTGAAGATGGAATTTATAAAAAGGTATGAACATTTTGAGTTTACATTAATTCCTTTTGGATTAACTAACACACCTTTTATCTTTATAAATATGATATATAGATTATTCAAGGATTATCTTTATTACTTTATTATGGTAATAATTGATGATTTCTTAATATACTCTATGACCTAAGAAGATAATGACAGTCATTTATAAATAATTTTATTGAACCTTGAAAAAAAAAAAATGTAGTAAATCTGAATTTTGGATCAATATAGTTTCTTTTCAGGATAATATTGTCTCCAAGGATAGAATATTAGTTGAATCTTTGAAGAAAAAGTTCTTCAAATTATGGTCTCACCAATAAACATAACAAATATCATATGTTTTAAAGGTTTGGTAGGTTACTATCAATGTTTTGTTTAATATTTCATCAATTGGATAACCCGTTAACCAAGTTACCATGCAAAAGGGTTAAATTCATATGTTTAATGGAATATGAAGAATTGTTTAAAGATTTTAAGAGGATACAGATTAATTAATCAACATTAAATTTACCATCATGTAATGACAGAACTATAATATATACTAATTTATTGAAGAAACAACATGGTTATGTCCCAATACAGAAAGATAATTATATTGCATGTTCATAGATGAAATTTTAAATCTTTGGAAAAAACATTCCAACACATGAACATGAGATGGATTTGGTAATATTTTAATTGAAAATATGGGGGCACTACCTATATTGTAAATAATATTATTAATATATATAACATAAGAGTTTATAGAAAAAATCCTATAATAACTCATATTATCCATGTATTATTATTGGATATTATATAGATTATTTTTTAGAGAAAGCAGTGAGAAGGGATATAATTTTGAGGCCTGTTGTGATCAGAATTAATGTTTTAAATATATTAAATATTTGAAATTTCACAAGTGCATAGTATTCCTAAAATAGTTGAATAAGTAATAATCGGGGACTAGGATCATAAATATGAGAGTACTATCGAGTTTAGAATGTGGGGTTTACCCTAGGAACGACATAACCTTTGTCATTGTGGGACATTTCTGGAATACTCGTCATGGGAGTTGAAATGAATAAAATTATTAAATAAATTTTATTATTTAAATTTTGTTGATGTAAAAACATGAAAGTCTTTAATAAAACTGTTATGATGAAATTTCAAGGGTAGCCACATAAAAATGGATCCATTGGAGAAAGATTTTGTGGATCTCATTGGATTAAATTTAGCATGATCTTGGATGTAGAATCGAAGTGCAACAGAATGAAGGTATCTCACCAATTACTAAAATTCCAGAACCTTCTTAATTAGTGATAAATCTAAATAGAGGTATGATGTTTTTATGGGGTTATTTCCCCATTTTATATTTCTAAGATTCACAGGATTCAATCAACCAATGAACTGATTATAAGGTTAGTCCTCTTTTGGGACGGGTTAATTTTTAGGGATTATTTGGGAGAAATTATTTTTGATTAAATTGTTATCTATTAATTCATCATTATAATGGAAATGAATAAAGGTAAACATGAATACTCATCTAAGTCCATTCCTATTAAATATTATTGGGATTTTCCCCCATGATTCTTCTCTAATCATAGGAATTCTTTGATTGGAACATGTTTTGACATATCCTCATGAATCAAATGTTTCTCACCAATTTCAGGGTACAACGATCCAATATCAATGATCTAGGAGTGGAATAATGATATGGTGGTCTGACAATGGAAGAAGTGATGTATTAGATAGTTTTTGATATCAGATTTCATATTATTAATCATTCAATGAATAATGGAATTTGATATTGATTCCGTAATGGATTTTATGACGATAACTTGTTATTAATCGATGATGAGTCTCATACTAGATGGTTCCTTAATTTCCCCTATGTGGTGGTCGTTGGATCGAAACCTAGATGAATGGAAGAGGATGCCAAAACCAAATCTAGGAATCTGTAAATTCTTGTGATTCACTATGTGTAATACTGGTCCACATGCTTTGTGGACCCCTCCTAGCGACGGTTAGGGTTTTTTGGGAATGATAAGTATCAAAAAATTTGTAACCTCATCCTTGTTGATCAGAATGTAACAGAGTGTTTATATGAACATAGGTGGTGTACACGGGTTGGATCACACCCCGTACTCCCCAACACAGACACACCTTGTCCATGTGTACACAATAAAACCCGAGTACTGGTGTACAGACAGAGTAAATGGTCATCCAACATTCAGTTTAATGTTTCACACACAAAGGAATGAGACATGTTCCATTTACATGGTTAGGACCTATTGTCAAGGTACATGGTGTGTAACCTTACCACATGCCATGTAATCTAGAAAATATGGCTTGGATATATATTTCTCAGTATCTTGGTAATTTTTTTGTTAGGGTGAATTCCCCATATCCATTCCCTAAGTGTTAGAATGGAATCACCTCCTACTCATACGATAGTGATCCCTTTGACATGAATTCTTTGATAGAGTTGTTGGAATTCTTTCCTGAGGTCTAGAGTGAGATCCTCTATTTATCTTCATTAACTAGATGGAGTTCTTGGCATCATCATGACAAACACTACACAGGCTCTAATCGTATACATATCATTTTTATCCATATTGAGTTTTTGGTATACCCCATGGCCTTGGGAGTGATTCTAATCTATATATATTATCTCATCAGACATACAATGTGTACTTATATGGAAATAATCGAAGATAATTGCCTCTTGAATGAATTTCATCAGTGTTATCAGTCATAGGAGTGTGTTCTCCAATGAGAGTTCAATATGTAACCTTCAATATGAAATCCTAGGATTCCATATTATGGTTGCCACATATCTTTAGACTTTGTGAATGTTTTTACTACATATGGATACTATTTTTATATTTGTTGTAGAGATATACCTATGTAGTTGTAAAAACATTATTTTGGTTGTAATCATTGTATTTTCGAGGTTTCCTACTAGTTATTGTCATAATTATGCCTGGAAGGTCTTATCCTACACATGTAATTTCTTATATAGATGATCAAACTTTTGATAGAGTCCTAAATAGAATAAGATTAGATGGTTCTTTGTGAAACCAGATATACTAAGGTGTGTTCTTGAAGTGTCATGACAGTAATAACATTTTTACATTTACGTTTGACCTTTTCATACTCTTTTTGGTGGTCATTTTTTTGGCCTTTTTTACTTTCCTTTACATCCTATTGTACTATAGTCATGAGATTTATATGCATGAATGTATGGTTGTTTATTTTATCTATATTTCATCATTTTATGGGATAAGATATATATATATATCTATGTGTGTGTGTGTGTCTATTTTGTCTTAGGCCTCCCATGATAGTGATATTACTACTCCATGATAGTCTACACCCCTAGCCTATTTGATTTGGGACTGGGGAGTTGTAGAAAGAGCCCCATTGGGATGGTTCATGACATTGTGGTAGTGGAGGGGTTGGTTCTACCTTTGGATCGGAGTTTGAGAGATTGGTTTGTGGCTATAGGGTTAACTGTTTCAAATTAATATTTCTAGATAAGTACACCAGTGTTGGTGTGATGGCCTTTGTATCCACACACCAGGACTCGAATCACCAACATTTTGACTTGATACATGAGAACATCTGTTATACGGAAAAAATGGTGAATGCATCATATAATAATGGGTTGTGATTTCCATGTCCTTGTTGAGTAATATCTCATGATATACTCATGGATCGTGGTATTTATTGTTTACATTCAAGATTCATATGCAACATATTCTACATAGGATTAAGAATCCTGACCACGAGGATGATCTCTTCAATTATGTGGAATTGATACATGGACTTGCTCTAGAGATGTTATCTCTAGGTGGTGAACCAGCTATACCACCACATGTATAGAAGAACATGATAAACAAAGTACTAGTGGATAATGTGAGATGAATATGGTAACATCATGAGTTTCAGCAATAGACACCCCTCAGGTTCTGAGGTGAGTCCAAACCACAAGAAACTGAGGACATGATTGAGGTGGTGACCTAGTTTTTCCATCTTTTCATGACACTAGAAGATCAGATAGTGATCCTCATAAAGAGCCTTGGTCATGGCTCAGCAGGATGGTGTTGGGGTTTATTGACCCAAAAATATGATGAGGTGTGTCTAGAATGATCAGAGTTTTGGAGCCTTTTTGGAGAGAAGTTATCTCTTGCTACACTAAGTGCAGTACATATCTTGGATATTTTGGAACTCTAGTAAGGTAGAAGAATAGTAGCTGAGTATTCACCATGTTTTACCATCCTCTCCCGGTACTTGATGGATATGATTTGTGACCATTATTTAGGGGTCAAACCATTTATAGAGGGATTCATTGATACATATCAGTCAATATTATCCCACAATTAATTCCTATATATGAAGGGGTGTTAGAGTGAGCTTTAGTGGTTTAGAGTTTCATGGTTGATCAGATATATCCAGTGGTTGATAATAGTGGTAAATAAGTAGAGAACATAGAATAAAAGAGTTGATGTTAGTCTCAGGGACCTAGACGTGCGATATGTTACCAAAGAAGGTCCCATGATGGAGGATATGTAGTTTAGGGCTTATAGGGTGGGCCCAATCAACCCAAATACATATGGTGATACTCATATTATGGTAAGAGACAAATTTCTTGAGATTATTGAACACATCATATGGTTGAAAATGAGACTTTGGATGGGCCATATAATTATAGGTAAAGGCATGAATAGATAGGTCATTAGGGTAACGATAATGGACTATGAGCTAGAAGGGTGGCTTGAGCTGGTAGATGCTTTAACTTGATACCACCACAACCCTAGGTGGTCCATTCCAAGATAGGGGCCCTAAAGGGTAGGTCTAGGAGCAACTACAGGTGGTCGAATACTATAACTCAGAGGCTCTGGTAATGACACAATATATGATTTGTTCCCTTCATTACTTAGTTACGGTACTTATAGACATAGGTTCTAGACATTTCTTTCAATCCACATATCATGTATGAGACTTGGGGATTCTGGTTGAGCCCTTATCCTGACCCTTTCTCTTGGAGACTCCTACTAGATATGACTCAGTGATTACACACTTGTGTCGATGGTGTGACCAGACTCTTCGAAGTGATAGTTTTTATTGGGATATCTTTTTAGTTATGATGATTCATTATGGAATCATCTTAGGTATGTACTATTTATCTACATCTTTTGTAAGAATTAACTATTACATGTGGAGGATTCGGTGTGTCTATAGTTAAGAAACCACATTTTCATTTATTGGTGAATAGGAAACCCAAGAAGTGTAGCATGGACTAAGGTGTAGGAGGGTGTAGCTGATAACTCAGGAGATAAATATAATAACCCTTAGTGTAGTGTATGTTATGAGTTACAAGTTTCATGTAGTGGTGGAAGAGTATGAGGATGTCTTCCTAGAGAAAGTTCCATGATTACCTCCCCTTAAAGAGATATACTTCTTAATTAATCTACACCGTGGGATGGAACAGATATTTTTGAAATTATTTAAGACGTCTCCCATATAGTTTTATGAAATAAGGGTGTAGTTGGAGGACTTCCATAGGAATATCATTGTTAAACCCATTTTTTAACCTTGTAAAGCCCCAGTTTTGTTTCCAAGATGGTGGATGGGAGATTGAGATTTTGTGTTCATAATTGGTGCTTGAACTAGTTGACCATGAAGATAAAGCATCCACTACTGAGGATTGAAGACCTCCTTGATTATTTGAGAGGGGAACAGTGGTTCTCAAAGGTAGGACTTAGGTCAGGCTATCACCATCAATGAGTACATGATGAAGATATACTGAATACAGAATTCTGGTGTCTCTAAGGTCACTATGAGTACTTGGTGTTTACCTTTTCCATGAAAAACACAGTAGCTGTGTTCATGGGACTCATGACCCATATCTTTTATCCTCTCCTTTTCTGGTTCTTGGTATTCTTTATCGATGATATCCTTGTGTACTCAACATTCTAGGAGGATCACATGATACACATTATGATAGTTATGTATGTAATCCGTAGAAACAACAGGATGAAAATATCTTGAAGTGTTAGTTCTAAATTTAGGCAGTCCACTTTTTGGGGCATGTTATCTTAGAAAAAGGAGTAGAGGTGGACCCTACAATGTTTGAGGGAGTGTTATCTTGGGATCCACCCAAGAGAATTATGGATGTGTAGAGCTTATTTTGGCTATAAGATTATTAATGGAGATTCATACCTGATATCTCCAGGATAAAAGAATCAATTATATCGTTGACCCGAAAGGGTGATCCATTACCATCGATGGAAAGGTTCAAGTAGGTATTTTAGTAGTTGAGGTAGATATTTATGAGTACTATCATCATGATATTTCCAAATGAGGGTGTCAGGTATGTAGCGTCTTGGGATACATTCAGAACTAGACATGGTTATGTTGTGATGCATTGTAAGGTGGTGATTTATTATGGTTCATTTCAATTGATACTACATTAGTAGAAATATGTAACACATGACCTTGAGTTAGAAGTGGTATTCTTCACACTAATGATGTGGTGACACTAAATGATGGGATAGAAGTTCGTCATCTATTCTGGTCACAAGAGTCTCAAGTGAATATTCTCTCAGAAGGATCTTAACTTGAGAAATTGGTGATATTAAAAGTTACACCAGGATTATGACTTTGAGAATGTCTATACTCTAAGGAAGGAAAGTGTGGTAGAATATTCTCTCAGTGAGAGATCTTTTTCAAAGTTACTAAACTATGAATTAGATCACTTGGCCTCATTGCAGTTATCCAATGTTGGTGGAGATGGAGAAGCTTTTTTCCAATTGATGGTTTTCACCCCTCCATTTTTTTGTGATTCAACGATAAAAAACATGGCGATACTAATTGCGAGACCCTACATACTCAGATATATATTGTTCATACTCCTTATGGATTTTATTAAGGTGGGGAGCATGTCGTTATTTTTAGAGGATGAATGATAGAACCCAGGATGATTCGGCATGAGGTCTGGAGAGAGTTTCCTATATATCATTTAGAAGTACATCCAGTTGCACAAAAGATGTAACATGGCCTCTGATTTCATCTTTTGTGCCCATGCGTGATGAAGTTAGTTTCATAGTTTATCTCTCGATGTCTTACTTGTCAGTAAGTGTAGGCTGGACACCATGTTCCAATGGGATTAACGCAACTTCTTGTGGTTCGATATTGGATGTGGGTTGTGATATCCTTAGAAATCATGTTGGTATTTCCACATACATTAAGGGGACATGATGATATCTTTTGGATGGTAGACCAACTCACCAATTCGACCCACTTCTTATCTATTTGGGAGAAGCATTAAATATAGTTCTTTAGATGCCTCTATGCAGGAGATAGTTTGAATCCATGGATTCACATAAATGATCATTTTGGACCCCGATTTTTGCTTCACATCAAGGTTGTGGAAGGGTTTGTAGGTGGAATTTGGGACAAAGTTATTCTTAAGAATAGAATTCAACCCCCAAAATGATGGCCAGACAGAGAGGACCATTCATGTTTTGGAGGAAATTTTGTGAGCTTGCATGTTTTACTCTGTCCATAGTTGAGAGGATCACCTACCACAAGTGGCGTCTGTGTGTGAATATAGTTACAATTCCTCTATCAGTATTAAAAAATTTGAGGCTTTTTTGGGTAACCCTTATCCTCACCACATTCCTAGACTGAACTAGGAGATTTATAACTATTGGGCCTAGAGTAAGGGTAAGAAACTACTACGATGGTTTAGATCATCCAAGAGATAATGAAGACTGTACAAATATATAAAAAGGAATGTACATAACCACAAAAAGGTTTATCATGAAAGCTGATCAAGGAATTTTGTGTTTTAGAAATTAGACAATGTGTTTCCATGGGTTTCACCACAATGTGGATTAAAATGAGTTGGTCGTGGTGGTATATTCTCTCTAAGATTCATCTTCCCTTTCTAGGTACTACGTAGAGTTGGAGAGGAGGTTTACCACTTAGCTCAACTTTCGTAGTTAGACCGGGTACATGATGTCTACCACATTTCCTAGGTGAGGAGGTATGAGCATAGCCCATCAATCATTATCGATCGGGGTGATATGAACATTGAGGATGGAGATACCATTTTTGAGTACCGAATAATGATCGAGGATTGGCCGGAGTGGATCCTTCCTGTGTGAGATATTCTTTTAGTGCATGTCTAGTGGCAGTATATGAATCTTTATTGGTTAACAAGGGAGGGGGAGGATCATATTCATTCTCAGTTCCAACATCTCTTTGTGAATCCCTTGATTTGGATTTTCTAGATATAAAGCCCTAATATGGAGAGAATTTAATGACTGTGATTTTCCAATTATTGTTTTTGGATATTGTATAGATTATTTTTGAAGATTAGGTGATGATATGGCCTGCGATTCCGAGGCTCTTTGTTCCCATAATAAATTTTTGAAATATATTAAATATCATTCACTCATAGTTTTCATAAAATAGTTGAATAAATTATAAACAGTGTCCCACATCAGAAATATGAGTTCACCATCGAGGTCAAAATGTGGGTTATACATTAAGAAAGAAATAACCTTTGTCGTAGTAGGTCTTTTATATAAACGTTATCACGGTTCTGTAAAAGAATAAAAAAATTAAATTAATTGATTTATTTAAATTTAACTAATGTAGTGATAGATGAGTCTTTATGTTGACTATTATGGTGAAATTCTATAGTTAGTTTCTTAACCATTGAGGTGTTGTATAGATATTTAAAGGATCTCTCTCGGATGGACTTCCACCAAATCTAGGATTGGAAATTAACGTGTAATAGAATCGAAGGATATCTCTAACGACTATGATGCCACATTGTTCTTCATCATTGATTGATACAAGTTGAGGTAGCATGCTTTTTATTGTATTCTTTACACATTCTAAATTTCTCATATTAACGTCAATCAATCGACAAATTGATGAATTTTTGGATCATGCATCTTCCAGGATGGGTTTATTTGAGGGGATTATTTTCGATAAATTCTTTCTGATTAAATTATTATCTATCATTCATTGTTCTAATGAAAACGAATCGAGGATGATATGAATATCGGTTGAGGGTCGTTTCTGTTGATTATTCTTGTTCTTTTCTCCCCTAATTCCTCATTTATCATCAATGTTCTACATCTGTCCCACAGATTTACATATCCCGGTGAATCATTCTTTGTGAACCCATTTAATGGTGAAATGATCTGATATCGTAGATATGGGATCGATGCTACATGATGGTGGTGTGATGATAGAAGTGGAGATGGATCATATTTTTTTGATATCAAATTTCATGTTCTTTAGTGTGAAATGAAGAAAAAAATATGATGGTGATTTCCTTGGGGATTTGATGGCCATAACAATTTATTCATAGATAGTGAGGCTTGGACAAGGTAGTTCATTTATTATCCTTGTTTGAAAGGTACTATATAGATGATTAGAAGGATGGTTGAGGACTCAGAAACAAAATATGAGAATATAGAAATTATCGTTCCGCAAGACATGTAATACAATGAAACACACCAGGTGTAACCCTAGTAGTGGAAGATATGGCTTCAAGATAAAAATAAGTATCACAATGTTTCTGAAAGGGTAACACAATGTGTGACCTTTTCTCAGTGGCTCAACATTTACCTTAGAAAGTGCACGAACATGGGTTTGGGTACACGGGATACATAAAACTGTGTAATCTATTACATAGACATAGATTTTCCTAGTGTACATGGGAATACCCATGTACTAGTGCACATACAGAGTACATTGTACGCAGATATGTCGTGTAATGTTACACGTACATGGGTATGATAAATATTCATGTGATTCCTTGTGGAGAATATCTGATTATTCTTGTTATTTTTGTTGAGATATATTCCTTTGTAGAGATGGCTACATTATTATTTTTTCTATGCAATGTTGTTTCAGGTTGTCACACTGGGTATTTTTATTCTCAACCTTATGTGGGATTTTCCCACATGTGTTCTATCTTGTGAAGACAATCAACCTTTTAATAGATTACTAGATTGACCAAGAAATGATTGTGCTTAGTGAGACTGTACATACCGTGGTGTTTTCTTCTGGTATCTTGACAGTAGTCCCAGTTTTTCTTTTAGGATGGAATTTTTTTCAGAATCTTTGTAGCGGGCTTGTATCTCTACCTATTTATTTTACTTCAAATTATACTCTAGTAGTGGTATTTATATGTATGCATTGATGGTTGTTCATTTGTTTTTACATCTCATCAATATACGGGCTCGGAGATGTGTCCATGTGAACAAGTGTTTAGGATATGGCCACCCATGTCTGGGATATGCCTACTCGGTGCTATTCGAAAACCCCTAACCTATTAGAGGAGGTATTGTGGAGTCATCACATGGGCCCCATTGTGATGGTTCATGACATCTCATCACATAAAAATCTCAACATGAGAAAAATAAGATGGTTGGAACTACTCATGTACTATGACTTCTCGATACACTACCATAGCAAGAAGGAAAACAAGTTGGGTTATTTATTGTGTAGGAGGGACCACAAAGTACAAATCATGATAAGGATTAACAAGGATCCTATATATAGAGATCTATTAAATGTGGATATGGCGATTTCTATGCATCTATATCCATATTTTATTTTCATGTTTTTTTAAACCATCCTTAGTAGATAAGATAGAGAGTTCCTAAAAGGATAGAGAGGACATGAAAAGGAATATTAATGTTTTAAATTATGGAAAACTGATAGAATTAATCTACAGGGTTGGAATGTGGATTTTTATAAAGAGGTTGTGTTTTCCATTCAAACCAAAATTGAAGAGTTAACTACTAGATGAAGAACATAGCTCAAATATTTCTATTCAACCTAGTAGAATAATGATGTATAAAAATTTACAAGAACATTTCTATTGGGATGTTGTGTAGTAGGAAATTGTATATAATGTGTCAAGAGGATATGTGTAAAAATAGGTAAATGTTTAAAGACCAAATATTAAGCTATTAATGATACATACTCATATAGATCTATGTATTTGAGATAATATTACAATGAACATTGTCACTAGACTCCCAAATAATTTATAGAGGAATGATGTTATATGGGAAAATATTGATGATTTTATTTCTATGTTTTCTCATTTTATTGAGATAATAGAACATATTCCCATTTATTTCCCTTCTAATGTCTATATCAATAAAATTATAATCCTTCTTAGGGAACCTCTATCAATTTTATCTAATCATAACTCTCAGATCACATTGATATTCAAGAAGATTAATCAAAGGGATCTCAACATTGATATAAATTAATGTACCTATTATCATCCCCATACTACACTACCACAAAACAAGCAATTAACATCTCTTGAAATGGCCATTATTGATTCTAGAAAAAATCATAATTTTTAAGCATCATTAAAATCCCAGGACTTTAATTAGCGCTAAAATCACGATGATAAAGCGTACATTTTTTACTGATAAAAAAGAACTGATAAATGGGACCTTGATAAATTATTTTAAAACCACTAATGAAGGTCCCATTTATCATCTCATTTTTTAGCACTGCTAAACTAATCCTTTATATGATGTTTTATAAGCACGGATAAAGTAATTTTATCAGTTATTTTATAAGAACTGATAAAAGGTGATACCGCGGTGTGCTATTACATCACACTAATGCACCAGAAACACACCAGATATGAATGAAAACATTTCTCAATAAAGAATTTAAATGAAATGAAATTTAAAACAAAAATACAAAAAAACACTATATTATTATTAAAATAAAATATATTAAAAATATCATATCCCTTTTTTGTAATAAAATAAAGCCTATTAAAAAACAAATTTTTTACATAAAAACATTATAAAAAATATCAACCAATTATTTTCATTTTGTTTTGTTCAAATATTTTTAATAAATTAGAGGATAAATATTAAAGTAATTCATAATTACCTCTATATAAACATCAATTAAAATAAATTAATATTGGTAACATACACTCATTAGTGGAAATTACATATGAAAAACATGATGCCCTGGGCTGCACTACATATGTGTATTTTGAATCATTTTTCCCTTTACTATATCATTCTTTCAATCATTTTTCTTGTTGTGTGGAGAATTTCTGTGGAAGGAATTGGTGGAAATGGATCATTTTAGAATGTGTGGTGTTGACAAAGAAGTCTTATGAGAGACTATATTCAGAAGAAAAGGAAAGAAATTTTTTCTATTGGAAAAAAGGCATTTAATCTATTGAGGAATGATCTTCATTAGACTGTCAAGATTTTTTAAGGAGAACTATATGTCGAAGATATTCACTTCTTCATTTATAAGTTATATGAGTTGTTGATAGAACATAGAAGATAACAAGTTCCCAAAGGGGTTTATCTATCCCTAGATTTTTTGGTGACGTCTTGATACATAACGATGTCAAGATCTTACTCCACTCTTATCATTTTCAATAATGAGATGGGTTTTTTTCTTAAAAACATTGATTGAATCTGCAACATTGGTCATTCCACTATGAAATGAAATATAAAAAATTGTTACATTGGCATGAATGGTGTGAAAATATATTCAACTTATTCATTATTTAGTTTTTTTGTTTGGATCTTATATAATTTCATCATTATAATTTTTTTTATTCATTTTTGGATTTTCCCCTCTTCAAGAATTGGTTTCAAAAGACTATTCCTCATCCCATCAATGCCTTACATTTTTAGTAATGAATATTAAATTAAATCCATCTAGGATCCATTCCCTAACTATAATATTTGGTATATTGTTCTTGAATGGATTGAAGATGCTTCCATTTCATCAAACATTAATGTTTTTTATGGATCTTCATCGACCCTTTTGATAACATCATTGGTCCTCCAATTGAATCATATGATAGTCAACCGAGTGAAGAAACAACTGTCATATATTCATTCATAGGTCCTGATATTTCTCTCAAATATCAAAATATTATCAGTTAGGAAGGATAAAGAGGAACTAAGGTCAAATAGTTATTTTACTTCTATTTCTATTTCATGTGAAACCAAATTTGTTACGAGAAATAATATAGATGTGAAATATATCATAGTTGGTTCTTCATTGGGTTGACTAAAGCTATGTTATATAAGGAGGATGTTATTCTGTGTCAAATGTACAGGGGTCAATGTTTTTTCAAAAATCCGTCTAAACTGGGAAGATTGATTAGTGATTCATGGAATATCATATGAAAATCCCATAGGTATTGAATATATATTCGGGTTTTGGGAACATGACATAGATGAAGTATGTAGATATTAATTTTAATGTTTCATTATGAAAAATTAATGAATCTTCTTATGGAATGGGTGAAATAGGTCTATTCATGGATAAATTTTCATATAACATTTCATGGATTGTGGATTGGAATCAAGAATTCATGTACGTGTCAAAACTGCTTTCCTTACCCCTGGAAATACAAGAGGCCATATCTTATTGTTCTCAAAAGAAGATACTCTCGAGTTGGAACTCATCTGTGGTGACAATTTCTAATCATAAAGGATTCAAGTTTGATAATATTCTAGGTAACCTCCTTAAAAATTACCAGAATCATTATATTTCATAAACTCACTTTTTGTATCATTTTTACAAGAATACATTTTTGACTGAACATGAGGTTAGCAGTTTGTGATGAAAAATTCCCATTGCAGATGTTCATAGTAATGCTGATATAAAATGAACTGGGGTTCTTTTTCCTAGTAATAGAAGACAATGGGTAGAATTATAGGATTTTAATCCATGTGAACATGGTGGATACAAGGAATTTAGATACGATTACCAAAATTTTGGTAATTTTGGAGTCATGAACACTTTTGTTGAAGATGTGATAGATTACCATAAAAGGTATGTTGGGGAATATGATATTCCTATAGAAGAGTCATGCTGGTAGTTGTGAGGAGACGAGATGTATGTTTCGTAAAAGTGAAAAAAAGGAAGAATCTAAAAGTTCAAAATACAATATTGGAAAAGTAGAAAATAATATACCTTGGATTTTATTCTTGATTTGTCTAATGGATCGTAGTGGAGTCACACTGACAGTATAGGTGCTCTTCAAGAGCTTCAAAATTGTGATGAATGAGAATAGTTTTTGGTTTTTTTAAATAGATGGTTTACTCTTTTAATAGTGCTTCTGTAAAAGCAATAATAAATATCCCTTTTATCATCATTAAAATGATAATCGCTGATAAATATGACCTTTATCAGTGCTAAAAAAGCTTTTAAAATCATGATATTTATCAGCACTCTAAAATAGATGATAAAAAATATCATTATTAGTTATTAAATTAAAGCTCTGATAAGGGTAACCTTTATCAGTGCTAAAATAAAACACTGATATATGCGACATTTTATCAGTGGAAAACAAAAGGCACTAATAATGAGTATCCTTTATCAGTGCTTTCATTTAGCTCTGATAAAGGTCACCCTTTATTAGCCATTATTTCTACTATAAAAAATTTGGAATTTCATTATATATTTTTATAGTGCTACTAAATTCTGGTACTGTTAAAGTCTAGTTTTGTAGTATAGATAATAGTTAGTCTAAAAAGAAAAATACATACATTACAAGACATTTTAATATCATGTTTTATTAAGATACAAGGTATGTGGGATCAATATATACCTTTGGTTGAATTTACATATAATAATAGAATTTATTTTTTCATCCATATGGAACAATATATACAATTTTATTGGAAGAGTTTTCATATTTCAACCTAATGAAAATAAATTATAGAATGAGAAGAATTTGGAAAATATCTTGCAAAGGTGAATATTTTTAACATACATACTATTTTGGATCATATTAAATAATCTAAATAAAATAAAATATTTATAATAAAAATTGAAGGAATTATTTGCAATTTCTAGTGGGAGATCATGTATTCTTGAAGAATTTTCCATGGAATGGAGTTATAGGATTTGATAAAAATGGAACGTTAAGACCTAGGAACATTGGTCCTTTTTAAATAATAGTATGAATTTTATTTTTTCTCATAGATTGGTTATTCCACCCATCCTTTCTAAAGTACACATTGTATTCCATTTTTCAATAATAAGGAAATAAATTAACGATCCAATTCAATTTTCACATGTGAGGTAATATATTTGGAAATCAAAGGTTCTTATATTGAATATTTTTTCCAAATTATTGACATGGGATATAAAGTATTTCCGAATCATAAAACTCGATTAGAAAATATCCTTTTGGGAAATCAAAAACTTGAAGAGGTAATCTAGGCACGTGAGGAAGCTATATAAGGAAGGAATATCCACATTTTTTGAATACCTGATTTATTATCCATTTTTTTGGATGAATTTTTTTAATTTGGGGAATGTAATACCTAAGACCCTTTACTTGTAGGTCAACATCATATCTTAATTAATCATACAATTCACATTCTAAAGAAACATTATTATTGAGTAAATTTAAAAGATAATTTTATGAATGGTAGATTTTTATTATAAAAAAATTATTTTTTAATTTTTCATAAATCTATTAAATTAGGTAGAAATATATGTATTTTTCTGAAAAAAAAATTTGTACATAAATAGTGAAAATAATTTTTTTTATAAGCACTAATTTTATGAAATCATTAAGATGTAATCACAAAATGAAAGAAAAAAACCACTTATTTATATTTTCGAGCATAATTCACATTCATTAATTTTTTTTTTAATATATATTTTTACTTTTTTAAAATTAAATTATATAACTTTTATAAAATTATTCTTATTAAATTTATTTTAAATTTGGAATCCATGGGACCTAAGTATGTAAAATTTAACATTTTACTTTTATGCATAAAAGATAAATTTATAAAAAAACTAGTTATGAAGATAAATTTATAAATGGTATAAGTGATAATTCAAGAATAGAGGAGCCGGAAAATAGAAAAAACAAGTCTATAATTCATTTATTGATATATTACATGCATTATCTCAATCTCCACTTGATTATTGTCTGCATTTGGATCCAAATAACCAGTTTAACTTGTGAGTCATTTTTATTAAGTTGAAATATTTACAATAAATATAATTCCCACCACTTTTATTGTGTCTCTAAATACCCCTGCAATACAAATAAAATTATTATGTTTTGTGATCCCCTGAAAAACTAATATAGGAACCTTATATTGGACATCATGTATGACATGTAACAACAGGCATGTAAGGGAATATAATAATATGATAATTTATAATATATTTAATATATTAAATAAATTCAATATAACTAGAATCATGTAATTAATGAAACAGAAATTTAGTGTGTAGAAAATGCAACAATGAGTTTCTTTGATGGCATGAGTTACACGCAAGACTGATTTTTACTGAACAACATTTTATTAAAATATTATTGTTCAATAAAATTAGTGTAAACGTTGCTGTTATATTAGAGGTTATTAATACTAATAAAAATTTTATAAAAATTTATGGTTTATATAAATATAGAATTAAATCATTGGATACCAACTTATAGGAAATTAAAATACAATGCAAATGGACATCAAAAAGAATTATTATTATTTATATGCTTCTAAAGGAGTTTTGTCTTAATAAATATAATTAAATACAATTAGTTATTGATTTTAATGAAATATATATTTTATATATTAAATAAAATATTTTTTCATTCTTCTATTAGGTTTTATAGACATAAGATAAGAAAAAACACTATATTACACATAAAACCCTATATTTTATAAAGATATTTTTCCTGGTTTTTAATGGCGAACCCATTTTAAATCTGAATTTTGACACATTAATTTATTTAATATGTCAAAATAAACTTCATATTTGAAATATAAACATAGTAATTATGTTATCATGAATTTAGTATATTTTTTGAAACATTTCATTTTTTTAATGAAAAATTAAATATACTATATTTTAGGTCAAATCAGTTTTTCATATAATTTATTTATAAGGATAGTTATATTTTAAATTGATTTTAAATTTTAATGATATAATATTTTTTACAATTATTACATTTTATTTCATTGCAATCAATTTCACTTTGTAATTTATTATAAAAACATATCAAACATTCAGATGTTTTTACTTTAAAACCCCACATTTCCATCCCATCTGTGTGATTAAATTTAAATTTATTTTTTAAAATTATGGGATTTTAATTTGGAAAATTGTATTAAATATATGAAATAAAAATAATTTTTAATCTAATATAATACCAAATTAGTTTTTACCAAAAATAATTTTGAATGTAATTAAAATTAATTTTAATTATTAAGGTAAATTTATGCTTAATAAAGGACTAAACATTTAACTTAGCGGCCAAATTTAACTATAAAATTATCCAAAACCCATTTGTAAGAATTACATCGACCATGAACCTTCAATTGTTAATTTTTTTTGGATTCCATTTTTTAGAAAAATGTGGGTACACATAACTTGTTTTCAAAATACCTTATGAGTCTTTTTCCTCTACTAGAAAAGGCTATCGTTTATCCTCATTCCTAAAAACTCTCAAACTACATAGTATTGGCCAATAAATAGCCATATATTGTCCAAAATTTCCTCCCCTTGACCTTTAATCCTATGTCTTGATATAGATCCTTCTAAGGAAACCTTTTGGTGGAAACCAAAAGAAGTAACTCGATTAAGAGGAAACGTCTTCTCTTAAACACTGTAGTTTAATTTCCATTCTCCACCACTCGAAAATATTTATTACATTATTATAAAAATAACTCCAATATCCCAAATATAATGTTATTTTTTCTATTATGGTTTTTACTTACACTAATTCACACTTCCATTTAATGGGTAATGAACATGTTGTTTCTCTGTAGAATGATCTAATGTCTCACAAAATGATGTTTGGTAATTTTTTCTTTACCACCTCTTGAAGTGTCCATTATGATGTAAAAAAGTTTTATATGTGTTAAATATTGTATTTATAATTTATTTATTCATCTAAAATTATTTTATAACTCATACACTTATACTATCCATTTTTTACAAATACGATATCATCGTTTGTGGAAGTATTGACAACTACCTCCCAAAGTGATGTGATTCGTTCACACTATACATGGAATTTTTAAAGGATGGTTTTAGTTAAACATATGGGACATAAAAAACATATATTTTATATTTATTTCATAATTAATAATCTATAAATAGGATATATATATATATATATCATTTTCTTTATTACCCTTTTACGCACAAGGTGATAACATCATTCGTAGATGTGTGGATTACTGCCTCCTCGACATGATGTGATTCCTTTTACATCATAATATTTATATATAAAAGTATATAAGATTATATTTTATGGTATTTAGTATATAATTATCATTCTGTAAAGATATATTTTTACTTACCTTCTTTCCATAATGATCATTGAAAAATAGGAACGTCACTCAAGCATATGTATGAGCTACCTTCTCCATGAGTGTAATATTGGTTCATCTTTCATAACCATTATTAATGATTGATTTTAAAAGTTTAATTTAGGTATAAATATAGTTATTATTTCATGTTTTTTATTTTTTAGATGATATATAATTACCCCTTGACCATAGTTGACCTATCAATGTTTTTTTGACATATAAACTCAATTTGTTCAAAACAACCGACATAAACATAATTGTTTATGTAGTTTAATACAAAATACTAATAATTGGAATAAAATTAATGAAAAATATGAAAAATGTTCTCGTGAATATGAAAAATTAACATATGTTTATTATATTAGAAGTTAATAGACATTCACCCAAAAGGAAACACATGGTAAGGGATTTTGTCTCAATTTACATTCTATTGAGTCTTATTTGTTGTTATGCACTTTGATATTTTTTTATGGTGTATATACTCCCATTTCACATGATATATCATGAATCTACTTAACCTTATGATATTATATCATTCATATAGTTTTATTCCTTCATGTGTTTTATGATTTGAAATGTTTCTTTGTTGTGTGGAACACATTGGAATGTTTAAATATTATTTTCCTCGATAATAACTTTAATGATCTTTCAATGGTATTTCAATTTAAGGAAATTATATAACCATTTTCCAATAAAACCTTTAATTATATATAATTTGGTTATAAATTAAAATTATCATGTATTAGTACCATTTTTCAGCATTTTATACCCAAAATGTTTTAGAACGTTTTTTAAGAAAACGCATCTTAATTTCTCTTCTTAGTTGGTGAACCTGATTTATTCAAAAACCATTTTTCAAAATGTTTCCAAAAAAGGTTTTAAAATAACCTTGTAAATAAATGTTTACCCTTTTTTGTCTTTTACCAATGTTTTCAAATGAATCTTCTTATTTATTTCCTGTTGAGTAATTGTTGAATCATTTTTACCATGAAAATGGAATTATATTTTACCTCATAAAGAAAGTACATATTTATTCATGGGAATTTCCTTGAATATTATTTTTCATGTCTAAAAGGATAATTTTTGAAGAATTTTTTTTAAAATTTTTTTTCTAAGAAAAGGTTTTTCAAAATATAAGGATATTTTCCATAAGAATGTTTTTAAAATATATTTTATAATATTTTCATTCAATGATGACAACAACCCTTTATTTTACTCTATATGGTTTATGTTGTATTGATACAATCCTTATCCTTACTTTGGATGGTTTTTAATTAATTTGGTCAAGGATAATATTTATATTCCCATCCTTAATTAAATTTCAAATACCCTTGAAATATTCAATCTCCAATGATCATTGAATATACTTTAATTATCCATATCATCAATAATGGATATTACTATAGCCTAAATTGTATACCGTTTTACAAATGGTGTCTACTTTTATAGTTAGTTTATTATTTTTTGAACCATTGATAATTCTACATTATTTATTCATTTAGTTATTTTATTAGGCGTATTATTTATTTCAATGAATCAATGTGAGGAATGTTTTGGATTTCTACAACATATGTGGGGCCAGGTTATAGATATCCCCTCGATACATAGGTAGTCTCATGGGATGATTTATTTGGCCAACCTCCTTATTGGGTTTTTACTCGATATGTTGTAAACTCTCTTGAGAAAGGTCATGATAGTAAAGGTATCGTGTACCAAGGAAATATAGAATCCAATAATCGAGTCTTTACCTCATTCAGTATTAGTTATTATTCATCCATGAGATTTTGTGTCAACATATCTATGGATATATTTCATTTTCAATTATTTAGATGTAATTTGTTTTAGATTATTAAATTTACATATTTATTTTTACTTATATTTTTATTTGAATGGTATGTGTTTTCTGTTATTACCTTCCCATATTATTTTTTAACTTCCATTCAGTTTATTGATTACAAGTCTTGTCTGTTTAGTAATTTACCTTACCATATTTACTTTTCTCATTGATTGTTTATTACTCCAAATATATTGTTCCCATATTGTGAATTTGTGCTTATCATTATCATGTATCATTCCATAGGAATCCAAGAAGCGCACTATGAAAGATATGCAGGTATTTATTAGATGGATTAGAGATACGCTCAATGTCATTTATTTAGAAAGAAGGAAAAAAATTATGTTGTAATTAGCCTATTAATTTTTTATAAAAGGATCATGTATTTATTTGATTTACCTAGACTATGAAAATATCAGTCCTTTGGGATTTCATTCCTTTTTATCATGCCAATGTAATTGATAACAGAAATAGGCTTCAAGAAATATGGGCTAGGGTCACTATTTTTGGTATTATAGTAAGTTTAGTAGAAACATTGGGAACTATATTTTGGAAAAAATAGGTTAGAGAAAATAACCCTAATGATGAATTTGTGGATAAATATAAAAGAATATACTATAATTTTGGTAATGTGTAGATTATATGGGTCTTAATAGAAATTAATCCATTTATGGATACTACAAATGGATGTAATTTTTACATAGATTTACTTAGTATTAATAAATTTAATAAGGAGTTCTAATCCTGACTCAGGGTAAACTAGTACATGACAGCAAGCCTTATTGTGCACCTGGTTTGACACTCTTGGGGGATATGGTTAGGATAATTCATGTTTTCATTACAAACCATTCTAATGAATTTGAATGATCAATGAAGACAAACAATCAAGGTTAAAACTAAGGAGTTTTAGATTTAAAAATATGGTTTCATGATTTAGATATATTATAGATAATCATATTCTTTTGTCACTATGACTATTGATTCTCACACTATTATTTTTTGTTTTAGTCATTGGCTGGAACTTGAATAATTCAAGTTAACATTGAACATGAAGGAAAAGATGTTCAAAATGTGAAAAAAATTAATTATTTATAGAAGATAAGGATATCATGTTTAATCGAAAGAAGTTTTCTATAAATATTATTAAAAATATATACCTTCACTAACTACTGAACACCCCAAAAAATATAAGGATGGAGGTTTATAAGAACTTGAGTGGTGGAGACTTTATAGAAAATAAGGCTTGATTTTCGGCATGTGAGAAGTGTGGAAGGAGGAACCCAATAATGTGTCTCAATGAAACAAGGAAATAATTTATGGGTGGTAAATAAATACATAATGTGAATCATTACCTTGTAAAAATGATGAGTATGGTGGGAGGAAATTATTTTCATCATAATAAATCATTTATAATTATTTGTTGTAAGTGTGAGGAACCTAGAAATTACCCAAGATAAGTTTGTATTCTATAAGATAAACACTAAACCAAGTAAGGATCTATGTGAAAATAAGTGGATGAAGTATTTATGTATTAGGGTTGTTTTTAAAACCTTAGTAAATAGTCTATTTAAGGATTAAATTTCATGGATTTCCATCATTTTTTTGAAATTATATTAATATTGTTTCTTAAATGGAAAACATATAAGATTAGTGACAACTAATGAAATCTTACTAGGTAGTGGATATTGAACCCATGTACAAATTATTATAATTGTTTCAATCCAATCACCGACCTACGTAAGGACCTCGATAATTTTTCATTGTTTTTAGTTTTACAATTTTACAAATTTGTATTACTAATGAACCAGTAATATCACTTTTTAGGATTACAGATTAATCTATAAATCATATTGGTTTTGTAAGATATTTTCTTACAATTGTTAAACTTATCACACTTTTATAGGCCTTATGATCCTTTACATGTTTCTTTTAGTGCTTCAGGCATAAAGAAAATTCATTATTGGGAATTAATTTCTATGAGTAAAAGAATGAACTAGAATTTGATCATAGTAGAACCAAAAGTTAGGATTTTTCTTATGAGATATAAACATATCAATTAAGTATATTTTATTATATTATTAGGTAGAAAAATAATACCCCAACATTTTGAAAAGTATCATCAAACAAAAAAATTATCCTAATAAATTAATTTTTGTTGAACAGATGGTCATTAAAATCATTGTAGATTTATGGATTTTAGGCAGTCAAATTTCTTTCGATCATTCATTTTTTTTATTTATGACATAATTAACTCCCTGAAAATTTTATTC
Organism: Viscum album; assembly: GCA_963277665.1. NCBI lineage: Eukaryota > Viridiplantae > Streptophyta > Magnoliopsida > Santalales > Viscaceae > Viscum > Viscum album. Next base: position 1,042,729,488 of record OY728146.1, read on the forward strand.
TTTTCCTCAATGTACATATCCCTACATTTCAATGATGTTCTCCTATATAGATTCCTAGTTACATAGTAGTCCATGTGACATTTTTACTTATATTTTCTCTTCTATAGAGGATGAATTATAAACACTTATCATGATGTGGTTTTTAAAATATAGGAATTATCAATTAATCTATCACCATTGTTTAGTTTACATTTGGAGGATGAAATTTAAATAAGGTGGGGAGAATGTGACATTTGGAAAATCTCAACTAAAAACCTTGAATTCTATAGCGTGTATGACATGAAACACCTAGTAAGTAAAGGAATATAATGTCCCAAAAACATATTATATATTTACTACATTAAATAAATTAAATATAATTTATATCTTTTAATTTACACAACACTGAGCTAGCATGCGAATCACAGAAAAATGAGTTTCTTTGATGGATTGGGTTACATGCAAGACACGGTTTTACGAAACAACATATTATTAAAATATTATAACTTGATATAATAAGACTAAACCTATACATTATGTTAGAGGTTATGAATATTAATAATAAAGTTATGAAAATTTTGGCATTTATATATATATATGAAATGAATTCATTGGTTACCAACTAATGAGAAAAGAAAATATAAACCAAATGGATATAAAAAAGAAATATTATTAATTATATGGTTCTAAAAGAGTTTTGTCTTAATAAAAAAAATAATTTAAATTAGTTTATTATTTTAATGAAATAAATGTGTTATATATACTATAAAATATTTTTTATATTCATATTTTAGGTTTGATTGACATATGTTAATAAAAACTTATATTTTATACATAAAAAACCTATATTTTATAAAGAAACTTTTTCCACCTTTTAATAGAGAACACATTTTAAGACTGAATTTTAACAATTTAATTGATTAAATATGTTGAAATAAAATCACTATTTGTAATAAAACATTATAATTTGGTAAGGATGAATTTGTGATATTTTTCTGAAAGATTTCATTTTTCTAATGATTAGTTCAAAATACAACATTTTAGATCAAAACTTCTTTTTCAGCTAATTTATTTATAAGGTTAAATTAATTTTTTTATTTGTTTTAAAGATTAATTTGATAATATTACATTCATCTAATATTATTTATGACATTGTAATTAATTTCACTGTGAATTTTATTATCAAAACGTAGCTATCTTTTTTTGACATTTTTACTTTAAAAACTCGCATTGTCATCTCGTCTGAGGGATTAAATTTAAATAAATTTTTGACACTTATATTAATATAATTGTTAAAAATGATTCCATATTTGTAATAATAATAATTTATAATTTATAATAATAACTTATTAGTTTTTGACCAAAAAGTTTAGTGAATATAATTAATATTAATTACAATTATTAAGGTATAATTAAGTTTAATAAAAAACTAATCCTGTAACTTAGGGGAGCAAATGAACTAAAAACATATCCAACACCCATTATCTTTCAATAATATGGTATTTAATCTTACATTGTTTATTTTTTTGGGTTTTGTATAAAACCTTTTCGGTAAAAACATGAGTACACCTAACTTATTTTCAAAATACCATGTGAGTCCTTTTCCTCCACTGTAAAAGGCTACCACTTCTCCCCATTCCTCAAACTGCTCAAAACACATAGGTTCGGAAAATATATTACAATATATCTTCAAAAAATCCTTCCCCTTGACCTTGAATCATATATTTTGGTACAAATTTTTCGATGGAATCCTTTTGATACAAACCAAAAAAAGTTTCCCGATTAAGAGGTAGTGTCTTCTCTCAAGCTCTCTAGATTTATTTCCAATATCAACCTCATAAAATATATTTATTACATGATTATATAACAAAAAAAGTATCCAAAATATACTATTATGTATTTTTATTAAGGGTTTTACATACACTAATAATTAATTCCATCTAATGGGTATCAAAGAAACTTTTTTTGTTTAGGGTGAACTACAAGCTCATGAAATGGGGATTGGTTATTTTTTTGTCACCACCTATTGTAGTGGAAAATATGATAGAGAATATTATTATATAAATAATATATTTTATTTATTATTTATTTGTGATTCATTAATTATTTTATAATTCACACCCTAATACTTTACATTTTTCATAAATACGAAAACATCATTTGTGGAAGTGTGGACTACCTCCTCCTCAAAGCGATGTGTTTCATTCACAGTAGACATGGAATGATTAATGGATGGTTTAAATTAAACATATGAGACATAAAAATAATATATTTTATATTCATAAAATTATTACCATTATGGAAATAATATATATATATATATATATCATTTTTATTATTACCCTTTCACACACAAATTCATAATGCCATTCGGGGATGTGTGGATTACGGCCTCCACAACACAGTGTGATTCCTTTTATATCAAAATAATTATATATATAATTATATATGATTAAATAATAGGGTAAATTTGATATAATTATCATTATACTAATAATAAGTATTACTTACCTTCTTTCCATAATGATCGTTGAAAAATGGGAATGTTACTCATGCGTACGTACGACCTACCATATCCTTGAATGTGTTGTTGGTTAATTTTTAATAAATATATTTAATGATGTATTTTAAAATTATAATTGATGTAGAAATATATTAATTACCTCAGGATTATAATTCTGGAATTGTTATATAATGAAACATTTTACCATAGTTGACCAACCAATGTTTTTTTATATATAAAGTGATTTTTGTCAAAACAACTTACAAAAACCGAATAGTGAAAGTTTTTGAATACAAAATAGTAATAAGTGAAATAAAAATAATGATAAAATTGAAAATGGGTCTTCAAAAATTAAATAGTTAACAATATTTTATTATAAAAGAAGTTAAATAATGTTCACCCGAATGGAAATGCATGTTAAGGGATTTCATCTCAATTTATGTTCTATTGAGACTTGTTTCTTGTTATGAAGTTTTTTTTCTATATGTTATATATACATCCCTTTCACATGATATATATTGAACCTAAATACTCTCATGATATTATAACATTCATGTAGTTTTATTCATTCACGAGTTTTATGATTAAAAATGTTTCAAAGTTGTATGGGAAACTTTGGAATGTTTAAAGATTATTATTCTAAACAATAACATTAATGATCTTTAAATGGTATTTAAATTCAAGTAACGTATATGAAAATAGTTCAATAAAACCTTAAATTTTCTATACTCTAGTTATTCATTTACATTATCAAGTATTTTTGTCATTTTTCCACACTTTGGTACCCAAAATGTTTTCAATATTTCATAAATAAAACCCAAATTTATTTATCTCTTTAGTTGAATAACATTTTTTCATCAAAAAACCATGTTTCATTAAAATGTATTCAAAAATTCATATAATATTATTTGGTAAAGGATTTTGTTTTTACTTTTTTTATTTTACAAGTTTTTTCAAACCAATCTTCTTGTCACATTCCTAACAAGGAATGTTTTAAACAATTTTATAGTCTTAATGGAATGTTCATTAACCTCATACGGAAAGTACAGATATAATTTCTGTCATTTTTTTAAGCGTCCTTTTCATGTCTAAATTTTTAATTTTTAAAGAATTTTTTTAATAGATTATTTCTAAAGAAAATGTATTTCAAATGATTTTTTCAAACAAAATGATATTTTCCTCATGAATTTTGTTATAAGATCTATTTATAATATTTTCATTCATCAACGAAAAAACCCATTTTTTACTCTACTTTGGGTATATTTTATTGATAACATCCTTATCCTTCCTATAGATTGTTTTTTATTGATTTGGTCAAGGATAATATTTATATTCACATCGATGGTTCATTTTTGAAATCCCCTTGAAATATTCAATCTCCTATGATCATTGAATTTCCCCTAATTATCATCATCATCTACCATGGAAATTACTATTACCTAAACCATATTATATTTTATGTATAGTGTCTACTTGGACTATTATTTGATTATTTGAGGAAAGATTAATAATTTTTTATTCTTTATTCAACATGATTATTTGATAAGGCATATAATTTATTTTGATTATTCAACATAAAAAATATTTTGGATTGGTACAACATGGGTGGGGAATAGTTATAGATAGCCCCTACATGCATTAGTAGTCTCATGGGATGAGTTATTTGACTTTCCAGATTAGTGGGTTTTTACCTGATATGTTGTAAACCCTCTTGTGAATGGTCTTGATGGTAAAGGTACCGTGTATATTTGAAACATGGAGTCCAATAATCAATCATTTACCTTATTTAATTTTAGTTATTATTCATCCATAAGATTTTGTGTCGACGTATCTATTAATAAATTTATTTTTCAGTTATTTAGATAGCATCTTTTTTAGATTTTTACCTAGCCATAATTATTTTTCATTATCTTATTATTTGAATGGAATTAATTTTAAGTTAATACCTTTTCATATTAGTTACACACATATATTGAGTTTATTGATTACATGGAATGTGTGTTTAGTTATTAACATTTCCATATTGTTTATTCTCGTTGATTCTTTATTGATTCCTCTATATTTTTCCTTACTCGTCATTTCAGATCACCATTATTATGACTCTTTCCCCAAGAGTCTAAGAATACTACTATGAAAGATATTTAGGGATTTACTAGATAGATTAGTGTTATACTCAATGTTTTTATTTTTAAATAAGGTAAAAATTATATTTTAATTTGTTTGTTAATTTATAATACAAGAGTCATGAATGTATATGGTTTACCAAGACCACTAAACTCTCGATCATTCGGGATTTGATTACTTATAATCATGCCAATTTAACTGATAGATGACACCATATCATTGCTATATGGGGTCGGGTCACTACATGTTTACTCATGAAAATATACCATATTTACTTCTTCTTTCACCACTTTTCCCTCTAATAATATTTTTGTCACAAGAGATTTACTTATTCCCATCCTTTATAAGGAATCCTCCAAGACCGACCCAAATATCTCAATGTATGTTCAGTCATTTTCTAAGAAACTTTTTTTATTGATATTTCAAATTTAGTTTTAACAATATTACATAATGAAGATAGTAACAATAGTCCAATTAATTATTTTTTATTTTTGTGAAAAACACTAACCACCTCTCCCCATCCCCTTATGAAAATAAAAATTCAAATTTTGTGTATGTTTGGACTACCACCTCTACGACATAACATGGTTTGATTTTTGTCATCACCTAATAATTATAGACCAAATTTGGAATTCAATTTATAAGTTTGAAATTTATAAGAATTTTTAGGTGTTTAAAATAATAAACCATATTACACCTTTCTTACATTCATTGTAAAATGAAATCATCAACCATTTGTATGAGTCTATTATCATCTCCATAGAAAGAGTGATTTCTATTTTAATGTTCATCATCGCTTAACATGGATTATAATGAAAATGTTTTTAATGGAAAATATTATGTTTATGATATTATTGAGGATCAATTAGTACATATTAGAGAACATGTTAATGATATGATCTATGATCACACATCGTTAATTCAATCATTTTAAAATATCAAACTAAAAAGAAAAAATATTTTATTCAAATTATGTAATTTTTTAAAATCTATCACTTATTACTATAGCTAAATTATAATTCTTATATATCGCATTAATTATTAAAAAATTATATAATTATTTTACTATTATAAGGATATTCTGACTAAATTATCTCATAATTATTCATTAATGTGTCTATGTTTATGTTATATTTAGGTCACCAACCAATAAGAACAATATTTTTCATTTAAATCATGAATTACTATGGGAATATAATTAAAGAAATAATATAACAAAACTTTTCATATGATGTTTTTTTGAGTGGATATATCAATAGTTAGTTAATTAATTATGATACCAACCATTGATCATCCAGAATCATCGAAACATGCTAGTTATTTATTTCATTTTCAATGATAAAAACTAAACCACTCATAAAATTACTTTGAAACATCATAAATAGTTTTGAATCACCTCCAGGAAGTAACATTAATGGACTATTAATGATGAAATTTTGAATAAAATGAATACAGACACAATAATTATGAAACTATTATAAATGATCAAAACTGTAAACCCTCAATTTGGAAAAAAGAATTCTTATAGAGAATGACTATTTATAAAGAGTATAACTTTAAATAGATCTGAATAATGTTTTGAATTAATTTATTAAGATATAAATTTTCTTAATATATTATGTTAATGAATGGTAATGGAATTCAGAACAAGAGTTAATGGTTTTCCATATCAAATTCTTCTAATTGGTACATGATTCGTATTATAAACCAATATTTTTTATATGGTGTATATACTACATATTTGAGATGTTATGTCAAGAAATGGATTTAAACATTGTATATTATGTTCAATTTTAGGATATCTATTTTAATAAAGTTTTACTAAATTACTAACTAATCCATATGTCGGTTGTTTCATCAAGAAATTGATTCTTTAGAACTCATTTTAAATTCACCACCTATTTCAATTTGTGTGGTTCATACATTTCCATGGAAGTATATTAACGTATTACTCATGAAATATTAATGTAATTCCCCAATACATTAAAATATTTTCCTATTAGAATAACTTTAATTTTTTTAGCATTCTTTATACAAAATGTTAATCATACGCTACATACAACACAAAGTTAACATGCATAACACGCAATATCATGGTTTACCACCTTTTAATAGTGAGCCTATTATAAATCTAATTTCATATGCTTTAATAATATTATTTGAATAAATTAAATTCTTATTGGAATTTTGAATATTGAAATTATATCAGGGTTATATTTTGTTATTTTTCTGAGAAGTGTCGTTTTTTGATGAATAGTGAAAAATACTGTAGTGTACATAAAAAAATTTATTTCATTAAATAATTATAAAAGATAAATTAAATACTAAATTTGGTTTTATGGTCAAAATAGATCAATAGTAAATTTAATAATCTAATTTTGGACATTAAAATCATTTTTATTCTAATATTAGATATAAAAACAAATTAAATTATTGAAAATCTCTTTTACTCATCTTCTCACCACATCTACAGGATATGTGTTACACATTATTTAGCTGATTATATGATTTGAATTTTAAAAAAATGAAAAAATTAGTTTTAATTAATATGAAATATTAGGTATAATAGGATCAACATAACATTTTTTGAATAGTAATTTTAGTGTTTTTATTTTGTATAGTTAAGGTTAATCAAGTAATTAAAGGTAAAAATAATATTATAACAAAAATAACTACCCTAACACTTGTTTTGATTTCATTTGATAAGTAGGTTTTGATGAAAATAAAAATTCGGCCGAAATTATATCCTTTTTAAGGCACTTTGGTATAAATGGAAAATCTATAATATTTTATTTAATGATAATTTAAAATTTTCATATTCACATTTTTATAATTGTACACTTTTTTATAGCATTAAAAAATATAAACTCAACTATAAATATTGTCTTTAAAGATAAAATTTTTATCTAAATCATGTTAATATATTTATAATTTGTAATGATGAATTAATTAACTTAAACGATGACACATTGATGGTGTAGTGATTGATTAAATAATTAAATAATCATATAAATGACATTAAAAATATTAATATAAAAATAGTTTAAGTGATTTAATGTCATCTATTATTTTTATTGATTAATTTTTCATGTTATTAGTTTTTTATAAGTCTTGGTTACAATTTTTCTAGTTGGTTTTATTTTTGTAGAATAAAATATAATGAATTGTGTCAAAATTGAGATTTAAGATATCTTAAAATAAATAATATTGTATTAAATGATATAAAATTCATAAAAATATAAAATCTAAGTAAATAACTAGAATGAGGGTAATTTTGTTATCAATCATATATTAGGGTTTATTTTTGAATTTGTTTTGTAATAATATTAAACCTTAATGTATACATTACATGATATTAATGTAAGAGTTAATGGGGTTAAATAAGAGTTAAAAAATTGTTTAGGATTAATAACATTATACAAAATTGTAAAAAACAATTATTGGATCAAGTATATTCGACCCTTATCAAAATATTATCGATTTTGAGATGTTAAATGGACACTTATCCATGAAAATAAAATATATATTATTTAAATCAAAGATAGTTACAAAATATCACTCTCTTTTTTTAATATATTGTAGGTTTTCAAATAAGAAAAAAATCAAGATAAGAATGAAAATAAATGCCAATTTTGATCATAAGGAAAGTTATATTCATTGTAGAAATTTATTTTTAATTTTTATAAATTATATAATTAACATTAAATCTTCTTTAATACAAAAATATTATTTATATACTCATTAGAAAAATAGAAAATATGAATTTAATAATATTAATTTTGATATATTGAGATTTAGTTATTGTGTATAGTAAATATTTAGACCTAAAATATATAATATAGATGTGTGAAAGCATTACATTATAATTCCAAAAATGTTTTGAGGTTTTTAAAGTCATGTTAAATAAAATATTATGAAATTTGACAGTAATGATATATTATTGAATTTATTTATTATTAAATTAATGAATAATTGATAAATAATAACAAGGGTGTAGTATATGGTCTAAAATTCCTTTTAACTTTAACTTATGGTACATTTTTATGTATTTGGATATAGAATAGTCTTAATATATTTTAATATTTGGATGATTTACAAAAGTTCCCCTCGCCTTAGTTATAAAGGGGAACCTCCTCCCTCAACTATTTACACCACTTTAACCTTATATATTGACCAACCCATGAACATTTATACTCTTAAAATTCATAGTAATGCTCTGTGGGTTTCTTTATTCCAGACAACCCAACCCTATTGTCCTTAAGAGGAGATCCAAAGGAAGTCCACTGATAAAGATGTTATTGTTTTACCATTCAGTTAAGTTTGATTCTTATTATACGCCGCATTACTATTTTTTCGTTAATAAAGTACTAACTATAGTATAATATATACTCTAAAATTTTATTATGATTATGGGAAAACCATATTTCACCTTTTATCTATCAAATGAAAATAATATCACCTTATGTGTGTATGTACGACTTACCGTCTCCACGTTGTGGTGTATTTTTTTCATCACCACGTGATTTGGATGGTATAATTATGAATATAATGGATATAAATAATTAAAATGACAAGATATTATTTCTATATGAATAAAATATGATCTAATTCATCAACCTTTTACAAATAAGGAAATTATTTTTCGCTCGTGCATGCGTACAACCTACCATCTCTACAACGTGATGAGATTCATCTTCCATTTTAACCATTAAAGAATGATTATAAAAATGTATATAATTAATAAATACGAAACATATGTCATAATAATTCTACAAGAATAATATATATATATATATATATATATCTGTCATTTTCATTCTTCCATTCAATAGGATAATAAAACCGAAATAGTGTTCATGCGTACGTACGGCCAACTGTATCCATGAATGGTGTTTTCCATTTCATATATAATTTTTTTTATATTTTAATATACTGAATATATGTGATATATAAATCTTGTTTTACATTATGAAAGTATGTAAATAATGATATAAGAAATACGATCACGAATAACAAGTCAAAAAATATATGATGATCAAAGAAATTATTACCCGAAACATTTCTTTAACATGGAATTGTTAATAAAAGAGTAATATAAAGTCATAAATGAATCATATATGATATCATAAATACTATTATAATTTTTTTACAAGTTAATAATATGTTTTAAACCACTATACAAGATTTTATTTCACATATGGAGGGAATAATATCTAAGGTAAGGGTTATTCCACAATCTCATTATTATCTAATATTGTTTATACGTAAGTATTTATTGGAGAATATATATAATCCATGTCCATGTTTCTTAAAATTATTTTCAAAATTATTTTTATTGTTATCATAAAAAATTATGTCTTTTACCCATGTTTGGATTTTTATAAAATGGTTTAAAAGAATCTTTTTTTCATTTTCCAAGTTAGGTGCTTTATGAATTTTTTCGACAAAAATATAGAAGGAATTATTATTTTTAACTAATAAGACATGAGAAAACCGTACCGTCATTATCATTCATTAATGATTGGAATCTTCCTTTACAATTTTAGAAATTTTTTAAAAATAAAATGTTCTACTTTAAAATTCATTACTTTTAACTGAATGATATTAAAGATATGAGTATTTTATCAAGATATATCTAATGATTCTATTTGAGTATTTTCATATATGTCAACGCCATTTTTTTGATATTATGCTTGATTGTGGTTGATATCTTATAATATAATTTACCATATTTTATTGAAGAGTTTATGAGATGATTGACTGTAGATGTGCTATTTTGATATCATTCATTGTTTTTGGTTAATTTATTAATATTTTGTTTTCATGTTTTAATACAAATGTTTATGTTTGTTATGTTTTAACCTTTTCATATGAGGAATTAATTGGAATTTGTATGTGATGGGTGGGTCCCAATATAGCCCCTCTATGCAACAGTATGTATCATGAGAGAAATTAGTTTGGGGTTTTACCTATTTATGTATGGTGTCTTGGTTAAATCAATGAATGTATGTTTAAGATGTCTGGCACTATGCATTACCTCATTATGAGATTAGTTATTGATATTCCATGTAATTATTAGACTAGTAGAATATCCATGGCTATGTTTTCTAGCTCATGTGACTATTTTATATTATACTATTTATTCTTTCCATATTATGATCAAAATTCTGTTTAAATGGATTCTATCTTAGTTATACACTTTCACTGATTTCTTATTCTTATTATTCTTAATAGAATCCACTATTATCTTACCCTGTTGAGCATCTATTATCACCACATTCTTATGTATTATTTTTCCTAGGATTCCATGTTGAGTATAATGAATGATATGCATGGTTAATCCAGGAGAATAATGTCCTTCTGAAAATATTTTATATGTTATACTCTATGTTTTAAAATGTAATGTAAGGTCTATATATGTTATATATTTTCCAATACGGGTAAACTAATTAGTCCTTCGGGATTTGATTCGTTGTAATCGTGGTAATGTATTAAAATAATGCACTACTCTGGTCTTCTGGGTTTGGATCATTACAATTGGTATCAAAGGAAGTATACTAGCAACATTGGAACTCGATTAAAAAATAAAAGATTTGAAAACATAACCCTATGAATTACTGTGAGGTTAAGTCTAAGTAGAGGATATCATCTTTTATAATTTTTAATGGATAACCAATATTAATCCTATGGAATTTTGGATTGAAATAAGATCTCATCATTTAGAGATACTATAAATGATTCTGCATGACTATATCACTATGATTTGTGTTTCTTAGTTTTTCTTTTTAGTTTTTCTCTATTTTTAGAATCAGAAAGGCTATACAAGAAATGGATATATTGTTGATGGTAAATAGAATACAAACGGAAATGAAATGAAGGAGGTATTTAGGAATAAGATAATTAAGCATAGTTAATGGTTTAATAATGAAGTAGAATAATTAATGTTCATTTTTATTTTGATTCAAGAATTATTTCATCAATAGTGATCCTGTTATAAGCATCACGAGATACATAAGGGTTATACTATATTATATCTTCATCAAGGATTTGGAAGAATGAATAATTACATTAATGTTATTATGGTGATCAAATATATGGTATGTGATAATAAGAGAAACATTGTGCTGTTTTTGGAAAATTTGATGTTATTTTTATTTTTGAAATTTAGTGACCATCCATATAAATTTTGGGAATGTGAAGTTTGATAGAAGTATTTTGGATTGGTCCTAAGGTTGGAATGGAGTAAGTTGAATATTGAATGTTGTTTGAGGATAAAATATAATTTATTTGATACATTGTCTTAAACGTTTTTGTTTTAGTAAATAGTTAAAGGATGAGTGAATAAGTCATGTATAATAAGATTCATAAGAGTGATTTAGGTGTGAAAAATTCATTTTGAAAAACTTATTTATAAGTGTGTGGGATGAACAGAAAATAGATCGATGCACAACCAAAGGATTAGATTATGATTATGAAATGGAATGAAATCATGTAGGTGATCATCTAAATTGTAAATTAATTATTCAACTCTAGGGAAAGGACATTGAAACTAAAAATGTTAACTTATTACATTCTTTTCCAATGAATTAATTTTTACCTTAGATCATCATAGATTTATAACATTCAAATTATTAACATTCTCATGATTATGTTCTCTATTAGTCTCTATCAGAACTTTATGGTTAGATTTATCTTCCACTTCCATGTTTTCTTATATCTAAACCTACTATGTTTTTTCTCTGGTGTCCTCTGAACATACCTTTCATTATTTTAATGAGGATGTTCTATTAGACCTTGTTCTAATGTGGTATTTCAATAAAGGAATTTTGAATTGTCAAACCTCAGTTAACAAACACGAATTTGAAAATTTCAAGGATGCAATTTATTAAAGGAGGAGAGAATATAGCATCGCAAGATATGACACTATTTTCCTTTTAGAATAAATTTATTTTTTTAATCATGCTTTATACACAAATTTATTCTTACGCTACACACAACACTAGGTTAGCTTGTGTTACATGCAAGATCAATTTTTTGCACCTTTTAATGGAAAAACTATTATAAATCTACTTTTTTACACTTATATATATGTTATTTAAAACATTAACCTATTTTTAGAATTTATAATATCTAAATTATCATCAGGGGAATTTTTTGTATTTTTTGGAGAAGATTCATTTTTTAAAAAATATTTATAAATACTACACACTAGTTAAATAATAACATTTCGTTTAAATAGTTATTAACATTAAATTTAATTTTAAATTAGTTTTTACAGTCAAAATAGAACAATAAAACATATTTAAATCCAAGTTAAGGCACTAGAATCATTTTTTATTAATATTATATATAAAAAATTATTGAACTGTTCAACATTACTTTTTCCCACCTTCTCATCATATATACGGGATTAGGGATAATTTTTATATGTAACATCCCATTTAAATAAAGAAATAATAAATTTTCATTTTAATTAATATTTTTGAATTAAACATTAATTTTACTTTAAAGGGGTTTTATGCTTGATGGCGTACCCAGTACACAACAACAGGTTTCTTTGAAATCTTATGTTGCACACTAATAATATAATATTATTATTTTAAATGGTAGTAAATTCCTAGTGGTTGTATTGGTGGGAATTAATTGAACTAACAACAATATGAGAATAAATTCTTCTAAATGTTTTCACATTTATCCAATAAAATTTAGAGGCTTAAAATGTGAATGAATCTAATTTTAAGCATAATTTACCTTAAAGGTTGATTTATTGCCTTTTGATGGAGAACCCTTTATAAATCAAGTTTCGGTCACTTTTATATGTTCTATTTGACCAAATAATATTCTTCATTAGAACCGGGACATCAAAAATCACTTTCGGTAAAAGTTTGGTATTTTTCTGATAAAATTAATTTTTTAATGAATAGTGAAAAATATTTTATTTTAATTCAAAACATCCTATAAATATAAATTAATTATAAAGTTAGATAATATTTTTAATTGTTTTTAAAGTGTAATTATATTATAGTTTTACAATTTAATCAGAATTTTGGACATTGGAATTAATTTCACTTTAAAATTGGATGTAAACAAGTGTCAATCTTTTGATAGTTATTATTTCTTAAAAACATGTCTTTTGTCTTGACGGCGGGAATTAATTTTAAATTAATTTCTGCCACTTATGTGTTTGGAATTTTTAAAAATGGATTCCATATTTTTAATCTGGAGGTCCAAATAGTGTAAATAGGAAACTTGTTTTTTATACATGATGAGTATTTACTTCAGTAAATATTTTATTTACCATGGTTAAATGGTAAATCTGGTAAATAAAGGTAAATAAATATTACATTAATAATATATAATTACCCTAAAATTTGTCCTAATACTATTGGTTGATACACTTTTGACAATTAGCATCCTTGGGACTATTTTGGGACGCCATGGGGCCACTTGGGAGTGATAATTACAATTTATTTTAATTAACATAAAGTAAAGACAAAAAAGACCTAAACAAATATCTTTTAGTAGATTAATTATTATATAGGGATATATATGTTATCTGTATGAATATAAATATTATTTTTAAATACAAAAATATTTCCTACATCATGGTATTTGTTTTATAAATTTTAGATACTTAAAAAATAAACTTATTTACGACACAATAAATATGTAGTGTTTACCTCATTAACAAATGATTTAAATTAATAATATTGTAATGATTAACATAATATCCAAAACCTAATACATTATTATTGGATGATTTTATTTAGACCATCAGTAATAATATTTTTGGCTTTAATTAGTTTTGGACCTTTAGAAACCAAAAATGAATATATAATAAAATATTATTTTCACACTTTCTTAAAAAGCCCCTCCTCCCCCTTATAAAAATCTCTCACCTATAACGCATTCCTCACACCTCTCAAGCTATTTGAATCGTCCATAATCTGCCCAATTAATCTTCCTACATCCCTCTCCTCCTCTTAGAGGCTTTAACATAGGTAGAATTCACTTCAGAAAATCCTTTTGGTTCAAACCAAAGGTAGTTTCCCGATTTAAAGGTGATGTCTTCTCTTAAGTTATTTTGTTTTATTTTACTTATCCAACCCCCTAAACTCTTTTTATTACTTTATTTTATAAAAATAACATTATACTCAATATAATAAGATGTTTTTATGAGAATTATTTGAACTACACTTTCACACACCTCCATCTAATGGGTAAAAACATACTGTTTCTATGGATGGAAAACTAACACCTCAAGAAACGATGATTGTAAAATTATCTCCAACTACCTTTCATGATGACCATTATAAAGGATCTGTATTTATATATGATATATATTATGATTAGGTTTTCATTATGCTTCGGTATTTTCCATTTGTAGCATACCATTATGGTTTCAATTATGGGTTAACACGATAAATTCATTTGAGGAAGTGTGGACTACCACATGTCATGCGTACGTACGGCTTACCGTCTTCATGAATGGTGTATTCCATTTCTTATCTCTAAATTTGATGTACTATTATAAATACATGCATATACTGGATATATATTATATATACGACATATATGATATCTAAATCATTAATATCATTCTAGAGATAATGGAATTTTGACCACATAGACAACTTGTAAATATAAGTTCATTTTTGACTCAAGTACCAAATATCAACAAAATGAACATTATTAACTAAAATGATTACATTATTTTTATAAAATGGTAATAATAGATATAAAAGGAATAATAAACATGAAAATTTTTCTTAATAAAGTAGAAATTAACTTTAGTTTATTATTTAGTAGATTAAAGAACGAACGGGTCAAGTCAAACACGAGGTAAGGGACTTCGTCTCAATCTCCTTTCATTGAGGAATATTTTGTTTTATACATGACATACTTTTATATGGTTTATAAACCCCTTTTAAATTTACTTTTATTCAAAAGGAATATTTTCTCTACTAAGCATTTTACTAAATGACAAAAAATTATGTTTCTTTTAACGTACGCAGTGAAAACGACCTTTTCACCACCACGAGTATTATTTCATCTTTGGATTCCTTAACAAGACATAATGTTTATAAAAGGAAAATAAATACCATATACTCTTTTACTTATTTTGGTATTGAAAATTGTTTTGATAATATATTTTTTATGTCAATATATTTAGATGATATATTGTCATTGAAATGTAAAAATGTAATCTTTCCATTATGATTATTTTAGGTGTTATGAATATGTTATGCTTATTTGGAATTGTTTACGTATATGGGTGGTTCCGTGATAAACCTAGGGCGGGAGAGCCTGAGATATCTCTCTAATGCATTGGGTAACATGACAGAGGTAAAAATAAATGTTTCTCCTTAGAGATTTTGGGAATATACAGTGTTGGGTATTCCAAATGTAACTCCCTATGTAGCTGTGATAACTACAATGTAAGTATTATATGGATGCCACAAGTTACCTATATTATTTATGATTTCTATGTGTCGTTCATAAATCTTGTGATTTCATGAGGTATGTTAATGATATTATGTTATATATGTATTGATTATATAATGTTTTATTTATTTGTTTTATAACCCTTACTGAGCTTTTTATGATCATCCCAAGCATTGAAATTTTTTTCACAAGACATAAAGATGAATAGGGTCAAGGATAGGATCAAGAAAAATTCATTCTGTCTAAAACGTGGAACTATACAAGACTCTTTTTTAAGAGTTTTTATTTTGTGAAAAAAATGGGAACTGAGTAGAAGTGTCTAATTTGTAACTTCTGAGATGTAATGTAATAGTTATGACCTAATTCTCTAAAACACTAAACCAGAAAAGATCCTGAATGTGAATTTTTCATTTAATTCAAAATTATGTAATGTTTTACGGCCGGATCCTTATAGTTGGTATCATAGGTCGGTTTAGATGACTTTAGAAGTTAAGATTTTGTTAAATTAATGTCCATATATTAATTTATGGTAAGATTGAATTGATGTAGCATTTACAGATTACCATGTTTCTTCGCCTAATATATTTTAGTGTTCAGAATGGTTTTACAAAGAGGAAATAGGGCTGCAATGTTGGGATGACATCTGGAGGAAGAAAACCTTCCAAATCATCAACCTAAGATGATTTGAATCGGAATAGAAGAGTTTGTTGCAGTGATGGCACAGTTGAATCAGACTATAAATGGTGGGGGTATTCATGCATGAGATCTTCCAGATCAACGAGAGAGGAACATTTCAGTAGTGGATCATTTCATGAGGCAACATCCCCCATCATTCAGAGGATTATCTGACCCCATTCAAGAAGAATGGTGGACTTAATCAGAAGAAAATATTTTTGATGTGATGGGGTGTTCAGAACATAAAAATGTTAGTCTCGTTGTTTACCATTTTGGAGGTGAAGTTGATTAGTGGTGGTCGATGGTGAAAAATATCAAGGACTTTGAGGAGATTGATGCTCATGATTGGGATAAATTCAAAGGTACGTTTCATGAGAAATATTTTACTAAGGTAGTTCTTCTAAGGATGGAAAAACAATTCCTAGAATTGAGGCAGGAGTATGACTCAGTGGCTGCTTATGAAGCAAATTTCACTTGACTGGCATGGTTTTCTTCAAATTTCATGTGAGATCTTGATAGTAAAATCAACCATTTTTACTCAGCATTAAATCCAAAGTATCAAATTGATTTATCTTCTCGTGAGTTCTAGAGTTATGAAAAACTTGTTTGATGTGTGGAGAAGGTGGAAATCGAGATCGTTAATGATCATGTCTTCTTGGAAAAACAACAGAATAAGAGGTCAAGGTGGCAGGTGAAAGGGGACAACTCTTCAAAAACATTTGATGGTAAGAAACATAAGTTTACAGTATGCGAAAATTGTGGTAAAATGAATGCTGGTGAATGTCTATTGAATTTTGGTAAGTGATACTGATGTGGTAAAATGGGACATAAGGCCCGTAATTGGGCTGAAAAACATTAGGGTAATGGTAAGACAAAATCTGATTTACAATCAGTAAAATGTTTTAAGTGAAATGAAATGAGTCATTATGAAAATGAGTGTCCATTAAATAACTCAAATTAGGGAAAGAAACTATACTAGAAATAGAAAGGGGTGGTGAAGTCCTTTTTAACTACTTCAACAGATGTTTGTCCATCAAGTAAACTAGTATCAGGTACACTATTCATTTTTTCAGATTATGCCAATGTATTGTTTGATTCGGGGTCTACACGTTCGTTCATTTATGAGATGTTTTCTAATAAATTGGGATTCCATCTCAAGATATGAATCCTAAACTTATGGTAAAAACACTTGGAGGAAATGTTGAAACAAAAAGAAATTATAAGAACCTTCTTGTCCTTATGTGTGGAAATAATCTACTTAAAAACCTTATTGTTTTGACTCTAGTAGATTTTGATGTTATTTTGAGTATGGATTGGATTTCTGTTTATCATGATAGGATTGACTGCATGGATAAATAGGTTTTTTTTCAGAAAGATTTTCAGTTTTTGTACAACAATTAACCCTTACTTTTGATAACATATCAGGAAGCTAAAAAACTAGTAAAAGATGGAAATGAATGTTACATTTCTAATATTATTGAAAATAATGAAATTTTTTAGATTAATGATGTGGCAGTGGTATATGAGTACCTTTATGTTTTCCCTGGTCAGCTTCCTATTATTATACCAGATCAGAAATTTGAATTTTCTATTGACTTATTTCCTTATGCTAATCCGTTATCAAAACCCCCTTATCAAATGGATCAAATTTAACTTTTAGAGTTAAATAAGTAATTAAAAGAGTTATTATATAATGGTTTCATTAAACCTAGAACCTCACCATGGGGTTCTCCTGTCTTATTTTTTAAAAAGTAGGATTTTTTATTGAGACTTTTCATTAATTATAGAGAATTGAATAACATCACTATGAAGAACAAGTATCCTTTGCCTCATATCGATGATTTGTTTGATCATCTCAAGAGAGCTTAATATTTTTTGAATATTGACATGAGGTCGGGGTACCATCAGTTGAAAGTAAATGAATCAGACATTCCAAAGAGCTTGTTTCGTACTAGATATGGATATTATGAATTTGTAGTTATGACTTTTGTTTAACCAATACACCTGTTGTATTCATGGATCTTATGAATAGAATTTTCTTTGAGTTCTTGGATAAGTTTGAGGTTGTGTTCACTGGTGATATTTTTGATTATTCTAAATGTAAATATGAGCATGAAAGTAATTTATGGGTTATCTTGAAAACCTTAAAAGAAAAGAATCTATTTGCTAAATTCAGCAAGTGTGATTTTTGGTTACAACAAATTTTCTTGCCTTGGTCACATAGTTTCAAAAAACGGAATAATTAATGATCCTACTAAAACAAAAGTTGTTGAAGAATGGAAAAGACCCAAAAATATAACCTAGATTCGTAGTTTTCTTGGTATGGCATGTTATTACTCAAGGTTTTTTGAAACTTTTCACGGTTATCTAGTCTATTGACTTTGTAAACTCGAAAAAAATTTAAGTTCGTTTGGAAAAAAATGTGATGATTGTTTTAATTAATTGAAAAGAAGATGGTTTAATGGTCTAGTTTTGGCACTACCTTCCAGAAATGGTTAGTTTGTTATCTACCTTGATTCTTCATTGAATGGACTTGGTTGTGTCTATATGCAAAATGATCAGGTAATTTCTTATGCTTCACGTCAGTTGAAACCTCATGAGTTAAATTACCCAACACATGATTTGGAATTAGGTGTTGTTGTTTTTGCTTTAAAAATATAGAGGCATCATCAGTATGGAGTAAAATGTGAAATATATACTGACCACAAAACATTATAGTATATATTCACTTAGAAATAATTGAACATGAGACAGATCAGATGGGTAGAATTAATCAATAATTTTGATTTTAGAATTTATTATCATCTAGGAAAGGAAATTAAGTTGTTGATGCTTTGAGTCGAAAAATTAATGCTTCATTGACCATGCTACGTTTGGAACGAGATCCTTTTTTTTAATTTGATTAACTTTTTCATAGATTATATTGGTGCAGGAAATTATTTTATTTTGTTTCAGGTGTCAGTGAAATCATCCCCATCAGACAGAATAAATAATGTACAGAAAGAATATAGTGTGTTGCAGAAAAAGGTAGAGTTCGTTAAGGAGGGTAAGTTGCCTAAATTTAACATTGATAATGATTCTGTTGTGATATTTGGAAAGATATTATGTCTGCCTTGTGATTCACAGTTGAAGAATGAATTGTTATGTAAATCTCATAGTTCCCCGTTTTCAGTTAATCTGGGAAGTACTAAGATGTACAGTGATCTTTGAGAGCATTACTGATGGGATGGAATGAAAAGTGATATTGTTGATTTTACTGTGAAGTGTTTGACTTGTCAGCAGGTTAAAGCAGATAAACAGTTACCAAAAGGGATACTTTAGTCTTTATATGTGCTAGAGTGGAAATGGGAAAATATATCCATGGACATCGTTGTGGGATTATCAAAGACATCTCAAGGTAATAATGCAATCTGGGTTATTATTGATCGATTGACTGAATCGGCTCTTTTCATTCATATTCGATATAACTTGTCTCTAGATCAACTTTCTCATTTTTATGTTAAATAGATAGTCAGGTTGCACGATATTCTCCTCTCCATTGTATCTGATCGTGATCCTAGGATTACTTCTAACTTTTAGAAAGGCCTTCAGAAGTCATTGGGTACTGAATTAAATTTTAGTACAGGTTTTCATCTACATTCATATGGGCAGTCAGAACGAACAATTCAGACCTTAGAGGATATGTTATGTGCTTTCTTGATGGATTAACAAGGAATTTGGGACTAACAACTTTTTTGGTTTAATTTTCTTATGATAACAGTTTTGATTCTAGTATACAGATGTCTCTATTTGAAGCATTTTATGGGAAGCGGTGTCAAACTCCATATTTTTGGGATGAAGTAGGCGAAAGGAAGTTTATGGGACCAGAATTGGTAGAAGAGATGGTGGAAAAAGTTTATTTGATTCAGAAGCACAAGAAAATAGCTCAGAGTAGGTGTAAAATTTATATGGATAACCATAGGAAAGATCTTTCTTTTGAGGTAGGTGATCATGTATTTCTCAATGTTTATCTAGGGAAAAGTGTAATGTGTTTTGGTGAGAAGAGAGAGTTGTGTCAAAGGTTCATTGGACCTTGTTAAATCCTAGAGAATGTTGGATTAGTTGCATACAGAGTCGCTTTACCTCAATTTTTATATGAGGCACACAATGTTTTTCATGTTTCAATGTTCAGAATGTATATGCCAGATCCATCTCATGTTTTGAGCCTAGAGGTATTCCAGTTGGAAGAGAATCTCTCTTTTGAGGAACAACGAGTCCAGATTCTTGACCGAAGAGAGAAAGTGTTGCAGAATAAGGTAATTCATCAGGTAAAGGTTTTGTGGAAAAACCATATGGTGGAAGAGGCAACATGGTAATCTAAAAATTCTATGAGGGATAAATACCACCATTTATTTGATATGTGAAGAAAATTGTGAGGACGCAATTTCCAAAAGGTGGGGAGGAGGTAACATCCCAGGTAAAAAATGAAATAATACATTTTCATTTTCTTTAATATTTTTCAATTAAATATTAATTTTACTTGTAAGGGGTTGCTATGTTTGATGGCGTACCCAATATGCAACAACGGGTTTCTATGAAATCGTATGTTGCACACTAATAATATAATATTATTATTTTAAATGGTAGTTAATTCCTAGTCAATGTATTGGCTGGAATGAACATAACTAACTACAATATGATTATACATGTTTGTTAAAAGTTCATAAATTTATCCAATAAATGTTAAAGGCATAAAATTTGAATGAATCTAATTTTAATCATATTTTACCTTAAAGGTTGATTTAACGCCTTTTGATGGTGAACCCTTTTTAAATATAGTTCTGGTTACTTTTATGTGTTCTATTTGACCAAATAATATTCTTCTTTAGAATTGGTACATTAAAATTCACTTTGGGTAAAATTTTGGGATTTTTTTGATAAAATTCATTTTTTGATGAATAGTGAAAAATTCTGTATTTTAATTCAAAACTACCTTTTAATATAATTTATTTATATGGTTAGATTATATTTTTAATATGTTTTAATGTTTAATTAGATTTTATTTTTACCATTAAATCCAATTTTTTTCATTGTAATTAATTTCAATTTGAAAATGGACATAAACAAGTGTCAATCTTTTGATAGTTATTATTTCTTAATAACAAGCCTTTTGTATTGACAGCGGGAATTAATTTTAAATTAATTTCTGCCACTTATAAGTTTTTAATTTGGAAAAATGGATTCCATATTTTGAATTAGGAGGTCAAAAGTTTCTAAATATGTAACTTTTAATTTTAGGAATTATGAATATTTACATCAGTAAATATTTTATTTACCATGGTTAAAGGGTAAATCTGGTAAATAAGGGTAAAAACATATTACAATAATAACATAAATTTACCCTAACATGTCTCCTAATCCTATTGGTTAATAAAATTCTGACAATGAGCATCTTAGGGATGATTTTAGGACCCTATGGGGACACATGTCAGTGATAATGATACTTTATTTTAATTAACTTAAAGTAAAGAAAAAAATGACATAAACAAATATCATTTAGTAAATTGATTTTTACATATAGTTATATGAGTTATCTTTTAGAATATAAATATTATTTGTAAATCTAAAAAATATTTTCTGTATCATGGTATATTTTTTATAATTTTCAGACACTGAATAAATTAAATTATTTACAACACAATAATTATGTAGTGTTTACCTCATTAATAAATGATTTAAATCAATAAGATTATAAAGATTAAAATAATGTTCAAAACCTATCCAATTCTTAATTAATGATTTTATTTCGACCATTAGTCATCTTGTATTCAAAAATAATTCGTTTTAGACCTTTATAAACTAAAAATAATTATATAATAAAATAATATTTTCACACTTTCTTAAAGAGCCCCTCCTCCCCATTATAAAAATCCATTAACTCTAACCCATTCCTCACACCACTGAAGCCCCTTGTCTCATCCAAACACTGACCAATTAATCTCCCTTTATCCATATCCTCCTCCTAGAATACTTAACATAGTCAAAAGGCACTTTAACAAACCATTTTGGTTCAAACCAATGTGAGTTTCCGATTTAAAGGCAACGTATTCTCTTAAGTTCTTTTGTTTTTTTACTTTTCCAACCCCTAAAATATTTTTATTCCTTTTTATAATAACAACACCAATATCCTTCATATAGTATGATGTTTTTATGAGAATAATTCTAACGACACTGTCACACACCTCCATCAAATTGGTAAATAATATATTGTTTCTGTGGATGGAAAACTAACGCCTCACGAAATGATGATTGTTCAATTATCTCCTACCGCCTCTCATGTTAGCCATTATGATGGTAGTTTATTTATATATGATATATATTATGTTTATAATTTATTAATTCTTCTATATTTTCCATTTATATCATACCATTATTATAAGGCCCCAACCTTAAACCTTACTTAATCTTGAGTTATTACAAGATTACACATTGAGGATCGTTTCAGGTTTAGAGTTTTAGAGAATTAGATCATGAAACTTTCATTACATTCCACATTTAAATAAATTGGTTACATAAAAGACAATATTCATTCTTCCCATCAATAGAAACATATTTAAAACAAAACACGGATTCTTTCTTGACACATCCTTGACACTATCATCACATCATGTACCTTTCCCTTGACCTGTGAAAAAAATTTCAGAAACTTGGGATGAGCATAAAAAGCTCAGTAA
The DNA here is from genome assembly GCA_963277665.1 of Viscum album. Lineage (NCBI taxonomy): Eukaryota > Viridiplantae > Streptophyta > Magnoliopsida > Santalales > Viscaceae > Viscum > Viscum album. Next base: position 1,042,752,927 of record OY728146.1, read on the forward strand.
GGGTTATAAAAATATGGAAAGGAAACATGATTTCATATATACATAAGAATGAAATCATACTTTACCCATAAAACATAGGCACTTTAACATACCTCATAAAATCATGAACAAATCATAGAAATTAGAAGACATAAAGGTAACTTGAGGCATTCATAACATTCTTACGTAGGGAGTAACCCTCTTGGTTATGTTTGGAATACACATCACAGTATATTCCCTAAATCTTTTCAGAGAAACCTTAACGTTTTACTCCTTCGCGTTACCCAATGCATTGGAGAGCTATATCGGGCTCACCCGCCCTTAGTTTATCACGGAACCACCCGTCTTCATAATAATTCCCAAGAACCTCAACATAATCATAACACATAAAACATGCATAAAGGAAACATAACATTTCCACCTTTCAATCACAAGATATCAATACAACACATTGATATAAAAACATTATGAAAACCATTTTCAATACCAAAATAAACGAAAATTATGACATGGTATTTATTTTTCTTTTAAAAAGATGGTATGGCTTGTAGAGGAAGCTGAAACTCAAATAACGGTCACGACAGCGGAGAAGTCGTTGTCGCCGCATACGTACGACAAAAACATTCCCTTTTGTCGTTTAGTAAAATGCTTCTTATAAAAAAGATTCCTTTTGGATAGATGTAAAATTCAAAGGGGTTTATACACCGTATAAAATAATGTTGTGTATAAAACAAAATATGCCTCAATGAAAGGAGATTGAGACGAAATCCCATACAAAGACGGTATCCTTGGATTAAGGATAAATCAGTTACATAACTATGTGTGAAAAACGAATACACGAAATATAAGTGAGTATTAAGTGTAAAACAATCAGAGTACATTCACACAAAATCATAGAACGACATATTCAAGGTGTACAAGTTTATCCCAAAGAATCGAAATTGGGTTAAGAAGTTCCCTTGCAATAATTGGACAGCCTAACGGCGTCACTTCAAAATTCAGAAAAAGAGTTGATGAAAGATAATAAGGGTATCTCATCACATGGACATAAAATTCACATCAATAATGATATAGAAGAACATATACCAAAATAATATTATGTGAATTAAAAGATATAACAAAATAAGTCTTTTAAAAAGAGGAGGGTGAAAGGTCCCCTTACCGAGTTGGGTAACTTTCGAAACGTACACCCCATGGAAGAAGGGTCATACAATGAAGATGTGAATAACCATAAATAAAATTATACTACACAAAGTGTATAATAATGGGAAGTACATACACCACTCAAAGGAAATTGTGGAAAATGTAGCATAAATCTCACGGGAATAAAAGTGAGATGAAAGATCCCTTACGAAAACTCGGCAGCCTAACGGTGCCACTTAAAACTTCCAAAAATAGATTTATGAGATCAAATAGGGTATCTCATCACATTAAAATAAAATGTACATAAATTGGAATATAAAATAACATCCCCGATCATAAAAAAGATGAGCTTAAAAGAAGTGACATAAAGGAGAGTACCTAAAAAGAAAGAGATGTGTAGGATCTCGTACCTCGGGTCCGACTTGACCCGATCATTCTTTAACGTCCTGAATAATAAACTTGAGTTAATTTACACTTTATTAAGAACATTTTTCTAGTTCATTATTCCTTTTATATCACTTATTGTCATGTTATAAACATTATGTAATCATTTAAGTTAATAATGTTTGTTTTGTCGATATTTGGTTCTTAAGTCGAAAGTGGACTTCTTAAAATTACATGTTGTTCGTGTGGTCAAAGGTTCTTTATATCCAGAATGACATTCCTGATTTGCATAGGATATATATCATATATATCCAGAATATACATGTATTTATAATATTACATAATCATTTAGAGGTATGAAATGAAATGCACCGTTCATGGAGACGGTAAGCCGTACGTACGCATGAACACTACTTTCATTTCTTTGTCATATTAATGGAATTAAAACTAAATTAGAGGTATGTATATTTTAATTACAGAATTATATTAATCATTTAGATTTATCATTCATCATATATATCCATTATATACATGTACTTATAATAGTACATTACATTTGGGGATAAGAAATGAAATGCACCGTCCATGGAGACGGTAAGCCGTACGTACGCATGAACGCTACATTCATTTCTATCTCATAATTTAATGGAAAGAAATAATAATTATATATAGATATATTATAATTCCAGTATAACATAATAAATAATAACATTAAATCCATCCTTTATACGTCCCACGTATGGCATTAACAAATCACATCACTTTGAGGGGGCGGTAGTCCGCACTTCCTAAAATGAAGATATCGTGTATACCCATAATCGAAACAATAATGGTATGCCATAAATGAAAAATACAGAAGCTTAAGGAAAGAATAAAAATATTATATATCATATATAAAAATAGTGACATCATAATGGCCATTTTTTAAGGCGTTAAATGAGTATTGAACAATCACCGTTTCGGGAGGCAGAATTTCGCCATCCACGGAAACCGTATGTTATTTAACCATTTGATGTAATTATGTGAGAGTGTAGCTCGAATAAATATTATAACAACATCCTAGTATATTTAAGATACTGGTGTTGTTACAAAAGAAGTAAATAAAAAGAGTTTAGGGGGTTGGAGAAGCAAAATAAACAAATGAACATGAGAGAATGAATTACCTTTAAAAGTGTAACTCCTTTTGATTTGAGCCTAAAGGCTTCCTTTGAAAGGATTCTGCACAAAGGGAATCCTCTAGGATGAGTAGAGGGATGTGGAGAGAGTAAATGGGAAGTGTATGGCCGAGTCAAAGGCTTGAGGTGTGTGTGAAATGAGGTTGAGGTGGGGGCCTTTTATAAGAGGAGAGGAGGGGCACTTTTGGAAATCATGAAACTATTATTTTATTTTCAAAAGTGTTTCGAATTTCTTAGGTCCCACATTGATATATTTCAAATATAAGATGATAAGGCTTCGAAATATTCCCATCCAATTGTTTTTGGACAAGTGTAGGTCTTAGATTTTATATTATCGTTTCATTTTATTTAAACTGTTCATTAACGAGGTCATCGTTGCATCATCATGATGTCATAATTAAATTAATTTATTTAATGTCTAAAAATTATAACAAAAATATCCTGATGTAGTAAATCTTTTTAACTTTCCAAATAGTATTTATAGACAAAAATATGATTAGTATAACCCCTTCTAAAAATTGTTTTAGTAAAACAATTTATGTTAGTGTCATTTTCACCTTTATTTAAAAAAAAGGCATTAAAGTCATTATCTCACCCAAGAGGCTCTATAGGGTCCCCTAAATCGACCCATGAGTTTTATTGGTCGGACATGACTCATCCAATAGTGTTAGGACAAGTGTAATGGTGTTTTCATATTTTTATAATATCATTTTTACCTTAAATTACACTAATTACCTCTAATCGCGATTAATGAACAAAAGTTATTATTCACCAAAAAATTATTTTCATCCCATTGAACCACATTTTACATACTAATGACAACCATGTATGTCAGATTTTCAAAATTCAATACACATTAGTGGTAAACATTCATTTAACTGAAAAATCAGTTTGCTTGATTACCACTTTGTGGTTTCACTATTCATCAAAAATTAGAGTTTTTCAGAAATTTACCAAAAATTCACTCTAAGCTATATTCTATATTCCTAATTCAAAAATGATGTTTATATTACCTAATTCAAATAATATAAGTAGAATTAATTAATTTAATAATTAACTCCCGCTTTCAAAACAAATAGCGTGTTTTTAAGAAACAATATATATCAAAAGATTGATATTTGTTTATGTCGAATTTCAAAGTGAAATTAATTCCAAAGTCCACCATTGAATAAAATGGTAAAAATATTTTATGGTTTAACTTTAAAATCAATTCCAAAGATAATATAATCATATAAATAAATTAGATTAAAAGAGGTTTTGAATTAAAATACAACATTTTTCACTTATTTATAAAAAATGAACTTTATCAGAAGAATAACAAAAAAATACACAAAGTAAATTTTGATGTCCCAATTATAAAGATGGATTTTATTTGGTCCAAAATAATGTATAAGAGTGACCAAAACTATATTTAAATAGGGTTCTCCATCAAAAGGTGATTAGTGAACCTTTAGTGAAAACTAGGGCATATACGCCTAAAATTGAATTCTTTCCGTATTTTAAGACTTTATCTTTTATTGGATAAATGTAAAAACATTTAAAAACATATATAATCATATTTTAGTTATTTCTATCCATTCTCGCCAATACAACGGCTACATGTTAACTTCCATTTAAAATAATATTATTTTATTATTAGAGTGCAACGTAAGATTCCCAAGAAACTCGTTGTTGCGTGTTGGGTACGCTATCGAGCATAGCATCCCCTTTAAAGTCATATTAATATTTTATTCACAAATATGGATAAATATGAAAATTTCATATTCTTTATTTACCTGGGGTGTTACAATTATGGTTTCCGTTATGGGTAAATGCGATAATTTTATTTGAGGAAGTGCAGACTACCGCCCCCTCAAAGTTATATGACTCATTAATACCATATGTGAGACATATAAAGGATGGAGATAATGATATTATATATTATATTATACTTTAATTATAATATACTAATGTATCATTATGTTTTAATTCCCTTAAAATATGAAATAGTAATAGAAGTAGCATTCATGCGTACTTTTGGCTTACCATCTCTATGAACGGCGCATTGGATTTCTTACCTCTAAATATTATGTACTTATATAAATAAATTTAGATACTGGATATATATTATATACATGATATCTAAATCATTAATATATTTATGTGGATAATTTAATTTTGACCACATAGAAAACTTGTAAATATAAGAAGTGCATTTGCGACTCAAGAAACAAATATTGACAAAACGACCATTATTAACTTAAATGATTCCATGATCTTTATAACATGGTAATAATTGATATAAAAGTAATAATAAACATTCAAAATGTTATTAATAAATTAGAATTTTACTTTATTTTATTATTTAGGAGACTGATGAACGAACCGGTCAAGTCCAACACGAGGTAAGGGATATCGTGTCAATCTCTTTTCATTGAGGCATATTTTGTTTTATACATGACTTTCTTTTGTAAAGTGTATAAACCCATTTGACTCTTACTTTTATTCAAAATGAATTCTTTTTCAACTAATAATTATAATAAATGTCAAAAAATAATGTTTATTTTTACATACGCGGTGATAATGACCTTTCCACCGTCGCGAGTATTATTTGATCTTGGACTTCTCTAACAAGTTGTAATATTTTTAAATGGAAAATAAATACCATATAATCATTTACATATTTTGTTATTGAAAATTGTTTTGATAGTATATTTTTTTTGTCAACACATTTAAATTATATATTATGATTGAAATGTGGAAATGGTATCCTACCTTTGTGTGTATTTTATGTGTTATGAATATGTTATAGTTCTTCAGCATTGTTTACATATATTGGTGGTTCCATGATAAATCTAGGGCGGGTGAGCCCAAGATAGATCTCCAATGCATTGGGTAACATGACGGAGGTGAACTTGAATTTTTCTCCTATGCTATTTAAGTAATAAACTATGATGTGTATTCCAAATGCAACTTTCGACGTAGCTATGACAGCTACAATGTAAGTATGATATGAATGCCACAAGTTGCCTTTATGATTTATGATTTCTATGTGTTATTCCTAAATATTATTTTTTAATGAGTTATGTTAAAGTTATTATGTTATTTATGTATTGATGATCTAATGTTTTCATTATTTTTTTTATAACTATTACGGAGATTTTTATGCTCATCCCATGTTTGAAATGTATTTCACAGGATTTATAGATTAATAAGTTCAAGGATGGGATAAAGGAAAAGTCATGCTATCTAAAACATGGAAGTAGACATGAATATTTTTTAAAGAGTTTTTATTTGGTGAAAAAAATTGGAACTGAGTAGAAGTGTCGACTTTGTAACTTGTGTGATGTAATGTAATAGTTATGACCTAATTCTCAAAAACTCTAAACCTAAATAGATCCTCAATGTGATTTATTCATTTAATTGAAGATTATGTAATGTTTTATGGAAAAGTCCTTATATTATATACCATATTCTGTGAATTGAATTTGAAAAAATGGATAGATATGGTTTTAATTAGTATGAAATATTTCTACTAATAGGATCAACTAATTTTTTGCAGAATAGTAACTTTCGTCTTTTTATTTACCATGATCAAGGGAAATCATGTAATTAAAGGAAACATAATATTTTAATATTAAACAAAATTTCCCTAAGACTTGTCCTAATTTCATTTGATAGGTGGGCCTCGATCTAAATCATTATTAGGCCAAAATTATAACCATTTTAATCCACATGGGTAAGAATAAGTAATTTATAATTTTTTATTTAAAGATATGTTAAAAATTTCATACTCATATTTTTAATAACTATAGCATCTTTATTATAGGGTTATAAAGAATTTAAACTCAACTATAAATATTCATTTTAAATATTAAATGTTAATCTACATCATGATAATTTATTTAGATTTTTTATGATAAAAGTTTTATCTTAAATAGAGACACAATGATTATTCTATAATTGTTTAAATAATAGAAGAATCAAATAGATGATATTTAAAATATAAATATAAAAAAAAATTGAGTGAGTTAACATCACCCACTATTTTTATTGACGAATTTAACATGTTATTAATGTTTTAGAAGTCCTTTTTAGATTTTTTTTATTGGTTTTATTTTTTTATAACACACAATAATGAATAGTTTCCAAATTGGTGATTAAGATATTTAAAAATAATAATAATTTATTAAGTGACGTGAAAATCATAAAAATCTAAAATTTGGCCACCTAACTAAAATATGGTTAAATAAGTCATAAATGATCTATTTTGGGTTTGATTGGAATTTTCAGTAATAATATTAACACTTAATATATAAATTACATGATATCAAAGTAATAGTAAAAGGTTTTAAATAAGAGTTAAAACAAATTTTAATGATTAATAACATAAATAAAACTTATAAAAAATGATTAGATCAAGTGTATTCGACCCATATCACATTAGGATCGTTTTTGAGTTGTTTAATGGACACATTTCCATGAAAATATATTTTAGATTATTTAAACCAAATATTGTTATGAAATACCACTCCCTTAGTTTTTAATATATTTCATGTGTTCACCTAGAGACAAAACCAATATATTAGTGAAACTAAATGTCTATTTGGATCCTAAAGAATTTATGTTCATTATAAAAATATATTTTTGATTTTTATAAATTATATAATTATAATAAAATATTCTTCAATACTATAATAATATTTATTTAATCAAAATAAAAATAGAAAAATTTATTTTAATAATAATAATTTTTGTATATTTTGGACGATGTAATTCTTATATTTAATTATATATAAATATGGGATATAATATAGATTTTTTAAAGTATTAGAATCAAATTCTCACCTGTCTTGAGGTATTTAAAGTCAAATTAAATGAATAGTATCAAATTTGACAATAATGATATCTTATAGAATTAAGTTTTTATTAAGTTATTTACAAATAAAAAAAATATTAAACAATTACAAGGGGGTAGTATATGGTATAAAATGTCATAAAATTTTCATTTAAGGGATATTATTATGTATTTTGATAAGGAATCATCTTACTATATTTTAATATTATGAGGATTTCTAAAAGTGCATCTCACCTTAAATATAAAATGGAACCTCCCCCCTCACTTCCTCGAAACACGTTTATCCGTAAATCTCGACCAAGCCCTAACCATTTCTCTTAAAAAAATTATTATTTAATAACATGATGTCCCAGTTTTCCTAAAAGACTTACCCCAATTTCCCTAAGATGAGATCCAAAGTAAGTCCACTGAAGAAGAGGTAATTATTTTACCCATTAATTTAACCCCCATTTTTCTTATATTTACTCATCCTATTTTGATTCCTTAATAATGTAAAAAATACAATATATTATATATGTGGAGATGTTATAATTATATTGGGACAAAAATATTCCTCCTTTTATCTATCCTATGAAAAATAATATCACCTTGTGTACATACACACAGCTTATCATCTCCACAGTGTTGTGTAATTTGTTGTCCTCACCAATTTATTTGTCTAGGTATAATGATGGATATAACAGACATAAATAATTAATATGACACGATATTTATTATTTATTATTAACATAACCTCAAATTTCTCACCCTTCTGTCAATAAGGAAATGATATCGCTGCTCGTACGTACGTACGACTTAACGTCTCCATGATACAATGAGATTCAACATCCATGTTAAGCATTAAAGAATGAATATAATGAATAAATATAAAAAATATGACCTAATAATTCTATTTGAATTATATATATAAATATATCATTTACCTTCTTTTATTCAATACAATAAGAAAATGGAAATATCGTACATGCATACGTACGGCCAACCGTGTCAATAAATGGGGTATTCTATTTCATATATATATATATATATTATTTATATATTAAATATATAAGATATATAAATAATTTTTTACAATGTGGAAGTATGTAAATCCTTATAATACTAATAGGATCAAGAATAGAGTCAAAAAAACATATGATAAACAATACAGTTATTACCTGAAACATTGATTTAACATGGGCTAGTTAATAAAAGGGAAATTTAAAGTCATAAATAAATCATATATGATAACATAAATGTTATTATTATTTTCTTACAAGTTAATAATATCTTTAAAACCACAATATAATATTTTTCGTTCATGTACAAAGGGAATAATACCATAGTTAAGTGTTAATTCAAAATCTCATTATTATCCAAGATTGTTTATAGGTAATTATTTTCTAGTGAATATTTATCATCCATGTACCTATTTCTAGAAAATATTTTTATAAAATATTTTTTCTATTATCCAAAAAAAATTGTTTCTTTTACCAACATTCAAAATATAATAAAATGATTTTAAATTATTATTTTTGTCATTTTTCAAATGAGGTACTTTATGAATTGTTTCAAAAAAAAGATGGAAATAATGTTTGTTTTAAAGATATAAAACATGAGAATATTTTACCACCATTATAAGTGTTTTATATTTTTAAGATTCCTTTATAATTTTAGTTGTTTTTTATAAAATTATTCCTTTTATAAAGGCATGGATTCTAAATAAATGATTTCAAAGAAAAAAAATTATTTTTCCCAATATATATCTAAATATTTTTATTAGAGTATTTTCATTTTGGTCAACACCCATTATTGCATCTTATGATGGATTTTGGTTGATCTCTTATAATATAATAAAAAATATTTCATTTAGGGGTTTATGATATGTTTGACTATGGATGTTCTATTTTAATATCATTCACAGGTTAGGGTTGACGTATTAACATTTCTTATGATAGATTTAATATTGATTTTTATGTTGGTTATGTTTCACCCTTTTCATATGAGGAATGCATTGGACTGAGTAAGTGATGGGTGGGTTTGAAAATAGCCCTTCAATGCATTAGTAGGTCTCATGAGACAAATTAGTTTTGGTTTTTACCCATTCATGCATGGTGTCTTGGCCGAATCCTTGATGATATGTTTTTAATGTCTATTATTATGCATTATATCATTATGAGATTTTTTTATTATTTCAAGTGATTATTCGACTAATATAATATCAATGGTAGTGTTTTCTAGCACATGTGACTAATTTATATTATATTATTTATTCCTTCCATATTATTCCCAAGATTATGTTTAATTGTATTGTGTTTTAGTTAAAAAAATTCTTAATTTTTATGATTATTATTTTTAATAGATTTCATTTTTCTCTTACCCTTACTAATCATATGATCTCACACCATTCTTATGTATTATTTTTTCCAGGATCCAATGATGAGTATTATGACTGTTATGCATTGTTAATCTAGGAGAATAATGGAATTCTCAAAATATTTTCTATACTGTACTTTATATTATAAAATGTAATGTACGGTTCATGTTTGTAATATATTTTCCTAGAATATTAAACTAATCAGTCCTCTGGGATTTTATTCCTTGTAATCATGATAATGTATTAAAATAATTCATAGGATCCGAGATTTTGTGGTCAGGGCATTACATTTAAGGGATTTACATGTCTATTTTTTTTATCCCTCACTGGTTTTATTTTTATTCAATTGATATCAAAACCATTAAAAAACACAATATGTACTAGGGTAAAAAATCCATCCTATGTTGTGGTAAAGTAAATGTATTTCTAGTTTCCTAGAATAAACATCCCCATTTGAATACTAGAAAGTGGATGCATCTATAGAACATATGAACCTAGGGGTAATCACCCCAAAATAGTTGTTTGAGAATTAAATCAATCATCACCCTAACACACAATAAGAGGGATTAATACTACACACCTAACCATACACTACCAGGGGATATGATTTGAAATATTCACACATTGTTTATGAACCATGATGAAGGATTTTTTGTACCATTTACATCATCTCCTACCAATGAAAATTATTCAACCCAATTACTAATTTTTATAGATTATCCAACACATTGAACATTCCCTTGACACAATATTTTATTTTTAAGGGTACATCTTATTACTTTGATGATACGCCATACCTTATAATTAATTAACAAATGTTCTTCTGCACATCCAAATTATTCCATTGAATGGGGACGCATTTGTTTTTCATTTTTTAATTATATAGATATACGTGTTTTTATTTATCTTGAGGTTCCTTAGGGAGTGGTATTAAATGTCTTGATTTCTGATATAGTGAATGCATGGGACTCAATCTAGTGAAAATAAGGGCTCAGCATTATATAGTTCCTTAATGCATTGAAGGATCTCATGAGACCAAACTACTTGGTTTTTGGTGTATACATATCTCCATATTAGGGTTTTTTTCTTAGAACAATCCCATGAAAACATTTTTTGATGTTCAAAATAATTAATTCCAGCAATATGATATCGATGTTTATTAGTATTAATGGGTTTATTTATTATCAAGGATATATAATGACCTCAATTTTAGTTGATTTTAGATTCATGATGCTTGTATATTACTTCCATCACTTATTCCATGTTTATGTTATGATATAGTCCTCTGTATAATACTCCTCATATATAATCTAAGATCACCATTATTTTTTATCCTATCCAAAAGAAACCTAAAGGATAACTATGTGTAATTTTTAAGGATGTTATGGATGAGTTAGTAGTGTTCTTAAAATGTTTTCATATTGAATATTATGTTTAAAATGAATTTTTATGTATGTATCTAGGATTCTATGAATATTTAGTTGTTAGATCCTTCGGGAGAACATGTATTTTGTAAAAATAAATTTAATATAACTTCTAACATTAGGTTTCTGGTGTAACAACTTAGTCTTAAGGCCACATGACCAATAACCTAGTTTTGGTTCACCACATGACCTCAAATGCACCTCCCTAAATGCCACAACTGTCAACCAGTATTAAGGGTCTACGAAGGTATCCTGGAGAGGCTATACCCCTTATATTAGAGTGTATAGTATAATATAAAATAGAAAATATCATACATCATGATATGCCAAAAACATAAGCAATTATTATAAGAAAGATAGATAATATATGAAATGTATTTAAGGATAGAGAATACCTTCTTTATAATAGTCAACCACCCTAGTTTCTTGTAACATATAAATAAAAATAAAATATAAATAAAAGAAATGGGATCCAAAAATATACTAAAACTATCCTCAACCCAATCTCCAACCTCATCTGAGTAGTCTGCTCAATCATGTTATCTCAGGCCTCTACTAAAACCTATGCTTACAACAATTAAACCAACAATTCATGCATCCACCGATTGATAGAATATCTCTGAGAATGTTGTTTAGATCATGCCAAACCATATAACGAATATAAAATTGTAAATCATTTGGAAAAAAACCTTGATCGATCATACCTTCCTTTTATAGTGTTAGGGTGTAATTTAGAATATCATGATATCATGCTAATATTATAATTGTTGGATCCTGTTGTAACATATACATCATTCTTACACATGCTAAACAAAAAAACTCATGATGAATTGATCAATAGGAAGATCCTAAGAGTCTTGGAAATATCTCTAACTCCAAGTATAATATGTGTTCAAGGAAGATTCTTTATATCCGGGGAAATAACGAGAAAAAATTTGTCCCCTAAGTAACCAAGCCCAATGGTTGGATCCCATGTTTCATGGGATTCTTGATAAAAACAATTAATATCATCAAGAGTGGTTTGCATGATAATATGGATTATCTAAGAATCACATAATAATCATTACCACAATAAATAAATAATCTTCCAAGATGATGTAGTTGGATCCTTGTCCGGATAAGCATCCTACAGAATGATGGAGTCTAGGGAATCCCATATATGCCTAAGAGAGGATCCCGATGTCTTGGAAATTCTTCATTTGGCTCAATTTCTAGTTCCTAGGCTACACACCATGCATCCATAGTGATGTAAATTTATCCAATCCATATCACTCCATACCACATGACACATAAAGATGAATCTAAGGAAGAAGCTATAGGAATCCACCATATCATAATGACTTCAAGCCTATAGGCTGAGTAATATGAATCAAATCTGAGAACCATAGATAGATCCATAATAAATACTTGAATTTATAAATAACATTCTATTATTAATAGAATTCCTAAACACATCACTAAAATTCACAACCCGACAGGCATACGCATTCAATGATATTTCTAAGGCAGCACCCTTTAGAGTTTCTACCTAGTACATATTCTCTCTTGCAAGGCTAGTAAATCAACATGGTTCCTTCTAGGGTCCACTACATCCAAACACATTACAGGTATCATCACATTGATCATAGATCTCAATCTATATCTTAGTTTAACATATGATTATTGAGGAATATTGTGTCTTTCCGCACCATCATGAAGATTGCATATCTTGTAGCATCATGTTACCTTTATAGGGTATGTTTTCCCTTTTTTTAGTTTCTTTATGGTTTTAAAAACCCTTTTCTATTATTTTTTAGGTTTTATTGTTGACTGCAGAATAGGTACATGTTGTGTACCTGTAGTAACTGATGTGTACATGGTGTTAGTTGCATGTCATGGATTTGGAGACCACATCATGATTTAGAAGATCACGTTGTGAGCTGGTACATGCCTTGAACCTGAGGTACACACTATGTAGGGGTTAAATAGTGGATTTTTTTAAACTGATGTGATGGTTTTTTGGCGTACATATCCATCATAGACTACACATCGGGACCAAGAGGTAAAAGTTGTGACTGAACCTTCACCCAAGATAAATTCATGAATTCTGGTGTTTTCACATTTTGTTTCTCTCTATACATCATGGATATAGACCTATGAAAGATCTGGTGCATTTTTTTGAAACTCGGTATCTTTTAAATCGATCTGATCAGCTCTGTTTCAATGTTGCTTCTATGGTGCATCTCTCTAGGTAAGTTTTCTCTCTGATTCTTCCATGTTATTGATCGTAAAAGCACCCTAATCATGAATTATCAGATCTGATGATCCATGTTGGATGGTTCTTGTTTTCCTCATCAATATTTGTTGTGAGATATTGTCTCGAAGTCCATTCCTTGGCTAGAAATGGTGAATCAGACGTTCCTTCTTGAGGTATGTGGGATTTCTTCTATCTTTCAACCATTTTTATTCTATTTGGAATCATTCCTTTGATGTGTGGGTTTGATTCTAGGGTCTTCACTGATGGGGTTTTTGAGATTCATAGCTTTTGGTTTCCATTGTGGGCGTGTGAGACCCAAAAATTGAGGTAGGTGGTTCCATCTCTAGCATATGATAATGAAACTATTTTTTATTTTCAAATTTATTTCTAAATTTATTTGTGAAATTGGCCTGATTTTTGTGTGGGTTGAAAAAGTGTATTGAAAAAAATGGGTTTCACTGTATTTTGATAAATGAATTATAAATGGTTTTGAATGATTTTAAAGAAATTGAAATGGTTTAGTGAAAAACGGGCACATTGGTTATATTGGGAACTTAGGTGGTAGGTCTATCTTGAGGCCCTCATCCATTGCTTTGTGATTATCAAGGAGGGTTGTCTTGGATATTTCTTATATTTCATAGGCCTATTGTTCGAGGGTATCAGTATTGACATTTTGGGGGGTTTAATCAAGGGGTATTCCTCTACTTCATAGGCATGTTGTTCTAGGATCAGTTTTGTGCACTTGATTATTTTGGAACAAGTATTCTGCTGCCTAGACCTATAGTATTCTTTGGTGTTGTGATACCTAAGCTACTGGTTTATACTTCTTGGCTTTCTGGGTTAGCCTTAATATGAATGTTGATTCTTGTGAAAAAGGATAGGGAAATATTATTTGGAAAATAATATAACATCTTTTGTTTTGAACTATGGAAAAAGGAAAATATTTACCATGTTTTCTATAAAACATCTTACTTCTTATCAAGCAATTTTTTATATTAAAAATGAAAATACATGATTTTTATATAGATACAATTTATGGAAAACTAGTGTGGGGTCCTACTGTGCCTGTTATCTCACACCATGAGAACTTCTTCAGTGGTTTGTAGACTGTTATTTGTCTTCTAGAGAAGGGAAAGGCACATAAATGCACTAAGGAGGTGAGGTTTGTGTTAGATGGGATAAGTAGATGATGCTGATATGGTTGGAGTTCATCAATTCTGTAATTAGAGTAGCTGTTTGATTTTGAGTCCCTTACATATGGACTTTTCTTTTGGAGTTTTTTTTGCTTTTATAGTTTTTTGTTTCTGTTATTTTCTTACAGTTATGGAATATATATTTTTTTAGTCTGCCATTATTTCTTGTTTTCTCTATATATATGTTGTGTCATCGTCTTGGATGGGAGAAATAATTCTCTTGGTTTTGTCTTTCAATGCTCGGGTACTTGTTGCCAGCCCGTGGGGATCAGGAATTCCCTTTAGGTATGTGATAGATTGGGTCGGGTGCTAGGTTTTATGGAAACTCGGGTCAGTTCGTTATTGTTTTCTATCAGAAGGAGGTCTGTCCTTATGATACTTTTCATGGTTTTTCAGATAGACTAGAGACAGGATTTTCGGGACATGAGAGGTACGTTGCGATGAGTTTGTGGCTAGCTCTTATCACAACGAGAATCATGTTACCATGGGATGTCGGGAAATGTGTCTATAGTGTTGGTTTTGGCATTTAAAAATCTCATTTTTTGCTTATGGTTTTTCTTGTTTGAACTGAGATTTGCTCTGTGGCTAATCGTTATTATGTTTCAGTGTATAGTAGTATGCCTCAAAGACCTCTTCCATGGGTTCCTCTAGAAGCTGAAGCTAATATACCTTAATGAAATCCACCTATGGATCATAATATCATTGATACTATCGTACAGGCAGTCCGTGATGTCCATCAGGATGTTCTATGAGTTCATAATGTAGTTGGTGAAGTACAACCAGGAGCTGGAGGAGAAAGAGATCGATTCTGGGAGCTCTTGCACGAGAAGCAACCATTCTTTAAAAGGATGAGTGAACCTGAATAGGTGGAGGATTAGAAGGATAGGATCAATCAAATATTTTACTTCTTGGAGACACATAATAATATCATGGTGAAGTGTGCATCGTTCAGACTCAGGGGTTCTGGAAAGTGCTCGGGGACTCTATTGTCCAGACAGACAGACTTGTGGTCCTGGATTGGAAGGGTTTCAAAACCCTATTCATTTAGTAGTTTTTTCTACAGTCTCTAATGTTGTAAAAATATATGGAGTTCCTATCATTGTAGCAGGGATAGTGTTCGATGTCAGCCTAAACCAACTGGTTTTCCAAACTAGTCCGTTTTTCTCCGGACGTGTTAAGGAGTGACCATATGAATGTGTAGAAGTACCTACAAGGTTTGTAACCGGACTCTATATTATAGGTGTTCATGTTGAAGCTTCCTACTTATGTGGAGTCAGTGGATAGAGAAATGATGGCAAAGATTGACATGGCAGGAATGTTTGCTGTTACCACCACTTCACTTTTAACAAGTGACATCATCTGTGGCATGCATGGTAAGGATAGAAAGTGGCATGACAATCCCATAAGTGGTGGAGATGGGTCTCAATAGTGAGCCTCCTCTGTACTATCTGTTATAGCTGGCAGTGTGCCTCTTACTTTCTACTAGGGCGGTAAGGGGGTCACACTAAACGTTCATGTCCTATTCAAGTGAAGATGTGCAATAAATATGGATGTTCTGGTAATCTAAAATGTTTCTATCATGCTATGAATACGCTTTATTATGGTAAGGGATCATCCACTCCAATTTCTACTATGGGGTAGTAAAATTTTTCAAATACTACAATGATCTAGCCACATTCCTCTGGAGTGATGAATTTACATGAAGTAGATGAGTTTCCAATGGATGTTGATTCAAGTCCAACAATACTGAGAGGTAAGCTTCATATTGAAACTTCAGTAGCAAATACTTTGTATGATACTGGTCCCTCCAACTCAATTATATCATCACATTTTTTAAATTTTTAAATGTACAATAGAACTTGTTCCCTTTACAATGGAGTTAGCTACACCTTTTCACAAGAGGAAAGAGTAGGGGTTCTTGTTTCTTTCTTTATTCACAACAGGTGACACGAAGGTCAGGGATTTTCTCATTCTTGATATGGAACTGTTTGACATCATCATTAGTATGGATTGGCTTGTAGATCATTGAGAAAAGGTTTAATTTTATTATCTAGGAATTTTGTTTATTTCTACTGATGGGATCTCTCATGTGTTTCCGGGAGAGTGGGACCCAAGGCCAGGTCGTGCTGGACCATCCTGCCCAGAGCATAGGTGTTTGTTATTTGTTATTACAATTGAGGTTGATGATGTTTCTTCTATTAAGGATCATCATGTTGTTGTCCGAGACTTTCCTGACGTTTTCCCAGATCATTTATAATGTCTTCCTCCATAGATATAAGTAGCATTCACGATTGGACAGGAGCCAGGTATGCAATCGATATTGATGCCCTCTTACTGTATAGAACCAGTGGAGATTAAAGAACTCAAGATTCAGTTAGAAGACCTGTTAGAGAAGTGTTTTGATCACCCTAGTGTTCCGCCTTGGGAATCCCTCATGCTCTTTTCCAATGAAGTGGATGGTTCACTAAGGTTATGTGTAGACAATCAGAAGTTAAAACAAGTAATGGTTAAGAAAAAATATCATTTTTCTCGTGTAGATGATTTTTTTGATCAGTTGAAGGGATAAAAGTGGTTTTCAAATATTGATATTCGATAAAGTTATCATCATCTCAGATTCGGGTGGTCTGATATACTAAATACGGCCTTAAAGATCAGGTATTTCCATTATGAATATCTTGTGATGCCTTTCAGTCTGACAAATGGTCCTATAGTTTCTATGTCCTTGATTAATTGGATATTACAGTAATATCCTTACACTTTTGTGGAAGTTTTCTTGGATTACATTAATGTTTTTTCAATGCTCGAGTGTGAGAATGAGAACCATCTAAGTTTGGTTAATGAAATTATGAGATATCATCATATGTATATAATGATTTCAAAATAAAGATTCTTGATTTGAGAAGTGATGTTCTTGGGGTGCAGAATTTCAGAGCATGTCTTATCAAAGTATCCAGAGTAAGTAAAAGTTGTTTTGTCCGGGAATGAACCACATAATGTCTTCGAGTTACGAATCATCCTTGGTTATTCTGGATACTACTGATGGTTTTTCAAGGATTTCTCTAAGTTAGTGTCGAATTTGACTACTCTTTCCAAGAAAGTGGTGTAATTATCATGGGATTAAAAGTGTCAATCATCCTTTGATGTACTGAAATGACTTTTTACATCGACACCTATTCTGTCCTTACCTAAGCCTAGTAAGGGGTATGTGGTGTTCTATGATGCATCGGGTTTTGGTTTGGGTTGTGTTCTTATGTAATATTATCATGTGGCAGCTTATGGATCTCGTCAGCACTGACCACAAGCTAAGAACTACCCCACTTATGATTTAGAGATTGATGTTATGATGCATGAACATAAATGTTTGTGACACAATATCTTTAGGGAAATGTCTATATTCTTATTTGATCATAAGAGTTTGAGTTATAACCTTTCCCATAACGAAATGAATCTCAGATTAAGACGATGGGTAGAATACCTTTAGTTGTTTTACTTTGAAATCACCTACACTCTGGGGAAAGGGAACTTTGTTACATAGACCTTATATAGGAAGGTACTATCACTTGTTGTTCTAGAATCTAATGATGAGTGGAATATTATGGGGATTTCAGCTAAATTGTAATTAGATGATCTGCAGGGTGTATCAGGTGTGGTTCTGAAAAGTGTTTAGTTGTTATCATCTCTCCTAGAGTCAGTCTTGTAAAGTCAACAATAAGATGAAGAGTTTCAGATGTTTTGGGAAAACCTCTATGGTGGGGAGACTGTTCCAGGTTGGTCTCTTTCATCATATTCCATACTTCAGTTTGGAAAGGGATTCATTGCCTCAGAATCTATTAGAGGTTCTGTATTGTTTGATTTTCATATATCTTCATGGGTCACTAATCTTGGTGCTACAATGATGTATTATGACATGGGAATATGGTTCTGCGGGATGGGTATGATGTATGACACTGCTAATTATGTGTCCCACTGTTACACCATCCAACAGATAAAGGCAGAGCACTTGAATTGATCTGGTTTGTTTCAGCCTCTTCCAGTGCTAGTTTGTATGTGGGATGAGGTATCCATAGATTGTTTTTGTTGGGTTTCCATAGCTACCTTGAAGGAAAAAATGATTTTTGGGTGGTTGTTTATCAGTTGACGAAGACTTATAATTTCATTTTGATTAAAGACACTACTAAAGCAAAATATCTGGGTAATATGTATGTGCAAGAGATCGTGAGGTGGCATGGGAGTCATTATGTCATTGTTTCAGATAGGGATCATAGGTTTACCTCAGGGTTCCGGGGGAGCCTTTAAGAGAAAATGGGGACTCATCTCAAGTAGATCTCATCTTACCATACATAGAAATATGGATAGATGGATCCTGTAATTAAGATCCTAGAGGATATGCTTCATGCCAGTGTCTTAGATTTCATTGGATTTGGGATGGCCATCTAGGACTGGTTGATTTTGTTTACCACAATAGTTACCATTCGTCAATCATAATGTCTCAATTTGAAGTGTTGTATGGTTTCCCATGCAGATCACCTATTTGTTGGGAATAGGTGGGCGAACTATCTTTGGTAGAACCAAGTCTGGTTCAAGAGATGTCAGAAAAGATTCAGGAGGACCCATGATGTTTGGTTTAATAGAAAGTCAACCGAAATCGTACGCAGATCGGCGGCATCATCCTTTGGAATTTCCTATTGGTGACTGGGTTTTGATGAAGGCTTCTCCTCATTTGGGTCACAGTCGCCTTAGAAAACAAGGAATGTTGGCTCCGAGATATGTAGTACCATTTGAGGTCACTGAATTTCTTGGGAAGGTTTATTATTGATTATCACTTCTGGTTCATTTGAACAACATTAATGATGTTTTCCACATATCTCAACTGAAGAAGTGTCGACCGGACCCCGCTCATGTTCTGAGTTGGGATGAAGTCAAGTTAGAACTAGATGATTCTATTTTGGAGAAACTAGGGGATATCATTGGCTCTCAAAAAAAATCCCTGTGTGGTATGTTGTTTCTGTTGGTCAGATTCCTATGGAAACAAGGATTGAATTCTCATGAGACTTGGTAACACGTGTTGTTGTTGAGGGAGCTGTGGGCTCATCTTTTTTCAGGGAGTACATCTTCCACATGAATTCATATGGACAGAAATTCATTATGGAGTGGAGTTTGAAACATCCATTTTCCTTGATCAGGTATGTATTCCCTCTTTTATAAGTTCTTTTCAAGTACTAAAAATCATTTTCTGTGATTTTTCTAGTTTTCTTGCAGAACAAGTACACGTCGTGTACCTAAAGTACACGTTGTGTACAAGGTTCTGGTTTCATATCTAGGATTGGGAGGTCACACTATGAATTAAGAGATCATGTCATGATCTAGTACACGTCGTTTACTAGAGGTACACGACGTGTTGGGGTTAAATATTGGGTTTTTTCCGAGATGATGCGGCTTTTAGCGTACATATCTAGTATGAACCACACATCATGACTAAGGGGTACACATCGTGACTCGGCCCGCAACTAGGTTAAATTCACCCAACCGGGAGTTTTTCTTAGTCATTTTCTATCCACAATTTGTGGCTCTCAACCTATGGTAGTTTAGGCACATTTTTTGGGAAACACAACATCTTTTGGATCGATCTAATCAGCACCGGTTCATCATTGCTTCTAAAGTGAGTCTCTACAGGTAAGTGGTATCTCTGATTCTTCCATGAGATTGATCGACATAGCACAATAGACTAAAGTTATCGAATCCTCTAATCAAATATGGGTGTTTCTTGTTTTACTAATCTAGATTTGTTTTTAGATATTATCTCGAAGTTCGTTCCTTGGCTAGTTATTATGAAGCATACATTCCTTCACGCGGTATCCCTACTTTATTCTATCTGCCAACCCCTTGTCTTCTATATTGAATCAATACATTGAGGTGTCAGTTTGATTCTAGGGTCATCACTGACAGTGTTGTTAGGATCCATTGCTTTTGGATTCCATTTTGGGTGTGTGCGACCCAAACTTTGAGGTAGGTGGTTCCATCTCTATCCTATGATAATGAACCGGCTTGTTTTTCTTTTCAAATTGATTTATAAATAGATTTATGAAATTGGCATGATTTTTGGGTGTGTTGAAAGGGGTTTTGACAGAAAAATGGTTTCCGCTGGATTTTTATAAATGGATTATAAATGGTTTTGAATGGTTTTCATGAAACTAAAATCGGTGTGTGAAAAAGGAGCACATATATTACCTTGGGTACTCAGATGAAAGGTTTATCTTGAGGCCATTTTCCATTAATTTTTGATTATTAAGGAGTTTGTCTTGGGTATTTCCTCTATTTTCCTAGTCCTAATGTTATTGGGGATCAATATTGACATTTTTGGGGGTTTACTCATGTGGGATTCCTCTACTTCCTAGGCATGTTGTTATAGGATCAATTTTTTTCACTTAATTATTTTGGGATGAGTAGTATACTGCCTAGACCTATAGTATTCCATGGTGTTGTGATACCTGTGTTTCTAGTTTATATTGCTTGGTTGTCTGAGTTAGCCATGATATGCATGTTGATTCTTGTGAAAAAAGATATGGAAATATGCTTTGGAAATTGATATACCTACTTTTATTTAGAATTGTGTAAAAAAGAAAGTATTTACCATTTTTTCTATAAAACCTATTACTACTTATCATGCTGTGTTTTGGTTTAAATATGAGCATACAGAATTTGATATACAGAGGCTTTTAATGGAACACCTGGGTGGGATCCTACTGAGCAAGTAATCTCACACCATGCGCACCACTTTAGTGGTGCGTAGACCATTATTTTCCTTCTAGTGTAAAGAAAGTCAAGGTTTCATAGTGATGTTGTGAGGTTCATGTCAGTTGTGATGGGTAGCTAATGGGGATATGGTTGTAGTTCTTCCAGGCCATCATTTGAGTAACTAGTGAGTTTTGAGTCCCTTGCATTCTGACATTTCTTTTGGTGTATTTAGCTGCTATTATATTTGTTTGGTCTCCCCTATTTTCTTGCAATTATGGAATATATTTTTTAAAAAATTCCAATGTTTATTCTTGTCTATATATATATATACATTGTGTGTTCCTTTATTTTGGGAAAAATCGTTCCCTCAGTTTTTCCCCTTGATTCCTGGGTTCTTTTCACCAGTCCGTAGGGATCGGGAACGCCCTTTGGGTTTGTGACGGATCGAGTTGTATGCCAGGTTTTAGTGAAACCTGGGTCTGTTTGTTACAAATCCTCATTGGAAATACAAGGTATGTGATATTAGAAAAACTCAAGATAAGACACATAGCATATATCAGTCCTCAAGGTCTCACAGGGTTGATCCACTCCCTAACCCATCATCTATATCCAATGTTTTACTAACCAAGTATAATCATGTCTCAAGGGGTATAACCCTCATAGGGAACCATGTATTAATCATTTAAGCCAGAAACCATCAATTTTTTATGAAACCAACCAGTGTTCATGGACTTTTAATGTAACTTAAAACCTTTTAAAATTCACCCATGGTCAACTAGTCTAAATAAACATTAAGTAATAATTAATTTAGCTATTAGTTTACTCAATTAACAATTCCTTTAATTCAAAGGTTAGTGCCCTTACGATGTTAAGTCCACATACCACAATGAAAATGTTCAAATCAATCATCCCTAGGGTTATTATGTTGGACCACTTACCTTTTTAGATATTTATGAGTAATTCCCAACTCTATGTAGTAGATACTAAGTCCCATCAATGCCTGACAAAGATCATATCACTTTTCAGATACCTAACTCTCATCATATGAACAAAAAAAGTATAAAAATTTATAATTAATTAACCAATTTAAAAAAATTCATATAATATGGAATAGAAACCAAAACCTTTCCATGTCATATCACATCACTAAAACCATGACCATACACCCATAGAAGGTCCCCCGTGAACCCCCTATAATCGAACAGGGGAAAATCCCTAACCTATTACTGATAAAATAGTTAGTTTAACCATAAAAATTTCCAAAAAATAACAAAATCCATAATTTTATCATACCTCATAGAATTATTAACCAACTGAATGAAGACGGAATATGGGGACACCCTATTACTTAGATGAGTAGAATCCCAATCATAAATGGTCGATCCCACCATACCGTGATGGAATATAAATCAAATCCTTAATGGGATGAGACCAAAATTAGAGGATATGTGAGGGGTGAATAAATGAGTGTAATAGAGAAGGATACACCCAAAATATGAACAAATCCCATACTTAAGTACCCAAATTTGATATGAAACCAAGGATGAAGTGTTAAGAGGTTCGACCAGCCCATGCATGCCCAAGTGGAAGAGAAAATGGGCTCCCTCCTTTTTGTTTTTTTAGGGGTAAAAGGGTAAAAGGGAAATTTTAATGAGTTGTATAGTTTAGCCATATAGGTTTCCATACTGGGAACCACCCATTCCACCTTCACTATCCAAGGTGATATGCTTCGAATAGTTGGCATGTACTATTTTTCAAACTATGCACAGAAAATGAAAAAAACATCTAAAATATTATGCATGGTTTCTCTATAACTATGTGTAAATAATATAGCAACCCTCCATCCCCAACTAAAGAACATTTTTTAAACTATAACCTTTCATAGTTTTCCTATAATATTTCATGCACGTTTCTCTTAATACAAAAATAACCAAAAATGATATGAGCTTTAGGGTGCCCTACAGTTTCCTCTAAAACATGCACCCCTGATACGGTATAATAAAAACCTCTTCCAAAAAACTCCAAACACATCTAAAAGCCTTTAATATTGGATTGATCATGAAAGATACCTTCTATGACACATTAAATATATAAAAAATAACATTGAGATGTCGCACCACTCAAAATTTCATTTTGAACCCTAATTCAAAATTTGACTCCTCCACTAATTCAAAAATTCAAATTCTTTATTAAATTTTAACTTATACAGAACATGGATCTTTCATTCTCCCCCCCCCCCCATATAACTTTTTATCCCATATAAGATTCAGAGGTCATCCATTTTCTTCCCTTGAAGTATTTATTTAATGAATTCACTGTCGTGTGGTTATATTCCCACACAAAATGATAAATTTGATTTTAAAGTGAATCCTAAACATTAAGTCACATAATCCACTTAACTAAAATACAATTCTTATAACCATTAAGAAATAATTGGATAGAAACATACCCAAACCCACCCATCCAAATATAAGGCAATGTCCTCATCCAATTCATCACATAGCCTTTAGTTCTCCCCACCATAAGAATTGGCTCATAACTTCGAATTACAAGAATTTATAATTCTACCATTAATATCAAAAAACAGAAATCTATAGCTTCATTCCACTAATTATACCAATGTATCTCTGAAATCATCTCACCCAAACACAAATGAAAACTTTTGTATAAAACTAGTAGTACCGCTCAGCCCCAATCTCTAACGCTATCGCATGAGCCTCTTTCACCCAAGCACAACACGAGCATGTAAATTTTTCATAGAAGTCCCAACAAAATGCCTGAAATAGCCTATTATAACCAAAATAATATACCTAATGAGGTGTCTAACTCCCCATATTCTTTCTTACCCAAAAAAATTGGTCATCCCTCCACTTTCAAACCCTTCTTGTAAAGGATCATCACTCACTACTAATGATTTACTAAAACACACTATCACGATTCCCTTAATCACAAAAGTCATCCTATAATCATCCAATAATGATCAGTGAATTAGTAACATATATTTCAATGATGCTTCATATTAGAACCATCCACCATCCATTTCCATGGTCATTCCATATAGCGATCATGAACACACCACTCACTCGACCAAATTTGTGTTTCCATCAACCATCCAGATACTAAAACATTCACTCAGACTCCATCAAATTGTTCATAAAAAATCATACCTATAATTCACTATGGAATATCAATGTACTCGAATATGTTTACCCATTTACATCCAAATGAAAAAATGATCATCTTATTGGATTTGGTTCCCTAGAACCGGCTTCTTTGTACTTTATGATTAACATGTATTCATTTTTTTGTTTATTAATAAACTACTTTTCGTATCATGATTATTCGTCTGTGTGACATATTATGTCATAATGTCCTAAGAATATTTGTCGCACTGAAAAGTTATAGTAGTTCCATGCTTTTATGGGATCCCAAAAGTGCTATGAAAATATGCTTTAATATATGTTCTATAACAGGATGAAATCATTTGGGTGACATAAATGATACAAGTTATTATGTTTAGAGACTCATAGAACTTTGAGGCACCTTCACATGGTGTATGGCCTTGATAATAACCAATAAGATACTATGACAATGAGACCTTTCAACCTGAAACCTATATTTATATGTGTCATTGGATGTTCTTAACTACAGATGTGTGTACTACTCATTAAAATTTAAGATTATTATTAATGAATATGATGATTCATGAACATAGATGTGTTAAAAAAACCATGAATACAGATGTTTGCTGTAAGGTAGGATACATTGGGTGTGTCATAAGTAATATTTCATTAATGAATAATGAAGGAAAATATTTATCTCTTTTGTACATTAACAGAAGTTAATATCTCAGGCCCCTTGATAAGAATGATATATACTAATTAAATCCATGGCCACGATGCTCTATAGGCATGTTCTATTTTCACAAAGTCAAAGAAAAAGACATCAAGCATGTAGGTTGATCACACTGGCATTTAACCTACTTGATTAGTCATATTGTGATAAGGGAAATATATTACATGGTAAGAATCTGTATGAGGTGACATGTTGTTTTCACATTAACATATTTCTCAATGGGTGCCTTGTTGTGTTTCTAGAAACATCCCTTGGAATTTAGGTAGCTTTACCTAATTCCACTGAGAAAGTGGCCTAGAGGATCCCACACTATGGGTATACAGAATCTCAGTTAAAAATCATATTATTATTTATTGTTTAATAGGTCGAATAAATTTTATTCCTTCACATGGTTTAATAATTATTCCGGTATGATTGATCGCATTTATTCTATCAATTTTTATTCGAGGGAATATATTACGACCAGAATATTTAACAAATGTTTATTTTTTGTTTACTGAATATAATATTTATTTATTTATTGGAAAAGCATGTAGTGATATTTATTTAATAAATAAATATACATTGTTAAATGCATGATAAATATTGTGGTTAAATAGAAGAATATGTTTAATGGTCCGATGAGAAATAATAAATAATATTTATATTTAATTATAATTCACAAGTTAAGAGGATGTCATGAAATAATAATATTACTATTATTATTTTACATGGGTTTTTTCATGGATTAAATAAATAATTAAGGTAACTTGTGAAATAATTTTATTTTGACCCTGGAAATATTAATACCAAATTATGTTATTTTCAAGTGATCCAATTCTTTTGTGAATAATGGATCTTGGAGAATCCTCCCAATCTAGAGAACCCCCTTCTCCAAAAAATGATCCCAATAACTGCAAGTTATCCTCCTCCACTGGGTCATGGAGAATGATTTTGAAGTGATTCTCGATGCGATCAAGTTGGATAATGCAAGCATAAGGATCTCCCATGGTAGCACCCAAATACTCCTTCGGTGACATTTGGAGATTCCTGGAACATGTGTGGATCATATTTGGAAGAAACATACACTTGGTTTCAATAATGTAATGATGGTGCACCACAGATCTATCGCCAAATTCATTAACAAATAAATAAATCCTTCGAGGCAATTCTTTTATATAATTAAATTAATTATGATAAATATGTTTTGATCACCTCTCTCTGGTTCCAGCATGATTAATGTTGTCAATCTTTGAATCAATTTATTAATCATGCTGATTATACATCGTATAGATCTTGGATTGATCATCGATCATGAAAAATAGAAATGTTCGGGACCACCCATCACATGCTTCCATGGACCTCGGAACCTACAAGAGAAATCAGAGGAGGACATAATTTTTTATGATTATTTATAAATAGTTTACAATTTATAAATTTATAATATAGTTTATCAATTCAATTTTAATCATTCATTTAATCTGAATTGTGGTATTTTTTTCTTCCTCCTTTATTTCTTATTGATCAAATCAAAAAGATTAATTTTATGATTAAAATAAAATTGAGGTACTCACACTAAGGTGCCAGGGTTTCTAGAACGAAAACACCAGACTAAATTCCATGTAATCGAACTTACGTGAAGGGTAATAGCATTCAACACATTGATATTTGATTCATAAATCAATTTGAGATTATGAATTGATTATTTTATTAATTACACCATTTAATACACCACGTGTTGAACTGAATTAAATGGTGAAAAGTCATCCAAAATACAAACTGTGTGGCCCACCTACGTGGAATGAAATCCATTTTGGGTAGAAAAGATCTATATATTCCATACATGGCCTACCTGAATGGTGATCGTGTAACACGAATTCAACACGGAATCTGAACGATTTGACACACTATATACTCCAAATTTTATATGGTACATTTCTCTAGGTGTGTATCATAGATATCGGTTCAGAGGTGTACAAACCATGTAGATCATATCTACATGTATTGTACTTATACCAAGTTACAAATATTAAAATTTATTTATTTTACTACATAAACCTCGAGACATGTACTTGCATGTGATCTTAAATATAGGATATGTCATGTGATAGATTTTATTATTCATAAATATTAAATATTTAATTAATATCTCTATAATGTTTACATATGTATATCATGGATGAGGTATATTAAAAGATTATACTCTATATACATTTAAGCATAACATGTGACCAAAAAATCATTTAATTTTTGTAATCATCTTTGAATTAGTATTTGTAAAATTAAGTGATAAGTCGGGCATGCCATATGTCACAATAGTAAAAAAGTATATAAAATAATACATGTTGGGAAGAATCGAAAAGGTATTCAATGTGTTTCCTCCAAGGTATATTTATGTATAAATTTAATTTTAAAGGAATTTATTTAATTTGATTAAAATTATAATGGATGATAAGCTCAAGTAAATTCAGATAAGAATTAAGATAAAAGGATTGATTAACTATAGAAAATAATTAATCAATTCGAGCCTGATTTAACATAAATAAAGAATGACTAAGAATTTAATGTTTTTTATTAAATGTGTAATTCATGGCATGAACGTGGATGATCATTAACTAGACCAATCCTTTAGTATGTGATTTGTTAAATTTAATTTATTATTAAATAAAATTGTTGGAATGTGTTCTCTCTATCCTTTTATTATGTAGGGTATGAGTGACAATGGTTTCTTTTTGGAAAAAACCTTATACGCTCACCTACATGTGAGTAAAATGAATATGTAAAGGATGGATCTCCTATGATAGTGGAGGCAATTCATGTTCAGAGCCAAAGAGAAACTACTCCAAGGAGATTAAAAGGTGGATAGGTGAAAATCTATAAACATGAACCTCTATTAGTTCAAGGTTTTTTTCAACTATACCAGCGGTTACTTTATCAACCCGTAGATAAAACCACCATTAGTATAAGATCATGATCATACCCTTTGATTTATTTCTGTTAAGTTTCATGGGTTTTTCATTATGGATTTTTTTTCGTGATCACCTAATTAATGAATTAACAAACATGAATGATGGAAGTAAAATAAGCATGCTTATGCATAAATATTATCTAAGACATGGTAAATAACTAAAATAATACCACTTAATATAAAAAATCATGTGATAAAGATAATAATTGGAAATTTTCCACATAAAAGGATAAAAATCCTTAATAAAATATTAATGTGGTGTAGCCCTCCACTACTTTGGTTAGAATCGAACCATAGTTCAAAGTGCTTGACTAGCCAAATTTGGGGTGATTTCAATTATAGGGGAATTATAACATGAGTTTTTGGGTTCGCATTACTTGGTTCACATCAAGGGTTGTCTTCAAAAGATTGACTTGGTGTATCTGAGTAGAAAGGGTAAAGGAAATATAAATTAATTATTTCATGATTAGGAAGTTCAATGAGTTGATCAAGTAATAATGAGTTAATACAGTTGGTATTAGGAATTCCTACCAAAAAACTATTTGAGTTTCTTCACCAAACAAAGTTGTGGTAATGAGAAGGTGAATACATATCCCTTTCACTAGAATATCAAAGCAATATGATATTCTAAATCCAATGGTGAGGGATATTGGATTTTGAAAAAATAGTAGGATACTAATAAATATAATATTTATTTATATTTCCATATTATTTCAGATAATGTACTGCCATTTTTCATATCTTATTTTGTAGAAGCAAAATTAAAATTACATCAAACATAACATTTTGATCCATACTTGTTAAGGAAAACATTCTCACTGGAACAAGTTTATAAGAGTAGAAAAGGTGACTATGTGTCATTAATAAGTGAATTGCATGAATACATTTTTGGGTGTTTTAATAAAAGAGATTTTGAATTTAATTGAATAATCTACTCAAAATTGGAGAGACTTTAGTTTTTTTATGTTTTATGGTAGAAAATGTAAGAACCTAGACCTTCTTTTCAGGTATTTTTTTCTTTTTCTGGTCATTTTTGTGAAAAAGAGGACAATCTGGAAATTTTCCAAGTACACATCGTGTACTTTGTTTCTACACAAGGCCATGTGTTGGCCATGTCCAGGCCAGACAAACTGTGTGTTGGTGTGATGTGGAGGCTGCTTAATGTGGTGTACGGAAAAGCCTAGTACACGCCGTGTACTCTAAAAGTACACGTCGGGTAGTTTATTTTTTTTATTAAATGGATCGGGGTTGAGACGTAACCTCTAATACGTCTTATTCTCTAGATTCTTCGACTGGGAGTGAGGGTACATCTTCAGATCTTCTCCAAGTCACTGATCTGTCACATGCTATCCGAATTGAATGTCATCGGTTGCCATATAATCGCCACGGTGAGTTCTTGGTTACACTTTAGTCGGGTTTCCTGATTCTTTCTCTCATGAGAGTTATTTGAGGTTGAAATTTGTAGACGTTTTTGCAGATCTACTCCGTTCTAGGCCGATTCATGGGCTGAGGTTCAAGTATATCGATCTCCTAGGATCGAGGTAGGTGTTTTGTTGCCTTACGATGAATGTCTTTGAGTTTTTGTGTAGAAGTGTCGGATTCCCATGTATCAGGTATCTCGGGTTAGGGCTTTGATCCTGAATTTTTTATATTCCTTAGATTTCTTGTATTCTTGAGGTTATTAGATGAATAATATATTCTTGTTGCATGTTTTAGGATCACCCCATCGGTGTTATCCTTGTTTGGTTGTTTATCATTGTTTGGCACAGTTTACCTGCAAGGTAAACCCTATTGAAATTGATAGTTTTCTTGTTATAACTGATTGTGTGTATTTTCCTACTGTTTATATGATTTTGATGCATTGTAGATATTATTCAAGTAGTTGTTGAACTTTCTTAGGGATGATAATAGTCGATTACGCACGACTAGACTGCTCACGACTGTGTGAACCTGGTGTGGTAGACTAAAGAGGTAATTGACAATTCAGGTCTTCCCTAGAGAGTCTGTTATAAATTTGTATCATTCACAGGACCTATGGGAATTGGACATTGTGCTTCCTCAGAGTTTCCTTAGTTACGTATTGATACTATAGGGGGAATTGGACGTAAGTGCTTCCTCGGAGAGTCTATAGCTTTCGTTGCAAGACTGTAGGGGAATTGACGGTGAGTGATTCCCAGAGTGTATGTACCTTTGTATGGTTACATGAATATAGAGTTCTGCTAGTTTGAGCCACCCAAAGAGTTAGTGTGAATGGTTTGGTTGGTTGTGATGAGTCCACCAAGCCAAATAACAAGCTTGTATTTTGTACTGCTTGTAGTTTAGGTAGTCTTCTGAGATACCTGTTCTGTTAATTTCTATGCTTTAGGAATATAGAGTTGTTGCTAGATTCCTTTTGAGATAAGTAAATGACTAAATTAAATTACTAAATAATTTTGATGGTGATTTGTAGGATTGTTTACATTAGTGTACTCTTGTTCCTCTGCTGCATTTATTTCATTTACTTTTTCTATATTTCTCATTATCAGTAGGGCATAGATATAATGGTGATTGCCTACTGGGATTAGTCTCACACCCTGTTTCGGTCCTGCTTTTCGGCCCAAACAGGTTATATGGTTGCAGGTGTGGATAGAGATTGTGTCCCTTCTACTTCAAGTACTTGATTTCAAGTTGGAGCAGGAGAGCATAGGACCAAGCCAAGGCTTGCGATGCTTCTGGAGTTACTATTTACTTTTAGTACTTTGTTCCCAGTTGTATTTCATCACATTTTCATGTATATTGCTTTCCTTAGATATTTGTACCTACTGCATCATTATCATCATTATTATATTATACATTGTTTCTGTTGTTTAGTTTTAGTTGTTGTATGTTGTTTACTACTTCTGCTATTGTCTATTATTTCCTCTCCCTTGTATAATTTACCAAATAAGGGCATAGTTTCCCCAATGACTCACCAAGGCCCTTGCTGCTAGTTGGTAGGCTCTGGCATTTGGGGAAATGTGCTTGAGGTCATGTGGAAAACCGGGTATGGGGCACCAGTTGAGTGGCTCCAGATTCAGGTCGTTACAAAGTGGTATTATAGGGGGTTCCTTTCCTTTATTTTCTATTGACTTACGGTTTAGAGACATTAGACAAGGATAGGACGAAATAGGTAAATTGTAAATAGCTATGATCGGGTGTTCTAGAGCCCGTGTAATGGAAAAAAGTAGGTTAGCTCAAATATTGCAATTTTCATGTTTTGCAGATGTTACAGTTTAATTGATTTTACCGTTTGGTGGAGCACTTGTTTTGTGCTATTATTTTTTATATGATTATGGTTCTATTTGGGTTTCAAGCAGATGAGATGATGGTATGCCATCTCATGCATCATATAGGCACTTGTTAAAAAAATCACATGTCATGCATTTTTCTATGCCATCTAGATTGCATTAGAAATTTCATGTTGTTGTGATACAATTTGTGATAGACGATGCATGTTGGTGTGATAGCTGCTTTGATAGAATACCTACTATGTTGAAAGGGTATCTTTTGTTTATATCTTCTTTATCACGGACGCCAAACTTTGGTCTTATAGGTGTTATGGTTCCTCGAGGATCAGATTTTGGTGGATCATGAGGTGTTATACTGTTTACATGTTATATGGACTCTTATGATGCCAAGCTTTGATTCGTGGGGATTATGGGCCCCCACAGATCAGAATTTGGCACCATAACACTTGTTTTTCTGTGTTTTCTAGGTTCCGATGCAGTTCTGAGGCTACTGCCTAGAAAAACCTAGAATACACAGCGTGTACTTTATGCATACATGTCGTGTGGTTTTTTTCCATGTCACCGATTGTGTGTTAGGGAAACGAGGTGGTGAACGTTCTTGTAGGAACACATCGTGTACTAGGTTACACACTGTGTAGTATGACTTGAGTATCTGGCCATGTCACGAACAACATAGGCTGGGGTTTTCCTTCAAGAACATGTCGTGTCTGTCTAGAACATGCCATGTAGGGTCAGTTGTGTGTCCGGCCGTGTCGCTAACAACACGGGCCAGGTAAGGCATATCTAGTACACACCGTGTCATCCTTGAACACGCTGTGTAGTTTTTTCTTAGAGAAGCTATGTGACATAGCCGTACAGTTGGATACATGGGTTGGTAAATCCACAGGGAAACACACCGTGTACCTTGTTGACACGCCATGTAGTAGAGGTCTGTGTACCAGTCTGTGTGACTAATGACACGGACTGGGGGAATATCTTATGGACACGTTGTGTAGTGGAAAAACACGCCATGTAGTTTCCTAATGGGATAGTCCATGTTCCTATATGTGTAGGATTAATCGGGCAGGAAGAAAAAGTGTTAGTACACGCCGTGTAGTTTATGAACACGCCGTGTAGCCGGGTGGTTTACACAGCCATGTATGGCCAAGGTACACACCCAAGGTAAAATTTCTGGAAACACGTCGTGTAATGGTACTATACCCCGTATAGTCATGTATTTTTTGACGTTTTAGAGTTTTTCTCTCCTGTTCCATTTTACTCTCTTATGTTATAACTATGTTTCTCTTTAATAAAGGTGTGCTTGTGATCATGCAGGCTCATGGCACCAAGACGTCCTCCCATTGCACGGCAGGAACAAGGCAGTGACCGTACGCCTGATACGGGAGGTTAGGGACCACCTGTAGTTCCGCCTATCATTCTGGATATGGCACCTGCAATGATTCGAAACACCGGTGCCAATGATCAGTTCAGAGAGGGATTCATGAGATTCTTGGAGACCTTCCAGGGAGATCAGCATCTTTCCCTGTCTATTGGAGAGATGACGCGGGTTTTTCAGCAGCAGCATCCTCCCACGTTCATAAGGGATGGAGGACTACAGGCTGCGGAGTCATGGCTAGAAGCCATGCTATCCATCTTCGAGCACCTGGAGATGCATCCGGAGAGGATAGTGAAGCTACCGACTTATATGCTATGAGATTCCTCCATGAGATGGTGGGATGTGGTTTCTCAGGTAGGGTACCAATAGGATATGGCTTCGGACGAGTTTCAACATACGTTCTACAACTACTTCTACCCAGTGACGTAGAGGGATAACAGAGCTAGATATTTCATGAACCTGTAGCTGGGTAATCTCACAGTAATGGAGTGTTCCTCTTGTTTCATAGAGTTATGGCATTTCACTCATGTTATAGGAAATGACGAGCTCTTTTTATAAAGAATGTTTGAGGAAGGCCTCAGACCGAACATCAGATCGCAGGTGAACATCTTTCAGTTGACATATATTACTCTAATAGTAAACCATGCTCTTATCATGGAGACAAACCTGAGGGACACTAGAGCTGTGGACCAGGGTGGATCAGCTTCCAGGGCAGATTCTTTTCAGGTAGACGGCAGGAAGAGCCACCGAGAATCTACAAGAGGTGACTCGAGGAAGCGATGTATTCCTTCTATTAGATGAGATATTCCTTCTAGAAAATATATAGTGTTCTATCAGTGTGGGAAAAATTGGAATAAGAAGGCTCAGTTCCTGAGGGACCAAGTGGATTGCCGATCATGCGGTAGGATTGGTCATCTGTAGTGTTTCTCCAAGGTTCTTCTTCTAGCATCTAGTGAAGGGGGGTCAGTTTCGACTCCACGCACAGGAGCAGGATTACCAATTCCGCATCATACTGGGGGATGAAGTTATTTAGGTCATTCAGGTCAGGGAAGAGGCTATGGATGTAGTGGTCATGCTCAGTGAGGGTCATCTTAGGGATCTCAGGCTACTACACAGGGCCGCGGTGCAGGCCAGACTTTTGCGGTAGAGCAGATTCATCAGGAGCAGGATCCTAGACCTTCTATAGTTTAAGGTATGATTTTAGTAGCCTCGGTTTTATCCTATACACCTTTAAATACATGTTCTTGTAATTTCTTTGTTTCTGTGCATATTGCAGAATGATTTATACATTCTATTTATACTTCTGAGGATATGATGACGCTAGACACTCCCTTGAGAATTAGAACTGCTAGCGTGCGTCAGTGCTTTGACCACCCCCTTGAGGTTGGTGGGTGTCGTTTTTCATGGAGTCTCTATGTTTTGGAGATGACAGGCTATGATTCCATTTTTAGGATGGAATCTTTAGTTCCCTTTCTGGAATTTTTCAATTGCTATCGGCGTATGGTGAGTTTTACATCTCTAGAGTGCAGATCTTTTCTTAACAAGGGTGAATGGAAAGTCCAGGCGAGCAGAGCTGGACCAAAGCATCATGGGTTGGGCGGTGTTACGACCCAGATTTCTAGCTTATATCCGGATGACCAGGGGACTTCTCAGATATATTTCCCTCCAGTGGTTAATCACTTTCCAGATATCTTTCCAGAAGACTTTTCAGGTTTTCCCCCGGAGATTGAGGTGCACTTTTCTATTGAACTTGTACCAGGAGTAGAACTGGTGTCCATTTATCCTTATATGAAGGCTACACCTAAGTTGTAGGAGATCAAGAAGTAGTTAGAGGAGTTTCATGAAAAGGGTTTTATCCATCCCAGAACATCTCCTTGGGGTTCGCCCGTTCTGTTCGCGAAGAAGGCAGATGGAACCCTTTAGCTTTGTGTGGATTATCGAAAGGTGAACCAATTGACGATCAAGAAACAATATCCATTGTCACATATAGATGATCTCTTTGATCAGAATCGAGGATCCAGAGTGTTCTTGAAGATCAACTTGAGATCCGGATACCATCAGTTGCATGTCAGATCATCTGATGTACCTCTTACAGCCTTCCGGAGCAGGTATGGTCTGTATGAGTATTTGGTTATGCCGTTCGACCTCATGAACATGCCAGAAGTTTTCATGGAGCTGATGAACAGTGTTTTCCATCCTTACTTGGATTATTTTGTGGTTGTTTTCATAGACTATATCTTGGTGTACTCTCACACTCGACACGACCATGATACCCATCTTGAGATAGTTTTGAGTACACTGAGGGAGCATCAGTTATATGATGAGCTCTCGAAGTGCCACTTTTGGATGGATGAGATTCACTTCTTGGGTCATGTAATCTTAGAGAAAAGTGTATCAGTAGACCCAGAAAAGGAGAGAGCAGTAGTTACCTTGGAGCAGCCGAAGAATGTCTTCGAGGTACAAAGTTTCATAGGGCTGGATGGTTACTACAGGCGGTTTATACATGAATTATCATGCTTAGAAGCACTGTTGGAGGGCTTGAATAAGAAGTGGTTGATGTATGTTTTATTAAAATCATGTGGTTCAGCCATTCAAAAGATGAAGGGGAGATTTACTTCAGCACAGATTCTAGTTTTTTCGGGGCCGGGCATGAGTTATACAGTTTCCTATGATGCATTTGGCATTAGGCTTGGAGCAGTGCTTATGAAGGACGATCTTGTTATTGTGTACGGATCTCAGCTGTTGAGGACACATGAGAGGAACTATCCTACGTGCGACCTGGAGTTGGTTGCAGTCGTTCATGCTTTTCATTGTTGGAGACATGATCGTCTGGGATTGCAGTTTTTGGTATATACTAACCAAAAGAGCCACAAGTATATCTTCACACATCATGACTTGAATCTGAGACAGTGGAGGTGGGTTGATTACATACAATCTTTCAATTGCGAGCTTGCTTGTACGCCTATAAAAGGGAATGCTTTTGTAGACGCACTGAGCAGGAGGACACAGATACAGGCAGTACAAGAGGCCAGCAGTGGGTGGCAGCTTATGGCTATGTTTTTTGAAATGAATTTGGAGGTGCATGACAGATAGGGTCAGAAATTTCTTTTATCTGTAGCTATTACCTCTGCCATTCTTCAACAAGTTCGAATGAGGTAGCTATCAGATTCTGAAGGCCTAGTCCTACAAGAAAGCGTGTCAGGAGAGGACCCTCTTTCTGGATGGACTATAGGAAAGGTTGAGATTTTGCATTTCCAGGGATGCAAATGGGTGCTAGCGGATATACATGAGGAGCTGATGTGATACCTTCATTCCTCAGTTTGGGCAGTTCATCCTGGAATCACCAAGATTTATCGTGATCTACACCACCAGAATTGGTGGCTAGGTATGAAGAGAGATGTTGCTGGTTTTTTCATGAGATGTTCCACCTGTCTGCAGGTGAAGGCAGAGCACCAGTGACCAGAAGGGCTTTTACAGCCGTTACCCATTCCTGAGAGGAAGTGGAATGATGTCGCGATGGACTTCGTGACAGGGTTACCAAGATCGCCTCGAGGGAATGACACAGTATGGGTTTTCATTGATAGACTCATAAAGGTTGCTCACTTCTTGCCAGTTAAGGAGACCTTTGGTGTTGATGAGATTGGATGGTTGTACATCAACGAGATTTTATGCTTGCATGGGGTTCTGAGTGCTATCATTTTAGATATAGACGCCTGCTTTATGTCACATTTCTGGAAAGGGTTAGAGAGGGATTTGGGTACACAAGTACTTCTGAGTACAGCTTACCATCCCAAGACAGATGGCCAGTCAGAGCGCGTGATTTAGGTACTAGAGGACATGCTACGAGCATGCGTCCTTGATTTTGGAGGTTCTTGGGAAAGACATATACCTCTAGTGGAGTTTGCCTGCAATAATAGTTTTCAAGAAACTATTCAGATGTCACATTACAAGGCTTTGTACGGTATACCGGTCCGATCACCCTTATGTTGGCTAGAGGCAGGAGAGGCAGCTATGCTGGGACCACATCTTGTTTAGGAGACCACAGAACAGGTGGAGTTGATTCAAAAAAGGATGGCTACTACATAGTCTCAGCAGAAATATTATGATGATCAGCAGAGACAGCCTTTGGAGTTCAAGGTCAGAGATCAGGTTTTCCTACGTGTTACCCATAGGTTGGGACACAAGAGGATCATGAGGTAGGGTAAGCTTTCACCGAGATACGTCTGGCCGTTTTAGGTTCTGGAGAGAGTCGGGTTGGTAGCTTATAGGTTGCAGTTACCTTAGAGGTACCAGGCTATGCATGACATCTTCCATGTTTCCCATCTTCGATGTTATTTCTTAGACCCATCTCATGTTTTTCAACCCGATGAGGTTGAGATGGAGTAGGATGCATGATTTGAGGAGAATCCTATCAGGATCGTTGATTGTAGTGCAAAGGTACTCTGTGGCTGATTTTTTCCTCTAGTACGGGTGCTATAGAAACACAGCCGTGTATGGGATGAGACTTGCGAGAGGGAGGCCAATACTCGATCATAGTGGCCAGAGTTGTTCGAGGTTTCTTCATTTCCACCTTGTTAGGGAAATTCGAGGACAAATTTCTTTAAGGGGGACATTTTGTAAGAACCCGAACCTTTTTTTAGGTATGTTTTTTCTTTTCTGGTCGTTTTTGGGAAAAAGAGGAGAATCTAGAAATTTTTCAAGTACACATCAAGTACTTTCTAAGTACACACTGGGTACTTTGTTTTCGTGCAAGTCTGTGTGCTGTCCGTGTCCGGGACACAAACACGGTGTGTAGTGGTGATCTGAAGGCTGCTTAATGCGGTGTGAGAAAAAGCCTAGTACACGTCGTGTACTCTAAAAGTACACACCGTGTAATTTATTTTTTTTATTAAACAGACCAGAGTCGCGACTTAACCCCGAATACATTTTCTTCTCCAGCTTCGTTGACTGAGAGCGGGGGTACGACCGCAGATCTTCTCCGAGCCACTGATCCATCACCTACTATCCGAATCGAACGCCGTCGGTTGAAATAGAATTGCAGTGGTGAGTTCTTGGTTCCACTTTGGCCACGTTTCCGGATTCTTTCTCTTATGAGAGTTATCTAAGGTTGAGAGTTTTAGAAATTTTTGCAGATCTACTCCATTCTTGGCCAATTAACTGGCTGAGGTTCAAGAATATAGATCTCCTAGGATCTAGGTAGGTGGTTTGTTGCCTTACGATGAATTTCATTGAGTTTTTGTAAAAAAGTGTTGGATTCCCATATATCTGGTATCTCCGGTTAGGGTTTTGATCCTGAATTTATTATATGCCTTAGATTCCTTGTATGCATGAGGTTATTAGATGAATAATATATTCTCGTTTCAAGTTTTAGGATCACCCCATGGGAGTTATCCTTGGTTGGTTGTCTATCACCGTTTGGCACAGTTTTACTGCAAGGCACACCCTATTGCAATTGCTAGTTTGCTTGTTATAACTGATTGCAAGTATTTTCCTACTGTTTATATGCTTTTGAAGCATTGTAGCTATTAGCCATGTATTTTTTGAACATACATAGGGCTTCTAATAGTCTATTATTCACGACTAGACTGCTTAGGGATGTGTGAACCTGGTGCGGTAGACTGAAGAGGGAATTGACAATTCAAGGATTCCCTAGAGAGTCTGTTATAAATAAGTATCATTTGTAGGACCAATGTGAATTGGAATTTGTGCTTCCTCAGAGTTTCCTTAGTTACGTATCGAGACTATAGGGGGAGTTAGACGTAAGTTATTCCTCATAGAGTCTATATATTTCATTGAAAGACCGCATGGTAATTGACGGTGAGTGATTCCCAGAGTGTTTGTGCCCTTGTATGGTTACATGACTATAGGGGTCTGCTAGTTTGAGCCACCCAGAGAGTCAGTGTGAATTTTTTGGTTGGTTGTGATGAGTCCACTAAGCCAAATAACAAGCTTCTGTTTTGTACTGCTTGGAGTTTAGGTAGTCTTCTAAGATACCTGTTGTGTTACTTTCTATGCTTTGGGAATATTGAGTTGTTGCTAGATTCCTTGGGTTATAAGTAAATGACTAAATTAAATTACTAAATAAATGTGATGGAGATTTGAAGGATTGTTTACTTTAATGTACTCATGTTCCTCTGCTGCATTTATTTCATTTACTTTTTCTATATTGCTCACTGACAGTAGGGCACAGATCTTGTGGTGATTGCCTGTTGGGATTAGTCTCACATCCTATTTGGGTCCTACTTTTCGGCCCAAACAGGTTATATGGTTGCAGGTATGGATAGAGATTGTGGCCCTTTAACTTCAGGTACTTTATTGCTGGTTGGAGCTGGAGAGCATAAGACCGAGCCTAGGCTTGCGATGCTACTAGATTTTCTTTTTACTTTTATTACTTTTTTCTCAATTGTATTTCACCATGTTGTCGTGTTTGATGCTTTCCTTAGATACTTGTACCTAATGCATCATTATCATCATTATTATGTTATAAATTATTGATGTTGTTTAGTTTCAGTTGTTGTATGTTGTTTACTGCTTCCGCTATTGTCTGTTATTTCCTCTCCCTTGTATACATCACCAAATGAGGTCATAGTTTCCCAAATGAATCACCAAGGCCCTCGCTACTAGTTAGCAGCCTCTGGCTTTTTGGGAAATGCGCTTGAGGTCATGTGGTGAACCGGGTATGGGGCTCCAGTTAAGTGGCTCCAGATTTGGGTCGTTAGAAAGTGGTATCAGAAGGGGTTCATTTCATTTATTTGCTATTGAGTTACGGTTTAGCGACATTAGAAATGGATATGAAGAAATAGGTAAATGGTAAATAGTTGTGACCGGGTGTTCTAGAGACAATGTACAGGGAAATGGGCCCTCGAGGATCAGAATTTGGTGGATCGTGATTTGTCATACTGTTTACTTGTTATATGTGTTGTTATAATGCCAATATTTGATTCATGGGGAGTATGGGCCCCCACGGATCAGAATTTGGCACTGTAATGCATGTTTTCTATGTTTTCTAGGTTCTGGTGCAGTTCTGAGGCTACTGTCTGGAAAGACCCAGAATACACATCGTGTACATTATGCATACATGCCTTGTAGTTTTTAACTGTGTCACCGATTGTGTGGGCAGGGACACGGGGTTGTGAATGTTCCTGTAGGAACATGTCGTGTACTAGGTTACACACCAAGTTGTATGAGATGAGTATATGGTCGTGTCACGAACAACACGGGCTAGGTTTTTCCTTCATGAACAAGCTGTGTCCGTTTGGAACACACCATGTAGGGTCGTCCGTGTCTCAGGCCGTGTCGCTAACAACACAGGCCAGGTATGGAATGTCTAGTACACGTCGTGTCGTCTTTGAGCATGCCATGTAGTTTTGTCATAGAGAACCCGTGTGACCTAGCCATGTAGCTGGATACATGGGTTGGGAAATCCGTATGGAAACACGCCGTGTACCATGTTGACATACTGTGTAGTAGAGGTCCATGTACTATTCTGTGTGACTAACGACATGGACAGAGGAAAAATCTTAAGGACATGCCATGTAGTGGACAAACACACCATGTAGTTTCCTTCTTAGACAGTCCATGTTCCTTGCCTTTTAGGAGTAATCGGGAAGGAACCAAAAGGTTTAGTACACACCGTGTAGTTTAAGAAAACTCCATGTAGCCGGGTGGTTTACACAGCCAGGTATGGCCAAGGTACACGCCCAAGGTAAAATTTCATGAAACAGACCATGTAATGGCACTACACGCCATGTAGTCATATTTTTTTCCAAGTTTTAGAGTTTATCTCTCCTATTAAATTTTACTCTCTTTTGTTGAAACTGTGTTCGTATTTAATAAAGGTTTGCTTGTGATCTTGTAGACTCATGGCACCAAGATGTCCTCTCGTTGCACGTTAGAAACGAGGTAGTGACCGTATGC
Source organism: Viscum album (assembly GCA_963277665.1). Lineage (NCBI taxonomy): Eukaryota > Viridiplantae > Streptophyta > Magnoliopsida > Santalales > Viscaceae > Viscum > Viscum album. Next base: position 1,042,793,749 of record OY728146.1, read on the forward strand.
CTGATACGGCAGGTCAGGGACTACCTGTAGTTCTGACTATAATTCCGGATATGGAACCTTCAGTGATTCCAAACACTGGTGTCAATTCTCAGTTTGGAGAGGGCTTCATGAGATTCATGCAGACCTTCCAGGGAGCTCATCATCCTACCCCGTCTATGGAAAAGCTGACGCGGGTTTTTCAGCATCAGCATCCTCCCACATTCACAAGGGATGGAGGAATGCAGGTTGTGGAGTCATGGATAGAAGCCATGATATCCATCTTCGAGCACCTGGAGACACCTCCGGAGAGGAGAGTGAAGCTGGCGACTTATATTCTGTGAGATTCCACCAAGAGATGGTGGGATGTGGTTTCGCGGGTAGGGCACCAACGTGCTATGGCTTGGGACGAGTTCCAGCGTACGTTATATGACTACTTCTACCCAGCGACGCTGAGGGCTAATAGAGCTAGAGAGTTCATGAACCTATAGCAGGGTACTCTCACAGTTTTGGAGTATTCCTCTCGCTTCACAGAGTTACGGCGTTTCACACCCATTCTGGGGAATGACGAGTTGTTTTTAGAAAGAATGTTTGAGGAAGGCCACAGACCGGACATCAGATCGCAGGTGAACGTCTTTACGTTGAATAATAATACTCTAATAGTCAACTAGGAAATTATAACAGAGAGAAACCTGAGATATACTGGAGCTATGTACCAGGACGGATCAGCTTCATGGGCATATTCTTTTCAGGTAGACAGCAGGAAGCGCCACCGAGAGTCTACACGAGGTGACTCGAGGAAGAGAGGTATTCCTTCTGGTAGACGAGATCTTCATTATGGCAACCAGTTAGTGTGATATCAGTGTGGGAAGAATATGAAATAAGAATCCTCAGTGCCCTAGGGACCCAGTGGTGTGCCGATCATGCGGCAAGATAGGCCATCTGCAGTGTTTCTACAAGGTTTTTCTTCCAGCAGATAGTGAAGGAGGATCAGTTTCGACTCCGCGCACAGGAGCAGGATTACCAGTTCCGCATCAGACTGGGGGTTGGAGTTCTTCTTGTTTTTCATGCTAGGTTAGAGGCTTTGGATGCAGTGGTCAGGCTCAGGGAGGGATATCTCAGGTATCTCAGGCTGCTACACAGGGCCGCAGTGCAGGCCAGACTTTTGCGGTAGAGCAGATTCATTGGGAGAAGGATCCTGGACCTTCTACAGTTCGAGGTACGATTTTAGTAGCCTCAGTTTAATCCTCTGCACATTTCAAAACATGATATTCTCATAGCTTTGTTTCTATGCATTCTATGGAAATCCTTAGACTTACTATTTAAACATCTAATGATATGATGCCGCTAAACACTCCCTTGGGAATTAGAACGGCTAGCGTATGTAAGTGCTTAGACATCCCCCATGATGTTGGCGGGTGTCGTTCTTCATGGAGTCTCTATGTTTTGGAGATGAAATGCTATGATTTCATTCTCGGGATGGACTGATTAGTTATCTTCTAGGCCTTTGCCGATTTCTATCATCGTAGGGTGAGTTTAAAATCACTAGAGGGAAGAACTTTTCTTTACAAGGGAGAATGGAATGTCTAGGAAAGCAGAGATGGACCAGAGCGTCATGGGTTGGGCAGTGTTACAGACCAGATTTCTAGCTTCTATATGGATGACCAGGGGACATCTCAGATATATTTCCCTCCTGTGGTTAATCGCTTTCCAGATGTCTTTCCAGAAAACTTTTCAGGTTTGCCTCCGGAGATTGAGGTGGAATTTTCTATTGAGCTTGTTCCTGGAGCAGCACCGGTGCCCTTTCCTCCTTATAGGATTGATAAACCTGAGTTGCAGGAGATCAAGAAGTAGTTAGAGGAGTTGTAGGCAAGGGTCTTATATGACCCAGTACGTCTCTTGGGGTTCGCCCGTTCTGTTCGTGAAAAAGGCAGACTGCACCCTTAGGCTTTGTGTGGATTATCGGAAGCTGAACCAGTTGACGGCCAAGAACCGATATCCATTTCCACGGATAGATGATCTCTTTGATCAGCTTCATGGAGCCAGAGTGTTCTCGAAGATCGACTTGAGATCCAGCTACCATCAGTTGTGTGTCAGACCATCTGATATAAATCTTATAGCCTTCCGGAGCATGTATGGTCTGCATGAGTATATGGTTATGTCGTTCGGCCTCACGAACGCACCATCAGTTTTCATGGCACTGATGAACAAAGTTTTCCATCCTTACATGGATTCTTTCATGGTGGTTTTCCTGGAAGATATCTTTGTGTACTCTCACACTCGACACGGCCATGCTACCCATCTGGAGATCATTTTTAGTACACTAAGGGAGCATCAGTTATATGCTAAGCTCTCGAAGTGCCACTTTTGGATAGATGAGATTCACTTACTCGGTCATGTCATCTCTGAGACAGGAGTGTCAGTAGACCCAAATAAGGTGAGAGCAGTAGTTACCTAGGAGCAGCTGAATAATGTCTTCGAGGTACTGTAACACCCCAACCTTCCACGGTATGCTTCACTTTGAAAAATATAGTTTCATGTGTTGTACGCAGCTTCGAGTTATAACACACCACAACCAATCAAACTAGCTGTTATGAATAGTAATACCCATCATTTGAAATTTTATAAATTTTATTTTTCAAAATGGACTTTATTTTTGGATTTGGAATATCCAAATTAGCTTATGGTGAAATTTTGGTGCATTTCGGATAACTTTCATATTTTAATGAATAGTTAAAATTACTAAATTTTAATTAAAAACAACTTTTTTAATCGAATTAATTAATAGTGATAAATTATGAATTTGAGTGGGTTTAAAGTATATTTAGAATATATTTTTATCATTTAATAAAATTTTGTTCATTCGACGTAATTTCACGTTTAAATCAGACATAAACAAGTGTCAATCTTTTGATAGTTATTATTTCTTAAAAAACACGCTTTTTGTTTTAACAACAGAAATTAATTTTAAATTAATTTCTGCCCCTTCTGTGTTTTGAATTTGGAACAATGGACTCCATATTTGGAATCAGTATGTCCAAATTTTGTAAATAAGTAATTTTTTGTTTTAGACCTTTTGAATAATTACTTCGGTAAATATTTTATTTACCATGGTTAAAGGGTAAATCCGGTAAATAAGGGTAAACAAATAATATTATAATAATAATAAATTACCCTAAAACGTGTCTTAACCCAATTGGTTGATACATGTCCGACCATTGGCATCTTTGGGTCGATTTTGGGACCCCATGTATCCACTTGTAAGTGATAATGATACTTTATATTAATTAAGTTAAAGTAAATAAAAAAAATGACATTAGCCTATATCTTGTAGCAAACAAATTTTTACATAGTGTTATATATGTTATATTTTCAAATATAAATATTCATTGGAAATTTAAAAATATTTCCTACATAATGGAATTTTTTTATAATTTTTAGACATTAAATAATTTAATTTATTTATGACACAATGATGATGCAGTAATTACCATATTAGTGAAAAATTAAAATAATTGATATTATAAATACCCAAATAAATATAATTTGAGACTTTTAATGAATTAAAGTAATTTTATAGGTTAATATGACATGTTAGGATTGATTTAATTAACTTTGTTAGAAGTAATCATGCTATTTTAACAAAAAAACAAATACCATATAGTTTCAAAATTGACATAAATGTGTTTTTAAAACAAATATTATATTATTAATTGATATTAAATTCCTAAAAAAATAAGGTTCGGACAAAGAACATATATCATGATATTTATATCATTAATGGACAACTTGTGGGTCGCTTGGTTGTATATAGTATGTTTATTAACTATATAATATAAAAATTCAAAGTGACATGGTAAATGTCAAACAAATTAACAAAGAGTTAAAACTAAATGATAAGATTAATATAATGACCCAAACCTGTCTACAATCTATTGGTTGAAAGGATTTCGACCCATCCCCACCTTAGACTTTAAATAATCAACTTTTGATCCATTATAAACTGAATATTAATTTATTATAAAATAATATGTTATGTTTTGCCTAAGGTGCCCCTCACCCCTCTTATAAAAGGGAACTCCCCCTTCTCTCTAATTCACACCTTCTAAGCCATTTGGCTCAGCCAAACCCTGCCTAAATACACTAAAAACTATCCTCTATTCAACCTATAGGCCTCAGTTTGATCATAAATCCAACCTAAGGAGCCCTTTTGATCAAATTAAAAGGAAGAACCCGAAGAAGAGGTAATGATTTCACCACCCTCTTTCAAGTTCCTTTCATCTTCAACTTTCTTTTTCTTTTTTTTCCATTATAAATTAATAACACCAGTATATTTTATATAATGTGATGTTATTGTAATTATGGTACAACCAAATAATTATTCTATCCACCCTTTTAATGACATGTGACCATACGTGTGTACGTACGACTTACCGTCTCCACGTCGTGGTGTAATTGTTATTCAATACATTATTATTTGGATGGGTATAATAATGATGTGTATTTAATGTAAATAATAAATAAAACATGATAAGGATTCTGTATATATTATATACCATCCAATTATATATTATATTAATATCAAAAGAATGATATTTTCGCTCGTGCATATGTTCGGATTACCGTCTCCACGATGCGATAAGATTCCTTTCCAAGTTCACCATTCATCGACGATTATAAAAAATATATATTACTAATAAGTATGTAATATATGACATAATAATTCTACTGGAGATATATATATTTATATATATAATTATTTATGTACTTACATATATCTTATTCACTTACTTCCGTTCAATACTATATGAAAACGGAAACATCGTTTATGCGTACGTACGGACTACCTTCTCCATATACGGTGTTTTCCATTTCATATATACATCTGTTATAAATTTTTATATTATAAATATAAATATGATAAATAAATCACGTTTTATATTCTGTAATTATTTAAATCATGATCTATGTGATGCAATCAAGAGTAACAAGTTAAAACACGTTCGATAAAGAAAGAGATTATTACCTGAATTATTAATATAACATAGAAATTATTATTAAACAGGTAGTATAAAGTCATAAATAAATAATGTATGATATCATAAATATTAATATGGTTCTGGTATAATTTAATAACATACAATAATCTTCATACAGGATGCTAAACTTACCCTCGACTAAAGGAAAGTGCAAAGTAAGGGGTTTTCATCTCACTCCTTATTCCCGTGAGATTCATGCCATATTGCCACTATAACATTTTTTGTAGTGTATGTACTTCCCATAATTTTATTATTTGTGTAATAAACTTTAATTTATGTGTATTTACATACTCATTATATGATACCTCTTTCATGGCTTGTATGTTTCATAAGTTACCAAATTGGTGAGTGTAAATTTCACAATCTCTTTATTATCCAAGGTTATTTTTACGTATGTATCTACTGGGACATATTTATTATCCATGTCCATGTTTTATGAAAGACTTTTCAGTGGGATTAATTTAAGGGAATTTTCAATAAAACATCATTTCAAATATTTTACATATTTATTCTTCTAAATCTTTCTCATTTATATCCATGTCATCAAAATGGGTTTTAAGGATTTATTTATATGGACATGAATGTTTTTAAATTGTTAATTCCTTTCACAAGTTTTAAAGTGTTATGGGACAATTTGATTCAAAAATATATTTAAATGACTTATTTTCCAAATTGTGTGACATTTAAATGTTTTCATGAAAAATTGGTATTTCTCTGAAAGAGTTTCACAAATCATTTTCATCAATGTTAAAATCATTTAATGGATTTTAAACTTGTTTTGAAGTTGATTTATCATGATACAAATCTTCTATATTGTGTTGAATGTTTTTTGATATGTTTGAATGTGGATGTGTTATTTTTATACCATTCATGGTTTATGGGTAATGTATTGACATTTTGTATGCTAGTTTTAATATGAATGTTTATGTTATGTTTAGACCTTTTAATATGAGGAATGCATTGGACTTAGTAAGTGACGGGTGGAGCCCGCTATATCTCCTCGATGCATCGGTAGGTCTCATGAGACAAACTAGTGTCTTGGAACGAGGCCTTGACAAACTATTATTTTTAGTCTTGGCATGAGGCCTTGGCTACATGGTTATGATCGTTTGGCATTATGCATTCCATCATCATTAAATTGGTTATTGATATTGCATGTGATTATTCGACTAGTATAATATCCATGTGAATAAGTAAATGGAATTATTTCATTTTATTTATGCCATATTATACTGAAGTTCAAGTTTAAAAGGCTTTTGTTTTAGTTATACATTGCCTTAAATGTTTATTATTATTTATGAAATTTTCCGTTGTATTGTTATCCTTACTGATCATCTGAGCTCACCCCTTTCTATGTTTTATTTTTCCCAGGATTCCAAAAAGTGTATTGTGATTGATATGTCGGGTTACGCCAAGGGAATAATGGCATTCATAAAGGATTATTTATGTTGTTTTGAATGTCATAAAGTATAATGTTACATTCATGTGTGTAATCTATTTTCCAAGACTGCTAAATTGATCGGTCCTTTGGGACATGATTCCTTGTAATCATGACAATGTATTAAAATAGTGCACCGACTCTGGATAACTGGGGTCGGGGCATTAAAGTTGGTATCAGAAGAAGTTTAGTAATAACCTTGGAAACTATATTTAGATAATGTCTGATTAGATCACATTACCCTAAGATAGAATTTGAGGATTATTATAGAAGAACTTCCTATGAATTTTGGTATTGTAGAGATTTTGTGAGTTTTCTGAGCAATACATCCCTTTTTGGATACGAGCAGGTAGAGGCGGCTCTGGCAAATATGTACCTAGGGGTAAAACCCGAAAACACCACTTGGAGCTAGACTCGAAAGGGAACTGGTTCACGACGACGGGCCTTGCTGCACTCTTGGTTACGACACATCTGGGAGATATGCTTAGGATAATTCTCATTTTCTTTACAAACCGCTATGAAGGGTTTATGAGTGTATACCTCCTCAAAGACTTTTTTTGGTGATTATGGATTATATCCACATGATATTCAATTTATGTTAGATATTTTACATGTTTGGAATTATTAATTGTGATTCATAAACTGACTTAGTGTATTCCATTATTTAGAAATGGCGTCAAGTAGAAGGAATGAGAACTACAACAATACGTATGTTCCAAAGAGTAAGAAGGGTCATATAATTCATGGTATTAAGACAACATTTATAAAGGAAATAGTCTCCCAAGTATTATCATCATATGAATAAATAGTACCCAAAGATCAGTACAGAACTCTCCGAATCCTATGGATTTGAAGGGAAGTCAGAGGATAAAAGGATGGTAGAAAGAAATATGGATAAAGGGAATAAGGGAAAGAAGGATTTTCCAATATGTGATAAATGTGGAATGAATCACCTTGGTAAATGATTGAAGGAAATGGGAGTTTTTTTATAAGTGTGGAGAAAAAGGACACCAAGTACGTGATTGCAAGGGTATGAAAAAGTTTTCAAATGTACAATGCTTCATCTACAAGGATTTCGGACACTACGCAAACCAATGTCCAAATTATCAAAGTGTGCACCTAATGATGCTATTGGATAATAATAAATCTATGGTACTACCACAGATGAAGAGTAATGAATAGTGTTCTTATGTTGCTATTAAAGAATTATTTCATTTGATTATTATATCAACAATGTACTGGTTATATGAATTATGGAGATAAATAAGGATTGTACTGTAGAACCATTTCATTGAGGATTTGAGATATTATGGTACTATGAAAAGTGACTCAACAGCAAGTTAATTTTTTTTTTGAAAATACATGGTTGAAGGAAAGGTAATCCTTAATATGTTCTTAATACTAAGGTAGTAATTTTGGAATAAGAGAAGGTTGATTTGGATGAATTATATTGGATATTCTTGACTACATTGGCACTGATTAATGGTTTTTTATTTCATCATTGTTGGAATATTCAAAGATTTTGGATAAAAGGAATATATCTAATATTCTATAATGAATAAGGGAGCATGAATGTAATCAATAAAGTTTTATGCTAATTCATGGTGTTACCATATTTTAAAATAATTCATGATGAAGGTGTTCACATGCTGTTACGTGAAAAAAATTATCTTCATTATGTTTACCTACCTTATAAATTTTGGACTGTGAGTTTGGGAAGAAGTATTTTGGATAAGTCTAGTTTGAGATTATTTTTGGATTTCCATAAAAAGGACAACCCGGAGGTTGGGCGGAAAACTGTCGCGTCTGGCAAGGCCACAAGTCTTGAACCCACAACCGAAGGGCGACAATGGTGTATCATCTACCACTAGCCCACATGATGTCCTATATTGAATAATGTAGTTTTTTAAAGGGTCTGATATGTGAATTATAAATTCATGAATTCTGGAACCCTATACGATTCGGATAAGTAGAATATATATATATATATATATATATTAAATCTCTTAGAATGAAAGATGAGTTTGTAGTAGGAATTAGTTGAAGGTTGAAACTCTACTTGTCAAGTATATATAAATACACACACACACACACACACATATATATATATATATTTCCTCTTATTTTATGGAAAAATTAATTATTAAACTTTAGGGAAGGGTTCTTAAAACAAAAAATGTGTTATCCTAATACCTTACGTTTTGTTGAACCGATGGTATTTTAAATCATCAAAAAAAATTGGCTTTGAGGCCTAGAATTCTACAATTGTTTGTGATTGATGACCTCAATAACTCCCTATAAATATTTATGTTTTTCCGCCAATTACGTGTCTCTAATTTCCTCCAATTTTCTCCTAATGGAGATCATAATTTGGTGGTGACCCTTTCATTTCCCTTTTACTCTTATTAAGACTAAATTTTATTAACCCAATTTCCAATGTGGGTTTTCCCACAAAGATATTTTCTATTTTCAACATTTTATTTTCGAAGAACAATTTCAAATTGTGAGGACACAATTTTTTGAAGGAGGAGAGAATGTAACACCCCAATCTTCCACAATACTCTTCACTTTGAATAATACAGTAGCGTGTGTTGTACGCAACTTTGAGTTATAACAAACCACAAACAATCAAACTAGCCGTTATGGATAGTAATACCCAATTTTTAAAATTTTATAAATTTTATCTTTCAAAATTGTCTTCATTTTGGATTCGGAATATCAAAATTAGATTAGGGTGAAATTTTGCTGCTTTTCGGATAACTTTCATATTTTGATGAAGAGTGAAAATTACTAAATTTTAATTAAAAACAACTTTTTTAATCGAAATAATTAATAGTGATAAAATATGAATTTTAGTGGTTTTAAATTATATTTGGAATATATTTTTATCATTAAATAAAATTTTGGTCATTGGACGTAATATCACATTTAAACCAGACATAAAAAAGTTTCAATCTTTTGATAGTTATTATTTCTTAGAAACACACTTTTTGTTTTAACAACGGGAATTAATTTCAAATTAATTTCTGCCACATATGTGTTTTTAATTTGAAAAAATGGACTCCATATTTGGAATCAATATTTCCAAATTATATAAATAGTTAACTTTTATTTTTAATCATTTTGAATAATTACTTCGGAAAATATTTTATTTACCATTGTTAAAGGGTAAATCTGGTAAATAAGGGTAAAAAAATAATATAATAATAATAATAAATTATCCTAAAATGTGTCTTAAACCTATTGGTTGATACATTTCCGACCATGGGAATCTTTGGGTCGATTTTTTGACCCCATGGATCCACATGGAAGTGATAATGACACTTTATATTAATTACGTTAAAGTAAATACAAAAATGATATAAGCCTATATCTTTTAGAAAAACAATTTTTACATAAGGTTATATATGTTCTATTTTTGAATATAAATATTTATTAGATATATAAAACTATTAACTACATAATGGTAGTTTATTTATAATTTATAGATATTAAATAATTTAATTTATTTATGACACAATGATGATGGGGTAATTACCTTATTAGTGAAATATTAAAATAATTGATATTATAAACACCCAAATAAATATAATTTAAGAATTTTAATGAATTAGACTAATTTTATAGGTTAATATGACATGTTATTATTGATTTAATTAACGTTTTTTGAAGTAATCATTCTTCTATTATTTGAACAAAAAACAAATAACAAATAGTGTCAAAATTGACATAAAAGAGTTTCTAAAACAAATATTATATTATTAATTGATAGTAAATTCCTATAAATATATGGTTCAGCCAAAGAACATATATCATGATAGGTGTGTCATTATTGGACCACTTGGGGGTCTATTGGATGTATATAGTATGTTTATTAACTATATAATATAAAAATACAAAGTGACATGGTAAATGTCAAACTAATTAACTAAGAGTTAAAACTAAAAGATATGATTAATATATTGACCCAAACCTATAAAAAATCTATTATTTGAAAGGATATATATCCATACCCACCTTATTATTTAAATAATAATCTTTTTATCCATTAGAAACCAAATATTAATTTATTATAAAATAATATTTTATGTTTTTTCTATGGTGCCCCAAACCCCTCTTATAAAAGGGAACTCCCCCTTCTCTATAATTAACACATTCTATGACATTGGTCTTCACCAAACCCTACCCAAATACCCTCTAAACTATCCTACCTTCAACCTAGAGGCCTTAGTTTGATTATAAATCGAACCTAAGGAGCCATTTTTATCAAATAGAAAGGAAGAACCCGAAAAAGAGGTAATGATTTCACCACCCTCTTTCAAGTTCCTTTCTTCTTCCACTTCCTTTTTCATTGTAGTTTCCATTATAAAATAATAAATTTAGTATATTATATATACTATGATGTTATTATAATTATGGTACAACCAAATTCATTATTCTATCCACCCTTTGAATTACATGTCACCATACGTGTGTACGTTCGACTTACCGTCTCCACATCGTGGTGTAATTGTTATTCAATACATTATTATTTGGATGGGTATAATAATGATGTGTATTTGATGTAAATAATAAATATAACATGCTAATTATTCTGTATATACTATATACCATCCAATTATATATTATATTAATATCAAAATAATGATATTTTCGCTCGTACGTACGTACGGATTACCGTCTCCACGACGCAATGAGATTCATTTTCATGTTCACCATTCATCGACGATTATAAAAAATATATATTACAAATAAGTATGTAATATATGAAATAATAATGCTACTGAAGATATATATATATTTATATATATAATTATTAATGTACTTACATATATCTTATTCACTTACTTCCGTTCAATACTATATGAAAACAGAAACAACGTTTATGCGTATGTACGGACTACCGTCTCAATAAACGGTGTTTTCCATTTTATATATACGTCTATTATAAATTTTTATATTCTAAATAAATATGATAAATAAATCACGTTTTATATTCTGGAAGTATTTAAATCATGATCTATGTGATACAATCAAGAGTAACAAGTTAAAACACGTAATACAAAGAAAGCGATTATTACCCGAATTATTAATATAACATAGAAATTAGTATTAAATGGGTAGTATAATGTCATAAATGATTAATGTATGATATCATAAATATTAATATGGTTCTGGTATAATTTAATAACATATTATAGTCTTCATAGAAGAGGCTAAATGTACCCTCTACTAAAGGAAAGTGCAAGGTAAAGGGTTTTCATCTCACTCCTTATTCCTTTGTGATTCATCCCATATTGCCGCTATTACCTTTTGTGTGGCGTATGTACTTCCCATAATTGTATTATTTGTGTAATACAATTTAATTTATGTTTTTTAACATATTCATTGTATGATACCTCTTTCATGGGGTGTATGTTTCGTAAGTTACCAAATTGGTTAGTGTTAATTTCACAATCTCTTTATTATCCGAGGTTGTTTTTACATAAGTATCTACTGGGAAATATTTATTATCCATGTCCATGTTTTATGAAAGATTTTTCAAAGGGATTTTTTTAAGGGTATTTTTACTAAAACATCATTTCCAATGTTTTAAATATTTATTCTTCTAAATCGTTCTCATTTATGTCCATGTCTTCAAAATGGTTTTTAAGGATTTATTTATATGGACATGAATGTTTTTAAAATGTTAATTCATTTCAAATGTTTCAAAGTGGTATGGGACACTTTTATTCAAAAATGTATTTAAATGATTACTTTTCCAAATTTTGTGACTTTTAAATGTTTTCATGAAAAAGGTGTATTTCTCTCAAAGAGTTTTACAAATCATTTACATCAACGTCAAAATCCTTTAATGGATTTTAAACTTGTTTTGATTTTGATTTATCATGATTCAAATCATTCATATTGTTTTGAAGGTTTTGTGATATCTTTGACTATGGATGTGTTATTTTTATACCATTCATGGTTTATGGGTAATGTATTGACATTTCATATGACATTGTTAATGTAAATGTTTATGTTATGTTTAAACCTTTTCATATGAGGAATGCATTGGACTTAGTAAGTGATGGGTGGAGCCTGCTATAGCTCCTCGATGCATCGGTAGGTCTCATGAGACAAACTAGTGTCTTGGCATGAGGCCTTGACAAAGTATTATTTGTAGTCTTGGAACGAGGCCTTGGCTACGTGGTTATGATAGTCTGGAATTATGAATTCCATCATTATGAAAGTGGTTATTGATATTGCATGTGATTATTCAACTAGTAGAATATCCATGTGAATGAGTAAACGGAATTATTTCATTTTATTTCTGCAATATTATGTTGAAGTTCATGTTTAAAAGTATTTTGTTTTACTTATACATTTCCTTAAATGTTTATGCTTATTTATGAAATTTTCCATTGTATTGTTATCCTTACTGAGCATCTGAGCACACCCCTTTCTATGTTTATTTTTCCCAGGATTCCAAGAAGTGTATTGTGATTGATATTCAGGGTTAATCAAAGGGAATAATGGCGTTTATAAAGGATTATTTATGTTTTTTTGTATGTTATAAAGTGTAATGTAACATTAATGTATGTAATGTATTTTCCAAGACTGTAAAACTAATCATTCATTCAGGACTTGATTCCTTGTAATCATGCCAATGTATTAAAATAATGCATTGAATCTGGGTAACTGGGGTTGGGGCGTTACAGGTACAAAGTTTTATTAGGGATGGCTGGTTACTATAAGTGGTTTATACAGGACATCTCACGCTTATCAGCATTGTTAATGGGATTGACTATGAAGGGGTAAAGTATTTTTGGTAATAATCCTTCGATTCAGCCTTTTAGGAGCTGATGGGGAGATTGTATACAACACCGATTCTAGTTTTGTCGGAGCCGGGCATGAGTTATTCAGTTTTCTGTGATGCATCTGGTATCGGTCTTGGAGGATTTCTTATGGAGGAGGATCATGTTGTTGTGTACGTATCTTGGCAGTTGAGGATACATGAGAGGAACTATCCAACGCCCGACCTGGAGTTGGCTGCAGTCATTCATTCTTTGTGTTGCTGGAGACATTATATTTTGGGAGAGCATTTTTTGGTATATACTAACCACAAGAGCCTCAAGTATATCCTCACATAGTGTGACTTGAATATGAGATAGCGGAGGTGGGTTGAGTACCTAGAGTCATTCGATTTCGATCTTGGTTATACGCCTGGAAAAGGCACCGATGTGGCAGACACACTGAGCAGGAGGAAACAGATACAAGAAGTATAGGAGGCCAGCAGCGAGTGGCAGCTTATGGCTCTATTTTCTGAAATGCATTTGGAGGTGCATGACAGACAGGGTAAGACATTTCTTTCATCTGTATCTGTTACCTCTACCCTTCTTGACCGAGTTCGAATGAGGATAATATCAAATTCTAAAGGCCTAGTCCTACAGGATAGCATTTCGGAGGAGGACCATCTTTCTGGATGGACCGTAGGTGAGGATGAGATCTTGCATTTCCAGGGATGCATATGGGTGCCTGCAGAAATATGTGAGGAGATGATGTGAGACTTTCATTCCACAGTTTGGGCAGTTCATCCTGGTGTCACCAAGATGTATCGTGATCTACACTGTCAAAATTAGTGGCCAGGTATTAAGAGTGATGTTGCTGGTTTTTTCATGATATGTTCCACCTGTCAGTTGGTGAAGGCGGAGCACCAGCGACCAGCAGGGATTTTACAGCAGCTACCCATTCCCAAGTGGAAGTGGAATGATGTCGTGATGGACAACGTGACAGGGTAATAGAGATCGCCTTGATGGAATGACGCGGCATGGGTTGTCATTGACAGACTCGCGAAGGTTGCACACTTCTTTCCCATTAAGGAGACCTTCAGTGTTGATGAGCTTAGACGGTTATACATCCTTGAGATTGTATGCTTGCATGGGGTTCCAAGTACAATCATTTCAGATATGGATGCCCTCTTTACATCGCATTTCTGGAAAGGGTTACAGATTGCTTTGGGTACATAGGTACTTCTGACTACAGCTTACCATCTCCAGAACGATGGCCAGTCAGAGCGCATGATTCAGGTGCTAGAGGACATGCTACAAGCATTCGTCCTTGATTTTGGAGGTTCTTGGGAGAGACATATACCTCTAGTGGGGTTTTCATACAATAACAGTTTTCAAGAGTCTATTTATATGGAACCTTATGAGGCTTTGTATGGTAGGTCATGTCGATCACCCTTGTGTTGGGTAGAGCTAGGATAGGCATCTATGTTGGGAGCTCGGCTTGTTCAGGATACCACAGAATAGGTGGAGTTGATTCGAAAAATGAAGGCTGCTGCATAGTCTCAGCAGAAATCTTATGCTGATCAGCGGAGACGACCTTTGGAGTTCAAGGTCGGAGATCAGGTTTTCCAACGTGTTACCCTAAGGTTGGGACACAAGAGGATCAGGAGACAGGGTAAGCTTTCACCGAGATACATCGGTCCATTTGAGGTTCTGGAGAGAGTCGGGATGGTTTGTTATAGGTTTTATTTACCTCAGAGGTACCAGGCTATGCATGATGTCTTCCATGTTTCCCAGCATTGACGTTATTTCTTAGACATGTCTCATGTTTTTCAACCCGAGGAGGTTGTTCTGGAGCAGGATGCATCATTAGAGTAGCATCCTATCAGGATAGTTGATCGTAGTTAAAAGGTACTATGTGGCCAATCCGTTCCTCTAGTATGGTTGTTATGGCAGCACGACCATGTATAGGATGAGACTTGGGAGAGGGAGGTCGATATGTGATCACAATGGCCAGAGTTGTTTGAGGTTTCTTTATCGCCACCTTGTTAGGGAAATTTAGGGATGAATTTATTTAAGGGGGAACGTTTTTAAGAACCCGGACCTTCTTTTCAGGTATGTTTTTCCTTTTCTGGTCATTTTTGGGAAAAAGAGGAGAATCTGGAAATTTTCCAAGTACACTTCATGTACTTTCTAAGTACACATCTTGTACTTTCTAAGTACACGCCATATACATTATTGTCGCACAAGTCCGTGTGTTGTCCGTGTCAAGGAAACACAAACGGCGTGTAGGGGTGATGTAGAGGCCACTTAATGTGGTGTATGTAAAATCCTAGTACACGTTGTGTACTCTAAAATTACACACCGTGTACTTTATTATTTTATTAAACGGAACGGTGTCACGACATAACCCCGAATACGTCTTCTTCTCTAGATTCTTTGACCGAGAGTGAGGGTAAGACTGCAGATCTTCTCCAAGCCACTGATCTGACATATAAAATCCAAATCGAACTCTGTCAGTTGCAATAGAATCGCATCGGTGAGTTCTTGGTTCCCCTTTGTCCACGTTTCCTGATTCTTTATCTTATGAGAGTTATCTGAGGTTGAACGTTTTAGACATTTTTTCAGATATACTTTGTTGTAGGCTGATTCATGGGATTAGTTTCAATAATATCGATATCCTAGGATCGAGGTAGGTGGTTTGTTTCTTTGTGATGAATTTCTTTGAGTTTTTGTGCATAAGTGTCGAATTCCCATGAATCGGGTATCACAGGTTAGGGTTTTGATCCTGAATTTATTATCTTCCTTATATTTCTTGTATTCTTGAGGTTATTAGATGAATAATATATGCTATTTTCATGTTTTAGGATCACCCCATGTGTGTTATACTTGTTTGGCTGTTTATCGCCATTTGGAATAGTTTTCCTGCAAGGCAAACCCTATTGCAATTGCTAGTTTGATTGTTATAACTGATTTCATGTATTTTCCTGCTGTTTATATGATTTTTATGCATTGTAGCTATTATCCAAGAAGTTTTTGATCTTACATAGGGATGATAGTAGTGGATTGCACACGACTAGATTTCTTAGGGCTGGGGTGAACCTGGTGCGGTAGACTAAAGAGGGAATTAACAATTCAAGGCTTCCCTAGAGAGTCTGTTATAAATTAGTATCATTTTTAGGACCTATGGGAATTGGAGTTTGTGCTTCCTCAGAGTGTCCTTTATTTACGTATCGAGAATATAGGGGGAACTAGATATAAGTTCTTCCTCAATGATTCTGTAGCTTTCGTTGCAAGACTGTAGGAGAATTGACGGTGAGTGCTTCCCAGAGTGTCAGTGCCTTTGTATGGTTACTTGACTATAGGGGTCTGCTAGTTTGAGCCACCCAGAGAGTCAGTGTGAATTTTTTGGCTGGTTGTGATTAGTCCAACAATACAAAAAAGAAGCTTATGTTTTTTTTCTGATTGTAGTTTAGGTAGTCTTTTGAGATACCTGTTTTGTTACATGATATGCTTTGGGAATATAGATTTATTACTAGATTCCTTGGGTGATAAGTAAATGAATAAATTAAATTACTAAATAAATGTGATGGAGATTTGTAGGATGGTTTACTATAATGTACTCATGTTCCTCTGGTGCATTTATTTCATTTACTTTTTCTATATTTCTCACTAACAGTAGGGCATAGGTCTTATGGTGATTGCCTATTGGGATTAGTATCACACCCTATTTGGGACCTGCTTTTCGGCCCAAACAGGTTATATGGTTGCAGCTGTGCATAGGGATTGTGTCCAGTATACTTCAGGTACTTTACTGCTAGTTGGAGCTGAAGAGAATAAGATCGATCCTAGGCTTGCGATGCTGCTGGAGTTGCTGTTTACTTTAGTACGTTGTTCTCAGTTGTATTTTAGCATGTTGTCATGTTTGTTGCTTTCCTTAGATACTTGTACCTGCTTCATCATTATCATCGTTATTATATCATACATTGTTTCCGATGATTAGTTTCAGTTGTTGTATATTGTTTACTGCTTCCATTATTTTCTGTTATTTTCTCTCCATTGTATACTTTACCAAATGAGGGCATAGTTTCCCCAATGACTCTCCAAGGACCTTGCTGCTAGTCAGCAGCCTCTAGTGTTTGGGGAAATGCGCTTGAGGTCATGTGGCGAACCGGGAATGGGGCACCAGTTGAGTGGCTCAAGATTCGGGTCGTTACAGAAAATAATGAATATTTTGAAAAAGTTATGAGATATGATAAATTTCAAACTAAGAGACCATTTCCGTTTCTTCGCTTCACTCATGACGCGACACTAGATTTTTGAAAGAGAAGGAAGCAATAAATTCTATAGTATAACTAGTACATGTTTATTTCTGAGAGTACATGATGGGTGGTTTCATTTCACGAAGTTCTATAGACTGCATAGAATATGTTGTGATGGAAAAACATGTTGTGAACTACAAGTAAATGTTGTAAGTATCCAGTGCATCACATGATCAGAGTCAAACCAGTGAATGAAGTTTGTGTGGATTCAATGCAGTGGCAGAAAACCTGGATCTTAATTAGATTTTATGTATTATAGGTACATGTGGTAATGATTGTGACACATGAAAAAAATAATGAGACTGAGGTGTGGTTTTGAAAATTTTGGCCTATAAATACTGGCCTTAGACACTATTACAAGACACTCATGGACCAGTAGAGGCCAAGAAACACCAAGGGATGTCCCTTGACCATGTGGTGAAGATTCAGAGTCATTATTCACCGAAATTCTTCCTTGGGTACCCACATTGCTCGCTCTCATTCCGATTGAGTGGTCCATTAGTTTTGGGTGATGATATTTTAGGGGGGTGTGTGCTTTGGGATAACTTTTCATTTATTATTCATGTTTTGGATTGATGAATATTTGTTTATTTAATTTTAAAACTCTTTCATATGCAATCGCATGACCATTTCTAGTGAATTAAAGAGTATTATTTTATTTAATCAATTAACCGTGTTAGTTTTTGTAAGACCATTATGCAATCTAGGTAGGATATGTTTAAACCAGGTTTTTTGTCAATGAATTCTATGTTATCAATAAGTAGATGACCATTCAAAAGGTGAAAAAACTTGATTATGGTAGGGTACCCAGACCACGGATCCATTTAGACCCAATTCTAACACAAAAACTAAATGAACCTTTTTCAACAAATCCCTAGAACATGAA
Organism: Viscum album; assembly: GCA_963277665.1. Taxonomy (NCBI): domain Eukaryota; kingdom Viridiplantae; phylum Streptophyta; class Magnoliopsida; order Santalales; family Viscaceae; genus Viscum; species Viscum album. Next base: position 1,042,812,180 of record OY728146.1, read on the forward strand.
CTTAAAAATCATCTAACCTGGCATGCCTCTAATCTTGATTTTCAATCCACTAATTAATTCTATATATTTCTCTTTTTCCAAATAATCAAAACAATTTCAATCAATTTTTTCTAATTAATTTGGATTCGTACAAATTTCCCCTGTGGGTTCGACACTCTGTCATACCAGGTATGAAATTTTTATTTATGATTGTCAGAGTCTGTATAAATTACTAAATTTGGTTAGCCATGTAGTATTTAGAAATCCCGTTGGGGATATAAAAATTAATCATCGTGTCTAGGGAAGGATGTCATTATGTTTAAATTAATTAGGGATTTAAATAACTTTTTAAATTTTGATTCGTTATCTTACACACGGTCTTCTCGTGCTATCGTTTCTGGTAACAACCCATTGCACGAGTACTCCACTCGAGGGAAAGACAATGTAAAAGATCTTACATTCAACCCCTTCTTGGAGAGGAACTTTCTTCAATAGAGGAAAGAAAAGGAAAAGACCCCCCAAGAACAAATAACCATGGATGGAAGAGAGAAATTTCAAAAACCTAATCAAGTGTTGGGCCAACCAGCTGGACCACAACCTCAAGGAAGGAATCAAGGGGGCCATGCACTGATCAACTGTAGGAGACCCTCTAACATGGAATTCAACCAGAGAATCCTTATACCCCCTATGGCTGCCCAACATTTCAAAAATAAAGCCATAGGTCATCGAAATGATCACACATTCACTATAGTTTTTTAGGCTAACTCATGAATACCACAATTCACACATAGGATATTTTATGGAGATTAGTGGCACGTTCCAATTCCAAAACATCACATACGATGTAGTAAGATTGTGTATATTTAGATTCTCTCAAAGAGGAAAATCATGGGAGTGGATTCGAAGTCTTCCTCTACATTCAATCACTACCTAGGAGGATCTGGTATGGATATTATCTACAAGGGTTTCCCCATCCCCAAATTCTATGGATATGCAGTTAAGTATTCTAAATTTTGAACAATTAAATGAAGAGTGCTTTTATAGCTCATGGGAGATATTCAAATGTTTAACAAGATGATTTCCACATCATGTCATCGAGATGTGGACTCTAATTAATAAATTTTATAAAGGTTCTTTATTAGGGGATCGATCAATAGTTGGTGATGTTATAGGAGGTTCGATAATGAAAATGTCACTAGAATAAAGCTATGAGTTACTGGACGAGATTTCCATCAATAGTTTTCAATGGTAGTCCGAAGAAGGGAGATTACAGGTAGAACACATGGCGTACAATAGATAGACGGCTATTCAAATGGAGATTATGATAGGGAAGACAGATGTGATGATGGGCCACCAAAATCCCCAAGGTATGTATTGTGATGATGAAAATTCTCTTGATTAAAATTCTAAAAATTATGCACAGGGATGGAGTCCAAAACAACAATAATAAAATCACAATCAAGGTCATGATTTTATTCCAAGACAACAAGGTTTCCAACCACACCAACAAGGGCCCTCACTGACCAGTAATTTCCAATCACTGAAGGAGACCCCTGTAAATTTTATGACCATAATATGAACTACACATAAGGAGTAGAATACATACTCAAGAGATAATAAAACTATATTTAGAGAATTAAAACATGACTCACTCAAACAATAGGCTGAAATGAGGAACATAGAACGTCGAGTCAGTCAGATCGTCGAGACACATAGAGAAAGGAAAAGAGGCGAGCTTACATGATATCTTGAAAATAATCCTTATGCATAAGTTAAATCCATACTAATTAGAAGTGGAAATAATACATGAGATAGAATCATAGAATATTGAGGATGAAAAGAAAAAACAGTTTTTGAAGTAGGTAATGAAATGAACATAGAAGATGAGGAGCCCAATGAAGAAGAGCACCACCATCGTACCAACCACCACTACCATTTCCATATTGGGATACGTATGTGAAGATCGGTGATAATAAGAAAAAAAATTAGATAAGTTCAAAATGATACACATAAACATCCCAATCAATGAGGCAATTTCAAACATGCATTCCTATGTAATGTTCATGAATGAGTTGGTGAAGAACCAGAATAAGATGATAGAATTCCCAATATTCCACTAAAAGGAGAAATTTCAGCAGTACCTTCAAGCTTTCTACCAAATAAGAAATGTGATCCAGGTAGTTTTTCGTTTACAATTAACATTATTTATAATGAGTTTGATAGAGCATTATGTGATTTGTGTTCTAGTGTAAACATAATGTCATATGAAACATTCAAGAGACTTGGATTGAAGTAGATGCAACCAAATCATGATATGCTTCAACTAGATGATGCAACAGTGAGACATCCTCGAGTATTACATGAATATTTCATAATCAATGTGAATGACTTCCATTTTCAAAAAGACTTTTGGTGATAGACATGGATGAAGAAAAGGATCCAATAATATTGGGAAGACCATTACTAGCTACCTGAATGGAACTCATTGATTTTCAAAATGGAGAACTGAGTTTGAGAGTTGGAGGATTAAAGGTAAAATTCAATTTGCAATGAGAGATGTAGAATTCTGATGAACTAATTGATGATTTTTTAGAGAATTTAATAAATGTAGAAGAAACTATTGTCCATGGAAAAAGAGTTGTAGTATCAGTTATTGAATATGAAGAAGAAAGTATGATAAGGATGGTGAAAGATATGAATGTGTTGGAAAAAGCAGAAGGAAGTGTAGAAAAAATCATTTTAATAGGAATTAAAAGAATGATAGAATGTTCTGGTAGTTAGGGAAGTGTCATTTAACTTTTTGAGATGGTAAAAAACCACTGGATTGCGCCCATGGAGATAGAAAAAATTCAACAAAAGAAGAGTGAAATTAGTTTCTGAGTAAGGGATAAGACCAATCTAAACTAAAGAGACACACATTTGACGTTTTTTAGATCCAGATCAAGTAACCTCTTTCATACCATCAATCACCTGAGCTAATGAATGTATGATCAATCCAATAATGTTAAGAAAAAGTTCTTCTATGAGGCAGCCCAATATTTTTATTTTTTTATTTTTTAGAAAAAAACACTCATCCCTTAATATTTTTAAATTTCATTTTTATGGATTGCGATTCCAGTTGTGAAATTTATTTTTGTAGTACCATCATGGAAGGTAGAAGATAGTAACAAGTATCTGGAAGAATAGAATATCAGGAAAACAAATTTCACATCATGAAGGGAAAATACACATCATGAATAACAGAAGATAGAAACCGCACAACCAATAGAGAAGCATAAAATTGAAAGGGGAGTAAGAGTTACAATTCTGTAATTTTCAACTATATAACCTAGATTCTAAATATTTTATTACATTAATTATAAATTTCATGCCTTACACTAGATTCATTATTTAATCAAATGATCTAGGAGAGATAAACTACTTCAGAAAATTACCATGCCATGTATTTAAATTTCATTTTAAATAAATTTGAACGAGAAAAATGGAGAAAAGAATTAGGAGGGATAATAATGTGGATTATGATTGGGAAAATCGTGATTTTAGGAGCATGATGATTGTTGTAAATGAAATTGTTCTGATATTTGGCATTTTTTTTCCTATTTTTGAAGCATGTATTAAGTGATTTAATTTTTCATGTGCATTTCCATGTGTAATTGAACTAACTATTCATCTCATTCCCAAGACATCCACTTAGCCCAATATTTTTCATTATTTCTATAGTATATTTCTTTAGAAACTCGAGCATGTGTTCCTATAGAACATTATTTTAATCTTATCCAATTTATGATCGAATAGAATCACATTTGATGTGATTGAGGCACCATTTCTTATTAGCCCTTATCTTAAGACTAACTTTGCATTAATCCATTTTAAGACCATAGAATCCATGAACATCCTTGTTAAGAAACACACAATGTTACAATCCTATTTTATCAATTTCTACATACCTCAAAATTTTTTAATGGAATTTAAGAGAATAAGTGTGGGGAGGAGTATTATAGGGTGTATCTGGATATACAACATTGTGGAAAATGTTCTAGGGGATTTTATGCGATGATATAGGGAGAAGCCACATATCTTTAAATGTATTTCATTATTCACCTCTCTTGATGATATATATATATATTGAGAAAAAAACATTTCAAAAATAAAATTTGGGGTTTTTTGGGAAGATAAAAAATCATCATCTTTCAGATATACAGTTTCTGATCATATGTGGTTTGATCATGGATGTGAGTTTTTTTCAGAGCACATATTTCAAAAAAATATATTAAAAAAATAAAAAATGATTAATAGATTTTGATTCTATTAGTGAACATACTTGTATCATGAACCCACATTGTGATTTTTTGGGGGAAGAGAGATGATATTTTTAAAGGTAGAAATTCATTGATCTTATAATGCAATATCATGAAAAATGATTTAGATTTCAAACTCATTTTTCTACCGTAATTTTTATATCATTTACCTGCCTACCAAGAAACCTCAGATTCATTTGATCAAAACTGTCGAAGCCCTCATGATTAATTGTGATCTATTTCATCACCTAGTAAAGATGTCAGATGCCCTGCAAGCCTCTTTTAAGTTACATGTTTTTAAGGTATGTGTCAAACTCTATTTACATTTTTACCCTAATGATGAGTGAAAAAATTAATGATAAGTAGATTTCAAGGGGAATGCATATTGATAATGGATTGAAAAATGTGAATGGACGATTAGAAAGTATTGGTCATTTCAAATGAGGAAAAGTAAAATACATGGTTGATTTTTTTTCTTTCAAAAATGAGGTGTCGAATAACTCACCTGTGTGATGCTTTAAAATTTAATTTTTCATTCGATTTATTGATTTTATTTAAATTGAATTTATTTCATGGTTCGGTGAATTCCCATTGTTGTATATTGTTATTCCATCCTTGAGGAAAAGTACGAATTCATGTGTGGGGGATTTGACAAGTAAATTTCATGCATACATTTTTGGGTGTTTGATAAAGAAAATTCTTAATTTAATTGAATAATCTTTCCAAATTTGGAGGTAATTAAGTTCATTTATGTTTTATGGAAGGAAATGATGAATATTTTGAAAATTTAAAGAAAGTGGAAAATTATTAACTAAAAGACCCTTCACGCCATTAGATTTTTATAAGAGAATGAAGATTGAAATTCTTGAGCAGAACCATCATATATTGTTTACTAAGAGTACATGGCGTCTATTACTAGTTCGTGACATGCTGCAGAACATGTAAAACAAGTCATGATGATGGAACATGTTGTGAACCTCACGTACATGTGATGAGTCTCCAGTACATGACATGGCCTGACTAACCAGTGTATGATATATTTGCGGATTCAATGCGGCAAAAAAAACCTAGATCTGAATTACTTGACATGTATTCTAAGTACACGTCAAGACAGAAGTGATGCGTGATGAAAATAATGATGATGGGTTGAGGGTTTCGATTATTTTAGGCTATAAATAATGTCCTTGGACATCATTCCAAGATACTCTCGGACCAGTGGAGGCCACGCCACACCAAGGGTCATCCCTTGACAACTGGGTGATGATCTGAAACTATTCATCCCCACAATTATCCCTCAAATACCGATGTCCCTCACTCTTATCATGATCCAGTAATATCATAGTGTCTGGTGATGTGGTTGTAGGGGGATGTGTTCTTTGGGTAATATTCTATTTATTATTCTTGTTTTTCATTCCTGTAATTCTTTTTATTTAATTCAAAATATCCATCTTTTGAAATTTCAAGACCATTGCTTGTGAATTAAAGAGTATTGTTTCATATCATCAATTATCCATCTTAGTTTGTGTACTACTATTGTGAAATCTATGTTGGTTATTTTTGAACAAGGTTTTAGGTCAACTAATATTTTGTTAACACTAAGTAGATGACCATTACAAAGGTGTAAACACATGATTATTGTATGGTACCCATACCAGCGATCCATGCTGACCCAATTCCAACAAAAATACTGAATAAACCATTTTCATCGAATCTCTAGAACACAAACCAGAAAATAATTGAACCTGGAATGCCTCTCATCCTGAATTTCAACCGAACAAATACTGCTATCTATTTATCTTTTTCTAAACAAGAGAAAAAATGACTATCTTAGTTTCCTAATTAATTTTCATTCATATGGATCATCACTATGTGTTTGACACTCTTGATTACCAACTACTACATTTTTAGTTAGGATTCTTAGAATCAGTATAAATTACTAAATTTGGCTACCCCATAGTATTTAACAACGCCCTGTGGGATGTCAGTTATCCTTTTACATGAATGAAAATTATATACATTGGAAGAACCTTTACCAGTTGTTCAAGGAAATGGGGAAGGTTTTAAATAACTCTCTCTCTATGAGAAACATCTGAATGATGCTACAGATGTTTAGTGCTTAATGCTATCATCCATGTTAAATGATCATTTCAAGAAGCATGAAGATATGGAATCCTATTCTTTAATATCCCACCTATGAGATCTCTATCACGAGAAAGGGAGACAAGAGACATATGTGATATCTGATTCTTTGTTCACTACTAATATTGGAGAGTTTGTTCTGGTTGGCCATCATTTAGTCAATCTTATCATCTATATAGAATTCCTAGACATATTAGGGATTAAATTTCTAGATTAGTAGAATATAGATCTCATACTTTCATCATAACCCAAGACCTTCTCCAGCTTTATTGTGAATTATAATATGATCAATAATGATTAAAGTATTTCAAAACATCTGAACGTGACTTTATAAGTGGATAAGTACATGGGGAAAGATAAAACCATGATCCTAGTCGTGAAAAAGAAATAGAAGAACAAGTAAAAGGGTCCTAATAATTATAAACATTCTAAAGATCCATAGCATAATCCTTCCAAGGAGAATAATATCCCAAGGTAGGGAAAGGAAAATTAAGTAGTATGTTTTCAGGCAGTGATCTAGGCCACTATAAGAGGAATTTCACCCAAAAGAAAGGGTAAACTAAAGGTGAATTCATTATCGAGTGAAATATTTCAATTTTTACACATTTTGTATTAGATACAACTTGTGGTTCTCAAATATGTATTCAAATTCAGGAACCAAGATGATTATGAAATATTTCTAGAGAGGTATGGATCTCCGAGCTACCAATGATGTGAGGCTAGTTTCTATGGTCATTATTGACTTCCACCTTTCATTGACTACGTGAATGATTTTAGTTTTAAGATACTTTTATTATGTGCCTACAATTACCAAGAACATTATTTTTGTGCCATGTTTATCTACAGATGGTTTTATTTTCAAATTTGAAAATAATATTTTTTCTTTTATAATGGAAACATAAGTTATGCTATTATACATTAAAATAAAAGTATTTATGTATTAAGTTATGATAACCAATTGATGGAAATTGATAACAAATCATGTTCACATGACTTATATAACACCCAAATGTGGCATCACCGTGTTGGTCAAGATGTATATTTAGAATCCTATGAGATAAAACCACTTGATAGATGTCATGATTTTTTAGAATAAAAAATGACTTAACCCCTATTTGTTGGATTGGGTGAAAATGGCAGAGAACTTTTAGGATTTTTACACACTAATGTGTGTGTACCATTTCCAAAAGAAGCTAGATGTGGAAATACTTACTTCATCACTTTTAATGATGACTTGAGTAGATATGGATATATCTAATTGATGATATATAAGTATTATTCCTTTGAGAAATTAAAGGAATTCATGAATTATGTAGAGAATCGGCATGGTAAGATGATAAAGAAGCTTTGATCGGATTGAGGTGGTGAACATGTTAAAAAAGTGTTCATTGACTTTATATGGGAGTTTGGGATTATATCTAAACTAACTCCACCTTATACACCATAGTGGACTGACATTAGTGAAAGGATTAATTGTACCTTGTTAGAAATGGAAAGGTAGATGATGAGTTATACATAACATACATTATCTATTTAGGAATATTCATTATGAACAACGACATACACATTAAACTGATTACCAAATAAACTAAAAAATGGAATTCCCTTCAAACTATAGAGTAGAAAGAAACCCATTTTATCACATACAAATGTATTAGGTAGATATTATTTTTCTAAGGCCTTATTAGGAAACAAACTAAAACCTCGGGGCACAAAGTGTATCTTTATAGGGTATCTTAATGAAACAAATGGATACAACCTATAAAACCCCCCATACAAGAACGTTACTATCCCTAGACATGTAGTATTCCTTTATAGAGAGAACATCTTCAAAAAGGTATAGTGGGGGAAATATGGAATTTGATGAAGTTGGTGATCAAGATACATAATAGTTTTTACAGGAACAGATTCCATAGGTCCTTATGGAAGAAGTACTTCCTAAAATAGAAATACCGTGTAGGAGCGTAATAGAGTTAAGAGAAATAGGGAGTTATTTTATTCGGGTCACTGAGTATGGTAACTCATTATTGGGTCAAAATAAAGAACAATTATCCTGTAAGGAGGTAGTAGAGAGACCTGAATATGCAAGATGGATAATAGGTATGAATTCTAAGATGGATTCCATATATCTGAACCAAAATTGGAGTCTGGTTGATGTTTCAATTGAGGTAAAGCTTCTCAGTTTTAAATGGGTATTCAAGATGAAACAAGACATAGAAGGTATATTATGTACCTATAAAGCACGGATGGTGGCTAAAGGGTTTAAGAAACCTTTGGTAATTGACATCGATGAATCCTTTTCAACATTTTCCATGTATAAATCCATAATAATCTTACATTCTAGAATATCTTTCCAAGACTATGGGATTTGGTAGATGGATTTAAAAATTTCATTCCTTAATTGGAACCTTTAGGAAGATGTCTATATGACACAACCTAAAGGTTTAGTGACTCCAGGTGATGCCAAATCTATTTACAATTTGCAGAGATCCATTTATGGATTGATGAAAGAATCTAGTTCTTGGAACATTCTATTCAATTAATCCACAAAATAATTTTTTTTCATTAATAATAAATATGTACCTTGTGTTTATTATATATTTACTAAGAAATCGGTCATTATTCTAGTACTATATGTTTCTAAAATATTACTCATTATAAATGAAATACCAATCATACAGTCTATTAATGACTGGTTAAACAAGTGTTTCTACATGAAGGACTTTGGTGAAAGATCATATATTCTAGGGATCAAGATCATTCATGAAAGATCAAAGAGGATTCTTGGACTAAGTCAAACTATATATGTTGATCAGATACTAAATAGATTTTAGTTTAGAGTAATCCAATAGGGTATTGGATCTAGTGTCACTTGGATTATATCTTTCTAAGAAAATGTGTCATCAGACATAACATGAGAAAGGGAGAATGATTAAGACCCCAACTTCTTCGGTGATATGATCAATCATGTATTCCATATTATGTACTATACATTGTTTTTCCCAAGCACAGATCATTGAAGGAAGATGTCATGTAGATCCAATAGAAAAACATTGGAATTATATTATGGAAATCCTTATGTATCGGAGAAGAACTAAGGGTATGTTCTTATTATATGAATAAGATAAGGATATGGTCTTAAAAGGTTATATAATTCTAGTATTTAGACATATCATAATGATATGACGTCAACATCCAGATTTTTTTTCTGTCTAAATGGAGGAATTTTGGGATGGAAGAGTTCAAAGTAGCCAGTTTTCGCTGATTTTATAGCAGAGTCTGAGTATATATATACTTCTGATTCATCCAAGGAATCCATTTGGATTCAAAACCTTTTATATAATATTCATGTGATACCAAGCAGTAAAGACCATATCACATTGTATTGTGATAATATTGCAGTAGTGGCTCTGGAAAAAGAGTCATGGTTATATTAACAGACAAAGCATATACTCTGGAGGTATCAACTCGTGAGGGATTTCTATCATAGGGTTGAAGTAATAGTTCTCAGAGTACCCACAAAAGAAAATGTGGAAGACCCCTTGACTAAAGACCTATCTCAAAAAATGCAGGAATATCATTTGATAGCTATTAGACTACAGGTTGTTAGCATTTTGCTCTAGTGAAAGTGGGAGGTTATTAGAGTTGATTCCCTTGAACCAAATTCACTGTAATTTATGATTAACATGTATTCATTATTTTGAATTTTAATAAACTACTTATCATATTAGGGTTGTTCTTTTATGTTACACAGTATGTGATAGTTTCTTAAGAGTAGTTGTCACACTGAAAGGTCATAGTAGTTCCCCACTATAACGGGAACTCGAAAGTCCAAAGACATTTTTTATGAATATATGTTATATATCCATATGATATCATTTGAGGGATACAGATGATACATGACATCATGGGCAGAGACTCATAGGAATGTGAGGAAGCTTATCATTAAGTATTCCCTTGGTAAAATCTTATATGACATTTTGAGAATGAGAGCCACCAATAGGAGACCTGTATTTATATTTTTCATTAGATGTTTCTATCTACGAATGTGTGTGTTGGTCCTTAGACATTATGATTATTATTAATGAGTATTTTGTGTCATGCACTTATATATATTGAATAAAACATCGACTTCATATGTTCGCATTGAGGTAGGTTATGTTGGGTGAATCATGAGTATTATTGTATTATTTAATAATGTGAGAAATGATTTATCATATAAGTTCGTCGATAAAAGTTAATATCTTAGAACCTTTGATTGAAATGATATGGCCTAAATAAATCCTTGGCCATGGTTTTATATAAGAAAGTTCTATTTCTGGAAATTCAAGTAATGATATATCGAGCACAGAGGTTAACAAGATCAACATTTAACCTACTCAATTAGATATATTATGATAAATGGATTATATTACAATGTAAGAGTTTGTATGTGGTTACATGTCGTTATGGCTATAAATTCTTTCTCTTTGGGTTCCATGGAGTGTTTCTAGGCACAAACCTTAGACTTTAGGATGGTTCACCCAACACCATTACGAAATAGGACAGGTGGGTTCCACACTAAGTGTATCCAGAATGTTAGTTAAATAATAAATTAATATTTATTATTTAAGTGTTTGAATAAATATTATTTCTACACATGGTTTAATAATTATTCTTGTATTTATGATAGAATTTATTCCCTAACTGGTTATTTGAGAAAATATATTGTGAGTGGAATATTTAATAATTATATATTTTTTGTTTAGTGAATATAATATTTATTTATTTATGGGTAAATATTGCATTGATATTTATTTAATAAAAAATAGAAATTATTCAAGTAATTATAAATATTTTGGAGGAACAGAACATCGAGTTTAATGGTCTGGTGCTAAATAATAAACATTTAATTATAATTTAAATGTTAGGTGCATGTCAAGAAATAATAATATTAATACTATTATTTAATATGGGGGTTTTCTAGGATAAAATTAATAATTAAGGTCTCTTGATAAAATAAATTTTTTAACCCTAGAAATATAAATACCAAATTATGTTATTTTATCAGGATATAATTCAGTTGTTCACAAAGAATCTTAGAGGATACTCTCAAGCCTTGAGTTTTCCTGTCTCCATGAATGCTACCAAGAATGGTGAGCAATCTTCATCCACCAGATCAAGGGCAATTCTTTGGAGGCATTTCTTAAGGAGATCAAGGAAGAGAGTGCAAGTATAAAGATCTTCTGTGATAGCACACGGAGGATCCTTTAATGTTGTCTGGAGATTCTTGGAACATGTATAGATCACCGTTAGAGGAAATATACACTTGGTTTCTACAACACAACAATGTTTCAATGTAGATCTATCACTATATTCATCAAAGAAGAAATAATTCCATAAAGGAAATTATTTATCTAATCCATCACATGCTTCCACTACGCCAAAAAACTACACATATAATGACTAGTATCATACATATATATCCCTTCTCGCATGAGGTTTGCTACACCAGCATGAAAAACATGCCCCCCCATAAATTTCACCTCATACCACTCCTTGAGTTCAATTTCTAACCAATCTGTCTCAACACCTCAATCGTTCCACTCCTCCCAGGACATGATCATTTCATCTCATCCAAAAACTATTTAAAAAAACTGATTGATCAAACCAATTCCCCTAATCCATTTCTAGTATCGACTCTAATATTCAGGCACATTTTTAAAATCCTCCATGAGACCATGGCTATCACACTCATAAGAGTCGAATATAAATTCTCCAATCCTCAACTTTCATCTGGAAGCTCACTAATGTAAAATTTAAATGGTTAATTCCTGAAAAAATTGAATACCATTCCCATATAATCCCACATAGAGTGTGTACAACATTATTTCTCCTGATCCATCACACAACTAATTTCTCAATGATTCAAACATCAACAAACTAATATAACCATTCTTCATTATAGGTCAACTCACCCATCTAGGATCTCCCTTTTACCTTAACTATAAAATCACACACCTTAACCATTACATGTACTCCCTCACAACCACCTACCACATGGTGTCATTCCTAAACAAAAGGCATTTATCCTTGTTTCATGGCGTTTCAATATCATCTACACACTTAGCTTTGACCAAACACCATTCTACGTCCTCAAGAATTTACTAATGATCACCCCACTATTATGAGAATCATCTAGAATCAACTATTCAGGTACTCAACTTATCCTACCCATGAAAACAAACCTCAATATCCAAAGTAATCATAATGATTCCTTATTAACTAATGTTATACCATGGATTATAATGCATATTCAATGGAACGTTGGTGCGTTGATCTAAACCTAAGTATACCACCCTTTTAACCACCTCAAGAGGAACCAAAAGTCTAGGTTAACCACTTGTATGGGATTCCCTCAACTAGTACTTAACACAAACTCATAATGGTAAAAGATAAATCAAAAGGCCTCTATGTATCCCAACATTCCCAACTAGTTTGTTCTTAGGAGGTCCCAACTCATGAAAATATCTACATGGTTCTTGCCACTACCACAACATCAATATGCCAAAACACCCATTCTAGGGTCTTATATAACATAACCCAACACCACATGTCAAACCATCCTTCCACATGGGTACCGAATTTCACTAATAATCTCCACATAAGACTATCATTTAAAATATTATCTTACCGGTCAAGGTCATAAGAATACATATGTTTACATCATCATAAATAATCCCTATTTATCAAATCATATCCACTTATATTAATTAAGTAGAATGAAATTTCAAATTATTTTATAAAACATGATATAGGTTGTTATAGGTACTTTAAATAATCTAAGATAATTTTCCTAATAGTGTCTCCCACATCCCCCACATCAAGGGACTAGATCACTGCAATCATCTCCATCAATCATCTTAACATAGGATACACATGACCACCCATCATAAAGAAATTAATATAATGTTCGACTTAGCTCAGTGGAATTCCACCAAACTCTTATACATGAAAACAATATATGATAATATTACTACAAAATAAACATACGAGCCATTATTATAATTGGAAATAAACACCCAATTAGGCATATAACATACGAATCCAATTTTCTTGATATGATTCATGAGACCCATGTTTTCTTATATTGGCACAGAGTTAATAATTGGACACTTACCAATGGTCCAAGATCTAGGATCAATAAATAAGAAATCTTAAACCTCAAATATCATGTGTGTCACTATAGGTGAAAATTTCAACTAGTCGTAATAGAGAAATCCTAGAACATAAATATAATACCCTTAGTAACCTAGAATTCCATCTGAAATGGTGTTAGAAACCCACTTGTATGAGTTCCATCACAAGCCCTAACATATCTCTATGTGTCTTATCTACCAACTCACAACAATTTAATACCAAATGAATCCACTAAAATGCATCCTTTTTAAGATCCTAGTCTGATAACCACTCAACGGGATCCATTGCTCAGTTCGGCATTTGACCTCCAGTGTATGTCCCCAAATTCCAATGGTTGGTAACTAGCAGTAGGGGTCTAAGGAGGTATCATTTAGAGGATATAATGTCTTCATTATATTGTGAAGTCGAATATAAAATAACTAAATATAATCCATTATGATAATATGAAAAATATAATAAATATATAAAAATAAGAAAGATAATAAATGAAATGCAGTAAGTCCCTAAATCTCTATTTCTTACAATAGACAGTCTCCCATTGGGCTGGTCACATATACCAACCAATACAAATAAAGGTACTAGATCCATGACTAAACCAAGCCTAACCTCACCCTAATTACCATATTTATCTAAGTTGTCAACTCTAACATTTATCCCACACATCAGGCTAAACATGTTCCAACAATAACCATGTTATAGTTTCTTGAGTTCCCATATGAAATGGTGTCATGAAATGGGTGTGAATATTAAATTTATTACGGTACCACCAACATGGCCTCAAACGATTCAACACATAGAGATATATATTCATGTGACAGGAACACCATAAATAAATAAATTTTGGGAAAATAAGTAAAATAAACCAATATTACATACTTTGGGCTAATTTCGGAATATATCTAATCACATCACATGGAATGTGTCAACCCATGAACCATACATACCATTTTCTATCCTTAAACCAAGTATCATAGTTAATTATACCTATTTTTCTTATATTGGGGTGTCTTTTAGAATTTCATGATATAATTCAAATAATATAAATACCAAATATTATTGTAACCAAGTGATCCCTCACACTCATACTCAACAACCAACAACTCATGATGAATGGATTAATTGTTAGATCCCATGATTCATGGGTATCTCTTAAACTCCATGAATAATGAGTGGCTCAAGGATTATTACCAACATCCTGAGAAATCAATAGTACAATCTCACTCCCTAAGACACTAAGCCCAAAGACTTAATCTTTGGCATCCTATACATATTGATCAATAATAATTTTTATCATCAACACTGATGAGATGGATCATAGAGATAAACATAGAATCTCATAATTATTAAAATCAAAATAATGAAATATCCTTCACACCTAGGTACTTGGAAACTAGTCAGTCTTTGTATCCTAGGGAATCATGGCATCTAGGGCCTCCCATATAGACCCAAGGTAAAATCACATCATCTTGGGAATTCATCATGTGAATCAATATCATGTTATTTGGATACACACCCAACCAACACATTAATATCAATGTGTGAAATCAATATGAATTATAAACACATGTGGCACAAATATTTATCCTATAAAGAACTTATGGGAATCCACTATATCATTATGACATAATTCGCAAAGTCTAGGTTCATAGAAGAACATTTGGGAATAATTATTATATTCCCAATAAATACATGAATGAATAATTGAAAGTCAAGGGTTTATGAATTCATCAAACCATCCCTACAATTCAATACACCACATGGGTACATGATCAGTATGGATTCTAAGGTATCATTTGATACCATCTCAACCTAATACATATTCACCCACATAGGGTAATTCAGTCACCGAGTAACTCATTGGGTTCCTATAGGTGAAAATACAGTAGAGGCCCTCTCACATGGGTAATCAGTCATGATCCACATCTTAGTTATACACATTATACCTAGGGAATACATCGTCTTCGATATCATCAGCAAGTAATTTCTTCCTCACTAGGTACATAGGGTATCTCACATTAGAAAAATTTAATAGATAGAAGATGACCCATATTTTCCCTTATGTTTTCTCATGTTTAGTCTACTCCCTAAACCGATGTCCATAGCTAATGGTCTACCCAAAAAGGAAAATTACATCTCAAAGAGTCTAAAATTCCCAAGAAACTATGGATTAAGCATTCAATACTTCAGCCATCAGCAGTTGAGGAAACCAACCAATGTCCAAGGGAATGTAGTGGACATAGACACCTTGTGCAGTTCACCCATGGTCATCTCATCTAACTAAACCTAACAATTTTACTGATTATTAATTTAATAATTAGTTTATTCATTTACTTATTCATTTAATTCAATGGATGATATATTTAAGGTGGTGGGTCCTCACACTCTAATTTATATGGTCAAATTCAAAAACCACAGGGTGTTTACATGTGATCACCTACCTATATTTGGAACTTTTTGATTAATTATTAATGACCAGTAGCATTTACCAATGAATTTCCATGACCAAACCAGGCCACATCATCATTCAGGTAGCTATCACACAACATATATAACAAAATAGTTAATTATAAACAATGATAATTAATTAAACTTTTAAAAAAACTCTATAAAATAACAAATAACCACCAAATCTCCATTAATCACCATGATTACCTAAAAATATGGCCAAACACCCAAGACAGATCCCCTAAAAACCCTCAACATTGATGCAAGATAAATCACTAGACAATCAAATCATCACAATAAGAAAATTAATAGAAATTTTTTCAAAAACATAATAAAATACTAAATAGTGATATACCACATTGAATCAACAAGAAAATAAGGATAGATTGTCGGTTAGGGTTACCTCTTTCTGGAAAGAGTATAAATACCAACATAAAAGATTGATTTCTCTATTCCCCAATGTAATCAGAATCAAACCCCTAAAGGGAAGAAAGAAAAATTAAATTAAAGGGTAGTGTAATAATAAAAAAATCAAATAGAGAATTAAAATTTCCAAAATCCTAAAAAAAATTCATCTGGAATAATCCAAATATGAGGGGGAACTAAAGTGGAATAGGGAAGGTGTCATTTTTCTTGTGTGAGCATGAGAGGGGAAGAAAATAGGGCTAACCCATTTTATTTTCATAATAGTATAATTGTATATAATCACTTAAATGTGCCACATGGTTTTCCCGTGTTGTTTTCTATACATTGCACCAACCATGTAGCCTTCACTATCAAAGGTAGCACAATTCACATGGTTAGTCCACATGGTCTTCCAAAAATATGTTTTTAACATGAAAACTCCTCTACGACATTGTATAATGTTTGTCTACAATTGTGTGAAAATTGTGCGCAAAGCCTCCAACCCTAACAAAACCACAAGGTTTCCTCTAAAACCTCACATGGTTTTCCCCTGATCATACCTAAATTATGCATACAAGATATTCTCAATATAAAATGAACTAAAAATTCCATGTTCTTCAGGGTTCTTCATGGTTTCCTCTAAACCATGTACCCCTAACAGTGCATAAGCAAAAACTCTTCCAAAAACCCCAAATTCATCCCAAAGCTTCATATACTAGTTAAAGCTCATAGTATACCATCCAAGACCCATTCCATGTCTAAAGAATTAATTTTATATTTCTAAACTCTCATAATTCTATACTTATCCTTGATTTAAAATTTGGCTCATCCACTAATTCCAAATTTAAAATTACTTCATTAATTTAAAATCGTGCAAACATGTGATATTATTTATGGATTATGGGTTATTAAAATTTCTCTAAAACATATTTACAACCCTTATATTCCACAATTTATGGCCCTGCATTATACTTCTATAACATAAATTTTTTTCATCCCCAACCTGGAACATATTTTCATTGGTTCAATTTCCTATTGTTACAACTTCACTATATTTAAAAAATTTAATAATTAAATCATATGTTATAAATATGAAAAAATTTACATATTAAAAAAAATATGAAACACTCAAAAGATAATTATTTGGATTATAAATAAATAAGAAACTTTGTGATTTAAAAGTTTGTTTTATAGTAACAGTAGATATAATTCCTTTTATTCTGTGAGAATCATCATTTCCAAAAGTTACTATAGCTTATTTTTAGTATTTCACATTCTTCAACATCTTAAAATCATCATTAATATTCAAATAGGACCCATTATCTAATATCCAACATCATGGTACTTTTGTATACTTGAGATTTGTATAATCCACAAGAGCCTTCTCTTTTCACCTCTATTTCTTCTCCTAATGTATTTGAATTTTATCCTAAAAACATTATAAACCCATTTTCATCACAGCAAATAAATTCAAGGTTTATAGGCTAATCAAACCTATCACAAAGAGTTTCAAGAAGTTTTAATATATTTTCATTCCACAAATTAGGGTTTTGAAATTGTATTTTGTTTTGTGTTATTTGAGTGGACTGACTCCCCATTAAAATCAACCTACAAATCCTTATGGAACTTTTGAAGTGTAGATTAATGAATAATCACATTTTTTTTATATACCAAAATCCCCCAAAGTAACAAAAATTTCATATAATTATTATTTTCATTTAAAAACATCCTGTTGTCTAGAAATATGTTTCTTTAATCCAATATATTTTTCACTATCAATGTTGGTTCCTTTTTTTAACCAAAAATTTGTTAAAATTAGAACATATTCTTCTTCATATCCAATTGCTTCTTATCCTAAACACAGTCTCAATTGGTTAAAATCATTTATTCAAAGTTTGATATCTTATAAATTCTATAATTTTATATTTTTATGGTTTTGGCTATATATGCAGACCTCTTAGATTAATTATTCTTCTCGAATCCTTTACTAACATATTCAGCATTATTATTAACCATTTAGGTAACTCCAGTGCTGACATTTTTAATATGAAAATTCGTTTTATCTTTCACAAATTACTAATATTTAATTTTGGTAGTTATATGCTAGTTTTTTAGCTTCAAATAGTTTCTATTGGACAATATAAAATTATTTCTCCCTCAACCAAATCCTTTCATATGATTTATGTTGATATTTTACTCTTCATCATGAAAATTATTCAAGTTAACAAAATCTTTTAACAATATGTATTTTTCTTCTTCATGAATTGTTTCATAATTTTTAATAGGATAACCATCATTCCTTATCCTGTTTTTTTCTTTTTCTTGTTTTTTAATTTTTTGAGAGACATTATTTCAATTCCTTTTTTAGTTTGAACTATATCCAAGTTTCATCTTTTTTAACTTTAGAGATTATAATTTAACAATTGGTAAAAAAATAATTTTTCATATTTTCAATATGAAACTTCTTATCACCTTTATCAACGAAATTCTCATCTGCCACTTCTTCTTCACTATCATCATCTTCATCAAATTTGATGAAAAAAATCTTTTTTTTATTTTCGATAACTTGTTACTCATTTATTTTTACTGGGAATATGGTTTATCATATTTCATATTCAACGGTATCTTTTCACTTCCATATTTTTCATCAATGTCTATATCTTCCTATAGTCTTTGACAATTTTCTAAAAAATTTCTAATTTCCCCACCATTAAATCACTTATATAGTATCTTTAATTTATACTTTTTGGTAACTTTTCACTTTTTTATAAAATAAAGACATTAGTTCATTGAAATTCATACTCACTTCATCTTATAATTAAAACTCACTAACCTCTTACTCAAATAAAAATTTCTTTAAATTTTAATTATTGTTTATTTTGAAAGAGATTGCCTAATCATTATTTTCTTTTATATCAACAACATTATATTTTCTAATCTCATATATAATGAGAATAATATGAAAATAATCTAGAAATATTATTCCAAGACCTCTATCTTATAATGATGAAACCATAGAATAAAATCTATCAGAAACAATTCTCAATATCTTTTAAATAACTATTGAGTGTTATAATTTTCCTCTAAGGCGTCTAAAGGTGCTTAAAATATCATTAACCTTGTTAAAGAACTTACAATAATTTTTAATATCTCTCGTTTTCAAATATTTGTATTTTAATCTATAAATTTTTTACTTATCTTTATTCATTTTCATGTTACCTTTATATATATATTCTTTTACACATCCTAAGTTTATTTTAGCTTTCCAAAATCCAATAAATATCCAAAATTAACATTCTAAAATAGAGGAAGCATAGCATTTTTGTCACTTCCATAATTATAAAGATTCTTCTAGTCTGTAGCTATTAAAGGAGAACCCTCTATAGTTGTAGTAAAGAAATATTTAGTATCTTATGGGTCATTATATATAAAGGATTATAGACAGGGTAACAATTTTTCATCCATATATGATAGTTATTACCATTGAATATGGGAATATCCTTACTCTTAACTTGATTCTGGACATCCATATCAATCATTTTCTTCTTCAAATAGCCTAGAGTAAAAAATGAACCAAAATTTAATAAAAAATTAACTGACTTATTATGATCATTTTAATCACCGAGATGGGATGAATCAGTGGTCAACAGTATTTATATTTTATTCTTTTAAAAAACATTCACCACCTATTAGACTGAAATGAATCTATTGAAGAAAATAAAAATCACACCATAAGAACATGAAAATTTAAAAGGTTCGCTACTCAATAGGTGTAGTTATTCCTTTGCATTATCTCAAAATAAATTTAGATCCCATAATACATTTCGATATAACTTGTGTGTCTTATATAAAGAATGATATATCCATCACTTATGTCTCACTATATTCTATTGACAGTGATTGTGATCCTTAGAAATATCATAAGTTAAAATAGGTATTGTAAAAATAAAAAGAATCTTCACAAACAAGATTTCTTACATTTCCACCATGTTTCTTTATTTCTTCACACTTATTATTCTATAAGTTTGATACTATTTTTCTTTTATTTCTTTCATTTTAGTGAGTAATAACCTCTTCTTATTATTTTTCTCTCTAATATTCTTACACACTATTCACTCGCGTAGGATCTAAAATAACTAAAAATTATTTATCATGTAGTATGAGTTACGTGTTCTATTTTTTCTTTATTAAAATATTTAAGACATCACCTAAATAATTTTGAATTCTATTATCCTAAAAAATTATATATGGTCTTTATAATAACTTCCCTAATAAACCACATAAATAACTATTTATTATTTCATTTTCACCATCAAAAATAGTGTGGCCTCTTAAAACATTCATTAAACCTATATTTCTTATAAAAAAATCCCCATGTATGTAGTAATGTGAGTATTTTATAGTGACATGGTTATTCCAACTTCAATATTTCTATTCTTCCCCATAAATACCATAAAAACTGAACCTCCTTCATTTTAAAATAATTTCATAAGTTCACAATTTTCTATAAACTAGTAAAAATTCAGGCATTAAATCTGACATTTCATCCTTAATTTACAGAATAATCCTTTTTGTGATACATTCATCCATTTTCCGTTCATATAGTATTTAATAAATCTTCATGAAGGTGAACATTATGTTCAACTCAACCAATATTCCTTCTTCTTCTTATACAAACTGATATGTACAGAACATATTTCTCTTCATCATTTCATCAATGCACTGAAATAGTTAAAATGGATATCTCTCCTTTATTCTATCAATTTTCTTTATCCAACACATCCTTTACCTAAATTATAATAGTCGTTATCATGATATTTAAACTTATTTAGATCACGTAACTTTGCATCAGAATAATTTTTTATTTTATTCTTCTATCTTTTTCTGATCCACCTTCTAAATGACACTCACGGTGGCTCCTCCTACTGTACCACTAATAGTTTCTCATTTTCACTCATGGAAAGTCTGTTATAAAGGAATATATATGCACCTCATGGAAGATTTATTATCCTCATGTAATATCTATGAATCTTATCATTGAAGATCCATGTTCATAATAAATATCCCTGATGCTTCTCATGGAAGTATTGAAACTCATGGAATATCTATGATTATTGTAATGTAAAAACATCTCATTGAATCTTGACTCATAGAAGCGTAGTCCATAGAATCGTAGTACATGATTTGGATGATCTCCATAACTCATGGAATCACATTGAAAAGAATCATAACTTATTGATCCAAAGTCCTCATATGAATAGTCCTTCTGGTGGTCGATCTCCATACTACATAAAAGCATGTAACACCGAAACATATTAAAACTCATGGACAAAATACTTCAACTCATAGAATGTTAGTTCTCTCATACTTTCATAACTTACTGATTTGTAATTTGATTTAAAAATACAACACTATGATAAATATCACTTACTATTAACTGTATACTTCACAAATCAAACAATAAATTGAAACACCTTATTCAAAACATAATTCAACCCATAATCCTAATTCCTTGTCCAAAAATCATCTTCTGGCCTTTGTAATTCCAATACAAACATTGCCTTAAATCATTTCCCACCTGCATATATAAAAATAAAAATTTCTCTTAACTTTCAAATAACCATTTAGACAGAGGTCTTACAGCTTGGAATTTGAAGCAATAGTGAAAAACAAAATCTTTATAGGAACTAATCTATGACTATTTAAAAATGTACAAACATGCTTATTGTTACTTTTATTAGTATATAATTGTATGAAATTGTTATAAATATTTCATAATCAATATTAATCATTTTTTTAATTTTATGAATTCCAAAATTTAAAAAGAATATTCTAGATTTAATGCTATAATTTCAATTAGATGTAAACATTTTTAGTTAATTTAATCTTTTTCTATTAACATTGATGGACCCAATGCATTTGAACTCCAAAAATATTTTTTTGATATTTTATTGGAATAGGACTCAAGTAATTAAATGTAAAATCCTATAGTGGATGATCAATATATGGAGAAATATTAAAATCTAATTCTTATAAAAATAAATTTAATCCTTTTTACTTTTAAATAATAGTTCAAAAATTTTATTGTTATATCTTTCTAGGAAGTATCTATTTTATTTTTAGGATAACTAGTTGAGTTATAAAATATTTTTTATATATGGGGATGATTTATAACTATTTTTTGAAATATTTTCATACAAGTAATAATGTGTTTATTTTTTTATTTTTAAGATAAAATATTTATTACACTTTAATTATTTTAACCTGTTTCATGCCTCCATGGTATTAATTATTGATTTTAATATGTATTCACCTATTAAGGTGTAGATTATACATATATTTAATTCTTATATATATTTTATTGTTGGTTTTTCTTTTAATATACTTGTTTTTGAGAATATTAATCCTTTAAAACTATTATATCTTGTTGTAAAAATAGTTTATTCTTCATTTGAACTATGTTGTTTTGAAGGTTCTAGGGTATAGAGAATACAGTTTGTCCCATTCCCAACAATGGATTTTTATTATAATATTTGGATTTATCCCTAAAAAAGAAAAATATATACTATATAATCAATAATAATGGTTTTTTAAAAAATAAATAACAATTAATTTACCAAAATTAGAATTACCTGAACTTGTAGTTAATTATTATTAACAAATTGATTGAACTTTTCGCATTTTACAAGATTTTTCTTATAGTATTCCACTGTAGAATCACTCTATATATACCTAAATATACTCCATAAACCTCTAAACATGATTTTAGAATCACTGGTTGTTCAATTAATGATTCTCACCACTTCAATTGTCCATTATTGATCTCAATAATAATTTATTAAAATCATAAAGGATTTCTTCAACTTCTCTTGGGGATTGAGAGGGAGGATGTGGATTGAATATCTCTCTTCATGAGGCTGTTCTAGATAATTCTATCACTATGATCGATAGAATTCTCTAGAATTAATGTCGTACAAAATAGTCATCTAACCTAAGAAATGATATAATCAGGTTTATATATCTATGTTAGAGAAATGATAATTTCACATAGGGTCATATCCAATCTATAAATCCTTAGAAACCCCCACCTCATATAATAATAATAACATCATTTATATTCTCTTTATGTGTGCTAGTATCATGGTTAATATAAACACCATTTGTTTAGAAAATTTATTAATATTTATTAAAATTATATTTAATAAATCATTCACGCTGGCCCATTAACTGGGTCCATCATTCCTTATAATCATTTATTGAACCTTGAGTAAATAATATTTATTTAAATAAATCAATATCACTTCATTAATAATTCAATAAATACATACATATTATATTCACTAATTTTTTGAATAAATAATTATTTAATATTCAACTCATATAATTATTATCTCAAATAACAAGTGACTAAATATATGTGATCAGAATACAGGGAATAAGTATTATTCCTCCAAAAATGATAATAATATTTATTATAATTTTTAATTAAAATCCAATTTAATGGAGGTCCTTGATACACATTGTGTATGACCCTCTAGGACCATTTCTAATTGGAATTAGACTAACTAGCCTAATTTCATATATTAGAATCTACTGACACACATAAGAACCCATATAGAAAGTAGTTAAATTTAAAAAAGACAATAACCTTTTATGAACACTCACATTATTATATAATACTTCATTCTAAATATCTCATTATGTAGGTTTCATCACATGTGTCATCAACCTATATTTTTGATATATTCTCTTTGAATTTCATAAAATTAACTTCCAAATATAAGCACTATGGACATGAAATTAATAAGGTCATTCCATTCCAATAAAAAGGCTGTAGATATCTAATTCCATTAACTCTTAAGGGACAAGTCCATTCATGAATTATTTATTAATTACATATCACTTATCATATGCCAACGTATCCTACCTCATTGTAAGAATATTTCATCAAGGATTACATAAATGCATCAAAGTATGAGGCTCTTTATATGAATTAAAAATTATATCAAGTCTAATAACCAAAACCCACATTCATAGATAATAATATATAATAACACATAAATATTATTGAATTCCAATGAGTGAGTATGTTCTCATATCCTATTTTCTATCAGATTACAAGGAGAGAAATTCATATGAATATGTCTCAATGTATTTTAATTCTCCTACCTTTAATATCTTGTATTATCTACATCTAGTTAGATGATTTCATCCATCCAAAGAGCATGTATTTAATAATAACATCATTTCACTTTAAGATTCTCATCATAGTAGGGAAATCATATGATATTTTGATGTTATAGATACTCTATGAACATGATCACATTAAATATTAAATAAAAAGACAATCATAATGTGAAAATATATTTATTAATATTCAAATTCATGATTTTATTAGTAATAAATAGTTTAATGTAGTTGGTTCTAGGGAATAAACCATAAAGGACTCCCATTGGAACTAAATTCAACTGCTAATGGATTTTAGTATGCTATCTCTAACATTATTTTTATTATTCTTCTAAAATAATGATATAGTCAATGGGTCAGTCATGTTATATTATATTTAAATTGTTCTTACAATACCCTCACCCCTTTGTAAAAAATACATCCTAAGGTGATACTTCTGATGTACATGCAATGTTCGTCGATATGACCGTAGATCCTTGGATAAATACACCAAAGAAGTATCATCATAATATAATTTTATAGGTTATTTAGAGTTATTCACCACATTAATCTCTTCGAAAAAGTATTGATTCTATGTTTATTCCTTAATTACATTAGAATATACTATATATATGGACTAACCTATAGAATATTTAACCACTACCTATTTTGAGATTTTCTAACTGAAGGATCCTCCATTGAGGGTTCATATATACCATGACTATGATTTCAGACCATTTTTATCATTCTCATAACAAAAATCTATATATTATTTCATGAATTACACCTCATCTCTTTTATAAACCATGAACATATCCTTAACGTGTTTCAAATACATAAGGATATCCTTCAGATAATTCAAATTATTTTTTCTTGGTTCTACTGGATTTCTCACTACCCTGATCATGGTGTGCACAACGTCAATCTAATTATATAACATGGAATACATGATTTAACATATCAAAAAAAATTATGGTATTATACACAGCCTCCCCTACCCCTCTATCACTATCTCTCTTTCTCCCCTCTATCTTGATCCCTACCCCACCGCCTCTCTCCTTATCTCCCCAGCTCTATCACTCAATTTATTTCTCCCTTTACTATCCCCCCACCCCTTACACTCTCCACCCTCTCCCCCTATCTCCCTCCCTCTCCCCCAGGTTGTGTCAGATGACACATGTCCTTGGAGAGGTTTATACAATGTGACATTAGAAAGAATCCTCTAATGGATTGTTCCACATTAAATATATATAATATCTAGTCAATGTATATACCCTAAAATAGTCCAAACATCCTATTAAAAATATAAGGAATGATCTTGATCTATAGAATCTACTTTGTTTCCCCAAAGTATTTCATAGAAATAAACTTGTTCAACTATGAATTAACTGACTATAAGACTTGTATTTCAATTAAAAAATGTAGGGTTTAATCAATACATACTACTAAAAACCGTACTCACACTAGAAAACATATAGATATAAGGCTCATATTCATTTTTTATGAAAAAAAAATTCCCTTCTAGCTTCTTAGAAGTGAATCCTTCCTGACCTAGATTCCTTTTTTAATCCATAAATAGATCTATTTAACATTCATATCTTATTGGATTCATGTGGAATCAAATATTCTTTAATTTGTGTAATATATAAATATTTTATATATTTCATTTTAAGTAAATACATCTTGAAATACATGTTTCAAATTGAATAGTATTGTTTCATTTCTATGGAAATTAGAATTATGATGTACATTTTCATATAAATTGGTTAAAAGGATTCATCGTGATATATTCCTTGATATTGATTAAACCCTGAAACCACTATTTATGCCTTATAGGTTTTCACCATACATTCAATGTCTTGTTTATTCTTGAATAACCACTTATACCCAATGGGATTTATATTGGTTGGAGGATAGTTTAAATACCAAAATTAGTTTAGTTACGTGGAATCCATCTCAAAATTTTTAAATTCTTTCAATCATGTAACTTCACTGTTTCTTAATATCTCCATGCAAGATATAAGTTTATATTTTTAAAACAATAATGATTCACCATCCGTGGTGACTAAAAAACCATATAACTATGATTCTCTAACCTCTTAGGTACTCAAACGTAGTTTATGTTTCCATATAAAACTTATTTCATGGGGACTTATAGACTTTTTTCTTATACCAACTATTATGTATCATTTATCAACATCATTCTAGATCCTACAATATATTTTGGTTATGTTCTCTAAACCAAGGTATATGGAATGTATTTCCACTACTATATTTATGAGTGATGGGTTATTTAGATAATATCCCCTTGTTTCAATGGGATTATTATTAATTTACACTTCATTCATTAAGTGAATGATAGTTTCTAAAATTGGACATAACAAATTCTTAACAACCCCGTACATGAATATGTGACATCGAATATTAAATCCCATACATTACTCTTATATAATTCCATTTACTACATTAATTGGTACTCAATCTAGTAAATTTAACACATCCTATAGACAATAAATATCCCCAAAAGGTTAATGGTTGATCAATATGACTCGTCATCAACACCACCATGTTCAAAAATCAATAGTTCCTCCTTCCACTAATACCATTACATTGTGGTGTATAAGGAATAGTGAGTTGGGATATGAGCCCAAAATTATTGAGACATATGATTAAATAGAGGTTAAGATGTTATTCACCTCAATATGATTGAAATTTATTTATCTTATTACAAATATTAGTCTTACTTCATTCCATAACTCACTAAATATCTCAAAGGATTCTGATGTATACCACATTAAGTAGACATATCAATGTCTATTAGTATTGTATGTTTAAAGTGATAATCTATTATTATTCACCTATATCTTTATATAAAAATTTTCTTTAAAAAAATTGTTCCAATTCATAAATATTTATAGATCTTTAACCTTTTCCACTGAATGGTGTTTTAGTACTCTTTCCTTGCTAACAAGTGATACATATAACAAGTAGGTTTCATTTGGAATAATATAAATACCAATATTGATAGGGATTTTCAAGTGATTTTTATTTACATGATGAAGTTATTGATGCCCTAAATTGGGTGATAAGATTACAATGAACATAATTTATACCTATTTCTAACACCTATTTATCATATTATAGTATGTAATTTCCATTATTAAGATGTGGCATACCATAAAATGTTATTATTGTAAAATTTGAAGATTTTATTCCCAAATTTTATTATAATTAAATATATGTCTATAATCAATGTAGATATAATGCTTTTGTACCACTCGTGAAATAATAGAAATAATTTATGACTAGAATCATTCCTGTTGGCAATGAAATGTGGTAGTCTTCTATAGCCAAGGTAGCCATAATTTCTCTATTAGAAACTTGATGATCCGAATATTCTCTGGAAAACATCTTAAATCTACTTGGTTTCTATTATTCATATAAAAATGTGTGCAGCAATATTTTTATTTAATTCCCAAAATATAGATATAGAAATATTACACACAACTAATGATTAACATTATTTCCTTACTATAGTGTGGTTATTCTACCTGTGGCCCTTCATTGCATATAAAAAACATTTAACATATTTTACCCTTTCATACACTTGATCTTCATCTTCTAGAATAAATATTTATTAGAATCTGTGGACTTCGATTGAATCTTGGGGCCCTTTTCCTTTCTCTACTTTTTTCACCATAAGTACTTCATGTTTTACATGCCTCTTATTATTATTTTCTTGGATTTATAATTTACAATAAAACTATATAATCTCTAAGATAATGAGTCAATAATAATTTTTATTCACAATTTTATTTGGGATTGAAACCAAAGATATCCAAATGCTCAATATAACTAATCATATTAATTACATGAGGTCCAGCTGGAAAATCACCACTATGATTGCACAAGAAAATTACTTTTATATCTCATAGAATTTTTATCTAGCAATAATTTGATAGAGATAAAAAAGGTCATGCACCATGTATTATACATCTATCTCTTTATATAGATTCTACAACTCACTAAATATGGATGATAATAGGATACACTAGACAAATATTCTATTATAAAAGTGGTTAGAATAGAAAAATATCTCTCCCTCACTGGACATCTTTTATGGTTCATTTGGAATAGGGTAATTAAGAACATAGGACTTCTTATCTCAGTATAGTATGATGTGCAAGAACCTGTACAACACCTGGAAGTTACTACCGGTGAGGATATTAAATTTATCCAATATTAGTCGTATTGGAAATGTAAAAACATATTTTTTCATTTATATAAAAAATAAAATATCATTTTTTTTAATTTATCTTTATTAAAAAAATAATTGAGATGTAATAATTTCATTAATTAATCTCCCACTATTTCAACAATTCCCAGTATCACTTTCCATCATATTTATAATTCCTTTTCTCATCAATATTCTAGTGTAAAATACCTATATTTCCCATCTCAAAATCCGTATAGGAGCCAGACAATTTTTTGAAGGTATTTAGTTAGGTGGGTCTTACTAACTATATTAACTCATGGATTCATTATCTATTGAGTGGGATCCCTAATCCTAAAATTAGTGTCAAGTATTTTCTTAACACTTATATCCTTGTATCACTGAGCTTAACATTGGTGATCAAACCCTAATAAGAACTATGTTAAGTCGACATAAACATTTGTTAAAACTATTATTTAATTGAATGAAACCATAATGATGATACACAAACAAATTAAATATTACTTCAGTTTAACTCATGTAATGGAAGGTTATATTGACATAATATTTTCATTGATGGAGATTTTTTCTTATACATAAATTTTCATAATTTTATCTTTTTCACATTGTTATTAATATTATATGGTTTTATATAAGTGATTAACCGTGTCTTCATAAAATAATTTACATATATTCCATTTATTTTATTCTATTTTACATGCTTGTGAATTCATTTCGTTTCTGTGATCATGATAAAACAGTGAATAAATATAAAAATTAACCACGAACTTATTATAAATAAAATAAATATATGTTCCATTAACATGGGATTTTATAATGTTTTTTTATCTATTGTGTGATTAAATAACCATTGATCCATGGGATCATACTCTATAATATAGTATGTCAATAAAGTTATAGTATCACACATATCCACTTATATATATCCATGGTTAGATTTCCCTTGACTACTCCTTGAACCACCTCCACAGTCCTAGCTGCTCCATCCTTTTCATATTAGTACTCATATGAGGGAGAGGGGAATAATTGGTATGGGGTTACATTAATGATATTTTGGACACACTGTTTCATAAAAAATCCAATTTAGTGGATGATATATAGGTCTTCAATTAAATTCAATAATTATTATCAAAAAACCCAATGAAATAATAATTAAATCAAATAAATAAATAGGTTTGTCGTGATCATGATCATACACTCATGTAATGAGTATGCATTTGAAATACTAGATATCATTCATTTTAATTAATTGTTTATAAAGATAAATTATATGAATTGATAAATTAATTATCTTATTAATTTATTCATTCACTTATCATAACTATCCTTTTAAATATGCTTTTAGATTCCCATAATACATAATTTTAAACAAATTAAATAACTTAATTTAATTTAAAATTAATTAAGAAAGTGACGTGTTACCATTTGAACTTTGTATCATTTCGTATAGTCCATTTAATTTACTGTGTACTTATATAGAATACATTATACATGGAGTCTCATGATATTACATGGAGTTTAGTCCCATGAGTTAGACCACATAATCTATGAATCATTTATTCCACACTACACATATTTTATATATATATATATTGTGTGTGTGTGTGCTTTTGCGTGTGTGTATTATTTTTAATTCCCATAAATTATACTATATGTACAACCATCATACATGACTTGTAGATTGTCTTAATGTAACATTTAATTTCCATTGAACATAATTAATTTATTTGGTGCACATTTTCTCTTGACATGTACCATGTGTAACTAGATATACATTGACCTATTATACTCCATGTAATCCCCTCTCAGGCCATTCGTGATAGACTTATAGAGACTCTACATGTATACCCTGAATGGATTTATGAGTTATATGCTGTGTATTTTAGCTAAAAATTATGTAACCTCATCTTGATCATGTTTCTCGTTTATCATTCAATATACCTTTTGTAATTAATAAATGTCATGTACATTGACCACATAGAATTTTTGTTTCCCAAGGGTTTAAAGAATGTGGGTTACATGGTGTGTACGTTAGTTACAAACCAGGTAAATTGAAAAACCACATTCCATATGACATGAACAATACATTGTGTGTAATGACATCACATACTATTCTCCCGCACTATGATCCATAATTTTAGTGAATGTGTCTTGGTGATGTGAACTTGGACACATGGCATGTACATTTCTGTCACACATCACATGTCTATGTTATCTAATTAGATTCTATTTCACCACCCAATTGAATATCTAATTATTCTTCATTTCTTCATGTCCCTTTCTAGGGGATATTAAACAAAATTTAAAAGTTATTGAGATTCAAGGATTAATAATAAATTATAAATTAAGTGAAAAAATCACAAACAAATGTTTATATCAATCAATAGTTAGACAATAATTATAAATTAATTTCTGAATGCTCTTATACAGCATAGATATATTGGAGAATAATGGAAGTAGTCCAGTTCATTCCCAAAATAGTTACTCAACATAGTCTTTGTATTTATACTTATAACTAGACAAATATAATCCTTATAAAGACACTGTAGAATCAGCAGGTTATAGAGTGACTGATATTCATTGTTTGTGTTGTACAATAATGATCTCAGTAAGAATTAATTTGAGGGTTAAATGATTTTTTATATTTCTATCAGTTCTTGAGAGGGGGGAGAGGGATTAAAGCTCTCAACTCATGAGATAGTTCTTAAAAAATTTCTCTCTAGGATTGATTGAATTATATAGAATGAATATTATTCATGATAATCATCTACCCATATAAATTATATAACCAGGTTTTGATAGCTTGTTTAAATAATTGGTAATTGACATTGGCCCTTATCTAATATTATAACCCTTAGATAACCCCATACCAAATGATATTAATATTCTTAGTATTATTCCCTTTATGCATGCATGTCCCATGGATAATATAAATATAATTTATTAAATTAATAAATTGATATTAATTTAAATGATATTTAATATAATCATTCCCGTAAAAACCTTTACTCAATCCATTATTACACCTTAGAATTTTTCAAACTGTGAATGATGAAATTTTTTTACATAAATAAATATCTCTAAATTATTCATTAATTTAATAAAAAAATATTATTTTCATTAAACTTGTGGGTAAATATTTATTTTACATTAATCTCACATATTTATTCTCTTGAATAACTGTTAATTGGATATCTATAGTCAACAAAACCTGAATAAATATTATTCCTCGAAAATTGAGAAAAATATTTTTTTTAATATTAAATTAAAATAGAATTTTAATATGGTCATTGATGCAGTTAGTTTGTAACCCTATCAGCCTCTTTCTCAGGGGAATTAGGTTAAATCGCATAAATTGCCTGATTATTATCCTATAAAATGTATAGGAATCTATAAAAAAGATGATAAATGTCACAATGAAGTAACCTTATGTGAATTATCACTATGTAATATAATCCCATCATCTCAATATATCATTATACAGGTTGCATTGCATGTGTCGATATCCTATGTTATTTATATATTCTATTTAATTTTTCTTAAATGAAATCAATAATAGGACCATTATGGCCATAGATTTAATCAGTCTGTTCCATTCAATCAAAGGGCCAAAGATATTTACTTCCATTAACAAGGAAGTTATATATCCTTTCTTAGCATTTTTGTTAATGTCATATCACTCAAGACTCACCCAACATATCCTACTGTTCCATGAGCACATATCATCATTATTTTTTTCAATACATCAAATTACAAGACTCATGATATGCATTAATAATAATCTCAAGTCAAAGGGGGAATATAAATGCTCAAAAATATGAAAATAAAAAGAAACATAAAACATATGGAATTAATATATGATGGTATTTTCTCATAAATAGCTCTATTATAGATTACTATGGGATATATCATGAGAAAATGGCCCAATGTTGTATGATTCTACTACCCCTGATAGCTAGTATCATCTATTTACATTAAAATAATATCATATATGTAATGCCCCGACCCCAGTTACCCAGATTAGGTGCGTTATTACAAAACATTGGCATGATACAAGGAATCGTTTCATGAAAGACCAATCAATTTAGTAGCCTTGGAAGTACTAGATACATTCATAAATTTCACATTACATAATGAAATAAAAACATCAATAACATTTTTTCTTGGTTGAATATACTTATATCCTTTGCATATCCCTATAGGTCAACCATAAAATACTTCTTCACATCCTGGGAAAAATAAAACACAGAAAGGGGTGAGGTCAGATGCTCAGTAAGGATAACAATATAGCAGAAACATTCATAAATAAGCATAAAAATTTAAGGAAATTTATAAGACTAAAACAAAATCCTTTTAAAAATAAACTTCATCATAATATGGAAAAGATAAAATCAAATAATTCTATTTAATTATTCACATGGATATTCTACTAGTCGAATAATCACATGCAATATCAATATCCACTTTCATAATGATGGAGTGCATAATGACAGACTTAATAACCCAATAGTCAAGGCCTTGTTCCAAGACTAAAAATATGATCTTATCAAGGCCTTGTGAAAAGACACTAGTTCGTCTCATGAGACCTACTTATGCATCTATGAGCTATAGCGGGCTCCACCTGTCACTTACTAAGACCAATGCATTCCTCATATGAAAAGGTTTAAACATAACATAAACATTCGTATTAGAAATATAACACAAAATGACAATACTTTTTCCATAAACCATAAATTGT
This sequence comes from Viscum album, assembly GCA_963277665.1. NCBI lineage: Eukaryota > Viridiplantae > Streptophyta > Magnoliopsida > Santalales > Viscaceae > Viscum > Viscum album. The sequence continues at coordinate 1,042,845,763 of OY728146.1, forward strand.
ACAAAAATAACACATCCATAGTCAAACATATCACAAAACCTTCAATACAATATGAAAGATTTTTATCAAAATAAATCAACTTCAAACAAGTTTAAAATCCATCAAACGATGTTGACATAGATGAAATGAAAACTATTTGTAAGAAATACCTATTTCTATTTTGAAATCATTTAAAAGTAACATAATTATAAAAGAAAACATTTATTTTAAAAATGTTCTTATTATATTTTATGGGAATCTTCATCGATGTTATAATGGCAGAAAATAGCTCCACCCACCGTATAAGTTAGAAAAAAGACATTCTTACATTAATTTTGTCAAAAAGGTCATAAAGTACCTTGTTTGGAAAATGATGGAAAGATTCCTTTCAAAACATATATGGTAAAATAAGGGTATAAATTATTTTACACCATTGTCTAGTAAATATTAAAATTGTTTAGAATTTCATTTTTAAGAAAATACAGATGTTGATGACAAAGAGGACCCATTAGATACATATGTATTAACCACCTCAGATAAGTAAAGAGATTGTAGAATTAACCCTTACCTTATACATTTCCTTGGTCTAGGGTACGTTAACCACCTGTATAATAGTTAAATCATTGTTATTAAGTTATACAAGAACTATATATATAAAAATTATATCATATATGATCCTTTAATATTTCTTTGTTAATAATATTTTAGTAGTATCATCATTTCGGGTGTTAACTGATTCGTTTTCCTTTATATAATAGGTTACATAATCCATGTTTTTTATGGATAGGATGTATTTTATTCATATACATAATGATATTATGTTCATAAAAATTATTTTTAATCATAAAATGAAAATTATTCTTGAATTATTACGATGGGGAATGAATCTCATCGCGTTTGTGGATAGCGTAATCCGTACATACGCACGAGTGACAATATCATTATATTGATGGTGAAATAGTATGTAATTGGATAGTATATAATATATACAGAATCTTTAACATGCTACATTTATTATTTACATCATTTATACTCATTATTATACCCATCCATAATAATGAATTTTTTTAATAACAAACTACACCACGACGTGGAGACTGTATGTCGTACGTACGCATGTATGGTGACTTTGTCATTTATAGGATGGATAGAATAAAGAATATGGTTGTAACATATTTATAATAACATAATAGTATTTAGAAGTAACTAAAGTTATTTTTTTGGTATGGAATAAAATAAATAGTAAATGGAAGAAGAAAAGAACTTGAAATAGGGTGGTGAAATTATTACCTCTTCTTCGGGTGTTTGCTTTTGAGTTAATCAAAAGGGCAACTTAGGTTTGATTTATGGTACATGTAAGGAATCTAGGTCGATTTGATGAAAGTTTTGAGGATATTTGTGAAGGTTTTGGATGAGCCAAATGGATTTGGAGGTGTGAAATTAAGAAAGGGGAAGTACCCTTTTATAAGAGAGGTGATGGTCACTTTAGGAAAAGCTTGAAATATTATTTTATAATAAAAACATTTCACTTTATACTGGATCAAATATGTTTTATTGGTAGGATAAGGTGGTGATGGGTCGAAAAACTCTCAACCAATAGGTTTTAGACATGTTTAAGTCACCATATTAACCTTATCTTTTATATTTAACTCTTTGTTAAATAGTTTGACATTTACCATGTCTCTTTGTAGTATTATATTAAATGGTTATTAAACATACTATAAAACTCTAAGATAACCCCAAGTGGTTAATTATTAATATATATAACCTTATATATGTCCTTTGTCAGAACCATAGATTTTTAGGAATATTATATCGATTAATAATATAGAATTTGTTTTAAAAAACTCAACTATGTCAATTTTGACACTATTTAGTATTTTATTTTTTTGAAAGCCATAAAAACTTTACCACTTTGAACAAAAATTTTGTTAATCATCCATGAAATGTCATATTAACCTATAAAATTAGTTTAATTCATCCTAAGTCTCAATTTACATTTATTTGGATATTTATAATATCAATTATTTTAATATTTCATTAATAATGAAATTACTGCATCATCATTGTGTCATAAATAAATTAAATTATTTAATGAATAAACATTATAAATAAAACACCATTTTTTTGGAAATATTTTTATATTTTTAATGAATATTTATAGTCGATTTTATATTGTGGGTAACCCTATATTAATAATGGTTTAGTTATTAATCTTTGAATTTAACACTTTTAACTCTTCTTTAAAAAATAATAATAAATGTACTAATCTTATAAAAGTTGACCAAAAGGATCTTATTTTATTCCTAAGGTTGTTTTTAATTGAATTAAACTTATCTAATAGAATTAGGACATGTGTTAAGGTAATTATAATATCTTTTTTACCCTTAATTACCCTATTTACTTTTAACCGTGGAAAATAAAAGACAAACGTTACTATTCCCCAAAAATTATTTTCATCTTATTGAACCAGATTTTAAATACTGATATCAACCATGTCACCTGGATTTTTGAAATTAGTCTCACAGAAGTGGTAAAATTATGTTTTATGCAAATTTGTAAATGCTCCTAGAAGGTGGGTAAAATAAGGTAAAAACTTCAATAAAATTTTATTTATCTAAACTTATTACAAAATGACTCCAATGAATTACATTGAACATATATCGGTACTATGTATCTATTTTGGCCTAAAATAAATTAAAATAAAATAAATAATTATTTAAATAAAAATTCGGTTTTAAAGAATAACATTATGTTTTCACTATTCATCAAAAATTGAAAGTTCTCAGAAAAATAAAAAAATTCACCCTAAGCTAATTTTGATATTATTAATCCAAAAAATGAAGTCCATTTTGAAAATTAAAATTTATAAAATTTCAAAAAGTGGGTATTAATATTCATAACGGCTAGTTTCGTTGGTCGTGGTGTGTTAAAACTTCAAGTTGCGTCCAATGAACGCTATTGCATTATTCAAAGGGAAACATATCGTGGAATCGTGGGGTGTTATATTCTCCACTCCATAAAATTATTTTGTCCTCAAAATTTCTAGAATATTACTGGGCAAAAATATTTGGGTGGTTCTTTATCATAAGTTCCTCATGTTCCGATGTTGCCTCTTCCATCTTACGGTTACTCCATAGAACTTTCACCAAACGATTCGTACTATTTCTCCACACTTGTTCTATGGTATCAATAATCTTGATAGGCTCTTCACAATAGGATAGATTAGGTTCCAGTTCAATTTATTCAAAGGTGAGTACATGCATTGGGTCAGTCATGTATTTTATCAATATTAAAACATGGAACACATCATGAACTTTAGAGAGACTTGGTGGCATTTCCAAATGATAATCTACAACTCCATTTTGTTCTAGAAATTTGAAAGGTCCGATGTACCTGGGACTCAATTTACCATTCTTACCGAAATGTATAACACCCTTCCATGGGGATAACTTAAAGAAAACATGGTCTCCTACTTGAAATTCCAAATCATTCCTTCGGTTATCGTCATATCTCTTTGGCCTACTTTGGGCTGTTTTGATGTGGGTTTGTATAATCTTCAATATTTCCATTGTTTCCTAAAAAATTTATGGGGATAAAAGTTTTCTTTCACCAACATCATCCCAACAAGTTGGTGTGAGACATCTCTTTCTGTATAATGCTTCACATTGTGCCATCTGAATACTTGAATGGAAGATTTTGTTATAGGAAAATTCTACCATAGATAAATATTGATCCCACATACCCTGAAAATCAAGTGATCGAGATCTCAAAATGTCTTTTAAGGTTTGAATAGTCCGTTCTGATTGTCCATCGGTTTGAGGCTGGTAGGCAGTGCTCAAATGGAGGTCAATATCCAAGGACTTCTGAAGACATTTCCAGAATCTTGATGTAAAATGTGGATCCTAATCAGAAACAATTGATAGGGGTACACCATCGAGTCTTAAAATTTCATTAATATTTAGTCTTTCCTGACGTTCATGGGGTAAATCTTCTATTATAGTAAGAAAATGTGTTGACTTGGTAAGGCGATTAACAATGAATCATATTTCATCATTCCTTCTAGGAGTCTTTTGTTTCCCAATGATGAAGTCCATCGTAATATTATCCCATTTCCACTCAGGTATGGGAAGAGGTTGCATAACTCCTCCAGTCTGTTTTCTTCTAACATTCACTTGTTGACAAACCATACATCCTGACACATAATCAGTAATCTCCCTCTTCTTGTTTTCCCACCAAATATTTTCCTTCCAATATCTAAACATCTTGGTGCTCCTAGGGTGTATATAGAAATTTGAGCTATGAGCATCATCCAACATTTCCCTTTTTAGATCAGGTATGTTAGAAACACAAAGTCTCTTCCCAAATTTCAAAATTCCATCTTCATATATGAATTCACTCAATCTGCCATCATTCATAGCAATAATCTTCTTTTGAAACTCCTCATAATCAGTCTGAGAACTTGTTATCCATTCTAGTAAGGATGGTTTAGACACCATTTGAAAAAACATTGATGTTTCACCTTCCATGGTTATTTCCATTTCTGTCTTTACTAGATCCATGTATATAAGATCCTTTTCAACTCTCATCTTGTTCAAAACTCTATAATCCTTTCTTCTCAAAGAATATTCTACATTATTTGCCTTCCTCCGGTGGCAGTGTATAGTGAAATCATAATCCTTGAGTAGTTCTAGCCATCGTCGTTGCCTCATGTTGAGTTATTTTTATGAAAAAATATATTTCAAACTCTTTTAATTAGTATAAATCTATCATTTTTCACCATATAGATAGTGTCACCATATTTTCAGAACAATTATTAAAGATTCTAAATCAATATCATGAGTGGGATAGTTTTGTTCATGAATTTTTAGTTGTCTTGATGCATAGGTAATAACTCTATCATTTTTCATAAGGATACAACAAAGTCCTTTCATTGAATCATCACTACAAATAACAAACCCATCATTCCTCGATGGTAGAGCCAAGATAGGATCATTAACTAATATTCTATAAAATTCTTAAAAAAATTATTCACACTCTTTTCTCTAAACAAATTTAACCCCTTTACGTGTGATCTTGGTTAATGGGTTAGCAAACTGGGAAAAATCCTAGATGAAACGTCGATAATAACCTGCTAAACCAATAAAACTGTGTACCTCAGTTATAATCATCAGTGTTGGACATTCTAGGATTGCCTCGGTCTTTAATGGATCAAAAGAGATTCCATCCTTAGAGATAATATGTCCATGAAAATAAATCTCTTGAAGTTAGAATTCAAACTTTCTAAACATTCCATATAATTCATTTCTTATGAGGGTTTTCAGAATAGTGCGCAAGTGATTTTCATGATCTTCGTAGATTTTTTAGTATACCAAGATATAATCAATAAATACCACTACAAAGTCATAAAGATGTTCCTTGAAAACTCTATTCATTAGATCCATGATGAAAGAGGGTGCATTAGTAAATCCAAAAGGCATTACTGTAAACTTGTAATGCCCGTACCATGTTCGAAATGCTATTTTCGGAATTTCTCCCTTCTTCACACACAACTGATGATATCCAGATCGAAGGTCAATCTATGAAAAATATTGAGCTCCATGAATTTTATTGAATAAATCATCAATGCATGTTAGGGGATATTTCTTCTTTATGAATATAGCATTGATCTCCCTGTAGTCAATGCACAACCTCATAGATACATCTTTCTTCTTAACAAAAAGAATAGGGGCTCCCCATTTAGAAACAGTAGGGTGAATAAATCCCTTATTACTCAATTACAGTAGTTGTTTCTTTAGTTCCTCTAATTCCACTGTGGTCATTCTATAAGGGTTCTTCGATATGGGCATTGAACCAAGAATTAAATCAACGGAAAACTCAATTTCTCATTCTAGAGGATGTCCAGATAAATTCTCTAGAAACACATCAACATATTCTTGCACAATTGGTACGTCCTCTATTCAAACATTATTTTCCTCACCGATAGTAATTTCATATTATTCCTCCCTAATAATTGAGTTTAGTAGAGCTACTCATGGTGGATCTAGATACGAATTAGGTGGTGATGTTTCTACTCTAAAGATAAGGTACTCTTTATCATCATAGAAAATTAAAACCTCCTTCTTCTTAAAATAAATTTTCGCATCATGGTCTGAAATCCAATCCGTTCTGAGGATTATATGAAATTAAATCATGGTTATGAAGACGATATGAGCAGATAAATAACATTTATATGCCCTAATAAGAACTGATTCACAAAACTTTGTTGTGATGATACTTCCCTTAGTAGTTTTCACTGAAAACTCCATTGTTATGTAAAATTGATAGTATCTACATTTCTTATCAGACTGGGAAGATATGAAACAGTGCGATGAACTATAATCAAATAAAGCATTGTCTAAACTTGAGGAAGCCATTAAATTACCTTCCATTAAATCTTTCAGAGCTTCAACCTCAGTAGTAGTCATCGTATAATCTTGGCCTTTCTCCCTTGGCTTTTTACGAGGTATGTTTCCTTGGTGATTAGGAAATTCATTTTCATAATTCCCATTTTCTCTACAAATTTAAGCATCCAAAATTGTCAGCTTCTTTATTTCCCTTTCAATCATGAGCTTTGTGGCCTTTTTCACCACACTTGTAACAGACTCCCATTCCCTTCAGGAAAGTACCGGGGTGTTTCTTCCCACATTTACTGTAGGATGGATATTCTACTTTTCCCTTCTTCCACTTATTTCCATTTCCATGGTGTTCATCAGATATCCTTTTCTCTTTCTTTTCTTTAAAGTCGTAAGACTTAGAGAATTCATTTTTTGTCTTGATTGCGCATGAGGAAATATCTTAATATAATGAGAAGGACTGCGTGACTAATGCTTGATAGATAAATGGTTTTAACCCATAAAAAATTGATCAATCTTATTCCTTGGGTTACATATATAATCTGTTTCATGCCTTTCTATCCTTGTAAAGTTAGCCCCATACGTTTTGACATTCTCATCCTCCTTATGCCTGAGACTCAAAAATGTACTTTCCATATCTGCTTGATGGTCACGAGAAAAGTATTTTTCTAAGATAATCTCTTTAAACTCTTTCCATTCCATGTTTGATACTTGTTCATCTTCTTTTGTGTTTTGGATTAATGACCACCATTAATCTTTATCTCCCATGAGGCGATACACTACCATGAAAACTTTTTCCCTTTCACTACTCCCCAAATCATGAAATATTTTCTCTAAGGAATTTATCCATTGCTCAGCTACTAATAGATCTGTAATCTCGTTGAATGTTGGTGGTTGTTGCCTCATGAAGCGGTCTAACATTGATACTTTGTGTCGTGGATCAGGGTGCACCATACGGGTAAGGTTATTATTCCTAACCTGAGTGAGTTGTCCCAGTATGGTGACAAGCCGATCAGCTCTAGTTGCATCACTAGCTCTACTATAATTATCTTGAGTAGGATGGAAATCCCTACTTGGATTACATGTGTTGATACGGTTTCCATTTCTTCCACTATGCGCCATTTCTAAACAATGTCATACAGTAGATTAGTTTATGGATCACAATACATAATTCCAAACATGTAAAACACTTAACATAAACTGAAATGATTTTGGATATAATCCATATTTAAAAAAATGTTTTCATTGAGGAGGAATATACTCAAAAATTCTTCATAATCGTTTGTAATTAAAATTTGAATTATCCTCGTCATATCCCTAAGAGTGTCGTAACCAAGAGTGTAGCAAGGCCCATATTCATGCACCAATTCTTGTTTGAGTCTATCTCAAAGCAGTATTTTCGGTTTTTACCCCTAGGTACATCAGTAATAGAGCCGCCTATACCTACTCATATCCAAATAAAGATGTATTTCTTAGGAAAATCAAAAAATATCTACATTACCAAAATTCTAAGAAGTTCTTCTATACTAATCATCAAAGTCTATCTTTGGGTAATGATCGCTAATTAATGTTTTTCTAAATCTAGATTCCAAGGTTTGTGCTAAAATTATTCTGATACCAACTATGATGCCTCAACCCTAGTTACTCATAGTCGGTGCATTATTACATAACATTTTCATGATACAAGTAATCATGTCCCAAAATACCGATCAATTTATTATCCTTGTAAGTACTAGATACATTAATAATTTTTACCTTACATCATGAAATAAAAACATCAACAACATTTAGTCCCCTTTTGAACACACTTATATCCTTTGCCTATCACTGAAGGTCAACCATAAAATACTTCTTCACATCCTGGGAAAAGTAAAACATAGAAAGGGGTGAGCTCAGATGCTCAGAAAGGTTAACAATATAGCAGAAACTTTAATAAATAATCATAAAAATTTAAGTCATTGTATAAGACTGAAACAGAATCCTTTTAAACATAAACTTCAGAATAATATGGCATAGATAAAATCATATAATTCCTTTTACTTATTTACATGGATATTATACTAGTAAAATAATCACAATCAATATTAATATCCACTTTTATTATGACAGAATTCATAATGCCAGACATCATAACCACATAGTCAGGGCCATGTGCCAAGACTAAAAATAAGATTTTGTTAAGGCCTTTTTCTAAGACACGAGTTTCTCTCATGAGACCTACCGATGCATCGATGAGATATAGTAGGCTCCACCCATCACTTACTAAGTCCAATGCATTCCCCATATGAAAAGTTTTATACATAACATAAAAATTAGTATTAAAACTAGCATACGAATGTCAATACATTAACCATAAACCATGAATGGTAAAAAAAAATAACACATCCACTGTCAAACACATCACAAAACCATAAATATAATATGGAATATCTTTATCATAATAAATCAACTTCAAACAAGTTTAGAATCCATCAAACGATGTTGACATAGATGAAATGAAAACTACTTGAAAGAAATACCTCTATATATTTTGAAACCATTTAAAAGTCACATAATTATAAAAAACATTTATTTTGTAAAAATTCATATAATATTGTATGGGAAGATTCGATGATGTTATAAGGGCGAAAAATATCCACACCCACCGTATATGTTAAAAAAAGACATTCTTACCTTATTTTTGTCGGAAAGGTCATAACTTACCTTGTTTGGAAAACGACGAAAAGATAACTTTCAAAACATATATGGTCAAATAAGGGTATAAATTAATTTAACACATTTTCCAGTAAATAGTAAAAATTTATCGAATTGAATTATTAATAAAACACATATGTGGGTGATAAAGAGGTCCCAGTAGACACTTACGTATTAACAACCCCAGATAAGTAAAGAGATTATAGAATTAACCCTTACCTCGTACTTTTCCTTAGTCGAGGTCACATTAACCTCCACAATAATAGTTAAATCATTGTTACTAAATTACACAAGAACTATATACATAATTATGATATCATATTTGATACTTTAATATTTCTTTCTTAATAATATTTCAGTAGTATCATCATTTCGGGTGTCAACTAATTTTTTTCCTTTATAGGATTGGTTACGTAAGACATGTTAGTTATGGATAGGATGTATTTATTTCATATACAAAATGATATTGTGTTAATAAACATTATTTCTAATCATAAAATAAAAATTACTCTTGAATGATTATGATGGGGAATGAATCTCATTGCGTTCGTGGAGACGATAATCCGTACGTACGCACGAGCGATAATATCATTATATTGATGGCGAAATAGTATGTAATTGGATAGTATATCATAGATACATAATTGTTAAAATATTATATTTATTATTTACATCTTTTGTACTCATTATTATACCCATCCCAAAGAATTAAGTGTTTGAATAAGAAACTACACCATGACGTGGAGACGGTAAGCCGTACGTAGGCACGTATGGTGACTTTGTCATTTATAGGATTGATAGAATAACGAATATGGTTGTACCATATTTATAATAACATCATAGTATATAAGAGGTACTTGAGTTATTATTTTTTTATGGAATAAAAGAAAGAGGAAGTTGAAGAAGAAAAAAACATGAAAGAGGGTGGTGAAATTATTACCCTTTCTACGAGTGTTTCCTTTTGAGTTGATCAAAAGGGCTCCATAGATTGAATTTATGATCTAATTAAGGAGTCTAGACTGATGTGAGAAAAGTTGGGAGGATATTTGGGTAGTTTTTGGCCAATAAAAATGTCTTTGGATGTGTGAAAGTAAGATAAGGGGAATTACCCTTTAATAAGAGAGGTGAGGGTTCCTTTAGAAAAATCTTGAAATATTATTTTATAATATAATAATATTTGGTTTCTAATGGCTCAAAAATGATTTATTTCTAGGATAAGGTGGGGATTGGTATAAAAACTCTCAACCAAAGGTTTTAGAAATTTTTAGGTCACCATATTTACCTTATCATTTATATTTAACTCTTAGTTAAATAGTTTTACATTTACCATATCTCGTTGTATTTTTATATTATATGGTTAGTTATCTTACTGTTAACTACCAAGAGAAACCCAACTAGTTCATTATTAATATATATAACCTTATATAAGTCCTTTTTCCAAGCCTTAGATATTTATGGACATAATATAAATTAATAAAATAGTATTTGTTTTAAAAAACTCAATTATGTCAATTTTGAAACTATTTAGTATTTCATTTTTTTTAAAGCCGTAAAAACTTTATCAAATCGAATAATATTTATTTCATCAACCCTAATATTTTATATTAATGATAAAATTAGTGTAATTTATCATAAGTCTCAATTTACATCTATTTCGATATTTATAATATCAATTATTTAAATATTTCATTTATAAGATAATTACTGAATCATCATTGTGTCATAAATAAATTAAATTATTTAATGTCAAAAAATTATAAATAAAATACAATTATGTATAAAATTTTTTTATATTTCTAATGAATATTTATATTAGAATTTATATTGTGTGTAACCCTATATTAAAAATGGTTTGGTTATTAAATTTTGAATTTAACACTTTAAACTCTTCTTTAAAAAAAATAATAATAAATGTCCTAATCTAATACATGTGGACCAAAAGGATAATATTTTTTTCTTAAGGTTGTTTTTTGTCTAATTTCACTTGTATAATAGAATTAGTACATGTGTTAGGGTAATTATAATATCATTTTTACCCTTAATTACCGAATTTACTTTGAACCATGGAAAATAAAAGTCAAAAGTTACTATTCACCAAAAATTATTTTCTCTTATTGAACCAAATTTTACTTATTTATGTCAACCATGTCTCTTGTATTTTTGAAATTCAATCACAAAAGTGGTAAAACTATGTTTTTGTAAATTTGTAAATGCTTCTAGAAGGTGGCTAAAAGACAGTAATAAGTTCAATAAAATTTTATATATCTAAAATTATTTTAAAATGACTCCAATGAATTACATTGAACAGATATAGGTATTATGTATCTATTTTGACCTAAAATAAATTAAAATAAAATAACTAATTATTTAAATAACAATTTAGTTTAAATCAATAATGTAGTGTTTTTCACTATTTATAAAAAATTGAAAGGTCTCAGAAAAATACCAAAAATTAACCCAAAGCTAATTTTGATATTCTGAATCCAAAAATGATGTCCATTTTGAAAATTAAAATTTATAAAATTTCAAAAATTATGTATTACTATTCATAACGGCTAGTTTTATAGGTCTTTGTGTGTTAAAACACCATGTTGCGTACAATGCAAGCTACTGCATTATTCAAAGGGAAATGTACCGTGGATGCTTGGGGTTTTATAACCTAGCCATCAAACATGTATTTAAGAATATATTCATAACATTTTATGGTTATCATCCTAGTAGGGGACTATTATGAACATTCAAGGTGATAGATACTCTAAGTATATTATAACATTAAATGTTTAAAAAATAATAATCTATATATGATAAGATATTTATTAATATTAAAAATCATGAATATAAAATTTATCAAAATTAAAAATTTGTTTGTTCTAGGGAACTAACACTAAAATTTTCACCTCATATATAAAATTTTGATGCATGTTGGATGGTTTTATTCACATAAATATTTTGTACGTGTGAATTTTTGTTATTTTTATTATTTTTCATGGCTATTGTTATCCTTAATGATTGACAATATAAATTATATCGAAGCATTATTTTCCTATTCATATTTATCATTTAAAGGAATGAATTTTCAAGATTGAATTTCTTTTATTATTTATTTAAAGATCTATAATAGGTTATAATTACCCTGTCGATTAAATTTATAATTTCAAGTGAGGAGGAGAATCTATTTGTATGACACTTATTCTTAGAATTCTATTCTATTAGGGGGAATTTGTTTACTTGAATTTTTTTATTTTTTATTCAAAATGGGAGGTTTTTTCATTTATTTTTTACATGATCTAACCTTAATTTCCTTAAACCATTTATCCTTACAAAATGGGTGATATTATTTACATAGTATATTAAATTCATATAATTATAAAGAAGGAGAAGAAGAATGAGTGTATCCTTTACACTCAATCTATATTTTAATATTTACTTCACCCTATCTACTTTTTATATGTGATACCTATACTCTCTCTTTTTATATTAGAATAATTTTTATAGGTATAATGTTTACCTCAAATGTAAATTATATTGATGGATATTATGTATTATATGCATTGAGGAATTTTTTTTGATGAACTATATTTAAGATTTTTTTATAAGATCATTATTTTACATAAACTGTGGAAGCTATAAATTCTATCATATGTTTTCCTCTTGAGTAAAATAATATTACTTACTAGAATTTTTCATATTTCAATAGGGGTAAAATATTATTTATCCTTAGTGGCTATTGAAATATATTATTTATTCTTTTAAAAATTTTGAAATATGTTACAACTTGTTAATATTACTATATCATATATGTTATTTATTACATTTGAGAAAAAAATATATTTTTTATGCGTGGAGGAATTATTGAACTATGGATATTTTATTAAACTTATGCATCTTGTGAAGGATTTGAGAATGATACAAATTTATTAGTTTTATGAAAAATAAATTATACACTGAGAATTTAACATATGGTTTGTTAAAGAAATTATGTATTATAGGGTTTGAAAACATGACAAGGTTTATTATCTTATTCCTTACAGTTTGAATAATCATAAAAAAATATTTCAATTTCTTCATATTCTTTAAAATCATAAATATCATGTATGATATGAATTTATTGAAAACATTACATTTTAAAGGTTATATATTTTTGAAGTTTAGTTATGTAAGACTTTGGGAAGAAATACTTTGACAGGGATTTTTCCAAAATTACTAATTCATAGGAACTGAAGTTATAAGACATTAAAATTAAATTTATTTCCATTGTAGATTTATAATTTTGTGGTTTTTAAAAATTACATGACACTAAAAAACCCATAAGATGTAACTTATGAAATCTAGGATATATTTATTATGGGCTAAAGAAATTTAAAAGGATATTCATATTTAGTAAAATGTGGGATTTTCTTTTTTGAACATTTATTAGATTTTTGGATACGTTTATAAAGATTACAGATTATATGAATTCAATTGTTTACTATTATTAAAGAAGATAAATTCTAATTTTAGTTTTTTGAATTATGTGAAGATACATTTAGAAATAATGATAGTTTAGAATATTTACTCTTATTTTTATTATATATCTTCAATTATATTACTATTAAATTAATGATACATGGAGATTTTGATACTCAAAATTAAAATTTAGGTAGAGTATTATTTTTCATGTGATTATAGAAAATCTTCAAAATAATTTACATGGATATTATTTTAAAATATATTGAAAATTAAAAGATGGTAATTTTCAGGAAGTATAATTAAAATTTATATCAAACTATTTAAATTGTTTTAATCTAGTATATTTAAGGACACAAAAACTTCAATGCCTATATTATTTTCATGGAGGATATTTTGAATCATCCTTGGCTCATTTATTATCAAATAGATATATAGAAGTTTTAATTATAGTTATTTAATGTATTATTTCAAGAGATCATACTACAATAATTTTTTTAAAATCATGGAAAATAATTAGAAATGTTTTGGTTTTGTTATAAAAGGGAAAAAAATAAATCTATAATATATATATTATTTCATTGTTATATATATTTATTTTTGTTGGATCAGAAAGAGTCACAACACACTGTAAAACTGAGACATGCTAAAAGTCATAATTATATATACTCTATATTATTGATATATTTTATTTTATAACTTGAATAAGGATAATAAAAATAATAAAATATAGATACGTAGGAATCCTATTTGAACTAAAGGTGACTTCCTACTACTATTTTGTTTTTTGAATATAATTTATAGTGAAATATTTTCCAAGAGTAACACCTTTATGTTTATCCATTCTCTATAATAACACTGAATTTTTCAGTTTTTGGTGTCTAGAGGAAACATTGAACTGGAATATTATATACCTTCTAAATATTATCTACTTTTACTCTATGTGGTAGCTACTTATACATAATTATGGTTGATATGGGAGGAAATTGGAATAATCTATGTATTTAAGTTAAAACTTCTTATACTCAGTAGTGAATAAAGTGTTGGATCCATGGGCATAGTCATGGGAAAGTGTAAAATAATTTTACTTAGTTTTTTGGTACTCACTTAAATAATATAATGGTATAGTAAAATCCTTATTTTATTGAGTGATAACATCTTTCACTCAATTAGGATATCCCATTAAAAATTATTTGAATAAAATTAGCATGAATACATTGGGTGTTAGGGGAGTGGAATAAGGGATGTTTTTGTATACCTAAATCACTATAAAAACCTTGAATTTTCTCCAATTTTTTCCTCTATATTTCTATATAATTACTTTATTAAAAAGATATGTAAATATTGAAAATCATTTAAATTGGATTTTTAAATTGGTTAAATTATATAAATGGCTTAATACACCCATTTTTTATTAATAGTTTGTGTGGAAAAATTCAGACAATGGCCAAACTATGTAGATGTGTAATCGACGTAGTCAAAAAGGAGGTTACTAGATAATTATGGAACAAAAAACTCAAGAAAATTATTGATAGGGGAATCAAATTTTTTTTAAATGGTATCTCTATCCTAGAATCAATGGTATACATTTATATACTTTTGTTAATTGTATCATAGGAAAAAAACAAATTATTTTTCATGGTTGTCTACAATACAAAAAAAATACTTTATAATTGACACACAAAAATATTTTCAAGATGAGAACCTTGACATTAATAGGTACTATTTTTTTGTGACTTACATTGATAATCACTATATAAATGTTTTGCCTTTTCTATGAAATTTTAAGGTCATGTATATTATGTTTTCTATAAATTTAATGAGAATGTGGAAAATGAAACATATAGATGATTAAATCATGTGTAAATATTTATTATAGGAGGGTATAATAGTTTTTTATGAACACTATAGGGTATTTAATGTCATGATAGAAAAAATAGATACAATGTTTCCTTGGTATAATGGTGTTATTGAGGATCTTCATAAAATAACCTAAGAGATAATCGGGTGTGTGCTCATGAATAAAAAGCATCCAAGATCCTTTTGGTGGAGGCAATGAGGACTAAAATGGATATTATCAACCTTTACCTACAGTATCCAATAAACTAATACATACTAGAAAGGGTCTGGAAAAGTAAAGATATTGTTTAAGAAAACACTGGAGATTATTTGGATATAGGGTATTTATTTATATCATGAGGGATGATAGAGTGGATATTGATGGAAATGGAAAAGATTATATCCTTTCAAGATATGTTTATAAAGATATAGAAAATAGACTATGATATTATACTACTTGGAGGATCATTTGAAGTAGATATATTTTATTTATTGAAGATAATATAATAAAATATTTTCTTGAAGATATAAAATATAGGGAGCCCCAAAATAAAGAAATTCTATTCAATTTAAAAAAGTTTCACCATAACCAGTCTAATATATTATAGGAGAAATTCCAATATGGATGATACATAACCCCTAGGTAATATTTATATACCTACTTATATGTATATGTTATCTAATATTCTATAATAGGTCTCACTAGAAACATAATTTAATAGATCCACTAGATAATAAAAGCGAAGTCATGGATACTCACAACATTAGTATGTGATGATCAAATATAATAAAGAACCTAAAAGTTATGATAGTGTGATAAAATTATAGATGAACATGGGATGGAAATGATATATTAGTTTATATTGTTACATAAGAACTACAAATTTTTATTTATAATGTTACTTAATGAAAATAATGCACTAAAGAAAATGTTGCTGTCCAAAATCAAAGCTGAAGATGGAAATTCACAATCGTGTTATATATATAGGGTGATTTTAAAAGGATTAAATTGAGATAAAAGTGTTTAAAATTGTCCTAATATAATAAAAAAATCTATAAATTTTTAAATTTTTATTAGAGAAAAATATCAATGTAAAATCCCAACCTGGGTGTCACGCAACAGTGCCCTGAGCTGGTCAGTCACATGAGCTCAGGCACGCCTCCACGTACACTAGAGGCTAATGACTAGCAGCGAGGGTCTGGTAAGTCAGTCATAGGGATACTATACATTCTTTTATCAAAGAAAAATCAAGTGGAAACAATAAGCAATAACAGAAGCATATATAAAGACAAAAAATACCAATATCTGAAGATAATCAAGCAGTAAATAAAATATTTTACACGAAAGGGAAACATGTTATGCCAATGTAAGTGTAAAGTGTCTGAAATGTAAAACCCAATAGAAAATACATTAAAACCCCAAAAATGGGTCCCAAAACACATTTGTTTCCCTCATTTATGCTCAATCCCAACTCATCCATCTTACTCATGGCCCTTTCCCTTAACCTGTCCAGAAAACAAAAATTCTACTCGGGTACCGATGAAGAAGCCCGAGTAGGGTGTGCGTACAAATATGTAAAACACCACTAACAGTGTCTAAGAAAAACCTAGTCATTAGTAAGGTATGAAGTTGTAGGGATAATAAAATACATTTAATAAAGAATATATTTTAACTGTATTAAAATTTTCTTTATTTAACCGCATAAACCTTCAGGTCTCCATGGACACCCGTATCTCAAAACCTACTTTTTCCCATGCCGGAATCTGAACCATTTTAAATTATCAATTCACATTTAATTTTAATTAATTTTTTTTCATTATCCACTTCAATTCAATTATTATTACCTCTAATTGGAACCATAGTCTAATGTTAATTGATGGATATAGAACGCCATGTCTAGAAACCTCGTGGTTATTTGGAGCACCAGACCATGAATGACAACCCATGGGTATTTGGAGCATTAGTCCTTATCCCATATAATAATATTTTTAGGCCTGATGGGTGTAGAATTACATTTCTATCACACTATGAGTATTTTGAGCATCGGTCCATGTATCACAACCCATTTCTCAATAAAAGAACATATATCACATACATAACATTATTCAAGATTAATAAACCATAATATTTTATCACAATTTTTCAATTTCTGGCACCCTCGTGAGTATTTGGAGCATCATTCCCTGTCTCACAACCCATTTCATAATAAAGTACATATATCATATACATCACATTGTTCCAAATTAATCAATATTAATATTTTTCTCAATTTTACATGTTTATCAGCCTCGTGTGTATTGGGAGCATTAGTCCCAATCTCGCAACCTATTTCTCAATAAAGAACACTTATCACATTCATCATATTATTCAAGATTAATCATCATTAATATTTTATCACAATTTTACATGTCCTGTCACGACCCGTCCTCGGGGCCCGTGCCGTGACTACCCCAAGCCCGCCTTCCATAGGCCAGGGGCTGGCGACTAGCACCAAGGCGTAAAATCCCAGTAAACAGGGAAGGCATTGCCTTTGTAAGTAACAACCACACAGAGTCAGCAAGCGGAAAGTAAAGTGCAGAAAAGTAAAGGGGGCCGGAAATACAAGCCCAACTGTAAAGTACAACTGAAAAGTAAAGTACAGTAACTGTAGAAAAGACGGCGGCCTCGTGTCGTCCACTGGCAATCCCACCTGAAGGGTGGGTACAGATAGCCTCCAGGCTCCTCGGGTCCCACGTCCGCTCCGAGCACGTCCCGCCCAGTGGTCCACCTCCAGGTACCGTCCTGCTCCACGCCCCAACCGTGATCAGCGCTGTCCGTCGTCTGCAACCAACACAACAAGGTGCGGGCATAGCCCGTGCAGGGGTGAGTACAACTACTCAGAAAGGACCCCGAGACCCCCGAAGGTCTCCCGAAATCCACAAAGGATATAACACAAAAGAAAGATGCAATCACGAAGTAACATCTGACTCGACTTAGGTATACGCCCATACATATACCTAAGCCCCCAATTCTAGCTCTGCTCACGAGCTCAAGAACAACTCAATCCACAAAGGAAGCAAGACTCAAATCCACAAGGAGAGTAACAGTAAATCCACATAGGATAGTTCAACACAATCCACAAAGGAGAGTAACAGTAAATCCACATAGGATAGTTCAACACAATCCATAAAGGAGAGTAACAGTAAATCCACATAGGATAGTTCAACACAATCCACAAAGGAGAGTAACAGTAAATCCACATAGGATAGTTCAACACAATCCATAAAGGAGAGTAACAGTAAATCCACAAAGGATAGTTCAACACAATCCACAAAGGAGAGTAACATAAGATTCAGCTCAACCAGGATTTTCATTATCGAAACCGTAAATGTTGAAGAGCCCCATCTCTGAAGTGTACAGTGGTCCTGTCACGACTCCGAGGTACTGCTCACTAACCTAAGACTGCTGAAGTACTCCTCCTGTCGAGTACCGCGGGTCTGCTGCCAACTACCGGGCGCTCCGTCCGCTGAGGGTCTGCTGCCAAATACCGGGCGCTCACCCAGATAGCCTACTGAGGTACTCCTCCTGTCGAGTACCGCGGGTCTGCTGCCAACTACCGGGCGCTCCGTCCGCCGTGGGTCTGCTGCCAACTACTGGGCGCTCCGTCCACTGGGCTAGTCGACTCACTCCAAGTCGAGTCGGTCAAGCAGTCGTCAGGTCTCAGTCATCTACACGGTCTCCGTACTCCGCACGCACGTCTCCACCGTCGCGGGTCTGTCGCTACAACCAAGCGCACACACTCCGTAGAGTATCGCGGGTCTGCCGCTACAACCAAGCGCTCCACCGCCAAGGGTCTGTTGCTGCATCCAAGTGCACCACCACTGCCAAGTACCACGGGTCCGCCGCTACACCCAAGCGCTCCACCGCTCAAGGTAAAAAAGAAGATTCAGCTCACACAGGTTCGGTAGCACTGTTCCACGTAGGATCGCTGAGTGCAGTAGTCGACGCAGTCCACGGAGGATCTCTGCACAGTCGTCGCCGCAGTCCACGAAGGATCTCTGCTCTGTCGTCGTCGCAGTCCACGAAGGATCTCTGCTCTGTCGTCGAAGTCACAGCCAGCGCTAGGGTTCCCGCACAAAGCGGGCTCGTTTAGGAGGGTCCGCTCCACGAGCCGAGGGCTGATACATCAACTGACACGTAGTCCGACGTTGATGTATCCAAAAGTTCCGTATCGACAACAGGGTCTCAACGCGACAGACGGCGCGTCAAACGGACGCCCGGTCTGAGAGTTATTGGCATTTTTGTCCCAGGGGCCCGGTTGGTTTTTAGGGCAAAACCAACCCGACCGTACTCCGCCTGTATCCGATCCTCGGGCGGAGTATGCCAAAAGTTCCGTCTCACTTAGAGGGAACTACCACAGCTGACGGTACGTCGATCGGACGTCCGTAGCTCAAGTTATGAGCGTTTCCGCTCCGAGGGCCCGGTTGGTTTCGTGTACGAACCAACCCGGCCGAACCCAAAGTCTTCCGAAACCTTGAGTGTAATATACCGAAACGACCGTCTCGATCCAAGGATCGCGTAGCCGCTGACGGTTCGTCAATCGGAGGTCCCAGGCCCAGGATATGGGCGAAAGACCGTAGAGGGCCCGAAACGGGGGTACTGGGCCCGGGGCGACCCGGCCCGAACCCCCCCTGGGGTCGGCCGAACCGGGTCGGCCCGAACCGGGTCGACTCGACCCGGCCCGAACCGGCTCGGCCGGGTCCGGTCCGGCCTGGGCGCGGCCCGGCCGACCGGACCGGCCGGCTCGGTCTCGGCCGAGCGGCCGAGGGAGCCGCCGCCGCCGCGGGTTGATCCCGCGGCTTGAGGGAACCGCGGCCCCGCGGGGGGCCGCCTGTCACGCGGACGCGGCCGGGCCGCCGCGTCCGTCCCGGTTCCGCGCGGCCGCGGAACCGGCCGCCGTTGCCGCCGCGGCTGAAGCCGCGGCGGGCTTCCTCCACGGCGGCGCGCCGGCCGCCGCCGCCTCCGGTCGCCGGCGCCGCCGCGCCGGCGACCCGCGCCGCCGCCGCCTTCTGCGGGCCGCCGGGGACGCTCCGGTGGCCCGATTTCTTTCCCGTCTGCGCCGATGCTCCTCCCGGGGGACGATCTTCACTGCGGAGCCAACAAATTTCTCTTGCCGCACGGTTCGTCGTCGTCCGCCAAATCCGCACAACAAAAATAGATCGGCGGAGGGTTGCCGGGTCTTGTTCGTTAGACCCGCACCCTCCGCGTTAGTCATAATCCACGGGAGGAACAATAAAACAATCAACAACAATTTTAAATGTTAAAATTGTTCGAAGATCAAGTTCTTTACTTTAAAAGAAATAAATCACGGAAGGAAAATATTCCAATCAACCCTTACTTGTCGTCGTCGTCGGACGAGAGGTCGTCGCGGAATCGCTCGTCGCGGAGGAAGGAGATCGTCGCGTCGTCGCGGTATCCGGCGTCGCGTCGCCAATCTCCGGATCAAGATCAAACGGATTTAATTAGTTTAAATCCGTTGATATTGAAATTAAAAAGGGAGAAGAAAAGATCCGATTCTCACCTTAGTTGCCGAACGAGGATCGGCCGCGGAAGAAGAGGCGTCGCCGAAGAACGTCGCGGGTAGATCTCGTCGACGTCGCAGATCTTGGTGTGCGTCGTCGAATTCCGGTCGCCGGCGTTCTTCGCGTTCTTCGCGTTCTTCGCGTTCTTCGCGTTCTTCGCGTTCTTCGCGTTCTTCGCGGAGAGGGTGGAGGAACGAAGATTCTTTCAAATCCTTTCCAAGGATTTTTGGGTTGGTCTTATTTTATAAACATGCCAACACACGAAACCGGTTAAGAAACGATCCATCAATTCGTTGAATTAATTCAACGAAAGAAACGACCCATTTAATTCACGAAGAAACAGTCCATTTAATTCACGAAATAAACCGCCCAATTAAATGGTCTGTTAAGAATTAAAGAAAACGCGTCGGTTGACTTTTCAGTTACTTTGACGGGTTTTCGCGGGTGCGTTACTTAGCGAAAGAAACGGCGGGGCTCGTGCGGGTCCCACCGCACAAATATCCTACCAAGGGGGTAGGATATTTCTGGATAGTATCCTATCCAGTTCAACTCAGTTCAAGCCGTCTTAAAGTGACTTCAAGTGGCTTCCAAGCAGCTTAAGTGAAATAAAATAAAGTTGTCGCACAAACTTTATTTTATTTCTGACTTAAAGCCGCAAAATTTAAAAACCACGTCTGAGCAAACGCAACTCCGGAAGAGGCGTTTCTAAGCAAATACCGGCGCTGCGATTTCATCGGTGCCCTCAGAATTCGATTCCGGGCACCGGTTCAAAAGATAGAAAAACCCGCTCGTCCGTTCACTGAACGTACCCGAGCCAAACTTCGAAAATTGATTCCGGGCACACCGGGCCTCGGAATCAGGTGCCGTCTGAAGCTGCGCTCTTGTAAAATTCCAAAGAAAATTAAGAAAAAAATTTCCTTGAAATTTGCGGGTCTTTACATTACTCCCACCTCAGGGCTTTACGTCCCCGTAAAGATACATCAAAAACTAGGGGAACATATGGGGGTACTGAGCACGCATCTGAGCCTCCCGCTCCCAAGTGCTCTCCTGGAGGTTCCCGTGCTGCCATCTGACGCGCACAAGAGGAATCGACCGCCCACGTAGGACCCGCTCCTGTCGATCCTCGATCTCCCCTGGGACCTCCGCAAAAGTCGCCCCATCGTCCACGTCCAGCTCCCCAAAGTCGATGATGTGCGTCGGGTCGTGCACGTATCTCCTCAGCTGAGACACGTGGAAGACGTCGTGCACCCGGTGCAACTGAGGTGGTAGAGCCAGGCGATAAGCCACCTCTCCTATCCTGCTGAGGACCTGGAAAGGCCCATCGAACTTCGGAGATAACCTGCCGCCTCGGCCACATCTCCGAAACTTCATCGGGTTGAGACCGTATAAGAACGTGTTCGTCCCCCTCGAATTTAAGAGGTTTCCCTTTTTAGGTTAGAACTGAAACTCAAAACTCCTGCTGCCACAAGGGTAGGGTTGACCAACTCAAGAGTGATCGGCCACACCCTCTTATGCCTGAGTTTAACATGTGCTGCCCAGGGTTTCCTTTTCGCCGACCAAGGAAAACCCATTCCGACGTTTGCCTAAAACCGTCAACCGGGGTATGATTTTTGAATCATACCCAGATCAACGTCGTAAGGCCTCTACGCTGCCACCAAGAGATTCCAACCGAAACTCTCGCCTCGAGGTCAAATCACACCGTCGGCGTAAGTGTGATTATCGAGTCTCCTCCCAAAGGTATCTCCAGACGTGAGGGTCAAGTCTACGGCTTACCCGGAACCTCTAGGTCTGGGACATGATTCGTGGAAGGGTTGAATGATCGGTTCCTATGTCTATAGATATGGCAGCTCGTAGTAGACATAATTCGTACCCCGAATCATTCTTAGAGTTCCTGGGTCACACTCCTTGACCGCAATGCAGCTACTCTCCTCCCCAGCCCTCCTGATCCCTGAGCCTGGCGGGGACTACTAAGTCGGGTGGTCGTAACATGTCGAAATGTACACCACCACATGCTGCTCTCTAAGCTCCGCTTCCACGTCTGCTACCCTGCAGATTCATCTGTCCTTAGCACTTCCTCCTCCTGAAACATTTTACACGCCCGAGTCTCTGAGACTGGCGTTAGTTTCCTTCCTTTCACTGCTAACGTTCACAACCACAAAGGTTCTCTCTAGCATCCTAACATAGGTAGAAATGCATAGAGGAAAAGTAATGGTTCGGATTTCCCTTAGACACACTTCGCTCAGAAGTTCGAGTCTAAGGAACTGATCACAACGTAACCAACGAGTACTACGATTGATGGTAAGCCACGATGAGTGCTCTGCTTCCGGCATGTCGTACTGTCGAAGCTGTATTAGCTCCAGAAAACTCACAACCACCTCCTCAAGCCAGTCCTCAGCCGCCTACGAGTCAGGCTCACCTCGAAACTTGAGGGATATCTGGTGCTAAAACATATGTAAGGCACTAAGCCTGTGATTCTCTGCTACCGGTACCGCCGGTAGTGTCTACTGACCAACAGGTAGTGACATAGCTGGCGCACTACCCGTAGGTACTATCCCAGGTATCGGTTCGCGTACCGAAGCCTTATTACTATAAGAACCAACCTCATGGTCATTCACTGGAAACAACAGAAGCTAAGATCATCATCCGCTCTACTAGTATCCAAGCTAGGCGTAGAACTCTAGCAACCGCCTCCATCCAGTCCACTGCTGCCTGGGAAATCTGTCTCGCCTCGTATCCTCAGAGGCCTCTACTGCTGGAACTCGTGCATCGCGCTCTGCTAGCGTGCATTGTCAGCTAGTGGCATCCTCTGCCTAACGGGTGGTGGTGCTGCTGGTACACCACCCGAAGGTGCCAACACTGAAAAAGGGCCCTGCACCGGAGTCTCGCTGCTCGGTGGGCCATCATCGAGAACTCTCTCGGAACTCCAGCTAACTATCTGCATGGTGACATCCTGAACAGTTGTGTCACGGTCAACGATTTATACCTGGTGAGCTGACCTGGTTTGAGCTGACTTTAAACCTTTTGGGAAACATACACGCAATCAGTGTTTTCGTGCATTAAGTTGGAAATCAGAAGTCAGGGTCCTGGTGTACGGATACGTCGGCCGTCGCACCAACACTGGGCTCCCTGAACTGATAACCACACTCAATACACTAAACACTATTGCTTCACATAGAAAGAAAGGACGATCAGAGTCCGCGGTAGAACCGACCACCTCTGATACCAATTTGTCACGACCCGTCCTCGGGGCCCGTGCCGTGACTACCCCAAGCCCGCCTTCCATAGGCCAGGGGCTGGCGACTAGCACCAAGGCGTAAAATCCCAGTAAACAGGGAAGGCATTGCCTTTGTAAGTAACAACCACACAGAGTCAGCAAGCGGAAAGTAAAGTGCAGAAAAGTAAAGGGGGCCGGAAATACAAGCCCAACTGTAAAGTACAACTGAAAAGTAAAGTACAGTAACTGTAGAAAAGACGGCGGCCTCGTGTCGTCCACTGGCAATCCCACCTGAAGGGTGGGTACAGATAGCCTCCAGGCTCCTCGGGTCCCACGTCCGCTCCGAGCACGTCTCGCCCAGTGGTCCACCTCCAGGTACCGTCCTGCTCCACGCCCCAACCGTGATCAGCGCTGTCCGTCGTCTGCAACCAACACAACAAGGTGCGGGCATAGCCCATGCAGGGGTGAGTACAACTACTCAGAAAGGACCCCGAGACCCCCGAAGGTCTCCCGAAATCCACAAAGGATATAGCACAAAAGAAAGATGCAATCACGAAGTAACATCTGACTCGACTTAGGTATACGCCCATACATATACCTAAGCCCCCAATTCTAGCTCTGCTCACGAGCTCAAGAACAACTCAATCCACAAAGGAAGCAAGACTCAAATCCACAAGGAGAGTAACAGTAAATCCACATAGGATAGTTCAACACAATCCACAAAGGAGAGTAACAGTAAATCCACATAGGATAGTTCAACACAATCCACAAAGGAGAGTAACAGTAAATCCACATAGGATAGTTCAACACAATCCACAAAGGAGAGTAACAGTAAATCCACATAGGATAGTTCAACACAATCCATAAAGGAGAGTAACAGTAAATCCACAAAGGATAGTTCAACACAATCCACAAAGGAGAGTAACATAAGATTCAGCTCAACCAGGATTTTCATTATCGAAACTGTAAATGTTGAAGAGCCCCATCTCTGAAGTGTACAGTGGTCCTGTCACGACTCCGAGGTACTGCTCACTAACCTAAGACTGCTGAAGTACTCCTCCTGTCGAGTACCGCGGGTCTGCTGCCAACTACCGGGCGCTCCGTCCGCTGAGGGTCTGCTGCCAAATACCGGGCGCTCACCCAGATAGCCTACTGAGGTACTCCTCCTGTCGAGTACCGCGGGTCTGCTGCCAACTACCGGGCGCTCCGTCCGCCGTGGGTCTGCTGCCAACTACTGGGCGCTCCGTCCACTGGGCTAGTCGACTCACTCCAAGTCGAGTCGGTCAAGCAGTCGTCAGGTCTCAGTCATCTACACGGTCTCCGTACTCCGCACGCACGTCTCCACCGTCGCGGGTCTGTCGCTACAACCAAGCGCACACACTCCGTAGAGTATCGCGGGTCTGCCGCTACAACCAAGCGCTCCACCGCCAAGGGTCTGTTGCTGCATCCAAGCGCACCACCACTGCCAAGTACCACGGGTCCGCCGCTACACCCAAGCGCTCCACCGCTCAAGGTAAAAAAGAAGATTCAGCTCACACAGGTTCGGTAGCACTGTTCCACGTAGGATCGCTGAGTGCAGTAGTCGACGCAGTCCACGGAGGATCTCTGCACAGTCGTCGCCGCAGTCCACGAAGGATCTCTGCTCTGTCGTCGTCGCAGTCCACGAAGGATCTCTGCTCTGTCGTCGAAGTCACAGCCAGCGCTAGGGTTCCCGCACAAAGCGGGCTCGTTTAGGAGGGTCCGCTCCACGAGCCGAGGGCTGATACATCAACTGACACGTAGTCCGACGTTGATGTATCCAAAAGTTCCGTATCGACAACAGGATCTCAACGCGACAGACGGCGCGTCAAACGGACGCCCGGTCTGAGAGTTATTGGCATTTTTGTCCCAGGGGCCCGGTTGGTTTTTAGGGCAAAACCAACCCGACCGTACTCCGCCTGTATCCGATCCTCGGGCGGAGTATGCCAAAAGTTCCGTCTCACTTAGAGGGAACTACCACAGCTGACGGTACGTCGATCGGACGTCCGTAGCTCAAGTTATGAGCGTTTCCGCTCCGAGGGCCCGGTTGGTTTCGTGTACGAACCAACCCGGCCGAACCCAAAGTCTTCCGAAACCTTGAGTGTAATATACCGAAACGACCGTCTCGATCCAAGGATCGCGTAGCCGCTGACGGTTCGTCAATCGGAGGTCCCAGGCCCAAGATATGGGCGAAAGACCGTAGAGGGCCCGAAACGGGGGTACTGGGCCCGGGGCGACCCGGCCCGAACCCCCCCCTGGGGTCGGCCGAACCGGGTCGGCCCGAACCGGGTCGACTCGACCCGGCCCGAACCGGCTCGGCCGGGTCCGGTCCGGCCTGGGCGCGGCCCGGCCGACCGGACCGGCCGGCTCGGTCTCGGCCGAGCGGCCGAGGGAGCCGCCGCCGCCGCGGGTTGATCCCGCGGCTTAAGGGAACCGCGGCCCCGCGGGGGGCCGCCTGTCACGCGGACGCGGCCGGGCCGCCGCGTCCGTTCCGGTTCCGCGCGGCCGCGGAACCGGCCGCCGTTGCCGCCGCGGCTGAAGCCGCGGCGGGCTTCCTCCACGGCGGCGCGCCGGCCGCCGCCGCCTCCGGTCGCCGGCGCCGCCGCGCCGGCGACCCGCGCCGCCGCCGCCTTCTGCGGGCCGCCGGGGACGCTCCGGTGGCCCGATTTCTTTCCCGTCTGCGCCGATGCTCCTCCCGGGGGACGATCTTCACTGCGGAGCCAACAAATTTCTCTTGCCGCACGGTTCGTCGTCGTCCGCCAAATCCGCACAACAAAAATAGATCGGCGGAGGGTTGCCGGGTCTTGTTCGTTAGACCCGCACCCTCCGCGTTAGTCATAATCCACAGGAGGAACAATAAAACAATCAACAACAATTTTAAATGTTAAAATTGTTCGAAGATCAAGTTCTTTACTTTAAAAGAAATAAATCACGGAAGGAAAATATTCCAATCAACCCTTACTTGTCGTCGTCGTCGGACGAGAGGTCGTCGCGGAATCGCTCGTCGCGGAGGAAGGAGATCGTCGCGTCGTCGCGGTATCCGGCGTCGCGTCGCCAATCTCCGGATCAAGATCAAACGGATTTAATTAGTTTAAATCCGTTGATATTGAAATTAAAAAGGGAGAAGAAAAGATCTGATTCTCACCTTAGTTGCCGAACGAGGATCGGCCGCGGAAGAAGAGGCGTCGCCGAAGAACGTCGCGGGTAGATCTCGTCGACGTCGCAGATCTTGGTGTGCGTCGTCGAATTCCGGTCGCCGGCGTTCTTCGCGTTCTTCGCGTTCTTCGCGTTCTTCGCGTTCTTCGCGTTCTTCGCGTTCTTCGCGGAGAGGGTGGAGGAACGAAGATTCTTTCAAATCCTTTCCAAGGATTTTTGGGTTGGTCTTATTTTATAAACATGCCAACACACGAAACCGGTTAAGAAACGATCCATCAATTCATTGAATTAATTCAACGAAAGAAACGACCCATTTAATTCACGAAGAAACAGTCCATTTAATTCACGAAATAAACCGCCCAATTAAATGGTCTGTTAAGAATTAAAGAAAACGCGTCGGTTGACTTTTCAGTTACTTTGACGGGTTTTCGCGGGTGCGTTACTTAGCGAAAGAAACGGCGGGGCTCGTGCGGGTCCCACCGCACAAATATCCTACCAAGGGGGTAGGATATTTCTGGATAGTATCCTATCCAGTTCAACTCAGTTCAAGCCGTCTTAAAGTGACTTCAAGTGGCTTCCAAGCTGCTTAAGTGAAATAAAATAAAGTTGTCGCACAAACTTTATTTTATTTCTGACTTAAAGCCGCAAAATTTAAAAACCACGTCTGAGCAAACGCAACTCCAGAAGAGGCGTTTCTAAGCAAATACCGGCGCTGCGATTTCATCGGTGCCCTCAGAATTCGATTCCGGGAACCGGTTCAAAAGATAGAAAAACCCGCTCGTCCGTTCACTGAACGTACCCGAGCCAAACTTCGAAAATTGATTCCGGGCACACCGGGCCTCGGAATCAGGTGCCGTCTGAAGCTGCGCTCTTGTAAAATTCCAAAGAAAATTAAGAAAAAAATTTCCTTGAAATTTGCGGGTCTTTACATGTCCCCTGTATCAAAATATCACATTAATTAATTCAAAAATTAATGAATCACAACAACACATTAATTAATTAAACAAATAATTAATAACATATTCTCATTAATTAATTTAACAATTAATTAACCACATTGTCTGATTAATTATTTCAAAATTTTTTAAAAATATCATCAAAATAATTAATGTTAACAAATAATTAATCACTATCCACCACTCAAAATTTTATAATTAATTATTCAATTAATTATCTCAATCAAAATATCAATAACTTATAATTAATTATACAATTAATTATCTCAAATAATCTGTTTAAAAATCACATAATTAATTCAAAAGTTATTTACTCAACTTCCAAATATCAGTTCCTCATAATTAATTCAACCATTAATTATTCAACATTATCAATTCAATATCTCAACCATCCACACATTAATTAAACTATCTATTAATTAATCTAGTTCATTCAATCTCACCTTTATAGAAATTATCATTATTTATTTCACCAATTAATTAATCTAACACATTCAATTTATTCAAGAAAAATAAATTTCCTTATGTACTTCTTTAATTAATAAATCTAACTCATCCTATTAGTATAACACAACCATCCCCATTAATTAATTTTTCAATTAATCAATCTAACTCATTCAATTGTGTCAACCCAAGAATCCCTATTAATTAATTAAGAAATTAAATAATCTAACTAAATAATCATAACATTACATACATTACTTAACGTACCAATTAATTCATTCAAATTATTCCAATAAAATATTTCCTTAATTAATTAATCTAACTCAATCACTTCAATTTATTCACTAATTCATTGTCCATGTCATCTCATATTAATTAATTCAGAATTAATTAATTCACATTCAACCACCATTCAGTTAATCCACCAATTTATTGTTTCTGAAAATTCTATTATTTTCACCAATAATTAAATAATCATGTTACCTCAATTAATTAATTCATTAAATAATTTGTTCCATTATTTAATTCTATAATTAAATAATCACATTTTTCACTTAATTTATTTTGTTAATTAGTAAATCCCATTATTTAAATATTTCAATTAAATAATCATATTACACCATTAATTAATTCTTTATTTAATTAATCTCATTATTTAATTCAGTAATTAAATAATCGCAGCTATTTTTTAATTATTTAATTTATTGATTAATCTTATTATTTAATTCGATAATTTAAATAAACACATTTCTCACATTAATTAATTTCTCAATTAATTAATCCATTAGTTTTGTTAATTAATTCCATAATTAAATAACCAAATCCAACATTACTAAATCTTAATAATTAATTCATTACTTAATTATTTAAACCATATAAATTAATCAATCACATCGTGACCAATAATTAATTCCAAAATTAATTAACCAATTCAAACATCACAAAATACTCAAAATTTATCTATCAATTAATTATTTAAACCAACCAATTCTATTAAAATTTTCACAATCCCTCCCAAATTAATTAATTGAATATATAAAATCTCAATTTTTAATCATAACATAAAATGTATACAATCACATATGCATAAATGAATCGAGACTATGTGATTTGAATTTAGACCACCTACCTAAAATATGATGAACACGCGATGGGAATCCAACATCAACGACGACGCGTTATTCGGAAGACTAACGAATGAGAAAATAAATAAATAAGGATATATTGTTTAATAAAAATCTTCTCAAGATACATCATTTTCTTTGAAATTTTTTTTGATATGAACCATCCTCTTATAAAGACAAATCCAACGCTATTTATGGCACATCAATCTGATAAATATCAAAAAAGATATTGATTGTTGAAGTATAAAATGAAAGATAGAAGAGAGAGGGTTTTCCATGAATAATGGGATTCTTAAAGATTCCATGTGCATCATCCCAAATCCAATTTATAATACCATTTCATTAATAAATTTAGTTAAATTTATTAATTGCATTAGTTATTTATAAATCTCCCTTATTTTTTAATGCATTAACTCATCATCATAATGATCATTTCATGAAATTATACAACGAGTTTGAATTAAATAGTTACCGTTGGTCTTTAAATGACCGCTTCAATTTTAGGGTCACGTTGTTGCTAATGGAGTTTCAATCCAACACCATAAATAAATTTATATCTAAAATGTTGTTTTGATAACAATTATTTTCTCGAAATAATAATAATATCAATAAATACTATTATTATAAAGTATCTTTCCCCATTTAACGTTTCCCCAAAAATATTCATTAAATATCGAAAATAGTGGATAATTTAATATTAACTTCACATTTGAATTTATCTAGTATTGACTAAAAAATTTCACAGCTATAACATTGATCAACTAAAAATATTCACACATGGTGAAATATTTTTTAACATTTAAGTAAAAACATTTCACTGCACATTTTGTTTGAAAAAAATAATAATGATACACTTATTATTAATACTATTATTTTTATAAATAATAATATACTTATTATTAGTAATATTCTTTTTATTATTAATAATAAAGTTATTTATGTAATTTCATTAATATTGGATTAATTATTAAATTAACAAAAATATTCATTTAACATAAAAATTAAAATAACATCAAACACATATTATGCAAAAAAATTATACCCAAAATTGGGTAAAACCCTCGTTCCGAACCCAACACTGGTCTCATATTTCTTATATGATACACCATTTGAGATATATTAATTATTTAATATAAAAACAGATTAAAATAACTAATTAAATATAAAAAGATTATTTTCAGAAGCAAGATATCCAAACGTCTAACGCTTACAATTCTTATACCCCTCTTAGGGTAAACACCATGCTCTAGACACAATGGTGATCTTAGATTTCCAATATGACACACCATTGAAGAGATGTTAATTCTTTAATATTTAAAAAATCGATTAAATAAATAAATAAATATAAAAATGGTATTTTCGTGAGTGAGAAGTACAAAAGACTGATGATTATAAATTTTATACCTCTCTTAAGGTAAAAAAAATATTCTGAACGGAACAGAAATCTTGGATTTCTGTTACAACACACCGTTTAATAGTTATTCAGTTATTTTTAATAAAAAGTGTTTACTTAATATATTATATTTAATATTTAGTTTTTAAAACTTCACCGAGACTTTGAGAGACTCAGAATCTAGCACTTAACTCAGTGTCAAGCTCCAAAAACGTTCTAATAAATTATTAAAATGTGTTAACTTGTCATTGTTTCTCATGTATGCCTTTAAACATTTATTAAGTTGTTTCTCCCATATAATATTTTTTTTCCCACATAATGTATTTATAAACTATAAAAGTAATTAACTCAAAGGAAAACATACTAGGTAAAAGGATGGAATCTTACAACATTCCCACTATATAACAGCTCTTTATGAAGCTATACTCCCAAGTACCTTTATAAAAAAATGGTTTCTTACAATTTTTCGACCTTTGATCCATCGTTAAACCTTTTGTTAAGTAGCTCAACAGCTGTAGTTTTTATTAGCCTCTGGTCAATCTTGAGAACCTCATATTTAAATTTAAGATGGTTTACCTCACACTATCAAGCTCCACATATATATTTCATCATAAGAACAACCTCAAAGGGACCCAATATCCAACTAAAACACATTCATTTAGCTAGGTGTGATTTCAGAGCTTTCTCAGTTTATCCATGGTGAAGTCAAAGTAGGGGACATGATCATCAATAATTAAATGTATGTTAAGAAGTAGTTGGTGAGTACCACAACCAATCCTTCATTTACAGTGTTTCCTCCCTTTTTTCTTCCACACGGCCAAAACCAAGGTGCTACAAATACCCTTAACCACCCTACACCTAGGTCTGGTTAATAAGGATATAATCATCCTTATTATTCTTATTTATCATTTTACACCCATTTGTTCTCATCTTGTATAATTTTATAATTTTTTTCAATTTAATATTAGGAACATTTCATTTCAATTTTACAAAAAAATGAAAAATATCTCATGTTCAAAAACATACCCAAAGCCCATTTTCATATGCATGCCTATAATGATGCATGTCCCAAAATAATCCTGATTTCCTAGAATGATGCATACAGATTAAACTCTCATGTCGTTCAAGGACACGAGTAAATTTCAACAAATTTTTTAAAAAATAATCGCATAAAAAAAGGTGTGTCACCTAATGCGAAAAAATATTCAACTTTAATAGAAAACAATAGTATAAAATATCGCACCCTAGGTACTTGGGTTCTCCCTCATACATGAGGTTTCTACTCCCACGTAGAAGCTCATAACCAAGCACTGACACTTCCTATTTTCCTTTATACCCTTCCCCAAAATTAATAAAAAGAAGAAGAAAATAAAACATTCCTCTGATACCAATTTGTAACCTCCCAGTTTGGGTGTCACGTAATGTTTCCCTGATCCTGTTAGTCACATGTCATTAGGCACGCCTCCTCGTACACGAGAGGTTGTCGGCTATTAGTGAGGTTCGGGTAAGTCACTCATGGGGAGACTGTACAATCTTATATCATACTAAACACCAGCAGAAATAATAAACCATAATGTAAGAATATATAAAGACAAACAATACCAATATCTGAAGATAATCAAGAAGTAAATACAATTTTTTACTAGAAAGGGAAACATATTAGGCCAACGTAAGTGTCAAGTATCTAAAATGTAAAACCCAAATGAAAAGACACTAAAACCCCAAAGTGGGTCCTGAACCTCATCATGTTTCCTCATACATGCCCCATCCCAACTCAACCACCTAACTTAGGGAGATTTCCGTTAACCTATCTAGAAAACAGGGATTCTACTCGGGTACCGATCCAGCAGCTCAAGTAGGGTGTGACTACAACTCAGTAGGACATGACCAATGATGTCTAAAACAAATCCAGTCAGAAATAGTATATGCTGTAGTATAAAGAATAAAAATAAAAGTAATAAAGTAAATATTTTACATGTATTCAATTATCCCTTATTTAACCATATAAACGTCTGGGTTCTTATGGACACTCGTACCTCAATACCTACTTCTGCCTTTTCAAGAATCAGAACCATTTTTATTTATCAATTTAAATTTCATTTAAACCAATTTTCTTTCAATTACCACTTCAATTAAATTAATATTACATCTAATTGGAAAATAGTCTAATGTAAATTAATGGGTGTAGAACACCATGTCTAGAACCCTCGCGAGTATTTGGAGAATTAGTACCAGTCTCACAACCCATGGTTATTTGGAGTATTAGTCCCTATCTCAGAACACATTTCATAATAAAGAACATATATCACATACATCACATTATTGAATATTAATCAACATTAATATTTTATCAGAATTTTACAATGTCATGCACCCTCGTGATTATTTTGAATATCGGTCTGTTTCTCACTACCCATTTCCCAATAAAGAACATATATCACATACATCACATTTTTAAATATTATTCAACATTAATTGTTATCTCAATTTTTCATGTCTAGCACCCTCGTGATTATTTAGAGGATCAGTCCCTCTCTCCCAACCCATTTCTCAATAAAGAACACATATCACACACATCCCAATATTCAAGATTAATCATCATTAATCTTTTATCACAATTTTACTTGTCACATGTATCACACCATCACATTAATTAATTCAAAAATTAATTAATCACAACAACACATTAATTAATTCAACAAATAATTAATCATGTATCCCCATTAGTTAATTTAACAATTAAGTATTCACATTGTTCCATTAATTAATTCAACAATTAGGTAATAATACCATCAAATTATTTAATGTTAAAAAATAATTAATCAATACCCACAACTTTAAATTTTATAATTAATTCTACAATTAATTATCTCATTCACAATATCAATAACTTATAATTAATTATACAATTAATTATCTCGATTCATTTATTTCAATATCACATAATTAAATAAATAATTACTTACTCAACATAAAAATATCATTACCTCATAATTAATTCAACAATAAATTATTCAAACTTATGAATTCAATATCTCAACCATCCATATTATTTAAATTATCAATTAATTAATCTAATTTATCCAATTTCACCTTCATAGCAATTCTAATTAATTAATTCACCAATTAATTAATCTATGACATTCAATTGCTTCAACCCAAATAATCACCATTATGTAATTATTCAATTAATAATTATAACCCATCCAATTATTATAACACAACCATCCCCATTAAATAATATTCCAATTAATTAACAAAACTCATTTAATTGTTTTAACATAATGGTCTCTATTAACTACTTCTGCAATTAATTTATCTAACTCAAAAATCATAACATTACATCCATTAACTAATTTAACAATTCATTAATTCAAATTATTTTCATTAACTAATTCCATGATTAATAAATCTAACTCAATCACTTTAATTAATTCACTAATTAATAATCTATGTCATCTCATATTAATTAATTCAAAATTAATTATTTCACATTAAACGACCCTTCAATTAATCAACCAATTAATTGTTTATAAAAATTAAATTACTTAGTTCCACAATAAAATAATTAGGTAACTTCAATTAATTAAGTTTTCAATTAATTAATTCATCAATTAATTAATTCCATTATTTAATTCATTACTTAAAAAATCACTTTTTTCTCTTAATTTTTTTTCAATAAACTAATCCCATTATTTAATTCAAGGAATTAAATAATAATATTTTTACAATAATTATTTATTTATTAAATTAATCTCATTATTTAATTCCATAATTAAATGATCACATTTCATTATTAAATAATTCATAAATTAATAAATAGCACTATTTAATTCAATAATTAAAATAAACCCATTTCTTACATTAATTAATTTATCAATTAATTAATCCAACATTTCCATTAATTTATTCCATAATTAAATAACCAAATCCATCATTAAAAAATTAATAATTAATACATTACTAAATTATTTATACTATCCAAGTTAAGTAATCACATCATGACCGTTAATTAATTCCAAAATTAAATGACCAATTCCTCCATCACAAAATCCTCATAATTATTCTATCAATTAATTGTTTCATCCAACAAATTCTATTCAATATTTCACAATCCCCCCAAAATTAATTAATTTACAAAATTAATTAATTGGATATAGAAAAACTCAAATGTAAATCATAACATAAAATATCTCTGATCGCATATGCATAAATGAATCTAGACAATGGGATTGTAATTTAGACCACCTACCTCAAATATTATAAACACTCAATATGAATCTAACATCAATGATGACACATTTTTCTGACGACTATCAATGGAAAAAATAAATAAATAATAATATCTAGTTTAACAAATATCTACTCAAAATATATAATTCTCTATGAAAACAAATTTGATACACATTATCCTCTTATCAACATAAATCTAATACCTCTGAAGGCACGTAAATATGATCAATATCCAAATAGATATTGATTATTGAAGTATGGAAGGAAAGATAGATGAGACATGGGTGTTCCATAAATAATGGTCTTCCTAACCATCTCATGTGCATCACCCCAATTCCAATTTATAATATCTTCTCATCAATAAATTTTTTTTACATTTATTAATTGCATCAGTAATTTATTAATCTTACCTATTAATTTTATTCATCAACTCATTGTCATATTGAGCATTTCATGAAGTTGTACCATGATTATGAATTAAATATTCATCATTGGTCTTTAAATGACCCCCCTCAATTTTAGGTTCATGATATCATTGATGGAGAATCAATAAGAAAGTATACAAAAAATGTATCACCAAAACTCTATTTTGAATACATTTATTTTCTAAAAAAATTAATAATAATAATAACAAATACTATTATTATAATATATCTTTCAGTGTCTAATGTTTCACCGAAAAAATTCATTAAAATTTTTTCAATAGTTGATAATTTAATAGTAACTCCACATTTTTATTTATTTAGTATTGACAGATAAATTTCACATCTATAACATTGATCAACAAGTTTAGGATAAACACTAGGTTCTTGTGTTTACCCTATATGGGGTAAAACAATTTTAAGGGATATAAATGGAGTAGCCATATAATTTTCTGGTAAAATTTTAAAAAAAATGGTATATAAACTTAAAAAATGTTTATATGATTTACAAATGGCATTGAGGTAATGGTATAAAACGTTTTACTTGTTAATAAAGAAAAATGAGTACAAAAGAATAATTTTTTAATAATTAAAGTTCATTAAAACGTTTTTGGATGGTGTTTTTTTTATTATATTTATTCATGTCATTAATATGTTAATTATTGGTAGATATATCACTATGATTGAATGTTTGAAGAATTAGTTGGAAAATTATTTTGGAATGAAGGACTTAGGAGATGCTACTTGGATTTTTGGTATTATGATTACACATGACAAGATGAATCACATGATTTGGTTATCAAAATAATGGTATATTGAAAAGGTCACTAAAATATTCAGCATTATCAATTTTAATGATGTTTTTACACTACTTATGAGTCGTTTCATACTAAAAAAAATCCATTATCCATCAAATGATGTAGAGAATGCAGAGATTGAAAAAGTTCATTATTAGTAAGTAGTTGGTGATCTCATATATGTTATGGTGTTCATATTACTATATATTTGAAATGTTATTAGAGTTATGGGTATATTATTATCAAGGTAAGGATTTTTAGATAGTGGTAAAATGGATAGTAAGGTATCTATATTGTGAATCCAGATATTTTTTTATTTTGAAAGTGATTGACGTATTTTCGAAGGATATATGGGTGTGTGTGTGTGTGTGTGTTTATATGGTTGGAGATGTTGACATGTGAAAATGAATATATGGATACCTGATATCCTTTTTAGGGGAGATATTTCATGGAAATAATGAATTTCAAAATATAATGCCTTATGTAACATAAAACCACGATATATCTTAATCACTATATATTTTAAGAAGATGTTTTGAAATAATAAATTTCTATAAAATATGGAATAGTGTGAGGATAATTAAACAATCTATTACGATAGTTTGATTACTATTAAACACTATAAGAAATCAAATCAATATTCCACTTCCTAACACATAAATGTTCGATATCACTAGATTTGTAATGCATTATAAGAAAAAAATTCAAATTGAGAGAATCCAAACAAATGATAATGAGGAAAATATGATGATGAAATTTTATCAAAAGAGAATATTTATTCCAAAAAAGGAGGCTAAAGTTCTAGGTTCTATCCAAAATTGGTTTTGAGGGGGTCATTTTTGGGGGACACTCACAATTTTGGAGTTTATTATGAATAGTGAAATTTGAAGAAGGATTCATTATAGCATAAATTTTCTTCCAGAAATATATGACTGGACCAACCAATGAATTTTTCAATAACGACCATAGTTATATATGGAAGATAGAGGAAATATATTTGGGTAGATAAACCACTATAGAAAATATACCTTTCTTTCTATATTTATAAACAGGATACAATAACCAATTTTTTTTATGTTTATATCCTCTGATAAATTATCCAAAGAGAGTAATAAGAGAAACTTCCCCCCTAATGTTAGTTCATAGTGTTTCTTTCAAGAACTCACATCCTATTGTCTTTATCATATTTTATTTGTTTCATTTCTCATGTTAAATTGGGTTAATTTTTTAGGTTCTTAGTGTAACGTCCCAGGTAAATAAAGAATAAAAGATTTTCATATTTATTAATATTTTTCAAATAAATATCAATTTTACTTTAAAATTGTTTCTATGTTCGATAGCGTACCCAATACGAAACTATGGGTTTCTTTGAAATCTTATGTTGCACACTAATAATAAAATATTATTATTTTAAATGGAAGTTAACTCCGAGAAATTGTATTGGTAAAAATACTCAAAACTAACTACAATATGATTATATATGTTTGTTAATGTATTTACTTATATCCAATAAAAGTTAGAGGCTTAAAATGTGAATGAATCTAATTTTAAGCATAATTTACATTAAAAGGTCGATTTACCACCTTTTAATGGATAACCCTCTTTAAATATAGTTTTTTCACATTAATAAATTCAATTTGACTAAATAAAATCCTTATTTATAATGGTGACATCAAAATTTACTTTGTGTAAATTTTTGGAATTTTTCCGATAAAGTTTATTTTTTAATGAATAGTGAAAAATATTGTATTTTAATTCAAAACACTGTTTTAATCTAATTTATTTATATGGTTAGATTATTTTTTAATTAGTTTTATTGTTTAACTAGAATATATTTTTACCATTTAATCCAATTTTGTTTATTTGAATTTATTTCACTTTGAATTTGGACATAAACAAGTGTCAATATTTTGATAGTTATTGTTTCTTAAAAACAAGCTATTTGTTTTAACAAACGAGAATTAATTTAAAATTATTTAATGAAACTTCTATGTATATAATTTTGTAAAATAGGCATCATTTTTGAATTCAAAATATCAAACATAGCTTAGGCTGAATGTTTGGTATTTTTCTGAAAAACATCAATTTTTGATGAATAGTGAAACCACTTAGTAGTAGTTAAAAATACTCACTTTTTCATTTAAATGAAATTTTACCACTTATTTAAATTGAATTTATAAAATCATACATACATGGTTGTTATTAGTAAGTAAAATTTGGTTCAATAAGATAAAAATAATTTTTGGTGAATAGTAACTTTTGACTTTTATTTAGCGCGGTTAAAGGTAAATAGGGTAATTCAAGGTAAAAAGAATATTATAATAATTACAAATAACCTTAAAACTTGTCCTAGAATTATTGTATGAGTAATTTCCAACCATGAGTGTCCTTGGGACGATTTTGGGACCCCATAGAGACACTTATGAATGATAATGACACTTTAGATTAATTAATTTAATGTAAATGCAAAAATGACATAAACAAAAGATTTTAGTAAATTAATTTTCATATGTTTTTATATAAGTAATATTTTTTTCTATAAATATTAATTAAAAATTTAAAAATATTTCATAAATCATGGTATTTTTTTTAATAATTTTTAGGCATCGAATAAATTAAATTATCTATGACACAATAATGATGCAGTGTTTACCTCATTAATAAATCATTTTAATAAATAAGATTATAAATATTAAAATAACATCCATAACCTATTAAATTCTTATTGTACGGTTTTATTTCTACCATGAGTCATCTTATCTTCTACTCTAATTATTTTTGGACCTTTTGAAGCTGAATATCAATATATAATAAAATAATATATTCACACTTTCCAAAAGAGACCGTCCTCCCCCTTATAAAAGGAGACCATTTATATCCAATTCCTCACACCTCTAAAGCCTTTTGGATCATCCAAAATCTGCCCAATTAAGCTCCATACATCCCTCTCTTTCATCAAGAAGCCTTACATTAGGCATAAGGAACTTCAACAATCTTTTTTGGTTCAAACCAAAGAAAGTTACAAAAATTAAAGGTAACAGTTTCTCTTAATTTATTTTCTTTATTTTACTTCTCCAACCCATAAACTCTTTTTATTACCTTATATAATAACAAAAACAGTATCATTAATATACTAGGATTTTTTTACAAGAATTATTTGAACTACACTTACACACACCTCCATCTAATGGGTGAAGAACATATTGTGTTAGTGGATGGAAAAATAACGTATCACGGAATGATGATTTTTCGACTATCTCCTATAACCTATCATGGTGGCCATTAAGATGAAACTATATTTGTATATGATATATATTATGTTTATTTTTTATTTATTCTTCTGTATTTTTCGTTTATATTATACCTTTATGGTTTCCATTATTGGTAAACACGATAATTTCATTTGAGGATGTGCCGACTACCGCCCCCTCAAAGTGATATCACTCATTCATGCCATATGTGGGACATATAAATTATAGAGTTAATGGTTTTATATATGATATTATACTAGAATTATAATATACCATTTATCATTATGTTTTAATTTCATTAAAATAAGAAATAGAAATGGAATTAGCATTCATCCGTACGTACGGCTTATCGTCTCCATGAACGGTGCATTTCATTTCTTACCTCCAAATGATTTGTACTATTATAAATATATATAAATACTGGATATATATTATATATATGATATCTAAATATTTAATATCATTGTGTATATAATGGGCTATTGACCACATGGACAACTTGTAAATATAAAGTGTTCATTTTTTACTCAAGTACCAAATATAGAAAAAACAAATGTTATTGACTTAAATGATTAAATAATGTTTATAACAAGGTAACAAGTGATATAAAAGGAAAAATAAACTTGAAAAATGTTCTTAAACATGTATAAATTTACTTTAGTTTGTTATTTAAGAGATTAAATAACGAACGAGTCATGTCGGACATGAGGTAAGGGACTTCGTCTCAATCTCCTTTCATTGAGGCATATTTTGTTTTAATAGACGAGTTTATTTTATACATTCTATAAATAAACCTTGATTTTTCAAAGGGAATATTTTTCATCAAATCATTTTACTAAATGACAAAAAGGAATGTTGCTTTTAACGTAAGTAGTGACAACGACCTTTCTTCCACTGTGAGTATCATTTGTTCTTTGGCTTCCATAACAAGCCGTAATGTTTTTTTTCAAGGAAAATAAATACCATATACTGTTTTATGTATTTTGGTATTGAAAATGGTTTTGATAATGGATTTTTTATGTCAATATATTTAAGTGATATATTGTGATTGAAAAGTGGAAATGTTTTCTTTCCATTATATTTGTTTTATGTGTTATGATTTTATAATGGTACTTGGACATTTCACTGGTGGTTACATGATAAACCAAATGACGAGTGGTGCCGTGATAAACCAGGATGGGTGGTTATGTTATAATCTCCAATGCATTGGTTATGGAAGTCGGCCATATTGCTAATCCATTTAGTGATATATGTGGAATTCGACCGTATGTTTTTTCCATTTAAGTATGTTTATATCCCAAGTTACCTTTATATGTTACGTGTTCTTTATATGGGTTTTATGGAAATATTTTGGTTACAAAACGGTAAGTAGTGATATTTTATTTAGTGAAGAGTATTTA
The DNA here is from genome assembly GCA_963277665.1 of Viscum album. Taxonomy (NCBI): domain Eukaryota; kingdom Viridiplantae; phylum Streptophyta; class Magnoliopsida; order Santalales; family Viscaceae; genus Viscum; species Viscum album. Next base: position 1,042,887,086 of record OY728146.1, read on the forward strand.
CTACTTCATAAAGGTTAAAAGTATTACTTATGTTAAAGTATTCATGGTTTACTTGTTGTTTTGAAAAACTAACAGTTTTCCTTCTTTCTGTATCCCTTACATAGATTATTATGCTCATACAAAGTTTTTGAAATGTTTTTCACATGACATAATGAGGAATAGGGTCAAGGATGGGATCAAGGAAAAGTCATGTTGTCTTAAACGTGGAACTAGACATGACTCTTTTTTTCAAGTGTTCATGTTTTGTGAAAAAAATGGAAACTGAATAGAAGTGTCTACTTTGTATTTTTTTAAATGAGATGTAATAGTTATGGCCTAATTCTCTAAAACTATAAAACTGAAAAGATACTTAACATGAATTATTCATTTAATTCATGATTTTGTAATGTTTTAAGGACGGGTCCATATAGTTGGTATTAGAGGTCGGTTTAGACAACTTTATAAGTTAGGTTATTGTTAAATAAATGTCCATAAATTAATTTATGGTAATATTGAAATGATATAGCATTTACAAATTACCATGTTTCTTTTCCTAAGATATTTCTGTCTCCAAACGGTTTTCTATAGAGGAAACAAGGCAGCTATGTTTGGACGACATCAGGAGGAAGGCAACCTTCCAAATCAGCAACCTGGGATGGTCGGAATCGAAACTGAATAGTTTGTTGTAGTGATGGAATAGTTGAATCAGGCTATAAATGGTGGTGGTATCCAAGCACGAGATCAACCAAATCAACCGCAGAGGAACATGTCAGTAGTGGAGCATTTCATGAGGAAACATCCCCCATCATTCAGAGGATCATCTGACCTTGTGCTAGCTGAGGGTGGATTAATGCACTGGAGAAGATTTTTGATGTCATGGGGTGTTGAGAACATCAAAAGGTTAGTATTACTATTTATCATATTGAAGGTGAAGATTATCAGTGGTGGTCTATGGTTAAAAATATCAGGGATAGTGAGGAGATTGATGATCTTGATTGGGATGAATTAAAAGGTATGTTTCTTGATAAATATTTTCCTAAGATGGTTCATCTTTAGATGGAAACTAAATTCATGGAATTAAGGCAAGATGATGACTCAGTGGCTACTTATTAAGAAAAATTCACTCGACTGGCAAGGTATGCTCCAAATTTCATCTGAGATCTTGATAGTAAGAGAAATTGATTTTTTTAAGGACTAACGCCACGATAGCGAAGAGAATTAGCTTTTTGTGAGTTCAAGATTTATGAAAAACATGTTTGATGTGAAGAGAAGGTGGAAATGGAGTTTTCTGATGATGAATAGGTTTTCGTTGACAAACAACAAGATAAGAGGTCTTGTTGGTAGACAAAGGGAATGAATTTAGAAAATAATCTTGGAGGTATGAAAATAAAATGTCAAAATTGTTAGAAGTGTGGTAAAAAGCATCCTAGAGAATGTTTATCATTGTATGGACAGTGATTCTGGTGTGGTAATTCTGGTCATATTGCTCGTAACTGTAAGGAAGATGATCACACAGGTAATGAAAACCCATCAGTAAGATGTTTTAACTGTAATGAAATGGGTCATTATGCAAATGAGTGTCCAGCGAAGAACTCAACTAAGGGAAACCAGCTTGACTACAAACAGAAAGGGGTGGTGAAATCCTTTGCAACTACATCTACAGATGTTGAGCCATCAAACGAAGTAGTATCAGGTACACTATTTGTTTGTTCATATTATGCCAATGTTTTGTTTGATTTAGGGTATACACACACTTTCATTTCTGAGTTGGTTTATAATAAATTGGGAATTCTATCTCAAGATATGAATACAAATCTTATGGAAAAAAACACCTGGTTGAAATGTTGAGACAAAATGAAAACATAAGAACCTTCATGCCCTTGTGTGAGGGAAGAATCTACCTGTAAACCTTATTTTTTTGACTCTAGTAGAGTTTGATGTTATTTTGGGCATGGATTGGATGTCTTTTTATCATGCTAAGATTGACTGCAGAGCTAAATAGGTTTATTTTCAGAATGGTTTTTAGTCAGTGTACAAGAATATACCCTTTCTTTTGATAACATATTAGGAAGCGATAAAACTAGTAAAATATGGAAATTAATGTTACCTTGCACATATTGTTGAAAATAAAGGAGTTGTTCAGATTAATGATGTGCCAGTGGTAAATGAGTATCTTGATTTTTTTCCTGATGAGTTTCCTAGTATTATACCTGATCAAGAAGTTGAATTTACTATCGACTTAGTTCTTGATGCTAAGCCAATTTTAAAACCCCCTTATCGAATGGCTCAAATTGAACTTTTAGTGTAAAAAAGCAATTGCATGAGTTATTAGATAAATGTTTCATTTAACATAGCACATCACCATGGGGTGCTTCTATGTTGTTTGTTAAAAAGAAATGTGGTTCAATGAGACTTTTTAATGATTATAGAGAATTAAATAACATCACTGTTAAGAACAAGTATCCTTTTCCTCATATCATTGATTTGTTTGATCATCTCCAGGGAGCTCAATATTTTTTGATGATTGACTTGAGATCAGGGAACCATCAGTTGAAAGTAAATGATGAAAACATTCTGAAGACCATGTTTCCTAATAGACTTGTACATTATGAATTTTTAGTTATACCTTTTGGGTTAACCAATGCACCTATTGTATTCATGGATCTTATGAATATAATTTTCCGTAAGTTCATGGATAACATTGTGGTTGTGTTCATTGATGATATTTTTGTATATTCTGAAAGAAAAGAGGAACATGAAAATAATTTAAGTGTTTTCTTGTAAACTATAAAATAAAATAAACGTTTTGGGAAATTCATCAAGTGTGAGTTTTGGTTACAACAATTTTTTTTCCTTGGTCAAATTGTTTCAAAAAATGGAATAACTATTGAACCCACTAAAACAAAAGTTATTGAAGAATGTCCAAGACCCACAAATTTAACCAAGATCTATAGTTTTCTTGGATTGGTAGGTAATTACCAGAGGTTTGTTGAGAATTTTTCATGGTTATCTAGTCCATTGACTAAGTTAACTCGAAAAAGGGTTAAGTTCATTTCAACAAAAGAATGTTATGATTGTTTTCAAGAATTGAAAAGAAGATTGGTGAATGCTCTAGTTTTGGAACTACCTTACAGAAATTTTAAGTTTGTTATTTATAGTGATCCTTCATTGAAAAGACTTCGAGGTTTCCTTATGAAGAATGATCAGTTAATTTCTTATGATTCATGTTAGTTTAAACCTCATGAGTTAAATTACCCTACACATGATTTGAAATTAGTTGTTTTTGTTTTTACTTTAAAAATTTGGAAGCATCATTTGTATGGAGTAAAATGTGAAATATATACTGACCACAATAGTTTAAAGTATATATTCACTCAGAAATAATTGAACATGAGACAGAGGAGATGGCTGGAATTAATCAAGGATTATGATTGCACAATCCATTACCATCTGTGAAAAGAAAATAAACTGGCTGATTCTTTGAGTAGAAAAAGTAATTTAGAATCAACCATGCTACGTTTGGAATGAGATACTTTGATTTTTGAATTGATAAAATTTGGAATTGATGTTTTTGGTGCAGTAAATTCTTCTGTTTTGTTTCAGGTGTCAGTGAAATCATCTCTATCTGATAGGATAAAGCAAGAGCATAAAGAAGACAGTGAGTTGTAGAAAATGGTAGAGTTGGTTCAGAAGGGTAACTTTTCTTATTTTAACTTTGATAATGATTGTGTTTTGAGGTTTTTGAAGAGATTATGTGTGCCTTGTGATTCACAGTTGAAGAATGAGTTGTTATGTGAAGCTCATAGTTCTTCGTTTTCAGTTCATCCTGGTTGTAGTAAGATGTATAGAGATCTTCAGGAGTATTACTGGTGGGATGGAATGAAAAGAGATATTACTGATTTTACTGTGAATTTTTTGACTTTTCATTAGGTTATAGAAGAGAGGAATTTACCAAAATGTATTCTTCAGTCTTTACCAGTGCTAGAGTGGAAAGAGGAAAATATATCCATGGAATTTGTTGTGGGATTATCGAAGACATCTCGAGGTAATAATGCAATCTGGGTTATAGTTGATTGATTGACTAAATATACTCATTTCCTTCCTATTCGAGATACTTTGTCTCTAAATCAACTATCTCGGTTGTATGTTAAATAGATAGTCAGTTTGAATGGTGTTCCCCTTTCCATTGTATCTGATCATGATCACAGGTTTACTTATAACTTTTGGAAAGGCCTTTAGAAGTCGTTGGGTACTGAATTAAATTTTAGTACATCTTTTCATCCTCAATCAGATGGTCGTCCGAATGAATTATTCAATCCTTGGATGATATGTTACGTGCCTGTTCACTAGAATAATAGGGAAGTTGGGACTAACATCTTTCTTTGGTTGAATTTTGTTAAAATAACATTTTTCATTCCAGTATACAGATGTCTCCATTTGAGGCATTATATGGAAAGCGTTGTCGAACTCCAGCTTTTTGGGATGAAGTAGGTGAAAGGAAGGGGATGAGACCAGAATTGGTAGAAGAGATGGTAGAGAAATTTCATTTGATTCAAAATCACATGAGAACGGCTCAGATCAGAGAGAAATGTTATGCAGATAACCGGAGGAAGGATATTTCTTTTGGGGTAGGTGATCATGTCTTCCTCAAAGTTTCTCCATGGAAAAGTGTGATGTGTTTTGGTATGAAGGGAAAGTTGAGTCTAAGGTTCATTGGACCTTATGAAATCTTGGAGAAAGTTGGATCAGTTTCATACATAGTGGATTTACATCCATGTTTATCTCAGGTACATGATGTTTTTCATGTTCCGATTTTGAGAAAGTATATGCCAAATCCATCTCATGTTTTGAGTCCAGAGGTAGTTCAGTTGGAAGAGAATCTCTATTTTGAAGAAAAACCAGTCCAAATTCTTGACTGTAGAGAGCATTTTTTTTGGAATAAAGTAATTCACCAGGTAATGTTTTTGTGTAAAACTATATTATTGAAGAGGAAACGTGGGAATCTAACAATTCTATGAGGGATAAATACCCCCACTTATTTTGATAAGTGAATAAAAATTAAGAGGATTCAATTTTCCAAAGGGGGGAAGGATGTAACATCCCAGTTAAATGAAGAATAATAGATTTTCATGTTTATTAATATTTTTGAATTAAATATTAATTTTACTTTAAAAGAGTTTCTATGTTGGATAGCGTACCAGATACGCAACAACGGGTTTCTTTGAAATATTATGTTTGCTCGCTAATAATATAATATTATTATTCTAAATTGAAGTTAACTCCTAGATTTTATATTGGCATGAATGAACAAAATTAACTACAATATTATTATACATGTTTTTTAAATGTATTAAATATTATCCAATAAAATTTAGAGGCTTAAAATGTGAATGAATCTAATTTTAAACATAATTCATATTAAAAGGTCGATTAAACACCTTTTAATGGTGACCCCTCTTTAAATATTGTTTTGGTCAATTTAATACATTCTATTTGACAAAATAAAATCCTTATTTATAATGGGGATTTCGAAATTTACATTCTGTAACATTTTGGAATTTTTCCGATATAGTTCATTTTTTAATGAATGGTGAAAAATATTGTATTTTAATTCAAAACTGTGTTTTAATATAATTTATTTATATGGTTATATTATCTTCTTAATTGGTTTTAATGAATAATTATAATATATTTTTACCATTTAATCCAATTTTGGTCATTGGAATTAATTTCACTTTGAATTTGGACATAAACAAATGTCAATATTTTGATAGTTCTTGTTTCTTAAAACCATGCTATTTGTTTTAACAAATATGAATTAATTTTAAATTAATTAATAGGAATTCAATGTTTATAATATGTTAAAATAGATGTCATTTTTGAATTCGGAATATCAAATATATATTTGTCTGAAGTTTTTGTATTTTTCTGAAAAAAATCAATTTTTTATAAATAGTGAAACCCCTTTGTAGTAGTTAAAAAAAATAATTTTTTCATTTAAATGAAATTTTACCACTTCTATGAATTGAGTTTCAAAAATCCAACATACATTTTTGTTATTAGTAAGTAAAATGTTGTTCAATAATATGGAAATAATTTTTGTTGAATAGTAACTGTTAACATTTATTTACCGCGGTTAAAGGTAAATAGGGAAATTCAAGGTAAAAAGAATATTATAATAATTCAAAATTACCTTAAAACTTGTCCTAGAAATATTGGATCAGTAATGGCCGACCATGGGAATCTTGGGGTCAATTTTGGAACCTCATGGATCCACTTTTGAATGATAATGACACTTTAGATTAATTAATTTAAAGTAAAGACAAAATGACATAAAAAATATTGTAGTAAATTAATTTTTTATGGTGTTCTATAAGTGATATTTTTGACTATAAATATTCATTGGAAATCTAAAAATATTTCCTACATCATGGTATTTTTTTATAATTTTTATACCTCGAATAAATTAAATTATTTATGACGCAATAATGATGAAGTGTTTACCTCATTAATTAATAATTTAAATAAATAAGATTATAAATATTAAAATAACCTCCAAAACCTGTCCAATTCTAATTGGATGATTTTATTTCGACCATGAGTCATCTTGTCTTTGACTGTAATTATTTTTGGACCTTCAGAAACCGAATATCATTATATAATAAAATAATATTTTCACACTTTCCTAAAGAGCCCCTCCTCCCCCTTTTAAAAGGGGACATTTATAACCAATTCCTAACACCTGTTAATCCTTTAGCTCGTCCAAACTCTGCCCAATTAAGCTCCCTAAATCCCTCTCTTCCACCAATAATCCTTACCTTAGTCATAAGGCACTTTAACAAACCATTTTGGTTCAATCCAAAGGGAGTTATCCAAATTAAAGGTAACAGTTTCTCTTAACTTCTTTTCTTTTATTTTACATCTCTAACCCCTAAACTCTTTTTATTCCCTTATTTTATAATATAACCAGTATCCTTAATATACTAGGATGTTTTTATGAGATTTATTAAAACTAAACTTACACACACCTCCATCTAATGGGTGAAGAACATATTGTTTCTGTGGATGGAAAACTAACGCCTCACGAAATGATGATTGTTCTGTTATCTCCTACCACCTATCAGGGTGGACATTAAGATGAAACTATATTTATATATGATATATATTATTTTTATGTTATCTTTAGTCTTCTGTATTTTTATTTTATAACATACCTTTATGGTTTCCATTATTGGTAAACGCGATAATTTCATTTGAGGATGTGCGGACTACCGCCCCCTCAAAGTGGTATGACTCATTCATGCTATACATTGGACGTATAAAGATAGATTTAATGGTATTATATATGATATTATACTAGAATTATAATATAACAATTTATCCTTATTTTTTCATTCCATTAAAATAAGAAATAGAAAGGAAAGTAGCGTTCATGCGTACGTACGGCTTATCGTCTTCATGAATGGTGCATTTCATTTCAAACCTCCAAATGATATGTACTATTATAAATATATATATATAGTAGATATATATTATATATATGATATCTAAATAATGAATATCATTCTGGATATAATGGTCTATTGACCACTTGGACAAATTGTAAATATAAGGTGTTCATTTTTTACTCAAGTACCAAATATCGACTAAATGAACGTTATTAACTTAAATGATTACATAATGTTTATAACATGGTAATAAGTGATATAAAAGGAATAATAAACTTTAGAAAGGTTCTTAAAAAAGAATAAATTAATTTATTTTATTATACATGAGATTAAAGAACGAACGAGTCAAGTCGGACATGAGGTAAGGGACTTCGTCTCAATTTCATTCCATTGAGGCATATTCTGTTTTAATACATGACTTTCTTTTATACACTATATAAACAACCGTGAAATTTCAAAGGGAATATTTTTCTATGAAGCGTTTTACTATATGACAAAAAGGAATGTTTCTTTTATGGTAAGCGGTGACAATGTCCTTTCCACCACCGTGATTATTATTTGTTATTTGGCTTCCTTAACAAGCCGTACTATTTTTTTCGAGGAAAATAAATACCATATACTCTTTTATGTATTTTGGTATTGAAAATGGTTTTGATAATTGATATTTTATGTCAAAATATTTAAGTTATATATTGTGATTCAAATGTGGAAATGTTATCTTTCCTTCATATTTGTTTTATGTGTTATGATTTTATAATAGTACTTGGACATTTGACTGGTAGTTAGGTGATAAACCAAATGACAGGTGGTGTCATGATAAATCAGTACAGGTTGTTACGTTATAACCTCCAATTCATTGGGTATGGAAGTCAGCCTTATGGCTATTCCATTTAGTGATATGTGTGGAAGTTGACCGTATAGTTATTCCATTTAAGTATGTTTATGTCCCAAGCTACCTTTATATGTTATGTGTTCTTTATAAGGGTTTTACGGTAATCTTTCAGTTACAAAAGGGTATGTAGTGATATTTTTTTTAGTGGAGAGTATTTACAACATCATAAAGGTGAAAATTATTACTTATGTTAAAGTATTTGTTGTTTACTTGTTATTTTGAAAAACTAATAGTTTTCCTTCTTTCTGTATCCCTTACTGAGATTTTTATGCTCATCCCAAATTTTTGAAATGTTTTTCACATCAAATAATGTGGAATAGGGTCAATTATTGTATCAAGTAAAAGCCATGATGTCTTAAACTTGTAACTAGACATAACACTTTTTTTCAAGAGTTCTTGTTTTGTGAAGAAAAATGGAAGATGAATAGAAGTGTCTACTTTGTATTTTTTTGAAATGAAATGTAATAGTTATGACCTAATTCTATAAAACTCTAAACCTGAAAATACCCTTAATGTGAATTATTCATTTAGTTCCTAATTATGTAATGTTTTAAGGTCTGGTCCTTATACATAGAGTTTGGGGGGCATATGGATAGTCATCTCACGTTTAGGGAAAACCATGTGGGCCTGCCTCAATAACTATGAACCTTGTTATGGTGTTCCAATAGAGGGAACATAGTTATGTTCATGGTTATTGAGAACCATATAAAATTCTATAAATTCATACACCCTGATTAATATCAATTTTTCATGATTTTTTCATGGTTTTTCAAACCAAATGACTTTTATAGTATCCTAGAATGGGTTTCACGGTGGGAATGTGTTTTAAAAAACCATGTGCCCAAACCATGAGACCTAATTTTCTATTTAGGTCCAAAAAACTTCTATTTTATGTCATTAATATTAAATATTTATTCTTCTAGTGGATCAGAATCTTGACCAAGGAGACCCCGCATAGAGATATTTGATATTCATTACCTTTTGGTGGTGGTTTTCGATGGATATTTGTGGGTAAGATCTTTTTTTACATGCTTATGTTCATTTTGTTTTTTTCATTTTTGTTCTTCTAGTTCACTCTTCTCTCCACAAAAGAAATATCAAGTCAGGAATGTTGATTATAGATATATGATTTCTGTCTTGATATAACTGGACCTTTTATAGATTCTTCATGTAATTAGGTTTTATTATCTAGATCATTGATGATTATTATATATTTTTCATGAATTTTTATGGTATGTGATTTATACCTCTCCCGTGATTTTATATAATTTTTTATTTAGATATTATTATTTTAAAATTCTTGATATAAAATCCATTCTTGATTCCTAAGACCATCGACTCATCTTGGAATGTTATTAACCCATGCGAATTATTATTCTAAGTCTTTCAAGATAAGTAGTTTTATTATTTGGATTTATCGTATGAAACTTGTTTATAGGATGCTTAAAATTGATTTCAAAAAAGATATAAATCTTTGTTTATGGTAATATATTGTATGTATCTTTTTAAATGGATTTTAAATCATGATAATTGTTTTGAAAAAATGTGTTAGTTTTGTAAATTATTGTGAAAATGGATTTATCCCTAAGTGTTTTTACAAAAATGATTTCAAATAATGTGTTGGGTGGTTTCAAAGATGAAATAACAATGTATGAATTTAATGCGGTTAACCCAAAAGTTATTTATGATGAGGAAGGGTTCCATAATTTGGGATGAAATCTTCTACCTAAACATGTTCATCAAGGGTAATGTGTGTACTTGGTTATCTACATTGTGGCAGGGATCCAATATCATGAGTGAACTCTTAACCCCTATACTGGTTTTTCTAGGGTAATGTGCACACAAATAGGATTATTGATCATCATACTTTTATGAGGATATTCATTGACCTAGAATTGTTCTTACTCAAGAGAATGATTTCTATTATGATTATATTTGAAATGATTATTTTATATGTTTATGGAAATCTTAGAGAAACCTATTTGTTGGTATGTTTTTAATACCATAAAATTGTGATTTATCCATGGTTTGTTTTAAACATAATTCCATTCCATTATTTTTCTTACTTCATCATAATTAGTTTATTTTGTAAAATACTCTTGTGAAATACATGTTGGGATCCTAGTGAGCACTTGTTTCACACCATATAAACCCCTTTCAGTTTATTTAGATCATGTATTATCTAATACTGGTAAGTGAAAAGGGTTGAATGGTGGTTGTGGGTTTGTTCATTGGTAAGGTGTGAGGGTTTATAGATCACATCATGTCACATTTATATGGGTCTTAATAGTTTTTTATTACATTTTTTTTCTTATGTACCTTGTAACTTTCTTTACATGACGTTTGTATATTTATATTATTTGATTTTATTTGGAATAACATCATTATTTAGTGTCTTTATATCACCTTGTTATATTTTATTTTTGAAAAACTTATTCCCAAAGTGTGTTATTGAGGCCCCATAATTTACTTCTATCCCATCTATATCGAGATTCCCTTCTGGGTGTGTCTATACTGGTTTTGGTTATAGATAGTTGGATAATCGAGGTTGATTCATGAAAAATTGGTATCAAAGGGTGGTTTTTCTGTATATATTATTGATATTCACTTTGAGATGTCTTTTTAGAAAATAGAATGGAATGTGTGAACATAAGGGGTAGGTTGCAAGTGAGTTAATAGCTAACTCTTATCTTGATGAGCCTTAAGTTACCAAATGTTATTGGGAAATGTGTCATTTGGTATTTGGATATTTCTTCCTAGTCTTTATTTTTTCATATCCCTTGATAGTTCTGATTAAATATTGTTATTATAAAATTGAATTGATTCATGGATCATGTGTTCTCCTGTCTCTTTATATTTTTATGTGTATTACCATGTCCCCGAGGAGACTTTTACTCATTCCCTGAGAGTGTGGTACCGATAAAATATGGTATGGAAGCCAACCATTTTAATAGAATATGATTGAAGTAGTTTTTTGAATTTATTACCTATGGACTAAGGTCTTAATCATACCCATATTCAGTCTAGAGAGTTGGAAACATGAAGGGTTGATGATAAGGATCAGACCTATAAATTTATTTTTTAGAAACCAATATCTTTATAAAGGATTAATGATCTTAAATAGGTAGCATATTGGGTGGGAAATCATGAGGGGATTTTTCAATTGTTAGTGTCTCCAAACTCATTCAAAGTGAAGTCTGTCATCTTTATGATTGAATTTATTACTAGAAGGATGTGGCACATATTTTTCATTGATAATAATTAATATATATTTGGGTGGAAAGACATCATGAAATTATTTACCTAATATTTCTACCTTGAATATTTGACCATAGTGAAATCCATAAAGTTTTTCACACTTGAGTAAGGGAATCATTCTGTGATATTGTACACTAATTACTTATCCATGATCTTGAGGTGTTATTATGACATTTTTTCCATTGAGAATATGAAGGATCATAGGTTTCATATGTGTATTCAATATGAAACATTATCTCAGGTCATTATGATAATGTTTAACACCTATAATTTGGTGGTTAATTGGGCATTTATTGTAGATAATAATCCGGTGGGTAAGATAGAATTGACCAGAGTTTGTTTTTCATCTACTGGTGAATTCAGTTGTTCTTATAAGGTAAAAGAGAATTAGGGTGAGTTCTTTATGAGGAAAAATTGTTTTGTTTCTAAGAATTATCTTCATAGTGTCTTGACATGTTACCATTGTGTCCATACAAGAGACATGAAATTTTTTTACCCAAACCTACAATGGTATAGAACTCGTGTGGGAACTATGGTCAGTTATAGGAGTTTTTCAAGCTCTATATTATCATCACACTAGTACAACCTCTTTTGAACCTAGTGGATCTTTGGGGAAACCATATGCTTCATTCACCATAAGGTTCTGACCACATGCCTCTAGAATGAAGCAGTTACACAAAGTTGAGGAGTTTCAAGTGGAATTTGATATGGGTCATGTGACTATGAGAGTTTTAATATCTATTTCTTCTATCCTAGAGACAACTTTATTTTATACATGTATTTCTCACTTCTTTGTATAAAATCATATGTTGGGTCTTCTGAAACATCAAATGGAAATCATTCCATTCATTATGGAATTGGATATACCTCTAGGAATGAAAAGTGGGAATGGTTTATGATGTCTGAAATGCAATTTATTTTTGTGTGATGTAGATATTTTATGGGATTTAATTAATTTGAACTTGTACATCTTTAATGTGATATTGGTATGGATTTTTTGATCACTCAAAATACTTATAACAATTATTATGGCCAGTGGGTGTTCTTTATCACTTCTAATGGGAGTTCTCATGTGTTTTAGATAGGATGGGATAAAATGACTAGTTAGATGGGGACTTCTATTCTAGGTCATAGTTAGTAAATGTATTTTTGTATATTTTTTTGTAATAGTAATCTAGAAGTGGTATCCTTTCTTTAGTAACAAATATGTTTCCTGAAGATTTTTTCAATGAATTCTCAGGATTTCCTCTATTATTGGAGGTGGAGTTCTCGATTGAATTATTGACCAAAATAAATTTTAAATCAATGTAACATTACCATATGAATCTAATTAAATTTATAGATAAGATAATTTAGATGAATTATTTCATTTACAAGGGATTTATGCGCTCATATTTTCATACTTGGGTATTGTTTTCTTCTTTTTTATAATAATATCGATGGAAATCTTTATATATGTGTCAATTATCAAATGGTCAATCATGTAACAATAATTAAAAATACCCATTTAATTTAATTAATGATAATTTAAACTATTTTAAAGGGTAAATTTTGTTGTCTAAAATTTCTCTCCATTATTTTTAACATCAACATTGAATCAAGGAGTTATATATTCCAAAAATCTCCTTCTAGGGCAAGTTTGGCCATTTCAAGTACTATGTGATGTCATTTTTCATAACCAATGATCCTTGTGTATTCAGGGAATAAATGAACTAGATATTAAACTAGTCTCATAACACTTTTTTATGGTATTCGTGGACGATATATTTGTTTATGATAAAGACTAAGAAAATCATGTCTGTCACCTAAGGCTTATTTTGAGAATTCTGATATAGCACAATATTTGTGATAAATTATCATAGTTCAATTTATAGATTTGAGAAGTTTAGTTCATGGGACACATGGTCTCAGAACATGGTATCGTAGTGGATATTGAAAAGATTGTGGTTTTTATTTAATGGGAAGAACCTTAAAATTTCTTTGAGATTCATATAATTCTAGGTTTGGAAGGATATTATTCATGTTTCATAAAGGATTTCATGAATATTGCAACACTACTGAACACTCTCCCAAAGAAATGGGTGATGTTCTTGAGGGTTTGAAGTGCCAAAAATAATTTTATAAACTACAGTGGTGTCTTACATCAACAGTAACTAAAACATTACTATAGGTTGATTGGGATTATGTGGCTTACAATGATGCCTATAATTCAAGATAAGATTGTGTACTTTGGTAGAGAAATCATGTAGTTGATTATGCCTTATGTGAGCTTCAAACTCCTAACAGTAGTTATCCCACTCTTAATTTAGAACATGTGGTGTTTTTAAATATAGTCAAAATTTGGAATCACTATATATTCTGGGAATAGTTTACGATTTAATCTAATGAAAAAGGATTAGGGTACATATTTTCTTAAATATATTTTAACCTTCAACAAATATTTTGGTCGGATACCTGAATTCATTCAACTTTGATGTTTCCTATACACTGATATTTGGTAGAATATTGACTAGTGATATTATAAGGATATTACCCTATCATACTATAAAGGAGGGAAAGGAGGAGTGGGCCACGATAGGGATTTTTTATCAGATTCACTAGGTAATTTGGGAAGAGGATCCTAATAATGTTATAGTGATTTCTTGTATGAAATTCTCAATAAATGAGATGAATCTTTTGGAGAAACATAAATATGATGTGTTTTGAATTTTTAGGTACTCTTTATATTGTGAGGAGAGCATCAGGGATTGGTCTCTTTCCCTATAGATTATCCTTTAATACAAGAGTTGATATGTTGTTATTTCTCTATGATAAATTTTGTGTTGGGAGACATTGATCATTATTTTTGGGTTTCCACAATAGAACTACACAAAATTTTATGAAATGAATCATTGGTTTTATTTCCCTTGTATGAAATTATACAAACCCATCTCTATGTCTTGATGTAATACATACCAATAGATTAAGGATAAGCATCGGAATCCTTAGGGTTTTCTTTATCCACTTTATATGTCCATATGGAAGTGGAATGAAATTTTAATGGATTTAATTATTGGTTTAACTTGAACTCACCAAGGTAAAAATTTCATATGGTTGGTGATTTATTGGTTGACTAAATTTTGTGACCCTTATTTTAATGGATTTCATTATTAGAGTTATATTACAATATTATAGTTTTGGATGGGCCTCTGGGAGGTAATGGAATCATATTTTAGGTTGATTATAGCATATAAACAAAGGATGAATGGGTTTACCAAATGGTCTAATCAAATTCGGTAAGATATTATTTGTTCCTTTGTCTTTGACTTTGAATGTGCTTGGGATATCCATTTGGGACTGGTTCGATTCTATTATAATATCATTTACTAATAGTCCATCAGAATGGAACCTTAATTCATTTTAGAACAACCATTATAGCTATCCTTTTTATTGGTATGAGATTGGAGAATCATTCTTAGTTGGTCCATGTTTCTTTTAAGAGCCAATAGAGAAGATTTAGTTAGTTTTTAAAAATTTGGGGATCACTCAAAGCCAGTGCATGTCTTATACAAATCGACATCGTAATCCTTTGGAGTTTTTAGTTTTCATTTTTGTGTTCCTAAAACTATCTTCATGGATGGGTCATCGATGACTCGATAAGTATGGGAATCTCAATCCTAGGCATGTGGGACCATTTGAGATCATTGAGTTCCTTGAAAGCGTGGCATATTTCTTGGATTTAACACCATGGTTTTCATCAACCAAAATTTTTTTGTACCAACTCAAAATATATTAGTCATACCCATCTCATGTTATGAATAGGTAATACCTCTACTTTAGACATGATATTTCTGGGACTACCCAACCACTTTGAGTTCTTGATTCTCAAGTAAATGTTCTATATGGTAATTATATACATTTTTCTAATGTTATAAGGTATAATATTTTTATAATAATGACATTTGGGTTAGGTTTTATTTGGTGAGGTATTAGTGGACACACCTATAATACCCCAAAATTCTAAATTACAACATTATATTTGATAGTGTATATCACACGCGTCCCCAACCGCGTAAGAAAATATAATATCCAAAGACTCTACTATGTATTTAATGTTCTAAATATAACCAATACAAGATATATCTTATAATTAATGAAACACCAAGTTATCTTTTATTACATGCAATATAAATCTTCCTTGATAGCTTGTCTTACATGCGAGGGCAACAATCCTCGATAGCTTGCGTTACACAGAAGACTGAGTTTTACCAAATAACAATGTATTATTAAAATATTATTATTTAATATAATATGATATAACCTAGTCATTATGTCTACGGTTATGAATAGTATTAACTAAGTTCTAAAAATTTAGGTTTATATAAATATAGAATGAATTCATTGGTTACAAATTAATTAGAAATGGATTAAAGAAAACAATTTTATGCACAAAAAGTTATTTTAAACTAATAGATTTAATTATTTATGATTATTGAGTTATATTAATGTAATATATATATATATATATATTATTAAACAAATTTTTTGATATTATTCTATTATATTTGATATGCATAAGATACGAACAAACGTTATTTTAGACATAAAAACCTTTATTTTTATAAATGCAATTTTACAGAATTTTAATGGAGAACCCATTTTAAATATGAATTTTGACACTTTAATTGATTTAATATGTTGAAATAAACTTAATATTTGAAATTGAGACATAATAATTAGGTAAGGGTGAATTTTTTATATATTTTTAACATTCCAGTTTTTAATGGATAGTTAAAAATAATGCATTTTAGTTCAAAACTACTTTTTCATATGATTTATTTATAAGGATATATTATGTTTTATATTTTTTTAAAGTATAAATTCATAATATTTTTATCTATTATTATAATTTATTTCATTGGATTAAATATCACTTTGAAATTTATTATATAAACATAGAAAACTTTTAGATGCTTCCTCTTTAAAAACACGCATTGTCGTTCGGCCTACGGGATGAATTTGAAATTAATTTTTGCCAAATTTTTGATTGGAATTTGAAAAAATGGATTCCCAATTTTGAATCACCTCAATTTAAAATTTATAATAACAATAACATTGTTTTTGACCAAAAATATCCGTGAATATAATTAAAATTATTTACAATAATTAAGGTAAAATTAATCTTAATAATGGACAGAACCTTTAGCGTAGGGGAAAAAATGACCAATAGAGTTGTAAAATACCTTTTTTACGGTCATAATGCATCCATAAATTTTATATTATTTTGTTTTGGTGGTTTTGTATAACTTTTATTATGTATTGAAATTTGTACACCTAACTTGTTTCCAAAAATTTCAAATGAGTCATTTTCCTTCCCTATAAAAGGCCACCACCGCTACCCATTAATCACACCATTAAAACCACTTTGTATTGGAAAATACCATACCATATAGATTCTCAAAAACACTAACCTAAACCTATAATCCTCCCATTGTGTAGAAATACTTCCAACGAATCTTTTTGGTTCAAACCAAAAGAAGTTACCCGATTAAGAGGTAACGTCTTCTCCCAATATTTTTAATTTAATTTCCATTATAAACCCCCCAAAAATATATTTACTCCATTATTATATAACAAAATTGATATCATAAATATACTATGATGGTCTTTTAAAAGGTTTCGATGAACACTTATGCACACATCCCTCAATTGGTAAACGAACATGCAATATCTATGTACGTTGAACTATTGCCTCCTGAAATGATGATTGTTAATTTTTTTCTTACCACCTCTCATGGTGGACATTATGATGGAAAATCTAATTATATATTACATATATTATATTTATTATTTCTCTAGTAATTTTATTAAACATACATTTAATATTTTACATTATATGTTAATTAGATAACATCGTTTGAGGAAGTCTGGACTACCGCCCCATCGAAGCCTTGTGATTCGCTCATAATAAACTTGGAATGTATAAAAGATGGTTTTAATTAAATATATGTGAAATAAAAAATCTATATATTATATTATTTAAATAACTAACTTTCTGAAAATATACTATATATATATATATATCATTTTCATTTTTACCTTTTTTACACACTTAAAAAGTGATAACTTCATTCGTTGATGTGAGGACTACAACCTCCTTTACATGATGCGATTCCTTTTTCATCACAAGAATTATATATATAATTATATATGATTAAATAATATGGTATTTATGAAATTATGATCATTCTAGAAATATATGTTCTTACTTACCTTCTTTCAATAATTGTCATTGAAAAATGAGAACTTTACTCAGGTGTACGTATGACCTATCGTCTCCATGATCATAACGTTGATCCATTTTTCATAACCATATTTAATGATTGTTTGTAAAAGTTTAATTGATGTATAAATATGAAATTTATTTCACGATTATTATTATTTAGATATTATATAATGACCCATTTGACCATAGTTTACATAAAAGTTAAATTAGACACATAAAATGAATTTAGTCCAAACACCCAACATAAAATTAATTATTTAGTTAATTGTATAAAAAATAATAATAAATGAAATATAAGTAATGATAAACATGAAAAAGTTTCCCGAGAAAGTATAAAATTGACATGAGTCTATTATACAGGAAGTTAATGTACGTTCACTCGAAAGGAAACCAAAGGTAATAGATTCTCATCTCACTTTTTAAATCTATGAGACAAATTTCATGCTCACCAAATAAATCTTCTTTCAACTTTATATACTTCCCATTTTTATATATTATATTATGAATTACTTTATCTTAATAGTATTTAATTATTTCATTTATTATTATTCCTTCATGATGTTTATGATTTAAATGTCTCAAAGTGGTATGGGACACTTTGAAATGTTTAATGAATATTTTTCTCAACAATAACATTAATGATATTGCAATGGAATTTCCATTCAAGGAAAATATATTAACATTATTCAATAAACTATTTCATTATAATATGTTTATTCATGATCATTCTCAAGTATTAGTACCATTTTCCCACTCTTTGGTACCCAAGGTGTTTTAGAATTTTTTTTTAAGAAAGCATGAATTCGTTTCTCTATTTAGTTGGAGAACATATTTTCTTATCAAAACCATGTTTATTATAATGTTTTCAAAAACACTTTTAAGGTGATTTGGTAAATACATTTTTACTATTTTTTTACCAATGTTTCAAAAGAATATTCTTGTCACTTTTTGAACAAGGAATTTTTCTACCCCTTTTTACCTTGTAAGAAGAATGTTTTTTACCTCATATGACAAGCTAAAATTTATCCACCATTATTTCGTTGAATATTTATTGTCAAATTTAAAAGGTTGGGTCATGACCTTTCCCCAGGGGTTCGTGTCGTGACTACACCAAGCCTGCCTTCCATAGGACAGGGGATGACAACTATAACCAAAGGTGTAATTCCCTAAAATTGGGAAGGCATTGCCTTTATAACTTGTAAACACACACAACAGATCCCATAGCTGGATACTTGACACTAAGTAAACTGTATAAGAAAAGTTTGTTGAAAAGTAAAAGAGGTCGGAAATACAAGCCCAACTATAAAGTACAAGGAACTGGATGTACAAATACAACTGAATAAGGGAAAAACAATTGTTGGGTCGTCCTTCGGGATTCCTACCTAAAGGGTAGGTACAGATAGCCTCCTTAACACTCCATGTCTATCAGTCTCTTCCACGTACTGACTCGTCGTAGGGTCCACCTCCGGGTACTGTCCAGTCCGAGTACTCTCAGCCTCAGCCAGAATTTTCCGTCATCTAAATCCAACACAACAAGGTGCAGGCATAGCCTATGTATGGGTGAGTATAATGAAACTCAGTAGAGACCCTGAGACCCTCAAGGTCTCAAAATTCCATCATGGATAAACCAAAAAGTACGGAAAATAAAAGATAACCCTACTTAGGTATATTCCCATACATATACCAAAGATATCAAGTAATCCATCTAAATCATGAGTAAAACACAAAAGTGTTGACTCAGATCAACCATGATTTTATTCAAATTATCGAAACCATGTCTGCTGGAAAACTCCTGCACAATCAAGTACAGTGGGCCTACCGCGTCACATAGAGGTGTTTCCCAATAACCTTGGACTAATGAGGTACTCCTTCTGTTGAGTACCATGAGTCTGCTGCGTCATACAGAGGCACTACCCAATGTTGGTATGCCGCCACACCCAAGCACTCCCCCTTATAGACTGTAGAGGTACTCCTCCTTTTGAGTATTGTGGGTCTGCCGCATCACCAAGTACACTCCTCCACCATGGGTCTGCCGCCACAACCAGGAACTCCCCATTGGTCCAGTTGAGTCACTCGGAGTCAAAAGGTCAGTAATCTTCAGGTCTCATCCAGCTAATGGGTCTCTACACTCTACTTGCTCGTTGCTGGAAGGATTCTCTCCAGGAGCTACTGGTCGATACTCCAACAGTCATGAAGTCCCACGAAAAAGTATCTCAAAGGTCTGCCACGTCATAGGTGTCTCAACAGAATAGACGGCGGGTCAATCAGGCACCCGTTCAGTGAGTTATTAGCCTTTTAGTCCTAGGGGCCCGATCTAATTCTTGCACGATCCAACTTGACTGTATATCAACTATACCAAAAAAATACATTGGGTTATACGCAAAGAGACCATAATTCTCCAAGATTATCAGGGCCGCTGACGGTTTTTCAAACGGATATCCGGTGCCAAAGATGTGGTCAAAAGAATGTAAAGGGTCAAAGTGCACACGGGTCTGTTCCGGCCCGACCCAACCTGGGATGACCCTGTTCAGGTCGAACTAGCCTGACCCGTTGGGTCTGACTCAGCCCATTGGGTTCGGCCCAGCCCACTGGGCCCAGCCCAGCAGGCCACAAGGGGCCATGGAGGGCCGAGAGGGCGCAGACCGGCCATGAGGGTACGACCCGGTCGTGGGTGGGTGAGAGGGCGGCTTGACCCTGAGGGAGCCTCATTTGTGGCTCGGCCCGATACACCGTAAGGGCACGTGCCAGTTCGGCCAGGGCACCGCGAGGGTGTGGCCAGGTTCAGTCGGGCCGCCGCCAGGGCAGAGGTTCGGCTGGAGGCTTGGGAGGCCGTCGGGATGGCACGGTAGGGACGGCTTGGGAGGGAGCTATGAGTCCGGTTCAGCCGAGAAGGCATGGTTGGTCGACGGACGACGCGGCCAGGGCGGCCCGGGAGGGCACTGCGAGACTAGTTCAGCCAGGAGGGCATGGGTGGCTGGGAACCGGTTCGGCTGGGGTGCGGAAAGGGATCATGGGGCCGGTCTGGCCGGCGGTGACATGGAACTCCGTGGGAGATGTGAGGTCCACAGAGGCCATAGGTGGCGCTACCGTTTCCTTCGTCTCCATTGTTGCCTTCCTTTGTTTCGAAGAACACTGAAAAAGAGAACGGCAGAGGGGTCGGGCTAGGTTGGTTTGGTTCAAACCCTCCGTGTTTACGGTGGTAGCATTTGGATCACAAGAATGAAGCACAAAAAATCCTCCCAAAATTATTAATCCCAAACCCCAAAAAAGGAAAACATATGCAGATCAACAAGTTATAATTTGATCTCTGTTCTTTGTTTTAGAAGGAACGAATCACGGGATTATAAAAACAATCACACAAAAAAATCCCATACCTTGTTCATTGTTCGTCGACGTTCGCGCGAGAAGGAGGATGTCGTTACATTGTAGATGAACGCTTCCTATGTTGAAGGAGGTTCCGAGGAAGAAATTCAAAGTCGAGGTCGTGCTTCATTGGGAGATGAAGTTCTTCGTTGGAGAACTTTATTTCTCCCAAGATCTCTCCTCTCCCAATATTTCTCCCAAGTTACACCAAAAGAAAATGCCAAGAAAAGATAAAAGATTAAGTTATCTATTATTTAATTGTGGACACAAATTTCAAAATGGTTAAGTTGGAATAATTAAATGGTAGAGGAGTTGGCACATTTAATTAGTGTGTTGGTAGAATCAATGTGGAGGAAGCCCAAGAGGCTCCTCCGCATTAACGAGGGGGTTGAGAGGTTTCCTCACAATTAAATGGGGTGGGGGGGTTAGTCCTGAGTGGTCCCGACCACCATAACCTCTCAGGAGAGGTTAGGTTCGGGTGGGACCCACCACCATAACCTCTCATGGGAGGTTAAGTTCAAGTGATCCCCACACTTCAACTTATGCATGGGTGGTTACAAAAAATAAGAATAAAATAAAACTTGTTTTTATTTTATTTTATTATTTCCTCCAAAAACCCAAAAACTAAATTTCACCCTCGACCAACTCTCATCGAGGTGAGAGTCTCCATAAGAGAATAATGGCGCTGCGAGTTCAATAGTGCCCTCAGATTTCAATTCCGAGCACCGGTTCAGAAGTTAGAAAAACCCTCTCATATGATTACTAAATGTACCTGAAAAAAACTTCAGAAATTGATTTTGAGCACTTCGGGCCTTGGAATCATGCACCGTAAATTTTTTCAGACTTGTATAATTCCCATTCAATTAAAAAAAATACATGGACATTCTAGGAATTTACGTTCTCCCTACCTCAGAGCTCTACATCCCTATAATCCACAACTCATTCTAAGGGAACAATTGAGGGTAATGAGCAATCATCTGAGCATCCCACTCCCATGTGCTCTCCTTGAGGTTCTCATGATACCAGAGAACACACCCCAGAGGTGTTGACCGTCCATGAAGGACCCGATTTTGTCGATCCTCAATCTCTACTGGAACCTCCATAAATTTCTCCCCATCATTGACATACAGCTCCCCATGGTCGATGATGTGAGAAGGGTCATGCACGTATCCCCACAGTTGAGATACGTGGAAGACGTCATGCACCCGGTGCAACAAATGTGGTAGAGCTAAGTGGTAATCCACCTCGCCAACTCTGCTGAGAACCTGAAAAAGTCTGATGAATCTTGGAGATAAATTGCTGCCTCAGAAAAATCACTGTAGAACTCATTGGGGTGAGACCCATAGAAAGACGTGGTCACCATCCTCGATCTCCATAGGTCTCTGTCTCCTGTCAGCATACGACTTCTGCCTACTCTATGTAGTCTTCATCTTCTCCTAGATGATCTGCACCTTCTCTGTGGTAGCCTGTACCATCTGAGGTCCCACTAGTGCTGACTCCCCTGGGTTAGTCTAGAACAAAGGTGATCTGTAAGGTCGCCTATATAACGACTCAAAAGGTGACATCCCAATGGTGGAGTGATAGCTGTTGTTATATGCAAACTCTACCAAAGGCAAGTGATCCTCTCAGCTACGACTGAAGGTGAGGACATATTCACGGAGCATGTGCTTGAGGGTCTGAATCATCTGCTCAGTTTGACCATTCGTATGAGGATGGAAGGCGGATCTCAAATGAAGCTTCATCCCAAAAGATTCATGCAACCCCTTCAATAGCCGCGAAGTAAATTGTGTGTCATGATCGGAGACAATCGTCGAAGGTACTCCATGTATCTGCATAATCTCCCACAAATATAGGCGTCCCAAGATCTCTACTGAACCCTAATCACTGGTCGGTAGGAAGTGGGCTGACTTGGTGAGTCAGCCAACAATCACCCAAATCGAGTCATGTCCCCTGGATGTATGTGGAATTTCTATCATAAAGTCCATGGATATCTCATCCCACTTCCACTCTGGGACCTCTAAAGGTCGAACCAAGCCTAATGGTACCTGATGCTCCACCTTCACTTGGTGACAAGTGAGGCACCAAGAAACAAACTCTGTGATTTTTTTCATTATTCTCGGCCACCAGTGCCATCGTCGGAGATCCTGGTACATCTTCGCCACTCCTGGATGTAACCCTTGAGGTGATGTGTGGAACTCCCTCAACACTTCCTCCTGAAGTTACACTGGTACCATAGTACATCCTTTTAAGGGGATGATGTGATCCCCACCTTCAGAAAATCCATCAGGTGCCTTCCCTAGTGATATCTGAGCTTGTCGTGTCTCGCAGCCAGTGTCCCCACGCTACGCCTCCCTGACTCGCTGAGGAGGTGTGGGAGTGACTATAAGAGACTGAAGGAAAACTACTCCATCTCTATCCACAAAGGATGTCTGTAAGGAAACCAGCTACTCCATCTCCTCACATATTAGTTTTATACAGGATATCCTGCTGAGTGCATCTGTTATAATGTTCCCCTTCCTTGGAGTATAGACAATCTCGAAGTCATAGTCCTGGAGGAACTCATGCCAACTTCGATGTCTCGGGTTCTGGTCCTTTTGAGAGAATATATACCTGAGACTATTTTGATCAGAGTACACAGCAAAACACTCGCCCATCAGATAGTTTTTCCACATCTTCAAGTTGAAGACCACTGCTGCTAACTCCAGTTCATGGGTATCATAGTTCTGCTCGTACTGTATCATTTGTCGAGATCCATATGCGATCACTGCTCCCTCCTGTATTAGGACACATCTGAGCCTGGTACCTGATGTGTCACCGTAGACTACGTACCTTACTCCTTCCTCTAGAAGCCTTAATATGGTGCACTAGTCAGCCTCTAACTCAACTCCTGAAAGCTCTTTTTTCATCTCTCGCACCACACAAAGGGTTTCCCCTTATTCGTCACGGATGATAGTGGGGCCGAAACTCTAGAGAAATCTTTCACAAATCTCTGGTAATATCCTGCCAAACCCAGGAAAATCTGTACCTCCATCACACTCCTAAGCGGATACCAAGCAAGTACTACCTCAATATTTGCTGGATCCACTGCAACTCAACCCTCCTATAGGGTATGTCTCAGAAGGTGAACCTCTCAGATTTAGAACTAGCACATTGATAGATTACCATAAATCTGATTCTTTCAGAGTGTGTCCAATACTACTTGAAAATGATAGGCTTGCTCTTCCTCAGTAGTCGAGTAGATAAGAATGTCTTCATTGAAGACTATGACAAAGTGGTCGAGGTATGGCTGAAAGATCATGTTCATGAGTCTCATGAACACTGCTGGAGCATTGGTTACGCCGAAAGGAATAACCAAGAACTTGGAGTGGTCGTACCAACATCTTAAAGCTATCTTCTGCACATCCTCATCTTGAACTCTGAGCTGGTGATAGCCTGATCTGAGGTCTATCTTTTTGGAACCACCGTGATCTATTCAACTGATCAAAGAGGTCGTCAATCCTCGGGAGTGGGTACTTGTCCTTCACGGTCACCTAGTTCAAGCTCCGGTAGTTGACACAAATCCTCAAGCTCCCATCTTCCTTCTTGGTGAAAAGAATAGGGGTTGGCCAAGGTGAAACACTGGGCCAAATGAATCTCTTCCCCTGTAAGTCCTCTAGCTATACTCGTAGCTGGAGAAGTTCCATGGGAGCCATCTGATACACTGGTGTAGATATCAGTGTCATATTGGGGTACAAGTCAATGTAAAAGTTTACCTCTCAGTGAGGGGGTAGACCAGAGTCATCATTAGGGAAGAAATCTGTGAACTGGGCCACCACTATAGGATACCTTGGACTCCCCACATCAACTTCTCCAAAGGTAAGGCTTGGCAAATGATAAGTGATCGGCTACACTCTCCTTCGTGTAAGTCAATCCTGTGCTGAAAAGGCTCCCTTCTTTCCAGTGAAGGTAAACCTCATCCCATCCATGAAGACACAATAAACATTGTTCCTAATATAGTCAATCTGAGCATGGACTATAGATAACTAGTCCATACCCAAGATGATGTCATAAGGCCTTGACAGCGCTACTAAGATCTTCCAGCCGAAGCTCATGCCTCCTATAGTAAGCTCCCATTGCCATCACTAGTTTTTAATCATTGAATCCACTCCTGTAGGAGTCTCTGGCCATAAGGATCGAGCCAACGTCTCCGTCGGAATCTCCAAGCTCCGAACAAGGGCAGTGGAAATGAAAGAGTGACTGGAACATGTGTCTATAAGTACTGCAGCTATGGTGGAGTAGACACAGATCATACCTCGAATCATCTTCGGATCCCCATGATCATATGCCTCAGCTTCCTGGAGCTAAGCTCTCCCATGTCCACCTGCTCTCTGTGGCCGGCGTGGAACTCTTTGTGGTGGTGGCAGTGGCACCTCGAATCATCGTCCACCACTAGCTGCACTTCTAGCTCCTCTTCCACGTCTGCCTGGTCCTTGTGGACCGCCTCGATCGAATCTATGTCCCTGCCTAGGCGGTCCTTCCACCATTTTTTGATCATCCGAATGGCGGTTAGGGCAGTCACAAGACATGTGACCTTGCCCACTGCATGCGTAACAGTGCCTTCTCCTGCCATGTCTGTCTCCGCTTCGGTTGCCCAGCACAACTAACCTTGAGTAATGCGGTCATCCACTTGTAGGTCCAGTCCTCTTAGACCTATTTGGAATCTGTCTGCTACCAGCTGTAAAAGACACCACTATGTGTTGACTGGTGGTGGATCTCGATACAGGAGACTATTCACCAGGGAAACTATCCACTAGTAGGGCTTTCTCTAACACCCCTCCTGCATCAGGATGCTGAGTGAGATCACCGAAGCCCTGATCTCCCGCCTGAGTCCCTACTCGAGGTTCTGGGCCCTGAAGAATAGATCTCGCACCATATCAGTGGAGTAGTGTGAAAGGTATGTGAACCTCATTGAGTACTGAGATACAGTCATGCTACCCTACTGTAGACGATGTATCTCTTATATACGCATTGCGGGAAGAGTCACTGGAACAAACTCTGCCTGAAACAGGCTCTTAAAGTCTGCCCAGAGAAGTGTCATATCATCATGAACCTGAAGCATCAAGCTCCACCATCTAGATGCTACTTCCTGTAGAAGGATGGCAGCAAGAATAACCATGAGGCCTGCTAGTGTCCCTACCGGTAGGAAAACTCTCACCACAGCCTCAAGCCAATCCCCAGCCGCCTGTGGGTCCGTCTCTCCCATGAACATGGGTGGCCTACTACACTGGAACTCATACATTGCACTAAACACAACAAGGTGTAGGCATAGTCGTGACTACCCCATGCCTGCATTCCATAGTCCATGGGCTGGCGACTACCACCAAAAGAGTAATTCCCTAAAACTGGGTAGGCATTATCTTTATAACATGTAATTGCACACAATAGGGCACACAGATGGATACTAAACACTAAGTAAATTGTATAACAAAAGAATGCTGAAAAGTAAAAGGTTCGAGAAATACAATTCCAACTGTAAAGTACAACGAACTAGAAGTAAAAATACAAATGAAGAAAGGAAAAACAGCTTTTGGGTTGTCCTATGGGATTCCTACCTGAAGGGTAAGTACAGATAGCCTCTTCAGCACTCCACATTTGTCAGTCTCCTCTATGTACCAACTCGTCGTAAGGTCCACCTCTGGGTACCATCCAGTCCTGGTACTCTCAGCATCAGTCTGCGTTTTCCATCGTCTGCATCCAACACAATAAGGTGCGGGCATAGCCCGTGCCGGGGTGAGTATAACGATACTCTATAGGGACCCAGAGACCATCAAGGTCTCAAAAATCCATCAAGTATAAACCAAATTAAGGAAAATAATAGATAACCCTACATAGGTATATTCCCATACATGTACTTAAGTTATCAAGTAATCCATCTCAATCATGAGGAAACCAAAAAAAACTGACTCAGCTCAACCAGAATTTTGTTAACATTATCGAAACCACGACTCCTAGAGAACTCTTTCTCAATCGAGTATAGTGGGCATGCCACGTCATATAGAGGTGCTTCCCACTATCCTTTGACTGCTAAGGTACTCCTCCTGTTGAGTACCATGGGTCTGCTGTGTCACACAGAGGCACTCCCCACCGTGGGTCTACCATCACACGCAGGCGCTCCCCCTCATAGCCTGCAGAGGTACTCCTCCTTTCGAGTACCGTGGGTCTGCCGCATCACCAAGAGAAATCCTCCACTGTGGGTTTTCCACCACAACCAGACACTCCCCACTAGGCCAGTCGAGTCACTCCGAGTCAAATAGTCAGCAGTCATCTGTTCTCAGCCAGCAACTAGGTCTCCACACTCTGCTCTCTCATCACTGGAAGGATCCACTCCACGAGCTACTGGTTGATACTCCAATTTTCACGAAGTCCCACGAAGAAGTATCTCAAAGGTCTTCCAGGTCATAGGTGTCCTAACACAATAGACGACACATCAATCAGACGTCTGTTCATTGCGTTATTAGCCTTTTAGTCCCAGTGGCCCGGTTGGATTCGTGCACGATCCATCCTGACCGTATCTCAACTATACCCCAAACCCCATTGGGGTATACTCAAATGGACCGTCATACTACAAGATTATCAGGGCTGTAGACGGTTCTTCAAACGGACTTCTTGTGCCAAAGATATGACCAAAAGAAAGTAATGGGTCGAAGTGGGCATGGGTCCGGTCCAGCCTTGTCGAACCGACTCATCCCAACCCAGCCTGGGCTAACCCGGTTTGGTTTGACCCGTCCAGCCCGTTGGGTTCAGCCCGGCCCACTGGGCCCAACCCAGTAGGCCGTGAGGGGCCATGGAGGGCCAAGAGGGCGCGGGCCGGCCGCGAGGGCGCGGACCAGCCATGGGTCGGTGTGATTGCGGCTCAGCTTAGAGGATGCCACGTGTGAAGCTCGTCCTGGGGAACTGCGAGGGCGCGGACCAGTTCGGTAGGGTAGCCGCAAGGGTGTGGGCCAGTTCATTCGGGATGCCATGAGGGCCTGGGTTAGACCAGGGGCTTGGGAGGCCAGTGGGCTGGCATGGCCCGAGCGGATTGGGAGGGTGCAGTGAGTTCGGTTCATTTGGGAGGGTGCGGGAAGTCGGGAGCTAGTTCGGCAGGGCTAGTTCATCCAGCAGACAGTGTGGCCAGGGCGGCCCGAGAGGGCGCCGGAAGGCCGGTTAGGCCAGGAGGGTGCGGGCGGCCGGGAGCCAGTTCGACAGGGGTGCCGTGAGGGGCCGAGAGGCTATTTCGGCCTACGGCGGCATGGAACACCAGTGGGGAGGAATGGGTCATGGAGGCCATGGGTGGCATGGCTATTGCCTTTGTTTCCATCATCGCCATTGTCGGCTTCCTCTGTTTTGATGAACACCGCAAAATATAATGGCAGAGGGGTCGGGTCATGTTGGTTTGGTTTGCACCCTCTACGTTTAGGGTGGTAGAATTTGGCTCACAAGAACAAAGCACAACAAATCCTCCGTAAAATATTAATCCCAAAACCCAAAAAAGGAAAACATATGTGGATCAACTTGTTAGAAGTTGATCTGCGTTCTTTTTTTTAGAATGGAGGAATCACAGAAATATAAAATCAATCACAAAAAAATCCCCTACAATGTTTTTTTCATCGACGTTTGCGCGAGAAGGTGGGCGTCGTTTCATTGTAGATGAACACATCCAACATTGAAGGAGATTCTGAGGAATTAAGTCACAGTCGGGGTTGTTCTTCATCGGGAGAGCGTTTTTCCTTGGGAGATGAAGTTTTTTATTGGAGAACTTTATTTCTCCCAATCTCTCTCCTCTCCCAATATTTCTCCCATGTTCCACCAAAAGAAAATGACAAGCCAAGGTAATATATTAAGTTATCTATTATTTAATTGTTGACACAAATTTCAAAATGGTTAAGTTGGCATAATTAAATGTTAGAGGAGTTGGAAAATTTAATTGTTTTGTTGGAAGATTCAATGTATAGGAAGCCCAAGAGGATCCTCCACATTAAGGAGGGGGTTAAGAGGTTTCCTCTCAATTAAATGGGGGGTTTAGTCCTAGGTGGTCCCCAACACCATAACCTCTCGTGGGAGGTTAGGTTTAGGTGGGACCCACCAACTTAAACTCTCACGGGAAGTTAAGTTTGGGTGGTCCCAACACTTCAACTCCCACATGGGTTATTACAACAGGGAAAAATGAAATAAAAAGTGTATTTATTTTATTTTATTATTTCCACAAAAAACCCCAAAACTAACTTTCACCCTCAACAAACTGTCGTTGATTTGAGGGTCTCCTTGAGCGCATACCGGTGCTGTGAGTTCAACAGTGCCGGTGGATTTCAATTTCGAGAACCTATTCAAAAGTTAGAAAAACCAACACATATGTTTACTGAACGTACCCGAACAAAACTTCAGAAATTAATTTCAGGAACTCCGAGTCTTGAAATCACGCACCGTCAATTTTAACGGACTCGTAAAATACCCATTTAATTAAAAAACATTACATTAAAATTTTGGGTCTTTACATTTTAATTTTTAAATAAATATTTTTTAAAATTTATTTTCAAAGGAAATATTTAAAAAATGGATATTTTCCTCAAGAATATTGTTAAAATATATTTTTATAAGACTTACATTCATCAATGAAAAACACATTTATTTTACTCTACTTGGGGTATGTTTTATTCATATAGTACTTAATCTTCCTATGGATGGTTTATGATTTATTTGTCCATGTATAGCATTCACATTAACTTACCTGGTTCCTTTTGTCCACTTGAAATATTCAACATCTTATGATAATTGAATTTCCCTTAATTATGCATATCATCATTCATGGATATTACTATTGCCTAAACCATATACCATTTTACATGCGGTGTCTTCTTTGACTATTATTTTATTATTTGGTGAAATATTGATATTTCTGTATTTTTTATTAAATACGGTTATTTTATAAGGAATTTTATTTATTTAAATTATTCAATATATGATATTTTTTGGAATGGTACAATAAGGGTGGGTCCTGGTTATAGATATCCCCTTGATGCATTGGTAGTTTCATGAGATGAAACAGGTGGCTAGCTTCTTTAGATGGGTTATTACCTGATAACTAAACTGTCATGTGAAAGGTATTGATGGAAATGGTTCAACGTACCAAGGAAACATGGAATCCAATAATTAATGATTTCCCCTATTAATATTTATTTATTATTTATCAATGCAATTTTACATCGACAAATCTATGGATACATTTCATTTTCAGTTATATAGATACCATGTGTTTTAGTTTCTTACCATTCCATATTGTATTTTCCTTTTCTAGTTATTTTAATTTTATGTGTTTCTAGTTATTAACTTTTCATATTGTTTAACCCCATCTATTTAGATTATTGATTACATGGAATGTGTGTTTGGTTATTTACCTTTCTATATTGACTATTCCCATTGATTCACTATTTATTATGCTATATTTTTTTCTTACTGATCATTTATTCTCACCCTTATTATGTTTCATTCACTAGGAATCCAAGAAGGGTACTATAAAATATATGCATTGATTTAATAGATGGATTACATTTATCCTTGAATTTGTTTATTTATAAAGAAGAAGAAACTATTTTGTAATTAGTGTATTCTTTTCCCATGTATGTATATGGTTTACCAAGACTACAAAACTCTCATTCCTTTGATTCTTTGTAATCATGCCAATGTAAATGTACTAGACACCAGCTTCGGGAAATCTAGGGTTAGGACATTGCAGTAAGTATCAAAGGAAGTTTATTCGAAACCTTTGTAACTAGATTTAGGAAAAAATAGATTATAAAACATAGTGCAAAGGTAGAATTTGGGGATAAGTATAGAAGAACATCATATAATTTTTGTAAGGTAGAGATTATGTGGGAATTCCTATCAATACATCCATGTATAGATACTAAAATTGTTATGGTTCTAACACAAATGTAACTAAGAGTAATAAATCTGACAAGGTGTTCCGAGGATGACTCGGGGTGACCTGGTAAAAAAAAAACGGGCCCTACTGCACACCTATTTTGACTCTCTTGGGGTATATTCTTAGGATAATTCATATTGTCTTTAAAATCCATTACGAAGGATTTTGACAATAAAAAAACTGGGTTAAAACTAAGGTGTTTAGATTGAAGATAAGGTTTCATGATTTATAAATCCTATAAATGATCTTATGGATAATTCCAAAATCAAGGAAGGATCTGTGTGAAAATAATTATATGAATTATTTATATATAGGGGTTTAGTTGAAAACCATAGATTAAATTATATTTAGTGATTATACTTTTTTCAAGGATTTCCAGTATATTTATTTAGTAAATTATATTAATTTTGTTTTAGAAATGACAAACTATAAGCCTGGTGACAACCGATCAAATCCAGAAAGGTCATAGGTCATGAACCCATGGCCGACGGGTGAAAAGGGTTTGATTCCTACCACTGACCGATACAATGTCCTATTTAATTTTTTCATTGTTTTTAGTTAAACAATTTTATGAATAAATGTTAATGATGAACCATAACTATCTCTTTTGCGGATTAGACATCCATCTATGAAACATATTAGTTTTTGAAGATAGTTATAGATAAATAGTTATGCATTTCACTCTCTTATAGGCCTTGGGATCCTTTAAAAGTTTCTTTTAGTGCTTCATGATAAAAAAAGTCATTATTTGTAATTAATTTTTAGATGTAAAGGAATAAGTTATAATTTGATCAAAAAACAACCAAAAGTTATTATTTTTCACATGAAATTGTAACCTATCTTGTATACATATTTCCTTATATTAAAGGTCCGTTAACAATTCACCCAATATTCAGAAAAAAAACATAGAAGCAAAATTTTATCATAATACCATAATTTCTGGTGAACTGATGGTCTATTAAATCATTATAGATTTATGGATTTGAGGACCTCAACTCTCCTTTGATCATTGAATTGTATTTTATTAATAAAATTATTCAACCTTATAAATATATACACTATTACTCCAAGTAGGTATATCTACTTACCACTAATTTTCTCTTACTTAGAGATATAGTTACACGGTAGTCCATGTGGCCTTTTTAATTCACATTATCTCTTTTCTAGAGGATGTTTTATTAACCCTTCTCATGATGTGGGACTTAAACATAGGAAAAATTAAAAAATATATCACTAATATTGATTTTAAATTGTGAGTAAATAATTTATTTAATATGGGGATAATGTAACACCATGAAATTCTAACGTAATACTTTGTATTCAACAACATGTATCACATACAACACCAAACATGTAAGGAAATATAATATCGTAAGACTCTAATATATATTTACTATTTTAAATATATCCAATACAAGATATAGCTTGTAAAGAATGCAACATCAAGTTATATTTCATTATGTGCAAGAGGTATCTTTCTTAATGACATATGTTACACGTAAGAGGGACTTTCCTCGATAGCTTGTGTTACAGATGATAACGAGTTTCACTAAATAACATTGTATTATTAAACTATTATTATATAATATAATATAATATATCCTAGATGTTATGTTCGTAGTTATGAATATTATTAACTAACTGATTAAAATTTTGGTTTATAAACAGATATAATGAATTTATTGGTTACAAATTAATTAGAAATGTATATAAGAATCAATTGAATATAGTGATTATTTTTATAGAAAACAATATTTATGTTCAAAAAATATTTTTTACAATAATAGATTAAATTAATTACAATTAGTGAGTGATATTAATCTAATATATAAATATACATTATTCAAAAAAAAATTATTTTTGATATTTTTCCATTGGATTCGATATGCATAAGATAAGAACTTGCCCTAATTTACACATAAAACCTATATTTTTATAAAGGCAATTTTACTACCTTATAATGGAGAACCCATTGTAAATATGAAATCAGATAAATTAATTGATTTAATATTTAGAAATAAACATAATTTTTGAAATAAAAACATAATAATTAGATTATGGTGAATTTTTTATATTTTTCTGAAACATTTCAGTTTTTTAATGAATTGTTAAAAATATAGCATTTTAGTTCGAAACTAGTATTTAATATGATTTATTTATACAATTCAAATTTATTTTATATTGTTTTTAAAGTATAATTTGATAATATTTTTTCAACTAATATAATTTATTTCATTTTTGTCAACATCACTTTTAAATTTTTTATAAAAACATAATAAACGTCCAGACTCTTTTATATTAAAAACAGGCATTATCATCCTCCCAACGGGATGAATTTGAAGTTAATCTATTCCACTTCTATGATTGGAATATGGAAAAATGGATTCCATATTTGGAATAATAGTAATTTTTAATTTTTAATAATAAGAACGTTTTTTTCAACAATATTAGTGGAAGTAATTAAAATTAATTACAATTATTAGTGTAAAATTAAGATTAATAAAGGACTAAACCTCTAACTTAGTGGCCCAATTGACCTAGACACTTCTCCAAAACCTATTTTATGGTCATAATTCATAAATTAACCTTAAATTATTAATTGATTTTGGTCTTTTATGACTTTTTTTGTAACACCCCAAGACTTTATAGTACATTAAAGTAATTTAATAGCTTGCGCTACACGCAACACTGGGTTCGAACGCACCACAACTTACCAAACAAGCCGTTCAAAAAGCGGTTATGAATATCATTAACTGAATTTTTTATCTTATATACTCTATATAATTTTAACACCCATATTATGTTTTTCTTAGACATAATATAAAAACAAATTCAATTTTTCAGATAAATGATGTTTTTTTCCAAAATGCAATTTTACAAACTACTAATGGTGATTTTTTAAAATGAAATATCTAAAACTTTTATATTAAATTTAAAAAAATAAAATTCTTACTTATAAGAGACATATAAAAATTTAGTTTGGAAAAATATTTGGTACTTTTCTGATAACTTTCATATTTTTATGAATAGTGAAAAATATTATGTTTTAATTGAAAAAAACATTTTAAATTGAAATAATTTATAGTGTAAAATTATTCATTTGAATGGTTTTGAAGTATAATTAGATTATATTTTTATCATTTAATACAATGTATGTTATTATATGTAATTTCACAATTAAATTTGACATAAACACATGTGAATCTTTTTATTGTTTTTACTTTTTAAAAACCCCCCTTTTTGGTTTTGACAACGGGAATTAATTTTAAATTAATAAATGAAACTTCTATGTTTTGAATTTGGTAAAACAGAATCCATTTTTTAATTTTTTATCTCAAAATTAGATTAGGGTAATGTTTTTAATTTTTTTCTTAAAACATCTAATTTTGTATGAATAGTGAAAAACACTACGTTATTATTTTAAACCAAGTTTTTATTTAAATAATTATTGATTTTATATAAATTTATTTTAAGTCAAGATAGATATATAATACCTATATAAGCTCAATGTAATTCATTGGAGTCATTTTATAATAAAATTAGATGTATAAAATTTAATTAATCATTTTAACATTTTTACCCACCTTCTAGGAGAATTTGAAAATTTGCATAAAACATAATTTTACAGCTTCTGTGAATTTAATTTAAAAAATAAAAAAAGACACAGTTGAAATCAGTAATTAAAATTTTGTTCAATAAGATGAAAATAAATTTTTCTGAATAGTAACTTTTAACATTAATTTACCACGGTTAAAAGTAAATAGGGAAATTAAGGGTAAAAATAAAATTATAATTACCCTAACAGATGTCTTAATTCTATTGGATAACTGTAATTATACCAAAAAATACCTTAGAAATAAAATTTGATCCTCTTTATTCCACTTTTATTCAATTAGGACATTTATTATTATTTTATTTAAAGAAGAGTCAAAAGAGTTAAATTCAGAGTTCAATAACTAAACCATTTTTAATATAGGGTTACACACCATACAAATTCGACTATAAATATTCATTAGAAAGTTAAAAATATTTCCTACATAATGGTTTTTTATTTATAAATTTTATACATTAAATAATTTAATTTATTTATGACATAATGATTATGTAATAATTACATTATTCCTGAAATAATAAAATAATTGATATTATAAATATCCATATAAATATTGATTGAGACTTATGATGAATTCCACTAATTTTCATGGTTAATATTACATTTTTTGGTTTATTATATTAATTTTATTTTAAATTATAAGGTTCTTTTGACTTTCACAAAAACAAAATACCAAATAGTGTCAAAATTGATAGAAATTAGTTCTTAAAACAAATACTATATTATTGGTTGATATAATTTTCCTAAAAATATAAGGTTTAAAAAAAAGGGATTTAATAATATTATATATGCCATTAATGAACCACTGTATCTTCTCTTGGAATTTTAGAGTATGTTTATTAACCATATAGTGTTTGAATAGAAGAAGACACTGTAAAAGATAAACTATTTAACTAAGAGTTAAATCTAAATGATAAGGTGAAAATGGTAAACTAAGATTGAATAAAACCTATTGGCTGAGGTGACTTCAACAAATAGCCACATTAGGATTGAAATAAATTCATTTGGAGCCACAATAAACCTAATATGATTGTATAATAAATTAATATTTTAATCTTTTCCTAAAGTGACCCTCGCCCCTCTTATAAAAAGGCACTTCCCCTTCTCCCAAAATCACACCTACAAAGCCATTTGGTTTGGCCAAACCCTGCCCAAATAACCTCCTAAATTCCATCAAATAAACTTATAGTCCTTAATTTGATCAGAAATCCTAGGTAAAGATCCCTTTTGATCAACTCAAATGGAAACACCCGAAAAAAGGTAATAATTTCACCACCCTATTTCAAGTTCTTTTCATCATCCACTTCCTCTTTCTTTGTTGTTTCCATACCAAAATAATAAATCCAATACCTTATATATACTGTGATGTTATTATAAATATGGTACAACCATATTCTTTATTCTATCAATCCTTTAAATGAAAAAGTCACTATACGTGCGTACGTATGGCTTATCATCTCCACGTCATGGTGTAGTTTGTTATTCAAACACTTCATTATTTGGATGGGTATAATAATGAGTATAACAGATGTAAATAATAAATATAACATATTAATGTTTCTATATATATGATATACCAGCCAATTACTTTTGATTTCACCATAAATATTATGATATTGTCCCTCATGCGTACGTACAGATTACCATCTCCCTAACGCGATAAGATTTATTCTCACATTCACCATTCAATGATGATTATAAAAATATATATTATTAATAAGTATATAATATATGACATGATAATGCTACTATATATATATATATATGTATATGTTTGTATGTATGTACGTATTTACTTACATATATCTGATTCACTTACTTCTATTCAATATGATATGAAAACAGAAACAATGTTTATGTGTACGTATGGCCTACCATATTCAAAAATGGTGCCTTCTATTTCATATATCTATCTATTATAAATATTTATATTCTAAATATATATGATATATAAATGAATTTTTATATTCTGGAAGTATTTAAATCATTATCTAAATGATACGATCATGAATAACAAGTTAAAACACATATGATAAAGAAAGAAATTATTACCCAAAATATTACTTTAACATGGAAATTTTTATTAAATGGGTTTTATGAAGTTAGAAATGAATCATGTATGATTGAATAAATATTAATATGGTTCTGGTATAATTTAATAACATACTATAGTCATTTTACAGGTGGTTAAACGTACCATCAACCAAAGGAAAGTGAAAGGTTATGGTTAATTCTACAACCTCTTTACTTATCTGAGGTTGTTAATACGTAATTGTCTACTAGGACCTATTTATCATCCACATCCATATTTTCTTTAAAATTTAATTCAAAACATTTTTAAAATTTACTAGACTATTGTTTAAAGTCATTTGTACCCTTACTTTACCATATATGTTTTTAATGGAATCTTTCCGTCGTTTTCCAAACAAGGTACTTTATGACCTTTTAGACAAAATTAAGTTAAGAATGTTTTTTAACTTATATGGTGAGTGTGGCTATTTTCCACCATTATAAAATCATCGAAGCATCCCATACAATCTTGTATGAATATTTTCAAAATAAATGTTTTCTTTTATAATTAGGTGACTTTTAAATGTTTTCAAAATAGAATGAGGTATTTCTTTCAAATAGTTTTCATTTCCTCTGTTTCAACATCCTTTGATGGATTTAAAACTTGTTTGAAGTTGATTTATTATGATACAAATCTTTTATATTTTATTAAAGGTTTTGTGATATGTTTGACTGTGGATGTGTTATTTTTTTACCATTAATGGTTTGGGGATAAATTATTGACATTTCCAATGCTAGTTTTAATACGAATGTTTATGTTATGTTTAAAACTTTTCATATGAGGAATCCATTGGACTTAGTAAGTGACGGGTGGAGCCTAATATATCTCCTTGATGCATCGGTTGGTTTTATGAGACAAACTAGTGTCTTGGCACAAGGCCTTGACAAAATCTTATTTGTAGTCTTGGAACAAGGCCTTTACTATGTGGTTATGAAGTATGGCATTATGCATTCCATCATTATGAAATTAGCTATTGATATTATATGTGATTATTCGACAAGTAGAATATCTATGGGAATATGTAAATGGTATTATTTGATTTATCTTTTCCATATAATGTGGAATTTTTTGTTTAAAAGGCTCTTGTTTTAGTTTTATATATTGCCTTAAATATTTATAATTATTTATGAAATTGTTTTCTATATTGTTATCCTTTCTGAGCATCTAATCTCACCACTTTCTATGTTTTATTTTTCCTAGTATGCGAAGAAGTATATTATTACTGACCTGTAGGGATATGCTAGTCATCAATAGAGACATTGTTGTTTTTTTCATTTTATTATGTAACGTAGAATTCATGTATGAAATATATTTTCCAAGACTGCTAAACTGATCGTTCCTTCAGGACTTTATTCCTAATAATCATGCCAATGTATTAAAATAATGCACCAACTCAGGGTAACTAGGGTCAGGGCATTACATTTTTCAAGTAAGAACATTTGTACCCCTAAGTTGTTTCCAAAAATTCCAACTGAGTATTTTTCCTTCTCTATAAAAGTCTACCACCTCTACTCATGCCTCACACCTCCCAAAACGGCATGGTTCATCCAATATTTGGCCACATAGCTTCCAAAAATCCCTTCAGTCATCCTTAAAACCTCTATTCAGGCATAAAGTCTTCCAAGGTAGCCTTTTGGTTCAGACCAAATGTTTTTACCTGATTAAGAGGTAACATCTTCTTTAGATGTTTTTAATTTTATTTGCATTATCCACCCCCTCAAATCTTTTTATTCCATTATTATATGACAAAAACATTATAAAAAAATATACTAGTATGCTTTTATTTAATGTTTTAGACCTAAAATTACACACACATCCATCTAATGGGTAACGAATGTATTTTTTCATTGTACGGTGAACTATTGCCCCACGAAATGATGATTGTTCATTTCTCCCTTACCACCCCCATTCTGGACATTATAATGAAAAACCTTATTAAATATAATATATATGACATTTATTTTTTATTTATACTTATTTATTAATATTATTACTTATAACTTTAATAATTTACGTTTTATGTTAATATGATAACATCATTTAAGGTAGTTCGGACTACCTCCCCCTCGAAGTGTTGTGATTCGTTCACTCAAAATATGGAACATATAAAGGTTGGTTTTAATTATTCATATGTGACATAAAAAACACTATATTATATTCATGAAATAATTACCTTTCATGAAATAATATATATATATATATATATATATCATTTTCTTTAACACCCTTTAACACTCTTAAAAAGTGATAAAGTTGTTTGTGGACATGTGGACTACCACCTCCTCAACATGATGTGAATCATATTTCTCAAAATAATTCTATATATAAGTATATATGATTAAGTAATCTGGTGTTTATGATATAATTATAATTATGGAAAGATATGGTGTTACTTACCTTCTTTCAATAATGATCATTGAAAAATGAGAATGGTACACATGCGTACTTTCGACCTACCGTCTCCAAGATTATAACGTTGATTAATTTTCATAGACAAATTAAATTATTATTTTTAAAAGTTTAATTGATGTATAAATATGATAATTATGCCATTAAATTAAGTATAAAATTAAAATAAGTTGATTATATAGGATGTTAAATCATGTTCCCAAAGGAAACTCAAGGTAAGGGATTTTCATCTCACATTTTACATCTTCGATATATATGTCAACTTCACCACTGGCATTTTTTGTGTAGTGTATCCACTACCCATTATTTTATATTATATCATGAATTACATTATCGTTATAGTATTTAATTCTTTAATTAAATATTATTCCTTCATGATGTTTATGATTGAAAATTTATCAATGTGGTATGGGACACTTGGGAATACATAATGATTATTTTCCTCGATAGTAACTTTAATGATATTTCAATGGTATTTCCATTCGATCAATTTATATCACTATTTTATAACAAACCATTCCATTATTCTATGGTTATTCATGATCATTCCCATGTATTAGTATTATTTTACACTCTTTGGTACTCAAGGTGTTGTATGAAATGTTTTTAATAAAATTGGTCATTATTTCTCTCTTTAGTCAGAGAACCTGTTTTCTTCTAAAAACCATGTTTTATTAAAATCATTTGAAAAAATATTATAAAATGATTTGGTAAATAAATTTTTACCCTTTTTTTCTTTTACCAATGTTAAAATAGAATGTTCTT
Source organism: Viscum album (assembly GCA_963277665.1). Taxonomy (NCBI): domain Eukaryota; kingdom Viridiplantae; phylum Streptophyta; class Magnoliopsida; order Santalales; family Viscaceae; genus Viscum; species Viscum album. The sequence continues at coordinate 1,042,927,089 of OY728146.1, forward strand.
TTTTCTTTCCAAACAAGGCATTTTTCTACCACTTCTTACCTTATAAAAAGAATGTTTGTTTTTACCTTGTATGACATGTAATGATTTATCCACCACCATTTCATTGAATATTACCTTTCAAATTTAAAATATAATTTTTTGATTAATATTTTAAATTTTTATTTTTAGAGAAAAGGTTTCTAAAAATAAAAGGATATTTTCCTCAATAATGTTTTAAAAACATCTCTTTATAAGACGTACATTCATCAACGAAAACAACCCATTATTTTACTCTAAATGGGGTATGTTTTATTTCTACCATCCTTAATCTTACAATTGATGGTTTTGAGTTATATTAAAAGGATATTATTCACATAAACTTCCTTGATTACTTTTTCCCTATGAAATATTCAATCTCCTATGATCATTGAGTTTCTCGTAATTATCTATATCATAAATCATAAATATTACTATTGTCTAGACCATATACCATTTTACATACAATGTCTATTGTTACTATTATTTGATTATTTGGGGAAATATGGATAATTCGGTATTTTTTATTCAATACGGAAATTTGATTAGTAATTTTATTTTTATAATTGTTCAATATAAGGAACTTTTTGACTAGTATGGCATGGGTGCGACATAGTTATAAAAATACCCTCAGTGCATTTATAATGTCATGAGATCAAATAGTTGGCTAGCCAATTTAGATGGGTTATTACCTGATAGCTAAAGCACCTTTAGAAAGTTTTTAATGGTTCTGGTTTCATGTACCTCATAAACATGGCTTCCAATAATTAAGTGTTTCCTTCATGTAGTTTCAGTTATTAATCCATGGGATTTTTCATTGACATATCTATGGATACATTTCATTTTAAATTATATAGACTGCATATATTTCAGTTTCTTACCTTTCTATATTTAAATTTCTGTATCTAGTTATCACTATAGGAAATACCTCCAATACTAATGCCCATATCCTAATGGTTTAGATAAGTTGTTGGGATAGAGTACCTATACCAACGGTTGTCTTAAAACCACTGGCATAATCGTTTTTAGAGTGTGTATTCCAAATGTTTTTCGAAACCGTTAGAATAAGTAATTGTTACCCCCACTTTTCCCAAAAGTTTTTCTAAAACCACAGGGATATACCATTCTTGTACCCACTTTTCCAAAGGTTTCAAAAAACCATTGGGATAGGTCATATTTACCCAACAGTTTTATAAAAGAATTGGTATCATAATTAACCAAGGTTCCCAATATTTTTTTTAAAACTGTTCGGATAGAATACCACAAATATCAAGATCTTCAAATGTTTTCCTTATTCCCTAAACAAGGGCTCTCATTATTCACAGTGTGTGAACCCTTCTTGTCAACAATTGATTTTTTTTCTTCCACTTCAAATTTGTATGTCATAAGTGAGTTTTATGTTATCCCTCCATTTTTTCATTTTTTCTTTTGGATTTATTTAAAGACAATATTGTTTTTTATTTTGATTTTCCCTAAATGACAGGTCCCCTCTTCTTTGCGAACTCTTCTAATAAACCTACAATCCATCCTCTTTTCAGGTCATTGTTTTTTCTTCCACATCAAATTGGTATATTCTAACTAATTTATATGTTCTGCCAATATTTTATTTTACCTTTTTCATTTAGATTTATTTAAATACATGATTGTTTTTTATTTTGTGTTTTGATCAATAATTTTGGTTCTTGATGATTTATTTGGAGTTCTGTTTATAATATCATAGTTATATCAAAAGTTATTTGGAACTATTGGAAAATATGATACCCATGTGATGTGTGGAGTGAAAAATAAAATAGTTATTGGGTCACTGGGAACACAATGAGTGGTCTAATAGAGGGGTTCTCCCAAGTAGACCATTAGTTACCAAAAGGAGGTGTATTATGTATATGATATCCTAATTAAATTTTTAATAATAAATTAATTGAAAGAATGAATTTTTTTAATAAATAAACCATCCTCCTACTCTATTTTTAGTCCTATATAATATAGGATTTGGGGTGTGGGGAATCGATCACGGGGTTGGGGTGTGTGGCACCAGTCATGAGTTCGAATCCCCTGACCATCTTTCTTTGTATCATGCATATCATAATAGACCCACATTTTAATTAAAGGGATAAATTATTTCTATTTCAATTTATTCAGAAACCATTTTTTGTTGGCCCAAAATGTTCCTACTCATGAATTCATAATAAGCATTCAAACGTGTATGGCCAATAATTCAAAAAACAAGTAGAATTAAGAACGGAGAAAAAATACCTAAAAAAAGATACCTGAAGACTATGTATTATGAAAACAAGAAGAATTAACATGGGACAAAAAATGAAGAACCACATTCACTATTACCAACATAAATATTTTATATCTTGTAAAAAAGTGTCTTTATTCCAAAATAGCTACTAATTTCTGGACCAAACATATATTAATTTTAAAAAATAATTACATGTTTCCATATCAAATACAGGAATTATCAAACTACAGCATATGAAACCTCACACTCTGGGGAAGAAACACTAGACCATACCTTGAATATTCTTATTAAAAATGGAGATTGTTTCTTTACACATGGAGTAGGATGATTCAAGAAGATATAAGGGATATCTTTATTGGGAATAGGGGATTATTCACCTGTATAAACTGAATTTATTCAATTTTGAGACTGGTGTGCTATTTTAAAATGGAGATGATGATGATACACTGTCCAGACCACTTCCACAAAATCATATTCATCTATCACAAATACACTATTTATATAAATATATCCACATAGTCAGTTTACATGTACACAAATCAATACTTCCTAAATAATTTTCCAGTAAATAAATAAATAAATATTTGTCATGTTTTAAACCTAATAGATACACCCATATGTCTATAATAACATGAAAACTATAGAAAAAAATCATAACCTGCACGAGTTGTTTTTTAGTAAAACATTATACCAAAAAATGTAAAAAATATGATTCAACAACAACATAGCTAAAATTTGTAGAAGACACATAAAGAAATATAGAGAAAAAAAGATGACTCAACCTATAGATATATTATGATTGGAAATTAATGTTTTTTCACCCTTGGATTTCACTAGATTTGAGAGGGTGATGTCTTCTAACCGGTTTAGCAAATGAAATCTCCATAGAATAAAAGAGGTAACATTTAAATATCCTCATGTCGAACCTTCAGTATCTCAAAAATGACAGCTTAAAATTACTTTATTACCACTATATAACATCTATTTTTGGTAACTCTTACACGTCTTTATGATTTTGATTGGGTGTCATCAAATACAAACATGATATCATGTGGTGAGATATTATTTTTACTAAAGGATTATATGTATATCCATTAGTGATATTTTTAATTTCATGAACCTCATAAATTCATTCATCTACTCTGGACATTGGTACTGATACTGGAAGCTCCACCTACCAAAACCCACAATGAATTATCCAGATCATTACTAAAGCCACCTTTACATGTATAAAAAGTAGCTCTTCATAATTCAAACACATAGAATCCACTTTTATCTACCCACCAAATTCATGCTTTCTGTTTTAATCTTTTATATTGAACTTTTCCATCTCTTTGAATAGAACCCACCACCTACTGATGACACAGTTTAGCATACTTCCCCGGACATAACACATGATTCCTAAAATTGAATATCTATTAAAATGATGATTCTGTATCTATTGAACTGGATAAATCTTCTTGAAATGATAATTCCACGTTATTGGTGTGTTATCATCTTCTAGGATCACCCAAGTGTTTCATATGTGGAATAAACAGACAATGATCCAATATTGGTCTCTGAAAATCACTCTAAATGAGAACCATAAATTATACCACTTCATAATTTTTATTGAATGTGAGTCTAATAATACTCCACTAAATTTATATTCACATGATCACCCTAAAGTAAAACTACCAAACATGTGACCACCACCCATCCATAGTATCCTTATAGTTCCTTATTCCATGTTTCCATCCAATCATTCAAAATCATTCTGAATGAATGCCCCATCCATTATTGGGAAGAATGATTCGACATACTATTTCATCTATAGAACTCATCTGACTACATCCATCTAAATCCACCATAGAAAACCATAATCGAGTATCCATCCTATGAAATTGTAGAATCTCCATCAATATATTGTGATATTTATATGGAAAATTATTAATCAATTTTAGAATAGTACCTCTGAAAATATAGTGGTGTCCTTTTTATATGAGAGATATCAATTACAATTAAAACAAATGATATCATCATAACTAGACACTATCCAAAATAAAAAATTCTAGAAATATTTGAGTTACATTGCATTATGATCTCCCACTGAAACTCATCCTTAGTGAAATCAAGGAAATTGTTGTCCTTTTTTAGGTGTTTTATTAGTTTTTTAAATTCCTTATATGCTATTGGGATATTTTTGGAGATGTTTGTCCTTTTTTAAATGGAAGGGAGAAACTGTGGGGGAATTCTATACAATAGATGGAAAATAGTGGAATTATCTGTATTCTCTAGGAAACCGAAGATAGTATAACAGAGTGGAATTTAGTGTGCATTCTGTGTATTCTGTGCTTTGTGTATAGAAAATTATGTAATTATGTGTATTCCATGGTGAGATAATTCTATATAATATGTTTTTTTCATTTGTGTATGGTATTGTACTATTTTCAATAAATTAGGTGTAAGGTATTTCACTATTTTGAATGTAGTGTTTTATGGTATTGTTTTCTGTATGGAATGTTTGAGCTGGTATTGTCTTCCATATTGAAAGCTGACCTTCTCTGTATAATATAAAAGGGGTATTCTATGTTAAATTTTGCAGGAACTCTATAAAAATAGTTCATAAACCATTTGTATAGTTCGAAGGGCCATTTATACGAATGGTTTTTAGTAAACCATTGGGAAAATCCATGGAAGAAGTTTATACCACTGGTTTAAGAACCTTTGGTATCGTTTGGAGGCTTAGGCTCTACACTAACAGTTATCAATAAACCATTTCAATATATTATTTTCCAGTGGTCCATTCCAATAGTTTATAAATAACCATTGTTAAAGGACTATCCCCATGGCTTATCACCCAACAGTTCTTCAAACCGTTGGTATAAGATATTCTAATAGTTTTCTTCTCTATACCAATGGTTTAAAATCGTTGGTATAACCTAAGTTTTTAGTAGTGTATTTGAATGTTATGTGCTTCCATTTATTACCTTTCTATATATTTTTCATACATATATTTAGTTTATTGATTACATGGCATGTTTGTTTAGTTATTTACCTTCATATTAACTATTCTCCTTGATTTCTTATTTCTTCTTCTATTTTTTACATTATTGAGATTTTTATCTCACCCTTATTATGTTTATTTTTCTAGAAATCCCATAAATGTAAAATTAAATATATTCAATATTTACTAGATGGATTAGAGTCTTCCACAAATTGATTTACTTTGAATGAAGAAAAAAATGTATGTTGTAATTAGTGTATTCTTTTATCATGTATTTATCGGGTTTACTAAAACTACTAAACTCCCATTCCTTCACAATTACATTCCTTGTAAACATTGAAATGTAATATTTTCAAACACTAGCTCTTGGACATCTGGGGTAGGGTCGCTACAACACATTTTTGGGGGCCAACCTTCTTCGACTTAGATTTATGGGGGTAAAAATTGATATAGTGGGGAGAAATGTCCCATCCCTGCTTTTCTTTTAGGTAATCACATACCTTTGTTTTATCATATTTTTATGGATATTTATTATGTTAATTTTGGTAAATTTTATAGGTTTTTATATTTTTCTAGTCATGTTCATGGTTGGTGAAAAATTATAGTTAACTTTGAGGGTCTGAATAAGAAATTGCGCACCTTGTTATGGTGTTCCAAATGAGGGAAAACGGTTAGTCGCATGGTTAGTGGAAGCCATAAAACCTTCTCACAAAACCATTCTACCTGAGGTCTATAAATTTCACATGATTTTTTTGTGGTTTAAAAAACCTGATATCCAACTATGTAGCTTCTCATGTATCCTAGAATGGGGAACACGGTTGACACATTTTTCTCTAAACCATGCGTCCAAACCATGTGATGAAATTTCAATTAATATAAATTTTATTTTTATTTATAAAAGACTTTTTTTTCCTATAATAATTATTCTAATGTATTTGCATCTTTATCAATCATACTACACTTTGATATTTTAGAGATTCATTTCCTTTTTTGGTGGTTTTTATGGATCTTTGGGTGTTGGGTCTAGTTTTTAAAATGTATATACCCATTATTTATTATTATTAATTTTTTTTATATTTTATCTTCTCTCCTCAAATAGAACCTTAAATCATAGCTGTTGATACTATATATTTGTTTTGTGACTTAATCTTTTTTCTTATATATCCATCATGGAATTGGTTTTTTCCCTAAAAATTTTCATTTATCATTTTATGTTCTTTGAGAATCATTATGGTAAGTGATTTATCTCTCTATCTTTCTCTCTCTCCCCCCGCTATTCTAAAAAAAGTTATTTAGAGATTCGAATTGGTAAATTCTTGATCTAGGATCCCTTTATTATTCCTATGACCCTTGGATTTTCTTGTCCTATTGATTACCCATGGATATTATTATTGTAAGTATTTCATGGAAGGTGGTTTCATGCTTTGGATTTATCTGGAAAACCTTGTCTTCTTATGCCATTAAATTTTTCTCTAAGTGGTTAGTAGCATTGTTTATAGAAATATCATTGATTTGTATTTTAAAATATGTTCTAAAATCTTTATTAATGTTTTAATAAAATGTGTTGTATTTGGAAATATTTGTGAAAATTTATTTCTCCTTGGGTGTTATTAGTGAAAATGGTTTCAAATAAAATTTTCTATCATTTCAAAGATAAAATTTTCTTAAAAAAATATAATGTGGATATCATAAATATGATCTAGGATGTGGTATGGATCCATTCATGAGGATGAACTCTTTTCCCTTAGACCTAATCTTTTAGGTTAATGTGTACACTTGGTTTCCTATGTTTTGGAAATGATCCTCTCTTAGGGGTGAACTCTTACACCCTAGTCCTACTCATTAAGGTTAATATAAAATCCATGTGGCCTAATAATCATTATATTTTTATGTGGATCCTCATTGACCTTGAATTATGTACACTCATGGGATTATTTTCTCTAGTGATTATTTCTTAAATTATTTATTTGGGGTGTTTATAGAAATTTATTGGAAACCTGCTTACTAGTATTTTTTATAAACACTAAAAATGGTTATTTATAGGTTCTATTAGTTAAACTAAGTCTCATTACATATTTTTATTTAATTATTCATAATTTGTTTATTTTTTATTTATGATTATGAAACACATGGTGAGATCCTGTTGGGAGTTTTTATCACATTTTGCATACACCTTTTGGTGTTTATAGATCTTATTTTATATTATATAGGTGACGGTAAGGAGTAATATGGCATCAGTGGAAGTGTTCGTTAGCTGCATACGGTAGAATGAATGTGACACCATGTCCCTTAAAGTTGGGACTTAGCAGTTTTGAGTACTTTTGTAATCTTATGTAACTTGGAAATTGTTTTTCCTAATATTTTTATCATTCTATTTTATATTTTATTCAACATACTAACATCATTTTGTTTCAGTATATCTCCTTGTTACATGTTTATTATGAAAAAAACATTCAAAATAGTTTTTTTGGATTCCTAGGTACTTATATACCACCCATGGGGATTTGGAATTCCCTTCATTTCATGTGAGGATAGGTTTGAGTTATGGATAGTGGGCTAATTTAGATTGTTTTATAACACTTATCTCATGGATATATGAATACATCCAAACCATTTTAATTTTTATATTCCTTTATTTTTCATTTTTGTTCATATGTGTACCTGTTTTTTGAGTTTTAATTTGCCACTAGAAAACACCAAAATATCATTTACCAAAGGAGATAGGAATGATGATATTTGATTTATAAGAACAACCTTTGATAGAATGTTGAAAACTAATTATTTAATATACTATCTAAAATATATTGGATCCATATAGATATAGGCTAATTGTAATACCCCATGTTTTTCAGAACCTTTTTCTCAAATAAATTAATTTTCTTTGATGTTGTACATTGCCCAATACACTAAGTGAAAATTTAATTATATGCTACAGTAAGATAGTCTTATGTTACATGAAACACTGACTTGGCTGGCGATATACACAACACTGAGTTTATATGAAGCATCATTCTATTATTGTTGTTATTTAAATGAGATAGTTATAACATATCCTTTAAACATATTAATATAAAAAGTATTAACTAATTTTTAGATATTATTAATTAAGGTTTTATATAAGTAAACCATATTAATAGTAAGATAAACAATTTTTATTAAAGTCTTCATATTTTTGAAATTATAATTTTATTAAAAGAAAAACTTTTCATGTCCTATGAAAAATAATAAAATTAATTTTTTTACAATTTTAGGAATTTAATTTTATAAAATAAATATAATTTTTTATTTTTTAATGTCAAAATTGTATTAGGGTTAATTTTTGGTATTTTTTTGAGAATTTGTTTCTGGACGAATAGTGAAAATTACCCAATTTTAATTCAAAATTGCTTTTTTATGATTTATTAATATTTTTGAAAAAATTTGTGTTGATTTTAAAGAAAAATTATAAAAATTATGAATAAATTAATTCAATTTAGTTCATTGTAAACATTTTTATATTAAATTTATATATAAAAGCTTAATGAACATTTGAACATCCTCACTTTAAAACTCGCTTTCTTGCAATGTCTGTGGGATTAGAATTGAACGTAACTTTTATACTTATATTAACTGAATTTCAATAAATGGACTTAAATATTTATAATCATTATAATATTTATAGTCTAATAATATCAAATTAAATTTTGACCAAAATGTTCAGCAAAACTGATTAAAATTAACTGTAGTGATTAAGGTAAAATTAAGCATAACAAGGGACTAAACCGTAAACTTAAGGGCCCAAATGACATATTAATTTTTCCAAAAACATTAATAGACATATTGTTTCCATAAAAAATCAATTATTGATTATTTTTTTATGAATTTTTTAGGTATATATTGTGGTACACCTAACTTGATTTCAAAAATGCCTTGTGTGTCACCTCCACCCCTTATAAAAGGCCACAACCTCTCCCCCTTATTATCACCTCTAAATCCCATTAATATTTGAAAATATCTTCCTAATTAACTTCTAAAAATCACTAAATTACTACTTTAATCCTCCCTTTTGAAATAAATCCAACCAAGCAATCCATTTGGTGCAAACCAAAAAGAGTTACCCAAACAAAAGGTAACATCCTTCCTCAAGCTCCTTTCATTTATTTTATTTCTCGGCTAACTAAATTATTATTATTTAATGAATAAAAAATAGACTCAATATCTTCAATATAATTATACTTTTTATGATAAGTTTTCAAAATTCACTTACACTCACTTCCATCTAATGGGTAACGAAGTTAACGTTCTTGTGTATGACAAACTACCGCCTCATGAAATGATGTTTTTTGTATTTACATTACCACCACTCTTGGTTGAAATTTATGATGGAAAAAATAATTTTATTTGATATATATGTGATATATATTATGTATTTTTCCTTCCAAAATTATTATATAGTACATACCCTTATTCATTTCACTTTGTGTAAATATGATAATTTCGTTTTGGGAAGTGTGGGCTACCGCCTCCTCAATGTAATGTGATTCATTCAAACACTGCATGGAATGTATTAAGGATGGGTTTAGTAAAATTATATGATATCTATGAATTAATAATTCTACTATAATAATATATATAAATATAATTTACTTACTTTATTTTAATATAAAAAAATAGAAACAACGTTCATGTATATGTACAGCCTACAGTCTCCATGAATGGTGTATTCAATTTCATATTTCTAAATTATATATACTATTGTAAATAAATATATAATGAATAAAAATTATATTTATAACATGTTTTACAATATTTAAGTAATTATATAAGTATGGGGACAAAAATATAACAAATTAAGACACGTGTGAAAACAAAGTGGATATTACCTGAAGAAAAACCTTAACTTGGAATTTTTAATAAAAGGGTAATATAAATTCATAATAAAAACCATATATGGTATTGGATATAATAATATTTTTATTTATAACATGTATAAAAACAAATATCTATTAAATAGGATATTTTTATGAGTAAGAAGAGAGTCAAGACATAAGGTATGGGAATTTCAACTCACTTTTTATTTTCATATGATACATCTCTAATTACCCACTCATTTCATTTGTGAGGTATATATAATTCACATGGATGTATGATATGACTATTATAATTAAATATAAGGGTATTAAAATCTCCATATGATAATCATTCTAGCATGGGTTGTATGTTTGAAAATTTACAAAATTAGTAAAGTAGTTTTGTCTCAATTTTCCTCTTTGAGACACATACCATATTATGCACCTATATTTTTCTATGAGGGTTATATACTAACATTGACATTATATATAATGAAAATAATAATTTTCATGACATTTTAACCTTCATTTAATGTTATTATTTCCATTTTATTGTGATTCAAATATACCAAAGTGGTAACTATTTATTTATAGAATCTCATTGTTTACTGATATTGTTTAAGATTATACATCCATTAATGAAATATTATGAACCATATATCAAAAAATATCACGAAGTTTCTCAAATTATGGTTATTCATGTTATATTAAGGTTAGATTAATATTTTTCAACTCTCTGTTACTTAATGTAATTAAGAAAAAAAATTTATTAAAATTTGAATATATTTATCCTTTCGATCAGAAATACGGTTCCCAAAAATGTTTTAATACTATCAAATTATGTTTAAATAAAATTTTTAACAATTTATTTCCATTTTAAAATATAGTTTAAAATTAAATCTTATTTTCATTTTTTGATCAGGGCCCTTTTCTAAACATTTAAGGTGGAAAATTAATGTTTGAAATATACGAACTTATGTGCCTTCATGACCATCATTTACTTGAAGTTTCCTTTATATGTTTACAAGGTCATATTTTAAAAGAAATTGGTTTTCCTAGTATTCTATAAATTTTTTTATTTTAAAATGGTTTTCAATGAAAAATGGTTTTAAAACAAATTATGTTTAAAAAAGAGTTTCAATTGTTTTCAATATTCTTTTATAATTTTTCAAGGAAAATTGTTTTCAATGTTTTTTCAAAATTCTTTTATAAGTTTTCAAGAAAAATATTTTTAAATTATTTCAAGACATATTTTTATGTTTATTAATTATTTTCAAATATAACTTTTTCTAAAACGTTCTCAAGATTTTATTATTAGTTTTCTTCAACGAAAAAGGGTTTCAAAATATTTTAAATCATTATTTATAATTTTCTAATTATATTTTAAAATAGAATGGTTTAAAAAATTCTTTTTTTTAATTTTTTTTCAAAATGTAAAAGATATTTTCATCAAAAAATATTTTAAATGAAATTTAAAATATTTTATTATAAGAATTTGATTCTTGAAATGGTTTTATGAAAAGGATCTTCAATTAACTGATATTTTCCCTAATAAAAGTTTTATGTTATCATTCCAAATCAATTTCAATCTAATATATCATGATTTGTTATAGTTTAAGATTTATTAGGGAAAATACCCAACAATACCATTATTATTCATTATCGAATGTTTTATGTGTTAATAACATGATGTTTATGATACTTGGTTATATTCAATGGGTTATATGATTTTGAAAATTTCTTCTTTTCAGAAGTTATTCTTTGATTATATGATTATTAACCCTATATATTTTCTATATTTTATGGTGTGATGAAATATTTATGAAAACCATTTCATTTCATGAGTTATGATATGATTTTTAGGGAACCCATATCTTTTTATGGGTCATTATATGATAAAGCTTAATTATCTTGAGGAACAAGTATGAATGGATTAATTATGTGATGGGTGCGACCTATATTTCTTTCCAATGAAATGTGTACAGATCTATATCTTATTAGATAATTATTGAAATCAATTCATGGGTTTGATCCACTATGGGAATATGGGGACACCAAATTCCTTACAATGGAAGGACTGTGAGTGGGGATGGTGGTGCATCCCGCCAAGTAGGTGTACTCACCATGAAGATGGAAGATGGGGAAACACAATCCTCTATGGGAATACAGGGAACCCCGATTCTCTATGGGAAGATGATAAAACCTTATCCCTTATAAAGAAAAGTCTATGACTAGGGATGGTGGTGTATCCCGACCAGTAGTTTTAGTCCCTATAAAGTGTGCTAATAAGTCCCCGAAATGTATCTTGACATATTGGGAATGCTATTAACATTTTATTTGTATGTCAAAATTCCATGTCTAATTCTTATTTTATACTTTCAAGCATTATACTCATAATTTATTTATGATTCGTGGCTTATGGACTACTAACCATTATTCCATGATTAATAATTATGATATACATGGTATAATCTTATAAAGTTATAATCACATTACTATCCCATTATGGTCATGTTCATGCTTAAATATCTCCATTGTTTACCATTACTAAGCATCTAAGCTCACCCATTTTTATGTTTCCTTCCCCATGTTAAGAAGATTTATTTTATATATGATATTTTTAATAGGTGTTCTAGTCTTGGATAACCTACTGGGAGATAATGTATCTCACTCATGTTCCAATATTTATATTTCCATGTTTACAAAGGCACTAAAATACAACAGTGTTAGGGAATATGTTTGTGTAATGTGTTATGTATTCATAAAAACGATTTATTACCTATTTATTTTAGGAATAGGTTGTTATATTTGTTATAACATAAACTTTTTAGTCATCCTTTGGAAACTAGGATCAGAAAACTATAGGGAGTAATCTAAGGAAATGTATGAGGATAAATAGATGTATAGGAAAATGTCAATGAATTTTAGTAAAGGATATAGTTATTGGTTTTATACCAATATATTCATATCTTGATTCTACAAGTGGATATCATTTTGTCATAGATGTACCTAAAATTAACAACTCTGACAAGGTGTGTAGGGACTAACTTGAGCATAACCTAGTAAAAAAAATGGGCATTACTGTGCACCTAGTTTGAAACTCTTGGGGGATATTATTTAATTAATCATAAACTCTTCAAAAACCATCATAAAGGATTTAAAAATAAGTTGGCTATGAATAACCTAGGATAAACCTATGGTTTCATAAATAAAATAATGTGTCATAATTTATACATCCTATAAGGGGTTTTTAATGATTATTTGTCTAATCACCATTACAACAGTTTCTTACTCGATGCATTTTGGATTAATTAAATAGATAGTACCAGAAACACTGGGTTAATGATGAAAGTGATAGACAAATTTTTGATGAGTAGTCAAATAGTATGATCATTGGTGTGAATGGTGTTATAATCATTCGTAATCATTTTTCATTGAACATGATTACTAATGGGTACCTTAACAAACTATCAAACTCACCAAAGAAGAAAAACAAACATATCCCTAAGATTTAGGGTAATGAAGACCATCAAGGAATCAAAATTTAGTTTACTACATGTCAAGAATGTGTCAATAAATACCAGCTTGAATGTCTCATAGGAACTAGAATATGTTTTGACTATGGAAAATAAGGTTACAAAGAATGTAAATTCAAAGGGAAAATGAAAATTTCAGTTAACATAATGCCTGGGAATGTTGAAATCCCTAAGGTATTTTCAATTGATGAATTGTTTCATTGTTGAATGTATGGGCATTATGAAAATCAATGTCCTATGTGGAAGACTCATAAAGTGAATCATTAAGGTGGTATAAGTAATGGTTTTTCTGTTGATGATGAAGAGACCACAAATTACATATGAATGGTATGTGTTGTTCAAAAAAGTATGGTTAACAAACATGATTAAATTGAGTTTTATTAATGTTATGACATGATTATTATTTCATTTTCTTGTAAATGGGTATTAATTAATTAGTTGATGAATCCTAGGTTATGGTTTAAGAATAATGTTAGATGATGGAAGTGTATGTGTAATGTAATTAATATATTACATTGTATGAATCATTAAATATAAAATTATTTTCAGAATATATATTTATTTTAGGATTTAATAGGATATGTTGAATGGTTTTGGTGAGGTATGAATGTTATTTCGTGGAAAGTTGAGAATTTGAATAAGGGTTGGCAAACCTTAATTTATTCCTAAAGTTGAGATATTGAACTTTGGATGAAGATACATTGGATATGAATAAGTAAATTTTATGGCACAAAATACCTCAAAACAAATAAATGATTGGTTGACAAAGTAGTCTATGTTATCATGGATTAAGTTTATAACTTCTTGGATTTACAGAATTTATCCAATAAACTTTGGAATAAGGAAACATGCATGTTTTCAATAATGATTTATTATAATTTAGATCATTATCATATTTCAAGATAATACATGGTGAATGTATTAACATTTTTGGTATGTGACAAATAAGAGAAACTATATGATATATGGGGGATCAATGTTGAACAAATTTTGAGAAATTTAGTGATCCTTTTTATAAAGAATAATATTTTCATCTTTAGAATGGTTTATTAGGTTAAACATTTATGTAAACGTTAAGTTAAACATTTGATTAATTTTTTGATATTAATGTATTATCTCTACACATGAGGATTTTTGAATATTTGGTAACCTGTTCTAAAAAATTGGTGTTGATGATAACTGATAGAAGATATAATGGATTATCATGGATCTCATGATTATTTAGTGCTTCAAGAAAGAAAAATTCACCTTCCTTTTTGGAGAATGATTTGAATTGAAAATTTATCAGGGAACAAAAAGGGAAAGGTTGTCCTGAAATTATGAAAGAATATACTATCATGAAAAGTATTAAACTGTAACAAAATGATCTATAAATAATTTTTCCCCTTATATATTAATTTTTTTTAAACCGATGGCCTTTTAAATATTCAAAAATTTATGGATTTGTGGCCCAAAACAATCCATTTTAAATTCAATTTTTTTTATTGATGACCTTAATAAATTCTTATAAATATTTAAGATTTTCCTCTTAGTCTATATTTTTGCTTTCCACTAATTTTCTCCCATGTGGGAACCTTGTAATGAGTTAATTTGTGTAACCATCATGTTTCCAAAATTCAATTTTTAATGGAATTTTTAATATTAATTTTTATGATGTGTATATATATAATGTAACATTAAATTATTAAGCCATTAATAATTGAGACGAATTTTGAGGAAGTAATTCATTTTAAAGGGTATAGAATGTAACACCCCAAGTTTTTCTGAACCATTTTTCGAATAAATTAATTTTATTTGATGTAAGGAATTTCACAAAAATTAATTAAAACTTTAATTATATTCTACAGAAATATAATATTTCATTACATGTTATATAGAATTTTCTTGCACTACAAGCAACACAGAGTTTCTACGAAACATCATTCAATTTTTATAATTATTTAAATGAGATAGTTATAAACTATTTGATAAACATAGTAATATGAATAGGAATAAATAATTTTTTAGTATTATTTATAATTGTTTTACATGAATTAAAAATATTGATAATAAGAAATATAAATTTTAGTAAAGTATTTATATGTTTGAAACTACTATTTTTCAAAGGAACATATTTTTATGTCTTTCTTTGAAAAATAATAAAATTTAATTTATACACTCTTAAAAATTTAATTTTATAAAATAAAATTATTTTTTGAATTAATATTTTCAAAAATATCTTAGGGTGAATTTTAAGGATTTTCGAAGAAACATCATTTTTGGTTGAATAGAGAAAATACTGAATTTTAATTCAAAACATCTTTTGGGTCAAATTTATATTTATGGATAAATTATATATTATAATAGTTCTAAAGTAGAATCAGATCAATTATATATATATATATATCCAATTTATGTCACCAGAATCATTTTTATATTAAATTTATATATAAAATCTTAATGAATATTTGAACATTCAAACTTTAAAAACCCTATTTCTCACTATGTTTGTGGGATTAGCATTAAACATAATTTCTCAGATTCTATGAACTAAATTTTTTAAAAAATAAATACATGGTTTTAATAAGTATAATATTTATATTCTAATAAGATCAACATAATTGTTTACCAAAAATATGAGTGAAAGTGATTTAAATTAATTAGAATGATTAAGGTACAATTAAGCTTAATACGGGACAAAACATAAAATTATGGGAGAAAACCCACTATCCAATTTTCCAAAACCCATTGGATATAAATCATTCATCCATATGCCTTTAATTCTTGATTATAATTTTTTATATCATTTTTAGGTAAAAATGTAGGTACACCTAAACTGTTTTAAAACATTCTTACTGTGTCCCTACTCTCCCTTACAATAGGCCACTACATATCACCCCTTATTCACACCACATTACCCACTTAATTTCCAACAATATCAACCCAATTTAGATCCCAAAAAAATTTCCTTCCGCTTTGAATCCTCCCTTTGGGATGAAGTCAAACCAAGGAAGCCCATTGGTGCAAACCCGAAGGAGTTACCTAAAAAAAGGTTAACATCCTTCCTCAAGCAACTTTACTTTTCTTTCAATATCCACATACTCAATTATTATTATTCCATAAACATATAATAACTATAGTATATTTAATATATGGATATTTTTTTAGTATGAGGTTTCATCTTACACCTACACACACTTCAATCTAATGGGTAATGGACTTATCGTTCTTGTGTACAGTGAACTACCACCTCACGAAATAATGTTGTTCATTTTTACCTTACCTAATATCATGGTTGGGAATTATGATGAACACTATATTTTTATATGATATATATATGATATATATGATGTGTTTATTATTTAATTATTATATAACATATACCTTGACTCTTTCTACTTTGTGTAGATATGATAATTTCATTTAGGGAAGTGTACACTACCTACTTCTCAAAGCGATATGATTTGTTCACACAATACATGGAATGTATTAATGATGTATTTAGTGAACATATATGATATATATGAAATAATAATTCAAGTTTAATGATATTATATATTTATACTTTTTAAAATTATTTTCTTTCTTTTAATATGACAAAAAAATGGAAACAACGTTCATGCATAGGTACAACCTACTGTTTCCATGAATGGTGTATCGCATTTCATATTTATACTATATATATTATTTTAAATATTTATATAATTAATATAAATTATATTTATATCATTTTATACATTATTTAAATCATGATATATGTATGGGGACCACAAATAAAACAAATTTAGACGCATTTGAAAAAAAATCAGATATTACCCGAAGCAAAACCTTAACATTGAATTGTTAATATGAGGGTAATATAATGAAATAAAAAAAGAATATATGGTATTAGTTATAATAATATGGTTATTTACAATATGTATAATTTAATTATATTTATTATACTAGAGGTTTTTATGAGTAAAAATCGAGTCAATACATAAGGTAAGGGAATTTCATCACACATTTTATTTTCATGATATACAAGAATTATTCACCACTCATTTATTTTGTGTGGTGTGTATACATAACATGGAAGTATTATATGATTATCATAAATGAATTTATCTATATACCTATATAAATTTTATGATCTTTTATTATGGGTTTTTAAGTTGCAAAAGATACCAAGTAGGTAAAGTAGTATTCTCCCAATTTGGCTTCATTGAGGCACATGCCACATTATGCACCCATATTTTCCTATGAGTTATATATACTAAATTTGACATTTTATATCATAAATATACTTATTTTCATGATATTTTAAGATTCATATAATTTAAATATTTCTATTTTTTTAATATTAAAATTTACCAAACTGGTAATGGGTTATTACAGCAATCTCATTGTTTATTGAGATTGTTTAAGATTATGTTTAAATTAATAAAATATTATTATCCATAAATCATGAACATTTATTAGTTTTTTTTACCATATTTTTATTTACATTATATCCATGTAACTATTCCATTTTCCCACTAATTAGTACTTAATATAGTTAAAAACATTCTCATTAAAATATGATGGTATTTCTCTTTTCGTTAAAAAAATATGAGTTCTTTCAGAACTGTATATTCAAAAAAACGTTTTCAAAAAAGTTTTACTATTATATTATAGTTTCTAAAAGAAACTTTTATCGAAATATTAACTTTATAAAAATTATTTTTAATATTAATCTTCTTTTTTTCTGATATAAGAAAATTTCTAAACCATTTTTGGTGAAAAAGGAATGTTGGGAATGATTGGACTTACATGATGTCACGACCGTCATTTCCTTAATGCTTATTTGTATGTTAACAAGGTTAATTTTTTTAAAGGTAATTTTTTTCCTAATAATATGGTAATTTTTTTATTTTTAAATGGGTTTCAATGAAAAATAATTTTTACATAAATGTTTTATTTTTAAAAAAGTGTTTAAATTATTTTTGACATTATTTTATAAGTTTACAAGGAAAATGGTTTTAAAAATATTTTCAATCATATTTTATTAAATTTCAAGGAAAATGTTTTCAAAATTATTTCATTCCTTATTTTTACATTTTTAATGTATTTTAAAATAATAATGTTTTCAAAATGTTTTCAATATTTCATTTTGATTTCTCAAGGTTTTTTAAAGAAAATGGTATTCAAAATACTTTAAAGACACACTTATAATATTTCCAAGTTATATTAAGAGTAAAATGTTTTCAAAATGCTTTATGTTTTAAAATAGTTTATTCATGGTGGAAAATATATTTTCCACAAAAAATGTTTTAAATTAAATCGTAAATATTTCATATAAGAAAACACTTTTTAAAATGGTTTTATGAAAAGTATTTTAAAGGAATAGATATTTTCCTTAAGAGTTGTTTCATGAGATCTTTAAAAATCATTTTCCATATAAGATGTCATAATTTGTTATAGTTTAATATTTATTGGAGACATGATCCAACAATACCATTCATATTATTTCATAAATGGTTTATGTATTAATTGCATGATATTTATGATATATGTTTCTCTTCAATAGGCTATATGTTATTGAAACTTTATTCCTTCCACAGATTTTGATTTGGTGAAATAACTATGAGACCTTTTTCTTTTATATATTTTATAATGTGAATAAATTTTTATGATAACCATTTCATTTCATGGGTTATGATATGATGTTTATGGAACCCATATCAATTTATGGGTCATGATATTATGAAAGTTTTGTTATCATGTGGCACATGTATGAATAGTTTAATGATGTGATGGGTGGAACCTATATCTCCCTTCAATGAATTGGGTAATGTTTTATATCTCATTAGATAATGATGGGAATCAAGTCAATGGTTTTGATCCACTATGGAAATATGGGGAAACTTAACCCCTTACATGGAAAGGAGTATGACTGGGGCTGGTAGTGTGTCCGCCCGTAGGTGTAGTCAAAATGAAGTGGAAAATGGGGAAACCCTATCCTCTATGGGAAGATGGGGAAACCCAATACAATATATTAAAATAGGAAAACATGGTCCCTTAAAGAAATTAACTATGACTAGGGATGGTGCTGTGTCCAATCTAGTAGGTTTAGTCCCCATGAACTTCCCTGATAAGTAATAGTAATGCATCATGACTTATAGGGAATGATATTACATGTTTATGTCTATGCCCAAATTCCATGTCTTATTCCAATGTTATGATTTAATAGATTGTACTCTTTATTTACTTAACATTAAAGCCTTATATACTGCTAACCTTTATTCCATTATTTATGTGTTTTATATGCACGGTATGATCTTATAAGGTTATGTTCATGTTCTCATACCCTTATGCTCATCATTATTCTTAAATATCTCCCTTGTTTTCTATTATTGAACATAAGAGATCACTCATTATTATTTTAAATTCACATGTTTATGAAGATATATTTTATGTATGATATGTCTAAGAGGGTGTTAGTCTTAGAGACTCTACTGGGAGATAATGTGGCTCATTCGTGTCCCAGTGTTTACATTTCCATTTTTTCTGAGGCACTAAACTAATATGGTCATTCAGTGTCTGTTTGTGTAATGTTTTATGTTTTACACAAACAATTATGTAATTTCTATCCACATTAAGACTGTTTTGTTGTACTAATAACTCTGAGGTAAATAGTTTGGTCCACATGAACTAATTTATGTGTGAGTACCACTTTTTTTATTTATAACCCCCTTTACCTATACTAATTTATTGTAGTATCCTATAGAAGATCATGCAAATTAATTCAAATACATTATGGGTGATTATAATATATATTACATATAGTTATTTTATTTAATACTGTTATATACTTAATGACATGTGGATTATAGGCCAGTAGTAGATTAAAAAAATTAGTGCTTTCTTAAATAAATCATTATAACTCTTTTCATATCTTAGGTGACAACTTAGAAACTAAAAAACGTGTTGATATAACCCTTTTTATGGATTATGTGATTATTTAATGATCAATATTTGGATATATTTATATGTTAGGTTTCTAATGGCTTTTACTGACTGCCAAAAATTACTATTAGGCTTTAAAAAATACTAGTGGCCATTACTATCATTTTTCATTTTTTCTACTAAGTATTTTTTACCACAAATAATAGTTACTAAGAATTCATTAGGACTAATAAATGTTTTAAAAAATAATTTTTTGGTATTTCCATGGATAATAGCTAATAATTATTGGATACATTTGATGGTAGTCACAAATATTTTTATTATTGGAAATACTAAATAGAATTCACAATATAACAAAAACACTAAAAAGATACAACAATATAAAGATGAAAATTAATTGAATTAAATTATAAACTAACAAAAATAACATATAAAATATGATATTTCATGTTGTTCTAGGGGGGAAAATAAGCATCGTATCCCATAAAAATACATTTTATGATGTTATACGCCACACCCCCACAGTGCCCAGATAGTATAGACATATATTATAACCCTAAAAATACAAAAATAGTTACCCACATACCCCACATGACAATGTAGAAACTAATTTCCAATCCTATCAAATAATTTAAATGATATAATCAAATATAAAAGAAATAATGTTAAAAAACTATTAATAATATATTATAAATATTTTCAAAACATTAAAGATAATAAAAATTGTTATAACATGATTTTATACATTATAAATCCATTAATAAAAAATATCAAAATGTTATAGATTTTTTAGAATTTTATAACCCTTTGAGTTTTAATTTCATGCATCGTTCAATACTACATGTTAAAAATGGCTTGAGGATGATTTTTCAAAATATGTTTGAAAATATCCAACCCTTATAATAGACTATTTCACTTAATAGTTATAAAAAGAAAATTATTTTTCTCATGTAACATCTTACTCAAACATCAGTTTCATACTTCTCTTATGCCAAAAAATTTTAAATCCTCTAAGTTTTAGTTTATTGTAATTTGATATATATATATAAGCCTATTTGAGAAATTTTAAACATTTGAAGTACATTATGAACAAAGATAAAATTATATAGGTTAATTTTTAATTTATAACTCATCAGGTGCTGGTTTTATTGGTTTTCAAATATACATCTCAAAAATAAATTTAGATTAGTTTTATACAAAAAATTATGGGATTTAAACATGTTTGATGACTTTTGACCATAAAAATATATTGTTTTACATATAATTTTTATATAAAAACTGATTTTTTATAGATAAAAATGGGTATAAATTTCATGTTTTTCTCATCCTCACAATTCAAAAGTCCCCTATGCATCATTATTAAAACATTTAAGAGATATCATATTCTATTTGAGTTGTTTTGGACATTTAGTGCACATTTTAAACAATGAGGAATTGATATATCTTTTTTTTAAAATTTTTATACTTTGGATTGTTGGTTTTAAATGTTTTTTAATCTTACAGGTAAAAACATTTGCATGGAATTTTTTAATATAATTATATGGGATTTTGAGTAGGTTTGAGATATTTTTTCTCTCAGACTAGAAAGTATCACATTGAATTTATATATAAAAATTGTTTTTCTCAAATTACACATTATTATATCATTGGTATCATGTTTCACTCATTGGTATAGATCACAAATCCCTCATGTAGCATTCCTCTATAATTCAAAAAATATAAAGTAAATTTTCATATTTTTCGATATTTTACACATGTTATGAACCAAGATGAAGTGATATAGGTATTTTTAAAATTCATGATCCCTTAAGTTTTTGGTTCATAAACCATGTTATTCTATAGTTAAAAATGAAACTAGGAAGGTTGTGATAGGTTTCTTAGGATCAAATAATAATTATTCATACATTAAAAGGAATAAAATAAACCTTAATCCAAAATCTCAATTTTATGAAACCAAAATAGGATATAATATAAAATAACGAAACTTGTGTATCTATTACTAAAGATAGTAAATCCTCTTGTCCTCAGCCATGCATTTGATGAACATTCATAAGAAAAACTAAATGACTCCCTTTTTATATGATGTATCCACTAGTGACCTAATTCACCCAATTTCACTATGGAATTATACTTTACACCCTGATATGATTGCATATCTTAAGGAAATGGAAGAATTAGAAAGATATTTTTTTGGGAGAATTAACCTAAGATCATGGTCACCATTTTCCCATCCTTCAGCATCTTTATATGAATTTACTCAAACGTTATGAAAAAATTGAGTATAAAATTATGTTGAAATTCTGGAAAATACTTTGATGAATGAGTAATAATTCATTTATTATATAAATTCAATGGTATATTCTCTCAAATTATTCTTTATATAAATGATAATAATAACAATAGATAGCATGGAACATATTCAACCATTAACACATGATGGTCAATTGCCCTGTTAATCTTGTAATATAATTAAAAAATGTTGCAACACTAATAATATAATTGTTTCATATAACACGATATAGCCTTTTGGAAGAAGATTTATATCACCACATCACCTCTTATGATATCCTCAACCTAAGAATACAATATTCCGTGGTTTTATGCTTTTCGTACCATATGAAACATCAATATCTTACAATATGATATAAGTTAAAATGAATATCATGTATAAACTATTTAACAAAAATATAATTCAATATCCAAGTTTCACTAAAGCCAAATATAATTCATGCCATTTCACCATATATTGTATCATATATACTAGATTATGAAACCATAATGAAAAATACTTTTAAATGTTTCGAAAAAATGTTTATAAATCTATCGTCAACTTCTCCATGTATCACATAATGTAAAATACCTTATGCATATCTATAAAATACATTTAGATAAACTATAAAACACTTTTACAGTATGATTTTTTGTTTTATAAAAATAAATCCCCATGCATTCATCTATAAATTGGTGTATTTGTGCACTAAATAAACCACCATGACATGGTGGTTTATGTGGAGTGTATCCTTGAACCACATCATGTTTTTATAACTAAGATATTATTATTATTATTATAATATATCTTAAAATTATTTTATTGGTTTTTCATTATATCCCATATTTTTATTCTTTATATCTTTCTCCTTAAGTTCCATGAATATTTTAAAAGAAAAATTTTTCTTTTGGAACTATATAGTTTTAATTATATATTTTTTTTTCCATAATTATATAGTTATTATATTTATTTTACTAATAATTTTTATTTGTATTTTGAGATATTAAATTCATATTGAGAAGTTAATTTATTCATTTTAGAGATAAGGAAATTTTATTAATATAAGTTATTTGGACCTGAAGATAAATCTAATGTTTATATGCCTTAATATTATATTTATGTTTAATACTAAGATACAAAACTTGGATATTCTGTGAGTAAATATTTATACTTTTTTGTATATTCCTAGAGGAATCTTCTAAGAGGGATCTTCAATAATGCATCTTTTATTAGGGCTTTCCATGTGGGATATTCTATGAGCGATCTTTCATGAGGGGTATTCCATGAGTGACAATTTGGAAAAGTCAGGATCTTCTATGAGTTATCTTCCATGAGTAAAAATTTACAAAAGTATTGATCTTCCACGAGTGATATTTCCTGAGTGAAAATATTTCAATGAAATATATTCCACCTATGATCATCCATTAGTGAATATTTCGAAATGTCTAGATCTTAAATGAGTAATTTTTTTGAGTGAAAAATTGGAAAATTCTTGAGGTTCTTTGAGGGTTTTGAATCTTTAAAGAGTGTAATGTGTCTTATGTGAAAATTAATTATTTTTATTCCATGAATGATCTTCCATGAGTTCTGTATTCACCCATTTATTTTTTTTATTTTTTAAAATTATACATACTGTGTTTTGATCACACTTTTTAATTTTGAATTACCTGAATTTTATTTCACATATTTATCTTCATCTTATTATTCCATAACTATTCATTAATTATTTTGATCCTATATAATTTTATTTGGATATATTTTATTCGATATTTAAACATCAATAAAAATAACCATATGTGTTTTAAATAAACATAGTATTCTTGGAACGTGAACTGTTTAATTATGAATTCTATTATATTTGAAGGTTTTGAATCAGATACTCTATTGGAATATTTTAAAGTTATTTAATATTTATTAATAATAATATTAAGTATTTTATTTTATATTATAACATGTTATTGTATATAGAACATTTATTTTTAGAGTATATTATGCAAATCCCACATGAACATGTTTTTCTTGCACATTAAATAAAAATAAAGTAACATCGAACAAATATAAAAGAGTATGCTATCAAAGATAGAGAATATTATTGATGTATTAGAAAAAATTATTTACAATGTTTATGCATTAAAAACTATTTATATAAGTGTTTGGAAAATATAGTTCAAGGGTAAAGTTATAGATTCTAACAATAATAGTGCATTATAATTAATTTGTGATTCAGAAAAACACTCAGTTGCATTTCATCATTCAATACTTATCTGTTGGAGTGATCTATATTTCCTTGACATTCAGAAGCTTCATTGTTCAATTTATTTATGTAGTGCTTATATTCTTTATATTTATTTATGTTCTTCAGTTTTTTTGGATTATACAACCCATAAAATGTATGAGTTAGGTTATACTACCCCTTAAAAAAGGTGTGTAAGGGTTTCTCCAAAAAGGTAAAATTTAGGGGTTTTAGTTGTTCCTTGGTCCAATTAAAAGTATTTTAGTTTCTTCTACCACCTTAAAAGGACTAGTGGGTTTTGAATCCATGTAAGAAAAATTTAACTATAAATTGAGCCCATAGGGTTTAAAAAGGATGTTATAAATGGATGTAAATCCCATAAATAGTTATAGATTTTAAATTTAGTGGATTTAATATCTCTTTATGTTTTAGAGGGTTTAAGAGTATACTAGAATCATTTAGTTACAATCTTCTATAAAAACTATTGTGTTAATTTAATTTTATTTACACTATTTTAATCATTTAAATATTATATAATTAACAATAAAATTTTAAAAAGGCTTATTCACCCCCCCCCCCTCTTTCCCATTTTCCATCACCGATTATGAGGTCAATAATTGGTATCAGGGATTCATCCCCCACTCTCGTATATTTTATATTATCATTAACCATTTTCTAACGTAACTATAAAGGCGAAATGACCTATTTCTGATAGTTGGAATGATTTCAAATAATGGATTGATTTCTCAAAGACCATTTCATATTGATGGGACTTACTATTGTTATTTTCAATGTCGAATGTATGCCTTTTAAAAATTCATGGTATTGATTTTTGAAAAATCATAGAAAATAAAATTATTTACATAAATGTCATCCAAAATAATAAAGGAAATTATGAGGTAAATTAGTTTTTAATTTTAATATGGTGAATATTTAATATTTTTGATTAATTGAAATGTGTATTTCTATGTGTGTTCATGTTAAAATGCACTTGATATGTATAAAATCAGATAAGTTAAACATATTGGGTCTAGTATGTTAATAATAACTAAGTTATGTATGTTAAGGCCTGAGTATCAAATATTCAAAATTGGTGAAAATTAAATTGTAAACCAAATGTTTTATAGATTTTATATTATTTATATTTATATTTTTTCATTAAGAGAAACATTAGAAAAGATTATTTTTATGGACTAGGTTCTTAGATAACATTCTGGGAAAGTCAATTCTAAAATGGTTGTAATTGATGAGATTGTGAACTTTTAAGAATATAAATTTGATGGTCCCTTTGGATCCATGTTATAATATGAATTAGAAATTAAAGATATCGTGAATTAAGAGTCCTTCAAAATGAGATGTATTGGTATTGAATAAAAAATTTCTATGTATTCTTAAGATTATATGTTATAGAGTAGTGACAAGAATTATAAAACTCATTTTGGAAAAAAGGACATAGAAATAATAAAGAATACTCAATAATATTCTAGAAGAATTAACCTAGATTTGATTTCAAGGAGAAAATAAAAAGTAATATTATTTATAATAATACACAAGATGTAATATGTTTTGGGTGTAGAAAAAGGGAGAACATCAACCTTTATTACCAAGTATTAATGAAATACAAAAATAAGAAAAAGTGTTACAATAATAAAATAAATCTATGTTATTTGGATAGAGATTCACAATGGATTCATGTTACAATGAAGAATATAGTTTAGAAATATATGTATAAAACCTATACGTAATGGATTCATCAAATCATGTGAATCTAATTATTACTCTTCCTCTAAATATGAATGTGAAAATAATTTTGAAGATGACTTTTATAAATAAAATTAAGGAATCAATCATAAAATAGAAAATATTACTAATAATTATATATATATATATCACATCTAAACATAATTAATTCGTTAAGGAGAATGAAAATCTAATGAAATCATCCCAAATAGAAATTGAAGCTACACCTGCATATTTTATTTCAACTCAAGATAAAATAAAACTAGTCATGATGAAAACAATAATAAATCAAGGATAAAAATACTGTAAATTTATATTTTATATCTAAGAATAAAATTAAACAGAAAAGGAATATAAGCATTTTTCATGATGAAAATGAACTCCTAGGAAATGCTATTGAAATTTTAAAAGAAAGTATGTCCATTTTTGTTTATGTTAGTGAAAATTTTGATAAAATGGTGATTTCAAATATATTCAAAAAAACCCGACCACGGTTATGATAAGATATTAGCCAATATGTACAAGACATTATTTGTAAATAGCTCCAATGAAAGTACATCAATTACTATATGTTTTAGATGTTAAATTATATTTTATTATGAAAATGAGTTTTCATTGAGATTTATATAATATCTTGAACATACAAGATATTATATTTAAAAGTCCTTACCTTATATATTACCTAAATATAATTATTCCAAATTAATTTTTGTTCCCAAAAATTCCTATAAAAATCCAATGTAACCAAATTTTCTTGGGTTTCAATCCTCTCTTAAATATTTTTTTATGGGGAGTATGTCTTTGAAATGTCAAAAAGGAAATAACACACATAGATAGTAGATGTTCTCGACACATGACAGGTGATATCTCAAGATTTTAATCTTTTAATAAGTTTAATGTTGGTATTTTTACATTTGGTGATAATCCTAAAAGAAAATTTAAATCTTTAAGTGAGTTTGGAATTTAAAATTTTATTATTATTTGTAACATTTTATATGATAAAGGTTTAAAAAATAATTTTACATGTATTTATCAATTATGTGATGATCTAATGTTTTTAAATTTTTAAAATGATATATGTATTATTTTTTTAAGGATTATTCTATCCTATTTTATGTAAACTAGAAATACATCATCTATTAAATCACATTTTTTGAACATCGTGATTAAAATATCAGGATTATTAATACTAAAAAATATAATTATATTTTCTTGAATGGAAGATTATGAAATGAAAATTTCAGGTTACTATTAAATTTTTATGGAAAAATAATTATACATACTAATATAACTTTGGGTAAAACCTTTGTTTCTGAATGTTACATGAATTATTAACGTCCTAGAAGATCTTTCAAATTAATTAAATAGGTACATAATATAAGGCCTCTTGATCTCATTCATTTAGATATTTATGTTCCTATATAACTTTCTTGTTTGGGTGGAATGAATTTTTTTATTGTTGATGATTTTATTAGATATACACGGGTTCAATTTATTTCTATTAAATATAAAACATTACCTATGTTTATCGATGATTATAAATTGGATCAAAATGAGAAAGGAAATATAATTAAATAAATTTTAAGTCACCATGGTGGTGAATTATAGAATCTATAATTTATCATGTTTTTTTATGAAAATGAGGTTTTCAATAATTTTTCAGCACCTAGAAAACCATAATAATATTTTATTATAGAAATATGAAATATAACACCTAAATAAATGTCCATAATCTTGTTAAATGAGTTTAATTTTCCAAAAAGAATTGGGAATATGATGTATACATAGCTTGATATGTATCTAATAGAACTGTCTAATATCTTGGTTGAAAAAGACAGCTTATGAAATTTGGGAAGGAAGGAAACCAAAAATTGGATATTTTAGAGTTTCTAGGTCTAAGGTTTTCATTATTAACACTATGGTTTCCATGGATAAATTTGATAGAAGAATTATAAAGGTGTATTCTTAAGTAATTAAATTAATAGTAAATTATAAAGAGTTATTAACAAAATAACCTTGGTTGTTGTAGAATTAATTCACGTTAGGTTCAATGAAAATGGTTTAAATTATAAATAAATTGATAAATTTCAAATAGAATAAAAAATTAAAATTTAATTTTAATAAAGATTATATTATTGAACATAATGAACCTATTTAGTTAAAGCATGAACATTTAACCACTCAAAATGAACTCAATAGTTGGAAGACTTGAGGAGATCGTCCTATGGATAATATCATTAGAAGTGGTAATTTGAATGTTTAAACCATGAGATAAACTTTGAAATTTTTTCTTATAGTGTTTTAATTTCTAATTTTATTTTCAATAAATTTGATTATTCATTAAAGGATCAATGATGTATTATGGAAATTAAGGAACTATTGAATCAATTTGATATATATAAGGTATGTATGTTATTTAAATCACCAATTATAAATATATCATTGAAATAATTGATTATTAGAAATAGATTACATTAATACAATCAAATAATTTGAATCAAGGATAGATTAGTAGCTCAAGGGTATTATCAATAAGAATGTAGATATTTTGTAGAGTAATTTTCTAAATTTTCTAGTTTAGAATCTATAATAATTCTTTTTTATTATACCTCCCATTATATAGTTAAAATTTGTAAAATGGATATCAATGTTGAATTATTAAATGGTTTGATTTGTGAAAATGTTATTATAATATATCTATAATTGTTTTGAAAAAAAATCAAATCCCAGCCATGTTTTAAATATTTAAAATATATTTATGGTTTAAAACAAATCACCAAATGCCTGGTATGAGAGGATATATTTATTATTTTGAACAGTGGTTTGGAAAATTTAATGTTTTATCCAGATTATTTATAAAAAGGAATTCTAATTATATTTTTATTTTTCAAATTTATAGTGAAGATGTTATTTTTGGATTTTAAAATGAAAATATTATTAACGAATTTTCAAAAATGGCGTCTTCAAAATTTTGTAGGATCATAATGGGAGAATTGAAATAATTTCTTGGATTTAATGTGTTTCAAGGATAAGATGCATCATTTCTCAATCAATATAAATATTTCAAAGAATTATTTAAAATATATAGTTTATATTGATGAAAAATCATGAATTATCCTCAGAGAAATTCTTATAAATTAGATTTAGATAAATATAAGAAATCCATCAACGTTAAAATGTATATAGTTATGAATGCTTTCTTATTATATTTAATTATATCTATACATTATTTGATGTTTTCATTTTTCATGTGTTCTACATTTCAAAGTGACCCTAAATAAATTCAATTGTATGTTTATAAAAGGATTATAGGAAAATTAAAATGATACTTAAATATTTTATTATGTTACCTAGCTAAAAATGCTTTTGATTTGATAAGATAATCTTGCTCAAATTTCTATGGATTTAAGATATACAGGAAAAAAACATCATGTGTGGATCATTTTCTTAGGGAATTGTTTGTTTTATAGGGTTTATATAAAAAAATATTTCCCTTTTTACTATTGAATATGAGTATAATGTTTTTATATCTTATTATTCAAAATCAATATGGATTAAATAGTCACTATCTTATTTTTCTTTTTTTATGTTAAAAATATTTATATATTCTATGATAATAATTCTACTATTTCTCTCTCAAAAACATCTTACACTAGTTTATAACTAAGCTCATTAATGATATATTTCACTTTATTAGAGAATATGTTCTAAAAATAAATATAAATATTGAATTTATTTCTTAAAAAATAAGTGTTTATATATCTTCACTAAGACTATGTGCTAATATAATTTTTAGGAAATAAAATTTGAACATGGAATAGTGAAAATTTACTTTTATGACATATTTTGAGAGGGATTTTTTATTCTATTTATTATCTAAAATTTGAATTCCTTATTCCTAATTTGTTCTAATAGTTCACAACCTAACATTCAACATTTTTCTAAAATAGTATTTTGAGTGTATCCTTGTCACATGTTTTTAATAATACTTCAACCTAGGGGTTTTTTTGTTAATTTTTTTAATGATTATATAAAATGATTTATTTTCTGTTATAATAATGTCTATTAAATTATAATAAAGTGTATCATTGTGTTAATTTCAAATAAAATTTTTCTATTTAAAATTTTTCTTTTGGATAATTTCAAAAATATCTAGATGTTAATGAAATTATACTTGGTTTTTTAATTATCAAAAAGGGGAAGTTTTTTGAGTGGATCCTTGAACCATTTCTTGTTTTGATAAATAAAAAACACTATTTGGCCTTTCATTATTTGTTATAAGTATTTTCTTATTATACCATCATATCTCATATTTTGATTCTTTATAAATTTTTATAAAAGTAGTATGAATAGTTATTATTAAGAATATGCCTTTTGAAGCATTAGTTTTTCATTTATCGATATTTTTTGTATTCCTAATTCTAAATTTTTTATATTCATTTTGAAAATATTTTTATATTATATATTGAGAAATAAAATTCAGAGTGAGAAGATAATAGATTATTTTTAGATATAAGTAAATTATCAAAATATAGCATTTTTTACCTAACGATAAATCTTAGTTTTTTATGACATGATATTAAACTATCATTTAACACCTAGGGAAAAAGTTTGGATCTTCCATTTGTAAAAATTTAGATATGTCTTGACCTTCCATGAGGGATATTCCATGAGATATATTCCTTGAGGGATATTTTGTGAGGTATCTTTCATAAGAGATATTTTCTAAGTGATATTTCATAAAGGATATTTTTTTAGGGAACTTACATGGGTGATCTTAAATGGGACATCATCCTTGAGAGAAGATTTGGAAAAGTCTCGATATTATGTGATTTATCTTCCATTACAGAAAATTTGAAAATTTTGAGATCTCTTAGGAGTGATCTTCGATGACTGAAAATATTGAAAACTCTAGATCTTCCATTATTGATATTATACTAGTAAAAAAGTTTGATATGTATGGAACTTCCATGATTGATATTCAGTGAGTAAAAAATTTTCAATGTCTTGAGATTCTATAAGGGTAGTGAATCTTTCATGAGTGTAATGTATCTTCCCAGAGAAGTATTGATTGATCTTCCATGAATGATCATTCATGTGGTCCATGGTCATTAATTTACTTATTCATTTTTAGTTCAAAAAAGTATTTTTTATTGCACTTTTATATTTTGAATTATAATATGTTTATTTCACATGTTTCTTTTAATATAATGACTCTTTTACTATTAATTACTTATTTTGATATTGTATAAATTATTTTTATATATTTTATGCTATATTTAAATTTAATTAAATATTGGATTTTGTGTATTGATATCTTCACTATATTAATGGAACATTAAATGTTTAAATTTGAATTGTATTAAATATAGAGGGTTTGTCTCATACACTATGGACAAATTCCCAATTTATTTAATATTTATTATTAAATATATTAAGTACTACATTAAATATTATAAAATCATCTTTGTACGAGCCAATTATTTTTAAATAATTCCATAAAAATACCCCATGAACATGTTTTTCATGCCCATTAAATAAAGAGACAACAACATCAAAAAACTATAAATTAGTTTGTTGTGAATGAAATAAAAAATTCTGTCATTATTTTAAAAGAAGTTTTATAATGAATATTATTGATGAAACTCATTATATAAGTGTTTGACATGCCTATTTTAAGTCTATGGGTTGAGGATTATTACAACAATAATATTATTTGATTCATTTTTTATAATGAAAAACACTTGGATATAATTCATCATTCAATACTAATCTGTTATAGTGATCAATACCACATTGACATTCATAAGATTCATCATTAAACTAGTTTTTCTGGTGTTGAAATATTTTATATTTATTTTTTTATTGATAATGGGTGGTTTACAAAACCCACAAAACATAAAATTTGGGTTATACTTCCCTATAAAAATTTTATATATAGTTGGTTCCAAATAGGTAAAAGGAGATTGTTCTTAGATGTTCTATAGTTGGGTTAAAGTTATTTTGATTTCTTATACCCCCAAAAAAAGAAGATACTTGGTTATGGATCTATGTGAGAAAAAATTAAATCTTATATTATGCCTCTAGGGGTAAAAATACAGTTTTAAATCGTTTTGACTCCCTCTAAAAGTAAATGATTCCATCGTTAATAAGTGTTATCATTATCAGTATTTCTTATGGGTGAAGACTATTGTAAAAGCATTTATAACAGAACACATATAAAAATAATTTGGTTCATTTAATTTTGTTTCTACTATATTAATCATTTAATAATGATATAATTAACTATAAAATTTATAAGAGGCCAACTCACCCCCCCCCCCCCCACTTGGCCATTCTTCCATCACCTCTTCTAGCACCAATAGTTTAGAAAATATCATAGTATATCCTTATGTACACCAGAGGATGGTATCTGAAACTATGTCATGGTGCTTATTTCATGGAAGTTTCTAATCAGATGATAAAAAATCAATCTAATAAATCCCAAATTATTATCATGATGGTATACATGTAATTAGATGAAAATTTTAAAAGTGTTTAAAAATATATAAATGTTAAAGGATGATAATGAGGATTTATTCACATGTTTCAATAGATTAAATGGTTTTAGTTGTTTAAAAAACATCTCATGAATATGGTTGAGTGTTTGGGTTCTTAAGGATCTATATGGACTAAAAAATACATAGTAAGGCCATTTGAGCACTGTGAAACTCTTCAACTACAGTTGTACACATTTATCTCCTAGATTTAAGAAAGGTTATAGTAGAAACTGTTTTAAGTGAAGTTCATTCTTGAGGATTAGGAAATTCCTACAATCAATACCTACCATAAGAGGTAGGATCCCACTGGTTTCTCCTTGGTTATCTATATAAAACTCTCATCGATGATTTTGGATCAACTATTTGAAGGTACCCCATTCTATTCTTCAATTTATTATTCTATATAAATTTATAGAAATATACTTGTTATTTTATGGATTTGGTTTTTTATACTATTTCATTTAGGATGAGTTTCATCTTTCCATAATATTTAATGGAATTAAATCTAAATCTATCAATGTTTGGATTTAATTTTGAGTTAATAGAGATTTGTGGAGAATAATTCCCTTATTAATATAGAATATATTGAATAAAAACTACCATTTTTGTTATCTATTTTAAATGAAAATAATAAAAAAAATTGAAATGGAAGTTTTAGTTTTTAACATGGACTGATCGCACCATAGTGCATGAAAATCATTTATTATCAGTGTTCTAGGAAATATGTGAAAAAAATATTGACGTAATAGTAGGAATTGTGATGTGGTGAATATATCTAAATGACATGGTGCTGGTAAATTTTGTGACAGAACACACCATGGTAGATGTAAACAAGTAATTTAAGAAAATATCTTAGTCAAAAATGCTTTCTTGAAATTTTTATGTATGGTGAAATGGTTTCACCTTATATTGGATTGTCTAGAAAAAATTGATTTCCAAGCACACCCATTATAGAATGACCATAATGAAAAAAAGGATCAGTTTATCAAAATGTATTCCAAGATTTCCATTGTTTATGTAATGTTAATAGAAACAAATTTGGTTGAATTATTCTTTGGTGAAATTTTTTATCGAATATTTTTTTTTGTTAAAATTATTTAAAAAACATCATTTCCATAGGTCCAAGGTCCCATGAAGAATATAAGGGTGGAATTAGACCAGAGAAAATATTTTTTTGTAGATGTGATCTATAGTATATTTACATTGTCATTAATTTCTAATGTGACACTAAATTAAAATAAGGTAAAATATAATGGTTCCTGTATCTATTTATGAATAGTTCATAAATATAAATATAAAATATTAATATTATGTCTGTATTTGGAAATTATTTATAACATTATAAAAGGTTTTTTTGATGATATGGTCAATATTTTAAAAAACATAATATAATATGTATAAATTAAATAAATTATTAACATTAAACATTGAATATTAATTATTAAATAATAAAAGTTTACATAAAAATATATCATAATTTGGAATATTAAGGAGTTCAGATTAAATCCATTTAAATGATAATATTAAATTTTTAAATTGGAGAAAATTAAGTTTATCATTTCTATCCTTATTTAATTATAAAAGTGTTTATAATTTCTTTATTTTTGAATTGTTTATAAATGATATTTCCATTTTTATATTTATGAATTTTTATATTGTTTTATTCCACAACATTATTATTCATTAATATAAATGTTATATTATGAATAATTATATATAATATAGTTTCAAGATTATAAAATTATAATTTAAATTATCTTCCATGATTTAAAAGAATTATATTCTAGGTATGATAATTGATTTAGTTTTCTTCTACATTGACTTTGGCTTGTACTAGGTTATGAACATTAGTTGAGAAGATTATTTGATTCTATAAATAATATTTTTTTATAATTTTGATTGATGTAAGATTTTCATTGAGTAAATAACCAAGGGGAGAGAGAATATGTATTATACATATCACCCACTTAGAGTCTTAAAAATTTTCTATAAAATAAGGGGTTGGTAAATAATTACACCATTCCAACTCTTATGGGGATTAATGATTTCATATGATTATAATACATCACACGGAATAGTTTTATATATCTTATTCAAGTAATGAATTTTTATATGTTTGTATATAGATGGATTTTAATTTGGGTTAGTAACACCGGATATGAGTTTTATAAAGTGTTACATGTTAATTTTGTTTAGACATATTGATTTAGTGGAAGGAATAAAGATTCCAAACTAAATCACTAGAAACATGTATCCAAGTGAAGGTAATATATAAGATAAGATTATAAAATTAAATCCCCTTTAAGATAAAATGTGTCGGACTTCCTCCAGACAAAAACACTTTCCAAGACCTTTGTCATCCATAAAGGTAGTTTCATGAAAAATTTAACTACCCCAAGATTATATAATGTAATAAAACGAAATAATGAGGTTTCCTTGAGAATTATATTCCTCATATTTAATATTTTCTTTCTTTTACACTAATTTAGGAAAACATTGGGAGGGATAGTGGAGGAATAGTGAATAGATTTTTGATATAATAAATTGTAAAATGAGTATTCTACTAAAAAATTAATAATTCATATATAGAATGATTGTCTTGAGGGATTACTAAAATGACTAGGTTTTGTAAGTAATGAAAAAGTGTATTCATATCTATTTTAAATATAAAACATAACTCATAGATATTAGGGGTTTAAAATGGGACATCATTTTAGGGGGATCACATTTAATAAAAGTCTTTATTAAATAGATGTATAACATGACACTCATCTGATAATAACTTTTTTATTGATAAATAGAATTATCATTAATGAAAATGGATTTGAAATTAATATTTATTAAGGTAAATTTTAATATAAGTAATTTATGGAATCGTGTAGGAACTTATGAATTATTATTAAGAAAAAATGAAAAATAATATGTTTTAGAGTAATACCTTCCAACGTAACAAACCATTGAAATTGTTCAACAATTGAATATAGATTCTTATAAAAACAATATACAAATTACATTCTGGTTTCAATGTCATTATATGTGAAATAAACTAATGTAATTTAGTCTCTTCTCATGTAATTTATAGGATTATGTATGTTTTTCATGACCCCCCCCCCCCTTGGGGATATAATTGATGATGGGGATGACCCCCAAACCCCACCTATGTTAGGCCATAGGTTGGAAACTAGTGAAGAGGTTATAGAATTAATATAATGATAGCCATTACCATTAACATTTAAATTTTAGAGATAATATATAAGATACATTAACCAAATTTATCATATAAGTAATAAATAAATCATCCCAATACATGAATTTAATCTCGTATAAGTGAAAATGGATAAAAATGCCAAGAATAATGATATACATTGCCCATAAACTCTATCCTCTCTTGAATATATCCATGAGCTAGTAGTTCCAATATTAATCACCAACCAACTCCAAAATACATAAAAATATTTATATATATATATGGGGTTATTATATTGGTATACTTTTTAGGACCATCCCAGAACCCTCTAATAAATATTTGAAAGAATCATACTAAATACCAGTGAATAAAACTCATCAAAAAATCAGGAAAAATATCTCTCTCATCACCATGACATTCACACCAATTAATACATATAAGTGGGTCATTCTATATCAAAATCATATACATTAAAAATTTGTTATGAATTCACGTCCCCATAGGTTTTACACTCTCATACTCCAATGCCAAATTTCATATTTTATAAACCCTTTTATAAGTCATCCAACAAACATAAAACCATATCACATACATATTATCATTTCATCTTCCACCTCATGCACACATAACCCAATCACATATCATAACCAAATAACAAGTGTGAAAGAAAATACAGCTCATGTAATAATAATTATGGATTAATCTTGCACATGCTATGAAAGTACACATATAGAAACAATTGTTAATATGAAAAAGATACATTTATATGATATAACCTAATGTCACTACAACCCACACACACAAGTACGGTAAATTCAAAAGTTTTCATAGCCTATGTTATAATGTACCCAACACATTAATCCATCACGTCCTAAATATATATATGCATCATATTATACATAAAGTTAGAGTGTGGAAGAGGTATTTATCATCCATATCCTCTTTCACCAACATGGATAGGGGGAAAACACCCCTAACCCAAAAACATTTGGGAATCATGAAAATCCCAGGTGGATGGTAGATGAGTGTAATTTTATTTTTTGTCAATATATAATAATATATAAAAGTCAATGTATTATGAAGTCCTATTAGTTTTGTGATTAATCATGGAAAGATAAATATAGAATGATTTCATTGGAAACATTGAAGAAGGTTGGTGTTGATTCTTATAGAATTATTATGAATACATTGGATGGTATTTAGTAAGATAGATATCCATGCTAAATGGGAGTATTATGATATTTTTATTTAAATAAGAAAATGGTATTTGTTATTTGAAATTAGATATGTAATATTATCTACAATAGTATTATATAAAGAATGATGTTGAATTGAAGGCCA
Source organism: Viscum album (assembly GCA_963277665.1). NCBI lineage: Eukaryota > Viridiplantae > Streptophyta > Magnoliopsida > Santalales > Viscaceae > Viscum > Viscum album. Next base: position 1,042,964,915 of record OY728146.1, read on the forward strand.
TGGAAAAGTCATATCACTTCATGAGGATAAAGTAATGTGGATTTCAGTGAATTATAATAACATTCAAATAATGTTATAAAGACACTGAGTTTATAAAATGAAAATAATAATATGAGAAGACATTTTTGATTGAATATTATGTATAAAAATATTATTCATGAGATAAATAAGAAACAAATGTTAATGGGAAACCTTTTTGTAGAGATAGGTTTTCATGAGTAGTATAAAAGAGATAGTAAAAACAAGAAAATATGTGGGTATACTAATTCAACCCCCACCCCCTAATTAGGGTCCCTATATTATCCATATAATATCTAAAAGCAGTATTAGAGAATATTTATACATCTTTTTGGATCAATGTTTTGTATTCCTAGTTGATTTGACAATGTTTTTCGATTGGTAGTTTATATTGAATTGCCTCAGGTGGTAGACTTAGGCTCCATTCTTTTATAATAATAAATGAGGGTTTCCACCAAGACTCTAAAAAATATGATGAATAATATATAAAAGATATTACGGAAAGTTAAAAGAAATAATATAAGTATCAATCACAATTTGAAGCAGATCAAGGTGATAATTACTCATATACAAAATATATTGACAATTATTCTTTTGAAGAAACTATAATGAAATGTGAAGAGTATTTGGATGATAATTCAAAAAAAAATGTTATATATTTCTATGCTCAATTTGAAAGATATTTTAAGAATGTTCCCGATGATGTGTTTTCATATATAATTTTTTTTCATCACAATTTTCTTGATGAAAAATAAGATAATAAAGGGGAAAATAAAAATAAGATAGATTCCATAAGTAAGAAATTGAAATTATTTCACATGTCATGTTGAATTAAAGGGGGAATTTTTTACTATTTTCAATTAAAAAATTCCATTTAATTGAAGATTAATTACAAAGGCATGTTTATGAGTTCATTATTAATAAACTTGTTTTTGGTTATGTAATAAATGTACTTAAAACAATAAAAAGTGTTTCCATGATGTTCAGATATGATCCTCTTGATGATGAAATTTGTATGTCCAAAATAATGAAAGTTTAGTGAAAGAAAAAGAACAAGTTTATTGATGAGAGTATTTATAAAATCAATGCTCTATAAAAATCATATAATGCAACTATCACTGTTATAAAATCTTCATGCAATGTTAAATCTAGAAGAATCAAATTCCTTGACAACTTATTGAATAAAGGTAGTAGACATCATATGAATTATATTAATAAATTTTAATGATAATTGGAAGGAAAAATATAATTAGATGAAAATTGAAGTTTTACATCAACATGAAATGTACTGAACTAGAGGTTAAATTTATAAATTTTTAATAGAAACATGTTAAAAATTCCCATGTTTCAAGAATAATTCTTCCCCCCAAACATATTAAGAGATTCAAGTCCTAAAAAGGGATGTTGTTGTATAACCAATTTATGAGAGTATGATATCTATACATACTTGTATTGGTGGAATTAAGAGAAAAAAATAATTTCTTGATCAACCTTCTATAATATCATGGAATAATGTAACCCATAACTTAGTTTATTATATTTCAATTAAGGTTGTTTGATATTCTAGTGTAGATTAAAATTTAAAAGATGGTATGATGTGGGTAAATAAGAATTTGGATAAACCCACCAAAACACCAAGGGTGGATACTAATAATATTAATAGAAAAATCTCCCAAAATATTTCATCTAATAAGTTAAGGAAAATATTGAAACATTAAGGATCCAAATCTAAATATATTGATACTAAAAAAACAAAGGATATTTTATGGATGTTATTGGAGCTACTAGATGTTTGGGAATAAGTATTTTGTGATGGAAAAACAATAACATTTATGAAGACTAGGGTTGGAATATATTCAAGTAGATTGGATGTAATGAAATAAAGAATCTTGTTAAACAGAAGCATATTCTATAGAAGAGAATTAATTTGTACACTTAAAATAGATTCAAATGACTTAATGATTTATGTGAGTACTATGACATATGTTTTCAAATATAATAATATTTTTCATATTCATCATTTATTTATAACTCCTATGATAATGTGAATATAATTGTAAAACCTAGAAATAATGAGGTTTGAGGTAAAGGAGAACTAGTTTCCTTGAGATATAAACTAGGGAAGGAATATGTTATATAGATAAAAAGAACTAGAAAAATCACCCAGAAGAATATTTAAAAGATTCATTCCAAAATTTTCATATCATTTAAGAAAATGTTCTTCTACTTTATAAATAAAGTTCTTAACATAGACCGTTGTAAAAGGTCCATGGAAATAAAAATGAATTCAATCAAGAAGAAATCATGAAGATAATCAATTTATGAGAGAATAATGAAGATATGTCGGATTTAAGACATTCATAAAGAATACACTGATAAGTTACATATTAATGTTAACTCAAAACTATTAATTAATCCATGTGGAAAAATCAATGAAAAATATATTAAGAAGGAATGGTTACTTTTTTCCCAAATCAAGTAAAAATTTCTAGAGAAATTTAAAAATAAAAATAAATAAAGTTACTATATATATAAAATAAAAAAGGATAACAGGTTATTCTACATGAATTAGAACTAAAATTTCATAAGAGGATTTCCAAAAATTACAACTCATGTATCTGAAAAAAATCGTGTAAAAGGTGTGGGAAGACTAGATTTAATGCAATAAATTGTACAACCCTTCTACTTACTCAATAAGAGATAATAATGATAAAAAAACAAGAACCATATGAATTTAATACACTCCTTGTATATGTTAGTAGAAATAATCTACACAATATCAAGATGAATAACAGTAAAGAGTCCATGTTGATTAAGAAATCTCATAATGTTAAATAGTAAAATGGAATTAAGAGTACCAGACACTTTAGAGAAACATTGAAAAGAGTCTCTAGGTTGAGAGAAAATACTCAGACCAGTTTCACTTATTATGATTCTCATAAGAGTTTTACATTATTATCTTACTTCTTGTTCAATATTTTTATGCTTACATTTTAGGTAATTGAAGGTGAATATCAATCCAAATAGGTGAACTAAATAAAAAATGAGTAAGATAAATAGTTTAAATGATTATTCATGATCTGATAAAAACATTAATTTTTTTTCAAAATGGTGGATCATAAACATTAACATCTTGAAGAATATTTAATGAAATTATCCACCAAGTAAAATGAAGTAGTTAACCCCCTTTAGGGGTATAATTCATAAAGTTGATTCCATTAGTGTTTATTCTATGAAAATATATAACAACAAGTCATTTCTATAAAATTTGAAAATAGAGGTTTCCAAATTTTATGTCCAATACTAGTCTTAATTATATCAAATATGTGCATAAAGGGAGAGTTCTGGTTGATGATTAATATCTTATAAAGTGGGAGTAAATTATTTTTTCACATTAAATTTCTAAAGTATTTTTTGAGTGAAGTCCATGATACATATTTTTTGAAAAAAAATTGTACTTTCCAAGGATAAAATATATTGAAATTGTATCACATGAAGAATTAACTAATATCAATCATTGATATTTTTGGGAAATATGTTATCTTTTCAGCATTAGGTAATCTTGTATAGACTAAGATATGACTATATAAAGGAATATTGATATGGAAACATGTGATATCGTCATACTCATTACAATTTGACCAAACGAATCTGTTTCATTTACTATCAATAAAGTTGAGAAGAGACATTAACTTTATTTAACAAAATGGTATTGACAATATATCCAAAGGGGTAGTTTTAAATTCCCATGTTGATGGTGGATGAGTATAGTGGTATGTTTTTTCAATATATAATGGAAAATCAAATTCATTTCATGATGATATCCTCTGTGATTAATGATTATCCATTGAAATATAAATTTGGAAATTATATTTGAGGAACATTGAAGAAGGCTAGTGATGATTATTTTAGAATTTTTATAGATTAATTGGATGTCATTTGGTAATAAAATTCTCCATGTTAAACTTTTTTATTTTTATCCTAAAATTTAAATAACACAACGGCACATGGTAATTGTAAATGGTGATGACACATTTTCTACAATAGTATGTTTTAAAGAATGAAGATGGACTGAAACACCTAAGAATTACTGTCATTTTATATCGAGAAATTCAAATGTATTTGAGTGGATTAGAATAAAATTTTGAAAATTTTTATTAACAGTTTTAATTTATTAATTTAAAATGAGGATTTGAGAATTTTATTTTGATTGAAGAGCATGCCAAAAATTATTCATCATGAGAAATAAAAAAAGAATTGGGGATGAGAATCATTTTTGGAGAGCTATGTTTTTAGGAGGAGAATTAATTATCATTTTGACATTGAATATGTTTTGGAATTTATAATTTAATTCCATATTAAATTAACTAGGTGATTGGAAAATGAATTTTATTTTTGGCCTAGAATTTGGATAACTATTTTATGAGTAATAAAATAACATGACCAACCATAACCAAAAAAATTCTCAAATAAAACCAAAAATGTGGAACCCATGGGTTCTACCATGTGGTAAATAGGTTTAAAATTCCATCCATAGAACTAAGAGGGTTCATAGATCCAATAAAGGGTGCATGGGAAGTAGTGGTCAGTGATCTCAACACCCACAAAGTGTGTAAGGTGGCAGGAAAGTGGGAAAGTATGTGCATACTACCCCATATATTGTGTTTGATATTGTATTCGGGTGCTAACCCTGGTATTAGATCAATGTCTCAGTGGGATTAGGAATAAGATATATTATATTCCCAAGATAAATATGGGATAGATATGCACAATACTATGAACATGCCATTAAAGTGTTACATAAATAAAGAGGGTCTTCTGATTCCTTATATCTTAGGTGTCTGAACTAAGATGATATAAAATTCAACCCCACCCATGGATTTGAGACACATATAGTGACGCCATGAGATATATATCTTGATGGTAAAAATTTCAATAGAAACATTACATTTGTGTAGCTTGTGTCATGGTCTTTTATACCACATTTCATGAAGTTAAGTGTAATAATGGGATCATCTTCTACCTTCTTCTGAAGGAGTGTTTCATGAATCAAGTTTTATTTATGAAGATATGTCCAAATTTTTTTAATTTTATAATATATCATGTTGTATTACACTATAACTATAAAAAACTCATGGGATAAATCATATGGTATTATTCAAAGAAATTGACATTATTGAATGAAAAATAAATTTTCTAGATGTAACTTGAGTATCTGTATTTAGGCATGAGTTTAAGTTTTTAATATAAATAGTAGAATGATATAATGTAATTCATGTAATTCTAGTGTCATATATAGAGGCCTTTTCACATAAGAATATATTATATATTTTTTCTCTCACATTAAAATAAAGAAACATGAATTCAAAGGATTCAAAAAACATAAGATCATAGAGGTTTAAAAATAGCATCCACAAAACATATTTCCTGGAGTCTTAAAATGGAATTTTTATAGGATAAAAAGGTAGTGTGATTACATTGTGCCCTATATATAAATTCTTAATTACATAACCAATAAGTTTTGTAGTCATATGAGATAAAAATATCATTTTTATTAAAAAAAGGAAATTCGTAAAACTCTTATTTTGTTAAGGAATGTAATTCGGATTACCCTTATCATGAAAAGGAGATTCCACATGATTTTTTTACACAACGTATAGGATTTTTTGAAGTCATTTTTCAAGATTTATTGAATTAGAATATTGTAACAACTATTTACTATGTCATGAAGAAGATTCTTCACATAATTTCTTGTGTGAACGTTGAGAGACCTCGCTTAATTCCTAGTTTGCACAAAAATAATGATATAATACATACATGTTTTATGTATGTAAAGATTAATACAAGAGGGAGAGTGATATACATATATAAAGAATATAAGGGTCTTTGTGTACTGCTTGCGTGAAGTAATTACAAGAAGAAAACATGTGTCAAAGAAGGTGTCTTCAGTGGTGCATATCTATGGTAAGAAGGTGTGGTGCCTATTCAAAGGAAAATTCAAGCATGATCCTATAAACATGCATGTGACAATGCAACACATCCATAGATAATTAATTCACCCCTGAAAATAGTGTAAATTTTAACATTAGATATATAAAATATTATAATGTGAAGATATCCAATAAAGAATAAATACCTTGAGATAGAACATAAAATAATAAGTAATAAAAAACACATGTATTAAGACTTATTCTTAATTTTTAAACCATGTGTTATATCACATTTTCATGAAGTGTCACTTGAATAAACCCAATTGATATTAATATATGTGTGGATTTAAAATTAGGAAGTATTATAAAATAATTGCCTGCATCAACGTTTCACGTCTAATTGAGGTAAGTAAATTCATTAAAATAAAGATTATCTTCAAGAGAATTTGAAAATGAGGAATAAGGTAGCTTGGATTATTATGCAATTATCTTGCACGGATCCTTTAGATAGCGAGATTATATAGAAATACCAACAATAATGAAATTCCTTCGATATTAATTTAACTTTCAATGATCTATTTATTTTGAAAGAAGATCTTATTCAATTTTATGTGGTGAAATCCTTTAGTTTACTCTGTGATCTTGTTCAGAAAGTTGTTTTAAGGAATATTTAAGGAGTTGGTGGTGCTGGTATAAATAATGTCATTGAAGAACTGGGGGTTCCAGTATAAATAATTTCATTTATAATTTATAGGTTATGGATATTACCTATCTAAAACTATGTTTCAATGGAACTACACTTTTAATCACTAAAATATTATGGATAATAAAATCCATGAAGCAGCCACAGGTTTATCGTGTTAAAAAGTTGGGTTTATCACTGAGGTTAAACCCTGTAAAATATCAATGTTCTTCTATTTCATTTAGTAACTAAATTACATGTGTATATGATTGTATAGACTTCATATCGAATAAATTCCTCTTAACTAGCGTAGTGATACAAGAGTAATAACGGCTAATTAAAAATAATGTATAAACTCGGTAAGTGTTGTGTACACTGATTCACCCCCCCCCCCATGTACCTACATGATCCATCTTAGCTATACACATAATATTCTTAACAACCATAGGTTGTAGAGTATATAAAATAATAATATATAATGAAGAGTATATCATATAATGAAACTAATAGAAACTTCCTAGCCTTAGGCTTAACTATAGTTAGCATCCCGCATGACACTCGTCTACCAACACTAATCTATAGGGAACTAGATTTCATATAATCACTCAAGAGTCAAGATTAAACATCTATACCTATTTTAATTTATTAATTTAAGATATTATTAGTCATTCATTAAACATATTATAAATAACAATTTAATCATTCTATGTAACCAAATTCCATCACATTCATCATTTATATCTTAATTTTATTTTTTCAACCCATTCTCTTAGAGAATTCGTTCTAATCATCCCATAATTATTTTTAATGTTTAATTATCCACACCATCAACACCCAAAACCATGGGTATATTTATAATTATTTTACTAGTCAGTAATTTTTAGATTTCTATGTCTTGACAAAAAAAATTCCACATGGTGGATTCAGTAGAAGTGTATGGGAGAACTGTAGTAGGAAGTTCAGAGACATGAAATCTAATCTCCAAGGAACCATACAACAAGAAACAAACATTAATAAAAAAATTCATGCCTTGTTATAAACCTATACCATTAATACTGATAGCAACCACATCTTAATTAAAAGGGAATAAAGAATCTTATCTCATAACTTTTTCCATTTACCCATTTCATAATACCCCATATCTAACATTTCACAACATTTAAAAATAGGGTCTCGAAAATCTAAAGCACGCACATAACAACAATTTTACATTCAACTTATTAATATCAATGTTAAACCATTTTTATAACACCATGTTATATATTCTTACAGAAAATAAGGGATGGATCCCAGCATCCGCATATATTTAATTCTAGAAAAAAAACATTTTCTTTTACTATCATGAATTAATTAATTTATTATGAGTTGGTTTATCAAAAAAAAATCCTAAATACATTGGATAATAAAGTCTATAAGCCAACTATATACATTAATAAATAATCAATTTAATATTAAGATATTTTTAAGGTAGGAAAATAGATGCATTTATTTGACTATACCATTGTTCACTTTATCTTACTATTTTCCATTTTTTATACAATTTCATGAATATCATCCATGCCAAAGAACAAAAATAATTACAGTATCCATTTACACACTATCTAGAAATTATCAAGAGTCGTATAACATAACATAAACTACATACAATCACTCAATACCATTCTATATTTCATTCTTATTTAATTACCCAATTATTATCTTTATTCGGTCAATTCTAAGATTTACCCAAAGAAGCTAAATCAAGTTAATTCATCACTTGAAAATAAAATAAGGATAAATATCAAATCCCCTACCTTAGTAATAATATTCAAAGATTCTCTAAGAAAAAAAATAAATTAACAAGTGAAGATGTTTGAATCACCTCTCCCATGGGTACCCACAATCCCAAAGGATATCATCCCACAATAAATACACACCCAATCATAAATAGAATCCCCATGAGAATAAATGTAATAAAGATACCATAGAATGGTGGGAGATTATGGAAGAGAAATGAACCAATAGAGAATAAGAAAACAAATCTCAAATCACAAAAACAAATCTTTAATAACTAAAGATTAAATCCTAGAAAAGGGAACTCAAATCCCTGTAAATAGATCCATGGTCCACCTAGGCTTTAAAGATGGAATTAAATGATATAATTTATATAAGGTTTTGTGCTTTATAAAGGATGTATTTTTAACACTGTAGTGAAATATATCAAACTGCGCCATAACCCCTAGGATTATCACTAAAAATATGTCGTATAATATATAGTCATGCAGTAATGGTCCATTTCAAAACCATAATCTAGAAATAATTGTGAAAAATACATTTTATCTCCCCATTTCTAAAATATATCAAAATAATAATCCTATAAACTTGGGGTAAGGATGTAGTGAAACCTATGAATCGTGCTCCAAGAGCCCCCTAATGGTAGAAGCACGGTCCTAGACTTTACAAATTCATGCCACAACTTACAACCAAATCCATAACCACCATTTCAAATTTCTAAACAAGTAAATACAATCCCCAAGGTCCATTGTTCATCTCTTGAAGGAGGAAATGTTGGGGGGTTTTTAGAAGTGTGAAATAAAGAGTAACACACTGAGAAAGAGGGAATGGGCTGGAAGTAATTTCCTTATATAAAATATTTATTAGAAAATAGGTAATGGTTTATATTGGTGGTCATTTTGAGTGGTTCACATAGATTTTATCAAGGGATCGGCATTTGGAGTAACATGCCATAGGGCATGTCATGGTGTTTGAAAAACAACCTTGTTTTAAATAGATTGGTTGAAGCATTCCACAATGTTGGGTATTTTGAGAATGGTTTTTTAGTATTTCAGAATAGTTGGAACAATGTGGGATCCAACATAAAATATTATATGTTATGGTTAACAAAATATTTCTAAAATCATCTATAGTATTTCATTGTGCTAGAAAAAGAAGTTATGGTCTAAAGTAATGCTTTAAGTTTTAATGGATTTGTTGATGGGGATCTCTTTATGAACCAAGACTCTATAATGGTTGATATCAGATGTTATTTACCATTACACATGGTGTTTAGGTAGTTTTATTTTATCCACTAGTTTGAAATAGGCTAGGACAAGTTCAAAATATTTTGAAGGAAGTTTAATATTTAGATGTGAATTTAAAATTTGATTTTCATTTTTTAATTTTTATGAATTATATAGGGATATATTGAAGAGATAATAAATTAAAAGATGAATATAAATATAAAATTTTATAATAAAGGATTATATAAAGTAGATAATATATAATTACTAGAATAATGAGAAGATAAAGAAAAGGAGAAGATAATAAGTTGTATTTCTTTTTTATCCATACAAAATAAAGAGGTGAATTGATATCATTCAAGAGAAGAATATAATTAAATAAAAACATAAAAAATATTACAATAATATATTTAGTGGAAGGTTATTTAGTTGATATCAATATTTTTTATCACTATAAAAGTGTGGGATACACTTTTTTACAAGACACATAGAAGCATAGTCGATAGATGTGAAAACAAAAGTTTCAAGAATATACCATGCTCACCTAAATCTATATATTAGTTATAGTGGGTAATATTAACATATTAAATTCTAAATCACAATAATGGTTATCCATCTATTTTGAGAGGTGAACCTTTTAAATATTTCTGCTACTTCTATTGTATTGTGTTGGATGTGTGTGGATATTTGATATCACATGTCTTAGAAGATGGTGAATGTTGCTCAAAAAGAAACAAGAAAAATAAATTTAAGATAACTAATTCACCCCCAGGGATCTCACAAGGATCTTATTAGTGGATTAAAAAGTGGTATAAAAGAAAGTTTCCCTTCATTTTTCATTCGTTGATTGGAAGTTATAGTTTGAAGAATCTATCTAATTGAAGATTTCATTTATCTATACTATCTATAATGGGAAAAGTAAATTCAGGGAATGAAAAGGAGATATATATATATATATATATATATATATATTATGGGAAAGTTTATCATATAAACAAATAGAATATGTTTTCAAATCTATTTTCAATTAACTATGATGGTTTTGAATCTATGAGTTGTTAGACAGACATCATCAGATGAGAGGAATTTAGAGAATGATGTGCATACTCATTATATTATTTTTCATTATCATTTAGAGAATTAATTATAAAATTAATAGGAATAAAAATGTAAAAATGCATATTTAACAAGGTAGATAACTTCTATCAAGGAAAACCCAAAGTAAAGTAGGAAAAAAATATATTTGGTGGTTGGTGTATAAAGAACTTAGTATGTATTTTGATGATTACGTGGATGGATTATTTACATGGGTTAATGATACTATGATCATGATTACATGATTTGGTAAAAATTTAGAATATTCCATTACTATGTAAAATATATTATGTGTCCAATAATATTTATTTGATGGAAAATCCAAACATTGGAATATAAAGATCCAGAAAAAATCTGTATTGGTGACATACACTAAATTTTAATTTTCTATGAGATTATAAAATAAAATTTTGAAAAGAATAATGTTAAAGTAGAAAAGAAAATATATTTTAAATCCTAAAAGGAATATGAATAAGAATAAAGTCGATTAATTTGAATACAATGATTCAAATTCAAATTCATAAGTGGATTTAATGTTCTATAAAATGATGTCTCTAATTTATAGTAATGTTTGAAGAGGCAACAAAAAGGTCAGAACTAATCTTCTATTTAAAAGTTTCATGTTTGGATCCATTATAATTTTTTTAAAACAATCAATATTAAATGAAGATGAATCCATAAAATTTAATAAGAAATACGAAGAAGATTATTATATAAGAAAACTAAAAATACTAAAAAGTATAATTTTTCTTATAAAGGGATCAGAAAGAATATCTCAAAGTTTAAAGAGATAAATATCTTATCCAAGTGTGAATACAATGAAATATGTGATGAACATGAATAATAAGTTATGAATTTTGGTGTTGAAGTTGGTGAGAAATTGATCATTGAGAAATTGAAGGATAAAGTTGAAAATTGTGATGAAACTCATTCTAAAATAGAATAAGAAAGGATATTGGGATTTATAAGATTATTAATAGATAAATAAAAGTGTTTCTCTCAAATATATCTAACTTGGATAAATAAATATGAAAGTAAAAGAAGGATAATGAGGAATTCAGTGGTGAAGAATCTTTTTTATAGAATAAATATCCAAATTATAGAGGTAAAATGGTGACTTATGGATGATGAGAAGACTCTTATCAACAATTTAGATAAAATATTTAAGGATAAATAAATTGATATTGACTATATTTAATAATATTTTGTGCAAAATAAATAATAATTCAACAATTATTGGTCTATTTTCCATAACAATATTTTAGAATTTTGAGGATGCTTTTAGAAGAATTATATGTTTGATGGCCTGTAATTCTTTTTCTCAAAAGAATATAATAATATTTGAAATTTTAGTAAAAAATTAAGATGAATAATCAATTCAATATGACCATTTTTTTAAAAAAAATAGTTACACTTGGAAGTATATAAATTTAAAAAAAACTAAATTAAAGTCAAAATACACTAATACTAGTTATTATAGAAGAGATGAGAATAGGTAAAATTTTATGAATATTATCCCAAGAATCTAATATAATTTTAAAAAAACCCAGATTGGTGACTCATTGTTTGATAGAACAGAAGTAATAAGGTTTTTATAGCATCATTGTAATAGATGTAATTATGATTTATATTGATTTTTAGGCTACAATATAGGATTTTAGAATATAAAGATCATGTATTTGTTCAAATAATAACATCGTAATATTCCTAAGATCATTGGAAGGAAAGGTTTTAGGGGGATTAAACCAACTCAATCTAAATAAATTTCAAAATAAACTAAAAAATTTAAAAAATATATATATAAAACTGATTTTATAATCATGAAGACGTTTTTAGAACGTGTGACCATCCCAGTCACTAAGAAATATTTTAAGTATACTTTTAATAGACAAGAAAATTTATATTTTTAATACTCAATATCGTTAGAATAATAAAGAAGAAAGATTCAGTTCTGAAAGGGGCACATAAAGCATCAATGTGGGATACTCCATGGTTTTTGGATAGTGGATATTCCTCTCTCATGATAGGAGGTTAACATTTTGTAAAAGATGCTAAAAAGTTAAATAGAGTCTCATAAAAATTTAGAAATGATGTTTAAATCAAATTTTAATGAGTTTGTTCTATAATATTTGGTAAATTAAAGATCGAAATACAGAACACATTATTTGTTGATGGATTAAAACGCAATTTCTTAAGTGTTTAATATTTTTAATTAAATGAAGTGATTTTTAGAAAATATTGGTTATTTTTATTGAAATTAGGGGATCAAATAATGTTTACAAGAATAAAGTGACCTAAAGGTAACTTATTTCAATTGTGTGATATTGGAATCTTATTTTATCTTTATATAAAATAATAAAATCATTTCTGTCATCGAATGATTGGTCATGTTTACTAAAGAAACATGAATAAAATCACTCAACAAGACATTGTTCATAATGTTTCTATTTTAATATAGAAAGATATTATTTGTGATAAAAATTATAAAAAGTGAATATTGTTAACACTACACATATAAATATGGAAATCTAATCTACCCAACAATTAGAGGACATTCATTCTGATGGTTATGGGTCAATGACGAATAAATAAAAAAATGAGTATGAGTAATTTATTTCTTTAATGGATGAATTCACTCATATTACGTTTATTGTGTTTATGAATAACAGACTAGAGTACTTAGAGAAGTTTAATAGTTATTGATGAAGTTCATAAAAGGAATATAGTTTGGTTTTTGAATAAGATTCAAATAAATAATGGAAATGAGTTTATAAATGAGAAGTTAGATGATTATTTAGAGAATCATGGAATTTGACATGAACTCATTGCACCATACACACTATGAAAGAATGGTTCTTTTTAATAAAAGAATATAATTTTAGTGGATATTGATCCAACAGTACTAATCAAACATGGTATATCTAGATATTTTTATCGGAAAGATATTAGAGTAATGATTCACATAAAAAATCATTATTTCTATAGACTAAATTCAGATATCTCTTATTATGATATTTATTACATTAATTATATAATTTTCAAGTATCATTGAGTGTTTGGTATCCCTTATGCAATCAATGTAAAATGTGAAAACCTTGGGAAAATTAAAAAGAGATGTATTGGTGGAATTTTACTTGAATGTCCTTAAAATGGATGAGGATGTTGATGAAAAAACAAATATACTAGAAATATTCTAAACTTTTCATATGTGAATATTCTAGAATATTCCATGGAAGAAGGTTCTCAAAAAGAATAATGTTCTAGAACTAATGATGATGTTATTTTTGAAAAATATCATGAATAAGTTTCTTTTGACAAAAAAAGATTAAAAGTTGTATAGTTTGAAGAAGTAGATTAAACCATTTTAACTTTTGAGGAACTACCTAGTTTATCTCATCCATGGTTAAGAGGACAAGTTTAGGTTCAAAAAATCTTTAGAGGTCATGAACAAAGTACGATGTAGGATAACATTGAGGATCACAATTCATACCTCATTGTTTTTTCAAGTTGAACAAAGGGATTTACAATAAGCTTCTTAGAATCATGGTTGTGTTCATTATAGGAGGATAATATCGAGTGTAGTTTTCTATATTGGAGATATGTTTTTTTATCATGTTAAGAAGAAAAATTTTGTAGCCTTGAGAATTGTTGTGGTAGAATACGTGGTTGAAACAAAATCCACAACCCAACTAATGTGGATAAAAACATAGGTGGGAGATCTCAAGGATAAAGTAAATTTTCCACTTTTTTGGTTTTTATAATCAATGTGCTATCTAAATTTTACAAACTTTTGTTTAAAATTAAACATCAAATGTCATTTTTATAAAATTGTACTTCATCAAGGATCTTGTGGAGATAAATGATTTGAATTTTGATTTTTTTCCTATAAGGGAGTAAATTTCAAATGTGTTTACCAATCCACTACGTAAGAATACATTCTGAATATAATGTTCTTGTAGTGATTTAAAAGTCACCCATATCAAGGATAAGGTGTGGTGTTTTAGTTACATATCTCATTTGGTCATTGTATGTTTTTTTCAAATGGGGTAAATAAAATACAACATGAATCGTCTTAAATGTTTATCTTTCTATGTTTTAAATGGGGGAGAATAAATTATAAGTAGAGTATCCTATGATATTCAACACCTTTATGGTAGTAATATATTAAGATTGGTCATATATTTATATTTTGTTATTAAATGGTGTAAGATATTAATTCAAAATTAGTAAATTTGTGAAGTATTCAAATAGAATACTGACGTGCATGTTGATATTTTTTTATTGTAGATTCCATGGATAAATTTTTCCAGTTGAAATTTGATAGTGATGATTTTGATGATTATGTATTTATTGAAAGATTTAATATTGATCCAAAAAAAATTAATTTGTTATCATTTTTTCAATCGAAATCAAGAGTTTTTTTAAGAGGTATGACTTCATATCATTAATTTTATAGGCAACATAATTTATCATTCAAGTTTCTTGTTTCCTATATTGATTTCAGTCACATAATAATATAATTATTTAATGATAAATCATTTCTAGGTTTTTAGTATTAAAGTGATTTATGTTCCCTTTTTAACAAAAAAATCAAATGGGGAGTTATTGAGACCATGAGGTGTTGGGTGATCATTGGGGATATTATTGAATAACTGTGACATGAATAAATTTCTGGAGTGGATATGATTAATGTGTCATATTATGTTCCCAATATATAAATAATATTCAAACATGATTTTTTCTTGATGATTCAATTAATTTGATGTATAATCCATTGTTACGGAGTGCTTAGAGGATCCTTGAAGAAGTTTAAATATTTAATATAGAAGATGGAAGTTTATAGGATACATTGCAATGTTAGAGCAGTACATCAAAATTAATGTAGTGGTTGTCTTGGAAGTAAAATTGGAAAATCTAGAGTAGACATAGTAATTTTTCAAGGTGTCTTTTTTAGGGAGTTTCACCTATGTAAAAAATAAAGTTCAATTATATCATAGATTATATATAGTGGTTACATGGATTGATTTACATTGCATTAAAATGAATAAATTTTTTAAAAATGGGTGTTTTATAATTTTTTTGGAGTTGATTACTTCTCTAATAAAAAATAAAAAACAAGGATATTACTTAGGATTCATTATGGTGATATGATGAAGAGTGTGCGAATTGGGAGACTAAATAGGGATCACCATGTTTTGTGTATCCTCTTTTTGAATTTTGAGAATATTATAATAGAGGAAATTTTTGGGCTACAATTCAATGTGTAAAATGGGGAGCAACACACCGAGGAGGTGTCCATGGTCTGAAATGAATTTCAAAGCCTTAAATATTTAGTAAAAAACATATCACGGATTATATTTCTCTCTATTTTTTGAAGTTCATGATTTTGTTTTCATTGTATCATCATGTGGTGAAACACACTATATTAGATTTTATGGTGTTTCAAAAAATACCCCTGTGTGAAATGAATTAGGGGAACAACACCATAGTAATTTTATTTTTGATAACAGTTTCAATGAAATTTTGAACATTTAAATAAAAAATGGTTCTTAAAATCTTGAGTATGGTGTGGTTAGTAAAATATTTCTAACAAAATTCACAAAATTTGATGGTTATGGGAGTGGAATCTGTAGTCTGAACAAATGATTAATTTTCAAGTGTATTTTCTAATATGGCGTGATTATTAAGATAAGAACCTATAATGGTCAATATAATTTGTGTTATACCATTATTAATGGTGAACTAGAGTTCTTATTTGAACCAATGGTTTGAAATGGAGTGCTATAATATGATAAGTATTTGAAGTAACATGATGATTTGAAATTGAATTTTGGAATTTGAATTTTTGTTTATTATTGCTGTAAATTATATATGGATATACATCAGAGAGAAGTAATTAAAAAATGTTTATGTGTTGAAAATAGTATACTCAAGGATTACCCATAGGATATAAAATATAATAATAATTTGAGAATGTGGAGAATACAAGAAATTATATGTATGTTTTGTGAAAACAAAGTAAAGAAGTAACTTGATATCATTCTAGTGAAGGATAAGAACAATTCATTATACAAAAAACATGACATTGATCTATTTAGTGTATGAAGCTTCATCTATTATTCAAATTATCTTTTATTTTAAAATATTATGATTCATTTTTGTGAAGTTTGAACAATGTCGAGAGATGTGAAAGCACATGTTTCAATAATATACCCTAAACACCCAACCTACAAGTCAATTATGGTGGGTTATGTGGTCTTATTCATTTCCAAATCACACCTAGTACTGTCATTATATTTTGGTAGTTTAAACATGTAAATATATATACTCCTTGTTTTAGTGTGTGTTTGATGTTTGTGGATAGAAGATATCCCTTATCTAAATTGGACGAAAATTTTGTTCGAGAAGAAAGATAAAATGGAATTTATGATCACTGATTCCCCACCCCCAATGATTTATAAAGGATCGTCTTGATGTAATAAATATAATGACTAAATATTCATCCCAAGAATCCATGTTATCTCTGAACTAGAAACTCTGGAAGTAAAATTTGTTAGATTTATTTCCTATAATGTAAGCATGGAATCCATGGTGCAACCCAACCTTCCATTCCACAACAAAAACTGATAATAGTCATTAAATTTGAAAAAAAATCCACATCATAACTTCCTCGTTAAGAGTATTACTAATATTCCTCCAGTTGAAATTTCATATCAAACCAAACTTTTACTTTTCCCCTCATTCCTAGAAACCTCCAAGCACAAACAAAAAAAGAAGGGATCAATAAAAATGCTGACTGTAAAGAATTAATTATTTTGGGATACTGAAGGTTTCCATAAATGTATAAGCTAACTATGGAATTAATTATTATATTATTATTGGAAATGTTACTAAAAATTTTAATGAGTTAAATAAATGTGGATATGATCTTCTCAAAGTGTTATACAAAAATGATCATTACATGGGATGCATGGACATTGGTGCTTTGTTGATCGCACAAAAAGATAAAAAAATTATTAGCATAATGAAGTAGATGAGATGGTTAAATTTTCAACCTAGTTCATTGAAACCTACAAGGAAGATATCATGAGAGATAGAAAATTATTCAACATGATGAAAATTCTCTATGATTTCTAAATGGTTTTGATAACCTCCATGGGAGATTATATGTTAGTTATTAGTGTTAGAAAATCAATTATCTATTTTTAATGGTATATCATACTAAATTTATTTTTTAAAAAGGATTTTAAAATCAAGGTATGAATTTATGGAGGTCATATTTTTCATTAAATTATTGTAGAAAAGGTTTTTGAATTAAAATTAGATTTTAATATGAGAACATGAAAGCATAAAAAACCTCCTTAACTAATGGGGGATGGAAATCATGAAGAATAAGAGAATCACCCCAAATAACGAGCTTACAAAAATTAGGTGAAAACCACAAATAGGTTAAAAAATAATGCTCTCTCTTGGACTCCCATTGTTGGATTCAACATCAACTAAAATATTCCCTTACCTTCTTGTATGACCAACATGAATACCCTGGCTTAAAAAATTATACAATTCCTAATGAATTAAGCCAACTCCCCCAAGGGATTATCCATCCCTTTAAGAAACCCAAAAAAACATAGTGAATTTTTATTATACCTCCATAGTATTATTATTGTAAATCCTACACAACATAAGACCAGTGGTAATGGACCTTGCCTCTACTCTGATAGAATAAGTTCGGCCATAAAATTAACTGAATCTTAAAATTACCAAACTTATTTTGCCTTTCGCCATAACACCCCCTCTCATCTCTATGTAAATACATAATCAATCCATATTAAATTTCAACCCCACATTGGGAGGATTCTATTTAACTAATTTACAAAAATTACCTCAACTTCCTTCCATATTCATGAAAATCTTTAGAATAAGCCTTATTAATGTAGAAAAGAAAATTCCACCCTTGAAAAGAGAACCAATAACTAAAAAAATATCCTTCAGACACACTTGAAATAATATAAATTAGTACATTTATCCTTCTCTTTACTTATTCATAGTTTTCCATATTTTCCAACACACAACAATTAATTCCATAGAATGTACCTTCATCTATATCCCCTATTGAATATCTCCCTAAAAACATTCTTCAATAATCTTCTATATTGATTCCACACTTTAATATTTATTCACAACCTACCCCATAAAAATCCAAGAGCTCTTTCACTCAATCAACTTGCAAAAATAAGTGCAATGTAGATTCATGTTGTGGTATTTCACAACACTAGCATTATAATGCTAAGACCACACCCTTATCCTACATGTTCTCATCTGTAGGAGGTTTTTGATTCCCCATTCTCTATACAAGAAATTTTTTCATACATATCATCAAATTTTAGAAAAATTATAATCATTCATCCATCTCGCTTCTTACATGAACATTATTTCTAAGGTCCTGAATACTTAAGATACCTAAAGTCAATCTTTAAAAAATAAATATGTTTTATTCATCTACAAAACTAATTCTCTCATAAATATTCATTTGGTATTGATTAATGATTAGATTTATAAAGTTGGAAATTTTCTGGCCACCTTAAATGAAATATTTGGAACTAGAAACTACGAAAAATGTCATGTTCCCCCAGCCTAGTGAATTTTCCAGAAGTTAATATATCCATGACCAACAACCCACTCAACTTTTCCCTTCAACTCCTCCATTTGATATATCATGCACTATATTAGACTGTAAAATATCCTTGTTTATCCTATCTATTTCCTTTAATATTCACTATAATTATCTCTCATGAATTTCACCAATAAAAAATTCCCTTTGATGGAGGCCCATAGCAATATCCATTTCATGGAATTCATGGATTCTGACACACTGTGTAGGCTGATTCCACCTTAAAAAATTATCCTTGCTAATATATCCATGATTCCCACTCACAACATCATAACTAGTTCTCATCCCCTAAAAATGGTGTCAATAAATTCTCCAGCTTTTTTATTATCCCATTTGGTGGGTGGATGATGGATAACACATGCATTGGTATAGAATTAACAACAATATTAATCAATGTAATTTTCCCTCAATATGATAAAATTGTATTATCCCAATGGAAAATTCTTCCAATGATCTAGTTTACAATACCATCAAATAGATCATATTTGAACCATCCATTTGATATAGGATCTTTGAGATAAACCATGTATTTTTCTACCTATCCATTCCTAATTTGTGTTTGATTATACTGTTGTAACTTCTAGAACATTTATTATAGATGAAAAGACTTATCTTCATTTTATTGATTCCTTTTCTACCCAATTATCTATATGTTTTCATGGTTTTAAGGAAATTTTTTATTGATGTTTTCATTATGTTACTAAATAATAACATATCATCCAAAAACATAAGATGAGACACAATTTCACTACCTATTTTTAAATGTTATAATCCTCCCATCTTATATGACATGATTGATTTTTCTTGTAATTTCCTCCTAGTTCCTGATAAAAAGGGTGGGAGAGAAAGGGACTCCTTTCCTTATGACATTAATAGATTTTAAGAATCCAAATCCTATTTCCCTTTATAGAGATATTAAACCATGGGATCTATAGAATCTAAATAACAAATCAAAAAAACTATTCATGGATGAAGAATTTACTCATAACCCTTATAATGAAACTCTATTTTAACTTATCAAAATCCTTGTTCATGTTAAACATGATTATAAAATTGTATCCAAGTGTCTTTTTATTTATATCTTCCACCATTTATTTTGAAATACCGATTTTCCCTTGTGTACTTCTCCCCTAGAAAAAACAATGTTTCTCCTATGATACAAATCATAGAATAAAACTTCTAAGTCACTTTTTGTTGAGATTGGAAAGAATATTGTCTAAAAATTTTCATATAAAAATTGATCTATAATTATTAAGAGGAGTAATATCTTTCACATTTGCAATAATAACCACCATAGAGGAACAATGAGCCCTATTTAGCACTCCACCTCTAAGACCCCGACCCAAGAAACCTAAAGCCAGTGCATTATTTTTATACATTGGCATGATTACAAGGAATTAAATCCTAAAGGACTGATTAGATTTTTAGTCCTGTAAAATAGATTACATAAATCAACCTTTAATTATGTTTCAAAACATAAAACACAATATAGATATTTATTTTATAATTCCATTTTCTCTAAACATAACCCTATATATCAATCATAAACACTTCTTGGCAACCATGAAAATAAAACATAAGAACAGTATGAGTTTTGATGCTTAGTAATGTTAAAAAATATAGTGGAAGATATCATAAATGAGCATAATCTTTTAAGAAAAGTTTTAAAACTAAAACACAATCCTTTTAAAGATAATCATGATTATAATATGACAAGAATGAATCAAATAATTTCATTTAAACATTCACATGGATATTTTAAAAGTTGAATAGTCATATATAATATTAATAACATATCTCATAATGAGAGAATTTATAATGTTTTTTGTCTTATCTATCAATATATATCTTCTAGATAGCCAATGTGAGGATCTATCCTCGTGACAGTTTAAATTTGTGGGAATAAAATTTCCTAATTTTTGTCCAGATCTATCCTCCTGAAAATTTAAAATAGCTTGGAAACAAACGTGAAAGGTTTTTCACCAACTGATTTTATCTCATGAGACCTATTAATGCATAGTGGGGTTATATTGGGACCCACCCATCACTTAATAAGTCCAATACATTCTTCATATGAAAATGGTGAAACATAAATAACATAATCATTCATATTAAAAACTAGTATATAAAATATGAAATCTTCAACCATAAACCAATAATTGTATCTAAATAGTACATCCACAATCAAAATGATCAAAAACCATTCAAATAAAACATGGTAAATGATATCATAATATATCAACCTAAATTAATCATAATATCCATCAAAGGATGTTAACATATATGAAAATACTTTAATAAAATCATTGAAAATATTTTTAGGCAAATACCCATTTCTCTATAAAATCATTTATTCAAAATCTTTACACTTATAAAATAATACATTTCAAAAGATATTTTTGAATCAAATTTTTTCATACCACTTTGAGTCTTTTTAATGGAATTAACATTTTAAAACATTAATGTCTATATAAAAAATCCTTCAAACCATTTACAAAACATAGACATTAATGAGAATGATTTAGAAGAATAAATCTTAAAACAATTTAAATAATGTTTTAGTTAAAGAATACCTTACATAAAAACATAAAAATATTCCTTTTGAAAATATTTTTATGAAATAGGGACATTGATTACAAATATTTCCAAGTAAATACTTACATATAATCAATCTCGGATAATAATGAGATTGCAAAATTAACCCTTACTACATTGAACATTTAAATCATAAGCCCAATATATTGAAAGGAATATTTAAATATCATAAATATAAATTTATTCCTGATATGAAATATAATAGGGGTAGTGAAAACATTACACATATAAAATAGGTGGTGAACATGTCTTATATCTCATGAAAATTAAAAGTGAGAGGGAATTCCCTTACCTTAGAACTAATACTCTCCATACATGTCTGAAACTCTAGTATAATGGTTTTAAACATATTATTAACTTATACAATAATAATAATAATAATAATTTTTATATCATATATGATTCATTTATGACTTTATATTACCATTTTATTAATAATTTCAAAGTTGAATGAACTCTTCGGGTAATAATCGGATTGTTTATCACACGTGTTTTGACATGTTATTCTTGATATTATTACTTATACCATGATTTAATTAATTCAAGAATGTAAAACATTATTTATATATCATATATATTCATTATATAAATATATATAATAGATAAAAAATTGAAATAGAACACACCGTTCATGGAGATGGAAGGTCATACTTACACATGAACGTTTTTTCTACTTTCTTAACGTATTGAATGGAAGAAGGTAAATGATATATATATATATATATATTTGTGTTTCTGTTTTAAATTAGCATTATTATGTCATATATTTCATATTTTTTATCTATATAAATATTTATATTCATTCAAAATTTATTGTAATGGAGGTTTAATCTCACTGCATCGTGCAAATAGTAAGCCATATGTATGCACATGCGATGATATCATTCTATAATGGTAAAAAGGGTAAAAAAGGATGGTATATTAATTATAAATAATAATAACCTTGTAATTTAAATCATTTATATATATTATATTCATCATTATTCCCAATGAATTAAAGTATATATAAAAAATAGCTTACACCACGGTGTGGAGACAGTAAGCTGTACGTACACATGTATGGTGATATTGTTTTTTATGATGGTTAAAAGAGAGAATTTGGTTCTACCATAATCATAAAAATGTATCAGGAAATATTATATCATGTACTTATTAATTTATTAAGGAAACAACTTATGAAAATGGAGTATAAGGAGGTCATAGCTTTGAACGAGTTGGTAAAACAATTACCTATATGTCGACTAACTCCTTTTGATTTTCACAAAAGGACTCCATATAATGTATTTCTACACAAATTATGGATTCTAATATGAAGTGAGGAATGTTTGGAGGAGAAATGGTCTTTTTTTGTAGTGATAAAATGATTTATAGGTGTTTATAAAAGTGAAGTATAGGTCCCCTTGTGTGTGAGAGGGGAGGGGGACTTTTGGAAACCTCAACACTATTAATTTATTATAAATTGATTTTGGATTTCAAATAGATCCAAAGTGACTTATTTTTGGTATAAGATGAGTATGTGTCTCAATCTAGTTAGACATTGAATTTTTATTATTTTTAGCTCACAATATTAACCATATCTTTTGGTTGTAACCCTTAGTTAAACAATTTAACTCTTACCATGACGACATTTACTTTTAGACTATAGGGTTAACAATTACTATAAAATTCCAAAAGAATACCAATTGGGTAATTTATGAAATATTTAAAATTATCCTAGTTAGTTTTCTAAAATACATATTTTTATAAATTTTATATCATTTAATAAATATTATTTATTTCAAAATCTCCCCTATGTCAATTCTAACACTATATAGTACTTGACTTTTTTCAAAATAATAAAAACTTGATTTAATTGAAAAAAATACCTTATCTAATACCTATAATTTCATATCATTCCAAAAAAAATGTGGATGGAATAAAATGTTTCAAATTATATTAATTTCAATAATATTAATATCATTTAATTGATTCTTCCTTTAATAAATTATTTATTGTATCATTATTATACAAACCATTAAATAAATTATTTCTTATCAAAAAATTAAAAATAAATTATCATGAGGAATATAAATTTATATCTTTATAATTACCAGTATATTCTAATTTATCTTATTTATAACACTATATTAAAAATAATATAGTTATTATAAGTATGAGTTGGCATTTTTAACTTATCTTTAAATAAAATATAATAAATGTCTTATTCTTAATAAAGTGGCTTAAAAATATATTAAATTATTAATAAGAATAATTTTAGTATAAACATACTTATCCAGTGAATTTAAGACAAGTGGTTGGGTAACTTTTATATATTATATTATTATTTTTATCTTTAATTTTCTCATTTACCCTTAATTGTGGTAAATAAATAATAAATTACTAAAGTTATTATTCATCAAAAAATTAATTTGATCCTATTATATAAATATTATCTTACTAATTAAAATCTTATATATACATTATTGTAAATTCCATTCATTTAAGTGGTAAAATTATGTTTAACGTTATTCCTGTAAATGTGGTTAGAAGGCGCGTAAAAGAGATATTCAAAAGTTCAATAATTTTTTATATGTAATTTTATTGTAAAAATTGATCCAATTACATAAATTGTATTAATATATGTATTATTGATATATTTTTACTTTAAAAATAAATTTTATGTATAAACATTTTTAAACAAAAAAGGCAGTTTTTAACTATAACGCAGTATTTTTCACTATTCATCAAAAAATGAAAATTTTCAGAAAAATACCAAATATTACCCCTCATCTAATTTTCATATAATGAATTCAAAAATGAATTAATTTTGGAAAAATAATATTTATAAATTTTATAACGTGGTTAATACTATTCATAACAACTTTTTAAATGGTTATTTTGATAGATTATGGTATGCTCGAACTCAGTATTGCCTGCCACACAAGATATTGAATTTCATTAAAAATATAATGTATCATGAAATATAGGGATGTTACATTCTCCCAACCTTCAATAAATTGTGTCATTACAATTTGAAGTGACACTATGAAAATAAAAGGACGATATTAGAAAATACTTTTGTGGAAAACCTACATCAGAAATAGGTTTAATAAAATATACTTTTTATAATAAGAAAAGGGAAATGTGAAGGTAACCACAAAATTAGAATTTCAAATAGGAGAAAATTTTTTGAATGTAGATATTTTTACTTAGAGAAAAAAACATAAATAATTATAAAGAGTGATTAATATCATCAATCACAAACAAGTGAACAATTAATGAAAAATTGAGGGACTTAATCCATAAAACTATGAGGATTCAAAATACCATCAGGTCATCTTAAGGTACTAGGATAACACAATTTTAAATATTTTTTCCAAGAGTAAGGTATTATTTTACTACCAAGATAATAACTTGATAAAACTTACGTGATTTTATACCATGTATCAATGTAATCCTTTGGATGTGCTTCAATATATTTTCACTTCATTCTGTTTAGCTGGAGATGGATATTAAAGATGATTCTTTATGCATGAAGAAAATTTCAAAAATAATACGGCCCATAAGTATTTTATTCATCATCTAAATTTTTACTAAAACCAAAAAGGTTAGCACATAATATCCAATAAATCAAATGTTAAACTCAAAAAAAGATTTCCAATGTTTAAATTACTCAATTCCAATATTAAGACTTTTCAAAAATACTTATGTCCAAATTAACAGACTAAAAAGGTCTCTAAATTTCCAAAATCATTCATAACCTCATATTACCCAAACAACGTAATGTAGCACTTTTTTCAAATACATTTATAACCTCAAAAGGAATAATGAAATAATTTTTTCTTCCGAATACTTGATGAAGATGTACTATAGTACAATCCTTATATATCTCGTAAATCTTATAACCATAGAACCATTGATGTAATAATTATTGAATCCTAAAATAAACTAACCTTAATCACTCCACTTAACTCTTAAACCATTAACTGTGCTTCATCATCTTTTTCCTTAATACCTCCTTCATCTCATTTTTCTTCTTTATTCTCATTATCATCAAAAATATAAACATTGCTTTTATAACCTTTTTTGATTCAAACCATTGACCAAAACTCAAAACACAAATTGAGAAACACTAATCATAGTTATATATTAATAAATATTCATTTATAAGATCTATAAATGATTCCATCTTCTTTTCAATACATAATTACATAGTACTAACCTTGGTTATCCATTAATAAATCTAAAGGATGGTATATTATACATAGAATTATCCTCATAGTCATTAACGTATTTTGTTTTCTAATATTTGATTTTTAAATCTAGTTTCCATGGTTTCTGCTAAACTTCCTATGATATCAACTATAACTGCTCGACTATAGAAGCTAAGATCTGTTGTATTATTTTAATACATTGGAATGATTAAAATGAATCAATTCCCAAAGGACCGATCAGTTTAACAGTCTTGTAAAATATATTACATACATTAAACATTCATAACATTTCAATACATGAAATACAACATAGTAAATTCTATGAGAAGACCATTATTCTCTTAGAATATCCCTGAATAACAATTATAAAACACTTCTTGGAATCCTAGGGAAAGGAATCCATAGAAATTTCTGATTTTAGATGCTCTATAAGGGTAAAAAATTTAGTGGAAACTATCATAAATAATCATAAACCATTAAGGAAAGGTATAAAACTAAAACACAAGCCCTTTAAAGATAATATTCCCCATAATATGAAAATAATAAATCAAATAATTACATTTCAACATTCTCATGGATATTATTATAGTCTAATAATCACATGTAATATCAATAACTTATCTTATAATAAGGGAATTTATAATGTTAGATATCTTCACAATCAATATTTATCCTTAAGATAGCTACTGTCAATATCTATCCTTGTGATAGATTAAGTTCGTGGGTTGAAAACCATATGATTTGTGCCAAGAACAATCCTCTTGAATTAGATACAGACATAAAGGTTTTTCCTCCAACATATTTCATCTTATGAGACCTACTGATGTATCGAGGGGTTATAGTAGGCCTCACCCGACACTTACTAAGTATACTACATTCCTCATATAAACATGGTGAAACTTAATCAATAGAATCATTTTTATTAAAAACTATTATATTAAATAAGAATACTTTAACCATAAACCTATAATGGAGTCTAAATAGAATATTCAAAATCAAACTGATCAAATAATATTCAATAAAACATGGTAAATGATATCATAAGACATCATCTTCAATTAATGATAAGATCTAACAAAGGATGCTGACATAGATGAAAATACTCTAATAAAATCTTTAAAAATATTTTGTGGAAAATGCACATTTTTATATGAAAAAATTTATTCAAAATTCACAAACTAATAAAAGAATACATTTAAAAATATATTTTTGAATCAAATTTTCCCATACCAAATTGAAATTTAATGTAATTAACATTTTAAAACATTTATAATAATATAAATAAATCCTTAAAACCATTTTGAAAACATGGAAATTATTGAGAAATATTTAGAAGAATAAATCATTAAAACATTTAGAATTATGTTTAGATAAATATTCCCTTAGATAAAACCTAAAAAATATTCCTTTTGAAAATATTTTTTATGAAATAAGGACATGGATGATAACTATGTCCAAGTAATTATAAACAATCTCATATTCTACTTCGACAGTGGCGTAGTGGTGAAAGGTCTAGGATCATAGAAATGGTTTTTGGTGAGGTTTGGGGTTTGATTCCTAGGATCCCATTTTGGGGGGAATTTCTTCCACTCATGCTCCTCTCACCTTACAAGGTCACCTAGTTTCTCATCAGGTGGGAAGAACAGTGTAGACCACATGCTTGATAGATTGTTGTATCGAACCATCACTAATCAGACTATTACCCCATGGGGAACTCTGTCATCTAAGTTAGAAACATATCCTTCCCTAAAAGGTCTTATCTAGATGACCATTTCATGGGTATGGGGTTTCTGGGTTTAGAGGGTTCGAAAAGGCCACTCCAAGAGATTCCCTTTTAAGAAAATATAAACAATCTCAGATAATAATGAGATTGAAAAATTAACCCTTACCACATTAAACATTTAAATCATAAAACCTATATCTTCAAATGAATCTTTCAATACTATGAAGATAAATTTATTTATGATATTAAATATAATAGGGTCATTGAATACACCACACATAAGAAATAGGTGGTGAACATGGCTTATATATCACGAAAATTAAAAGTGAGACGGAATTCCCTTACCTAGGTCGGATACTCTCCATTCATGTTCATAACTAATGTATAATGGTTTTAAATATATTATTAACTTCTACTAGAATATTAGTTATATTTATGATATCTTATATGTTTCATTTATGACTTTATATTACCCGTTTATTAATAATTCCATTGTTAAAGCAACGTTTTGGGTAATAGTTGCTTTGTTTATCGTACATGTTTTGACATGTTATTCTTGATCTTATTAATTACAGAATTATTTACATACTTCAAGAATGTAAAAAATGATTTATGTATCATATATATTCAGTATTTAAATATATAAAATATATAGATAAATGAAATGGAGCACACAGTTCATGGAGACGGTAGTTCGTACGTATGATGTTTCCGTTTTCTTATCTTATTGAATGGAAGAAATTCAATAACACACACTTATATATATATATTATTCTAGAAGAATTATTATTTCTTATATTTCATATTTATTAAGTATATGTATTTTTATAGTCCTTCTGAAATGGTTGTAATTGAGGATGAATCTCATCATGTCGTAGAGACGGTAAGTTGTATATGCAAACGAGCTATGATATCATTATGTAATGGTAAAGGGGGTAAAGAAATGGATTATATATTAATGATAAAAAATAATTATCATTTATTATTAATTATTTATATCCATTATACTCATCACTATACTAATTGAAATAAAGTATAGATGAAAAACAGTTTATACCACGACATGGAGACGGTACGCCGTACCTACGCACGTATGGTGATATTGTTTTTCATAAAATGAGTAAAATTATAAATATGATTTTATAATAATAATAAAAACATATCAGAATATATTAAATCCTGTATTTATTATTTTATTATTGAAACAACTTAGGAAAGTGGAGTATAAGATGAAAATAACTTTGAAACATTTTGTAAAACAATGACCTCTTCTTCGAGTGTCTCGTTTTGATTTGAACAAAAGGACTCCATAGATTGAGTTTATGCCCAATTTATTGCCTCTAGGATGAATTTATGGAATTTGGGAGAAGAAACTATTAGGTGTTAGCTGAACTGAAGGTATTTAGATGTTTCAATAAAAGAGAAGGAGAGGTTCCCTTTTATAAGAGAGTGGAGAGGCACTTTTGGAAACTTCAAAACTATTAATTTGTTATAAATATATTTTAGATTTAAAATAGCTCAAAAGTAATTTATTTAGAGTATAATATGATTATGAGTCCAAATCATCTCAACAAGTGAATTTTATAAAAATTTGGGTAACAATATTAACATTATCTTTTGGATTTAACCCTTAGTTAAACAATTTAACTCTTATGGTGACAAATTTCCTTTCTACACTATAGGGATAATATAGTTACTCTAAAATTAAAAAAACAACAATTGGATTATTTATTACATCTTTAAAACTATCCTAGCTAGTTGGAAGAAATATATATATTTTTTGAATTTTATATCATTTAATAAAATTTTATTTATTTTAAAATCTCTTTTATATCAATTTTAAAACTATTTATTACATGACTTTTTACAAAACCATAACATATAAAAACCATAACATGTCATATTCACCCAAATAATTGTGTATTGTATAAAATATTTCAGTTTATATTTATTTTAATACTATAAATATCATTTAATTGGTTTTTCATTTAATAAATTATTTACTACATCATTATTATATAGGCCATTAAATAAATTATTTATTCTATAAAATTAAAAATAAATTGTCTGGATTAAGATAAATTTATTTGATTTATAATGAATATTTACAATGAAATTTATCTTATGTATAACCATATTTTAAAAAAAAGTTAGCTATTAAAATTTTGAGTATGACAATTTTAACTTATCTTTAAATAAAATATATTAAATATTTTTTTCATACCCAAGTAGCATACAAATATATAAATTTCAACCTATAGTTTATTTTGGTCAAAAAAACTTATCCAATGAAATTAGGATAAGTTTTAGGGTAACTTTTAAATATTATAATAATATATTTACATTTAATTATCTGATTTACTCATAACCGTGGTAAATAAATAAGACTTTACTAAAGTTACTATTCTCTAAAAAATTATGTTGATCCTATTTGTTCATATATTTCATACTATTTATAAAAATTTATGTCTGTTAGTTGTAATTACATTCACATAAGAGGTTAAATTATGTTTAATGTTAATCCTACAAATGTGGCTAAAAGGCGGGTAAAACAGACGTTCAAAAGTTAAATAATTTGTTATATCTAATTCTATTATAAAAATATTTCAATTGAAAAAAAAACTGTATCCATATATGTATTATTTATATTTTGTGACATTAAAAATAAATTTAATACATAGTAATTATTTAAAAAATTAGTTTTTAACTATAATGCGGTATTTTTCAATATCCATCAAAAAATGAAACTTTTTTGATAAATACCAACAAATTACCCTAAAATAATTTTGATATTATGAATTCCAAAATGAGGTCCATTTTAAAAAATAAAATTTATAACTTGAATAATTTGGTTAATATTTTTCATAGCCTCTTTTTGAATGGTTTGTTTGATAGATTATGGTGCTCATGAACTCGGTGTTTCTTACAACACAATCTCTCAAATTTCATTAGAAAGATAATGTATCATTAAATAGTGGTGTGTTACACCACCTTTAAAGAAATACTAAAATACTTACATTGTGTGGTCCTTAAAAATATCTCAAACAAACTAATAAAAGGATCTTGGAAATCCATCAGGACCAGGATCACTCTCATATTTCATGTTGAATATAGTTTCCATGATCTCATCTTTATTTATATTAACTTCTAAAACACCATTATCTCTATCCCCTGCCATTATTAGGATGAATCCCATGAAATATTATTCTCCACTAACCCTAATTTTAATTACTTCATTAAAATTATTCCATCCATACAAAAGACCCACAATGTAATATAGTGGCATATTATCAACCACTTCAATATCTATTGTGGATAATACATACTGAAGTTTTAATTTCATAATTCTTATCACTATTTTACACTGATACATTCTTTTAAAAAATCCATATTCATATCCCCTCTTTGATACTACTAGCTCTTGATTTTTTCTTGGACTCCCACTCAATCTCAATGAGTTTCTCATCCAAGATATTTATTTTCTCAATCAAAGAGACAAATGTGTCATCAACCTAGTGGTTTTAGATATTCTCCAATAATCTATCAATGTACTCCTTGATCCCCTATAAACTAATATAATCATTTGTTTCATTTGATATCCACTTTTTTATGTCCCTTAATAGTTGATAAATAGGTTTCAAAAGACCAACCCATGCAGTAACCCTCTCTGGTTTCTCCCACAACTCTTTTATTATCTACATAAATCCATCATTATATTGCATGTTGATGGAATGAAATAAACTCTTGAACCTATTTTCCTCCTTATTCAAAAGAACCAAAAGTTTAGAATATTAAAATCGTGATCCTGTAAGATGAATGAATATGGCCTGAGTAAATTAATCCAATCCTTTATGATTTGAAAGACATCGATCAATCCTACTCTAGATTGTCCTAGCCCCATTTTTATTATTACGCCATGTGTATTTACTTTTAGAGAAACCCATATACATAAGGCCATTGGAGGCCATGCACTATTTTAAGTATTTCATTGAGTTAGTAGAAAATTTATCTCCACCTGTTTTTAGTGAACCTTTACAATTGAATTAAAATTATAACAACCCAATATTAACATACATTAAAGTTATATTATTTTTACAAAATACTTAATACATTATAAATATATATTCTCAAATACTGAATTAGTTTAGTTCCTTTGGAAACATGGAAATTAAAACACTGGTATATAAATACCCCATTAGTTTTATCCTGACTACTACCATTCTTATACACATCCTACAAAATACATATCTTCATAACCTAAGGAAAGGAAATATAAATATAGGTGATATTAGATGCTCAGTAACGGTAAAAAGGGAGATATGTAAGCATAATAATGAACATTAGGGTATGAAAACATAGGAATATTAGTAGATGACCATAACCTTTATATCTAGGGTCATATATATGATTCATGAAATAAATATTGTTAGTTAATAAGAAATAAATTGTAAGGGAATCAATAAAATAATCCATGAATGCATAACTGAGGAATAAGGCATAAGATTTGTGGCATGCACATAATCTGAGAAATATTATGTCAAGGATAACTACCAAGACCATAATAACATGTTAGTCTTGGGATAAAACCTATGTACCTACTTTATTCCTAGGATAATAACCCATGTACCCTCTTATTTTTGGGCATGGCCTAAAACTTGTGCACCCTCTCGTTTAGGGGCACGGGCTACAACCTATATAGACACTTTTTTTTTGGCTTGGTCTACAACCTATGTACTATGTTATGTTCAGGCTTGGCTACAACCCATGTACCGTTTGATATCATAAACCACTTATCATTACACAATCCAATTGAGGTAGATATAGGTCCAACCAGTTACATAATAAAATCATACAAACATGTTTTAAAAGATAATAGAACTTGCATCATATCATGACCCCAAAAAATATATGGGTTTCATAAACATCATATCATAACCCATAAAATGAAATGTGTAACATAAACATTTAATTTTATCATAACCTTTGAAAAATATATTGGTTTCATAATCATTTCATTATAGAATATCCAATGAAAGGAAGTGGGTTTCATAAGCATTTATATTGGTATAACCCATTGAAGAGAAACAGGTTTCATAAACATCAACATATAAAAACATAAAACATTCATATAAATAATATGAATGGTATCCATGGATCATATCCCAATTATATTATAAACTATTACCACATATTTCATCTTATATGGGGAATGATTTTAAAATATCACTTGGAAAATAACTTTTCTTTGGAAATCACTTTTTCAAACATATAACACTTTCAAAATATTTTTCCTTCATAACACTTTGAAAAAGATTAAAGTGAATCATGACAAATAATCAAAATCATTTCTTGAGGAGAATATTCCCTACCCTTTCAAAGAAATCTTTTTAAAATATAAAACACTTTTAATACAATTTTCCTTTAAAATAATCTTGAAAACATATAAATAAAGTTGAAATTTTTTTTAAACATTTTTGTTGGAAATTGATTTGAAAATTTATAAATTAAGATTTGAAATCATTTAAATCCCATTCTTTGAAAACAATATTTTAAAAACATATAAAGGAATATTTGAAAATCATTTAAAACACTATTTGAACAAAAAAAATTGAGCCCCCTTTTTGTGGAAAAAATTTTAAAACCAAAAAAAATTATCTAATATTAGGGAATAAAATTATTTAACAAAATAACCTTGTAATATTACAAAGGAATCATCATAGAAACTACATTCATGATTATGGGTAAGTTTTTATATTTCGATCATTCATTTTAAACCATAAAATTTAGAAAAGTTCCTTTTTCAGAAAACAACAAGAATATTACCTTAAAAAAATAAAAAATATTCTAAAAGGGTAAAAAAAGTCCTTTAAATAACATATTATAATAGTAAAACTTCTTTTAAATTTGGCTATAGAAAAAAAAATTTAAAGAACACAGATTTCCCACCAAAAGGAGAAATGAAGTCAGATTTTCCTATAAATATTTTCTCAATAATATTATTTACAAAAGAGTCGAAAAAATGGTACCAATACTTGTATATAACATTAATAACTATAGGGTAATAATATTAATGAAATTTATTGAGATTTGGATCATAATATTTCATTAATGTAAGCATAGTCATACATAATCTCAATAAACGATGAGATAATACTATAAACTGTTACCACATCGGTAACATTGAATAATAAAAAAAAGAAATAATAACATAAAACGATGTTTAAGAAATAATTAAAAGAATTAGATTTGTGGTATAACATTTCAAAGGTATTATATAAATCTCATATAAAAATATAGGATAATATAATGGCATGTGTCATAAAGAATGTAAATTGATACAAAATTACATTTCCAATTTCATAACTTTTGAAACCTAAACCCCAGGAAATAAATATCACAAAATGGATATGTAGATACCCATAAATTTAATTATAATAATAAAATTATACATCTATGGTCAGTATACACACCAAACAAAATAAATGAGTTAGGAATAAGGCATGTATCTCACAGAAATAAAAAGTGAAATGAAATTCTATTACCTTATGTATTGACTTTCTCCGTACACATTCAAACCTCATGTATAATAAAAATAAGATTATTATACATATTAAAAATAAATAAATTTTTATATCTAATACAATATATTATTCTTTTATGACTTTATGTTAACTTTTTATTAACAAATCCCGGTCAATGTTACGTTTAGGGAAATATATGCTTTATTTTTCATATATGTTTGGGCTTAGTATTCTTGATCCTCTTACATAGATCATGATTAAATTATTTAAAAAAAATGCAAATATGATATTAATATAATAAATATTCACTTTATATTTATTTCTAATATTCTATATAATATGTATGTATGAAATATAATACACTATTTAGGGAGATGTTAGGTCGTATGTACGTATGAACGTTGTTTCCGTTCTATTGTCATATCGAAAGAAATAAATTAAATGAAATATATAGGTATATATATAATATCAACATAGTATAATAATTATTTCATATATATCAAATAATTTACCTAAACCCATCAATAATACATTTCATGTAGAGTGTGTATGAATGACGTCGCTTTAAGGAGGCGGTAGTCCACACTTCCCCAAATGAAATTTTCATATTTACACAAAATGGAAAGAATAAAGGTATGTTTTATTTAATAATTACATAATATATATATATATATCATAAATAAAATATATATCATATAAAAATAGAGTTTCAATCATAATTCCCAACCATGAGATGTCGTAAAGGAAAAATGAACAACATCATTCCTTAATGTGGTAGTTCAACATGCACAAGGACTATAAGTTTATTATTCACTATAAATAAGTGTATGTAATTGTAGGTAATACCATTATAATAAAAAAACTAGTATATTTATGATATTGGGTTTGTTATATTATCTTTTAAAAATAATAATTTTGGTGGTAGAGAATGTAAATAAATCAAATGAGCATGAGGCATATTACCTCTTCATTCGGTAACTCCTTTCGGTCTCTGCAAAAGGGATTACTTTGATGTATTTATTCACTAATGGATGATTATATTATAATGTTTTGTAATTTTTAAAATTAATTTAGTATATTTTCAGAGATCCTGATGTCTTGAGTGGTGTGAATAGGTGGGAGGGTGAGTACCATTTTATAGTGGAGGAGGTGGGCCATTCTAGTAAATTTTTGGAAAGGGAATTTCTACCACATTTTTCCAATGAAACGTGGCTCTAATAATGAACGAAATTAGATAAAATGTATTATAGGGTATAAGTATATATATTAAATGGATTTTGGAAAAGTTTATAGGTATTTTTGTCCCTTAAGTTTAAGGTTTATCCCATTGTTAAGCTAATTTTTCTCTTAATCATTGTAATTAATTTTAATCACATTCATTATATTTTTGGTCAAAAAATAAGTTGAACATATTAGATATTATAAATTATTTTGATTAAAAATATTTAATCCATTTTTATTAATTCTAATCACATAAGTGGCATAAATTAATATAAATTTAATCTTGTTGACGGTACGACAAAGCAGGTTATTAAATTAAAAATGTTCAAATATTTGAAATGTTTTTATATCCAATTTCATTGTGAATTTGATTAAAATGACCTAAATTGGATTAAGTTGTGTAAAATGTGTCTAATTAAACACTATAATAAAACTAAAATAAAATTTTTCTATATATATAACTTATATTAAAACGTTGATTTGATTTAAAATTCAATGTTATTCACTATTCATCAAAAAATGAGTCTTCAAAGAACAATGCAAAAAATTCACCCTAATCATATTTTCAGGTTCCTATATAAAAAATAGAGTTTATTTTTTCAAAAAAAATTACAAAAAATTCAAAAATTTGATTTAAAATTTGTTAACCAATAAACGGTGGAAAAATATTACCTTTTAGAAAAAAAATATATCTTTTTAGAAATAAAATTAGATTTATTTTGACCTTAAACATATCCAATATATTTGATGAGTATAAAAAAATTTAATTGAATATATAATATATAAAATTTATTCAAAACATTAGTCAAAAGTTTTTTTTTTTAATTTGTTGAGATAATAACGTCTTTTGAAATTGAAAAATAGTTTTTTTGAAAAGTAATTTCATTATTACCAACTAGTTCTTACATTAAATTATAGTAATTGATGAAAAAAGGATTAATTTTAAACACATGTGTAAATCATATTTTCATAGTTTATTTAATATTATTTATAACTTCTATTCCAACAGGTATATTTTATCTATAATACTGTTTTAATAACCATATTAATATATTGTAGTTTGTTAAAAACATGGCCTTTGATGTAACACAAGTTATCGAAGGGAATTGGTATTATGTGTAATAAAATACAAACATAGTGTTGTGTATTCCAAAAGATAATATAAGTTTTTCATGTACTAAATTATTAACTTGGTATTGAGTATAAAACCTGAAAAACATGGTTCTTTAAGAAAACTATATTCAGTGTTTCATGAAATGAAAAATATCAAAAAGATTAAATTAATATGAAAAAACAAATCACAAATTTTCAGGGTGTTACATAAATCACAACCCCAAACCATTGTAGGTTTCTTGAGCGAAATTATCATAACTATTTCCATAAATCCATTATCTTAGAATCCTCTTAATTAGCATATATGAGGGAGAATAAGATATCATTACCCCCTTCACTTATTTTTTGTAGTAATTTTATATAAAAAAGCATCCACGTACTCCAAATAAAAAATTTGTTTCTAGAAAATCAAAATGTGCTTGTTTCATATATTTTCATGCATGAAATCCTGATATCTCATTCTCTTATTAAATATGTAGATACATTCCATAACAAGTTTATTTTCCAAAACAATAATGATGGAAAATTATTACCATCACGACTCAGTGAAAATGAAGTCAATATTAACATGTCCCCCAAACCTATATTTTTCAAAAAAATGTTGGGAAATAATTAATAAATATGTTAAATGGACTTTCATCCTAGGGTATGTGACTTATCTATTAAGGTTATGACTGATGCCTCTATCACCTGGGCTCAGGTGATAAATCCAATATCAACTTTACTCAAATTAGTCTACAAACGTTTCCTAAATCTTATAGAATCCTTATCCTTTATTAGATGTCTAGTTTACCCTATCATATAAAAAATGTTCAGAGACCGATCCAAATGATTTTAAGACACCATCATAACAACCTTTGGTAGTATGGAAACAATTAGTATCCTCTTCAATGTGTTCTAAGATGCACATATATCCACCATCACTCCCTCCAACACTATTTTTTTGAGAAGTACATCTTTCAAAAAAATTAAGCTTCATGCCTCCAAGGTTTTTAAACCAATTGGTAAAATTGTTGAATGATGGGGAACTCAAGAAGGAAATGGTACCATATTTTTGAGTTTATAATTATCAAGATTTGTTAAATCCAAAGAGGTAAGAACAATGAAGGTGATAGGAATTATAGAGTTCTAAATGGTTGGTATGTCTAGACATGATTCAAGAATATGAGGAACAACCCATAAATTTGAAAAACCCACCACTATGTGTTACTCTTTACTACTTCCTAAAGAGGAGATAGTGGTTTTCAAAAAAATACACAAATAACTCGAAAACATAATTCTCTGAAACCTTGGGAAAAGGATCACTAGAAGATCTAGGAGGTTTACTGGGGATTGATCCACACAAGATATTAGTCTTCTTGAATTACATTCTTCTTTTCCTACACATTTCCATGGAATGTACCTAGAAGAAAAACTCCACAAAAAACATCCTAAAGCCTGAAAAAACACACATTTCCCCAAATAGAAACATTCTCCATACCTAATCAGAATGCATGATGGATGCTTCATCACAAAATCCATTTCAATACAGATCCTAGGAATCGACAAAGTATAAGGATTTGAGTATCCTCATTTGAGAAAATGAAACTCCCAAATTCATTATCCACTGACTATAGAATGGGTGGATTATGAAGTTGTAGAGAGAGACCAAGTAACCAAATCCACACATCCTTCATAATCAACTCTTTTCCATAATGTGAAACCCAATACCAACAAGAGAGCGTGAAAGACCAATATATATGGAGATGCTTTCCTTGAACCATGCCTTCATAAAGTCCACCATGTTAAACAAATGAATACCAAAATCATATCTCAAATGAATTAAAACTTCAACTATATAACAGAGAAACCAAGAGTTCACAAACATCCTGAAAAAATTAAGGTAGGGTTTATCATGACCAAATCTCACCAAAATCAATATATTATGGTAGTTTGATTCTTATTTGATGTCCGCTTCTGATAAATCCACCACAGATAAGTCATAAACCCTATCTGAACACCATATAACCATTTGAATAGTCCGAATGTGGGGAAATTGATCCCTGGTAGAGAGAACCAATAGACCATTGAGCATCTCTTTGAAGGATTTCATTCCCAAAAAACCTAAAGGAGGGTCATCACTTTCCCAGATCATCATTGATTTCTTCTCCATCAAGGAGCACTCAAAGAAATCCATCAAATAGGGTTGAGAGACATAAGTCATGTGTGATTTTTTCTTCTCTGTCATTTCCTGGTAGAAAAGTTTGTTATTATAGATATTTTGAATGTAATGGATTATATTAATCTTGGATGATTCTAAAGAAAGGATGTGTATATTTATATCATTTATACTACATGATAATATAATTTATTTTTAATAAAAATTTTGTTATGAATAAATGAGATGTTACATACAATTTATGATTCATCAAACTCAATAACATGCATGAAACAAATATAAGGATTAAAGGATTTTTATCCGGGTTAAATGATTTTATTTGATGTTCTTGTTAACATTTAAGGGAATGTTTTCTTACAACCTAAAATTGATATATTTTAATGAAAAATAATATTAATTTATTAAAAAACTTCCAATATTTTTAGTATCATATAAGTTATGGTTTTTAAAATAATTTTTTTATAAAATATTCCCAATTAGGGAAAATAAATATAAATTCCTAAAAATGAGTTTTGGTATCAAAGCATGATATTCTGGAGAGAATATAGTTTTTAAAAGGCTAGTGGGAGTATATGTTTCAATAAATAATTTCAAATTAAATAAAAATATGATTATTCTGTTAAACATTTAAACTAAATGTCACTTAAAATCATAAAAGGTTTATGGTGTTTCGGTAATGAAAAAGGAAAATATTTGTATCTATTGTTCATAATGAAGTGAATATTTCTTTATACCCTAAAATATTTTAAGATGTGTGGGTAATGATTAAATATTTTAATGAGTTAAATTTAGTTACCACAACTGATCTCAATGAAAATGTTAGTGGAATGG
Organism: Viscum album; assembly: GCA_963277665.1. Lineage (NCBI taxonomy): Eukaryota > Viridiplantae > Streptophyta > Magnoliopsida > Santalales > Viscaceae > Viscum > Viscum album. The sequence goes on from OY728146.1 coordinate 1,043,004,665, forward strand.
TTCCATGTATGATGATGACAATGAATATAAAAGGAGTTCTATATGGATGATATGAATTATTAACATCATAAAATTGGATTTTGTGAAGTAAAGTTGATTGAATACTATGTTTAAAGAGTTGAGCATTGGGAATTTTATTTCTAAGTCTCACAATTGTTCAATCTATATTTATTTGTAAACTTTCCTCAATAAAATAGTTTAATGGGAGGGCTTCATTAAATGGTATCATGAATATGTCAAAAAATTACACAAAGATGTAATAAGTTTACTAAAACTTAAAATTTTTACAAAACATATGGTTCCTAAGGTGGACTAACGTATGGGATATGATTAGATGAATACTTATATTTGGTTATCTTAGTATTATTATGGGAAATTAAGAATATAACATGTATCATATTATACAAATTTTAGTCTCGAGTTTATTATTATTTCATTTTGCATGCATTTATTATGTGAAATAAAATGGTAATTGACCACTCAAAGTATAACTTTTAATTATCTCTAATAGATATTAATTATTGAGAATTATTGGTTTTATTAAAATGCTTGTATTGGAATGGGTAAAACTTCATATAGATATATGGAATATTATAATGAGGCACACAACAAGTGTTTTGCACTAGATGACTTTACAAGTATACAAAATGGTGTCTTCTGCACAATTTATATGGCATAGTAGGGGAAATTTCACGAACCAAATAATGTAATCCGAATCAAAACCTAAGTCATTTCATGGAAAGTTCCAAGCACAGTTCCCAATCCCAAGAAGTTGTAAATGATTTCTTGAGAATCAATGATATACTCTTGAGAATGATTTCATATTAATAATATCAATGAAAACATAGAAACATTATTACCAAAAATTAGACATTGTGAGTCTATACATTGGAATTATACGAAAAATTAAATCATCCATTTTATATATGAAACAAATCAAACAAGTAACAACTATAAAATTCATCCAAATAACTTCTATAATAAACTGAATTATAATTCTATGACCAAATAAAGATCCCAAGATATGATAATGTCTAAAATATACATTATATACATGGTATAAAATAAATCAAGAATCCAATATAACTCAACTAGAAAAAACCTCATGACCTGAGGTCACCATCCAACATCACTACCAGACCCAGAATAAGAGTGACCATAAATATAAGAATATATTAGAATAAAATGATCATAAACCAAAATCTAAATCGGAAAAATGGTTACTAAATATGCTGGTACTAAGTGGTATAAGTGTGTTGAAAGCAAAAATCCCAGTAAGGATTTACCAAAGAGTCCATGTTATACAGACTTATTTTGTTCCAAAATTTCTCAATTTTTATGCATTTTGATGATTTTTAAAATACCAATTTTTATTCTAATGATTTTATTTCATATTTTCATATCATACTCGTATCAAATTAATTTATCTTATATTGACTTTAATTGATTATCTTATTCTAAGAAAATTTTTCATTCTATGGAAAATTATTTTATCTTATGTGAATCAATGTTTTGAAAGATTAGATTTTAATTACTTAGAATCAGAAAACACTATGTGGAAACATTATCATAACAAATAAAATATTATCTTATTAAGTGAATGATTGAGCTACCATATTTTCAAATCCAAATATTTTATTCCGACAACATCTGTAAAAATTAATTATCTTACAAAAAAAATATTCATAAATTATTCTCTTTCAATATCTAGAATAATTTTTGAATGTTAAGTATCAAACATAAGTACCATATTTATCTTACGTTGTAAATTATTACATACAAGTTGAATATAGTTTATCTTATGCTTTAATGAAGAAAAATATGTGATTTATCTTATAAAACCTCTCAGAAATTTATCTTATGAGAATAGTAGTATAAATTTGATATCTTATAAAGATATAGATATTATGAAGTGTGTCATGATTACAATCATAATCTATAGATAAGTTACTTCATACTTTTAAATGTATTAGAAAATGGATTTTCAATTTCAGGAATTATTGTTTTTTAAAAAAATTAACTTTTCACGAATGGAATGGTCCAATGAATAATAATATTTCTGATATATCTATTGTGGAATCTTGTTCCTTATTTAGAAGGTGTGACATCCAAAACCTTGATGAAACTTAAAATGAGCCCCAAGCCTAGGGGGCCACATGGCCTCAAGCACATCTCCCCAAACACTAGAGGCTTCTGACTAGCATTGAGGGCCTATGGTGTATATGTGGGGAGACTATGACCGCGTTACCAATGTATATCATAAATAATACTTTAATAAATATGTAAACAGTGTAAATAATATAAGTAAACATAAGTCATAATAGAAATAGAAAATTATAACAATAACTAAAATAACTTGAATAATATAAAACAAGTGATGATGATATGTCATGTATCAAGTATTCTAGAAAACATGGATACCAAGTAGCAAGGATGTATGAAAAAACTCAATGTAGCAAAAAGAAATACGTAAACTATCCCAAGAATCATGAGCTATAGCTTGGTCATCTGAAATCATCTCAGTCCTAGCGCAATAAGAAATTAAATATTCAAAGTTTTATGACTCCATTTATCAACACCTTCATTCATTTAATATGCATTGGGTACCAAACGTCACCCATAGAGGGTGGGAGATAATTCTTAGTGGGACACCATGAATAGTGTCTATAACATCTAGCTTGTGTAATATAAAAGTAACAATGTGAAAGCATGCATATATAAAACAAATCAGTACAATGTAACTAAATACCCAAATACCTGATACATCCCTCAGCTGGTGTCTAAACATGTAAAAAGTTCATTATTTTATTATTACTAGTTTATAAATAAAAAAAATGTTTGTAATGGTGAAGTTTCCAAGATGTAACGAGGAAACCTGCAATGATATTTAATAATGAAGTTTCAAGTTAATAAAGAAGAAAACATAGACCTTAGGGGTCACTAACATAGTAATGATTGTATCCTAGATAAGGATAAGAGTGTAATACAATGATCATAGTTTAAGTCATTCCAAAATAAGATTATTATCGAGTGCAAGGAGTTCATTCAAGGTAAAACAGGGATAATCAATATCTGGGCTTGATGGGATTTAACCACGACACCTGCTTTTCAATGTTGGATCCAAGGAGTGTACCCAATAAATCTTATAGTAATACATGAGTGGTGCTACAGTGTCGTACCATGCATCCAATGTTAGATAAGGTTTGCTTTCTAGGTGGGTCTCAACCTAAGAAAGTTGTATCCTTGAATTTAGAATGGGTTCCTCGAGAACTCAAGGTATTCCCTTGATAATTCAAGGTGAGCTCAATTTAAGCCACTCCAATTTTGATAATTAAGTCATATAATATTCCATTTGGTTTAGGATTTGCCTTTCAATGGTGTGACAAGTCCATTTAGTGTGAAACCATTTAATCAAGTCATAATTAATTGATAAATCCACTTGGGTCAAGCCTTTTCATTAATTTTTGTGACATCGAAATGTGTCTCTCAACCATTCATTCAATCCATTTAAGGAATTTTCAACAATCAAGGTTCACTATGAAACCTTCAATTGAAACGGTAAGGGGTGGTATGGACATACAACCTATTATTCAATTAAATTAAAAAGGGGAAATACATTTACTTAGTATACTTTCCAATTTCCATTTCACATTTAATTATCAAATAGAGTCACTAACTGTAGGAAATTCAAGTGGTGAGAATACATGTTACTTTCCATTATGAAATTCAAAATTTTAATCTAGACATTCAACAAAGAAAATATTACCCTTATAAAGGTCAAGCCAAGTCACACCCGAACGACGGCTCAAACATGTCAAAATGATAAAAAAATTATGGAAAAAAATATTACATGGGATGGATGGAGTTGTGGGCATAACATCTAAAAACTAATCACATATTTGGAAATAGAATAATCATATATTTTTAATTATTATAATCATGACGTATAAATTCAATTAGTGACACCTAATGACATTGGAGGTCCCCACATGTAATTTTCAAAATCAATGAACATGAGTGATGAGTAATAGACCACCCACCTTAGGCTTTTATTACTCTCCTCATCAAGTGTTAGCCTCTAATTTAGCTTGGAAAAGAGTAGATATAGAAAAAGGTAAAAATTCTTACACCTTGATAAATAGGTCGAATGTATTAAATATGAAGAACAGCTCAAACATACTCGAGTACTTATTTTTTTGCATCCAATGTGATAAATGGAAGCTCAAACAAATATCTAATGAATAAGATATCTTCATCCATATTTTAGGCCTTCAAAATCTCCAAAATTACAGAAATAGAGGTTTTACCTACTAGAAATCAGATTAGGGAATAATGGGGGCTTAAATATATCATTAATGGTAATACTGTAAAATCACACAAAAATTGGCATGTGCATGGTTTGGATGCATGGTTTTCCAAACCGTGCACAAACCTTTCATGGGTACCTAGAGAAAGGGGATACCCAAAATCATTAGGATCAAAGGAATGAGACAGGTCAACATGATATTTTTAAATCTTTGAAATGCGGAAGATATCATGCACAGAATAGTATCTCTATGGTAGTAGCATCTGATAGGGAACCATCCCAAATCTATCTAGAATAAAAAATTTCACTACATAATGGGGTGAAATCTTCCCATACTTTTATAACCATCTATTTCCTAGCCTATGGGATACCCAAAGGAAAACCCAATCCCCAACCTCAAACTCTATAGGTGGTTGACGGCGATCGACATAAGATTTTTGTCTAGACTAAGTAGTATTCAAGCACCTCCTTATCAGCTAAGCCTTCTCTAAAATCTACTAAATGAGTTGAGGACCTATTAAGGATGTCTCACCTACCTCTAGCCAGCATTGGGGTGAACGATGTGACCCACCATATAATTTCTAAAAATGATCTAATTGAATTGTCTTGAGAATGATATTATTATAGGCAAACTTCATGAGAGGGATATGATTCTCCCCAGAACCACCTAAATCAAGGACACAAGCTTGGAGAATGTCCTATAGAATATGTATCATCCATTTTTACTTCCATATTTCTTCTAATGAAAGTATATGCTTAGAATCACCTATGTACGCATAGCTTTCTACAAGCCCTTCTAAAACTGTGACATCAAATTATTGTCCCTATCTGAAATGATAGTACAAGGGACCCATTGTAGTCCAATGATCTCATAGACATACAGTCTTCCCAACTCATCAAGTGATAAAGTTTCCAAATAGGAATGAAGTGGGATTATTTTGTTAGTCAGTAAAAATATACCCATATAGTTTCTCTACCCAGCAGTGACCTAGGTAAACCAATTACAATGTCCATGTGAACCACATCCCATTTCCATTCTGGGACATGAAGCATTTGTAACAAATAAGAAAGTATCTTTTTCTCTGCCTTCACCTACTGACTGGTGGCATACCTAGTGATAATGCCTATTATCTAACATTTCATCCACATCCACCAATACTGGCATCCCATATCGTGATATATTTTGGAGATTCCTAGATAAACTACCCACTGAGAATCATGGGGATTTCTCATCAACTTCTATCTCATATATTTGAAAACCCAAACACAACCCTGAATATGTAGGATTCCATCTCTATCCACAGACCAATCCGGATGTGGTTTATCTCCTAATATACTCCCACTAATAACCATGCCCTCAATATATGAAAATTTTCTACCTTTCACCTTTTCAAAGAGGGAAGAGGTAACTATTAAGGATTATAGGTAAGAATAATTATGAATATCATGAAAATCTAGATGCAACTCATAAAAAAGTTCCATTACCTTCCATTCATCACTAGCTTTCCATACGACCTATGTTTGAGTTTTCCAACTCAACGCATCAACAATGAAATTTACCTTCTCATGCGTATAAGAAATCTAAAAATCAATGTACTGTAGATATTCAACCCATATCCACTGTATGAGGTTTAAGTCACATTGTGAAAAGATATATTTGAGGGTATTTTGGTCTGTGTACACAAAACAATTCTCACCCATAAGATACTATCTCTAGGAACATAATTAATGGGAAACTACTTATAGCTCAAGGTCATGTGTGAGGTAATTTCTCTCATGAATCCTCAACTGTCGAGATTCTTATGCAATGACTATGCCTTCCTACATCATCACTACTCCAAGGAAGATCCCTGATGCATCATAAAATACTATATGACCTCTTCCAAGATCTAGAGGTATAATAATCTGTGTCAATACAAACCTACCTTTCATCTACTGAATGTATTTATCATAGTATTCTTACAATAGGAACATAGCACCCTTCTTTTTAACACCAGTAATAGGTGAAGAAAGGTGGGAAAATTAATGTATGAAGTTATTGTAATATCCATCCAACCCCAAGAAACTCAGTATATCAAATATGTTCTTTCGATGCTCCCAAGAAACTAAAACACTAACCTTATCCAGCACAATAGATACTCCTAATTCTAAGATAATACAACCCATGTAGAAAATTATATTGATCTAGAATTGGTACTTATCATGCTTAGCATAAAAATGATTCTCTGTTAGTGTAATATGAATGATCTCAAGGTGTTTAGCATGATATATACGTGTATGAGAATATACCAAGATGTAATCCATAAGTACCATGACAAAAGAATCCAGATAGAGATAGAAAACATTATTCCTTATATCCATGAAAATGGTGGGTGTGTTTATACAATAGACTGGCATAACTAAGGACTCGTACAGACCATACTTTCTATGGAATTTTGTATGAGGTATTTCTGATGTCTTGAATCGCAGGTAATGATAGACTGATCTATGGTCATTCTTAGAGAAGACCTAGATCCATGGATATAGTCAAATCCATCATCAACTTGAGGAAGTGGATACCGGTTCTTCACCGTAATATGGCTCAACAACCTATAATCCTTGTATAGGCATAAGGTTCCATATGCCTTCTTGGAAAAAATAATGAGTGAACCCCAAGAGGATGTACTTGGTCATTTAAAACCTTTGGAATCTAAATCGATTAACTACCACTTGAGTTCTTTGATCTGAGTAGTTGTTATCCTATATGGAGGGATAGACACTGGTTATTCTCCTGGAACCCGATCAATTGTAAACTTTACCTCCCTATCAATAGGTAATCTGGAAGATTCGTTGGGAAAAACATCCCTAAAATGATCTTATATTAAAAGAAATTAATCCTGGACTAATCCTTGATACTTCATGAAGATATTTTTAATCTAGGCAGTCACTCCACCAAGACCATGATTCCCTTGTCCTGCTATACCATCCTGGACATTCCACCGACCATTATATAGATAATTGCTTCAGTCTGGTGATGTAAAAGATACCATGTGGTGATAGAAGTTTATAAAAGAATGAAACTAAACCAACCAATATAGCCCAATAATGAAATCCAATCCCATCATCTCATGAATAAAGAGGTTACATAGGAAAGAGTAATTTCCTACCTCAAATGTACAACCCCAAAATTGGGGTATTCTCTATAACCATTCTCCAAATGGTATACTAAGTTCATGATACCATAGTAATACTATATCTCTAGTCTGAGACTTTCAAAGATTGATAAATAGATAAAAGATTTTAAAAAACATGTATCAAATAAAGAAGATACTATAGTAGATACCACTATAATAGTACCTTGTAATGTAGATGATCCTATTTCCTGATCATTGGGTATTGGTTGTAGTGAATGTAATTGGCTTGATCCAAGTCCTTGTGAAATGGATAGACTACCACGATCATAGCTACTCAATTGGCACTGCTTCTAATTAGGTTTCTAGCTACCACGACCATAAACACCTCCTCGGTTAGTCCTGTTGGTGCTATCCCAACCCCCTACCTAACAATGCACAAAAGAACCCACTCTTAATGGTGGAGCTGTAACTTGTGCTTTTCCAATCAAAGCTAGTGTAATGGTCCAATAGAATGTCGGAAGATTCCCCATACAGTAGAAATATTGACACTCCATTGGGTCTATATCACAATGAGGTCTCAGGTTCCCCTATCATCCACAATGATGACACACCATGGAGTTATCAAAACAGGTATTCTGATTGTAACTACCCTGAAAAGAAACCTCCAGGGAACATTTCCTACCACTAGAAGAACAACTGGCCTACCATGGTACTGATCCTCTATGCTTAGTGTTTTTTTCATCCCTCAAGTTATGGTCAGGGATAAGAGTCTTATTGACTATTTTAGAAAAAGTATGCATGAAAGAGATATTAACTTGTGTACAGATGGTATACACAAGACCATCCTCAAAGCATCTGGAATGTAAAGTTTCATCCCCATCAAGAAGTGGTGAAAATAACTATAACTCAATGAAACGTGTTGAATACTCCATAACTGACATATAACCCTACTCAAGATGCATTAACTCTTTTTCTCTACCATCTCTCATTATAAGAGGATAGAACTGATCATAGAAGGTAGTCTTGAAATCAATCCATACCATTCCCAGATCACAAACATCCTGAGTAATCACATCCCAAAAATTCTTGTAAAATCCCAAAGAAAGTATGTGTAAATCTTAACCCTTTACTCTAAAGGCTTTTTCATATTCTCAAAGAGAGACAGGGTGGCCTCCATCCAAGATTCATCATCCTACAAACCGCCATACCCTGAAAAAGTATGAGGATGATTCTTCTAGAACTCATGGGTTAGACCATCCATCGTACGTGTAGCTCATGGAGCACCATGCATGGACTACATCAAATGTATAAAACTATCATAGGCATGGGAATTAGTTCCCAAATCAGGTACAATAGGTGGTGCCTCAAGTGGCATTCCTAGTGGTAAGGCTAGTGGCTTAGGGACCACAAAATCATGAGTCTGGTAATCTCCACTCTCCTATAATATAACACGAGGATGTAGTGGTGTAATTTGTCTATAAATTACATGCGCAGTCCTTAGAATAATATTAAAGAAGATATAAAGAGACACTTATGGATGCTAAAAAGGAAAGGATCACTACCAAATGTATGTTACCCCAACTATCCACTTAGAAAAACATGTATTCGTATGTTTTCAAGTTTATGTTTCATTTCATTTTACATTTAATTTCTTAGTTTACTACCTTACCTTTCATAAACCTGACAATGCGGGATAAGGATGTGAAACTATTTCACTTTTATATTTTCATTTTATTACAAAATGTATTGATTTTCCATTAAAATATACTTTCATTCTCAATGAATCAGGTCCCATACTCCTTATCACTAAAAACAACACTCATTTTAATTTATAAATAAAGGCTTGATTCAGTAAATTACTCATTCCAAATGATGAGGGCTCATAACCCCTCATTAATTGAGACATGAAACATCTCAATCATAGCCCATAGTAGCACAAGAAATATATAAACAATGAAATGATAAATCATCAATAACATGAATAATAAGAAATGATAAGTAGTTAAATGAACCTATATGGGATGACAATATGCATAACATGATAATTCTAGGTGCCTATATGATGCATGTAACAATTCTCCTTGCCATCATCTCATCGGGCCAAGGAAAAATAGAATCTCAATCATATTATTAATCAACAACACCAAAAAACATGTTCCTCACCTAATGGTGAAATAATTTAAACTGTAATAGGAAACATGGAACAACATTTATATTTTGGGTAACTTGGCTTTTTCCCTGAACCTAGGTTTGTGATGCCCAATAATGTCTTATCATAAATTCTGATGCATTCTTACTCTCCTAAAAATTGTCTAAAAATAGTAAATTAAGAAAGAAACCACCTCTAATACCACATTGTGACGTCCTTGACCCGAATGTCACATAAAATGGTCCTCGAGCCCATTGGCACACGTAGACTCAAGTGTATCTCCCCAAATGCCAGTGGCTGGTGACATGAAGTGAGGGAATAAGGTGTGTCTTTGGGGAGACATTCCTTCATTGTAAAAAAGTGTAGCACATCGGATAATATAAACTAAGGTAAATAGCATAAGTAATATAAGTGAACATAATGAACAAAGGAAATAGACAAGGATAACAATAAGTGAAATAATTTAAATAGCATACAACACATGATGATGAAATGTCATGTATTAAGTAATATGAAAAACATGGAAACCGTTTTGAAAAATACATGTGGAATAAAATATCAAAAAATTAAACACCTAAACTATCCAAATATTCCTCAGCTACATCTCGTTCATCTGATACTATCTCCATCCTAGAACAATAAGAAATTAACTATTCAAAGTCGTATGCTTCCCTTTATCAAAACCAACAAACATGTAATCTACCCCGGGCACTAAAATTCGCCCAAAGAGGGTGTGAGATAAATATCAGTGGTCCACCACCAACAGTGTCTGGAACATCTAGCTCATGTAATGAAAATGTGATGGTGTGAGAACATGCATATATAAAACAAATTAGTACATTGTAACTAAATACCCATGTACCTTCTTTATTCCTTTGCTGGTGTCTAAACATTCAGACAGTTTATTATTTTATTATTACCAGTTTATAAATGATCACGTGTTAGTAATAGTGAAGGTTCCAAGATGTAACAAGGAAATCTGTAATGATATTTAATAATGAAATTAAAAGGTAATAACCAAGGTAATATAAACCTCAAGGGTCGCCAACTAAATTATGAATATATCTTGTCTAAGGTTAATATTGTAGTCCAAGGAGTAGATTCCAAGGCATTACACAATAATATTCCTATCGAGTCTAAGGAGTTTATCCAAGGTAAAATTGGACTATGTGTTGACTAGGCCCAAATGTCTTAACCATGGCACCTACTTGTCAATGTTGGATCCAATGAGTGTATCCATGGAATCATGTATTACTACATGGTGGATGCTACGATATCATATTGGGCATCCAAAATTAGACTAGTATCGGATTCTAGGTGGGTCTCAACCTAAGAAAGTCATATCCTTGAATTCGAAAAGGGGTCCTCTAGTGATCAAAGCATTCCCTCAGGAATCCAAGGTGGGATTCAGTCAGGCCACCCCAAATTTGATAATAAAGTCATATAATATTCCATTTGATTCCAAATTTTCCTTTCATTATTGTGACAAGGCCATTTAGGGTGAAACACTTTAATCAAGTCAAAATTAATATATAAATACACTTATTTCAAGCCTTTCCTTTCACTAGTGTGGCAAGGGAAAGTATTGTTTGACCATTCATTTAATCAATTTAAGGTATTTTTAACAATCAAGGTTCACTCTGATACCTTCCATTTACATTGTATGGGATTCTACAAATGCGAAACCTATTATTCATTTACATTAAAAATCGTCAATTCATATACTTTGCATACTTTCTAATTTCCATTTCACATTGAATTATCAAATTGATGAACTTACCATTGGCAGGTAATGTGGTGAGCATAAATGGTACATTACATTATGAAATTCACAATTTAAATAAATCCATTTAAAATTGAAAATCTTACCCTTATAAAGGTTAATCTAAGGCATGCCCGATCAGTGTCTCAAACGTGTCAAAACACTATAATGAAAATTTTGTAAAAACATTCTACATGGGATGGAAGGATTTTTGGGGAAAACACAAACGACTAATCACATATTTGAAAAGATAATAACCATACGGTTATAATGATTATAATAATTGTAAATATATTTAATAAATGGAACCTAATGAAATAAAAAACCCCATATGTAATTTCCAAACTCAACGAACTTGAGGGATGAGTTATAGTACAACCACCTTAGGCTTGTACAACTCTCCTCATCCAGTATTAGCCTCGAATTCGTCTTGGAATAGAGTAGATCTTAAAAAATGGTATAAATTCTTATACCTCGATAACTAGGTCGAGATAAAGAGATATGAATAATGGATAAATAATACTTCGGTACTTAGTGTTGCGCATCCAACGCGACAAACAGAATCTCGAATGAATCTCGGATGAAGGAGATCTCTTGATCTACAGGTTAGACCTTCAAAATATCCAAAATGAGAGAAAATGGAGGTTCTGTCTGTTGAAAATCATATTAGGGAATAAAGAGGGAATAATTATATCATTAAGGTTAGAAATGTATTATTACCTAAAATTTAGCATGTGCATGGTTTGGCAGCACAGTTTGACAAACTATGTGCAAACCATGAACAGGTACCTAGAGAAAAGGGTGTTCCACATGGATAGGTCACACATTTTGGTTACCATGGGACAACTGGCACTATGTCTATGTCTAAAAAATCATGCCAACTGCACTTTTTTCTCTGACCGTGCGACCTCCCCACATGGTTTACTGAAAACCATGCACTAGGCCCAGTTCTCCAAAAAAGATGAGTACTAGGCTTCAAAAAAGTCTCAGATGGCCCTGATAAATTTTCTACCTCATTTGAAATCCATATTATGTTCAAAATAAATAATTAGAAAAAAAAATTAAGGGATCTATACCTAAGTGAAAAACTGGGTTCTTACAGAATGAATGGACACATGTAATTAATAGCATGTCTTATCATGATTTCAAGGGTTTATCAACTCGACCATTGTGATTATATCATTTTCTTAAGTAAAAAAATTAAAGAGGCGATATTTATATATATATATATAAGGAGTTAGCAGCTTCATGGCTAATAAATAAATATGGAGACATATATGTATGAGAATACACATGCATAAGAATACTCTAATAATTGTAATAAAGAATTCCTAAATATAAACAAGATCAAAAAAAAGATCATGTGCAACACTTCCTAGTCTATCAGTTTCAATTGAATATCATACAGAGTCGATATTTTAATGTTATAATGTACTTGGGATGTATATTCTTCTACTTTTATTTCATGCTTACAACTATGTGATGGAATTATTCATTAAATATCATTCATAACTATTTTACATACACTCATTTTAAGTGGGTGTGTTAATGTTGGGGAATAGTATTGTAAAGGGAGAGCCTAACTGAAAGATATTGTACATTTATAACTAATAATAGCTACATGTACCCAGCAGGGAGCCCTAGAAAAAGGGATATCATAGTGAAAATAACCAAACTCGTGGAGTAGAGTGTTTGAAGAGTGGACTAGGGTATTTCTATTCCCCAAAATACTATAAATATCTTATATTCAATCACTTTCTGTACTATATTAATGTTTCTTATTTTTATCTTTATCAAGTGAAATATTTTAACTCTCATACCTCTAAGAGGGTGGTTAAATGTAAATAAAAGTTTAGGCACTCAATTCACCCTCTTTTGATTTATCTGTTATCTATTCTATGGTAGTATAATTGGTATCAGAGATCATGACTCTTTAGTTAATAGATTTCAAATGTTGAATTCCAAATATCTATTTTCAAATGGCTGATATGGTTGATAACCAATATGGTATGTCAATGATTATATCTCTATACATTAATGAAAATATTAATGGTTACTCGATGGCATGAATTACGATCTATTTGAATAATCTAGGATTAAAGTTTTACCTTAAGGCAGTGAGGCCCTATGAAATTCCAAAGACAAAACCATAAATTCATGATGCTAATAATTAATTAAGATATTATTTTAACTCTAGAACTATGAATGATATAATATGTGGACTAGGCCCAGAAGTGTTCAATAGAGTCTCCACTGTCAAACATCTCATGCGATGTGAACTATTATAGCAGTTGCAAACATATATATAGGAAATGTGAAGGCCCTTATATATTATACTATAAAACATAAGTTGAATGTAATAAAAATGGATGAAGGGGAAATCCTCACTCATTTTAATAGAAGAATCATTGAGATCATGAATAATTTTTTTTTCTCTAGGAACATCAATTGTTAATCCTGATTAAGTATTGAAAGTTATAAGAGTTTTATCACCCAGGTGGAGTGGAATCTTAGTAGCTGTTATAGAATCTAAAATGGATAATAATTTCAAAACAAAATATATCATTGGAACTCTTATGATATAAGAAGATGAAATTTTATCTAATGATGGAAAATATAAAATGGTTTAGAATGAAACTGATGCTTTAAAGTTTTATACCTCTGAATATGGAAATTAGAAAAATGGAAAACATCTGTCTTAAACATCTAAAGAAGAAGAATCCTCAAGATATTGTAGATAAAATGATAAACTTGTTTAGTTTTATTGAATTATAAGAATATTCAATAACAAGGTAAGAGGTTTTTAAATACCCTTAGCAAAGTATAATAATCAAGGTGACAACTCTAAATAAGTAAGATTCTATGAGTGCAAGAATTTTGGAAATATTAATCCATACCATCCAAAATTTCATGAGAATAAAAAGACTGATAAAACGTTATTCAAGAATATTATATATAATAATAAATCCAAGAAATAAATGAAGGACACCTATAGTGATTCTAAATATTATAGTTAATGCACATCCACATAATCAAAAGATGAAACTCTTAATCAAATGAACAATATAAGTTTTATGGAACATTTGTATGAGGTACATTCTTTCCATTCTTCTGAGCAAGAGTGTGAATTATAAAATAAAAATTTATTATATGAAGAATTAAATGAATATTGAACCATGTTAGAAACTTATTATGAAAGATTTAAAAAGAAAAAAATATGTCATGAACTCCTAAAATAAACTTTTTCACGAATAGGATGATTTGGACAAAAAATATATTTTAAAGAAAAATTAGAAAAGTATATTGCATCATATACTTAACAAGTAAGCATAATCGAGAAACAATAAATGTAGGTCGATAAATTCAAATATAATGAATGTTTTTTCATTAAAGTATAAGATTACCTAAAAAATACTTGGTCCAATTAAACATAAAAAGGAAAATATTATAATAGGTAGTCAAGGTGAGAGACCTAAATTTTATAAAAAATATTTTCTTCCTATTGAAAAAAATAAAAACCTCAAATGATTACGTATTTTCACAGTAGACATGTAATACATTAATCGAATTTTTTTAATCTGATAAATACTCAATTTTATGGAACGTAAAATTCTTTTATTACAAAAACATTTTTAAAATGTGTTTCAAATTTTTTTGGAAAACATAAACAAGTTTAGATCCCTAAGACTTTTTCAGATAACATTGTTGAACCAAAGATAATTTTTGTTCCAGAAAAATATTTTTGTTTGGATTTTTATTGTATAAAACAAATAATATGAATATCAATGAATAATGGTATATATACAGTGGTTTTTCAAGACATATGAGTTGAGATTTCATAAATTTTCACTCACTATGCAAGATTAATGGGGGATTTGTCACATTTAGAAATAATAAAAAAGAAAAATTAATGGCATCGGATTAGTTTGAAATCCAAACTCTATTACCATCAATAAATTTATTTATATTGAAGGTTTAAAGCACTACCTAATAAGTATTTCATAGTTTTTTTATTCAATTAATTTTTATAACAATTAATGTGCAATTTTCAATGATATATATTGTAATTTCAAAGCACCAGGAACTAATAATATATATAGATTAGATCTTAACTCTTTGTGTATACAAAATGTAAGTTCTTTAAATAATAAAAATTGATTAATCCTGGATTTAGTATAGTAGACATAAGAATTTTAATGATCACTCGCAGTAAAATTTGTCTAAGAAAGATTTGATTTCAAACTTTCATGACCTTAAATTGGATAAAAATAAACTATGTGATGCATGCAAAATGTGAAAGAAGCACAAGTTATCTTTTAAACCAATTTAATAGGTTTCCATACCTATATCTCTACATCTTATCCATATAGATCTATTTGGACCTAATAGAACTACAAGTATTGTTGGTAAGTCGTTTTTATGTGTTGGTTGATGTTTTTTCAATATTTACATGGGTTTACTTTTTGAAACTTAAGATTGAATCTTTTTTTCCTTAGTTTCTTTAAATATGTGAAAAATAAAAAAGATGCCAAAATTGTTCCTTTGAGAATTTTTCAAGGAGGAGAATTTGAGATTCCTGAATTTAATTTTTATTTCCCAAAAGAATATATTATACATTCCTTTTCTTCCCCTAAGGATCCTCAACATAATGGTGTTGTTAAAAGGAGAAATAGGACTTTGAAAGAAATTATAAGAAAAATTTTATATGAATATAACACGACTTCTCATTTTTTGGTTGAGGTTGTTAACACAACATTTTATGCCATTAACAATGTTTTATCAAGGAATATATTAAATAAAACACCTAATGATTTATGGACAAATATAAATCAAAATGTAGGATACATTAAATTATATAGATACATGTTGTTCATCTTAAACACCTTGGATAATATTGGTAAGTTTGATCCAAAATATTATAAATGTATATTCATATGTTATTATACTACTTCTAAACCTTATAGAGTTTTCAAGAAAAGTTCAAGGACTATTGAAGAATTAACACATGTTATGTTTGATGAAAGTGATCCTTTTGATCCCAAAATAACTCAAACTAATGAGATGAAGGATTTCTTAAAGGATATGATACCTAAACCACTCCTTAGATCGAAAATGTGTAATGATTTGGAATATTCTTATCTTAAACCAAATCATATAAGAGTTAATTCTTATAAAACAGAAAGTGTGCTACCTGGATTACCTAGAAGCCTTAAATTACCTTCTCTAGAAATCGGTATAAGAAGTTTAGATGAAGGAGTTAGAAATAGAAGGATGTCACGACCCGACCCAATAGGGCTCGAGCTGCGACTCCCCAAGCACGCCTCCAATAGGCCAGGGGATGGCGTCTAGTGCAGAGTAAGATATCACACACATGGGAGGCATTAGCCCAAGGTACCTGTACACACGCACCCATATACACCTCCATGAAACAGTGCAGCTATGTATAAAACTGAAAAGAAAATTCATGCATACATCTATCCCAAACCAGAGTGCAACAGAAGTACAAAGGGAAAAACAGGGCCCACCAATGGAAAACTACAAAAGCGTCCAACCTGCTAAGAAGGAGGGGATCGCTGTCAAAAGATCCCACCGGTAAGATCCTCGGCACAGCTCCGGTAAACACCCTGGTTAGTCTTATTCACAAAGCTCTGCATGCTCTAGGTCCTCCTGGGACTCTGTTGAAAGCCCTATGGTCTGCACAAGACACAAACATGTACAAGCAAAGCCCATTCAGGGGTGAGTATACAAATACTCAGTACGTGCCCCAAAAACCCAAAACAAAAGAGAGAAACTAAAAGGCAACAGTCAGCTCATCCCAGCCAGAGGGAACCCAGACGAGAGAGAAAATCCATCTCAAGCCCATGCTTGGATAACACAACCAGTCAGCTCAATTCAGGTGTATGCCCATACATAGACCTTGAACATCCACTCAGGTATACGCCCAAAGGTATATCAAAAACATCCAGATATACTCAAACCACGCACCAAGCCTCAAGAGGTACCGACCTCATCACCAGAAATGGTTCACAGCCAGGAGAGCACACTCTACGATCACTTTCATCCAAGATAACATTCGTCCAAGAGATACACTCCATCAGGTCCCACACAAACATCTCAGACGCTCACCAAAGAAATCACACTCGTCGGATATTTTTGCTGAGGATACCTCGCTGAAACAACATAAACACCAAACTTCTCTGATAGGGGATCACTCCTATGATTCACTAGGGGATACCAGAACCCACACAGGTATACAAAGATCTCACAGATAGGGGATCACTCCCAGGGTCTACTGGGGGATACCACAACCTAATCTAGAATTCGTATATCTCATAGATAGGGGATCACTCTTAGGACCTATTGGGGGATACCACAACCCAATCTGGCACTCGACAGAAACACGTCACTTAGATAGAGGATCTTCACCCATGTCACGACGGTCACTATGATACTGAAACCCTATCTAGTAAATCTCAAGTTGTAGGGGATCGATCTGATGATGTCGCAACCATACAGAACCCAAGCGCTAAGTAGGGGATTGTATAACCAATGATACCACAACCCTACTATAATTATCATGATAAGTAGGGGATCATATACCCGATGATGCCACAACACTACTGAGCACATCCCACTGCATAGGGGATCATATTCCTGATGATGCCATAAACCCTATGGGGTTAACCTACTTGATTCAGGATCACCGTCCATGGATAAGCAGTCACAACGATACCAAGAACCCGATCTAGGGAAACAATGCTAGAGGATCCCGCTCCGAGCCCACCAGAGGGATGCCAAAACTCTAACAGATTAAACATCTCATCAAGAGGATCAAAAACCTATAATAAGGTTGTGATGTCACGTGAACCCTCATAGGAACAAAACAAGGGAGTACCCTCAACAACTGCTAGTCCAAACGTCTCTAACCTGAGAGACCCACCACAACGCCACACCGCACACCTACAAGACCTATACTGAGGCCACCATCATGATCCATGCGGAAAAACACGTAGGACAGGCTATTTACTCACTAGAAACAGACAACTGGTGAAAAAGGCACTATTCACCTTAGCTATCCCATATGGGGCCCACACTACAATCCCGAAACTCATCAAGCATATCATACCATTGAAATCCATTCAAAAAACACATGGGATCGACAACCTGATCGTCCCAAATAAACACCCAGTGAAAAAGGTACTATTCACTAAAGCTAGTCTGGGTTGAGCCCATTCCACGATCCTGAAACTCGTCAATCATACCATACCACTGTGATCCCCTTAGAAAAACACATCGGATCGACTACTTGATCATCCAAAATGGGCACCCGGAGGAAAACTCATGTTTCTCCATAAATGCCGGAACCCGGCCTCATGGGGCCCACACCCTGTTCTCGATCCCAACACCCAGAAAATATCTTGAAAATTTTGTCTTACCATTAGGGTGTCAATGCCACTAACGACACGTCAATCAGACACTCCAGGCAAAAGTTACGGTCGGTTGAAGTTTAATAATAATTATAATTTTATTATTATTCAACGTTTCGTGACCCCGGATCATGGACCCAAACAGAATAATTCCTGAACCTATCCCAAAAGGTTCGTATCAATCCTAGGGTCGTGCTTCTGCAGACGGCGGGTGAAACGGACACCTTGTTTGCAAACTGCGGGGGTTTAAAGAACCCCCGAACAAAAACTAGGTCGGACCGGCCCCACCTGGCCTGTTCGGCCGGCCTGAACCGGCCCAGCCGCTGCCGCCACCGTCCCACCCTGCCACGGGACTGCAGCCCTCCTCCGGGCTGGGCGGCGCGCCGCCGCGCCCCAGGCGGCTGTCGCCTCCTCGCCGGCGCCGGAGAGACTTCTGAGGACCGTCGGGAACACCCCGGTGGTCTGTTTTTTCGATCCGAAGGTGTTTGCATGACCCTCGGGACACCATCTACACAGTTACAAATTCAAAATGAATAAAAACACAGAAGAACCAGGATAAGGGGTTAAAACTCAAATCACCTACCTCGCGGGCAAAGCGTCGAAGCTTCGGGTACAGAACGACACCTGCGACACACTGGAACTCGATTTGTCGATGATCAGCGTTGAAATCAGCTGACGGTGGCTCCTTAGTGGATTGTTTGTTCGTCGGTGAAGAGGAGGAATGGGGTGGTGGCCTCTTGCACGTACAAGGTGGGGGATAAAGGAGAATGGTGATTTTATTTTTATTTTTTTAATTAAATCCTCCATTAACTCGGACGGTCGACTCGCCTTTGACTACGCCCGAAGCAGGAAAAGGAAAGGTCACCCTTAGGGTAAACACAATGTTCTGAACTCAACCGTAGTCTCAGAATTGTGATCCAAGACTCCATTCAGAATTTATTCTAGGTGACGCTCATAAATAATCTTTTCCATTTATTTATGAAAACGTCCTTGGTGGCCTTTCTCACAGCAGGCCCGCGCCAGCAAATTTACACCCCTCCAAGGGTAAACAACATGCTTCGGACGCAACCGTGCCCTCGTATTTTCGATCTTAGATACTGTTTAAGAGAAAACACAACCCCTCCATGTGCATAGTATACAAAATACTTAATATTTTTGTAAAATTAATTCCAGGCACACCGGGCCTCGGAATCGCACGCCATCTTCGCGCCTAGCTCTAGAATTATTCATAGGCATATTCTAAATTCTGAAAGGGTCAAAACCCAAGTTTCTATATCCTCCCCACTTTAGAACTTTTCATCTCCAAAAATCCATAAGCACCAAGAATGCAACTGGACTCTCAACTAGGTCTCCCATGCCAGCGAGTTCTCCAACAAACACCCATGCCCGAACACATAAGTCAGATGGACTCATCCACCCACCTTAACACTATCTTCTTTGGGAGACACTGACTCGTCCTCAAGGTTTTGATCGAATCAAGAAAACGCATATTGGTGGGGGAAGGATACCACTTCCTCTTTCATTAGAAGCATGTCGAACAACACCCACATAGGGTCTTACCAACGCCCTGAAAAAAACTCCATCAAGCAAGAAAAGGGAAGAGTACTACTAAAAAATTTCTATCAAAACTACTGCAGAAAGTAGAAAGGACACAAGGCATACCTCTATCCATCTGTGTGGCCTCTGGTTCAATAGCCTCTGTGCTATGCAGCTGTCCTCGACCTCACCATCCATCTCCCTGAGCTCGACATGGACCACCTGGGGGTGGTGATGGTGGAATCTGATACTATCAACCACCTCCCGCTACTTCCCCAGATCCATCGTCATGTCCATCGCCCTACAAACCACCTTGATCGATACATTGATGCTGCCAAGGTGGACTGTCAACTAGCCCCCTCTCAGCATCTTGACAAGTCGGACAATCTCTAGCAAGATGTCCCCAACCTTCGCAAGCGTAACACCGCCTCTCCAGCGACTAACCAAAACTGGCCTTTGGGCCCTGAGCCTCAGATCCTCAATCCTAGGGTTGCCTCATGAAATGTCACATACGTCTAGGCCCATGGGTCTGTCGTCAGCTAGCAGATACTGATCCGACTGACAAAGTCTCACCTATCGCATGCCCAGCACTAATAGGCAGGATTCGCTCAGCCAGAAAGCACTCCACCCCCAAGGCCAACTCCAGCACTCTAGCATAGGTGGGAATACATAAAGAAACCACACCTACCCGAATGTCTCTACATAGGCCTTGCTCGAAGGTACAAGCCCTAAATAACGGGTCACGAACCATATCCAGGGAGTAGCATAACAGGTTTGTAAACCTCGCTAATCACTCCGACACAGCAATGCCCTCCTGCCGAAGCTACAGAAGCTCTTGAATCTGCACTGACCTCAGCATCACCTGATAGAACTCTTCCCTAAAGAGCCGCTCAAACTCCTCCCACGTGAGTGTCTCATCATTGTTGGACTGCATCACTAAACTCCACCATCGCCCAGATGAACCATACAGAAGGATCACCACTAGGACCACCATCTGATCTGAAGGTGTCCTCACTAGGCGGAAAACTCGGGTGACTGCTTAGATCCAGTCATCAGCTGCCTAAGGGTCTGGATCACCCCAAAACCTAAGAGGTTACTACCTCTAGAACTCGTGCAGCGCACTCATCCTGTGCCCAACCTCTTCCTAAACTACTGGCACAACCGGCTTCTCAATAGGTGGTGGATCAACTTGAGGACCACCAGGAGGTCTGGCCTCAGAACCTGCGCCCTCATCCACAGCCTCTACATGGGGCGAATCATCACCACAATCCCACTGCGGAGCCCTCGCTGGCTATCGTCGTGGAGTCATCCTGAAATACAATCAAGATGCTCCATATTCAAAGAGTATATCTGGAGAGATTACTCAAGAAGAACAAGGGAACCCAAAAACACAGTCCTATATGATGCATGTACCATTATGTCCCTACGAATAGTGTCCAAACGTCCCCAGTCAGAAGACAGGTTATCAGAGTCTTAGTGAAAGGATATGTCATCCGCCGCACCAACACTGGAGTCCCTGGCCTGAAATCCGAACTCAAAACATCTTGACACTTCCACTATGAAACCCAAACCAAAATCACAGCTAGACCATCTAAGCTCGGAGATCCCAAAGGTTGAACCTCCTCTGATACAACTCTTTCATGACCCGACCCAACGACGCTCGATCTGTGACTCCCCAAGCCCACCTCCAATACGCCAGGGGCTAGCGTCTAGCACTGAGTAGGCTATCACACACATGGGAGGCATTAGATTAAGGTACTTGTACACATGAACCCACATACACCTCCATGGAACAGTGCTAATATGTATAAAACAGAAAAGGAAATGCATGCATACATCTATCCCAAACCAGAGTGCAATAGAATTAAAAAGGGAAAAAAATTACCAACCAAAGAAAAACTACAAAAGCATCCAGCCTGCTCAGAAGGAGGGGATCGCTGTCAAAAGAACCCACTGGTAAGCTCCTAGGCACAGCTCTGGTAAACATCCTGGTCAGTCTCATTCACAAAGCTCTGCATGCTTCAGGTCCTCCTGGGACTCCGTCGAAACCCCTATGGTCTGCACAAGACACAAACATGTGCGAGAAAATCCCATGTAGGGGTGAGTATAAAAATACTCAGTATGTGCCCCAAAAACCAAAAACAAAAGAGATAAACTGAAAGGAAACAGTCAGCTCATCCCATCCAGAGGGGACCCAGACAAGAGATAAAGTCCTTCTCAAGACCATCCTCGTCTAACACAACCATTCAGCCCAATTCAGGTGTATTCCCATACATACACCTCGAACATCTGCTCAAGTATATGCCCAAATGTATACCAAAAACATCCAGATATACTCAAACCATGAACCAAGCATCAAGAGGTACCGACCTCAAAACCAAAAATGGTTAACAACTAGGAGAAAACACTCCACGATCACTGTCATCCCATATGACACTCGTCCGAGAGATACACTCCATCAGGTCCCACAAAAACATCTCAGAAGCTCACTTGAGAGATCACGCTCGTCAGCTATCATTGTAGAGGAAACCTCGCTGAAACAACATAAACACTAAACTCCATAGATAGGGGATCTATCCTAGGTTCCGCGAGGGGATACTAGAACCCACACTGGTATACGAAGATCTCACAGATAAGGGATCACTCTCAGGGTCCACTGGGGGAAACCACAACCCGATCTGGCATTCATATATCTCACAGATAGGGGATCACTCCCAGGGTCCACTGGGGGATAACACAACCCGATCTGGGGCTTGACAAAAACATGTCACTCAGATAGAGGATCTTCACTCATTTCACGGCGATCACAACGATACAGAAACCCTATTTTGTACATTTTTCACTGTAGGGGATCTAACTAACGATGCCTCAACCCTATAGAAACCACGCACTAAGTAGGGGATCGTATATACAACAATACCACAACTCTACTATAATCCTCATGCTGAGTAGGGGATCATATACCCGACGATGACACAACCTTAATGAGCACGGCCCACTGTCTAGGAGATCATATTCTCGATGATTCCACAAATACTACGGGGTTAACCTACTAGAAAGGGGATCGCCGCCCGTGGATAAGCGGTCACAGCAATACCAAGAACCCAATATAGGGAAACGATGATAGAGGATCTCATTCCGGACCCACCAAAGGGATTCCACAAATCTAATAGATTAAACATCCCATCAAGAGTATCACAAACCAATACTAAGGTTGTAGTGTCGTGTGAACCCTCGTAGGAACGAACCAAGGGATTACACTCAACCACTACTGGTCCAAATGTCGCTAACTCAAGCGATCCACCACAACGCCTCACCGCGCACCTCCAAGGCCGATACCAAGGCCACCATCACGATCCACGCGGAAAAACACGCAGGATAGGCTGTTTACTCGCCCAAAATGGACAACTGTTGAAAAAGGCAATATTCACCA
This sequence comes from Viscum album, assembly GCA_963277665.1. NCBI lineage: Eukaryota > Viridiplantae > Streptophyta > Magnoliopsida > Santalales > Viscaceae > Viscum > Viscum album. The sequence continues at coordinate 1,043,028,391 of OY728146.1, forward strand.
TAGCTAGCATGTGTGGGGCCCACACTACAATCCAAAAACTCATCAAGAGGATCATACCCCTGCGATCCCCTCGAAAAAAACCACAGGATTGACTACCTGATCGTCCCAAATGGACACCTGATGAAAAAGGTACTATTCACCAAAGCCAATCCGGGTGGGGCCCAGACCACGATCCTGAAACTCGTAATGTGGATCTTACCACTGCGATCCCCTTGGAAAAACACATGGGATCGACTACTTGATTGTCCAAAACGGACACCCGGTGGAAAATTCACGTTACTCTGTAAATACCGAAACCCAACCTTGTGGGACCCACACCCTGTTCTCTTTCCCAACACCTAGATACATCTTAAAAATTCTGCCGTACCATCAGGGTCTCAATGCCACTGATGGCACGTCAATTAGACACTCCCGGAAAAGTTACGGTCGGTTGAAGTTGAATAATAATTATAATTTTATTATTATTCAACGTTTCATGACCCCGGATCATGAACCCAACCTGAATAATTCTCAAACCTATCCCAAAAGGTTCGTATCAATCCAGGGTCGTGCTGCCGCAGACGACGTGCAAAACGGACACCTGGTTTGCAAACTGTTGGGATTTAAAGAACCCCCGGATGAAAACTGGGACGGACCCCCCCCTGGGCTGGTACGGCTCGCCAGAACCAGCCCTCCCATACCGTCCCACCCCGCCGCGGGACCGACGCCCTCCTCTATTCTTCGCGGCGTGCCACCGCTCCTCAAGCGGTCGTCTCCTCCACGCAGTGTCGGCCTGTCGTGGCTGGTCGTCCCTCGCCGGCGCCGGCAAGACTTCCGCGGACCGTCGGGACCACTCCGGTGGTCCGTTTTTTGATCCGGAGGTGTCTGTGTGACCATCGGGACCCCATATACAGTAATGTGAATTCAAAATGAAGAAAAGCATGGGAAAAACAAGATCGGGGGTTAAAACTCAAATCGCCTCCCTCACGGGTGAAACGTTGATGCTTCGGGTGCAAAACGAAGCCTGCGACGCGCTGGAGCTCGATCTGCCGACGATTGGTGTCGAAATCGGCTGATGGTGGCTCCTTCATGGATCGTTTGTTCGTCGGTGAAGAGGAAATAATGGTTGGTGGAATCCTACGTGTACAAGGTGGGCGAGAATGGGGATGAGGATTTTATTTTTATTTTTTTAAATTAAATCCTCTTTTAACTCTGACGACCGACTCGCCGTTGACCGCACCCAAAGCAGGAAAAGGTAAGGTCGCCATTAGGGTAAACATGACGTTCTAAACTTAACTTCAGTCTCAGAATGGCGATCTAAGACTCCTTTCAGAAGTTATTCATGCTGACACTCATAAATAAAATTTTCCATTTATTTAAGAAAATGCCCCTAGTGGCTTTTCTCATAGTAGGCTCGCGCCCACAAAGTTTACACCCCTCCTAGGGTAAACGGCATGCTCTGGATGCAACTGCACCCTCATATTTCTGATCCAAGCTACCATTTAAGAGAAAAAACAACCCCTCCATGTGCATAGTATAAAAATACTTAATATTTTTATAAAATTAATTCTGGGAACACCAAGCCTCGGAATCACACACCGTCTTCGCGCCTAGCTCTGAAATTATTCATTGGAATATTCCAAATCCTGATAGGGCCAAAAACCAAGCCACTAAAAAGGAATATTGGAAACCTAGTATACTTTTCAACCTTTTTATCTCAACTAGAACCTCAACTGTAGAAGAAGCTTTATCTGATGAATTTTGGGTTTTTAGAAATCTGAGATGAGTTAAATCTGTTTAAAATGAACTAAGTATGTGAATTAGTAGATATAATCTCTTACTATCTAGTTATTGGAAAAAATGGGTAATTAAAAACAAAAATGATGGTCAGGGTGTAAGAACTAGAAATAAATCCAGATTAGTTGAAAATGGTTACAATCAAGAAGAAGGAATAATTTATATAGAAATTTTTTTCTGAGTAGAAAGATTAAAAGAGATTTAAATTCTTCTAGAAAATACATCTTATATAAATTTTAAATTTTATCTCATGGATGTTAAATCTTACTTTCTAAATTTATTTTCAATGCAAGAGGTTTATGCTGAATAACCCCTTGGTTTTGAAGACCAAAAAATTCACAATTTTATTTTTTACCTTACCATAGATCTCTATAGACTTAAACAAACATCTTCCCACACCGGCCCAGATACCCTAGTAACGTGAAAATGGAGTCAGTCCTAAAATATCCTGAAAGTCATTCTTGTTACACACAGGTCGATGACTAGCACCTTTCATCATATAACATGAAATGGGGAATGAATTTTCCAAAAATCATAGCATAAGAAAGGTAATAAATTCAATATGCACACACACAAACTCCACTGAGAGTAATGTACTAGAAATAAAAAAGAAATTAAATCCTAAAGTACTATAACCCAAGTATCAATGTAGGGAATAATAGCCCATTTCCCTCAAGAGACAACTCACCATATCCAAGATTTAATAGTTGGATCAACCTCTAGGAGATCATTTCCCCTTGCTCGAACATGGAAGGTGATCATCTACGAACACCCAAAGGCACAAGTAGGGTGTGAGTTAAAAATCCCTGTAGCGTCTCACCTAGGATTCAATATCATATTCCAACAATATATTTACCAAAGTAATTCTTTCAGTGTTGAATAAACAGGTTAGTCATTTTAATGCATATTTAGACAAATCATTCTAAAAGATTCAAATGATCGAAAAATACTTTAAGAAATGGTTCCACAAGGGATGGAATATTTCTAAAATAATGAATTAAATAATGAAAATTATATAAAACTTTTTATATAAATCGATAAGGCATGTAAATTAGTTTTACAACATTGGAATACAATAATATCCAAATATAAATAACAAGTGAGAAACAACATTATCTTCTAAATAGGTATGAAATTTATAGGCTATAGGACTCCACACCCTCTAAGTGATCACAATAATATGTGTGTACACACATCCATAGGACATTTTTCAATGGTGACTCTTCACTATCTCATTGAGTACGTGACCTACTGCATTTATTTTTTAGAATGTTTTATAAGCATAGAGTGTGTCCAAATAACTCACAAACTATGTAAGGATTTCATGTTATCTTACATACTAAATGTTGGGAATTTTATTTTAATATTTCTTGAAATACAATTAAATCACATTGCTCCCATTTCAAATTCCAATTTTCCATTTAAAAACCAAAATGGGTATTTAATAAAAAAACGTGTATCTTTAACCATATTAACCCACTAGGATTCTCCCAAAACATTTTAAGACATTTTCAAAATTTTGAAATCAAATAAAAAATAATTATATCAATTTTAAAATCCATTTAAATAATTAAATTCAAATAATTTAATTGAAATAGCATCCATCAAATATACAATTTAAATTAAACAATTTAAATCAACCAATTTCCACAAACACTCCCCAATTCAATGTTATTGAGGATGTTTCCCAATTTTCATGCCAAAACCATTTCCAGTCTCCCAATTCACTAGAATTGGGTTTTACCAAATTAATTGAAATCAATTTTGATAGATTTAATTTAAATAAAAAATTGAAAAAAAATCAAGAAAATCAAGGTTAATCAATTTGGCCATGCATGGTAAAATCACCTACATTTTCCTAAAACTCAACACTCATAACATCACTCTTCTATGAGATAAATTGTGTATAAGGCCTCAAACACAACCTAGAGATGACATCTAACATTAAGGATCATTGATCCATCAACTTTAAAATGATCTATTAAAATTCCATAGGAGGATAAAGAGATAAAGATGAATAATGAGGGATAAATCTTACCAGAGAATCACACCACCAATGATATGATGACTGAATTCCAAAAAATAGGATCCAAAAGGTTTTGATAGCCAATTTCACCCAAATTTACCCAAATTTTATGGTGTAAGTGGTCATTGTAGTACAAATTTGGTTATCAATCCTCAAAGACCTAAGAATAAACCTAAGAAACATGCATTCTAAGAATTTGAATTGATGGTGTTGATTTGGCTATGAAGTGGACAACTTTGGTTTGAATTGATTGGATTATTTTATATTTTAAATACTTAAGTGAATTAAATTTAAAAGAATGAGTTGGTCCTCAGTTATCGCATTAGGATTATTAAATGAATTTCTTTTTAAATTATTCCAACGTCTTAAATTCGAGTGTTTCCTTTAACAAAATAAAACCATCCCAAATCACTCACCAATATTTAGTTTTCACTATCCTAAGGCTAATCACCTATACACTTGGGGGATCATATTGATGATAACTCCAACTTATAGGATCGTTTTGTCACTCTGTATGTGTATCCTTAAAATTGGTGAGTTTAATGGATAACGTACATCATTGAATTAAAATCTCAAAAATAGAAGTGATTAAGAATTATTAAATTAAGAAATAACATAAAATTCACCCCTTGCTACTCCCTTGGATCAACCCATTATAGGATTATCCCTCCATTTATGATATTCTATCAATTAATGCGGGTAGTAGAATTATGATGTTAGAATTGGAGAAGAATAGAAAAATAAATAACAATCACTCCACCACTGTGTGAAGAGTTTCATAAAAGATAATGTGAATAACCTCACTCCCTAAGGCAACGGTATCAAAATGATATGGAAAAAAGAAATAAAAAATTAAGAAGAAGAATATTATGAAGATATTTTATTAATTAAATCAAGGTGAACGAAACAATTACATGGGAGAAATTGACAAAGTGATTACAAAATTAAAGCTTGACAATACAATTGAAGGAAAATAAAAACTTCCATTCCAAAAAATATATATTAGATGATTGTTCCCTTAACCATCATATCCTTATATAGGAATATTTGAAGACTTAGATACACCCCCCCAACAATAAATTACATCTCCATTAATTGGGAGAGTTAAAAGGAGGGTGAGAAAATCAAGGGAATTTGACGTTTCGAAGTTGACCCGAAAATTCATCCAAATTCTTCCACCATTTTAACGTGTGAATTTTTAATTGAAGAAGGCTGAATCATAAGGGGTCATAGAATCAAAATATCCTCTTCATTTTGTCTTCCAAGAGCTATAAAAATTTCAGGAAATATGGAGCATCCTTTTGGATTTTATGGTGGAAATGGTGGGATGACTTTATGTGCATTAATATCGGGCCCACCATTTAAATATCAAATTTAGATCCCTTTATCATCACGTAAAATCCAGAATTAACTCTGGACACAGTTCAATAAAATAATCCCCATATTTTAATATTTCTTCAGTAAATATTTTAGCTTCATTGGAATTGGTGTGTGGGCCCCACTTTTGTTTGATGGGCCTTAGGCCCAATATGATTTCTCCAGAAGAGTTCAACATTCATCCCCAAAACATTCCACCTTCTATTGGGATTAATCCATCAATCCTAAAAGAAAAAATGTTCCAAACAAAGTAACAAATAATATCCAAGATTAGAAAATTCAAAAAATTAATATAATGTTGTCCACAAATAGATGAATGATTGGGCCCAAATTTTCATTTTAAACTTGAATTGCATTTAATATGAGAAATGAAGTTCAATTTCTATAATGCACTAAAAATGATGTTTATAGACTTTTCAACACATTATTATTAAGATATAGACAATTAATATTATCCGCTTTCAGTGTCTAATCACGCCCCCCAACATGAGTTTTTCTAGTCCCGAGAAAAATATATATCAAATATGAATTTTGAATTCCCTTTTTCAAAAAACATTTTAATACACACAGCTCACCCAAAGACCTCATACCAAAAATTTTCTGAAACCTATCAAAAAATTTTAAAACAAGCTTGGTCCATAAGAATACTACAAGACCAAGCACATTCCTTTTTTAAAATTCATTTTCACATTTCATCCAATTTCAATTAAGCATGATGATGTGTTGTGCATCACAAAAGACATGGTGCCCGTTTTTTTGTTCAAGGGGGGGAAATGGAAGTGGTAGGTGGGAATAACATTAAATCATAAGATGATTATCCATTTCTTTAATTTTTTATTTTTTTATTTTTTAAACCACAATACATATGAAAAGACTAACTCTGGGAAAGACAACTATGGAGTCTCGATCCCCAAGTGCTGGATTCCACCCATATTTTTAATTCCATACTCTAAAATAGAGATATAATTCTTAACTCTGGGAAAGACAACTATGGAGTCACAATACCCATGTGTCGGATGCCATGCATTTGGAAAAAACATTTCTCTATGTGGTCATTATTTTTTCAATTTATTTTTGTTTTTTTTTATACTAAAATTAAACTAAAAGTGACCCAAGAACCCTATTCTATAATGAAAGGGCCCCATGAACTCAAATTTACACCCAAGATCCAGTAGACGTGAATTGTGGCATTTTTATTAAGAGGATGAAAATGTAAACATTGAGAAATCACATCGAAAAACCTCACTTTCCAAATACTATGATCATGGACATAAACTTGCATTAAAATTAGAATCAAGGAATGCAAAATTATTTGATATCCAATTTCATAGTTTTCAATGTGTGTTATCATGTTCAAGGGTAATGGAATTTTTCTTTTCATGAATGTTTTTATTCACAAAAAATAGTTTTTTTATCTCCCCCCAACATAGAATAACATTGTCCCCAGAGTTTATAAAAAACAAAGAATGGGGTATGGGAGAGGTGTTCAAAGAGTAAAGTTAACATGATAATCATGGAAGGAAGTCACCTGGAGGTTGATGATGAAAGCACTTGCCACACTCTCCCGTTAATCCTGGGTTCGAGTCTCAGTGGCTTAGACGGTTGGGATGGTCTTTTACCCATGAACAATGACATGTCCTTAAATTTTTTTATTTTTTTAACCTATAAAAACATAAAAATAAAACAAATAAACTGATGATACATTTTCTTCTTTTTAAATTCTTGGGTAAGGTATTACTCAGAGATCACACCACATGACACGGATGAATATGGTGCTCCCCTTTCATACCCATACATACTCATAATAGAAGAATAGGTCAACAGTCTATGGTAATTTCTTATATTAAAAACGAAAAAAATTAAAAAATATAAAGATGATTTACAATTATTGGAAACATGAAAACCATAGGTTGCCTCCCATGAAGCGCTTTTGTTTAACTTCGTTATATCGACTTGAACCCCCAAAATTATCCAATTCCAACTTTAAACATTTTTAGGACCCCATTCTTGTCCACTTAAACTTACTTTAGATTGATTTTTTTTAGAGTCTAATTCATGTGAAATCCCATGGTCAATAACGATTGTGAAAGTCCAAGTAATTTTGGTAAAGGTTGATTGAGTTTCATTTGGAGTCCTTCCTATGATTTCAAGGGTCATTCCACCTTTTTGGGATTCTTGATGAAAATGGGTGATAATTGAATGGTCTTGGTTATAAAAAATATAGGTATTCTTGAGTTGGTAAGGAAAGTTCATAACTTCGAGTTCAGTTTGATTGAATTTTCCTAAAGAAGAATCAAAATTTGAATCAAAAATTGTTTCCTCTCCAAAAACATTTAAAATAATTGGTTCCTTTTGAAAAGATTATTCATCCCTAAAATTATCTTTTTGAATGTCGGGAGTGGGTATAGACTCAATATTTGTTATCTCTCCCAATGGTTCAATGATCGGTGATTCTAACAAGTCATTATTGGAGCAATATTCTGGTCACTCAATCCATGAAGAAAAATTTCCCCCTTGTGAATCAAAAAAATTAATTTCCTCTTGATTTAAATACCCTTCAAAATTTACTTGATCTACTTTAGTTAGCTCATATCCAAAGGTCAGTTCTTTTTTAAATTAATTAGTGGTTTTTGGGATAAAATATTCCTCTATAAATGATGAGGAAAGGATATCTTGAGTGGTAATGGGTTCCTCATTAGTCTCAATGCTTTGTATTTATAATCTCAGTGATGAAAATTATGAATTCATTATAACCATTTTTTCACACAATTGTTCAAGAATTCTTTCAGGATTAGAGTTGAGTGATGTTTGTACATCATTGACTTCCTCATTATTTGTTTTTTCAATCATTCTTTATAGTTATGGAAATTTATCTTCTAAACATTCATCATTACAAATATCGTTCATGTTATCGGGTGTAGGGTATTCTTTCAAAGGTAGATCAAAGTAATTAATAAATATTGATAATTCCCAATGTAGATTTACTAATTGATAACATACTGATTTTGTGAAGGGGTATTGTGGATTATACTCCATTGTATGTATTTGAAAATTTGGAATCGTGATTTTTAGGAGCCAAAAAAATAGAAAGGAAGAAATAGAATAGAAAGGGGATGAGAAAAGAGAAATGGGTGAGAATGGAAAGATGTTCTTAGGTAACATACTTGGTCCCTGGAAATGGCACCAAAATTTGGTTGCGCCCAAATTTACCCAAATTTTATGGTGTAAGCGGTCATTGTAGTACAGCTTGGGTTATCGATCCTCAGAGACCTAAGAAGAATCCTAAGAAACATGCATTCTAAGATAGTGAATTGATGGTGTTTATTTGGATATGAAGTGGCCAAATTTGATTTGAATTTATTGGATTATTTGATATTTTAAATACTTAAGTGAATTCAATTTAAAATAATGAGTTGATCCTTGGTTATCACATTGGGTGTATTGGATAAATTTATATTTAAATTATTTCAACATCTTAAATTCGAGTGTTTCCTTTAACAAAATACAACCATCCCAAATCACTCACCACTTTTTAGTTTTCAATATCCTAAGGCTAATCACATATACAATTGTAGGATCATATTGATGATATCTCCAAGGTAGAGGATCCTTTTAGCACTCGGGATGTGTATCCTTAAAATTGGTGAGTTTAAAGGATAACTTACACCATTGATTTAAAATCTCAAAAATAGAATTGATTAAAAATTATTAAATTAATAAATAACATCCAATTCACCCCTTTCTAATCCCTTGGATCAACCCATTATATGATTATCCCTCCATTTATTAAATTCTATCAATGAAAGTGGGTAGTAGACTTATGATGGTAGAATTGGAGAAGAATAAAAAGAATAACAATCACTTCACCATTGTGTGAAGAGTTCCACAAAAGATAATGTGAATGACCTCACTCCCTAAGGCAATAGTATCAAAATGATATGGAAAGTGAAATAATAAATTAATAAGAAGAAGATAATGATGATATTTTGTTAATTAAATGATGTTGAATGAAAAACATACATGGTAGAAATTGACAAAGCGATTACAAAATGAAATCACGACAATACAATTGAAAGAAAATAAAAACATCCATTCCAAACAAAAATATTCAATGATTATTCCCTTCACCATCATCTCCTTATATAGGAATATTTGGAGACATAGATACACCCCCAAAAAATAAATTACATCTCCATTAATTGGGAGAGTTAAAAGGTGGATGAGAAAAGCAAGGGAATTTGACGTTTCGACGTTGACCCAGAAATTCTTCCATATTTGACAACTATATTTATGTGTGAATTTGTAATTTAATAATGCTGAATCCAGAGAGGTTGTAGAAATAAATATTCTCGTCCATCTGTCCTCTATGATCTATACAAATTTCAATAAATATGGAACATCCGTTTGGATGTTATTGTAGAAATAATGGGACGACTTTATGTGCATTCATATCTGGCCCACCATTTAAATCTCAACTTCAGATACCTTTATCATCATGAAAACTTCAGAATTAGCTCTGGACACGGTTGAATAAAATTCTCCCATATTATTATCTTTATTAATTAAAATTTTGAGCTTAATTGGGCTTGGTTTTTGGGCCCCACTTTTGTTTGATGGGCCTTAGGCCCATTATGGTTTCTCCAAAAACGTTTTGCATTCATCCCCGAAAATCTCCACCTTCCATTGGGATTCATCCATCGATCCTATAATAAAAAATGTTCCAAAAAAATTGTTAAATCATATCCCAAAATTTCAATTTCAGAAAATTAATATAATTTTGTCCACAAACAGATGAATTATTGGGACCAAATTTTTATTTTAAACATTAATTGCATTTATGATGAGAAATGATGTTCAATTTCTATAATGCACTAAAAATGATGTTTATGGAATTTGGAACACATTATTATTAAGATATTAAAAATGAATATTATCCGCTTCTAGTGGCTAATCAATAGCTTCAAGATCATCTAGTGAAGGCTTTGGGTCAAGAGGAGTAAAATTTGAGAGGATCCAAAAGTGATGGATCATCCAGACACCTTATTTTAAAACAGAAGTCAAGGTATTACATGACGTGTAACACCATTTCAATTCGTGAAATATTTAAAATATAAAACTGTTGAAAATGCATCACCTAAATTATGAAATTAACTCTATTGATAAAAAATTATCTTTAATTCATTCACAACATTTAAAGGATACCCAAGTCATGTATTCTTTATAGAGTGAAGTCTTTCATGACTTGCCTCTAGAAACTACTACATGTCGTGTAACAAAATTACATAGAATGTAGCCCTCCGATAGCTAGTATAAAATGGATTTTCAAAGACGAGAGTCCAAAGAATCCATAACTTCACCATTGTAGGTATCCTCCCAATTTATTCTCAACCTTATACGGTCAATGAAAAGGAAAAACCATGAAAAAGATAATGATTAACCTATCTGGTTGGTAACTGGATGTTTCAAACTCCCCTCCATAAAAAACATTATGCCCCCAGATAGCCTATAAAGAATATTTTATGCCAAAAAGGTGAGGTCACTACTCTCTCATAAGTGCATCACATTACCATCTCTCATAACTATCAAAACCATGCTATCATAGCACACGAACCAAACGTATAATCCTTCCATTAAGTACCTTAGTCTCAGAATCAACTATTGCGAATTATCGCTCAGTGAGATATAAATCAGGTTCATTCTCAATATCACTCTGGCTCAAAACATGTGTAGAATTAGATAATAACATTCTCAATTGCGATATATAGAATACAACATGTATCGACATTAGATTCAGTTGAAGTGCTAAATGGTATGAAATATTACCCACTTTTTCAACAACATCGAAAGGTCCCTTAAAATAAGGAGCAGGCATCCCCTGCCTCCCAAGCCGTCAATGACCAGACCAAGGTAAAACGTTCAAGAAAACTAGGTCAGAAACTGAGAACTCCAAATTTCTACGATGATAATCAGTATAAGAATTATATTAGATATATGTTTTCAACATTCTCTGATGAATTAACTGAATATTTTATTCATCTCTTGAACCAAGCTTGGTCCAACCAAGGAACTTTCACCAATATCATACCAATACAATGGATATTTACAAGTTATTCCATAAAAGGTATCAAAAGTATCCATTCTAATCCTAGACTGATGACTATTGTTATAAGAAAACTCAATCAGACCTAAATAATCATCCCATCCTCCCCTAAATTCATGAACACATGCACAAACCATATCCTCTAGATTCGGTATATCTCTCTATGTCTTGAAATTTTACTAGAGATGGTAGGTTGTGGTAAAACGGATCTAATATCCCACTAACACTTAAAGGCCTCTCCAAAAGTAAGAATTGAACTGAGTATTCCTATCAGAAACTATAACATTTGAATGTCCTTGAAAAAGGAAAATCTCTGTCACATAGAGACATCCCAACTCTTTAAATTTGGTTATATCACAGATGGGTTTGATGTGAACCGACTTGGTCAGCATATCAATAATAACCCATATCACATTCTTCTTCCTCTTTGTATGAGGCTACCAAAACACTAAGATCATAGATATCTCACCCCACTTCTATGTAGGGACTAGAAGTGTCTTTAGAAAACCTGAAGGTTTTTGGTGCTCATACTTAACCTTTTGGAACATATAGCAATTCCAAACAAACTCAGCAACACCTCATCTCATACATGGCCACCAGAATTTCTGTTATATATCATAAAACATTTTAGTGGTTCCTGGGTCCACAGAACACTAGTAAATATGAAAATACTCCATTACTGCCTTCCTTACCATAAACGGTACAACAAAGAGATCCCGATATAATAGAACATCCTATTTAGAGAATGACTGCTACAAAACTTTATCCCCACCAAAAAAAAGAGTCTCTAATACTACATAATTCATTATAAAACTATTTATATTGAAGAATCATCTCTAGAATAGTGGATTCCAACTGAACGGTGGCTAAAGAATCTTCAGACCCTTTCTCCTAAACTCTTATATGAAATTATGCAAGAAGAGCCATTAAATTCCGCTCTTCTCAAGTTTCTTTCACTGCCTAGGTTGGAAGTTTCCTTCTTAACGCATATGTAATGAAATTACCTTTCCCCAGGTAAAATGTGGAGTCAAATTCAACATATTTTAGGTATTCCACACAACACCTCTTTTGGAGATTCAAATATTTTTTTGAGAAGATATAAGTCATGATTTTTTAGTCTAAATACATAGTAAACCTTTCTAAAAAAGGTAGTATCCCTAACACTTAAGTGTGTTCATCACAGTTTCAATTTCAAGGTCATGGGTTGGATAATTCTTCTCATATATCCTAAGCTGACAGTACCCATAAGCTACTACATGATCATCCTGCATAAGAATGCATCCCAATCCTAAACCCGATGCATCACAAAAGACCACATAGCTATGACAGTCCTATGGAAGAGTCAACACCAGTGAAGTAGTGAAAAAACATTTCATCTCCATAAAAGAACTCAGGCATTTATCATTCCAAGAAAAATTCACCCCTTCCAAGTTAAATTAGTCATTATAGAAACCAACATTAAGAAGTACTTCGCGAACTAGTAATAATATCCAATAAAGCCTAAGAAGATTTTAATCTATAAGACATTATGTGGTTTCTCCCAAGTCATAATAGGCTTTAACTTCTAAAGTAAAATTGATATTCCTTACTCTGACACCATATGTCTTAATAATTTCACTTCTCAAATCCTAAAATCACACTTTGAATGCTTGGCATAAAGTTGGTGATTTCTCATCAAACTTGGAACCATTATCAGATGATTCATATGATTCTATTTAGTATTGTAATAAATGAGGGTGTCATCCAAAAAGAATACAAAAAAGGTACATAAATTCTTGTGGAGAATCATGTTCATAAAATCCATGAAAACTATAGAAGAATTTGTTAAACCAAAGGTCAAAAAAAGTACTCATAATGGTTGTACCTACTTAAAAAGCTGGTTTCCAGAATGGTAGATTCTGTTATCCTCAATTGATGGTTTCCAGATCAGTGGTAAATATTTGAAAACCACTCAACCACTTTCAAATGATAAAATAGATCATAAATCCATGGAAATGGATATTTGTTCTTAACCATAACCCGATTAAGATTTCGGTAGTCAACGCATATATGAAGAAAAAAATAAACTTTCTTAGTGAAGAGAATTGGTTCCACGCAAGGTAACACCTTCTGTTGTATAAATACTTTCACAAGAAAATCATCTAATTGGGACTTTAGCTCTTTCATTTCTGCTGAATTTATGTGGTAAGTGGACATATAAACTAGTTGACTATAAAATATTAGGTCAATGGAAAACTCAGCTACCTTTACCATTGGAAAACTATAGAAATAAGAAGGAAACATATCAGGAAACTCAATGATAAATATATATATATCACCACTCAGATATTCCTTCTCCAGATCAAAAATAAACACTAATATTCATTTCCCAAAATCCAGATAAGAATGTATGTCCCTACTCGGACTTGGGTCCCATTATATTTGAAAGACAAGAGACACACCACTGGGTGTAGTAAGGTAGACCCATCTAAGATAGCAATCAATCTAGGCCTTATTGGAAATGATCCAATCTATCCCAAATATGACTTCAAGTGATTTCATGTTGAGGACTAGAAAATTCTAAGCCAGCTCTATATGAAATAGAGGGAAGACAGAAGCAGAACTTTAGAAAACCTACTCTCTCTTTGTACCAAGGGGTGTAGTAATATCCATTACATAAGATAAAATCAGCATTGGAAGATTAATCATATCAATAATACATGTTGAAATAAACGATTGAGATGCACCAGTATCAAATAGAGTATCCCCAAATGAAAATCTATAGTAATGGTACCTCTCATAGTTGATGGACATGTGTCTACTTCCTCTAGATACTCTTACACTACATGATGTATCTTCTTTATAGATTCCTATGTTTAGAATCATTTTATACATGGAGAATATGATTTCTCCATATTTTTAGGAGGATATGATGATCTTGTTCCACTAAGTGGAGTAGAAAAGTTATGGAAAAATCTACATAAGTGTACTGAATGTTCGTAAGAGCTAATGTTTGTGGCTTCCTTAGTTAAAAATCACTTATAATGTACCGTCTTTCCACACTAATGTAAAATAAAATAACTTCCTCATGGTGTTGTAGGATTTTTGGAATGATCCTTCTGTCAATAACTACCATGACAAACATTATTCTTCTTCTTTGCCTTGAATGAACTGATGTAGCCACTAGAAGGAAAAGGAACTCCCATCAACCCTGAATTTCCAACCAGGTCTATCGAAATCCTCATCTACCTATATAGCACATTACTATAAGTGGTTATCTTTATCAAGAAAACTTGATAATGGATACATTATCATAGTATAAACTTGAACATTCAAGCCTTCATCCTCTCATTAGATACAATCTCAGGTTCAAACTGCACAAGTTTAGCAAAGTGATTTGAATACTTAGTCACGGTTCTATCAGACTTCTTAGTCTTGAAAGACATCATACCCTTGGACAACACCATTGACTATGGGTAGAATTGATTATGAATAGAACCTTGAAATCATCCCAAAATAATCCCTCATGATTCTTTGTTATCACTTTCATTTTGTCTGGTGTCTTAAAGAACTCAAAAAAACATTATATCATGCTCAACCATTCCTCATCAGGTTGAGGATTAGCAGATTCTTTGAAAGCTGATTTCCTATGGTGAAGTATATCTTTATAATGATTTCAAAGAACATCCCCTAGAGGATCCAAAACTCGATCCTAAATGGGGAATGGAGGTGGTGCCTATCCTAGAGCTTGGATTGTGTGTATAATTACCTCAACCAGATTTTCGTCCACTTGAGGATTTTCTCATTACCGTTCAGTAGTAACTTCCACCTGCATCCGATTTGTACATACTCTCGGAGGCATGATTCTACACAACATCAGCAGTCAACAAAGTAGACATTAAACTAACTCTCAAACTGAGAAACATAGGAAATTATTCCAAAAAGATGGAGCAATGATATATGGATTATACTCTATAAAAGTAAATATAGGTAAACGACTAGATCTAATCCACGTGGTATCTTTCTCTAACCACCCCTATCGACTTAATGTTCATTATAGTGAGATCTAGACAATAACTCAATCACAATTACCTTCTAAGTCCCGAAAATATTTCAAAAAATCATGATGACTTCCAGAGAAAATATTAAAAAAATCCTTTGATACAATTTTGTCCCATGGTAACCTAATAACTGATCTAGTCTAAATATATCTTGAAAGGAATTCCATATCCCCAAGGTTTGGAGACTATCGCCTGGAATCATTCCATGTTCAAGTGGGAATGAATTTTCTACAAAACATATCTGAATTAAGACAATAAATTCAATATGAATACAAATCCACACATTATGGCTCAAAGTACTACAACCAAATTACCAAAATAGGGAAGAGCATCCCAAGTACCTACGGGAAAAACTCACCATGTCTAATGTTCAACAGTTGGATCCACCTCCAAGAGATCATTTCTTCTTACTCACTCTTGGAAGGTGATTATCTACAAACTCCCAAATGCACAAGTAGGGTGTGAGATAAAAATCCCAATAGGGTCTCATCCAGGATTCCATATCAGATGCCAATAATATATTAACCAATGTAATTATTCCAATTTTAGAAAAAAAAGTTTTGGAATTTTAAAGAATTTTTAAACAAATCATGCTATAAAATTCAAATGATGGAAAAATAATTTAAGAAATGACTTCACAAGTGATGGAATATTTCTAAAAAATGTATTAAATAAAACATTTATAAAAAATAGTTTATTTAAATACATGAGTCATATAATGAAGTTTTAAAACATTGTAATACATTTATATCTCAAATATGAATAATAAGAGACCAACATAGTCATCTACCAAATAGTAACGAATGTTCCAAGTTATTGGACTCTGCACTCTATGTAGAGACCCGAAGCCTGACGTACATGGACATTACATTACATTTGCGGAATACTTAGTACATAACAAAAACACACACACAAGGATCGTAATAGTTTAGTGTCTTTGGAAACTCGGAACGTAATCTTCTAATCGTGGTGAAAGATGTTCAACATCTCCTATAAAGATCTTCCTTTTTTTTACCTAAAACCTTTCTTTATATCCTAGGGAAAAGAAAACATAAAAGGGTGAGCTCAAATGCTCAGTAAGGGTAAACAAAATAAATATCAATCACATCATATACATAAGCACATAACTTTTGGAAATCTTAACCTGCAAAAGAGATCATAATTTCATAACATGGGGTAAATCATGGCAGTGAAATGTAATCACAATAATCATAACCTAAAACATGAATCTTTGTGGCATTCACACATAATCGTATAGAATCATTTCTTGTTAGTCAAGACTCATTGCCAAGACTATCTTAGTGGACAAAGTCCCTTTCTGAATCGAGTAACCCTCGTTTCAGTCATGTTTCACTGAACCGATATAACCTACCGTTCCAGCCATGTATATCTCATGAGATATAAAATCTTTACCCAATGCATTGGAGGGAGATATAGGTCCCACCCATCTTATAATGAATCCTTTCTTATGTGTGCCACATAATCAGAAACCATACATCATAGCGTAACCCATGTAGTAAAAATGGGATTCTTAAACAACATGACATCATAAAACAATTCAAATAAGATAAAGGAATTCATAAAAATATTTCCATCACAACATAATCAAACCAATGTAATAATATGGATAAAAACAGAACCCTTTTATTATCTTAGATGGAAAATAATTTTGATAAAATGCTTGAACTCCATTCTTGAGGAAAATATCCTTTCTACTTCAAAAATACTTTCCCTTTCTTAACATGTCATACCGTTTTAAACTAAAATAAGTTGATTAAAAATAAACATGAAAATTTTAAAGGAAGATTCTTGTAAATATTGTTCTAAAAATCCATTCATGTCGTATAAGTTAAGAAAAACATTCTTCCCGTACTTTTGTCGGAAAAGTCAAAAAGTACCTCGTACGAAAAAACGACAAAAGATTCCTTTCATATTCTTTACTAAAAACTCACCGAAGGGTAAAATTGGATTTAAACCATTGTAGTTGGATGGAAATAATATTACATATTTATGAAACATGGATGTGGATGATAAAATACACCCCATTAAATACTTAAGAATAAACAATCTCGGATGAGATTGTGATATTTCCCTTACCTTATGTCTGACTTGCTTTGTAAGTGTCTGAACCTCCTGTATAATGATTTAAATCATGTTATTGACTTATTCCAGAATCATACTCATTGTTATGATATCATATATGGTTCCTTATGAATTTATATTATCCGTTCTTTTGTAAATTCCATGTTAAAGAAGCGTTTTGGGTAAAATCGTTTTATTTATCGTAGGTGTTTTGACTTGTTGTTCTTGACATTATTATTACTTATATCATTATTTACTAACTTCCAGAATATAAAACATGATTTATATATCATATATATTCAATATATATATATAGATAGATAAATGAAATGAAAAACACCGCTCATGGAGACGGTAGTCCGTACGTATGCATGAACGCTGTTTTACTTTCCTTATTGTCTTGAAATGGAAGTAAGTAGATGACATACATATATATATATATACATAAATCCAGTAGCTTTATAATTTCATATATTTCATTATTATTTCTTATATATACTTTATAATCATTCTTAAATGGTTAACATGGAGAATGAATATCATCGCGTCGTGGAGACGGTATTCCGTACGTACGCACGAGCGATGATATCATTTCCATAAATATTGAACTGAATTGGAGTGGATTATACAATATATCAGAATCAATATGATGTTTTAATAACTATGTATAGTTATTCTTTACACCATTATACCCATCCATGTAAGGTGGTGGTGGAAAATAGATTACACCACGGCGTGGAGACGGTATTCCGTACGTATGCACGCGCGGTGATTTCTTTTTCCGTAGGATGGATAGATGGTGAAATAGGGTTGTTTCATACTTATAATAACATATCAGTATATTAGTGATACTGATGTTATTACTTCATAATGAAACAACCTAAGAAGAAGAAGTGGAAGAAGAAATAAAGATGAAAGAATTGGTAACGGTAATTACCTCTTCTTTGAAGCGCCTCTTTGAGACCTCCTCTTAGGGCACTAAAATTGGTCTTTGAGGAAGACCAGAACCTCTAGGATGTTTCTAGGGAATTGGAGAAGAGATTTTGGCAGGGTTTGGCCGAGCTTGAGTGCTCAAATTGGTGTGAGGAGGAGGGGGAGGAGGTGTCCTTTTATAGGGGAGGAGAGGGGCACCTTAGGAATATCTCAAAATATTATTTTATATTAAAGTCAAAATCGGTTTATAATGGTTCCAAAGGGTCTTATTTCGAAGCTAAAGTGGGGAATGGTCGAAATCCTATCAACCAATAAGATTTAGACAAGTTTAGGGTATTATTTTAACCTTATCAATTAGATTTAACTCTAAGTTAAATAATTTAACTTTTACAGTGTCTTTTTGTTTTCTTTCACTATATGGTTAATACACATACTATAACATGCCAAACGAACCCTAAATTGTTTATTATTAATATATATATCCTTATCTAAGTCATTTGGCCGAACCTTAGATTTTTAGGAATAAAATAACAATTAATAATATAATATTTGATTTAAAAACTACTTTGTGTCAATTTTGACACTATTTTATATATGATTTTTGTGAAAGTCATAACAGAATTATATGTTCGAACCAAGTTGATTAAATCAACACTAATATATCATAGTAACCTATAAAATTAGTGGAATTCATAAAAAGGCTTAAATTACATTTATTTTGGTATTTATATTATCAATTATGTCAATATTTCATTAATAAGATAATTACTGCATCATCTTTGTGTCATATATAAATTAACTTATTTGATGTCTAAAAATTACAAATAAAATACCATCATGTAGGAAATCTTTTTATCTTTCTAATGAATATTTACAATCGAATTTATCTTATGTATAACCCCATATTAAAAATGATTTACTTATTAAACTTTGATTTTAACTATTTTAACCCTTCTTAATAATAAATGTCCTAATCTAATCCAAGTGGGCCTAAATGGTCATATTTTATTCCTAAGTTTGTTTTTGGTCGAATTACACTTGTCCAATAGAATTAGGACATGTGTTAGGGTAATATTAATATCATATTTACCCTTAGTTACCCTATTTACTATTAACTGCGGTAAAAATAGTAAAAAGTTACTATTCACCAAAAAATTATTTTTATCTCATTGAACCACATTTTACTTACTGATATCAACCGTGTCTGTCGGATTTTTGAAATTCCATTCACAGAAGCGGTAAAATTAAGTTTTATGAAAAATTCAGTTTTTTACCTACCACTTAGTGGTTTCACTATTCATCAAAAATTGAAAGTTTTCAGAAAAATACCAAAATTTCACCCTAGGCTAATTTCGATATTCCGGATCCAAAAATGAAGTCCATTTTGAAAAATAAAATTTATAAAATTTCAAAAAGTGTTTATTACTATTCATAACGGCTAGTTTTAATAATATTTTAATAGCATATCGTTGTTTAGTGAAACTCGGTATTGCGTACTACACACGCTATCGAGGAAGGTTGCGATTGCGTGTAATGCAAGGAAAGTCAAAGATGCGTGTTGTGCAAGCTCCTTTTGGTGTAGCGTAAAACACAAGACATTAATAAAATTAAAAAGAATATTTTTCATAAAATCTCGGGTTGTTACATTCTACCCCCCTTAAAATGAATTTCGCCCTCGAAATTTGTCAGGATTATAAATGGTTTACTATTCGAAAGTTTCTTTAATAGAAACCCAAATCGTAAAAAGGAATACCAAAACTTGGCTTTAAAAACTAAAGTATGAAATGTAACGATTACCCAAATAAACTAATCACTGGGTTTCCACATAGGTGAAAATATGGATATGGAAGAGAAATCTAACCATCATGTTCTGATGGAGAGTGGTAGAGAACATGGCTATGGAAAATCTAGCAATCACAAAGCCATAAATTTGTGACGATCTAAGGTACCATCTGATTAATCAGATATAAGAGCACTAGGACAACATTTTTGGTTTTCAAGATCATTTCCCTAAAGTTGATGAATTAAAAGAAATACTTACATGATTTTGTTACAATCTGACTGTTGTTCGTGAATTGAACAATTTCCACTTCATATCAT
Source organism: Viscum album (assembly GCA_963277665.1). Lineage (NCBI taxonomy): Eukaryota > Viridiplantae > Streptophyta > Magnoliopsida > Santalales > Viscaceae > Viscum > Viscum album. Next base: position 1,043,048,825 of record OY728146.1, read on the forward strand.
AAAGAAATGTAGTTGAATTTGTTATTCGTGAAGCATTAGCAGATCATGTGATAGAAGGATGGGTCATTCCATCTATTTCAAACAAAAGGTTAGAAAAAGTTATAAGTCCATCTTATAGTGAGATTAATCGTATATGGTTCCAGAAATGAACTTATACTTCATATATCATACCGCTTAATAAAATAAAACTAGTTTCTACTAAACAGGGACTTCCTATTGGCCAGTGGTAGGCGATAAAGGCCAGTCGCACTTCGGTTATGGGTTCGATTCCCACAGCCTTGTCCGAAGCGATGGGCTGTCGCCCGTCCTGCAGGTTGTCCTTTTTCTAAAACTATATTACTATAACATCCCATCAATAATATCGAGAGAACTTCTATCCTTAATCAATAATAACTTATGTACAACATAATCCATTCCAATTCTTTAGGCTTATCCATAATACTGCAGTCCACTCTCATAACATAGTGAAAATGATTACCAGAGATTTAACACCATCGTCGATCCCCATATATCATAAGATATGTTTTGTTGGTCATATTCCAAACATTCAAAGTCCTTAATCATGTATTCTATTGAATACCTTAGTGAAAACATGAATGCAGTTAAAATCTAACACTTTCCATATACCAAAATCCTCAAAATTCTATATACTCAAACCATGATATCACTTAGTCCTTATATCAATCATGAGCTCATGAATACTGTTAAACATTTCATTTTCTCGTTTTCCCTTCATTATGCGCATAATATCTCAATTGCTTTGAATACCACATTAGACAAATACATAAATATTCCAATACTACATGATACAACATTATTTTGGAATCCCATTACATAAACACTTAATCATTCCACCACATCATTGTCATATTCAACATTGCCAATAGAGATCGCATGTGACTTCCCTTTGTCCTTTGCCTTAAGTGGTTGCTCATGTTGATCGTCACTAACCCTTGGATTAGGGAATTTATTGGCATAATGTCCCATCTCCTTGCACTTGAAACATTGAAGTGTTGGTGGTGCGTTCTCGGCAGTGTTTGCTTTGTTCACATCATTAGAAACCCTTTTTCCATTACTTCGACACTCAGCTACTCGATGACCTTCTTTTCCACACTTAAAACATTTTCTAGTCCCTTTAAGACAATCTCCACCATGCTTCTTTCCACACTTTGTGCATAAGGAAACATTCATCTTCTTTTCACCATTATTTTGAGATTTCTCCTTGAAGTCCATCTTTAGTTTCTTTTCAAAACCATGAGATGGATATGTAACACCAACTTCCATTTCTACCTTGATAGCACAACGCACAATTTCTTCATAGCTACTGAAGTCTCTTATAGCTAATGCCCTTCGAAGACTTGGTTTTAAGCCACTGAAAAATCGATCAACTTTACTTTCAGGTTGGATGATAATGCCAGATGCATACCTTTCAAGTCTTGTAAAATTTGCTTCGTATATACCAACAGATTCCTCATCCTTCTGCTTCAGCTCAAGAAACTCCTTTTCCATCTTTGTTCGAAGAATGCGAGGGAAGTACTTACTGAAAAACAAGTTCTTGAACTCGTCCCATTCCATGGACTCAATTTCATCTCTTGGCCTCATATTCTTGATAAGATTCCACCATTGATCAGCATCACCTTCCAAACGATACACTGCTAAGATGACTTTATCATGTTCAGAACATTGAAGAACTGAAAATATCATTTCAGTAGTATTGATCCATTGTTCAGCAACAAGTGGATCGGAAGTCCCACTGAAAGAAGGTGGACGTTGCCTCATGAAGGACTCAATAGAATACTGTTCCCTTCTCTGCTCATTTGGAAGTCCAGAATGATTCATAGCTTGTGTAAGTATAGAAATAAGATTTTGCACTCCATCTCTCATAACATTTGTTTGTTTAGGAGGGCAATCATTGCATTGTCCATTGCATTGATCAACACGGTTCCTTCGGGTTCCAGCCATCGTCTAAAACCCAAAAATAATAGTGTGAGAGGCAAAAATCATGCTTGGGAAAACATCATAATAAAGGTGGAGTATCCTCAATATCTATCATCTTAGGTTAAATTCTATGATCGTTACCGTAGTTCTAGGACTGTATCCTATACGTATACTTATCCTTAAGGAAATCCCTAGACATACCTTATAAATATATCTAGGGATCTCACTAAAGTTCTCGCATCCTAGTTTCCAAAGGTTGACTAAACCTTTCCTCTGATACCAACTGTAGAGACCCGAAGCCTGACGTACATGGACATTACATTACATTTGCGGAATACTTATTATATAACAAAAACACACACACAAGGATCGTAATAGTTTAGTGTCTTTGGAAACTCGGAACGTAATCTTCTAATCGTGGTGAAAGATCTTCAACATCTCCTATAAAGATCTTCCTTTTTTTTACCTAAAACCTTTCTTTATATCCTGGGGAAAAGAAAACATAAAAGGGTGAGCTCAAATGCTCAGTAAGGGTAAACAAAATAAATATCAATCACGTCATATACATAAGCACATAACTTTTGGAAATCTTAACCTGCAAAAGAGATCATAATTTCATAACATGGGGTAAATCATGGCAGTGAAATGTAATCACAATAATCATAACCTAAAACATGAATCTTTGTGGAATTCACACATAATCATAGAGAATCATTTCTTGTTAGTCAAGACTCATTGCCAAGACTATCTTAGTGGACAAAGTCCCTTTCTGAATCGAGTAACCCTCGTTTCAGTCCTGTTTCACTGAACCGGTATAACCTACCGTTCCATCCCTGTCTATCTCATGAGATATAAAATCTTTACCCAATGCATTGGAGGTAGATATAGGTCCCACCCATCTTATAATGAATCATTTCTTATGTGTGCCACATAATCATCAACCATACATCATAGCGTAACCCATGTAATAAAAATGGGATTCTTAAACAACATGACATCATAAAACAATTCATATAAGATAAAGGAATTCATAAAAATATTTCCATCACAACATAATCAAACCAATGTAATAATATGGATAAAAACAGAACCCTTTTATTATCTTAGATGGAAAATAATTTTGATAAAATACTTGAACTCCATTCTTGAGGAAAATATCCTTTCTACTTCAAAAATACTTTCCCTTTCTTAACATGTCATACCGTTTTAAACTAAAAGAAGTTGATTAAAAATAAACATGAAAACTTTTAAAGGAAGATTCTTGTAAATATTGTTTTAAAAATCCATTCATGCCGTATAAGTTAAGAAAAACATTCTTCCCGTACTTTTGTCGGAAAAGTCAAAAAGTACCTCGTAAGAAAAAACGACAAAAGATTCCTTTCATATTCTTTACTAAAAACTCACCGAAGGGTAAAATTGGATTTAAACCGTTGTAGTTGGATGGAAATAATATTACATATTTATGAAACATGTATGTGGATGATAAAATACACCCCAGTAAATACTTAAGAATAAACAATCTCGGATGAGATTGTGATATTTCCCTTACCTTATGTCCGACTTGCTTTGTAAGTGTCCAAACCTCTTGTATAATGATTTAAATCATGTTATTGACTTATTCCAGAATCATACTCATTGTTATGATATCATATATGGTTCCTTATGAATTTATATTATCCGTTCTTTTGTAAATTCCATGTTAAAGAAGCATTTTGGGTAAAATCGTTTTATTTATCGTAGGTGTTTTGACTTGTTGTTCTTGACATTATTATTACTTATATCATGATTTACTTACTTCCAGAATATAAAACATGATTTATATATCATATATATTCAGTATATATATATAGATAGATAAATGAAATGAAAAACACCGCTCATGGAGACGGTAGTCCGTACGTACGCATGAACGCTGTTTTACTTTCCTTATTGTCTTGAAATGGAAGTAAGTAGATGAAATACATATATATATATACATAAATCAAGTAGCTTTATAATGTCATATATTTCATTATTATTTCTTATATATACTTTATAATCATTCTTAAATGGTTAACATGGAGAATGAATCTCATCGCGTCGTGGAGACGGTATTCCGTACGTACGCATGAGCGATGATATCATTTCCATAAATATTGAACTGAATTGGAGTGGATTATACAATATATCAGAATCAATATGATTTTGTAATAACTATGTATAGTTATTATTTACACCATTATACCCATCCATGTAAGGTGGTGGTGGAAAATAGATTACACCACGGCGTGGAGACGGTATTCCGTACGTACGCACGCACGGTGATTTCTTTTTCCGTAGGATGGATAGATGGTGAAATAGGGTTGTTTCATACTTATAATAACATATCAGTATATGAGTGATACTGATGTTATTACTTCATAATGAAACAACCTAAGAAGAAGAAGTGGAAGAAGAAATAAAGATGAAATAATTGGTAACGGTAATTACCTCTTCTTTGAAGAGCCTCTTTGAGACCTCCTCTTAGGGCACTAAAATTTGTCTTTTAGGAAGACCAGAACCTCTAGGATATTTCTAGGGAAGTGGAGAAGAGATTTTGGCAGGGGTTGGCCGAGCTTGAGTGCTCAAATTGGTGTGAGGAGGAGGGGGAGGAGGTGTCCTTTTATAGGGGAGGAGAGGGGCACCTTAGGAATATCTCAAAATATTATTTTATATTAAAGTCAAAATCGGTTTATAATGGTTCCAAAGGGTCTTATTTCGAAGCTAAAGTTGGGAAGGGTCGAAATCCTATCAACCAATAAGATTTAGACATGTTTAGGGTATTATTTTAACCTTATCAATTAGATTTAACTCTAAGTTAAATAATTTAACTTTTACCGTGTCTTTTTGTTTTCTTTCACTATATGGTTAATACACTTACTATAACATGCCAAACGAACCCTAAATTGTTTATTATTAATATATATATCCTTATCTAAGTCATTTGGCCGAACCTTAGATTTTTAGGAATAAAATAACAATTAATAATATAATATTTGATTTAAAAACTACTTTGTGTCAATTTTGACACTATTTTATATATGATTTTTTTGAAAGTCATAACAGAATTATATGTTCGAACCAAGTTGATTAAATCAACACTAATATATCATAGTAACCTAGAAAATTAGTGGAATTCATAAAAAGGCTTAAATTACATTTATTTTGGTATTTATATTATCAATTATGTGAATATTTCATTAATAAGATAATTACTGCATCATCTTTGTGTCATATATAAATTAACTTATTTTATGTCTAAAAATTACAAATAAAATACCATCATGTAGGAAATATTTTTATCTTTCTAATTAATATTTACAATCGAATTTATCTTATGTATAACCCCATATTAAAAATGATTTACTTATTAAACTTTGATTTTAACTATTTTAACCCTTCTTAATAATAAATGTCCTAATCTAATCCAAGTGGGCCTAAATGCTCATATTTTATTCCTAAGTTTGTTTTTGGTCGAATTACACTTGTCCAATAGAATTAGGACATGTGTTAGGGTAATATTAATATCATATTTTCCCTTAGTTACCCTATTAACTATTAACCGCGGTAAAAATAGTAAAAAGTTACTATTCACCAAAAAATTATTTTTATCTCATTGAACCACATTTTACTTACTGATATCAACCGTGTCTGTCGGATTTTTGAAATTCCATTCACAGAAGCGGTAAAATTATGTTTTATGAAAAATTCAGTTTTTTACCTACCACTTAGTGGTTTCACTATTCATCAAAAATTGAAAGTTTTCTGAAAAATACCAAAATTTCACCCTAGGCTAATTTCGATATTCCGGATCCAAAAATGAAGTCCATTTTGAAAAATAAAATTTATAAAATTTCAAAAAGTGGTTATTACTATTCATAACGGCTAGTTTTAGTAATATTTTAATAGCATATCGTTGTTTAGTGAAACTCGGTATTGCGTACTACACACGCTATCGAGGAAGGTTGCGATTGTGTGTAATGCAAGGAAAGTCAAAGATGCGTGTTGTGCAAGCTCCTTTTGGTGTAGCGTACAACACAAGACATTAATAAAATTTAAAAGAATATTTTTCATAAAATCTCGGGTTGTTACACTCTATAAGTGATCACAACAATATGTGCATACACACATCCCTAGGAAACTAGTCAAAGGTGACTCATCACCATCCCATAGGATATTTTACCTACGACATTTATGTTTTATAATGTTGTATAAGAATAGAGTGTGTCCAAATAAATCCAAAACTACCTAAGTCTTGCATGTGATCTTACAGAATCAATGATGGGAAATTTATTGTAAGACTACATAAAATGCAATTAAATACCATTCCACCCATTAAAATTCCAATTTTCTATTTAAAAAATAATTTTATTATCAAAATCATGCCTCTTTAATAAGATAAAACCACTAGGTTTCTATCCAAACACTTTAATACATTTTCACAAGTTTGAAATCAATTAAAAACTAATTCCATCAATTTCACAATCTCTTTCCATAATAAAATTAAATAATTTAATTGCAATAGCTTCCATAAAATTTAAAATTTAAAATAAACAATTTAAATCAACTAATTTCCAAAAAATGCTCCCCAATTCAATGGAATTGTGGTTTTCCACCAATTATTATGCAAAACCATTTCAAATCTACCAATTCACTGGAATTGGGTTTTATAAAATAAATTACAATAAATATTGTGAAATTTAATTTTAATAAACAATTCGAATAAATCAAGTAATCTAAGGTTAATCAATTTTTTCAAATAGGATCAAATCACCCTACTTTTCCCAAAACTCAACACTCATGATAGCACCCATCAATGAGAATAAAGATGTAGAATAGCTCAAAACAATCCTATATATGAGATCCAAAATCATGGAGAATTGATCCATCAAATTCAGGATGATCTATTGAAATTCAAAAGGTGTAAAAAGAGAGAAAGACTAAGAATGAAGTAGAAATATTACACTAGAATTACACTGCCAATGAAATAATGATTGAAGGCTGAATGAAATGATCGGAATGTTTTGGAGAGATTCAAGATTTCCTAGGGAAGGATTTGGGTCTAGAGGAGAAAAAATGGAGTGGACCCCAAAGTGATTGTTTGGATGCACTTACTATTTTAAAATACCAGTCATGGTATTACCTGACGTGTAACCCTGTTTCACATCATGACATAGTTAATATTTAAAACATCCAAAAAATGTGTCACCTATAATTAAAAACCAACACTAAAAAGCTGATCTTTAATTCATTTGTGGCATGTAAAGGATCATTATGTCATGTACCCTTCATAGTGGGAATACTTTCATGACTTACCTCCAGAATCCATTACACATCATGTAACATAGTTACACATCTTGTAACCCTCTGACTACCTATAGAAAAAAGATGGTCATATATTATTGTCCAAAAAATATCTGACATCACTAGTATAGGTATCCTAAAAATTCATTCTCAATACTCTCTAGTTAACAAGAAGGGAAAATAATGATAATGTTAATGATGCACCTATCAGATCGGTAACGGGATGTTACAAGCACCAAGAACGTGGAATGGGAGGTTAATCTCTTTTACTTTATCAAATGGTTTTACTATAATAATGAAATATGCAACAGTTTTTAATAAATCTTTATCCTTAGATATATTTTGGCATAAATATATATTGGTGATGTAATTTTTAGATCAAGAAATGAATAATTATGTAATGATTTTTTCAAGACTTAGAAAAAAGAATTTGAAAAGAGTATTATGGGTGAGTTGAACTATTTTATTTGATTTCAAATTTAACAAAAATATTTTTGGAATATCTTAAACCAAATAAAATGCATACTTGATTTACATATGTATTTTAACATGAAAATATTAAGTCTTATTCGACTCCTATGAGCTCCAATATTATTCTTGATATAGATGAGAATGGAAAACTAGTTGATAAAAAATTTTATATTTGAATCATTATAAGTTTCCTTTATTCTACTATATGTAGACCATATATTATATTTTTATTATTTATTTATGAATGATTTCAATTCAATAATAAATAATATCATTTAAATTCTTCCAATATAATTTTAATAGAATTAAAAGTAGTTTCATATCTTTCTATACCTTTTTCAGAAACCACTGATTTTAATTTAACATGAAGTGACGATGTTGGTTTTGCTAGATTTATAAAATATAAGAAAAGAACCTCAGGAACCTAGAATTTTTATGGAAAATATCTAGTATATTGGACAAGTATTAAAAAAACACTATGCATCATTATCAACTAATAAAATAGAATATATTGTAGTAGAAATTTGTTGTGAAAATGTTTTGTGGGTGAAACACACCTTAATAGATTTTGGATTCAATTTTAATTGTTTTCTCATAAAATGTGATCACTAGAGTGATATAAACATTGAAAAAATATAATGAACCATTATATAAAAATAACATTGATATTATATTTCATTTCTTATGAGATCATGCATAAAAAGTAGATATCTCTATAGAATTTATTTTCACAGAAAAACTAATTAACATAATTTTTTACTAAAACATTATATTTTGGTGGGTTTTATTTTATCAAATACGAATTAGGTTTTTCTAATTATAGTTGATGTTATTTCAATCTTACTTAATAGGATTTTTTTAATTGAATTAATATTTTGTTTACTTTATTTTTTTGAGATTTGACATTGATATTTCATGTATTGGTAACATTAACATAGGACACGTCCCCGAGTTTTTTTATGATTACTCTACACATCACACTGCATAACCCCTCTATTACCATAAAAAATGTATTTTTTTTTATAAACATGAAACCCTTCCAAATATTTGAACATTTATATTAAAACTATCCTTACCTCTCTCCCATAACCATCCAATCTTACAAACCATTTCATGAATGGAAAAAAACAAGAGAACCGATGGTTTTTCCTCAAGAAGGATCAAAATCCCAAGGACTACAAGGAATGTTTTAAGTAGAAGAGAAATATATTTTGGTTGGCTAGATAATACTGATATGAACCTCAATATGTCTTTAAACCATCAGGTCAAGGAATTTTGTTTTTGAGGAAAAATGAAAATAATTTTATTTAGAGAATGAAGATCCGGAGTTTTATGAGATCTTGGTATTTCATTTCAGTGAAAATATAGATATAGTTATAACCATTGTAAATAAAAAAAAGTTTCTTCATGACTTATGTCACAACGCATGGAGAATTTAACTACCCTCACGAAGGTTATACATACATAAATACATTGTTATTCGCTACTAATGAATTGAGTCTTCCAGAAATCATGAAGTCTCTATTCAGATCAGATGATATTGAGAAAAAGTTGGTAAAAAGTTGGAACCCAAAATAAATTTTCTTAAATGTTCGTTCAGTCTTCCATCACACAAGAAAATGGTGAATTCAAAAAAGTTCCTTTCAAGATTTCACATTATTGTATTTTTTTATGATCATAAAGCTTGTAAATCTGGTACATTATGTAATTAGATATATGTTCTATGTTTAGAATAATTCAGTAAATTTTTATCCATTTTGAAGGATATTAACTGTAGTTTTTCATAACATTTTTGTTTGTCTAGAGAAAAATACTACAACTTGTTATCATGGACTGACTGTGTTAAGTGAAAATATCTTAAGAAAATGTGGTTTTATGGTAATTAATCCTTAAATAAATTTTTTCTCGTAGGTTCTAAATAAGATATTGAGATAGATCCCACTTGGAATCAGGGGTATTCATCTCAAATAGAAAATTAAAATGATTTTTTTGTACAGATCCCTGAAGTTGTACCTGTTTTTTTAGAAATATCAGTGAAAATTATTGATATAAGGGATGTTATTGATAATTATACACTTGTAGAAAGGTAGATATGGGTAAGGTTTTTTATTCAGACTAGAGAGGAAACTTTTCCCAAATTTATTTCAACTCCTATTACAATTTTTGATTAGTCGGATTTTATACCTACTTCTTCTGTTATAGATGAATTGGTTTTGATTATTACTATGTTGGTGAGTATTGGTAAAGGAAGGACCATATCATTATTTTTAGGTGTGATACCTCTGGTTGAAATATCTCTTCTTTGGGATACAATATGTCATCTTAGAATAGAATCATTTAATTAAGAAGCTACTGGTGGAGAAGAATGAGAAGAATCTGAAGTTCCAACATAGCTAGCTGGAAAAAAAGAGTGCAATTATAATCCACGGAACCATCCCAAGTGGTAGATAGAAACAATGTTGATTTAAAGTAATAATTTTATGACACTATAATTTTAAATTTTGATAAAGATACATTTTATATTATTTCTGCATGATATAAAAGTTCATCATTACCCAAAATAGAGCGGGATACTATGAATGAGAGAGAATTAGAAAGATACTCTACATTATTTTATGAAGTAAAACCGTATAATATTTAGTTTATTATCTCTGAAATTGAGATTATGACTCTCTATGATCATGAAGTCTTTAAAGATGATGTTAATGAACTGAAACATTTAGTTCAATCATTTTTGTAAAATTTTTCAACAGAACCCCTTGGAGAATCCACAAATCAAGAGGATTTAATTTCAAGACTGGAAGGAGTGCCTTTTTAAATAGTCATATTTAATTCTACCATATATTCAATGAAATTTAAAATTTTCACTAGGGAAATGGTTCAAGATCTTCATACAAATGTGATATATGAAGTTAGAAGGATGCCTGATTTACTAGAGAGTTCTATTATTTCTATTAAAAAATCTTGTATAGAAATAAACTGTATACTAAAGTAAACGGCTCCTAATATTAAGAACGGTTCATCCCTAGTGAAAAATGATGTTAGATTTTGTGACGCTATAACCTGGGTGCCCCTCAAAGGTGATCCTTAATATTGAGATACATGGCTTTAATAACTCAACCTCATATTCCAAAGGTTTATGTCTAGTAGCGATGTCCAAAGGTACATCCATTGGGAGACTATACCCTCATGTCAGAGAAAAATACAGTGGATATAATAATAACATATTACTAATAATATCAGAAGATTAATAATGATTATACAATACTACCAATGAAGGTACGCCTAAGTACCCATCAATAATAAACAATTAAAAATTTGGAAACTGATCCATATACAAAAGGATAGTGATGTAATGTCATGTCCCTATAAAAATGGAAAACATGTATACATGGAATTAGGCAATACATATTATAAAAAAATATATAAAATAATCCAAAAACTAGCTATCATCCTGAGTATAGGTTCTGTAATCTTCTACAAATATTCATCCTACGAATGAAAACGATTTTGGTTTCTAAAGAAGGACACTTCCCCTTATCAAGACTAGAATACATACAATATTATTGGTTACCAACGGTTTCCAAAATAGTGTGTGAGAAAAATATATATAGTCCACTATTAATGGTGTCTATAAAAATACATCCTATGAATATAAATTGATACTATGTAGGTATATATAAATGTTGACCAATACCAAGTTGATAAATCATACCTTCTTAATCCTCATTTCTTAATGTCTCTAAACATGAGACATTTAATTAATTCATTTAAGTTTAGTTATATAGATAAATCATGTGAAACATGTTCTAAACACTAAATAGATCATAATAATAATTAAAGAGGATCCAAGGTATAACCAATGTATCCTTAACCTCAGGGGTCAAACAACTCATAGAAGTAACTCATGCAGTATGACAGTAAATGGGTCTCAGTGTAATCCAAGGAGAAACAACCAAGTATTTCCAAAATAAAAGAATCTTATTGAGTCCAACAATTTCATCAAAGGTAATAATAGGCTAATAATGTCTCGGAACAATAGGGTTAATCCATAGTGCCACGTGTTTGAATACATTAAGATGAATCCAAGGAGTGTGTCTAAGAAATCCTAAAAATCTGGAAAAGATGTCAGGTGAATTATCGGTACTATGCTAAGGAATTCATGTAATGAGAGAAATACCATATTCTATTGTGGGTATCTCCCATGAAAATCATCTCAATGAATCAAAATTGCATTCTTTAAGTTCTCAAGGAATCCCTTCCAGAATTCAGAGCTGGATCATGTATGACTATTTTTATGAAGATAAAATAGTCTATATACAATAAGCACATTATACATTATTCATTATTTAATTTAGTCCATGTGATACTCATGAAAATTGATTATTCAGTAGGTCTATTTCATTTCGTTTCATACTAGGTGATAGGAATAAGGGGACATGCAACTATTTTAATTAATTAGAAGAATAAGGGCCAAGTGATATATAAACATATACACATAAAAATTAATAATTCCTTAGGTTCATTCCATTGCCTTTCATACTAAGTGACTAGGCTAGAAGGATATGAAACTGATTCCCATACTAATTAATAACTATTTAATATGTGCATACTATTTCCTTTAATTAGGAATAAAAAGGTAAATCAGTAAATGCAACCAACCACCAAATCATATAAGTAAAGGAAAAGTGATATCTATAGTGTACTTTCTATTTAATAATTGATTAATTTATTTAAAACACATACCTTATCAAGTTCATGACCAAGATCTCCCAAAACGGTGGCACAAATTGACCATTATGGGTCACGAGGGCAAAAACAAGGAAACAACCAACTTTTGGTGGTCGGTGTGGAGGTCATAACCTCTAATGAAGCAATAAAAATAATAATAATGATCTCTTGAATATGAGTTAATTAATTATAATCATAAAATATGAATTAAATAAGAAATGGTCAGTGATACTTGTGTGTTCACAATGATGAAAGTTTGTAAAATGGAGAGACTTGGAGGGATGACTCATAGACCACCTACCTATAGAATATAGCATGATCCTCATCTAAATCATCCATTATTTTGAACTATATTGGAAGGAATGATCAATGCATTTAAAATAGTTCATATGTGCCTCTATCAAAATAGTGCAACTGATATGAAGAATAATAATTAAATGAGCCAAAGGATTGAGGAGCTTACCTAGAGGGATCCAATGTGACGATTGGATATTGAATCATAGTTTGAAATATAAAACGAGATCAAATCCTAGAAGAAATACCTTGGGAGCTCCATCGGGTGAAGAGAGGGCCTCTTATCCCCTATAATGAAAAAAGGAAGACGAGGGGTGAGTTAAAATTATTTTAAGTGAAAACTAGTAAATTAATCAAAAAAATAAAAGGTTTCACATTTTGTATTCAAAGTTGGTCAAACTGTGCACCAACCATGCACTAGGATCTACCCATGGAGGGTTTTCATATGGTTCATTTGTATGGTTTGAGGGAGACATCTTCCAGGACTTCCAATTGGAAATATGCATGAATATAAATCTCAAAACCTGAAAGAGATATTTTCCATACTAAAATCTACATGAGGGAAAATATAAGGTTTGTATAAGAAGTTTTAATACATTTACTAGAACCATATTCTAATATATCCTTTTATGCAGTAGATAATTCTGATATGGTGAGATATTAGCAAGATACACTCCACATCAAATCCACATCTATAAGGATATCTCAAAGTGATCATACCAGAATTGGAGCGTCATTATTGATGTTTGGTGATGTTGTTGATGAGATGGATGACATTACATTACCTATATCCTATCTACCCTTTGGATAACTGCTATTATTAAAAAAACCCTCTGAAAATTGCTTCACATATCAAACCTGACACACATTCACAAGTTTCAGGATTTGTGGAATGGGTGTTTTTAAAACATTCTAATGGGTGTTTTGAGAAAATATTTGAATTTCTAAATTCTTATATTTCTTGTATTTATTGTATTTTTTTCCTTCATTCGTATTATTTTTTAAATGTTAATATCTATATTTTCAATATGTTTATACATTATTCTGTGTATTTATTCTATTTTATTTTTTGTATGTTCTTTTACACTTTATTTATCTTCATTAATTACTAAATAATTTCTTCTACTCATATTTTTTGTCAATACAACTTCATTCTGAATTCTATTCAAATTCAGTTGTCTTAAACATTTACCCTTGTTCCTATATAATTTTGATTGTAATATTTTCTTTCTTTTTATACTTTTTTTTGATATCAAAAAAGGGAAAAATAATAAGGAGAATATAAAATTCAAAATTGAAAAGAAAAAGGAGATTATGGATTTTACACAAAAAAATATTTTTGAACATTTTATTCTCTATTCAATGGGTTTGGTGTTCATCAAAAATGGGGATATTTTTTGACAAACTTATGTTGTTCCAATATATCTAAGTTTTTTATATGTTTTGATGACCTGAAAAATCCCTATTTTTTTTGTTCTTCATAAGTTTTCCATATTATATATTTATCCAAGGAATTAACATTATACTATCTTTAAGTGACTATATTACACCAAGAAACATATTTACTCTGTGGAAAATTATTTTTTCTTTTGATAATAGATTATTTGTAATATTATCTATGGATTAATCAAAATCGAAAGAATTTGTGTTCAAAATTTATCACACAAAGTAATATATTATCTTATGAAGAGAATGGATGAGCTACTGCATTTTCAAAGTCAAATATTTCAATTAGTGTGTAGCTATGAATTTTCTTTATCGTATCAAAAGTATATCAGTAAAATATTATCATTTGATCACTAGAGGAAGTTTGGAAAGATAAGTATCACACTTCAATAACATATTTATCTTAAGAAGAAAAGTATTTTGTGAAAGATGAATTTTGTTTGTATTATTCTACAAAGAATAAAAAGATATTTTTTATCTTACGAATCATCTCATAAATTTATATTATTATAAAAATATATCATTTGGATATATTATAAATAACTATTTGCTTTTTTTATGTCCTGATTACTTTCATAAAATCTTGATAAGTATCTTTGTGATTTTAAAGTATTAGAAAATGGATTTTTTATTTAAAAAAATATTTATTATTGAAATATCCAAAGAATAATAAGATTTATGAAATCATTATTATTGAATATTATACCATATTTAGAAGGAATGAATTCATGTCATTAATTTCTTGTCTTATAAACTTTTCAATGGATTATCAACTTAACCATTTCAGTTATATCATGTGATTAAGTTCAAAATCATAGAGGACATATAAATAGAAGGAGTAAGTTTTTTTCTATATAATAATTAATTAAAGAGATATATATATGTGAGAGAATTCATGTACATACAAATAATTTGATAAAGGTTAAAAATAATTCTTGTATATAGACAATAACACAAACAAATCTTGTGCATTGTACTTTCTATTCTATTAGTTGAAATAAAAGATCATATAGAGCTGATATTTGAGGATTATCATCTTCTTAGGAAATAACTTCATCTACAATCAGTTTATTCTTCCAAATGTGTGTTATAATAGTTATTAGAATATCATTCTAATGTTTTTATACTCTTTGTAAGTGAGAGTGTTACGTTTGTGGGTTGGTCTTGTATATGGATAGCCATGTTGAAATATATTGTGCATTTGTAACATGTAACAGCTACTTATACTCATCTGGGATCCCCTAAAAAGGGTTTTAATAGAGAAAATCAACAAACTCATGTAGTAGAGTTTTGGTGGAGTGGACTGGGGGATTTCTATTCCCAGAACCACTTTAAATATATTGTGTAAAATCATTTCCCGTTATGTTTATATATTTCTTCTATTATTATTTATCAATGGATTTATTTTAACTTTAATACCCCTAATAGTTTTGTTTAATATAAATAAAATTTTAGGAACTCAATTCACCCCAACTTGAGTTTTCAATTAGCCATTATCTAGGAAAATAACCCGTGAATTTCCTTTTTACAAAAAAATATCATAAATTTTAGTGTCAATTATAGTATAAGAAAGTTATTTATTAACATTTTGAGAAAAAAACTCAAGAGCATATTTCTAACACTTCTTATAAAATCCAATCCACACTGTAGACATCCATAATTCTTGTCACTTAAAACCCCATTATTTGAAATAAAGTTGTTAGACATGAATTTCTTTCCAAGATCGCTTTAAAAAATTGTTTTTAAACATCATAATAAGGAATATCTAATTTAATTTAATTATATAATAATTAATATAATAATCACAATAGAATTAAATTAATAAAATAATTTTTAAATAAGTTACATCTCCCAAAATACATTAACAAATAGTATGAAATATTAGTAAACCATAATAGAACAAAGAATATAGTAATTTTTACCATAAAAATATTTAAAGTCAGGGGTAATAATAATAGAATGTAATAAATAAAAATATAAAAGTATTATAATCCAAATATTCTAATAAAAAATGATTAATATATACATAATCGTGGATAACTCTTTTGGAATTAGTGAGATGATCCTATACCTACTCATGAAGAATGATTTTTTGGAATATATATAAAGTTCTTAAATAACAACCTCATGTCTTGATCTAAACTATCCTATCCAAACTCACTCCCTATAGTTTGAACAAATCATATACAAGATGATAATAATTAGTAATTTGAAACAATTATTGTATAGAAACCATCTCTTAATCTCCTACCTAGATACCTAGGGTCTATGAAATTAGTAACTAGAAGTGGGGAAACATTTATCGTATTCCATAACATTTCATTAACAAGAAACATAGAAATGAATCCCAATATCAAGCATAATTTTTCCTCTATAAACCCTTTTTATAATTGTCACTTTTTAATATTTATATCATGAACAACAATAGAATTTAATTCTCAATTGTTATAGGATTAATGAAACATGATATCATGGGGATTAAAAAGATAGTGAGGCCCATTATTTTTTAAAAAAAATAAACAGGGTTCTAAACAGAACATAGTCTTTAAGTAGATAAATATATATATATATCCATTATTTAGAACAATTTTAGATTCCAAAATTTATTTAGAAAATTATTTTAGAACAAATAGTAAACCAATCACTAATTCAAAAAGTCCAGGACATCACACCCAGATAGACACACATGCACACATACACACACACATATATATATTTACTTAAATTAAACCATAGTAAACAACATTAAAAATATCATAAACATAGGTCATATGTAATAAAAATGATAAACTATCAATGAAACTCATAAAATTCTTTTAATAATGAAATCCTAATAAATAACCCATCAATACCCATAAAACATGTCAAATAAAATCATAATATATTTTTAAAACACCATTTTGATAACTAATCATTTTTTGAATAATCCTCAAGTAATTTTAGAAAACATATTTTTATCATATATTTTTGTTACATAAATATAAAAATAATAATTCATGGAAAAATACATTGATATCATGATATTAGATTATGAAACTAGATTTTTTATTATGGAAATGGATTTAGATACATCAATAACTATAAGTCTTTTAAAGGAAATGAAATCTCATGGAATAATCTATCGCCTTTGTAATGTGGATGACGCAAAAACCCAAGAATATGGAGAGGGGAGACCAAAATAACAATACACACTCCCAAACTATTAATAACTAAAAATTCTAGAAAACACTAACCTAGGGTTAATCCACCCATGTTGGAGTTTTTTTCCATAGAACCAACTACATTGTACTCGGGATTACATTAAACTTAAAAGGATTGAATATTAATGTAAGTATCTTATCATATTTTGATTATTATTTTTCATAACATTGATGTGATAATATCCTAGAGAATGTGATGAATTTATAGGTCATAGAATTTCTCCACTATGATGAGAACCTTGAAATAACATGATGATATTCTGAAGAATGTTATATGGTTGGATAATATACTAGGTTAGGGAACATATTACATAGATCATTGGGTTTGAGGACTCTTAAAAGGGTGAGTATTATTCTCATGATGTTCACAATTGGTAATCTCCAAGATTGTGAGATTATGAGAGCAGACCCACTATTATGAATTCTTTATATTTTAGTGTCATCAGATATTTCAATCTATAAGTATGTTTAATTTTCCTTAGACTTTGATATTATCATTAATTCATGTCATTAATTGTAAACTAATATTTTCTAATGAAAACCATGGTTACATATATTCTTGGTGTGGTAGGTTACATTGAGTGTGTCACAAATAAAATTTTATAAATAGATAATAAGTATTTTACCTTCTATATTTATGGATGTTGATATCTCGACCCTTGTATTGGAATAGAACTGTCATATTAAACACCATTTCCTTGGTGTAATGATGTTTTTATTTCATATAATCAAAGAAATATCTAGTGAGCACATTAGTTGATGACACATATGGGAAACCTTCTTGATGATATATTGTGATAAAGGGATGATATTTCTTAGTGAGGATTCGTATATGGTTTTCATCATTATTACAATAAGTTATTTCACATAGTTTCCTTGACCCATTGCTAGATAGTAATCATGGAATTTAGGAAAGCCCACCTGATTCTAATGAGAAAGAATCTAAGAGGGTCACACAATAAGTGTTTATATTGATCTTGATTAAAATATATATTAATTTAATTAATAGAATGAATAATATTCTCAATATGGAGAACTGATTTTATTCAAGTTTTATTGATTGCATAAATTACATAATTTTTTACCAGATTGTGAATAAAATATTTATTTATTTTTTTAGGGAATATTTAATAAATATTTATTCACTAGTTAGTGAATAAAATATTTATTTAATAGAATAAAATATTTTATTTGGGTATTTAACAAATGACAATGAGTTCAAATAAACCAAGACCATGTCCGGTGATGAATACTTATTTCCGATTCAGTAAATTATATTCACCATTGCGCAAGTAATAACATGCTTTAAAATAATAATAAAATTTTTATTATTGTTATTATTTTATGGAATGGGGTTTTATAAGGGTTATGATATTATGTATGGATCAGTATGTAATTAATTAATATTTTTACCAAAACCCTACCTATATAAATAGATTTTTATGCCTATTGTGTAGGGGATATCGAGAAATAGAATAATAAAATTTTGATAATAGAGAATCATTGCACAAAACATTATTCTTTCTATCTCTGAAATTCTTCCTCTATTCCTATCAATATTGATAATAACTCTTTCAAGATTGAAGAATGAGCAATCAAGAAAAACAACTCAATATGACAGATCTGTCACTCTAGCACCTAGTGTTCCATTGGTATTGATCAGAGAATAAATTAGAACACGTGGATCACTTATAGAAGGATTATAACCTTGTATCCTCATAGAAAAATGAAGGAAATATGAAAATGGTCTTTTAGAAAATCACCAACATCATATAAGAAATCATATTAAGCCAATGCAAATTACTTTCTTCAAATGTAGTTAATATAATTAGAAATTTAACCTACAAATATCCCCACTTAGGGTATTGGGAAAATAAATATTAAAATAAAATTTTAATATATCACCCACCAAATATTTCTTCTATTATTCATGGATTTTTTAAGTGGTATCATAGTGGTCAGGTTTTAAATATTTTATTATTTATTTGATTGTTTTTCTATTTGTAATCGTGGTTGAAATTTTCATTTCATATTATTTTTTGTTTGATCTTATTTTAATTAACTTGTTATAGAAATATTGATCATGTTCATTTATAATTTAATTTTATTAAAGGACACATAACATATGAAGAACAATTGGAGATTCTATTAGGAAGTGTCGATGTTTTGGCCAATAAAACTGGGTTACATATCGTGTAACCAGATTACATATTGTGTGCCCATGTGCATAGTACCTTTATGTGTCATGGTATTCATGACATGCCAAGAAGATAATTACACATGCTGTATTTATTTTAGACCACATGTAGACTAGGCCAACAAGGAATTGGGCATATTGGATTACAAAGTGTGTAGCTAGTGTACACATTGTGTGCTATACATGGGTTAGTAGGGAAATTCATACAATTTTTGTGGTCATTATACATCGTCAAACTACTATATACTGATAGGATAAATGATTTATGATATACAAGTTGTGTACGCAGAGTACACAGTGTGTAGTTCATCATTTCCCAAGTCTAAAATACACATCTATCTATTCGGTGAGTTATGCCGACATAGAGCATTAGAAAAACATGGTGTATAGAAATTATGTAAACAACACATAATTTCATTAAAGGAACATGTTGAGTTATTCAGTAGGTTATATGGTGACACATTATTTGGACCATGCAACATGTAGATGGCTTATACACAACACGTAGTCTAGTAGAGATACATGCCCATTCCCAAGCATTTATTCCAAGAACATGAAAAATATATACACACCATGTAGCTAGAACGTACACATCTTGTAGTCCAGTATATTTAACACACCAAATCCCCTGGTGTGTAACCCAAGTACATGATAACCAAGGTACATGGCATATAGTTGTATAGTACATAGATGTGGTATTATAATTAATGTATGAATAAAAATACATTGAATTGATAATTATAGCATTAAACCCATGTTGATTTGTTTATCACATTATGTGTTTGATAATTTCAAAAGGGTTTTAATGAATTTTAAATGATCAATTAATTTATTGTAATATATATATAATAATTGTTTCGACCATTTATTATCCATGAATACCATTAATATTAGTATCTTCCAATGAATTTGTATGTTCATTAAGAAGAATGGTAATTAATAAACTGATTGATTGATTGATTAATGTAAGCATGTTTATCACCATCATAAATAACGAATAAGAAATTAATGTTAACTAGTTTTACTTTTTCATATTCATCGCATGTGTATGACTGTTCATGACCTTGACCAAGACATATATATGTATTTTCATTATTTTATTTTATTTATTACAGGGGTTTGAAATTATATTATATTAAATTAAATTTGATCGCCTTTAAGTCATCCTTCTATCAATTATTATGTAGGACCCATGTTTCCATGTTTATTTATGTAATCTCTAATAACCAATCCTTTGGTTTCCCATGCCAGCATGTGAGTTATAAATACATGTAATTAATAGAGTATCCCAAGGTGCATTGAGGTGGTTCAAGATGGATCCATGATGATTCCAACCCAAGTGATACATAGGTTGAAAGGTGGAATACTATTACTCATGCCAAGAGAATTAATATGAATTATTCCCCTATTTCATAGGTTGATATATTGTTCTTTAAATAAATAATCCATTAGATAATCTCATTATTAGGTAATTTATTTTTATTTATTTCTATCTTATGCATTGTTTATTTTACAGATATAATACTGATATCATATAAATAAATGAATTGATGTGAAAATATGGAATTTAAATAAATTGATTATGGGAAAATGTTATATCCAATATGGTTAATTAATTATGTAAAATCCAATTAATATTAAAAAGTTATGTAATGGATAAAACAAGATAAAATTTATGCTTAATAAATTAAAATCCCACAAAAATATATTAAGTCAAACATGGCCTCCCACTACTTGATTAGGAATGAAATCCATAAAACAACTAGTTTTTTCAACCCATGTTTGAACACTAACTTTTAACATGGATTGTTTATGAAGCTTATGGGTTGAGTTGACCATATTACATCAAGAGAAGTGTCCCTTTCAAGATGTTATGTAATTTAGAGGAAAGTGTTGAAGAAATCAATGTCAATATTTTAGGAATGGGGAATCTACTAAATGGATCAAGGAGATGCATTCCCATGTTTAGAAAAGACATGCATAAATAAATGCCTTCAAGTAGTTTGACCAACTCTTATAGGGTTTATATAAAGAAGAATATGGATCCTTGCCACTATAACGTCTGAGAATCATGAAATTAAAAAAAATTGTGTGCATAAAAAACAATAAAAAATTAAAAAAATTAATGAAAAAAAATTGTTCGTTAACAAATTGAACATTTTCATTAACCATAAACATGATATACACATTTTAAACATTGAAACAGAATGTAAAATAAATTTTCAGTCCATGATATTGATTTTAATTCATGTTTAAGTTCATGATCAAAGAATGTGGAAAGTGTGTCTATCTAATGAGATTTCACACCATTTATATTTTCATCCATTTAATAACAAAATTAATAATGAAAGCCATTTGTATTATTGAGTATTATTTTGTGTTCTTGGGGTCCTATTGTCACAAAACGGCTGAAGGGAATGCAAACTGCCAGACCCTTCCTTCTTCAAGTTAAAGGAGAGATAATGACCCCTGAGTCCCACCTCCAATAGGTCCCACAGTATAGACTTGCACCAAGGGTATAGAATCTCATGTAATATGGGAGTTGTTACCCTTTTTATAGAACAAGATTCATAGATAAGACTATAAATCCCAAACCAATCCAAATACCAAAAATAAAAGTAAATCCCAAAATCTATTCCCATATGCTTTTCCAAAATAAAGTGATACAAGGTACAAAAAAACTCTTAAGGAAAGTAAAAAAAGAAAGAAAATCAACAACAACTATCTGGACGCCGAGCTAGTACGGTCTGACACAGTCCTCAAAGTCCTCTTAGAAACCTGAGATTAGTTTTATATATGTTGTGTGAGTATATAGGTATAATCAGTAGGGAAAACCAAAAGCCCTCAAGCACAAGTGGGGAGGCATTCTAATTCCCCGTGATAAAAGAGATAACTAAAAAAACATAGGAATAAAACTATCCACCCAACATCACCAAGGAACACTCCCCAAATAAGACAAGTAATGTAAATTTATAGTAATAACACATCGATGTTTGGGTACCCTGCACCGCATTCCTACTGGTTATTTAGGACGTCTTGTGTGCCAGAACTCCCCCATAGGTTCTAATGTAGTCCCACTACTGCCCCAACCACAAACTTATGGTCCACTACAACCACGCATCTTGTCTGCAGACACCTGGTGCACCAAAACCATATATAACCATTCACGAGACACCTGGTCCACAATAACCACCACCATGCTCGAAGACACCTATCCAAAACAACCACCACCACTCCTGAAGACACCTACGCCTCTTCTCGAAGACACTTGGGAAACAAACCTTCTTGCACACACCTGGACCAACCACTACAACATGGGAAGCCTGAAGAGTCTTGGGCCATAATGAACTTTAGTTCATCACACCCTGCCCGAAGAATCTTGGGATACATGATCAGGCATCACTTCAGCCTATAAGCCTCCTCAAGAAGACTCCTCCACCAATCATTCTAAGGAATACTCTGTTGTCATCTGAAATATATAGCCTCTAACATCCTCTACTCTCATGCCTAGATGTAAAGTAGCTAACTCCTCTATTACCTTCCATGTATCTTATGACTCAGGAACCACATCCTTATGTGACTTCCTACACAAGAAATTGGCCACCACATTCCCCTTTCCTGAGGTGTAAGAGATATCAAAGTCATAGTCCTGAAGAAACGTCATCCAAATTTGTTATCACAAGTTCAGGTCTCGCTGTAATAATACATACATCAAGATCTTGTGATCTCTGAAGACCACGAAGTGTTCCCCGATGAGGTAATTCCGCCACAAATTTAGTGAAAACACAATACATGTAAACTTCAGATCATGGGTGGAATAGTTATGTTCATGAGGATGTAACTTCCTAGATTCATAAGAGATCACTCCATGTTTCTACATCAACACACACCCCAAGACTAGACTGAAAGCATCACAGAATAGTTCAAACGTTGCCCCTTTCCTTTGGAAACCTCAGTATGAGGGAACTGACTAGCTTCAATTTCAAATAACTAAAATCTTCTTGACAGTACTCAATCCATACAAAAACCTAGTTTTTCGGGTCAAGGTCATCAACGGTGTTACAACTCAAGATAATTCTGGTATGAACCTCCGGTAGTAACCTTCTAGTCCCATGAAACAAAGAACTTATGCCACATTCATGGGTACTGCCCAACAAACAGCCACTTTGACCTTTGATGGGTCCACTTATATTCCCTTCTAGGACACCACATTTTCAAGGAAGTGAACTTTTCATGTCCATAACATGCACTTGGATAACTTATCATAGAGTTGGTGGTGTCAAAGGACCTCCAGAACTGTATTGGGATGCTCGGTGTGATACTCCTCTAAACATGAGTAGATTAGAATGTCATCAATGAACACGACTACGAACCGGTCCATATACTCATAGAAAAAATATGCCATGATCCCCATGGACATGACTGGTGCATTCATAATGCCTAACATCATGACCACAAACTCAATGTGTCCATATATGCACCTAAAATCATTCTTTGAGATGTAACCATCCTTCACCCTAAAAAGGTGACATCCAGACCACAGGTTGATCTTTGAGAACTAGCATGCCCTCTTCAACTGGTAAAAAATGTCATCGATCCTTGGGAGGGGGTAACATTTCTTGATTGTCACCCGATTTAGTCTTTGGTGTTATATTCACAACCTGAGACCACTATCTTCCTTCTTTAAGAACAAGACTCGAGCACCCCATGGAAACACTCTTGGTCAGATAAAACCCTTCTTCATCATGTCACCAACCTAAATATTCAACTCCTGCCACTCAAAAGGCTTCATCCAATATGGATCCATCAAAATAAGGATGGCACCAGGTTTTAGGTCTTTCTTGAACTCAACATCATGTCGAGGGGGTAGAGTCACAACCTATTGATGGAAGATATCCATGAACTCACTAACAATCCCCAAAACTACCACCATATCAGAGTATGTTGACTCTACTAACAGTTTAGTTAATAATGAAAGAAGGGGATTCACCCACTGGATGCCCTGTTAGAAACCCCTCTCGCCAACTAAATATACACTCTGGATGCCCATATATGATGACTTGGCCCTTATCAAGAAGTAGTTGATAAAAATGTATAGATAAAACATCCATTCGATTCCCATGATGAAATCGTATGGAAGCATTTGCAGTAGAAAGATATCCCCATTGGACTGATGTGGTTACAACATCAGTCCGCATCCTTGAAAAACATCAAATAGGTTGTTCTGATCTCCAACTGGAATTCTCAACACCAAGGTCATGGAAAGTATCTCTATGTATAGACCGAAGGAATTGGATAGACTTGTTGAAACAAAGGAGTGTGAATATCTTGAATCAAACAATGCACAGGAAAGAGTACTAAACAAAATGATCATACCTTGAACGACCTCTAGACCTCCTGGAACTGATACCCATGTGGTGTGCAATTAACCACACCTAGATCCTCTAACCATTAGGTGTAAGCTAACTCCCCATCAATACACCAGTTGAGGCCCCTGAGAAGCACCCTAAGGCCATATTCCTCTAGAACTATCTTTCCTTGGTGGGGTAGGATTTTGTTTCCCCTACTGCTGATACTGAAAGGGTCTGGCCGGAAACTGGTGTAGCTGAGATGGTCAATGAACCTGCCCACCCCCACTATATTACACTTGATATGGCAACTGATACTAAATGTTCCCACGACTTCCACAAGTAATGAAAATCACTTCTAGGCTCGTGGTGAAAGGGCGAGGACCAGGAGATCGGGACTGGAACTTCTTAGGCCTCCTCCCCGCCAGCTAATACCTCGAATGCCCGAATTTTGGAGGCCTACTGCTAATTGCCTTCCCCTTTGATGAGAACAACTAGATCCCCTCTCTTAGTACACCTCCTAGTGTGTGAAACCTCTCCACAACTTCCACCTTTATCTGAACCTCCATGTATATTTATTGAGTGAAGGGAGTAACAGTGTACTGAAGATAAAGTCAGAGTGCCTTTTCCAAGCATCTTGCCCGTGACTCCTCATCCAGGAAAAGGTCCAGAAATAAATAAATTAGATCCTTGAACTTGATCCCAAACTCCCTTACTGACATACTCCCTTGTTGGTGGGAGAGAAACTCTTTCCTCTTTTCATCCTTCATCGTTGGAGAAATGAATTCTTCTTGGAACTCCATCTCAAAGTCGGTCCACAAAACCTCACATTCTTTTTTCTCACTGAGATAGAACATCCACCACTAATGATCTACTCCCCGCATATGGATCATGGATATAGGAACCTAGTACTCTACCAAATCCCATATCAAGATGAATGCTATCACTATCTCCTCAATCCATATCTCTATCTCCATGTCTGAGACGCTTCCATTATACTTCTCAAGGGTTTTCCGTTGAAATGCATGAAGCTTCTTTTTCCATGGTCATCCTCCTCCTCTTGATCATCCCTCCTATAATCATCCAAATCATCCAACCAGTCCTCAATCTCCCACACTACTTGTGGACTTCATCTGGGTGCCTTAGCTGAAAAGATAAAAAATAATTCTTAACCTCGAGTAGTGCGAAAACTCTCTTAAATTTTTTCTAAAGTTTCTATTCATGTTATATTCCCAAAACACCCAAAACACACATGAACACAAGTATTTATGATGCATGTACCTTTTCCTAGGGTATCTACCATACAATTAGTGTAGCCTCACCTTGTCGTTCTGTAGGTCAAGAGTCCTTGCATCAGATCACAGGGGGCCCTAAAATTCCATCTCCTAGCTGGTCTTACCTATCCTATTTCATGAACCAAGATTTACTAACACCGTTTCAATACCATCCCATGAAATACTCACTGTTTCTAAGACCAATATTTATCCTATCTTTCAACCATCACCTCTGATACCACTCTTTCACGACTCTCCAACACCAAGATGAGGGAAGGGACAACAAACTACCAGACCATTTCTTCTTCAAGTTGAAGGAGAGATAATGAAACCCGATTCCCATCTTCAATAGTCACTGGAGTGGAGACTACCACCAAGGGTATATAATCTCACATAATATGGAAGGAGTTACCATTTTTATAGAACAAGATAGGGAGATAATATGGTAAATCCCAAGAAACTAAAAATACCAAAAGTAAAATTAAAGCCCAAAATCCATTCCCATATGCATGTCCAAAATAATGTGATACAAGGTTCAATAAAACTCTGAAACAAATTACCAAAAGAAAGAAAAGGAGAAACAACAATTGTCCCAATGCTGAGCTTGTAAGGTCTTGTATAGTCCCCAAAGTCCTCATGGAAACTTAAAACAGTTTTATATATGATGCACGCCTATCATAGGGCATGGAAAAACAATTATTTCCTAAGTCAAAATGTAGTAATGTGGTTGACCAAGGATCTCTCTCAAAGTGCAGTGCACACAAAATTGTTTGTCACTTTAAAATGAGGGTAAAAATGTTGTTCTTTTGAAAGAAAATTTGAAATTCAAATGGTTGAAAAACTATGATATTAAAAGTGTGATTAGGTCGGGGTCGGTTTCCTAATTTTAATGTTATTATTTTTCAATTTAATTCAAACTTCTTCTTCTTAGTTGATTAAAGTGAGATTCCACAACTGTTTCCTCTCAGTTCCTTGGTGAAATTACGATGGTGAGAAAAAACCTTACCAAGATCTTGGTTTGTTCAACTCTCCTTCCATGTGAAAATTATTTGTATTGAATGTCCTCAATTGACATGGGAAATACCCGATTGGGTCTTGTTTATCCCAAAAAATAAAAAACATTCAGTACCCATTTTTACATGTATTGACGATCATTGAGTACTTCACCACTAATTCCTGGTCTATTCCATCGTATATAAACCAGAAATTAGTGGAGAGAGATAATGATTATTTTACCATGGAAAAATTCAATAATGGAATTAAAATCCCAAAACAATTTTACATGATAATAAAAACTACTATATGAAATTGAAAACAAATTTTAAGAAAAAATAAATTTAATTCAATTACGTTCAAGAACTCAAGCATTACAACATAGAAAACCAACCCTTCCCCAATCACTCCATATGCTTACCTCACCCTAGTAAGGGTGATAGAGATGAATGGGGAGGAATAATTCATTACAAAACTATGGAAAAGAAAAGAATAAAAAGATGAAAAGTCCTCCTTGGTGACTCGGAAGGAATGAGATGGAGAGTGGGATGATTTGGGAAGGAGGTGAGGGCCTCCTTTTATAGTCAGAATTATTTCCCCGAATGATGTCGTGCTTTATCTCCATTAAAGGACATCTTCACGCATTGAACCCTTCTTGAATGTTGATCATAATGATCTTGGGCGTTTCCCCTCAAATGCTCAGCAGATTTGGACATGTCTTCCAAGAGTTATGGCCGTTTTACTCTCACAATATATTCTGTTCAATCAGACTCTCTAAATCACAAACCCCCGGATTATGATGCTTAAATAACCCTTAACATGGCCAATTCATGCAGCCTTCCCTTCATGAAAGTTGTTAAAAAACTCCTTTCGCGTCTACCCACTAAATTTCACAACAATTGGGCCCACCAATAATTAGGTAGGGACCCCACACCAAAACATAGAAGATCAATAAAGAGTTTTAATGCTCCCACTTGTGAGAATTTTTTAAGCTTCCATATGACCAATTTATCTTTTAGTACAAAAGTTTGAAATGAATCTCTGGATGTTGTGAATGCAGAACAGAAAGAATTTTAAAAATTGGATTAGTGTGAAAAATGTTATGGCCAAACTACAGAAATAATTTAAAAGAGTTAAAAATCCAAAATGGGCCATCTTAACTGTTCAGTTCAAAATAACACCAATATCATAAAAATGTAGCAATTCCTCTTAGATTTACACTTTTGTGGGTTTAAAATAATGAAATTCAATATAATGTTTGTATAAAATGTCTTCTCTATCAATATATATAGGGTGATTATACATGTATACTCAGTAGGGACAACCAAAAGCTCTTGTGCACTAGTGGGGATGCATTCTAATGCCCCGTGAGAAAAGAGATAACCAAAACAACAAGCAAGGAAACAACACACCCACCCTCACTAAGGAACACTCCTCAAATAACTCAAGTCATGTAAAGTAATGGTAATAACACATGGATTTTTTGGTACCCAAAACTACTTTCCCACTGGTTATTTAGGACATCATATGCGTCAGACCTCCCCCACAGGTTCCACTAAAGTCCCACTACCACCCCAACAACAACCTTTTAGGCCACCGAAATCACACATCCCACCCAAAGACACCTACGCCACCAAAAACACACATATCCATACCTGCAGACACCTGGGCCAAAACAACCACCACGACACTCAAAGACACTAGGGCCAAAACAACCACCGCCATGCCCGAAGACACCTGGGCCTCTTACCAAAGACACTTGGGAAACAATCCTACCAGCACACACCTAGTCTAACCAACATAACACATCCTTTCTGAAGAGTCTTGGGGCATAAATAACCTTATTCCATCACATCCTGTGCGAATAATCTTGGGAAACCTGGGAGAGGGAGTAGAAAATTGCTAATAACCATCCACTCATAAGATTGTTAGGAAAACACCTCACCCATGAAATGGGGGTGTTCGACATGAAGTTATCAACATGGGTGGGGTTCATATAAGAAAAATAAGAACTAAAATTTATACATATATGTAATAAATTACTCATCCCAACCTACGGGTTCTGAAACCAATGAACAGCCCGCACGCGACCACTTTTGATGTAGCCGCTACATGCACAGGTGCTTAAGAGCCACAACCAGAGCACAACCCATTTCTGGAAAACAATTCTCCCATTGCACCCTTTATCATTATCATGATAAATTGATTCCATTTAAAACATCCATAAACTACTGAGCAACTAACAGGCATAACCACAATCCAAATCAACAACTGAAGGAAAACTGTCAAGCTTACTTTTAAGAATTCACACCTGGTTCGCTTGTAAAGTAAAAAACATCAAATGGTATCTATGAGATCCCTCGAAATACCGGAACCAAAATAAGCCCCAAAATATTGGCTCCACATGGGCTTAGATTCACAAACCAAGTACCTATGAACTAGATATTCCACTCCCCTTACGCCACCCCACAATGCATCAAATAGATCATCCATAGATATCACTAGAACAGAGTACGAAGTTTTCAAATTCAGCCAACGCCATTATTTATATTCCCACTTTCTGTTTGGTATATTGAGGTAATCATACATGGGTTCTTATTCATCGTTCTTCCATTTAATCAACCAATTTTATGTGATTAACCAGTTTTCATGTTACATTCATTCAATCACAAGATTATCTATATAAATAAGCTTCATTAGTGCGCAATAAAGGACCACCAAAAGCCACGATTTTTAGTGGACATAAGCCCATACAATTACAAACATGAAAAAATTATAACACAACAACATCATCAACTTTCCCACCACTTTATTCTTCTTCCAGAATATTTATTATCTTTGTTAAAGTTGTTTTTATCTACATCCTAAAGTATCATCATCATACCAACCCCGCATGATGAAAAATAAAGAGTGAAGAAGGAAGAACCCATACATGGATGATTAAGGAATGAAGTTTTATCCTTGCACCAAGAAATGGGGATAGCGCAAATTGTAGTAAAAGAAGACTCCAAGGCTGCGTGAGAAGAGCTCTAGCACAGACTCATTATTCATATCCAAAAGAGAGACTCTAATTGCACCTAGGAAAATAAAGTGACCAAGGAAGAAGAATATCTCAGTGTGTTTAAAGGCTCAATCCTATAGTTATGAGATATGCAATCTCAAGGTTCTTAAAAATCAGATCCTGGATTAAGCACGCGGCTGGGCGGTTGCACACATTAGAATTTATTGGTATTTAATAATTCTCCTCATAGATTGTGGAGATAACGACTGTGAGATGATAGATTTAATTTCAACAGGGGAAAACACGTAACATGGAAGACACTACAAAACATGGGAAGCTGAAAAAATGCATCACGAGGAGTGATAGACCACACATTTTGGTAACTCAAGGGGCACCCGACTATTTGGAGTTTAGAACATCTTTTACAGTCCTTAAAACCATCTTAGACCACCTTAAAAGGGGTAATACAAATTAAAAGAGATGTTATGAAAAAACTGGGGAAGGAAACCTCAACACACCTTAGTGACACCGTTTGGGTGTAGAAACCATCAGAGAGACCGATCGGTGAGACACTGATCAGGGCCGATCAGTGGCACCCACAAGTGACACCACAGTGACACCCTCCCACCGACACTGACACCCTCCTAACTCACCAATGGTGTCCAGGACACCCCAATGCTTATAATCTTGCAATGTAATGGACCAGGGGGGTCAAAGAAATTACATCAGATATCTCTCATACTATTATCACCCTCTAGAACTCAATAGTAAACCTGAAAAAAAAAGTGGTGTCTGAACAAAAACCTAGAAACATACATCTTAGGGACAAGCCACCCTAGAGTTGTTAGAAAGATGGAATAAAACCCCGACATCCAGGAACACCTCTCTCATCTATCTACTGAACAAATGCAGAAACATTAATGCTCCTATCCACCAATTAACCACACAAACATATAATAGTCACAACATCCAAACTTATGGATTAGGGAGGCCCTTTTCCCATTTCAAGATATTATCTTCTCGTGGTGGCACCGACTCACCTGTATGGGTTTAATCACATACACCTTAATTATTCTTGATTAGGTATCACGTAATCATATCCCCATAGTCAGTACTTTTCATACACATTCAGATATCAAGGGAGACAACCCATCTAATTGTTAACAAGGACAAACATTACATCACAATAAAACAGTTCTGGGTACTAGGCACAATATCAAAATTCAAAATAGATCTTGGTATGAGGCACATATATGTGCCTCCCATTCCCAGGTACTCTCCTTGAGGTTACCTTGGATCCTAAATGTACAAAACGAGGGAATGGTCCATCAGTGAATCACCTTCTCCTTATGATCCATGATTCTCACTGGTCGCTCCATGGAGGTTGCCTCATCCTAAATATCCAACTCTCCCCAGTCGAGGACGTGGGAGTCCTCGTGTATATACCAACAGAGCTGAGATACATGGAAGAGGTTTTGCATCCTCTCTAGCGGTGATGGTAATGCTAGCTGATATGACACCTCACTGACTCATCTCAACACCTCTAAGGGTCCAATGAACCTGGGATAAGCTTACTCCCCCTACCAAACCTCTATTGCCCACGCCGAGGGGAGGCCTTCAAGAACATGTGGTCCCCAAACTCGAACTCCAAGGG
The DNA here is from genome assembly GCA_963277665.1 of Viscum album. Classification (NCBI taxonomy): domain Eukaryota; kingdom Viridiplantae; phylum Streptophyta; class Magnoliopsida; order Santalales; family Viscaceae; genus Viscum; species Viscum album. The sequence continues at coordinate 1,043,080,694 of OY728146.1, forward strand.
TCACCTTCTATGAGCGGCATATGACTTCAACTGGTCCTGAGCAGCCTTCATCCTCTCACGCACAAGCTGAACCTTCTCTGTCATGCTCTACACCACCTTCAGGCCAAGAACATCTGCCTCTCCAACCTCTGTCCAGCACATAGGTGAATGGCATAGTCTCTCGTATAAGAATTAAATTGGTTCCATGAAAATGTTATAGTGGTATATATTGATATAGGCCCAATATAATAGAAGAAAGTGTAGTACCCATGATCCTCCAAAGTCTAGAACACACGGTCGTAGCATATCCTCCAATATCTGGATGGTTCACTCCATCTCCCATCCATTTGAGGGGGGAAAGTAGTGCTAAGGCATAGCTGGGTGTAGAAAGAACATTGTAATCCCTTCCAGACTTGTGAAGTAAAATTTGTATCACAATTTGAAATAAAGGTTCTGGGAACTCCGTATAGCCGCACAACTTCACCCACGGACTTTTGTGATAAGTAATCCACTACGCTCGGCTCCTTAATTGCTAAAAAGTGAGATGATTTCATCAAAATGTCCACCACTACCCATATGGTATCACAACCTCCATCAGCTATTGGTAGTCCTGTGACAAAATACATCAAAATGTAATCCCACTTCCACTTGGTAATGTCTAAGGGTTCCAACAGAACGCAGGGAACATGGTGTTCAGCCTTCACCTAGTGACACACAAGGCACTTTGCCACAAACACCTCCACTTCCTGCTTCACTCCTGGCCACCAAAACTGACATCTCAAGCCCCAGTACATCTTGGAGACTCTTGGGTGTACCTCTAGGGATAATATATGGAACTCACATAGAACTCCCTTGTGCATCATCTCTGTGAAAAACAACATCCCATGGTAAAGCATCTGATTCTGACTATCCTTCAACCATACTTCCAGAGCATTCCCTTGGATAACATGATCATGAATCACTTCAACCTCTAAGCATCCCCACTGAGAATCCTCCACATTCCATACCAAGGAATATTGCACTGTCATTTAAAATAGACAACCTCTACCATCCTCTACTCTCATGCCCAGATGTAAAGCATCTAACTCCTCCATTACCTTCCAAGCATCTATTGACTTCCAAACCACAACCTTCTATGAATTATTTCTCAAGGAATCGGCCACCACATTCCCATTTCCTGAGGTTTTGGAGAACTTGAAGTTGTAGTCCTGAGGAAACTTCATCCACCTCTGTTGCCAAAAGCTCAAGTGTCACTAAAAGAAGACATGCCTCAAGATCTTGTGATCTTTTATGTCCATGAAGTGGTACCTGACGAGGTAATGCCTCCACAACTTTAGTGAAAACACAAATGTTGGAAGCTCTAGATCTTGGGTTGCACAGTTATGTTCATGAGGACGTAACTACCTAAACCCATAAGATATCACTCCCCACTACTACATCAGCACACACCCTAATCCTATACTAGATGCATCACAGAACACATAAAACATTACCCCTTCCTCTGGAAACTTTATTACTGGGGTAATGACTAGATTACCTTTTAGATAACTAAAAGCTGCCTAATAATTCTCACTCCATATGAAAACATGGTATTTTCTGGTCAAGGTCATCAAAGGTTCTGTAACTCGAGATAAGTCGGGTACGAACCTCCATTAGTAAACTACCAGCCCAAGGAAACTACAAACCTCTACAATGTTCTTGGGTTATTCCAAAGAAACAAATACTTCGACCTTCAACAAGTCTACAACTATTCCCTTCTCAGACACCAAGTTTCGATGGAAGTGCACTTCTCATGTCTATAACATGCACTTGGAAACTTCCCATAGATATGGTGGTGTCAGAGGACCTCCAGAACTATCTTGAGATACTCGGTGTGATCCTCCTCTGATCTTGAGTAGATAATGATTTCATCAATGAACACAACTATGAACCAGTCCAAATACTTGCAAAAACGGTTCTCATGAGCACCATGAACACAGCTGGTTCTTTTTTAATGCCGAACGACATGACCATAAACTAAAACTGTCTATATCTGTACATAAAATAAGTCTTTGAGATGTCACCATCCTTCACCCAAAACTGGTGATATCTAGACCGCATGACAATCTTAGAGAGCTATCCTTCCCCCTTCAACTGGTCAAAACATTTTTCAATCCTCGATATGGGGTAACAGTTCTTCACCAACACCTAATTTAGTCTTCGGTAGTCTATGAATAGCCTGATACCATCATCTTTTTTATTTTCAAACAATACTAGAGCACCCCATGGAAACTGTCTTGGTCAGATAAAACCCTTCTTCATCAGGTCATCAACCTGAATCTGTAACTCCCGCAACTCAAAACATTTCATATGATAGAGAGCCATCAAAATCGTATTGGTACCGGTTTGTACATTTATCCTGAACTCCACATCACGTCGAGGGGGTAGAGTCACATCCTCTTGGGGAAGTCATCCAGGAACTCACTGACTATCCCCGGAACTGCCACCATCTTTGAGTTTTCTGACTCCACTGACAACTCAGATAATATGCAAAGAAGGGGCTACATGCACTAGTTCCCTCCTAGAAACACCACTTTCCAATTAAAGATACATGATGGCCACCCATATTTGAAAACACAAACCTTCACCAGAAGTATTTGATAACAACGTGAATAGAAACTAGCCAGTTGATGTTCATGATGACATTGTATGGTTGTATTTGCTGTAGAAAGAGATCCTCACTCGATGGATGCAGATCCAATATCCTTCTGCATCATCCAAAAACATGAAATAGGCTGTTCTGACCTCTAAATGACATGATCAACACTAGGGGATTGGAATCTGTCTCTATTTCTAGACCCAAGGAATGGTCTATAATGGGTGAAAAAAGGAGTGTGAAGCTCTGAAATCAAACAAGGAACAAACAAGAGTACTAAAAAAATAGATTGTACCTTGAATGACCATGGCCATACTGGAACTGATACCCATACTGCGTGAAACTTCCACACCTAGTTCCTTTTCCCCTATAATTTCAGTCATTTCTTTGACCATGCCCTCGTTGAGGCCCATGAGAAGCACCCTGAGGTTGGCCTCATCCGGCACTATCTTCCCTCAGTGGTGCAGGAGTTCGCTGCCCCTACTGCTGGTGCTTAAAGTGTCTGGCTAGCAACTAGTGCTATTGAGGTGGGCGCTAAACCTTCCCATCCAAGCTATACTGCACTTGGTCAGGGCACTTATTTTGAAGTTTCCCATGGATACCAAAAAAAAACCTTGATCCAAGGCTTATGGAGAAACAGCGAGGATTGGGAGATCATAACTGGAACTACTGAGCCCTCCTCCCCACTGACTGAAACCTATAATTACCTGATGCTAGAGGCCTTCTTCTAATACCCTTCCCATTTGATGAGATCAACTGACTCCCCTCTTATGGAACACCTCCCAATGTTTGAATCCTCTCCACCACTTCATCCTTTCTCAGAACCTCCAAGTACATCTGTAGTGTGAATGGAGTAACATCGTACTTAAGAGAAGGTCAGAGAACCTAATCCAAGTGTTTTGACACGACTCCTTAACTGATAAGAGGTATGGAGAGAAATGATTTACATCCTTGAAATTGATCCCCAACTCCCTTACCAAGATACTCCATTGCTGGATGGATAGAAATGCTTGTCACTTTTCATCATTCATTGTGGAAGAAAGGAATTCTTCCTGGAACTCCTTCTCAAAGTGGGTCCACGAAACCACAGCTTCCCTCTTCTAACTAATATAGAGTGTCCAACACTAACTCACCACTCCACACATATAGATCATGGCCAGAGGAACCCAGTACTCTCCAGGAGCCTGAATCAAGTAGAATTCTATCACTAGCTCTTTGAGCTAGCTCTCTGTCTCCAAGTCTGAGATGCTTCCCTCGTACTTCTTGAGGGTCTGCTGCTGAAAGGCATGAAGTTTCTTCTACCGATGTTCATCCTCCTCCTCTTGATCATTCCTTTGCTGATCATCCAAATCATCCTACTAGGCACCAATATCTCACACTACAAATTAATATTGTTTGGGTGCCATCGCAGAAAATATAAAAATGAATTCCAAATCCCTAGTAGTGTGGAAAACACACATAAATTTTTTCTAAATTTTTTATTCATTTTATATTCCCAAAACACCTAAAACACACCTGAACACAAGACATTATGATTCATATACTTTTTCCCAGGGTCTCTACCCTGTAATTAGTGTAGCCTCACCTGGTTGTTCAGTTGGCTCAGAGTCCTTGCATCGATCACGGGGGGCCTTAAAATCCCTTGTCATATCTAGTCTTCCCTAGCCTATTTCACACCCCAATATTTCCTAACAGCATTTCCCTACTATCCTATGAAATCCCCATTGTTCTTAAGAATTAACTCTATCCTATATCTCAACAATAACCTCTGATACCATTCTATCATGACCAACATTCACCAAGATGAGGGAAGGGACAACAAAGTGTCGGACCCTTCCTTCTTCAAGTTGAAAGATAGATAATGACTCCAAATTCCCACCTTCAATAGGTTCCGAAGTGGAAAATACCACCAAGGGTATAAAATCTCTTGTAATATGGAAGGATTTACCATTTTTATATAACTAGATCATGAAATAAGACAGTAAATCCCAAACAACTCCAAATTACGAAAGTAAAAGTAAATCCAAAATTACATTCCAATACGCATGGACAAAATAAAGTGATAAAAGGTTCAAGAAAACTCTAATGGAATTTACAAAAACAGTGAAAATCAGTAACAAAAACTATCATGATGCCGAGGTAGTACGGTTCGGCATGGTCCTCAATGTCTTCCTGGAAACCTGAAAGGAGTTTTATATATGTAGGGTGAGTATACAGGTATAATCAATTGGGAAAACCAAAATCTCTTGTGCACAAGTGGGGAGTAATTCTAATGCCTTGTGAGAAAAGAGATAACCAAAACACCTAGCAAGGAAACTATCTACTCAGGTTCCACTGCAGTCCCATTACTGCCCCAAAAATAAACTTATGGACCACCACAACCATGCATCTATCCCAAAGACACCAGGGCCCCCAAAACCACACATAACCACACCTGCAGACACATGGTCCAAAACAACCACCGCCATGCCTAAAGATACCTGGTCTAAAACAACCACCTTCATGACCAAAGACACTTGGACCTCGTCCCGAAGATACTTGAGAAACAAACCTTCCAAAACACACCTAGTCCAACCACCACAACATGCCTTGCCTGAAGATTCTTGGGTCATAATGAACCTTAGGTCATCATATCCTACCTAAAGAATATTGGGATACCGTGGAGAGGAGCCAGAAAGGAACTAATAACCAGACACTCATAAAAATGTCAGGAAAACACCCTCCCCCATGAAATGGGGGTGTTCGGAACGAAGTGATCAACATCGGTGGGGTGCATATAAGGAACAGAAGAACTAAACATTATCCATATGGGTAATAAATCACTCATCCCAACCTAAGGATTCCAAAAACAATGACCATCCCACACGCGGCCACTTTTGTTTCTACCGGTACATGCAAAAGTGCAAAAGAACCACAACTAGATCATAATCCATTTCTGGACAAAAAATTCCCCCACTGTACATGTTCTCGTTATCATGTTCAATTGATTCCATTTAAAAAAAATTATCCACTTCCAAAAACCTAATAGTAATAACCATAAGCCAAAATAAACTGAAGGAAAATGACCAAACATGATTTTAACTATTCACATATGGTTCTCTTGTAAAGTAACAACATCAAAAGGGATTTGTGAGATCCTTAGAAGTATTGTAACCAAACCAAGATGCAACATACCATCTCCTCATAGCATCATATTCACAAAACAACAACCTCTCAACCAGATATTCAATTCTCCTCAGCGCCACCCCACAAGGTGTCAAACAGAGCAACCATAGATATCACTAGACCAGAGTAATATGTTTTTAGATTCAGCAAACACAATTCATTAAGTTATTTCATTGTGATTGTTCAACTAGGGTGATCACATAGGGGTTATGATTCATTTTGTGTCCATTTAATAAACCATGTTTAGGTGATTAACTAGTTTCCATGTTATATCCATTCAATCACAATATTACCTAGAAAAACAGAGCTTCATTAGTGCACAAGAAAGGTTCACCAACATCCACAATTTTTGGTGGAATTAAGCCCATACAATTCACAACATGAAAAAAAAGTATAACACAACAACATCATCAACTTTCCCACCCCTTTTTTCTTTACCAGTCCATTTATTATCTTCATTAATGTTGGTTTCATCTACTTTCCAAAGGATTATCATCATACCCACCCCGTATGATGCACAATAAATAGATATGAAGGAAGTACCCAAACTTGGATGATAATGGATCTAACTTCTCACCTTTCCCTAAGAACTAAGGATGGTGTGACTTACAAAAAATAGAGAATTCAAGGATAAGAAGAAAGCGCTCCAGCATGTGTACACGATTCTTCTCTAGAATAGGGACTCTAAGTGCACCAATGAAAAGAAAGAATCCAAGGAAGAAGAATATCTCAGTGTGTTAAAAGTCCAAATACTAGAGTTACAGGATGTGAAAACTCATAGTGCTTAAAAAGGGGATTGAGGTTTAACCACATGGTTGTGAGGTTGCACATGTTAGAATTTATTGGTATTTAGTAATTATTCTCATAGATAGTGGAGATAATAGCTGTGACTTTTTAGATTTTTTTAAACAGTAAAAAAATGTAATAGGGGAAAAACTGGAAAACATGGGAAGCTAAAAAACATGGAAGAGGGTGTGATAGGCCACATGTTTGTGTAACGCAAGGGTCTCCCGACTCTCAGGGGTTTAGAATATCTTTTACTGGCCTTAAAACCATGTTAAACAACTTTAAAAGAGGTAATACAATTTTAAAGAGACATTATGGGAAAACTGGGAAAGGAAACTAGGACACCCCTTTGTGGCACTGTTCGATTGTAGAACTGATCGGTGAGACCGATCAATGATCCACCAATTTTTGATCTACTGATCTGGGCTGATCAGTGGAACCGACAGGTGAGACATCGATCGTGGCTGATCGGTGGTACGGATCGGTGGCACCGATCTTTGGCACTGATAGGTAACACCACAATTACACCCTGCCACTAACACTGATGCCCTCCTGACTCACTGATTGTGTCCAAGACACCCCAATGTGTAGAATTTGAAAATTAATGGACCAAGAGGTTCCAGGCCATTACACCCATAATAAAGATAATTTTGTTCTAATAGTCTTAATTTTAACAGGGTATTCAAAAAATCACTATAAAAAGTACACAAAAATAATAATAAATTTTCACATAAAGCAATGCATTGACCTAATGTGCAGCTTTTAGCACTTGTAGATCATGAATCCATAGTTTTTTGGCACATAGTTGCGAATTTTATATAGATTTTTGGTAAATTTAATTTGTTTTTGATTGATTTAACTCAAGATAATTCCATATTATGTGAGCTTTACTTGGTTCCATATGGTCTTTGACCCTAGGATTCATCAAAAAAATCATCCTACAAGGGTTAACTTGATTGGGATCAATTTCAATTACCATAGAAAAAGTAAAAAAAACAAAAAAAATGAATACACATCTAAATATTAAAATGTGACTCTAACTATCTCTTCCATCTTCTCCACCTTGAATAAAAATGAACCCCCGTATCTATTATCTTGCACTACACATTAACATTCTTAATAGAATTTGGATGAAATGTGGTGTTGAATTTGAAAAAAAATGGGATTGGTATTGGGATATTCTTATTAATATATCTAGTGTTAAATTAATTTTATGGGTATTACAATTTTTTTTGTATGAGGCCTTTTAGTGGGCATTGTACGGTAAATTGTTATTGGAAAAGGGAATTCAATTTCATAATTTTGAGATACTTTTTCCTTGGGACTAGAAAAACAAAAGTTGAGGGATGTAATTAAATAATAAAAGAACCTAATATTCACTTTTATAGTATATAATTTTCAAGTTCTTAATTATTCAGAAACACCACTTTTAGTGAATTTTATAATTTGAACATTATTTCACATCATGATTGCAACTCTTTCATAAAGTGAACTATTACTTGGTATCTATTGAGAAATATTGTAACTAATACACTTATCTTGATTTGAATTTCATATTTCATTTTCAGTTTTCGCACTCCATTTGGAGTATTTCATCCTGATTTATCAAATGAATAATCACATTGTAAGACCACCAAAATGGGCCTTCATTATAACATATTTTAGGTGAAGCAAACTTGACCACATTCTATTTATCTTCATGATGAAGACATTTCAAGACTCCATTGACACTACAATTTAAAATATAGATATTTTTTATCATAAATATGACTTCAAAAAACAATTACTAGAGCTCATTTTGAGTTATTATAAGAATTCCATGTGACACAATTAGAAGATGAAATTATGGGCCAGATTGTAGGCCCAGAATAGAATCCCCACATTTAATACATATCTAAAAAAGAAAATATCCAATTTGGTTGAACTTTTATTGTATGTCTTCGGATATCTATAGATTCAATTTATTCTTATATACATCAATCAAATTTTCCATATTGAATCTCATTTATACACCTATGTTGGATAAATGTAAGTTAGTTCCCATTTTTTTCGAAGGTAGAAAGTCAAAATTATAAAAAACATTCCACCATCCTATGTCTATCATAATCAAGTGGGAAGACAAGGAATATTTTTTGATTTAACAAATCCTCTTCAAATTCTAATTTAAGTTAGTATTGGTGAAGTGGTTTGAGAATGCTTTGGTTTATTTCGACTGTAATGTTATGTGGTCATTTTTTATACCCATGTTTGTTCATTTTCCATGTAAGTTGTTCTAATTAACATTAGTGTATTAATAAAAGTTATTCTTATCCAATTATTTTATTCTTACTCATATAACATTGATAATTTTTCCTCAAGGTATTAACTTATTCACACCGAAATTTGATAAATTCTTCACACAATAGCGGAGTTAAAATTATTTCCCTATTTTTCTTCTATAGTCCCCCCCCCTCATGAGTCTACTTCCCAATTCCATGAAGATAATAGTATATATTGAGGAAAAAACACTAATGGTTTGATCCAAGGGATTATAAATGGGATATATTGGATGTTATTTATCGCTCCATTAATTTTTAATCACTTATTTTAATTAAGAATTTAATTTGATGATTTTAATACTTCTTCATCCTTGTTGAATTTTAATTCCACACACTTTAGGAATTAGTTAAAAATGGTACCTTGTTGTTCTCATAAAAATTATTCTCCATGTAATAGGTTATTATCATTAGGTGTGTGTTGGTATTAAACCAATAAGTGATGAAATTTTTTTGATCTCTTTAAATGAATCACTCTCAAGTATATGGAATTTAAATAATTAAAAATGAATTTAATCTAATCCATACCATATAATAACCTAGTATCAATCCTTCCCCATAAATATATTACAATTGGTTCTCTTGGTATTTTTCTGAACCACATAAATTCAACCCCACAGTTGGCCACTTCATAACCAAAATACATCTCTATATAATGTGTGTCCATAGATTTTTCTTAGGTTTCTGAGGATTGGAAAACCCAAGCTACACTAAATGTGAACCAAGTGATATAAATATATGAGAAAGGGTTGACACTAAAATATTACTATGGATGGATTTGATGAAATTAATTTTCAATGATTTAATTTTTTTCGACTTGAGAGTGATTAATTTAAAGAGATCCAAACAACTTCATCACTTATCAGTTTAATACTAATAGAACCCTAATTATATTCACTTATAAACATGCAGGATAATTTTTATGATAATAAAAAGGTGAATTTTTATATTAATAAATGAAGTTTGTGGCCTTAAAATAGAATAATGATGAAGAATTATTAAGATCATAAAATGAAATTCTAAATTAAAATAAGTGATTAAACATTAATACTGTTAGAAATAACATCCATTCCATCACCCCGATACTATTTCGGATCATCCCATAAGATATTTATCCCTCCATTTATTATATTCTATAAATATAAGTTTTAATTAGTCTCATGAGGTCAGAATTAAAGTAGAAAAACAGTGAAATAATGACCAATCCACCGTTGTCTGAATAATTTCACAAGTTTGGGTGTGAATAAGTTCACAGCTTAAGGAAATGGTATTAGCATGATATAAATAAAAATATAATAATATGATAATAAGAAAATTTAATGATAAACTAAATTTAATTATAATAACATACATGTGAATAAAACAAACATGCAAATATGAAACAGCAGCAAAACATTACAATTCTAATAAACCAAATTATTCTCAAACATTTTCACCTCCATTTCCTTAAATAGGAATTTCAATAGTTTTTTGTAGATACCCAAATAGGGAAAGTATTACCACTTGATTATTGTAGGCTAAGGAAGGTTTAAAGTTTATGGAATTTGGAAGTTTCCACCCTTGACCTGAAATGGGAGCTAGCTTTCATCCACCCAACAAAGGTTCTTAAATGAGCTTTTATATGGCCAAATTTTAGTGGTACATAGTAGAATAAACTTAATACTTGGATATCCCCTAAAAACAAATAAAATTTCATCCCAATTGGTTTTTTTATTTGAGATATGATTCAAATGGTGGGATATTATTTTGGACCATAAAATATGGCCCATAATTTCATCTTCAACATGGATAGCCTATAACTACATTAAAAATGAAAAATTATCTCTAGTAACTATTAAATGAATTGTTGATCATTATTTAATCTATATATTATTCAAATTTAGATTCATTGGATCTGTGAAATGGATGAAAATGAAGATAATTGTATTATGGTCAATTTTTATTCACCCAGAATTTGATGACAAGAAGGCCCATTTTGGTGGTCATCCAATGGGATTATTAATGTGGTCGATAAGGATGAAATATTCCCAATGTGACGGTATAACCTAAAACTAAATATTAAATTCAATTCAAGATAATTGGAGTATTTTCAGTGTGTATCAAAACATACAAAGTAAGAGTGCATTTTATGAAAGAATTTCAATCATAATGTGAAATAACGTTCAAATTGTAAAACACGCTAAAATAGATGATTATGAATAATGAATCCCATGAAAATTATATATTATAAAAATTAATATTATCCATTTTAAGTGTATAATCACACCACCACCCCCCCCCCATCTTTATTTTTTCCAATATCAAGAAAAAATCATTTAAAAAATATGAAATTAAATTCCCTTTTTCCAAAAAAAATATTAATATACAATTCTCACTGAAAGATGTCAAACTAAAAAATTATAAAACCCATAAAAATAAATTAACACAACATATGTTCAAAATCATATAAAAATCCCAATCCGATTACTTTTTTCAAACTCATCATCACATTTCATCTAATTTCAATTAATCGTGATGATGTGTTGTGAATCACGATAGATATAGGGGTAATTTTTATACAAGGGGGAAAATATGGAAGCCCTAGGTGGAGTCTCATTTATATATTAAGACAAGTATTATTTTTTCACCTTTTACAAGGTAATTTAAATTTATCTCTATTAATTCAACCCCTGTAGTGAGACTTTTTCAAAGACTCTCTAGATCAAAGACCTTAGGGAACCAGGTGAAGCTCAAATAATCGAGCATTGTCTTGAGTTAAATCAACCAAAACTAAATTCAATTTACCAAAATATAGTTTCAATTACAAACTAGGGGACCTAAAACTATGAAGTTAAGATCATCAAGTATTTAAATCGACTCATTAGTTTAATCCATTACTCTATATATAAATTTATTGTTGTTTTTTATTTACATTTTTTTATGATTTTTTTAATAAAAATTTTAAAATTAAATATATCCACAACCTATGTTATTTATTATGGGACTCCAAGAACACAAACTAATACATCAGAATACAAAGGCTGTGTGTTGTGAATTTTTTTGTTAAATTGATTAAAATATAAATGGTGAAATATCACATTAGACACCCACAATTTCCAATATCTATTCTCATGGATATAAACATGGATTAAAATCAAAATCAAGGAATGAAAAATTATTTAATATTCAGTTTCAAAGTTTTGAATTTTTATTATCATGTTTAAGTTTAAAAGAATATGCCTTTCCATTAATGATCATTTTTTATTTCATTTTTAAAAAACATTATGCACAAAAAACAAAAAAAATATTTTGTTATGTCGATTAAATTATATTTGAATTTAATTAATAGAAAAAATAATATTATAAAGACCATGGAGTAATTTTATTGTAGTTTTATTGATCTCTTAAATTAATTAAATATTTATTCACCAGAATTTGAATTTAATATTTATTTATTTATTTTAATGAATATTTAACAAATATTTATTCACTTGTTTGTGAATGAAATAATTATTTAAGAGAAAAAAATATATTATTTGGGTATTCAATAAATTAAAATTATATTTTAATTTCCCAAGGCCATATCTGGTGATGAATATTTATTTTCAGGATTTTGAATAATATTCATCACTTCGCAATTTAGCACACTCTATAAAATAATAATAAAAGTTTTATTATTATTATTTACAATAGGGTTTTGTAATAGTTATTATATAATTTAAGGGATGGTATACAATTAAATAATATTTTTTCCTAGAAATCACCTCTATAAATAGATGGTTATGTCTATTGTGTAGGGTATATCGAGAAATAAAATAATCAAATATTGAAAATAGATAATTTTTGCATGAAACAAACATATATATATATATATATATCTCTAATTATTCCACTATTTCTCTTAGGAAAGATAATAACTCCTTCATGATCAAAGGAGAAGTGATCAAGATGAACAGCACAATATAACATATCCATCATGCTAGCACACAGCATTCCATTGGTGTTGCTGGGAGATCAAAACAAAAAGTGTGGATCAATACTAGAGGGATACTACACTTGGATCCTCATAGAAAATTGAAGGAAATATTAAAGGGTATTTTATAGGATCAAAAAAGTCATCAAATAAGGAATCCTAAGACTAGGTAAATTAAATTCTTTAGGTATAAATATATTAATTATAAATTTAATGTGGAAATATCCTCACTCGTGGTTTCAAAAAACAAAATATTAAAATAAAGTATTAATAAATCACCCACAACTAGTGCTTCGACTATACTCTAATCCTTCATCCAAAATACCAATATGAGAGGAACAAGAAAAATAATTAAAAGAAAATAATTTGTAGTAATATTAGTATAAAAAGAAGAAGAAGAATAATAAGAAGAGAAATAAATGTCAGACAAAGAAAACCAAAGAATAAATCAAGGTTGATCAAATATAGGGACTTTAAGGAATAATAAGGGAGAAACATTGAGATCCCCTTATATTTGGTTGATTGAATGGTGGAGGAGAAGATCCCAAAATGGTTTTAATTCAATTGATGTAAAGTTATAAAATCACAAAAATTAATATCTGGGCATAGGACCATTGTGGCATGACTCCCCTTTTAATGGAGTGACTTGTACCTCTATCGTAACCATAAAAACCGGCTTCCTTCAACAATGAATAAAGTTCCTCCCACAAACTTTTCTGAATCAGGTTCATTCTACCCAGGTTCATGTCAATATGCGACACACCCTCATCATGGCGTGAATTTTTTTTGGGGATTTCATTGGGATGGAAACTTGGGTCACTATGTGACTCACGCTATCATGGAATGAACTACCATGCACTCAATTTTTGAAAACTCAAAAACATTATGCAACATCAAAGTGTGGCTACCCTTTTTCATTATGTTATGAGTCACTCCCCTTGGAAATAAAAAACATCTATATGTAAGAATTTTTTAAATCTCTGCACATTAACTTGTTTTGTTTCCAAGAGGCCAAGACATAACTTCCTGCCAACTTAGAATCAAACCTATCTACAGAGAAATTGTCACACAATGATTATTTTAGGCAATGACATGATATGTATATAGTCAAAATTGTAGAACTCTTAGAAATTATATCAAATCAAAAAAATAAGATATTGATATAAAAATTAGTAAATAAATGAAATAATAATAAAAAATTGGTCAGGGTATGATAGGTATATGTTTCATATTGAATCTGCATACCAAATATTGGACAAATACCTAGAATTAGAACATTTATACTATGATATCTTACTTATATAAACCCTGAGCTAATCAGGGCCTGTTAGGTATGTTGATGATCATTTATTTGGTTGGATCCTAACAAAGATATAATTTTTCCTCTCATATAATGAGTATGACATCGAGGTATTGATTGAAATGGACTTATTAAGTGTATGGTCAAACCTAGATAAGTTATATGTGATGTGCTAATCAATCAAGATGAGGGGAATGTGATGTGATTTTATACTTAAATGAATGACATGTGATGTATTCATTAGTTTATTCAATCTATACTCAGCTAATGAATTGGATTGGGTCAACCCGACCGATCACCAAATCCGGCTCATGACAAGGCCACAAGCACACCTCCTCATGTGACAGAGGCTACCAAATAGTAGTAGGGACCTAATCTATTCAATTGGAAGACTATTCCATCATATTAAAGTAAATAGACAGTGGAAAAATTAACAAAGAGACACATCTATAACAATAATTTATTCATAAATAATAGAAACGAATGAATGATATAATAATCAAGTGTGGTATACAGACTCATGATCACACAATAACAGACCAAAATAGTTCATTAACTAGGTCGAACACATATACATACTACATAAATAAAATAAATAAAACTAAAAAGACTTTGTTGTTATACCTAAGTTGTACCACATACCTTGTCACCAATAATGGTTAAACAACTCCAGTTTGATCCTCATAACTCACTTTAGTGGACACATCAATAAAGAAACATTGGATCTCCTCCCCATCCATTTTTCATCTAATAATCAACATGAAAAAAGTTATAATATTCGCAGGAACACCGAGGTGAATGTATGGGGGGTGAGAAATAAATCTCAATAGGTCACCCTCAACAGTTGTCCTAACATTTGGTATCATAACAAGTATAGAAAAAAGGCATGATATACATAGTCTAGTCATAAAATAATAATAGATTTTATAAAATACACAAACAATGAAATAAATTTTAGAAAGATAATGGAAAATATCCTAACTCAGGATCTAGGTCTGACACTAGAGGTAAATCTTCCCTCACTTCAGCCCCCATAAGAGGATTAATAATATATAACTCAAGAGGAATCACTACAATAAATTTTAAAATTATCCTTGTTTTATTTTTTCATTAATTTTCTTTTAAAGCATAACTAATTTCATTACCTACATTTTATAAAAATATAGGGAAACACTATATTGTAAAATTAGCAATGTTTATAAATGTCTCCAATGAGCCATGTTTATAAATATTTCTAAAAAATCTATATTTATTAATATCATTAATTTAGTCTCACCCTATTTATCTTAGTTTTTTCATATGTTTTGATAATTAAGTTATTTATTAGCCACATTTTATATCAAAGTGGATAGTTATTTAAAAAAAATTATATAAATTTCTATGTTTAACTATTTCTTTAAAGTTTTGATATATTTTCATTCCGCACCAAGCCTCACCCATCGCATCACCCGCAGACTAGAAGTCAACATACCCCTCCCTAATTACTTTTTTAAACATTTTGAATATGAATTTATATTTTAAATTATTTATATAAAGTGTTGATATAATTTCTTTTTCTAAGTAGGGATGACTGTAATCCATGTTATTAAATATACATATGTTTGTGTGTGTGTTTATATTTATATATATATATATATGAATATATGTTCTTATATATAGACAAATATGAAATAATATATAAATATTATGATATTTAAATATATGTAATTAATTTTTATATAAGTATAAAATTATTTATAAAAATATATATAATTAGAATTATAAAATTTTAATCCCTTATATATGTAATAAATTAATAAAATTATACTTATAAATAAATACACACACATATATATATTCATGTTTTAAAATGCAGGTAAAAACATCACTAAAACAACCATGTTTTTTAAAAACATATCTAAAATCGCTACGTTTATATGTATGTGTGTGTATACAAATTTTAAAATTTATGTTTATTTTTATATCAATTTTAGATAAAAAACAATCTTTTGTTGTTATATGATACAATTATATGTGCCAATACTAAAATGATTATATGTATATTAACATAAATGTACTTACAATTTTTTTATTAATATATAAATTAATATATATTTATGTATATCTGTATGTATATGTGTTTGTTTCTGTTATAATAACAATAATTTATATAGCAATTATTTATTTATTTACTATATTATATATTTATTTATATATTAAAATATTAATTTATATTCAAATAAGTTGTTTAAAAATAGGTGCTCACCCATGTCGGTTTTCTGATGTGGGACGGCTACAATCCATGCAAATAAAAATACACATATAAATTAATGTGTTTGGGTGTGTGTATTTATATATATAATTATGTAACATAATATATAAATATTATGATATTTAAATATATTTTGGAAAATTTATATATATATATATACACACACACATATAATTATTATTAAAAAATTAATATATATATATATATATATATAAATAGATAAAATTATATATATATATATAGTTATCCACATTTCAAAATATAGTTAAAAAAATTCGTATAATAGCCACATTTTATAAAAATGTTGCTAAATTTTAAATTTGTCACATTTAAAAAACTTCCTAAAAAAGCAACATTTTTTTAAAAATGTGGATGAATTTAAAGTTCAAAATAAATTTAATTGTGACTAACAAAACTTTTCTAAATTAGACACATTTTTTTTAATATTTCTGAATTTAAAATTAGCCATATTTTTAAACGTGGCTAAAAAATATTTAAATTTTTACCTTTTAAGAAAAATTTAGAAAAAAGGTGCTAAATTCCCATTTTTTTATAGTTCATATCTCCTGGAATGATCTCCATTAAAAATAGCATATTCATAAGTCATGTACATCAACAGTAATGAATTCTAACCCCATTAATCTTATACTAGTCATCCAATGCAGAAACAAACACATCTACTGGGATCTAGAACATTAATAGCTTAATCTAAACTCATGATAGAAACCTCTAGGATGACACAACTAGAGAACCAGTAAAAGTCACAGTACTCTTACAGAATTTGTTGGCCTAAATATCACAAGAAATAGGTTCACTCAACCTCTATTTTCTCCAACTGGGAGAGAAAAATTCACCCATATGAAAAAACATAAACCATTTCATGAGTGCCTTAACACCTCATGAGCCTTGAACCCCAAGCCAGATCTAATACTATACTTATTGGGGTTTACCTCATATATATTTTCTATTAGATCCAAACACCAATATAACTTTAGCTAACCTAAAATGAAGAGAATCCAATAAATCTAAGGACTAACACCCCAATCCAATAATATCCCAAAAGTTTCATCTCTCATCATAGACTTGAACAACTAAAACCTCAAATGTCCAAGACACCAAAACCTTGGTCACCCAATTCCTACACCCATCTTCAACACCAAAACCCCAATAACTTTCAGCATGATCTTGGTGTTTAAATGTGAAACCTAATGTCCCCAACACTAAACTCAACACTGAACCTCCAACGGTCAACTAAACAAGAGGCACTCACAATACCACCTTGAATAACATTTATCTCAATACAATGGTCATGCATGACATGGGAAACCTCATAAAGTGACTCTAGAACCCATCCTATTTATGGACATCACCTCGCCCACAAGATCATACTCAACATGCATCTTTGGCACCCAATTACGAACTGGTTAGGAAACATACCACAAGGGTATCGTCAAGATTCCCCCTGAATCATCTCAACAACAACTCAACAACACTCATTCATACTCACCATCCCACAATGTAAACCAAACCTGTAGGCTCTAAACAAGTTGAAACATGAGCAACTTCCAAGAAAAAACCATCTAAGAAACCACATTATCCCATATTCTGAGAACCTTTTGAAATAACATCTCACTAAACCTCATAGTATACCAAATATAAGTCAACCAATATGATCACAACCCTTACTCAGGACTCACATATCATAACTTAACCTTGTGAGGATTCTAAAACAAAAACTAAATGAAATAATCATACCAAAACATTCCCAATCCATAATTCCCTTGAAAAAGCCTCTACACACCAAAATGATTCCATAATCATGATCCGTATAGAAAAACATTCATATTGGACTACTCACAAGTCTAATTCTAACTCCATGGTAAAAAATAGGTGAAAAAACCCAAGGAGAGAAATTATATGGCATGCACCTCAAGTACATGATGTATAAACCAAAGGATTCTCTCTATCCATGTACCACATATTATACATATTGTACTTTTCCCAAGAACACGATATGTCTTCCACATGGGGTGCTTGCATATATACCCCATATAAAGTCTATCCATGTCTTCCACATTATATATGGTTGTGTACTGCACATGTTCTATGGTTGTGTACCCTATAGGGCCATGTTCCTAGACATGGGGTGTCTGATCATGATCCTAACCAAACCCTTTTTTGATCTACACAATGTGTCCCAAAAATGCACATTGTTTAGTCATAATATCCAACCCTCCACGGAAAAATAAGAATATACTGTGTGTTTTCTCTAAACTACATGTTGTGTAGATAGGTTTTCCTAAATGGAAGACCCAATTACTAGACTGAAACCCTAGTTTCTATGAAAAAACAAAAAATTAACTCTCTAGGGGTCCCCAAAAACAAATAAACAAGAATAAAACATAGAAACAACTAAAATGTGGGGAATATTGAAAAAACACTTTAAATGGAACCTACCTCATGGTGAAATTGTCGAAGCTTCATGCTCAGATTCATGCCTAGAAGTTGCTACACATCACCACAGGTCCGATCCGACTCCCCTAATGAAAATCCCCTCCTTTATCTCCCTATAATATCCCTCTTATATCTTAGAAGAACAAAAAATATAGGGAGGTGACACAAATGAAAATACAAGTAGAATAAGTGAAAAGAAAAAGGGGGAAAGAAGAATAAATAAAAGAAAAGAAAAAGAAAAAAGGGTTCGGCCTTAGTTTACAACTCAAGGTTATCCCTCATCTAGATGAAACCCCCAGTTCTAGTCTCAACCACATATTCGAAATGTCAATCTAAAACTCCATCCAAAATATATCACCTAATGAACAAGAATGAATAATTAATATTTAATTAATTAAATATTAAATATTCCATTAAAATTTGAACTAACTAGAATTCCATTAAACTCTTATCAAAGAGAAAACAATCTATACTGGGACCAACCAAGTGGTCAAAAAATTATATGAGATCATCTGATATGAGAAATTACTCTTCCTCGATAAAATACCCTAAGAACAAAAAATAAAACTTCTCCCAATTTTATCAACCAATGATGATGCAGGTTTTCATAACCTCCCCACCATAATACCTCTCATCTTAAGAAGCCTCAGTGGTTAACTAATCCCTATGCTTCAAGTCAAACACTGGCATACCCAACACCACCTCGATCATCCACTGACAACTCTCCCAACATAGGGGTCATTCATTCCTAACTAATAAGATTATCCCCACCATAAGAGTATCTTTATCATCTCCCCATGACCAAAGAAATCAACCTCTAGAGCACATGCCCCATCTATCACTAAATGAAATGACAGGGAATGACTGACTCACTCACACCTAAGTTCCCAAATGAAACACCAATTATCTCCCATTTTATGATCACTAATAATGACATCCCCATGATCAAAAACCAAATTATAATGAGGATTTCAACCCCCAATTTCCAATGGTTCAATCCCCACTATATGGATTCCCTTATGCAATAAGTTTTTCTCCTTAAAATCCTTGCTAACACTCACTCTCATCCTCAAGGAAGAATGACTCACCATTAACATCACAACTTCATGCTCCTGTGTAACCCAAATACATAAAATATCACATTATAACATGATTCATGCCTCAAATAACCTAGGATAATAGGCCTAAACCATTGGCCATACACCTCATACAGTTCAATTCCAACAAAACGACGAACCCTCGGTGGAGCTTGAGATGACTATTTGGGATTATCTGAGTTTTCTTATAATAATAGTTACCAATATGTGATCATAATGGATAATTTTGATGACATATCCATATATACCTATAAATATCTATTTTTTTATTAGATATTTTTAAAATTTCATAGATTGTACCAAGTTTGGTTCAAGTTATTACAAAAAACATTCATTTGCTTCATCAAAGAATGTTGACAACATAGATTTAGTAAAAATCATATTATTATCATCATCAACAACCATTGGAGTTTTCCATTGGTGAATAGTTTTTCTTGATAGTTTCGCCTCTGTTGGGTCACTAACTTATTAGGAAATATGGAAAGTGCGCACCGATGTTTGTGGGTAATTTTGAGATTGTTGAGTAGGTGGGGAAATTGTCTTACCATTTATCACTTCCACCATAGTTGAACTTGATCCAGAACCTATTTCATGTATCATAGATTTGAAAGTATCTTTCTAAACATTCTCATGTCTTGAGTCATGTGGATCTTGATGTTGAGATTTATCTTTCTATGACTAAGTATCCTATCAAGATTTTTTATTCTAAGAAAAAGGTAATTCATGGGAGGATGATACCTTTAGTCCTTGGCCTAAGGTATCATGGTTCTAATTTTCATGAGATGTGGGATCATGAGGATCTAATGAAAGACTAGTGGAATCATCTATTTGATACAGAAACTTATTTACATGATTTATTGGTAATGAAAGTGTTTACAGTGGGAATGTTGTAACATCTAGTTAATTTATTTCAATATTGTTTGACTCTTGTTATGGTTTCCAATTGGTTGGGTCTTATATTGGGGTATTTTGGGAGAAATTTGGAATCTTTTTGAGACTTTATTAGTGGTTCACATTTTTCACATTGTTTTCTCAAGTCCTGCACCCCTATTGAAAATTGTGAACCCTAAACATTAGGGGATGCATGGTAGGTGCACAATTTTCAAAAATATGTGCCCCAAATAGTGGGGGTGAACTGTTAAGGTGCATGATTTATTTAATTCTGCATCCCCCTCCAACTAACCATGCATGCGGGATATTAATCCCATTAAAATTTAATTAAAAACCATAACCCCCTTGTTTAACCTCTATTCACCCCATTTGATTCTAACACATTTTGTTGTCTCTTAGAGGCTCTCAATATGTGAAATATACTCATCCATCCTCATCTATTTGTGTATCAATTTTTCAATGTTTGTTTTGATATTTTTTTGATAATTGAATCTATCCCTATGTAGTTTCACCATATATCCTCTTATCTCCTCCTTTGAGAATTATATATAATCACATTATTGATGGATATAATCTTATTTATGGATATTATTTCTTAGTTATGTTCCTAGATATTACTCACCATTATTCTCCGTTGGTGTTCCCCATTGTGGGTGTTATGTATTGCGATATCCTATTTTAAAGGAATCAGTTTAATATAAATTTTACCTATGATTGAAACCTTAATTTTAATGACTGATTTGAGATGTGTTTTTAAATTATATAAAAACATGGAATTGAAATGATTTTATATGTTATTTGAAATGGTATGGAAATTTTAAAAACCCCAATTTCAATGTAATTGAAATTTTTGTGTGGATTTGGATCAAAACTAATGGATTGACATTTAAATTGATTTGAAAAATTTATTTTACGTTGAACCTTGAGAAAAAAAGGAATAAATTGAAAGATGATTTGAAAGGGATTTAATTGATGAAAACCTATGTTTTGGTTTTGGAATGAGAAGGATTGATTAAAACAAAAATTTAGAAAATATAATGTAAATATTGATATGATTTGAAATGATTGATTTTCCCATGTTTGATCAATCCATTGTTTGAATCACGTGTGATCCTACATAGTTAGTGGGAGACTAGGAAATTCATGTTTGTATCTTGATCCCCATAAATATAGATGGATGTTCCCAACACTAACTAAACCAGATTCAATTAGTAATTTTCCCAAATGGGTAGTGGATATTTGTAATTTTCCCTAATGGGGAGTGGATGTTTGAGTCATGTTCACTAAGTGATAATTGAGAGAATTGTATAGCTTGGAACTAATAGAAAATCAGGGATTATGAAGCATATTTCTTGAATTTTGACTTGATTATACATGCCACTGCTTTTGAACTATTTTTATTCATTCCAAATTGATTTATATAAATATTTTATAATGCTCATTTAATCCTATTTGAAACACATTTTATTATGTCTTTCATCTATTTGTTATGAAAAAATGTTTTGGTCTAAAATATGAAAATGTTATTACATTACTTGTTTTATTTAAACTAATAGCCTAAATGGTTTAATGTTATGGAAGTTATTATGGAACACTTGGTCAGACCCTACTGGGATTTATAACTCATACCCTAAATTTTATTTGAGGGGTTTGTAGATTTTTTTTATTCCATTTTTGGGAAAAGGGAAAGGTCCATTGGGAGGTTATGTATGTTCTTAACCTTTGAAACCATGAATTGAGAGATGTGATCATATTTTTTATAGTAGCCTTATGAATTTTTTCTAGTTTGACAATTTTATATTGGGATGATATTTCCTTTAGGATGTTTATCTTTCTATTGGGGGTTGTTTTACATTTTCCATATTGCCACTTTCTCCCTTTGAAGTGTTGAGAATACTATATTTGTTTCATTTTATAATATACTTTTATTGGAATAAATTATTCCATCTTGTTTTTATTATGATTTTGAGTGCTATTTTCTATCCCATGGGGATCGAGAACACACTTCAAGATATGATAGGGTAGGATCGAGTATCAGGGTCCTAGGTAATATTGTCTACTTCATAACACAAGTAAAATCTACCCTCTCTCCTCCATCCACTATATGACTTATAGAATATGGATTATTTATCCATGCATCTCTTGGCATGTCTTCTAGATTCATGTGGAGCTCTATACATCTACTATATCAATATCAATGAATTATAAACCCTTGGATCTCATTAGAGGAGTCTAATAGAGATTTACACATATCTACAAGTCACTAAGACTCTAATAGCATGATCTGAACTAGCAACAAGAATTTTCATGTCTGAGGAAAAAAAGAACCTATCAATGTATCAGTAGTCATACAAATTTTTTTGAGTTAAATATTATATAAAATATGTGTTCTAAATAAACACAATATCCAATTGGGAGAGATAACTTCATCCCCAAGAAAAATATTACCAACTTCGAGAGTGACTCAACACCTCATGAGCCCAAAGCTCCCAACCATAAATAATATACAACTCAAGTGGGGTTTTTTAGATTCAAATAAATATCTATAAAAATTAATAATATAATAATATCCCAAGGGTATCCTCTCTCATCCCAAACCATAATAGTGACAACCTCAAATGTCCAATCCACTAAACCCTAAGTCATCCCATGGCTAAACCCATCTGTAGAACCATAGACACAATGGGTCACACCACAATATCCAGGTTTGAATGTCACGCCTGAATTAAACAACAACAATCTCATCACTGACTGTCCTAGGGTCAACAAAACATGGGTTACCCAGAATAGTCTCATAGGACACATCCATCTCAAACCATGGTCCACACCCGATATAGGAAACCTTTTCTATTTAATCTGACACCCAACACATCTATGGTCATCACCTCACCTACAAAGGCATCCTAAAAATCATATTTAGTAACCAACTATGAATTCTTATGAAACTAGCCTTAAGGGATATTCAATAGTCCCCCAGAAGGACTCAAAAACAAAACCTCAAATAAATCCTCCAAAAAAATCATCCATAATCCAAAAATACCTCCAAATGACCTCAATAAAATAAAAGGATTCAATAAAAATGATATAAATGGAAAAATACTCAGAATAGACTAAAAAGATACCCAATTAAACTATAGAGAAAAAAATAGAAACATCCCGATGTGGGAAATTATATAGTGTTTACCTTGGATAAACAATGTGTAACCTCAAAGATCCTCCATTTCTATACACTACAACTCACTTGGAATTTGATTTTCCTA
Organism: Viscum album; assembly: GCA_963277665.1. Taxonomy (NCBI): domain Eukaryota; kingdom Viridiplantae; phylum Streptophyta; class Magnoliopsida; order Santalales; family Viscaceae; genus Viscum; species Viscum album. Next base: position 1,043,104,779 of record OY728146.1, read on the forward strand.
AGTTCATATTATGCACTTCTACTATATATAATTTCACCTATATATTTTGGATAACCATATACATAGACATATAACCCACATAGGTCCTCGACAAGTTTTCCACATGACCTCTGGCCATGTAATTCACATGGCCTGGAGACGTGTACCATACGCAGCCATGTTCCCTAACATGGGTTATAGAGAATGAGTATTAAAAATTTTATAATCTTTAGTTTTAATTCAATAATAAATTATATTGCATTTTAGTATCCTTGAGTTATATATTTTTAGATAATTAGGTCATAAATATTATATAAAAAATACATTTAATACATGTTGGAAACTTCCTCTTAGTATCCATTTTTTCCAAAAAAATAAAACATTTATGATGTAATAAGTTTTCATTTCCTGAAACATCATCCCAATTTTTATCTTCACCTCATCATGGTCCCTAATCATCCTTAGACCCTATTAATAAACAATTAAAACCTTGGATGATCATAAAAAACATAGCACGGGACATATAAAATGTAAGAGGAAAGTCATTAGTCCATAAATAATCATAAACAATTCCCTTTTCAACATAAAATTTGAGCTCAAAAAAAACATTTTTACCCAAGTAATAAAATTCCTTGTTTTAATATTTTCATAAAAAAATCATTGGAACTATTATGTGGAAAATAAAAACCATAATGCTTCGTTTGAAATCCTAAACAAATCATGAAACCTTTTTTACAAAGATATAAATTCAACCCTTAAGAGGTAGAAAATTATTTCCTTTAGACATAATCTCATTATATTACTTCGTGAAATCATTATAATTATATAAAACCCATAATAATAAAAAATAAATAATATAGGTAGCTTGATGAATATCTTTTATATCACTATTATAAGTAAACTTACAAATGGAATAACCTTTATGGTTACACTTGGGACAACCTTTTTGGTTACAAACGGAAAAACCTTGATAGTACATTCCAATAATATATTTGGGTAGACCCAATTGGTTGACTTTTTCACTTTAACCAATGTATTGGAGGAAATAAAGGGATCACTCATTTATGATTTTAAATGAAGTCACCTTTCATCATAAATAATTCATAATAAATATAACATAATACCATAAATCTTGCATCATAAAAATATTTTTTTCACCATAAGAAAACATTTTCATATATTGATATATACATCTCCTTTTGAGACCCAATTTACAAAAATTAAAATTTTAAAACAAAGGGAATGAGGGTTTTTCATTGAATAAAACATAAAATATTGTAAAGGAATTGAAAAATGAAATAACATTTTTGGTGACCGGAATAGTCATTGACATTGTATACATTAAAATAGAACATTCCTTTTGTCTTTTCTTCAAAAAAATCTACATAAAACATGTAAAATGATTTATTTTTAAAACCTTTTAAATAAAGATAAAAGAGGCATAAAATGTAATTTATAATTCATTAATTACAATATAAATAAATCAATAAAATATAATAACTATGTGAACATGAAATATAAATACAAATAATAATAAACGAGGTTTTTGAAGTAAGGATAAATGAACTTTCCGAAGTAACGTGTCCATTACGTCAAGTCTGAATCATCACGTACATTCCATTATCTTTCTGAATAATGAAATTATGTTAATGAATTAATTTATTAAGAACATTTTTCTAGTTTATTATTCCTTTCTTCATTTTATAATCAATTACTTGATAAATTAAATTCACATTTCATTTTTTATTATGTTTGGATCATATATCCAGAATGACTTCAGTAGGTTGAATATGGTAACATAGGTCATTATTACATAATATCCAGAATAAAATTCATGAAATAATTATCATTTTATAAATTAATTTTATTTTTAAAACCAACTATAAAAGTTGGTTATAAAATATGAACTACGTTACAATGATGGAGACAGTTGGTCATACGTACACTTGAGTAATATTTCCATTTTTCAATGATAGTATGGCAAGAAGGTAAGTATTATTTTAACATTCCATAAAGATAATTATATCCTAAATACAAAATTATTTTATAAAATAAACTTTTATATATTTCCTATATGATTCAGTGATGAAAAACAAATAGCATCTCTTTATGGAGATGGTAATCCACACATACACATGAACTACGTTACCATTTTCGATGATTTAAAAGGTAATTATATACATGGAATATTAATTTTATAGAATTATAAATATATTATGAATATAATATATTATCATTAAATCTATTATTATTAATAACCATGATAGGCATTAATGGAAAATGAATTGCATCGGTTTGTGAGGTGGTGGTCCATCCTACACATGAAAAATGGTGTTGCTTCCAATTTGATGGAAGAAAAATGGATATAGGTTATTTTATAAGAATAATAAAATCTTAGTATATGATAGATACTAATTTTATTATATCAAAATGGTTAAATATTACATAAAGGATTTTTAAGAATAAATAAAACTAAAACATTTGGTAAACATTATACCTCTTCTTTGGAAAATCTCTTTTTCTTTACACCTAATCCATCCAAGGATGGTATTATACCTAAAAAAAGAGTGCTATAATTAGATGAGGTATTATAAGAAGGTATTTTTTCATGTATTGAATATGATAACAGTATTTTGATGTCTGAAAAAATGAGGATAGGATGTTCCCTTTTGTAAGAGAGGAGAATGGAATTCATGAAATTACCTAAAGTATTAAATTAAAATAAATTAACTTTCATATTAAAATGGATCCAAATTGATATAATTATAATATTAGATGAGTATTAGTTTAAATCCTATAATATAATAAAAAATTTACAATTTTATGTGATGTTTTCATCCTTATATTTTGTCATTGGCCCCCATTAACCCTTTTGACATTTACTATAGTATCAAAGTATTTTACACTAAATGAGTCAAGAAAGTTAAAATATAAGAAAAATGTCCCATAAATGGATCTTTATTGATATTATAAAACATATCTCATTCACGACTACTACTATAATATTTTTATAAATGTTAAATAATTTAATAAATTGTTTTTTATTATTTAATATCATTAATGTCAATTTTGGAACTATTCATTCAATTTAAATTTGTAAACAAAATGATTGCACATGAATTAGAACATAATCCATTAATACCTCACTAATATGTTATAATTATATAAAACTTTATTGGAATATAATAATTCAAAAAAAATTATTGATTTTAATTTTTTAAATTCATTAGTTTTATTTTTATTTTAATTGAATAAATATTATATTGTCATCGCATAAGCATTGAGGTAATTATTGATACACTAAAAATTATAAATAAATTAAAATTATAATAAAATAATTTATATTTCAAATGAATATTTAGAACTAAACATATGATATTTTTATCCCTATCATAGAATATTATAGATATTAAAAGCAAGAAAGTAATATTTTTGATATTATCATTTACTTAAATATTATAAAGATCAAAATCAAATACATATGGAACCAAGGTTGATATTTCCAAAATTTATATGAAAATGGATGAACAACGCTCTTTTAATAGTATAAAATAAATTGTTTAGGTCCATTTTTAGTTCTTATCATATTATTTTTAACGATGATTACATGATTTACCCTTAACATGTTGATAGGAATTTACTAACGTTGCTATAAAAATGACTAAAAATAAAAGGGACTTATTTTTTGAATTTTAACCTTTTTCTTAAAAATATTTTATCCATTTTTTAAGATTCTATTCATATAGTGGAACAATTTAACTTAAAGTTGAACCTGTAAAACGCAATGAAAATTAGTTTTTCATAAAAAAAATCCTTTTAAGTATAAAAATGTTTTTATACCAAAATGAGAATAAAATTAATTACAAGAACTATAAAAAGATAATTTTAAATCAAAAGAACTTATTAAATTTTAAAAATAATATAAAATAAAATATGACTTTGTAAATACTTTAAAATAAAATACAGTTTTTAATATGAACTAGTATTTTTCCTTATTCATTGAAAAATAAATCTTTTCATAAAAAATTAAAAACTCATCCTAAGATAATTTTAACACGATGAACTGAAAAATGAAACTAATTTTTAAAAATTATAATTCTATATTTTGAAAATAATTATTTTAATGAAACCATATAAATAATGAAAACCCAATTTGGTTAGAAGTAATGCATTTACATTTTTTTACTAAAAATAACATAATATTATTATAATGATTATAAATCCATAAAATAAAATTAATGAATATTAAATAGATATGGAAATTATTTATCCTAACCTAACATGGGTTGTTAAATTCTCCCTCCTTTTGGAAACTGTATCCTCATAATTTTATTCACTTACAAAACAAGTGGGGATACCTTTCCTTCATAGAATTTTCACATTATCATGATCCATTTTCAACAATATAGGTTTTTCATAAAACATTAACTTCATGAATTACCGTATTCCACAACACATGATTTCTATGGTCAAGATTCATAACATGATGTTCCCCTTTTGAAAGGTTCTATTCTAATAGTAATACTTTAGGTCTTAAATCATGAGATACATTAGATACATATTTTCTTAAAAATGAAACAAGAAATACATTATGTGATTGAGATAAACCCAAAGACAAGGCCAATTGATATGAAAATAATCCAAAATTATCTAATATTTCATACTATTTAATGAACAAAATACTTAATTATCCCTTTTTACAAAATCTCGTAATACATTTCCATGAAGATACTTTAAAAAAAGACCACCTACCTCAAAAGGAAGATTTTTTCCCCAGTTATCTGTATAATTTTTCTTCCTAATCCTAGATTTCATCACGATTTGATAACCTATATTCAATCCATCATCCATTTATTATACTAATTATAGTCCCAAAAACATTATTTCTCTAACTTCATCCCTATTTACTATATTCTGACACTACTTTATATATAAATCCTCAAATGGTGTCATATGTATACTAAAATGAAAACTATTATTAAAATAAACTAGAACCAAAGTCATATGTTGATCACAAATTCAATAATAATCCATTAAAAAATTTTGAATCATATCCTCCAACATTTATTTCATTATCTATAATTTTCTATCTAATTTAGGATAAAAAGTTGTACTAAAATTTAATTCAATACCCACCAACTTCTGAAGACTTTTCCAAAAAATTAGGGGTTAATATGAGATAATGATCAATTATAATATAAATCGAAACACTATGTTATCTAATTATATCATTAATATAACATCAACAATGTTAATCCAAATATATAATATCTCATATGGGAATAAAATTTAAGGATGTAGTCAATTGATCAACAATTACCCAAATCACATAATTACATCAAGATTTCTTTAGTAATCCCACAATGAAATCCATAAATATATTATCTCATTTTTATTATAGACTTGAAAATAGATAAACAATCCCCTTAAAAAATTATTATTTGGATTTAACCTTTTTATAAGTAAAAAATTTCAATATAAAATCATAAATATATTTCTTTATTCCTTGAAACTAGAAATGTTCTTGAAATTCTCTAAAAACTTTTCTAATTCCTTGTTGAAAAAAATATAGAACTATGAGCCTCAATCAATATTTATTTATTTATCTAGCTGATACATGAAACACATAACATTTTTTTTAGAATCTCAAAAACACCTTATTTTTTAACATTAAATTCAAGAAACATACCTCTATTAACCAACTCTACATTTACCTATAACTCATGGTCCTACTTATGAGGTTTCATAGTCCTTTATAATTAAGATGATTATACTAACACCTAAAACAAAATAGATGGAGTTCCTACATTCATAATTTATGACCCAAAATTTATCAAATCATTATATAAAGGACCATATTCCATATGGATCATAGTTAATGAAGCATTATCTTTTATACTCAAATCATTGTCTTTTTTTATTTACCTAGATAGTAATTAGTTTTATAGTTGTAATCCATTATCAATTCCATCCATCTCCTCTATCTCATGGTTGAATATTTCTAATTGAATATATGTACTTAAAACATTTAATATCAATATATATTTCATAGTTTACACTATATAAATGGCATCTCTAAATTTTTAAAGAAACCACTTCTTTCTCTAGTTCATAGTAATGTGTAGGATAATTTTTCTCATGAGGTTTTAGTTGATGTGAAACATAATCAATTAACTGATAGTAATATATTAAAACACAAACCAATCCCTTTGATGAAGTATAATTGTAGATAAAAAATTCTTCATTTCTGGATGGTAGGGAAAAAACTATATCATTCACTAATTTTCATTTCAATTCCTAAAAACATTTATCATATTTCTTCATCCAAATGAACCTAGATCCCTTTCATATTAACATAGTTTATGCGATATATAACCATGAAATTTTTTCAATAAATCTCCAGTTATATCTAGTTAATCTAATAAAACTATGAATATCATTTACATTTTTAGGTCTTAGACATTTATTAAACACTTTAGATTTAGCGAGATTAGCTACTATGCCATCATTGTTTACAATGTGGCCAAAGAATGAAATATTTTGTAAACAAATAAAATTTTCTAAAAAAATTGTATAAATTAATTTATTTTAGGGTTTTCAGAATAATCATTAATTTATTTTCAATATCCTCATAAACTTTTTAATAAATGAAGATATAATTAAGAAAAACAGCCACAAACTTATCCAAATATTCATATAAGTCTCTCTTTATACGATCTATAAATATTGTGGGAAAATTTTTTAAACTAAAGTGAATGACCAAAAAATCATATTTCTCATACCTAGTATGAAACACTATTTTCAAAATTTTATCCACCTTCAAATTTATCTAATGGTAATCTGACCTGAGATCAACCATTGAAAAATCTTGAGCTCCCTAGAACTAATTAGAAATAAATCATTGATATGAGGAAATAAATACATATTCTCAAAATGTTTGTTATTCATAGCTCTATAATCATTTCAAAGAATCGTGAAACCATATTTATTGTTTAAAAAGGAAAAATAGGATCTTTTTATGGTTAAGTGTACTGATGAATGAATCTATTATCTAGAAACTACTATAACTACCTTTTCAATTTTAGAAGTTTTACTTGATCAATTCAATAAGGGATTTTTGAGATTGGATTATCTAGAGGAACTAATTTAATAGTAAATTCAACTTCACATTCATGTACAACTCTAGGAAACTAATCAAGAAAAACATCAAGGTATTCTTTTACTATCGAAACAACATTAATTTGAACAGTTCTTTAATTTTCAACAATATCCGAAATAAAACATTCAGTTACAAATTTTAGTGATTTCTTAGCTTCTTGATATGTTATCAAAGGTATGATTTCGTTATTATATGAAAATGGAATCTAATTTCCGAAAATAACTTCCTTGGATCTACAATATAGCTTAGAAAGATAAACTAAAATCTGATCCATACCAAAAATAACATTAAATTATAAAATTGGAATGACCATATGGTTTTTAGGGAAAACCATTCCACATAAGATAATAGTAATATCTTTGTAAATTCTTGTTTACATAGTACTACTCATATGTGTTTTTAACCAAAAAGTTTGACTTCATTTATTTAGATGATATTTTCATTCTACAAGAAACTTTTTCAGAAACAAATAAATGTGTATACCCCAAATCAAACATAACATTTTCATAATTTGAATAAACAAGTAATGTACGTATTACAACATCATTTTATGTCCCAAAATCTACTAAAGAAGTTGAAAAAGATTTCACCATAACCTTTTTATTATATTCTGGATACTTCACACCGTTCGTGTTCTTTTTCTTACACACATATTCATAATTACCCATCCCGTTGCATTTAAAACACTTTAATATCTGTTTATCATAATTGTTCTTACCATTACCAAGATCTTTTTCATTATAATCATGAGACACATGCCCAGACTTTCAACATCAAAATCACCTCCAAATTTTTATAAGGCATTCACTATTTTTCTTTTTACAACGCTTATAAAAAAATATATATTTAATTTTCATACCATCATATTTATTTCATAGGTCCTTTCCCATTTCATATAACCTAGACCTATTTTTGTTATTGTTTTCATAGAACACCTGATCATCCAAACAATCAATTTCAACCTTATCGACACATAGGACAAGTATCTCATAACATTTAAATTCATAGGAAGATAATTCCATTAAATATATTGTCTTAAATACATTGTAAATCAAATTTATTTTACTATCAATATCCTAGATAATATTTAGTGCATAACTTTCTAATTGGTTGAATTTTACTTTATACGCAGCCATAGAGTATTACTCTATCGACCACAATTCCAATAATTGATTTTCCATCCTAATTCAAATATCCTTAGGGAGATATTTCTCAAAGAAAATATTCTTAAATTTATATCTTTGCAAGATTTCAATATATTCTCTTTCTCTAATTATATTAGTTTTTGGTTTTTTTCAAGAATTGATCGGCTTCACTTTCAAAATGGTAAATAACAAGAGTAACCTTTTGATGATCCAAACAACCCATGACATAAAATATATTTTCCATATATTTTATTCATCCCTCAAATACGACTAGGTCATAATATCCATTAATTTATGGAATTTGTTGTCTCATAAAATGATCCAATATTGACATGTTCCTTTTTGGTAGATCTGGTTTTTCTCTAGTATGGATACTGAATCTATTTATATCTTACATCAATTGATACATTAGAGTGAAAAACTAATTAGTCCCAATTCCATCTATCCCATTTAACAAACCAGATTTTATAGATGATGTTTTTTACGTGAAATAAATATGTATTATATTATATTATGTAGTATTATACACATAAACATATAGAGAAACCAACAACATGTTATTTCATTAATGAAAATAATTAAATTATTCAAAGATTAACCCTAATAAAATTCCAAATATTCTTAGGGAACAAAAAAAATAATATAAAAAACTACAACAAGAAAATTTGGATAAACCTGATTTACTAGAGCCATCCCTCCCACAAACAACACTAATGAAAAAAATATTAGTAAACCAATCGAAATTATAGAAAAAGGTAATGTAGAACAATAACAAGACCATTAGAATAACGAATAGTGAATTAAAGAATTAATTAGTATTTATAGGATGTAATGTGACCGCTGGAATATTTATGTTACCATTAGAATGGTAACAAGATTGTTTGAAATAATAACCTGGTTGTTGGGAATAGTAACCTGACCCTTGGAATAGTAATTTGACATCAGAATAATAAAATTTTTTATAGATAATATTTCTCATAAATAATTTAAGTAAAAATAAATATTACAATTCCATCAAATAAATATCATCATTAAAAACTCAAGAAAAATATAAGTACATTTTTAATAAAATCTTTTTTAAATTATTTTGAAAAAACATAATTTTTATGTTAAAAATTAAAATTAGCTATTTTAGAAAAATATTTTGGTAAAATATATTTCATTTTCAAAATCATCATGATGAAATTATCCAAGGGTGAGTTTTTGGTAATGTTCTGAAATACTTCAATGTTCAAGTGAATAGTAAAAATAAAATTGTTTTCATAGCTGATGTATCATAAAATACATCATTCATGATGTAATAAGGAAATAATAAATTGTAGAACTTGTGGATCAAAAAAAATTCATTACATAAAATATTCATTAAAATGTAATAAACTTAATTTCTAAACCTACAATATATTTTTCAAATCCTAATGTTAAAAGTGTTCCCTTAAAATAACATTTTTTCCTTTTTTCCACTATAATAAACTATGTGAGTTCAAATTATAAAAGTGATTAATTTCCAAAAACAATTATATAATATTAATATATAATTTATATTTTCAAAAATTCATTTTTACAAGTTTTACATTGGAAAAATTATTTTATTCAATATTTTATTCAAAAAATATCACTCTTCTCATGTAAAAATAACCCTGCTCCATCATCTTAGAAAACCACTCCTATAAAACTTTCCAAAGACAAATATCTAGCCAAATACCCTTTATTTATACTATTACCATACATAGGGACGTTTGGGATCCATATAACTCCAAGCATAAATGGATTCTAGGGTCCTAGAGAAGAAGCAACAATGAGAAGAGAGTATGTTCTTATCAATTCTCCATCTCATTCTCCTATCATATTTCTAGTTTCATCCACCCCTTTCAAACAAAAATATTATAAGGATAGATAAGTATTATTTTATCACTATATTCATGATATGAACCTAATATAGGTATTATATTTACGTCATATTGAACTTTAATACTTCCAATTCCAGTAATGTTGTCAATGTCAGGTGAATGGTCGGTTAACAACCAATGAGGACATTTCCAATTACTTTATAACACCTCGATATTTTATAGTATGTATCTTATTAAATAAATTCAATTTAATCAATAACTTGCACTAAGATTAAACAAACTATACTATTAAATATTAATGTGACTATTAGTAATAGTAATGTGTCCATTAGAATAATAACATCACCTATGTAAGTATAAATAAAATTTAGGTATCTCATAAACTAAAATATGATATATTTATACCACTGAATAAATAAATAAATGTTTTAAAAAACATAAATTAAATGTTGGTATTTTTGTGAAATGTAAATTTTTATTTACATTTTTAAAATTAAAATAATGATTTTAAATAAAACTAGTTTTCATAAAATAGATTCATAAATAAATATTTTTTTGTATTATAATTATAAGATAATTTTATGACATCATAATTTATTTTTCATCGTATCATAAAATTAGTTATAATTTTAAAATTAGTGTTTTTTAATACATTATGATTTAATTAAAAATTAAATTTCTCATATTTAGATAATTATGTCCAAAAAATAGAGTCTGTTTTTGAAATATACACATCAAAAAATAGTTAGGGTGAATTTTTGGGATTTTTCTAATATAGTATAATTTTTGTGAATAGTGAAATACAGTAATTTATGGTAGTATCTAAATTCATTTATTATTTATTCATGGATGATTTATGGATGATTTTAAAAACCATTAGTTTGAACTCATATGAATAGGTTATTGTACTTGGTCAAAATAATCAACACGATTGATAGTCTTGAACAAAATGTTTTAAACAAATGAATAAAATAATCTAAAAACACCCCTCTCCTCCACTAGAAATATCATCATTCACCACCTCTTCACCTCAAAGCTTATAAGATTTAGAGATTTCGTATATTCTTAATATTTCCTCTCCCAAACCTCTTCCCCATATCTAGTACACTACTGAAAAATAAGGTCATACCCATGGTTTTATTAACTGTGGGAGCTCAAGGCTTCGGTATAGACCAATACCATTGGTTCAAAAATAGTTGGTTCATGAAATTTCAATAGAAATACATATACCCTTTGTTTGACCAAACAATGGGTATAGATCCTTATGAAAAAAAATCCTCTTCTAGGATTTGATCCAAGCACCTTCTTCTTACAGAAGAACAACTTTACCACTATCTTACAACATGTTTTATGTTTTTATATTCATATTTATATATCTATATGTATATGTATATGTATAAAAAATACGTATATTAAATTATTTATCATTATTATTATCATGGAAAAATAATTTTCTAACTTATACCCACAGTTTGGTAAAACTGTGGGTATAGGTTTTCCCATGGACTTTTTTCCAACATAATCTATTTTCATGCTTTACAAAAATAGTGGAAATAGGGGTGACCTATACCCATGGTTTTTAGAGAAATTTGGGTATAATTCCTTCCCGTGAAAAAATTATCAAGAAATATATTCCCACGGTTTATAAAAAACATGGTTGGAGGGGTGACCAAAACCCATGGTTTTCAGAGAACTATGGGTATTGGTCATTCCAATGAAATTTATTCCTAATGAAAAACATATATCCATAGTTCTCAAAAAACCATGGGTATGGCTACCCCTATACCCACAGTTTTTAGAGAACCACGGGTATGGGTCATTCCTATGAAATTTGTTTCCTATACATATATGATGGACCTATACCCATGTTTGTTTCCAAAACCATGGGTATAGTGATATTTTCTAGTATTGGGATCTTAGGTTCTCAAAAAAACACCAAACCCAGGTCATTTAAAGAGGTTCCCAAGGAGAATAAATTAAAGCAGTAATATACTCTTTCATTCTTTTTTTAATTTCATTAATTTTATTTTATTTTCTTATCTTTATTAAATCCTCTATAAAAACATACATGATAACTCCAATATCTAATATGTACTTTAATTTTATTATTTTAATGTAATATACATCATCAAATTCCTTATCCTCTCTCTTTTATTCTAAAAATGAAAACATCATATGTGATGAGCCGATTTACTGCCATCGTGGATGACACATTTTCATTTTCCATTAACTCCTCCAAGTCAGGTCATAAAATCATTTTCATGGTTAAATAAGACTTTATTATAAATATTATAAGTTATATTATATTCTAGAACCAATATATAAACATTATTTTAATTAAAATGATATATTTTTTTGATAGTCGAAAAACCTGACTAAATAAATTAAATCATTTTCATTCAAGTTTTATCTAGTGAATAATCATCATACCATATAACCAAATGATATATAAGATCATTTAAACTTTTGGATGTTCATTATTGGCATATAATTTTAATTATGTAGAATTATTCTCATTTTACATAAACGTTTATACTTTTATACAAGAGAACTGGTAATGAAAAGCATGAAAACAAACACTCCTGAAATGATGAGATTTAATCTTATAACTCATCAAAAATTCCATACATAAACCTAATAAAATTATATTAAATCAAATACATGTATAATTTCTTTTAAACTAAGTAATTAATGAACCAAATTTTTTTATCTAGTACATTAAATACATGTGAAAAATTTATTAGGCCATAAGGTCAGGGATTTCTTAACTCGATTATCATTCATTTGGTTAAACTTATTTTCCATTGGTTATGTCATGAAAAGAGTATGTTTTCAAAGAAATATGATTTTTTTATAATGTATTTCTTGTTTTATTTTTTGGATTTACATTTGTCACACATAATTATTTTATTATTTTTTCTCACTCCAATGATATGATCTTTGTAAGGGGTTTCTCATCTCTATTTTATTTCTATGATATATGCCTAATTCAACACTTATTCCTTATGTGTGGAGTATGTACACATCCCTTTGATATATCATGTCATGAATCTATTTATCTTCATGGTATTCAATGTTTTATTTGATGATTATTATTTTTCAGGGTCATATAATTTGATTGATTGCTAAGTGGTAAGGGTTTTTCATCTCAAATTAATTTTTTTGGGGAATATGCCTTTCTCATTAATTATTTACTATGTGTACTACCCCTCTTATTTATTTTGATAAATAATGCAATATTTTGTAAAATAAACATATTTATTTCATCATGGATATGATTATCGTCTATGATATAAACCATTTTAACATTCGGTGTTTACTTTTAATTTTATTTTAACTGGGAAAATATTAGTAAATTTGTACCCTCTAATCAATACAGATATTTTGATAAGTCACATTTTTCATTAATCAAATATATTTTTGAATAATTTTTTGGACTTACAATTTTTGAGTCAATAAGGTTTTCCTTATGAATTTTCCATTCCTTCTTATTTTGAAAATCACAAACACCTTATACTTAAGGAAATGTAAATTTTACCATCATAAGGAAAATTTACTTATTCAAGGAAATTTACCCTAACCTAGATTTTCTTATACATAGCCATTTTTTATTAAGTACAAAAAACAGATTCATACCCAAAATCTCGGAGCCATATAATGTAAATATTTGGAGCATTCTGTTTTTAGGATCAGAATCCTGGATGTGAACTGTTATGCAGTTCCAATCCGAATTCTGGACTCCGAACTCTTAAGCAGTTCGACTCTGAACTCTAAAATAGTTCGACTCCAAACTCTTAAGAAGTTCGACTCTGAACTCTTATGAAGTTCGACTCCGAACTCTTAAGCAGTTCGACTCCGAACTCTTAAATAGTTCGACTCCGAACTCTTAAGCAGTTCCACTCCAAATTCTTATGAAGTTCAACTCCGAACTCTTAAGCAGTTCGACTCTGAACTATTAAACAGTTCGACTCCGAACTCTTATGAAGTTCGACTCTAAAATCTTAAGTAGTTCTACTTCAAACTCTGCAAGTTCAGATTCCAATATCTGGTGAAACCAGACTCCGAATCCCTATAAAACAGAATCCGAACATTTCTTAACACAGACTCCGAATTTCATTTTGGTTAGACTCCAAACTTTTGACTTGCTTACACTCCAAAATATTGATTAGATTTTAATTACATATGCTTCATTTTAAAACTATGTCGTGCATTCAGTTATATGTGGTTTGTTATAAAATGATGTTGTCTATTCTGTTTCTAATTAACCGTTGGTTGAGTTACACGTGTACAGGTCTCTCTGAATTTCCTGGAAAATATGACCGTTGGAAGAGGGAGCCGACCGTTGGAAGTTTGCCTATAAATAAGAGTTCATTTGAAAGAACTCAACAACAAGTTGATTAATCTAGATACCACATGTTGTTAAGGTGATTTCTAGAGAGAGAAGCTTTTCATGCCTTGTGCGTACTGAACCGCTCGTTCAGATTCCTTTGTGCGACATCGAATATTGGTAATTACATTCGAGGACTTCCGGGGATAGGAAGACAGAGGTGCCGACTACCTTGAAGTTCGAGGGCTTCCTTGCTGAGGAAGACAGAGGTTCCAACTACCTTGAAGTTGAGAGCTTGAGGGGATAGAAATATAGAGATTCTGATCTTCGTATCGAGGGCTTACCCTAGTGTGGGTAAGACAGACTTGCTTGAAAGTATAAATCAAGGGACCTTTATCCAAGGTTTTAGAATACCCTTCTCTTTGGGTTAAAAGATTCATATCTTGTTACTTGTAGTTTTACTACTTGTTTTTCCACGACATATCGTATTGTAAGGAAATTATAACCTTCTTATATTTCCTTAAACTTGTACTCTAATTAGTATAGATTCTATACGCTTTAAGGTAGAATCTTATTCTGTAAATCTTGGTTCCAATTCTCCAGTTGGTGATTATAGGTGATGTGAATTTTCTTAGTTTAAATTTGTTAAACATAGAATTTTCCTTGTCTAAGGAAAACATAGTTATCTGTAACCAACTTTAAAGTTTCCAAATGAATTTTTAAAGTATACAATTCACCCCCCCCCCCTCTTGTATATTGAGCATCTAAATCGTTACTTTGATCCCACAATTGGTATCAGAGGAGGTCTCTGAAATACTCGTACTCACGTATAAGTTTTTCTTTCTAATTTTGTTCTTTATTCTTCCTCTTTACTTAGAAATTTTTCTTTGTCATTCAAAAATATATCATTCCGAACATTGTCATTCCAAACTTTGTGGTTACGAACCTTTTCTACTAACAAGTTCTATTTCCATGTTTTTTTTCTTACAGAATGGCAGGAGTCAATGTTGGTTCATTTGAAAATATAAATCCTACAAGACCACAAATATTTGATGGTAATGACTATGAGTGTTAGAGAGATCTAATAAAGACTTTTGATATCAATACTGGAGTGGATAACTTCGTTATGCTTACTGGTGATTATAAAATTTCTGATAAGGAAGTTATAACTTTCACTAACGAGGAAAAGAAAGAGTATCAACTCAATTATAAGGTACGGAATACTTTACTATGTTCAATGACTAGAAATATATATAGCCAAATTTCTTCTTGTGAAGCAGTTAATTTTATCTGGAAGAAGTTAGAAGTTACACACTTTGGTACTTCTAAAGTAATTGAAACTATGAGAGCTATGCTTAGGGCTGAATACCATGGATTCAATTTTCCGTATGGAGAACCAATCTGTAAAGTTCAACATAGGTTTATGACTATAGTCAACAGCTTACAGTCTATGGGAGAAAAAGGGTTAGATGATGAAGCCCTTGTGGATAAGATAATTGATATTATGCCTAATGAGTGGGAATCAAAGAGAATAGATATATATGAGAATAGAAAGGTCACTCAAATTTCTCTTGATGAGCTATTTGGAACTCTTCTCCAACATGAAACAAGAATGAAGAGAGATGATGACAATATCAAAAAGAAGAATGGGAATGGTACTGTCACTTTTACAACAACATTAAATCATATGAAAACTAAGACTCCTGAGAGAGTAACCAGATCCAAGTCTAAGAAAGTGGTTATTCAATCGGATTCTAGTGAAAGTGAAGTCTCAAAAAATGAGTTTGAAAATCTTTCTTGAAGAATGAACAAGATAGTTGGCCATAGAAATTTCCATTCCAAGTATAAGAAAAAGGAAAGGAAAGATAGGAAAGATGGATACGTTACTTGTTATGAATGCAAGAGAGCTGGACATATTAGACCAGATTTCCCTTTGCAGAAAAAGAAAGAAAGGAAAGAAAGGCATTCTGAGAGGAATAGAAAGAAGTATTACAAAACCAAAGCTAAGAATGTTCTGAAAGCAAATGACACCTGGAGTGCCTGTGGTGGTGACTCTTCAAATGAATCTTCTGATTATGAATCTTCAGGACAGAAGAATCTTGGTCTTATAGCCAGATTACCCATTGACAGTCATTGCTTTATGGCTAAGGTACGAAATGTTGAATCATTGACCAATGTTTCTTTAATTTCTAATGATATTAATTATTATATCTCTTCAGATGAAAAATCCTCTTCTGATGAAGAAAATACTTTACCTACCTATGAATAAGTTTCTAGGATTGTTGAACTTCTTGAAATTGATAATTCTAATCTCAATGAAAAACTTGATAAGGAAAACTCTAGGAATTATATTATTACAAAAGAGATACCAGGTCTTTCTGAAGATCTTGATACGAAAAATGTTGATTTCGTAAATTTTTCAAAAAACCTTGAGGAAATAAGTTCTGAAAGGAACAAACTTTCTAAAGAGTTAGAAAAAGTAATTTCTAAGAAAAGTATCTTCGAGCCTAGATCTAGTTCTAAATCCAATGATTTTGAAGATAAAAACTTGGTTATAAAACTCAAGTCCAAAATTTTTTCCTTAAAGAAGTGTTTATCGAACTTTACCCATGGTAAAGAAAATTTTGATAAAATGTATTCTCAAATTTGACCATTAAGAAACAAATCCGGATTTGGTTATACCCATGCAAAACCAACTTTTAGTAACCACTACTTTGTTCCACAAAGTGACCCATTTTGTACCAAGTGTCAATGTGGTGGTCACTGGGTGAAGAATTTTTCTTTAAATAAAACCCAATCTCTAGGTTTTCATAAACCCTATTTTTCTAAGAAAGTGTGGGTTCTGAAAATTTTCTTGTCTAGAAATCTCGGATCCAAGCAAGTTTGGATTCCGAAAGTCTAATTATTTTCTTGTTTTCAGGAAGATAGAGGAAGTACCAAAAAAATATGTGGTACATGGATAGTGGATGTTCCTGACACATGACTGCTAACAAAAGCTATTTTGAAAAGATTATCAAAATGAAAGGAGGAAAGGTAACTTTTGGAGATAATGCAGAGGGAGAAATTGTTGGTATTGGTAATATTATTCTTCTAGGTAAAACTTTGATTTCAAATTTTTTATTTGTTAAGGGTCTTAAGCACAACCTCATTAACATAATTCAATTATGTGATGAAGGGTACCTTGTGAATTTTAGGAATGATAAGTGCTTAGTACACAATTCCAAGGAAGAATTTATTCTCTCAGACAATAGGCAAGAGAATGTTTACACTTTCAACTTAGAAGACCTCAGGAGACAAGATTTACCTTGCCTAAGTGAAATGGAATATCATTCCTGGCTATGGCATAGAAGATTAGGTCACTGTAATCCTAGAAACTTATGTAAACTCTCTAAGAATAAACTAGTTAAGGATCTACCGGAGCTTAGATTTGATTCTTCTAATGTTTGTGATCCTTGTCAATATGGTAAGAAACATAAATATAGTTTTAAATCAATTGGTGATGTCTCAATGACTGATGAATTATAGTTAGTGCACATGGATGTTTTTGGTCCAACACAAACTGGAAGTATTGGAGACAAATACTATGTGTTTGTTCAAGATGATGATTACACCATATTTACTTGGGTTTATTTTCTAGCAAAGAATTCTGAAAATTTTTCTTATTTCAAAAGTTTTAGAGAACAAGTTAAAAATGAGAAAAATCTTCCAATTAAAACTATTCATAGTGATCGTGGAGGAGAATTTCAAAATTCTGATTTTGAAACTTTTTGTAGTAGAAAAGGTATTACTCACAATTTTCCATCACCTAGAACTCCTCAACAAAATGGTGTAGTCGAAAGAAAAAATAGAATTCTTCATGAAATAACTAGAACCATGTTGAGTGAATATTTTATAGCTAGCCATTTATGGGTTGTAGCTGTAAGTATTCATGTTATACTATAAATCGAGTTTTGATTAGACCTTTTCTTAATAAAACTCTTTATGAATTATGGAATGGCAGAAAACCAAGACTTTCGTAATTCAAGGTTTTTGGTTGCAAAGTATTCATTCTGAATACTAAAGATAATCTACATAAATTCGCACCAAAATCTGATGAAGGAATTTTCTTAGGCTACTCCACAACTTCTAAGGCATATAGAGTTTTCAATAAAAATACTTGTAGTGTTGAAGAGACAAAGCATGTAAAAATTGATGAGTCTGATCCTTTTGTTTTCAAACTATCCCAATCTACATCCTCGGATGTGTTTTCAAAAACTGATTGTCATCCTTTGATAAAATATCCTTCTGATAAAGAAAATGTTCAAGAAGATACTTCTGAAACATTTACCCCAGAAAACATTCTACCCTATGTTGATGAGCAAACTTTACAAAACCCAAATCAGGTGTTTCTTAAGAATCATCCCAGTGATAGCATCATTGGCGATGTAAATCAACCTGTAAGGACTAGAAGTTCCTTAATAAATGAAGTAGAACATCTAGCATTTCATTCCCAATTAGAACCAAAAAGCACTGATGAAGCTTTAGGTGATGATGATTGGATCAAAGATATGCAAGATGAACTAAATGAATTTGAAAGGAACAAACTTTGGACCTTGGTTGAAAGACCTAAGGAAACTTCAGTTATTGGAGTTAAATGGGTCTTCAGGAACAAGGGTGATGAAAATGGAGTCATAGTAAGGAATAAATCTAGACTCATTACTAAAGGCTATAATCAGCAAGAGGGAATAGACTATGAAGAAACCTATGCTCTAGTATCTATACTTGAATCTATTCGTATTCTACTTGTCTTTGCAGCATTATTCAATTTTAAACTTTTTCAAATGGATGTGAAATGTGCATTTCTTAACGGTTATGTTCAAGAGGAATTTTTTGTCGAACAACCTCCTGGCTTTGAAGATACAAAACATCCTGATCATGTTTTTAGACTTACCAAAGCTTTGTATAGTCTTAAGTAAGCCCCATGATCCTAGTATGACAGACTCATATGATTTTTGCTTCAAAATAACTATGTTAAGGGAAATTCATATCCAACCCTTTTTATAAATAAAGATACGAAAAATGTTTTAATTGTTCAAATTTATGTTGATGAAATCATATTTGGTTCAACTCAGCAATCTTTAACTAATTCTTTTGCAAGTCTAATGAAATCTGTGTTTGAAATGAGTATGATGGGTGAGTTAACTTTTTTCCTTGGTTTTCAAATTTCTCAAAAACTTGAAAGAACCTATATATCTCAACATAAGTATATTAAAGATCTTCTCAAAAAGTATGGTTATGAAAATACAAAAAGTATAAGTACTCCCATTGGTACCTCAAACTCTTTAGATCTTGATGAAGCTGGGAAACCAGTAGATCAAAAATCTTTTAGAGGTATGATAGAAAGTCTACCTTACTTAATAGCTAGTCGACCATACATAATGTTCTCAGTATGCTTATGTGCAAGATATCAATCCAATCCTAAGGAATCTCACTTAAAGGCAGTAAAAAAAAATTCGCTACCTAAAGGGAACCATAGATCTTGGATTATTTTATACTTCTGGAAATGATTTTGTTCTAAAAATATTTTCAGATGCTGACTTTGGTGGATGTAGGATGGATAGAAAGAGTGCATCCAGAACTTTTCCTTTCTTTGGAGATTCGTTAGTTTCTTCGTCATGCAAGAAGAAACATTCTGTAGCACTTTCCACTGCTGAAGCTGAATATGTAGCAGCTGGAAGTTGTTGTACTCAAGTGTTGTGTATGCAACATACACTCACAGATTATAGCCTGAGTTTTACTAAAACTCAAATTTTTCGTGACAAAAAAAGTGACATTGCCCTAAGTAAGAACCCTTCACATCACAGTCGTGCAATACACATTGAAATTAGGCATCACTTTCTTAGGGATCACACACTTAAAGGAGATATCATTCTTCAGTTTATCAGAATGCAAGATCAACTTGCTGATATTTTCACAAATTCTTTACCCTCTGATAGATTTGAATACATTAAACAAAAGTTAGGAATGATAACTGCAAGGTAATCATTCTTTATTAACTTCTTGTTCAACAATTATCCTAACAGTAATAAACTCCTGCTCATAGGGGGAGTACATTTGAATGTTAGTATAACTAATTTTTTTCAGAATCTGTTTTTCAAAATTAGTATGACTAAAATTTTTCGTAGTTAGTTTTTCAAACCTTTCGGAACTGAAGTTTTCGGAATGGAAATTTCTGAAACTAAAATTTCCAGAATGGGAATTTCCGGAACTGAAATTTTCAGGACTGAAATTCTCAGAATAATAACTTCCGGAATAGAGTTTTTTTCTTACTGGAACTTCCGGAATGGAGATTTTCGGACGGGAGTTTTCGTAACAAAATTTTCGTACTGGAACTTTCGTAATGAATTTGTTTTTAAACTTATTTTTCTACAAGAATAATTTTACCAATTACGAACAATGTTTCAAGCCAATCCGAGAGTTGTGATTTCCTTACAGTTTCGTAATCATTTTTTTCTTGCTAGTATTTTCCTAAGTTTTTAAAATATCGGATTCTAGTTTTCTTGAAATCTGAATGTTTTCTTTAAAAATCCTCAAAAGATCGGAGTCAAGTTTTCCTTACGGGATTGTTCTCAACCGTCAGATCAGATCAAATCTTTTTCAATCGTTAGATGGCTTTTGGAAGACCAACGGTCACATCTATTGCCTATATAAAGAGGAACTTGAGACTCACCCCACATCGGTTTTCAAGCTTTTGCGTCTCGAAGCCCTGCTGCTCTTCTTAAGGCCGATTCCAAACTTTGCAAAGCTGATCTGAATCTTTCAGATTTATTCACTCCGAATGTCTGTTGAAGCAACATCTCAAAATATGTTGACTGTGAAACCAATCTCTAAGTGGTTAGTATTTAGGTAAATGTTAGTTCATCTGGATTTCTATAAGCTTGATTACCTTATTTCCAAGAATATAAAGCTGAATGGATGGGAAGATGTCTGCGTTGAAAAGTCAGATAAATAGGATCCGGTTTATACTGATTTGTTGACTGAGTTCTATGAGTCTGTTTCCTTCCTGAGGGAAGATGGCAGAGAGTGGTTTTCTTTCAAGTCTTATGGGAAGACTTATAAGCTTTCCTACACTAAGACCGTGAGCTTGGTTGGTTTTTCATATGAAGTAGAAGCTGAATTCTGGTCACACAAACTTCCCGATGTGCAAGGAAGTTTCAACAAGGAGAAGGAACTGAAGTGTATTGGGCTTAAGGATGATTCAACTATCAAGATTGCTCATATCACTCCGAAAAATAGAATCCTTCATCTTTGGGTGCAAGTCTTTCTGGTTCCAATAAGAGGTGATAAAGACAATCCAAAGAAAAGTGATATATATGTCTTAGATTTTTTGGTAAATCTAAGAAAGATAAATCTGATGAGGCATGTCTTGGATACGATAAAGAATATCAAAGAAGGCAATTTGAGAGCTCAGATTATCATGTTTCATGCCTTACTATCTAAGCTGATAGTTCGGTTCTTATAATCCTTCTAGGTTGCCTGCAAATCAAAGATCCATAATTGCAATCTCATGCTAGTCAGTGCTGATACTCTTAAGAGGATGAAGATGGGTTTTCCAGTGAATCCGGAGAATTTTACCCTCTATCTGTGGAAGAGTTTGAAGCAGCTCAAAAAAGAAACACACTCTCTGGAACCATCCAAAAAGCAAAGGAGGAAGAGAAAGGTTAAGGAAGTCATTGCTGATGAAGAAAGTCCTCAGGCTAAGGAAACTCAATTTGTTCCCCCTAAGCCAAAGAAGTAGAAAAAATATACAGATGAAGTGGTAGCTAAGTGCAGGGAAGACAAAGAAAAGTGGAAAGAAGTGGATCCACAATTCAGATTGGACCCTACAGAGCCTAAGGCCTTAAAAGAGAAAGCTGTGGAGGTGCTAGGGAAACAATAGAAGGAGAAGAAAATGAAAAAGAAGATGTCCAAAGATGAAGTGGTGCAATATTTGTAGAAAGATACAGAGTTGGATTCTGGAATGCTTCCCATTCTAGAAACTTTTGGTGATGAACCTTCTTTACCAGAAACTCCAGCCAAGAACTATGTCTCTCTGAATAGATCCAAGGGTAAAGAAATAGTTGAAGAAGATGAGAAAGAAGTTGCTGAAGATGTTGAGGAAGATGAAGAAGAAGAAGAGGATGAGAGTGAATATTTGGATACCCTGATCAGGAAAGTACAGGAATATAAAGATAAGGCTGAATCCACAAAGTTAGTTACTCTAGGAAAGGTAGATGAGGAATCTAGCAAGCAAAAGAAAGAAAAAGAAGAAGATAATGTCGTGTATGATGAGGAAGAATCTTATGAAAGGAATTTTATTGAGGAAGGACAAGAAAAACAAAAACCAGATGAAGACCAGATTGTTCAAGTATCTAAATCTGAGGAAGTATCCCTTAATAAGGAATCTGTTCTAAGAGCTGATAAGGGGAAGAAAACTATCATGGAGACACCTATAAAAGATGTCATCAGGAAGAAAGAGGTTGGTGGAACCTCTAGAAGAAAGTTGGTGCAAGTTGAATAAGATCAGTCTCCAAGAAAATTTTCTGATTCGGAATCATCATCTCATGGGCATGATTTTGTGGTTCAGTCTCTGAGGAAGTTGGTAGACACAATTTCGATGCTTCCAATAATAGATTCCAGATGCCAGATGGTGCAACAAACAATGAATCAGAAATCGGATTCTTTATCCATGGTCATGGATAAGTTTGTGAAAATGGAAGCTGAACAGAAAAGTTTCTTATCGATTATGATGTGCATAGAAAGTCCTACAATAAGGTAACCAAGTGGTCTAAGAGATTTTATGAATATTTAGTTCAGTATGAGAGTTTCCAGGCTGAATTTCAAAATGCTTTTGAAATGGAGGATAAAATGGTTAACGAGATTTATGAAAAGCTGACCCAAAAGAAAAATTCTTTGAATCAATAGGTCAGGGACCTGAATGGGAAGCTTAAATCAGTATCTCAAAATTGGAAAAGTGAAAGAGATTTTTGGATTGAGTTTCAGTAGAATATCGAAAAGTAATATGAGATAATAAATTTGCAGAAAGAATCTTTGGAGCCTCAAGAAGAAGCTTTAAAAGTCCAAGAAGAAAAGGTAAAAGCCTTGGAGAGGCAAGGTGAGGAAGACCAAAGAGAATTGAAGAAACTCAAAACCTTGTTAAAGAAGCTTATTCCGAAGGAAAAGGAAGACAAATGAACTCACTCTGATCTTTTGTTATATTTTTCTTTCTTTGTAAATTTTTCAAACTCTAATGAAATGATTATTTGGTTAGTTGTATCTTGTCATATACTATTGTTTGAGGTACCATATTTTGTTTTCCATTCCCTTAAATTGTTTTTGGAAATCAAAAAGGGGGAGATGGAAAAGAAATACTCCTAAGGAGGAGAAAGGGAAAATTCATAAGATAAACATTCTTAAAGTAAGGGGCAGTTTTCAACTACGAAGTTCTTTATTCTCACAATAATGAAAAACTTCACTCCGAAAATTCAGAATACAATCCTTAGTGTTTCAATGCCTAAGGGGGAGTTAGTTTTATTCACTTTCATCGATGAACAAAGGGAGATAAGTGTTTAATTTCAAAGTCTAATGAAATTTTTCAAAGTCCTTGTATTCTTTTTCATAAGGATGTTTGTGCTTTCCAGAAAGGGGGAGATTGTTGAGTCAATAAGGTTTTCCTTATGACTTTTCCATTCCTTCTTGTTTTGAAAATCACAAACACCTTATACCTAAGGAAATAAAAAATTTACCTTCATAAGTAAAATTTACTTCTTCAAGGAAATTTACCCTAACCAAGATTTTCTTATACATAGCCATTTTTTCTTAAGTACAAAAAAATGGATTCATACCCAAAATCCCAGAGCCATATAATGTAAAGATTTGGAGAATTCTATTTTTAGGATCCGAATTCTGGATGTGAACTGTAATGCAGTTCGACTCCAAACTCTTAAGCAGTTCGACTCCGGACTCTTATGAAGTTCGACTCCGAACTCTTTAGCAGTTCGACTCCGAACTCTTAACCAGTTTGACTCCGATCTCTTAAGCAGTTCGACTCCGAACTCTTATGAAGTTAAACTCTGAACTCTTAAGAAGTTCAACTCCGAACTCTTAAATAGTTTGACTATGAACTCTTAAACAGTTTGACTCCGAACTCTTATGAAGTTCGACTCCGAACTCTTAAGTAGTTCGAATCTGAACCTTGAAAGTTCAGATTCTGATCTCTGGAGAAACCAGACTCTGAATTCCTATAAGAAAGAATCCAAACATTTCTTAACATAGACTCCGAATTTCATTTTGGTTAGACTTCTAAATTTTGACTTTCTTACACTCTGATATATTTATTAGATTTTACTTACATATGCTTCATTTCAAAATGATGTCGTGCATTCAGTTATACATGGTTTGTTATAAAACTATATCGTATATTCTGTTTCTATTTACCTATTAATTGAGTTACACGTGTACAGGTCCCTCCGAATTTCATGGAAAATATGACCGTTGGAAGAGTGAGCCGACTGTTAGAAGTTTTCCTATAAATAGGAGGTCATTCGAAAGATCTCAACAACAGGTTGATCAATCTAGATACCACACACTGTTAAGGTGATTTCTAGAGAGAGAATCTTGTCATGCCTTGTGCATACTGAACCGCTCGTTCAGATTTCTTTGTGTGACACTGAATGTTGGTAATTACATTCGAGGACGTCCGGGGATAGGAATACAGAGGTGTTGACTACCTTGAAGTTAGAGGGCTTCCTTGCTGAGGAAGACAGAGGTTCCAACTACATTGAAGTTGAGGGATTGTGGGGATAGCAAGATAGAGATTCTGATCTTTGTATCAAGGGCTTACCCTGGTTTGGGTAAGACAGACTTCCTTGAAAGTGTAAATCAAGGGACCTTTATCCAAGGTTGGCAGATACCCTTCTCTTTGGGTTAAAATATTCATATCTTGTTACTAGTAGTTTTACTACATGTTTTTCTGCTGCATATTGTATTATAAAAAAAGTATAACCTTCTTATATTTCCTTACACTTGTACTCTAATTAGTTTAGATTCTATACGCTTTAAGGTATAATCTTATTCTGTAAATCTTGGTTCCAATTCTCCAGTTGGTGATTAGAGCTGTTGTGCATTTTCTTAGTTTAACTTTGTTAAACATAGAATTTTCTTTGTCTAAGGAAAACATAGTTATCTGTAACCAACTTTAAAGGTTATAAAGTAATTTTTAAAGTATACAATTCACCCCCCCCCCTCTTATATATTGAGCATCTACATCGTTATTTAGATCCCACAATAGTGACATTTGGGGTCTTATATTTTATACCCCCTTGATGCATTATAAGTCTCATGGGAAAAAGTAGTTGGCCAAAACCATTTGTGTTTGTTTCTATGCGGAATCAGATGGGTTTCTACCCATAGACATAAATGGTCTTGTATAGGTTCCTGGATGTAGTAGTTGATGTTCTAAATACATGATATCTAATAATTTAGATGTTTTTTCATTTAAAATTCAATTACTAAAATCCATTAGATTTTCACTATGATAGAATCTATTGATGCATTTTTCATTCTCGGTTTATTAGTTAAAGGGCATGTGTTTTTAATCTATTTACTTTTACATATTGATTATTATTTATTTTTTACTCTTCACCTATTATTTATTCATGTTTCTGCTACATGCAGCCCTTACTAATCATTATATATCACCCTTTTACTTATTTTCCTTCCCTAGGTTATGAAGTTGAAATCTTTAACTAAGAATTAAGAAAGATGTTTATTTTCATTTTTATGTTTTATGTTTGATTACCAATGTAATAAGGGAACCATGTATGTATCCAATTTATCATGACTACTAAAATTATCTATCCTTGGTGATGTGATCTATTTTATCTTTGTAATTTTAATAAAATAACCACTGAATCTGGGCTATTTGAGTTTGTTATATTTGGTAACAAATAAGGTTTATTAGATTCTTTGGGAACTAGATGTTAAATAAACTTGAGAAATATAATAATTCCTTATAGTGTATTTTTTAATCAATACTCTTAGTGATTATAATATAGCTTATTTTTTTCAATTATTCAGTAATGGATCCTAATGGAACAAAGGGAATTAATACTAGTGGAAAAAGTAGTGATTGTCCCACTAATAAGGTCAAAAAAATTAGTGTTGGAGCGGAGCAGATCATGGCCATATTAGGAATTCTTACTAAGGTTATAACAAATAACCTTGCTCAAATAGAGAAACATGATGCTTCATGAAATGAAACAACTATGTTGGAACATTAAAATCATTTAAATCTACCCAATTTTCCAAGAAAAGTAGACATTTATTTTTTGATTTAACAAGTAAATTGTCAGTCAAAAATATAAAGGGAAGTATCATTATATAAAAAATATGTTGATAAGTTCCCATTATGGCATATAAATGTGATTTTTTTACTATCTTTAATATCATTATTATGGTTTAAATTTATATAATCTTAATTATTAAATGTATTTAAAAATATTAAGTGGAAATTTATTGAAAGAATGGGAGAATTTTAATTTTGAGGAAGATGTATAATTTCTTCTCTTTAGAGTAGAAAATTCATCATCTAACTCTTATCTATATACCCCTAGTAGCTTTATTAGATTAAAATATTTGGGAGGAAGAGAAAAAAGATATATCTATGAGGAAATTAATCATCAAATTGAGAATTTACCAATTGTACAGGAATATGTTGATGTATTTCATGATGAATTACCTAGAAACCCCACAGAGTGTGAAGTTGACATTACCAATGATTTAATCTTTGATGCAATACCAATATCAAATAATCTTTATAGAATGGCCACAATGGAATTATTGTATATGAATAATCAACTATAAGAGTTGAGTAATAAGGGATTTATTCTTCCTAGTGTTTCTCTACGGGGATCCCTAGTTCTCTTTGTTAATAATAATGATAGATCCATAGGCTATGCATTGACTATAGAGACATCAATGATATTATAATAAATAATAAGAATATTATGTCCCGCATTGATGATTTATTTTATCAACTTCACGGAGCTCAGTATTTTTAAATGACTGACCATCATTATGGGTATCTCTAATTGTTTGTAAAGAAGGAATATATTATGAAGACATATTTTAAAATGTGGTATGGATATTATGAGTTTATAGTAATTCTATTTCGATTGAATAATACACCATCAGTTTTAATGGTTGTAATGAAAAAATTATTCGAGGAATATCTTGATGATTTTTTTTGTACTATTCATTGATGATATTCTGGTTCATTATAAAATCTATAAAGACCATGATAATCACTTGTGGATCATTCTTAAGACTCTCAGAAGGAAAGATTTTTATCTTAAATTTATAATTTCTGAATTTTGGCATCCAGAAATGTTTTTTAATATCCATATTTTCTATAAGGATGGAATCTTAGTCGATCTTGTAAAGGAAAAGGAAAACAAAGAATTTCCTACACCAATGAATATAACCAATGTACACAGTTTTATTGGTTTATTAGGTTACTATTAGCATTTCATTCATAATTGTTTCTGATGGGATAACCCATTAACTAAGATCACACGCAAAGGGGATATGTTTGTATGGAAAAAATCATATGGATCAGTATTTTAAGAATTAAAGAGAATATTATTCAATGCTTGTATTTTGATTCTACCATCAGGAAATGATAGTTATGTAATATATAGAAATACATCAAATAAAGGACTAGGTTGTGTCCTTATGAAAAATGATAAAGTTTTTTCATATGCATCAAGCCTATTGAAGATTCAAGAAAAAAAATTATCTACCTCATGATCTTTAGTTAGAATCCATAATCCTTTCTATAAAGATATGGATAAAATATCTCTATGGTGAAATATGTGAGATATATATTGATTATAAGAGTTTAAAATATGTATTTACATATAAATAACTCAACATTAGTCAAAGATGATGTCTTGAGTTACTCCAAGATTATGATTTCTCAATATAATACCACCCAAGAAGTGAAAACAATGTATCAGATGTATTAAGAAAGAAATATCATGGACTTATAACCCAAATTATGGTTGATAAAGATCCTATGTTCATGGATTTAGTAAATATGTATATAGTAATTGTTAAGGAAGGTGAAACATAACTCCTTTTTCAAATGATTGTGAAACCATATTTATTGGAAAAGATAAAAAGCTCTTAATCTAATGATGTGAATTTGGAAAATTAAATTAAATCTATTAAGTATGGAATATTGGAAGACTTCATGTATGATGATGGAATTTTGAAATTTGGAAAGAGTTTATATATTCCATCAATACCCGAGCTAAAAATGGAACTATTAGGTGATTCTCATAGTTTAAATTTTTATATACACCCTAGTAATACCAAGATGTATAAATTTGTAATGGAAATTTTTTTGTGAGACAGTATGAAGAGGGAAATTGCAGACAATGTGTCATGATTCCAAGTTTTTCAACTACAGAAGGCTAAAAGAAAGAATCCTAGGGGCTTTATGCAACCTTTACCTATTTCTATGTGTATGTGGGGTTACATTACGAAGGCATTTTTCATAGGACTTCTAAGGAAACATAGAAGGCACGATATGATATGGGTTATTATTGACCACCTAAAAAAATAGGCACACTTTAATTTTAAAAGATATGGTTTTCCTCTTGATATACTAGAAAGACTCTATATTAATGATGTTTTAAGACATGATGGTGAACCTCTATTTATTATGTCTGATCGAGATCTCCATTTTACATAAATAATTGGAAGATTTTTTCGAAGGAATTGGATTCTAAGCTTCATTTGAGTACTTCTTATCACCCTCAATCTGATATAAATTCTAAAATGAGTATTCAAATAGTGGAATACATGTTGAGATCATGCTCACTTGACTTTCAAGGTATGTGGGATAAGTATTTACCATTGCTATATTTTTCCTAAAATAATACTTTCCATTCTAGTGTACCAATAGTGTCATATGATGCATTATATGGAAAGATATTTCATACTCCATATTTTTGGGATGAAGTTGGTGAGAGAAAACATATAGGCCCATAACATATTGAGCAGACAATGAAAAACATAAAGACTATTCAAGCTCATATTAAAGATACTCAAAGTAAGAAAAAGAGTAACTCTTAATACTATAGAAAGGATTTATAATTTTAAGTGGGAGATCATGTACTTATTAATGTATCTCCATGGAAAGGATTCATGAGGTTCAGTAAGAAAGGGAAATTGATCCCTAGTTACAACAGACCATTTGAAATTCTAGAAATAATTGGCGTTGTTTCTTTCTGTTTGGCAATGCCAACAAGTCTCTCCAAATTTCATGATGTGTTCCATATATCATTGTTAAATAATTAAATACAATAACCAACACATGTACTCACCCATAAAGAAATATAATTTGAACCTTATTTTTCATACTTTGAAGATCCTACAACGATTCTTTACACTATAGAGTAATTATTGAGAAATCAGACGACTCGACTAGTAAAACTTCTTCGAAGAAATCATAAAATGGAAGAAGCGATGTGGGAGCTTGAGGATGTTATAAAGAAAAACCACCCTCATCTGTTTAGAAGGAAATGTTCAGGAAAAAATTTGAAGATGAAATTTCTAAATGAGGGAAGAATATAACACCCTAATATTTTACGGTATGTATCTTCTTAAATAAATATATTTTATTCTATATCTTACACCGAGTTTAAATGAACTGTAATATTAAATATTAATGTGATATTTAGGAATAATAATGTTTCTATTATTATAATAACCTCACCTATGTAAATATAAATAAAATTTTGGTATCTCATAAATGGAAATATGATATTTTTACATCATTGAAAAGGTAAATAAAGGTTTTAAGAATAATAAATTTATTAATGGTGTTTTTTTAATGTAAATTTTTATTTTAAATTTTTTAATTAATTAAATGATTTAAATAAAATATTATTTTCATAAAATAGATTCATAAAAAAATATTTTTTTGTATTATAAATATAAGTTAATTTTTTAATACAATAATAAATGTTTTAAAGTGTCATAAAATCAGTTATAATTTTAAAAAAATTATTTTTTGAATAAATGATTATTTTAATTTAAAATTAAATTTACCATAATTAAAAATTATTTTCATATAATTGAGTCCATTTTTTGAAATCTACACATCAAAAAAAATTAGGGTGAATTTTTTAATTTTTCTAAAATAGTTGAATTTTTTATGAATAGTGAAATATGGTAATTTATAGTATTAGATAAATACATGAATTATTGAGTCATGGATGATTTATGGATGATGTAATCACAATTATTTCATCCTTATATTCACTATTAAATTTAATTGGTTACAATAATCATCAATATTTATTTTCTTGATCCAAAATGAAAAACAAATCTGTAAAATAATCAAAAACACCC
This sequence comes from Viscum album, assembly GCA_963277665.1. Classification (NCBI taxonomy): domain Eukaryota; kingdom Viridiplantae; phylum Streptophyta; class Magnoliopsida; order Santalales; family Viscaceae; genus Viscum; species Viscum album. The sequence goes on from OY728146.1 coordinate 1,043,135,676, forward strand.
CTCTCCTCCGCTATAAAAACCATCACATGCCACCTCTTCTCCTCAAACCTTATAATATTTTTTTATATCTTATATTCTACCGATTATCTCCACCAAACCTTCCCCTATCATCCAAGAGTTTATGGTCTCAACAAAATACAAAACACAAGTGCCTTAAGGAGGTTCTTAAGAAGACGAAATTCAATAGGTAAAATCCTCTTTTGTTCTCTTTTAATTTATTTTTATTTATTTTATGTTTTATCCACTCCTTACCTCATCTATACAAATATTAATGATAACTCCAGTATCTTATATATACTATAATATTATTATGTTAATGGAATATCCCTCATCAAAACCATTATCCTCTCTCTGTTATTCTAGAAATGAAAAACTAGTATGTGATGTGTTGATTTACCATCATCGTGGATGATACATTTTCATTTTCCATTACCGCATTCAAGGCTGTTTTTAAAACCAATATTATGGTTAAATCAATTTTTATTATACATATAATAAGTTATACAGTGTTCTTGAATGTTGTACCCCTGGTTTCTGGTAATTAACACTTTCTTTATGATTTTAAGTATATAAAGTTTATGGCTGAAGTTTGGACGTGTTTGGAGAAATTTAATTTTTTTTAGGGACAAAGGGAAGGTTCATGAGTTGTGCACAGTTTTTCCAAATCATGTGATGACCAAGTAAAAACCATGAACTTTGAATATCGATTAGGTATTTTGATGTAGTGGATTCAGCATGATTGGTTCATGTTTATAGAGACTATGCCAGGAGACCGTGCGAAGGGTCATCCTTAAGGTAGTGGCTAATGAAAGGTTAGCACACAAGTTTCCTAACTGTTCGACTAAACCATGAACAGGGGTAAAATTTAGATCCTAAGAAAATGGATATAAAATGTTTTAACATTTAAGTGGCTCTTTTCCTTCCTATATGGCCCTAACATGTTATTTTTCTTTCCTAAAGGTCAAGGAAGGTTCTATCATTTATCTTTTTTAAATCTAAAGTCTTCACTTGGTGATTAGAAGCTAATTCTTCACAGTATGTGTTTGTTCTTCATTTTTCTTGTTTTTTTCTTAGATCTAATTCTCTTCTACTATAGGTTTCTTAGATCTATGCTTTTTTGTGGGTAGATCTTTTGTTTTTTTATGAATGATAAGTTTAGAATTGGTATTTCTTATGTTAGGGGTACAGATCTATGGTGTATTCGTAGAGATTTAACATAGTTTCGTTGGTTTTCTTTGTCTATTTATCATTTTTTCCAAAACTCTCTAGGTAGGTGGCTTCAATCTAGAATTCACTTCCTATAATTGATTATATAAGTTTCAAATTTATTTAATTGATTGAAATTGATTTTGAAATATTGGTGAAAGGCATGTTATAAGTCCACTTTAGTGAAGATTTATGGTTTTTGGTGAAATTTTGGTATTTTGGAGAATTATTGTGCAAAGTGATTTAGTTTTTATATTTTAATGTTGAAATTTTAAAATATATATTTATTGGAATTTTGAAATGGGTTATTGGAAAAATATTTTTTAATAAATATATAGTTTTATTGAATTTTTTTGGTCATATTGGTATTGATATGGTTTTGAGCATACTTGGTGTTTGTGTTCGTATTAAATTTATGAGGCTTCGTTGAAATATGACCTTGTGCCCAGTTCCAAAGTTGTAATGGAACATGGGGAAATAATTACCTTGTGACGATTTGGTAGATCGATGATAGATCACTCATGAGTATGGAACTATCATAATAAAGCATTCATAGTTGGTATTGTGGTTATGTGGAATAAATTTGTTGTGCTAAATGAGACTTGTGAAAAGGATTTTAATACATTTTTTGGTTATTTTTCTGGAAAATAGATCTTGATATAAATTTTTTTGATATATCACTTTTATATATTTGGTTATGAACTTATTTAGAAGCTGTTTATATTTGGTTATAAATTATTTTTTAAATTATTTTATATAAATTGTTTTATATAAATTTTACCAACTCCTCTATCCTAAAGGCATGAGTAGGGAAGTCATTAGAGAAAACCTACTAAATTTTAGTACACACCTATGCTTTGAAACTATTTTTCTTTTTCATATTTCATCTACCAGGACATTTAATGGTAAATTATCACACCTCTTTGTCATTACTTGGTGATACTTGGGTCATTTTGACATGTTGGATCTTAGATCTTGTGGAGAATGGAGTATTGTGGTCATATTGGAGTTTTATTATTCGTCATCAAATATTTACTTTAATGTTAGTTTTCTTCCTTTGTAGTAAATTTTTGTGGTTTTTAATATAAACTAATTTTTTGAATTGTCATTATTTTTATCAGGCATCATATAATGGTCTTTTTGGTTTTGTTTTATTGGATTAGTTGGTTTTTTCTTAAAGGTTAAATCATCCCCCACATCTATTGAAACACTTCGGCATTTATTTACAGCATTTTGAATCTTGGGGATGTCAGTTAATGCCAATTAGCATCCTCCCACATTCTCAAGACAAGGTGGATAAGGAGGTATGTTACAAATCATATTAGTTTTGTTCAATCTAAAAGTATATTTCAGATAAATGGTGTCAACTAGTTTCTTTCCTTATGGAATAAACGATCATCAGTTTTCTGGGTCTGGGATTATAATTCATTCTGCTCTATTCCTTGTCTTGTGATCTTTGAAAGGATTATGATTATTGGTAATTGAAATATAAATCATAAAAATATGTATCTAACCTTTTTGTGGTTAACATCATGTTACTTGGGAGTTGGGTACATACTTGTTTTGCATACAATTACAGGATATTGGAATCTCATTATCATGGGTTTAGCCAATGAGATGAGAAAGACATGCAATAGACGAATTACTTCCCACAAGTATTGTATATTTCATTTTGAGTAATTATGTATTATTTGATTAATTGTGTTGATTTTTTGAAATTGTTACATTTTTTTTCAAATGGAATACTATGAAAAGAGAATAGATTGCGTATTTTGAAAATGGATTTATTTTTAAAAGTGAGTAGAAATTTTTTTCCAAAGATATTTTAATGTGGAAAATGTTGATATTGAAAAACAATTTTGTGATAGTTTATTGGGAAAAAATTGAAATTATAATACTACAGATGCTTGAGAGTAAAAATTATGGTGTTTGTTGTCCATATATAATATGGCACCTGGTAGGCATCGTTGAAACCAACCAAAAGAAGTTGTGGTGAATGTGTTTTCACCTGAGATGTGGGTGAACCAACAACTGGATTAGAGTGTCATATAAGAATTTCAATATGTAGATATAGGAAATCAAAATAATGATCAAAGATAATTGCATCATTCCATAAAGTTCTAAAAATATAATCCACCCATCTTATGGAGTGATTCAAAACCAGGGAATATAGAGGTGTGACTGAACAGGATAAATCATATCATCGATTTCATCGGCACACCTTTGGACCAAAAAGTAAAGTTGGAAATTTATATACTCAAGGAAAATTCATGATAGTGGTGGGATCTAATGGTGTAGGATTAGTTAGATTAATTCATTGTTTGGGAGTATTTTGAGGTATTTTTCAACAAAAAATTATATCCCTACACATTCAATATTTATAGGAAGACATACTTTTTCAACCTGAAACAATAAAATCTCTTTATAAAAGAGTATGAAGCTAAATTAATGAATTTATTTCAATTTTCACCCATATTTTCTCCCAGTGTCTCATTTAAGGTGTGAATATTTGAATCAGTTATATGGAAGGAGATTTGGTTGAAGACGGTTCTACCTTTATTACCGACTATACAGAGATGGTCAATACAGAGACAGTGGTTGAACATGAGATCTCAGGATCCATGGGAGGAGTAAGCATGTCAATACTCATGGGAAATGGTGGGAACTCTAATGTTGGGATAAATTGGAAGAGGTAACTTACTTCCAAGCAGAGAGCAGCAATCAAAATCATTCAGTTGGATTGGTGAATATTCCTCTGAGACCCATGACAAATGCAAGATGTTTCCAATGTGGTTCCTTCAACCACATGAATCCAAAGTGTGAAACATCACCACGAGCATGTTGTAATTATAAAAATATAGTACCTATAGATTTGTATTGTCATATTTCTATGAGGTCAGGTACGGAAGACACTTCTCAGGTGTCGCTAGCATCTTATGCTTTGACGGTGTAAGGACAGCTGAACCAGTCTCATTAATAGAGTAGATCTAACCATGGAGGTTCAAGGGATACCATAACTCCTCAGCAAGGGAAATCTTTGCATGGTGACAAGTAGAATAGTGTAGAAATGAAACAATTATATAGATCTCAGTATAAGATTGTGGATTATTAGGCTAGATTATCTATGGTTATAGGTATAATTCATTTTAATTCTACCCTTATGCAAGTGTTGTTTGATACCAGTGCATCTCATTCCTTTATCACTTCTCGTGATGATTATTTTCTATGTTTAAAACTTGAGATGATGACTTATGTAATAAAACATCAAACTCATCATGATCAAAAATAATGTTGAGCCTTTGTGTGTACAACATGTTCTAAATGGGATTTCTCTATGCTAGACATGGATTCTTGCAATATAATCATGGGTATGGATTGGTTTAAAATATTAAAGTCTCTCATAAACTATTATATAAAAACAATTTGTTTCATTATCTAGGATGACATCGAGCATGTCCTTAAAGGAGAAAGGTTTTAAGATAACGGTTCAATGGGCTTGTTGGTACCAGTAGTGGGAATGATCTCTTAGTTGTTGGCAGCATTGACTTTGGCATCGATTGAAGAGATCAAGGATCATAGTTTTCCAATAGTCATGGATCAATTTCAATATTTTTTTACCAATAAATTATCTGTGTTACCACCTATAAGAGATGTTAAGTTTACGATTGATCTCCTTTCAGGGACTAGTCTGATTTCTCTTCTGTCTTATAGGATAGAACCAACTAAATTAATGGAGATGAAAGTGCAAGTTGGATGAACTATAAGGCAAGGGTTTCATTCAACTGATCATGTCTCCATAAGTAGAACCAATCCTTTTCATGTAGAATGTATATGGAACTCTAGTTATGTACCTGGATTATCATAATCTTAACCAAGTTAAAATCAAGAATCGTGATCCAATTCCATGCATCGATGACGTAATTGATCAATTGAGGGGAATTCAGTGGTTCTCTAAAATTAATTTGTGATTTGGATATAACCAATTCCAATTTAGGAAGGAGGATATTCAAAAAATAGGATTCAAAAGTATATATTTCCATTATGAATAGGTGGTTTTTCTTTTTAGACTTAATAATGCATCAGTAGTCTTTATGGAGTTGATGAATCAGATATTTCATAGATATATGGATTCTTTTGTAGTGGTGTTTGTGGATGACATATTGGTGTATTCGAGGACAAGTGATGATCATGATAAATGCTTGGATATTGTGTTAGAAATCTTGTCAGACTTATTTTTTTATGCCAAATAATCGAAGTGTGATTTTTTGATACAAGAGGTATGCTTTCATGGACATGTAATTTCTGAAAAAGGTGTTTTAGTGGATCTAGAGAAGATGTAAACTGTTATCTATTACAAAATTCCTAAGTAAATCTTTGAGATACAAATAATTCTTGGTCTCTCTAGTTATCATTTATGCTTTGTTTGTCACTTCTCGTGATTATAATTTCTAATGACAGTCTTGAAAAAGAAGAATGTTCTATTTCAAAAAATTGATGAATGCCTTAAATATTTCTATGAGATTAAATTTCATCTTACAGAGGAACCAATCTTGATCATTCATGAATTAGGATAGGGGTATTTGGTATATTTGGAGTTAGCTGCAGTCATCCATGCCTTAAAGACTTGGCATCATTAACTATTTGGGGGGAAATTTATTGTGCTCATAGATCATAAAATCTTAAAACAGATTTTCTCACAATTATATTTGAGTATGAGGAAAAAGAGATGGATTTACATATCAAGATGTTTAAATTTGACCAGATGTATACAAGGGAAAATGAAATACGATGTAAGACGCATTAAGAAGAAATTTATATGCTCATTTGAAAAAATAAGCTTCAGATGAGATGTAGTTGGTGTTGTTCCTAGACAAAATGCATGTGTAAAGTGAAGACCAAGGAGATGTTTTGTATTTATTTTTAGTTTTATAAGTTCATGATTTACTAGAGATGGTAAAAGAGGCACAAACATTTGATGTAGAATTCATGGAAATGAGTTCAAAACACAAAAGTGGGGAGACCATTGAGGGCTAGAAAATAGATGGGAGTTTAGTTATAAGGTTTCGAGATCAGATATATGAACTTATGGGTTGTCTGGGAAAACATCTTCATGCCTACCATAATTCAAGATAGGCTATTTATCTAGGAATACAAAAGATTTATAAGGGTTTGAAAGCACAGTTCTGGTGGAATGGTATGAAATAGAAAGTGGCTGAGTTCACTTCGAAATGATTAACTTGTTAGCATGTTCAGCCAGAACATGAGTGACCAGCATATATGTTACAGTCTTTACCTATCCTAGTATGAAAAAGGGAGTAACTAACGATGAATTTTTTCATAGGTCTCTCAATAATGGTTTGGAAATAGTATTCGATGTGGTTGATAGTGGATCGACTTACTATGGTGGATCATTTCATCCCTATTCTTGAAAATCACACAGTGAAGGATCTCTCTAAAATTTATATCTGAGAAGTGGTAAGGAGACATGGAATACCAGTTTCAATCATATCTTATAGATATCCAATGTTCACATTTTTTTGGAAATCCTTATAAAAATCCCTTAGGACTCAGTTGGTAATGAGTATGGAATATCATCCCCAGATGAATGGTAAATCTGAGAGGATGATCCATATGTTATAAGACACTCTATGATCTACTATAATGGATTTTGGTGGCTCATGGGAAGAGCATGTTCTATTGGTGGAGTTCTCGTATAATAACAACTATCAGGCCTTGATACATATGGCTCATTTTGAAGCATTGTATGGGTATCCTTTCCATTCTCCACTGTGTTGGGTGAAAACAGGTGAGACTTCACTAGTTGGGTTGAGCCTTTCCCAAGAAATGATGAGGAATATTCATTTGATCAGAAAAAGAATGGATATGGTTTGTAGATTTATGAAATCATATGTGGATCATCATCAATAGACGTTTTCTTTCATGTTTATTGATCATGTGTTCTTAAGTATTTCTCCAAGGCTTGGACATCATCATTTTGGGAAGCCGGGAATGTTATCTTTTCGATACATAGGACCATTTGACATACATGAATGGGTTGTAGAGGTGGAATATCGGTTGGAATTTCTATCACAGTTCAGTATAGTGAATAATGTGTTCCATGTATCGTATTTGAAAAAGTATCAACATGATCCTGAACATGTGATCAGATAGGATCATGTTGACCTAGAGTCAAATGCTTCATTGGTACATACCCAGTTTTGGATTGTGAATAGATAAGAAATATCATTGCATGGAAAATGCATCAGTCTTGTATAGTTTTTGTGTAAACATGGCAGATTTATAAAGAGACTTGGGAATGTGAGAAGGAAATGAAAGAGAAGTGGCCAAAACACTTTCAAGACATCGATAATTTTCTAATTTCTAAGGACAGAAAGACCAATGGTGGGGAGAATGTAGAACCTTTAATTTCAGTTATGTAACCCTTTATTTATGATTTCTAGTATATAATATTAATGGGAGAAAATTGGAAGAGTTTGGAGAACTCAAATTATGTTTTTGGAGCTAAAGAGAAGGTGCATGAGCTGCACACAGGTTTTCCAAACTGTGAGACCTCCTTGGAGTAATGGTGCGCTTTGAATATGGATTGGGTGTTTTGAGGTAGTGGCTTTGCACTGTTGGCACATAGTTATGGAAACCATGGAAGGATGTTGTGAAAAGGGGCATCCTTAAGGTAGTGGTTAACTCATGGTTATTGAATGGTTTTCCTAACTGTGTGACCAAACCGTGTATAGGGTCAAAGTTAGATCCTAAAAAATGGATCTAATTCATTTTTACCTTTAAGTTCCTTTCTTTACCTCCTATGCAGCCCTAACATGGGATTTTTCTTCACTAAAGTTCAAGGAAGGTTCTCCCATCAATCCAAAGGTCATCTGAAGGCTTCACTTTGTGATTACAATCTGATTCTTCATGGCATGTGTTTGTTCATTATTGTTCTTATTGAGTTTCTTAGATCTACTTCTCTTATTCTCTCACTTTCTTATATTTATGTCCAATTTGGGTAGATGTGAGGTTCTGGATGCCAAATAAGTTTAGAATTGGTCTTTTTTATGTTATGGGAAGATATCTAAGGCAGGTTCATGGATATAAAATCCATTTTTGTTGGAGTTCTTCGTCTGTTTATCATTTTCACCAAAACTCGTGAGGTAGGTGGCTTCACTCTTGACTCCTCTTGCAATAATTTATTAGATTAGTTTAAATTTGAGTTAAATGATTGAAATTTATTGTGAAATCTTGGTGAAAGGAATGATATAAATCCTCTTTAGTTATGATTTACAATTTTTGGTGAAATTATGGAATTTTGGTGAATTATTGTGCAAAGTGATTTACTTTCATGATTTTAAAATGGAAATTCTAAACTAGGTATTTACTGGAATTTTGAAATGGATTGTTGGAAAAATGTTTTTCAAGGAAAAAAAATTATTGAAATGGTTTGGTCTATATTGGTATTGACATGTTTTTTAGAATACTTGGTGTGTGTGTGTTTAGATTGAATTTATGAGGCTTGGTTGAAATATTACCTTGTTCTCGGTGCAATGGTGTGATGGAACATGGAGAAATAATTACCTTGTGCTGATATGGTAGATCAATGATAGACCACTCATGATTATGGAACTATTATAATGAAGAATTCACTGTTGGTATTGTGGTTATGTGTAATAAATTGGTTATGCCAAATGGGACTTGTGAAATGGATTTTAAGGAATTGTTTTTTTTCTTAAAAACAACTCTTGCTAGAAAATATATTGATATAAAACTTGTTTATATTAAGTTATTAACTGATTTAGAAGTTGTTTATAGATTTTTATAAACTATTTTGGAAATTGTTTTATATGAACTATTTTATTTAAATATTTCTAACTCATCTATCCTAGTGGCGTGAGTAGGTAAGTCATTGGGGAAACCCTACTCAGTTTTAGTACTCTTCCCTAATTTTTCACTTTGGTACTTTTATTGATTTCATCTACCGAGACAAGGTAAAAGGTAAATAATCACAAGTCACTAGCACTACATCATGATACTTAAGTTGTTTGGTGATATTGGGCCATGAAGCTTATAGAGCATTCATTTTTGTGTTCATCTTGGAGTTTTATTAGTCATCTTATGTTGTTCACTTCAATGTTAGTTTGGATTTCATTATAGTACTTTTTCGTGGGTATTGATATAAAATAATTGGTTAATTTTTCATTTTTTCAATTATCAATCATATAGTTTCCTATTTGGTTTTGTTTTATTATATTAGTTGGTTTATTCAAAATGGGTAAACTGTCCCCCATATATATTGGAACCCTTCATCATTTATTTCCAGCCTTTGAAATCTTGGGGATATCTCTTAATTCCAAGTATCATCCTCCCACCTTCTAAAGACACTTAGGAGAAGGATAGATGTTACCTGGAACCAATATATGGGCATGATAATATATAAAATCATATATGTTCATGATTTTCATAAAAACCACCAAAATAAATTAAATCATTTTCACTACCGTTTTATCTAATGAATCATCCTCATACCATATATACGAATGACATATAAGATTATTTGAACTTAATTAAGTTTATTAATGACATATAATTTCAAGTCTAGAGAATCATTACCATTTTACATAAACTTCCATACTTGTACACAAGTGAACTGATCATGTAAACCAAGAAAAAAACACTCCCCAAATGATGAAGTTAAATCTTATAACTCATAAAAAGCTTCATACATGAACATAATAAAATTCAAATAAATAAAATAAATGTATAAAATGTTCAAATTATGTAATTAATTAATCAAATTTGATTATCCAAGACATTAAATAAAAGTACAGTACACTTTGAAACATAATGTTAGGGATTTTTTAATTCAATTTTCAATCATTGGGTTAAAATTCTTTGTCATTAGTTATGCTATGCCAAGAATATATGTGAAATGAACTCTGATTTTTTATAATTTATTTCCACTTTTATTTTTTGGATTTACATTTTTCACACATAATTATTTAATTGATTTATCTCACTCCAATGATACAATCTTTGTAAGGGGTTTCTCATCTCACTTTTATTTCTGTGAGAGATGACTTATTCACCACTTATTCCTTGTGTCTAGTTTATATATAATACCATTTGATATATCATATCCTGAATCTCTTTATATCAATAGTATTTTATTTATCATTTCATTATTGTTAATTGTTTGGGGAATACGATTCGGTTGATTACAAAGTGATAAGGGTTTTTCATCTTAATATAATTTCTATGGGACAAATTCCATGCTCATCACTTATTTTCTTTTGTGTAATACCCATTTTATTGATGCTCATAAATAAGTTAATATTTCAGTAAATATCTATATTTCTTGTTTCATGGATTTTATTATTATCTATGATGTATATAATTTTTATATATAGTGTTTTCTTTGAATGGAATTCTAACTAGGGAAATATTGAGAAATTTGTATAGTCTAATCAATATAGATTTTTTGATAAGTCACATTATTCATGAATCAAATATATATATATATGAACAAATATTCATAATTGAAATGATCAGTGGGGTATGACATTATATATCCCCTTGGTGCATCGACAAGTCTCATTAGATAAAACAGTCGGTGACAAACCATTCATGTTTATTTCCAAGAAGAATCAAATTGATTACTATCGACATAATTAAACCATATTTTGAATGGTATTTATAGTAATGTTTCATATTTAAGATTTATGGCATATAATAATTTAGTATTTTGTCTATTCAGTATTTAGTTTCTACTATCCATGATATTTTTTGTATGAAAGAATCGATGGATACATTTTTCATTCTCAGTTTATTCATTAAATGGCGTGTGTTTTTTAGTTATTTACCTTTATGTATAGATTATGACTTATATTTTATTCTTTACCTTTTATTTATTCATTTTTCTATTATATGTAACTCTTATTGAGCATTAGATCTAACCCTTTTACTTTTTTTCATTCCCCATGTTATGAAGATGAAATATTTGAATAAGTGTTAAGGAAGATGTTAATTTTTCCTTTATTATTTTCTATGTTTAATTACCAATATAATAAGGTAACTCTATATGTATATAGTTCTTTAAGACTACTAAAATGATCAATCCTTGGTGATCTGATCTCATGTTTCTATGTCATTATAAAAAAATAGCCACTGACTTTGGGCTACTAGGGTCAGGATTGTTCATATTTTCTTATCACAAACCCCATATTTGGTTATAATAAATTAATTTTTATCTATAAATTTATAAATATAAGTATTTAAAGATTCTAGAATTAATTATACTTATGTATAAATGACCTTGAACAAAATATAAAAAATGAAGCAAAATGGGAATTTATTTTGGGAAACATGATATCAAAACGCTTCCACATCAACAACTTAAAATCAATATATATAATAAAATTTTATTAATTGATAAATAGAGATATAAATTAACAAAATTCACTTCTGGTTCAATGTTTTAATAAACCTATTTTTATTATTAATTAGGTATAAAAGTAATGAAATAAATCAAGATTTAACGTAAGGGGATTCTCAAACCTAGATCCCAATCTTTGGGTTATCCCTCTTTCACTACATTTTTAATATTCATATTCCATTAATGTTCCATAAAAATGAATTCACTATTCTTACCTTTTATTTCATGCATATGCATGTTTCCACCTTAATTTATAATCCAAATACAGTTACTTACTAAAAACAATTTTCTTTTTAAAACACATATTTTACTCTTCTTAAGTTGTTTCATCTTCACTCAATAATTATGATGTTTATGCCAAATATGTTTTCCATTTTTCATTTAAAAACCCCATTTTTATTCATTAAATCACTCCTTATGAAATCCTTATGGATCATATTCCTTTACATGGGTTATTTTATGACTATGATTGTAATAAGTTATACGTGGCATGCATGATTATGTAAATATTATAATATGGTGGGTGCGACTAAAATTATATATCCCAATAATGAAATGGGTAATATGTTGTATCCAATGAGATTCTGGATATTATGTTTGAAAATTATGATAGATATTTTCACAATAATGATGTTATTATTTATGCCAATATGTTATGTGTGGACATTATATTAGCTTTGTTCACAATTATGTGTGGTATTTGACAACTATGACTTGATGATTCATTTTTATCCATCGTAACATTCCATTCATTTTTTAAATTTCTTTCCCAAATTTATAATCATTATCTTAGAATTATGACATGATCATGAGGATTATTTTCTCCCATGTACTATTGATCCATGCCCCTTATTCCTCTCTTTAATAGGTTATAGCTCACCCCATTATTTGATTTATATCCTCAGGTTACAACATGTAAAAAAGATAAAGTGATCTCTTATAAGGATAAATAATAAATTTTTAAATAAATTTTTATGTTTTATTGTGTAAAAGAGATATATAATCCATATTTCCCAAGATACTAAAAAACTTTATCCTTGAATGTATAAATATTATTATATTTTTCTTTAAAATGATATAATATTCATGTAAGAAAAATATAGAGAAAGAATTATTAGAGTTGAAGTAAAAGGAAGCTGAATCTATCATGGATTAGGAGGAAAAATTAACAATAATTGAAAGATACTCCTTGATATTTGTTATCCAAAATGATAGAAAAATAAATATATTCTTTATTAAATTGAAAGCACTACTTCAAAACATTATAGTTATACAATTACTTATGAGTTATGAAGAATTGGTCCGAGGTTCCCTCAAAGTGGATATGGAGTTTGGAGATCAGTCATTTGGACATGGAGATATGAAAATAAGAATGGAGTTTCAAGATGGTAGGAAAATGGTAGGGGAAGGATAGAGGATCTAGCCACATTTGTGTCAAAATTGTGGAAAGAAACATCATGGTAGTTTCCTCCAAGGAATGGGTAAATTCCTTAAGTGTGGGAGAAATGAACACTAAACTCATAAATGTAAAAGATACATGAAAAATTTGACTAACATGATAGATTAAAGGAAGACAGCTCCTATTTAACCACACTTTGATTAATGATTCAACTGTAAGAAGCAAGGAACTATGAAATCCAGTGCACTAAACCACATAACCTTGAGTAAAATCAACTTCAGAAACAACTAAATCCAAAGTAACAATGAAACGTGTATGCCATCACTATTATTGAAGGGGAGTGTAAAAATGAATTTGCACAAGGTACACTTTCTATTCAATCAATAATGGAAATAGGTTTTACTTTATTTTTTCTACACATCTATTTATATTGTAAAAATTTTCTAAAACTATTAAATGGAATCCCTAGAACCTTAAAGTAGTTATATCTATAAAAAACCTATTTTAGTGATTATTCTATCCCAAGTGTTGGACTCTTCTCCTATTAATGTATATAGGGATATTATTCTATTAAATCTCATAATACATGCCTTATGGGAATTTTATTCTATATTGGGTATGGATTGGATATAATTATATATAAAACACATAAACTCTTAGGAAAAGGAAACCTCTTTTCATATTCTAGAACATATCATGATCCTATAAAAATACAAAGAAGGCGGGGAATATCCTTTGGAAAATCCCTCAATGGTGTTGGTGTTGATACCCTATGAAGAATCATACCATTACCAAATGGTTGAGTCAAATAAAGATATCAACCTAGATAAAATGACAATTGTGAGGGTATACACTGATTTATTTCTGGAAGTGTTACTCAAACTTCCCTTGTATTGTGAGGTAGAGTTCTTAATAAAACTTATACCTTAAGCCACTCCTATCTCCAAATGCCCCTATAGGATGGTCCTGATCAAACTAAAGGGGTTAAAGAAGCATCTATAAGATAATTTGGACAAAGGTTTTATATTCCCTAGTTCATCACCTTAGGGTGTTCTAGTTCTAACTGTAAAGAAAATAGATGGATCAATATGGTTGTGTATTGATTACATGGTGTTCAATAGGATCACTATAATGAACAAGTATCCTCCGTCAAGGCTTGATGACTTGTTTGATCAACTATTAGGAGATTATTACTTCTAAAAGGGGGTATTCATTTGAGATATTATCATCTGAAGGTGAAGAATGAAGATATTTATTAAATTACTTTTTGTACAAGGTATGGACACTATGAGTTCATAGTGATTCCCTTAAGACTTAATAATTCCCCATAAATCTTTATATATTTTATAAATATACTCTTTGAATATTGACTAAAAAAATTAGCAGTGTTTATTGATGATATTTTCATTTACTCTAAGAGAAAGTAGGATCATTAAGGGAAACTAAGTATTGTGTTGGAAATATTTTTTTAAGGATAAAATGTAGGGTAAGTCCAAAAATTGTAACTTTTAGATAAAAAAAGTAACATTCTTATGGAACGTGATCACAAGTGAGGGAATTTTTATGTACCCTTCAAAGAAAAATACAGCTAAATAAGGTCCCATACCCGCTAGTGTCACATAAATCCATAGATTTCTTGGCTTAGTTGGGTACTACCGACGTTTTGTGAGAAATTTCTAACAATTTTCTATCCTATGAATTAATTTAACATGTAATGGGGTAAAGTATGTATGGATGAGGGAATGTGAAGAAATATTTTAGGATATAAAGAAGAAACTATCCACTTCACTTGTAATCATACTACCATCAATTGGATAAGGATTTGTGATATATAATGATGATTTGAATAAAGGATTGTCTTGTGTACTCGTATAGAAAGATAAATTTAGGGCCTAAGCCACATGAAAGATGGAGATACATGAGAAAAACTATCTGATTCATGATTTGGATCTATTAACTATAATAATTGCAATAAAGATTTGGTGGCACTACATCCATGGTGAGATGTGTGACATATATACAATAATTAGAGTCTAAAGTATATATGCACATTAAAGGAGATCATCATGTGTTAAATAATATGGTTAGAGCTAACCAGTGATTATGATTTCATTATTCCCTACCATATAAGAAAGGTAAAAATGGTAGACGATTCTCTTAGTATAAAAGAACCTCCTACACTATCCATGATGAGGATTGAGAAAGACCCTATGTTCATGGATATCTGGAGGATGAATCTTGAAATCATAATGAATAGTAATGCATCTAACCTTTCCTAATTGATTTCCCAACCATCTATCCAAGACTAGATAAATGAGGTACAAAGGAATGATATGGTTCTTCAAAATAATGGGAAAGAAGTTTAGGATGGGATTCATTATTAATTCCATATCAATACTGATAGTGTGATTCAGTTTGGTACTAAGCCTTGTGTGCATTTTTCACTCCATATAAAGAATTAGTTATTGGATAATTCACATTGCTTATCATTCTCTATCCATACTGGAAGTGCCAAGATATATCGTGAACTTATAGAGAACATCTAGTGGGACAACATGAATAAGGATATTTTTGGGTATATAATATGGTTATTATTATGTTAGTAAGCTAAGGAAGAGAGAGATAAGTCTAAATAGATGGTGGATCCTTTTCCTATACCCATATGGAAATAAGATAATGTCACTATAAAATTTGTCACTTGTCTCTCAAATACATCCTAAGGAAACAATGTTATATGGGATGTGGTGGATCGACTCAGCAATACTACCCACTTCATCATTATTTAGGAATATTTCTCCCTAGAACAACTTTCTAATATATACATCAAGGAAATGGTGAGGTTTCATGGGGTTCCACTTTTGATCATCTTAGACCATGATCTAAGGTTCACATCTAAATTATGGATATGTCTTCAACATTCTCATGATACTGAATTCAATTTCAGTATAGCATATCACCCCTAGATTGATGACCAATATAAAAGGACTATTAATACACTCTTAGAAACATTGGGATCCTAGTCAATTGATTTTAAAGTAGAATGGGATCAACACCTCTCTTTAGTTGATTTCTCATACAAAAATAGCTTCCACCCATGTATTTAGATGGGTCCATATTAAGCTCTATATAGGAAGTGATGTAGAAATCCAACCTGTTGGGATGAAGTTGGAGAAATAAAGCTACATGTACCTAATCTTTTAAAAGGGATGATATAGAATGTTCAAGTTATCCAAAAACATATAATATATGATCAGAGTTATAAAATGATATATTCTGAAAACTGTCGAAGGGATCTGATGTTTGAACATGGAGAAAAAAATTCTTCAAATACTAACATGGGAGAGATTCATGTAGTTTAGGAAGAAGGGAAATCTTATCCTTAGGTATATTGTCCCCTTTGACATCCTTGATTTCATAGGAGCAGTGGCCTATCAACTTTCACTTCTACCTACTATGGCTCAAGTTCATGATATATCCCTTGTATTTCTCCTATAAAATTAAATACTAAACCCCACAGGTGTATTGAGTCTATAGGTGGTTCAACTGGATAATGACCTCTCATATGTGGAAATCTTAAGAATATCATAGACTATAGAGACAAAGTTATATTCAACAAGACAACACACCATCTCAAAGTGTTATGGAGGAACCAAAAATATGAAGAGGTGGCATGGGAACCAATATAAATATTAAAATAAAAGTACCCTCACCTATTCTCAATCAATAATATGAGTTGAAATTTTGGGGATTAAATTTATAAAGGGGGATAATTTAATAACCCAGAGTTTATAAATGATTTTTTTTGAAATAATTATGTATTATATTATATTATATTGTATTGTACACATAAAATGCATAGAGAAACCAAAAACACATTATTTCATTAGTGAAAATAATTATCTTATTCAAATACCTATCCCATTAACATTTCAAATATTATACGGGGGGAATAGAAAATAGAAAAACTACAATGGGAAAATTTGGATCACCCTGATCGGGTAGAATCATCCCTCCCAGGAACACTATGGAAGCAAATATTAGTAAAACAATCGACACTATATAAAATTAAAATGTAGAACCATGATAGGAATTAAATTGAATAATTAATTAAGGGATGAATTCGTTTTTATAGGAGGTAATGTGATCATTGTAATAGTAGTGTGACCATTAGAATAGTAACTTGACCATTGGGAATAGTAACCGGACCGTTTAGAATAGTAAAATGGTCATTTGAATAATAATTTTATATAAAAATAATTAAATATATTATAAATAGTATTTATCGTGGATAATTTAATTAAATATAAATACTATTGTTCAATAAATTAAATATCATGGTTAAAAACTCAGAGAAAATATAATAACATTTTTAATAAACTCTATTTTAAAGTATTTTCTAAAAATAATAATTTTATATTAAAAATTAAAATTACCAGTTTTAGAAAATTATTTTTGATAAAATTAAGGGAATATGTGAAATCATAACATCTAAATTATCCAAGGTTTGATTTTTATGATTTTCTAAAATATGTTAATTTTCTGGTGAACAGTACAAATACAGTTTTTTTGTAAACGATGTATATTAAATTACATCATTCATGTTGTAATAATGATCTAATAATTAATAGATAATTAGGATAAACCAAAAAAACTAATTTTATAAATTATTTATTATAATTCAATAAACATAATTTCCAAACTAAAAAAATCATTTTCCAAAGCCTAATGTGAAAAGTGTTCCCTTAAAATAACAATGTTTACTATTTTCCACATCCCTTTTTAATAGACTGTGTGAGTTATAATTATAAATGATTTTACAATCATAAAAAAAATATATTATATGTATATATTAATTATATTGTAAAAAATCAATATTAAAATTTTTACCTTTGATTCATTATTTTATTGAATATTTTATTCTAAAAATACCCCCTCCTCAAGTATAAATATCTCTTCTCCCTCTCCATGGAAAACTACTCCTACCACACTTTACAAAGCTAAATATCTATTCAAATACTCTCCATTAATCCTATTAGTATACTTAGGGATGTTTGAGATCCATCTAAGTTCAAATATCAAAGGATTTCAGTGTCGTGGAGATGAATAAACATCGATAAGAGGGTATGTTCACATCAATTTTCCTTCTCCTTCTTCTCTCCTCATTCTCGTCTAATCCACACCAATACTATAAGGAAAAACGTGTAGTATGTTTGAATTATATTAATTACATTAACCTACTATATGTATTATATTTACAACATATTAAATGTCATACTTCCCATTCTCGCTCTTCTGATAATATCCCATTAATGGTCGGTTAACCGCCAATGAGGATGATTTTAATTATCTTCTTATCACAAAACCTATATATGGTTAGAATAAATTAATTATTATGTATAAATTTATAAATATTTTTATTTTGGTCATATGAAATTAATTCTACTTATATATAATTGACCTAGAACAAAATATAAAAATCAAAGCAAAATGGGAAATTTTTATGGAAGACATGATATCAAAATTCTTCAACATCATAAATGGAGAATTAAAAAATATAATTAAATTATTACAACTGATAAATTGTGACATAAATTAAAATAATTCACTTTTGGTTCAATTTTTTAATAAACCTATGTTTTTTTATTCAGTATGTGGAAAAGTGAATAAATAAATCAGGATTTAAGGTAAGGGGACTCTTAAACCCAACTCCCTTTCTTCGAGTTATCCCTCTTTCATGTCATTTTAAGTATTTAAATTACTATAATGTTACTTAAAAATAATTTCACTATTATTTCATTTTATTTTATGTATATACATGTTTCAACCTTTATTTATAATCCAAAAACAAATATTCCCCAAAAATAATTTTCTTTCCTAAACACATATTTTAATTCTCTTTAGTTGTTTCTTCTTCACTCAATAATGATGATGTTTATTAAAAATATGTTTTTACTTTTTCATTTTAGAACCTTTTTTTGTTCATTAAATCATTCCAAATTTAATCATTTGAATCACATTCGTTTCCATTGTTTGTTTAATGAAAATGATTGTAATATATTCTATGTGGCATGCATGAATATGTAAATATTATGATGTGATAGGTGGTCCCAAAATTGAATATCCATCTAAATAATTTGGTAATGTGATGTATCTCATGATATTATATGTATTATTCATGAATATGATGTTATATTTTTTTAACTGATTATGTTATGATTTATTCACATATTTTACGCTTAAACATAATGCTATCTTTGTTCACAACTAAGTATGGCATTTGACCACTATGACATGATGTTCCATTTTTATAGATCACAAAATTCCATATATTTTTCAAATTTCTTCCACATGTTTATAATGATAATATCTTTATAATTTCATGGTCATGATGATTATTATCAACCATGTACTATTGATTCATGTCCCTTATTCCTCCCCTTACTAGGAATGTATCATATCCCTCTCTTTGAAATACATCCTCACGTGACAACATGTACTAGGGATAGTTTGAGCTTTTAAAAGGATAAAGAAGAAGTAATTAAATAAATTTTTATGTTTAATTATGTAAAAGTGATGTATAATCCTGATTTCCCCAATATACTAACTATTTTTATCCTTAAATGTATAACTATTATCTTGTTTTCTTAAATGATTTAACACTCATATAAGAAAAAGTAGGGTCACTATATTCTGGGTAACTAATTTGGAAGGATATTGTCCTCTTTGGGCCTTCCAACTTCATTTTACATATTTTTTATATATAAAACCATTCTTAAAAAAATAGATAATGCAACATGGTAATAATTAAATTCTATATCATGGTAGCTATAAATTAAAATCTCTTAAGTGTATTTACTTAAATTATCATAACCTCTAAAATTATCAAAACCTTTCCTCTAATACTAACTACAAGAACCCAACTTTAAATGTTAAATAATATTCATCTTTAAGTCAAGAATTAATTCCCTTACATTTTAGGATCTTTATATTTTAGGGTTTTATAGAATTCGGTCATAACCCTTACAAAAAAACTCATAAAATATGTATTGGACACAGCATCTTAGTATCAATTTCTCCTACAAAACAAATCATTTAAGATATAATGAGTTTTTTTTCATAACACATCTTCAAAACTTTCATCTTAATATAAAAATTATCTGTAATAATCCTTAAACCCTATGAAAAAAAATAAATTTGGGATGTGTTAAAACATCTCAAAAATGGATATATAAAAATGAATAGGAAAATTATTGGTTCATAAATACTCATTAAAATTTTCCTTTTTCAAAATGAACATCGATCTCAAAATAAGAACTGTTACCCAAGAAATAAACTTCTCTACTAAAATATTTCCATAAAAATTTTCATATTATATATTAATGGAAATAAAACTCATAAAATTTTCTTTTAAATCATGAAAAATGCAAGAAATATTTTTCAAAAAGTTGTACTTTTCACCCATAACAAGTCGAAAATATTTTCCTCTAAACACAAGCTCAATAGATTATCTTGTCAAATAATAAGATATACAAAAATTAAATAGAAATTAACAATAAGTCCTATAGGTATCTTAAGATATAATTTATATATCACTATTATAATCACACGTACATATTTAATAACTTTCATACTTACTCATGGGATAACCTTCATTTTCAAAATGTAATAACCTTCATGGTTAATTCCAATAATCTCTTAGGAGAAACCTAATTGGTTAACTCTATATTTTTACCAAATGAATTTGAGATATGTACAGTCTCACCTATCATTATTTTATAATTTAACCAACCACCATTATAAATAATTACCAAGAACCATAACATAATTAATGAAATCTTTCATCATAATAACATTTTTTACACCATAAGAAAGCATTTTCAGGTATTGATATATCCCTTTCCTTTAAAACCCAATTTCAAAAAAAGAAATTCAAAAAAAGGAATATGGGTTTTATATGAATAAAAAATGAATTATTTTAAATTAATCCAAACATCAAATAATGGTTTCATTTATAGATAATGTATTTAATGTCGTATACGTTAAAATAGATATTTCCTTCTTTTTTCCAAAATTTTTCGTATAAAACATTTAAAAGGATTACTTTTGAATCCCTTTTAAAAAATTAAACAATTACAGAAAATGCCCTTTATAATTCATTTATTTCCATATAAATACATTAATACCTTAATTTTTAGAATATGTACATAGAAGTGAAATATTTAGAAACCAAATATTTAAAACATTTAAAATGAGGTTTTTAAAGTAAAGTCCCAATTGAAATGAGTAAAAATATTCATTTATATTCCTTATCTTACATAATACTAAAATTATTTTCATTAATTTTTTTATTTAAATTCTTTTTTAAAGTTTATTATTCATTTTACCTTGTTATAATCAATTACTTAATTATCTATGTTCATGTCAAACATTTTCATGATATTCAGCTCATGTGTCCAAAATGACTTTGGTAGGTTGAATATGATCAATGACATAACTATTAAATCATATAAATAATAATAATCAAGAAATAATTATAATTTCAAACATCAATTGTAATTTTAAATCTAAATATGAGATATGATTATGTAAAATGATCTACATTACAATCGTGGAGATGATAGGTTGTACGTATGCATGAGTAATGCTTTGGTTCTTAAACAATCATTATGGGAATAACGAAAGTAATATTTCATGTTTAAAAATTATAAATATATAATAAATACAATATTATTACTTTAAATACACTTATATATAAAATCTATATGATGTGGTGATGAAAAACAAAACATGTCGCTTCATGGAGGTAGTAATCCACACGTACGCACAAACAACGTTATAATTTTTCAATGAATGAATCCATAAAAAAATATATGATATCTTTAATTTATATAATTATAAATATGTCATTAATATCACATATTTACATTAAATCTATCATTATAAATATTTGTGAGAGATAGTGATAGATAACAAATTACATCAGTTCATAATGTAGCAGTTCTCCATATACACGAATGATGGTTTTATTTCCCGTTTATTAGAAGAGAAGATAGATATTGGTTATCAAATTAATATAATGACATATAATTATATGGTAGTTACTGATTTTATTATATCAACATGGATAAAGATTATTTTAAGGAGGTGGGATAAGAAATAAAACTGTAACAATTGGTTAAAATCTATACCTCTTCTTCGGAAAAACATCATTTATGTACACCTTATCCATCTAAGGTTGGTGTTATACCTAAACAATACTTTTAGAATCATGTTATGGATTTTGGGAAGGTATTTGGGTAGATATTTGTTAAACCAAAGTGATTTTTAAGTGTCAAAAAAGGAGTACAAGAAGTTTCCATTTATAAGATAGGGGAATGGAATTCTTAGAAGTGCATAAAGTATTAAATTAATATAAATTATTTTTCATCTTAAAATGGAACAAAATTGATTTATTTGAATCTAAGATGATTATTATTTGAAATAATCACCTGAAATAAAAATTTTACAAGCTTTCTTGATGTTTTCCTCCTTATCTTTTGGCTTTGACCCCAGTTAACACTTTTGAAACTTACCACATTATTAAAGTTTTTTTCACTAAAGGAGTCGACAAAGTTATTGTAAAAGGAAAAATATACCATAAATGTCCTATTTCTGATATTATAAACATATAAAATTAAATTGAATGAATATAATATTATTATGAATTTTAATTCAATTAATAAAACATAATTTATTATTTAATATCATCAATGCCAATTTTTGAACTATTCATTTAATTTGACTTTGAAAAACACATGAAAACAAAATAATTTGGTTATAATACTTTAAAACACCCCTAAAATTTTATATTTATCTAAAAAATCTAATTAAATAATTCATACAAATTATAATACTTTTAATATTTTTAAAATCATTTATTTTATTTTTCTATTAATTGAATAAATATTGTGTCAACATTGCATATGCAATTCAAGTAATTATTACATCACTTAAAATTTGAAATAAATTACCTTGATAAAATAAGATAATTTATATTTGAAATGGATATTTATAATAAAACATGATTTGTATTTATTTCTATCACAAAATATTAAATCTATTAAAATCAAGAAAGTGACATTTTTGACATTATCTTTTACTTAAGTATTATAAAAGTAAAAATCTAATAAATATGGCTCCAAGATGCCATATCATAGAAAATATGGATGAAAATAGCTGAACTATACTCATAAAATAGGATAAATGAAAGTGGTTTGTTCAATTTTTAATCCTTATAATATTATTTTTAACCTTAATTAATTGATTTACAATTATTATGGTGAAAAATATTTACTAGGATTACTAATAAAAATGAACATAAGTAAAAGGAAAAAATTGACAAATTTGGAACTACTTATTCAAAATATGGAATATATTTTTCAATATTAAATTCAAATAATTTAAGCCATTTAATTTAAAATTAAACCTAAAAAATGGGACCAAAATAGTTTTTTTAGAAAAATTAGTTTTTAGTATAAATATATTTCAATACCATACTCAAGGATAAATTTAATTACAAGTAATATAATTGGATTATGTTAAATGAAAAATAAATAATAAAATATTAAAATAAATATAAAATGAAATATAACGTTTTGAAAACTTTAAAAAAATATAGTTTTCAATAAGAATCATTATTTTCACTATTCACTGAAAAATAATTCCTTTAAAAGAATCTCAAAAATTAATGCTGGGATAATTTTGACATTTATAATTCTAAAATTAAATTACCCTTTTCAATTTAAAATTTTTATTTTGAAAATGTGGATTTTAATAAAACCATACAATGCATAAAAACCCCATTTGTTTAGAAATAAATATTTTTCAATTTTTTACTGAAAAATCATTTAATATTCTAATAATAATTATAAATACATAAAATATATTTAATTAATTTCAATAATACATGAAAATGATTTATCTTGACCTTACCTGGGTTGTTATATAAGGTGGGTAAACATGCCCCCGATTACACCATGATCCTCTCTAGATGGTGTGTCCCAAACTGACACATTGTGTTGTAATAATATTCCACCCTTAACACCTAAAGAAGAATAAAAAACGAGTTTTATCTAACCAAAACACAATATATATTGGTGTTACAAAATAAAAACCCCAAGAATCTTCCTAAATAACCCATTTCCCCAAAAGAAACCACAAATCAACACTCTATGGGTCCTCAAGAATACATAAAAAATATTAAAAATTAAAAATAACTACATTATATGGATTTGAGGAAAAAACATTATATAAGGCCTTTTTCACTGTGAAATTGATTAAGCTTCTCACTCATATTACCATCTAAAAATTTATACCCTTTGCTCTGAGTCTGATTAGACTCCCTCGATTTTTATCCCCTCCCTAATAACCATATCCTACCATTAATCTCTCTCATCTACAATATATATAGGGGAAAGTGTATATGGGAATCCAATGGGAAGTGGAAAAAAATAATAAATATAAATATGAGGAATGGAAAAGGAAAAAATGGATCGGGCTCAACCTTGGTGCCTAACTTGGGGTTATTCCTCACCTAAGAAAAAATCCATTTTTCAAAAATCAAAAAAAAAAATTGGAATCCCAATCTGATACTCCATAAAAATGATATCACTGAATGAACATGCATAAAAAATTAACAGTTAATTAATTAAATATTAAATATTCCATGAAAAGTATAATGGCTCATAATTCCCCCAAACTATTTCCAATGATAAAAATTCTCTTTATAGGACCAATAAAATAATTAAAACAGTTATCTGAGATCATATGGTATAAGAAATTTACATTTTCCTCTTAAAACTACTTAGAAACAAAAATTTGAATTTATACATATTTTCTGAACCCATGTTAATGTAGGTCATTACACTATATGGTATTCACATACTCTTTGTCTCATAGTCAATAGATGTCTTAGAAAAAAATTATTATATTATTATTCACATAGGTATATTATATAACTAGTAGACACCTATATGGAATTATATATGTTTCATAACAATCACCTAGATCCATTGGTAGTTTCAGTAGCATTGATTCTTCACTAAAGTCTTCCCTTTACATGATTTTATGTATTGAATCATTCATAGTTTTTTAAATGCTACAAAATCATATTGGGTCACACTTTTGGGTTGTGAAAATGAAAATAAATTTTATAAAACTTTGAGATCTACCTAATAAGTGTTTTATTAGATATATAAAATAAGACATGGAAGGTTTTTCACTAGTTATTACATATTATTTAACATATTATGAAATTATATGATGGATTTTCAAAACATTTCTTTGAAAGATATCTAAAATGGTGTTGGGAATGGTTTCATGAATCTTTTCTTATAATGTGACTTAAGGTTAGAGTATGCTAGTTAATGAGGATTTAGTGTAAGTATGATCCTGGTAGATTTTTGTATTAAAGGAACCACCAGGGAATTGTGGTTTGGAAAATTCCATGGAATATCCTTGAGTGCACCACGACATAGTGTAAGATATTTTTCCTTGATGATTCTTGAATTGAATTATCATATCATGAGATGACATGTGAGAATTGGTCTGATGCGTCTCCAACTACTATCATGATCGGTTTATTATCATTAAATGAAAATTATAATTATTTTAGACATTTATAATAGTAATTTAAAATTTAAATGATCGTTATATAATTTTTTATATGTTTAAATAGTGGAAATGGTTTGAGATTTTTATGAAACAAATAATGAATATGAGTAATAATTATGGCTCTCTAGAACTTCAAAACATCTTAAATAGAGACAATCAACTAGCTCCCACTTCTCTCACACATTTATCAAGGTTCAAGACAACCATGGTAAAAAGGGAGGACCTTACAAAAAATTGAAATATTCTCATAATTCTTACACACCACAACAAGGTGGAACTCATTAGTTTCTCCTAACTAGTCTACATAAAATGCATATAGACTAGCATATATAAACAAGTGTAATATATGTTATATATTTTATCAATTTATAATTAAGTATAAATATATAGAAAAATCCAATTTGTTTTTCAGTTTTTCTATTCTATTCTATTAAATTTAGGGTGAGTTTCATCCCTCAAAAAACTTCATAAAATATAACCCATTGAGACTTTATAATGTTGAAAAAAATTGAATTCATAAATCCATTATTGTTTGTAATATTTGGCCACTAGAAAATAATTAGTGTTACTCAATATACAAATGGATCTAGAATAATCTCTATCAAATACATATATCTCAATACCTATCTCCACCAAAAATATCTTATACAATCATGCATTTTTATATGATCTATAACGACCCATACTTTACATACATTGTTATTACTTCAGAATTGAAGCACACTTATTACAAAATATAACAAAACCAGGAAATGACCGTATAGGTATAGAGCCTTTCGAAACTGGGAAACATAAACAATTGGTTCATAAAGGATCTACATTGTCTCCCATTTATTTCATCATATCTAGAGTCCATTTTTGCATATCCTACTTAATAACCTTCTTCCTGACCTGGGGAAAGAAAACATACAAAAGGGTGAGCTCAAATGCTCAGTAATGGTAAACAAAAGAAATATCAATCACATCATATTCATAAGAACATAACATTTTGGAAATCTTAACCTGAAAAAGAGATCATAATTTCATAACATGGGATAAATCATAGTAGTGAAATATAATCCCAATAATCATAACTTAAAACATGAAACATTGTGGCATACACACATAATCATAGAAAATCATTTCTTAGTAGTCAAGACTCATTTCCAAGACTATCTTAGTGGACAATGTCCATTTCTGAACTGAGTTCACTCCTCGTTTCAGTCTTGTTTCACTGAACCAGTTTAACCTGCCGTTCCAGCCATGTCTATCTCATGAGATATAAATCTTTACCCAATTCATTGGAGGGAGATATAGGTCCCACCCATCACATAATGATACCATTATTATATGTTCCACAAAATCATAAACCATACATCATAGCGTAACCCATGTAATAAAAATGGGATTCTTAAACATCACGTCTTTATAACATAATCCATAAAAGGATATCATAAAAATAATTCCATCATAACATAATAAAATCAATGTAAAAATAAGGATATAAACAGAACCCTATATTATCTTAGATGGAAAATAATTTTGATAAAACACTTGAACTCCATTCATGAGAAAAATATCATTTCTAATTCAAAAAACATTTTCCTTTCTTAACATGTCATATAATTTTTAACTAAAAGAAGTTTATTAAAAAAAACTTGAAAACTTGTAAAGGAAGCTTCTTGTAAATAATGTTTTAAAAATCCATTCATTCCGTATAAGTTAAAAAAACATTCTACTCGTACTTTTGTCGGAAAAGTCAAAAAGTACCTCGTATGAAAAACAACAAAAGATTCCTTTCATATCTTTTACTAAAAACTCACAGAAGGGTAAAATTGGATTTAAACAATTGTAGTTGGATGGAAATAATATTACATATTGAGGAAAAATGGATGTGGATGTTAATATTCCCCAGTAAATTCTGAAGTATAAACAATCTCGGATAAAAATTGAGATTGAGAGATTGTCCCTTACCTTAGGTCTGATTTTCTTCGTAAGTGTCCAAACCTCCTGTATAATGATTTAAATAATGTCATTGACTTATTCCAGAATCATAATTATTTTTATGATATCATATATGGTCATATTCTTAGCTTCTTATTAGTAATATTTCATTGTTACTTGTTATTCGTGTGTTTATTTCTTTTTGTTCTTATGCGTGTTTTGTCGAATAAATTCTTATTCTTCTTTTTAGGTTATAGATACCTCATTTAAAGAATGGTATTAGTGTAATACATATCATATTTAATCACTCAATTCATTTATGTAATCATTATGCAATGAAAATAATGTAGAACGAGTCGCATCACATCGTGGAGACAGTATTCCGTACGTACGCACGAGCGATGATATCGTTCCCATGATCGTGGAATTATATTGGAGTGTATGTATACTATTTCAAAATCAATATCACTTTACAATAATCATATACAGTTATTATTTACACCATTATACCCATCCAAGTAAGGTGGTGGTGGAAAATAGATTACACCACGGCGTGGAGACGGTATACCGTACGTGCGCACGCGCGGTGATTTAGTTTTATGTATGACGGATAGATGGTGAAATAGGTTTGTTTCATACTTATAATAACATATTATTATATTATTGATACTGACGTTATTACTTCATAATTAAACAACTAAAGAAGAATAAGTGGAAGAAGAAATAAAGTTGAAAGAATCAGTAACAGACATTACCTCTTCTTTGAAGCGCCTCTTTGAGACCTCCTCTTAGGGTACTAAATTTGGTCTTTAAATAATACCAGTGTCTCTAGGTTGTTTCTAGGGAAGTGAAGAAGATAATTTGGCAGGTTTTGGCCGAGAATGAAGGCTCAAAGTGGTGTGAGGAAGTGAGGGAGGAGGTTCCCTTTTATAAGGGAGGAGAGGGGCACCTTTGGAAAAACTAAAAATATTATTTTATTATAAAGTCATATTCTGTTTTTAATAGCTCCAAATTGATTTATTTAGAATATAAGGTGGGTATGGGTAGAAATCCTCTCATACAATAGAATTTATACAAGTTTAGGTATCTATTTTAACCATATCATTTAGATTTAACATTAAGTTAGATAATTAAACTTTTACCATGTCTTCTTGTTTTCTTAAACTATAAGGTTAATAAACTTACTATAACAAGCCAAACGAACCCAAAGTTGTTTATTATTAATATATATAACTTTATCTAAGTCATTTTTCCGAACCTTATATTTTTAGGAATAAAATAAAAATTAATAATTTAATATCTGTTTTAAAAACTATTTTATGTCAATTTTGACACTATTTGGTAATTGATTTTTGTGAAAATCATAACAAAAATATTAGTTCGAACAAAGTTAATTAAATAAATAATAACATGTAATATTAACATATAAAGTTATTTTAATTCATAAAAAGTCTCAAATTACATTTATTTGGGTATTTATAACATCAATTATGTCAATATTTCGTTAATAATATAATTTATGCATCATCATTGTGTCATAAATAAATTATATTATTTAAAGTCTAAAAATTACAAATAAAACAAAATTATGTAGGAAATATTTTTATCATTCTAATTAATATTTATAGTCTAATTTATCTTATGTATAACCCTATATTAAAATTAATTTAAATATTAAACTTTGATTTTAACTATTTTAACCCTTCTTTAAATAAATTAATAATAAATGTCCTAATCTAATCCAAGTGGGCCTAAATGGTCATATTTTATTCCTGAGGTTGTTTTTGGTCGAATTAAACTTCTCGAATAGAATTAGTACATGTGTTAGGGTAATAATAATAACATTTTTACCCTTAATTACCCAATTTACTTTTAACCATGGTAAAAAAAAGTAAAAAGTTACTATTCTCCAAAAATTATTTTCATCTCATTGAACCACATTTTAGTCCTTGATATTAACCATGTCTCTCAGATTTTTTAAATTCCACTCACAGAAGCGGTAAAATTAAGTTTTATGTGAATTTGGAAATTCTCCTAGGAGGTGGGTAAAAGACGGTGAAAAGTTCAATAAAATTTTTATATATCTAAAATTATTATAAAATGACTCCAATGAATTGAATTTAACTTATATAGGTATTATGTATCAATTTTGACCTAAAATAAATTTAAATAAAATAAGTAATTATTTAAATAAAAAGTTGGTTTTTAAATAGTAACTCAGTGTTTTCACTATTCATAAAAAATTGAAAGTTTTTAGAAAAATACCAATATTTCACCCCAGGCTAATTTCGATATTCTGAATCCAAAAATGAAGTCCATTTTGAATGATTAAATTTACAAAATTTCAAAAAGTGGTTATTACTATTCATAACAGCTAGTTTTAATAATATTTTAATAGCATATTGTTGTTTAGTGAAACTCAGAATTGCGTACGATGCAAGCTATCGAGGAAGGTTGTGGTTGCATGTAAAGCAAGACAAGCTAGTTTTGTGTGTATTGAAAGATTCCTTTGATGATTTATATAACATAAAACGAAAATATTTCTCATAAAAGTCTCGGGTGTTACATTCTACCCCCCTTAAAATGAATTTTTCCCTCGAAATTCGTCACTTTGTAACAAACAGATGAGGATACCTCTCCCTCATCATATCCTCAAGCTCCCATGTAGCTTCTTCTAATTGGGGGTTCCTCCATAAAATTTTCACCAAGCGAGTGGTCTTATTCCATAAGACTTTTTCGCTACGATCCAGAATCTCTATCGGCTGATCTTCATAAGAAAGATCTTGCTCTAGCGGTACAACTTCTGAGGTGAGTACATGTGAAGGATCAGGTATGTACATTCTCAAGAGAGATACATGGAACACATCATGAACTTGAGAGAGATTCGGTGGAAGTGCCAATCGGTAAGCAACCTTCCCAATACGATCCAGTATTTTGAAATTACTGATATACCTAGGGCTCAGTTTTCCCTTCTTTCCAAATCCCATTACTCACTTCTAAGGAGATATTCGTAAGAACACTTTATCACCCACTTCAAACTCTAGGTCTTTTCTTCGGTTATCGTCAAAACTTTTTTGTCGACTCTGAGCTGATCTTATGTGTTGTTGAATAGATCTGACCTTTTCTTCCATCTCATCAACAAGATCAGGTCCTAATATCTTTATTTCCCCAACTTCATCCCAGCAAGTTGGAGTCCTCCATTTCTTTCCATAGAGAGCTTCATAAGGAGCCATCTGAATACTGAAGTGAAAACTATTATTATAAGAAAATTCCACCAAAGGTATGTGTTGATCCCAACCACCTTTGAAATCCATAGAGAAAGCTCTCAACATATCTTCTAGAGTTTGAATTGTGCTTTCAGACTGACCATCTGTCTGAAGATGATATGCAGTGCTGAAACTCAACTCTGTATCTTGAGTATGCTGAAGACTTTTCCAGAATTTCTAGGTAAACCTCGAATTATATTCAGATATAATGGAAATTGGTACTCCATGAAATCTTACCACTTCCTTCACATATATCCTGGCAAGCTGATCCAGAGAGAAATCCTCTCTAATAGCAATGAAGTGTGCCGACTTTGTAAGACGATCAACTATGACCAAGATATCATTATTGCCTTTGGATGTTTTAGGAAGTCCAGTGACAAAGTCCATAGTGATGATTTCCCATTTCCATTCTCGTATGGGTAATGGTTGTAACATCCCCTTAGCTTCTGTCTCTCAGCTTTAACATGCTGACAAACCAAGCATCGAGAGACATATTCGGCAACATCTCTTTTCATGCCATCCCACCAAAAGTACTCTTTCAGGTCCCTATACATCTTCGTGCTTCCAGGATGAATAGATAATGAAGAACTATGAGCCCCATCCAGCAACTCCTTCTTTAATTCTGGGATGGGAGGAACACAAACCTGATTCCTGAACCTTATTATTCCATCACAATCAAGGTTGAATTCAGGAACATTTCTCACCTTCTTTTGTAACTCTACATCTTCTTTTTGTTCCTCTTTAATCTTCACATGTATAGATGGTTGAACATTCATTTGAGAAAGATACAATTTTTCCCCTTCCATTATAATTTCAAGATCCATCCTTTGTAAATCCATAAATATTGGATCTTTTGTGATCCTCATCATGGATAATCTAGCATGGTCTTGTCGACTTAATACATCTGCTACCTTGTTTTCTTTCCCAGGGTGGTAATGAATTGAGCAGTCGTAATCCTTAATCAGCTCCAACCATCTTCTTTGTCGCATATTCAACTCCTTTTGTGTGAAAATATACTTGAAACTTTTATGATCAGTATAAATATCACACCTTTCTCTATAAAGATAATGCCTCCAAATATTTAATGCAAATATTACTGAAGCTAACTCCAAATCATGAGTTGGGTAATTTTGCTCATGGATTTTCAACTGTCGTGAGGAATAATCTATAACCATATCGTTTTGCATGATAACACACCCCAATCCCTTCTTGGATGCATCACTGTAGATCACAAACCTTTCTCCACTACAAGGCAGTGTGAGCACAGGTGCACTGGAAAACCTTCTTTTTAACTCCTTGAAATTCTCTTCACATTCCTCCGTCCAAAGAAACTTAACTCCTTTCCGAGTCAACTTGGTGAGTAGATTAGATAATCGTGAAAAATCATTCACAAAACGTCGATAATATCCATCCAAACCAAGAAAAATTCGTAACTCAGTTACTGTTGTTGGTCTCGACCATCTTTCGATAACCTCTGTTTTTGCTGGATCTAGAGATATCCCCTCTTTTGAGATTATGTGACCCAAAAATGAAACTTTTTGAAGCCAAAATTCACACTTGGTAAATTTGGCATAAAGCTTATCCTTTATCAGGGTCTTCAATACAATTCTCAAGTGATCTTCATGTTCTTCCTTGCTCTTTGAATAGACAAGAATATCGTCTATAAATACTACCACAAAATGATCAAGATAGTCTCTAAAGACTATATTCATCACATCCATGAAGATAATAGGGGAATTAGTAAGACCAAATGGCATCACTATAAATTCATAGTGTCCATACCTTGTACGGAAAGCCGTATTTGGTATATCCTCCCTTTTGACCCTTAATTGATGATACCCTAAACGAAGATCAATCTTGAAAAAGTATTGAGATCCGCGTAGTTGGTCAAATAAGTCATCAATGTGCAGGAGAGGATATTTGTTCTTGATAGTGATCTTGTTAAGTTCTCGATAATCAGTGCAGAGTCTCATTGATCCATCTTTCTTCTTAACAAACAGAACAGGTGCTCTCCAAGGTGACATACTAGGGCGTATGAATACCTTATCAATATTCTCTTGGAGTTTCTTATTCAATTCCTACAACTCAATTGGGGCCATTCTATAAGGTGTCTTTGAAATAGGCAAAGCACCCGGTACGAGTTCTACTGAAAACTCGACTTCACGATTTGGTGGAAGACCCAGCAATTCCACTGGAAAGACATCATCAAACTCCCGTACAATGGGAATATTCTTAATTTTGAGATTCTCTCCAACCATTTGAGATAACAAACCCTCATTTAGTGGAATCAAGACCCATAAGATGGAAGATATTTCCACTAGAAGGTTATGTTCATCCTTGCATCGATAGACCATCATATATTGATCTGGAATATGAAAAGTGACATCCCTTATTTAGAAATTGATATGAGCTCCATATAGAGAAAGCCAATCCATGCCAAGAATCACATCAAATTCCACTATAGGAAGGATCACAAGATTTGCAGGAAGCACATTCCCACAACCTTCAATCGGAGAAGAATTATAAACTTTTGATGCGACTGTTGTGCCATTAGGGGTTGTCATAGCTAACTCAACATCTAATTGTTGAGGTAATACTGTGATACCCTTAGAAAATTCTTCAAAAATAAAAGATTGGGTGGATCCAGAATCAAATAAAACATTTGGTACTTTAGAGTGGATGGTAAGTGTACCTTTCACCACTTCGTTATCATACTCCACATCGCTGATAGAAATTGCATGTGAATTTCCTTTTTCTTTATCCTTAATAGTTTATTGATGTAGATCATCATCAACAACCATTGGATTAGGGCATTGATTAGCATAATTCCCCATTTCCTTGCACTTGTAACATTGAAGTGTAGGAGGTTCACTCTGTGTAGCCTTTTCTTTGTTCGCATCACTAGAAATCTTCTTCCCATCATTGTGGCATTCAAATGCCCGATGACCTTCCTGTCCACATTTGAAAAATTTACTTGTCTCTTTAAGACAACTCTCTCCATGTTTCGTTCCACACTTTGAGCAAAAGGAAAAACTCATCTTCTTTTCAGTGTGCTCTTTAGATTTTCCTTTGAATTCCATTTTCCTCTTCTCATCAAACCCATATGACTGATGGGTTACTCCAATCTCCATATCAACTTTGAGAGCATATCGAACGATTTCCTCATAGCTATTGAAGTCCCTTATGGCTAACACCCTTCGAAGACTTGGTTTTAAGCCACTAAATAATCGATCGATCTTACTCTCAGGTTGGATAATAACACCAGAAGCGTACCTTACAAGTCTTGTAAAATTTTCTTCATAGGTACAAACAGATTCATTATCCTTTTTCTTTAGTTCAAGAATCTCCTTCTCCATCTTTGTTCGAAGAATACGAGGGAAGTACTTATTGAAAAATATGTTCTTGAACTCGTCCCATTCCATTGACTCAATTTCATTCATTTGCCTCGTATTCTTAATAAGATTCCACCATTGATCAGCATCTCCTTCCAAACGATACACTGCTAAGATTAATTTATCATGTTCAGAACATTGAAGAACTGAAATTATCTTTTCATTGGTACTGATCCATTGTTCAGCCACTAATGGATTAGTAGACCCACTGAATGAGGGTGGACGCTGCCTCATGAAGGATTCAACAGAATTTTTCTCCTTACTTTTCTTGTTTGGAATTACTGCATGGTTGATAGCTTGAGAAATTTGTGTGAGAATGGCTACAAGATTTTGAATTCTAGCTCCCATAACATTTGGTTTCTTAGGAGGACAATCATTGCATTATCCATCGCATTCCGCATTAACACGGTTCCTTCGGGTTCCATCCATTGACTAAAACCAATAAGAATAGTGTGATCAACACTAATTATAATAGGAAAACCACATAATCAAGAATAAAATTTCACACTTAAGGTCTTATCATAGGTTGTTCATGGCCATTTTTAAAACACAATGATTGTGTTCTATTCTTAGACTTATCCTTAGGGTTCTTACTAAGGATTTCGCATCCTAGTTTCCAAAGGTTGACTATACCTTTCCTCTGATACCAACTATAACGACCTACAATTTACATACATTGTTATTACTTCATAATTGAAGCACAATTATTAAAACATATAACAAAACCAGGAAAGGACCATATAGGTATAGAGCCTTTAGAAACTGGGAAACATAAAAAAATGGTTCATAAAGCATCTTCATTGTCTCCCATTTATTTCTTCATATCTAGAGTCCCTTTTGGAATATCCTACTTAATAACCTTCTTCCTGACCTGGCGAAAGAAAACATACAAAAGGGTGAGCTCAAATTCTCAGTAATGGTAAACAAAAGAAATATCAATCACATCATATTCATAAGAACATAACATTTTGGAAATCTTAACCTGCAAAGGAGATCATAATTTCATAACATGGGATAAATCATAGTAGTGAAATGTAATCCCAATAATCATAACTTAAAACATGATACTTTGTGGAATACACACGTCATCATAGAAAATCATTTCTTAGTAGTCATGAATCATTGCCAAGACTATCTTGGTAGACAATGTCCATTTCTGAACCGAGTTCACTCCTCGTTTCAGTCATGTTTAACTCAGCCGGTTTAACCTGCCATTCTAGCCATGTCTATCTCATGATATATAAAGCTTTACCCAATTCATTGGAGGGAGATATAAGTCCCACCCATCTCATAATGATACCATTCTTATGTGTGCCACAAAATCATAAACCATACATCATAGCGTAACCCATGTAATAAAAATGGGATTCTTAAACATCATGTCATCATAACATAATCCATAAAAGGATATTGTAAAAATAATTCCATCATAACATAATCAAATAAATGTAAAAATATGGATATAAACAGAACCCTATATTATCTTAGATGGAAAATAATTTTGATAAAACACTTGAACTCCATTCTTGAATAAAATATCCTTTCTACTTCAAAAAACATTTTCCTTTCTTAACATGTCATATAATTTTGAACTAAAAGAAGTTGACTAAAAATAAACTTGAAAACGTGTAAAGGAAGATTCTTGGAAATAATTCTTTAAAAATCCATTCATTCCGTATAAATTACAAAAAACATTCTTCTCGTACTTTTGTCGGAAAATTCAAAAAATACCTCGTAAGAAAAACGACAAAAGATTTCTTTCATATCTTTTACTAAAAACTCAACGAAGGGTAAAATTGGATTTAAACAATTGTAGGTGGATGGAATTAATATTAAATATTGAGGAGACATGGATGTGGATGATAACTATTCCCCAGTAAATTCTGAAGTATAAACAATCTCAGATAAAAATTGAGATTGCGAGATTGTCCCTTACCTTAGGTCTGATTTGCTTCGTAAGTGTCTGAACCTCCTTTATACTGATTAAAATAATGTCATTGACTTATTCTAGAATCATAATTATTTTTATGATATCATATATGGTCATATTCTTATCTTCTTATTAGTAATATTTCATTGTTACTTGTTATTCAGATGTTTATTGCTTTTTGTTCTTATGCGTGTTTTTTCGAATAAATTATTATTCTTCTTTTTAGGTTATAGATACCTCATTTACATAATATTATTATTGTAATAAATATCATATTTATTCACTCAATTCATTTATGTAATCATTATTCAATGAAAATCATGTAGAATGAGTCCCATCACATCGTGGAGATGGTATTCCGTACGTACGCACGAGCGATGATATCGTTCCCATGATCGTGGAATTGTGTTGGAGTGTATGTATACTATTTCAGAATCAATATCACTTTACAATAATCATATATAGTTATTATTTACACCATTATACCAATCCAAGTAAGGTGGTGGTGGAAAATAGATTACACTACGGTGTAGAGACGGTATTCCGTACGTACGCACGCGCGGTGATTTCGTTTTCTATAGGATGGATAGATGGAGAAATAGGGTTGTTTCATACTTATAATAACATATCAGTATATGATTGATACCGATGTTATTACTTCATAATTAAACAACTAAATAATAATAAGTGTAAGAAGAAATAAAGTTGAAACAATCGGTAACGGACATTACCTCTTCTTTGAAGCACCTCTTTGAGACCTCCTCTTATGGAACTAAAATTGGTCTTTGAAGAAGACCAGGACCTCTAGGATGTTTCTAAGGAAGAGGAGAAGATAATTTTTCAGGGTTTGGTCTAGATTGAAGGCTCAAAGTGGTGTGAGGAAGAGAGGGAGTAGGTTCCCTTTTATAAGGGAGGAGAGGGGCACCATTGGAAAAACTAAAAATGTTATTTTATTATAAAGTCATATTTGATTTTTAATAGCTCCAAATTGATTTATTTCAAATCTAATGCGTGGATGGGTCGAAAGCCTCTCATCCCAAAGAATTTAGAAATTTTTAGGTATCTATTTTAACCTTATCATTTAGATTTAACTTTAAGTTAGATAATTTAACTTTTACAGTGTCTTCTTATGTTCTTACAATATATGGTTAATAAACTTACTATAACAAGCCAAAATAACCCAAAGTTGTTTATTATTAATATATATAAACTTATATAAGTCATTTGTCTGATCCTTATATTTTTATAAATAATATAACAATTAATAATATAATATTTGTTTTAAAAACTATTTTATGTCAATTTTGACACTATTTGGTAATTGATTTTTGTAAAACTCATAACAGAAATATTAGTTCGAAAAAAGTCAATTAAATAAATAATATCATGTCATATTAACATATAAAATTATTGTAATTCATAAAAAGTCTCAAATTACATTTATTTGGGTATTTATAACATAAATTATGTCAATATTTCATTAATAATATAATTATTGCATCATCATTGTGTTATAAATAAATTAATTTATTTAAAGTCTAAAAATTAAAAATAAAATACCATTATGTAGGAAATAGTTTTATATTTATAATTAATATTTATAGTCGAATTTATCTTATGTATAACCCTATATTAAAAATGATTTTGTTATTAAACTTTGATTTTAACTATTTTAACCCTTCATTAAATAAATTAATAATAAATGTTCTAATCTAATCCATGTGGGCCTAAATGGTCATATTTTATTACTAAGGTTTTTTTTTGGTCGAATTACACTTATCTAATAGAATTAGGACATGTGTTAGGGTAATAATAATAACATTTTTACCCTTAATTACCCTATTAACTTTTAAAAGTGGTAAAAAAAAGTAAAACTTTACTATTCACCAATAATTATTTTCATCTCATTGAACCAAATTTTATTCCTTGATATTAACCATGTCTCTAGGATTTTCTAAATTCCACTCACAGAAGTGGTAAAATTATGTTTTATGTGAATTT
The DNA here is from genome assembly GCA_963277665.1 of Viscum album. Classification (NCBI taxonomy): domain Eukaryota; kingdom Viridiplantae; phylum Streptophyta; class Magnoliopsida; order Santalales; family Viscaceae; genus Viscum; species Viscum album. The sequence goes on from OY728146.1 coordinate 1,043,173,882, forward strand.
GGAAATTCTCCTAGAAGGTGGGTAAAAGACGGTGAAAAGTTCAATAAAATTTTTATATATCTAAAATTATTATAAAATGACTCCAATGAATTGCATTCAACTTATATAGGTATTATGTATCAATTTTGAACTAAAATAAATTTAAATAAAATAAATAATTATTTAAATAAAAATTCGGTTTTTAAATAGTAACCCAGTGTTTTCACTATTCATAAAAAATTGAAAGTTTTTAGAAAAATACCAAAATTTCACCCTAGGCTAATTTTGATATTCCAAATCCAAAAATGAAGTCCATTTTGAAATATGAAAATTAAAAAATTTCAAAAATTGGTTATTACTATTCATAACAGCTAGTTCTAATAATATTTTAATAGCATATCATTGTTTAGTGAAACTCGGTATTGCGTACGATGCAAGCTATCGAGGAAGGCCGCGGTTGCGTGTAAAGAAAGACAAGATAGTGTTGTGTGTAGTCAAAGATTCCTTTAATGGTTTATATAACATAAAAACAAAATATTTCTCATAAACGTCTCGGGTGTTACATGATCCATTTGTCTAAGACATCACATAAAAATATGACATGAATTAATTCTATGTAATATATTTACTAATATGTTCTCAATTATCTGAGTTTAGACTGACCAGAAAAATGGACCCATCACATGTCATTCACCCATATGAATTAGAAAATCACATGCCCTTTATCCAATATATAATAATATAAAATTTAACTTATCTAGTAAAATTCATACGCTCTTTTAGTCTATCATAATTCAGATCTCAGATATCATATTAATTGTATGATAAGACAAATCATGTCTTTATTAAACTCAACTAACCATGTGATAAACAATATACCCCACTACCCTTGGATTAGTTTTGCCTCAAGTATAGTGTAATAATGGTATAAAATCATGCAGGTTATCTGATTCATTATCTTGTTTAAACATAGGTGATATGAAAATTAAAATATAAAATATACACCCCTATTATACCAAATATATAGTATATTAAAATGAATATAGAAAACTATGTGGTTTATCCATTATATAAAACTCATTTGGTGTCTTTTGAGCACATTCTATACCCTAATATGAAATCCAACTCATGATCACCTTAATATTTTATCACGCCTAATAATACTCAGTGATGGACAAACTGGTGGTATAATACCTTTCAACATTGGTTTTTATGTGTTAATAGTTTTTTTTCAATTAATATAAATATGTATGACATTATAACTATTATTTTAAAGCTTTTTATATAAAAAACGACTAGACATTTCTTTTAACTAACTTTCAATACTTTTTAAGTCATTTATTTTGATTACCATTGCCTAAATCCACCTATAAAAATGTTTTTATAAATAACTAATGATATTTTTAGCTCTCCACATAAGTTGTTAAAATAACCAATGTAGAATATTGTATATTTTTTAAAAAAAATATCCAAAAAACATAACTCCATTTGAAAAAAAATAATATAAAATAACTAAAATATTATAGAATCTTAATGAAAATAAGAAAAAGATACTCAATGAGTCAAATTTTTATCCTTTCTCATGGTTATGTCCTCTGAATATAAAAATTATTTACTAATATTCATTTAATTTATATGGAATAACTCATAAGGAATTTTTAACCACTCTTGTAAAATCTCATATAGAAGATTTATCATTTCTAATTGATATAATAAATTCATCTTCTTTAAAAAATAAAATAAATATTTATTTATTAACTAAAAATAAAAATAAACAAATAATGATAGAATATTTATAAATAACATGAAACATTTGACCAAAGAAGTTTTTGAATGATGAATCACTGGAATGATGGAGGAGTAGAAGATCGACAATATATAAAGAGGTAAAATGAAAATTTATGGAAGATATTGGAAAAATTGTGCCTACATCATTGTACATTTATAGGAAAGAAGACTTCAATTTGAAGGGAGCACTATGGAAAGGTGAAGCATTGCTAGTTTGTGGTCTGAAATTTTAATTATGATTGTGCTTATATAAAATATGCAGGTTAGATGATGAAAATAAAAAGGGCATGATTTCTCTAACATAGTGATATTTTTCTAGAGAAGAATAATTTGAGAAAAGAAGGAGTTGATATGTTTATGTGTTATTTTGATCTCAATGTATAAATAATATTCAAAATAAAGTGTTATATGAGGTTTAATTTTAGTTGATGTTTATTCCTTGTTTTCAATGGTGATTGAAGGAGCATGAAATAAGTATAAATAATTTTAGTTGAAGTTATGAAGTAGTTTCAGATGTTATGTGACAAATTATAGAAGTATATTATGTTCTGCAATAGAAGCTGATATCCAAAATTTGGATGAGTCTGGAAAATAGAGTTTTTCTATACCTAAAAGATATAGTTAATGAAATTTTAAGTTTCATAATTTAATCCTTGAATATTTTTCAAGATAATAATTTTATCAATTCTATATGATTATAACTTGAGGAGAGTATATATTGGGGAAGTTGGTAGGTTAGGATTTAATGGGATTTTTAAGTTAGATATTTTTGATGAAGCTTAAAAAAGGGTAATTACTATACATATGGTTCACTCTATGCTGAGAAAATATGGATATATAGATTGGATAAGTCCTTGCATAATGGTAGCTTTGGTGCTGAGTATAAGAAATCTAGAAAATTGGTTAATTTCTTGGTATGTAAGAGTTAGGGAAGTTCTTGAGATTTGTAAGAAACTATGATGTATAAGAGTCAAGATTTGGAAAATTGGTAATCATTATTGAGATATGTAAAGTATCCTATAATGTCTCTTAATCTAGAACTCTCACACATTGCCAAATTAAGTATGTAACTGGAACTTAGGCATGATTCCCCATACGCTAGAGGATGATGACTAACAGCGGGGGTGTAAAGAATATATTGGGGTAACTATACCCCTATTATCAAGTTAAAATATATTAGAATATAATAATATATAATAAAGTAATGGAAATAATGGAAATAGTACAAGAAACAACTAGAAATTAAATGAGTAACCAATAAATCAAATAATAGTGAACCATGTAATGTTAGGCTGAAATGTAACTAAATGACATGCTCAAAGTAATACATATAAAAGAACTAGCCAACACAAATAAACTCAAATTACCATGATCCTGAACACCATGCTTGTCTAGCCTCCATTATCCAACCCTTTTATCAAGAAACAGTCAACAAAAAAGTCTCTTTCCTGTTTCCAAATCTTCACCCATGTAATCTTCTCACGCACTAAACGACATCCCAGATAAGGTGTGAGTAAAAATCAGTAGGTCGACACCACCGTGTCCAAAAAATACTAGTCCTATAATAGGTGTGTAAAATAAAATGATAAATATGTGTATTAATTAAACAATTAATTCAATATAACAATCCACCTTCTTGGGAACCATGTAGGAATCTCTCTGAACATGTAACACAACTAATCCAACTGTAACTACAACAATTTTATAATAACATAACTAGGAAAATATTTCTCTATAATAATTTAATTATATAGTTCAAGCCCTCTGTATAATCATTTTATCATTAAGGGGAATATCCCTCAATATAATAATTACAACATGAAAATGATCCATGCCATCTATATGAGCTTTACATCATGAAACTATTCCAATTTCCCTATATATAAATTATAGTAAGAAACTGGGCCAAGCCCACTATATATGAATTACAGCATGAAATCAATTCAATTCATAATGGAAAGGATATCAAAATATCATATAATAATCTTCTATGGTTAATTATAAAATGTAACATTTTTTTAGTTATATGTTTCATTTATCAAGTGGGTCTAAAAGCATTAACATTCCAGTTTTCACCCAATCATGTCATATCATATCAAACATAGCAATTTTAATAACAATAAACCATTAAAAAGTATATTCTATACCAATAAATCACTTGAGGTCTCATTTCATACTAAATACACATTAATATATTTTTCCAATTAATAATTATTTAATGGTTCTCTCACCCATTGGGTAGCCACAAGCCAAGTCACAACAGCATTTGGATCCAAAGTGATCCAAGGATTAATCTTATCGCATAGTTTTCATTATTAGTAAATCAATTAATTTAATGCACATGTTGTTTTGGTTGAATTGAAATATTTCACATACTTAAAAATTATATAGACCATATGGTTTGGTTTTAAACCACTTACCTTTATTTGGGATCATAAAATACTTCCACCGTGTAATTCCAATAAGAAAGAAGATACAGAATATCATAATGGAAAACTTGGACCACACAAGATCAAGATAAACACTCAAACCGACCATAATCAAGATATTCCACCAAAAAATGGATTTTAATGGAAGGGAATGTAAACCCTAATAAAAACAACTCACCAAAGATTGATTGCTTGAATGAGATGTCTGGAAGGGAATAGGAGACTCCAAAATCATCTGTAAATCGCTTAGGATATGAGGGATAAGGGAGGCATGCGATGAAGAATGCAATTATATATGCATCAAGGCTTTAAAATTAGTGATCCTAAGAAATACTTGGCATATAATCCTTTCACATCATGTATTTCCTAATTTTAGAGTTATTCTAAAAAATGCATCGCCTCATGTTAGTATAATTATAGTTAAGTATTACATGATGTGAACTAGTATCATGGTGTGTATTCATTTCAAATCATGAACCTATTTCACAACATCTTTCTATTGACATTTACACATCTTGTAATATTTACATGGTGTGCAAATTCTCTGTAGACAGCTTTAAGACAATCATTTTTATAATTACCTAAACACCTCTAAAGCCTTCCAAACTCCCGAGGATCCTTCATAAGCCCATTTAACATGTTTACACACTGACTCCATTAATTCAAACAAACATATATCCCTATTATATATGTCATTTTCTCCAAAAAGATCTCTCCATATTTAATGAGACTCAACCACCATGGATTGAAGACAAAGGAAAAACTCAAATGAATAGGTTCAATGAAAATCGAAAAGAGTGATGTACTTAGAAAAATATGGGATCTTATAGTTTTTCTACCTGACATAAATATGAAAAGGTCCTGAGTATCACTATAATATGTATGGGTCCTAAAATAGGTCAAAGATTTAAAAATTTATCGAAGACAGAATATTATAAATATGAATTGATAGAACATAGAAAATTTAAAATCTATTGAAGTACACAAATATATGTAATAGTATTAGATTATAATGATTGGTAGAAGTCTTAAGGAGGATCATAGTGATACATAAGTGTAACACCCTGATATTTTATGAGAAATATTGTTTTTAATGTCTTATGTTACACGCAAAACCAAGGAAAACTTTCACTACACAAAACACTGGCTTGGCTTGCGTTACACGCAAGAGCAACCTTCCTCAATAGACTGCGTTGTACGCAATACTGAGTTTCACTAAACAATGATATATTATTATAATATTATGAACTAGTCGTTATGAATAGTATAAATCGAATTTTGAATTTTATAACATTATAATTCATCATAAACATTTTATAGAATGAGATATGAAAACAAAATCAATTTCTCAGATAAAAGAATTATTTTTCAAAAAAAGCAGTTTTACCGCCTTTTGATGACACACCAATTTTAAATATATTTTTTGACAAGTTTATAAGTTCAATTTTACAAAATAAACTTCTTCTTTTGAATCAGGATATAAAAATTTACATTGGATGAATAAAAGTAGACCCATATCACCTAAGGGTTGGAATAGATTCATTTCATGGACTATTGACCAGGAAAATGATATAATTATAATTATAACCAAATAAAGTGACAACATGTCACTCTCTTATATCTTATAAGTGTAATAATTTTAATTTAGTAATAAAATTCATAAAACTTCGAACATGAATAGTCTCCAAAAATATAATAAAATTATCTACATCAAGAGAATCTATTTATAATTTTTATGGATTAAATAATGATCATTAATGAAGACACAGTTGTGATGTTGAAATTATTTTATTGATTGAAATATCAAATAAATGGTTTTAAAAATATTAAAATAAATATTATATGAACTAATTAATGTTCTGCAAAAAATTTCAAGTTTAATATTACATTTTATGAGTCTATTAAATATTTTGGTTTGAATATATCCTCTGTGTGGATTTTATTTAAATTAAAATAAATGAATAGTGACAAAATTTACACTATTGTTATTTTATAAAAATAACATATTATAAAATTGTTTAAAAATCACAAAAATATTTAAAAATTATAAATTGAAATTTATATGGTCCAAAAATTCATAAAATTATCCAATTATAGACAATTCACAACACATAAGTAATTATTTATAACAATTTAAAATTTAGAATATTACTACCACAAATAAAATTAAATATATTAAATAAGGATAAATCAAGTTGATAAGGTTTAAAATAAATTACCAACATGTCCAACTATTATTTTTTTGAGGATATTACAACCTTATCTCATCTAATATTCACGTTTTATTCATTTTTGGAGGTTTTTAAGTGGGGTTTGAGTTTATTATAAATGAATATTTTAGAGGTTTCCAAAATTGCCCCTCTCCTCTCTTATAAAAGGGAAACTCCTCCCTCTCCTCCTCACACCACTTTGAGCCTTCAATCTCGGAAAACCCCTCTCCATTTCTCTTCTCCACTTCCCTAGAAACATACTAGAGGTCCTTTTCATCTTCAAATACCAACTTTAGTGCCCTAAGAGGAGGTTTACAAGATGTGCGTCAGAGAAGAGGTAATATCCTTTACTGATCATTTCCAATTTATTTATTCTTCTAGTTCTTATTATTTATTTGTTTCATCAAAAATTAATAACATAAGTCTCACTAATATACTGATACATTATAATAAATATGAAACAACCCTATTTCACCTTCTATCCATCCTACGGAAAATGAAATCACTGCGCGTTCGTACATACGGAATATCGTCTCCTCGCCATGGTGTAATATGTTTTCCACCACCACCTTACTTGGATGGGTATAATGGTGTAAAGAATAACTATATATGATTATTATAACATGATACTAATTCTGAGCTATTCTACCATCCACTCTAATTCCATTCAACAATTATGGGAATGATATCATCACTCGTGCGTATGTATAGATTACCGTCTCTACGATGCAATGAGATTCATTCTCCATGTTAACCATTCAAGTATGATTATAAAGAATATATAATAAATAATCATGAAATATATGACATATTAATGATACTGGATTTATGTATATTTTATTTACTTACTTCCATTCTATTTAATAAGGAAAGGAAAATAGCATTCATGCGTACGTACGGCCTACTGTCTCCATGAATGGTGTATTTCCTTCCATTTATCGATAATTTATATATATGTATATTCTAAATATATATTATATTTAAATCATGTTTTAAATTCTGGAAGTATGTAATCATGATCTAAGTAATCATATGAATAATTACAAGTCAAAAAACGGATGATAAATGAAATGATTTTACCCAAAACGCTGCTTTAACATCGAATTGAAAAATGAACAGGTAATATAAAGTCGTAAGTGAATCATATATGATATCATAAATATTATTATGGTTCTGTTTCAAGTTAATAATATTTTTAAACCCACTATATAGTTGTCTCATACACATATAGAAGAAATTGTACATACGGTAAGTGATAATTTTTCAATCTCATTTTTATCCGAGATTGATTATACGTAAGTATTTACTGGGTTATATTTTTCATCCATGTCCATAAAAATGTTTTCAAAAAGTGGTTAATATTCTTCCTTGTATGTTTAAAGTCATTTTTACCCCTTTTTTTATTTTACTTTGTGTTATGAAAGTAATCTTTCTTTTGTTTATTATACGTGATACTTTTTTACTTTTTCGGTAAAAGTAAGAGGAGAAAGTTTTTTTAAATTATACTAAATGAATGGATTTTTATGATTTTATAGAACATTATTTAAATGAAGCTTACTTTAAATGTTTTCAAGTTTATTTTCAATTAACTTCTTTTAGTATGACATTTTGATAAAGAAAAATATGTTTTTGAAGTATAAAGGAAATTTTCCTCAAGAAGGGAGTTCAAGTGTTTTATCAAAATTATTTTACATATAAGATAATATAGGTTTCTTTTTCTATCCATATTATTACATTTATTCGATTATGTAATAATGGAATTATTTTAATGAAGTACTTTTACTTATATGGATTATGTTATGATGGCATTATGTTTAAGAATCCCATTTTTATTACATGGGTTATGCTATGATGTATGATTTATGATTTTGTGGCACACATAAGAATGGTTTCATTATGAGATGGCTAGGACCTATATCTCACTCCAATGCATTGGGTAAATATTTATATCTCATGAGATACACATGGCTGGAATGACAAGATTAATCAGGTTCAGTGATACAGGACTGGAACGAGGAGTGAACACGGTTCAGTAATGGACTTTGTCAACTATGATGGTCTCGGCAATGAGTCTTGACTAATATGAAATTATTTTCTATGATAATGTGTGTATGCCACAAATTTTCATGTTTTATGTTATGATTATTGGGATTACATTTCACTACTATGATTTATCCCATGTCATGATATTATGATCTCTTTTGCAGGTTAATATTTTCAAAATGTTATGTTCTTATGAATATGATATTATTGATTTTTTCTTTTGTTTAACCTTACTGAGAAATTTATCTCACCCTTTTGTATGTTTTCTTTTCCCCAAGTCAGGAAGAAGGGTATTAAGTAGGATATTACAAAAAGGGACTCTAGATATGATGAAATAAATGGGAGACAATGAAGTTTATTTATAAACCAGTTGTTTATGCTTCCCAATTTCTAAATACACTATACCTATATGTTCCTATCATGGTTTTGTTATATTTTGTAATTAGTATGCTTCAATTCTGAAGTAATAACAATATATGTAATTTATGGGTCATTATAGTAGGTATCAGAGGAAAGGTATAGTCAACATTTGGAAAATAGCATGTGAAAGCCTTATTAAATAACACTAAGGATATGTCTAAGAATAAAACACAATATTAGTGTTTTAGAAATGGCCTTGAATAACCTACGATAAGACCTAAAGTGTGAAATTTGATTCTTGATTATGTGGTTTTCCTGTTATGATTAGTGTTTCTCACACTATGCTTCTTGGTTGTAGTCAATGGCTGGAACCTGATGGAACCATGTTAATGCGGAATGCGATGGTCAATGCAATGATTTTCCCCCTAAGCAACCAAACGTTATGGGAGCTGGGATGTAAAATCTTGTAGCCATGCTCACACAACTTTCTCATGCTATGAATCATGCAGTACTTCCAAACGAGCAAAAGAGGGAACAACATTCTGTTCAATCCTTCATGAGGCAGTGTCCACCTTCATTCAGTGGGTCTTCAGATCCATTAGTGGCTGAACAATGGATTAGTACCACTGAAAAGATATTTTCAGTCCTTCAATGTTCTGAACATGATAAATTCATGTTAGCAGTATAACTTTTGGAAGGTGAAGCTGATCAATGGTGGAATCTTGTCAAGAATACAAGGCAAAGGGATGAAATTGAGTCCATGGAATGGGACGAGTTGAAGAACTTGTTTTTCAATAATTACTTCCCTCGTAGTCTTCGATCAAAGATGGAGAAGGAGTTTCTTGAACTGAAGCAAAAGGATGATGAATCTGTTGGTACCTACGAAGAAACTTTTTCAAGACTTTCAAGGTAAGCTTCTTGGATTACTATCCAACCTAAGAGTAAGATTGATCGATTATTTAGTGGCTTAAATCCAAGTCTCCTAAGGGAATTAGCTATAAGGGAATTCAATAACTATGAGGAAATTTTTTGATGTGCTCTCATAGTTGAGATGGATATTGGAGTAACCCATCAGTCATATGGGTTTGATAAGAAAAGGAAAATGGAATTCAAAGGAAAATCTAAAGACCACACTAAAAAGAATATGACATTTCCATTATGCTCAAATTGAGGAAAGAAACATGGAGGTAATTATCTTAAAGGGAAAAGTAAATGTTTTAAGTGTGGAAAAGAAGGTCATCGGGCATTTGAATGTCGTAGTGATGGGAAAAGATGTCTAGTGATGTGAACAAAGAAAAGGCTACACAGAATGCACCTCCTACACTTCAATGTTACAAGTGCAAGAAAATGGGGCATTATGCCAATCAATTCCCTAATCCATGAGTTTTTGATGATGATCGACGTTAACAAAATCTTAAGGCCAAAGACAATGGAAAGTCACATGCAATTTCTATCAGCGATGTGGAGTACGATAACGAAGTGGTGAAAGGTACAGTTACCATCCAATATAAAGTAAAAAATGTTTTATTTGATTCTGGATCCACACACTCTTTTATTACTGAATAATTTTCTAAGGGTATCGCCATACTACCCCAACGATTAGCTGTTGAGTTAGCTGTGACAACTCCTAATGGCCCAACAGTCGCATCAAAAGTTTACAATTCTTCTCTGATTGAAGTTTTTGGGAAAGTGCTTCCTATAAATCTTGTGATCCTTCCTATAATGGAATTTGATGTTATTATTGGAATGGATTGGATTTCTTTATATGGAGCTCATATCAATTTCCACAGAAGTGAAGTCACATTTCATATTCCTGATCAATCTATGATCATCTATCGATGCAAGGATGAACATAACCTTCCAATGGGAATTTATTCCATCTTATGGGTCTTGATTCCACTAAATAAAGGTTATTTATCTCAAATGGTTGGAGAGAAACTCATGATTAAGAATATTCCCATTGTACGAGATTTTGATGATGTATTTCCAGAGGAATTGCCTCGTCTTCTACCAAATTGTGAAGTTGAGTTTTCAATATAACTCATACCGGGTGCTATGCCCATTTCAAATACACCTTATAGAATGTACCCAATTGAGTTTCAGGAATTGAAGAAGCAACTCCAAGAGAATCTTGAAAATGGATTCATACTCCCTAGTGCATCACCTTTGGTAGAACCTATTCTATTTGTTAAGAAGAAAGATGGATCAATGAGACTCTGCATTGATTATTGAGAACTTAACAAGATCACTATCAAGAACAAATATCCTCTCTCACGCATTGATGACTTGTTTGACCAACTATGTGGAGCTCAATAATTTTCCAATATTGATCTTCATTCATGGTATAATCAATTAAGTGTCAAAATGGGGGATATACCAAAGATGGCTTTCCATACAAGTTATGGAAACTATGAATTTATAGTAATTCCATTTGGTCTTACTAGTGCCCCTGCTATCTTCATGGATCTGATGAATAGAGTCTTTAGAGACTATCCTGATCGGTTTTTTGTATTCTTTATAGACGATATTCTTGTCTATTCAAAGAGCAAGGAAGAAAATGAAGATCACATAAGAATTGTATTAAAGACCCTAAGAAAGGAGAAGTTGTATGACAAATTTACTAAGTGTGAATTTTGGCTAAAAAAAGTTTCATTTTTGCATCAAATAATATCAAAAGAGGGGATATCTGTGGATCCAACAAAAACAGAGGTTATCTAAAGATGGTCGAGACCAACAACAGTAATTGTGATCTGATGTTTTCTTATTTTGGATGGATATTATCGATGTTTTGTGAAATAATTTTAACGATTATCTAATACACTTACCAGTTTGTCTCGAAAAGGAGTTAAGTTCATTTGGACGGATGAGTGTGAGGAGAATTTCAAGGAGTTAAAAAGAAGGTTATCCAGTGAACCTGTGTTCACACTACCTTGTAGTGGAGAAAGGTTTGTTATCTACAGTGATGCATCCAAGAAGGGATTGGGGTGTGTTCTCATGAAAAATGATATGGTGATAGCTTATGTCTCACGACAGTTAAAAATCCATGAGAAAAATTACCCAACTCATGATTTGGAGTTATTTGTGGTAATCTTTGCATTAAATATTTGGAGGCATTATCTTTATGGTGAAATGTTTGATATTTATACTTATCATACAAGTTTAAAGTATATTTTCACACAAAAGGAGATGAATATGCACTAAAGAAGATGGTTGGAGATGATTAATGATTAGGACTGCTCAATTCATTATCACCCTAGGAGAGCAAACAAGGTGGCAGGTGCATTAAGTCGACAAGTCCATGCTATCTTATCCATGATGAGGATCTCAAAAGATCCAATATTTATGGATTTACAAAGGATGGATATTGGAATTATAATGGAAGGGGGAAGATCTTATCTTTCTTAAATAAATGTTCAATCATCTATACATGTGAATATTAAAGAGGCATATAAAAAATATGTATAGTTAAAATGAAGGTGAGAATGTTCCTGAATTCCACATTGATTGTGATGAAATAATAAGGTTCAGGAATCGGGTTTGTGTTCCTCCCATCCTAGAATTAAAGATGGAAATATTTGATGAGTCTCACAGTTCTTCATTCTCTATTCACCTTGGAATCACGAAGATGTATACAGACCTGAAATAGTACTTCTGGTGGGATGGCATGAAAAGAGATGTTGATGAATATGTCTCTCGATTCTTGGTTTTTCTGAAAGTTAAAGTTCAGAGAAAAAAGTCTTAGGTGATGTTACAACCATTACCCATACCAGAATGGAAATGGGAAAACATCACTATAGAGTTTGTCACTGGACTTACTAAAACATCCAAAGGTAATATTGCTATCTGGGTTATAGTTGATTGTCTTACGAAGTCGGCACACTTTATTGCTATTAGAGAGGATTTCTCTCCTGATCATCTTCCCAAGATATATGTAAAGGAATTTTTAAGATTGCATGGAGTAACACTTTCCATTATATCGGATCGGGATCTGATGTTTACCTCAAAATTTTGGCAAAGCCTTCAACATACTCTAGATACTGAGTTGAGTTTCAGCACTGCTTATCATCTTCAGATAGACAGTCAGTCTGAGAGGATAATTTAAACTCTAGAATATATTTTGAGAGCTTGCTCTATGGATTTCAAAGGTGGTTGGGATGAACACCTACATTTGGTGGAATTTTCTTATAATAATAGTTTTCACTCCAGTATTCAGATGGCTCCTTATGAAGCTATCTATGGAAAGAAATGAAAAACTCCAACTTTTTGGGATGAATTTGGGGAAAGAAAGCTATTGGGTACTGATCTTGTTGATGAGATAGAAGAAAATTTCAGATCTATTAAACAACACATAAGAGCAGCTCAGAGTTGACAAAAAAGTTATGCCGACAACTGAAGAAAAGACCTAGAGTTTGAAGTGGCTGATAAAGTGTTCTTATGAATATCTCCTTGGAAGAGAGTAATGAGATTTGGATTGTGTTACATGCAAGATCAACCTTCCTCGATAGCTTGTGTTGTACGTAATATCGAGTTTCACTGAACAATGATATATTATTATAATATTATGAACTAGCCGTTATGAATAATATTAACCGAAATTTGAATTTTATAACATTATAATTCATCTTACACATTTTCTAGAATGAGATACGAAAATAAAATCAATTTTTCGGATAAAAGAAGTATTTTTCAAAAAATAAAGTTTTACCGCCTTTTGATGGCGCATCCATTTTAAATATAATTTTTGACAAGTTTATAAGTTCAATTTTACAAAATAAACTTATTATTTTGAATAAGGATATAAAAATTTACATTGGATGAATAGAAGTCGACCCATATCAGCTAAGGTTCAGAATAGATTCGTTTCATGGACTATTGACCATGAAAATGATATAATTATAATTAAAACCAAAGAAAGTGACAACATGTCACTCTCTTATATCATATAAGTGTAATAATTTTAATTTAGTGATAAACTTCATAAAAGATAGAACCTGAATAGTCTCCAGAAATCTAATAAAATTATCTACATAAAGAGATTTTATTTAGAATTTTTATGGATTAAATAATTATCATTAATGATGACACAGTAGTGATGTTGAAATAATTTTATTGATTGAAATATCAAATAAATGGTTTTAAAAATATTAAAATAAATATTATATGAACTAATTAATGTTCCCCAAAAATATTCTAGATTAATATGACATTTTATGAGTCTATTAAATATTTTGGTTTGAATATATCCTCTGTGTGGATTTTATTTAAATTAAAATAATGAATAGTGTCAAAATTGATACTATTGTTAATTTATAAAAATAACATATTATAAAATTGTTTAAAAATCACAAAAATATTTAAAAAATAGAAATTTATATTTATATGGTCCAAAATGTCATTAAGTATCCAATTATGGACAATTCACAACACATAACTAATTATTTATAACAATTTAATATTTAAAAAATTACAACCACAAATAAAATTAAATAGATTGAATAAGGATAAATCAAGGTGATAAGGTCTAAAATTAATTACCAACATGTATAAATCTTATTTTTTGAGGATATTACAACCTTATATCATCTAATATTTGGATTTTAGTCATTTTTGGAGGTTTTTAAGTTGGTTTTGAGTTTATAATAAATTAATATTTTAGAGGTTTCCAAAACTACCCATGTCATCTCTTATAAAAGGGAACCTCCTCCCTCTCCTCCTCACACCACATTGAGCCTTCATGCTCGGCCAAACCCAGACCATTTATCTTCTCCACTTCCCAAAAAACATACTATAGGTCTTGGTCATCTTTAAAGACCAACAGTAGTGCCCTAATAGGAGGTTTAGAAGATGCGCATCAAAGAAGATGTAATATCCTTTACCAATCCCTTCCAATTTATTTCTTCTTCTACTTCTTCTTATTTATTTGATTAATCATAAATTAATAACATAATTCTCACTAATATTCTGATATGTTATAATAAATATGAAACAACCCTATTTCACCTTCTATCCATCCTACGGAAAATGAAATCACAGCGCGTGCGAATGTACGGAATACCATCTCTATGTCGTGGTGTAATATGTTTTCCACCACCACATTACTTGGATGGGTATAATGGTGTAAAGAATAACTATATATGATTATTATAACATGATACTAATTCTTTTATATTCTATCATCCACTCTAATTCCATTCAGTGATTATGGGAACGATATCATCGCTCGTGCGTACGTACGGATTACCGTCTCCACGACGTGATGAGATTCATTATACATGTTAACCATTCAAGAATGATTATAAAGAATATATAAAAAATAATCATGAAATATATGAAATATTAATTATATTGGGTTTATTTATATGTTAATTACTTACTTCCATTCAATTTAATAAGGAAACAAAAACAGCGTTCATGCGTACGTACGACCTACCGTTGCCATGAATGGTGTATTTACTTCCATTTATCGGTATTTTATATATATGTATATTATGAATATATATTATATATAAATCATGTTTTACATTCTGGAATTATTTAATCATGATCTAAGTAATCATATGAATAATTACAAGTCAAAACACGGATGATAAATGAAATGATTTAACCAAAACACTGCTTTAACATGGAATTGACAAATGAACAGGTAATATAAAGTCTTAAGTGAATAATATATGATATAATAAATATTATTATGGTTATGTTTCAAGTTAATAATATGTTTAAACCCACTATACAAGAGTCTCGAACACATACGGATGAAATTGGACATAAGGTAAGGGATAATTTTTCAATCTCATTTTTATCCAAGATTGCTTATACCTAAGTATTTACTCAGTTAAATTTTTCATCCATGTCCATAAAAATGTTTTCATAAAGTGTTTAATATTCTTACATGTATGTTTAAAGTCATGTTTACCCCTTTTTGACTTTTACTTTGTGTTATGGAAGGAATCTTTCTTTTGTTTACTATATGAGATACTTTTTGAATTTTTCGGTAAAAGTATGAGGATAATGTTTTTTTAACATAAAAGGAATGAATGGATTTTTATGATTTCATAGAACATTATTTAAATTAATCTTTATTTACATGTTTTCAATTTTATTTTCAATTAACTTCTTTTAGTATGACAAGTTGAGAAAGGATAGATTTTTTTGAAGTAGAAAGGATATTTTCTTCAAGAATGGAGTTCAAGTGTTTTATAAAAATTATTTTCCATCTAAGATAATATAGGGTTCTATTTCTATCCCTATTATTACATTTATTTGATTATTTATGATGGAATTATTTTTATGAAGTCATTTTATCTTATATGGATTATGTTATGATGGCATGATGTTTAAGAATCCAATTTTTATTACATGGGTTATACTATGATGTATGATTTATGATTTTGTGGCACACATAAGAATGGTTTAATTATGAGATGGGTGGGACCTATATCTCCATCCAATTTATTGGGTAAAGATTTATATCTCATGAGATAGACATGGCTGGAACGGCAAGATTAATCCGGTTCAGTGATACAGGACTGGAACGAGGTGTGAACTCGGTTCAGTAATGGAATTTGTCCACTATGATGGTCTTAGAAATGATCCTTGACTAATATGAAATGATTTTCTATGATTATGTGTGTATTCCACAAATTTTCATGTTTTATGTTTTGATTATTGGGATTACATTTCACAACTATGATTTATCCCACGTCATGATAATATGATCTCTTTTGCAGGTTAATATTTTAGAAATGTTATGTTCTTATGAATATAATATGGTTGATATTTCCTTTTTTTACCCTTACCGAGCATTTGAGATCACCCTTTTGTAAGTTTTATTTTCCCCAGGTCAGGAAGAAGGGTATTAAGTAGGATATTTCAAAAATGGACTCCAGATATGTTGATATAAATGGGAGACAATGAAGTTGATTTATGAACCATTTGTTTATGCTTCCCAGTTTCTAAAGAAACTATACCTATACAGTCATATCATGGCTTTGTTATATATTGAAATAAGTATTATTCAATTCTGAATTAATAACAATTCATGTAAAGTATGGGTCGTTATAGTAAGGGATAGAAAGTACTCAATATTTTATAATGTTTTTAATACTCTTAATTATGATATGTAAGGGGATTTTTGTTAAGAGATAATTTAGAAAAGTATTGAGTTGAACTAGGACACATAAAAGTTTATCAATTTTTAAAGTTGTGAGTTTTTTAAAAAGTTAATTGGGATGTTTGGAAGTAAATTTTTTGTAATTAGAATTTTGAAGAAGTATAAAAAAGTATGATGTTGAATCTATTGTTTTATGTATTAAATATCATGAAGATAAATCATGATATAAGAAGTTTTAGAATCATGGTAATTCTATGAAGTTGATATTTGTGTCCCAATACAATCCATTGATGAATAAATACTTAGAGTTGGTCTATTATTTGAGAGATAATCACGCCATATTGATAAGTTCATATCATTACTTGGAATTAAGTGTGACTCAAAGGATGGAGTCGTGTCATGATTAAAAGTTATTATAATTATTATCTATTCTATTTTAAGGTAGATTAATATATCACTATGTAATGTATGATATAATTTCTTATTAATTTATACCTAGAGAATAATAGGATAAATATTATGTAATAAAAAAATTATCACACTACAATGTGTGAAAAAGTTAGAGAATTAGTTAAGGAATTATTTTCAATCATGTCGCAATGCATACAGTCACACCGAAGTGGCCAAATTAGTTCATAAAATTGAAGAATAAGTAGTGGAAGATGAGAATTCATTGAAAGTAATTACTTATTTTAAGTTCAAACATAAAAATAAAATTCGATGAGGGAAAATGTAATGATTCTATAGAGGGTAAAATAAAATAGGGGCTTGTATTGAGAATATAGTTGGGAATAGAATATTTGATAAGATAAAAAAAGAGGTATTGGAAGATAAGGATTCTATTTATAGTGTAGTGTGAAAAATTTAGAGACTTATAGATTTTAAAATCATGATAAAAAATGAAACATTTTGGGAGATAGTATTATTGATTATCTTATAATAGGATTCCATGGATCATCCTAACTCATTTTATCCACTATGATTATTTCTGTGAATCATATGTTCTAGGTTGATATGAGATTATTCTAATTAGTAGATTCTCATTTTGAAATTTGAACATTATACATAGAGTGTATTTTTTATGTTCTTTCCTCAATGTCTTTGTGGGAGTTAAGTAGTGAGATCACTCACTCTAATAAGTGATGGAGGTTTATTTTAAAAAAATCATAAAAATTATAAATTGAGTACTTTTCACGGATCCACCCCTAGTGAAATGAAATAATGTTTTGGCCTATTAAATGTGGTATTAGAGTATTCCAAGAGTCCTTTGAAGATAAAAATATAATGAAGTTGAAAAATATGAAGGTTTTTTAACTCAATTGGTATTTTAATAATTCTTACTCTCTTTTTTATAACTATGGTGGTATATGAGTTTTTCGGTCGAAGGATTTTAGTAAATTTAGTGTTTTGATCTAAAATTTTACATATTTCATGAATAATACTGATTTGGTGGACATAAATGTAGTTATAACATTCAATGGGAAAAAGTAAAATGGTTATAAGGAAATAATTATCCCGTAAATACTTTTTTTGGGGTGTGGAAGTTATGTCTATTGTAAATGATGGTTCTACACTTGTTTCACAACGAGAAACATTGGTTTGGGGTGATAGAAAGAATTTAGAGATTTATTCTTGTGTTATAAATTCCATCTTATCCTGAATTTCATAGAAGTTTTCAATGGTTATTGGGTTCAAGACTAAAAAATGAATTTGGGATAGGCTACAAAATATCTATAAAGGAAATTTCAAAGACCAAAGTCAAAATTACTGATTTTAAAATTTAAATATCAAGATATATGTATAATTGAAGGTGATTATGTTGATGAATTATCTATAAGGGTAAATGAGGCATTGAGAACCATTAAAGGATTTTGTGATACAATTAATGATTTGATTTTGGTTGAGAATATTCTTCATATGTTACTAGATAGATTGGATACCAAAGTTTGGGATCTAGAGCATTATTTTGATAGTACACTTCCATGGATTTACTTTCCCCAACTCTTGGTTTCATATTAAATGAGAAGATAATTCACCCTAATTAATTAGTGTTTTCATTAGAGGAAAATCACATTATAATTCATGAAGAATGAAAGTACCTATAAGAATATTTAGGAAGATTAAGATGAAGTATGAAGTTTATATTCAGATGGAGATGTTGATGTGAAGTTTGAAAAACATATGTTAATCTTATCAAGAGGTACCTATAGTAGAAAGGGTAAATTTCATAGTATGTTACATTTTATGTGTTTCAACCATGGGGGTATTATACATTTCACAATAAATAGAAAAAAATTAAATAAAATTAAATTGAATGTGAAGAGGAATCATCTCATGGAGTTTCAAGAACAATTCATGTAATTTAAAAAATGGGAATCTTTCATCAAAGATTTCAAGAAATAACTCTTATTATAAAAAAGAAAAAATTATTTATAAAATAATTTTTAATCATCAAGTGATGGAAGTAAGATTAGTTGTTCCTCAAGTCATAAAGGAGAGAAGACCTTTATTTAAATAATAGATGTTGAGAAGTCACGAAGTGAAGATGACTCAACGAAATAACAAGAGGTTTCATCAAGTAGTAATGAAGAGTTACCTGAATCTCAAATTATGTTCATGTTGAAGAGGAAATTTATGAGAGTAAAATCCAAGTTTTTTCAGTTTTAGAAATAAATATGAGAATAATGAATTCATCTAATACGGTTTAATTGGATAAGTTTGAATTCTGAAAGATGGAAGGTTACTCTTAAATATTGAGTAAGGAAGAAAATAACTCACCAAGGAGTAGAAGAAATATGAATTATTTAAAGATAAGAGTCTTGTATAGGATAAATATATTAAATATACTAAATTATACATTATAGATAAATAAAATTACATAAATAATTTCAAATATGATTTTTCTCATTCTAAGAATAAATTGGGAGATTTATCAAATTAAGAGAAGAGTGTTATGAAATAAGTGTGACTTTTATATTATTATAACCAACAAAAATATCAACCAATGATTCATAAATACCATGTAATCAATATAGAAAAGTTTTAATCCCAATAAAAGTTGAGAATAGTAAATAAAAATACACAAGAAAATATTATTCATAATATTTTTTACTCTAGAAAATATAACTTTGAATGAAAATATACTATTTATGTGTATATAAAAAATTAATAAAATATATAAAATGAATAATAACATGTTCAGTATATAAAAAAGTTTTGGTACTTCAAAAAAGGTCAAAAGGATTTCAAAATTATTAATTTTATGAATGATTTACTTTTAAAAATAATAATAATTTAGGGAAAATTGTAACAGCTCTGGTTTCACTGGTTTAGTCCGTTGAGTATTTCAAAATATATCTAGATTTTTATTTAGAGTTATCATTGTTTTTTAGTGTCACAAGACCCTATAATTAAAATATTAAAAATATTAATTTATATTAAAACATGTGTGCACATTTTTCAGAATAAATGGTTATTTCATTATTTAAGACCATTAATGGGAAATATAAGACATTGATTGATTACAAGATGTGGGGTTTACCCTATGAATAACATAAAGTTGGTTAGCATTGGGAATTTGGTGGAAGGTCACCATTGGTATTTTTAATAATTAATTAAATAATTTAATCTATTTAATTAACTAAAATAAATAAAATACTCCCTCCCATTTTGGATTCAAATAAACTATATTTGGAAGGGAGGGGTTTTTTCCCTTGAATCATAGATAAACTAATAGGAATGGGAGAGGTATTTTCACCATACATCACCCTTCATGACAATCGATATCATATCAAGGTGTAGTAGCTTTTGAGTGGATATTTGGACTCAAAGTTGTGTCGTTTTCACCACAAAGTAAGAAATTTATTTGAAATTTAAGACCCAGTCCCCATATTTGTTTGATGGTTTTAAATCCCTTTTATAACTACTAAGGACCCAATGGGTTGATATCTTCTTAATAGAGAAAAATGGGATTTTTATGAGGTTTTCATGGATTTCCTATTCAAGAATCTCGATCACATGGTGTGTGGTTACTAAAGAAAGTATCATTGGTTTTTCCATATTGGGGAAGAAGTGTTTTTTGAGACTAATCTTCATGTACTTGGACTACATGTCATGCAGTGGTACATGTCCATGTGGCTGAGTTGTTGGTTTGATTGATTTACACACCACATTCCATATTTACACCCCATGTAAGGGGACAAGGTCGTGTAGTAGTACACATCCAGACCCCAAGTGTACACATGTATAGACAAAACGAGGTATACAAGAATTGGCTACAGGAAATGGGTATGAACCGTTTTAGATAAGACACTCCATGTACTCTATATACATGATGTGTAGAAATGCATGGCTATCGAGGCCATTTATGGGTGAGAAAACATCAACACTTCTAGGAGAGTCCACACACCATGTGACCCCATGTACACACAATTTACTTTTCTATTAGACTTCCACTATGTGTACCTCTTTCTTTGGGACTCATATTTGGACATGATATTATCCTATCCAGAGAATTATGTCATGTATAGTGTGATGGACTCATTCATTTTGGAATTAGAGATATTACATGAGGTGTTATGAGTGTGAAAATTTCTTATGAAATTCTTGGATGATAAATATTATTGGGTTATTCACTTGAGATATTCTAGGGGTTTTACTCCCCTATCAAAACAAGGTGAGGGTATACCATACTTTTAAAGAAGTAGATCAAGTACTCCCCCAAACTTTAGTTGGTGTTAGTACTCTCTCTATAGAGTGGTACTCGAATATCATTGATCTTTATAAGGGAGTGGGTCCTCCACTGGAGTTAGCATTCCCTCAATAATGGAAAACATTAGTAAGGTACGGGCCCCACACACTAATTCTGGAGAGGTTGTACAAAGTTTTGGGCCATAGAGATGGACATTTGGGAGCTGTAGGCTGACTCATCATTCTTAGCTGGATATGGAAATAGATATCCCCTTTATCTCTCTCTTAGTTTTCATATAAGCATGTGTGTTGGGTTCTTCTTTACTCTCTTAGTTTATGGCTTGATCTGATTGTTTCAATTTCTATTGCTCTCTTTTTGGTTCTTGGGGAACATACTGGGTATATATATAATCACCCCTACATGGGATTATCTAATGAAAGTTTTTTATTATATATACTATATGAAGATCAGGGATGATATTAGTGGACCTAGTTTCAGTGGAGCATATAGGAACTTGACACAAACCATTTTTAGTGGTTGGCCTTTGAGATTATGATCAAGTCTCTCTTTAGTGTTTCCCATATTCTAGTTATGTTCAAATGGGGACCTCTTTTCTAGTTGGGCATGTATTTTTTCCATTTATATATTTTGTATTATGCTCTAGTATGTTGATACTATCCTATAGGATATAGCATTAAAGGTTTTCAATCTATATGTTTGGTCTTTTATTATATATCTTCACCATTTCATGGAGTTGTTTGTGTGTATGTGCATAGGTACTTAGGCTAAGGTCTCCCATATCAGTATTTCCTACAAATAACATGATGCTTGTCACTATCCCTTAGACTATTGGAGGGGGCCTTGGGGTGTATCACTCATCTTATCACCGATCAGGTGGGCCCTAGGGTGTCAGGTTATGATAGAGTGGTATCAAAGGATATTTTTACTCAATTTGGTGTTTGGAGTTGGACAGTGTTGTCAGTATTGGATTGAGAACTTAGGGAAATAGTGTAAGAGTGTCTTGAGTTTTATTCTTACGATAGAGAACCTAGTGTATGTGTGGTAGCTGATATATCTATGCACCATGACTCTGAATACCTATATGTCAACTTGTAATGATGATTCATCGGTTGCAGGGTACCAATGGTACATGATTCAAATAGGATTGAGTCGTTTTCACTTTTATTTCCATCATGAGTTATATCCCCATATATTATCATCTAACCATAGAATGTATTTAATCTTTCATGATACCCTTGTAATAAAAACTATCTAAGATGAGGATACAAAATCATTATGATAATCCATTGAGTGATATGGCCTCGGTTTAAGGACCCACTCATGAGGTGTTTCTTCCAGGTGGTCGTAGAGTGGTTCCAACACTTGTTCAGTTGTGTCTTTATCCACCTTTAGTGGTTTGGTAGGATGATCGAATGCTTGTTGGGAAGTTGATATCTTTATTTGGTCATGGAAAAAATGCACTTAGGATTAGTGAATTATATGAGTTTCAATGATAGATACAATTTAGGATCTGTCCTGAGCTAGACACTCAGGTATTGGAGGATTGGCCTAAGTTAGTGGTCTAAGTCTCCAAGATTTTTTAGACCCCAAGAAATCATATGATTACACTTGTGGCCAGTTTTATTTATTTTTTAGTTGGCTTCTGGTGGAGTCTTGTCACCCAACCTCATGATGAGGAGACACTCTCATGGTCATACATCCAATAGTTGTTTCGGGATGAGTATTAATCTTTATGATTTCTCTCTGTGTAGATTTAAGAAATTCTTAAGCTATAACAAGATGATACATTTTTTTTTGAGTAAAATGTGTGTTCTCTAACCCTATTAATTACTCTCTTGATATGGTGTGAGAAGGGACTCTGTAGAGTCATTATTGATAGTGTGGTATCCCAATGTATTTCAACTTAAATACATGTACTAGAAAATGATTTGGTTAAAAATAGATTCCTAGAAGATAGATGTTGGGTAGATGGAGCTGGTAATGGGCATCATGGGGCTGAGTGGTCTTCACTAGCTAGAAGACATCAGTCTTAAGGTTCTTGATGTAAGAGGCATACCCATTCCTTGACCCAGACATGTGAATCTATAGTCCATGGGTCTCACAAAGGATCCAATAAACCTGGAGAGGGGTAATGTTATTCCTATGATGGGTAAGGTCACATGGATCATAATTGATTTTCCTAACACATTGAGGAAGGTAGGAAGGTAGTGGATATACCACTGTAGTAGAGGGAGCATTGAAAATTGGGATCTCCCATGAATAGTCAGGGAGGCCCCCAGGGAGGTGGTGCTAATGCAAGGGCAGGTGGGAATCTGGAGGGAGGAGTTATATTTGGAGGTTAAGGCGATGACTTACTCCCACCACCACTATTGAGTAGCCTGTTATAGGCTCAAGGAGCTAGCAGTTGAGTTTTCAGGCAGTTGTAGGCTATGGAGGTTTATGATCAGGTTACACATAAGGTGATTCAGTGTATGATCTATTTCTTTTCTACTTGATCTCCAATACTTTTAGACATAGTCATTAGTCATTTTTATAGCATCCCGCCTTTTAGACACATAAACTTTCATTACATTATACAAAACCGAGGATCTTTAATGTTTAGTGTCTTGGAAACCAGGAGATTAATACATGACAACATAAAACATTCTTCTTAAACACTTGAAAGGATTCTTCATTTGTTCATCCTAAGTTCATTATAGTATCTCATAACCTGGGAGCATACATAAAAGGAAAGGGTGAGCAGAAGGCCCGGTGAGGGAAACAAGGGAAACCTTTTACATGTGAAGTTGAGATACGTCAATAAAGTAATGAAAAATAACTTTAAGGAATGAGAAAGAAATCATGAGGCATATCATAATAAAAACAACGTATTTTATAACTTTAATATGTGGCTACAACATTTAACTTATAAAATCATTTCTGTTTCACCAAGGTCCATCCCCAAGGTGTCATTAAAAATTACCAAGGTTATTCACCAAGATATCGTTAAAAATGGTCATCTCTAGAGATTAAGTCTTTACCAAATGCATTGGAGTGATATCAGGGCGCACACTTAAATTTTCCTTTTTTATCATGTGTTCCACATATATCATCATCAAACATTTCATAAATAACCCATATAGAATAAAACAAATGGATTTCATTTCATAATCATAATGTTTTAAAAACTACTTTAAAGACATGATCTTTATGTCACTTTAAATCCAAGGAAAAGGAAAGCGGGTCTCATGTGTGTAAATACCAGAATTTAAAATAGAACATTTTGTTATATATTTGAATACCCCTTTAGAAGAAAGATCTTTGAGTATTCACTTAATAAAATAAATGAATTTGAAAAAAAGAGAGAGACATTTTGAGACGGAATTTCGGTAGCATAAGAGCTATGTGGTAAGGTTTTAGAAAACATTGAAAAGAGAGGGGACATGGGTCAACCACTGATAAATGATCCGTAAAATAGTAGGGGGACATAATATAAAGTATTTAAGAACATGGTAATGAAATTTGAAAGATATACCATATGAAATGAAGAACATGAAAGGAAGACAAAAATAAGATTTCTCTTATGAAACTTCGGCAGCCTAACAGCGTCACTTAAACTTCAAAAAAATGAATTGACGAGATAAAATAGAATCTCTCATCATATCAACATAAAATATCAGTATGATAGATATAGAGATCATACCCCAACATAATAAAAAGAAACTTTAAATACTTGAAAAGAAAATAGAACTTGAAAATGAGAAGGGTGAAAGAATCTTTTACAAAAATTTCGGCAGCCTAACGGCGCCACATAAACATTCATAAAATGAAATGATGAGAGAAAGAGGGGATCTCTAATCATATGAACATAAAAAAGGAAGTAATAGGAATATAAAATAACATCCTCCAACATAAGAACATGGAGCATAAAAGAAATGACTTAAAAGAGAGTATTTGAAAAGAAAGAGAGAGGTTGGATCCCTTACCTTAAAACGTAACTCTTAAAACTAGAAGGTTGGGACCTTGAGGGCTTGGAGGCACCTTGAGAGGACTCCTTGGGTAGTAATGAGACCAGAGCTTCGTTGGGGGAGAGTTGGGAGTGAAATCTAATGGAGGAAAGGGTGGGTGTTTATAGGGAAAGTGAGGGGACAAGGCATTAATGGCTAAGGGACACCTCATTGGTGGTTTTGGAAAAACCATTGGCTTGCCCATGTTATTTTCCCATGGTATTGGCCACTTGGGACACCTCATACCTTATCTTACTATTCATAAGTCGACCATGTTGATTACATACCTAATACATCATTTAATGATGTCATTAAACACCCGTAACTTAAAAACTGTATTTTCACTATTCACCGAAAATTCAACTTTCTCATAAAAAACCCAAAATTTCACCTTAACCAAATATCGATGCTCTAATTTCCAAAATGAAACCCATTTTATAAAAATAATTTTCTAAATATTTTTAATTTAATTTTTAAATAAATACACTATTCACCGAAAATTCATTTTTTTCAGAAAAACCCCCAAAAATTACCTTAACATAATATCGATGCTCTGAGTTCAAAAATGAAATCCATTTTATAAAAATAATTTTCTAAATATTTTTAATTTAATTTTTAATTATAAAACACTATTCACCCAAAAAACGGATACTTGACTAATAATTTCTGAAATAGTTATTTATCTATTTTATTGAATCACATTACTAAATAAAGGTGCCTAGATTATATTAATACTTTCTTTAAGTGGTATTACTAATCCATTTGGTCACATTACAAATCCTAAGCGTAAAATCACTATTCATAATTTACTATTCATCAAAAATCAAGTTGATCTTATTAGACTCTAAATTTCTTACTGAACCTAATTGTAGAAGACAATTTTTTGAAAATCATTACACATAATTAATTATTTAAGGTTTACATTTATATTTTCAAATATCTTTTTTCTAGAATTCATCAAAAATATGCATACTATATTTATCCGAACATTTTAAAATTCACAAAATTAACCACAAGAAGAAAACACAATTTTATTTATCTCAAAGGATTACACAAAGCAGTTACGGGCTCCTTACATATCCCCATATAACACCAGCATAGGACCTAAGTGTAAGGTGTGCTAAGGTGAGAGAATCCAAGGGAGGCTTAGCCAACATTGCAAGAGTAGTAATTTCTATCAGTTTGAACTTCTCGCAAAGGAGATTCTGTTCTAGCTTCACACGATGAAGTTTGGCTTGGGTTTGGTCCAGAGAAAAGCTCAGTGGTGCTACCTCCTTCCCAAGTTCTATTAGATGGGCTTCGATCGGTCCAAGACTACTCGATGAGGCCATCGAATCTTCTTTCTATATTAATTAACCAAGATCACTTGTATTTAGAGACAATAGTCGCAACATTCAGTTTCCAATGGTCATACTGACTAACGGTCATATAATAGTCAAAACCTAACAATCGCATTTTAATTATACTCATGTTATCAAATGAAATAGTTTTGTCGAGTATAAAAAATAAAATCACACACAAAATTAAAAATCAAGATTTATTCAAAATTTCAGGTCATTACATTTTCCCCCCTTAAGAAATTGCATCCTCACAATTTTTAAAATTGGGCTTGGAAATTTCATTGAAATTCCCACTTCAGAAAAAGATTCAGTAACACTATTACTTTAAAAGAAAGAAAAGGAAGTGCAAAGGCCACTCGAGTTAACCCATACTAGGATTCCATGTATGAAAACATGGACATGGAAGAGAAATAAAAGGGTCACGTTCTGAGGGAGAGTGATAGAAAACATGATTAGGAGAAAGTTAACAACACGAAAATCACAAACTTATGATGGGTTAAATGGTATTTTATTTCCTAGCAGGAAACGTTAACAAACAACGTTTTTGTATTACGTTCCATTTCATAGTTTTGAGGAATTCATTTACTACATAGAATAAAAACACAAGGAAATATATTTACCTTCAAGTAGAGTTTCATCCGTTAATATGTTTCTACCAAAACTAATCTTTTCTCCAAACTATGAGTATAAAAAACACTTGGTCTCATCAAAAGCACAAGAATCATCTTCTAAGGAATCACATAATCCACCAAATAGTAACTATCTATTTCTTCTATCTTTAAACATTATCCCAAAAACAGAAAGGGTAAGATAAAACAACTCTTCCAAAATAAAGAACCCCATAGGAAAGGAAACTACTTTTAAATATTCAAAATTCCACGGTACTACCCAATGTTCATCATAGACCATTCCATAAATAACTATCATTAAATTTTCTCAAAATAAACCAAACAATAATTGAAACACAAATACAAGAAGGATTTGATAGTCTTCCAAGATAAACATTATCGTTCATCACCAAACAACATCAACTACTCCAAACAAAAGTAACTAACCTAAACATATTTTCCCCAAGATAGGTTAATCATTTCCATAAGTAAACTATATTACCATGATTTCACCTTAAATTCATCAATTCTTCAAAATATAAGTCAACCTTTACTCCTCGAGGAAAATACAGTAGTAATCTATTTACCTTGATCATATAGGGTTCCCAAAAATAGTGAACGTCTTCCAAAATAATATTCATCTTTTAATCAAATAATCATTTTTTAAGAAGAACAGCTTCACAACATCAACATGTGATACATAAAAATAGATGATTTTCTTAATGATATAAAACCATCTAAGGTAGTCACTTGATGTTATAAGAAAACCTTAAAGATATACTCATAGGGCACGAACTAAAATACAATATGATGTAGAAAATGATTGCGAAGAAGTTACATGTACTTCAGTCATCATGATCCATCTCGGCACAGGACTTTCATTGTTCCCCTGTCCTTGAAGATTGTTGATGCTCATCATGCTTCTCCTTCCTTCCAAGAGAGCATTTCCTTGGGATTCTCCACATTTAAAACATTGAAAAGTATAAGGTATATTAGATCGAACCTTATCTATATTCATCACATTATCCATTTTTTTAAAGCAATAGGCTACTTTATGCCCTATCACCCCAAACATAAAACATCTCCCAGTTCTTTTGTGACATTCTCCTTGGTGCCTCTTTCCACACTTTTTGCATAAAGGAAATTGGATATTCTTTCCCTTATCAACTTCACCAGATGAACATCCTTGAGACTTCGTCTTCTTCTTCCTTGATGAATTTGGGCATTCAACTAGGTACCAATTATTAATTGTGATTTTTGATAGTTGGTTTATCATAATCACAATATGTTCAACTTGATCTCTCTTCATCTCTATCACATTAATAGGGAAATCGTCACATTTCCTATCACATTGGTTATTGGGGCATGTTCTTCCATTTCCCGCCATTAACTAAGAAAAGAAAGTATAATTAGGGGGCTTAAATACTTAGCCAATAATCATGAAAAGGAAAATTTAAGCATAGAAGGATAAACTTGTAGAAGAAAAGTATATCCTAACTTGTGATCCCCTAGGTTCCAATCTAGGTTATCCATGATCATATATTCTTATGTGAATCAGTATTTCATTTTATCTTTATTCCTTTAATAATGGTTCATACTAAGCTTATGAATTTGACAAAGTATATCCCCCGGAAGTATCGTAACCAAGAGTGCAGGAAGGCCCGTTGTCATGTACCAGTTCCTGTTCGAGTCCAGCTCAAAGCGGTGTTTTGAAGTTTTACCCCTAGGTACATATGTGCCAGATCCACCTCTACTTGCTCGTATCCAGACAGGTATGTATATTTTTGATAAACCACTTACCCAATACTCACCAAAATACCAGGAATATTTCCTATATTTAAACATTTCTATAGGGTTCTTCCTAAAGTTTTCATATCCTAGTTTCCACAAATAACTAAACCATACTTTGATACCAACTATAGCATCCCGCATTTTTAACACATAAACTTTCATTACATTATACAAAACTGAGGATCTTTAAGGTTTAGTGTCTTGGAAACCAGGAGCTTAATACATGACAACATAAAACATTCTTCTTAAACACATGAAAGGATTATTCATTTGTTCATCCTAAGTTCATTACAGCATCTCATAACCTGGGAGCATACATCAAAGTAAAGGGTGAGAAGAAGGCCCAGTAATGGAAACAAGGGAAACATTTTACATGTGAACTTGAGATACATCAATAAAGTCATGAAAAAGAACTTTAAGGAATGAGAAAGATGTAACACCCCGAGATTTTATGAAAAATATTCTTTTTAATTTCATTAATGTCTTGTGTTATACGCTACACGAAAAGGAGCTTTTACAACACACATCTCTGACCTGGATTGAATTACACGCAATCGTGACCTTCCACGATAGCGTGTGTTGTACGCAACACCAAGTTTCGCTAAACAACGATATGCTATTAAAATATTATTAAAACTAGCCGTTATGAATAGTAATAACAACTTTTTGAAATTTTGTAAATTTTATTTTTCAAAATGGACTTCATTTTTGGATTCGTAATATCGAAATAAGCTTAGGGTGAAATTTTGGTGATTTTCGGATAACTTTCATATTTTGATGAATAGTGAAAATTACTAAATTTTAATTGAAAACAACTTTTTCAATCGAAATAATTAATAGTGATAAATTATTAATTTGAGTGGTTTTAAAGTATATTTAGAATATATTTTTACAATTTAATACAATGTTGGTCATTGGATGTAATTTCACATTTAAACGAGACATAAACAAGTGTCAAACTTTTGATAGTTATTATCTCTTAAAAACACGCTATTTGTTTTGATGATGAGAATTAATTTTTTAATTAATTAATGCAACTGATATGTTTTGAATTTGGTAAAATAGAAATCATTTTTGAGTTCATAATATCAAATATAGCTTAGGCCTAATTTTTGGTATTTTTCTGAAAACTTTCAATTTTGGATGAATAGTGAAACCACTAAGTGGTAGTTAAAAAAACTGAATTTTTCATAAAACTTAATTTTACCGCTTCTGTGAGTGGAATTTAAAAAATCCAAGAGACACGGTTGATGTCAGTATGTAAAATGTGGTTCAATGAGATGAATATAATTTTTGGTGAATAGTAACTTTTTACTTTTATTTACCACAGTTAAAAGTAAATAGGGTAATTAAGGGTAAAAATGATATTATTATTACCCTAACACATGTCCTAATTCTATTGGATAAGTGTAATTTGACCAAAAACAAACTTAGGAATAAAATATGACCATTTAGGCCCACTTGAATTAGATTAGGACATTTATTATTATTTAATTCAAAGAAGAGTTAAAAGAGTTAAAATCAAAGTTTATTTAATAAAACATTTTTAATATAGGGTTATACATAAGATAAATTCGACTATAAATATTAATTAGAAAGATAAAAATATTTCCTAAATAATGGTATTTTATTTGTAATTTTTAGACATTAAATAATTTAATTTATTTATGACACAACGATGATGCAGTAATTATCTTATTAATGAAATATAGACATAATTGATGTTATAAATACCCAAATAAATATAATTTGAGACTTTTTATGAATTACACTAATTTTATAGGTTAATATGACATGTTATTATTGATTTACTTAACTTTTTTCTAACTTATCATTCTGTTATGATTTTTACAAATATCAATTACTAAATAGTGTCAAAATTGACATAAAATAGTTTTTAAAACAAATATTATATTATTAATTGTTATTTTATTCCTAAAAATCTAAGGTTCGTCAAAATGACTTAGATAAGGTTATATATATTAATAATAAACAAGTTGGGGTTCTTTTGGCTTCTTATTGTAAGGTTATTAACCTTATAGTGTAAGAACACAAGAAGACACGGTAAAAGTAGAATTATTTAACTTAATGTTAAATCTAAATGATAAGGTTAAAATAGGAACCTAAACTTGTATAAATTATATTTTATGAGAGTATTTCGACCCATCCCCACCTTATCCTCTAAATAAATCAATTTTGAGCTATTTAAACCTGAACATGACTTTATAATAAAATAATATTTTTAGTTTTTCCAAAGGAGCCCCTCTCCTCCTTTATAAAAGGGCACCTCCTCCCTCTCTTCCTCACACAACTTTGAGCCTTCAAGCTCGGCCAACCCCTGCCAAATTCTATTCTCTAATTACCTAGAAACATCTTAGAGGTTATGGTCTTCCTCAAAGAACAATTTTAGTGCCCTAAGAGGAGGTCTCAAAGAGGCGCTTCAAAGAAGAGGTAATTTCCGTTACCGATTCTTTCAACTTTATTTCTTCTTCCACTTCTTCTTCTTAGGTTGTTTCATTATGAAGTAATAACATCAGTATCACTCATATACTTATATGTTATTATAAGTATGAAACAATCATATTTCACCATCTATCCAACCTACGGAAAATGAAATCGCCACGCGTGCGTACGTACGGAATACCGTCTCCATGCCATGGTGAAATCTATTTTCCACCACCACCTTACTTGGATGGGTATAATGGTGTAAATAATAACTATATATTATTATTTTAATGTGATATTGATTCTGAAATAGTATACATACACTCCAATATAGTCCCATGATCATGAGAACGATATCATCGCTCGTGCGTACGTACGGACTACCGTCTCCACGACGCGATGAGATTCATTCTCCACTTTAAACCATTCATGAATGATTATAAAGTATATATAATAAGTAATCATGAAATATATTACATAATAATGATACTGGATTTGTGTGTATATATATTAATGTCATCTACTTAATTCCGTTCAACTCAATAAGGAAACGAAAACAGCGTTCATGCGTACGTACGGCCTACCGTCTCCATGAACGGTGTATTTCTTTCCATTTACTGATTTATTATATATATATTCTGAATATATATATATATAAATCATGTTTTATATTCTGGAATTAAGTAATCATGATCTAAGTAATCATATTAATAATTACAAGTCAAAACAGGGACGACAAATGAAACAATTTTACCCAAAACGCTCTTTAACATGGAATTTACAAAAGAACGGGTAATATAAAGTCATAAGTGAACCATATATGATATCATAACAATGAATATGATTCTGTAATAAGTCAATGACATTATTTAAATCATTATACAGGAGGTTCGGACACTTACAAAGCAAATCGGACCTAAGGTAAGGGAAATATCACAATCTCATTTTTATCCGAGATTGTTTATACTTTGGTATTTACTGGGGTGTATTTTATCATCCACATCCATTTTTCCTCAATATGTAATATTTACATCATTATACAATAGTTTATATCCAATTTTACCCTTAGGTTACTTTTTAGTAAAAGATATGAAAGGAATCTTTTGTCGTTTTTCGTACGAGGTAGTTTTTGACTTTTCTGACAAAAGTACGAGAAGAATGTTTTTTTTAACTTATACGGCATGAATGGATTTTTAAAACATTATTTCCAAGAAGATTCCTTTACAATTTTTCAAGTTTATTTGTAATCAACTTCTTTTAGTTTAGAATTGTATGACATGTTAAGAAAGGAAAAGTATTTTTGAAGTAGAAAGGATATTTTCTTCAAGAATGGAGTTCAAGTGTTTAATCAAAATTATTTTCCATCTAAGATTATATAGGGTCTTGTTTCTATTTCTATTCTTATATTGATTTTATTATGTTGTGATGGAAATATATTTATGAATTCCTTTATCTTATATGAATTTTTTTATGATGTCACGATGTTTAAGATTCCCATTTTTATTACATGAGTTATGCTATGATGTATGGTTTATGATTTTGTGGCACACATAAGAATGGTATCATTATTAGATGGGTGGGACCAATATCTCCCTCCAATGCATTGGGTAAAGATTTTATATCTCATGAGATAGACATGGCTGGAATGGTAGGTTATACTGATTCAGTGAAACAGGACTGAAATGAGGGTGACTCAGTTCAGAAAGGGACTTTGTCCACTAAGATAGTCTTGGCAATGAGTCTTGACTAACAAGAAATGATTCTCTATGATTATGTGTGCATGCCGCAAAGTTTAATGTTTTAAGTTATGATTATTGTGATTACATTTCACTGACATGAGTTATCCCAGGTTATGAAATTATGATCTCTTTTACAGGTTAAGATTTCCAAAAGTTATGTGCTTATGTATATGATGTGATTGATATTTCTTTTGTTTTCCCTTACTGAGCATTTGAGCTCACCCTTTTATGTTTACTTTTCCCCAGGATATAAAGAAAGGTTTTAGGTATAAAAAAAAGGAAGATATTTATGGGAGATGTTGAAGATCTTTCACCAGGATTAGAAGATTACATTACGAGTTTCTAAAGACACTAAACTATTACGATCCTTGTGTGTGTGTTTTTTTTATGTACTAAGTATTCCGCAAATGTAATGTAATGTCAATGTACGTCAAGCTTCGGGTCTCTAAAAAAGATATCCTGAGGCATATCATAAAAAACAACGTATTTAATAACATGAATATGTGGATATAACATTTAACTTAGACAATCATTTCTATTTCACCAAGGTCCATCCCCAAGGTGTCATTAAAAATTACCAAGGTTATTCACCAAGATATCATTAAAAATGTTCATCTCTAGAGATTAAGTCTTTACCCAATGCATTGGAGCGCTATCAGGGCGCAACCTTAAATTTGACTTTTTTATCATGTTATCCACATATATCATCATCAAACATTTCATAAATAACCCATATAGCATAAAATAAATGGGTTTCATTTCATATTCATAACGTTTTAAAAACTACTTTAAAGACATGATCTTTACGTCACTTTAAACCCACGGAAAAGGAAAGCGGGTATCATGTATGTAAATTCCAGAATTTAAAATAGAACATTTTGGTATATATGTGAATACCCCTTTATAAGAAATATATTTGAGTATTCACTTAATAAAATAAAAGAATTTTAGAAAAAGAGAGAGACATTTTGAGACGGAATTTCGGCAGCATAACGGCTATGTTGTAGGGTTTTAGAAAACATTGAAAAGAGAGGGGACATGGGTCACCCACTCATAAATGATCCAAAAAAAATTAGGGGGACAGAATATAAAGGATTTAAGAACATGGTAATGAAATTTTAAAGATATACCATATGAAATGAAGAACATGAAAGGAATGCAAAAATAAGATTTCTCTTATGAAAATTCGGCAGCCTAACGGCGTCACTTAAACATCAAAAAAATGAATTGACAAGATCAAATAGGGTCTCACATAATATTAACATAAAATATAAGTACGATAGATATAGATATCATGCCCCAACATAATAAAAAGAAACTTGAAATACTTTACAAGAAAATGGAACTTGAAAATGAGAAGGATGAAAGAATCCATTACAAATATTTCGGCAGTATAACGAAGTCACTTAAACATTCATAAAACGAAATGATGAGAGTAAGAGGGGATCTATCATAATATGAACAAGAAAAGTGAAGTAATAGGAATATAAAAGAACATCCTCCAACATAATAACATGGAGCATAAAAGAAATGACTTAAAAGAGAGTATTTGAAAAGAAAGAGAGAGGTTGGATCCCTTACCTTAAAATGTAACTCTTAAAACATGAAGGTTGGGACCTTGAGGGGTTTTGGGCACCTTGGGAGGACTACTTGGGAGGTAATGAGACCATGTCTTCGTTGGGGGAGAGTTGGGAGTGAAAACCAAAGGAGTAAAGGGTGGGTATTTATAGGGAAAGTGAGGGGACAAGGCATTAATGGCCAAGGGACACCTCATTGGTGGTTTTGGCAAAACCATGGGCTTGACCATGGTATTTTCCCATGGTATTGGCCACTTGGGACACCTCATAGCTTATCCAACTATTGATAAGTTGAAAATATTAATTACATACCAAATACATCATTTAATGATGTCATTAAACACCTGTAACCTAAAAACTATATTTTCACTATTCACCAAAAATTCAACTTTCTCAGAAAAATCCCAAAATTTCACCTTAACCAAATATGAATCCTATGATTTCAAAAATGAACTCCATTTTATAAAAATAATTTTCTAAATATTTTTAATTTAATTTTTAGATAAATACACTATTCACCGAAAATTCATTTTTTTCAGAAAAAACCCCAAAAATTACCTTAACATAATATCGATGCTCTGAGTTAAAAAATGAACTCCATTTTATAAAAATATTTTTCGAAATATTTTTAATTTAATTTTTAATTAAAAAACACTATTCACCTAAAAAAACTAATACTTGACTAATAATTTCTGAAACAGTTATTTATCTATTTTATTGAATCACATTACTAAATCAAGGTGCCTATATTATATTAATACTTTATTTAAGTAATATTACTAATCCATTTGGTCACATTACTAATCCTAAGCGTAAAATCACTATTCATAATTTACTATTCATCAAAAATCAAGTTGATCTTATTAGACTCTAAATTTATTACTAAACATAATTGTAGAAGACCATTTTTTTAAAATAATTACACATAATTAATTATTTAATGTTTCCATAAATATTTTCAAATATCTTTTTCCTAGAATTCATCAAAAATATGCATAATATATTTATCTGTACATTTTAAAATTCACAAACATAATCATATGAAGAAAACACAATTTTATTTATCTCAAAGGATTACACAAAGCAATTACGATCTCCTTACATAGCCCCTTATAACCCCAGAATAGGACCTAAGTGTAAGGTGTGCTAAGGTGAGAGAACTTGAGGGAGGCTCGGCCCACATTGCACGAGTAGTAATTTCTATCAGTTTGAACTTCTCGTGAAGGCAATTCCATTCTAACTTCACACGATAAAGTTCGGCTTGGTTTTGGTCCAGAGCAAATCCCAGTGGTGCTACCTCCTTTCGAAGTTCTGTTAGATGGGCTTCGATCGGTCCAAGACTACTGGATGAGGCCATCGAATCTTCTCTCTATATTAATTAACCAATATCACTTGTATTTAGAGACAATAGTCACAACATTCAGTTTCCAATTTTCATACTGACTAATGGTCATATAATAGTCAAAACCCAACAATCTCGTTTTAATTATACTCATGTTATCAAATGAAACATTTTTTTGAGTATAAAAAATAAAATAACACACAAAATTAGGAATCAACATTTATTCAAAATTGTGGGTCATTAAAATTCCTTTATCCCTAAATCCCTTGTACAATATCTAGATCTTCCAGATGAGACATTACCCCGACATCTATTTCTATAGTTTCTTACATAGAGAGATTCTTTTATATCCCATATCTACTAAGAATGAGAGTTAGTTTTTAATGGAGAAAATTTCTCATGGGAACACTTGGTCATCATGAAGAAACCTTTGGAAATCATCTTGGGAATGGACAGGATGTCTTTAGGGAGTGCTCATGTATACTGTCATCATAAGAGAGTTATATTCCTTCCTGTTCATGGTATGTTATTCTCCTTTGTGGGTGGGAGAGATCCTATTACTAAGAAATTGGGTCTCATGAGAAGAAAGTTGAACCCCATGACCTATTTTTTAGAGAGTTATCCCTTAGTACACTAAGACTTTCAAGAATCTGTAAACTAATATTTATAAAGGATTATATGGAAGTATTTTCCATTCAAGTCCTAAGACTATATTTAAGGTGATAGATTGAAATTTGAATTGAATTTATCCCCGGGTATGCACACATATGTTTTATGGAATATTGGATGGATACCCCTAAGATCTAGGAGAAG
Organism: Viscum album; assembly: GCA_963277665.1. Lineage (NCBI taxonomy): Eukaryota > Viridiplantae > Streptophyta > Magnoliopsida > Santalales > Viscaceae > Viscum > Viscum album. The sequence goes on from OY728146.1 coordinate 1,043,211,156, forward strand.
ATGGTTTAGTAGTAAGATCTTCTTAAGAAAGGTTTTATCATACCCATTTTGTTCCCCTAGATGAATCTAATGTTTTTCATGAAAAATATGAATGGGATTTTGAGGATTTGTGTTGTATGTCATCATCTATGTCAAGTAATGATAAAAAAAAGTACACCATTACAAATAATGGAAACCATTCTAACCACTTGAAAGGTGAGATTTTTTTCTCAAAGATAAATTTTAGTTCCATCTACGATTATTTGAGGGTTCAAGGGTATGATATTCTAAAGATGACATACTGATGTTTCTATGAATAGTATGAGTTCCTTATGATTCCTTTGGATGTTAATAATTCCCCCATTGTGTTCATATCTCATATGAACCATATATTCCATAATTACTTGGTATGTTTTGTAGTTCTCTTCATCGATGATATTCTCACATACTCAACATCAAAATAGGATCATGAATATCATTTTAGGTTGGTCATAGAGTTACTCTGAGATAACCAACTATGTGAAGGCTCTCAAAGTGTTATTTTTGGAACCATGAGGTTCACTTTATTGGGGACGCAGCCACATTCGATGGGTACCCATTGGCGATCAAGGATTAACAAGAGAATATCCTTTATATATGAAAATTCTATTTATTTGGGTGATTTAGAAGCACAAGAGCATGATGGAGATATCCTAGGAATTTGAGAGTTAGATTAAAACTCAATACCCCAACCTTTTCATGTAGGTTTTATCTTTCAGAGGTAAAATAATTGATGTATGGGAGAATGTAATGGATTTGGTTTCACTTATTTAGTCTTTTGAATACTTCTATATATATATATTGATTTTCCTCAGATTTAGTGTTTTTTAGTTTCATAGGATGATATAAATAATATATCAAAAATATTAATATATATTAAAACACTCAAGTGAATTTTTCGGAATAAATGGCTTTCCAATTGTTTAGAACCTCAAATGGAAAATTATAGATGATGGTTTCTTCCAAGGTATTTTGTTTACCCTAGGAATGATATAATTATTTTGGAATTGTCATTAAGTGGAAGGTGGCCATTAGAGAAAAAAATAATTAATTAAATAATTTAGGTTATTTAATTAATTAAAATGTATAAAATACACCCTCCCATTTTGGATTCCAACACATGGTAATATGAGGGAAGATGGTTTCTCCCTTTAACTATGTTTTAACTAAAATGAAGGAAAGATGAAGTGTCATTGGACTTCATCCTTGATGGTGTGGGAGATCAAATCTAATTACAATGGTTTCTAAGCACAAATTTGGACCCGAATCTTGGTTGTTTTCACTGTGAGGTAAGTGGTTTCTTTGAGTTTTAAAACTTGATCCCAATATATGTGTTTTTAAAGGTGTTAAATCCCTATTATGTCCTATAAGGACTAAATGGTGGTTTGATATGGGATTAATCAATGAAAAATTGGGTGTTTTGGAGTTTCATATGGATTTATCATTTAAGAGTATTGACCACATGGTGTGTTCTTTCTAGAGAACACTTTGTGTGTTCTTCCCATTAAAGGGGAAAAGATTTTTTGGGAATACATTTCTTGAACTCAGAATACATGATTTGTAGTGATACATGGTCATTTGAATATGTTTTTATGTAGATGGATTTACATTCTATGTACTATAATTACACCCCATGTAAGTGGATGTTGTCATGTACACGACCATACCTCGGGTGTAAATGGGCACGGACAAGGCCAATTACATGGGAAATGGGTAGAGGACATGGGAACAAATGAGCTAGATAATAAACACTATGTACTATATATATATATATTGTGTAGAACCACATGTCTAGCCATGCAATGTGTAGTTCAGCACATGCCTAAGTTTCTATGAGAGGTCACATGCCATGTGACACTATGTACACCCCCATATACTTTTCTATGATACTTCCACCTTGTGTATCTTCTTCTTTTGGACTCAGATATGGTCATGTGTTTATTTTACCTTGAGATTTTTCCCACATAGAATGAGATGGTGGAATTTTTTTTGGAATCAAAGATATGATATGAGCTGTTTTGATCATAACGCTTCCTTTAGTGATGCTTGGAAAATAATATTGATCGTGTTGTTTAATAGATAGATTTTGTGGTCAATTCTCCTAGGATGTTCTAGAGAATGGGTCCCACACACTCCTCACAAAGGTATAGTTAGTTCTCCATCATACATTAGAGTGTATGAATCCTCTATCTATGGAGTATTACTCCCTCTTCATCGATCTCTATCAAGGAGTGGGTCCCATAATAGAGTTAGTCCTCCCAATACTATGGAGTATAGTGGTGAGTTTTGGGCCCTCCATACAATTCTAGTGAGGTTTCATTGGTACTAGGCCCTAGATATGGACCTTTGAGAGCTCTAGGTAGAATATTAATTCTTATCTGGTCATGGAGATAGATATCCCCTTTCTCTCTCACTTATGTTTATTATGATCATATTCTTTTGGTTCTTATTTACCTTATTGGTTTTTGTGTTGAACTAACTATGGATGTTTTTTTATCTATTTTTGTTTCTTGGGGAACCTACTAGGTATGTATATACTCACCTCTATATGGAATTTTATATCATGTGTTGTGTCTAATACAAATGACAGGAAGATCAACAATGATATTTATGGACTTAGTTTTAATGGATCATAGTGGCTCTTTCCATTAAACATGTTTTATGGTCAGCCTTAGATATTATGATCCAGGTTCTCTTATTTATTACTATATTTCCAGATATTGTCATCTAGGGACCACTTTTCTATTTGGTAATTTATTTTCCCCCTTTATATCATTTTTACTACACTTATATACTTTGATGCTTTCCTAGAGGTTGTTACATGTGTGGTTTACACTCTAGATGTTTTGTCTTTTATTATACCACTACACCATTGCATGTATTTGGTTGTGTGAGGGTATATATGAACTTAGTTTAGGGCCTCCCATACCAATACTGCCTACTTCTTTTTGGTCATTATCCCTGAGCGTATTGGAGGTGATCTTGGGGTGTCTCACTCAACATATTGTAGGCTAGACAGGCCCCGATGGATCATGTCATGAATATAATATTAACCATAAATGGTCATTATTAATTCTTTAGAGAATACTGGAATATAATTACGATATTATGGTTAATAGTAAAAATATTTAGGTCTATGAAGTGTAATATAAGGAATTCATGTAGGGGGATAAAACCCTTATGAAAAAACATCTTCAAATAGAATTTTGCTTTATAAATATGTTTAAATTTGAAGAACCCTTTTGAAGACTTGAATGAAGTGTCTAGGAGATGTGAATAATAGGTTCATATTATTGAATAATGTCTCATGATCCAACCATCTCAATAGTTACAAAAAAATAGCCTAAAGTATTATTGGTTAGATACTCATAGAAATAAATCAATCAAGAAGAGATTGAAGTATTTTTGGCTAAGAATTAATTGAAGATTATTAAATATAAAATAGGTGAAAAAACAAGTATACTAAATGGTAAGTTTTAAAGATTGATATCAAGAAGAATAATATATCATAGATAGGTAAATGAATAAGGTGATGTTATTTCACGATAAATTTTCCAATATTTCGAAAATGTGTTTGAGGTGTAGAGTAGTAAGAAGAAATAGTAACTGGACATTTATATTGATAAAGTTAAGAATAGTGGAGTTATATAAATTTAAAATTTAAATTTAAAAAGAATTTAGATGATGAGAGTGGTTGTCAAGAAAAGAGGTAATTTAATAACAGTCCATAGAGGTTGAAGATAAAATATTAGGCTTCACTCATAAAAGATGAAGGTATGATAAACTCGTCTCCTCTCTAAATTATTATTTGGATATTTATTTTCAAATGGGGATAAAGACAACATAAATTCCTTTATTATTATTCCTTTATGTATGTACAAAGGTATAGAAAACAATATAGGTGGAGAAAATGAATATATGTGTTTAACATAATGAGGTGGATATATTTTATATAAGGTGAGAATATATTTATAGGGGGTTATTAAAAGGGGTATGTTTTGAAGTATTCATGTGAACTATTATAACATGTTTGGGTAGAATTATATTGTAACTTGTTAAACATATTTTGATAGGAACAACATTTTCATAAGTGGAAGAAAATTTAAACTCATAGTTTATCTCAATTAGTATAAAGAAGTGTGAAGAAGTCAATATAAGTTACTTTAATAGAAAAATGATATTATTATTCAATGCACTTATTTCATACACAAATTGTTCTCATGTAGGATTTGAATTATGGAATGGAAATTAATTTCTAGGTATATTTAGTTTCTAAATTGTTTTATTTTCAATGTTCACCAATAAAATCTAAAAGGGATGTGGTTGATCCTATAAATGAATAATATGATAATATATTGAGTTGAGAAAGATTCCTTAAGCATAGTGGTGTTCATATAGGGAATCAAAATTAGAGAAAATAAGGATTGGAAAAGTTTTTATGATGTATTTTGTTTTTAATATATAAATCATGTTCAAACTCAAGTGTTACATAATGTTTCATTTAAGGTAAAGTACATTCCTAGGTTTTGGGGGTTATTAGAGGATTATGTAAGAATAATTGAAGATTTTGGTTAATATTTGAAAGTTATTTAAATTTTTTTATAAAAATATATTGAATTTACATTTTTTATAAAACTAGAAACAAATATCCAAATGTTAGGTGAGTTTGTAAAATTAAGTTTTATTGAGTCGATGAGATACAGTATCCAGAAGTTGATGTTACATGAGTTATGCATGTATCCTTTTTCAAGATGATAATTTACCGATGCTTGGAAGATTATGATTTGAGAGGTTCATATTATGAGAAATTTAAAAAGTCAATATATGAAGGTTTCTAGAAGTTAAATGTTTTTATTGAAGTCTGAAAATTTATAAATCTTATATGTATGGGTTACTTTTTTCTGAGAATATATGAATCTTGAAATTGGGTATTAAATACTTATGTAAAGGTTAATTAGGTAATAATTATATATAAATGGATATTTCTTTAGTACATAATATTTAGGAGTGCTCAAGATTTGGAAATGTACTTGAGACATTGTGATGTACAAGAGTTAAGATTTGGAAAAGTTTTGAGTTCCATTAAGATATATAAGGGTTCATCTTCCTGATAAAAATTTGGAAATGTCTTTAGTATCAATATAATACATATGGATACTCAAAGGGGATTATGATTTGAGAAAGTATCCAAGGAACACTTTAATATATATTGGTTTTATAAACCAAAAAAATTGAAAATTTGTTGAACTACAATGATATATATAAGAGTTTAGGATTTTCATTATTTGAAAATTTATTGAGGAGGATCAAAGTTATACATAAGAGTGTGATAAGTAATTGATATTTAAAAAAGTATAAAATTCTTATAAATGTGATACATAAAGGGATTTTTGGTTATAGGGACTTTGGGAAAGTACTTAGTTGTTGTATTATACATGATAGTGTATCAGTTTTCTAAATTCTGAGTTTTTTAAAAGCAAATAGAGAGGTTCAAAGGTTAAGTGTCACGAACTAACTTGGGTCGACCCTGAACCGATCACCCAAGACGGTCCATGGCATGACTCGAGAGGGGTTCTCGATCCTCCTGGGTTGCCGACAAGTGTCAGGGCATCAATAGAGGACATGTGGGAACTATTTTTTCCCAATATAAATAAATAAAGAAATGGAAAAGTAGAACAACGCAAAGTAAATAAACAACACGGAAAAGAAAGAATGGCCAACACAAAAAACTAACCTGGCAACGCCCAAAACTCCTCGCGACTCTGAGAGTCACTCACCAATCCACAACCAACTCTTACCCAGGGCGAGCAAGCTCAAGTCGAACCTGCAACAGAAACTAAAAACAGGAAAACACTATAGGCGTGAGTATTAAAACTCAGTAGGTATGCCCGACTAATAATATTCCCAATTCACATACCATTAAATAATGAATTCACTAATTCTAGGTTTGAACTAAATTATATAAAATATGGGTTTCCACACAAACATTCATTTCTAAAGTATATAACCGTCCATTTCCCTTTTTAATATAAAAACAAGTTTAATGTTTGAAGGGAATAGGTGCATTTCATTTTAAAACATTCTTTTCGAACAGTTTAGAAATCCAAATTTTTGTCGTTAGTAAAAAAGGAAAACCACACACAATACACAACACACACTAAGGGCAATGGAAAATGTGGCACACAGGGCCATCAACAGAACTATACCTCTCAATCGTCTACCACATACAAATAAACACTAAAGAAAACATGGCTCAAACCTTGGAGCTTGTGAACAATCCATAACATACTATACATGTGACTCATCCTGAAGGCATGCCCTAACTCGATGATGTAATAACAACCTAATGCTTGGTATAGCCCTTCATGGCCTAACCGAGGGGCCCAATCCCCATAGCAGAAATAACTCAGTATCCCCTTTCTATGGGGCCACTAGCGAGTGCATAATCTAAACTACTGCTTCAATTGTTCTCAAAAGATTCACTTACTATGCCTCGCTCTTTTGTCAACACGTATAATGAAAAGAGGGGTGAGTCAACAATGTAAATGAACCAGTCACGATGCACAGACATCACAAACAACTCATGCGATCCAAGTACACAAAAAAAAATCACCCCTGAGTCACCCCAGAGAGATTTTTCCAACATAATTTATTTTTATTAAAGTGCCAAACGGGCCTTCACCAATTTTAAAGAAAAACCACATTTCTCAAGAAACCCCAAAATACTCATTCATGATTTAGAAGAAATAATTTATCATTTAAACCAAAACTATATTTTAAATTTTGTGAATTATGTTTAAAGCCAAAATGGGTATTCTTTCACTAACGTGCGTCCGCTCGTCAAGAAAATATGTCAAGTGTTATGTATAAAATAAATAGATCTCTTTACACCAAATAATCATTTAAAAATTAATTATCTCATATTAATTTATATTTATTAAAATTAATAAATTATCAAGAAATTAATAAATTCTTAATTTATAGATGATTGCAGTGGGGGACCTACCTCTACTCACAAACCAATCATGACGACACGAAATGCCTCGCGTAGGAATATAAGCACATGTACGCTGATTCTTGTAAAACTGCAGAAAAATACCTATCTGATGCACTGAAACACCCGCGAAAATAATTAAAAAACACAAAAACACTAATTCACAAAAATCCAATGAAGAAATATCAAAAACTTGACCTTGGTGCAGAGACGCACTCGATCAACGGAGTCATGCGACAGTTAAAAAGGGTCGGTGAGGACATCGGAAGTGGGAACAGTCCATTTAGAAGGTCGAACGACTGTCAGACAAGAGGCGTGTTGGCCGGAAGGATGTCAGGTAGGTGCACGGCTTCCGAAAGCAGGTTTGCGGCCAATAAAGCGAACCGGAAAGCATCGGGGTGTCACATAGTTGCTGGATGGACAATGCAAGGGTGCTGCACCATTTCCAGCCAGCTGGGAAAGGGAAATGGGGTGGCCGAGCAGATGGCCAGGATAGGGGGGCACACTGCCGGTCAGGCGCGCTGAGTAGGGAGCTAGTCGGGGACCTTGTTGCGCACCGGAAGGGAGGTGCACCGGCTGGTTGGAGGTTACAGCCATAGGTGGGACCAACAAGGGATCAGGTTGGTGGACTGGTGCAACTTTGGAGGTCCAAGGGGGTTCTAGCCAGCAGGAGGTTTCCGGAGCCAGGCCGATGTTGTACAAACGAAGCGGGAGGTGGCGGAGCCGGCTGGTATGTGAGGTAGCAGCGGGAGGGTCGGGCGGAGGCTTCCGCAATACCGTGGGTTATCTCTACTGCTGTTGTGTGGGGATAAGAAGTGGGGGAGCTATCCCGAGTGATGCATGTGGAGAAAGGCAGGAGGCGGTAGCGCATCGAAGAGGTGAGGAAGTCTGGGGGAAGCGATGAGGGTGGCTAGGAGTGGAGGCTTAAGGTGGAGTTGGTGCGGTTGGGAGTGCGCAGGGCTAGAGGTTCGGGGCATTGCACAGGAGGCACACTGCAAGGGGGAGGCGTTGCCAAGGTGCCGGTGCAGTGTGTTGGCCGGAGGCGATGGGCAGCGGGTGAGCAGAAGGTTGGGTCGTGGAGGCGTGGCTGGCTGGTTACGCAGGTGATGAGGGAGAGCTGGCCAGGGGGGACGTGACGCCGGGATATGCGGATCTAGCTAGGAGAATAGGGGTTGCGTGAGGAACAAGGGAATTGGGGTGCTGTGGTGGGAGGAAGAAGAAAAAAACGAAAGAAAAGTGTGGGAGGCAGCTGTAGCTGGTGCACCACACGGGGGACAGCCACGTGGAATATGTATAAAGAAATAAATATTAATATTAATAAATGAAATAATAAAAAAAAGGAAGAAAAAATAATAAAGTAATTACAAATTAAATAAAATAAAAAGACAAAAATAATACTAATATTATTATTACTTATAATAATAATAAATTTAATCTATATTAATAATATTAATGTTAATATCAATAATAATATTAATAATACAACTTTAATAAAAAACTAAAAATAATATCTTTAAATAATAATAATTCATTAATAATAATAATAATAATTCTTTAATTAAAACAATAATAATTATAAAAATATTAACCATAACCGCAATAAAATACAAAATTTAATCATTTTAAATTTTTTTCCAAAGTCTTGCAGACAGTGACGTTGCATGGGAGAAGCCACGCGGGGTCTCCAAAATGTGCTCCGCCTAGGCGCTCAGCGACGTCAGCTCAAAAACGCGTGTTTTTTTTACAAACTCAAAAATATGGTTTGGGATTCAACCCAAACCTTGAAAAAATATTTGAAAACCAAAGAAAATAATAAAATAAAAATAACAGATAGGTCAGGGCATGACAATTCTCCCCACCATAACGTTTCCCGTCCCCAGGAAGCCACAACAATACCTGGACCCATGATGAAAACTACTTAAGTGTTACTCACCCCCAAAAGTTTAGGCACCTCGAGTTGATCGATCGAAACAAACAACAAACTCCCATGACATGAAACTTATCCTCAAAACACGAATACTTTAAAACACCACCAAAACAAAACTCTGATACTGATGCAGGGAGGCCTGAACGGACTCCCCACCATAGGGAACAATCCAAACTGAGTTAAAAAGGACCCACAATGGGTCTCCCCACCATTAGGATTTGCGAAACTAACTGAACTTGAAAACTTTACGCATGGACCAAAAACCACCACCACGAGGGAGAGAAGGGAAGGGCCCAACAGATCGAACATCAAAACTACTACCATTGCTACTATAACGACGTCACCCTCTCGGATGAACACAAACCACGCCACACTAAGGACTGAGATTAAACCAAGGTATTTTTACACCGCTGGGGTTCACCTGACTATGCGCCAGCTTCACTCCGAGACCTATGGCTGGAGATCTGTTGATTGATGAATCTCCTGCCTCGCATTCAGGCATCAAAATTTCCCAAACATGACACATGAACAAGATTTCTAACAAACATACATCCATTAGAACAGAGGTCTAAAAGGGGTTCAGCCAAAACCATTCTTACAACTGAAAGAAAAGAGACAACACAAAACAATACAGCTGACGACTACTACATCCAAAGAACACCACAAAGGGAAAAATCAAACCAATCCACAAACATCGCCCTACTCTTGCTGATGGGATGAGGTGACCTTCAATGAGCTAGGTCTCACTTCAGCTCACTTCTTGGAAAAACCTCAGCAGAATCGTTGAAAGTGACCCAAATGTCCATAGGTGCGGCAGAGTTTCAAATCATTTGGGCACATAGGCCTCTTGTGCCCCCACTTACTGCACTGGTGATAGATCAAGGAATTGCACTGTGAGGAAGGTGGTTGAAGGTCTAAAGGCCTCTTGATTCCTCTACCAGTTCCCTCAGTATCAGGTTGCTTCCCATTATTCTTATCGTTGTCTACCGCACTGCTTCCCAAGGCTGGAGGAGGATTCTCCACCTCAATTCCTCCTACTAACTCAACTTCAGCAAGGAAAGCTTGTCTCACCATGTCAGGAATGGTGATTACGTTGAACTCTTCCACCTTCGACTATAGCTGAGGACCTAATCCAAGCTCAAAATGTCGAGCTTTCATGGGATCATTTCCAACATACCTCGGTTCATATAGATCCAAGTCCAAGAAATGATGAAATAATTCCAACACTGATCCAACAACTTGCTAAAGACCGCACAACAATATCCTCTTCCTCTTCTTTGTCAACTCAGAGAAATACTGTTGGATGAATGATGACTTGAAGTACTCCCAAGTGAGATATTATCAAGGCTTGTTTCGAGACACAGACTTCCACCAATTCCAGGTTGGACCTTCAGCATAAATGTATCCAATTGCACCTTCAGTGACTCAGCCAGTATGAGAGAATAGAAGTTCCTCTCAATCTTCCGTAACAACTCCTCCGCCTCAAGAGGATCTACTTTCCCATAAAGAGGGGAGGGTTCAACTTCCGAAACTCGAGGACACAGTCCGTGGACTGATCAGCTAGAGGATTTTCTAAGGATGCACCACCTGAAGCTGCACCTTGGGCATCCGTAGAACCTTCATGGGGGTGAACACTAAGGAACAAGAAAACAAGAAGATGGGTCAAACACGGTCATTTTCATTTCAAATACCAAAATAAAAATTTTCACAATGATTTTTAGAAAGAAGTAAAACTCAAATGATTCACTAGGGGAGAACTAGTGATGATGGGTGACTCAGACATATGGTTGGCGGCCACACGCCAGTCACACCATCACCACTGAGAGAATTCTAGTGTAAAGTCCTCGGCTCCACATGGCTTGCCAGACCATGCGAGCTCACGATGGTCACTTACCTGACTCCAATTTCATTTCCCAATACCAAACAAACCATAATAATCAAAAGACATCAACAACCCAAACATCCCATGGTAACCCGAGGTTTGGAACGGGCAAGGGTTCATGACATCCTTCTCGTCCATACGCCTCAAGTCCTGACATTTCTACTCCTTCTACCATGAAAACCCCAAATAACAATGGGCGCTCCAAAAAACAAGGTCCACTCAGGAGCCAACTTGTTCTCATACCATTTTGTCACAAACCAACCTGATTCAACCCTGAACTAATCACCCGAGCTGGTCTGCGACATGACCCGAGAGGTGTTCCCGATCGTCCCGGGCTGGCGACAAGTGTCAGGGCATCAATAGAGGACAAGTGGGAATGATTTTTCCCAATATAAATAAATAAATCAATGGAAAAGTATAACAACACAAAGTAAATAAACAACATGGAAAGAAAGAACGGCCAACACAACCATCTAACCTGACCATGACCCAAACTCCTCGTGACTCCAAGAGTCGCTCACCAATCCACAACCAACTCTCACCCACGGCGAGCAAGCTCATGTCAATCCTGCAACAGAAACTAAAAACATGAAAAACACTATAGGCGTGAGTATTAAAACTCAGTATGTATGCCCAACTAATTCTATTCCCAGTGCACATGCCATTAAATAAATAATTAACTAATTTTAGGTTTGAACTAAATTATATAAAATATGGGTTTCCACGAAAACTTTCATTTATAAAGTAAATAATAGGCCATTTCACTTTTTAATTTAAAAACAAGTTTAATGTTTGAAGGGAATAGGTGAATTGCATTTTAAAACATTCTTTTCAAACAATTTAGAAATCCAAATTTTAGTTGTTAGTAAAAAGGAAAACCACACACAACACACACTAAGGGCAATGGAAAAAGTGGCAGATGAGGCTAGCAACCGAACTAGACCTCTCAACTGTCTGACACATAGAAATAAATACTAAAGAAAATTTGGGTCGAACCTAGGTGCTCATGAACAATCCAGAATGTACTATACATGTGACTCATCCCGAAGGCATGCCCTAACTCGATGACATCATAACGCCCTAACGCTCAGTATAGCCCTTCATCCCCTAACTGAGGGGCCCAATCCCCATATCAGTAATAACTCAGTATTCCCCTGCAATGGGGCCACTATCCAATGCATAATTAGAACTTTTACAGTAATCATTCTCAGAAGATTCACTTACTATGCCAGGTTCCCATGTCAACACGTATAATGAAAAGAGGGGTGATTCAATAATGTAAATCAACCAATAACGATGCAAAAACATCACACAAAACTCATGTGATCCATGTACACAAAAAATCACCCCTAAGTCACCTCAAATAGAGTTTTCCAACATAATTTATTTTTATTAAAGTGCCAAATGGGCCTTCACCAATTTTATAAAAAAAAAATTTCTCAAGAAAACCCAAAATACTCATTCATGCTTCAGAAGAAATCATTTATCATTTAATCCAAAACTACATTTGAAATTCCATGAATTATTTTTAAAGTCCAAATGGGTATTCTTTCACTATTGTTCGTCCGCTCACCAAGAAAATATGTCAACTGTTATGTATAAAATAAACAACTCTTTTTACACCAAATAATCATTGAAAAATTAATTGTCTTATATTATTTCATATTTATTAAAATTAATAAAATATTAAGCAATTAATAAATTCTAAATTTAAAGATGCGTGCATTGGGAGACCTACCTCGACTCTCAAACCAATCACAACGATGCGAAACGCCTCGCTCAGGCGTATAAGCACATGCACGCTGATGCCTATAAAACCGCGGAAAAATACATTTATGATGTGTTGAAACACCTATAAAAATAAGTAAAAACACAAAAACACTAATTCACAATAATCCAATTAAGAAGTATCACAAACTTCACCCCGGCGTGGAGACGCGCTCAATCAGCGGAGTTGCGCGACAATCAAAAAGGGGAGGTGAGGACACCAGAAGTGGGAACGGTCCAGTTGGAAGGTCGAACGACCATCGGACAAGATGAGCGTTGGCCAGAAGGATGTCAGGTGGGTGTGAGGCTGCCGAAAATAAGTCTGTGGCTAGCGAAGTGAAGGGGAAAGCATCTGGGTGTCACACCGTTGTTGGATGGATGACGCAGGGGCGCTGCACCACTGCTGACCGGCTAGGAAAGGGAAAGAGGGTGGTCGGGCGGATGGTTGGGATAGGGGGCACACTGCTGGTCAGGCGTGCTGAGAAGGGAGCTATCTGGAGACCTTGCTGCAGACCAGAAGGGAGGAGCACCGTCTAGTCAGAGGTTGTGATAGCAGGTGGGCCCAACAAGGGATCAAGCTGGTGGACTGGTTCAGTGTCAGAGGTCCAGGGGGGCATGGCCAGCAGGAGGGTGCTGGAGCCAGGCCGATGTTGTACAACTGAAGTGAGAGGTGGCAGAGCTGGCTGGTACGTGAGGCAGTAGTGTGAGGGTCGGGCGGAGGTATCTGTAAGACCATGGGCTGGCATTTCTGCTGGTGTGTGTGGAGAAGAAGTGGGGGCGCTAGCTCTGGTGGTGCATGCAGAGCAGGGAAGGAGGTGGTAGTGCGCCAGAGAGGTGAGGAAAGGTGGGGGAATCGACAATGGTGGATAGGCATGGAGGCTGAAGGCGGAGCTGGTGTGGCTGGGAGTGCGCAGGGCTGGAGGGTCAGGGCGTCGGACAGGAGGCACGCTGTAAGGGGGAGGCGTATCTAAGGTGCTAGTGCAGTGCACTGGCTGGAGGCGATGGGAAGCAGGTGAGAAGAAGGCTAGGTCATGGAGGCATGGCTAGATGGTTGCGCGGGCGGTGAGGGGGATCTGGCTGAGGGGGACGTGACGCTGGGATATTCAAATCTGGCTGGAAGAAGAGGGGTCGCGCGAGGAACAAGGGAAGTGGGGTGTTGCTGCAAGAGGAAGAAGAAAAAAAAGAAAGAAAAGGGTGGGAGGCAGCTGCAACTGGTGCACCTCATGGGGGAAAATAGAATGGAACAGGTAAAAAGAAAAAAATAATGATAATAATAAAAGAGAGAACAAAAAAGAAGAAAGAAAAAAATAAAAAAGTAAATACAAATAAAATAAAATAAAAAGACAAAAATAATTCTAATATTATTATTACTTGTAATAATAATAAATTTAATCTATATTAATAATATTAATGTAAATATCAATAATAATAATAATAATACAACTTTAATAATAAACTAAAAATATTAACTTTAAATAATAAAAATTACTTAACAATAATAATAATAACTCTAATAATAATTATTTAATTACAACAATAATAATGATTAAAAATATTAACCATAACTAAAATAAAATACAAAATTTAATCATTTTAAATTTTTTCCGATGTCCGGAGGACAGTTCCGTTGCATGGGCGAAGCCGCGCTTGGTCTCCAAAATATGCTCCACCTGGGTACTCAGCGATGTCAACTCAAAAATGCGTGTTTTTATTACAAAACTCAAAAATCTGGTTCGAGATTCAACCCGAACCTCAACAAAATTTTTGAAAACCAAAGAAAATAATAAAATAAAAATAATAGATAGGTCGGGGCATGACATTAAGATTATGGAAGAAGAATTCAATGGAAGTATAAAAATTATGATGATGAATTTTTTATTTAATGGATTAAATATCACTAAGATAAGTCATGATACAAGTGGTTTGATAATTAGGTTCACTCTATAAATATTATAGTCACACAAATATAAATAAAATGGATGAATAAAGATTTTCAGTTAAGTTATATTCATGTTGTGTTGAGAATTTTGTATCGTTTCATGGAATAAACTCTTTCTCACGGTATAGATTCATTTCATGATGTGAATATATGATAATTATTATTTGTTCTCTTTTGAGGTGGATTTATGTATCACGTAGTAATGTATGGTATCATTTTGTGACCATCTAAAATAGAAGAATAAGAACATAAGTATTATGTAACATCCTATTTGTTCAGGAATGTGAAAATATACTTACTTTTAGTTTTAATCTCTTATTTTACTAAAATAAATGTTTCTAAGGTATTAATGAAGGGTTAAAGAGTGTATGGGGCTTGTTTGGATCTCAAAGATCTGTATTTTGGAGAACAAAATTGAGTTACATGGTTGGCACATGGTTAGTAATAACCACATCTCCCAATCGTGCAACCCATATAAGGATACTAACAGTTTGGAAAACCATGCAAGAGAGGCCACATAGGTGTGTGAAATGGAAAAACTTGTTGTATAGGTGATCCAAATTTTTTACACATGATTTTTAAAACCGTTCACAAACCATAAAAGGAGGGATGACTCTTGGACATTGAGAATTCACAAGCTATGCTTGGTTTTTCAAACTGTGCACCAAGCTATGTGAGGGGGGTATTCCGTATGGAAAGTGGTGGTGCTTGGTTAGAACACAGTTTGGGAAACCATGTTTCCAAAAGGTATTCCCATTTAAAAAGTCTGAAATAAGTTTATTACCTTCATTCCTTTAACCCTTATTATCCACTTTTCTTTACATGTTCATACATTAGTCTTATCCCTCTATTTGATAGATTCTCCTCTCTACATAGGATTTGAGCCACCTCCCGTGATTAAACTCTAAATCAAGTGTTGTCTAACACATTAGATAGGAATCTATTATCTCTTCATTAATCTTACTTCCTTTATTTATTTAAATTTACATATATAATTATAAATATGTATGGTCTAATATTCTATATTCATATTTCATTTGTATATTTTATATGATTTATCCCATTCTATACCTGATTGGAAGCTTATATTGGATGAGTAGTCAACTATCGTTATAAGGTTTCTGGTATATTAATTTTCCCAAAGATTTGATTCATATGGGATGTTAAATTATGTTTTACATGCTGGACCCACTTTTCATTTCCCCTTAAATGAAAAATCAACTAATTAAGTTCCAATTCCATCTATTTGTTATCATTTGAGCGCCCAGTTACAATATTGGTAGTTGTGTACCTCCATTAATATAACCCCTTAGGGAGTGTTTAATTTTATTCACTTGTTATTATATGGGTGTCGTGAGAAAAACCATCATCTAAGTGGGTTGGGATTGTTTTCAAATTTAAAAAGATATAGTGTATAAAATAAAAGTTGAATGGTGGTGAGACAATATCACTTAGTCTGTGTTTTCCATTTTCTTTTTTTTAGTTTTCCCCTATAAATGAAATTACATATTTGAATTAAATATTATATAAATGGGATCGTAAAATACCATGGGTGAAACTTGGGTTCCATTAGGGAACACCAAGGGTGAGCTCATTGAACATTTGAATTTAATGATTTTGAATGGAATTATGATGTGATAGGAGTGATATATGGATTATTTATAGAGTTCCTTGGGATGAATCACTAAGAAGATGATATTATATTATGAAAAGGTTGATACCTGGATTCCAGAATACAGTACCTTGGACATGGCAAAGGTAAAAGGAATTTTACCAAGTCTTGGGTGATACTTGGGTGCCATTACAGAATATATTATAAAAACTCAGAGGGTATTGAATTTATAGTATACCTTGAGTGATACCATTATTCCCAATGTGGTTTTCCTAGGATGGGATCTATAAACTAACCAACATAAATTAAACATATTCCATGTAAAAAACGCACTTGGATTTGGTCATTGTGTTTTGATACATGAATACCATGTCTTATCTCAACTGATAATTCATAATAAACATGGACTAGTTGATCCCATGTATGATTATCATTAAACAAAAACTCTTTTTTATAAATTTAGGTCTCACTCCCGTAATATGAAATAATAACCACTCATATAAAATATGCATTAGTCTGAAGCAGGTGGTTCTATACATGCATTACATTAGGAACCCGATCTCACTTGAGAACTATTTATTTTGTTTTTACTTGTTTCATTATTATTACCTACACAATACTTCATTGAAAATCGACATATTGGATTTGTTATAGACACTGTTGGTGGTGGACTACTGAGTTTTACTCACATCTTGTTCACGCCACCAATTGGAAAGTAGACAGATTTCATGTATGCTGGTTGGGACAAATGAAAACATACTACTATAGACACTTGGATTTCTATACTAGGATGAAGTACGGGAGCAGAGGACCGAGATTTCACCCATGACGCAATTTGAGATAGATTTTTACCTTTTTAGCTATTTTGTATAGTATTTATTATTGTATGCCTATTTTCTATTTTTGTTACTCCTCATTTTTTATAGAATCATGACATGACATATTGTTTATGATAGTGGTTGTGGTTCTACTTATTTTTTATGCCCATCTGATTATTATATCTCAATTATTTACTTATACTACAATTTTCACTATTACTCTTCCATTCATTTATATTTTATCATCAATGTTATGCTCTAATCATGAGGGTACATTCTTCATACTGAACCATCAAAGACCCTCACTTCTAGTATCTAACCTAAGGCATATGGGGAGGCACACTTGAATCTATGTGTCCAATCAGGTTCAGTTACTTATGTGTGAGCCAAGGTAGGGATTCTATAATGTGGTATAAAATCACTTTATACTTTGATCTTATTATTTGGGGTTTATATATTAGAAATTAGGAATATTTTATAATTTGATAATTATCATGTGCATGGGAATAGCTAACCCATGTGTAAGGAAAAGAAAAATGACCTGGGATGAGACTTGTTGTTCTAGATCATCCTTATTATATTTGTTCTGATTTCACTAATGGGTGACATGCATGATTTTTTGAATTTATTATTATTATTATTATTATTATTATTATTATCAAATCTTATTTTTACCTTTGGCCTAGTAGTTAAAAAATATATGGATGATGCATCATTTTAGGTACTTAAGAATATCTTTCATGCATGTGTTTTTCCGTGTTTATTTTCTCATGATCATTGCTTATTGCATGTTGTTGGTTCCTTGAATGAAATATTTGAAATTAGAATAAATTTTCTTGTATGGGAAAAAGGAAATAATTGGTTATTAAACTGTCTACCTCAACCTAAATAGTGTTTTTCTATATAGCTCTAGGGTTGTACATTAATTAACCAATTATCACATATTCGATCTATGTAACTATGGTTGCAGGTATTGAAAGATTAGTTTATTTTGATTAAACAGATTCCAATTTCAATTTATAATTCTTATAATTATAAAAATTGGTAATGGCGATTCATCTAAACAAATCATCATATTTGGCTTGTTCCACCCAAATACCAAATATAAGTGTTGGGTTGTAGTTATATGAAGTGCCAATTATAACTTATAAAGAATTTTCCTTTATAAATTTTGGAATAGTAGTTCATCTAACTAAACCATTGTATAAATATAAAAATTTCACTAAATTACAATTTCATTACAAATGATTGGGTTAAATGGGGATTCATATTGTAACGTTAAGGGTGCCTTCCTCTTTACCTTGAAATTAACACACCATATATCGGGACCTATTCTCTACAACATGGAACCTTGACCAATTCTTGGATATAGGATTAGGTAGATGGGTATTTTACTCTATTATAGGAAGACTTTGAACTTTTCCTAATTTTATATCAAACGTTTCTCTATTATCACAATTCATCTTAGGAGATCATTTGGGATTGTAGATATATAACACCACGACAGCTGTGGGTTGAATTCTAGGAAGGTGGTGATGATCATGATCCTGAGAAGTTGGGACCTAACTCCCCAGTAGTCCCTCCATTATCACCTATAGTTATACCTAACTTGGGAACCAATACTGTAATGAACCAGAAATTTTATCAGTGGAATTTCGCTTCTTATAATTATGTCATATAGTATAAACCTCAAATATAACAAAAAGAAACCATAAAATATTATTCTCATAAATGAAGAATAATACATTAGTCATCAAAAATCCAATAATAATACCAAAATTTAAAGTGGTACAATAAAAATAAAATAAGATAAAAAGAGTAGGATAATTTGGATCGGCTTGATCAACTAGAATGATTGAACTCACGAACAAAGATTTAGAAGTAAAACACAATGTTAATAAAAAATATTCATTTAAAAGATAAAAGTAAATATAAACTTGGTATAAAATATAATTTATTAATGAAAGGAATAAGATTTATTTATAAAAAGTAGTAAACCCTTATGAAAGTTATAAATATAACTGTTGGAAAAGAAACTTGATCATTGGAATAGTAAGATAGTTGTTAAGAATAGTAATCTGGTCATTAGAATAGAAACCCCAACTAAAAAAATTTAAATAAAATTTATTTATCTTGTAAATTAAATTATGATATATTTATGTCATGGAATATATAAATGAAAATATTAAAAATTATAAATTGAGTGTTTTTTTTAAACATAAAAATTTATTTATTTCAAAGTGTCATAAAATCGGTTATAATATTAGAATCCTTATTTTTCTAATAAATGATGATTTTAATTAAAAATTAAATGTATCATATATGAAAATTTATTTTCATAAAATAGAGTCCATGTTTTAAATCTACACATTGAAAAATGGTTTGGGTGAATTTTTGGGATTTTTTTAAATTAGTTGAGTTTTTTAGTGATTAGTGAAATTCAGTAATTTATGGTATTTAATAAATACATGAATTGTTCAGTCATGGATGATGTATAGATGAGCTAATAAACCATTATTTAGAACTATCATATAACATTTACTATATTTATTCATGTTAATAAATATTGTTGATAGTCTTGAAACAAAATAATAAATAAATGAATAAAATAATAAAAAACACGCCTCTCCTCCCACTATAAATACCACCTATCACCACCCCTTATCCTCACACATAAAATAACTTGAATATAGTATAAATTCTACCCAATTACACTAAAAATAATCTTCCCCACATCCTGTAAATTTTTTTCTAACCAAAATACCAATTCAAAGTTCCTTAAGAAGGTTCTCAAGGAGGTGATATTCCAAAGGTAAAATCCTCTTTATTTATCTTTTAATTTAATTTCTTATGTCATCCTCCCCTTACGTCCCCTATAAAAAGTGACATTTTAACTCCATTATCACAAATATACTGAAATTTTACTTTTTTAATTTAATATTCATCATTAAATTTCCTCTCTTCTCTTTTTATTCTAAAAATGAAAACATCATTCATGAAGTGTCTATTCACCGCCTTCATGAAGAACGAGTTATCATTTTTCATTACCGCCAACAAGGATGGTAATAATTGAATTTTTATTGATAAATAAGATTAAAATATATATATTTATATATTATAACTGATTTTAGGTTTTGAAATTAGTATATAAACATAACGTTATATAAAATGATAATAGTTCATGATGGTCTTAAAAACCACCAAAATAAATGAGTCATTATTCATTAATGGTTTATCTAATGAATCATTATAATATCTGAAAAATGATATATGGTACCAGTTAAAATTATGTAATTATAATAATATCATTTCATTCCACTACTATAGTTTTTCTTTCATTTCATAATAATTCCATAATTATACATAATTAAACCGACCATGAAATCCATGGAACGAACACTCCTAGGATGATAAAATTAAACATTATATAGCATAAAGATGTCCATAAAGGAACTTAATAAAATATTAATAAATAAAATATATTTGTTTAAGGTTATGAATTAATTAATTAATGGATCTAATTTGATTATCTAGGACATTAATTACAAGTGAAAACACATTCAGTCATAAGATAAGGGATCACTTTGAACCTTTATTTTTTCCTTTGGGTTACGCTTTCTCTCTCTTTACCCCAATGCATTTTATAATTATTATTATACACATTTATAAATTATATTTACAGGTTCAAAATTATATATAAATAATAATTCAATGTTTTTTACGGGTAAATACATGTTTTAAAAGTTTCCCTTCTCAATTCCTCCCAATAATCAAGCTCGATTAAAAAGAACTTCTCTTTTTATTACCCATTTATAAGTAAACTCCCTAATATGTTTTTATCAACAAATATTTTTCTAAAATAACTCATTTTTGCATAAAAAAATACTTTAGTTCATTTCTGGTTTTATAAAAACAACTGTGCTTTTTTCCTCTTTAAAGACTCTTTAATCTTTTCCCTTAAATCACACAAAAGTGGTTCGTTTCTAAATAATATTTTTCATGTATTCACTTCAATTATAAATAATTATTAAATTAATGTTCTTATTTTTACATTAATATTGTCCAAAATATATTTAAATCCCTTATTTCATGTATACCACTATTATATTCCCTTTGATTATTCCATGTGACATGATTACGATAGCCATTTATTTCCATGGGTAACCCATATGTTTATCCTTCATGTTTGATTCTTCTTGGGGAACACATATTCATGAACTTGTTATAATGGGTGAACCCAAAAATAACTCTAATTCATTGGGTAATGTTTAGTCTCATGAGATTCCATGTAAGGGATTAGGGAATAAACCAAATTCCTTATGTTAATTTGTCCACCATGTGATATAGTATTGAAAGTTATCCATGACTCATGTTTATTTAATGTTGTATGTTGTTTTCATTTTCATATGATTCCATGATTATATGATCACGTGTAATTTATGTTATGATTATATATTTTTATTGATGTTCTATTACTTTTTTTTCATCATGTTATGCCTTTCTAACTCAAGTGCTTTGAGTCATTTCCATGTTTATTCCCTTAATGGGATTTTTATATCATTTGTTTTTTATGTATTTCCCATGTTATCCCATTTATTTTTAGGGGCTCAAATGGAATTAGAAACTCATTATGATAAGGATTTTATATAATAGTTTCATATTTTCTAATTATGTACCTAGCCTTCTAAACATAATAGAATTCATAATCCTTTGTCTTTATTTGAAGGAAACATATTCTAAAAATCATGTAATAATATGTGTAAAAGATTAGGGTCTCTATAGTTAGTATTAGAGAGAGTATAGTTTTTTTAGATATTTGGACTAGAAAAATTTAGTAAGGACCCTAGAGATAATTATATCACCATGGATAACCTATATTGAAAGTTAGGGAATCAAAAGTTGTGGCATACATTTCATTTATAATTCTATCCTTCAATGTTAAAATTTTCATTTTTATACGATTATTAGGTAAGTATTAAATCACCAATAATTATGATATAAATATGTATATTGTCCTAATAAGAATCCAAATCTGTTGGGTTTAATAGATGAAAACTTCATAACAGTACTAGCAAAACTGGATCAAGTTATGAATAATAACATGAATCATAGGGATCTCCCTCCTCCTAAGAAACAGAAAGTTGTGGTCAAATAATTTATGAAAAAAAGGACCCCTATCTTTAGTAGATCTTATGATCACCTCATAGTGGAAAAATATATCAACTCTATTAAGAGGATATTATCTATCCTCCAATTCTTAGAATAAGGGAAATTTGTGATGGTGGTCTATCATTTTGATGGGGAAGCTGATGAATGGTGGAAACTGATCAAAAACACAATGTCTAAGGAGGAAATTTATTCTAGGGGAATGGAATGCTTTCAAGAAAATATTTTTCAAAAAAATGTTTTCCCCAAAATCTTCATATTAAGAAGGAAAGAGAGTTCCTCATATTGAAGAAAGATGAAGATGAGTCTATCAGGGCATATGAGGTAAACAATAGAAGGATTGCATCATACACCTATAGCTTTGTCATTAACACTAAAATCATGGTGTATCTCTTCTTTAGAAGACTAAAGCTGAGTCTATTAAAAGTGTAATAGATTGGATACTTTGATAGTTATAAATATATTGGCCATTGTTCCCTTAAGGTTGAAGTGAATATTGGATACTCTCAATGGTCTCATGGGATTAGATATAAAAAAATAAAATTGTAGCTTATTATGGGAGGATCAACAAATAAATCCCATAAAAGAAATAAAACCCAAAAACCCTTGTGTCAAACATGTGGGAAGAAGTATACTATGAAATTTCTAAAAGAACCAATAGATGCTTCAAATTTGGAAGAGGGGGCATCCGGCTAGTTATTTTAGAAGGGATATGATGAATCCCATAGATGCAAAAGAATAAATGAAGTTTCAGATCAACACCTTTCATGTAGTGTAGTTTTCCAACTACAAGGATCTTGAGAATTATGTGTGACAATTCCATAATCCAAGGGTTGCTATATTAAATCAACAACAACAACCTCCAACGTAATAAGGAATGGTATATGCTATCACTAATTTTGAGGTAGAGCCCAACAATGATGTGGTGATAGGTATGCTAGTTATTCATTCAAGAGTAGCGAACATAAAATTTGGTTATGGTTCTATTATATTTGTCCTTTTATGAATGTTTAATAGAACTATTCAAACACCACCTCAATATATGGAGGTTGAGTTATCATTGAGAACAAAAATAGGGGAAAATATTGCGTCAAAAGTATATAACTTCTCCCTAGATAACATTTATGGACTGAACCTCCCACAAAATTTCATCTTACTTCTATTGGTGGAGTTTGATTATATATTGGGAATTGATTGGTTATCTTTATATAATTCCAACATCAACTATCGAGAAAGGGATATCAATCTTCACATCCTAAGGCATCCTCTAATTATATACAAGTGTAAGGAGGAGGATGAATCTCTTTTTAAATCATCATCTCAATTTTAGATATTATTACCTTATGAGAAAGAATATCTAGATCAAATTAATGAGACAAATGAGGGGATTATATCCGAAGAAATGCCCATTGTGAGGGATTATACTGATGTGCTCTTTTAAGAATTGCTTCATATTCCTCTTGATTGAGAGGTTTAGTTTTCAATTGAATTTATTCCTATATCTCTTTATATATCAAAGACTCTTTACAGAATGGAAACCATTGAGTTAAAATAACTAAAGAAGACGTTACAAGAGAATTTAGACAAGGGTTTCATACACCTGATTTCTTCATCGTGCGGTGTTATAGTTCTTTTTTTCAAATAGAATGATGGATCAATTTTCCTCTGCATTGTTTATCATGATCTCAAAAAAACAATATTAAGAACAAGTATCCCCTTCCATGAAAAAAATACTTATTCAATAAATTAAGTGGGGACAAGTATTTCTCTAAGGTGGACCTTCAGTCGAGATATCACCAATTAATGGCGTGATTAAAGAATACATTCCTAAGACTGAATTTTAAACAAGGTGTGGACACTATGAGTTTATAGTGATTCCTTTCAAACTCACTAATGCTCCAGTAATTTTCATTGACTTAATGAAGATTGTCTTTACATTTTAATGTGAAAATTTGTGGTAGTATGTATTGATGGTATTTTGATATAATCCAATATCAAGGAGAAACACAAGGATCGATTGAATACTATGTTAAAGACTTGGTGAAGTGAGAAACTATATGCAAATTACAAAAAATGTGAGCTCTAGATGGAGGAATTATTGTTCTTGGGGAATTTTATCACCAGTAAAGGAATATATATAGACCATTCCAAGATAAATCAAACCGAAGAGTGTACCATGAAAACATTTATAACTAATATCCAAAGTGTCCTTGTTCAAGATGGGTCTTACTTCTGATTTGGGAAGAAATTCTCAAGAGTTTCAAACTCGTTATCTAAGCTGACTCAAAAGGGATTAAAGTTTTTCAGTACTGGCGAATCACTACTACAAATATAGCCTTTATCAACGCTAGAAAGGGGAATTAAAAGTGATAAGAAAAGCATTGTTAATCGAGGTGAAGATAAAGGGGGTCCCTTTTATCAGCACTCAAGAAAGTGCTGATAAAAGGGGTCCTTTATCAGCACATTTTTTCACTGTTAAAATTCCCCTTTTATAAGTGCTTTTTTAAAAGTGCTGATAAAAGTGAAAAAACAGGAAAAAATAAAAATAATATTTTGGAGGGGCCTGAACAGTGCTTGAAGTCCCCCCTTCAACAGTGCCCCATCCTTCACCGTATCCTACACGCCCCATCCACCGTACCAGCTTTTAACAGCACCCCCAACACCTTTAACAGTGTGAGTCATTATTCCCCACCTGCTGCTGCGCCTGAATAACCTAAAGGAATTCATTTTTTTATTGATTTTTTATAACACCCCTTTCATCGGATGAGGGGGAACCCTTAAAAGGCACGTAGGCTTAGAGATTACATGGCCTGTAGGCTTAGGAGATTACATGACCTGAAGGTCTTATAGAATTCAACCAGACTGTCTACAAGGAACTGCCCCTCCCCAGTATCTGCATCTTGATAGTCGCTCTCCACTTTTGCATGACCGTCTGGCTAGGCTTCCCATACAAGCACAGGCTGGTACCGATGGCATAGTCATACCCTCTCATTCTGAAAATCCAGTTGGCTCTGCTCTGGTGAGTGCACCTGCTCTGAATCCTCTTCTGGAGCTGCTCTTTTTTTGTAGTGTGTCTAGGCCTGCATTCTTGTGGCTCAAAAGCCATGGGGTGGCCTGAAGGCCTTAAGGTGGCCCGAAGGCCTTGATAATCAACTCACCTGAAGGCCTTGGGTGGCCTGAAAGCCTTGCAGGACCCAAGTACCAAACCGTTGGCCTGAAGACCCAGATGGATGAATAGTTCTGGTTGCTACAGTACCGAACAGTTCCTGCTACAGTGCCTACTATAGTACTGCTATAGTACTGCTACAGTAACCCGTAAATATGCCTCCACCCGGATTTGATCTCGGGTCTCTTGGATGCACATGCTCCTGCGACCTACCTCCCCCAGGATTTGAACTTGAGACCTGTTGCCTGCGCGCCTAAGCCTTTACCACTCCACCATATTGTTTTTCTCTTCATTTATTAATATATATTTTTATTTTTATATATATTTAGTTATATTTACTCGTATATTAATATATATATATATATTAACATATATTTAGTTAAATTTAGTTATATTAATATATATATATATATAGTTATATTAATATATACATATTTAGTTATATTAATATATATATATATATATCTTTATATTAATATATATTTATATTTATATTTATACATTAATATATTTATTCATATATTAATATATATTTATAAGATAATTTTTGAATGAATTTATAAAATATTCTGTTCATGTGTGTTTATAAATAAATAAATACATATATAATACATATACAAACACACAGAGACATATGTGCACACAAAAGAATCATCACAGGAAACACGAATCAACAACGCCCAACAGACAAAAGCAAATCCAACATTTAAAACATGGAATAGACTATTAAATCAGGTAAAAACATTAAATCATACAATTAATGTAAAATTCATGCACATAATTTCTATTAACACATTTCAAGGCTAAAGCATCAAAAAAAGTAAGCAAATAAAATTTTAAATACAAATCCCTCCCAAAAAAAGATGTATGTTTTTAAAAATTTTGAATATCACCTAAAATGATTATTTCAAATCAATTAACAAATTGAAATTTAAAAAAATATGATTTCAAATATCTTTTAAAAAATATCACACCACATCGGTGAATTTATAATCATGTATTTTAATCACATGAAATTTCAGAAATGATATTGGAAATATGAGTTTAATTAACTAGTAAATTACCTTCAAACATATTTTTTAAAGATAAATAGATGTTCAAAAATTGAAATCAATACGAAAATAAATTTTAAAAACTAAAATGTAAAAAAAAGAAGAAAAAAATCTTGATTTAAGATTTTTATTTTATAAATGATTCAAAATTGAAATCCAGTCATGATGGAAGCCTTGTACTATAATGGGACAATGCATGGCCGATATGAGAAGGTAATGTCATCATCGAAATTTTATTCTAATTGGCTAATGAGATTCTCTTAGATCTTTGGTGTGAGGGGATGGAATACAGATCTCAAATTACAAACCTACGAAGAAATATACAATGCACATAGGCATGAAGCCAAAGATACTCGAATTCGAGACCTCGAAGACACCCCACAAGAACACTATCATTGGGCCATACTCTATTATAAATGAATGAATTACAAATAAAGATGGAAATGAATTGGATACCCACAAAATTTTTGATGTACAGACCTTAACCCATTTATTTTTTACAAAACTCTAACTCTAACCTCTATCTATTTATTTTTTAAATTCACAACCTTAACTCAACCCTATTATTTTTAATTACTTATTTATCTAACATAACTCTTTTAATTTCCCAATAAGAATTTCAAATATTTAAATTTTATTTATAAATATAGAATACCCATGTCAAAAAAGTAAGAAAATATTATTTATAATATTGTCTTCATTTAAAAATATGTCGTTAATGGACTAATAATAATTAATTTAAGCGAATTGAAATTTAAAATTTATTTATAAATACAATATCACTCAAATTAAAAATAAATTAATAAGTTTTTAAAAAAATTAATGACATTTTTAAAAAATATGGATTAATTAAAAATAATTGGAATATTCAATTTCGAGTTTATGGTACCCTAAATATACTACCCTAACTCGACTTGTGTTATTATTCTTTATGATTTTTTTTAAATATACACTTTTATCAGCACTAGGAAAAGCGCTGATAAATCCCCCCCTTTATCACCGGTACTAAAAAAGTGTTATAAAGGGGGGGGGATTTATCAGTGCTAAAAAAATCACTCATAACCCCCCCCCCCCCCCCGCCCATAAGTGTTCTTTCTTGTGTTGATAAAGGGTGGTGCTGTGGAAACCCAGTTTTTTTGTATTGAATGTGAAGACTACTTCAAAGAGTTGATAATATGTATATCACTAAACCAGTATTAACTCTACTAGAATGTGGGGAACTCTTCATGGTATATAGTGATGGTTCAAATAATGTATTAGGATATTTACTGATTCAAATTGATAAAGTGATATCCTACACCTCAATAAGGTTTAAAGTTCATGAGAAAAACTATCCCACACATGATCAAGAGTTGGAAGCTATTATCCCCACGTTGAAAATATGAATCCATTATCTCTATGGGGGGATGTGTGAGATATATATAGATCAAAATATCCTTAAATATATATATTCACATATAAAGAGATTAATTTGATCTTGTGAAGATGGTTAGAGCTTCTCAAGTATTATGATTTCTCAATCAACAGCCATCCTGGTAAATCAAATAAAGTGGTATATGAGAAAATTATAAAGGATCCTAAAACATTATCAATGATAAGAATTTATAAGGATCCAATATTTTTAGACTTGTAAAGGATGATCAGGGGAATCATAAAGGAAGGTACATCATCATTCGTTTCACAAATGATTGCTCAACCATTCCTTATGAAGAAAATAAATAATGCTCAAAGAGATGATGTGGAAATTCAGAAAAAAAAAGTGGCATCTATAAGAAAGGGGAAATCCTCAATGTTCAAATTTTATGAGAAAGATACCATAATATTTGGGTCACAAATATGTGTATAATCCAATCTAGAAATAAAGAAATAGATTTTTATTGATTCATAAAACTCAACATACTCTATTCACCCAGGGAGAACAAAGATGTATCAAGATCTATGAGATCTCTATTGGTGGGAATATATAATGAAGGGGATCGCTGAATATACATTAAAGTGCCTAGAATATTTGCAAGTGAATACTGGATGACAAAAGTCTAAGGGGTTGATGCAACCATTACCCATACCAACATGGAAATGGAAAAACATCACCATGGATTTTTTCACTATACTTCCAAAGAAATCTAGGGTAAATAATGATATATGGTTTATTGTGGATCATTTTTCAAAGATATCTCACGTTATTTAAATTATATAGGGCTTCTCACTCAATCCACGTTCATGTATGTGCATCAAAGAAGTGGTGAGACTTCATGGAGTACCATTATTGATTTTATTTGATTGTTATCAATTATTTACATACAAGTTCTACAAAAGTATCCAACATGATCTAAAAACTGAGCCAAAATTCATTATAACTTATCATCCTAAAATAGATGTACAATCTAATCAGACTATTCATACACCAGAAGACATGTGGAGATAATGTTTAATGGACTTCAAAGGAGGAAGGGTACAACCTCTACCTCTGGTCGAGTTCTCTTAAAACAATAGTTTCTACTCAACCATCCAAATGTACCCACATGAAGACCTTTTTGGAAAAAGATTTAGAACACTGGATTGTTGGGATGAATTTGGTGACATAAGATTCTATTACCTAAAATAGTTGATGAAATAGTAGAAAAGTTGAAAACCATTCAGCAGCACATCAAAGAATCCCAAAGTTGAGAGAAGTGTTAGGAATATTATAGTTAATAAGACTTGGAGTTTGAGGTTGTAAATAAGTATTCCTCAACATTTCTCTATGTAAAGGGTCATGATATTTGGGAAGAAAGAAAATATAAATACCACAAACATCATCCCATTTAATATTCTTGATCACATCAGATCTATAGTATATTGACTAGAACATACAGCAACCATGTCTCAAATGCATGATGTATTCCATACATCTCTCCTCATAATGTAAATACCAGATCCCTCACATATACTAAATTTAGTGGTGATATAGTTTTAAAATCACCTCTCTTACAAGAAGAATCTAGTGAATATCTTGGATCATAGAGATAAAGCTCTTCAAAATAAGACTACTCACATGGTCAATGTACTATGGCGGAACTATAAGTATGAAGAGAAAACATGGGAACTAGAGGAAGTGATAAAGGATAAGTACCCTCATATGTTTTCACCTTAGTATGTAATATGAAATATTAAGGGTGAAATTTCATAAGGGGGGATAATGTAACGACCTAGAAATTTTACCATTAGAATTTCCCTTCATATAATTATGTCATATATTATAAAAATAAAACATCACATAGAGAAACCGAAAAAAAAATATTCTCATAAATTAAGAATGATACATTATTTATAAAAAAAAAAATAATTCCAAATGTTATAGTAAGACAACAAATAGAAAATTGAATAATAAGAACAGGATTATTCGGATCTTATTGATCCTCTAGAATGATCGCACTCGTGAACAAAGCTATAGAAATAAAACAAAATTTTATTTATAAAATATTAATTTAAAAGATAAAATTATATATAACATTGGGAGAAAATAGAATTTCTTTATTAATTAAATAAGAGGAATTTATAGATTGTAGTAAAATGTTATGACCATTAGAAATCTGACCATTAGAATAGTAACCTGACCGTTGGAATAGTAATGTGACTGTTAAGAAAAGTAATCTGGTCATTAGAATAGTAACCTCACCTATTAAAGTAAAAATAAAATGTAAGTATCTTATAAATGAATATATGATATATTTATATAATGGAATAAGTAAATAAATATTTTTAAAATGATAAATCAAGTGTTGGTATTTTTGTGAAACGGAAATGTGTATTTATAATTTTATAATTAATATAATGATTTAATAGAAAATTTATTTTCATAAAGTATATTCATAAATTAATAATTTATTTTGTGTTAATTAAAATATAATTTTATGAGACCATAATTATTTTTTCAAAGTGTCATAAAATCAGTTATAATATTAAAATTGGTATTTTTTGAATAAATTATTATTTTAATTAAAAAGAAAATTTCTAGAATTTAAAAAATTATTTTCATAAAATAGAGTAAATTTTTGAAATCAAAACACTTAATAATGGTTAGGGTGAATTTTTTGATTTTTTCTAAAATAGTAGAATTTTTGGTAAATAGTGAAATTTGGTAATTTATGATATTTAACAAATACATGAGTTATTGAGTCATGGATAATGTATGGATGATGTAATAAACAATTTTATCAAACAATACAAACCCAATTACTTTATTTAGTCTTGGTAATAAATGCTATTGATAGTCTTTATGCAAAATAATAAAAAATGAATAAAATAATCAAAAACACCCCTCTTATCCCACTATAAATACCAACCCTTCTCCTCATACCTCCAAAGCCTTTAAACTTTCCTAAATTCTTCCTAAATCCTCTACCAAACCTATTCCGCAAATCCTTGTATTTTATCTCATCAAAAGACCAATTCCAAGTGACATAACGATGTTCTCAAGGAGATGATATTCAAGATGTAAAATCCTCCTTCGTTCTCATTTAATTTCTTCTATTTTCTTATCCTCTCTTATCCCATACTATCAAAAGTGACATGATAAATCTAGTATCATACATATAATTGAATTTCATTTATTAAAATTGAATAAAAATCATCAAATATCTTATCTTCTTTTTTTATTCTAAAAATGAAAACATTATCCATGATGTGGCGATCCACCGCCTTCATGGACGATGAGTTTTTGTTTTTCATTACCGCCATCAAGGATGGTCATAAGAACATATTTATGATTAAATAAGATTATAATATATATATATATATATATATATATTATAACTTATTTTACATTTTATAACCAATATATAAACATAATATTAAAAAATATGATACTAGTTCAGGATGGTCATAAAAACTGCCAACATAAACTAATCATTTTTCATTGAAATTAAATCTAACGAATCATTACTATGTCTGAAAACAAAATGATATGTGGGACAATTTAAAATTATATAAATATCATAATATCATTTCATTTCACTTGTGTACTTTTTCTTTCATTTCACAAATACTTCCATTATTATACATAATTAACCCGGCCATGAAATAAATGAAACAAATGCTCCTGGAACCACAAAATTAAACATTATAAATCATCAAAATGAACATAAATAGACTTAATAGAATTTCAATAAATAAAATATATGTGATGAAAGTTATTAATTTTGTAATTAATATATCTAAATTTATCTTCAAGGAAATTATGTACAAGTGCAGAACACATTCGAACATAAGGTAATAAATCACTTTGAACCTCCATTTTTCATTTGGGTCATGCTTCTATATATTTAACCCAATTTATTTAATAATTATTCTCAAATAATTGTTTTAAATTATTTTTATATTTTACAATATTATGTATCCTGATCAATTCATCCTTTTTTATGGGGAAATACATGTTTTAAAAGGTTTGCTTCTCAATTTCCCATGATAAGCAAGCTTGATTAAAGAGAAATTGTCCTTTCATTACAATTTATAATTACACTCCATGATATATTTTAATATAGAAATTTTTTTTCTAAACTAACTCATTTAATCATGAAATCCTACCTTTTTTAATGCCCTAAAATTCAAACGTAAGAACATTGTATTCAATAGTGTGTATGACATGCAACACCAAGAATGTAAGGGAATATAATATCCTAAGACTTTATAATATATTTAATATTTTAAATAAATTCAATATATTATATACCTTAAAATTAATGGAATAATGAGTTATCTTTTGTTTTACACAATAAGGACCTTCTTCAAGGACTTGTACTATATGCAAGACTGAGTTTTACTGAAAAAAATAATTTCATAAAACATTATTTTTTAATATAATAAGATTTAACCTATATGTTAAATTAGAGTTTATGAATAGTATAAGTTAAATTATAAAAATATATGGTTTATAATTTTATAAGATTAATTCATTGGTAACTAATTAATTAGAAATGAAAATATAAACTCATTGAATATAAAGAAAATATCTTTATTCTCTCAAAATAATTTTTTGTTAATAAATTAAATTTATTACACTGAGTGATTTATATTAATGAAATATATATTTTATATATTCAATAAAATATTTTTGGTATTCATCTGATTGATTTTATAGGCATTAGATGAGAACAAACTCAATTTTACACATAAAAACTTGTTCATTTCTAAAGATAATTTTACCCCTATTAATGGAGAACCTATTTTCAACCCAATTTTTTGTAAATTTATAAATTTTATATGTAAAAATAAAAATAATTTTTTAAATAATAATTTCAAAATTATTTTTGAGTTTTTTTTGATATTTTTCTGAAATATTTCATTTTTTGATGAATAGTAAGAAATACTTAGTTTCTATTCAAAATTTCTTTTTTACTAATTTATTTATAAAATTATATAATATTTCTAATTGGTTTCAATGTTTTTTTAGATAAATTATACATATATTAATCAAATTTGGGTCATTTTAATCAATTGCACATTAAAATTTTATATAAATACATTTCAGACTTTTAAACATTTTAACTTTTAAACCAGCTTTGTCATCCCATCTGTCAAACAAATTTTAAATTTATTTCTACACCTTATGTGGTTGGAATTTGAAAAAATGGATTCCATATTTTTGATAAGAATAATTTCTAATTTCTAATATGGTCAACTTAGTTTTTGACCAAAAATATTAGTGAAAGTGATTAAATATAATTACATCGATTAAGAAGAAAATTAGCTTATCAAAGGGATAAACATTAAACATAAGGCCTGAAATGTAATAAAAACATTTTCAAAATACATTTTATTTCCATATTTATAACCTATACTCTCTTTTCTCAAATTATTTCCATAATGGGATCCACATGAGATGGTAAAAACATAGGTGGAATTCCCTTTTCAGAAATTTATAAGAATTTCACTCCTCCTCTACTATAAAAAGGCACTCACCCCTCCCAATTATTCACAAATCACATGAAATTTGGATCAAAAAAAATCTACCAAAATAATATACCAATATAAATACCCCAATACTATATGCATCACCTTGGGAAGAAAGAAAACCAAGGAATTCCTTTTCTTTAAACCAAAAAAAGTTACCCGAATAAGAGGTAACATTATTCAACGATCATCTTTTGGATACACAATCATTGTTCATGTGTAAGGCGGACTACCACCTCACAAACCGATGTCATTATTTCTTACACTTTACCCCTTTTAAGGTTGTTATATTGATGGATTTATAGTTTATATATGATATATATGATATTTATTATGTATTTATAATTCCTTAACTTTTATATAAAACATACCATAATGATTTTTTTTGTGGGAATACGAAACATCATTTTTGAAGGTGTGGATTACTGCCTCCTCAAAGTGATGTAATTCATTCACACTATACATGGATTTATAAAGGATGGTTTTAATAAACCTTTGTTACATTGTAGGGTCCTGAAAAATCCGCAAAGGAGATTCTATCCAAATCCCACAAAGAATTGGGGAAAAGAATAGAGAAAATCCAAAGGGACATAAGCAGGACCGGTCCGTGGAATGGTCCCATGAAAACGCGATGCGGACAGGCTCCACGAAGCACCCCCTCCGCAAACCATCATCATTCGCGAAATAGAGGCAGAGATCCTCCGCGGTCGCGAGGCAGGATGGGCGCCAATCCGGTTTGCTGTCATGAACCGCCCCAACTGCGGACCACGTCGACTGGTTGAAGCTGCATCCGCTGTCATTCGTGGAATGGAGGCGGAACCCTCCGCGGCCGCGAAGCACTCCCTGAGTTCGGTTCGTAGGGGGGAGGGAGAAGTGCTCAATACCCACCATGAATTACGGATTGACCAAGTCAGCTGTAATCCGGGTATTTGGTCATGGGACTCCACAAAAGGTGTTGCGTGACCGCAGATACATATCTTTCCCCACTCTATAAAAGTAGACCGAGGTGGAAAGGAATTCAGGATTGATTTTCAGAGATCGGGAACTCGGATTCAGACGATTATAAGGTGGAAGAAGAGAAGAGCGATCAGTCTCGGGTGGAAAGATTTCGAAGTAAGGTTTAGGATTTTGAAAATAGCGAAGTTCCAGTTCGCGAACCAGAGCAGGTATAAACCTGGGAAAAAACTAATAAGGAACCGAAAATGCATAATAATTTGGTGAACCGCGAGCTTAAAATAACATAAAATGGGAAGACCTCAAACCATATCCCCTCCACAGATGCACTCCCCGCGTACGAGGGTGTTTATGCCTCTTTTCCGATCCACTGCACCGTGTATCACCCTCCTGCGCAGGCAAAGCCTCGACCGATGAACCCCCGATCAGTGCCACCCTTGGTCGCCACTGTTTGAGTGGACCCCTCCGTGTAACCCCATGGTACGCAGGCCGAACCTGAAGCCGCGAACCACCCTGGTTCGTGGGATTCTCGCCAGACCGCAAACCACCCTGGTTCGTGGGATGCCAATCAGTATGTGGACCATCCTGGTCTGTGGACGGCCTCTTAGTCTGCGGACCCTCCTGGATCACAGACAGCTTCTCCAGCCATGTAGCACCCTCCTACGTGAAGGGTTCCACTACCCATACCCCTGTGTGGCCTACCAAAACCTTCGAAGTTCCCATTCCCCGAGCCAGATAAAATCCTTCCAATCCATCCCGATCCTCCACAACTCCCTCATTGGGCTACTCATCGGCCCTGTGACGAGGCCTCCACCAGAGCCACCATATCCATGTGGTGTAACCCTCAGGCGCATCAGTGCACTGTTTTGAGTTCACATACCCACGGTAAATAGAGGCGAAGGGGTTCCCCGACCCTTGTGCAGATTCCCGAAGCATTCTTGTGTTCACATTCCCACGGTAATGTGGATTCTGAGCTTGGGAATCCTTTTTCTACCCCTCCACATGTTAAGGGATGCTTGGGGATAGTAAAATACCCATCAGGAGGAAGCCCTCATGCACTGCAAGAGAGTATATGGGCACAGGAGCACCCCCTTTCCCTCTCCCACTACAATCCATCTTTTTGGGCCTCCTCAGAGTGTAAGCCCCAATCCATCACCATGGGCCTCCTCGGAGTGTAAGTCCCAATATATCATCATGGTCCACTCTCATGCGTAAGCCCCACTCTACTTCTCATGGACGCACCTCTCGCGGCCTGATCCTCTGGTCCCTGCTGCCTCTTGTTTCTCACACTGAGCATGACTCACATGGGCTTTGAGTAAGAATCGACCATGACATCCTCTTATGGGCCTCCTTAGAGTGTAAGCCCCAATATATCTCCATGGGCCTCCTCAGAGTGTAATCCCCAATCCATCGCCCTGGGCCTCCTCAGAGTGTAAGCCCCAATCTATCGCCATGGGCCTCCTCAGAGTGTAAGCCCCAATCCATCGCCCTAGGCCTCCTCAGAGTGTAAGCCTCAATCCATCGCCCTGGGCCTCCTCAGAGTGTAAGACCCAATCCATCATTATGGGATGCCTCAGAGCGTAAGTCCCAAGCCAATGTGAACTACGTGGACTTTGATCCCTGCCTCCTAGGCAGGGTACGTAGGAAGCCTCTAAGAGGTTCAAGCCCCCCACCCGGGTGTTCCGACAACCTTCACGTCGGTTCGTCTTTGTCCCGCATGACTATAAACTGTGCATGCGAACTACGTGGACTTTGATCCCTGCCTCCTAGGTAGGGTACATAGGAAGCCTCTAAGAGGTTCAATCCCACCACCCGGATGTTCCGACAACCTTCATGTCGGTTCTTCTTTGTCCCGCACGATGATAAACTGTGCATGAAAACTACGTGGACTTTGATCCCTGACCCCTAGGAAGGGTACGTAGGAAGCCTCTATGAGTTTCAAACCAACAGTTGGTCGATCTAATTATCTTCACATCGGTTCACCGCGCCACTCCTAGTGCCGCCTCAAGCAAGTTCTGACTCTTCTGGGTCATTAATCCAACGAGGGATGGTAAACCTCGGGCATAAATGATTCTGAACCCTTGTGTCCAATTGACCATTGCCCACCATGGTTAAATCTATGGATACTATGTTTGGGTATAAACCAAAGATTCGCGAACATATGAATACGTATTAAATCTATAAGAGAGTCCCAGAACAGGCAATAATTCCCCCCAAAAAGGGTGTGATGAGCCCGACTTCCCATCCTCTCGACCGATGTGAGTTCTTAAGTCTCACTGGTCAGACCATCCGATGAATGCCTGCCTTTGGAAAGCAGGTCCACGTGTCATCGGATACAGAGCCGTTGGGCGTTTCGAGACCGAATCCCGAAACATAAATGGTAAACCCGACGTGAATCTTTAACCAAGCATGACAGATTTAACTTAATCCAACCTCGTGCCCCCTTTCACTAACAAGGAGGGCCATGCAAGGTCATTAATTATGCATGGGATCATGAGATGACTCTTTGATGGGTTTTCTACTTGTATTTTCAAAAATATTTTACAGGTACTACCTTCAGAACTCCCTTCAATCCAATGGAATCACAAAGGAACTCACAAGTGCGTGCTTCCAACAACGCTAGGACTGGACATCCTCAACTACGGAGGACCTCGTCACCCACCTAGCATCTTCAGCGCTGGGTCTCGGATGCGCTGATCTGAGAGTACCACGTGAATGGTACTCTCCCAATGGTGGAGGCGGCCATGCACGCCCTCCAATCTACCAGAACTCGCCGGTCGCCTGCCCAGCAGTGGCTATAGAAGCAGATCTAGATGGCCCCTGTTTCCGTCTCAAACCGTTTCGGGAGTCTCTCCCTGGAATGGGACAATACATACCTCCCTTAACTTAGGGAGGCGGATGAGTTCGACGTTGAGGACTTCATTCCTACCGAATGGGGGTTCCGCTCCAAGGCCCCCACTAGAAGGCATCATTGCGGTCAGCAGTGACTCAACATCCTCGTACTGAGGAGGATGTATCCTCGAGGATTCAGGCCCACACACCCCGAGCTCCGGCCCCTCGGACCCCCCGACGAGGGGAGAAAACATACAATCAGGGACCGGTCGTCACCCTGATCCCTGAGGAGGAGCTCTACTGCCAAGCCACAGAGACGTACCATGAACAGGCACCTACACCTGTTCGCTCCTCTCGAGCCCGCCATCCAGACGTGGCGGCCTCATACAAGCCGGTGTGCATCCCCGTCGAGCTTCATCAAGCTCGTCGCTCACATAGGACGACACTTACTTGCAAGGAACCTCTCCCTGTCAATGGTCATGAAGCCCACCAGCTTGACGTGGTGGTGACCTAGCACCTTCTGGACTAGCTCCTAGCAGACACTTCTGACTCCCTCCATCCTAGCATGGTGGCGATAAACAAAGCCCACCACCCAGATGTGGCGGCAACTCATAGGCTGGCACGTCTCCCCGCCAACAGAGGCCACCGACTTGATATGGTGGGAAACCAATATATGCAGGGCCATCTCTCTGTGAATGCAAGTAAAGTCCGCCAACTCGATGTGGCAGCGAATGGAGAGATAAACTGGCATATCCCGGTATAGGGGAAGATTCGTTCACCTGCCCTGACACAAAATAATTATCAGTACCCAATGACCACCGGAGGACCAGAGCAAGATATTCCTACTTCAATACCGGAATGGACCTTCATACTCATTCCTACCAAATGTGTCTCTCTACATATCCTGGAAATGATGGAGGAGCAGGTATCGATCCCATATCATATCTTGCAGACTTTCCAGAATGTAATTGCATCAGCAGCAACAGCAAGGACTCGGGCCCGTGAGCCCGTCTCCCCAATTGAGATGACTCATCTGAGAGACAATACAGCTACCTCGAAGAAAATCTGCATCCCTGCTTCTTCCCAGGAGGGTCGTCAGCCATATTCCGCGATGCAAGGGCAACTAGATCGAGCAGCTTCACTCGTTTTGACTGGGGGACACTATTCCATCACGGTGGATGCTCTAGAGAAGGCATATATCCCTACTAAAAGTCAAGATGTTCATCGGCATATCCCGACAATGTCACAGGACCCAATTAGATAGGTATCCAAAGTTGAATGCCGTTATCAACAACAAACCGTCCCGGCTACCCACAAGAAAGTGCCCCGAATGCGCTGAAGGCAGTCGGAGAATAAAGGGGGAGTTCATGACTCCACTCTGCTGGAAGCTGGGGTTCCCAAAGCCACTAAACACACATCTCTGGCTCCGAACCATTCCCACCCATTACCATATTATGGGAGTGGCAGTAGCAGTTGCGAAGGTCCTCCCCGCAATGTTGCTACCAGCAGCTCTAAAGGTCTTCCCTAGAGCACCCGTGGGGGCTTCCCCCGTGGGAATATGATGATCGATCATGAGAGCCCCTCTTTTGATGCGAGTCATAGAAACCCTCCACGTAAATAAAAGATCGAGCAGCAAGAAGGTCCTCCACTTGATGCGGTCCACCCTGAAGGTCCTCCCCGAGGTATACACTGTAATCACTCTCCATGTAGTGGGACCACAGATTATGATAGTAGTCCTTGAGTTCATAGTCGCAACTGCGGAGGCCCTCCCCACAGTGATGTCTCATCATGACAAGAAGGTCCTACCCTTGTTGTCTCCTGCCCTGAAGATCCTCCCTAGGATGCACATCGAACGTCAAGCCATGATGGTCATCCTCACCATGATGGCGGTTGTTGCGAAGGTCCTCCCGGTAACAAAACTACGCATCCAGAAGGTCCTCCCCTTGCTGCGACACGCCTTGAAGGTCCTCCCCAGGGTGTGCACTGCAAAATTACTCTATGCAGTGAAGAATCAAGCAGTAATGGTAGTCCTCACTATTATGACCGCCATTGCGAAGGTCCTCCCCGCGATGGCATATCATATCGACATGAAGGTCCTCCCCCTGCCGAATGAAGTAGAGAAAAGCCCTCGTATGATGAGGAACTCAGAAGGACGGGATCGAGCACGTCAGATTCCTAACTTGTCACTAAAAACACCCTTCTTCGATTAAGAGACTGTCCAGGGCCGCGTTCATCCTCTAAACCACCTCGGAATCACCCACATGAAAATTCAATACCTACTGATCCCGCTGCCTCTGCTCACACTAACAGTGAGCACCTTAGTTGGGCTGATCAGGTAGAGGAATCACTAGTGAAGGAGTATGTCGATATGCTGCACCTAAGGAAAGGATTGGTTAGGGATGATATACCAGTTATTTTTTGGCCCACGGCCAACTCTCAGTTCGATATACCCAGAGAGTTGTCGGAAGAATGCATGCACGGTATCCGCCATAATATATGGACAACCCTCCGCCAGCTGAAATCAAGCTTCCTGCCCTATGAAGGGTATAAAGACAATGTCAAGAAGATAGGATACCTCCTGCGTCACATCGACCTGGAGGCCCTTCCTACGGTGCGGCGACAGCACCCCGAGGGACGTAAATGAAACATGGAGATAGCCTGCCTCCGTGCGTTGCACCAACTGCACCGCCTCATCGGTGATGCTCCAACGGGAGTCCATATCAGGGGATGGGGAGAACAGGGAGATCTGCATTTCACTCCACTCCCCGCCCAGAAGAACCTATTTTGTATGGTGTCTTGCAACGCCATCGCGTCAAGATGGAAATCGAGTGGTCTCCCTATTCAAGAAAAGAAATAAAGCCAACAGAGTTAGGCCTTGAGTAAGTCCCAGAAGCGTCAGGCCTGACGGGAACAAGCCATTCAAGAACTTCTGAATCAGGCCACCGAGAGCATACAACAGGCCTCTCGCCTAAGGGAGTCCAATCAGAAATCTTTGCCT
Source organism: Viscum album (assembly GCA_963277665.1). Lineage (NCBI taxonomy): Eukaryota > Viridiplantae > Streptophyta > Magnoliopsida > Santalales > Viscaceae > Viscum > Viscum album. Next base: position 1,043,251,211 of record OY728146.1, read on the forward strand.
GCCTCCCGAGAAGGGATTGATCAATGGGTGAATTCGACACCAAATCTGGTTCACTCCCGAATGGGGGCACACGAGATCAGGCAGGTCGCGATAGCAGCAGCCACTACCGCAATCCAGGTTCAACCCCAGATTGTAGGGATGGGGGAATTTTTAACAAAAAATGCCCCCGTAAGACCAATAAAACTGGGAAGAGACTCGATGTCCAAGGAACGGAGCCAACCCCAGCCCTCAGGGCTGGGGGAATTATTACCCCCTCAACAACAACCTCCCCCATGAGAGTTAGTGTTCTCTCGTCTGGGGAGGACAATCAGAATAGGAGGTTACCGTCCTATCCCGTCATTTGAATCATCATCCCCTCCGAGAGGAAGGCCCACCATAAGGTTGCATCAAAGAACTCTCTACATCACCCTTCATCAAGAAGTCTGAAGGCAATCCCAGGTCACGAAAGGGAAGGACATCAGAAGAAGCGGGAGATCCTCTTCTTGTTTGGAAGATGGCATCCCCTCCACCCCGCGATATTCATTCGTAAATTCCATAGAGGATAACCCCATGGGTGACACTGGGGAAAATGAAAATCCAGATGAACCGGGAGATGATGGTTCCAGTCAGGCTGTGACTCACAATGAACCACCAGGTGTTCACACCTGGAATCCGAGCGCCGCCCTTAATATGACCGCCCTTCTAGCCAACCCTCCTTCGCCTACCCAGCGAGCTTCCAATAAGGATAAGAATAAGGGACTGGTTACCCTTAATCCGCCTTCTTCTCTAAAAAAATGATCCACTCATGCTTGAAGAGAGGTTCTCTTGACAGGAAGAGGAGATGAAAGAATTGAGGCAGCTTAACGTCGAGCTAGTCCAGAGGAACCACCTTATTGAAAGTGAGTCTCGGGAGGAACCACATCATGCACTCCCAGAAAGTGCACCTCAAAGGCTAAGGATTTCCCTAGAAAACGAAGCACGGTAAGGGATCCTTCCCAATGAGGCTCCTGGTCCGTCCAACTACCTAAATGTGGATGATTAATACCAAGATTTCCCTCTACTTAGGAGGAAACCAGAGAAAGTATGCCCAAACCCTCTGAGGGTTCCCCGAACGGAATATGCACCCTTGGCACCGGCCAATCCTGATCCTCAAGAAATGCCTCGGGCTACGCCTACCCAGGAACGGGCCCAACAGGATGTAAACCAGGGTCTCACCAACACCATCGAAGCGCTAACGGCTTGATTGGAAGCGATGGAAGGTAGACACGCTTCGATACAGCCAGAGGGAAAACCCTTCCCAGATTGGCTGACCAACAAACCACCTCCACCCAATTTTGGGAGCCCTGTATTCCCTATCTTTCAATGGGTCAGCCGATCTGGAACAGCATTTGATGCACTATGCGTCCTATTGAGACCCTATGATGGGAACTCCAAAACAACAAGAAGAAGTGAAACTCAGATGCTTCGTACGGACCTTGAAAGGATCCTCCTTCGTCTGGTACATGAGTCTGCCTAACCAATCAATAAAGAGATGGGAGGACCTTCGGCAGCAGTTCATGTTCCACTTCAGCTCGACGTTGCCTAAGACAATAGTCAGCGACCTCATGAACTACAAGTAGAGGGAGAACGAGAGGGTCTCAGATTTCATTTCCATATGGAAAGGTCTGACCTATTCTCTGAACATGCCAATGTCTCAAGATGAGATGCTAGCCATATGCATCAATAATCTTAGAGATGAGCTGCGAACACCACTCATACTAGTGGAGTGCACCACTGGCTTCCTCCATCTCTCGGCCATTGCCCAGATAATTGAGGACTCCCTATATCGGACTAATTCGAAGTCCCGAATAGTCTCATAGGCTCCTGTGAAAAGAGACCCTAGTGTTGAAGCGTCTACTGTCACACTCAAGCCGGCCCTTGTGCCCGCTCCACCGCTCAGGCCTCCACCAAATCGTCAAGGGCCCCCTGCATATCAGCATCCACCTCCGCCTAAATGGGACGATCAGTGAGGATTGAAGCGGAACTAGTTTGAGGAATGAAGAAAAAAAGTATACTCTTTATGAGATGATCAAGTTCGCGACTATTTCATTGCCGCCATGAACTGTAACTTCCTCCTCCTCCTGGAGTTGAGAAAACCTGAAGATGTCGTCCGCGATGACAGGCCGGATTACTGCCCCTACCATCGGATGTTGGGTCACAGTATCCGAGAATGCTTCATCTTCAAATACCTCCTGCAGGGGATGGTAGACTCCGGACAGGTCGAGCTGGGACCACCCCCAGCACATGTGGCATGTATCTCTACCACCGACTCCGAAAAAGAAGAGGGGTGGCAAAAATTCACCAGTAATCAGGGGAAGAAATTTGACAACTGGATGACTCGGAAAACTATCAACCAAGCCCAGGGCATACTCCGAGCTCAACTACAGTAGCGGATGTTGCCGCCAACAACCTCTTAAGCTGCAAAGCTGACAATATCGACCTCACAACCCTCCACGATCTGTTCATCTGGGCATAATCGAAGAAGGAGGAAACAATCGCAAAAGGAGCAGTCCACGATAGGGCCAAAGTTAGTCCCGACCCTGGTAGATTTCATGCCCTAGAATTTGGTGCCACGAGCACCGACCCACCAAACGACACCATCAGGGACAACCGAACATGTTGACCTGTCAGAGGATGAAGAGTAAATCTTTGGTTATATTAATGTCATCCATCTTATGGAATCATTCCATAACAAAGGGTATGGTTACGAACCCGAGTTCCCTGCACGAGGAACCCAGAGGAGGAACCACAGAGGTAGGGGATACCAGGGGAGACGCAGCCGTGGACGAAACCAACCCTACGGTTGGACCCTGGCCCAAACCGTTAATATTGCAGAAACCTGTGGGAGAGCCCTTCAAGGACTCAGTATGAGAAGGAATACCCCTCCACCTCCACAAGCAACCACTCTGGCACTGTTGTTCTATGATACCCACCAGAGGAAGAGCGAGTTTCTAGCTTCCTAGCGCGCATAAGAAGACCGGCCGAGCCAAGACCCCAAAATGCGGGAACACCATCGACATCCGACCCCGCGGCTGGTCCCTCCTTTTCAAATGCTCTAGCCCCCAAAGCACCCGCTAAAACTCTCCTCCAGTGGAGAAGCACCTGCTGCTGGAAAAAAAATACAATATCCTTAAACAGCTGGCATTGGTACCAGCCAAGCTGTCAATCCTCATTGCCCTAAGTCTATCACCAGGCCTCAGGGAGGCACTTATAGAATCTTTGATCAGCCCCAAGGAGTTTCAAGCCAAGGTAGCTGCCGCCAAAATTTACTGGACAGAGACTGACCCATCTGAATGCAATGCGTTGATCTCCTTCACCGATCAGGATGAAGATGCCATCATGCAAGGACACATCAGACCACTATATGTGTCTGGCACACTAAATGGTAATGAGATCCGGAAAGTCTTTATAGATAATGGCTCTGGAGTTAACCTCCTTCCCCTACGACCACTCCACAAGTTGGGCTACAATGAGGATAATCTAATTCCCTCGGCCACAACTTTGTTACGTTACTATAGGAATGAACAAAAGCCTATGGGACAAATTAAGCTAAGGACCCATTTTGGTGACCTGGTAGCCTACACATAATTCCTGGTGGTCCGACAGATCACAGCATTAAATGCCCTACTGGGAAGGTCGTGGCTCCATAAGCACATGGTTGTTCCTTCATCCTACCACTAGTGTATCAAGTACTGCTTCAATAGACAAAGTGGAACATTTCACGCCGACAAGGCCCCTTTCGAGCTCTCCGAGTCACATTACATTGACACAGGGTTCTATGAGAAAAAGAAAAAGAAGCCTTTGGTTGATGGTGTCGACTGGATCCCCGCTCCAAATGGCCTGGAAATGGTTCCTGATGACCCCCTCAGGCAGCTTGGCAGAGATTATGTTCTTCCCATCAACCATGTTAGGATTAGGAGTTCAAGTACGGACACACACTCATATGTCCTTATGACTTCATCCACGATGGCCGAGCATTAAAATGTGGGAAAGTCCACCAACCCTCGATCTAGGGATGAATACTCAAGCGAGGATGTCCATGACACCTCGCCTCCGGAATCCCAAGAGCTCGTGTCAGGATCTCTCTCCTCGTCGGACCAAGAAGATGAGGACATGGGAGAAGAAGAGGGGGAAGATCACAGGGATTCACCTCTTGCATTTGAGGAGTGTATCTCCACCATGGTGGACAAGCTCAAGGAAATAAACCTGGGTACTGAGGAAGATCCGAGGCCCACACTCATTAGTGCGGCCATGTCCCCCGAGGAGCACGAGGTATATACCTCCTTCCTAAGGAAACACCGAGAGGTATTTTCCTATAATTACATGGAGATTCTAGGACTCGATCCCAAGGTAGAGACGCATCACCTGGGTCTTCCAGAAGACCACCGAGGCTATAAACAGGCCGCCAGAAGGACGCATCCCTCACATGCTGCCAAAATAGAGGCTGAAGTCGATAAGATCATTAAAGAAGGCTTCATTCGAGAGGAAAAGTACCCCATTTGGTTGGCCAACATCTTCCCTATAAAGAAAAATAACAGGAAAATCCGCGTCTGCATTGACTTTAGAGATCTTAATCGGCATTGTCTGAAAGATGACTTCCCGGTTCCAATCACCGAGTTGTTGATCGATGCAACGGCCGAGTATGAGGCCCTGTCCTTCATGGACGGCTATTCCGGATATAACCAAATCAGGATGGCCCGAGAAGAAGAAGAATCCACTTGTTTTAGGGACCCTCAAGGGGTGTTATGTTACAGGGTCATGCCCTTTGGTCTCAAGAATGATGGTTCCACATATCAGCATGCCATTCATCGGATATTTAAACCGTTCTTGGGGAAAATCGATTAATGTTACGTAGATGACCTAGTGGTCAAGTCAAGACAGTTCTTAGATCACCTACCGGACCTTGAGACCATCTTCAACAAACTCTGACAACATAGCTTGAAGATGAACCCCTTGAAATGCACCTTCGGGGTTACCTCAGGGAAATTCCTTGGCTTCATCGTACGCCATCGTGGCATCAAAGTCGACCCTAAGAAGACAAAGGATATCCTTGGATTGCGACATCCCCATAACCTCACTAATTTGAGGGGATTCCAAGGACACCTAGCCTATATTAGGCGGTTCTTATCCAAATTGGCAGGAAAATGTTTTCCCTTCACGAGGTTAATGAAAAAGGTGGTCAAGTACCAATGGACGGATGACAGCCAAGAGGCGTTCGACAACTTGAAGAAGTACCTCTTAATCACACAAGTTCTCATGCCCTCTGTTGAAGTATGACCTCTCATCTTGTACGTGACAGCCTTAAAGCAATCACTGGGAGCCTTCCTCGGACAAAAGAATGACGCGGGCAGTGAAAATAGTCTCTATTACCTCAGTCGACCCATGATTGATGCTGAGACTCAATACTCAAATATCGGGAAGAGATGTTTGGCCCTGGTCTTCGCAGTTCAAAAGTTGCGACATTATCTGCAACATCATGAAGTCCATTTGATCTCGCAGAGTGACCCGCTCAAGTACATCCTCAGCCGCCCGATGCTAACCGAACGACTATCCCAATGGGCGGTCATCCTGCAACTATTTTACATCTGGTTTGTGCCTCAAAAATCCATCAAGGGCCAGGCATCGGCAGACTTTCTGGCAGACCACCCTTTGACAGGGACCACTGCACCGGATGCTGAGCAACCTGATGAAGACATCTTCTCAGTTCGAGAGGAGTTCCCAGCATGGGAAATATACTTCGACGGTGCATCCCGAAGCCCAACCGGGAGAAGGATGGAGGACCCCAGATTCAACAAAGTAGGTTTGGGAATAATACTCGTGTCCCCGGAAAAGTCAGTCTTTCCATATTCCTTCCTCCTGTTAGAGGGATGTACGAATAATGAAGCAGAATATCAAGCTCTCGTTGCAGGCCTAGAACTCGCACTCCAGGCACAAGTACAGCACCTTAAGGTAAAAGGTGACTCGGAGCCAGTCATCAAGCAAGTCAATGTTGACTATGCTATTAAAAATGAGGAGTTGGTCCCCCTGTTTGACCATGTCTGAGGGTTAATGGCGGAATTCTCCACAGAACCAACATTGACCTATATTCCCCGGTCTCAGAACGCCCAGGCTGATGCATTAGCCAACGCGGACACAGCCCTACCTGACCCAGACTAGGATGAAATGGTCATCAGTATTGCTCACCGTCGAATGGTATTGTCGTTTTTTCAAACTAAGACGGATGAAATCTATGAAGTCAGTCCTGTCCCTGAGCCATATATATGCTCCTGCCATCGGCTGGATGACCCCCATTGAAAACTACCTTCAACGGGGAGAACTTCTATCAGATAGGGCTGAACGAGAGAAAATATGGAGGAGGGCAATCAACTTTGTCCTATATGGTGGCGCGGGTTAGAAAGAGGTCCTCTACAAACGAGGCCTCGACGGAGTTCTCCTCAGATGCATTGATGGAGAAGAAACCACCGCTGTAATGAATGAAGTACATGTAGGAGCATGTGGAGCACATCAACCAGGGACCAATCTTTTCCATCAAGTTTGAAGGCTTGGGTACTACTGGGCCACAGTGGCACGAGACTGTGAGTGTTTTACCGCAAAATTCCACTTATGCCAAATTCATTCCAAATTCATACACCAACCCCCAGAGTTACTTCATCAAGCCAAGTACTCCTGGACATTTGTCGTCTGGGGGATGGACGTTGTGGGACCATATCCTCCCGCCACGGCCAAACAGTTGAAGTATATCCTCACAGCAACCGACTTCTTTTCCAAATCGGCAGAAGCCATACCCCTCAAGGAAGTCGAGGCAAGAAATATTGCTAGCTTTGTGAAGACCGATATCATCACCAGATTTGGTGTCCCTCATATCATATTGACGGACAATGGTACCAAATTCTGCGCTGCCGAAGTGGAGAAACTATACCGCGAATATGGTATCAAGTCTAAACACTCATCCCACTACCACGCAGCGGCCAACGGACAGATAGAGGCTTTCAATAAAACCATGTCCGATATTCTTCAGAAGATGGTGGAAAAGACAAGAATTCATGGCCGGATAAACTCCTTCATGAATTTTGGGCTTATCGAACCACAATCTGCACCGCTACTCGGGAAACCCCGTACTCATTGGTGTATGGGACGGAAGCGGTCCTTCCCATTGAGCTCCAATTACCCTCACTCCGCATTGACATTTGAGATCAATTATCCAACGATGAGCAATCAGAAAAGTGGCTAGGTGAATTGAAACAACAAGAGGAGAAGCATATGCACACTTTTCACCATCTGGAAGTGTACCAGAACTAGATCGCACGAGCCTTCAACAAAAAGGTTCGTCTTCAGTCTTTCTTGGAAGAAGAATTAGTGTTGGTCCTCTGAACCCCAATGATACCCAGAAAGAAGCCTCTGAAGCTAGAGCCCAAGTGGGAGAGACTGTATGTTGTACGCAAGGTCTACTCCAACAGAGCATATGCCCTGATCTCTATAGATGAGAAATTCACCACGGCTCCTACCAATGCGAGATTCTTGAAGAATTATTTCGCATAGAGACCAATAATATCCCGTCTTTACCGCGCGATGATAAACTGCACGGACAAAAAAAAATAAGGTGTACTCTTCGTCCGAGCTGCATGACGTTAAACTACCAAGCACCCAACGGTCCAAACTCTATGACCTTAAACTAAGAGTATTTCATCCAGACCACACGGTGTTAAACTTCATGGATAACAAGAGTTAAGAATGCCCATCCCCCCATGTATAGACCTGACTTGCACGGTGTGTACTCTTCATCCGAGTTGCATGACATTAAACTGAAAAGAACCCAACGGTCCAAACTCTATGACCTTAAACTAGGAGTATCACGTCCTCACCGCATGAAGTTAAACTGCAAGGAATCTAATAATACCCCTCATCCTAACCACATGACATTAAACTATATGGACCTCGTCCTCACCGCATGACGTTAAACCGCACGGATTTTAGAGAACTATGTACGGATTGATTCCTGCCCTCACAGGATACATTGCAACGCAGGGATCCCCTATCCTGGCCCAGCCCCTGAATAAAAGTTAAAAATGCCCTCTTCCCCCCATGTACGGACCAGACTCGCATGGGGTGTATCGATCTTCCTCACCATAATATGTTAAATTGCACAGACAATAAGTTTTAACAATGTCCCCTTTCCCCGTGAACGGACCATACCTTCACGAGGTGTACTCATTTCAGAGAACTATGTGCGGCTTGATTCCTACCCTCGCAGGATAAGTAGTGACGCCAGGATCCCCCATCCCGGCCCAACCACTCCTGAATGAAAATAATGTCAAAAATGCCCTTTCCCTCGTGTACGGACCAGACCTGCACGGGGTGTATCATCTTTCATAGAACTACATGAGGCTTGATTCATGCCCTCGTAGGATACGTAGTGACTCTGTAGTTCCACACCATGTCCCAGCCACCTCGAAAAAAGAAAAAAATGCCCCCTTCCCCCATGTACAGACCAGACCTGCATGGGGTGTATACTCCATCCTCACTGCATGATGTTAAAATGCACGGACTCCGTCCTCACTGCATGATGTTAAACTGCACGGACTTCATCCTCACCGCATGATGTTAAACTACACGTACTTCGTCGCGACCCACCCAAGATGCATGGCGAAACAAGATGGAGATGCTCCTTGCACATTCGGATGCATTATCTCCATACATCAGACTCTACAACCCGGATAATTATGGATCTTCATAACCATTCATGGCCATCGGAATTGGAAAGTCATCGAACCAGGGACACCTTTGTACAACTATGCATGCGATGCCCTCAGCAGCCTTGCATATTGAGATCCCCTGGCCCATCTAAAAAAGGCAAGATTTCCTCAGGCGACACTCTTCCTAGCTCCGTACGCCTACCGGCCTCAGAGCCCCCGTATCACTTCTCACGATCCAAAAATTTATGGAGCAGTGGTTTACAAGTTCATTCCCCTTTTCACATCCAAATTTTTCTAGGGTATCCTTACCTGGCTATCCTATGTGTCCGTCGGTGGTTCATATAGCGACCCACATCAGCGAACATCAATCCAGGACTAGGCTACTTTCACTCAATGGACAATTGCAGTGAAGATGTTTCTTGTATGCTCGAACACCATTATCCCCATATGCTAAACTCTGCACTGTGAGCAATCTCGGATTTTCATAATCATTCACGACCACCGGAAGTAGAAAGTCATCAACCTGGGGACACCTTTTTACGACTATGCATACCATGCCCTTATCAGCTCTGCATAATGATAGCCCTTGGCTCATCCATCAAAGGCAAGACTTCCTTGGGCGGTACTCTTCCTAGCTCCATATGCTTACCAGCCTCAGAGACCGCACACCACACCTCCTGATCCGGGAAAACTCAAATTTTCAGTTTACAACCTTCATCCCCCCACCTTGTTCCAAGTATATCAGAACACGTTGACCCAGTTATCCTTCTAGTGACTGCAGTAATAGTCACCCAATGGTCTGAGCTCTATGACCGCTAAACAAGGAGTACTTCGTCCTTCCCGCATGATATTAAACTGCATGGAGTAAAGGTACACCCCCGAGTGAAAAATAAATCATCATAGGGAACTCTCTAAGCTTTAATGGAAACCAGGGTCGAGTATGCCCAACATGTTTAGACATTTCCTTCCCCGATGACAGACTTCGTGGCCCGGATAATTTCGGATATTCATAACCATTCATGGCCATCGAAAGTGGAATGGCATCGACCTGGGGACACCTTTGTACGACTATGCATACCATGCCCTCAGCGGCTCTGCATATTGATAGCCCCTGGCTCGTCTACCAAAGGCAAGATTTCCCCGGGCGACACTCTTCCTAGATCCGTACGCCTACCAGCCCCAGAGCCTCCATGTCATATCTCCTTATCCAAGAAGCCCCGGGACCATGATTTACACCATCAACCCCCCCCCCCCCCCTCCACGTCTTGGACATTCCAGGATACTCAGGCCCAGTTACATTCTAATCAAGAGCGGCCTTTTTAACTATGTCCTTACCATACGATGTTAAACTGAATGGTCAATCATCCTTGCTGCACGACGTTAAACTACACAGCATTGGAAAAGGAAAGAAAAATGTCCCCCGTCCTCACTGCATGAAGTTAAACTACACAACATCCTTTAATAATGTTCTTCATCCTTACCTAATGATGCTAAACTGCACGGTCAAACCCGCCACAGGTTCAGTAAGGAATGGTGGCTTTTCTCTGTCCTTCAGTGCATGGGTCAGACTGGTACAAGTCACCGTCTCACACCCGTGTGAGAAGGGATTACTTCACCCATTCTCGGAAAGTTTATTCTAGATGTTTCCCCAGTATCCAAGCACCGTATCATCATAAACCATACTCTGCACTCAGAAAAAGTTGAACTCTCATGAGCCACCCCTGGTGTTCCCAAATCTCAACTTCCCTGAAGTTGCTTGGCTATCGGGGGAATACAATCATTGACCTAAGGACACCTTTTCATGACTATTCATATCATGCCCTCAGCGGCTCTGCATATTAATCGGTCTCGGCCCGTCTACTAAAGGAAATATTTCCTTAGGCAATGCTTCTCTCTGTATACCTCTTGGCCTTTGAGCCCCCATGTCTGTCCCAGGATTCGGAAACCCTCTGAGCTATAGTTTTACCAACCTCTTTCACAATCCTATTTGAATAAGGTGGAACGTCTTTGACAAGATTACTGAGAACCATAAGAAGTCGTTCTATTTTAAATGATGTCCCGGATGCATGACTATAAACTATGCCAAGCCTCAACCATTCATTACGCTAACTAAATGCGTAGAGAAGTGGTCTTCTGACCACGCTACTGATTAGTATGGATGTTCCCAAAACCCTTTCAGATGTCATGTTCCCCTTATGAGCCACCACTGGTGGTTTTCATAATTTTCCAAGCCACCCTTCATGGTTTCCATGAGTCGGACTTTCATGAAGTCCTATGGCCATCAGAAATGGAGAGTTAATGACATAAGGACACCTTTGCATGACTATGCGTACCATGCCCTCAGCGGCTCTGCATATTGATTTCCCATGGCTTGTCTACCAAAGGAAATTTTTCCTTAGGCAACGCTCTTCCTACCTTTGTACGCTGACGCGGCTCCCATGCCTTGAGGCATGCCCTGCATGTCATTAAAATTTAAACATGTTCCCCCCACGTGCATCTGAAGAGTATTGAGACATATTTTAATCAGTTGAACTTCATTAGGGCCCTTTCCCCATCGTAATTTGTCAAAACTGTTCAACCTAAAACATCAGCAATGATAGTCTTGACAGCAGGACATTAAACCACTCATAAAAAGAGGCACAAAGCCTGTTAGGACGAAAACCCGAAAAGGGAGACTTAAGCAAAATTCGGGCCATACCCGCTGGGTCCACACCAAATGGGCCCAAGAAAAATTAGGGTATTAAAAGAAAAGAAAAAATTTTGTGGGGTTTTTCTAAAAAACCCTAGCAATAATCAAACTATGCTCGATGGATCCCATGGTCCAGGAAAAAGTTAGAGTTTGTTTCTATTTTCCTGAGTTGTGATTAATTCCGATTCAGTGAGTTGTTATTCACGCGACAACTATTCTATTAACAATCAGATTTTACAATAGCAAAAGACTGACATAGATTGTACTCCATTGAAAAAAAAGAGGAGGATGTCCATAAGCCGAGGCCTCTACCTCACAGCGAAAGGGGGGGGGGTCAGCAAAACAGAGTATACAAGCAGGGCTCTAATCGTCACAAGGGAGTCTGGCTTGCTCTCCCCACCATACCAGCGACCATGCAGCGAAGGTTGTTGCAAGACCGTTCCAACATGGCCTTCTCCATGGCTTCAACCTCAGCCACCAGACGAGTATGCTCCACAGTTTCTTGGAGATCGTTGATCCCTTTTCTGGTGGCTTTGAGAGAACCGGTCACAGCTGATAATCGATTCCTCGTCATCACTGCCCTTTCTTCACATTCATGCAACTCGGAGGATAGGACGGCTGCCTGATCTCGAGAGGTCGCCTCCTATGCCATCATCTGATGGAGTTGTATTGTGGCTTCCTCCAGGGCTCGGGTCTCGCAATGAGCGGCAGAAAAGTGAGCGAGTTTGTGTTCACTAGTGGTAGCTTCCTCATGGGCCATGACAAATTGGAAAGCAAGAGAATGGAACTACCAATAGTGGAAGCCACCCGACCCCAAACCCAGGAAGAGTTGTCGAAGAGCTTCGGTCTTAGTTTCCATCTCAGCTAGAGGAGTTTCGGTAATGATCATGAAAATCCAAGGCCAAGCCCACCTGCGCACTGCCCGGTAGTCCTCCATGACATGAGGATATTTGGTATCCTCTCTGAAGAGCACAGGAATGAAATATGGCATTGCAAATAGCGCAGGTATGAGCTCGCTAGAAGTTCGTTCTAAAACTGGAAAGTATGGAGCCTCTAACCCTGGTTATGGCTTAGGGATCAAGTTGTTAAGCCCGGTATCAACTGGAAAAACTTCTGGGATTGCCTCGCTGTGACCCAGAACCACAGGGTCATCCTCATCCACATCCAAGAAGGATGAACCTGTCTGAACTTCGGCCATCACAGGACTAGGGGAGGAAAATCCCCTGAGTCACTTTGATCGACAAGCCATCAGTAAATCCTCCCTTAGAGCTGATGAGGAAGGTGCAGTGGACGCAACAGCCGCAATACCTCCTCATTTGGGAACCTACCGGACAGTCTTCCCTAGGATCCCATCGGAATAGTGTTTTCCCATGTTTTTGCATACTCCAAGGAAAGCCCGGCAGCCACCTCCATGACAGGAAAGAGAATGCTTGCGTAAGAACCCTCCCGTGTCAGCATCAGCCAACATTGACGAAGTGTAGCCAGGTGAAGTCCTTGAGCCTGAGGAGAGGGAATGGAAACTTGGACTTGCATACAACCAAAATGGTGAGAAAAACGATACGGGACATACAGCTCGCATAGGGAAACCCCGTTGATCCGCGCAGACAGAAATCCGTCCCTCAAAGAGATCATGTAAGAACGCTCCTCTAGGCTCCCCCGGTAGTTGTCAACTAAGATGCCAGAAGGGGTGGGGTAGGGAGTTAAAGAAAACTGGGAGAAGTCACTCAGAAACTCGAGGACTTCACTAGAGCTGAGGGATTTCAAGTGAACTCTGGCTATATCAAGCAAGGTTGGGCGAAAAGTAGGAAGCGGGATGATCGTGTTGTGACGATACTCATAGCAGCGACAGTGATCTGCTACCCACCCATACAAAAATTGAAATGGCCCGCTCAGACGGAAGGGTGGCCCGCCCTTCTGCATGTGACCCAGCAGTTCATAAATACGAGCCAATGTGGGCACGACCAAATTCATCAGGCGGCCCTCTGCCATCTCAGCTGCCATCACCAGGGTGAAAGCCCTGACGCCAGGATTAATATCCCGAGAAGGGAATAGCCACCCACTTCGTAACATTGCAAACAAACCAGCCAACCGGAGCATAAGAGGCACACAGGGGAACACCTTGTAACCCCATGAAAGGTAGTCGCCCACCTCCAGAACTGCAAAGTAGGAACCTGGGGAGGTTCGTGATTGTTGAGAAGGATGAATCTTGGGTGCTTGATCTTTGGTATGGGACCAATGGTGTTAAAAAATAACCCTATCCAGGTATTATATGGAATAAGAGAGTGGTCCCACAATGCCTGACCTAGTGACTACTCCACCATAACCAAAAGATCCTTTTCCAGTGAAGGCACTTGTTCGATGTCGTCCCACGCTTCAGGGACGGGTAGAAATTCGTCATACATCTCACCAATAACCGGGATCCCTCCTAATTGATGGATATCCCACAGACTAATTCCAACTTCACCATGGGCAAGGAGGAAAGTATTAGTTCTTGAACACCAGCGAATGAGTAGGTCTGGCAGGACCAAGGATGGTGGGTAAATAGAAAATTGGGAAGCCCACACTGTGGAGTATAAATTTACTGATTCTAGTGATCCGGGATACTCCCGGTAGTGATGATGGACCCAAAAAGCCCAGGACCATTCGTTTGAGAAAATCTTACCAGATCGGAGATCCCACTTTGGAATCCACCCCGCATCGGGATCTACTCGAGCAAGGTTGATAATAGAAGGATTACTCTTGAAGACAGCTTCCTGAGAAACGTTTTGGGCGTGCTGATCACTTTGGGTCCAAACGGAGCCTCTCATGATAAAGGCATCTTTCTGGTCAGAGTCAGAAACCATCTCCCCCGATTGGGTAAGGTTAGTCTGAATACACTTGGATGACACTTCCAAGAAAGGAGAAGGAAGACCTGAGAAAGATTGGGGAATAAGGACATCCTCTTGAAGACCGAATCCATGAAGCAGAAGATGATTTGATAGTGGGTAATCTAGGAGATCATTAGGGAGAAAATATTTCAAGACGACATCTCCAGGAATGATGGACCTACTAGGTTCCTCTTGGATGTTCTCCGCTCTGTGAATCATAGCTAAACGTCTCCCTGAACCAGTTGGGAGAGGCTCGACAGCAGGCCCAGGCATAGGGCGAGGCCGAACCATATTTTCTCCCTGCATTATGAAGACTAGGCAAATGGTTAGTCTGGAATAATAAAATTTTGAAAAAAATACCAGCTGTATGGAAAAAGCGTTGAAAATCCCTCAAACATGCCTTAAGGGGTGGTTTGTGATGACATCATCTCGTGGACCATCGCTTCGCAAAAGTAGTTCGCGAGACCCTAGCTCGTGGATCGTTGGCCAGGAAACCGCGAACCAAGTTTCTCCACGGAATTTCATTCCTGAATTTAAGTGATTAAGTTCGGAAGACTTAGAAACTTTTAAAGTTCAAGAGATTTTAGACTTCGGAGCATCGAAATCGTGGACCATCAAAACCGCGGAGCACCAAAACTGCAAAGCAAGTTCCTCTACATCCCATCATGACTTAATTTTTAATTAATTAAGAGTAATGGTTTGCGGTTGGGAAATTGGTTTGTGGGTGAAGGCGACTGCGAAGGGGGAATGGTTCGCTGAAGTCACTGCCGGTTCGCAGACGAAGCACTTCGTGAAGGAGCGAGCACGCGGCGGCGAGGGAGATCTGGTTTCGCGAAAAATTTGCTAAAGGAAAAATGAAGGGCCCCTGTATTTATAGGCGTGGTCCCCTACCGGGTCCACCTCTCTACCTCAAACCATCTCAGTTTCAGGACCACTCTGCATTGGAATGGCCTCCTCTTCATTCTGATCGGACCCCATTATGATGGGGGGAATTTGTAGGGTCCTAAAAATCCGCAAAAGAGATTCTACCCAAATCCCCCAAAGAATTGGGGAAAATAATGGAGGAAATACAAAGGGACACAAGTAGGACCGGTCCGCGAACTGGTCCCATGAAAACGCGATGCGGCCAGGCTCCGCAAATCACCCTCTCCACGAATGATCGTCGTTCATGAAATGGAGGCGGATATCCTATATGGTCGCGAGGCAGGATGGGCGCCAATCCAGTTCACCGTCATGAACCACCCCAACCGCGGACCGCGTTGACCGGTTCAAGCTGCATCCGCTATCGTTCGCGGAATGGAGGCGGAACCCTCCACTACTGCGAAGCACTACCTAAGTTCGGTTCACGGGGGGGGAGTACTCAATAGCCACCACAAATTACGGATTGACCAAGTTAGTTGTAAGCTGGGTATTCAGTCATGGGCCTCCACAAAAGGTGCCGCGTGACCGCAGATACATCTCTTTCCCAACTCTATAAAAGGAGGCTGGGGGGGAAAGGAATAAAGGATTGATTTTTAGAGATTGGGAACTCAGATTCAGAAGATTCGAAGGTGAAAGAAGAGAATAGTGATTAGTCTTGGGTGGAATGATTTTGAAGGAAGGCTTAGGATTTTGGAAACAGCGAAGTTCTAGTTCACGAACCAGAGTAGGTATAAACCTGGGAACAAACTAATAAGGAACCGAAAATGCATAATAATTTGGTGAACCGTGAACTTAAAATAACATAAAAATGGGAAGACCGCAAACCATATCCCCTCCGCGGATGCACTCCCCACGGACCCGGGTGTTTATGCCTCCTTTCCGATCTGCTGCACCGTGTAGCACCCTCCTGTGCGGGCGAAACCTCGACCAACGAACCCCCGATCGGCGTCGCCCTTAGCCACCGCTATTCGTGTGGACCCCTCCGTGTACCCCCCTGGTATGTGGGCTGAACACGAAGCCGCAAACCACCCTGGTACGCAGGATGCTCTCCAGACCATGAACCACCCTGGTTCGCGGGATGCCAATCAGTCTGCGGACCATCCTAGTTCACGGACGGCCTCTTAGTCCGCGGACCCTCCTGGTTTGTGGACGGCTTTTCCAGCCGCGTAGCACCTTCCTACGCAAAGGGCGCCACCAACCATACCCCTGTGTGGCCTGCCAAAACCTTCAAAGTTCCCATTTCCCGAGCCAGATAAAATCCTTCCAATCCGGCCTGTTCCTCCGCGACTCCCTCATTGGCCTACTCATCGGCCCCGAGCTGAGGCCTCCACCAGAGCCACAGGATTCGTGTGGTGTAACCCTCAGGAACATCAGCGCGCCGTTTTGAGTTCACATACCCACGGTAAATAGAGGAAAAGGGGTTGCCCCGACCCTTGAGCAGATTCCCGAAGCATTCTCGGGTTAACATTTTCACGGTAATGTGGAGTCTGAGCTCAAGAATCCCCTTTCTGTCCCTCCACTTGTTAAGGGATTCCCAGGGATAGTAAAATACCCATCAGGAAGAAGCCCTCATGCACTGCAAGAGAGGAGATGGGCAGAGGAGCACCCCCTTTCCCTCTCCAACTGCAATCCATCACCTTGGGCCTCCTCAGAATGTAAGCCCCAATCCATCACCATGGGCCTCCTCAGAGTGTAAGCCCCAATCTGTCATCATGGGCCGCCCTCATGCATAAGCCTCACTCTAATTTTCATGGACACACCTCTCGCGACATGATCCTCTGGTCCCTGCTGCCTCTTGTTTCTCACACCGAGCATGACTCACGTGGGATTAGAGTAAGCATCGACTATGACATCCTCTTATGGGACTCCTCAGAGTGTAAGCCCCAATCTATCGCCATAGGCATCCTGAGAGTGTAAGCCCCAATCCATCACCCTGGGCCTCCTCATAGTGTAAGCCCCAATCCATTGCACTAGGCCTCCTCAGAGTGTAAGCCCCAATCCATCGCCCTGGGCCTCCTCAATGTGTAAGCCCCAATCCATCATTTCGGGATGCCTCAGAGCGTAAGTCCCAAGCTAATCCGAACTACGTGGAATTTGATCCTTTCATCCTAGGCAGGGTACATAAGAAGCCTATAAGAGGTTCAATCCCACCACCCGGGTGTTCCGAAAACCTTCACGTCAGTTTGTCTTTGTCCCGCATGACGATAAACTGTGCATTCAAACTACGTGGAATTTGATCCCTGCCTCCTAGCCAGGGTACGTAAGAGGCCTCTAAGAGGTTCAAGCCCACCACCCGGGTGTTCCGAAAACCTTCACGCCGGTTCGTATTTGTCCCGCATGAAGATAAACTATGCATGAAAACTACGTGGACTTTGATCCCTATCCCCTAGGTAGGGTACGTAGGAAGGCTCTATGAGGTTCAAGCCCAACAACCGGTCGATCTGATTATCTTCACATCGGTTTCCCACGCCACTCCTAGTGCCGCCTCAAGCGAGTTCCGACTCTTCGGGGGCATTAATCCAATGATGGATAGTAAACCTCGGGCATAAATGATTCTGAACCCCTGTGTCCAGTTGACCATTTCCCACCAGGGCTAAATCTGTGGATACTATGTTTAGGTATAAACCAAAGATTCGCGAACATGTGAATATGTCTTAAATCTATAAGAGAGCCCCAGAACATGCAATAATAAACCCCAAAAAGGGTGCGATGAGCCCGAATTCCCATCCTCTCGACCAATGTGAGTTCTTAAGTGTTACTGGTCAGACTATCCAGTGAACGCCTGCCTTTGGAATGCGGGTCCACGCATCATCGGATACGGAGTCGTTGGGTGTTTCGAGACCGAAACCCGAAACATACAGATATGAAATAAATATGATACTGGAATTATAATATATAAATATATATATATATATATATCATCTAATTTTCATTCTTTTAAATACAAAATATAAATGAAAGTAGTGTTCATGCGTACATAAGGTCGTCTGTCCCCATGAACGGTGCATTTCATTTCCTATCTCAAAATATTATGGATTATTATAAATATAAATATAATGAATATATATTATATTTAAATAATATATTATATTATTTATATGATTAAATCATTATCTAATTAATAGTAACAACAAGTAACTAGTCAAAATGTACATGCAAAATGAGACAATTAACACCTGAAATAGTGAAAATAATGAAGGATTGTTAACAATTAGGTAATAATATATTATAAAAAGATAATACATGATATTATAAATATAATTATGGTTCAATTATAAGTTTTTTACCTATTTAAAACCATAATAAAATAGTTTAAAGTATGTTCATATAAAATGAAACACGACCTAAGGGATTCTTATCTCACTATTTCTTCCATGAGGCATACACCATTTTCACCACTTATTTATTTTTTTGGTTTGTATATTGCTGTTGTTTTATTTTATATAATGAATAAATTTATATTAATATTATTTATATTGTTATTTGATGTTACTTATTTCATGAGGATTATAATCCAGAATTTACCAAGTATTAAGGGACTTCATCTCAATTTTTATTCTTTGAGGCATACTTTGTTGTGGTGCACCTTATATTTTATATATGGTGTACATACTGAAATTATTACAATTAATATCATTAATAATTCTTTATTCATGGTATTTTGAGTCTCAATTTTAATTATTTTATCTAATGTATTTGAACTAAAAATTACCAGGTGGTAAATAAAATTTGATAACTCAAATTCTTTTTCATTTGGTTATATTACTTCCTTGTTGTCATTAATATTCCATGATTATGTGTATAATGAATTTTACTATATATCTATGTATTTAAAATTACTATATTTATTTTTAAATTTGATAAGCATAATCAATTCATTGACCAATTCTCACTTCAAGGTAATGATCATTTTATGGTTTTACATCATAATCTCATTTTATTCATGATTATTTATACTGGAATTTATATTCAAGGAAAATATATTTTAATTTTCTACCAAAAACACTTAATTTTATTCTCCAATGGTTATTAGTGACCATTATCAAGTAATAGTTCCAATTTTTCCACTCATTGGAACTCAAAATGTTTTAGAAAATATTTTTAAGAAAACCCGACTACAATAACCTCTTTAGTTGGATAAACGATTTTCTTCTAAAAACCTATTTTTCAAAAAAAAAATCAAAATGTTTTTAACCTTTAAAAATTATTTATTAAAAAAATTCCACTTTTTTCTTTTAAATTTTTTTTAAAGAAATCTTATTATCTCTTTCCAAACAAGGCACTTCTCTAGCCTTTTACCTTGAAAAAGGAATATTCTTTTTTCCTTGTATAGCATGTTTGGAGATACTCTCCATCATTTCATTGAAGATTAATTTATATATTTATAAGGTTAATTATTAAATATAATTTTTTAAAATTTATTTTCAAAGAAAATTATTTTCAAAAAAATCAAAATGAAAATGTTATCTTCCTAAAAAATGTTTTTAAAATACCTTTTTCTAGTATTTACATTCATCAATGACAAAAAACCATTATTTTACTCCAATTAAAATATATTCTATTGATACCATACTTATCCTTGCACCAGATAGATTACGGTTTCTTTGACCAAGGATATTATTGACATTAACTACCTTGATTTATTTATTATTCCCCTAGAAATATTCAATTTCCTATGATAATTGAGAAATAAATTTCCCCCCAAATATCCATAACATTTATCATAGATATGATTATTACATAAAACAAAAACCAACATTTTCATAAATTGTATATTTTGAAAGCTATTTGAAATCTGGGGAAATATTAATAATATAGATAATTTACTACATTTTTAAATTTTATAAGGCACATTTTCATGAATTAAATTGATTATTCGATATATGAGTAATGCTTAAGAGAGGTATGACATGGGTGGGACCAGTTTAGAGATAACATCTCAATGCATAGGATTTCTTGTGGGATGAATCAGTTGGCTAGCATAAGCTAATGGTTTTTTCACCCAGTCTGTTATAAACCATCTTTTCATAGGTCTTGATAGTAAAGGTACCATGTACGTATGAAACATGGCATCCAGTAGTTAAGAATTTCCTTCATTTTGATTCAGTTATTATTATCCATGAGATTGTTCTATTAAATTATCTGTAGATTTATTTTATTCTCAGTTCATTCATCAAATGGTGTGTATTTCCAATTATTAACTTGCTATATTTTTTATGCACTTCTTTCTTAGTTTATTGATTATATGGAATTTGTGTTCCTTTATTACCATTATATATTGATTATTCTCATTGATTCATTATTTCTTCTGATGTACTTAACCCTTACTGATCATTTGAGCTCACCCTTATTTTGTTCACTTTCCAAAAAATCCAATAAGTGTACTAATAAATATATTCAAGGAAATTATAAGTGGTAGAAAAGTTATCCTCAAAATAAAAAAATATATTATAATTAGTATTTTCATTTTTAATACAAGAATCATGTATGTATCTTGTTTACTAATACTACAAAACTCTTTGGTCCTTCAGGATTGGATTCCTTGTAATCATTCCAATGTAATGGTTATAGAAATTGGATATGGGATAACTTCGGTTGGAGAGCCAAAGTTGGTGTCAAAGAAGGTTTAGTAGAGACCTTGGTAACTAGATATTGGAAAACATAGATTAGAGAACATAACCCTGAGATAGAATTTGGGGATAAATATAAAATAACATCTGAGAATTTTGGTAAGGTGTAGATTATGCGGGTATTCATAGAAATACATCCATGTCTTGATACTACAAGTAGACATGGTCCTAGAACATATGTACCTAGGTATAAAAAAAATCCTAAAAGGTGTGTCAAGATGAACTCAAGTGTGACTTGCTACAAAAAAATAGTCCTTACTATGAATCTAGTTTGACACTACTGGGGGATATGCTTAGGATAATTCACATTTTATTTACAAACCATCATAAATAATGTGAATAGATAATGAAAGTGAATTGTCTAGGTTAAACCTATGGTATTTATTATTGAGAATAAGGTGTCATGATTTAGATATCCCATAAATGATTATATGTTTTTCTCACTATGACTATTGTTACTCACACTATGCTTTCTGGATTTAGTCAATGGCTAGAACCAAAAAGTGTCATGTTAACATTGAACATTAAGGACATAGTTGTGACAATTAGAAATCATATGGGATTTTGATAAGTGTGAAATATATAATATTCATGAAAAAATAATTTTCTTGAAATATGATTAACAACATATACCTTAAGAAACTCCCAGACTCACCAAAGAAGAGAAGGATAAAGTTTTATAATATTTTGAGTGGTGGAGACCACAGAGAAAAAAGGGATCAATTTACCTCAAGAATGAAATATGGAAGGAGACACCCAGAAAGGAATCTTAATGCAACATGCAAATTCTTTATGTGTGGTGAATAAGTATATAAATAAAATAATTTCTAAGGAAAAAAGGAAGAGTATGATGCAAGTAAATAAATCTCATCCTGGGGATCCATTTATAGTTTGTTGCCTTAACTATAGGGAACTTGTGCATTACCCTAGTCAATTCCCTCTTCTAAAGGATAAACTCTATAACAAAGAAGGATCTATGTTGAAGTAAATGGATAATAAATTTTTTATTATAATTTTATTAAAAACCCTTGGTAAAAGGCAATTTAATGATTAACCTTGTTTCAAGAATGTCCATCATAGTTATTTTGGAAATTATATTAATATGGTTTTAAAAATAGGAAAACTTGTATGTTGGGTAAAAACCCATCATGTCCAGCAAGTCTAGAGAACTTGAACTCATGATTTAAGGATGATAAGGGTTTCAAACCAACCACTGGTCTACACGATGTCCTTGTTAATGTGTAATTGTTTTTAGTTAAACAGTTTTATGAATAAATATTAATTATGAACCAGTATGTGTTACTTTTTAGGTTTAAAGATTAATGTATTAACCATATTAGATTTGGAAAATATTTTGATAAAAATTAAATACTTTTTTATGGGTTTTATTATCCAAAAATGTTAAAGTTTTTTGCTTTATAAAAAAAAAGGGTTCATTTTAAGATATCCATTTCATGGGGTAAAGGATGAATTAGGATTTGATCGGAGAAAAACTAAAAGAATAAATTGTTTATATGAAATTGAAACCCATAAATTAAGTAAATTTTATTATATTTTCAGTTAGTAAAATAATTCATCAATATTAGGAAATGGATCTTAAAAATGTTATCATAACACCTTAGTATTTGTTAAACTGTTGGTCTTTTAAATCATTGTAGATTTATGGATTTTAGGTCCTCAAATTTTCATTTATCATTAATATGTTTTTGAATGATGACATCAATAAATCCCTATAAATATTCAAAAAATTTCTCCTTGTATGTATATCTACTTTCCACTATTGTTCTCTTACATAGAAACCTATTTATATATTATTCCACGTGACCTCTCTACTTATAATTCTCTTTTATTACGAGTATATTCTACAAAATATTTTATGATATGGGATTTTAATATGGTAATTTTCAAATATTAAACTCTATATTACTGATATCAAGTTTAAATTGTGAGGATGCAATTTAATTAAGGTGGGGAAAATGTAACGCCCTTAAATTTTGAAGTAAGAACATTGTATTCAATAGGATGCCTGACATGAAACACTAAGAGCGTAAGGGAATTTAATATCCAAATACTTTATAATATATTTAATATCTTAAATAAATTAAATCCATGATATATCATGAAATTAATTCAATACTGATTTATCTTACACAACATGCAACAACTAATTTCTTTGATGACTTGCGTTACACGCAAGACCGAGTTGTACCAAACACAAATATATTATTAAAACAATTTTATTTAATATAATAAAATATAAACTATAAATTAAATAAGAGGTTATGAATATGATTAAATAAATTTTTAAAATATATGGTTTATAAAAATATAATATGAGTTCATTGGTTACCAATTAATTAGAAATGAAAATATAAACTGATTGAATATACGGGGAATTTTTTATGCTCTTAAAGGTGTGTTGTCTTAAAAAAATTAAATTAATTAAACTTGGTGAATTATATTAATGAAAAAAAAATTTATATTCAATGAAATATTATTTATATTCATCCAATATATTTTATAGGCATAATATGAGAACAAACCAAGTTTTACGCATAAAAACCTATACTTTTCAAAAGACAGTTTTACCACCTTTTAATGAAAGAACTATTTTAAAACAAAATTTTTGAACATCTAAATTTTTTATATGTCAAAAAACATTATTTTTGAAATAATACAATAAAATTTAAGTTATTGTGAATTTTAGGTATTTTTCTGGAATATTTCATTTTTTGATGAATAGTTAAAAATATTGAGTTTTAATTAAAAACTACTTTTTCATCTAATTTATTTATAAGGATAAATTATATTTTTTATTTGTTTTAAAGTTTTTTTAGATAAATTATACATATATTAATACAATTTGTTTAATTTTAATCAATTATACATTTAAATTAAATATAAAAACATTTCAAGCTTTTGAATATTTTCACATTAAAAAACCAATTTTCACATCCCGTCTACGGGATTAATTTTAAATTAATTTCTTCCACTTCTATCATTAGAATTTAAAAAAAATTAATTCTGCATTTTTAATCAGAATATTTATAATTTATAATAAGTAAAACCTAGTTTTTGACAAAAAAATACTAGTGAAAGTGATTAAAATTAATTATAGCATTTAAGAAGGAAATTACCTTAACAAAGGATGAAACCTTAAACATAAAGCCCAAAATTTCATATAACCTTTTAAAAAACCCATTTTATTGAAATTTTTATACCCTATACTCAATTTTATCAAACTTGGTACATTATTTGATCCACTTGACAAGGGAAAAACCTTAGTGGAATACCCATTTCAAAATTTTACAAGAATGCCACTCCTCCTCCACTATAAAAATCCACTTGCCCTTACCACTTATTCTAACCTATAAAGCCCTTTGTTTCACCCAAAATCTGACCAAATAATCTCAAAAAATTACCAACCTCATCCTATAATACTTACTATGAGTAGAAATAAAACCAATAAATTCATTTTTTTAGACCAAAAGGAGTTACCCAAATAAGAGGTAACTTTCTTCAACGATCATATTCTGTTTTATTTAATTCTCCACCCATTAAATTAATTTTATATCATGATTATATAAAAAAAATAAGTTTCTTAAATATAAAAATATTTTATATGCTAATATTTTGACCTACACTTTAACACACATCCATCAAATGGGATACGCAATCATCATTCATTTATATGGCAGACTACCGCCTCGCGAACCGATGTTGTTCGTTCTTCCATTTACTACTTTTTAAGGTTTTAATAATAATGAATTAATATTATATATATGATATATATAGTATTAATTATGTGTTTATTCTTTTATAACTTTTATATAAAACATAACTTCATGCATTCCATTTTCTGCGAATACAATAACATCATTTGTGGAAGTGTGGACTACCGCCTCCTCAAAGTGATGTGATTCATTCCTACTATACATGGAATGTATAAAGATATTTTTGATGAAAATATGTGACATAAATGAAATAAATATGATATTATAATTTAAATATATATATATATATATACATATATATCATTTTCTTTTCATTATTTTAAACCGGACAAAGAAATTAATGTAGTGTTCATGCGTACATACGGCATACCGTCTCCATAAACGGTGCATTTCATTTACTATATAAAAATATTATGGATTATTGTAAATAAATATATACTGAATATATATGATATTTAAATAATATTTTACATTCTTTAGATGATGTTATAATTCTCTAATTAATATGAAAAAAAGTAACAAGTCAAAACATATTAAAAAACTAGGCAATTAACACCCAAAATAGTGAAAATAATGAATGATTGATAAAAAGAAGGTAATAAGATATTATAAAAATATAATATGAGATAATATAAAAATAAATTTGGTTCTTTTATAAGCTACTGAAATTTTTAAAACTATTATTTAGTAGGTTAAAGTATGTTCTCCTGAAAGTAAACGTGAGGTAAGGGATTCTTGTCTCACTTTTTCTTCTATGAGGCATTCACAATTTTCACCACTTATTCCTTTGTGTGGTGTATATAATTCCCCTATTTTATTTTATATAATTAATAAATTTATATTCATCTTATTTATAGTTTTATTTTATTTTATTTTTTTCATGGGGATTATAATTCAAAATTTACCAAGTAATAAGGGACTTCGTCTCAATTTCCATTATTTAAGAAATACTATATTATTGTGAACCTAATTTCTTATATATTGTGTAAATAATTCCACTATGACATGTAATACCATGAATAATTCATTATTCATGGTATCTGGTGTTTCAATTTGAATTATTTTATCAAAGTTATTTGAACTTAAAATTACCAAGTGGTAAAGAAGTTTCATAGCTCAACTCTTTTTCCATTGGGTTATATTACATACTCATTATCATAAATACTGTATGATTATGTATATAATAAAATTTAATAACTATTTATTTATTTTCACTTATTATGTGTGTGTTTTCAGTTGATACACATAATCAATTCTTTAATCAATTCTCGGTACAATGTTATGACCATTTTAAGTGTTTACTTCGTAATCTCATTTTATTCGGGACTATTTACAATTGAATTTACATTAAAGGAAAATATATGATAATTTTTTACAAAAACACTTTAGTTTTATTCTCTTATATTTATTCATTAACTTTATCAAGTAATATTAACATTGTTTCCGCTCTTTGGTACTCAAAATTATAATGAAAATATTTTTATGAAAACCCGATTGCATTCCCCTCTTTTGTCGGAGAAATAGTTTTCTTCTAAAAACCATATTTTCTAAAAATGTTTTAAAAAATGTTTTTAAACATTCTAGAATGATTCATTAAATAAATTTTTACCCTTTTCTATTTTAAAATCTTTTTTAATGAATTTACTTATATCTTTCTCGGCAAGGAACCATTCTAACATTTTACCTTACAAAAAGAATGTTTTTTATTGTACAGCATTTATGGAATTACCTACTATCATTTATTTAAATCTTACTTTGAATGTTTATAAGGTTAATTAGTAAAGAATTTTTTTTAAAAAGTTATATTGATGGAAAATTATTTTCAAAATGTTTTTCAAAATGAAAATAATATCCTCCTCAGGAATTTTTTTAAAAGAAAAATTTATCGTATTTTCATTCATCAATGACAAAAAAACATTATTTTACTCCACTTGGTATGTGTTATATTGATACCATTCTTATACTTAATCTTGATGGTCTATCATTTCTTTGACAAAGGATTGTATTGAAATTCATTGCCTTTTTTTCTTTTTTATTCCCCTTTAAATATTTAATTTCCTATAATCATTGAACATTAAATTTCCCCCAAATATCCATATCATGGATATGATTATTTCCTAAATTGTATACATTTTTTAAATATGGTGTATACTGTAACATCACAGGTAAATAAATAATATTACATTTTCATATTTATTAATATTTTTGAATAAAATATTAATATTACTTTAAAGTGGATGTTATGTTCGATGGCATACCCAATACGCAACAACGAGTTTCTTTGAAATCAGACGATGCACACTAATAATATAATAATATTATTGTAAATGGTAGTAAACTCTTAGCCGATGTAATGGCGGTAATGAACAGAACTAACTAAAAATTGATTATATATGTTTGTAAAATATTTTTACATTTATCCAATAAATTTTAGAGGCTTAAAATGCAAATGAATACAATTTTATGAATAAATATTCTAATATTCTTTACAAGGCTGATTAACCGCTGTTTGATGGAAAACCCTTTTTAAATTTACTTTTTGTCACTTTTATATGTTATATTTGAAAAATAAAATCATTTTTTATAATCAAGATATCAAAATTTACTTTGTGTAAAAAAAAATTTATTTTCCGATAAAGATCATTTTTAGTGAAAAATGTTGTATTTTAATTCAAAACCTTCTTTTAATCTAATTTATTTTTATTGATAGATTATCTTTTTAATTGGTTTTAAATTTTAATTAAAATATATTTTTAACATTTAATGAAATTTTTGTGATTTTAATTAATTTCACTTTGAAATTTGACATAAACAAGTGTCAATCTTTTAATACATATTGTTTCTTAAAAACATGTTATTTGTTTTGACAGTAGGAATTGATTATAAAATTAATTAATGAAAATTCTATGTTTTGAATTTTGTAAAATTGATATCATTTTTTAATTTGTAATATTAAATATATCTTAGGGTAAATTTTTTGTATTTTTCTGACAAATGTTCATTTTTAATGAATAGTGAAAAAGACTGCATTTTAATTCAAAACTGCCTTTTCATCCAATTTATTTATATAGTTAGATTGTCATTTTAATTGTTTCTAAAGTATAATTGAATTATGTTTTTATCACTTAATACAATTTTGTTCATTTTAAGTAATTTAACTTTTCAATTGGATGGTAAAACAAGTCAATATTTTGATAAATTTTACTTCTTAAAAACCCATCTTTTATTTTGACAGCGGGATTTACTTTTAAATTAATTACAACAATTTCTGTGTTTTGAATTTGGGAAAATGGGTTTTATATTTTGAATCAGAAGTTTCAAATTATTTAATTAATAATCTTTTGTTTTTGGACATTATGAATAGTAACAACGGTAATTATCTTTAATTATCGTGTCTAATTAGTAATCAGGTAGTTAAGGGTAATAAAATAATATCATAAAAATATAAAAAGACCTCAACATGTGTCCTAATTCTATTGGTGGTGTCATGGCCGACCATGGGATACTTGTTTCCAACTTTGGGGCCCCATGGAATCACTTTAGTGTGATAGTGACTTTTTATCAAATTATTTTTTAAATAAAGGAAATATAACAAAGGTTTGTATATCCTAAGTAAAACAATTTTAATGTATTTTAAATAAATTATATCTTTGAATATAATTAGTCATTGGAAATATAAAACTATTTCCTACATTATGGTAATTCGTTTATAATTTTTATACATTAAATAAATAAATTTATTTATGACACTGTGATGATGTAGTGATTACCTCATTAATGAACAATTTAAGTAAAATAAAAATATAAGGTAAAATATAAGACTTACACTTGTCAAAAACCTATTTTATGGGTTTATTTCGAACCATTATCACCTTATCCTCAAATTATATAATTTTGGGTCCTTTAAAATCCTAAAATCATTTTATAATAAAGTAACATTTCATGAATTTCCAAGAGTGCCCCTCCTCCCTCTTATAAAAGGCCCCCACCTCTACCCCCTTACTCACACCAATCAAGCCCTTGGATCATCCAACCTCTTCTCATATTTTCTCTCCACATCCCTCTATTACTCCTAGAAGCCTCACTTTGGGCAGAAGTTTTTCCAAGGAAGCCTTTGGGCTTAAATCAAAAAGACTTACTCGATTTAAACGCAATGTCTTCTCTTATGTTCTTTTGTTTTATTTTGCTTCTCCAACCCCCTAAACTATTTTTATTATTTTATTTTGTAACAAAACCATTATATTCAATATATAGTATGTTTTTATGATAAGTATTATATATACACTTACACACACCTCCATTTAATGGTTAAATAACATACTGTTTCTTTGGGTGGTGAATTACTATCTCACAAAACGATGATTGTTCAATATTCTTTTAACACCTCTCATGGTGTCCATTACGATGTCATTGTATTTATATATGATATATATTATGTTTATTTCTTCCTTATGCTTCTGTATCTTTCATTTATGTCATACCTTTATGGTTTCTATAATGGGTTAACACGATAATTTCATTTTAGGAAGTGCGTACTACCACCCCCTCAAAGTGATTTGAATCGTTAATGCCATATGTGGGATGTATGCAAGATGGAGTTAATGATATTATATATGATATTATACTTTAATTATAATATACCTATGTATCATTATGTTTTCATTCCATTAAAGTATAAAATAGAAATGAAAGTAGCGTTCATGCGTACGTACGGCCTACCGTCTCCATGAACGGTGCATTTCATTTTTTTATCTCCAAATGTTATAGAATAGTATAAAATGAATATATACTGGATATATATTATATTTAAATCATTAATAATATTCTGGATATGGTGTACTTATAACTACATGGACAATTCTTTTCAAACAAGTTCATTTTTGACTCATGTACTGAACATCGACAAAACGTATGATATGAACTCACATAATTAACTAATTATTATAACTTGATAATATGTGATATGAATTTAATAATAAAATTTAAAGTATTTCATTAAGAAATTATAAATTGACCAAACTTTATTATTCATTAATATAAAGAAATGAATAAGACAAGTTGGACTTGAGGTAAAGGATCATACCTCTCTCTTTCTTTTTAAGTACTCTCTTTTATGTCATTTCTTTTAAGCTCCTATTTCTTATGTTGGGCAATGTTATTTTATATTAATCTTACTATAATTATTATGTTAATATTATGAGAGACATTATTTGATCTCATCAATCCATTTTTGGTAGTTTTAAGTGGCGTCATTAGGCTTCCGAAATTTTGTTAGAGATTTCTTATCTCACGTTTAATTCCGCGAGATTTCCATTTTTCGCCACTTATTTATTGCATGTGGTATTGTGTACTGACCTTTCATATATATTATCATTATTATATTTATATTCATGGTATTATGTGATTAATTTGGTGTCTATTATCTTTTGGTCATACGAGTCGATTGATCACAACGAGGTAAGGGGTTTTTATCTCACTTTGTGTTCCCATGAGATTAATGCTACATTTGCCACTATTTCATTTTGTGTGTTGTATATACTGACCATGATTTTATTCTTTGTGTAATATAATTTAATTTATGGGTATTTACATCTTCATTGTATGACCCTTCTTTCATGGGATGTACATTTCGAAAGTTACCCAAATCTGTAAGGGAACCTTTCACCCTCCTCTTTTTAAAAGACTTATTTTGTTATGTCTTTTAATTTAAATCTTATTATGTTAGGATATGTTATTATATATCCTTATTCATGTTAATTTTATGTCCAAGTGATGAGATACCATTTTATCTCTCATCAACTCATTTTCTGAATTTTAAAGTGACGTCGTTAGGCTGTCAAATTTTTTCAAGGGAACTTCTTAACTCAATCCTTTGGGTTAAACTTGTACTACTTGAATATGTCATTATATGAATATATGTGAATGAATCTGATTGTTTTACACTTAATATCCACTTATATTGGGTGTATTTATATTTTTCACACATAAATTATGTAATTGATTTATCCTTAATCTAAGGATATCGTCTTTGTAAGGAACTTCGTCTCAATCTCTTTTCATTGATGTATATTTTGTTTTATACAAAAATATATTTTACACGGTTTATAAAACCCTTTCACATTTAATTTTATGAAAAAGGAATCTTTTTATATGAAGCATTTTACTAAATGAAAAAAGGGAATGTTTTTGTCTTCTGTATGCTGTGACAAGGACTTCTCTGCCGCCGTGACCATTATTTGAGTTTTGGCTTCCTCTACAAGCCATGAATTTTTTTTAAATGAAAAATAAATACCATGTTTTAATTTTCATTTATTTTGGTATTGAAAATGGTTTTGATAATTTCTTGATTATATCAATGTGTTTTATTGATTTCTTGCGATTGAAATGTGGAAATGTTATGTTTCCTTTTTGCATGTTTTATGTGATACGATTATATTATGGTTCTTGGGCATTGTTTATGAAGATGGGTGGTTCTGTGATAAACTAAGGGCAGGAGAGCCCGTGATAGCTCTCCAATGAATTGGGTAATGAGAAAGAGTTAAACTCTAAGGTTTCTCCAAAGAGATTTAGTGAATATACTGTGATGGGTATTCCAAACGTAACCATGAGGGTTGATCCCTACGTAAGAATGTTATGAATGCCTCAAGCTACCTTTACGTCTTATGATTTTTATGAGTTATTCATAAATCTTAATATTTCATGAGGTATGTTAAAGTGCTTATGTTTTATGAGTAAAGTATGATTTCATTGAATCTTATGTATACATGGACTAATGTTTTCTTTTCATATTTTTATATCCCTTACTGAGATTTTTATGATCATCCCAAGTTTTTGAAATGTTTTCCAGATTAATTAAAGATGAATAGGGTCAAGGATGGGATCAAGGGAAGACATGATATCTAAAACATGGAACTAGACATGTTTATTTTTAAGAGTTTTTATTTTATGAAAAGAAAAATGGAAACTGGGTAGAAGTGTCTACTTTGTAATCATGTGAGATGTAATAGTTATGTCCTAATTCTCTAAAAATATAAAACTGAAAATATCCTCAATGTGAAATATTCATTTAATTCAATATTATGTAATGTTTTAAGGTTGGGGCCTTATATATAAAATGAATGTTGTTTCATATCTGTGGGAATATTGTTAAATCCACATATTTTACTCAATGCGGGTATTTGATAAGGCACATGGGTCATGAATTAAATTGATTATTTGATATATGAGAAATGCTTCGGATATGTATGGTATAGGTTGGGACCAGTTATTGATATCCCCTTAATGTATCTATAGTCTCATGGGATGAAACAATTTTCTAGCCTAAGCTAATGGGTTTTTTACCGAGTATGTTATAAAACTTCTTGTGAAAAGTCTTAATAGTAGATGTACCATGTACCTAGGAAACATGGAATACAATAATTAATTAATTCTTTTATTTTAGTTCAGTTATTATTATACATGATATTTTTTATTTGACATTATCTATGGATGTATTTCATTCTCTTTTCATTGATTTAATTTCATGTGTTTCCAATTTTCACACTTCCATATTGTTTATTCACTTCCTTCTCAATTTACTGACTATATGGAATGTGTTCAGTTTATTTATTATTATCATTTATGTATCTAGTTTACCAAGACTAAAAAATTCTTAGGTCCTTCAATATTGTTTTCCTTGTAATCCTGCCAATGTAATGGTAGTAGACACTGGCTCTAGGATTAATGGGGTCAGGGATCCACATATTTCATTTCTATTTTTATTCAAATAATTGTTTTATTTCTCTTCTAAGACTCTTAAATATTTTCCCTCAAAACACACTAAATTGGTTCATTTATAAAGAAACATTTTCATGTATTCACATCAATTGTACATCATTTTTCATTTTCTATTCTAATTTTTATTTTATGATTTTCCATAAGTTATTTAAATCCCTTCTTTCATGGATATTGTTATTATATTCCCTTTGGTTATTCCTTGTGACATGATTACAAAACCCATTTATTTCTATGGTAAACCCTTATGTTTATCCTTTCTGTTCGATTCTTTATGTGGCACACATATGCATGAAAAAGTTTTCATGTGTGCACCCAGATATTTATCTAATTCATTGGGTAAGTTTTTAGTCTTATGAGACATTATGTATGATATTAGAGAGTAAACCTAATCCACTATGGGACTTTTTCCACTGTGTGATATAGTCTTGGTAGTTATCCTTGACTCATGTTTATTTCATGTTTTATTTTTCTGCCACATTTCTATGTTTCCATGACCACATGATCCCATGCCCTGTATGTTATTCTTCTATATTTGTATTCATGTTCTATGCCTTTTTATGTCATCAAGTTATGCCTTTCTAAATAACTATCTAGGATTCATTCCCTTGTTTATTCCCATATTGGTATTTTTATGCATTATTGATAATTGTATTTCATACATACATTTTTCTCCCTTTTTCACAAGTTCATTATTTCCTTCAATAAAACATAAAACAAGTCAATTCACTCAAAAATTAGAAATATAGTACATTTAAGTAAAAAATAAATATAATAAAACATTCAAAAATGTATGCATGAAATACACTTAAAAGGATATAAATATGGAAAAGATGTTGTATTTTTTTTATTGTTTTCTAATTATGTATTTATCCTTCCAAAGGCATTATACTTTATGATCCTTGGTTTGTATTTAATGGATAATTATTCTTAAAATCAGTTTATAATATTTATAAAATGATAGGGTCTCTATAAATACTATTTTTTGAGAGGGATTTATATGGTTCATGAAGACCATTCAGGGATCCTCATGACCAACCCTTACAATGTAATATTTGACATGATAGATTCAACAGTAGCATAAAACTAATTTTCTAAGGGATTATGACCTCAGGCTTCTGAGTCATGGATGGGGACCGTGATTAAAATTTTTGAGCATTTGGAAATTCCTCAAAATTGTATAGTCAACTCACAATTCATATGCTTCTTGATTCTACTAAGCATTACTGGGTTGTTATTACCCAGGTAGATCATCACCAGATTATGGTCTTTTGGGACTTCTAGTTTTCTTTCTATGATTACATATTTTCTAAGATGTTGAGAGAAGAATTAGCAAGGGGGTTTATGTATCTATAATAGAGAACCATTCCCATTATGGATTATTCATATATCATTATAGAGATAGAGTACTTCACACTGACTCTTATTGGTGATGAGAAGTTGAGAGAATGACTATTTAAGAATTGGGTCATATATTATATCCAATATTAGTTAAATTTATTCTGGTTGACTACCATTTCTGAGATAGGGAACCGGTCACTCATCACTTAGTGAAATATGTCAGAAGATGGAGGTATGGGATAGAGTGATTTAACCCCTAGATAAGAAAGTTGTTTATCTAGCAGCAGGAAGAATTACCTTGAGTATTTTCATGGGGGAAGTGTTATCCAGATGTTGAAAACTGATACTTATGTAGTATGTCACTAGTTTGGTATTTCAGGTCATAAGAATCCCCAAAGAACCCATTTGAGTTCTGATAATTGGGCCACGTGGGCCACCTTTTGTGTTTTTCAAAAAAAACATCTAGTTCTAGGTAAGAGGGGTTCAACAATGATTCTACATTCTAGAGAAGGATTAGAAATTCTACCTCAGGTAGGGAGTTAGAGTATTACTGATCATTCAGGATGAGGAGGTGGATGTAGTAGTGGAAGTTGATCTTATAAGATGAAGTGCTTTCATAGAGGGACTTATTAGGGTAGTCAGGTTTTAGCTCAAGGTCGTGAATCTGGTCAACTATATTTAGTACAACCTATACCTAAGGAGATGATTACCTTTACATATATAGTTTTAGGTATGATTTTAGTATCTTTTACCTTAGTGTATGCTTTATTCGATATAGTAACTTCACATTATTTCATATCTATGTAAATTATGGAATATCTTATCCTTGAGATTGAGTACTTTTAGGGATTGATGACTCTTGATACTCTGTTGGGGTGATATCATATAGTTTACATTAATGTAAGGAATTCCCCCTTAATAAAGGTAGTTATTTCTTCAACTGGAACCTCTTCATCCTTGAGATGACATGCTTGGATATCATTCTTGAGATGAATTGGTTAGTACCTTATCATGCTCATGTTAATTGATATCACCAAAGGGTGTTTTTCAGATCACCTAAGGGTTGTAATTAAATCAATGAAGGATAATGGGATGTCCAGGAGAGTGGATCTGGACCTCAGCATCATGGTCTAGGAAGAGTGATATCCCATATTTACAATATTCCCCTAAGGATTCACGAAACACATGAGATATATTTCCCTTTTTAAGTGGACTATTTCAGGGTTGTATTCTTTTGTAAATTTTCTAGGATACCTCATGATAGGGATGTTGAGTTTATTTTTGAGCAAGTTCCAGGGGTGGAACCAGTATATATACTACCTTACAGGATGGATCCTACTAAGATTCATGAGTTCAAAAGTCAATTAGAGGAGTTAGAAGAAGAAGGGTTTATACAACCTGGGACTTAACCTTGGGTTCATCTATGCTTTTTCAAGAAGGATAAAGGGGAACTCAAGAATTTTGTGGATTACTATTGGTTTAATCAGTTTATGGTTTAGAATCGGTATTCATTACCGCATATATATGACCTCTTTTACTATCTTTATGGAGTGGGAGTTGTCTCAAAGATTTATTTTAGGTTGAGCTAACATTAGGTATGAGTTAAGCCTTAAGATATACCAAGTAGAACATTTTGTAATAGATATGTCTTGTATGAGTATTTCCCCATGTTTTTTAGTCTCATGAATGTTCCAATAGTTTTTATGTCTATGATGAATTGGGTTTTCCATCCATACATTGATTCCATTATTTTTATTTTTGGGGATGATATCATAGTTTATTCTCATACTCGATATGATCATGAAAAACACCTTGAAATCATATTGAATACACTAAGAGATAATAGGATGTTTGTTAAGCTTAAAAAATATTATTTTTGGATTGATAAAGTACACTTTCTAGGTCACATTATCTTAGATGTAGGAGTATTTTTTGAACTATATAAAGTGAGAGATATTATTTTTTTAGAGAACCCCAAGAAAATATTTTACAAAAAACGTTTCTTGGGGATATCTAGCTATTATAGACACTTTATTCGGGATTTTTCATTCCTTATAAAACATATTATAGGATTGAAAAAGAAAGTTGTGGAATTTTCATGGTATGAAGAATGTGATATATCCTTTCAAGAGTTGAAAGTAATATAGAATTTAACACCAATCATGATTCTTCTAGATTCATCCAGATTCTATACAATATATTATGATGCATCAGACATTAGGATAATAGAAATCATGATGTAGGGATATCGAGCCATAGTGTTTGAGTCTCAAAAGTTGATACCACATAAGATAAATTATTCTATGTAAGATTTAGGGCTATAATGTTTTGTTCATTCCTTGATCTATTTAATACTTTATTTGTTGAGAGATTGATTTATTATATACAAGAATTACAAAATTGTAAAATATATTTTTACTCAGCATGACCTGAACCTCAAACATTAAAGGTAGGTTGAATACCTATAGTACATCTACTTTCTTATTTCTTATACACCTAGGAAATGAAATACAGTGGTATATTCTTTGAAGCGGAATACTAATACATAAGTGGTTCATGAGACCATTAATGAATGGAATTTGATGGTATTGTTTTTCAGATGAACTTGAAGGTGAATGTGCTTCATGGTTAGAATGTGATCATATTTTTATCAGTAATTTCAGCATATATTGGAGATTATGTAACTTTTGGATCCAAAGGACCCAGTCTAAAGGGGGAGCATTTTAGGCGAGGACCCACCACTAGGTTGGGTCATTGGTAGGGATGAGATCTTGTGCATTCATGGGCTTTTATTGGTTCTTATATATGTATGAGAGGAGTTGATGCAAGAAAATCATGCCTCTTCATGGAAAACATATCCTAGTATCATAATGATGTATCATGATTTACACTGCCAATATTGGTGTCCTGGTATGAAAAGGGTTATAGTTAGTTTAATTACTCGGTGTTCCGCCTTTCTGTAGGTGAAGAAAGAACATAAGCTTCCAATGGAAATTTTATATTCATTCCCTATTCTTAAGTGGAAATAGGATCATGTCCCTGTAGATTTTGTGGTGGGATTTCCTATATCATCTTGGAGAGGTGACTCTTTATGGGTGATCGTAGATAGGTTGAAATAGGTTTCTCACTTCTAACCTATCAGAGAGACCTTTTTGTGGATGAGCATAGAAGGCTATATGTCAAGGTGGTCATACAACATCATGGAGTACCACATACCATCATATTGGACTAAGATTATTGGTTCATTTAATAGTTATAGTAGGTGTTGTAAAAAGAACTAGGTTTATATGTGATTCTGAGTACAAAATATCACCCTCAGACTGACGATCAGTCCAAGCATACTATACTTTTATTAGAGGATATGCATTGAGCATGCGTCCTTGATTTTGGAGGTTATTGGTAGAGAAACATTCCTCTTATTAATATTTATTACAATAATAGCTTCAAATATACTATACATATTTCCCCATATGAGGTCTTATATGGTAGGTTATTCTACTCACCCATGTGATGGTTAGAGGTTGGTGAGGTAGTGATACTAGGACCTCATCTCATTTAGGAGACTTTAGAGAAGGTACATATTATCAAGAATGATACGAATATAGATTAGTCTATGTATACATCTTATACCAATCATTTCCATTAATCTATGGAGTTTTATGTGGGATATAGGGTCTTCTTTTGAGTTTCAGCTAGATTGGGTCATATATGTATTAGATGGAAAGACAAACTATAACCTCAATTAGTTAGACTTTCAATATCTTAGAGTAGGTGATATAAATGGATTATCAATAAATACTTCCTCATAGATATAGGGGAATTAATGATGTATTCCAGGGATATAATATTCTGTGTTATTATTTTGGACCATCTTATTCTTTTGATGCTGAGGAAATTTAGTTGGAGTTCTATGATTCTTTTAAATAGTATCTAGTTTGTATCATTGATTATAGAATGAAGGGTATTTAAGATAGGTCAGTTTATTTAGTTAGGCTGTTATATCAACATGACCATGTATAGGATGAGATCTACGAGAGATAGGATGATGTTTGTACTCATTGGATGGAGTTGTTCTCAGACGATGCTCAACAACCCACTAAAGGGAAACTCGGGGATATTTGTTTTAAGGAGGGGAGGTTTTAATGTCTTGATTTTTCATGAAGGTATGATTTTTCATAGTTTCTATTTTAGTCTCTTTTTTTACCCTAATAAAATTGACTTAGGCCTTAAAGAAGTATTTAGGAGTGCTTGGGAATTATTTGAAGCCTAGAACTCCATTTTTTAGAGAAATGGATTGAGGTGCATATTTGGAACACACTTAGTTATAATCTAGTGGCTAAACCAAGATAGCTATATGAGGATAAGAATGTTTTGGTAAATGTAACATCCCGATTTTTTATGAAATATATATTCTTTCAAATTTATTTAAATTCTTTGATAACATGAGTTACACACAATTCATAGTTTATATTTCATTATATGTAACACCAAGTGTATCTTTTATTCCATGTAACATTGAGTTTCCTCAATAACATGTGCTACATTCAAGGCCGAGTTTTATCAAACCATAATATAGTGTTTATATTACTATTTAATATATAGTTATATCATGGAAATTATATTCATGAGTGTGAATATGACTTACTATATTATGTCTATACAAGTATATAATTTTTTTACATTCATCCAATAGATTTGATAGGCATAAGAAAATAATAAAATCTAGTTTTACACTTAAAAACTATATTTTTCTAAAAAGTATCATTACTGACTTTTAATGATGAAAAAATTTTAAATATATTTTTTGACATTTTTATAATTTTTCTATTTAAAAAGGAACTTCATTTTTGAAATCTTAATATCAATATTTACTTTTGGTGTGTTTTTGATATTTTTATGAGAAGATTCATTTTTTGTTGAAGAGTGAAAACACTACATTGTAATTAGAAACTACTTTTTTTAATTTAATTATATATTTTAATTATATTTTAAATTAGGTTTAAAGCCTAATTAGTTCAAATATACAATAATAATTTCAATTTAGGTCAATATATTTAATTTCACATTGAAATTGGATATAAAATCATTTTGAGATTTTGAGATTTTCCCCTTAAAAAATTGTTGTCTCGGAGCGTCTGCGGGATTAATTATAAATTAATTTTAGCCACTTATATGAATTTAATTTCCAAAAATGGTTATAAAAAGTTGTAAATAGTATGAATTTTTTTTTCTAATAAGATAAACTTAGTTTTTTGACCCAAATGATTAGAAAAATTAATTACAATTAATTAATGTGATTATCGTAAAAACAAGCTTACATATTGATTAAACCTATAATATAAGGTGTATAAATGACCCAAAACATGTAAAAAACCTATTTATGGAAATATTTAGACCATTACCACATTAGGATCTATTTTTATGAGTTATTCGGATACAATTCCATGAAATCGACCGATATAATAAGTAAAGTGAGGAAAAGGACAAAAATGGAACCTTCTTTACCTCTAAAACTTATAAATATTTGGAGTAGGGAAGAAGCTACATAGGTTAGGTTAAAAATATTATTTTAGAATATTAATTATTTATATTTATCATAATAATTTATATTTATTTTTAATTGATGATTTGATTACATTAAATTCTTAAGAAATGCCAATACATGGATTATTTTGTTAATAATTAAATAAAATAAATGTCATTCTCTTACATTATTAAAAATTACTAAAAACTTATCTTTTTCCAAGTTATTTTTAAATTTTAATAAATATAATACATTTCCCATTCATGGTCTTATAAATAATTTATAATTAACATATTGACCCATAAATAGCAAAAACTGGGTTAACACATTTAGGGTTAGAGTAGTGTTTTTGCGCATTACATGCGTTTCTATAAAAATTAATTTCCTAAACATATATGATTTATATTTTTTAAATTATATGTAATATTTTATAAAATATTTTTAGAAATTTTCAAATATTTCTCACTTTAATTTAGACTTAATGGATGAATTACATAGGTTAGAAAACTAGCTACCAAAATGAAAAACAAAAATGAAAAAAATAAGGAAACTTAAAGACTAAGGAAAAAATAATAATAATGATTTTATTTTTATGTTTTGGGAGTTTTTATTGACCATACCTTCCCTTTAATATATTATTTTTTATTTTTTAATAAAATTATGTAAGAGAGACCTCCCAAAACTGTTTACCTTTTTAAATTTACAAGAATGTCACTCTCCCTCTATTATAAAAAACACTCACCCTACCCATTTCCTCACACCTATCAAGCCACTTTTCACATAAAAACATACCCAAATAAGCTCCCAATATCCCTATCCCAACCAAGAATCCTCAACTTAGGTATAAATATTACCAAGGAATCATTTCAGTGCAAACCAAAAAGAGTTACCCAGAAATGAGGTAACCTTCTTCAACATATATTTACGATTTATTTATTTCTTCAGACATTAAATTCATATAATTTCATGATTATATAATAACATAATTATCATAAATATACATATAAGTTGTAAGATTTAGTATTATACCAAAAACATTACCCACTTCCATCAAATGGGTAAGAAATTATCGTTCAAGTATGTTGAACTACCACCCCGCGAAATGATGTTGTTCATTTTTCCTTTACCACCTATCATGGTTGGTAATTATGATGGAAATCATATTTTTATATTATATATATGATATTTATATTTTATAGATACATATTTAATTTTTATATAACATATTACTTCATTATTTAAATTTTGTGTAAATACGATAACATTGTTTATGGACTTTTCAACTACTGCCCCCTCAAAGTGATGTGATATGTTCACATGTTATATAGAATGTATTAAGGATAGGTTTAATTTAAAATATGTTACATAAATAAAATATATATTATATTAATTACATAATTAAATTTCTGTAAATAAAATATATCATTTTCTTAATTACCCTTTCACTCACTGAAAAAGAGATAACGTCGTTCATGGACGTGTGGACTATCGCCTCCTCGATGCGATGTTATTGGTTTTAAATCACAAGAATTATATTTACAAGTATATATGATTAAATAATATGGTATTTATAATATAATTATCATTTTTTAAAGATAAATGTTACTTACCTTCTTTTCATAATGATTATAGAAAAATGACAATGTTATTCATGCTTATATACGGCCACCTGTATCCACGATTGTAGAGTTGGTTCATTTTTCATAACCACCATTCATGATTGGGTTTAAAATTATAATTTATGAATAAATATGATAATTATTTTATTAATATTATTCTTTATATATTTATAAAATGAATTCATTGTCTATAGTCAACCTATCAAAGTCAATTTTGAGATATTAGCCGAATATGGTTAAAACATCTGAATTAAAAATTATTAATTAAGTAATTGTATATAATTTTTTTATAAATGAAATAAATTTAATAATAAAATTTTAAAAGTTCATTAAATATTAAGATAATTTAAATCAGTTTATTATTCTGGAACATAGTGAACAAGTATGATATATCGGACTCGGGGTAAAGGATTATTATCTCGCTTTTACTTTTATGAGGCATTAGTCATAATCACCTATTATTATTATTTTGTGGTGTATTTACTTAAACTTTTTGATATATTATATCATTAATAAATTTAAATTCATGTTATTTAAATGTTTCATTTTATGGTTATTACTTTTGGGGTTTCCAATTCAGATGTTACCACAGTTGTAAGAGGATTTCTAGCCTCACTTTTATTTCTGTGAGACTTATTTCGTATTCACCACTTGAATGGTGTATCTACTTACCATGAATGTATTTCATTATTCATATCCTTAAATTTATTGTGATTTATATATCCATTT
Organism: Viscum album; assembly: GCA_963277665.1. NCBI lineage: Eukaryota > Viridiplantae > Streptophyta > Magnoliopsida > Santalales > Viscaceae > Viscum > Viscum album. Next base: position 1,043,292,749 of record OY728146.1, read on the forward strand.
TATTATCTCTATTTTATTGGGTTTACGGATTCAAAGATACCAAAGCGGTAATGGATGGTTGTCACAATTTTCATTCTGTGTGATGTTTGTTATGTTATACAACTATATTCTTTTATAAGGTGTATATAATAACTCATTGATGTGTTGTATCATGAATATAATTATTATCATTATATTATAAGTTTAATTTGTTTTTATTCCCTTCATGGGGTTAATGGTTCAAATTATTCAAAGTGTTATGGGACACTTTGGAATGTTTAAATATTATTTTACTCAAGAATGTTTTTAATGATATTTTAAGGTCAGTTTAATTCATAACTTCAAAAACCCTTGTTGTTACTTATCCTCCACTGGGTATATTTTTTATTAATGAAATCCTCATTCATTCATTGGATGAATTTGTAACGTCCCGGACCCGGGTGCCACGCAACGGGTGCCCCGAGCCCGATTCACCACAAGACCTCAAACGCATTTCCCCAAATGCCAGAGGCTACCGACTAGCAGTGAGGGCCCAGATCTGATAGTGGGGAAACTATGCCCTCATTTGTCAAAGTGTAGCGCAGCGGAATACAAAATAAAACATACAATAAACAACGGAAGCAGTAAACCATACACAACTGAAATAAACTACAGTAGTGGGTATAACCAACAGTATATAAGTGATGATGATACATGTTTCAAGTTCGAAGAAAACTGCCAGAACATGTTATACATCAATACAATACAACAAAATACAGAGCACAGCAAAACAAGCAAAACAGCTGGCAGTGGCATCACAAGCCTAGGCTCGGTCCCATGCCCTCCTACTCCTCAACGGTAGTCAAGTACCTGTATAGGTACTCTTGCCCCTATCTACACTTGTAGAAACGTAATCTGTTTGGGGCGAAAAGCGTGACCCAAATAGGGTGTGAGAAATATATCTCAGTAGGCACCCACCAAAGGCCCGTGCCCAACTACGTTTAAGCAATGCAACAACAGTGTGCAGTAGTAAAATGAAATAAAGTAAGCAGTACTCAAAAGTAACTAATTACCAGTTATATTTCCATTTTATTATCCATTTAATCCATTTAAATATTATAAATCACTACAGTGCATTTCTAAGTAAACAGTCCACGTCCTCAGACAAACAAAACCTTACCCTCAGGTAAGAAAAATCCAACCCGCAGGTATAGCCCTCAGGTGTAATAGAAATTTCCCTCAGGCGTCGAAAGTGTCGCCCTCAGGCATAGAAGTCAAGCCCTCAGGCACTAAAGGTTCCCCTCAGGCGAAATAACTACAGCCCTCGGGCTAAATAGTGCAGTGCCCTCAGGCTAATCGCAAAAATTCCCTTAGGCTAAATACAAAAACTCTCTTAGGATAAACAGGTAATCGGTCCATGCCCAACAGGTAAACAAGCAGTAACAAGCAATTCCTCTCAAGTCAATTTTACAATTACTACTTTAAAGGCAAACCCTCTGGTATCCTGGACAAACGACTAAACAGTGAAACACACCCCGGGGGTGGTTCCGGATCCAAGCAACGATCTCAACCAGCATTTTAATATCATAGTTTAATCACCTATGCAATTCTAGGCATTAAACATAGCAACGGTCTCAGCCACACGACACCCCAACATGGGTTAATGGCACAAAAACGCACAAAACACACAGCAGTTGGAAAACTAAACACAAAGCCACCTACCTTATATGCCAACGAACGCTATACCCGAACACCGACTCTAGAAACCCCCAAGAACAGTGTAGATCTGATGAAGAAGAAAACCCATTAAAACGTAAATAACTTACGTTAGGAGAAGAATTGGTAAGAACGGTACCAGGAGAGGAGAGGGCTTACCCGTCCGGTTCCAACGAGATCGTCCGAAGACGAATCAGATTTGAGACGAACTCCCAGCGGATCTTCAAATATCTGGCCTCCTCCTTTGGATCAAAAATGGCTCAAACACCTCCTCTGCCAAATGAAAAGGCTACTACCTGTTTTAAGACGAAAAAACAAAGTACAGGGTGTGTACTTCTGAGTACACGGCATGTACTTCTTTCATTTAACTATTCATTTGGCGGCACCGCCACACTGTTCATCCATTGACATGAGTACACAGCATGTACTCTCGAGTACACGGCATGTACTATCGCCCAGTTTTCGGCGACTCCACCGCCTTTCTGTTTAAGCCTGCCGACTGACTACATGGCGTTTAAGGTACCACTAAACGGTGTGTAGTCAGTTCCTACACCCTTTGTCGCCGACAAGGCTACACGCCCTGTGTACTCATCCCAACACGGCCAAACGTACACGGTGTGTGGATAAATTACATGGTGTGTAGTTTTGAAATTTAACATTTTTTCCCATTTTCCATTTTTTCTCAAAAACACTTAAGGAAAAGGAAAAAGAAGAATCTCGTACCTCAAAAACAAGAACTGGGTTCTTACAAACTTCCCCCCTTATAGAAATTCTTCCCCGAATTGCCCTTCCTAGGGTGGCGAAGAATAAGATCAGAATAGCTCTGGACACTGAGCACGTACGTCAGCCTCCCTCTCCCAGGTCTCGTCCTACACTCGACCATGCTACCATAGCACCCGTACGAGAGGTACTGACCAGCCTCGGAGAACCTTTGTGCTCCTGTCAATGATACGGATCAGATGCTCCTCAAAGGAGGCATCATGCTGCAGCTCAACCTCCTCTGGCTGAAAGGTGTGAGATGGGTCTGAATGGTAGCGATGCAACTGAGAAACGTGGAAGACATCGTGCATGGTTCGGTACCACTGCAGTAACTGCAACCGATAGGCAACCAGCCCGACTCTCTCCAGAATCTCAAATGGTCCCACATAGCTCGGTGAAAGCTTACCCTGTCTCCTGATCCGCTTGTGTCCCAGCCTCGGCGAAACACATAAGAAAAGCTGATCCTCGACCAAGAACTCCAAAGGTCATCTGCGGCGATCAAAATAAGACTTCTGACAAGACTGTGCAGTAGCCATCCACTTCCGAATCAACTGGACCTGATCAGATGTCTCCTGTACGAGCTATGGCCCTAGTAAAGCAGCCTCACCTACCTCTAACCAGCATAAAGGTGATCTGCATGGCCTACCATATAAATCCTCATGTGGTGCCATCTCAATAGTCGCCTGAAAACTATTGTTAATGGAAAAATCAACTAAGGGTATATGCTTCTCCCACAAGCCCCCAAAGTCTAGGACGCATGCACACAGCATGTCCTCAAGAACCTGTATCGTACGCTCTGACTGGCCATCTGTCTGAGGGTGGTATGATGTGCTCAAAAGCACCTATGTACCCAGCGCCCTCTGAAAACTCTGCCCGAAACGAGACGTAAAGCGGGAATCCCTATCTAAAACGATAGAACGAAGTACCCCATGAAGACGTACAATCTCTCGGATATACAGCCTTCTGAGCTCGTCCACACAGAAGGTCTCCTTGATCGGCCAGAAGTGAGCTACCTTCGTGAGTCTGTCCACAATAACCCACACGGCGTCATTGCCACGAGGTGACCTCAACAATCCCTTGACAAAATCCATCGCGACATCATCCCATTTCCACTCTGGAATGGGCAACTGCTGTAACAGCCTAGCTGGTCTCTGATGCTCTGCCTTCACCTGTTGATAGGTAGAACATCTTGTAACAAACCCAGTTATCTCTCTCTTCATACCCGGCCACCAGTACTGACGTCTCAAGTCATGGAACATCTTGGTAACCCCGGGATGAACTGCCCAAGCTGAAGCATGAAACTCCCACATTAGCTCCTCGCGTATATCCCCTGGAACCCATACACGTCCATGGAAATGCAAAACCTCATCATTGCCTATTGTCCAACTGGGAGGAGGTACCTCACTTGCCACCGACTCCCGTAGAACTAGGCCTTCTGAATTCGATAGCTTCCTCATCCTCACTCTGTCCAGGAGGGTAGAAGTCACAGCTAATGAGAAAAGATAAGTCTGCCCCTGACTGTCATGAACCTCCAGATGCATCTCAGAGAACAAATCCATAAGCTTCCACTCACCACTGGCCTCCTACACTACCTGTATCTGAGTCTTCATGCTCAGTGCATGAACTACTGCATTACCTTTACCAGGTGTATAGGCAATCTCAAAATCCAAGGACTGTAGGTACTCGACCCACCTTCTCTGCCTCAGATTCAGGTCACGCTGAGTAAAGATATACTTGAGACATTTGTGGTTAGTGAAAACCACAAAATGCTCTCCCAACAGATAGTGTCTCCAACAGCGCAACGCATGAACAACTGTAGACAACTCGAGATCATGCGCCGGGTAGTTCCTCTCATGTGGCCTCAACTGCCGAGACCCATATGAAACAACTCGGTCATCCTGCATCAAAACGGATCCCAGCCCAATCTCTGATGCATCACAGTAAACTATATAGCTCTTCCCCTACTCTGGGAGTATCAGGATTGGTGTTGATTTCAACCTTCCCTTCAGGTCCTGAAAAGTTGTCTCGCAAGCTTCTGACCAAACAAACATCACACCCTTCTTAGTCAGACCTATCAACGGTGCTTCTAAGTGGGAGAAGTTCTGTATGAAGCGTCTGTAGTAACCAGCCAGCCCTAAGAAACTCCGTATCTCAAACATGTTCTTAGGCTGCTCCCAGTAAACTACTACTCTCACCTTCTCTGGGTCTACTGTAACTCCTGCCTCTGAGATGATATGACCCAGGAAGTGAATCTGGTCCATCCAAAAGTGGCACTTCAAGAGCTTAGCATATAGCTGATGCTCTCTCCGTGTACTCAATACGATCTCAAGATGGGCGGCATGGTCGTGTCGAGTGTGAGAGTACACCAAGATATCGTCGATGAATACTACCACAAATGAATCGAGATACGGATGAGACACACGATTCATCAGATCCATGAAAACTGCTAGCGCGTTCGTGAGTCCGAACGGCATAACTGTATACTCATATAGACCATACCTACTCCTAAAAGCTATTAGTGGTATATCTGATGGTCTAACGTGCAGCTGATGATATCATGATCTCAAGTCAATCTTCGAGAACACTCGTGCTCCACGAAGCTGATCAAACAGATCATCTATCTTTGACAAGGGATATCGGTTCTTAAACGTCAACTGGTTCAGCTTCCGATAATCCACACAAAGTCTGAGGGTACCATCCGTCTTTTTCGCAAAAAGGACTAGAGAACCCCAAGGAGAAGTACTGGGTCAGATAAAACCCTTCTCCTATAGCTCCTCCAACTGCCTCTTGAGCTCCGGAAACTCATGCATGGCCATCCTATAAGGATGAATGGACACCGGTGCTGCTCTTGGCACTATCTCAATAGAGAAATCCACCTCACACACTGGAGGTAGACCTAAAAAGTCATCCAGGAAGACATCCCTGAAACGATCAACAACTGGAGGGAAATCCTTCTGACAAGTCCCCTGATCATCCAGATACAAACTCATAATCTGGGGTGTGACTCCACCCTGTCCATGATGATCTGGTCCACCTCGACTCGCATGAACATCCCATTCGCCCTTGTATAGAAACTCTCCGCCCTCTGGTGACGTGAAACACACCCTGCGACGATAGCATTCTACAAAAGCTCTAAAGGGAACCAACCAGTCCATCCTGAGAATGACATCATATATCGTCATCTCTAAGACATAGAGGTCCCAATGGAAGTGACACCCTCCAACCTCAAGGGGGCACTCCTTGCACTGACACACACCAGCCGTTCTAGTCCCCAACGGAGTGTCTAGCGTCAAGATATCAGAAAAAGTAGAAACAATGAGCCCAAGGCTCTCTATAACGGGTACAGATATGAAAATATGTGTAGCACCCGTATCAAAAAGTACTGAAGACATGACATAAGATACTAGAATAGTACCTCTGACTGTCGATGGTTCGGGATCCTGCTCCTGCTGGGTCTGTTGCACTGCATATGCCTGCCCAGTGCCGCGGCCCTATGAAATGGCATGGCTTCCCTGAGCTGTCCCGCCCTGCTGCCTCTACGATCCTGGTGTCTGGCTACCGCGGCCATTACCACCATCTATGCCCGCACGCCCTGACGTATTCTAGTTCCCTGACTGGTAAGAAGCCACTGGTCCTACTCCCACACACAGAGTCTGCACAGAACCCCTCTCACTATCCACTGGTAGAAACGCCCTACAAAAGTGCTATAGATGACCCATCTTGCCGCAAGCTCGGCACTCCACTGGGTCTCGTGGACACTGCGGCCTCTTGTGCCCCTCTCTTCCACACTAGTAGCACCTGACTGGTCCACCTGAAGAAGCTGTCTGGCTGGTATTGCCGCCCTGAGAGAAGTCCATCTGTCTCTTCCTCTTGTAAGTAGAAATAATACCAGTAACTGGTGATGAACCACCCTGGCCCACACCACTATATTCTCACAGTTTCCTCTCTGTAATCAACTCCTGGTTCACAATCTCATGTACAAGAGGCAACCTGAAAACATTCACCAGCACTAGGATGTCATACCGAAGACCATCCTCAAAACGTCTGGCTCTCAACGTCTCATCACCCTCTAGCACGGGTGCAAAACGCTGAAGCTCTATAAAACGAGCAGAGTAGTCCATCACCGACATAGCGCCCTGCTGCAGATTCATGAACTCTCAAACTCTATCTGCCCTCAGCGTCTCGGGAAAGAAGAAGTCATAGAATACTTCCTGAATATCTTCCCACACCATGTCCCTATGATGCTCTGTCTGTGTGGTAACATCCCACCACCTCTTGGCGGAATCACGTATCATGTAAGTTGTGAGCTTGACCCACCGCCCTGGAGGCATCTCAAGATGCTCGAAAATTGTCTGCATCGATCCTAGCCAAGACTCTGCAGCCTGTGGTCCGTCATCCCCTGAAAATGTAGGCGGATGCTGCTGCTGAAAGATACGTGTCAGCTCATCCATATATGTGGCAGACCGCGGTGCTCCCAGAAAGGTCTACATGAACCGCGATAAGCCTTCACGGAACTGCGCCTCCACGCCTGTGTCCGGTATAACAGCTGGTGCCGCATCTGGATCTGCTGGTGGATCAACTGGTAGCCCATGGCCCACCATCTCCGGAGTATAATCATCGCTGCTCTCCTGGCGAACAACCCGCGGTCGTCTAGGCGGAATGACACTACAGGGTCAAAATAATGCCTCAGATTCAAGATTATTAAGCCTGAAAGTGAAGGAACCACCAAGGAACAAGATGAAGAAAGTATTCAAAATTGGAAAAACAAGACTACACGGCGTGTACAATGACTACACGGCGTGTACTTGACTTTCCTTCCCCTACCCGGGTCCTTCAACACGGATAATCCACACGGCTTCCGTTCAACAAAACTACATGGTGTGTATAATATCTACACGGCGTGTACTGTGTTATTTTCCAACTGCCCGTGTCGTCTGTGACACGGCCGACTACTCGGCTTAACTTCACACGGTGTGTTAGACCCATACACGGCGTGTACAGCACCCCGTTTCCCAGCCACACGGCTAACTCCACACGTTCTGTCCTCGGACAAGACTACACAGCGTTTCCCATAGGTACATGGCATGTTTAGGGAGAGGTGACACTGGCCCGTGTTGTTAGTTACACGGTTGAGTCCCCAGGTCACACTACACGGCGTGTCTATTATTGACACGGTGTGTTCTATCAAGGAGTTCACCGACCCGTGTTGTTAGTTACACAGCCGGACTCCGGGTCATACTACACGGCGTGTACTTAGACTACACGGCGTGTTTTACCCAAGCCCTTCTCTACCCCGTGTCGCCGCCCACACGGTTTGTGACACGGGAAGAGACTACACGGCGTGTACTCGGGGTACACAGTGTGTACTCAAAAAGTTCATTTTTCTTCCCGAACAGAAGAACACACACGGCGTGTATGAGGTCCTACACGGTGTGTATTCTTGGTTTTCTGGACAGTATGCCTCAGAAACTTCCCTGGAACCCAGAAAATACAAAAACTCTACACCTAAGTGTCAAATTCTGACCTGTGGGGGCCCATACTCCCCACAAATCAAAGTTTGACATCTTATCTGTGTTATAACCAATAACAGTCAATGATCCACCAAATTCTGGTCAATGGGGGCCCATACTCCCCAAAAACCAAATTTTGGCATCCATTCTATAAACAGGTTCAAACACAAACACCATATCACAAGTTATGTATTTATCAAGCAGCTGTCACAACAGCATGCTTAATTAGCACACCAACTATCACAACAACATGAAAATTCTAATGCACCTACATGGCATGGAAACTATGCATGGCATGTGATTTCTAGCATGTGCCTATATGATGAATGAGATGGCATACCCTCATCTCATCGGGTTGCAACTAAAAAGAACCCACAGATAAAATATAAACAGCACAATCCAAGTGTGTCACCCAACGGTGAAAACATATCAACTGTAAATTGAAAAATCCAAAAAATTGCCAAATATGAGGTAAACTGGCTTTTTCCCTGTACACGGGTTAGCTACGCCTGGTCACGGCTTATTACCAACTACCATTCTGTCCTATCCCTGACTACGGCTCCAAATAGTAAGTCAATGAAAAGAAATCGCCTCTGATACCACTTTGTAACGTCCCAGACCCGGGTGCCATGCAACAGGTGCCCCGAGCCCGGTTCGATACAAGACCTCAAGCACATTTCCCCAAATTCTAGAGGCTTCCAACTAGCAGTGAGGGCCCAGGTCTGATAGTAGGGAAACTATGCCCTCATTTGTCAAAGTGTAGTGCAGCGGAATTCAAAATAAAACATACAACAAACAGCGGAAGCAGTAAACCATACACAACTGAAATAAACTATAGCAGTGGGTATAACCAACAGTATATAAGTGATGATGCTACATGTTTCAAGTTCAAAGAAAATAGCCAGAACATGTTATACATCAATATAATACAATAAAATATAAAGCACAGCAAAACAAGAAAAACAGCTGGCAGCAGCATCGCGAGCCTAGGCTTGGTCCCATGCCCTCCTACTCCTCATCAATAGTTAAGTACATGTATAGGGACTCTTTCCCCTATCTACACCTGCAGCAACGTAATCTGTTTGGGATGAAAAGCGTGACCCAAACAGGGTGTGAGAAATATATCTCAGTAGGCACCCACCAAAGGCCCGTGCCCAACTGCGTGTAAGCAATGCAACAATAGTGTGCAGTAGTAAAATGCAAGAAAGTAAGCAGTACTCAAAAGTAACTAATTACCATTTATATTTCCATTTTATTATCCATTTAATCCATTTAAATATTAGAAATCACCACAGTGCATTTCTAATTAAATAGTCAATGTCCTTAGAAAAACAAAACCTTACCCTCAGGTAAGCAGAATCCAACCCGCAGGTATAGCCCTCAGGCATAACAGAAATTTCCCTGAGGCATAGGAAGTGTCTCCCTTAGGCAGATAAGTCATTCCCTCAGGCACGAAAGGTTTCCCTCAGGCGAAATAACTACAGCCCTCGGGCTAAATAGTGTAGTGCCCTCAGGCTAATCGCAATAACGCCCTCATGCTAAATACAAAAATGCCCTCAGGATAAACAGGTAACCGGGCCATGCCCAACAGGTAAACAAGAAATAACAAGCAATTCCTCTCAAGGCAATTCTACAATTTCTACTTTAAAGGCATACCCTCAGGTATCCTAGCCAAACGGCTAAACAGTGAAACACACCCCGGGGGTGGTTCCGGATCCAAGCAACGATCCCAACCAGCATTTTAATATCATAGTTTAATCACCTATGTAATTCTAGGAATTAAACATACCAACGGCCTCAGCCACACGACACCCAAACATGGGTTTGTGGCACAAAAACGCACAAAACACACAGCAGTTGGAAAACTAAACACAAATCCACCTACCTTATACGCCAATGAACACTATACCTAAACACCGACTCTAGAAACTCCCAAGAACGGCGTAGATCTGACGAAGAACAAAACCCATTCAAACTTAAATAACTTACATTAGGAGAATAATTGGTATGAACGATACCAGGAGAGGAGAGGGCTCACCCATGCGGTTCCAACGAGATCATCCAAAACTGAATCGGATTCTAGACGAACTCACGGCGGATCATCAAAGATCTGGCCTCCTCCTTTGGCTCCAAAATGGCTCAAGCGACTCCTCTACCAAATGAGGAGGGTACTTCCTGTTTTAAGCGGAAAAAACAAAGTACACGGCGTATACTTCTGAGTACATTTGTCGACAAGAGTACACGGCATGTACTCTCGAGTACACGGCGTGTACTATCGCCCAGCTGTCGGTGACTCCACCGCCTTACTGTTTAAGCCTGCCGACTAACTAAACGGCGTGTAAGGTGCCAATACATGGCGTGTAGTCGGTTTCTACACCCTTCATCGCCGACAAGGCTACACGCCCCGTGTACTCATCCCAACACGACCAAACGTACACGGCGTGTGGTTAAAGTACACAGCGTGTAGTTTCGAAATTTAATATTTTTCCCCATTTTCCATAATTTCTCAAAAACACATTAGGAAAAGGAAAAAGAAGAAGCTCGTAACTCAAAAACAAGACCTGGGTTCTTACAGAATTATTCTTATTTCAAATAGATTTTTGTAAAACATGCTTCTTTTCCATGGGATGATTATGTCCTAATGAGATTGTTGTGTAACCCATTTATTTTACATGGGTCGATTCTCTCCTAAAGATATTTTTTTAAACCCATTATATTTACATGGTATTATTATGTCCTGAGGACATTATGGTGAAACCCATTTTCTTTCCATGGGTTGATTATGTTTCAAAGATATTGTTGTGGAACCCATTTACTTTCCATGGGTTAATGATATTTTGAAAAGAATAATGGTTGTTTCAATGATTTTTGATGAATTATCCATATATGAAGTTATTAGACATTATAAATTATGTGTGATCCTAGATAGAACTGGTAGACTCCCATTATATATTAACATGGGGTGTCCTAGATAGCACTGTGAAATTCCATTACATCTTAACATGGGGCGGCCCAGATAGCGCTGGGCAATCCCATAAATGCTTAATGATGGGTGCACCCAGATAGCTCTATAATGCATTGGGTAATTATAAGGTTGTATATAGTCATCATATTTGTTCCAATTTAAAGGTTTTTGGAAGGTTTTTATGAAATTTATTCTCTAAATTACCAAAAAAAATTAATTTCTTTTTATGAGTCTTTAATGTTTCTCACCATCAATATTGATATCACTTGGCTCATGATTATTATTTATATTGACTTATGACTCTTAAATGTTTTCATATTTTATGATTTGGGTATTTATTTTTATGAGTTCTATTTTTATTCTCTCATGTTCTTTGATTATGTCATCATACCCTGATGCACTCTTATGCTCATTGATGACATTTAATGGTTAATTATTATGTTTACCATTACTGAGAATTTGATCTCACCCATATTATGTTTCCTTTTAGAGGGTTTTTAAAGAATTATGTTGAATGATTTATGTCTATAGAGTATTCATAAGTATTATGTTGAAGACCTATTATAAAATAATAAAAACTAGGTTAAATGGGAGAAATGTTCTTTTGATCACTTATGAGTCCAATTTGATTTGATTTGTTTATGTAATATTTTTTCCTAATGATCTAAAACACTAAACCTAAAATTTTATAAAGGTTGTACATGATCTAAATTTTACTTTAAATTTTTTAATGTTTGGAAGTAAAATTTGGGTCATAAGAGTTAGCATCAAATCTGGAAATTTAAATTTATGGATTTTATCACAGGATAGGAGAGTGTGGGTTATAGGCTATTATAGTTGGTATCAAAGTTCAGTTTGGATATCTTTATAGATTAGTATGCTTTCATATGAGGTTATATTAAGAGTTATAGATACCATTATAAGACTAAAATCTTAAGGTTGATAATGAGTTCTAATCCTTTTACACCTCATTTATGGTTTTTAAGTAGTAAAAATATTGAGTGTGTTAATGATTTTTTTTGGGGGATTTTTTTTAGGTTGAGGTATTTATAAACACTAGGATAAACATAAAGTGTTTTTATGAAGGGTTATTATTAGTGTTTGAAATGGGGGGGGGGACCCGTATACTATGTGACAGCCCATCACATCTGGCTAGGCAGGTGGATTAAACCGATTACTGAAGGATGGTAAGGGTTTCATGCACTACCACTAGCCTACACAATGTCTCGGTTAGAATGAAATTATTTTCAGATTATGTTTATTTTTAAAACATATGATATTTTATTTTAGGAATAGTTGTTGATTTATATTATAAGAATATATAATCAAATCCTTCTAATATTTGGTTTTTAAACTAAGTCAAGAAATGTTTGATAAAATTTAAGGATATTTATTAATTTATTAAATTTGTTTGAACTTTGGGTATTACTATTAAATTTTTAATATTAGTGTAAAATTTTATAGATTACACATTTTTTGAATTACTTCACCATGTGCTAACCATTTTTGGTTTTAGAAATGTTTAAATATAGGTTGAATATCTTGACTATCTCTTTTTTGGTCATATGGTCTTTAAATGTTGATATCAGTACTTTAGAAATTAAGAATTCACCTAGAATACTCATCATTTGGAGAAAAATATGAGATTTTGGTTGAAATTTATTAATGTATGAAATTATAATAATATATTAATTATATTTCATTTTTTTCTCTTGGTGTAGATGTTAAAATAATTATTTAATTCTTGGAAAATGATCTTTTAAAAAAAAGTATTATACTAGTACTTTCAAATCTGATGAATTGGTGATCTTGTTTATCATCAAAAATTTATGTTATTGAGCCCATAACATTTCCATTCCACATTCAATTTTTTCAAATCAATGACCACAATAACTCTCTATAATGATTTATGTTTTTCCGTTATTCCCACATATTCCCCCTATGTGGAATCCTAGTTATGCATAACTTATGATGAATTTTAAGTTTCCAACTTCCCCTTTTTAAGAGGTTATTTTTTAACGCTTCTATAATTTGGATTTCAATAAATGAATTCTATAAATGTAAATAATTTGATAACTGAGATGAAATTTGAGGGTGAAGTTCATTTTAAGTGGGGAAGGATATAATATCTCTAGATTTTCTAAAATTTATATTCTTTTGAAATTATTTAAATTATTTGATAGATTGAGTTATATGAAATTAATAGTATAAATTTAATTATATGCAACACCAATTTTATCTTATTTTTCATGTAATATCGTGTTTCTTTGATAAGTTATGTCACACGCATAGCCGAGTCTTACCGAACAATAATATATTGTTTATATTATTATTTAATATATAAGTTATAACCCATACATTATATTGATGGGTATGAATAATTATAATTATATTATTTTGACACAAATTTATAAAAAAAATTACATCCATCCAATAGATTTTATAAGCATAATAAAATATTAAAATCCAATTTTATGCATAAAAGTTGTATTTTTCTAAAGAGTAGTTTTACCGCCTTTTAATATAGAACCTATTTTAACTAAATTATTTGAAATTTTAATAATTTTTATATGAACCCATAAACATCATATTTTAACACATATTATAATAATTTACTTTTGGTGGATTTTTTATATTTTTATGAGAAGATTCTTTTCTTGATGAATTGTAAAAAAACACTATATTTTAATTGAAAATTGCCTTTTCATCTAAGTTATTAATATAGGTAAATTATATTTTAAATTGGTTTTAAATTATATCTTTTTAATTATAAATAAATAAATCATATTTAGGTAAATATATTAAACCACATGATCAAATTAGATATAAAGACATTTTTAACTTTTGAACTTCTCTCCCTAAAAACATATAGTCTCACAGCATCTATGGGATTAATTTTAAATTAATTTTAGTTAGTTATATGAATTTTATTTGGAAAAAAATATAAATAGTTGGAATAAGTATTAAATTTTTAATTTAATAATATCAACTTAATTTTTTTGACCATAATTATTATCAAAAGTAATTAAAATTAATTACAGATATTAAGGTAAAAATAAGTATATTTATTGATTAAACATAGAATATAAGGTGTATAAATAATCCAAAACTTGTACAAAACTCATTTTTTGAACATATTTAGACCCTAAAAACCTTAATATTTATTTTTATGCATTATTGGTACACTATTCAATGATAGTTTTTTATATAATAAGTAGAGTGAGGAAAACAAAAAAAATAACCTTCATTGCCTTTAACACTTATAAAACATTGGAGTATGAAAGATGAAACATATTTTATGTTATAAATATTATTTTATAATATAAATTAGTTATTTTTATCATAATAAATAATATTTAATTTTTATATATGATATAATTACATTAAATTCTTAAGAAACACCAACACATGGATTACTTAGTTAATAATTAAATAAAATAAATTACATTTTTTTAAATGATTTAAAATTAATATAAAACTTATCCTATGACAAGTGGTTTTTAAAACATAATAAATATAAAATATAGTCCATTAATGGGCTAATAAATCTTTTATAATGAGCATATTTACCCATAAATAGTAAAAACGTTGTCAGCTCAGTTAAGGTTAAAGTAGTGTTTTTGCACATTACATGCATTTATATTAAAATTAATTTCCATCACATATGATATTTATATTTTATAAATTAGATTTAATATTTTAGAATAATTTTTTATAAAATGTTTAGTATTTTTAACATTAATTTAGTTTTAATGGATGAATTACATATGTTAAAAACCTAGCTACTTAAATAAAAAACTAAAATTAAAAAAATAAGGAAACTCAAAGACTGAGGAATAAATAATAAAAAAGATTTTATTTTATGTGTTTTTTTCTGTGGATCAAAATTAATTACTTTTTACTCCATTATTTTTCATTTTTAAAGCACATTATTTAAGGGAGGCTTCCCAATAGTGTTTACCTTTTTATATTTACAAGAATTACACTGCCCCTCCACTGTAAAATGGAACTCAACCTCCCCATTTCCTCACACCTATAAAGCCCTTTGTATCATCCAAACCTGAACAAAAAAAAACTCCCAACATCCTTTATATAAACTAAGAAGCCACACTTTTGCAATAAATCCAACCAATGAATCCCTTTGGTCCAAAACAAAAGGAGTTACCTGGATAAGATGTAACCTTCTTCAAGGTGTTTTTATGTTTTATTTCATTATAAACCCATTAAATAATTATTATTATATGATTATATAATAAAATAATTGTCCTTAATGTACTGATACATTTTTATGTTAAGGTTTCTTCCTATATCTACACACACTTCCATCAAATGTGTAATGAATTTATCATTCGTGTATGGCGAACTATCGCCTCATGAAACGAATTCATTCATTTTTTCTTTACCACCTATCTCGGTTGGTAATTAATATGGAAACCATATTTTTATATGATATATATTATATTTATTTTTTATTAATACTTTTTAAATTGTTATATAATTCATACCTTCATGCTTTTCATTTTGTGTAAATACGATAGCATCATTTGTGGAAGTGTGTATTGTCGCCTCCTCAAAGCGATGTCATACGTTCACACATTACAGGGAATGTATTAAAGATTGGTTTCATTAAACATATCCAAAATAAATAAAATATAAATGATATTCATTACATAATTACCTTTATTTAAATATAATATATCATTTTTTACCCTTTCACACACTGAAAAAGTAATAACGTCATTTGTGGACGTGTTGTCTACCTCCTCCTAGACACGACGTGATTCATTTTACATCAAACTAATTATATATATAAGTACATATTATTAAATTATTTGTTATTTATGATTTAATTTTCATTATGGAATGATAAATATTACATACCTTCTTTCCATAATAATCATAGAAAAATGAGAATGTTACTCATGCGTATGTACAGCCTACCGTCTCTATGATTGTAATGTTGTTTAATTTTTCATAACCATAATTCATGATTGGTTTTAAAAGTATAATTGATGTATAAATATGATAATTATTATGGATATGTTTATACAATTACTTCATTAGACATAGTCGACCTATCAATGACAGTTTTGAGACATAAGCTGAATATGGTCAAAATATCCGACATAAACATTAATGATTAAGTAATTATATATAACTTTTTATAATTTAAATAAAATTAATAATAAACTTGGAAAAGTTTCTAAAGAAATTATAAAATTAAAATAAGTTTATTATTAAGGAAGATGTATAACAATCATGACAAATCGGATACAAGGTAAGGGATTCTTTTCTCATTTTTACTTTCATGAGGAATACGTCATAATCACCACTTATTTATTTTTTTTGGTGTATATACTGACCATTTCAATATATTATATCATAAATTATTTTTTTATTCATGGTATTTAAATGTTTCATTTGATGATTATTACTTATGGGTTTTCCGATTCAATTTTTTCCACAGTTGTAAAAGGATATATAGTCTCACTTTTATTTTGGTGAAACTTATACTGTATTCACCACTCATCTTTTTCATCTGCTGTATCTACTACCCATGAATGTATTTGATTATTATTATAATTAAATTTATTTGGATTTACTTATCAATTTTATTATCTATCTTTCATAGGGTTTATGGTTTCAAAGTTACTAAAGTTGTAATGAATTGTTGTCAAAATTTTCCTTTTTTGTGACGTTTGTCAGGTTATACACCTATATTCTTTTATAAGGTGTATATACCACCTATTAAAAATGTTATATAATTAATATCATTATTATCATTATATTATGAATTTCATTTAATGTTATTCCCTTCATGGGGTTAATAATTTAAATGTTTCAAAGTGGTATGGGATGCTTTGGAATGTTTAAAGATTATTTTCTTCAAGAATGTTTTTAATGATATTTTAAGGTAATTTAAATTCATAAATATCAACAACCCTTGTTATTAATTATCCTACACTAAGTATATGTTTTATTTATACCATCCTTAATCATTCTTCATATGTATTATGCTTGTTTCAAATATATTTTTGTGAAACTCATTTCTTTTCCACGTGTTGATTATTTCCTAAAGAGATTGTTGTGAAACCTGTTTCTTTTCCATAGATTTATTATATACTAAATAGATTGTTTTGAACCCTATTTATTTTCCATGGGATTATTATGTCCTAAATAGATATTGGTGAAAACTTTTTCTTTTCCACATGTTTATTATGTTTCAAATAGGTTGTTGTAAAACCCATTTCATTTCCACAGGTTAATCAAATTCTAAAAAGAATAAAGGTTGTTTCAATGAGTATTGATTAATTTTAAATGCATTAGGTTATTGGAAATTATAAATTATGGGTGCACCCATATAGTTCTGGTAAAATCCAATTATATTTTAACATGAGGTGTCCCAAATAGTTCCACTCATTATAGCATAACATGGGGTGGCCCAGATTCGAGTAATCCCATAATAGATTAATGATGGGTGCACCTAGATTGTGATTTAGTAGATTATGTAATGATAATTTTTTAAGTCACCCATATAATTATTCCAGTTGAAAGGTTTTTTTAAGATTTTTGGAAGGGTTTTATGAAATTGATAGTCCAATACCAAAAAGAGTTTTAATTGCATGTTATGAGTTTATAATCTTTCTCATCATCAAAATTTATATCACATGGCTCATGATAATTAATTATATTAACTTTTGACTCTTCCATGTTTACATATTTTATGATTTAAGTATTGATGTGTATGATTTACTTTATGATTCACTCATTAACTTTGATTATTTCATCATACCCTTATGCACTCTTATACTCATTGATGAAATTTAATGGCTAATAATTATGGTTACCCTTACTGGGAATTTAAGAACTCCCTTCTTATGATTCCTTTCCCCTGGGTTTTAAAGAATGGTGCGGAAAAATTTATTTCTATAAATTATTTCAAAAGGATGATGTTAATGACCTATTATGAAATAATAAAAATTGGGTAAAATTAAATAAATGTTATTCTAAAGACTAATAAGTCCATGTTGATATGAGATTTTTATGTAAGAGTTTGTCTTAATTCTATAATACTCTAAACAAAGAAGGTTATGGAGTTTTTACATGATCTAAGGTTTACTTTTGATGTTTTAAGGTTTATATGAAAAATGTGGTTTACAATTATCGACATCAAAGATAAAAATGTAAAGTTATGGATTTTAATATAGGATCTGAGAGAGTAGTTTCTAGGCTATTATATAAAGCGTGCTAGGGATTCCATATGTCTGTGTGAAATGATGAATAATTTTTGAAGAGGTGATCCACATGATGTGTTCATGGTTTGTCAAAATGTGCACAAACTTTGTAAGAATGAATGGATCTTGGGTAGTGATCACACACAAGCTACCCAAATTTTTTCAAACCATATTCCAAGACATGTGATGGGGTGTTCCATATGAGTAATGGTGGTGCACGGTTTGGAAAACGGCGTGGACAGCCATGTACCCCATAAAAATTGTGAAATTATGTTTCTTCCCTACATACATTTAACCATTTTTCTCTTCTTTTATTTACCATTTTCATACCAACCTCATCCCTCCACTTGAGAGTTTCTCTTATCCACCTAGGATTTGAGCCTTCTCCCTTGATCAAACTCTCATTCAAGATCTGTATATCACATTAGATATCTATTGGTAAGCACTTTATTCCACTTCATTCATTCCTTATTTTATCTTTTAATATTAAATTCTAAATTTTTATGAGCTAATATTCCCAATTTTCCAGTAATTTTTCTATTTTATTTGAGTTCTCCCATTCTAGACAAATATTAGAAGGTGATATTAAATGAGGAGTCAGATTCTAGTATAAGGTATGTGTTCTATTATTATTTTCAATGTTTTTATAACTATGACATGTGTCGTTGGGCTACATGAATTAGACACACTGTGAATTTCTCATTATATGACCAATCAGTTAGATAAGTTGTAGTTTCATGTGTTTCTTATCCATTTAATGCCCAATTAAACCATTGGAGGTTTTCCACCTCCATTAACACCACCCCTTGTAGTGTTTTCAATTTGATTACTTTGTTGTGTTATGGTTTTTGTGTGACCAAACCTCTATTTAAGTGGGTTGGTCTTATTTTCTAATTTAAACTACTAAACTGTATTAAATAAATCTTAACGGTGGTGAAACCATGTCACTTATTCCATGATTTACTCTTACTTTTGTTGATTTTTACCCTATAAATAAAATGATCCATTTTAATTAAATAAGTTAAAAATGGGATTATGAAATTCCATGGGTGACACTTGGGTTTTGTTATGTAATTCCTTGGATAATCTCATTGGAACTTTGAATTTAATTAATTTGAATCAAATTATGATGTGTTGGTAGGGATACATAGATTATTTATGGAATTCCTTAGATGGTATCGCTGAGAAAATGAGATTATACTATTCCATGTGTGATATTAGTATTCCTAAATATAATAACTTGGATAGTATAAAGGGAAAATGAATTATACTAGGCCTTAAGAGATACTTGTGTTCAATTAAAAAATCCCATGGATGGATTCAGAGGGTATTGGGTTTATATTATACCTTAAATGATAATAGGATTACATATACGGTTTTCCTAGGATGGGATCAGGTCACAAACATATTTAAACTGTGTATATTCCAATCCAAAGAACACACTTGGATTCATTCAATGCATTTTGATACAAGAATACCTTGTCTTATCCTGACCACTAAGTCAAAATTAACATGGACTAGTTGATCCTTTATATGATTATCATTATACATGGATTCCTTGGTTAAAAAATCTATCCCCACTCCCATATTTTAAAATTATAACTATTTAGATATAGTCTAGATTAGTTAAAAGTAAGTAGTTCTATATGGTCATTCAAAGAGGAACCCAAGTCGACTTGAGTACTATTTATTTCATTTACTAATTTGATTATTATTACTTTAACATATATTCATTATATATCCATAAATTGGATTAGTTATAGCTTTTTTTAGTGTTGGCATGCTAAGTATTACTCATAGCCTATTTGGGCCATAGATTATTACCCAAAAAAATTTCATAGATGTGGGATGGGAAAAGGAAAGGGGTCTGTTATGGATACTTGAATTTATATACTATGGTGGACTATAGGAGTTGAGAACTGAGCTTATGCTCGTGATTCTATTAGAGATAGTTTTTGGATTTGTTTCCTTTTTTGTATAGCATATACTCTTTTATTCTAGTTTCTTATTTTACTTACTCCACATTTTGTATATAATTATGAAATGACATATTTTTCAATAATAGTGGTTTCAGTTCTACTTATTGTTTATTCATATCTTATTATTATATTTGGATGATTTTATTCCACTTATATTTTCACAATCATGATTCCACTAATTTATATGTTATCATTATGGTACCAATATGATCATGAGGTCATAGTCTCTCCACTAAATCATTATATACCCTCGCTACTAGTCGATAGCCTCTAGTGTATAAGGAGACGCACTTGAGTCCATATGTCCAACCATGTTTAATTACTTATGAGAAAACCAGGTTTAAGATGCGACATCTTACACTATGAAGAATATTATTATACTCTAAAGAGATAAATATTTAGAGTTGTTGGCATGGAAATATAGTCAATCTTCCAAAACACATATAATCACACCATGATGGTTTAGAAAGTTACTGAAACTAATGAAGATGTAGGAGAAGTTTATAATTGGTTGAAAGTAGTTACATATCTGAATTCAAAAATTGAAATTCAAATTAAAATAGCGAAACAGTATTGTTTAGTTTTATAGATAAAACCAAAATAGTGTTTTTTATAGAGAATATATATGATAATATAACAATTGAGAGGATTATTCAAGATAGATTGATTGGAAGGGAATAAGTTTTTATTCACTGTAGTGCAAACAAGAAGAGTACTTGAAGCAGTGTAAGTAGAATAATAATAAAAAATATTGCAGTTGTGGATTCTTTTTGTGTGATCATTGTACATGTGTCATGTTTTTAGGAAGATATATCAAGTCACACCTATTACATAACATTTAAAATCATGGGAGCACCATAAAATTTTTGGGAGAAAGTTTATTCAAAGTAAAAGTATAATCCCGATCTCATTGAATATTAATACAACAGTGAGACTTGTTGGGAGACTTTTCAGGAGAAAAATTTATTTATTATCTAGTAATATGATTTCATGGATATAAAATTATCATTATATCCACCCTGTTTATTATAGTGGATCATATGGTATTGAGTTATACTGGATCATGCTAAGGATTAACTACTCATTTTGAGTAGTGAACCATGTATATCAAGTAACTTTGTTCATTTTCATTCCATAATGTGTATGGGTTAAGTAGTAATATTTCCTAATCTAAGAAGTGGTAGAGGTTTACTTAATTGGAAATCATAAAAAATAGAAATGATATATTTTTCACCGATTCAACCCTAGTTAACAACACCATTTTTGGGGACATCATAAAATGAAATACCATTACCATAAAATGATATTTTTACTTTTGAAATACGTTACATGAATAAAAACTGTTAAAATTCTTGATTTTTATGTTGGTTATATGAATAAATTATGTTAAAACTTGGATATATTAATAACCAATGTCAAAAACTAGGGTTTTAACATTGGTAAAATATTAAGCGATATTAAAACTAATTTTAATATTGGTTAATATATAATTTTAATAAAAACCAGCCATGAAGGGGTCTTTCACATCACTTAATATATAACCAACATTAAAACCAAGATTTGAATTATATTTTTAATGTTATTGACATAGATTTGGGATAAATCAATGTCATACTTTGAGAGATTAATTATTGTCCACTTCATGTATCAGATTCATCCAACACAAATGAATCTAAATTGGAGATGCCTTATGTATAACATGATACATTTATTATATTCCTAAAAACGTTAATAATATACTAAAAAATTTAAACATAAAATTGAGTCTCATATCTGATATTAAATAATTATCAAATTATGTATATTTTCTATGTTTTAGGTTTTTTAAAATTATTACATTTCAATGTAATTACTTCTACATTTCTTTGTGGTCATCTGATAAAACAATCCCATTAAACTCTTTAATGGGTAACATCTATGTATAAATATAGTTTTATTGATGGTGATATTGGGAATCATATACCAGGTGTTCAAATTATTGAAAAAGTATTCAAACTCCTTTAATTCATAACATTTAATTTTATGATGTTAATAACTTTTGTTTCCTTTTTAGAACTATTTATATTTTTATCACCATCAACTTTTTAATTATTTTATAAATTTTATTTGAGATAATCATGGTAAAAAAATGTAAATATTTATTTATTTACCAACATACTCTAAATTGTTTATCATATTATAATCATCATAATCCTTTATTTATTAAATTTTTGAACATATATATGTCCAAATATTATCCCAATTTCTTTTTAGGAAATGAATCTTATTTACTTTAGTGATGATATTTTAAAAACAAACTTTTAACAACAATATATCATGTATTATTCTATGTGTTTAGGATTCTATTTTGAAAATAATACATTAATCTTTAGAATGTTGTATTGATAGTGGTGGGATCTACTTTCCACATATTTTAAAAAAAATCTTGAAAAATTATTTTATATTGGATAAAAAAATTGATATCCTTCTATCCTTTTCAAACTTGTTATAGGGTTCAATGAATCATAAACCATGTATATCATCTCATTTTATTCATAACAAATATTTTTTAACAAAAAAAATATATTATTATATATAAAAAGTGAGATATATATACACATACTTTCATCAGATTCATCTGATCTTGTAATACTATTTCTCTTTTCAAATATTTATAATCGTAACCTTTTATACTAAATTTAAATTTAAACTAAAATTCCCATTAACTTTAACCTTTAATTTATACTCCGTTATAGTACTAACATTTTTAATGTATACTTTTGGTATCACATTCTCTTAAGAACTGAAGAACAAATTCTAAATCTAGGATACCTAACATTTACTCTCTAAGAAGTTTATCAGAACCCCTTCAGGTGTCGTGAAAAATTATATCGTATGGAAACATTTTCCCTCCTTACAAAAACCTCCTTTATGATTTAAATTTTTTTATATATAATAAGATTCACTATTGGACCTTCTAAAAATCTTTTTTCGGTTTTAATTATTACACATTTCTACTATCAATACTACATTAGAAACTTGAAATTTTATGCTCAGTTCATATATCATCAACATTTTAAGTAAATATGGTAAAACAAATTTAGACTCATTCACTATGTAAAAAAATTATAATGATGATGAAAAAAAATTCATAGCTAGAATAAGACTTAAACAAAACATCTAGTCTCTAGAAGTTATTAAAATACACTACCATATTGAGTACATGAGGTGAGACTAAAGTTTCTTTGGTCATAATATATTTAAAATATTTATTTTAAACCCTACAGAAATTAATTTATTCTTATTATAAGAAACCATATCCATTATTGAAAAATATAAACATTCAGTTACTAAAGAAGGTATTTTTCTCACACATAAAATTTTCTTTCTTGATTAAGAATAATTATTATATTGTTATACCAATATATAATATTTATTCCATTAGTATTTTACATCAAAATTATTAATCTAAAGGTTATTTTTGATGATGATGATTCCATTTTATATATAACAGGTTATTTTATTATATGAGTTTCTCATTTTAAATTCATTTAATAAGGACTTTTATTAAATCTACTTCAAATAACACTATAAATCCCAACATCATATCCACTAGTGAAACTATAAATTTATTTCATGAAGAATTGGATAAATTTAACATTTCTCCCATAACATATATATTGAGATAAACAATCATGTAAAACATATCTAATATGATACTTGGATAGTAGATTCGATAACTCTTTATCCTAATCCATCATATAAATTCACTCAAAATTATCTATATACTATCTAAATAATTTTATTATTTCCCAAGTAAGTGCCACCAAAACCATAATCCAGATACAAGAAACTAATTCTATTAGGTTTACCCATAAAATAAATTTCATATATATGATAATCCATGACACCCATATATAGAATGACCTTCCTAATAGTAATACCGAGGTCTTAAAAAGTGAATTATTTAGAATAAATATAACACATAATAATTTAATTAGTTTTTAAATATATCATTTTATTATAACATGTATTTAATTTATATGTATTGATTTTTTATTGATTTTTTTAATCTTATTCCTTCCACCAAATCAATATATTGCAATCATATTAATGTGAAACTATTTACACAACTCATAGTGTGGGTTACAAAACCAAATAGAAATGAAAATTATATTTAAACTTATCGAAATGCATCTTATTCATAAGTTATATGAAACCTTTTTATGTAAAGTCTTAGAATCACATGATATATGTAATCCCCAAGTGAGTAAGCATGAATCAACAGATAGACAATTCCTACTTTTCCTGACAAATACTATACTCCTAGGATTGTGAGAAACTTGACCCCAATTCCCTCTATCCATGTTTATTTAGTAAAGATAGACCTTAATTAAATCAATTTTATAACACTTAATATGTGTACACTATAATTAAATTCTTAATTCAAGAATATAATCATGTACAAGAAAATTTCAAGGTAGAAGAATACTAAATTAGTCATTATACCTAGTATTTAACTCATTAAATGCATCTGTGATAATTTAAGAATTATTTTAACACTTTTAATTAAATCATACATCCATTAATAATATAAATTTTATATTTATGAATAAATTATGAAATAACACTGTTATTGAAAAAGGTGGGGCCATTCCCTTTAATTAAAGAAAATAAAAATCGGATAAATAAGTATGTGAATTGGGTTAGACAAGCACCTACCCTCATTAAAAACCAAAAAAGTCCAAAAAAACAAATGAGGTAGGCAATAACACTAAATAAATGAATAATTCATAAACTTAAGAATTAGATATTCATTTAAGAAAAAATCATAAATCAATAAATTTAAAAAAAAAATTGTACTTTATCCATGAATTATTGATATTCCATAGTCAAATAAGTATAAAAACTATATAATTATTTCCAAAATTAAATCCTTCCTATTATCCTTTATATAAAATTTACTAAAATATATGACATTAAATTTTAAAAAACCACTTTATATAAAAAATATATCATGTAAAAATTTTTAAAAAACAAAATATCACATATTTAATTTATTTTTTCCTTGATCGTGTCAATAATAAAAACTCTTATTTATATGATTCAAATAATTTCCCAAAAAGGGCCTTTTAAATTGAACAAAAAATTAATAATTATAAACAGTTTATAATTTAGTATAAAACCCACTTTATTTTCCCATTTATTTTAATTTATAAGTACTTTATAAATTCTTTTATAATTTCTATATGAACACTTTATATCTAAATTACAATTCATTCGATGTAATTTCAAAATTTTATTTGATATTAACTGTTAATATCTTCGATGTTTATTTATAAATTTTTTTTATAAACATTCAATGATTTATTATAAATATTTTATAATTAATTGAATTTTGAACACTTAACATATTAAATAAATATCCCAAAATACCTTTATATAAAATTTATAAACATTTTATAAATTAAATAATTCCATTCATAGTTGAAAAATTGAAAAATAAAATTCTTATTTTCTAACATATTTTACGACTTAATTATGTTATATACCCCAATAAATTAAAAAACTTATATCATGGGTTGTAAAAGGTACTTGTGGTTTGTGATAAATAATTCATCTATTATCGATAATAATTTATGATATCTAGATTTCATAATCTATGTAATAGTTCAATAAACCATACCATGATGTATGATAGGGGTGTGTTGTCCTGCTACAATGCCTCTAATTCTTGGGTTTTATATTATATGATAAATGGTATGTAATACCAATGATACAAGACTCTTTTTATCACTTTCATTATATTAAAACCAATACTATTTTTTATTATGACCACCAATATCATATATCATGATATTTCACAATTGAAGGTTTTTGACCGAGATGTACATTATAATATCATATATCATAGTATGTTGTTTAATTATAAATTATGACATCACAAATCATTAAAGAAGCCAAATTTTAAATTCTAAATCATTTTTTATACTATACAATATGAGTTAAAATTTTATACCCATTTTTCTTCATTTCCTACATGATTTTGATAATAAAAATACATGTAACAACTTTGATACCACTCATGGGTTTGTTAGGATCAAATAACACTTATTCATTAAATGGAATACATCAAAGGAAACTTAAACCAAGATCTTTAATCTATGAAATTGAAACCATGTATAATATAAACTAAAGAAACCTATGTAAATTTAAATAAATATAGCCATTACCCATGTCTTTAACCAAACATTTGAAGAAAATCCCTAAGAAGTGGTGAAAGTACTACTTTCTAGGGGGTCTATCCATGTGTTAGCCTAAATCACCAAAACTTTCCGTGGGATTCTCCATCATAACACGATATGATAGTATCACTCAAGGAAAATAAGAACTTGAAAGAGATATTTTGGAGATAATCATTATAAAGATCTTAAACACTATTTTTAGATCCTTCAACCACATAATAAAGACATCATGGACACTCCTTGAGCCTTCTATACATTAACTTAAACTTTATGAAATGCTAAAATAAAGACTTTGGTTACAATTCTTGTAACACCTTATCCAAATTACTTGGCTTGGATTTATCATATAAATGTAATGTTCTGTTATTACATGTTTTTCATCATATAAAACATTAATAATAAGGATTACCTATATGGAATAGATCTAAACATTAACTCTTAACTCCCAAATTCTTTATTAATCAAACAATATTATTAACATATGTTGAAACACTTTTGACCTAACTATATAGTATAATACGATATAGATTTATGAAAGTAAATATATATCTTTATATCTCCCCTTATGATATTCCCAATATAACCATAAGATATGACTTACATTTATACATGTCATACCATAAAATACACCAATATCATACACTATGATATAATAAAAAATTCAACTCATTTATATAGTATTTAAGACATATCTCCATCAAGTAATCTTGATATGATATGGGATTTAGATCTTGTTTAATGACTTTTGAACATTAAACTAGCCAGTTTCACTTAAAATTTAAACTAAAAAATTAATATTTTCTCAAATAACACTCGATTAAGGAATTAATATCATGTGAAACTCATCCTAATTTGTCAAAAATTACTCAAGTGTTTTTTCTATAGTTTTGATTATATTAGTGTCTTTTTGGTGGTTTTGGACAGTTGGTACATGTTACGAATGGTGAAAAAAAATATTGGTTTTTTTACAATTTATGGTACCTAATGTGTTGAATTCGTGTATTGTTTCGTTATAATGGAAAAAATGTTCTAAAGAAGTTTTTTGTAATATTATATGGGATTAAGAGAACTTTTGAAGACTTTTAACCCACAAAATGAACAATTTTCCTAAAAATTTGGTCAATAAAACTATTTTTTTAGATAATGTGATAATCGGATATTTATTTCATCGCGCGCTAATCTTAATAAGTCAAAAAATCACCCAAGTATTTTTGTGATTTAATTTGATGAATATAGTAGTGTGTAAGGGTAGTTTTGGACTAAAATTGTATAGGATTCATAGTGTTTTTTATAGCTTTTTACCATCAGACTAAACCATTTCACATAAAAATTTCACATCAAAACTAACGATCCTGTATTATGTTATATAACTTTGATATTCCTAGTGAATTTAATGAAATATTTACCCATACTCTCTAGTCAATTCATATCACCGATGACTTCTATACATGTCTAGAACTTCTAATAAAAAATATTATTATTTAATATAATATAAACAATAACTATTTAATACAAATAAATATATAATTAGAAAGTTATAGAGTAGTGATAACTTATAATATAGTTGGTGGTATGTTGTGATACTAGTTATGTTAATACTCTAATTGTGAAACCTTAGCATGAAGCTATGAAATAAACTAATGATGTATAACAAGCTATTCCTAATGTCCCGCTTTCTATACATTCATACCACTCTTTTAATCATTTACTTTATCCTTAGTATATTGACTTGAGTCGTGTCATGCTTCATTTAATCTATTAATATGACCACGTGGGATGTCAGTACTATATACAACATGATGCCAATAATATAAACAAAAAAATTATTTTATAAGAAGTAAGAAAAATGGTGATAAATTATTGAATATATCATAATACATTGTTAAAAATATCCTAAATTTAATATTAAAAATATATTCCATTTTATAATTAATGATGTTCATTTATAAAAATTTAAAATATATTAATTTCATTTTCATATGTTTTGGACCATGAAAAGTCCCACTTTTTACCTTAAAAAGTAAAATAATTTTCATTTCATAGTAATGTTTTATTATGTATTTCTAATTTTTTATATTTTTACCACTATTAATTTCAGGATCAAGCATATCTTGTGTAGTTCAATTTAAATTTTGGTCCATTTTTTATCTTGAAAACCACTATTTGATTGATTTTAAGTTGAGTATCAACTTCAATCATATTTAATAAACTCTACCAACACAACTCAAATTATTTCTCATTAATTCATATGGATAACTTATGAGAACAAATAAATTTCTTCAGTCCTTTTGTAACTATAATTTTTGAAATTATAGTAAATAAAAGAATATTTTAAGAGTGACATTTTAATCACAATATAATAAGATGATTTCATATAGAAATCCTCTTACATTAAAATGAAAACTTAAACTTTTGTTCATATTATTTTGTTTTATAGCTCGAGTTACCTAAAGTTAATGTTGCGTATACAACTCTAATTTTCTTTAAACAATCAATCTATCCCTATACACATTTTTTTAAATGACCCAAACCCACACCCATATATATGGTTCTAAAACATTTCAATCTTTATTTTATTATACATTAAACCATAGTCTCTCTAACCTTTATCATATACTTTCATTTCTAAATATTTTACATGAAAATAAAGTTTTGAGATAAAAATCTTGGAAAGGGTGATAATAATAATGGTATATTTATGGGCAATAAACATCTATCTAACATGATATAGTGCGGTATAATTATAAACATTGTAAATATCAAGATACATAATAAATAAATGATACATAATAAATTCATGAAAACTAAATCATCCTAAAATGTTGTTAAAAATATCTAATAAAAGATATATACGTTATAGTATCAAAATGGATCTGTAGAAGGTATTCGTACCAATATTATGGTATCATATTCAAAAAAAGTTTCCAAAAGACTATAATGATGATGATATACATCATAGTCTAATAATGACTCTAATATAAAGGTTGTTTGCCATTAACATGGAATAATAGTATATATAATGTAATGGATACCATGATATCATAATCAAGACATAAATATAGTTTCTCTAGAGATGAATCATTTCCCAATGCAATGGTGGTATATATAACTAGGCCCCCATATGATAACATAACTTGAGATACATATATACATGAGAGTAAAAACATGAATTTTTATAAGTAAACCACTATCAAGGATAATCCATGAGTAATGGATATAAGATTAAATTTATGAAATCTCAAATCAGTTTAATGTAATGGATATCTAGGTGAATAACCTATAATTATAATATAAAAGTATTGGGCATTCATAGTGTGTATTATGTACAAAAGTTAACCTCAACAATACTATTTTTAAAAGGTTAAAAATAATGGATTTTCAATCTAATAATTGAATGCATCACTACATAAGAAAAATCCAAGGACATGGTTCTATTAGAGTGTTATTAGATAATGAATAGAAAATGTGATCTTAATATCCTAAAACACAAAATCCAAGTGACCAAACACTTTCCTATAATTACCCTTTCAAACTAAAGGTCCTAAACATCCCTCCATATGGAGACAAAAATATTTTAATGGATGGGGCTTTTCTCAGAAATGATTTATATGGTATGGTATTCATATAAAAGAACTAATTATGAATGGTTTCTAATATGAAAATAAAAAGTTAGTTATGAATAAATCCCTTCATTGATATTTAATTTACATGGTATCAGAAGTACAAAGTAACAATGATAATGAATCTTGAATCATGTGATATTTTTTATATAGTAATGACTTATGAAGATGGTATAATGAGAGTCAATGAATAGTAAATCATGAAGAACAAATGGGTGATAATATACTAGAAATAAATTTGTATCACTATATGACATGGGAGTTTAAAAGAGTTCATAAAAAATAATTTTAATATAAAAAAATTATATGAATAGAAACTATTACCTTACTTAAGAGTATTTTCTTAGAAAAAACCTTTAAAATGCCAAAAAATGTCAAGATTTAAGAGAGATCCATGAGAGAGACTCATTGAGAGTTTTATAAAGAGATAACAAAAACTTATTATATTATGTAATTATTATAGGGTGTGGTTATTTATAGGTATAGGGAGGGGAATCCCATGGAATAAATTATTGAATAGTTTAATTTTTCATTTCTCAATTGCTTCACTACAACCCATAGTACCAAATTACCTCCCTTAATTCTCCATTATAATATTAGTGGATAAATTAGTTTAATAGAACTACCTTGGGTGGATTTTGTTATACTTACATATATATGATGTCAAATTTACCGTATTTTATCATGTTTCACTATTTTTACTATATTTTACTATATTTACAAAAAAACAAGAAATTTCAGAACTTACCTATTTTTTATCTTTATTTCAAATATATAATGCATATTATAAAATTTATATTCTAATTATGGGGAAGTTATTTTTTAAATAAGGATAATATATTTACTAAAAAAATCTATTTTATTAAAAATAATAATTTACACATTAACCCCAACATACATAACATATTATTACACTAGAATAATACTTAAGGGTAATATGTAAAATGGTGGTACTTTAATGGAGAGTTTCAACCAATATTTACACTATGGTGATTTACAATAGTATGAAAATCTCAAATGTTTCCACTCAAACATCAATTATTAACGTTCATCTTGAGATTGATCTAGTGAAATCCTAATGATGATAAATCCTTCCCAATCATAGACAAATGTGATTCATGATATATTTTAATACTTTTAAAATCAATGATTTCTACTTTATAATGGGTATATTTACAATGTTCATAATTCTCAATGGTTATAATTCCCAATAGTCATAATTACTTCCCATAAAATCATTCCCTTCAATAACATTTATCATTCACAATTTTAGATTTCTCATAATATTGATTCCATGGCATGTATTTTCTTATTTTATATTTTTATTTTTATAGACTTTTGTTTATTATAGAATCTAATTCAATATATTTTCACATTATAATCTTATTTTTCATATTTTTCTATTACCCATTATTAGCTATAAAAATCTTAAAAACTCTTTTTATTTGATTTTTATTACACTATTATGATTTATTTATTTATTACTAGAATTTATTGGGAATTAAATTATCCCCCATTATAAAAAAATACCTTTTAACTTTTAAACCATGATTTATTTATAGAATAACACTAGGTATTTCTTACCCATTTCCTGCTTAGGCTCCCATGTTACTTCCTCATCCTTTTGGTCCATATAGATTATATTTACCAATAGGGTTTTAGGATTTAGTAAAACATAACTCATCTTTTTGAGAATATTAACTAGTTCCCCCATGTACTATAGACCATATTCTAGATGTATTATTTCAACATGAATTATATTTGATAATTCTAATATGTACTCTCTTATTAGATATACATTAATGAAATCATATAAATAAAAAACATTCATTCCTAAATAAAATAAATAATCTAATATTCCTTTTTACACCAATTATTTAAAGGGTCCAATATATATAGGGATAATATTTACCTTTCATTTCAATATCATGATTACTTTACAGGGATATATATTTAAGAATACCTAATCACCAACATAAACCTATAAAACTCTACTTCAGTTATTTTCATTACTCTTTTACCTAAGTTGAGATATTTTAATGTGTTGTTGGATCAAATTCAACTTTGTTTGGGTCTCTATAATCATTTTTTTACCTTGAAAGTTTTTCTCCAAAAATTCATCCCAACATAATGGAGTTTAAATTTTTTTCCCATAACAAGATATATAAGGTTCCATCTTAATTCTTTAATGATCTCTATTATTATATGATAATTTCACTAATTAAAATTTCAATTTGAATCAAATAAGATAAACTATATCATATCTTGTAATGTTTGTATTGCCTTATTAGATTATCCCTCGGTCTAAGGGTTGTAAGAGGTGTTAATATATAGCTCCGTACTTATTTCCCATTGAATATTGGTCTAAAATTTCAAGGTGAACATATTAGAAAAAATAGTTACATATACCCCAAAAATCCATTGAATACCCTTATCTTTATTACACATTAATTCATGATTTATTACATAAAGTTTCACTTAATACAACCCAGAATATCGAGAATCATATTTTCTTTGGGATATTAGGTACATAACACAACATCATAAAACTGGGATACAATGACTTTATTGAAAACTTCCTTAACATACTCTTAAATTTTCACCGCTCTTATAAAACTACATGGAATAACATAGAGACAAACATATGAAAGGGATGATATATATATCCCAGTGAGGGAATAAAAAATAATGCGATTGGGAAATTAAATACAAGTGATCCAAGTGGCATAAAAATGTAACATAAGAGGTTAGAATCATAATCACGAACAATGAGGAATTATATAAATTGATATAATAAATTAATTATGTGATATAATGTTTTTTGTGAATATAAATGGGATCACTGGAGAGTTTTCATTCGAAAAGGGAGTGGAGTTTTTTATAATTTAAAAAACATAGGTTTTGGACTCTATATAAAAAATTAATCAAACCCATAATCCTTCCAAAATATTTTTAAAATTATTTATACCAAATTGGAGTATTTTTAATTATTTATTTAGGACATGAACATAAATCATTAAAATATTATAGTTGGTAACATGGAAGTGAGTCATGATTACAAAGAATTTATTTTAAAACATTAAAATATAATATAGGTTTTGAATGATTCATAAATGCTTTATAAAATTAATAAAATAAACTAAAAACCCATTATTTTAAAGTTTAAATTTATATTTTTTTCATGGATATATTTTATGGCATATATTACATCACTTTTTGGTCATTATTATGTCATAATGCATATTATATGTTTATATCATCTTTAAATTTTACCCAAAAATTTGACTATCTCAAAAAATTTAGAAAAATTAACTGTTAGATAATTTTGAAATTATCAATCCAAAAAATAATATATAGTTTATCCAAATAAATATATTAATATTATAATTTATATTTTTCAATCAAAATACTTATTCATTGAAAAATACCACTTTTGTTGATAATAACAACTTTCTGACCCATATAAAAATTATTTTTAACTTCGTAAAATTATATTATAAACTATAATTAATAAATATTATTTAATAATAATAGCTTATTAAATTATATTTTTTTAAATCATGAATTCTTTAAAATTAATTTCAAAAATTAAATTACATTTTACCCAAAAATAAAATTTTAGTTTTGTCATATTGAAATCAAATTTTTATCAAACTCATTATGTAATCATTTATAAAGTATAATCAATATAGAATAAATATAATCATTACATAAAATAAATTATAAATTTTCATGTTTTTAGGTTAAAGAAACATAGACCTTCATTACACTAGTGAATTCTTGAAGGTTAAGGTGTGTGATGGTGGGATTTTTATGTGGAGGGTCGCTGAACATAGATTGGGTCATGATCTTGATGAGCTTGAACTTATACCATAAATGGTTTCACACATGATTTATTTTTTGAATATAGGATTCATATTAGTCAAGGTATAATCCTAGTGATTTTTTCTTCCTCAGAATCTCTGATAAATGGTCTGCATAGGGTATGATCCTACTGGTCAAGGTCATCACTTCTTTTGTCTATGCCAATTAGATTTATCATAACACTTAATATATATTAATCATAATATCACTGTTTAATGACTATATTATCAAAATTTATTATTCTTAAGTTCCTTTTAAATATTATAGGATATAAAATTTAAAAAAACAATTCCATGTGTTTTTCATAACTATAATGCATAATATATCACTTAATTCAATCACAATTGAATTTTTATTCAAAAAATTTTAAGTCGTAAAATTATTCCTCCCTTCAAAAAATCTATTAAAATTATCATTTCATACACTAGAAAATATGAGGGTGCTTGTATTTCATTACCTATTCCTATTCCAAAGTTACTTCCTCAACTCTTGGTACCTCCACAAAAATTTTTCCTGATGAGTTGTATTGTTTCGTAGAACATTGTCTCTATGATATAAGATATTCACTGATTACTCCTCGTATGAAATATAATTATCCAATGGTACCACATCAACATCTGGTACATCATAGTGGCTAGGTATGTACTTTATCAAGAGTGATACATGGAACATCTCATGTACTTTTTAATGTTTATGTGGGAGTTCTAGTTGATATTCCACAACTCTGATGCGATTGAGAATCTCAAAGGGGGAACTATATCTTTAAATAAGCATTACCATCTTACCAAACCACATGAATTTATTCCTTGGTGATATATAAAGGAACAATTTGTCTCCAACCTCAAACTGTAGATCTCATCGATGATTTCATGCAAATATTTTTTATTGAATTTTTGTAGATTTTATATGACGCTGAATGGTTTTAACCTTTTCTATCATCTCTTGGATAAGATTAGTTCATATCATCTTCTACTCTCCAACATTATTCTAGCATGTAATATTTTGACAACTCTTATTATACAGATCCTTATAAAGTTCCATTTGAATGCTATAATAGAGAATGTTGTTATATGATAACTCAACTAGGGTAAAGTGTTTCCCAACATCCTTGAAAGTTTATTGAACATGGTCTCAGCATATGTTATAGAGTTTGAATGGTCCTTTTAGACATACAATCCTTCTGAGGGCGATAAACATTGTTTATTCTCATTACTATATTCAATGTTTGTTAAAGTCTTCTCCAAAACATTAATGTAAACCTCAGATCTCGGTCAAGTACAATAGATTTTTTTGCATTCATACCACTTATATTTCATATATTTTGGTGACTTTTTCAATATATAAATCTTCCTTGATTACAATGAAAAGTTATGAATTTTTAAGGTGATTGACTAACACCTATATGTAGCTATTGAATTTATGTGTATTAGGGAGTCTTATAATGAAATAAACGGTAATGTTTTCTAATTTCCAAACTTATAAGGAAAATTGTTGCATCATACCCTGATACTTTTATTTTGTATCCTTTACTGGAAAGAATACCAAGCATTAAGATAAAAAAACACTACAATATCTCTCTTCAAGTAATCCCACTATAAATCTTTCTACAAATATCTATAAATATTATTAACTCATGTATGAATAGAAAATTATGATATAAAAAATCCTCAATAAGTTCACTCTTCATTTCTATATTTGATGGGATAAAAATCTAGGTTCCAAACCTAATAACTCCATTTCAGTCAAGTTAAACTTAATAATATATTCTACATTCTTCTGTAGCACCTGGTCATCTTTTTAATGCTCCCTGATTCTCTTAAAGATATATGGTTGATAATTTAATTGAGTAAGTTATGATTAATATCCTTTTATTATTCTCATATTCATCCTTTGCATGTCTATGAAGATTGGATCCATTGTAATCCTTATGATGTATAGAGTTTGAGGATATTTCCTACTCATTGAATTTTCTACTTTGTTTTCTTTTTTAGGATTATAATGGATTAAAAAATCATAATCCTTGATCATATCTAACCACAACCATTGGAAAATATTAAAAACCTTTTTATTTGAATATATACTTCAGGATTTTATGGTTTTTATATATATCACACTTCTTCTCATAGAGGTAATGACATCAAAATTTTTAATTCCAAGATCACTAAATCCAATTTTAGATCATGACTTGGGTAGTTCTTCTCATGGTTCTTTAGTTGGCAGGAGGAATAAATATAACTTTGTCATTTTTCAGAAGTACAAAACCCAATCCCCTTTTATATGAATCAATGTAGATCAAAAATACATACCTACTAGTGTGTAATGTGAGAAAAGGTGCAATTATTATCCTCTTATTCCACTCTTTAAAACATCACTACATTCATCATTCCTGAAAAACATAAATTATTTCCATGTTATCATATTTATGGGGTTTTAAATCATGATAATTTCCTCAAAAATCAATGATAGTACCCATATAATTCAATGAAACTATGTATTTATATCAAATCGGTTGGTCTTGGCCACCCATTAATTGTTTTTTAAGGATCTATAGATATCCCTTTACAGGTGATGACATGCCATAGGAAAGTAACTTTAACCAAATAAAACCCACATTTAATATGATTTTAATAAATATTTTATTTTTCTAAAGGTCCCCATTAAAGTATTCAAATGCTCCTCATGTTCCTCTTTACTTTTGGAATAGATAAAAATATCATCAATAAAGACTACCTCAAATTTTTCATGTTAATCCTTAAAGACTATTCATATGATCCACCAAGATTATCGGAGCATTCATGAGTCTGAATGGCATCACTATGAACATGTAGTGCATGTACCATGTATAAAAAGTAGTCTTGGAGATATCCACATCCATCATCTTTACTTGATAATATCTCAAAAAAAGATCAATCTTAGAGAAATATTAGTCTCCACGTAGCTGATGAAATAATTTATCAATCCATAGTAGAGGATACTTATTCTTTTTTTTATCATGTTTATAAAATTATAATTGATGTAATAGTGCATTGACCCATCCTTATTATTTATGAAGTAGACCGGTATGCCCTATAGTGAATCATTAGGTCAAATAAATCCTTTATCTAGATTCTCGGATAGTCTTATCTTAAGATCCTTGAGTTGAAAAATGAGCATTATATATGGAGTCTTTTATATTGTAAAATAACCAGGTATAAGATCGATTTAAAATTTTATCTCTTTTCTAAGTGTAATACTAGGTAGTTCTTTGTGAAACACATCAGCATATTCCCCCACAATGGGAATGTCTTCATGGAATATATTTTATTGTCTCAATCATTTCATCAAGATACTCCTAATCATAGGGTAAAAATATCCATTCCTAATATGTTAGTACTAAATAATATCCATTTTCCCCCTTGTACTTGTATAGAATTGGAGGGTGATTCATGATACGAAGGGTTATTCTCTTCTCTCAGCAATTTTTGTTTGCTCTATATAAGGAATTTTAATCCATGCCCAGGATACCATTGAACCAATAAAGAGAGTATGAAAACATTATTTGGGAAGTTTATATCACATATTTTCATAGGTAAGTAGTTATACTACAAAACCCCAAGATATTTCCATATATTTCTTTTAGAATAAATTTATTTTTGTTAATAACTTACAATGCATGCAACACTAGGTTTAAACAAAAAAATGGTTTAGTCACACTCTATAAACATAATTTAAAATTAGGTTTTAACAAATTTAGAAAATTTATTTTAAAAAATAAACATAATTTTTGAATTTGTAATGTCAAAATTATCTTACGTTGCTTTTTTATATTCTTTTAAGAAGTTTCATTTTTTATGAAGAGTGAAAAATACTGAATTTTAATTCAAAGCTCCCTTTTCGTCTAAATATTTTATAATGATAAATTCTATTTTGAATTGGTTTTAAATTCACAACAGTTCAATTATATATATATATTAATCCAACTTAGTTCATTATAATAATTTGCATATTTAATATAGATATAAAAACTTTGTGAACTTTTGAAAATTTTACATTTAAAACCCTACTTTCTCATCTCATATGCGGGATTCATTTTAAATTGAATTTTGCCACTTTTTTTAATTGAATTTGAAAAAATGGATTCTATATTTGTAATAATAATAATTTATAATTTCTAATAATGAAAAAATAAGTGTTTACCAAAGTTATTAGTGAGAATAATTAAAAGTAATTATAGTGATTAAGATAAAAAAAGTTTACTTAGTGGTTAAACTTAGAATATAAGGTGTAAAATTACCTAAAACTTACCAAACACCCATTGGATGGATATATTTCAACCATTAACATATTAGGATAAATTTTTATGAGTTATTGGGATAATATTCCATGAATGTTCCCTATATGATAAGTTAAGT
Organism: Viscum album; assembly: GCA_963277665.1. Taxonomy (NCBI): domain Eukaryota; kingdom Viridiplantae; phylum Streptophyta; class Magnoliopsida; order Santalales; family Viscaceae; genus Viscum; species Viscum album. The sequence goes on from OY728146.1 coordinate 1,043,330,970, forward strand.
GAGTAAAAGAGAAAAAAGGAACCTTCCTTGCCTTTAATATTTATAAAGCTTTGAGATTAGGACAAAACATCATATTTTTTGTTATAAATATTATATTCAAATTTAAATGAGTTTATTTATCAATATAATTTACTTTAATATTTATATATTTAATAATTAAGAAAATCCAAATATAAGAGTTATTTAGTTAATAATTAACTAAAATAAATGATAATGAAAATATTAAAAGTGAAGAGAATTGAATGAATTATTATATTACATTAGTATTTTAAATGAATGTAGCATTTTATATAGATTTTAACTTCATAGAGTATAATTCCTTAATTTTTTTTAATTCAAATAAAATAATTAGTGTCAAAATTGACATTAATGTTATTTTATAATAAATGATATTTTATTAAAAGATTTAAAATTTAAAGAAAATTAATATCTTATTCCAGTTTATTTTTATATATTAATAAATATCAAATATAGTCCATTAATGGAGAAATTTAATTTTTATAATGAACACATAACCCCTAAATAGTAAAAACTCAGTTAGCATGGTTAAGGTTAAATTAGTGTTTTTGTGTGTTACTGGTGCTTCTATTAAAATAAATTTCCAACACACATGGAATTTTCATTGTATAATTTATATACCATATTTAGATTCATTGTATAAAAATTATCTAATAATTATCACTATAATTTTGTCTTAATGAATAAATTACCTAGGTTATAAAATTAGTTACCTTAATAAAAACCAAAATGGTAAATGTGGGTAAACTAATATGTTAAGGAACAAAATTATAAAAAAGAACATATATTTGTGTTTTTGAGGTTTTTATTGACCAAATAAACTCTAATGTACATTATTATTCAATTTTTTAGCCACATTAGTTAAGGGAGACCACACAATAGTGAATACTTTTTGAGTATTTACTAGAATGTCACTCCTCAACTATAAAAGGGCACTCACTCCCCCCCATATTCACACCACTCAAACCATTTTTCTCAACCAATCCATACCAAAACAACTTCCCAAATTCCCTCGGCTAATCCTATTAGCCTTATATTGGGCCTAAATCCAAATTAATAAGGCATTAGTGCAATCCTAAGGAGGATACCCAAAGAAGGGGTAATATTCCTCTAAAAGTGTTTTTATTTTATTTCCTTATCCAACTTCTTCAATTACTATTATACCATGATTATATAATAACATTAGTATCATAAATATACTAATAAGTTTTAATTTTAGTGTCATGACATACAAATTTACGCACTTCCATCAAATGGGTTACTAAATCATCGTTCGTGTGTACGGTGGACTACCGCCTCGTGAACCGATGTCATTATTTTCTCCATTACCACCATTAAAGGTTGGGAATAATGAAGGATTTATATTTTATATATTATATTTATGATATTTATGATTTTATTATGTTTTTTTAATTATTATATCACAAGTACCTTCATGCTTTCCTTTATGTTGTAATACAATAACGTCGTTCATGTGTACGTTGGACTTCTATTTGGAGAAGAGATGTGATTGTTCACGCTTTACATGAAATGTATTAAGGATTGTTTTAATAAAAATATATGATATATATGACATAAAAATGAAACATGAATAATAATAATATACATATATATCATTTAATTTTATTTCTATCAATATGACAAGAAAATTGAAACAACGTCCATGCGTATGTATGGACGACCATCTCTATGAACAGTGTATTTAATTTCCTATCACTAAACTTTATAGATTACTAAAAATAAATATATAATGAATATATGTGATATTTATATCATTTTTTACATTATATATATGTTTAAATCATGGTTTATATAAGAGGAACAAAAAATAACACGTCAAAACATACTCAAAAAACAATGAATTTATAACCAAAATAATAAAAATATTGAAATGTTATTAACAAATAGATGATAAGATAATATAAATGGATAATATAAGACATTATAAATAATAATATGGTTGTATAATAACTTTATAACATGATAAAAAACATTATATAAGAGGTTAAAGAGTATTCAATCAAAAGTAAGTGTAATGTAAGGGTTTTCGTCACAATTTAAATTCCATTGTGACTTATTTTTATTATGAACCAATTATATTTTATGTGGTTTATATACTTTCCCTTTGAAATATAATACCATAATTGATTCATAATTCATGTTATTTTAATTTTTAATTTGAATTATTTCATCCAAGTAGATTTTAATTGAAAATTACCAAGTGGTAAAAGTTATTATGAAATCTAAATGCCTTTTGTGATTGCTATCTTTTTATTGAAGAAATAACTTTCTTGGTAATTTTTCATTATTAATTACATTTATCTTAATTATCCATATTTTTGTATAATTCATATGATATTTTCCTAAACTTTATACCATTTTTACATATGGTTTTTACTTTGAATGTTTTTTGATTAACTAGGGAAATATTGATAAATCTATATCCTTTGCCCAATAAGGATATTGATAAATCTATATCATTTACCCAATAAGGATATTGATAAGGCACATTGTTTATGAATTAAATATTTTATTAAATATATGATGAGTGCTCTAGAAATGTTGTACACGGGTTGGGAAACAGTTAATCTAAGACCCTTGATACATTGAAAGATCTCATGAGACAAATTAGTTGGTCAAATATAAATGGGTTTCTACAAGTAGTTTTAAACATTCCAGAGGATATATCTTGACAGTAGAGGATTTCATGAGCCTAAAAAAACTTCAAATAATTAATCGTTTCTTATATTAAATATTAAGTCACTATTATCCCTGAGTTTTTTCTTTGATATTTTCTATAGATGTGTTTTATTCTTAGTTTATTGATTAAATGGAATGTTTTTTTCATTTATTTACCTTTAAATATTGATTATTACATATCTATTCATGTAATTAACTTATTTAAATGGAATAAGTGCTAAGTTATTTACCTTGACATGTTTATTATGCTTATTGATTCATGATATATTTCTCTATACTTAACCCTCACTGAGCATTTGAGCTCACCCATATTTTTTTCCTTTCCCCACGATATGAAGATGAATTATTAGAATGAGTTTAAAGGATGTTTCAATTTTAATTTTTTTTATTATAATTTTATTTTACCAATGTAAACTTGGTATAATATATGTATGTAGTTTTCCAAAACTTGTAAAATGATTAATCATTTTGGATTTTATCTCATATTTAAGTCAGTGTAATATAGTAAGGCACCAACTTTGGTCTACTAGGGTCAGGGATCATTACAGTTGGTATCAGAGAAAGTTTAGTAGAAAAATTGGGAACTAGATTTAGGAAAACCTAAATTAGGGAACATAACCCTATAATATGATTTGATTATAAGTATAAAAGAACATCCTAAAGTTTTTTTAAGGTAGATATTATGTTGGTTTCCCTAGAAATACATACCTTTATGGACACTAAAATTGGACATGGTTCTGGAATAGATGTACTTAGGGCTAATAAATCTTAAAAGGGTGTGCTGGGCTTGACTCGATCATAAATTGGTGCTTGAAAATAGTCCTTACTATGAACCTAGCTTGAAAATATCGAGATATATGCATTGAATAATTCACATTTTATTTAAAAATAATTATTAAGGATCTAGAAGTAAAAATATCCCCATCGAAACCAAATATTATGATTCTAACATTAATAAATCATAATTTTTTAATTTATGTTAAGTGTTACACTATATTTTGAATTATGCATTATGATTTAAAATTCATAATTTTATGAGATAATCTAGTATAATCCATTGTTTAGAATTGTTTCCTAAAAGGAAGAATGGTATTAATACTCATTTACAATGTAGACAATTTCTTACTGAAGGAACCAATAAATCATGTATTGTAACAGTTAAAATTATAGCTATATTAGGGTATCTTGATCAGGTTATGAACAATGACCACTCTTAGATGGATAAATATATTCCATAGAGACATTATAGTATGTTGTATTTCTTTATGATATTGAATATCTCATCATTTATTGGGACTACTAATATTATTATAATTGAGAAATGAATTAAGTCTCCGGAGAAGATATTTATAGCCTTGGGATGCGGTGAAGAGAAAAAATTTACACATGAGATGTATTGCCTCCATGTCGATGATGATCAATAGTGGTATTTAATCTATAATACTAGGTCGTAAGATGAAATAGAACTCATGTAATGGAAAAAAAATTAAGGATTCATTCTTAGATAAATATTTCCCTCATGAGAAACAAAATGAGATGAAGATAAAGTTCCTTATCTTAAAGAAAAATGAATAAGAAAGTGTCGCAAATTATAAATATACCATTACATGATTGGATAGGTATTCTATGGGTTACATACAAAACACTTAGTGTAAGATTTTCCATTTCTTTAAAGGCCTTAAGCAAAGTCTTCAAAGGGAACTAGTCTCTCAAAATATTTCATCATACAATGAAATATTTTTATGTCAAGTCAAAATGAAGAATGAATTATATAAATATTATATAATCAAGGGAAACCAAGAGAATAATAGGAAATCTATGCTCCATGAAAAAGGGGATATGTCAAAGAAGAATAAGAAAATACAATGTTATCCACTTTGTGAAAAATATAGTAAAAAGCATTGTGGGGAAAGTTTTTAGGGACTGGGAGTATGAAATAAGTGTGGAGGGAAAGGGCATCGACCAAGTGAATGAAAAGGGATGAAGGAAAAAATTGTTATTTAGTATTTCAACTATAAGAAGATGGGGCACTACACAAATTAATACCCCAAGAATTATGGGGGTCTACCACATAAGGGGCCAAGGGGATATGGAAAGGATTTTGTGGTCACTAAAATTGATGTATAAGTACCCAATGTTGTGGTTGTATGTACATTAATCCTATATTAAAATTTCCTTAATGCTTTATTTGACTCCGAATCCTCACACTCCTTTATATCTGCCTGATTTTCTAAGAAAATTAGACTTTTTTTATATAAAATGGTTATTTTTAGTCAAAACTCTTAAGGTAAGTCTCATTGCAACAAATATGTGTCGAGAAGTCCCCATTATGACACACAATCATTCTTTATTTGATTAAATTATTATTATACCTACGGTTTACTTCGACATAATCCTAATGATATACTGGCTTGAAAAATTTGTTTCAAATTTTTATTATAAGAATAAGAAAATTATGATTTGGGAAATAGAGAATGGGAGGAATCTGAGTGGCGGGTCCTCTCCATCAGCGCGGATAGGGTTTCTCCATGGTAGTCATCTCCTCCCCTCATCTGGCATGGCTCGGTGTGGCTCGATGGGTCGGCTTCGGCCTCATCTGGTTCTCGTCTAGCATGGCTCGACGACGACTTCTCATGGATCTTGTCTCAGAGGTGGCGTATCGAAGTCAGCTTTGGCGTGGTTCTGGTGTGGCGCAGGCTATCTCCGGCTCTCTTGTCTTGGTGATGGCGCGTCTCAGTGACGGATCTGGTGGTCTGTATATCGGTTTGGTGCCAGCGCGACTCGGTAGGTTCTGAGGGTCTGGTTCTCAGCGTCAGCTTCCGGTGGCTGGATCTTGATGTCTAGTATGAAAAGAATGGGAGGGGTAGGTTTTGATTTTATTTGAATGATTTGATTTTAGTTTTTTGTTGGTGTGGTTGCAGTGGTTTCATCGTCGGAGGGGCCCCATCCCCCGCTGGTCTCTTCTTCCTGCTGTGGTTCGATTGATTTGGAAGTCGGAGTGGGTTCTTCCGAGTTTTCAGTATGATCGGTCCCATCGCATAGCGGTGTTTCCGGCTCAGTCTTGCTCGGTTCCCCTCAACGGTGATTCTCCATCGATGTGTTGTTGGATCTTCCAGTCCTGTGTGATGAATATTTGAATTCTTCCTCCTTGGTTTGTCCTCCTTTCGGGTTTCTGCGGCCGTGTTCGAATGGTGCTTGGTGGTTTCAACGAGGTTCTTCTGGCTTCGGTTCAAGTGGTTATTGTTGCGGGAGAGTTCCTCTTAGATCTGCCCATTTGTTGTCTTTATACTCTGCTGGTGCATTGTCCAATGTTGAATTTGTGAAGTGGTTGATTTTTGTTGGAGGTGAAATGGATCGTATGCTGGGGAATCCAGACAATCTACAAGGTTTTGCTTCAGATGAGGTTAGAGCTGGTTGTCTTCACTGTGCATGGCTTTTTGGATTTGGATGATTGAGAGGGTATGGCACAGCCATCAGTACTGGGCCTGTGCATTTTTGCACGGGACAGCTTGCTGAGCAGCCATTCTTTGGTGGAGGCATGCCTTAATGCTATTGATGCTGGGTAGAAGCACTTATTCATAGTCTTGTTTTGGGTTGCAACCCCTTTGTTTTTTAAATTTTGTTTTTGTCCTGATGTCTTGGAGTCTTGGTCCCCCCCCCCCCCTCTTTACCCTTAAAACGAGGCTTATCAAAAAAAAATTGCGGCCTTTAGTCCATTCATCCAACCTTATCTATTGAGAAGGGGATTCATCATGTGAGTCATATCTAGATCCACCCATAGTGGTGCTACAAAATGTGATTATTGGGGAAGAAGAGAAAAAATCTATGGGTGAAGACGGTAATCATCAAATTAAGTATGTATCTATTATAATGGAATAAATTAATTTATTCCTTTTGGAATTACCTAGACATACCAAAAAGTGTGAAGTTGAGTTTACCATTAATTTAGTCCCTGATACATGACTAATATCAATGTCTCCCTATAGAATGGCCATTATGGAATTAGTGGAGATAAATAAATAACTAGTGGATTTGGATAATAGGGTATTTATTCACCCTAGTGTTTCTACATGGGGATCCCATGTTTTATTCGTTAAGAAGAAATATGGATCCATGAGGAAGTGCATTGATTATAGGAAAATAAATGTTATTATGATAAAAAAGTATCATCCAACTCACATTTATGACCTATTTGATCAAATTTACGAAGACCAATATTTTTTAGAGATTGATCTCCATTATGGGTGTCATCAATTATGAGTAAAGAAGAAATATAATTTGAAGATAGATTCTCGAATGAGGTATAGAAATTATGAGTTTACAGTAATTCTATTTGGATTGACTAATTTACCATCTATTTTTATGGATATATAAAATAAAGTACTCAAGTAATATATTGATTATTTTTTGTGGTATTCATGGATGATATTCTAGTTTATTCTATAATCTATGAGGACCATGATAATTTCTTAAGGGTAATTCATGAGACTCTTAGAAGTAACGAGATATATGGGAAATTTAGAAATTGTGATTTATAGCTACAGGAAGTTTCTTCTCTTGTTCAATTGTCTCAAAAAATGTAATCTTGGTTGATTCTGCAGAGACAAAGGCAGTAAAATAATAGCCTCCACCAATAAACATAACTGAGGAATGTAGTTTCATTGGTTTGGAAGGTTACTATCGGTGATTCATACATAATTTTTCACAATCATCTAACCCTTTAACCAAGATTCTATGTAAATTAGTTATGTTTTTTTAGACGAGATACTGTGAATAATGATTTGATAAACTAAACAAAAGAATGGCCAATGCTCTGATTTTGAGTCTACTATCTAAAAGTGATGGGTTTTTATATATAGTGGTGTATCAAAGAAGGTAATTGGTTGTGTCCAAATGAAGAATTATAATGTTATGTAATTTGTATCAAGGTAATTAAAGACATCTGAAAAGGACTATCCAACCCATGATATTGAGTTTGAAGTTTCAATCTTTACTTTGAATATATGGATACATTGTCTCCATGGAAAAAGATGTGAGATATACACGGATCATAAATTCTTGAAATACATATTTTCATATAAATATACCAATATGAGACAAAGGAAATAGATGTTATATCAACTTAAGGATTGTGATTTCTCACTATACTACCACCTAGGTAAATAAAATAAGGTAGAATATTCAATGAGTAGGAAAGATAATGTAATTCTGACCCAAATTATGATTGAGATGAACCCTGTATTCATGGATCTAGTAAAGATAGATATGGGAAATAATAAGGAAGGGGAGGCATCAATAATTTTTTAAATGATTAAAACCCCATCTTTATTAGATAAGATAAATAATTATTAATATAATGATGAGAAATTTCAAAATAAATTTAAATCTATGAACATTGTGAAACTATAAAACTTTATTTGTGAAGCTGGTATTATGAAATTTGGAAATATATTGTGTGTCGCATCTATACCTAAGATAATAAGGGAATTTTTTATGATTCTCATAACTAAAATTTATTAATATGCCCTCAGACCATAAATATGTACAAGGATTCGAAGGATTATTTTTTGTGGGATAACTTGAAGTGGAAAATTGATAATTATGTGTCCAGATATTTAGTTTATCAACAAGTTAAATTTGTGATACCAAATCTGATAGGATTCAAGAAACCTCACCCAATTCCTATATGAAAATGGGATTAAATTACTATGGAATTTTTCAATGTACTTCCAAATACTCTTAGAAATAATGATGCAATATGGGTCAATAATGATCATTTAACCAAATATGAACATTTCTTCACTATAAGAAAAGATTTAACAAATGTAAAACTCAAAAGGATTTATATTAATGAATTTGTGAGACATAATGGAACACCTCTGTCAATTGTTTCTCACTGAGATCTCCTACTTACATAGAAATTTAGGAAGATTCTTCATAAGCATCTCCAAACTAAGATTCATTTGAACAATTCCTACCATCCTCAAAATGATGGATAGTAAAAAGAATAATTTAAACAATGGAAGACATTTTGGGGTCATGATCACTAAACCTTAAAGTTATGTGGGATTAGTACTTACCTTTTGTAGAGTTTTCTTATAAAAAATTTTGTAGAGTTTTCTTATATAATAATTTCTATTAAAGTATTCAAATAGAACCATATAAAGTAATATATGGAAAGATATGTCGCACTCCAACTTGTTGGGATTAATTTGGTGAAAGGAAACTTATAGACCTGAAACTTTTTGAAGAGACAACAGAAAATGTAAAGTCTCTTTTGAATCACATTAAAGTAGATCAAAGTATGAAAAATATTTATTTTAATAATTGGAGGGAAAATATGGAATTCTAATTTGGAGATCATGTTTTCTTGAAAGTATCTATATGGAAGAGTATTATAAGGTTTAGTAAGAAATAGAAAATGAGACCTAGATACATCATTCCCTTTGAAATTGTTAAAATAATTCTATTTATGTCTTATTGTTTGTAAATTCCTCTAATCCTCTCAAAACTACATGATGTGTCCATATATTTTTAATAACGAAGTACTTTCAAGATCCAATGCATGTTCTCACCATTTTATGAAATGGAATTAGAACCTGATATATTTTACTATGAATAACCCATACATATTCTTGATACCAAAGATTAATTATTGAGGAATCAGAGGACTCTTCTGGTAGAGGTACTCTGGAAGAATCACAAAATGTAGAAAGAAACATGGGAACTAGAGGATACTATAAAGAAGAAATTCCCTCATTATTTTAGTGGGTAATATCCACAAAATTTTGAGGAAAAAATTTATGTAGGAGGGAATAATGTAACACTCCAATACATTATAATATATTCATTTTAGAATAAATTTTACTTTATTAATATCTTGCAATGCACGTAACACCAAGTTCAAATAAACCATTGTTTAGTCACGCTTTCCACATTTAATTTAAAATTAAATTTTTATACATTTCTGAAATATATTTGAAAAAAATAAAAATAAATTTTTAATTTTTAATATCAAAATTATCTTATGGTGAATTTTTTTTATTTTTTTGAGATATTTCATTTTTGATAAATAGTGTAAATTACTGAATTTTAATTGAAAATTGTCTTTTCATCTAAAGAATTTATAATATTAAATTATATTTTGAATTGATTCTAAAGTCAAAATATTTCAGTTATATATTAATACAATTTAGTTCACTTGAATCATTTTCATATTGAATATATATATATATAAACTTTGTGAACTTTTGAACATTTTACCTTTAAAATCCCACTTTCTCATCCCGTCTACAGGATTAATTTTATATTAGATTTTTTCACTTCTTTGAATTGAATTTGAAAAATGGATTTCATATTTACAATCTGAATAATTTATAATTTCTAATAATTATAACTTGATTTTTTACCAATGTGATTAGTGAAAATAGTAAAAATTAATTACATCGATTAAGGTAAAATGAGTTTACTTAGTGGATAAACATAGAATATAAAGTTTAAAAGACCCAAAAACATGTAAAACACCCATTGAATGGACATATTTTGACCCTTAACACCTTTGGATAAATTTTTATGAGTTAGTGGGATATTATTCCATGATTGTGGCCTATATATAACTTAAGTAAAAAAATGACAAAAAGGAACCTTCCTTGCCTTTAATATATATAAATATTTCAGATAGGAAAAATTTCATATTTTCATTTATAAATGTAATTTTTAAAGCTAAATTATTTTTTGTTATCATGATAATTCATTTTAATTTTTTATATATTAAATAATTACATTAAAGTCTTAAGAAATTATAAATACAAAAATTATTTAGTTAACATTTAACTAAAATAAATGAAACTAAAAGTATTAAAAGTGAAGTAAATTGAATGAATTGTTGTCCTAATGTAATTTATTAGATAAATATATCATTTTACATAGGTATTAACTTAATATATTCAAATTACATCATTGTCTTTATATTTTTAAAATTCAAATTAAATAAATATTATCAAAATTGAAAATAATGTTATTTTGTAATAAATGATATTTTATTAAACGGTTTAAAATTAAAAAAACATATCCTCTGCCAAGTGATTTTTTAATGTTAATATTTATGAAATATTTTCATTTTATGGACAAATTTATCTTCTATAATGAACACATTAACCCTAAATAGTATAAACTTGGTTATCACACTCAAGGTTAAAGGAGTGTTTTTGCGTGTAACTTGGGCTTCTATTAAAATAAATTTCCATCAAAAATGGTATTTTAATTTAAAAAATTAGATATATTATTTATAATTACTGGTTAAAAATTATCTAATAATGATCACTATAATTTATCCTTAATAAATTAATTGCATAGGTTAGAAAATTGGTTACCTTAATAAAAACCAAATTGGTAAAAGTGGGGAAACTTAGAAGTTAAGGAACAATATTATAAAAATGAACTTATTTTTTGTGGTGGAGGTTTGTATAAAAAAAATAAAACTAATAATAAATTATTCTTCAAATTTGGATCCACATGACATAATTTATACCTCCCAATACTGAATACTTTTGAGTATTTAGAAGAATGTCACTCCTCCTCAACTATAAAAGGGTACTCACTCTCCCCCCTTCTTCACACCACTAAAGAAATTTTTATCAACCAAACCATAAAAAAATCAGTTCCAAAATTCCATACCCTCATCTTATAAGCCCAACCTTAGGAAGTGATCCAACATTTTAAGGAATTAATTCAAACCGAAGAAGGATAACCAAATAATAGGTAATCTTCTTCTAAAAGCATTTTTTTTTATTTTTTTCTCCACCTCCTTAAATTGCTATTATACCAAACTTATATGATAAAATCAGTGTAATAAATGTAATAATATGTTGTTATGTTAAGGTTAATTCCTATAAATTCACACACTTCCATCAAATCGGTTATGAAATCAACATTCGTGTGTATAGGGGACTACCACCTCACGAACTGATGTTGTTCATTTTTTCATTACAACCATTAAATATTGGTAATAATGATGGATTTATAGGTTATATATGATATATATTATATTTATTATGCTATTATTCTTATGTAATTATTATATCACACATGACTTTATGGTTTCCATTTGGTGGGAATACAATAACGTCGCTCATGTGTACGGTGGACTACCACCTGGTGAAGTGATGTGATTCATTCACGCTTTACATGAAATCTATTTAGGATGTTTTTAATAAAAATATTTGATATATATGACATATAAATTAAACTATAATGGTAATATAAATATATATAATTTACTTTTCTTTCTTATAATATAACAGGAAAATGAAAAAAAAAACATTCATGTGTATGTATGACCTACCATCTCCATCAATAGTTTATTTCATTTCCTACCAATAAATTTTAGGGATTAATCTAAATGCATATATAATAAATATATATAATTTTTATATAATTTTTCTATATTATAGATATGTGGAAATCATGATCTAAGTAATAGGAATCAAAAAATATAATTCAATACATACTCGAAAAACAAGGAAATTAACACCTGAAACAATGAAAATAATGAAATAATATTAACGAAAAGGTGATACGATGTTATAAAAGGATAATATAAGGTATTATAAATATTAATATGTTTTTGGTATAAGATAATAAAATTATTAAACCCATTATACAATAAGTTAGACAGTGCTCATCGAAAAGGAAGCGAAAGGTAATGGATTTCATCACAATGTAAATTCCATTGATGCTTATTTTTTATTATGTACCACATCACTTTTATATGGTTTATATACTACCCCTTTGACATATAATGTAATGATTAATTCATACATCATGTTATTTTAAGTTTCACTTTGTATTATTTCATCTAAGGGTATTTGACTTGAAAATGACCAAGTGGTAAAAGTAATTTTGAAATCTCACTTTCTTTTGTGATTGTTAACTTTCAATTAAAGAAATTACTTTATTGATAATTTTTCATTGGTAGTTAAATTTATCTTAAATATTCATATTCTTGTATCCTGGATATCATTATTTCCTATACGATATACCATTTTTACATATAGTGAGTTCTTTGAAACTTATTTGATTAATTAGGTAAATATTCATAAATATATATCCTTTAATCAATAAAGATATTTGATAAGGAATATTGTTTATGAATTATATTTATTATTTGATATATGATGAATTATATGGACATGTAGTACCTGGGTTGGGGACTGGTTAATATAATACCCTTGATGCATCGACTTGGATCATGAGGAAAATCCATTGGCTAAATTAAATGGGTTTATACCTGTCATTTTAAATTATCTTGAGGATATATCTTGAAAGTATAGGTTTTCATATGCCTAAGACATGAAATCAAATAATTAATAATTTGTTACAGTTATAATTAATTTATTATTATCCATGATATTTTCACTATGATATTATATATAGATTCATTTTATTCTCAGTATATTGATTAAATGGCATGTTTTTTCAGTCATTTACCTTGACATATTGATTCTACATTATCTATTCATACAGTAAAATTACTAAAATGGCATATGTGTTTGGTTATTTACATTTCAATATTGATAAATCTTACTAATTCATGATAGATTCTGATCTACTTAACCTTTTTTGATTATTTGATATCACCCTTATCTTGTTTCTTTTCCCTGAGATATGAAGATGAATTCTTGGAATGAGTTTCAAGGATGTCGATCTTTTACTTTTGTTTTTCTTATTCCATTATTTCAATGTAAAAATGCTATTATGTTTGTATGTATTTTTATAAAATAGCTAAACTGATCAATCATAGGGTATTCAAATCACATATATATGCTAATTTAATAAAGTAAGGAATTGGATATGTGCTACTAGGGTCGGGGTCATTACATATATAATTATGTTACTAAAATTCCCTCATTTTCTATTTTCATTGATAGATCTACTTCCATTCCTTGTAGCAGTGTTGGAATAGTTCTAATAAACTTGTGAGATATGAAAGAATGCATAGGCTGGAATCAAACACTGTATTTGCTATTCTTGAATGAATAATTAGTATATATGTCACCATTTCATTTTAAGGATCCCCCTCTATAGTTGTTATTGAATGTTCTCCCCCTTACTACTTTAGAGTTTATTGGAATTAATTTTATTTTGAAACCATTGTATTTGGTTAATCGTTCACATAGTGTCCTTGTTTTGTGTAGATGAAACATTGGACAATAGGATGACCATTGACGGGAGCATTCCTATCATCCATCACATTGGTGGGTTTATTTTTTCGTTAATTACTAGCTAGGTACCCTTAATTTCCACTTAGAAATAATTTCATTATCCCATTAAGGAAATTTATAAGTTTCTTCTTCACACACTTTTGAAAAGTGGGATTTTAGAATTTATTTCCATCGTTATATTTTTTCATCACACCACCTGAATTAAACTCCAGTTTTCTCTTCATATCCTTGTAAGGCCATTGAGATTTTTTTATCTCTATTTTGACTTTGAGGGAACATCGGATAATTTCCTCATAACTATCAATGTCCTGAATTTTCAAGGCATTTTGTAGACATGGATTCAATCCACTAACGAAGAGATCAGATTTACATTCAGGTGTAAAGAAAAAATCAAAATCATATCGTTCAAGTATTGTGAATTTTTCCTTGTATGCCCTAATATATTCATCATCCTTTTTCTTGAGGATATGTAATTCCTTCTCCATTTTTAGTTAGTGAGTATGTAGAAAATATATATCAAAAAACATTTTATAGAATTCCTTCCACTCCATAACTTCAATTTCCACCCTCATCTTCATATTATATACCAACTTCAATCATTGATAATCATAAACTTCTATATAATAAACAACTGGTAAGAGAATCTGTTTCTCGTATCATTGAAGGAAGAAGAAGATATTTTCAATAGAGTTGATACATTGTTCTACAATTAAGGGATACAAAGATCCACTAAAAGTCCGAGGCCTTTATCATATGAATGTATCAATTAAAACTTAATATTTCTTAGGAATATTTGGTTGTTCCTCTTTAATTAGGTTCTAGTTCAAAACTTTAGTCAGTTTAGATGGTATTTTCATGAAGTTTTCAATTCATGCTCCCATCGGGTTGGGAAACTCATTTGGGAAATCATCACATTACCCCTCACATTGGTTGTTCACTCAGTTCCACCTACTTATGACCATTTAATATAATAAAGTGAAAATTAGGGATGATAGTTTTTAAAGTATTAAACACATAAAAGGAAAACTATGAATGTTGAAGGGATAAATCATAAAATACATATGTTCCTTAACCTACGATTTTCTAGGATTCAATATATATTATCCATGATCTATTTCCTGACATAAAATATTATAGACATATTTTGTTTGCTTAATAATTTTTAGTAATAAAATTTTTAATTTACCAAAGAATATCTCTAAGGAGTGTCAAACCAAGTGTGTAGTAAGTCCCATTATCATGCCCTAGTTTTGGATTGAGTCTAGATTAATATGGTTCTTTCAAGGTTGTTACCCCTATATATATCTATTATAGAGCCACATCCACATGTAGTATCCAGAAAGGTTTATATTTTTGGAAAACAAGTTACTCTATACATTAAAAAAATAGGGCTTTTTCTTATTTTAAGTCTTATCCCAAAGGATTTTATTAGAGTGTTTTAATCATCATCCCATAAATAACTAGACTTTACATTGATACCAACTATGGAAACCCTTGTCTTTATTACAAATTAATTCATGATTTATTACACAAATTTTCACTTAATAAAATATATAATATCAAGAGTCCTAGTTTCTTAGGAATATTAGGTATAAAAAATAGCATCATAAAACAAGGATACAATTACTTTATTGAAAAAATCCTTAACATGCTCTTAAGTTTTCATGGCTATTAAAAATTGCATGAGATTACCTTGGGAAATACATAAGAAATGGGTGAGCTATAATTCCCATTAAGGGAATAAAAAATAATGGTATAGGGTAAATAAATACATGTTATCCAATAGTAATAACAATGTAACATAATATGTGATAATCATAATCATGAATAATGAGGCATGATATAACATGAGAGTATAAAGGCAACATGGGAATGTGGAAACAGCATTAAACAAGAAATCATATGCATAATCTAATTTTAAGCACTAATAAATCATAACATAATGTTATTAGGATAAAATACCTTGAAGTATACATGGAATCTCATGATACAAAAACATTACCCAATGCATTGGAGCACTATTTGGGTGCACCCATTATAATTATATCATGTACATGCATAAATGTTCTACATATATCATATAACATAAAATTTTCATTCAAATATATTATCCTCATGATTGAGTAGTTTGGTTTACATACATGGAAGTACCCAATCAAATATTTCTAGGTACAGATATGTGAATACCATTTAGTTTAAATGGGTATGTGAATTCACTTCGCAATTGTTTGGAAAGAAAAATTGTAGTGAAATTTTGATAGCATAATGGTTGTACTTAAATATTAAGAAAATGGTTTAATGAGAGAAAAGGTGGTTTATTATC
This sequence comes from Viscum album, assembly GCA_963277665.1. Taxonomy (NCBI): domain Eukaryota; kingdom Viridiplantae; phylum Streptophyta; class Magnoliopsida; order Santalales; family Viscaceae; genus Viscum; species Viscum album. Next base: position 1,043,347,233 of record OY728146.1, read on the forward strand.
ATTTAGAAATTAAAATCATGGTATGAGTAATGTGAAAAAATATATCCCAACATTAGGAATTTTAAATCAAAAGGCATAAAATAAATATGTTTCTTGAATAAATATGATAAGGAGAGGACCCCTTACCTTGAGAGGGTATTTCCAAAAGATTGGTAGGAGATTATTCAAAGATTGGGAAAACCTTATATGGGTATATAGATTTAAGGGTAGAGTAAGGATGTGATAAAATTATTTTTGTGACGAGAAATGGGAATTTTGGTGGGATTGTATAGGAAAAGAGAGGGGAGTTCTTTATTATTTCTCAAACATAGGTTCTGGACTATATACAATAAAGTAGAAAAAATGAAAATTTTACCATGATGTTTCCCATAGTTTCTTTCAAATAAGAGTTTATTTCATTATTTTATAAGTCCAAGAACCAAAATAATTAAAATATTACCCATGGTGATGTGGAAGAAAGTCATGTTTACAAAGAATTTATTTTTAAACCATAAAATAAAATATAGGTTTTGGAGGATTCATAAAAGCTTTATAAAATTAATAAAATAACCTCAAAAAGACATTAATTTAAAGGTTCAATATTGATTTAGTTATGGATACCTTTTATAGAATATATTATATCACTTTTTTATCATTATTATGTCTTAATACCTACTACATATTTATACTGTATTAAATTTTTACCCAAAAATTTTACTATCTCATAAAATTATGAGAAATTAACCATTGGAAAATTTTTATGTATTAAATCCAAAAATAATATTTATTTTATACAAATAAATATCTAAATATGATAATTTATATTTTCAAATCAAAATATCTATTAATCGAAAAATACTGATTTTATTGACAATAACAATTTTATGACCCTTATAAAAATTATTTTTAACTTCATAAAATTATATTATCAACTATAAATATAAATATTATCTAATAATAATTTTTTATTAAAATGTCATTTTTTTAAAAATCATGAATTCTTCATAAGGAATGCCTTAATTGAAATTTCCCATTATCCAAAAAAATAATTCGAGTTCTCATATTGAAATCCAATTTTTATCAAACTCATGATTTAATATTTTATAAAGTAAATATAATAATGAGTAAATATAATAATTATAGAAAATAAAATATACATATTCATCCTATTTGGTTGGAGATACATATCCCTTTACTACTCTAGTGAATGCCCTATGGGTAAGGTGTGTGATGGTGACATTTTCATTGGATGGTTTGGTGAACATGGTTTGGCCCTTGATCTCAATGAGCATGAACTTCTCCCATAAATTTTTTCACTCATTCTTTAGTTTTTGAATTACCACTTGGGATTGTTCAAGGGAAAATCCAAGAGATGATATCTTCCTTGAAATCACATATAAAGGGGCTTCATATGGTATGATTCTTCTGGTTAAAGCCATCACTTCCTTTGTCTATACCAGCTTGATTTATCATGAAACTTAATACATACTAACTATAATATTATTGTTCAATGGGTATATTATCAATGGTTATGATTCTTAATAGTATTTTAAATTCAATAGGATATAATATTCCTAAAAACCAAAGAAGTGAAAGTTATTTCTATGACCATAATACATAATAAGGAATTTAAATCAATCACAAAAAGAATTTTATTTATAAAAGTTTGGGTCATTACAAAGTCTCAACACTTATCTTATATATATATTAAAATTTTAGTTAAGGGGTCTATCTTATTTTATTTCTATAAAATGTATTGATTTTTCCAATTAGTCAAACACCACAAAAATATAATTATTACCCTTTAACATCCTTGTAAAAGATGTGTTAAAATCCATTATGATTTTTTCCAACATCCAAAATGGAATTGGATATTTTTTTCCTCAATTATTAGGGTATTATATTCTTATCTTTGACTTTCTAACACACAATATATCTTGAAGTATAATCAGAAATTTCTCTTTTCATGTTATCCAAACAATATTTCTCCTATAGATATATATACAACTTCGTACTCTTGGGATATATAAAAAAATATGAAATATGAAAATCATCTAAAAATTACTTCTTCAACCCATGTATTGATAGAACAAATAATCTCTTACCAAATCGAAGACTACTACCATGCTGACTTCAAACTCAATAAACATTCCATCATTAAAATATTCAATCCACTTCAATAAACCGACATTATCCTTGAATAATATTCATCTTATTTAGTAATGATATTTAAACTACTATTTAGAAATATATGGGTTCATTCCTTTTCTTATGATTCTCAAATCTATCTTTATTAAATCATAGATCATGGAATCATGTTTAGTCCTTAGTGTAGTGAGAGTTCCGTAATATTTTCAACTCAATACATTAGCCACATTATTCACATTTCTAGGATGATAGTTAAAAATGTAATAAAAATCCTTTAATAGATCATTATATCACTTTAACTTCATGTTTAACTCCTTCTATACAAAGATATATTTTAGACTATTATGGTCCATGTATACATGAAACCTTTCTCTATATAGAAAATATTTCAAAATCGTTAATGAAAATGTTTCCTCTATAAAATCCCAATCATGTGTGGGATAATTATTCTCATTAATCCTCAAGTATCAAGAAATTTATTCTATAATAATATTATTTTTATATAGATACTTCACTGAATCATTATTTTAGATATTGAACCATTCACCTCCAAAAGGTTAGGTTAGAGAAGGTGGAGTAAACAGCCTTATCTTTCACTCTTAGAAGATTTCTTCACACTCCATAGTCTAATTAAAATTATCCCCCTTCCATGTTAACTTCGTTAATGAGTTAGAAAACCATGAAAATTTATTTTCAAAGATTAAAAATTCCTAACAAAATAAAAAATTCTACAAACAACAATCAGAGTTTAATGGATAGACCATTCTATTATGATTTTACTCTTTACTGGATTGGCTAAAATACCTTCACCAATCCTCAAAAATGTCAACATTTATAGCTAAAATTAACATTTATTAAACAAGTAATATAACATAAAATTCTTTAATATTTGTAAAACAATTTATAAATGGTACTCATGATTTTCATAACATTTAAAAATAAATAAGAATATCATTGATAAATACCACCACACACTTGTTGATTTAATCCTTAACATATATATTTATTAAATACATAGACATTGTAGATACATTCATCAAACCAAAGGGAATTGCAAAAAATTCATAGAGCCTATACCTAGTTAGAAATGAAATATATGTGAATATTTCTTTATTACCTTATGTTGATGAAATCAAAATTTTATATCAATATTAGAAAAGTATGAATAACAAGGAAGTAGATCAAATATATCATCAATTATTATAAATAGATATTTATTATTAATAGTAATATGATTTAGTTTCCGATAGTCAATACATAATCTCATTAATCCATCATGGTTTTCATAAATAAAGCATGATTACCCTAAGAAAACACACTATGATAGATAAACACCATTTTTATGAGATCTTTTATCAATTTATTTAACACCTACAACTAGGATGGCCCCAATCTATTTGAAAAATTTTATATTGGTAAAGATATAAGAAATAATTCAACAAAAAATTCCTCTTCTCAATTTAGGGGAGGTTTAAAAAACTATTATTGGAAGACATATATAAATCATTACATAATGAGTATATCATCAATCAATATTCTCACCTTTTCCCCATTATTTACGTGATACATATATACTCACCCTTAGAAGTAGTATTTATATATCACAAGAAGAAGTTAATGAATGAGTTTTATTCAACATCAAACAACTGAATATTAATTTGGTTTAGTTCAATATATTAATGGTAACAAATTTATATTAATAATTTATATTGGCCATATATATTGACATCTAATCCATATTTTAAATAGAATCAAATTATACTAAGGGAATAAGTAATAGGTTCATAGTAAATACTTTCATAAATAATAATAGGAAAATCCCTTAGTATTTAGGTAGACATTAATGAACCGTTAAATGTTAATATATATAAGTAAACTTATGGAATTTTAGGTGATAAATTCATGTATACCATGAATTTTCATGATATTAATGAGTGGGTTGATCCATAATCATATAATCTATAAGCCACTAATGATCAAATAGATATAGTACCTATGAAAAAAAATTGGGTTACTCCAACTATGCTATTATGGCACCATATAAATAAGAATAAACATGATGTTTTGGGGGTTTAGGAAATTGATTCCCTTCATTAATTCTCTACATTAGAAAATCTTTAGCATAATATCTAACAACATTACAATTTAATCATAAAAATATGGGTTTAAAATTTGAGAAAAAATTTTTTCTTCCTCATGTATCCTATAATGAACACTTACTAGCCCTTGATTTATATCTTTTATATATTAATGAGCTTGATAAACACTCTCCCCATATTTTAAACACATTCTAGTTAATTTTATACAATTAACTGAATGAAATATTTTATATCATCAAAAAGTTAGATGATGAAACTTCTTCCTTGTTTTCCTTTATCATATGAACATCTATATGATTCTCCCTTTTTCACATATTATAAAAGACACCATGTGACCATAGAGTATGTAAGAACTACATTTCAACCTTTCTATCACTATGAATAATTTATTCATAACTATTAAAATTTGAAATCTCTAAATATTTATAGAGAAATAACTTTAATCAATTATAGAATCTATTAAAATTACTTTATAAATCAATGAAAATAAAAAATATATACCTTTATAACCATCTATAGTTGGTTTCTTATGTCATAATGGAATCATAATCCTTCTGCTTCAACACAAGGAATTGATTATCCAACTAGATTCATATAGTTAAATGAAAATATTTATAAAGAAAAAAATTCATGATATTATTCCATAACATGGATTTAGTATCTTCTTATTTTGTTATATTCTGTATCAATATCCACTACTGATCAACTTCTCCTTCAAGGCAAAAAAAATTAGTGCAACCTTTTATTGTTCAATGTATTATACCATAATGAATATAATCTCTAATAAAGATATCCATTATTCAGCCACAAGAGGATCCATAGACACTATAAATAGAAAATTCCACCACACCATTAATTTCTTAATTACTAAATGTAACACCCTAAGATATTAAAACAACACCTGTTCGATAACTTATTCAATACGCAACACTAATTTTAAACGAACCGCGACATATTTCTAAAATATTGTCATTTAAATAAAATCATTATAACCAAGACATAAAATTAAATTATATGAATAGTATTAACTAATTTATGAAATATATATAAATGTTATAATCAATATAAATATATTTATAATTTGTTAGGAAATAAGTACTCAATTCCTAATAAAAACATTTATTTCAAAAATGATTTTTATTGTTTTTCATGGGAAAATATTAAAATTATATTTTAGATATTTTATAAATTTTATTTTAAAAAATCAATTTTTTTTGAAATCATCATATTGATATTATCATAGGTATAATTATTGGAATTTTTCAAAAAATATTGATTTTTAGTGAATAGTGAAAAATACTGTTTTTTGTAAAACTATCATTTCTTTTAATAAATTAAGTAGTTTAAATGTAAAATTATTATTTTAATTTTATTTAATAGTAAAATAGTAATTATTTAATTATATATAATCCAATTAATTACATTTAAATCACATTTATACTAGATTTTAGTATAGGTTTATTTTTAGGCTTAAAAACAAATTTTTCTGAAAACTATTTTAAAGTGCACAAATATTCCTTCATTTTAATTAATTAAAATAACACCTAATGAGGAATAATTTAAATTAAATTTATATATTATATATATATCTATATGTCATGACTCATCCTAGAGAGGTCTGTGTCATGACTCCCCAAGCCCGCCTCCAATAGGCTAGGGGCTGGTGACTAGCACTGAGAAGGCATATCACTAACATGGGAGGCATTACCTATATATATACGCACGCACAAATCTCCAATACCAAAAATTTTAAAATTTAAGACACTAAGTAATCCATGAATTCCACAAAGAAAACCATTGAGAGTAATAGTACAAAATTGAAAACAAATAGGTCTAGTATAAAAGCCCAAAAAAGGAAAAGTTTTAAACAAGAAAGTACACAAGTCAGGGGAAACTCATTGGCAGAGAACCCTACATAAAGGGTAGGTGAAGGGTATTTGCCTAAAGAAATAGGATTATGCCTCATCTATCTGATCTCACTTTCCACCACCTGGTCTTGTACCACCTAGGTCTATTTCAAAACACTGGTCGTCTACACAAGACATGACATGTGCGGGAAAATCCCATGCAGTGGTAAGTAAAATAGTACTCAGTAGGACGCCCTGAAACCGCAATAGAAATACCATAAAAGAAAAGTTTACATGATGTATTTTCAGCTCACACAGGTATAAATCTATGACATTAAAATTAATATTATCAAACTTAATCCACAAAACACCCAATATCGATGGGACAATTAGTATCGATGAGACACTCAGTCCTAATGAGACACTTTGTCCTAGTGAGACACCCAATATATAATAGTCATGTAGCCTTAAGGTTGTGTAGTCATTAAGTCATATAGTCTTCAAGTCACATATTCTCTATGTCACAACTAGCCACATGATTACACTCTTAGCTGGCTTGATCCGGGAGAACCTACCCCTCAAGCCAGCAGTCATAAGTCAATTTCCACAAAAACCTACTTAGAGTGTCTCAAAATGGTTGCCTCATCATGAGGGTCCTAATGCCACAAATAGCTCTTCAAACGGACATAATCTTTAGAAGTTATGGGTCTCTTAGTGAAAAGTTGCAGGTTGGGTCTGGGTCCGGTCCAACCCGATTGGACCAACCTGTGGTCTGCTGACCTAACCCGCCGGGCCCAAACTGACCCATCAGGTCAACCCAGCCTTCCCCGATTGGGCCTGGTCTGCCCGATGTAGGCCGGTTCAGTCCACCCAGTCATAGAGGATGACACGTCCCACCTCGCCAATGCATACAATCGATGAGTCAGTCGCTCCTCCTACATGTGGTATGTGGGACCGCATGCAAGTCAGGCGATCTGGTGCCATGTCGCATCACTGATCTGCACCACTGTGGTCCATCCTGGTCGCAGCTCCCATTTTCACATGCGTCCATGCCACCATGAGCTCCCATCGTTGTCGACCGTCAAGTCGGTGACTTCCATCACCACCACCTACGGCCCCCTGCCGTAGGTTATCCCACTGCTGCAGTCCCATTGGACCATGGGTAGCCGCCACCATCGATTACCATGATGAAGACTATCCGCCTGGCCCTATCGCAACAATTTTCGCTCTGTTGGTGGCCTCATCTCATGTTTTTCCTACCACCACACCTCCTTGGCATCGTTTGGGTGTCATATTCTCAGACATAATTTGTTGCACCACGAATCGGAGGCACAACAACAGATCTCTCTCAAGATCACAAAGAACATGAAGAATGGGGGAAAGGGAGAAGCATAAGAACTCACAAAGAATGATCTAGGCCTTTCTTCATGTCAGGATTAATTACATCTTGTTATTAATAATGAAAATAATAATCACCAAGATCTAATTCCCATTTAATTCCCTCAAGATAACTCTCATCCTGCATGGATGATCAACCCGTGGATCAACCAGTTAGTGGGTTGATCCACATTCATCATTTAGAAAGAAGAAACGGGAAAAGAGAAATCACATAAAATAAAACCCCTACCTGAGATTGGATCATAAATTATCACATATTCATTTCTGTGGATGATCCATTGAAGAACGGTATCGATCTGTGTCTCTGTCATCATTCACCACTGAGAGGAAAAACTTCAGGCTTCTCTCAAGAGATCTATGGGAATTCTAGGGCTTTGAATTATAACCCTCAACCCCTAGTTCTATGTTTAAAAAAAGTAATAAAAGTTTTTACACTACACGGCGCTAAATTAAAATATTTTTATTAAATATTTTAATGACGTTCATGTCCAAAATTTAACATTCATCCTCAACCTACGTCGGCCGAGTTTTGCCCCTGCCTAAGGTAAATCCGCTATTTGGGATGCAATGGTGCCCTCTGATTTTTGATCCAGACACCCATTTAGAAGTTATAAAAGTTCAAAATTAGTTGCTGAGCATTTCTATTTAAAAACTGAACTTTATTGAAATATTCATTCTGGTGACACTGGGCTTCAGAATCTCGATCCATCTCAAAACTTAGTCTTAGTATTTTCACAATTAATTTATTAAAATAAATTATAGAAAATTTGAGTCATTAAATTCTCCTCACCTTAGGGATTTACATGCTTAAATCCAAAACAAGGGCTCCTCAACCAAAAGGTGAGGGTACTGGACATGAATCTGAGCCTCCCACTCCCAAGTACTCTCTTGGAGATTATTGTGTTTCCACCAAATGCACACCATATTAATCAACCAGCCACGAAGAATCTTCTCTTGCCAATCGTCTATCTCCACCCGGTAACTCCGCAAACATCCCCCCAACGTCAATGTCCAGCTTACCCCAATTGATGATGTGTGATGGATCATTAACATACCTCCTCAACTGCGACATGTAAAATACATCATGCACCCGATGCATGTGTGGGGGTAGAGAAAGGAATTAAAACACCTCGCCAACTTTTCTCAAACTCTAAAAAGGGTTAATGAATCTCATAGATAATTTTCCACCTTAGCCAAATCTCTAAAATCCCTATCGAGGTGAGACTTTAAGGAACACATGGTATCCCTCCTCAAACTCAAAGGGCCTCTGTCTCTTGTCCGCATGTGATTTCTTCCTACTGTGTGCAGTCCTCATCTACTCCTGTATGATCTGCACCTTCTCAGTGGTATCTAATACCAACTATGGACCCATGAGTGATGACTCCCCTAGCTCTTTCTAGCATATTAGTGTCCTGCAAGGTCGCCCATACAAGGCCTCAAATGGTGCCATACCAGTGGTGGAGTGGTAGATATTATTGCACAAAAACATTACCAGTGGTAATTGATCATCCCAACTGTGACCAAAGTCCATGATGCAAGCACATAGCATGTCCTCTAGAACCCAGATGGTCCTCCCTTTCTGGCCATCCTTTTGGGGATGAAACTTCAAACTCAAGAAAAACTTATTCCCAAGTGCCTCCTTCAATTAACTCCATATCTGGGATGTGAAGAAAGAATCATGGTCTGAAACAATCATCGAAATCACCATATGATGCCGAACTATCTCCTGAACATAGAGGCGTCCCAAACGCTATACCGAACCCTACTCCCAGATGGGTAGGAAGTGGTCCGACTTGGTGAGTTGGTCAATGATCACCTAGATAGTATCATGTCCCTTAGACATACATGTTAAACCTGTCACGAAGTCCATCGATATTCCATCCCACTTCTACTCTAGCACCTCAAGTGAATGAGTCAATCCTGCTGGAACCAAATGCTCTAACTTCACTTGCTGAAAAGTGAGGCACCGAGAAATGAACTATGCCACTACCTTATTCATCCTTAGCCACTAGAACTGACATTATAAGTCTGGTTATATCTTTTCCACAACCAGATGTACCACCAAATTGGATGTGAGAAACTCCCTCAAAACCTCCCCATACAATGCCTCTGGTACAATGGTGCACCTTCTAAAAAGGAAGACATGATCCCCACCTATCGAATATACATTAGGGTCTTACCCTTTGGATAACTTAGTATGTTGGGTATCATAATCGACATCCCCAATGTTTTCCTCCCAAACTCACTGTAAGATTGGATGAGTTTTAACCATTGAATAGAGGTAAGATTCTCCATCACTATCCATGAAGGATATCTGCATCATGGCTAACTAATCTAATGCCTCACTCAAAAACTAGAATCCATATCTCCTACTGAGTGAATCTGCCACCATGTTCCTCTTCCCAATATTATATACAATCCTGAAGTCATAATCCTAGAGGAACTCAAGATAATGACTACGTATCAAGTTCAAGTCCTTCTAGGAGAATATATACTTGAGACTTTTTTGGTTGGAGTAGATGGTAAACCTCTCACCCATAAAATAGTCCTAGCACATTTTCAATGTGAATACCACTACTCCTAGCTCAAGATCATGGGTCACATATTTATGCTCATTTGGCCTCAACTATCATGAACCTTAGGTAACCACTACTCTCCCCTGTATTAGGAAACAACCCAATCTAGTCAAGGATGCATCGCAGAACACTACATACCCAATGCCATCCCCTAGTAGTCTCAATATGGGGGTGCTCGTCAACCTCTTCCTCAGCTCCTAGAAACTCTTCTGGCACTTCTCTTTCCACATGAAAGGTTTTCCCTTTCATGTAAAATCTATTAAGGGTGATGTTACCCAAAAACATTCGATCATGAACCTCTGATAGTATCCATCTAAACTGAAGATACTTTGCACCTCGTTCACACTCTTGGGTGGCTCCCAAGCAATCACTACCTCTATCTTCTCCAAATCCACCACAACTCCAGCCTACCAAATGAAACGTTCCAGAAAGTGGACATACCGGATCCAGATATTACACTTTGAGAGCTTACTATAAAGCTGGTGCTCACATAGTGTATCCAGGACCATCCTCTGGTGTATCACGTGCTCCCCCTCGGATGCCGAGTACACCAATATGTCATCAATGAAGACCATGATGAACTGGTAAAGGTAAGGCTGGAAGAACATGAGTCCCATGAATAATTTTGGGGTATTTTTCATGCCGAATAGAATTTACAAGTACTTATAGTTTCCATACCAACATCTGAAGGATGTATTTGGTACATCCTCATCTCATACACAAAGATGATGATAGACATACCTAAGGTCTATCTTCAAGAACCACCACGCTCCCTTTAGCTTATCAAATAGGTAATCAATTATCAGTAGTGGATATTTGTTCTTCACAGTCACCTAATTTAGGCACCGATATTCCACGCACATCCTCAAGCTCCTATATGCCTTCTTGGAAAACAATACTAGGGCCACCCAGGGGGAAACAATGGGCCTCACAAAGCCCTTCCTCTGCAAGTCCTCTAGCTATACCCTCAACTCACCAAGCTCTGTGGGAGCTATACTATATGTCGGTGTGGATATCATTGTTTTCTAGGGATACAGGTCAATGCAGAAGTCAACCTCACTATGAGGAGGTAATCTTAGAACATCCGTAGGGAAGATTAAATCATACTCGTCCACCAATGCATGGAAATAAGACTCCTCTCATCCACCACACTAAGGGTAATACTAGACAACTAGTGAGTAATTAGTTGAACCCTCCTCTGATAAATTTCATCATGTGTTGAATGTGTTTCCTTTTCACTATTAAAGGGAAACCTGGTCCCATATCCATGGACAAACCGTAGATAACAAGCCTATACCAAGAATGATGTTGTAAGGCCTCAACACCACTACTAGGAGATCCCAACCAAAGCTCTCACCTTCAAGATTAATATCACAAACCCAACACTAGTGTGTTATTTTTGAATCCCCTCATGTAAAAGTCTCTAAACATAAGGATCAAGCCAATGGCTTCACCAAACTCTCTGAGCTCCGAACAAGGTCTGTGGTAAGGAAAGAGTGACTGAAACCTGTGTCAATATGAACTAAATCTAGGGTTTATAAAACATAGATCATACTTATAATCATATCTGAAGCATTAGGGTCATAAGACTCTATCACCTGAAGCTTGGTCCACCCCTATCCATCAGATCCTCAAGCCTGTGATGGACCACCTGGGGGTGGTGGTGGTAGTACCTCGAGCCTCAACCCACCATCTGCTACTGTACTTGATCCCCTTCAATGTATTTCACCCTGTGTACCACCCTTCTCAAACCTCTACCTTGATGGTCCCTTGACCATCTACTGATCAACCATGTGGCAAGTAGGGTAGTTATGATTCAAGTGTACTCAACCGAAGCATGTGTAGCACAGCCTATCCTTTATCTAAATACCTCTGTCCTGGGAGCCTCGTACTTCCAACCCTATGTCCTGGGGTCCTCCTCTAGAGTGCTTAAAATTCTTGGGTCCTAGGATCTACTTCTTTCTACCCACTATCAAAGATTCGGCTATCTGGTGTCTACTGGTAGCTCCCACAACTGGTGCTTGCTTCTCCAGAAAGATATCTATGAGAAGATTTCATTCCAGTATCCAAGCATAAGTTGGTATGCTAAGGGATATCATTTATCCCATAATATCCTAGAATATCACCAACTCAAAGGTCTGATCCTTGAAGAACGGGACTTGCACCATGTCTGTGGAGTAGTGAGATAAGTCTGTGAATCTCGTCGAGTACTCTACTACCATCTAGCTTCCCAACTTTATGTTCAAGAGCTCCTGTATATGTACTAAGCATAATGTAGATGGTAAGAAATCCTCCCTAAGGATTATCTCAAAGTCTTCTTCAGAGTGTGTCATCTCATCATGTGTCTGGATTACTAAGATCAACCACCATCCTGTTGAGCCCTGAAAAAGGCTCTGGCTAGGACTTCCATCTGGTCGGGTGATGTCCTCACAAGGAAAAAGAGGCATGTGACTACCTCCATCCAATCCTTATCTACATGGGGGTTAATCTCACCCCTAAACATGGGAGTTCTTTGCCTCCAGAAATCATGTAATGCATTGATCCTACATGAATCCTCTATAGGTAGTTCTAGTAGAAACCGATGATCAAAGGGTGGTGGTATCACTAGTACACCACCAGGTGGGGCTATCTCTAGTACCGGTCCCTGTACTAATGCCTCATCACTAGGCCTACCATCCTCATGGTCATGCAACAAAATTGTGGTCGAATGTCGGTGGGGAGGCATCCTAAAATAGATCAAGATGAATAACGATCAATAGAATATATCTAGTGATCTAACTCAAAGACATGTGAACACACTCAAAAATACTATATGATACATGTACCATTTATTTACCTGAAACCAGTGTTTTCATGGACCAAGTTGGAAAGTAGGTGTCTAGAGTCCTCGTTTATAGATATGTCGTCCACTATACCAAAACTGGATTCCCATACCTAAAAGTTGAACTCTAAACACTTAACATTCTGTCCCCAAACCAATCTCACAGACTCTCGGACCCAATGTGGAACTGAACCACTCTGATACCAATCTACCACGATGCATCCCAGAGGGGTCCATGTCGTGACACCCCAAGCCTGCCTTCAATAGGACAGGGGCTGGTGACTAGCACTGAGAATTCATATCACTGACATGGGAGGCATTGCCTATGTACCTGTATGAACACACACATCTCCAAGCCCAAAAATGCTAAAATTTAAACCACTAATTAAACCATGCATGCCACAAATACAACCACTTAGAGTAATAGTACCAAACTAAAAATAAATGGGTGATTATACAAGCCCAACAATAAAAAATCTATAAATAATAAAGTAAACAAGTCACTAGAAACTCATTGGAAGAAAACCCTACCTAAAGGGTAGGTGAAAGGTAGCTTCCTAAAGTCATAGGAGTATTACTCATCTGTCTGATCTCATTGGGCACCACCTGGTCCTAGACCACCTAGGTCTATTTCAAAATGTTGGTCATCTACGCAATACATGACACGTGCAGCAAAATTCCATGAAGGGGTAGGTAAAATATTACTCAATAGGATGCCCCGACACCATAAAGGAAAGACCACAAAAGAAAAGTACACATGAAGTATTTTCTGCTCACATAGTTATAAATCTATGAAATTGAAAGAAATATTATTAGATGTAGTCCAAAAACATCTGGTATCATTGAGACACTTATTCCTGACGAGACACTCATTCATGATGAGACACTTAGTCTCAGTGAGACACTTAGTCTCGGTGAGACACCAAGTATTGAATATCCACATATTCTTCAAGACACATAGTCCTCAGGACACATAGTCTTCACATCATAGTCATCCATAGGATTATTCTCTTAGCATGCTAGATCTGGGAGAACCTAATCCTCAAGCCAACAGTAGAAATTAAATTTCCAAAAAACCTATATAGAGTATCTCAAAAGAAAATTCTCTTTATGAGGGTACCAATTATTCAAAAGAATCAAAAAACAGACAAACAGTTTGGAATTTATGGGTCTTTAGTGAAAAGGGGATGGTTGGGTCTGGATCTAGTCCGACCCAATTAGACTGACCTGACCCAACCCACTGATCTCGACCCGGCCTGCACGATGCAGGCCGGTTCAGTCTACCCAGATATGGTAGATGTCGCATCCCATCTATCCAACACAGATGGTCGAAGAGTCGGCCACTCATCTCACACAGGGTCTATAGGACTACGTGCTAGATGGATGATGTGACACCCTGCCACATCACCAGTCTGCACCGTTGTGGCCCGCCCTGGTCGTGTCTCCCTTCACCACCTACGGACATGCCTTCACTGGTCATCGATCTGGAGGCCTCTATCGCAGCCACCCACGGCCACCTACTATTGGTTTTCCCACTAACATGGTCCAGTTGGACCGTGAGTCATCGCTGCCGCCATCTTCCATGTCGGTAGTTGTCCACCTAGCCTAGTCGTGCCACGGGGCCTGTGTCATTTCCACTTCCAATTGCTCCCCCAGAGGCCTCATCTCATGTTGTGTCTGTTCTCTCACCTCTGTGACATTGTTTGGGTGTTGGATTATAGTTTTTGGGTTGTTGTGCAATAAATCGAATGTGTGACAACCACTCACTCCCAAGATCACAAAGAATGTGATGAATGGGGGAAAAAGAGAAGCATAAGAACACCCGAAGAATGATCCAGGCCTTTGTCCATGTCGCCCTTAATTCATTCTTGTTAGAATAATCACAAAGAACAAAAATAATAATCACAAAGATCTAATTCTCATTTAATACCCGCATGATAACAGTAACATCATTCCCCATCCCATTGGCATGAGAGTGTGGGGGATTCTACTTGGCCTTAAGCGACGTTCCAAGGGTGCCAAAGGCTGGAAATAAATGCCAAGGGCTTCCAGAAACAATGGGGAATAATTTTACCTTAAGATAAAATCGACCAACTAAAAAATTTCATTACCAACAAGGTTACATGATGAATTTTAACAAAAAAACCCAACTCATACATTAAAAGTGCCAACCAAATGACCAAACATATCTATACCATTACCAAAGACCAGTCCAACCAAACCACAACAATACAAAAATTAGAGTACCAAGCAAATGACTAAACAACAAGACTCTGAAGGAACAAGGACACCATCCATAGCTCCACACCAAGCTCCATGATCCAAGCAACACAACATCACCAATGCATCATGCCAAACCACTAGAAAAATGAGATGATTTAGCCTTACCTATGTCCAAGAGTACAACATCTACAAAAGCACCCAAGTTCCAAAGTAGGGGGTGAGTACAAATATTCAGTAGGTTTTTTCCAAATTACTTCCCTACACACACCACTAGGATAAAACCAATCACAAATTTATATAAATTAGTTTATATAAAACATTAAATAGTGTGACAACTTACAACAAGCCAAACAATCCTTGAACAAGCCATTTTAATCCAAATTCATGTGTCACATAGGAATTCCATAAAACCATGCCGCAATCCATTTCATCATGTCACATTAGAGAAAAAATCCATCTTGCAAAAAAACACAACAAGTCAACCAAAATAGTGGAGCTTTCATCCAACTTGTTCATTACATTTCCAACTAGTGGTACTTCCCACGCACTTATCCTTTGATGGTGGCCCTTCCATCCACTCTACATCCTCTTTTTATAGTGGTACTCTTCACCCAATTCACATCATTCCAATCACAACATAACACACTCAAGAAAATAACCAAGCATATAACACACGAAGTCCACAACAACAAACACAGCATCATTTACAACACATGCCAATTCACTTCAATAAAACACCCATTTATTGAAGACACCATATACTATTCCCCTTGAAAAACCAAATTTCAATAAAATCACATTTTTAATGAAACCCATTTTCATTAACCATTTTTATAATCCAAACCAAGAAACCAATTTTAAAATTCACATTTTAAAATCTCACCACAAAACCCCTATTTCTAAAATATCCTATTTCACCCAAAAATCCCCAAATCTCTACCAAAAGGGTTTAGAATAATATTCACACAACACATTCACAATTAATTTCAACCAAAAAAATAATTTCATCCAAAGCCACTAGTTCTAATCAAGTAGAGTCAATAGAGAAGACACATACTATTATGGTTCCAGTTAATTCAACACACATGCAATTGCACACCAATCCAGGAAAACACTCCACTAAAACCACTCTAAATCTCCTTCCCTATCATAAAAAATACTTAAAATAAAAACACAAGGAAAACACAACCTTATATCTATGCACAATGGGTGTAGATATAGAAAACCAAGAGAGAGAAGTAAGAGAATATCTTGATAAAACCACAAAAAAACTAAAAGAAAAGACTTAGTAGAGAAGAATAAGATCAACCACACCAAGAAAACCCTTCAATTTGCTTACAAAAAGATCGAGAGACAATCCCTTACCCTTGAGAATAGGAAATACCAAGTGAGGCTCTAATGGGATAAATTTTGGGTGTCTTTAGGGTAATCCTGGCTAATTATGGATTTTTAAAACTCCATTTTTAACCGGCCGCATAGTTAGCTTGCACGGTTAGAAAAACTGTGCACTAACCGTTTGCATGCAGCTGCCTCGAAGGGGTACCTCATACTGCCCACCCCACACGATTAGGAAAACCGTGTGCTATCCATATGTACCCCACATTCCAAACAGTTCTTCTCACATGGTTTCTTCTAACTATGCTCAATCTTTACGGCCTTAAAAAGCCCTCCAAATTTTTCCAAAACCTTCCCAAACTCTCCCAAACTTATCCCAATCACTTTATAAACATAAAAATACATAAACAAAGGCCACATAACTCAAAATAGGGGTGATAAATTCTACCCACCATTGTAAATCTCGTCCTAGAAAAGTAGAGAACCATATCATTGTCGAAAGAGATCGATCCATTACTTAGCCATCTCTTTCTCCCGCTCCCAAGTCTCCTCCTAAATCTGACCATGCTTCCACAAAACCCAAACTAAACCAATGCTTTTACCATAAAATACATTCTCTTACCTATCCACAATCTGTATTGGCATGTGCACCAAGGAAGCATCCAGTTCTAGCTCAACATAATCCCAATTAATAACATGGTCATGATCTGGTTGATACTTTTTCAACTGCGACACATGAAACACATTGTGCACCACAGTAAAACGTGGTGGAAAATAGAAATGATAATCCACCTCTATAATACTCTCTGGTATCTCAAAAGGCCTTATATACCTTTTAGATAACTTACCCTTATTTCCAAACTGACGATTCCCCAACCTAGGAGAGATTCTCAAAAACACGTGATCACCCACCTTGAATGACAATGGTCATCGACGATGGTCCTCATATGATTTCTGATGACATTGATCCATCTCCATCCTCTTTCTAATCAACTTGATCTTATATATAGTATCTTGGAAAAATCTCAGTCCAATAATCGATGTATTTCCCGTTTCCACCCAATATAGCAGGGAAAGACACGAACGCCCATACAATGACTCTAATGGATCCATATATATTAAAGCCTGGTAACTATTATTATAGGATAACTACACCAATGGTAAGTGCTCCTCCCATGAACCACCAAAATCCATCACGAAATCCCTAAACATATCTTCTAATGTTTGTATCATTCTATCAGATTGGTTATCCATTTGAGAATGATACGTTGTGCTCATCGTCAATTTTTTCCCAAGGGCTTACTGCAAGGATTTCAAAAATTGAGATGTAACCCTTGTATCTCTATCTAATACAATAGAAACTGGAACACCATTCCTCTTTAACACCTCCCAGATATATATTTTGGACAGATCCTCCTCCATATGAGATTCACAATTCGGGATAAAATGGGTTGACTTTGTGAGATGATCCAAAATCACCCATATGGCATCGAGTTTCTTGACTGTTCTTGGCAGACCCGTCACAAAATCCTTTTCCATTTTCTCCCGGTTCCATACTGGGATAGGTTAAGATTGTAAAATTCTTAGTGGTTGTTGATGCTTTCCCTTGACCTACTGACAATTAAATCATCTCGAAACAAACTCTTCCACTTTCCATTTCATACCATCCCACCAAAGCTAGGCTTTAAATTATTTATATGTTTTCTAAATTCCAGGATTAACAGCCCACTTGGAATGATGATAATCCCTGAGAAGTTCCTCTTGACCATCCACTAGTACCACCATCAAATTCTGAAAACACAAGACTGAATTCCCATTCAATTACTAGCTCTCTATGGTCTCCCCACCATTGAGTTTCGACCTCATCATAATACACTCAGAATTAGATGCATGTTCCTATTTAACCAAACTAACCAAGTTAGGAACCAATGAAACCAGACAGAAGACCACTCTGTCACCTCGGTTTTCACATTCCAACTGCATGTTGGCTATGATCGACATTAACTGCCACTGATCTGATGCATGTTTCACCACCTAAGCATTTGATTTCCTACTTAATGCATCTTCTATTGAATTTACCTTATCTATTTTGTACATTAAATTAAAATCAAACCTCTAGAGATATTCCATCCATCTCCTTTACCTCAAGTTAAAATCACTTTGTGAGAAAATATTCTTTAAGCTCTAGTGATCGGTAAACACTATAAATTTCTCACTGAAGAGATAATGATGCCACTTCTTTAAAGCATGAACCACTCCTGCCAACTCCATATCATTTTTTGGGTATTTATTCTTAGTAAACCTCAACCGTCGTGATCTATATTCAACCATGTGATCCCCCTACATGAGAACACACCCAAACCCTGATCTCGATGTGTCACAATACACCACATACCCTTTCCTTGGTTCTCAAAAAACCAATATTGGTGATGATTTAAGGTGGCCCTTTATCTCTTCAAATCATTCTTGACACTACTCATCCCATTGAAATGGGATATTATTCCTTGTAAAAGATGTCATTGGTGAGTCCAATTGTGAGAAATCGTGAATAAAAAACATCGATAATAGCCAGCTAGACCAAGGAAGCTCTACATCTCAAAAATGTTCTTTGGAAGTTTCCATGAGATAACAGCCTCTATCATTTCCAGGTCAACTAAAATACCTTTTTCAAAAATAACATGGCCAAATAAATGAACCTCCTGTATCCAAAAGTCACACTTTGACAATATGTCATACAACCGATGATCCCTAAAGATCCCTAACACTATTAACAAGTGCTACTTATTCTTTACCCTTTTCCTCAAATACTCCAGTATGTCATCCACAAAACCCACCACAAAAGAATCCATATATCTATAAAATATCTGATTCATCAATTCCATAAACATTATTGGTTCATTTGTTAGACCAAAGGGTATAGTCGCATACTCGTAATGTCCATATCTACTTATGAATATTGTTTTGGGAATATTCTCTTTACTAACCCACAATTGATGATATCCCAACCTCAAGTCCATCTTGGAGAACCATTGATATCCCCTCAACTGGTCAAACAAATCATCAATGCATGGAAGGGGATATCAGTTCTTTATCGTAACCTGATTAATTCTACAATAATGCACACAGATCCGCAAGGCTCGATCCGCTTTATTAACAAATAAAAATGGCACTACCCATAAAGACATGATACGCCAGATGAACCCTTTGTTTTCTAAATATTCCAACTACACCTTTAATTCTCACAATTAGGTTGGTTCCATTCGTTAAGACGAAAGTGAGAGAGGATTGGTCACTGGAATAAGATCAATCATAGACTCCACTTCCCTCATGGGTGGAAACCCTGAGAATTATTTGGGAAATACATCCATATAATGATCCACAATTTCCAAAAGAACAATCTGTTCAACACCTTTCAATGATTCCAATGACAAAGCTACAAACTGATATGAGATCGTGCCAACAGCTGATTCCAACAAATCTATTACGCCCAGATTTTCACTATTCTCCCCCTTAAAGAGATTTCTAATGTCATCCTGCATCACAAAACTAATTGTTCGCACATAGAAATCGATGTGGGCCTCAAACATCTCCAACTAATCCATTCCTAAGATTATGTCAAAATCATCCATCTCAAGCACGGAGAAATCCCACATCAAGTCTATGTCGTCCACAACTAAGAAATTGATTTACATAGAAAGGGTTGAAACTCTATTTAACCCATATGAGTTTGTAGTTTCAAAATGGAAGGCATCATTTCCACATGTACACCCAACAAATAAACAATATGAGAAACAAGAAAATAATGTGAAGCACCTATATCAAACAAATATTTCATCAATATTGAATTTAAAAGAACCGTACCTCACACCATGGATGGTCCTGACTAATCATACCTCACAACATGTTTAGCCCCAAAAAACTACTTTCTTGCCACACTCCTCTCTTTATTTCCCTGATGATGTGTCATGGTATTCTGGGAAGCACCATGACCCACTTTTCTCTGCTAATGAGGGGTATGCTTCTGCCCCCGAACTATCGAGGCATAAGACCCAGCGACCCCTGTGGAGTGTCAACGACACCCAACCACGGAGTATCATCAAAATACTATGGAAGATTCCCCATCTTCTTAAAATTATGACATTCTTGAGGTTGTGTCATGAAGTCCCACTTGAGGTGGCTCGTAGAACCATATTGAAAATATCTCAGCTTACTCTGAGGCTTCGGAGAAATATTCACTGATCCTTCCATCGGATTCTGATCCAAACTCCCACCCTGGAAATAAGTGTCCCTATTTCTCTTAAACCTAGTGTTGGAGTTCCCACTATTTTTTATGGGTACCAACATAATTCCCCTACCTGTAGACCCCAAAAGATCTTGCACATCCACCATAGCTCCATTCACCATTTCAGTGTAATAATTTATACATAGAACTGCTATCTTGGAATGAATTTTTTGCCTCAACAGAACTTCAAAAATTCATTCCTTCAATGATGTACTACCCCCCACCTCGAGTGAAAAGCACACGAATTTCATAAACGTAGCTTCATATTCTGTTACCGATAGGTTCTGCTGGCTCAAACGGAATAAATCAGTTGTATGCTGAATTTTGAACGTATGAGGCTATAATTGTTTGATAAACAATTCATCCAAACCCTCCCATGTCACTCCTTGGTATATCCCAACTTAGACCACCATCTCCCACCACTAAAGTGAAATATCCTCCAACATGTATGTATCTAACTTCACTTTTAGCTCTACCAGTGTTCCTAATAAGTCAAATATTCTATTCATTCTGTTCAGTCACGCTTCATCCCTTTCTGGCACCGAATCACCCCTAAACATGGGCGGATTCTACCTTTTAAACTAAATCACATGATGCACATTATTTGGTTTATCCACTTTATTCCCACTTTCCACATCTTTTAAAGCATGAATTATAATCTGCACTAGCTGCTAGTTCCCCTGATGCTTAGGTGCAACCACATTTTTAGCAGCTTTGTCTGATTGGTCTATACGACGCCTTCTTAGTGCCATTTCTATCAACACAAAAACAACCATAAGTCCCACTCCCTTAACAAGAAATGGTATTCCATTTTTAAATTCCATTACATAAAAATTATCACAACCATGATTTCCACAAGTTCACATTTCCCATATTTCACTATTCTAAAAAAATCCACCACATTTTAAGAATCAACCCATTTTCAAAATACCACAAGTTTCCATGTTTGAAATCCTTCTGTTTTGAAACCCAATTCAGATTTTTCAAAATCCCCACATTCATTTCACACCATAGATAATTATACCCCAATGAAAAATTCATCTTAGTGGGAATTCATGTCTACTGTGCATGCCATGCTCATCTCATTGGCTACACCCACAACAATGAGATTTCAATTTCCTTTAAGTGTCTCAAAAACACTAATGTACCCAAATCCCTGGTAACTTGGAGTTCTTCATAAAATGATTAGCTATGTCCTTTTCTTCTATACATTCCATGTTTCGACAATTCTACACCTTACTACAATCCCGACTCAAGGAATAGATGGAAAATGAATATCAACACCAAGACCAACAATCAACACTAAAGGACTGAATAGATGCTCTCACTTGAAAGCCAAGGACCAATCAAACTGATACCACTTGTAACATTCTTCCCCATCTCATTGTCTTGAGAGGTAGAGGGAATGTTACTAGTCCTTAAGTGACATTCCCAAGGTGCCAAAGGCTGTGAATAAATGCCAAGGGATTCCGAAAACACTAGGGAATTATTTTACCTTAAGATAAAATTGACCAACCAAAAAATTTCATTACCAACAAGGCTACATGATGCATGTTAACAAAACAACCCAAACCATACATTACCAAGATTCAACCAAATGACCAAACACATCCATACCATTACTAAAGACCAATTCAAAAAAACCACAACAATACAATAATCATATTCTCAAGTGGAAGACTAAAAACAAGACTATAAAGAAAATTGGACACCATCCATATCTCTACAACAATATCCATGCTCAAAGAACCACAATATCACCAATGCATAAATTGAACCGCTAGAAAAATGTGATTATTTACCCTTAACTATGTGCTGGAGTACGACATCTGAAAAATCACCCAAGTTCCATAGTAGGGGGTAAGTAAAAATACTCTGTAGGTTTTCCCCAAATGACTTCCATACACACGCAACTACGATAAAACCATTAGCACATTTATGTAAATTAGTTTATATAAAACATTTAATAGTGCAACAACTTACAACAAGAAAAACACTCCTTTAACTATCCATTTTAACTCAAATGCTCGTATCACATAGGAAATCCATACAACCATTCCACGGTCCATTTCACATTAAAACAAAAAAAACCATATTTCAAAAAAACACACAATAAGGAAACCAAAATGGTAGAGCTTCCGCCCAACCCATTCACTGCATTTCCAACTAGTGGTACTTCCCACCCACTTATCCTTTGATAGTTTTCCTACTGACCACTCTCCATCCTATTTTTATAGTGGCACTCCCCTCCCACTTTACATCATTCCAATAACAACATAACACTACCAAGCCAGTAACTAAGCATAAAACGCACTAAGGCCACAACAACAAGCACACCATCATTTCCCCAATTCACTTCAATAAAACACCCATTTATTGAATACACCTTCTACCATTCCCCATTCCAAACCACATTTCAATAAAACCACATTTTTATTGAAAACCATTTTCATGATCTAAACCAAGAAACCAATTTTAAAATTCACATTTTAAAACCTCACACCAAAACCCCTCTTTCAACAATATCCCATTTCACCCAAAAATCCCCAAATCTCTTCCAAAAGGGTTTCCACTAAGATTCACACAATATATTCACAATTAATTTCAATCCAAACAAATTAATTTTAAAAAAATCCACTATTTATAACAAAGTGGAGTCTAGATTCAATCCACCTACCTTTAGGGTTCTGAGGAATTCGACCCACAAGCAATCGCAACCCAATCTAGGAAAATACTCCACTAAAACCACTATAGATCTCATTCCCTATCATCAACAAGCCTTAAAATAAACACCCAAGGAAAAACCAACCCTAGATATACACACTATGGGTGTAGATCTAGAAAAATGAGAAACAGGGAAGAGTAGATCTTGAGAAAACCACAAAAAAAACTAAGCGAGGAGACTTACCAGAGAAGAATCGGCTCAACCATACCAAGATAACCCTTTGATTTTCTTTCAAAACAAATGGTAGAGCACCCCTAACCCTTGAGAAGAGGAAATCCCAAGTGAGTCTCTAATGGAAGAAGTTTAGTTGTCCTTAGGGCAATCCTGACTAATCATAGAATTTAAAAAACCTATTTTTTATGAGATGCACGGTTATCTCCCACGGTTAGACAAATTTTGCGCTAACCGTGCACCTGCTGATACCTTGAAGGGGTACCTCTCATGGCCCACCCCACATGGTTAGGAAAACCATGCACAAGTAGTACGTACCCCACTTCCTATACGGTTCATCTTGCACAGTTTCTCCTAACCATTCTAAACTTTTGTGGCCTTAAAAAGGCCTCTACAGTATTCCAAAACCTTTCCAAACTCTCCCAAAATCATCCAAACTCAACCCAATAACTTCATAAACTTAAAAAGTAATAAAAAAAGGCAACATACCTCAAACTAGGGGTGATACAATAACTCCCATCTCACATGGATGATTGATCCATGGATCAACCTATTAGTGGGTTAATCTTCGTTTGTTATTTAGAAATAACCAACAAGGAAAGAGAAATCACATAGAAATAAAACCCTTATATGGTATTGGATCATTTCTGGTTGTGGATTATTTTTTTTGATGATATTTTGAACAATGATCTCAATCTGTGTCTCCATCTTCGTTCGTCGTTGAGAGGAAAAACTTAAGGATTCTTTCAAGTGATCTCAGGGAATTCCAGAGTTGTGAGTTGTAACCCTGGACCCCTACGTCTAGGTTTAAGAAAAAGGGAAACAATATTGTGACACTTCACAATTCCAAATTAAAATATTTTTATTTATTATATTAATAACGTTCATGTCCAAAATTTACCTTTCACCCTCGACCTACGTCGGCCGAGGTTAGGGCCCACCTAAGGTAAAGTCACTATTCTGGATGCAATGGTGCCCTTAGATTTTAGATTGAGGCTGTAACACCCCAGGTAAATAAATAATATGACATTTTCATATTTATCCATATTAGTGAATAAAATATTAATATGAATTTAAAGGGGACGCTATGCTCGATGGCGTACCCAACACGCAACAACGAGTTTCTTAGGAATCTTACGTTGCACTCTAATAATAAAATAATATTATGGCAGTTAACATGTAGCCGTTGTATTGGCAAGAATGGATATAAATAACTGAAATATGATTATATATGTTTTTAAATGTTTTTACATTTATCCAATAAAAGATAAAGGCTTAAAATACGGAAAGAATTCAATTTTAGGCATATATGCCCTAGTTTTCACTAAAGGTTCACTTATCACCTTTTGATGGCGAACCCTCTTTAAATATAGTTTTGGTCACTCTTATACATTCTTTTGGACCAAATAAAATCCTTCTTTATAATTGGGACATCAAAATTTACTTTGTGTATATTTTTGTTATTCTTCCGATAAAGTTCATTTTTTATGAATATGTGAAAAATGTTGTATTTTAATTCAAAACCTCTTTTAATCTAATCTATTTATATGATTAGATTATATTTTGAATTGGTTTTAAAGTGAAACCATAAAATATTATTACCATTTTATTCAATGGTGGACTTTGGAATTAATTTCACCTTGAAATTCGACATAAACAAATATCAATCTTTTGATATATATTGTTTCTTAAAAACACGCCATTTGTTTTGACAGTGGGAGTTAATTATTAAATTAATTAATTCTACTTATATTCTTTGAATTAGGTAATATAAACATCATTTTTTAATTCAGAATATCGAATATATCTTAGAGTGAATTTTTGGTAATTTTCTAAAAAACTCCAATTTTTGATGAATAGTGAAACCAGTAAGTGGTAATCAAGCAAACTAATTTTTCAGTTAAATGAAAGTTTACCACTAATGTGTATTGAATTTTGAAAATCCGACATACATGGTTGTCATTAGTATGTAAAATGTGGTTCAATGGGATGAAAATAATTTTTTGGTGAATAGTAACTTTTTTACATTAATCGCGATTAGAGGTAATTAGTGTAATTTAAGGTAAAAATGATATTATAAAAATATGAAAACACCATGAAACTTGTCCTACCCCTATTGGATGAGTCATGGCCGACCAAGACAACCCATGGGTTGATTTAGGGGACCCTATGGAGCCTCTTGGGTGAGATAATGACTTTAATGCCTTTTTTTAAATAAAGGTGAAAATGACACTAACATAAATTGTTTTACTAAAACAATTTTTAGAAGGGGTTATACTAATCATATTTTTGTCTATAAATAATATTTGGAAAGATAAAAAGATTTACTACATCAGGATAGTTTTTTTATAATTTTTAGACATTAAATAAATTAATTTAATTATGACATCATGATGATGCAATGATGACCTCATTAATGAACAGTTTAAATAAAATGAAACGATTATATAAAATCTAAGACCTACACTTGTCCAAAAACTATTGGATGGAAATATTTCGAATCCTTATCATCTTATATTTGAAATATATCAATGTGGGACCTTAGAAATTTGAAACACTTTTGAAAATAAAATAATAGTTTCATGATTTCCAAAAGTTCCCCTCCTCTCCTCTTATAAAAGGCCCCCACCTCTACCTCATTTCACACACTCCTCAAGCCTTTGGCTCGGCCATCCCCTGCCCATTTACTCTCTCCAAATCCCTCTTCTCATCCTAGAGGATTCCCTTTGGGAAGAATTCTTTCAAAGGAAGCCTTTAGGCTCAAATCAAAAGGAGTTACACTTTTAAAGGTAATTCATTCTCTCATGTTCATTTGTTTTATTTTGCTTCTCCGACCCCATAAACTCTTTTTATTTACTTATTTTGTAACAACACCAGTATCTTAAATATACTAGGATGTTGTGATAAGATTTATTCGAGCTACACTCTCACACAACTACATCAAATGGTTAAAGAACATACGGTTTCCGTGGATGGTGAAATTCTGCCTCCCGAAACGGTGATTGTTTAATACTCATTTAACACCTTCAAAGGTGGCCATTATGATGTCACTATTTTTATATATGATATATAATATGTTTATTCTTTCCTTAAGCTTCTGTATTTCTCATTTACGGCATACCATTATTGTTTCCATTATGGGTATACACGATATCTTCATTTTAGGAAGTGCGGACTACCCCCCCTCAAAGTGATGTGATTCGTTAATGCCATACGTGGGACGTATAAAGGATGGATTTAATGTTATTATATATGATGTTATACTGGAATTATAATATACCTATATATCATTATTATTTCTTTCCATTAAAGTATGAGATAGAAATGAAAGTAGCGTTCATGCGTACGTACGACTTACCGTCTCCATGAACGGTGCATTTCATTTCTTATCCCCAAATGTAATGTACTATTATAAGTACATGTATATAATGGATATATATGATGAATGATACATCTAAATGATGAATATAATTCTGGAATTAAAATATACATACCTCTCATTTAGTTTTAATTCCATTAGTATGACAAAGAAATGAAAGTAGCGTTCATGCGTACATACAGCTTACCGTCTCCATGAACGGTGCATTTCATTTCTTACCTCTAAATGATTATGTAATATTATAAATACATGTATATGCTGGATATATATGATATATATTCTATCCAAATCAGGAATGTCATTCTGGATATAAATAACCTTTGACCACACGAACAACATGTAATTGTAAGAAGTCCACTTTCGACTTAAGAACCAAATATCGACAAAACAAACATTATTAACTTAAATGATTACATAATGTTTATAACATGACAATAAGTGATATAAAAGGAATAATGAACTAGAAAAATGTTCTTAATAAAGTGTAAATTAACTCAAGTTTATTATTCAGGACGTTAAAGAATGATCGAGTCAAGTCGGACCCGAGGTAAGGGATCCTACACCTCTCTTTCTTTTTAAGTACACTCTTTTATGTCATTACTTTTAAGCTCATATTTATTATGATTGGGATGTTATTTTATATTAATCCTACTGTAATTATTATTTTCATATGATGAGAGACCCTATTTTCCTCTCATCAATCCATTTTGGAAGTTTTGAGTGGCACCGTTAGGCTGCCGAATTTTCGTAAGAGATCTAACCTCTCTCTTTCTCTTTAAGTACTCTCCTTTATGTCACTTCTTTTAAGCTCATATTTTTTATGATGGGGGATGTTATTTTATATTCCTCTTTCTGTACATTTTATTTTAATGTGATGGGATACCTTATTTGATCTCATCAATCCATTTTTGGAAGTTTTATGTGGCGCCGTTAGGCTGCCGAGTTTTCGTAAGGTATTTTTCATCTCACTTTTATTCCCGTGAGATTTATGCTACATTTGCCAAATTTCCTTTGAGTGGTGTATGTACTGACCACTATTTTACTCATTGTGTAATATTCTTTCATTTATGAGTATTTACATCAATTTTGTATTGTCCTTCTTTCACGGGGCATATGTTTCGAAAGATACCCATGTCGGTAAGGGAACCTTTCACCCTCCTCTTTTTAAAAGAATTCTTTTGTTGGTTCTTTTATTTTACATATTGTTATGTTGGGATATGTTCTCATATATCCTTATTGATGTAAATTTTATGTCCAGGTGATGAGATATCCTTTTTTTTATCTCTCATCAACTCATTTTGATGTGACTCCATTAGGCTATCAAGGGATCTTCTTAACCCAATTTTGATTTCTTTGGGTTCAACATGTAGTTATTGAATATGTCATCCTTTGAATATGTGTGAATGACCTTTGATTATTTTACACTTAATATCCACTTATATTTGGTGTACTTGTTTGTCACACTTAATTATGTAGTTGATTTATCCTTAAACCAAGGATACCATCTTTGTAAGGAACTTCGTCTCAATCTCCTTTCATTGAGGCATATTTTATTTTATACACAACCTTCTTTTATAAGGTGTATAAACCCCTTTGACTTTTACGTTTATTCAAAAGGAATCTTTTTTATACTAATCGTTTACTAAACAACAAAAGGGAATGTTTATGTCGTACGTATGTGGCGACAACGAATTCTCCGCCGTCGTGACTGTTATTTGAGTTTCGGCTTCCTCTACAAGCCATACCTTCTTTTTAAAAGAAAAAGAAATACCATGTTTTAATTTTATTTTATTTTGGTATTGAAAATGGTTTTCATAATTTTTTTGTATCAATGTTTTGTATTGATATCTTGTGATTGAAAGGTGGAAATGTTATGTTTCCTTTATGCATGTTTTATGTGATACGATTATGTTGAGGTTCTTGGTCATTATTATGAAGACGGGTGGTTCTGTGATAAACTAAGGGCGGGTGAGCCCGATATAGCTCTCCAATTCATTGGGTAACGTGAAGGAGTGAAACGTTAAGGTTTCTCTGAAGAGATTTAGGGAATATACTGTGATGGGTATTCCAAAACGTAACCAAGAGGGTTACTCCCTACGTAAGAATGTAATGAATGCCTAAAGTTACCTTTATGTCTTATGATTTCTTTGATTTATTCATGGTTTGATGAGGTATGTTAAAGTGCCTATGTTTTATGGGTAAATTATGATTTCATTCTTATGTATATATGAACTCATGTTTCCTTTCCATATTTTTATAACCCTTACTGAGCTTTTTATGCTCATCCCAAGTTTTTGAAATGTTTTTCACAGGTCAAGGGAAAGGTACATGATGTGATGATAGTGTCAAGGATGTGTCAAGAAAGAATCCTTGTTTTATTTTAAATATGTTTCTGTTGATGGGAAGAATGAATATTGTCTTTTATGTAACCACTTTGTTTAAATGTGGAATGTAATGCAAGTTTCATGATCTAATTCTCTAAAACTCTAAACCTGAAAAGATCCTCAATGTGTAATCTTTTAATAACTCAAGATTAAGTAAGGTTTAAGGATGGGGCCTTATAGAGGCAGCCTCTTAGAAGTTATTAATGATCAAAGTTAGTGGTCGTGTGTTTTTAATTTAAAAACTGAACTTTATTCAAATATTTGTTTCGGTTACACTGGGCCTTAGAACCTCAAGTCGTCTCAGCGCTTGCTCTCAGTATTTTCCCAATTAATTTATTAAAATAAAGCAGAGAAAATATGAGTCAATAAAATTATATATATATTAATTTAAATTAATATAATTATTATTTCTATTCATACATTTTATATAATACCATATTTTCCTTGAAAAATAAATTTTTCAGAAATCCACTTTTCATCGTTCTTGTGGGTTTTATTTTAAATTAAATCATTCCAGTTTTTTTAATTTAATTTTATAAAATGGATTACATATTTTTAATCAGTATAATTAATATTATATAATAATTTACACTTAAATTTTATCATAATTAAGAGTAAGAATAGTAAAAAATAGATATTGTGTTAAAACATTAAAAATGGTAAAATTGAATAACCTTAGAGGTAAAAAAGATATCATGTTTAAAACATGTTAATTTTTAGTGTTAGTGGTTTATACCACCATTATATATCCATAAATACTTTATTTTTTTAATTTTTTAGGCACTTGTACTTGATATTAACTTCCCATTATTGAATAGTTTTGGTTATTTACAAGAATATCAAGGCTCCTTGATTATAAATGGGCACCCTCTCCCCTCACTTATTCAAAGATCTAAATCCATTTACATTGACGAAAACCTAAAAAAAATATTCTAAACATCCTTATACACATTATATATCTTCTTTTATTCCCAAAATACCAACCATAAGGTCCTTAATAAGATATCCAAAGAAGGTTCTTCTAAGATAAGGTAATCGTCTTCACTATGATCATTCTTTTTATTTATTATTTCTCCACTTTCAATTTTTTATTACCAATTAAAATATAATAACATTAGTAAATAATATATACATGTAAGTTATTATGTAGATTTAATGATATTTATTAATCTCCTCTTCCATAAAATGTGAAACGAAACCAATGTCTGTGTGTATAGAGGAATACGGCCTCACGAACTGATGTAATTCATTTCTCATCATCCCCTATCATTATTGTTTATAATGATGAATTTGATTTTAATATAATATATTAATGAAATATTAATTATTTTTTAAAATTAATATATCATATAATTTCTAACCTTACAATCTATAGAAAAATGATAACACCATTCGTGTGTATGACAGACTACCTCCTCACGAAGTGATGTGATTCATTATTTTTTATTACTAAATCACATGAATAGTATAATTAATTGTATTTAAATAAATAATATGATATTTATTATATTATTATCATTATATAAATATTAAATACCATTTATGTTTTTATCCTGAATGTTGAAAAATATAATTGTTACACATGCGTACGTACGACCAACCATCTCTATAACCGTAACATAGTTAATTTTTCATAACCATAATTCATGGTTGTTATTAAAAGTATAATTTATGTATAAAAATATAATTATTTCATGATTATTATTATAGATATTATTTAATAATTACACCTTTAACCATAGTCAACATGCTGATATTGTTTTGAAATTATGAATCGTGCATCCTCAAAAGACACGATATAGAAACAATTAACTATCTTATTAACCATAGAATTAAAATAAATAATGTAAATGGTTTAAGTATAAGTTATTAAACCTTTATAAGTATATTAATAAAAAATTGATATAATTTTATTATGCAGAAGATAAAATACATACACAACAAATCCTAGAGTCGAGCTAAGGGTTTTCATCTCAAAACTTCATTCTTTGAGATGCATATTATTTTATAAACCTAATTAATTTTAAATGTTTTATATACTTCCCCTATACATATTATATAATGAATAGTTTATAACTCATAGTATATTATTTTTTGATTAATCTACTTCATTCTTGGTAGGTTATGATTCAAAATTTACCAAAGTGGAAATGGTTTATGTTTCAATCTTCATGTAATCGGGATTGTTTAGGATTCAATTTACATTGTAGGAAATTAATTAATAGTTTTCTAATAAAACCCTATTATTTTATTTTCCTCTATTTATTCATGAAATTTTCAAGTAGTAGTACCATTTCTCTTTCTTTATTACCTAAAATTATTGAGAAAATGCTTTAAAGAAAAGATGACTTCATTTCTCTCTTCAATCAAGAAATAATTTTTCTTTCATATCCTTATTTTCTAAAAGTATTTTCAAGAATATTTTTAAAATTTAAAAAATGATTTATTAAAGAAATTTTACCAATTTTTGAATTTCTTAAAAAAAATTTGAAATTAATCTTATTATAATTTTTTGAATGAGACACTTTTCAAACTTTTTATAGTAGTATGAATATAATGTTTCTTTTGACTTATACCTCGAGTAAATAATTACCCACCATCATGGCTGCTCAACTATTTAAAGCATCCTTTATAAGTTTTACTGGTTTTTTTAATATAATTTTTTCTATAATATTTTGGAACATTTTAGTTTTTTCAAAAGTGATTATCAAAGTGAACATGTTATTTTCCTTAATAATGTTTTAATATTTTTAAAAGTATTCCATTTCATTAATGTCAATAACCTATAATTTTATGGAATGATTCTAAATTTTGTATATTCGTACCTTACATATATACCATTTTCACACTCCATTAATTTCATAGGGAAATACATTCCTTATGATAAACTCTAAAATTCCATCTTTAATAAGTCCCTTTTTATTATCATATGAGGCAAGATTATAAAACAAATTTTTTCCATGGGTGATTATTATATTTATGACTTATGATTAATTTCCTTATGTGGAACACATAGGAATGTATATGATAAGAAGATGATGGGTGGTCATATAATTATATATCTCTCCAATATATTGGGTAATTTTATAGTCTCATGAGACATAATTTATAGGATTAGGGTGTCAACCTAATCCATTATGGGACTTTATCCACCATGTGATGTTGTCTTAGTGGTTAGACATAACTTATGTTTATGTAATGATTTATGTTTCTTTCACATTTCCTATACTTTTATAATCTTATGATACTATGTTATTTGTATTATACTCCATGTTATTACTCATTTTACTTCTATTTTATGATTACATGTTGTACCTTTCACTCACATGTTATGTTTCATTATCATGTTTGTCCCCTTATGGGGATTTTTAGCTCATTAATTTTTCTATGTATTCCGCAGGTTATTCCATGTAGTTTTAGGAGATCTACTAAATTTAAGACATAATTATGGATAATAAAAAATTTTAATTCAATTTTATCTCCTATTTTATGTAGCATTAACCTAGTATTACAAAGACACCAGGAATTTTCAGTATTTGTTTTGTATTAACAGATATTTATGTTAAAAATCATGAAATAATATGTGTAAAAAGTTCTGGGTCACTATATTTGTTATTAGAGTAAATTTTTGGTTAAAAGTTTCAAAGAAGTATGAGAAAAAAATAGGGACAAACCTAGGGATGAGTATAAGTCTAAGTCTAAGTATATAAAATATCCTAGAATTTGGGTGAAGGATAGAGAAAGTGGTTTTCGATCATTTCCATCCCTATATGGATACTATAAGTGTATGTGGCTATGTAATAGTTGTAGCTAGGGGTACTAACTCTAAAAATGGAACATTGAGCTAGATTCAATCATCAAATGGTTCATTACAATGGTCATTGATTCACACCTAGTTTAAAACTCCTAGAGGATATGCTTTGGAAATTCACAAACTTTTTACAAGCCATTATAAAGGTCTTGAACAAATTTTAGGTTAAAAACTTAATAGGAAACATTTCCATAGAAAAACTATATTAGAAACTAGGGACACATTAGTCAAGATATACTAATCATTTATAAGTTATTCCTTATAGGTTAATTATTTTTCCTTTTTGTTTGTTAATACTTTCTCATCTTATTTATTGTATTCTTTTTAGTTAATGATAGGAAAAAATGAAATAATTATAATAATAATGTGATGGGAAATTTAATGATTTTTATAAGTATATTCCTAACCTAATGGGAACAAATGTTAGACATATTGTTATCATGACAAATGATTTACCTCAAATTATTATTAAAATATAGAATATAGTTGAATTTTGAAACACATCATTGAAGAGAAGGATGAAATCTCATGGAAGTTAAACTGTTAAATAATATAAAGAAAATACGATCAAATTTTCTACATGAAAAAAATTTGGGAAGAGACACAATTTGAAATTTTTTAAAGGAGATGTAAGATACATTATGTGTGGGAAAGGAGGCCAAAAAGAAGCTAATTTCTCAAGAAAAATTAATAGTCTATTTAACACGACGTAGAAAAATGAAGTTTAAAATAAGGCACCACTAAGATTTAAATGTATTAGATGTGGAGAACATGGTAATTATCTTATTCAATACCCTACTCCACGGATTAATTCCTAAGGTCCTATTTTATGATAATCATTTAAGTTTAATGATTTAATTGTATAGGTTTTGGTATTCAAGAGTCGTATTATTGGTGTATTTTTATTAATGGTATTCTATTTATGAGAATAATGAAACATTTAAGGATCATTATACAATCATTTTTTTTAGGGATTTTCAAAATAATATTAATGAACTAGAATATTGATTTTATAGTAAGGTGATATTTTATGAAAGACACAAGACTATGGAAAAGAAATTTTTTGATATGCTCTTAATGTTGAGGTGATTATAATCAATTTAGATTATTTTATTTTTTGAAAAAAATAAGTTCTATTGAAGACTTTAATGGTTAAAAATAATTTGAGTATTAATTTTATTTTTAGGATGCTCATTTTTTGTAATTTTATAGGAATTATATTAATATAGCTTTATAAAATGGACAACATGCATGTCTTATGAATTGGAAATTTATTGAAGCAAAATGAAAGGCTGAAAATTTTTTTATGAAATAAAAATATATCAAGTAAGTATATATTATGGTGTTATCTATATTCATAGAAAAAAAATACCTAAACTCTAGGAAAAGGATCTTGAAACAAAAAATTTATCCTATTTCCACCATATCCAATGAATTAATGCTCTTTTAATTCACTATATATTTATGGGTTTGTGGTTGTTAACTTTCTATTGACCATTCACTTTCTTATGGTCAATGGTATCTATCACTCTCCAAAATTATTTATGATTTTCTTACATGCACATATTTTTACTTCCCACCAATGTTCTCTTACTTGGAAACCTAGTTATGTGTTATTATAGATGACATTCATATTTTCCTTTACCCCTTTTAATAGAATGTTTCATTAACCTATTTTCTGATGTGGGTTTTCCATAAAGGGAAGTTTCAAATTTCAACCCCTTGATTATTGAGCCCCAGTTAAAATTTTGAGGAAAAAAATTATTTAGTGGGGTATAATTTAACTCCCTTCTATTTTAAAATAACACTATGTTCGATCGCGTATTCAATACACAACACTGAGTTTAAATGAACTACGACATATTATTAAAATACTATTATTTTAATATCATCGTTAAAATCAAGATGTTAAATTTATAGTTATGAGTAATTTTAAATAAATTATAAAATAAATATAAAGGTTCTTATATAAATAAATGTATTTTAAATTTCTTAGAAAATAATCACTCAATTTTTAATAAAAACCTTTATTTCAAAAATTATTTTTATTACTTTTCATGATCAAATATTACACTTAATTTTTTTATATTTTAGAATAAAAATTATAAAATTAATATCATTTTTGAAATAAATATATCTATATTAACTTAGGCTAAATTTTTTTTATTTTTCAAAAAATATTGATTTTTCAGTGGATAGTGAAAAATATTTATCTTTTTTAAAAATGTCATTTATTTTAATAAATTAAGTATTGTAAAAGTGCCATTATTGTTTTAATTTTCTTTAAAACTAACATAAGTATTCTCTAGTTGTATATAGTTCAATTAATTGTATTTAACTCACCTTTATACTATATTTTATAATAAGTTTATTTTTAGGCTTAAAAACACATTTTTCTGAAAACTATTTTAAAGTTCATAATGTTTCAAAATTTCATTAATTAATATATCCCATGATGAGGAATGACTTAAATTAAATTTACATATTATATATCTGTATTTTTTTATTTTTAATCCATTTAATTATGATTTATTTTAATATAGTTAACAAAAGATCATTTATTCCGTAAAAAATGCATTTTTCGAAGAAAAAAATCATTACACTTATGGGTTTTATTTTAAATTAAATTCTACCACTTTTGTAAATTGAATTGGATAAAATGTATTATATATTTTTTTATCAAAATAATCTATATTATATAATAATTTTAAACTATTTTTTTATCATAATTAATAGTAAAAAAATAAAGAAAAATATTTATTGTGTTGAAAAATTGAAAATAGTAAAAGTGAAAAACCTTATAGGTAAAGAGGATAACTTGTTTAAAACTTGTTTCCTTTTAGTGGTAGAGGTTTTTATCTACCTTATATATCCTCTGATCCATTATTTTTTAAATTTTTGAGGCACTTGGAAAGATAGTGACTTCCCTTTATTGAATAGTTTTTAGTATTTACAATAATTCCACTCCACCTAAATTATAAAAGGGATCCCCTCCACACACTAATTCACACCTCTAAATCCATTTGGATCAACAAAAACCTACCAAAATTTAAGAACTCATATCTTCATTTCAGGTATGGATCTTGTTTCAGGTTGTTTTTTAGGAAAAGGGAAGATTTGCAAATTTTTTAAGCACATGTCGTGTACCCTTGAGTACACGTCGTGTACCTAGTTGTTGCGGGTAGCTATGAACTGACTATGTAATAGCTGAGTACATGGCCACGTGGACTACCCAAAGTGGGAGACAGTTGTGGCCAGTACATTGTGTGTACATTAAATGAACACACTATGTACTTTTTTTATTTGATTAATCGGACCAAGTTCGAGTCTCATCTCCAGAACCCCTTTCTTCTTCCCATGTGTCATGTAGCAGAGCGACGTACGGCCGATTATCTTCGAGAACCTCTTGTTCCTCTATCTGATCTCCAATTAAGGCACCACCAGGTGCGTTGGATTCCCACCGGTGAGTTCTCTCCTTACCTAGAGCCTCTCTTCCTGATTTCTCCTCTTTCTTGAGTTATCAAAGGTTGAAATTTTTTGACCTTTTTGTAGATATAAGACATTATAGGCTGATTTAAGGGCCAACATTTAAGATTTTTCATCGTACAATGTTGAGGTAGGTGGTTTTTTTCCTTTCAGAGTTTGTCTTTGATTTATAAATTCCTAAGTGTCGATTACCAATGATTTGGGTATTTCATGTTAAGAAATTTAACCTTTTTATCATCTTCCTTAGATTGATTAATATATTTAGGGCTTTCTTTGATACATTATTCTAAATTTCATTTTTATGGGACACACCATGGGTTCATTTCCTTGTTTGAATGTTTATGGTTGTTTGGTCCATGTTGCCTATGAGGCAAACCTAGTTTCCTTACCTTTCTTGTTAGGTTGGAATTGATTGCTTGTTACTACTTGTTAAATGCTTATGTTATTCATTGTAGATTATTATCCTTGTAGTAGTTGAGATTAATTTGGCTTGATATATATCATTTTTGTGGATTTTTTTACCCAGGGTTGTGAGAACCTGGTTTAGTTAGACCAAAGGGGAAATTAACATTGAGGGCTTCCCCAAAGTATGTTATATTTACATTTATGAGACCATAGGGGGGATTGATGATGATTTCTCCCTCATTTTGTCTATATTATACCATTATGAGACCATAATGGGAATGGAAGTTGAGTTCTTCCTCAGAGAGTCTGTATTTTACCATTAAAAGACCACAAGGAGAATTGACGGTGAGTGATTCCTCGGAGAGTCTTTTTTTATGAGACCAAAGGATTTAAAATATGTGATATTTCCCATAGGTTTGTTATATCTTTATTGAGTTTATGATATTTTGAACTAGAAGAGTTATATTGTGATAACTTTCCCAGATGGTTGCATGTTAATGATTGATTGATTGTGACGAGCCTGCCAATCCAAAGCACAAGCTTGGACTCTGTCTTACTTGATTGTTAGATGGTCTTCTGAGACATCTATTTTTCTATTACATAGGGGATACAAAACATAGTCTAGATCCCATGATTTCGTTATTCATTGGTTTGAATGATAAATAAATGTAAATGAATGTAATTTTAAACTGTGGGATTTTTTACTTTTGAGTATTGCCTTGTTTATTACTTCATTGTGAATATTGCATTTTATATATATTCATTGATAGTTAGGAATGGATCTTTTGGTGGTTGCCTACTGGGATTCGTCTCACACCCTATTGGGGTCATTATTTTCAACCCAAATAGGTTATATGGTTGTAGGTATAGATAATGAAAGTTCACTTCTATTTCAAGTACTTGATTGTTGTTGGATTTGGAAATCATGGTACCAAGCTGAGGCTTGCGATGTTGTTGGAGTTATTTACATTTTTTAGTACTTTGGTTTTAGAGTTTTATTTTCAGAATTGTGACTTGTTTGGATGCTTTACAAGATACTTGTGACGTGCATCATCATTTATATATATATATATATATATATTTCAGTTGTTATTACTATCAGTCTTCCGTTGTTTACTTTGTTGTATGGTATTGTTGCTTCCACTATTGTTTATTATTGTTATTCCACAGTGTTTCTCTTCCAATGAAGACATATTTTCCACACTATCACACCAAATTCCCTTACTACTAGTCATAATCCTCTGGAATTCGGGGAAATTTGATTGAGTCCATGCAACCAGCTGGGTATGGGGAAACTTTGGGCAACACCCCGAACCGGGACGTTGCAAAGTGGTATCAGATGAAGGTTCATTTCCAATTTGTCTTACTATTTGGAGCCTGTAGATAGGGATAGGAAGAAATAGGTTGTTGGTAATAATTTGTTCTTGGGAGTAGCTAACCTATGTATAGGGAAAATCCAATTTACCTCAAATATTGTAATTTTTTTTTAAAAATTGTTAGAGTTGATTTGATTTCACTGTTGGGTGATACACATGTTTTGTGTTATTATTATTTATATCATTATGTTTCTATTTCCGTTGCAACCCAATGATATGAGGGTATTCCATCTCATCCATTATATAGTCACTTGATAGATATCACATGCCATGCATTCTTTTCATGCCATTTAGGGTGAATTATTGATTGCATGTTGTTGTGATAAATGTTGTGCTACATATGAAGTTTGTTGTGATAGATTCTATGATAGAATACCTTCTATTTTGATATGGAATTGGAATATGTAAAATTTTATTTGGATGGATGCTAAACTTTGGTCCATGAGGTGTTATGGTCCCTCTTGGATCAGAATTTGGTGGATCATGTATGAACTTTAGTGGAATTTTGTCAAGTTAAGATATGAATAAGGATGTAAAACATTGATTCGTGGGAGTATGGCCTCTCACGGGTCAGAATTTGTCATTATTTGGAAAAAAAAATAAGTTTTTTTGGGTTTCAAAAAAGTTTTAGAGGTCTAATGTCAAGAAAACTAGACAACACGGTGTGTGGTGTTATGAATGCATGCCATGTGTTCTTCTGTTCTAGAAGAAACAATTTTTCTTAAGTACACGTTGTGTATTGTATGTACACACTGTGTAGTCTATAACCATGTGACTAACTAT
This sequence comes from Viscum album, assembly GCA_963277665.1. Lineage (NCBI taxonomy): Eukaryota > Viridiplantae > Streptophyta > Magnoliopsida > Santalales > Viscaceae > Viscum > Viscum album. The sequence goes on from OY728146.1 coordinate 1,043,386,461, forward strand.
GTGAACCAATACATGGGGTTAGTAAACTTGGGTAAAACATGCCATGTACTGGGAGTATAGGTCATGCCAAAGAGGCCATGTATCTGGTCGTGTGGCTAACAACATGGGTGGATAAAACTTAGGTTCTACATGCCATGTCTGTTTCTTACACACCGTGTAGAGTCTAGTATGTCTTTGACTATGTGACTAACAACACGGGTAGTTGGAACTTAAGTGGTACATGCTATGTTTAGGGTGAACATGTCGTGTAGTGTTACCCAGGAGAGAACTTTGTAGTTTGGTTGTATAGAAGAACTCAGGTAGGATGGAAAAATTCAAGTACACTTCATATCATGGGAGGAACACACTATGTGTAGGGGTGTTACACGACTAGGATTGGAAGAGTTACATTCCCATGGTGAAACCTAAGGGAACACGTCGTGTAAAGGGTATACACATTGTGTAACCCTATTTTGAAAAACTTGAATGTTTTATTCTCCTATTCCTTTCGTGCACTTATAAGTTTTAGTCCTTGATAATATTGATCTGAGATGTGTGATTGACCTTGTAGAGTCATGCCACTGAAACGTTCTCCAGTTTTAATTCAGGTACAGGGCAATGATCAGACACTGGAAATGGTAGATTAGGGACTACCAGTAGATCCTCCAATCATGACCGTCTTGGGACCAACTGTTATACTGGACATAGGTGTTGATGCAAAGTTCCATGAAGGCTTCATGATGTTTATGCAGACCTACTAGGGAAAACCGTATCCTACCCCATCTATGGCAGAGCTGACGCGGGTTTCTCAGCAGCATCATCCTCTAACTTTCTCAAGGGATGGAGGACCTCAGGATATAGATTCATGGTTAGAAGCCATGTTGTCTATATTAGAGCATCTCGAGACACCTCTTGAGGGGAGGGTGAATCTCGAAACCTACATGCTTCGAGATTCCACCAAGAGATGGTGGGATGTGATATCACTGGTGGTATGCCAGTGAGTTATGCCTTGGGAATTAGGATGGCTAGTGTACATCAGTGCAAAGAGTTCCACTTGAGGTTGGTGTGTGTTACTTATTATGGTACCTCTATGTCTTAGAGATGAAAAGATTCTATTTCATTCTCGGAATTGACTAATTAGTCGCATTTTATGATTTTTTTGACTTCTATCGCCGCAGGATGAGTTTCACATCACCAGAGGGTTAGTCTTTTCTACACAAGGGAGGATGGGATGTTCAGGAGAGCAGAGCGGGACTTGAGCATCTTGGGTTGGGAGGAATTACATATCAGAATGCTTGTTTATATATGGATGACCAGTGGACTTTACCAATGGACTTTCCTCCACTGTTGGATCATGTCAGAGATGTCTTTTCAGATGACTTTTCAGGTTTACCTATGGATAAAGAGGTATATTTATCAATTGAACTTTTTCTAGGAGTGGAACCGGTGTCCATTCCTCCATATAGGATGGCTACACCAGAGTTATAGGATCTTAAGAAGCAGTTAGAGGAGTTCCAGGCAAAGGGTTTCATCTGAACCAGTACTTCTCCTTGGGTTTTGCCTATACTTTTTTCACAGAAGGTGAACGGCACCCTCAAACTTTTCATGGATTATCATAATCTGAACCATTTATGGTCAAGAACTGATATCCCTTGTCGAGGATTGATGATCTCTTTGACCGTCTTTGAGGATCTCGTGTGTTATCAAATATTGAATTGAGATCCTATTATCATTAGTTGTGCGTTAGACCATCAGATATACATATTAAAGCCTTTTAGAGCAGGTATGGTCTATATGAGTATGTGGTTATTTAGTTCGGTCTCACGAAGGCACCATCAGTTTTAATGACACTAATGAACTGAGTGTTACATTTTTACTTATTTTGTGGTTATTTTCATGGACGATATCTTGGTGTAATCTCACAATCGACACGACCATGACACCCATCTTGAGATCATTTTGAGTACACTGAGAGAGCATCAATTATATGATAAGCTATCAAAATTCCACTTCTGTATGGACTAGATTACCATCTTGGGTTATGTAATCTCAGAGACAAGAGTATTAGTAGACCTAGAGAATGTGAGAGCGGTAGTTTAATAGGAGCATATGAAGAACATATTTGAGGTATAGAGTTTTCTGGGGATGTATGTATACTACAAATGCTTTATATAGGTCTTTTCACTCTTAGTAGTACCACTTACGGGTCTGACTAAGAAGGGTGAAAAGTACACGTAGACTAATTCCTACGATTCAACCTTTCAGAATCTTAAAGGGATATTGACTTCAGCACTGATACAGATTTTTCTAGAGATGGGAAATAGTTACATCATTTACTATGATGCATCTGGTATCATACTAGGAGTAGTGTTTATGAAATTGGATGGATTCGTTGCATATGGATCTTGGTAGTTGAGGAAACATGAGAGAAATTACCCAACTCACAATCTAGAGTTCGATACATTTGTACATGTTTTTCTCTATTGGAGACATTATCTTTTGGTACAGCATTGTGTATTGTTTACTGACCACAAAAAGTCTCAAGTATATATCTATGCAACATGACTTAAATTTGAGACAGTGGAGGTGAGTCGAGTACCTTCAGTATTTTGACTTTGAGCTTGCCAATATGCCCGAGAAAGGCAATGCGGTGGCTGATGCATTGAACAGGAGGACTTAGATACTGGTAGTTTATGAGGCTAGTAGTGAGTGGAAGCTTATGGATATGTTCTCGGATATGAACTTGTAGGTTCACAATAGATAGGGGAAGATATTTTTTTCTTCTTTAGTTGTTACCTCTACTCTATTGGATAGGGAGAGAATGAGGTAACTATCATATTCTGAAGTCCTAGTCCTATGAGAGAGTGTGTCAGAAGAGGACCCTACTCCTGGATGGACCATAAGCAAGGATGAGGTCTTGCATTTTCATGGGTGCCTATGGGTTCTAGAAAATATATGCGAGGAGCTGTTGTGATATTTTCATTCCTCATCATGGGCAGTTCATCCTAGTGTCACCAAGATGTATCAAGATTTACACCATCAGTATTGATTGATGGGTATGAAGATGGATGTTTCTGGTTTTTTTATGAAATTTTCCACCTATCATCAGGTGATGGAGGAACATCGATGACCATCAGGGATTTTACAGTAGTTAACCATTCCCGAGTGGAAGTGGAATGATTTTTCTATGGATTTCGTGATGGGTTTACCAAGGTTGCCTCTAGGGAATGATGCAGTATGGGTTATTGTTGATAGACTCACGAAGGCTGAACATTTTGTACCCATTAAGGAAACATTTAATGTTGATTAGATTGGAAGTTTGTACATTTGAGATATTGTACAGTTGCATGGGGTTTTGTACTCTATCATTCAAGATAGGGATGTCTGGTTTACTTCTCGTGTATATCAGGTACTACATAGGGATTTAGGTAAATATGTACTTCTAAGTATATATTACCATCCCGATATAGATGGACAGTCCGAGAACACGATTCTGGTGTTAGAGGACAAGCTTCGGGAATGCATCAAATATTTTGGGGGTTCTTGGGAGAGACACATACCCCAAGTGAAGTTTTCTACAATAACAGTTTTCAAGTGACAATCTAGATGGAACCTTTGGAGGATTTGTACAGTAGGTCATGCCGATAACCCCAATGTAGGCTGAAGGTAGGAGAGGAAGCTACGATGGGACCTCATCTTGTCCAGGAGACCACTGAGTAGGTGGAGTTGATTTGGAAGAGTATGGATATTGCACAATCTCACTATAAATCTTATGTAGATAGATGGAGATGACCTCTGGAGTTCGAGGTCGGAGATTAGGTTTTCTTGAGTGTCATACCAAGGTTGAGACACATGAATATTAGGAGACAGGGAAAGCTTTCACTGAGGTACATCGGTCCATTTGAGGTTTGGGAGAGATTCATATCATTTTCCTATCAGTTTCAGTTACTTTAGAGGTACAGGTATATGCACGATGCCTTCCGCGTTTCTTAGTTACGGCTTTAAATTTTGGACCTGTATCACGTTTTTCTACCTAAGGAGGTTGATTTGGAGGTGGATTCATCCTTCAAGGGGAACCTTTTTCAGATTTTGGATCATGGTATAAAGGTTCTCTATAGCCGGTTTGTTCCTCTAGGACATGTTCTATGGCGTCACAGGCAAGTACAGGAAGAGACTTAGTTGAGGGAGGTCGACGTTCGATCACAGTGGGCAGGGTTGTTTGAAGTTTCTTTTTCACCACCCTTGGAAGGGAAATTTGGGGACAAATTGAAGGGGGAAGTTTGTAAGAACATGGTTCTTTATTTCAGGTATGGATCTTGTTTCTAGTTGTTCTTGAGTAAAAAGGAATATTTGGAAATTTTATGAGTACACGTCGAGTACCCCTAAGTGCACGCCGTGTATCTGGTTTCCATGGGTATCCATGTACTGGCCGGGTAACGGCCGAGTACATGGTCGTGTGGACTGCCTAAAGTGGGGACTGGTTGAGGCTGGTACACAGCGTGTACATTAAAAGAACACACCATGTACATTTATTTTTATTTGATTAATTGGATCGGGGTCACGTATCATATCTAGAACCCTTTTCTTATTCTCATGTCTCGTACAAGAGATAGACGTACGGCTGATTATCTTCTATCACCTCCCATTCCTATTTCCGAGCTCCGATTGAGGCGTCACTGGGTGCGTTGGATTCCCAGTGGTGAGTTTTATCCTTCCCTAGAGCCTCCCTTTCTGATTTCTCCTCTTTATTAAGTTATCCAAAGTTGAATGTTTGTGAAATTTTTGTAGATATACATTTTTATAGGCCAATTTAAGGGCTCAAGTTCAAGAGTGTTCATCATACAACATTGAGGTAGTTGGTTTGTTTCCTTTTGGAGTTTTTCTTTGAGTTATATATTCCTAAGTGTTGATTACCCATTATTCGGGTATTTTGTGTTAAGGAATTGAACCTTGTTATCATCTACCTTATATTTATTAATATATTAAGGGTTTTTGTTGATACATTACGCTAAATTAATTTTTTAGGGGAAACATCGTGGGTGTGTTTCCTTGTTTTAATGTTTGTGGTTGTTTGGTTAGGATGCCTATGAGGCATACCATGTTTCCTTCCCTTGCTTGTTAGGTTGGAATTGATTTCTTGTTGCTTCTTGTTAAATGCATGTGTTATGCATTGTAGATGGTTAGCCTTGTAGTAGTTGAGATTACTTTGGGATGCTAGATATCGTTTGTGTGCGATTGTATTACACAGGGATGTGAGAACCTGGTGTAGTTATACCATAGGGTTAATTAACGTTTAGGGCTTCCCTAGAGTCTCTGTTATATTTACATTTGAGAGACCATAGAGGGGATTGATGGTGAGTGCTCCCTCAGAGTGTCTATAGTATACTGTTACAAGACCACATGGGGGATTAATATTGACTTCTTCCTCGGAGAATATATAGCTTATCATTAAAAGACCACAGGGGGAACTGACGGTGAGTGCTTCCTAAAAGAATCATTATTTTTGTGAGACCAAAGGGGTAAGATTGTGTGAGCTTTCCCAAAGGTTTGTAATATCTTTATTGAATTGATGATATGTTGAACCAGAGGGGATATACTATGATAACTTTCTAAAAGTGTTGCATGTGAATTATTGACTGATTGTGATGATCCTGCCAAGCCAAAGCACAATCTTGGACTCGATCTTACTTGATTGTTAGATGGTCTTCTGAGACATATGTTTTTCTTTTACACAGGGGATACAGAGCTTAGGCTATATCCCAGGATTTCATTATTCAATGGTTTTAATAACTAATTAATGTAAATGAATGTAATTAAAAATGGTAGGATTGTTTAGTTTTGAGTACTTCCTTTTTTATTTCTTCATTTTTCATATTTCCAGCAAAATATATTCACAGATAGTTAGGCACAGATATTTTGGTGGTTGCCTACTGGGATTCATCTCACACCCTGTTTGGGTCATGATTTTTGACCTTGATAAATTATATAATTGTATGTATAGATAAGGGCAAGCGCCCTTCTATATAAGGTACTTGATTGATGTTGGAGCTGGAAAGCATGGGACCAAGATAAGGCTTGCGATGATGTTGGATTTATTTACTATTTTCAATACTTCAGTTTTAGTGTTTTATTTCTAGCATTGTGACTTTTTTTTTATACTTTCCTAGATACTTGTGACATGCATCATCATTTATATATATATATATATTGAAGTTGTTATTACTATCAGTCTTCCACTGTTTACTTTGTTACATGGTATTTCTGATTCTGATGTTGTTTATTATTGTTATTCCATTGTGTTACTCTGAAAATAAGGGCATAGTTTTTCCATTATCACACCCAAGGCCTTCGCTGCAATTCGGAAGCCTCTGGTGTTTGGGGAAATGCACTTGAGTCCAGGTGACCAACCAGGTATGCAGAACCTTTGGGCAGCACTCGGAACCAGGATGTTTAAAAAATATCTTCCAAAAATCCAATTACACATTCTAGAACTTTTTTTATTCCAAAAATACCAACCTAGGGTCTTTAATAGTACATCCAGAGGAGGTTATTCTAAGAAAAAGTAACCATCTTAACCAAGCTCCTTGTTTTTTAATTATTCTTTTTCCACCATAAATTATGCCTTGATAATTGTAATATAATAAAAATTTCATATACAATATACTTAGATGTTATTATTTTTATTTCATAATATTTATTCATATCCTCTTCCATAAAATGGGAAACTAAACCATCCTTCATGTGTACGGAGGACTACCTCCACACGAACCAATGTAATTTGTTTCCATCATCGCCTCTCACAGATGTTCATAATGATGGATTTAATATTTATATATGATATTAATTACATATTAAAAACTATTTAAATTAATTTTATCAAATAATTTATTACCTTACCATCCATTTAAAAATGTTAACATCGTTCGTGTGTGTGGCGGACTACCACCTCGCGAAGCAATGTGATTCATTATTTTTTATTAATGCATCTCATAGAAGGTATATTTAGGTGTATTTAATGAACTAATATGATATTTATGATATTATTAGACTTATATAAATATAAAATAACACTTACCTTATTTCCATCATGATCGTTGAAAAATGAAATTATTACACATGCATACATACCACCCACCTTCTCCATGATTGTAATGTAGTTCATTTTTCAAAATCATAATTCATGGTTATTTTTAAAATTATAATTTAAATATATAAATTATAATTATTTTATTATTATTATTCTGGAAATTTTTTAGAAAATGAAACATTTACCATGGTCAACACACCGATTTCATTTTGAAATTATGAACCAAGCATCCTCAAAATACCCGATGTGGACATAACTACCTACGTAATTAATCACACAATTAAATTAAATATTGAGAATGTTTGAAATATAATATATTAAACCAGTAAAAGTTTTTTAATAACATAAATAATTTATATAATTTTATTATACAAAATATAAAATACATACACGACAAAGTTTGGGCTCGTGGTAAGGGTTTCTGTCTCAAAACTTCCCTCTTTGATATATAGGTTCTTTTATGCACCTGATTCATTTTAAATGGAAAATATACTTACCATTTACATATTATATCTTTAATCCTTCCAAACTAATGGTATATTAGGTTAAATTTCATATAATGCATTCATGGGATGTTGTGATTCGAAATTTACCAAAGTGGTAAGTGTTTATGTTTCAATCTCAATGTAATCAGGATTATCTGTGCTTCAATTTTCATTATAGTAAATGATTTGATTATTGTCTAATAAAATCATTTAATTTTATTCTCCTCTATTTATTCATTAAATATTAATGTATTAGTACCATTTTCCTCTCTTATGTACTTAAAATGGTCGAGAAAATATTTTAATAAAAGTTTACTTTATTTTTCTCTTCCGTCAAAAAAAATATTTTTCCCATGTCCTTGTTTTCTAAAAATATTTTCAAGAATATTTTTAACATTAAAAAATGATTTATTGAATAAATATTTACACATTTATTAATTTTCTATAAAATTATTTGAAGGAAATCTTCTTTTCATTTTTTGAATGAGGCACTTTTTAACCCCTTTGCAACATTGTGAAAGGAGTGTTTCATTAAAAATATATATCATCTATGGAATTAACCACCATCATGACCAATATAAAATTTTAAGATTAATTTATATGTTTCCATGGTTCCTTTTAAATAAAATTTTTTATATAAAATTTATGAAATTTTAGTTTTTCCAAAAGTGATTTTTGAAGTGCAAATTTTATTTTCCTCAAGAATGTTTTTAATATATTTAAAACTATTTATATTAATAAAAAAACTATAATTTTATGGAATTATTATAAAATTTATATATATTTATCTTATATATATTAATATCACACTCTCTATTCCTTTTATTTGTTAATACATTCCTTATGATCATTTCAAAAATTCCTTCTTTAAGAAATGTCTTTTTATTGTGATATGGGGAAATATTATGAAACCTATTTTCATCAATGGGTGATTATTATATTTATTCAATATGATTGATATTATTATATGGAACACATATGAATGTACATGATATGAATATGATCAATGGGATGAGAATTATATATCTCTCCAATGCATTAGGTAATGTTCTAGTCTCATGTAACATCATGTATGGGATTAAGAAGTGAACCTAATACATTATGGGACTTTGTCAACCATGTTATGTTGTATTGGTATTAGACTTAACTTATTTGTATGTCATGTTTTTTATTTCTAATGCATTTTCTATATTTCTATGATCCTATAATATCATTGTATTTATGTTATTCTCTCATGTGATTACTCATGCGCCTTCTCTATTATTATATCATGTTATACCTTTGAATTGCATGTTATGTGTCCTTATCATGTTTATTCCCTTACTAGGATTTTTATCTCACCCATTTTTCTAGGTATTTACTAGGTTATTAAATGAAGTTTTAGGAGCTTTAAAGGAGTTAGGATCTCATTATAGAGAATAAAATACATAAGTTTTATTTTTGTCTCACTTTGATGTATTATGAACCTAATATTCCAAATATACTAATCCTTTGTAGTCCTCATTTTTTATTACTAGATATTTATGTTAAGAATCATGTAATAATATGTGTAAAAAGGTCTTTGTCATTATACTAAAGGCCTATATCATGGTGAAATAATCCTCACTATCTGGTTATGGATGTTATCCACAAATTGAATCATTTGAGATAAAATAATCATATCATTTTCGACATCATCACCCATGATGTTTGTTTGATCATTCATACAAGCATCATGTTGAAAAAAATTCCACACTAAACACTCTTGTTATCATATCTCAATCAATTAGCTATATTAAAAATTTATTCAAACTTAATTAGGATCAATTAATTATTTTATAAAATAAAAATCATTTTAAAAAGTGTTTATTCTGAAATTTTAACCCTACATATACACAATAGTTCACGAGAAATAAGGGTTTTTTCCTAGTGTTTTTAATCCTAATTCCCCAAACAAACTAAACTTTACACCAATACCAATTGAAATTACATTTATCCTTGCTCCCATATTAAGAGTTAAAATATTAAAATATACATTAAATAACTTTAAATTTATTATATATAAGGTTTCCTAAAACCATTATATTAAGGGACTTTTTGAAATAACACATAAAACATAAGAAATAATAAATGTCTATTTATTAAACATCTTCTATAAATATTTATGAATCCATTTTTTTATATTCTATAATATAATTAATTTCCTATGAATTTTATATGAAATAAAGTGGTGATATGAAAACTCCTGCAAGGGTAATAAAAATAAATATAGTGTAGTGAGAAATAAACCACCATACAACATGATATAGAGTATGTAATAACTAAATTCATTGTAAAGTGCATGATTCATATGAAATACATGATACAAAAACAATTCATAATAATTGGAAAATCATAAACATGTGTCTAAAGTCCTATGATGATAAGGATATATGTCATTATATCATAATGGATCAGATGGTTGTGCTTCCTAGTAATACCATGATATCCTAATCATAAACATGTTTTCAATGACCTCTAATGACAAGAAAATATATAATGTTTTCATAATTGCTCTGTTGGAAAATATTTCTACCTATAAAATGGTATCATAATCAGAAACATGTGGTAAAATACCTCTGATGATAATGTTGGTCTCTAAATTCATTGTATCATAATGGCTATATTGGCATAGATACTATGATATAATAATTATGAAGTATATATAGTATCTCTTAATATGAATCATCACCTAATGCATTGTATTGATATATAACCCAGACCAACCATTTAATAACATAACATGAAATACATACATAATAGGTATTCAGAGTATAGATTATATGTTGAAGGTAAACTTAGGAACTATGTTTCTAAAATGGTTGTAAAAATGGATTTTAAGTTGAACATTTGAAAGTATCAATACAGAAGAAGAATCTAAGAAAATGATTTTATCAGAGACCTAATGGATAATTCATAGAATATTTGATCTTATTATGTAAATATATAGAGGTTGGGTAACCCCCCCACTTACACTTAATTTTACTTCTGAACTACAAGTCCCCAACATCCCTCCATATAAAGATATAAATATTTTAATAATATGACTTTTATTATGAATCTAGTATATGGTATGGTATTAGTATAATTGTTATAATCATTAATGGTTGATAATGAATAAATATAGATGAAGTGATTGATAAATTACCTCATATATATTTCATTTTTATAACATTACAGGTACATGTAAACTTAGATAATGGAGCTTGCATCATTAGATAATTTTTATATAATAACGACTTATAAAAATGAAATAATGAGAGTGAATAAATAAAATCTCATGAATAATATATCAAATGGATAATAATATAATAAAAATACAATTATATAATCATATGAAATGGAATTTTAAAATATTTTATAAGAAAAAATTACAATAAGAAAAATATATGAGTGGAATAGAAACTCTTACCTTACTTTAGCTTCTTTACTCAGAACCAAACCTTCAAACCACCAAAACTCTTCAAGATTGAATAAAGTGATATGAAATAGAATACTATAGAGAGATATAAATAGATAACTCAAACTTTTTTGTGTATGAATGATAATATTTGGTGGGTATTTATAGGTATTGTGATTGGAGTCCCATAGAATAAATATTTAATATTTAATTTTTCCATTATCTCAAGTGCTCCACTACACCCCATAGTGCCCTGTTACCTTCTTTAACACTCTAAAATAATATTTATCTCCAATATTATCCTAATATTATTACCTTGGGTAAAATTTATCATAATTACACATATATGATTCTATATTTACTGTATTTTACCATATTTTAGAATCTTTACTCTATTTTACATTTTTTATGAAAAATTAAAAATGCCACCCATTACCTAATTTCAATATCCTAATTCCGAATATTTATTTTATTTTATCAAATTAAAATTCTAATAATATTAATTTTATATTCTAAATAAGGGTGAATCATTTAATTAAATCATATTATAGGCATAAATGCTAGTTTATTTGTTAAAGAATTTACAAAATAATACCACATTAAACTCTAAATACATAACCACTTATTACACTAGAATAATCCATAAGGTTAAGGTGTGTAATGGGTATTATTTCATTGGTTGTTTAAACCAATATTTTCCTCATATTATTTTCCACTAGATTAACTTTTCCAAAAAATGATTCTGTTCAAACCTCAGTTGGTGAAGTTTCTCTTCAGTTTGGTCTATGGAAAACCATAGTGATGTTACCTCCTTAAAAATATCAAATAAATTTGTTTCATATTGGATGTTACTACTCGTTTAATCCACGGTTTATCATTTTTTTAATAATTAACTGATTTCATTACCCTCATAATATAAAATAATTCTAACAATTAATTTATAATGACTATTTCATTAACAGTCATAATTCCCAATGGTTATAATACGAAATGGTCATATAAACTTCCTATAAAATCATTCCCTATAATAACACTTCTCATTCACATTTTTACTTTTCTCATAATTTCTACTACCTAGATTGCATTTTTTGTTATACTTACTGTACTCATAATTTCTATTATAGAATGTGATCCATGAGTTTTTTTTGAAGAATGTGGTTCCATGGTCCAAGACTAGAGCACAAATTATTAATAAAAAAACATATTTACATGAGTCTGAAGGATGGAATTTTATTAAAATATTTCTCAAAAATAGGGATTAAAACAAGAAGAAGTTCATCTGGGCAATTTATGTCATGGTTAACTCACTTATTAGAAAGGTCATCTATAACCATGTTCACTTCATGAAAGGAATGAGTGACAATGTAGCTGGTCTCCAAAATAAAAGCAAGACAATTCATCCAACGGGTAGTAAGTGTCCAGGAAATATGCACTACACCATCTATAAGTGTTTTACATTATAGTTTCATTAATCATATTCACTTATTCTTAATTATTATCTATAGAAGTCTAAGAAAATATATATATTTTATTTTTATTACATTATTTTAAATTATATATTTATTAATTACAAGAATTTTTTGTGTATTTAAATTTCAAATAATATTAACTACTACATTTGTTACTCATCATTTGATCAAAACCCTAGATTCACATAAATATATTTTAGATAATTAAAAAATATAAAAAAATTAGATTTTTTTCAATTAGTATTAGAAACTTTTAAGAAAATGGAAGGAAATCTTTCGTGTAATAAGGATAGAATAGTCCTACATATACTCTAGACACATCACCCTAATACCTAATTCATCAAAAGATTTATACATGCATTTATGGTTATGATATAAAGGTAAGTTTAGACAATAAAAGTTTATCTAGTGATACACATATTATATATTAAATATAAATAAGATCACTAACTCATTTCACAATTTTTTTAAGGAATATATAAATTGGTTTTTGATATATATCTAAATTAAGCCACTAAATAATCTTAATATAGTAATAAATTCATAAATCACCAAGTGTGAGTCGGTAGGTTAAAAACAATGGTGGAAGGAAGTAGGTGGTGAATGAAGGTATTGGTGTGGCAGGAAATTATCAGGGAAATAAGTGATATTGGTGGTGGGTGACAATGTGAGCTGGTGAGGGGTAAGGAAGAGAGGTTTGGAGTTATAGGGAGTCATAGTGTTAGGGGATAGGTAATGAAATAAGTATAGGTGGAGGGTTACAGGCATCTTGGTTACACAAAAAAAAAGAGGATGTTGAGAGGGATATGCAAGGACCTAGATTTTCCTGGTCCTCTGCTTTATTTTTTGAGTGTTAGAAGTGTTGGGAGTGAGTTTAAAAGTAAATTTTGGGAAATAAGTTGAGTTTTATATATCATTTTAGTGTGTATAAAAAATTTAATAATTGCACCATGATTTATTTCTGAGTGAAGTAGAGGATTAATCATCACCTATAGACATTGATTCATATTATTTATTCCATGATTTACATCATTGTTTCATGATGTGTTAAATTACATCATGATTCCAAAGGGTGTAATGATTTGGCATTACCTATGGATGTTGTGTACAATTGGTTGTAATATGATTTTATGTTGTGAAATTTTTTAAAAACAGTTCGTTATATTGTTATTATTATCAATGAATCATGATGTGTTTGGATGGACTTTGAGTTATTGTAATAAGATTGTTATGGGATTAAAGTGATGTGAGGATTATTCTATGAAAGTGTGTGTTGTGGATACGACTATGTGATAAGTATAAATATATCATAGTGTGATTTTATATCATCAAATTTGAATATTTTTTAACCACATGTTATGGGGGAGAGATAATGGGATTTTTATCTTGTTTTTTTATAGTCTAGTGGAATGGACCATGTTGTTCCATAACCTCACATGTTAGGGAATTATTTTTGGGTACCACTTATTAATTATAAAATCATATATTTTCTTAAATTATATTTTATTTATTTTATTTCCTATATATTTTAGTGATCCTAAAGGCCTCTTAGACACCTTATAATGTGTTTTATATTTCATTTCATTTCATTATCTCCTTTGGTTCAGATTCACATTGATTGTGGTTTAGTAGATGATCATTATGAGGTTATTTATGTTTGGACTTGGTTCCCTTCTCTTTATGGAATTATTATTGATCATGATTTAATTCATGTTAATTGATTTAAATTCTCTCATTTTATTTACCTTATTAATGTGACATTATTATTATTTGGTCTTATTTGAGTAAAGGTATGAAATTGGCTTAATCAAATATAAGTAATTGAATTATAATTGGTGGGATGTGTATAAAATATTATATACAAATTTTTCCTTAATACTATTATGATGATTCCTAATTGTTTTTTATGATGGGTATACTATTTTGATTAAATTATTTTTTTATCTAAAAACTTGTTTTCAGTTGGATAAATGAACTGAAAGATGGTAATGAAATGTGAAAGTGGGAATATGGAAATTTTTAATAGATTTTTTTGTTAAATATAAATGATAATAATTTAAAAATGATATAAGAAAAATAAATTTTTATTTAATTTTATCATGGATGTGTGGTGTTTCTAAAAATTTTAGCTGTAGTGGAGAAGGTTATAGTTTACTTTTACCACTATGATGGAATATGTTTTTTTATGGATTGGTGGAGTAGATGTGGTTCATATGGAAAATATTTGGTAGATTCCCTGGCATATAAAATCTTATTGTAATAAATGGATTAATTTAATAATGATTTATGGGAATGGGTTATGTTTAATAAATAAAGTGTCAGATAAAATTAATTAATTTGGTGGAATAATTATCACCTAATTTAACTTTAAAATATGAAATTTGAAGTGGTGTATATGGAATAATAGTTTCTTAGAATTAATGTGGTTAATGAAATTAATATTATTAGAAAATTGGTATTGTGGATGGTACTTAAATATGAAATGAGAGGAATCTATGTGGTAGTTATGTGGTTGTATTGAATGATTGGTTATGTGATTATATGTGACAATAATTATTGATGTGTGTGGAGGTAATAATAAGATGATGGGAGGTGGTTGTAGAGGTGGTGTGATAGGATGTAGACTATAGGTTGGGATTGTGTGTATCAATTGTATATAATTTTTTTTTTTTACTTATTATGAAAAACCACCCAAGTAAGGTAAATTATCCGATTCCCATATGTGATGTTGGGTTTTGAGTGTAACCCCAACATCTTGGATATGGGTGACATGGATAGCTGATTACTCCCCCTCTCCCCCTCTCTCTTCAAGATGTTGAGTGATGATGTGTCATGTGGATGGGATATAAATGGTGGTTATATGGTCATTTATGTGTTGTATCCAGTATGTTATTATGTCATATGGTATGTGTTTTTTGGTTAATATATTTCAACATGGAAGAGATAGGTGCATCAATTCCTATGTCATTGGGATGTGATGGAGACTTAATCTTTTTGGAAGAATCTACAGAGGAACTTATTTATATATTCTGGTTCTTAATATGTTATTATACTTGTGTAGAGATTTGGTGATTGGGCTTTAGTTAGGTTAGGTTGGTGGTTGACCTATGATAGGTAATGAATCAGTTTTTCAACTTACACTACTACAAAACTGGCCATTAATAGTGCTTACATTTATTAGTACTCGAAAAATGCATTGGGAAAGCCATATTTATCAGCACTAAAATAAGCATTGATGAAGGGGGGTATTTATCAGTGCTAAAGAAAAGCGCCAATAAAGGGTACCCCATATCAGCACATTTTGTTTAGCGCTGATAAAAGTTCACCTAAATCAACGCATTATTTTATCACTAATAAAGGTTACCATTTATCAGCACTTTAGTTTTAGCGCTGATAAAATTTACCATTTATAAGTGATACCAATAAAGCATTGATAAATGGTAACCTTTAACAGTGCTTTATTAGCGATGATAAAGGTTCAGAAAATAAAATTAAAACAATTAACAAATTCATTAATTAAATAATTATTGTTAGAAACTAATTAACATATATAAAAATTTTAAAAATTATTAAATGGTATATATTAAATATATAGATATGTAAAATAAATAAAATGAAATAATTAAACAAATAAAAATTTAAAATAATTAAATTTATAAAAATTTAAATAATTATTGATAAAAATGAATAAATTTAATATATATATATATTATAAATATTTATAAATAGTATATAGTAAATGTAGATATATAAATGAATATATAATCAAACCAAAAAATAAAAATGAATAAATTACAAAATTATTTAAAAATTTATTAATGAAACAATTATTAATAAAAATGAGAAAGTATAATATATATATATATTAATTATAAATATAAATAAATTATATATGTGAAATATAAATATATAAATATTGAATAAAATGTTAATTAAAAACATATTAATGTCTAATTCATTTTTAATGTTGTTTGATTTTTCAATTTAATTTATATCAAATGTCATGTGTTACATTGATTTCATGTACACACACACATATATATATATATATATGTAATTAAGGCAGTTTATATGCAAACTCATACAAAAATATATTTACACAATATATAGAGACACATACACCTAATATTTGTGTAATTTATTAAAAAATAAGTATATTTTATAGTTTCATTGTTAACACGATACATTTAATATATTATGTTTTTAATCGGTCAATTTTATTTATTTATTTTCAATACTATTACAGTTAGGAAATTCATTTTTAATATTTTTTTAATTTTTATTTTATTTTTGAATTTGATCATTTTCTATATTTTATTTACATACATTTATTTATTATTTTTTATTATTTTTAATATGTATTCATTTTTACTTCAATATATATATATCCATATTCTTCTAATAAATTATATTTAATTAATAAAACTTATCCATTTTTTCAATATTTTTAAAGTGAACTCATTTTGAATTATTCATTTTCACTCGTTTTTACAGTGCATGTATTTAATATTATATATCTAATAATAATTTTAAATAAATATTTGTAAATAAATATTTATAAATAAATATATTTATAATTATTATAAATAAATTACTATAATTTTTAAATAAGTATTTATATAATTATAAATAAATAATTATAGATATTTAATCATTATAAATTTATAATAAATTTATTTAAATAAATCCTTCAGCATCGCTATAATTTTTTCACTAATAAAAATCCATATTTATCAATGCTAAAAAGCGCTGTTAAAAAGAATTTTTATCAGCACTAAAATATTTGCACTGATAAAGATGTTTTTTATTAGCTCTTTCTGAGCACTGATAAATATCTCTTTTATCAACTCTTGTTAATTTAACACAGCTAAAATGGATCTTTATCTACACTTTTTTGAAATCATTGTTAAAAGTGTTCCCAGTCTATTTAAAATAACCCTAATTCGTACTCAATCATCACGATTCTGAAGCTCTCTCATAACTCTTCTACTACCGGTGTGACTCCACTACAATCTATCAAATGAATCAAGGATATAATCCAATGTAATTTCTTTGGATTAACCTATATCATTGTTTGATCTTTTGGGTTCTGTATTTTGTGTTTTTTCGCTATTCTTAACCTTGAAAAACCATACATCTCACCTCCTCACTACTGTCGGTGTGACTCCTCTTTGAATTTTAATGTCTTCTTAACAAGATGAATATATGTATCTTAACTTCATGCAACCAAGATGGGATAAGTTGTGCAATTTAACTTCCTACTTCCAGGATGAATTTGTGTGGTTTAATGTCATGCAACCAAGACGAGAGATGTTGTGAAGTTTAATGTCTTTCTTATATAAGGAATTTCTGTAGTTTATCATCCTTTAATCGGGATGAGATATAGTGTGTATTTTAACGCCTTACTACTAGGATAAATTTTCTTAGTTTAACATCATGAAAACAGTACGAGATACACTATGAAGTTTAACGTCTTTATTCTAGGATGAATTTGTGCAGTTTAACAATATAGAAGCATGAAAATAGATTATTGATAACCACTATGAAAAGTATTTAATGATAAATATGTATTAGCGTGGGTTTTGACTCATTCTTCATCCCTTGTGTCCAATGTGTGTTCTCTTTTTGTAGATCATCTTAGCTTGGTTTTCTGAAATGGTTCTTGGAAAGGGGAAAAGGATTTTCAGAATTAGATTTTCTTTAAAAATGTGGTTTATTATGTTGTAAAAAGTTTCCTTAGAAGAAGGTGGTTTGAAATTTAAAATTAAGTAGCATTTTTTGAAGAGATAATTCTTGTTTTATTATGAAATTTGTCTTGTGATCCGGTTTTTTTGCCTGATATGTTCCTTTTGGTTGTTTTTTAGTTTGATTCTAAACCTGATTTTATGATTTTTGAGTTATTCAGAATATGCTTACCAAAAAGGTCACTAAATTTTATAGTGGGTCTTTCTCTGTTTCTTGTTCTCCTCAGTTTTTTCACATATTTCATGGTAATCAAGGTTTGTTAGAGGCAGTGAAGGGTCTTGAAGAAGTTGACCATGTATTTAGAGTGTTTTTAACTCCCAAAGTTGTTAGAGTTCGTGATGTTTTGGGTCTACTTCGGGTTCATCTTTAGAATAATGGTAGTTTTTTTTTCACCAACGATGTAAGTTTGGATGATGTGGGAAGATTTTAAGTCCCTCTTTTTTCGATGGTATATACCTGAGTAGGTGAATAGGAAGAAAATGGAAGAGCTCGTGAGTGTCCAGAATGGTCAGTGGATAGTGAAGGCTTCTGTTGAACACTTCAAAGAGCTGGTTTCCTTTTGTCCAGAGGCGGTGTCTCTGGATCTATTGAAATATTCTCTTTTCATTAGGGTTCTTCATCTAGATATCAAGGATTGATTCCTCTTATACAAGGACCTCTATTATGAGAAGTTGGTGGAGGAAGTTTTTTTGGATGAGTTGTTGTGAAAGAATCATAAACACATTGGCTTATTTTTTGTCTATAATGTTGGGGTGAAGACATTTAGAGTTTCTTAATTTTTGTTTTGTGTCTGTTGTAAGTACATATTTCATTATAAAATTTTGGGGAAATTATCCTTTCATAATTCAAAAGGTTTTTTTAATGTGAACCTTTAAATGGTTATCCTTTCAATAATTAATTCCCCTCTTTCTATCGTGCTTGTTTGGAGATGTTTATTTTTGTGGAAATCTCTCTTTGTGCCTTGTGTGCGGGTTCATTTATATTCTGTATTTTGATCATTTATGTTACTATTTATAATGATGTAGTGTATTAGAAGAATATTGATGTGTATTTGGCTATATTGATCAATATTTCAAAACATGGATTTGTTGTTCATCACACACAAATTTAATAAAAAAACTGAGTATTCTCTGTGCACTTCACTATTGTTACTTAACTACCACTTAGAATTGCATCTGACCTGAAATTGTTGGCCGACCTCCCTATAATGATCTCATCTCACACATTATTTCCACCATCTATATCATATCACCATTCAATATTCACTTTTCCTTCTCTTCCTACACCCATTTACTATATGCACACAGCTTCATGCGTCTGAATATTTACAAGTAGTAAATGGGTGCAATAAGAGAAGAAAAACTGAATGTTGAATGGTGATATAATAGAGATGGTGGTGAGTTTGTGTGGGATGATAGCATCATAGGGAGGTCAGTTAGAAAGTTCAAGTAAAATACTATGATAAGCAGTAGTTAACCAATAGTATTGAAGTGCACAAAGAGTCATTAGTTTTGTTATTAGCTTATATCTAAACCAAAGAAACCCTTTAGACAGATATAAAGGCAATGTTACGATATACTTCATCTATTTTACAAAAATATAATATAATGAAACATTGAATTATATTCATTATTCCTTGTAGATTTTTTTTATTTTAGAATATTTCTGTCCATGGGTCATGCCTTTTTAGGAAGAGAAAATATGTTATCTCTGCTCAATCATAGAGGTAATCTTGATTTTTTCACAGTAAAATCATTGTCCATATAATTAATGCATTGTTTCATATTTATGTTTTGTTTATTTATTTTTATTATTACTCATGTAATAATTGTTTTCTTATATAGGTGGATTATTTTTTTCAAGTTGGGGTGCTCTATCCAACTTTCATGCATCTTCTACATAAATACTTTTTCACCCATGTAGTGTTGCATTTATAACTTTCTTTTAAGTTCCCTCCATTTACTTTTTAGAAATAGAAACACTGCTGCCTTTACTCAATTACAAAGGTAATATTGATATTTTTTAAATAAAATAATTTTCCATAAAATTAATGTATAATTTCATATTTACGTTTAATTTATTTCTATTTAGTATTACACAAAATAATTTTTTTCTTATATAGGTGGATTATTTTTTCGAGTTGAAGACGTTTATTTGATGATGCTCATGCAGTGTTGGTAGTTTGATAAATAAATTTAATGTAAATTGTGGAAACATTTATATTTAGGATTATTTTGGAATGTGTGTAATAATTTGTATTTATGTAATTGTATAAACCAATGTTTTAAATGTTTAGAATATAGTTTTTTTCAGGTATTTGTGTTGTAAATTTTATTTCATTTAAATTCTATATTGGGACTTGTTTTTGTTGATATCTGGTGTGTTTTTTGGTGTGTTTCTAGTGCTTCTGGTGTTGTGGTGTGCTATTACAGTACACTGTAGTATGGCCCTTTATCATCACTTTTAAAATCACTGATAAAGAACACATTTATCAGTGCTTTCAAAAGCACTGATAAAGAACACATTTATCAGTGCTTTCAAAAGCACTGATAAAGGACACATTTATTAGTGCTTTTAAAAGTGGTGATAAAGATATGCTTTAATAAAGCTTTTACAATGCTGATAAAAAGTATTTTATTATCACTAATAAAATAAAATGATAGAGGATTCCTTTAGTGGTTCTAAATAAAATCGTTGATAAATGGGACTTTTATCACTGCTTTTAAAAGCACTGATAAAGGTCCTATTTATCAGTGCTAAATAAAAGTTTTGATAAATATCCCATTTATCTGTGCTTTTTTAGCACTGATAAAAGTATTGGACTTTTAACATCGCTCCCATTCATAGTGCTTTTCTATAACTGATAAGGGCCATTTCTAGAACTGGTAAAGGCCAATTTTGTAGAATTGTTATTCACTAAGGTTCTGTGTGCTTATTCCACATCATTAAGAGATTTTCTAGGGAGGATCCTACTGAGTATATTAATATTATCATACCTAATTATATGTTCTATTTTTATATATTTTTATAGTATATTTGAAGATAATCACATACATCACTAGTATATGGTACACTTATTTTATTGAGTTGGAGTAGATTCCTTAAGAGTTATTTTTATATATTGTTTCATCTAGAGATGATACCTCTTATTTCTATATAAAATTAAATAAATCATGTTTTGATTATAGTTTTTGATTTATTATACACAATAGGTTCATGAGAAGGAGTTCTTGATAATTATAGTGGAATTTTTTAATGTTTTATGGAAAAGATTTTAGCATTATCCTCTTGATTTGAAATTTAGTTTTCGATATATTTATAATGTTATGTTTCTATTAATTCTATGTCTCTTTATTGGATAGTTCCATAGGAGCTATAGGATTTGTAGATTTAGGTTTACTATATGTTATAAAAAAGGTTTTTATTCAGCCTAGTGAGTCACCTTAGGGAGCTCTAGAGTTTTTTATGAAGAAGGTAGATGATATATTATATATATATATATTATTCAATTATAATTGATATAATTAGGTAATGGTGAAAAAATATTATCCCTTCCCAAGTATTGAGGATTTATCTAATCAATTATAGAGAGTAACCTAGTTCTGGAAGATAAATTTACAATCCAGATAATCATATGAGGGTGAAGGAGGAAGTTTTCCAAAAGGATACTTTTAGGTATCTCTATAGACATTTTTATTTTTTATTGATTCCATTAGAAGTCATGAATTCCCTAGATATATTCAAAATATTAATGAACTCATAAATTTGTGAGTTCATGGATAAATTCATGGAGGTTTACGTCAATGATATATTTATATATTTGATATCATAGAAGGTTCATAATGAGAATATTTCAAAATTAATTTTATAATAATATTTTTACATAAATTTGTCCAACTATATGTTTTGGATGTACAAGGTGCATTTCATTAGGAAATTTGCATCTCTATAGAGATTGGTTATCGATCCTTTAAAGATTGAGGCAGTTTTTATTGGGTGGGTCTCAAGAAAATTGTATAGGTGCACAATTTATTTTGTATTTTAGGGTATTATTAGAGTTTCATGTTTAATTTATCTTGGATCACATCACCATTGATAGATTTGGGATATAATGATTAAAATTTTATATGTATTAGTCATTTTTAGGAAACATTTGAGTGTCTAAAAGAGAAGTTGATTAGTGCTCTCTTATTTGTTTTCCAAAATAGGTAGTTGTGTTCAAGGAATCTTTCAATCCTTCTCATATTGGTTTGGGTTGAGTTTTGATAAAGATAAATCAGTGATATCTTATGATTCTAATTAGGTATGTCCTAAAAAACTATATTATACTGACTATGACATTGAAATTTAAATAGTAGTGTCTGATATAATTATATGGTGGAATTATCTTATTGATGATCACTTTCCAATTATCATAGATCACAATAGCCTATGATATATCTTATTCCAATAAGATTTAAAATTATATTAGTAAATATGGGTGGACTTTTTAATGTATTATCACTTTTATATCTTTTACACTTCTTGGAAAGGAAATTTTATTGGTGATGAAATGATTAGGAAGTTGTGTGATAGTTTTTATCATGTGTTTGGGAATGAATATAATATGGTATAAGAACTTCTGTATTTTTATTTGTATATAGAGTAAGTAAGAAATTGAGTTATTAAATATCAAATTATAATGTATTATTCCTTATTTTGGAAAGCGGGGGAGTCCCAATTAATATAATTTGAGGAGGATGGGTGGATAGATTATGTTGTTCATGGAGATACTCTTGAAGGATGCTCGGAGGATGGTTAGAATTGGGTGTTGTTTTTTAAAAAGCTATTTGTTTGTTAAACATGAAAGTGATGGTCATTTATATGTTTTATAGCTTACCTTTGGTTATAAATCATAGTATTTCCAAGATGTATCATGATTTTAGAAATATTATTTATTTATCAGATGTTAATAGGTTGTTGTTTGATTTTTTGTCTTAGTTACTTTTTTATCAACAAGTAAAATCTAAGCATATAATTACATATGATATGTTTCATCCATTGGAGGTTACCTAGTGTAAATTTGAGGACAGTTTTATAGATTGTGTAACTATTTTGTTTCAATTTTTGGGTTATTTGGGAAGTTTTGGAATGAATGATGAAGTATAATAATTTTTTAGTGATTTGGGGGTTGAGTTTGGTGAATTATTTTGTGGGGATTTATGATAACGAGGTTGTAAAGTTTCATAGGGATCCAAGGACGATTATTCTTAAAGAAGATACCCATTTCACCTTTAGATTTTGGAAGATGTTATTGTATTATTTTGGATCTCAGTTATACCTTAATATTTCTTTTTATCCTCATATGTATGGTAAACCAAATAAAATTATTGAGATGATAATTGACAAGCTCTAGGTGTTTATTTTACCTATGACAATAGCTATCAATTATCCATTAGTATGATGCAGTTCAAGATGTATTATGGGTCACCTTGTAGGTCATTTTTTTGATGGATGAGGTTAGAGAGTTAGATATTACTGGTCTGATATGGTATAAAGTATGAATTATAATGTTTATGTCATCTGTTAGTGGATAAAAGATGCTCAAATTTTTAAAAGTTTTATGCAGATTTAATGATTAAACACCTAGATCTTGAGCTTGATGATCATGTTTTTTTAATACTTCCTATCATCATGGGTATTAGAGGTTTAGTTGATATATTAAGTTTCCTCCTTGGTTTTTTGGACCTTTTGAGGTGTTAGAGAGATTAAGAAAAATTAAATATTAGTTGGATTTTCCTACTCCAAAGGATCATGTTCATGATGTTATCCATGTGTTTCATCTTTGGAAATATATTCATTATGACTCGAATATTTTTTATTAGTGTGAGTTTGATATTTTGGAGGATAATAATTTCATGAAAAATTGATATTTATTATCATATAAAGAAGTTTTGGCGATGATGTATCATTCCTTTGGTTGGTGGATTGTGCAGGAATAATGTATTAGAGGAATTTATGTGGGAGTAATATTCATAGATGAGGGCTAAGTTTTTGGATTTTCATTGAGTTTTGATTCTTGTAATGATTCTGATATTGGTTTTCCACCAAGATAAATTTTTGAAGTTGTTTCTCTCTATGTTAATCTATATTTTAGATTTGTGATGTTGTGATTAATATTTGAAAGTTACTTCATATGGTTTTTTTTCAAGGTTTATTTATTTTTTAATGGGTGTTTTATTTTCATGGAAAATAATCATTTAAAATCTATCTTAATTGGATTCAAATATGTATCTAGTCCTCTAATTTTTTCTTTTAAGTGATAAAAGTGACGGGAGTGAGTTTATAATTGAATGGTGGGAGAGAAGTTAAGTTTTATATAAAGTTCCAGATAGAATAAAATTCACACTGTAATTTTTTTTACTAAATGATGCTTTATTTTTGAGTGTATTGGAGTAATAAGTGTCACTAATAGAAGTTGTGGATAGTTTTTTATGCCATTGTTTCCAGCATTTTTGTATGATGTGTTAAATTATGTTGTAATGTATTAGGGTGGAATGATTTGGGGTTTTATCTAGATGTCATAGGTGATCAGTTATGTCATGATTAAAGTCCATGAAATTGGTGGATCTATTAATTACATTGTGATTATTATCATTGTTCCAATATGTGTTTGGGTGTATTTTAGGTTTAAGGAATGAGGTGGTTATGGTACTAAATAGATGTGAAGATTGAACCATGAAAGTAGGAGGCTTATATAATGTGTCTTTAAGAGTATCATTGCAATGTAATGTTCCTTGATATTTTAAAATATGAATGGTTATTAACTAGATGTTATGGTAGAGAGGTCAAGTGGGTTTTTATTGTGATTTTCATAAGTTTTTTTGACCATCCCCTATTGTTTTGGGTCCTTAACTGTTATTCCATAATTTCATAATTATAAATTCAAGTGTTTTTCTTGAATTCCATCAAATTCCATTTACATCCACTTTCCGTTTAGAGACCCTAGAGTCTTATTGGACATTATAAAATTAATTTTTGATTTCTTTTGAGTTATACCTCTCTATTAGATCGGAATCATATCGATTGAGTTTTTATAAAGTATTAGCATGAGGTTATGAAACTTTTACCTCTGATCCTTTATTTTATTACTATTTTGGTTGATCATTCTTAGATTCAAATTAGGGGATTCATATTTTCTTTTTTTTATTTTCTATATTGATGTGAAATTATCATGATTTTGTTTTATTTGGGTAAAAATCTAGAATTAGTATAATTAAAGATATATAATTGAATTATAATTGGTGTAAAGTGTAATAAATATGATTTATATGTTTTCCATTAATGTTGTTATGTTATTCCTTGATTTATTGTAATAATGAGAATATTTCTACAATTAGATGATTTTTTATGTGAAAATGTGTTTTATGTTGGATAAATGAATTTATATTAAGTAATGAAATAAATAAGTAAAAATATATAAATTATTTATTGATTTACTATATTAAATACGAGCAGTGATTCACTAATGAAAAGACGAGGAAAGTATATATTTTTAGTTTTTTCATGGTTTGTTTGTGTTTTAACAGTTTTATAAGTAAATGATAGGTTATGGTATGGTTTTTAATTATAATTGAATAGGTTTAGGTGTGTCTTGATGAAGTGAATTTGGTTAGTGTGGCTAGTGTGTAGTAGATTATCTAGGGTATATAAGATTTTTGGAATAAATTAATGAATTGAATGATGTGTAATGGGGATGTTTTTTTAATAGATTATGTAATAAATAAAATAAATTTATGTGGTGGAATAATTTTTTAGTAACTGAATTGTGAAATATAAAATTTTAATTTTTATATATGAAATAATAAATACTATAAATTAATATGGATAATAAACTTGATTTGGTTAGTAAATTGTTAATGTGTTTAGTAATTAAATGTGAAATGGAAATAATTTTCATAGTAGTTTTTTGGTTGTGGTTAATGTTTTCTTGTTTTTCTAGAGGTGGAAATTGTTTTTGTTGTGTGTGGTGACAACAATGAGAGGATGAGTGGTGCTTATAGAAGTTTTGTGGTATAATGTTATGAAAAGACATATTTTTAATAAAATTTAATTCATTATTTATTACATAAAGGTAAACATAGTGCATCCCATAAGATCATGAGAACTATTGTATTTGAGAAATTAGATACATAGTATAACAACTTGAAATAAAAGTAAAATGAAATTATTGAAAACTTCCTTAACATACTTCTAAAATTTCATCACACTTTTAAAACTGCATCAGATAACCTAGGGACATTAATAAGAAATGTGTGAGCTATAAATCCCAGTAAAGGAATGAAAAAAATCATAGAATAAGGTAAATAAAAAAATGTGATCCAAGAGTTATGTAAAGGTAACATAAGAGGTTTGAACATCATAATATTGAATAATGAGGTATGATTTAACATGATAGAATAAAAAAAACATAGAAATATAGAAATAACTTAAAACATGGTATCATAAACATAAGTCAAGGATAGACTCCAATACAACATAACATAGTGTGCTTATAATAACCTCCTTCACATCCTACATGTAATCGCATGAGATTAAAACATTACTCAATGCATTGGAGGGATATATAATTTTGATCCCATCTGTCACATTCATATCATGTACATGCATAATTTTGTCACATGGATTATTACACATATGACCATATTTTAACAAATTTAATCCCATGATTAAAGAGTGTGGTATAAAAACATGGAAGTACCCAATAAATTAAGTATATGAATATATATGTGTGAATACTATTGAGTGTAAATAGGTATGAGTATTCACAACACATGTGTTATTCATGGAAAATTGCATGATAATTTTGGAAGCATAACAGGGGTACTAAAAGATTAATGGGAGGTCGTAATGAGATTTAATAGGGTATATCATCACTTTTGAATCATAAGGGAAGTAATTAGTATGTTTTTAAATATATCCCAACATTAAAAAGTGAAAAAACATAATATAAATGAGGTTCTTGAATAATGATGAGAAGGAGAGGATCCCTTACCTGGAGAGGGATCCTTAAAAATATTGGGGGGAGCTTCTTAAGAAATTATTTATAATCTAACAGACCGTAAATCCCATTAATTTGTAGTAAATATAGTGTTATAGTTTCCCATAGGTGGTCCCAAGGAGTTTTTTGGTGTTTAGGAGGAAAAGGGTGTGTTTTAGAGGGTGAAGGTAGCTCCTGATGGAAGGTCCTAATGATGCCTCTTGATTATAGATCTTGGAAGTAACTTCTAAAGGTAGATCCTAGTGGTAGAATATTTAGTCTATTGGTATCATATGGTGGTATCTTTCGGAATTAGTATTTTATGGTATATCCTTGATGTAGTATACTTAGTCTGGTTATAAATCTTGATGGTTGCTATTGATGGTAAATCCTAATGGTAGCAGACTTAGTCTAGAGGTAGCTTCTAGAGGTTGCTTTTAATGCTAGATCATGGCAATATCATACTTATTCTTGAGTTAGATCTTGATGGTAGCTTTTTTTGGTAGATCCCAATGGTATCATTATATGGTATATCCTGATGAAAGCTCCTGACAGTAGCACCTAGCAGTAGCCTGTTCCAGTTTTCCCTTTTATGTTTTTTGACATAAAATGGGTTTTAAAACCTTAATTAAGGTAATTTATATCTATTTTTAAATTTTATATTTATAACATACTTTTCTTAAAAGTTTATATATTTTAAATGGGTCTTTCATGTGGAATTTTCTAATATCTCCATTAATGGTCAATTAAAGCCATATCTTTGATCTAAAATCTAGATGGTCTCAAATCTGTTGATTATAAAATGAATATTTTTCTTTTATTTTTTTCTAAATGATTTCTATTTATATTTTAGGTTATAAATCCTTTCCCTTAGATTCATGTAACTATATTTTTGATTTTTTTTAGTTCCTCCTGTAAGTAGTTTTATTCTATGAATACAACCCCTATTTTTTGTGAAACAAATTGCGTGAATCTTATTTCTTCTAGGTAGGGGATCCTTTATCTCTCTCTAAGTTTATAATTTAGGAAGGGTATGTTTTTTATCAATGTTAATATGGTTCTTATCTAGATTAATGAATACAATTTACTTTTTTAATTGAAATTTAATGGGAAGGGAATTAATTTCATGCTTTTATAGATTTTTGATATTGTGATATTGATCTTTTGTATGTTTGTTATACCATTGAAAATCATGGATGTTGGGATCCTTTTTTATGATATACTTTTAATTTTTGGGAGAATATATTTTTCTTATTGTTTTATATCACCCTGAATAAAATTGATTATATATAGTTAATGAAATGGATTCCCCTAGAAAAATTCTACTTGTGTGAGAATATCCTTAAAAGTGAAGTTGAATTGATGAAAATCCCCTCTAAAAATTGGGAAATTGACATGTGAATTGATGTGGAAATTTATATGATGTTTGAATGTGTTTTTTGTTGTGTGGTCGTGATATGGTGTGGTTTTGATGGAAGTTGGTGGTGATGTAGTGGTTATGATGATTAGGTGGTTGTGGCTGTGATGGTTGATGTGCGGTCTTCTTAGAATGAGGATGACGGGTTGTATGTCATTTTAATGTGATGTGTTATTCTAGTTTCTCGAGTAATAATATAATTAAATAAATAATAATGTTAAAATTTATATGGTATTATCTAGTTTGGAATATGGGTTGAAAAGAATAATTAATGCTTGAATTGAAGTGGTCTGAGTAGTTTAAATGATTAATGTTTATTAATTAATTAGTGGGATGGAAAGTGCGGAATAAGTGGGATTGAAATATGAAATAAATGTTATTTTTAATTATAAATCAACTAGTAATGTGAAATATGGAAAATTGGTTTAATTTATAAAGAGTATAAAACATGGTCCGTGCTTTGTGTAGTGGTGTTATGCGCTTAGTGTTGGTATTGAAATTAGAGGAGGTTTTGAGGTGATGTGGTTATGTGGTTATGTTGTAATTTGGGATAATGTTATTCTTGTAAACACTTAGGTTGGTATTATGTGATATTATATATATATATATATATATATTTTCTAATGAATTTCTATACGTTCCTCACCCATGTTAAGAACCTAGTGCAGACAACCAACATTTTTGGGGGAGTTTTCCCAACATCTCTGTGGTGATGATGGATAACTGGCCACCCACTCTTCCCTACTATTTCATTCAATCAATGATGAAAAACATGGGATGTTATGACTATAAGTTCATAGTACACTTTTGAGATGTGATGTGATGTGGAAGACTAGGTGTATTTAGGCAATGTGTGATGTGATGACCCAAGTTTTTTAGGTGAGATGATGAGATGGCTTATAGTGGGTGTTGTTCATGGTAGGAGAAGGGAATAAGGATTATGTATTTAATTTTATTCATACCCTACTATTATATTTATGTATGTTGTGTAATGTTATGACCCAAGTGTATGTGGGTGGGATGGAATTGGATGTGATATGATGATATGTAATACATAAGAGGTGGGAGTTACAGGATGTATGTGATTGGGGTGTGAGAGTAGCTAATCAGTGGGAAAGTGGTGCAGGGTACCCTTTTGTTTATATTATTCATATTATATTATTATACTTGTATGATTTATTTAGTTGGTGAGATATGGTTATAATGGTCTTAGTTAGTTTAATTTTTAGGTGTTGTCATTTCTTCTGTTTTCCCATAGGTGCATTAGTATGCTCTTTTCACAAGTGCATGAAAGACTTTGGTTTTCCTAATCAGTATACTTGTATACTCACCCTGTATATATAAAAATGATTTTAGGTTTCTAGGAGGATTATGTGGACCACATTAGACATTACTATCTTAGACCCTTGGACTCGTGTTCTATTATTTATTTATATTTTACTTTTGGGTATTTCCATTGGAGCCTTTTATCTGCACCTATTTTGTTTATACATGCATCTTGGGGTGTTATATTTTGATTTCTTATGTCATTTAGTTTTTTGTGATTGATTTATATTATCTACCAATCATATTATTATATAGGTTAGTGGCTCCCATTTATGATATTTTTATATACTCTGGGTTCTAGTCACCAATTTGGGGCCTAATGGAGGTAGGACTTGGGGGTCATTATCTCTCTCTCTTCATTGCAGTATCTCTGGGGGAGGGGGTCATGATAGAGTGGTACAAAAAGTGATGTTTTAGATATAGGATGGGTTTAATAGTTATGCTCATTGAGGATTGTATACTTTGGTAAGAAAAAAATTTCATATGATCTTTTTGCATGACATTGGCCAGGTAAGAATGGCTAGAAGAGGGGATTTTAGGCCCTCTCATGATCTGAAGTAAGGACTCTGAGCCTACCAAAAGAACAAGTAAGTTGTCACTACTTGTAGGTTAGAGACCTAGGGGAGGCACATGCATCATGATTAATTGTGTTCATATTTAAATTTGGGTGGTTTAGTGGAAGTTAAAATGAATTAAATAAATCTTAATAAAAAATCTATACAACATAGCTTAGTAAATCTTTGTTTCCCTTTCGGTTATGGATACTATTCATCATTAGTATATGGTTCTGGTAGTGGATGTTCAGTAAGTTTATATAGTTGATTTTTTTTAGGATTAATTTGGTTAGGGAGGATGAACAGTGGAAGAGGATATTGCATGGTTTTTAGTAGTAGGATTTTGGGAAGTATGAGGGAAGTGTTTTTGACCTAGAGATAGAGAGATGGTTAGAGGAGTTTGAGATCAATTTCATTTTGATTTCTTCCCTGATGGAGTACTGGTTCCCACTTTTAATTAGTCACATGTGATGATCTATACGTAAATGTTGTAAGTTTCATATTATTTAGTGCAATGAGGTGGATGTTTTGTGGGTCTAATTTGAGAAAGATTTATAGGAAGAGTTCCTGTAGAGACCTGAAGCCTGACGTACATGGACATTCCATTACTTTTGTGGAATACTTAGTACATAACAAAAACACACACACAAGGACCGTAATAGTTTAGTGTCTTTGGAAACTCGGAATATAATCTTCTAATCATGGTGAAAGATCTTCAACATCTCCCATAAAGATCGTCTTTTTTTTCTAAACCTAAATCCTTTCTTTATGTCCGGGGGAAAAGAAAACATAAAAGGGTGATCTCAAATGCTCAGTAAGGGTAAACAAAAGAAATATTAATCACTTCATATTCATAAGAACATATCTTTTGGAAATCTTAACCTGCAAAAGAGATCATAATTTCATAACATGGGATAAATCATAGTAGTGAAATGTAATCCCAATAATCATAACTTAAAACATGAAACTTTTTGGCATACACACATAATCATAGAGAATCATTTCTTGTTAGTCAAGACTCATTGCCAAGACTATCTTAGTGGACAAAGTCCCTTTTTCAACCGAGTTCACTCCTCGTTTCAGTCCTGTTTCACTGAACCGGTATAACCTACCGTTCAAGCCATGTCTATCTCATGAGATATAAAATCTTTACCCAATGCATTGGAGGGAGATATAGGTCCCACCCATCTCATAATGATACCATTCTTATGTGTGCCACAAAATCATAAATCATACATCATTGCATAACCCATGTAATAAAAATGGGAATCTTAAACATCGTGACATCATCAAACAATTCATATAAGATAAACGAATTCATAAAAATAATTCCATCACAACATAATCAAATCAATGTAATAATAGGGATATAAACATAACCCTATATTATCTTAGATGGTAAATAATTTTGATAAAACTCTTGAACTCCATTCTTGAGGAAAATATCCTTTCTTCTTCAAAAACATTTTTCCTTTCTTAACATGTCATACAATTTTAAACTAAAAGAAGTTGATTAAAAATAAACTTGAAAACTTTTAAAGTAAGCTTCTTGGAAATAATGTTTTAAAAATCCATTCATGCCGTATAAGTTAAAAAAACATTCTTCTCGTACTTTTGTCGGAAAAGTCAAAAAAAGTACCTCGTACGAAAAACGACAAAAGATTCCTTTCATATCTTTTACTAAAAACTCACTGAAGGGTAAAATTGGATTTAAATAATTGTAGGTGGATGGAAATAGTATTACATATTTAGGAAACATGGATGTCGATGATAAAATACACCCCAATAAATACTAAAGTATAAACAATCTCGGATAAAAATGAGATTGTGATATTTCCCTTACCTTATGTCCGATATGCTTTGTACGTATCTGAACCTACTGTATAATGATTTAAATAATGTCATTAACTTATTACAGAATCATATTCATTGTTATGATATCATATATGGTTCACTTATGACTTTATATTACCCGTTCTTTTGTAAATTCCAAGTTAAAGAAGCGTTTTGGGTAAAATTGTTTCATTTATCGTAGGTGTTTGGACTTGTTGTTCTTGACATTATTATTACTTATATCATGATTTACTTACTTCCAGAATATAAAAAATGATTTATATATCATATATATTTAGTGTATATATATATATAATAGATAGATAAATGAAACTAAACACACCGTTCATGGAGACGGTAGTCCGTACGTACGCATGAACGCTGTTTTCCTTTCCTTATTGTCTTGAATGGAAGTAAGTAGATGACATACATATATACATATACATAAATCCAGTAGATTTAACATGTCATATATTTCATTATTATTCATTATATATACTTTATAATCATTCATAAATGGTTAATGTGGAGAATGAATCTCATCGCGTCGTGGAGACAGTAGTCCATACGTACGCACGAGCGATGATATCGTTCTCATGATTGTGAAATTGTTTTGAAGTGTATGTATACTATTTCAGTATCAATATCACTTTATAATAATCATATATAGTTACTCATTACACCATTATACACATCCAATTAAGGTGGTGGCGGAAAGTAGATTACACCACGGCGTGGAGACGGTATTCTGAACGTACGCACGAGCGGTGATTTCCTTTTTTCGTAGGATGGATAGAAGGTTAATTAGAGTTGTTTCATATTTATAATAACATATCAGTATATAATAAATAATGATGGTATTACTTTATCATTAAACAACTAAATAAGAAGAAGTTGAAGAAGAAATAAATTGAAAAAGATCGGTAATGGATATTACCTCTTTTTGACGAGCCTTCACTTAACCTCCACTTAAAGAACTAAGGATGGTATTTGAAGAAGACCAGGACCTCTAGAATGATACTAGGGAAGTTTAGAAGAGATTTTGGTAGGTTTTGGCCGATCTTGAATGCTCAAATTGGTGTGAGGAGGAGAGGGAGGAGGTGCCCTTTTATAAGGGAGGAGAGGGGCACCTTAGGAAAATCTCAAAATATTATTTTATATTAAGGTCAAATTCGGTTTATAATGGTTCCAAAGGGTCTTATTTCGAATATAAAGTGGGGATGGGTAGCAATCCTCTCATACAATAGGATTTAGACAAGTTTAGGTTATTATTTTAACCTTATCAATTAGATTTAACTCTAAGTTAAATAATTTACCTTTTACCGTGTCTTTTTGTTTTCTTACACTATTTGGGTAATAAACTTACTATATAAAACCAAACGAACCCCAATTTGTTTATTATTAATATATATAACCTTATATAAGTCATTTGGCCAAACCTTAGATTTTTATGAATAAAATAACAATTAATAATATAATATTTGTTTTAAAAACAAATTTATGTCAATTTTGACACTATTTGGTACATTATTTTTATGAAATTCATAACAGAATGATAAGTTCGAACCAAGTTACTTATATCAACAATAACATGTCATATTAACCTATAAAATTAATTTAAGTCATAAAAAGTCTCAAATTGCATTTATTTGGGCATTTATAACATCAATTATTTCAATATTTTATTAATAAGACAATTAATGCATCATCTTTGTGTCATAATAAATGATAATTATTTAATCCCTAAAAATTCTAAATAAATTACTATGATGTAGATAATTGTATTAGATTTCTGGATACTATTCATATTTGAAGTTTCATTAAGTTTATCACTAATTTAAAATTATTATACTTATAAGATTTAAGAAAGTAACATGTTGTCACATTCTTTGGTTTTAATAATAATTAAATTATTTTCATGGAAAAAAGTCCATAAAATGAATCTAATCCGACCCTTAGGTTATATGGGTCTACTTTTAGCCATCCAATAGGAGTTTTCCAAGTGTTAGGGTAATTTTATAATCTTATATTTACCCTTAATTACCTGATTTACCTTTAACTATAGTAAATAAAATTTACCGTAGTTACTATTCACAATGCCCAAAAATAAAAAGTATCTTATTAACATAATTTGGACCCACTGATTCCAAATATGGAATCCATTTTTCAAAATTCAATACACAAAAGATGCATAAATTAAATTAAAATTAATCCCTTTGTCGAAAGAAAACGGGTTTTTCTTTAAAACATTGCAAAAGATTGAATTGTTTTAACCTACGAATTCAAGGTAAAATCAATGATAATGACATACATTATATTAAATGTTAAAAATATATTCTATTTATACTTTAAAACCATTAAATATTATAATTTAACCACATAAGATATTACGATGAAAAAAGTTGTTTTTAATTAAAATATAGCGTGTTTTTACTATTTATTAAAATATGAAAGTTATCAGAAAAATATCAAAACATTATCTAATGTAAATTTTTATATCCTGATTCAAAAGAAGAAATCTATTTTGTCAAATTGAACATAGAAACAAGTCAAAAACTAGATTTAAAGTGGGTGCGCCATCAAAAGGCGGCAAAACTTCATTTTTTGAAAAATACTTATTTTACCCGAAAAATTTATTTTGTTCTTATACCATGTTCTAGAAAATGTGTAAGATAAATAATAATCTTATAAAATTCAAAATTTAGTTAATACTATTCATAACGTCTAGTTCATGACAATATTATAATAATATATCATTGTTTATTAAAACACGGTATTGCGTACAACACACGCTATCGAGGAAGGTCGCGATTGCGTGTAATGCAAGCCAAGTCAGGGTTGCGTGTTGTGAAAGAATCCTTAGTTGTTTCATATAACATAATCCAACCATATTTCATTTATACATTGAATATATATATATATATATACTCAATGTTGCATAGAATAACTATTATCAACATTGTGTGTAACACGATCCAAGAATAGTGTTGCGTATACTGCAAGCTAATACGATGTTGCGTATAGCGCAAGGTAATCTTGGTGTAGAATACAACATAAGACATTTAAAATAATATTTTTCATAAAATCTCGGGGTGTTACATTCTACCCCCCTTAAAATGAATTTCTCCCTCAAAATTCGTCGGGGTTATAAATGGTTTACTACTCGAAAGTTTGTTTAATAGAAACCCACACCATAAAAAGGAATACCAAAATATGGCTTTAAAAACTAAAGTATGAAATGTAACAGTTACCCAAATTAACTCATCACTGGGTTTCCACATAGGAGAACATAGGTGAAAATATGGATATGGAAGAAAAATCTAACCATCAAGTTCTGATGAGAGTGGTAGAGAACATGGCTATGAAAAAGCCAACAATCGCAAAGCCATAAATTTGTGATGATCTAGGGTACCATCTGATTCATCAGATATAAGATCACTAGGACAACATTTTTGGTTTTCAATATCATTTCCCTAAAGTTGAAAATTTTGAATTAGAAGAAATACTTACTTTATTTTGGTACAATCTCACTGTTGTTCGTGATTTGAACAATTTCCACTTCATCTCTTAAAGAAATGAAGTTGAATTTGTTATTCGTGAAGTGTTAACAGATCATGTGATAGAATTATGGGTCATTCCGTTTGTTTCAAAAAAAAAATTAGCAATAGTTATCAAATATACATAAGTCCGTCTTTGGTGAGTTTAATCATATACGATTCCAAAAATGAACTTATACTTCATATATCATACCGCTTAATAAAATAAAACTAGTTTCTACTAAACAGGGACTTCCTGTAGGCCAGTGGTAGGCGATAAAGGTCAGTCGCACTTCGGTTGTGGGTTCGATTCCCACAGCCTCGTCTGACACGATGGGTTGTCGCCCGTCCTGCAGGTTGTCCTTTTTCTAAAGCTATATTACTATAACATCCCATCAATAATATCGAAAAAAATTCTATCCTAACTTATGTCCAACATAATCCATTCCAATCTTTAAGCTTATCTAAAATACTTCGGTCCAAGCTCATAGTATAAAGAAAATGATTACTTGAAATGTCATCAACCAACCATCATTTATCTCCCATTATCTTGTTGGTCACATTCCAATCATGTGAATACCATAATAATGTATTCTCTTGAAAAATGAATACCCATTAAACCTCAGTGAAAACATGAATGCTGTCAAAGGTTAACTCTTTCCACATACCAAAATCAAAAAATTCTATATAGTCAAACCATGATATAACCTTCTCCTTATACCAGTCATGAGCTCATGAATACTATCAAACATTTAATTTTCTCCTTATCCCTTCATTATGCGCATATCATCTACTTTCCAAAAATACTGGTACCATTCATCACATACTTTCAAAACTTAAGGAAAGACAACAGTGTAACAATCCTTAGATGTCTCTTTATTCCATAGTACCATGAGATTACTTATACAACATTACACTTGATAAACATTTAATCATTCCACTACATTCTTAAACCATTGACCGAGCTTCAACAATTCTTTCATCTCACATATCTTTTGTAGTCTCATCATCATCATCAACATAAATACTACCCATACGACCATACTGATTCTCTTCATAAGACTTTCCCTTAGGGAATTGTTTTGCATAATTCCCGTACATTCTACATTTAAAACATTTAACCATTGTTGATGTCATAGAAATACCATTATCCTCATCCCTGGTGTTAACTGAACCTTTTCCTTTGCACTTACTGGCTTTGTGTCCTTCTTTTCCACACCCAAAGCATCTTCCAGTTCATTTGAAACATTCTCTTTAATGCCTCTTCCCACATGATTTACATAGGGGAAATTGAACTTTCTTTCCTCTATGATCATCTTGAAACTCCATCTTTCCCTTATTAGCCGAGTCAGGAAACTTACCAAATTTTACTTTATTGATCATATTATGAGATTGATGATTCGGCATAATAATGATGTTTGGACCTCCAAATCCCATTTCATTTGATTTCTCATGAGGAATATCATTCCATTGTCCATCATATCCTCCATTATCGTGAATCATCTTATTTCCAGCCATTTTCTAAAACCCAAAAAGAATAGTGTGAGAGGAAAAAATCATAATAAAGGGGGAGTAACTTCAATATCTAACATCTTTGGTTTAATCTAATATCGTTACCATAGTTCCAGGACTATATACTATACGTATACTTATCCTTAGGGACATCCCTATAAATACCTTAGAAATATCTCTAGAGATCTCACTAACGTTTTCACATCCTAGTTTCCAAAGGTTGACTAAACCTTTCCTCTGATACCAACTATAGAGACCCAAATCCTGACGTACATGGACATTACATTACTTTTGCGGAATACTTAGTACATAACAAAAACACACACACAAGGATCGTAATAGTTTAGTGTCTTTGGAAACTCAGAATATAATCTTCTAATCATGGTGAAAGATCTTCAACATCTCCCATAAAGATCTTCTTTTTTTTCTAAACCTAAATACATTATTTTTGTCCTGGGGAAAAGAAAACATAAAAGGGTGAGCTCAAATTCTCAGTAAGGGTAAACAAAATAAATATCAATCACTTCATATTCATAAGAACATATCTTTTGGAAATCTTAACCTGCAAAAGAGATCATAATTTCATAACATGGGATAAAACATAGTAGTGAAATGTAATCCCAATAATCATAACTTAAAATATGAAACTTTGTGGAATACACACATAATCATAGAGAATCATTTCTTGTTAGTCAAGACTCATTTCCAAGACTATCTTAGTGGACAAAGTCCATTTCTAAACCGAGTTCACTCCTCGTTTCAATCCTGTTTCACTGAACCGGTATAACCTACCGTTCCAGCCATGTCTATCTCATGAGATATAAAATCTTTACCCAATGCATTGGAGGGATATATAGGTCCCACCCATCTCATAATGATACCATTCTTATGTGTGCCACAAAATCATAAATCATACATCATTGCATAACCCATGTAATAAAAATGGGAATCTTAAACATCGTGACATCATCAAACAATTCATATAAGATAAAGGAATTAATAAAAATAATTCCATCACAACATAATCCAATCAATGTAATAATAGGGATATAAACAGAACCCTATATTATCTTAGATGGTAAATAATTTTGATAAAACTCTTGAACTCCATTCTTGAGTAAAATATCCTTTCTTCTTCAAAAACATTTTTCCTTTCTTAACATGTCATAAAATTTTAAACTAAAAGAAGTTGATTAAAAATAAACTTGAAAACTTGTAAAGTAAGCTTCTTTGAAATAATGTTTTAAAAATCCATTCATGCCGTATAAGTTAAAAAACATTCTTCTCGTACTTTTGTCAAAAAAGTAAAAAAAAGTACCTCGTACAAAAAATGACAAAAGATTCCTTTAATATATTTTACTAAAAACACACCGAAGGGTAAAATTGGATTTAAATAATTGTAGGTGGATGTAAATAATATTACATATTGAGTAAACATGGATGTAGATGATAAAATACACCCCAATAAATACTAAAGTATAAACAATCTCGGATAAAAATGAGATTGTGATATTTCCCTTACCTTTTGTCCGATATGCTTTGTACGTATCCGAACCTCCTGTATAATGATTTAAATAATTTCATTAACTTATTACAGAATCATATTCATTATTATGATATCATATATGGTTCACTTATGACTTTATATTACCCGTTCTTTTGTAAATTCCATGTTAAAGAAGCGTTTTGGGTAAAATCGTTTCATTTATCGTAGGTGTTTGGACTTGTTGTTCTTGACATTATTATTACTTATATCATGATTTACTTACTTCTAGAATATAAAACATGATTTATATATCATATATATTCAGTATATATATATATAATAGATAGATAAATGAAATGAAACACACCGTTCATGGAGACGGTAGTCCGTACGTACGCATGAACGCTGTTTTCCTTTCCTTATTATCTTGAATGGAAGTAAGTAGATGAAAT
Organism: Viscum album; assembly: GCA_963277665.1. Classification (NCBI taxonomy): domain Eukaryota; kingdom Viridiplantae; phylum Streptophyta; class Magnoliopsida; order Santalales; family Viscaceae; genus Viscum; species Viscum album. The sequence goes on from OY728146.1 coordinate 1,043,425,779, forward strand.
ACATATATATATATATATACATAATTCCAGTAGATTTAACATGTCATATATTTCATTATTATTCATTATATATACTTTATAATCCTTCATGAATGGTTAATGTGGAGAATGAATCTCATCGCGTCGTGGAGACGGTAGTCCGTACGTACGCACGAGTGATGATATCATTCTCATGATCGTGAACTTTTGTTGAAGTGTATGTATACTATTTCAGTATCAATATAACTTTACAATAATCATATATAGTTACTCATTACACCATTATACCCATACAATTAAGGTGGTGGCGGAAAGTAGATTACACCACGGCGTGGAGACGGTATTCCGTACGTACGCACGCGCGGTGATTTCCTTTTTCTGTAGGATGGATAGAAGGTTAATTAGATTTGTTTCATATTTATAATAACATATCAGTATATAAGAAATACTTATGTTATTACTTTATCATGAAACAACTAAATAAGAAGAAGTTTAAGAAGAAAGAAATTGAAAATGATCAGTAATGGATATTACCTCTTTTTGACGCGCCTTCACTTAACCTCCACTTAAAGAACTAAGGATGGTATTTGAAGAAGACAAGGACCTATAGAATGATACTATGGAAGTGTAAAAGAGATTTTTTCAGGGTTTTGTCGAGCTTTAATGCTCAAATTGGTGTGAGGAGGAGAGGGAGGAGGTGCCCTTTTATAAAGGAGGAGAGGGGCACCTTAGGAAAATCTCAAAATATTATTTTATATTAAGGTAAAATTCGGTTTATAATGGTTCCAAAGGGTCTTATTTATAAGATAAAGTGGGGATGGGTCGAAATCCTCTCATCCAATAGTATTTAGACAAGTTTAGGTTATTATTTTAACCTTATCAATTAGATTTAACTCTAAGTTAAATAATTTAACTTTTACCGTGTCTTTTTGTTTTCTTACACTATATGGTTAATAAACTTAATATATCAAGACAAACTAAACCCAATTTGTTTATTATTAATATATATAACCTTATATAAGTCATTTTTCCGAACCTTATATTTTTAGGAATAAAATAACAATTAATAATATAATATTTTTTTTAAAAACTAATTTATGTCAATTTTGACACTATTTGGTACATGATTTTTATGAAATTTATAACAGAATGATAAGTTCAAACCAAGTTACTTATATCAACAATAAAATGTCATAGTAACCTAGAAAATTAATTTAAGTCATAAAAAGTCTCAAATTACATTTATTTTGGCATTTATAACATCAATTATGTGAATATTTTATTAATAAGACAATTACTACATCATCTTTGTGTCATAATAAATGATAATTATTTAATCCCTAAAAATTATAAATAAATTCCTATGATGTAGATAATTGTATTATATTTCTGGAGACTATTCATGTTCTAAGTTTCATGAAGTTTATCACTAAATTAAAATTATTATACTTATAATATTTAAGAAAGTGACATGTTGTCACATTCTTTGGTTTTAATAATAATTAAATTATTTTCATGAACAAAAGTCCATAAAATGAATATAATCCGACCCTTAGGTTATATGGGTCTACTTTTATCCATCCAATAGGATTTTTCCAAGTGTTAGGGTAATTTTATAATCTTATATTTACCCTTAATTACCTGATTTTCCTTTAACTATAGTAAATAAAATTTACCGTAGTTACTATTCACAATGCCCAAAAATAAAAAGTAGCTTATTAACATAATTTTTACCCACTGATTCCAAATATGGAATCCATTTTTCCAAATACAAAACACAAAATATGCAGAAATTAAATTAAAATTAATCTCGTTGTCGAAAGAAAACGGGTTTTTCTTTAAAACATTGCAAAAGATTGAATTGTTTTAACCTACGAATTCAAGGTAAAATCAATGCTAATGACATACATTATATTAAATGGTAAAAATATATGATATTTATACTTTAAAACCATTCAATATTATAATTTAACCACATAAGATATTACGATGAAAAAAGTTGTTTTTAATTAAAATATATCGTGTTTTTACTATTCATTAAAATATGAAAGTTATCAGAAAAATATCAAAACATTATCTAATGTAAATTTTTATATCCTGATTCAAAAGAAGAATTCTATTTTGTCAAATTGAACATATAAACATGTCAAAAACTAGATTTAAAGTGGGTGCGCCATCAAAAGGCGGCAAAACTGCATTTTTTGAAAAATACTTATTTTACCCGAAAAATTTATTTTGTTCTTATACCATGTTCTAGAAAATGTGTAAGATGAATAATAATGTTATAAAATTCAAAATTTAGTTAATAATATTCATAACGGCTAGTTCATGACAATATTATAATAATATATCATTGTTTATTAAAACCCGGTATTGCGTACAACACATGCTATCGAGGAAGGTCGTGATTGCATGTAATGCAAGCCAAGTCAGGGTTGCATGTTGTGAAAGAATCCTTCGTTGTTTCGTATAACAGAATCCAACCATATTTCATTTATACATTGAATATATATATATATACTCAATGTTGCATAGAATAACTATTATCAAAATTGTGTGTAACACGATCCAAGAATAGTGTTGCGTATACTGCAAGCTAATACGGTGTTGCGTATAGCGCAAGGTAATCTTGGTGTAGAATACAACACAAGACATTTAAAAGAATATTTTTCATAAAATCTCGGGGTGTTACAGTTCCTTTCATCAACTATGAAGTAAGTGAAGAGGCATAAAGTGCTCTCTATTTAGTAGTGTAGTATGTCTATATAGGATATCGGGATCAAGTTCTATGGTATTTGGATTTTTTCCCTATACATTTTTCCAGATGATGATTCTTAGGCATGATGTCTTGAGGAGGAAATCCTTCCTTTTATTCAGTATGTAGTTACTCTCTTTACATTGCTGACGTATCTGTAGGTTCAAAAAAAGGTGGATGTGATTAAGAGAATTCACACATGATGAGGTTTACAGTAATAGGGGAACCATTTTGGTTTCTCAAGTAAAAGGGTTGTCTATATAATGTTCTAGGTGTTGGTTCTTCAAGGTTTTGACCAATAGGGAGTCAATATCAGAAGCTTCCATTCCAACTTTCTATATACAATGGTTCCTTTAATTTTCTTGGGGGATCAGGGATATTATGTTTCATATGTGGGGTTTATGTTCATTATCAAGATTAATTCCTAGTGGGTACTTGAGATTAGTTTGGTATATGTGGATAGATTCAACATGATCCCCATAAGAAATTGTTGTTGGAGTCCATTTCAGCAATAGTGATAGCATGATTATGCTCCTTCAAAAGGGGATAGAGCAGGTTGGGGTAAACCTTGATGTGTTCCATGAGTTTAGAGACCTTTACCTTAGTGTGTTAATAGAGGCATCTATCTCTAGAGAGGTATAAGATCTAAGAATGGTTATTAGCGTGCAGTGGAGGTGGAAACTAAAGAGGGTCCAATGATCATTTGAGGTATTCTCATCTTATCCTCTACTCGTGTTTGTACCTTGTTTGATTTAGGAGATTTAGACTCCTTTTTTTCAACAACTATAGTTCATACTCTTGGACTATATGTAGATGGTCTTCCCATACCCATGGAATTGACTACAGCGATTGGAGTCCAGTCCATCTTGTTTGATGTGCTTTGGGGGTGTGGACTAATGATGGGGCCTCATCAGTATTGTGGGGACTTTTTCTTGCTTCATATGTAGTTGTATGATGTCATACTAATCATAAACTATCTTTATTCTATGTTTGATATTATTTACATCTTCTGGAGTAGATTCATGTTCTCATCTGTGGTTGTCTAGTGTGTAGTTTTTATTGGTGACCAATTTTTTTAGGTGGACAGCAGATGTATGGAGCCCCTTCTTTACATGGTGGTTGAGTTTTCTATGGAATCAATGGTTTTATGGGTAAAGGAGGTTCTTGGGGTTATCGTGGAATTTTTGGTTTTTTTCCCAAGGGGTTTTGATGATACCCCCCTAAATATGATGTCGATTTTGGGATAGATCTACAACCCAATGCTTCTCTTCTTTTCCCAGATCTCTATCAGACGTACCCTTAAAGTTATAGAAGTTAAAGATTCTGATAGATGATATTATATAGAAGAGTTTCATCTAGAGCATTATTTCATTGTGGGGTGATCCATTTTTATTGGATAAGAAGACATATAGAAGTTTGAGGTTGTTTATTAACTATCTGAATTTAAACTATGTGATAATCAATAATTTTTACCCACTTCTGAGGATATATGATATTTTTTACTAGATGAGAGGGGTGAGTTGGTTTTCTAAAATTTACCTAGGATATGGATATCACTATATGACAGTGAAATATGAGGATATCCCAATGAATACCTTCAAATGTAGGTATGGGAACATTGAGTTTGTGTTCATGTCATTCGGTGTCATGAACACACTAGATGTGTTCATGGGGCTCATGAACTTGGTGTTTTTTAAATTCTTAGAAATTTTAATAGTTTATTTCATCAATGAAATATTAATAAACTCAAAGACATATGAGGATCATGACAATCATCTTAGATTTATTTTTCAGGTTCCTAGACACCACCAACTCGATCAAAAGTTTTCCAAGTGAAATTTATAGACTTCAGGGGTACACTTCCTTGGGAATGTGGTGTCTCAACAAGGTATGGTAGTGGACCTATCGAAGGTTGAGGTGATTTTTTCTTTAGTATCACTCAATAATGTAGAGTATTTTCATATATTCTTTGTAATTTCAAGAAATTACTATAGGTTCATATCCGAATTCTCATGGATTGCATCACCTTTTGATAGGCTTGACTTGGAAGGACCAGGATTTTCCCTAGACTGATCAGTGTTAGGTAGAATTCAACTATCTGAAGTAGAAGTTGGTTATTTATTTAGTACTTCAGTTTTCAGATGAGGGTGTTTCACTTAAGTTGTTTTGTGATACTTCTCATTTGGGATTGGGATGCATCTTGATGCAGAATAAGGTAGTGATGTCTTATGGGTCTAGGAAGTTGTTCTCCCATGAGCGTAACTATGCCACACATGATCTGGATTTATCAGTGGTTGTGTTTTCATTGAATCTCTTGAGACATTACCTCATTAGTGAGCACGTTGTAGTCTTCGTATATCATAAGAGTTTTAAGTATATATTTTCTCAATGTAATCTAAGTCTGTTTCAATATAGGTAGATGAAGTTTCTTCAATATTATGATTTTGATATCTCTTACAACCTAGAAAATGGGAATGTTTTGACTGATTATTTTAGAATAAAGTCATGAAATTATGTGGTTTGAGGGTCTAGAGATTCTTGGAGGGAAATAAAGAAGTTAGTGTCCTTTCAATAAGATGTGATGGTGGTTTATGGTGGAGGTTTACTATCTCAAATGATAGTACAGTCTTATTTTAAGTGGAAGGTGTATTACTCTCAATGGGGAGACTTAGATACATAGGTGATTCATGATCATATTGGCCATGGAGATGACTAGATGTTATGATCAGAGGATGGTGAGAGAAAGATGTTTTTTATGGGAGTTTTTTTGTTCTAAAAGAGATGAATGAGGAATTTTTTTCATAGATCACCTCTGGAATTACATCTAATGGTTTCCAAGATGTACTATGGGTTGAGGATTCAGTTTTAGTGGCTCGGGATGAAACAGTCAATAGAAGAGTTTTTAGATCGATGTATGGTGTACCGGTAGGTAAAGGAAGGTAATTGTGTTCTGGGTTGATTTTTGTATCCCTTAGATGTTTTCAAGTGAAAATAGTTTGAAATAGTGATGGACTTCACAATAGGGTTACCATGTGATCTGGGAGGTTACAATGATATCTGGGTAATTATGGATTGGTTGATGAAATAAGCTCACTTCCTAGTGATAAAGGAGTCAGGTGATGTGTTTTCTTAGGAAATTAATTATATGGATTATGTGGTGTGGTTTCATGGTGATCTAAGGTCCATTGTCTAGGATTGGGATACATGTTTTACTCTATGAGTCTGTAGGATATTTCAACATGTTTTTAGCACTCTGTTATGCCTCGTAACTGATTTCCACTCCCAAATGGATAGAAATATGGATAGGATTATCTAGACACTAGAGGATTTATTGTGAGAATGCATCTTATACTTCAAAAAATAATGGAGAAAACCCTTTATCTTGGTTTATTTTTCTTATAGAAATAGATATCACTCATCTATCAGTGTGGCCTCGTTTGAGGCTTCATATGGACATCTTTTTCATTCTCTATTATGTTGGTTCAAGGATTTGGATTCATCACTTCTCAATCATGATGTGGTGTGGAGCACAAAAAAGAATGTTCATATTGTTTGTGAGAGTATAAAATCCACATAGTACTGGAAGAATTCATGTGTCAATCATTGGAGGATGGCCTTTGAGTTTGAGGTTGGAGATCACATATTCTTAAGGGTGTCCCCTCTACATGGGCAGCATCATTTTGGTAGAGGAGTCTTATTAGTTATAACATAATTCATGACTAGACTATATTCATGATGTCTTCTATGTATCTTAGCTCTATATTTATCTTATGATAACTCTCACATAATTGACTCGGGAGACTTAGATATCGAGGATGGTGTGACATTCATGGAGTAATAAGTGGAGATCATGGATCTTCGAGAGAAGGTGTTGTGAGGATTGAACATTACATTGGTTTGTGTGCTCTCTAGATATGGTGTTCTTGAGGAGAGTACTTAGGAGAATGATATGCATATTTGTTCCCAATACCCATAGTTTTTTTAAATTTTTTTTCATTTTACTTTTTTTTTTATGATGTAATGTTTGGACCCTATTGTGTTATATGATATGTGCTTATTACTTATTGATATGATTTGTGATTAGAGATTCAATTCATATGAAGAAAGTAAAAACTAATCCCTAATCAAGAGTCATTATACCTTAATAATATCGAAACCATGAAGGAAAGTCAGTGCCACCCAAAATAGAAAGTATCCTGATATGGGATATGTAATTCCTTGATTGGTGTACTTTGGGATCTACTTTATTTTGGTTATGGAATTTTTTGGCTTGAGGTTGTGCGAGGTTTTAAAGGGTTGTGCAAGTGATTATATTAAAGATAGGAGGCTTGTGATTGTGAGGGATGATGTAGATATTTTTTGTTGGTGTGTTCGGTTGGTATTGATGTTCTGGTTGTAATTATATCCCTGAGAAGTATCCTAAGGGATATTTTTTTAGACCTTTTACCTCTTTCCTTTAGGTTGGTTTTGGTTCTCTAGGGTGAGAATAGTTTGATAGGTTTCTAATGTAATATATCATACCTTATACCCCATTTATTTGAATGAAATCTAGTAGTATAGGTGCTCAAAGAATGTCTCAAGGATTTTTAATGTGCTTATGAGGAAAAAAGGGATGTATTATAGGATGATGGTAGCTCCTGATGAAAGATTCTGATGGTTTCTCCTGATGGTATCTCATGATGGCAGCTGCTGATGGTAGCTCCTTGTGGTAGCAAACATAGTCTGGTGGTATCTTCTAGCAGTATATTTTAGAAATAGATCCTGGTGGTAACAGACTTATTCTAGTAGTAGATCTTTATGGTAGATCATAACGGTAGATCTTGAAGGTAGACCCTAGTCGTATCCGAATTAGTCTAGCAATATGTTCGTGTAGTAGCTTCTGACAGTTGATCCTGTCATTAGTAGAATTTGTTTAATAGTAGATCTTGACAGTATAATTTGGTAGTATCTCCAGACGGTAGCTCCTAATGGTAGCTCTTGACAGTGTCTCCTGACAGTTTTTCTCTTTTTTTGTTTTTTTATCAAAAATGGTTTCAAAGACTTAAATAATTTAATTAAGATCCATTTTAAAAGATAATATTTATATCTCTTTTATCATAAAAGTCTAGATCTTTTAAATGGGTCTTTTTTGTGGATTTTAATGAGATCTGCATTAATGGTCGATTAAAATTATATTTGAGATCTAACATCCTGATGGTATTGTATCTGTTGATTCTAAAATTAATATATTTCCTTCAGTATTTAATACTTTCCTTATCTCAAGACTGGTGGTTACGAAGCCTTTCCATTAGATTCATGGAACCATGTTGTTGTTGTTGGTTTGAGTTCTTTTTATAAGTTGTTCCATTCTATGCATGAAACCCCTATTTTTAGTCTAGTGAATCGCATGAATCTTATTTCTTCTAGGTATAGGATCCTTTATCTCTATATAATTCATATCATATGAGAAAGGTATGTTTTTTTATCCTTGGTAAAATAGGTTTTTATATCATACAAGATAGGTATGTTTTTTTATCCTTAGTAAAATGGTTTTTATCTAGATTAATAAATATAGTTTACTTGTTTAATTAAAATTAAATGGGAAGGTAATTATTCTCATGTCTTATAGATTTTTGATATTGTGATATTGATATTATATATTCTTATTATACTACTAAAAATCATGGATTTTGGGAGCCTTTGTTTTCACTATATTTTTGGTGTTAGGGAGCCTTTGTTTTTATGATTGTTTGATATCACCTGTAACAGAATTGGTTAATCACTTATATTTGATTAATGAAATGGTTTTCCTTTGAAAAAATTATTTATGAAAGAATACCCTTAAAAGTGATATAAAATTCATGAAAATCTCCACAAACAATCTGAAAAATTATATGTGACTTGTAGTGGAAAGTTTTATATTGTGTAAATGTGTTTTGTGTTGTGTGGTCATGCTATATGGTAGTTATGATCGAAGTTGGCGGTGATGTGGTGGTTGTGATGACGAGGTGGTTGTGGTTGTGTGGACTTGTTGGAAGGATAATGATGGGTTTTCTATCATTGTGATTTGATTTTTTATGCTAGTAACCCAATTGTTAATGTATTTAAAGAAATGATAATGTTTAAATCTAAATGATATGGGATTTTTTGGAATGTGGGTTGAAAATAATAATAAAGGATTGAATTAAAGTGGGATATGTATCTTAAATGGTTAATGTTTTTAAATTAATTAATGGGGTGGAAAATATAGAATAAGTGGGCTAGAAATATGATATAAATGGGTTGTTTAAATTGAAACTGATTGGAAATGTGAAATATTTAAAAATATCATTAATTGAGAAATAGGATGAAATGTGGTATGTGTTTTGTGGGGTGGTGTTTTGCATTAAGTGTTTGTAGTGAAAGTGGTGGAGGTCGTGAAGTGGTGTGGTTATGTTGTGAGATGGGATGATGTTATTATTATAAACCCATAGGTTAGGCTTGTGTTATGTGATATTATATATATATATATATATATATATATATATATATATTCGTGTGTTATTTTATTTATATTTTCTATATGTTCCCCACACATGTTGATCACCAAGTTCCAACAACCAATAGTTTTTGGGGTGTTTTTACCAACATCCTAATGGTGAGGATGGATGGATAGCCACCGACTTTTCCCTGCCCCCTCTTCCAGGATACAATGACATGAATAGACTATGATGGTGAGTAGTCAAAAGTGAATTTTTGATATGTGATGTGATGTGATGGTCTGGGTGTCTTAAAGTGAGGTGTGATGTGATGACTAGGTGTTTTTGGGTGAGATGGTGAGATGGATTATGGTGGGGGTTGTTCATGATAGGAGGAGGGAATAAGGCTAATTTCCTTCATTTTCATGTTACCCTACTCTTATGGTTATGGTTGTTATGTGATGTTATGGCCTAGGTGTCTGCGGGTAGGATGGGATGTGATGTGATGTGATGAGATGTTATACATAAGAGGTGGGAGCACCAAGATGTACTTCATTAGTGTGTGAGATCAGCTAATCATCGATAAATTTTTGAGGGGTACCCTTTTATCAATATTATTCATATTATGTTATTATATTAGGATGTAATGATATAGGTACTTATATAATAATCTGTTTTCATTTTGGAATTAAATTGTTAAATTCATTATAAATGTAAAATGAAATAAGTGGTATTTATAATTAATAAATCTATACTAATAGAATTGTAACCTAACATATGAGATTATAAATAAAATTTATGTATCTTATAAGTGTAGTAATGATATATTTATATCATGGAATAAGTAAATAAATGTTATGGAAATGATAAATTAATTGTTGGTATTTTTATAAGTCATAAATATTTAATCACAATTTTATAATTAATATAATTATTTAAAAAATATTTTCATCAAATATATTCATAAATAAATATATATTTTATTATGAATATAAGATAATTTTATGAGACCTTAATTAATTTTTCAAAGTTTCATAAAATGAGTTATAATTTTAAAACTTGTATTTTTTTGAATAAATGATGACTTTAATTAAAAAATTAAATTTATCATATTTAGGTACTTATTTTCAAAAAATGGATTTCATTTTTTAATTATACACATTTAAAAATGGTTAGTTATAATTTTTGTGATTTTCCTAAAATAATTTAATTTTTGTGAAGAGTAAAATACAATAATTTATGGTATATATACATTATTAGTTAAATACACTATTCATTGATTCATCTTTGTTGTAAGAACCATAATATATAATCATCCTCCACTATTTTAACATATTTACTGATAATTCTCAAAATATTCATAGTCTTGAACCAAAATAATAAACGAATGAATATAATAGTGAGAAAACACCCCTCTCCTCTACTAAAATACCACCCCTCACCACCTCTTCTACTCACACCTAAAAGCCTTGTATCTTATTTAATTTCTGACCAATTACTTTCCCAAGACTCTTCCCCGCATCCAAGACCTATTGTTATCACAAAAATTCCAAAACCAAGGTCCTTAATGGGGTTCTCAAAGAGAATAGTTCAAGAGGTAAAATCTCTTTCATTTTATTTTATTTTCATTTCAATTTATTTTTATTTATTTTTATATCTTCACATACCATTATCCAAGTGGCATGAAAATTATATTATATTATATATACTGTAATTTTATCATGTTCATTAAAAAATCATCATCAAATTTCTTCTCCTCTCCCTTTTATTCTAAAAATGAGAACATCATCTGTGATATGACAATTTACCGCCATTGTGGAAAATACACCTTCATTTTTCATTAGAACTTTCAAGGATGGTCATAAAATAATTATTATGGTTAAATATTATTTTATTATACTTATTATAATTTATTTAATGTTCTATAACCAATATATAAACATGATATTTAATAAAATGATATAAGTTCATGATGATCGTAAAAACCACCAAAAAAATTAAATCATTTTCATTAATGTTTTATCTAATGATTTATCCTCATATCAGATAAAAATTATATATGGTATCATTTAAAATTATGGAAACATATTAACACCATTTCATTGCAATTCTTGAGTTTTTATTCTATTCAATAAGAAAATATATAATGAACCAACCATGGAAACCATGAAATAAATGCACCCGAAACAATGAAAATAAAAAAATATATATATTATTAATTATGGGTGGGAAATTTTTATAATAAGATAACATAATAAATTTTAAATATAAATATTCTTCTTTAATATACTAATAACACTCTTTAAACCATTATACATGAGTTTTGAACACATTTTATGTAAGACGAACCCATGGTAAGGGAATTCTTCCCCCAATTTCTATTCTTTGGATTAACCTTCTACTTCATTTATTATAGGGTACTAAGATTATTTATGAAATGAATTTTGATCAAATTATGGTTTATTATGTGTATTTATAATTTATAAACATATTATATTCATTTTATTAATTCTCAATTTAATTATATGATATTTGTGAGGGTCTTTTCTTTAAAAATCATCTTTTCAATTTCTATTTTAACAAAATTAAAAAAGGAATGTTTTTATGTAAGTATTATTATTTTATGATTATTTTATGCTTCTTGGGAATTTTTTATAGTGAATTGAGGGACCTTTATCTTCCTCTAATTCATTTTTTAGTTTATTGTTTTAGGTTGATCATATGGTTACTCCGAGCGTAACAGTAATGGTTACACCATAAGGTATCCATGAGGGTTATATCATAAGGTGGTTGTGATGGTTACACTGTAAGGTAGCCATGAGGGTTACAAATAATATGGTATCTGTGATTTTTATAATCTCATGTAATTAATTTCCCATGTTACCTTAATGGTTTTATTTATTTTCTCTATGTTTTATGGAAATCTCATGTTTTTACAAAGTTAGTATATGATACCTTAAGGGTGAGAAGTATATCTTTGTGAAAATGATTTTTTTATAAGTATTCAAAGACTAATAGTTTATTTCTTTATTTTTATGTCCCTTGCTGAGATCTTTGTGCTCATCCAAAGTTTTAAAATGTTTTTCATAGGGTTTAAGGATGGGTAAGAGAAGAATCCAAGTTGATTGTTTTGAAGATTTTCATGAAAAGATTTCATTATTTATTAAAAAAATTGTATTATGGAAGAAATCGATATTTTTTTAGTAGTACCAAATTTGTATTATTTTGGGTTGTTATGTAATAATTATTCCCTAATTTTATAAAACTCTAAACCAAAAATATCTTTGTGAATGTAAGTAAGTGAATTATAAAAGAAGTTACTAGATTATGTAATGTTTACGGATGTGAAATTAAATTTGGTATTAGCGGGAGGTTTAGATAAATTTATGGGTTAGGATTATGTTGATAAAATACCATAAATTATTTTTACCTTATGTTTAATTTTAAATTACATATAATTTTAAGAATACCATGTTTCTTCATCAAATATATTTATTTTCAGAATGGTTTTCCATAGAAAAAACAAGGAAACTGAAGTAGGATGGAACCGATAGGATGATATCTTTCTGAATCTGCAATCTATAATTGTGGGAATTATAACTAAATGTTTTGTAACCATAATGGATTATTTTAAATAGTCTATAAATAGAAGTGGAATATATGAAATAGGACAACTATATATACTACAAAAGAATATGATGATAGTGTAACATTTTATAAGGCAACACCCACCTGCTTTCAGTGGATCTTTGGACCCAGTTGTGGCTGAAGGATAGATTAAAGACCTTGAAAAGATATGTGATGTTATATGGTGTTTAGATAATAAAATTTTTATTCTTTCTATTTATTGTTTTGAAGGTTAATCTGAAAAGTGGTGGTCAATGTAAATAATATCAAGGATATTGGGGAGATTGATGCCTTGGAATGGGAAGAATTTAAAATTATTCTCTTTGAAAAATATTTTTCTAAGGTGGTTCGACTTAGGATGGAAAATAAATTACTTGAAATGAAATAAAATAAAGAATATTCAGTGGCCGTGTATAAATAAAACTTCACCTGATTGGATAGGTATGCTCCAAATCTTATTTAGGATATTGATATTAAAAGTAGTCATTTTTAAATTTGGATTGAAGCCAATATATAAAATGAAATTGGACTCCTATGAATTAAGAAGTTATGATAAAATTATTCAATCTGATGTGAGGGTATAAATGTAGTTTTCTGATGATCACGTGTACTTTGAAAATTAGTAAAAGAAGTTTTCCAAATGGAAATAAATGGGAAATAATCAATTAAATAAATTTTCAAGTAAGAAATTATAGTATCAAGTTTGTATAAAGTGTGGTAAAAAGAACCCTGGGGAATTCCTAAAAAAATCTAGGAATTTTTTCTCATGTTGTAAGTTTGGACATATGGGCTGATATTACAATGAAAATGATCTTAAAATTAATTATGATAAGAAAACTGTAAAGTGTTTTAAATATGGTGAGTTGGGTCATTATGCCAATACCTGCCCAAAGAAAGACCTTAATAATGGAAAGAAACCATATTATAAGTATAAAGGGATATTGAGATCTTTTACGACTACATTAGCACATGTTGGGCCATCCAATGAAGTGGTATCAGGTACCTTTTTTACACATCTTTTTCTAATTTCTTGTTTAATATGGGGTCTAAACATTCATTTATTTTTTAAGAAATTTATGGAAAATTGTAAATTTCACCTCAATAAATGAAACAAGAGATTATGGTTAAAACACTGAGGGAAATATTAAGGGAAATGACATTATAATAATCTTCCTATTATTTTCTGTGAAAATAAATTACCTTAAAAACTTATTTTTTTACCCCTAGTATAGTTTTATGTTATTCTTGGTATAGATTGGATATCTATTTACCATGATAAGAATAATTATAGAGATAAAGAACTTTTTTTTCAGAAATATATTTAGTTTGTATACAATAATGAACCCATATAATTGATAACATATCAAGAAGATGAGAATTTGTTAAAAGATGGAAATGAAAATTATCTAACACATATTTTAGAAAACAAGGGAACTGGTCATATGAATTATATGCCAGTGGTAAATGAATACAATGATTTTTCTCTTGATGAATTTCCTAGTGTTATACCTAATTAAGAAGTTGAATTTACTATTTACTTAGTTATTGATGCTAATATAATTTTGAAACCCTCATACTGAATTGATCAAGTTAAAGGTTTAGAATTGAAAAATTAGTTAGAGGAATTACTTGATAAAAGATTAATTTATCCTAGAACTTCACCATGGGTAGATCCTATTTTTTAGTTAAAAACAAAGATAGTTCTATGAGACTTTGCATTAATCATAGATCTTTGAATACCATTACTATTAAGAATAAGTATTTGTTGACTTATATTGATGACTTGTTTGATCAAATCCAAGGAGCTTAGTATCTTTCCAAGATTGACTTCAGATCCGGGTACCATCAGTTGAATGTGAAGGAGGATAACATTTTGAAAATAGCATTCCATACTAGATATAAGAAGAATGAGTTTTTAATTATCCCCTTTAGCATTAAAAATGATCCTACTATATTTATAGATTTTATGAATAGAATATTCTATGAATATTTAGATAAGTTTGGTTTTGTTTTTATTTTTAATATTTTAGAATTTTTAAAAAGTTATGTGGATTGTGGAAAATATTTAAGGATTGTCCCACAAACTCTCAAAGAAAATAATTTATTCAGAAAATATATAAAATATGATTTTTGGTTGTAACATATTTCTTTACTTGTGATCATTATAAATAAGGATGGAATAACAGTTGACCCCACCAAAAAAAGGGTTAATGAATGTCCAAGACCTCTAAATGTTATAGAGATTCATAGTTTTCTTGGATTAGTAGGATATTACTGGTAGTTTGTTAAAAAAATCATGATTATCTTGCACGCTAACTAAGTTAACACAAAAAGTGGTTAAATTTATTTAGATATAATAATATGATGTTTATTTTCAAGAACTGAAGAAGATATTGGTGAATTCCATAGATTTTTCCCTACCTTTCATAAATGGAAACTTTTTCATCTACAGTGATGCTTCATTAAAGGGACTTGGTTGTGTTCTGATGCATAATGATCAGGTAATTACTTATTCTTGGAAGATAGCTTGAAATAATAAAGTATTATTATTTCATGATCAATTACCATCCTAAAAAAGAAAACAAAGTGGTGGATTCCTTGATTCGAAAACATCATGATACAATGACCATGTTGTGTCTGGAACATGATCCCTTGATTAATGATTTAATGAATTTTATCTTGGAAGTTTTTAGTGAGGAAATTCCTCTATTTTGTTTCAGGTGTTAGTGCAGTCATCTCTATCAGATAGAATTACGAAGGTATAGAAGGAAGACCCTGAGTTACAGAAAAAGTTATAATTTTTTAAAAGGGATAACTTTTCAGAATCTAAAATTGATAAAGATTGTGTTTTAAGATTTTTGAAGAGATTAAGTGTACCTTGATATTCCTAGCTAAAGAAAGAATTGTTTTTTGGGTCTCATAGATCTAGGTTTTCATTTCATTATAAAAGTACTAAGATGTATAGAGAACTTTTGGAGTATTACTAGTGGGATGGAATGAAAAGATATATTACAGAATTTACCATGAAATTTTTGACATGTCAACAAGTTAAAGTTGAGTGACAACTACCAAAGGTTATGCTTCAGCCTTTTCCAATTCTAGAGTGTAAATAGGAAAATATATCCATGGAATTCATGGTGGGTATACTAAATAATTATTTAGGTAACAATGTAATTTGGGTTATTGTGGATGAACTGATTAAATCTTCACATTTCTTTCATATTTGAGATATTATGTCTTTGGATTAGATTTTTCAATTATACCTCAAAGTTATTTTCAAGTTTCATGGATTTCCTCTATCTATTGTATCTGACCAAGATCCCAGGTTAACTTTTAACTTTTTAAATGGTCTTCAGGAGTTGTTAGGCATATAATTAAATTTCAATACTACTTTTCATCCCCAATATAATGGACAGACCGAGCAAACAATTCATACCTTGGATAAAATGATTTAATCTTGTTCAATGTATTTCCATGTATGTTCATTTTGGTATATTTTTTTAGTTGATTTGTCTTATAAAAACATTTTTTATTTTAGTATACAGATGGAACCTTTTAAATAATTATATAGAAATCATTGTTAAACTCAAAAATTTTGGGATAAATCTGGGTAAAGGAAGTTGATGAGACCATAATTAGAAGGGGAAGTGGCTGTGAAAGTAAAGATGATCCAACAACACCTGAGGATGGTTCAAAGCAGGCAGAAAAGTTATGTAGTTAATAGGATGAAATAATTTTCATTAAAGGTATGTGATCATGTTTTTCTTAGATCTCATCGTGGAAAAGTGTTATGTGTTTTGGTAATAAAGTAAAGCTAAGTACATGGTCCATTAGACCTTTTTAAATCTTAGAGAAAGTTCGACTAGTCGCCTACTGAGTAGCTTTTCCTTCGATTTTATATTAGGTACACAATTTTTTTCATGTTTTGATGTTGAGAAAGTATGTTCCAGATTCATCTTAGGTTTTTAACCTATAAGTAGTTCAGCTGGTAGAGAACCTTTCAAATGAAAAGAAACCTATTCAGATTCTTGGTCGCAGAGAGAAATTATTGTGGAATAAGTTAATTCACCAGGTTAAGGTTTTTTGGAGAAACCACATGGTTGAAGAAGAAATATGGGAATCTAAAAAAAACTATTAGGGAAAGTTATAATCACTTTTTCAATAAGTAAATAAACATTTTGAGGTTTTGATTTCTAGAAGGTGTGGATAATGTAACGACCGAGGTACTTATATAATAATTTGTTTTCATTTTGGAATTAAATAGTTAAATTCATTAAAAATGAATAATAAAATAAGTGGTTTTTATAATTATCAAATATATACTAGCAGAATATTAACCAGTCCTATGAATGTATAAATAAATTTATGTATCTAATAAGTGTAATCATGATACAGTTATATCATAGAGTTAGTAAATAAATGTTTTGGAAATGATAAATTAAGTGTTGGTATTTTTAGAAGTCAAAAATATTTAATTACAATTTTATAATTAATATAATGATTTCAAATAAACTATATTTTCATAAAATAGATTCATAAATAAATATATTTTTTTTATTATAAGATAATTTTATTATACCTTACATAATTTTTCAAAGTGTCATAAAATCAATTATCATTTTAAAGTGTTTATTTTTCGAATAAATGATTATTTTAATCAAAAATTAAATTTCTCATATTTAGAAAACTTTTTTCAAAAAATGGAGTTCATTTTTTAATTCTAAACATTTAAAAATGGTTATGGGGAATCTTTGGGATTTTTCTAAAATACCTGAATTTTTTGTGAATAGTAAAATATGGTAATTTATAGTATATATACATTATAAGTTAAATACATTGTCCCTTGAGTAATAAATGATTTAAGAACCATAATAGAGAATAATATTTAATTTTTTTAATATATTTAGTGATAATTCACAAACAATTCAAAGTATTGATCCAAAATAATAAACTAATGAATATAATAATGAGAAAACAACCCTCTCCTCCACTATAAATATGACCCCTTGCCACCTCTTCTCCACACACATAAAATCCTTGTATCTTTTTTAATTTGTACCCAATTACCTTCCCAAGCCTCTTACCCATGGCCAAGACATTTTGTTCTCACCAAAAGGCCAACACCAAGGGCATTAAGGAGGTTCTCAAGGAGAAGAATTCAAGAGGTAAAATCTTCTTTCATTTTATTTTATTTTATTTTCAATTTCTTTTCATTTATTTTTCTCTATTCACCCCCCCCCATTTCCCAAGTGGCATGAAAACTTCATGTTTATGGAAAAAATCATCATAAAACTTCTTCTCCTTTCTCTTTAATTCTAAAATAGAGAATATCGCCTATGATGTGTCGATTTACCGCCATCATGGATGATGCACTTTTATTTTTCATTAGTGCCTTCAAGGATAGCCATAAAACCATTAATATGGTTAAATATTATTTTATTATACATATTATAAGTTATTTAATGTTCTATAACAAATATATAAACATGATATTGAATAAAATGATATAAGTTTGTGATGATCATAAAAACAACCAAAATAAATTAAATCATTTTCATTATTGTTTTATATAATGATTAATCCTAATATCAGAAGAAAAAAAAGATATATCAAATAATTTAAAATTATTGAAACATATTAACACCATTTCATTCCACTTATTGTGTTTTTCTTTCATTCTACAATAAAATCCATAATAAACCAACCATGGAAACCATCAAATAAATACACCCAAAACAATGAAAATAATAAAATATTTTTAATTAATGGATAGAAATATGTTATAAGAAGATAATATAAGTAATTATAAATATTGATATGCTTATTTAATATATTAATAACACTCTTTAAACAATTATACATGAGTTTTTAACACATTTTAGGTAAGGCGAACCCGGTGTGAGGGAATTCTTAACCCAATTTCCATTATTTGGGTTAACCTTGTACTTTATTGATTATGTGGTACAAAGATTATTTATGAAATTAATTTTGATCATATTATTTTTTATTATGTTTATTTACATTTTATACACATATTCCATTCATTTTATTAATTATCACTTCAATTATATGATATTTGTAAGGGAATTTTCTTTAAAAATCATGTGTTAAATTTCTATTTTTTAAAAATTAAAAAGGAATGTTTTTATGTATATATTATTATTTTATGATTATTTTATGGTTCTTGGGAATTTTTTATGATGAAGGGTGATACTTATATCTCCCTATAATTAATTAGGTATGTTTATGTTGTAGATCAATGATATGGTTACTCCAAGTGTAATTGTGATGGTTACACCATAAGGTTGGCATGAGGGTTACATCATAAGGTAGTTGTGAGGGTTAAATTGTAAGGTATTTGTGAGAGTTAAAAATCATATGGTACTTGTGAGGGTTATAATATTATTTAAGTAAATACCCATGTTTCCTTAATGTATTTATTTATGTTCTCTATGTTTTATGAAAATCTCATGTTTTCAAAAATTGTATGATACGTTAAGGGTGAGAAGCATGTCTTTGTGAAAATTAGTTCATATGTTTATAAGTATTCATATACTAATGGTTTATTTATTTATTTTTATGTCCCTTATTGAGCTCTTTGTTCTCATCCCAATTTTTGACATTTTTTCACAAGGTTTAAGGATGGGTAAGAGAAAGAATAATCCAAGCTGATTATTGTGAAGATTTTCCTCAAAAGATTTTATATTTTTAAAAAAAAATTGTATAATTGAATAAATTAATATTGTTTTAGTAGTACCCAATCTATATTATTTTGGGTTGTTATGTAAAATTTTTTCCCTAATTTCCTAAAACCGTAAACCAAATAGATCTTTATGAATGTAAAAAAGTAAATTCTAAAATAATTTACTATATTATATAATGTTTAAGGAATGGACTGTATATATGATGTGTTATTTTATGATTGATATATGGTGAGGAAGGGATTATTTAGTTGGATTGTTTATATTTTTTTGGTTACTCTATTTTCTCATCAGTGCATTGGTATTCTATTTTCACATCTGCTTGAGTGACTTTTTTTACTAATAAGTATACTTTTATTCTCACCCTATGTATATAAAACTATTTTTAGGTTTTCAAGAGGATTATGTGGATCATATTGGACATTACCAGCTCAGACACTTGGATTGTTTTTGTATTGATACTTTTTATTTTACTTTTGGTATTTACTTTGGAGAAATTTATTTGTAACTATTTTATTTATACATGTATTGTGGGTTGTTCCTTTTAGATTTACATTTATATTATGGCATAGATTTGTATATTGTTTATTTATCCTATATTTCGATATTTTTATTATAGAGGGTGATTACTCCCATTTGTGATCCTTTTATATACCCTCGGTGCTAGTATCCAACCAGAGTCCTACTATATATGGGACTCGAGGGTCATTATCTCTCTCCCTTAATTGCGGTATCTCTAGGGGAGAAGTTTGTGACATTGGAAGAACCTTAGGAGGTCTATAAAGAGGTAATATAAGAGTAATGTCATTATCTAAGAATTTTTAGTGAATATGAATGGATTTTTGGTGGGTTTATATAGAAAAAGATAGGAAAATTTGTTGTCAATTTTGAAACTTAGGTTTTGGACTCAATATGATAAAGTAATCAAAACCAAAAATCTTCTCATGGTTTTTCCATGTTTTCGACCAAAGTGAAGTGTTTTAAATTATTTTACATGTTTATGAACCTATTTTATTAAAATTATACCCTTATTTATGTGGAAGTGAGTCATGTTTATAAAGAATTGATTTAAAAACCCACAAATATAATAGAGGTTTTGGAGGATTCATTAAGGGTTTATAAAATTTATCAAATAACTTAAAAAACAAATTATTTTAAAGTGAAAATATGTATTTGGTAATTCATATATTTAATAGCATATATTATATCACTTTTCTGTCATTATGATTTCATAATAAAAATTGTATATTTATACTATGTTTAATTTTTACACAAAAATTCAACTGCCACAGAAAATTATGAAAAATTAACCATTAGATAATTTCAACATAAAAATTTAAAATTAATATTGATTTTACCTCTAAATATGTGAATTTAAATTTTCAATTAAAAAACCCATTTTATTGAAAAATACTGGGTTTTTTACAATAATAGTTTTCTAACACTTATAAAAATTATTTTTGACATCATAAAAGAATATTTTAATTTAAATTTAATAAATATTATTTCATAATAATATTTTATAAAAATATCATTTATTTTAAAAATTCATGAATTTATCAAAAGGGTTATCTTGATTAAAACAATATATTTCCCAAAACACAAATCATTTTTTTCGTATTAAAACCTAATTTTTATAAAAAAAACATTATTTAATTATTTATTTAAAGGAATAAATATAATCATTATTTGAGTGAATGAAAATATTATAATTCATAATTTTGTGTTCCTGATACATATCATTTTACTTAATTATTGAATTCCCTAAGGGTAAGGTATGCAATAGTTAGATTTTCATGTGGTAGTTCGGTGAACATGGTTTGGGTTGTGATCTAGATAAGCTTTAACTTCTCCCATAAATAGGTTTTCTCATGCTTCATTTGTTGACTCTTGGCTTGGTCTTGGTCAGGTTAAAATCCATATGACTCTATCTCCCTTGTAAGATCTAATAAATGGGATTCATAAGGTATTATCCTACTGGCCAAGGTCATCAGTTCCTTTGTCTGTGTCAAATGGACTTTATCATAATTCGTTATATATACTACTAATACGATCATTGGTCAAGGAATATATTATCAATAGTTATAATGTTTAACATCTTTTAAATCTTATAAGATATAATATTCTAAAATAACTATAGTATTGTATGTGAATTCTATAAATTCATTACTTTATAATGAATTTATTCATTTAAAAAGGCATTTTCATTTATAAAAGTGGATTTTTTTACAGAAGTGGACCATAGATTAGGTTTTTGAGTATCTAGTATATATCATTTTATGTTTTTATATTTCTTATGAACAACCTCCTGATTTGGGTACCCTAAATGATGCCCAAATGAGGTCATGGGTTCTAGGCATAACCCCAACATATTTAATGTGGGTGACATAGATGGTTAAGCACTCTGCTACCCTCTCTTCCATATATAATGATGTGATATGGAATTTGTGTGTGATTTTTGGTGTTGTCATGTGGTAGTGATTCTATAGAGGTGGATTTATTTTATAATTTATGTGGTTGTGGTATGTGGTATGTGGTATGTGGTATGTGGTTTTGATATGTGGATATGGAATGTATAAGAGCACCATGATGTATATTGTCAGGATTTGATGGTGCATTAATTTGTGGAGAAGTGGTTTTTGGTTACCATATTCATATATTCTTATTATTAATATATTATTCAACTTTTTTATAGATTTTTATGAGTGATCCTTGGTAAGGTTGGGTTAGTGGTCAGCCTAGGATAGGTAACAAGTCGATTTTATAGTTTATTCAAAGAGGTTTTATTATACTTCTTTAGCATTAGCTTGTTAGTTTTTTTAGGAGGAACTTATTGATTATAATTTTATGGCGGCCCCTTATTATATAAAAAAATGATATATTTATAAAGTGGAAAAAAATATCAGGTTCGATATTACTAACTTATGGTGTGGTGAGGTGATTTACCAGAGTTTGAGTTATTTCTTCTTAATAATGTTTTTTTATTGTATTATTTCATTTAGGGATAATTAATTTTGTTTTTGTATAAAATTACACGAACCAAATTAGTATTATTTTTTAGTTATTTTATGGATATCGTATTGATTGGAATATTTTTTTTATTGATATTGGATTTATAGAGGATAATAAATCCCATGTTTTGTGTTTTATAGCCTCAATGTTTGTTACTAACCCATGGTCTATTAGATATGAGATTTGATGGTTACTTATATATTCACTATTAACTTAAAAGGGGTATTATTATAGGTATATTTTTATAGGGGTCTTGTAGTGGAATTAGGGGGGGTCATCATATAGGGGAAACAATGGTTATAGTTTTCTAAAAAAAACTAGTAACCACCATTTAATAGTCCACTACTATAGTATGCACTAATACAAAAACCTTTAGTAATGGGTGGGTGATGATAATCAATATATATTTTGTTAATTATTATAAAAATAGAAACTTTGTAATGATTTATTAAAATAATAAATTCATATTGTTTGGCTTTTTATTTTTTTAGTTTTGATACATGATGATTATTCCATCTGGGAATATGTTAATGAAATATATTTTATAATGATGAAATGGTTTGTCACATTTAATATTTAAATAAATATTGAATATGTTTAATTAAATTTTAAAAGAATAATTTTTATATAAATAGATAATAAAGGTTTTATGATATTATATATTTTAATAATAGGTATGACATAGTAGGAAATATATTATATTTTAATAAACAAATATTTATATATATTTTTTATGGGTAAATACACATGTTATTAAAAGTGTTATAAATTAGATATCCAAATAGATGAATATTAAATAAATGTTAACTTTTTGGGAATTAATTTATTTAATAAGTTTTATTTTTAATTGGATATTTTTTTATAAAAATAAATAAAGGGTTTATGTTATCTTATCTTTGAATAAAAAGCTATTATATTTTGTGGATTTTTTAAAGTGAATGTGATGTGAGTGTGTATTATTGGTTGATTTAAAAATAATTTTTTATTTAATTATTAAAATACACATTATTCTTCCTTTTAAAATTAAAATTTTGATTGGTTATTCAATATTATTTACATATATAATGACAACGTGAATTTTTGTGATAAAATATTAATAGTGGGTGTTTATATTGTGACTAAATAGTCAAAAGGGTGTTTAATAATATGTATAAATGAGACTTGTTTTGATATATTTATTATTAATGTAATATGAATTGGTGATGAGTGATTTGGGAATATAAAATTAAATAATTGAAAGATGGTATTAATTATTTATATTTAAAAAAGTTGGGTAAATGATATTATAATATATGGTGATAAAATTAAATAAATGGGATATTTATGACATGAGAATATATAATGACTAAATATATGTGGTATGAAAGAATGATGATGTTAAATAATCTTTTTATAAATACATAAGAGAGTGTATTATATGTGATTTTGGTTGATGATAGTATTATATATTATATTTTATATTATTTTAAGTGATGAGAGTATCATTTTCTATGTAACCAACACTCATTATCCATAGAAACATAATATTTTTTGGCCAATATATTTTCACCTCCCCACTCCTATGGTGTGATTATAATAATTAAGTGATGATTAGGATGATATGATGATTAAGATGATGTAATGATGTGGTTGATTTGGTTTTATGATATGTGGGAGGGATGATAGACAATATGCATTGATACTTGTGTAAATGAATCAGTAGATATTGGTTTAGAATTATATTTTTCTTGTTAGTGCGTGTTATATTAATATATATCATATGTTTCTAGGGAATATTAATTTATGTGAGAAGAAATATTGTTTTTATTATAGATTTTATTCTTTTAATTATGATTAATAATGATGAGAAGTGTGTGTTTCTATGTGTGTCATTCACTAAATCATTATTATTCTTATTCACATGACACATGAGAGGTTAGAGGAGAAACCTACTAGGTATAATTTTATACCCACCCTAATTATTTGATTATGATTCTTAGATTAAAATATCAATTCAAATGTGGTTTCATTCGATAAGCATTGGTATATTTAATATTTCCATAATGATTATTTTAGTAGCGGTTAAAATTGATTCTAATTTTATTTTGAAAAAAAAACACCACTATTTTAAAAAATATTTAAAGAAATAATGGAGGTTTTAAAATCATAAATAATGTTTGAAAAAAATGAATTTGAGTTTTTTTATAGTTTCCTCATTGGTGCTCTTTCTTTCCCATAGCTACACCTGCCCCCTTAAAAACTTACTAACCACTACCAAAACTTTTAATAAATCTGTATAATATGAGATTCAAACACACACCCCATGATAGAAGGTAACCACTTCAGACACTTGTCAAGATTATTAGTTTTTAATGTAATATTTATTTCATTATATACAATTTCATCCATATTTTCATACCCACATACACACAAATAAAATAAACATTTATAGCATGAGGCTTTTAACATTGGTTATAAAAATAACTAATGTTAAAAACCCCTCATAGATATTTTTTTCATTAGTTAATAAAAAATAAATGTAAAAATGGTTTATAACATCTATTTTTAAAAAAATTAAACATAAAGTTCATTTTAAAACTTTAGAATAAATGAATCTCTAATTCTAGCACATTAATGCCGAACATGATTTTTTGTAACCCTAGTCTCTATTCTCGGTCTACCTTGTTCCTTTCATTTTTATAAAATTTTCATCACTTCTCCTTCTTCCAAAATGATAATCCCTCCATAATTTAACCACCTCACAGTAACTAAGCCTTTCCATCTCCTTAAAGTTGTCCAGTCCTTGCCCCATGGGTTTCATAATTCCTTTATAATTTTTTTAATGTTTTTTTCTAATTATAGATTTATTTTTTGATGATTGTTTTTTTATGAATATTATTTATTTTGATTAAAAAATGATCAATATTTCATTTGAATTAAACTGATGTTACTGAAAAAAATTCAAAATACCTCATGAGTTTTCCTTTCAAACTAAATGAAAAAAACCAAATAAATTTTTTTGATTTGGAAGAAACTAGTACAAATAATATAAAAAATCTAAGTATTAAGTCTGATTTTCAGGTGTTCATTTTATTTTTTAATTCATTATTACTTATAATTTAGTTTGTATTCCAAGGAATATTATATATATATATATAGATATGTTTTTAGAAAAAAATTATATCATTCCATATCAGTTATTATAATAACCCACATGGAATTTCTCAGAAATTTCTCAAAAATATGTCTTCTGAATTTGATTTCTATAAATGATGTTAAAAAACTACCTACAATATCATTCGTACTAACAATAGTAGAAAACTGGCATTAAAACAAATGACGGCTAAAGTTAGAAAGGTATTTTTTTCACTAGTGATATTTATATATATGTATGTGTATTTGTATGTGTATGTCTATATGTATGTGTATGTGTATACATGTGTGTGTGTGTGTCTTTGTATGTGTATGTGTATGTGTATGGGTATGTGTATGTGTATGTGTATGTGTATGTGTATGTGTATGTGTATGTGTATGTGTATGTGTATGTGTATGTGTATGTGTATGTGTATGTGTATGTGTATGTGTATGTGTATGTGTATGTGTATGTGTATGTGTATGTGTATGTGTATGTGTATGTGTATGTGTATGTGTATGTGTATGTGTATGTGTATGTGTATGTGTATGTGTATGTGTATGTGTATGTGTATGTGTATGTGTATCTGTATGTGTATGTGTATGTGTATGTGTATGTGTATGTGTATGTGTATGTGTATGTGTATGTGTATGTGTATGTGTATGTGTATGTGTATGTGTATGTGTATGTGTATGTGTATGTGTATGTGTATGTGTATGTGTATGTGTATGTGTATGTGTATGTGTATGTGTATGTGTATGTGTATGTGTATGTGTATGTGTATGTGTATGTGTATTTGTATGTGTGTGTGTGTGTGTGTGTGTGTGTGTGTATGTGTCTGTGTATGTGTATGTGTCTGTGTATGTGTATGTGTATGTGTATGTGTATGTGTATGTGTATGTGTATGTGTATGTGTATGTGTATGTGTATGTGTATGTGAATGTGCATCTGTATGTGTATGTGTATGTGTATGTGTATGTGTATGTGTATGTGTATGTGTATGTGTATGCGTATGGGTATGTGTATGTGTATGTGTATGCGTATGTGTATGTGTATGTGTATGTGTCTGTGTATGTGTATGTGTATGTGTTTGTGTATGTGTTTGTGTATGTGTATGTGTATGTGTATGTGTATGTGTATGGGTATGTGTATGTGTATGTGTATGTGTATGTGTATGGGTATGTGTATGTGTATGTGTATGTGTATGTGTATGGGTATGTGTATGTGTATGTGTATGGGTATGTGTATGTGTATGCGTATGCGTATGCATATGTGTATGTGTATGTGTATGTGTATGTGTATGCGTATGTGTATGTGAATGTGTATGTGTATGTGTGTGTGTATGTGTGTGTGTGTGTGTTTGTGGATGTTTATGTGAATGTGTATGTGTATGTGCCTTTGTCTCTGTGTGTGTGTGTGTGTGTAGGTGTATGTGTATGTGTATGTGTCTGTGTATGTGTATGTGTCTGTGTATGTGTATGTGTATGTGTATGTGTATGTGTATGTGTATGTGTATGTGTCTGTGTATGTGTATGTGTATGTCTATGTGTATGTGTATGTGTATGTGTATGTGTATGTGTATGTGTATGTGTATGTGTATGTGTATGTGTATGTGTATGTGTATGTGTATGTGTATGTGTATGTGTATGTGTATGTGTATGTGTATGTGTATGTGTATGTGTATGTGTATGGGTATGGGTATGTGTATGTGTATGTGTATGTGTATGTGTATGTGTATGTGTATGTGTATGTGTATGTGTATGTGTATGTGTATGTGTATGTGTATGTGTATGTGTATGTGTATGTGTATGTGTATGTGTATGTGTATGTGTATGTGTATGTGTATGGGTATGTGTATGTGTATGTGTATGTGTATCTGTATGTGTATGTGTATGTGTATGTGTATGTGTATGTGTATTTGTATGTGTATGTGTATGTGTATGTGTATGTGTATGTGTATGTGTATGTGTATGTGTATGTGTATGTGTATGTGTATGTGTATGTGTATGTGTATGTGTATGTGTATCTGTATCTGTATGTGTATCTGTATGTGTATGTGTATGTGTATGTGTATGTGTATGTGTATTTGTATGTGTATGTGTGTTTGTATGTGTATGTGTATGTGTATGTGTATGTGTATGTGTATGTGTATGTGTATGTGTATGTGTATGTGTATGTGTATGTGTATGTGTATGTGTATGTGTATGTGTCTGTGTCTGTGTCTGTGTTTGTGTATGTGTCTGTGTATGTGTATGTATGTGTCTGTGTATGTGTATCTGTGTGTGTGTGTGTATGTGTCTGTGTATGTATATGTGTCTGTGTATGTGTCTGTGTCTGTGTATGTGTATGTGTCACTCTCTCTCTCTCTCTCTCTCTCTGTGTGTGTGTGTGTGCGCGCGCGTATGTGTCTCTGTATGTGTATGTGCCTGAGTATGTGTGTATGTCTGTGTCTGTGTGTGTGTGTGTGTGTGTGTGTCTGTGTCTGTGTCTGTGTCTGTGTCTGTGTGTGTGTGTGTGTCTATTTGTATGTGTATGTGTATGTGTATGTGTATGTGTATGTGTATTTGTATGTGTATGTGTATTTGTATGTGTATCTGTATGTGTATGTGTATGTGTATGTGTATGTGTATGTGTATGTGTATGTGTATGTGTATGTGTATGTGTATGTGTATGTGTATGTGTATGTGTATGTGTATGTGTATGTGTATGTGTATGTGTATGTGTATGTGTATGTGTATGTGTATGTGTATGTGTATGTGTATGTGTATGTGTATATGTCTGTGTGTGTGTGTGTGTGTTTGTGTGTGTGTATGTGTCTGTGTATGTGTATGTGTATGTGTATGTGTCTGTGTATGTGTATGTGTATGTGTATGTGTATGTGTATGTGTATGTTTATGTGTATGAGTATGTGTATGTGTATAGGTATGTGTATGTGTATGTGTATGTGTCTGTGTATGTGTTTATGTATGTGTATGGGTATGTGTATGTGTATGAGTATGTGTATGTGTATGTGTATGTGTATGTGTATGTGTATGTGTATGTGTATGTGTATGTGTATGTGTATGTGTATGTGTATGTGTATGTGTATGTGTATGTGTATGTGTATGTGTATGTGTATGTGTATGTGTATGTGTATGTGTATGTGTATGTGTATGTGTATGTGTATGTGTATGTGTATGTGTATGTGTATGTGTATGTGTATGGGTATGTGTATGTGTATGTGTATGTGTATGTGTATGTGTATGTGTATGTGTATGTGTATGTGTATGTGTATGTGTATGTGTATGTGTATGTGTATGTGTCTCTGTATGTGTATGTGTATGTGTATGTGTATGTGTATGTGTATGTGTATGTGTATGTGTATGTGTATGTGTATCTGTATCTGTATGTGTATCTGTATTTGTATGTGTATGTGTATGTGTATGTGTATGTGTATGTGTATGTGTATGTGTATGTGTATGTGTATGTGTATGTGTATGTGTATGTGTATCTGTATCTGTATGTGTATCTGTATTTGTGTCTGTATCTGTATCTGTGTGTGTGTTTCTCTCTGTATGTTTCTGTGTATATTCACACACACACATATATATGTTTATATAAATATATTTATATATTTTATTTATAATTTTATATGTGTGTATATATTTGTGTGTGTGTGTTTGTAGGTATTTTTTTAACGTAAAAGAAAAATAGCATAGCACCCTCACTTGTGGGGGATTGAAACTTTATTACAACCATCCCAAATAAAGAAAAAAATGAAACAATAGAAGAAACAAAAATTAACCATATCAATGTTGTTGGAGAAAGTGACTACTCAATAAGGTCTGTATCAACCTCGTTCCAAAGAAAAAGTAAGTGATTGGAATCTGACATTTGAAAGTCTTCCCAATTGAATTGATAAACTACTGGT
Source organism: Viscum album (assembly GCA_963277665.1). Taxonomy (NCBI): domain Eukaryota; kingdom Viridiplantae; phylum Streptophyta; class Magnoliopsida; order Santalales; family Viscaceae; genus Viscum; species Viscum album. The sequence continues at coordinate 1,043,455,312 of OY728146.1, forward strand.
TTCTAGCTAAGATTCAAATTTATGTAAAGACCCAAAATTTTTCCATGTAAGTTTTTTTTAATTATATCGAATTATTACGAGTCCACGAAAATTGATGGCGTGTGATTCTGAGGCCTGGTGTGCCCGGAATGAATTTATGAAAAAAAATTCAGGTACGTTCAGTAAATGCGCGAGCGGCGTTTTGTAACTTTTGAACCGGTGCTCGGAATTGAAATCTGAGGACATTGTTGAACTCGCAGCGCCGATAATCGCTTAAGGAGACCTTCACCTCAATCGTAGTAGGTCGAGGGTGGAGATTAGTTTTAAGAATTTTCGTGGAAGAAAATTAAATAAACATTCTTTATTTTATTTTTGAAATTGAAACCTCCCATTCGAATTTATTGGTGGGGTCCACTCGAGCTTGAAACCTCCCATTTGAATTTAGTGGTGGGGGCCACCCGACCCTTGAACTCCCTCTTAAATGCGAGTTAACCCTTGAAATTCCACCAATTAAATGTCCCAACATTAATTGGTTTAATTAACTTAACTTGTTAATTTGGCACCTCACCTCTCGCGGGGAAAGAGGATTTGAAAAAGATGAGAGCCTTGGAGAGAGCTTTTGGAGGATCATCTTCCAACGAAGAACGTCCCCGGATCAAGAACGAGGACGACGCGCGAGCTCGGATCGGGAGCATGGTGCGGGTGCAATGAATTTCGACGTTACCAACATCATCTCCTTCCTCGCGACATCTTCAACGAACGTCAAGGTAGGGTTTTTAATTTCAAGTATGATTAAATCTTTTTGTTGATTCTTCATACTCTTGATTCGCAACGATGATGGCTAAACAAACATGGTCATCGTTCCGCACATATACCTTGACCCTTTTCTTTCGTCCTTCACGCGTTATTTGTGCGTTCTTCGACCCCAAATAATTAAAGACGCTGGAAACACTAAGTTTTCTTGAGTGCGACGTATGGACGCGGATCCCTCGACCCAGGGATCGCGAATATGTGGTCGTCATATTTTTCTAGCTTAGAAGAAAGTTGCGGTGAACCGCGTAAGAGGAGGGCGGTCGGCACATCGGTCGGCCTCGAGGTGGAGTGGCGGTGCGTGTCCGCGCCTCTGATGGAGCAGGAGGACGCGGCCGCTTGGTCACGGTGGAGGCCAAAGGGCGGACGACACCCGACCAGCCGCGGAGGACAGCGGCGCCGTCGCGCCGCTGGGAGGAGGAGAACGGACCGGCCAGTCGTGGCGCACCGAGCAAGACCCGCTCCTGCGGGTCTTGCTTCCAAAATCTAGATGGCCCTTTGGCCATTCGGGTGACTTGGGAGGCGGCTCCCTCCCGAGAATCGGCTAGGGCGGACCCCGCCACAACGGTCCACCTGACCGTGGGTCACCCCAGCGGGTCACGCCACTGGGCCACCCCGGCGGGCCGCACCACCGGGTCGTGCCCAGCTGGTCGTGCCATCGGGCCACGCCATCGGGCCGCGCCCAGCGGGCCGATCTGGGCCACCGCCTTCGCAGGTAAGGCCGGACCATGGCCTAGCGGGCCAGACCTGCCATGACCCAGGCCAATTGGGCCGAACCCAAATCGGCTTGGGTCGACCCTAACCGGGTCGGGTCGGCCCGGTCCGGGTCGGTCTAATTAGGTCGGACCAAACCCTGGCTCATCTTGACCCAGTTTCACCTTTTTTGCCATAACATGAGAATCGGGCGTCTGTTTGACGAACCGTCTACGGCACCGGAATCCTAGGATCGATACTGTCCTTTTTTTATTCTCCACATAAATTTTGGATAATGTTGGATTATGGCGGGTTTGGATTGAACCTGAATCCAACCGGGCCCTCGGAACGGAAATGCTAATTACTTACAGACCAGGTGTCAGTTTGATGCATCGTCTGTTGAGTTAGGTCCCTTATGACGTGACAGACCTTTGGGTTACTCCTTTTTGGATCTTAGTGGCAGTCGAGGTAAGAACGATATCTCGAGGGATAGATTCTAGGGAACTCGAGCGCACCAGGTGCGAAGAATCCAGTGGCTGGCAGTTAGGCGGAGGTTGGAGATGGATAATACGAAGGTTAGTTACCTATAGACTTCAGGGAGGTCGGATTATGTGTGGTTCATTGCAGGGGGTTGTACTTATAGATCATGTGTGGTTCAATGCATACCGATCATGTGTGGTTTAGATCCTATGTGGGTCAGTGCTCCCCGATCCTGTGTGGGTCAGCGCATACTGATCCTGTGTGGGTCAGATCCTGTGTGGGTGAGCGCTCAGCGATCCTGTGTGGGTCAACGCATACCGATACTGTGTGGGTCATTATGGAGGATAGTACCTATCGATCCTATGTGGTTCAAAATCCGTATAATCAGCAGCAGTGCCTCTTGATAGAATAAGATGATCTAGCTTCGCTACTAATCATCTGTACTTCTATACTTCACTTATACCTATGTGAGCTAAGTCTTTACCCTTGTGGTGTACCTGTGCGGTACTTATATCTTCATGGTGTTACCTGTGTACTACTTCTACATTTGTGGTATTCTTTCATCGTGTGTGAGGTGTGTTTTTATTGATAACTTAGGTATATGTATGGGCATATACCTAAGTAGTATGATGAAAATTTCTTCATGCTTTGAGATTGATGTCTTGCTTTTCGGTTTATCCTTTGTGGATTCTGAGAGACCTTCGAGGGTCTCGGGTTCCCTACTGAGTATCATTATAGTTACCCATCCATGAACTTCTCCCGCACCTTGTTATGCCATGTGCAAACGACGAACAACGCTGACCAAGGACGAGGGTACCAGGGATGGAGGTTGCTCGGGGGTGGACCTTATATGAGATGATCCGTGGAGACGACCATTTGTGAGTTGTACCTAACCTTTAGGTAGGATCCTTGGCGAGTGTTCAGAGGAGTTGTTTCCAGTTTTACTTGTACTTTCTAGTTTCTCTTGTATTCTGGCCCCTCTACTTACTGTACACACCATGTTTACTATGTAAGTTTACCTTGTGCTTGTATCTTGTAGTGTTCTTGCTTTTCATGAGTTTACAGGTTTAGAGGAAATGCCTTCCTGGTTTTAGGGATATTCCTTTCTGGTGCTAGTCTCCAGCCCCTGGCCTATGGAAGGCGGGCTTGGGGTAGTCACGGCACAGGCCCCGAGGGACGGGTCGTGAAAAATTGGTATCAGAGGAGTTCTATTATACCAAAGAACTTGGACACTGATCTTTTAAACAGAAATTGTGTTAAGTTTTATGAGTGTGGTTATCGGTTTGGGGAATCCAGTGTTGGTGCAGTGGCCGATGTATCCATACACCAGGACCATAACTACTAATTTCTGACTCATTGTATGAAAACACTGATTGCATGTGTGTTTTTCAAAAGTTTTCTTTGTTATATCTTTGATTCAGCTCACCAGGTATAACATATTGACTATGGTGCACCTATTCTTTCAGGATGCCTCCACGCAGACAGCCATCCAGGGTTCCGGTTAGAGTACGTGATGATATCCCACCAAGTGAAAAGGCTTCGGTGCAGGGCCCCCTTACGATAGTTGTACCATCGGGTAGTGTACCAGAAGCACCACAACCCATTGGGCAACCGATGCCACCAGCCCAAACAGTAGAGGGTGCACGCCGCTTGAGCGCATTGCACGAGTTCCAGCACCAGATACAACTAAGGTTCCAGGGCGAGACAGATCCACAGGTGGCTGAGGATTGGCTGGAGGCCATGGTTAGAGTATTTCAACTGGTAGGGACACCAGTTGATCTCATGGTGATCCTTGCCACCAGTCTTCTTCTGGAAGTAGCAGGCAGATTTTGGATCTTGATGCTTCATATTTATGATGATGTGACTCTAATATGGGCGGAATTTGAGAGCCTTTTTAGGGCATATTTCGTCCTAGAAACCTTACGCTCAGTGCGTATACAAGAGCTTCTCCACTTGCAATAGGGTAGCATGACTGTGGCTCAGTATTCAGCAAGGTTCACCGACCTCTCACGCTACTCCACTTTCATGGTATGAGACACTTTCTTCAGGGCCTAGACCTTCAAGCAGGGGCTCAGATGGGAGATTAGATCTTCGATGGTTTCTCTCAACATCCCGACATAGGCCTGAGTGTTAGAGCATGCCCTCTTAGTGGAGAGCTTCCTTGCTGAGCAGTCACTGATAGCTGAGCAGTCACTGATAGTGATACCAACCACCGGATGACACATAACAAAGTCATTGGTAGTTGGTAGCAGACAGATGATGTAAATGTCCAAGAGGACTAGACCTACAAGTAAACATCCACAGGATACAGGGTCGGTGGTTTGGGGCTCTCGAGACAGAGCAGGACCAGCGAGGAACAAGCAGTGTTATTTGTGCGGCAGGCAGGGTCACATGGCTCGCGACTACCCGACCCACCATACAGATGACCAGTAGATGGTCGAAGGACCACCTGGCCAGAAGCAAAGATTCGATCGAGGAGGTCTGCAGGCAGGAGGCGGACATGGCAGAGGAGCATTCCATACATCAGGAGGTGGGCGACAATTCAAGGTTCTACCGCCACCACCTCTAGGTGGTCCACCCCAACCACAAGGAGCAGGTGGATAGGGACAATCTCGACTCCAAGAAGTTGAGGCCTATGAACATGGTGCTCTAGAGATGATACAAGGTACGATTTGTGTCTACTACACCTTATCTGCAGTACTTATAGACACAAGTTCCAGTCATTCTTTTATTTTCATGACCCTTGTTTAGATCTTGTAGATTTCAGTGGAGCCGTTGGATCGATCCTTATGGCTAGAGACTTCTACAGGAGCAGATTCTATGATTACGTGATGGTTCTGGAAGTGTGATATTACTCTATGAGGCGAGAGATTCGGCTGGGATCTCTTAGTAGCAGTGTCGAGACCTTACATTGTCATCTTGGGTATGGACTGGTTATCCACAGTCCATTCTCATATTGACTGTATTAGGCGCAAAGTTCGGTGTGTCCGCACGGATGGGACTAGGTTTTCCTTCACCGTCAAGAAGGTAACCTTTACAGCATAGGACGGACTTTCCCAAAGGAGGCTATAGCCGATCACACGTCATTTGGCTGGCCTTACCCTCAGAGTGGTTGATGTTGAGAGTTTGATCTATCCTGTAGTGGTGGACCAGTACGCTGATGTTTTCCCTTATGATGTTTCGGGTCTACCTCCTCGTAGAGAGGTGGGATTTTACATCGATTTGTACCCTAGGACAGCACCGATATCTACACCAGCATATTGGATGGCTCCCGTGGAGCTTCAAGAGCTGTGAGTACAGCTGGAGGACTTGTAGAGAAAGAGATTCATTAGTCCCAGTGTTTCTCATTGGGCAGCCCCCAATTTTTTTCTCCAAGAAGGCGTATGGAAGCTTGAGACTCTGTGTGGACTATCGGTGCCTGAATCAAGTGACTGTGAAGAACAAGTACCCACTACCAAGGATTAATGATCTTTATGATTAGCTGAAGAGAGAATAATGGTTTTCAAAGATAGACCTCAGATCATGCTATCACCAACTCGGAGTACAAGAAGAGGATGTGCAGAAGATGGCCTTCAGATGTCGGTATGGCCATTATGAGTTCTTGGTTATGACTTTTAGTGTGACCAATACCCCAGTAGTGTTCATGGGACTCATGAACAGGATCTTCCAGTTATACCTTGATCACTTTTTGGTAGTCTTCATCGACGACATCCTGATATACTAAGTGACGGAGGAGGATCATGCCTATCATCTTCAGATAGTTCTGGACACACTCCGAGAGCACCAACTTTATGGTAAGCTCTCGAAGTGCCATTTATGGATCTGAGAGGTTCACTTCTTGGGAAACATCATCTCGGAGGCTGGAGTTGCGGTGGATCTAGTGAAGATTGAGTCTATACTTTCTTGGGATCCACCAAAGAGTGTGATGGAGGTGCGAAGTCTCTTAGGTTTGGCTTGTTAATATAGGAGGTTTGTGCCAGACTTTTCTCGAGTTGTGGCACCACTATCTATGTTGAAAAATAAGGAGAAACCCTCTGTGTGGTCAAAGAATTTCCAGCGGAGTTTTCAGGAGTTGAGGTAGAGAGTGACGAGTGCCCCCGTCTTGAGGATACCAGAGGAAGGCATTGGATACGTAGTTTACTACGAAACATCAGGGATTGGGATTGGATGTGTCATAATGTAGGATCAAGAAGTGATCGCATATGGTTCTCAACAGTTGAGACAGCATGAGCAGAACTATGATACCCATGACTTGGAGTTAGCAGCAGGGGTCTTTCCCTTAAAGATATTGATACATTACTTGATGGGTGAATGTTTTACAGTCTACTCTGATCACAAGAGTTTCAGGTATATCTTATCTCAAAATAAATTGAACCTGAGAAAATGGAATTCTCTTTAGTTCCTCCAAGACTATGACTTCAAGATAGCCTATACTCCTGGGAAGGGGAACGTAGTATCAGATGCACTCAGTAGGAGATCTGGTATATAGTTTCTGAGTGAGGCGATGGAGCAGCTAGCCACTTTGCGAATAAACTATGTGGATCGAGAAGGAGCATCTTATCTTCAGTCTATGAAAATGACTCCCCCAATCCTTCAACAATTCAGGGAGGCGCAGCTTGGGGACACTGACTGCGAGGCTCTACGTGCTCAAATATCCACAGGACAGGCACCTGATGGATTTTTTGAAGGTGAGAAGCACGTCATCCTCTTCAGAGGGCATACTATGGTACTAGTGGCTCTTAGGAAGGGAGTGTTGAGGTAGTTCCATAAATCCCCTATAGAGGTATATCTAGGAGTGTAAAAGATGTACCAGGACCTCCAGCATTAGCACTGGTGGCCGGGAATGAAGAAAGTAGTGGTTGAGTTTGTCTCTTGGTGCCTCACTTGTCAGCAAGTGAAGACAGGGCATCGGGTTTTAGCAGGCTTAGTTCATCCACTTAAGGTTCCAGAGTAGAAGTGGGATGGAATTTACATGGACTTCGTGATAGGACTTCTATTCACATCCAGGGGTCATGATTCTATCTGGGTGATCATTAACCGACTCAACAACTCATCCCACTTCCTATCAATCAGAGAGTAGAGATCAGTAGAGAGATTGGGACACCTCTACATGTAAGAGATTGTATGGCTTCATGGAGTGTCATCTATGATTGTCTCCAATCACGATGCACGATTTACTTCCCAGCTATGGAAGGGGTTAAAGGAGGCATTCAGGACATAGCTTCATTTGAACACCACCTTCCATCCTCGGACAGATGGTCAGACAGAGCGGACCATTAAGACCCTTGAGGACATGCTACGTGCTTGCATCCTCGATTTCAGCTACAGCTAATAGTATCACTTTCCCTTGGTGGAGTTTGCGCACAACAACAGCTACCACTCCACCATTGGAATGGAACTATTAGAGGTGTTGTACGGACAACCTTGGAGATCACCATGTGTTGTACTGACCCGGGGGAGTCAGCACTCATGGGACCAGAGATGGTACGGGCTACCACGGAGAAGGTATTGATCATCCCGGAGCGGATGAAGATTGCACAGAGCAGGAAGAAGACTTATGATGAAAGGGGACGGAGACCTCTTGAGTTTGAGGATGGTGACCCTGTCTTTCTATGGGTCTAACCTCGAAGAGGTTTGCAGAGATTTGGCTGGGGTGGAAAGTTATCACTCAGGTTCATTGGACCCTTTCAGGTCCTCAACAGAGTTGGAGAGGTGGCTTGGCGCTTAGCTCTTCCACCTCAGTTGCACTGGGTGCATGATGTTTTCCACATATCCCAGCTGAGGAGATACGTACATGATCCTTCACATATCATTGACTGGGGAAAGCTGGAAAATGACGATGGGGTGACGTTTTCAGAGGTTCTTGTGGAGACTAAGGATTGACAGGAGCGGGTGCTTCATGGGTGGTTGATACCTCTAGTGCACGTACGCTGGTAGGACGGGAACCTCCATGAGATAACATGGGAGAGGGAGGCTTAGATTCATTCTCATTACCCCCACTTGTTTCCCTAGTTTTTTTTTTTGGCTTTTAGGGATGAAAATCCCTGAGGTAGGGAGAATGTAAAGAGCCAGATTTTTTACATGTAATTTTTTTTAATTATATAGAATTATTACGAGTCTGCGAAAATTGACGGCATTTTATTTCAAGGCCCGGTGTGCCTGGAATGAATTTATAAACATTTATTTGGGTACGTATAGTAAACGCATGAGCGGTATTTTGTAACTTTTTAACCGGTTATTGGAATTGAAATCCAAGGACACCGTTGAACTCACAACGCTGATATTCTCTTAAGGAGACCTTCACCTCAATCGCAGTAGGTTGAGGGTGGATATTAGTATTCAGACTTTTTGTGGGAGAAAATAAAATAAAAATTCTTTATTTTATTTTTGAAATTGAAACCTCCCATTTTGAATTTATTGGTGGGGACCACCCGAGCTTGAAACCTCCCATTTGAGTTTAGTGGTGGGGACCACCCAACCCTTGAACTCCCTCTGAAATGTGATTTAACCCTTGGAATTCCCCTAATTAAATATGCCAACATTAATTGGTTTAATTAACATAACTTATTAATTTGGAACCTCACCTCTCGGGGGGAAAGAGGATTGGAAAAAGAGGAGATCCTTGGAGAGATATTTTGGAGGATCATCTTCCAACGAAGAACATCCCTAGATCAAGAACGAGGACGATGCGTGAGCTCGAATCGGGAGAGTGGTGCGGAAGCAACGAACGCTGACGTCACCAACATCATCTCCTTCCTTGGTACATCTTAAAATAACGTCAAGGTAGGGGTTTTAATTTTAAGTATGATTAAATATTTTTTTTGATTCTTCATGCTCTTGATTCATAACGACGATGGCCAAACAAAAATGTCCATCATTCTGCACTTATACCTTGACCCTTTTCTTTCGTTCTTTATGTGTTCTTCATGTGTTCTTTGATGCCAAATAATTAATGATGTCGGAAACACAAAGTTTTGTTGAGTGCGACATATGTACGCAGAACCCTCAACCCAAGGATCTCAAATATGCAGTCGTCATATTTTTTTGGGCTTAGAATGAAGTTGCGGTGAACCGTGGAAGAGTAGGGTAGTGGGCACGTCGGCCAACCGAGTGGCGGAGCGGTCCCGTGCGTTTGCGCTGCCAGTGGAGCAGGAGGCCACGGCTGCTTGGCCACGGAGGAGGCCGAAGGGCGGCCGGAACCCAACCATCCATGAAGGAAAGCGGCACCGTCACGCCACTGGGAGGAGGAGGACCGGCCGGTGAATCGGCCGGCCGTGGAGCAATGAGCATGACCCACACCAGTGGGTCCCGATTCCAAATAACGAACGGCCCTTTGGCTGTTCGGGTGACCTAAGAGGCACCTACCTCCGGGGTGTCGGCTAGGGCGTACCCCACCATGCTGGTCCACCTAACTGTGGGCCACCCCAGCGGGCCGCGCCTAGCGGGACACACCCAGTGGGTCGGGTCGGGCCGCCCCCTTCGCGGGTCGGGTCGGACCATCGCCTAGTGGGCCAAACCCGCACGGCCCAGGACAACCGAGCCGGACCCAAATATGGTCGGGTCGACCTGAACCAGGTCGCATCGGCCTAGTCTGGGTCTTGCTGGGTTGGTCCGATCTGGTTGGACCAGACCCGGGCCCATCTGGACCCAGTTTCACCTTTTTGGTCGTAACTCTAGAACCGAGTGTCCATTTGAAGAACTATCTATGGAACCAAAATATTGGGATCGAGACGGCCTTTTTGGTATACTCTACTTGAGTTTTGGATAAAGTTAGAGTACAACTGGGTTGGATCGAACTCGAATCCAACCAGGCCCTCGGAACGGAAATGCTAATAACTTACAGATTGGGCGTCCGTTTGACGCGCCGTTTGTTGAGTTGGTTCCCTTATGACGTGACTGACCTTTGGGTTACTCATTTTTGGATATTAGTGGTGGTCAAGGAATGACCTATATCTTGAGAGACATATTCTACAAAACTCAAGTGCACCAGGTGCGAGGAATCCAGTGGCTGGTTGTGAGGCGGAGGTTGGAGACGGATAATATGGAGGTTAGTTACCTATCGACTCTGGGCAAGTCAAATCCTGTGTGGGTCATTTTGGGTGTTAGTACCTATCGATCCTGTATGGGTCAGTGCTCAGCAATCATGTGTGGGTCAGTGCATACCGATCATGTGTGGTTTAGATCCTATGTGGGTCAACGCTCAGCGATCTTGTGTGGGTCAGCGCATACTGATTCTATCTGGGTCAGATCCTATGTGGGTCATTGCGAGGGTCAGTACCTATTGATCCTATGTGGGTTAGACTCTGTATAATCAACATCAGTGCCTCTTGACAGAATAAGATGATCTAGGTTCGCGACTAATCATTTTCACTTCAATACTTCACTTATACCAGTGTGAGCTGATTCTTTACCCTTGTGGTATACCTGTACGGTACTTATATCTTCATGGTGTTACCTGTGTGGTACTTTTACCTTTGTGGTATTATTTCCTCATGTGTGAGGTGTGTTTTTATTGATAACTTAGGTATATGTATGGACATATACATAAGTAGTTCGATGACTATTACTTCATGCATGAAGATTGAGGTCTTTCTTTGTGGTTTATCCTTCGTGGATTCTGAGAGACCTTCTGGGGTCTCGGGGTCTCTACTGATTATCATTATACTCACCCCTGTACGGGCTTCGCCCACATGTTGTTGTGTCATGTGCAGACGACAGACAATGCTGACCGAGGATGAGGGTACTGGGGCAAGAGGTTGCTCGGGGGTGGACCTTAGGCGAGACGATTCGCGGAGACGACCATTCATGGGTTGTACCTACACTTCATGTAGGATCCTTGGTGGGTGTTCAGAGGATTTGTTTCCAGTTTTACTTGTACTTTCTAGTTGGGCTTGTATTCTGTCCCCTTTAGTTATTGTACACACCATGTTTACCATATAGGTTTACCTTGTTCTTGTATCTTGTTGTGTTCTTGGTTTTCTTGAGTTTACAGGTTTAAAGGCAATGCCTTCCTGGTTTTTGGGATATGCATTTCTGGTGCTAGTCATCAGCCCCAGGCCTATGGAAGGCGGGCTTGGGGTAGTCAAAGCATGGGCCCCGAGGGACGGGTCTTGACAATTTATGTATAATATGCTTTTTAATGAGGACAAATTCTTCAAAATTACTTTTTCCAAGAATATATCCTTTGTGAAAAAATTATTCCTTATAATCCATCAAATCTTTATTCTCCTAATAAAATTCAAGATAGATTTTGATAATTTCAAGTTTCTCTTTTTAATCATTTGAAATAATAATTCGAAGTGGGTAATTAATTATCTCCTATGAGTATATAATAGGAAATCATTTATCAACAAAGTTCCCCTGGTTAATTATGAATCCATCCTTGAAAATTTTGTTTTTATTATTTTCATGAATCACCATTTTTTACATTTATATTATGTTATGGATATTTTATTCAGTGATTCTATTATTGAGGAGTATTTTTTATATGTTTGATATTTTTGAGACTTGAATTAAGAGAAACTATCTTTATCCATTCTTTCATTTCTAATTAGATGGATAAATTAGGATCCCAAAGTTCTTCTCAAAAGGTGTAGAATGATCCAAATATGTATAAACAGTTTTATCCTCTCCACAAAGAGATAAAATGAAGAAAAAATATTTTACCAATACCCATACAGTCTATGATAACTGCAACCATGTCCCCTTCTTGAAAGGCAGTATCCATTTGGGTAGAAAATGTTGATTGGTTTTATTTTCTCAAAAACTACGCAAAAGAATCAGGTTCAAACATATCCTAATTTCCTAAGGGTACAACTATAAAAAAATTATTGGGCTTCTAAATTTTTATAATGATAGATAATCATAAAAATAATCATTGAAATTTCCCACTTTTATATCACTATTTTGATTTCCTAACTACATATCTCCATGAGAATGAGAATCAATATTATTATCTGCAAATTCTTGAGAGAACAGTTCCTTCCCATTACCATTTTCTATATTCAACATCCGCATAAAAACATAGAATGAATTATTCCAGTTATCCTTTAAACCATAAGTAGTATACTCCTTTATGACAATATGAGCACCATGAACTTTACACACCTTTAATTTCAATAAAAATAAACTTTCATATTAGTTAAATTCCCACTAGAAGCATCATGATTATTATTTAGAACCCAAGTCACAAGAATAATCCAAATAATAGTTTTAGAATCATAAGTAACAATATGGAATATTATTTCTTTTTAAATGATGCTCACTAAAGTTTTATTAATTTCTAAAAAAATTAGGGTCATCTTTTAGTAGCCAATAAAGTATTGGTTTAAAATAATTTAAAATAATTTTAGTGATCACTTATGGTTCTAAATCAGAAAAAAATACATTTTAAAACATTAGTGGCTATTATGCGAGATAATGTGTGGTTTTGGTGTCCATAATGGTCCATAAATGTTTTTGTACCATAGATCTTAGCAACCTTTGCTCCCATTTCTTACTTGCCTTATGGGTTTATTCTTGCCTTGAAAATCAAATTTCACTTCAATTGACCATAATTTAAACTATGCACCATGATCTCTTGATCCACCCTTTATCTACCCCTTTCCCATCAACCAAATAACCAGTGTAGTGCCAGATCAATATGATAATAGAACCAAGTTTTTTTCATAACCACCAATAGAAAACAAAACCGGAAGTTAGAAAATAGACCCAAGGCTTCTGCTTTGGAAGAACATGAACATACTGAAGGCAAAAAAAATCACCTTCTTAAAGATTAATTGGTGTTCCCAATAACTCAATATCGATTAAATAATCCTCATTAAACTTTTAATGTAATCTAATTGAGTCAATAAAAGCTTTCTAATTTGAAATTTTTCGATTTTCATGCTCAAATATGGCATAGGTATTAAAATGCTTTGTCGTCATCCCTAAACCATTAGTATTGGCCATTAAGATTCATTATTAATGAATTTTTAGGGATATAGAAAATATATTCCTAGTGATGTTTATGGTTCTTTAAAGATAGGTTTCATGGTTTTTTAGGGTTCAACACATTTTTGGGGAGAAAAAAAAATTAACTAATAGAGATGTTTTATCTACATTAATAGAGGAATTTTTCTCAAAATTAATGGAGAGATTATCTAAACGTTAATGGATTAAAAATGGAAATGTAAACTATATTAATTATATGTATACTTAGTGAATTTATAAAATTATGTAGTGATATTATTCATAGGTTAATATTTTTGGAATGTGAGTGGAGACACATATTGAGTAAGCAGTGAGAATAGGTCAAAGGGAACCGAATCCAACATAGCTTGAGTGATTAGTGTGTAGAACCTAGTGAGACCAAGAGGTTATCAGATATTTTTTAAAATTATTCCCATTTATTATATCTATAAGGGTGTGAATTTCTTTCATGGGAGGGTGAATTTGGTCACTGAAATGATTTTTAGATAGGTGAAAAAAATCATATCGTGGTGTGGTTTTCAAATAAATTTTTCTACTCTTCAATTGTAATTATATTTTAGGTATTGAATATTATTTATTACTCTCTAATTATTAGTATATTTTACAAGGTTTCCCCATGGTTTTTTAATTCTATAAATTGGAATGATTTTCCACATTAAAAATCTAGGTGTTTGGTTTTTTATTCTACTTAAATTATCACTTCCATTATTAAATGGAGATTATGATGATATTTTTCTTCAAAAGTATTTTTTTTATAACTAATCACATTCTTTCTCCAAAAAATGGTATAAAACTAAGGCACTTAATTCCTCTTACTAATTGAATTTGGTTGGTTCACAAAAAAATATGTGTTTCCACATTGAACAACTCAAGAGGAAATTGATTTTACAATATAGAAAAAATTGCTAAACAAATTTATTCATGGGAAGATAGTGAAGTAAATAAAGATAAAATTAGAGAAACTAGAGAAGATAAACAATAATGATTGGAAGGATATGTGATAATTATAAAAAATCAATTCATATGTATTTGTAAGATAATATCTTATGGGAGGTGATGAGTTTAATTGATCCAAAATATATCTAGGTGGATATTTAAAGTGTGTATAAATAAAAATACCTTACAAATAATTTATATATGAACAATAATCATATCGTTAATGAATTATAGAGCATAGATATTTAGGTAACCATCTAGAAAATTTCATCAAATTTATGATGTATTTTTCATACCCTAGAATATAATATATAAATTAATTTAATGTTTTGTTGTACATTATTTTTATTATTGAGTTTCGGTCCCATTTTTTAAAACATTTTGGATAAACCTTAATAATTATCCTATTTCATAGTTATCACATAGTTAGTAGTAACTATGAAGAACCTATCAAAATGAATCTTCAATTTAACTGAACCGATATAAAGATTTGGTGCATAGTTTTCTAATTGTGTATCTTTTCCAATGCATTCTGTAGAGGGCACATGGATGTCACCTGATTTAGACAACCACGCGACTAATCCATGCCTACTACCCAAAAACTTAAAATTTTGGTTTTATCGTTTCCCCTACCCTCTCCCCCTTATTAAAAAATAACCCCCTCTATTAACCTATTCTTCATGAACATCCTAGGGGAAGACCATTCATGCCTCCCTCCTCATTCTCCAGGGATTCTTGTCATTTTCCCTCATGATTTCATGTGCGGTCTTCATAGGTTTGGGATTATTTCCTTCCATTGTCTTATATTTCTCCTTTATTCTTGTTTTAATATCCATTGTAACACCCTGAGATTTTATGAAAAATATTCTTTTTAATTTCATTAATGTCTTGTGTTATACGCTACACCAAAAGGAGCTTTCACAACACACATCTCTGACCTGGCTTGAATTACACGCAATCGCGACCTTCCACGATAGTGTGTGTTGTACGCAACACCAAGTTTCGCTAAACAACGATATGCTATTAAAATATTATTAAAACTAGCCGTTATGAATAGTAATAACCACTTTTTGAAATTTTGTAAATTTTATTTTTCAAAATGGACTTCATTTTTGGATTCGGAATATCGAAATTAGCTTAGGGTGAAATTTTGGTGATTTTCGGATAACTTTCATATTTTGATGAATAGTGAAAATTAATAAATTTTAATTAAAAACAACTTTTTCAATCGAAATAATTAATAGTGATAAATTATTAATTTTAGTGGTTTTAAAGTATATTTAGAATATATTTTTACAATTTAATACAATTTTGGTCATTGGATGTAATTTCACATTTAAACCACACATAAACAAGTGTCAATCTTTTGATAGTTATTATCTCTTAACAACACGCTATTTGTTTTGACGACGGAAATTAATTTTTAAATTAATTAATGCAACTGATATGTTTTGAATTTGGTAAAATAGAAATCATTTTTGATTTCATAATCTCAAATATATCTTAGGCCTAATTTTTCCTATTTTTCTGAAAACTTTCAATTTTTGATGAATAGTGAAACCACTAAGTGGTAGTTAAAAAAACTGAATTTTTCATAAAACTTAATTTTACCACTTCTGTGAGTGGAATTTCAAAAATCCGAGAGACACGGTTGATGTCATTAAGTAAAATGTGGTTCAATGAGATGAAAATGATTTTTGGTGAATAGTAACTTTTTACTTTTATTTACCACGGTTAAAAGTAAATAGGGTAATTAAGGGTAAAAATGATATTATTATTACCCTAACACATGTCCTAATTCTATTGGATAAGTGTAATTCGACCAAAAACAAACTTAGGAATAAAATATGACCATTTAGGCCCACTTGAATTAGATTAGGACATTTATTATTATTTAATTCAAAGAAGAGTTAAAAGAGTTAAAATCAAAGTTTATTTAATAAAACATTTTTAATATAGGGTTATACATAAGATAAATTCGACTATAAATATTAATTATAAATCTAAAAAGATTTCCTACATAATTTTATTTTATTTGTAATTTTTATACATTAAATAATTTAATTTATTTATGACACAACGATGATGCAGTAATTATCTTATTAATGAAATATTGACATAATTGATGTTATAAATACCCAAATAAATATAATTTGAGACTTTTTATGAATTACACTAATTTTCTAGGTTAATATGACATGTTAGTATTGATTTAATTAACTTTTTTTGAACTTATCATTCTGTTATGATTTTCAAAAAAATCAATTACTAAATAGTGTCAAAATTGACATAAAATAGTTTTTAAAAAAATTATTATATTATTAATTGTTATTTTATTCCTAAAAATCTAAGGTTCGGCCAAATGACTTAGATAAGGTTATATATATTAATAATAAATAATTTGGGGTTCTTTTTTCTTCTTATAGTAAGTTTATTAACCTTGTAGTGTAAGAACACAAGAAGACACGGTAAAAGTAAAATTATTTAACTTAATGTTAAATCTAAATGATAAGGTTAAAATAGGAACCTAAACTTGTCTAAATTCTATTGGATGAGAGGATTTAGACCCATCCCCACCTTAGCCTCGAAATAAATAAATTTGGAGCTATTTAAAACCGAACTTGACTTTATAATAAAATAATATTTTTAGTTTTTCCAAAGGAGATCCTCTCCTCCCTTATAAAAGGGCACCTCCTCCCTCTCTTCCTCACACAACTTTGAGCCTTCAAGATCATCCAACCCCTGCCAAATTCTCTTCTCCAATTCCCTAGAAACATCCTATAGGTTCTGGTCTTCCTCAAAGACCAATTTTAGTGCCCTAAGAGGAGGTCTCAAAGAGGCGCTTCAAAGAAGAGGTAATTTCCGTTACCGATTCTTTCACCTTTATTTCTTCTTCCACTTCTTCTTCTTAGGTTGTTTCATTATGAAGTAATAACATCAGTATCACTCATATACTGATATGTTATTATAATTATGAAACAATCCTATTTCACCATCTATCCATCCTACGGAAAACGAAATCACTGCGCGTGCGTACGTACGGAATACTGTCTCCACGCCGGGGTGAAATATATTTTCCACCACCACCTTACTTGGATGGGTATAATGGTGTAAATAATAACTATATATTATTATTTTAAAGTGATATTGATTCTGAAATAGTATACATACACTCCAATACAGTCCCACGATCATGAGAATGATATCATCGCTCGTGCGTACGTACGGACTACCGTCTCCACGATGCGATGAGATTCATTCTCCACTTTAAACCATTCATGAATGATTATAAAGTATATATAATAAGTAATCATGAAATATATGACATAATAATGATACTGGATTTATGTGTATATATATGAATTTCATCTACTTAATTCCGTTCAACTCAATAAGGAAACGAAAACAGCATTCATGCGTACGTACGGCTTACCGTCTCCATGAACGGTGTATTTCTTTCCATTTACTGATTTATTATATGTATATTCTGAATATATATATATATATATAAATCATATTTTATATTCTGGAATTAAGTAATCATGATCTAAGTAATCATATGAATAATTACAAGTCAAAACACGGACGACAAATGAAACAATTTTACCCAAAATGCTCTTTAACATGGAATTTACAAAATAACGGGTAATATAAAGTCATAGGTGAACCATATATGATATCATAACAATGAATATGATTTTTTAATAAGTCAATGACATTATTTAAATCATTATACAGGAGGTTCGGACAATTACGAAGAAAATCGGACCTAAGGTAAGAAAATATCACAATCTCATTTTTATCCGAGATTGTTTATACTTTGGTATTTACTGGGGTGTATTTTATCATCCACATCCATGTTTCCTCAATATGTAATATTTACATAATTCTACAATAGTTTATATCCAATTTTACCCTTAGGTGACTTTTTAGTAAAAGATATGAAAGGAATCTTTTGTCGTTTTTCGTACGAGGTACTTTTTGAATTTTCCGACAAAAGTACGAGAAGAATGTTTTTTTTAACTTATACGGCATGAATGGATTTTTAAAACATTATTTCCAAGAAGCTTCCTTTACAAGGTTTCAAGTTTATTTTTAATCAACTTCTTTTAGTTTAGAATTGTATGACATGTTATGAAAGGAAAAGTATTTCTGAAGTAGAAAGGATATTTTCCTCAAGAATGGAGTTCAAGTGTTTAATCAAAATTATTTTCCATCTAAGATAATATAGGGTATTGTTTATATCCCTATTCTTACATTGATTTTATTATGTTGTGATGGAAATATTTTTATGAATTCATTTGTCTTATATGAATTGTTTTATGATGTCACGATGTTTAAGATTCCCATTTTTATTACATGGGTTATGCTATGATGTATGGTTTATGATTTTGTGGCACACCTAAGAATGGTATAATTATGAGATGGGTGGGACCAATATCTCCCTCCAATGCATTGGGTAAAGATTTTATATCTCATGAGATAGACATGGCTGGAATGGTAGGTTATACCGGTTCAGTGAAACAGGACTGAAACGAGGGTGACTTGGTTCAGAAAGGGACTTTGTCCACTAAGATAGTCTTGGCAATGAGTCTTGACTAACAAGAAATGATTCTCTATGATTATGTGTGCATGCCACAAAGTTTAATGTTTTAAGTTATGATTATTGTGATTACATTTCACTGCCATGAGTTATCTCAGGTTATGAAATTATTATCTCTTTTACAGGTTAAGATTTTCAAATGTTATGTGCTTATGTATATGATGTGATTGATATTTCTTTTTTTTACCCTTACTGACCATTTGAGCTCACCCTTTTATGTTTACTTTTCCCCAGGATATAAAGAAAGGTTTTAGGTATAAAAAAAGGAAGATCTTTATGGGAGATGTTGAAGATCTTTCACCAGGATTAGAAGATTATATTCCGAGTTTCCAAAGACACTAAACTATTACGATCCTTGTGTGTGTGTTTTTGTTATGTACTTAGTATTCCGCAAATGTAATTTAATGTCAATGTACGTCAAGCTTCGGGTCTCTACAGTTGGTATCAGAGGAATGGTTTATTCAACCTTTGGAAACTAGGATGCGAAAGCGTTAGTGAGATCCCTAGAGATATTTCTAAGGTATGTCTAGGGATGTCCCTAAGGATAAGTATACGTATAAGATACAGTCCTAGAACTACGGTAACGATCATAGAATTTAACCTAAGAAGTTAGATATTGAGGATACTCCCCCTTTATAATGTTGTTTCTCTAGCATGATTTTTTCCTCTCACACTATTCTTTTTGGGTTTTAGACGATGGATGGAACTCGAAGAAACCGTGTTGATCAATGCAATGGACAATGCAATGATTGTCCTCCTGAACAAACAAATGTTATGGGAGATGGAGTGAAAAATTTTATTGCTATACTTACACAAGCTATGAATCATTCTGGACTTCCAAATGAGCAGATAAGGGAACAATATTCTATTGAGTCCTTCATGAGGCAACGTCCACCTTCTTTCAGTGGGACTTCCGATCCACTTGTTTCTGAACAATGGATCAGTACCACTGAAAAGATATTTTTAGTTCTTCAATGTTCTGAACATGATAAAGTCGTCTTAGCAGTATATCGTTTGGAAGGTGAAGCTGATCAATGGTGGAATCTTATCAAGAATACGAGGCCAAGAGATGAAATTGAGTCCATGGAATGGGAAGAGTTCAAGAACTTGTTTTTCAGTAATTACTTCCCTCGTATTCTTCGAACAAAGATGGAAAAGGAGTTTCTTGAGCTGAAGAAGAAGGATGATGAATCTGTTGGTATATACGAAGCAAATTTTACGAGACTTGCAAGGTATGCATCTGGCATTATCATCCAACCTGAAAGTAAAGTTGATCAATTTTTCAGTGGCTTAAAACCAAGTCTTCGAAGGGAATTAGCTATAAGAGACTTCAGTAGCTATGAAGAAATTGTGCGTTGTGCTATCAAGGTAGAAATGGAAGTTGGTGTTACATATCCATCTCATGGTTTTGACAAGAAACGAAAGATGGAGTTCAAGGAGAAATCTCAAAATAATGGTGAAAAGAAGATGAATGTTTCCTTATGCACAAAGTGTGGAAATAAGCATGGTGGAGATTGTCTTAAAGGGACTAGAAAATGTTTTAAGTGTGGAAAAGAAGGTCATCGAGCAGCTGAGTGTCGAAGTAATGGAAAAAGGGTTTCTAATGATGTGAATAAATCAAACACTGCAGAGAATGCACCACCAACACTTCAATGCTTCAAGTGCAAGGAAATGGGGCATTATGCTAATAAATTCCCCAATCCAAGGGTTAGTGATGATCGACATGAGCAACCGCTTAAGGCAAAGGACAAAGGGAAGTCACATGCGATCACTATTGGAGATGTTGAATATGACAACGATGTGGTGGAATGATTAAGTGTTTATGTAATGGGATTCCAAAATAATGTTGTATCATAAAGTATTGGAATATTTATGTGTTGGTCTAATGTGGTATTCAAAGTGATTGAGATATTTTTGGAAATAAGATGATATGCAAAAACGAGAAAACAAAATGTTTAACATTATTCATGAGCTCATGATTAATATAAGGACTAAGTGATATCATGGTTTGAGTATATAGAATTTTGAGGATTTTGGTATGTGAAAAGTGTTAACTTTTAACTGCATTCAAGTTTTCACTATGGTTCAATGGGTATTCAAGAGAATACATTATTAAGGCCTTTGAATGTTTGGAATGTGACCAACAAGACATATCTTATGATATATGGGGATCAACGATGGTATTAAATCTCTGGTAATCATTTTCACTATATTATGAGAGTGGACTGAAGTATTATGGATAAGCTTAAAGATTGTAATGGATTATGTTGGACATAAGTTAGTATTGTTTAAGGATAAAAGTTTTTTTTGATATTATTGATGGGATGTTATAGTAATATAGCTTTAGAAAAAGGACAACCTGCAGGACGAGCGACAGCCCATCGCGTCGGACAAGGCTGTGGGAATCGAACCCACAACCGAAGTGTGACTGGCCTTTATCGCCTACCATTGGCCTACAGGAAGTCCTTTTTTAGTAGAAACTAGTTTTATTATATTAAGCAGTATGATATATGAAGTATAAGTCCATTTTAGGAACCATATATGATTAATCTCACTATAGAATGACTTATGTGTATTTAATAACTTTTTCTAACCTTTTGTTTGAGACAGATGGAATGACCCATCATTCTATCACATGATCTGCTAACACTTCACGAATAACAAATTCAACTTCATTTATTTAAGATATAAAGTGGAAATTGTTCAAGGCACGAACAACAGTGAGATTGTACCAAAATAAAGTAAGTATTTATTCTAATTCAAATTCTTCAACTTTAGGGAAATGATCTTGAAAACCAAAAATTTTGTCCTAGTACTCTTATATCTGATGAATCAGATGGTATCTTAGATCGTCACAAAGTTATGGATTTGTGATTGCTGGATTTTCCATAGCCATGTTCTCTACCACTCTCCATCAGAACATGATGGTTAGATTTCTCTTCCATATCCATATTTTCACCTATGTGGAAACCCAGTGATTAGTTTATTTGGGTAACCGTTACGTTTCATACTTTTGTTTTTAAAGATTGGTTTTGGTATTCCTTTTTACGATGTGGTTTTCTATTAAAGAAACTTTCGAGTAGTAAACCATTTATAACCCCGACGAATTTCGAGGTCGAAATTCATTTTTAGGGGGGTAGAATGTAACACCCCGAGATTTTATGAAAAATATTATTTTTAATTTCATTAATGTCTTGTGTTATATGCTACACCAAAAGGAGATTTCACAACACACATCTTTGACCAGGCTTGAATTACATGCAATCGCGACCTTCCACGATAGTGTGTGTTGTACGCAACACCAAGTTTCGCTAAACAACGATATGCTATTAAAATATTATTAAAACTAGCCGTTATGAATAGTAATAAACACTTTTTTAAATTTTTTAAATTTTATTTTTCAAAATGGAATTCATTTTTGGATTCGGAAAATCGAAATTATCTTAGGGTGAAATTTT
Organism: Viscum album; assembly: GCA_963277665.1. NCBI lineage: Eukaryota > Viridiplantae > Streptophyta > Magnoliopsida > Santalales > Viscaceae > Viscum > Viscum album. The sequence continues at coordinate 1,043,477,242 of OY728146.1, forward strand.
GGTGATTTTCGGATAATTTTCATATTTTGATGAATAGTGAAAATTGCTAAATTTTAATTAAAAACAACTTTTTCAATCGAAATAATTAATAGTGATAAATTATTAATTTGAGTGGTTTTAAAGTATATTTAGAATATATTTTTACAATTTAATACAATGTTAGTAATTGGATGTAATTTCACATTTAAACCAGACATAAACAAGTGTCAATCTTTTGATAGTTATTATCTCTTAAGAACACGCTATTTGTTTTGACGACGGGAATTAATTTTTAAATTAATTAATGCAACTGATATGTTTTGAATTTGGTAAAATAGAAATCATTTTTGAGTTCATAATATCAAATATATCTTAGGCCTAATTTTTGGTATTTTTCTGAAAACTTTCAATTTTTGATGAATAGTGAAACCACTAAGTGGTAGTTAAAAAAACTGAATTTTTCATAAAACTTAATTTTACCACTTCTGTGAGTGGAATTTCAAAAATCCGAGAGACACGGTTGATGTCAGTAAGTAAAATGTGGTTCAATGAGATGCAAATAATTTTTGGTGAATAGTAACTTTTTACTTTTATTTACTATGGTTAAAAGTAAATAGGGTAATTAAGGGTAAAAATGATATTATTATTACCCTAAAACATGTCCTAATTCTATTGGATAAGTTTAATTCGACCAAAAACAAACTTAGGAATAAAATATGACCATTTAGGCCCACTTGAATTAGATTAGGACATTTATTATTATTTAATTCAAAGAAGAGTTAAAAGAGTTAAAATCAAAGTTTATTTAATAAAACATTTTTAATATAGGGTTATACATAAGATAAATTCGACTATAAATATTCATTAGAAATAAAAAAAGATTTCCTACATAATTGTATTTTATTTGTAATTTTTAGACATTAAATAATTTAATTTATTTATGATACAACGATGATGCAGTAATTATCTTATTAATGAAATATTGACATAATTGATGTTATAAATACCCAAATAAATATAATTTGAGACTTTTTATGAATTCCAATAATTTTATAGGTAAATATGACATGTTAGTATTGATTTAATTAACTTTGTTCTAACTTATCATTCTGTTATGATTTTCACAAAAATCAATTACTAAATAGTGTCAAAATTGACATAAAATAGTTTTTAAAACAAATATTATATTATGAATTGTTATTTTATTCCTAAAAATATAATTTTTGGCCAAATGACTTAGCTAAGGTTATATATATTAATAATAAACAATTTGGGGTTCGTTTGGCTTCTTATAGTAAGTTTATTAACCTTATAGTGTAAGAACACAAGAAGACACGGTAAAAGTAAAATTATTTAACTTAATGTTAAACCTAAATGATAAGGTTAAAATAGGAACCTAAACTTGTCTAAATTCTATTGGATGAGAGGCTTTCGACCCATCCCCACCTTATCCTAGAAATAAATCTATTTGGAGCTATTTAAAACCGAACTTGACTTTATAATAAAATAATATTTTTAGTTTTTCTAAAGGAGCCCCTCTCCTCCCTTATAAAAGGGCACCTCCTCCCTCTCTTCCTCACACAACTTTGAGCCTTCAATCTCGGCCAACCCCTGCCAAATTCTCTTCTCCACTTCCTTAGCAACATCCTAGAGGTTCTGGTCTTCCTCAAAGACCAATTTTAGTGCCCTAAGAGGAGGTCTCCAAGAGGCGCTTCAAAGAAGAGGTAATTTCCGTTACCGATTCTTTCACCTTTATTTCTTCTTCCACTTATTCTTCTTAGGTTGTTTCATTATGAAGTAATAAAATAAGTATCACTCATATACTGATATGTTATTATAATTATGAAACAATCCTATTTCACCATCTATCCATCCTACGGAAAACGAAATCACCGCGCATGCGTACGTACGGAATACCGTCTCCACGCCGTGGTGAAATCTATTTTCCACCACCACCTTACTTGGATGGGTATAATGGTGTAAATAATAACTATATATTATTATTTTAAAGTTATATTGATTCTGAAATAGTATACATACACTCCAATACAATCCCATGATCATGAGAACGATATCATCGCTCGTGCGTACGTATGGACTACCGTCTCCACGACGCGATGAGATTCATTCTCCACTTTAAACCATTCATGAATGATAATAAATTATATATAATAAGTAATCATGAAATATATTAAATAATAATTATACTGGATTTATGTGTATATATATGAATTTCATCTACTTAATTCCGTTCAACTCAATAAGGAAACGAAAACAGCGTTCATGCGTACGTACGGCCTACCGTCTCCATGAACGGTGTATTTCTTTCCATTTACTGATTTATTATATGTATATTCTGAATATATATATATATATATAAATCATGTTTTATATTCTGGAATTAAGTAATCATGATCTAAGTAATCATATGAATAATTACAAGTCAAAACACGGACGACAAATGAAACAATTTTACCCAAAACGCTCTTTAACATGGAATTTACAAAAGAAGGGGTAATATAAAGTCATAAGTGAACCATATATGATATCATAACAATGAATATGATTCTGTAATAAGTCAATGACATTATTTAAATCATTATACAGGAGGTTCGGACACTTACGAAGCAAATCGGACATATAGTAAGGGAAATATCACAATCTCATTTTTATCCGAGATTGTTTATACTTTGGTATTTACTAGGGTGTATTTTATCATCCACATCCATGTTTCCTCAATATGTAATATTTACATAATTCTACAATAGTTTATATCCAATTTTACCCTTAGGTGAATTTTTAGTAAAAGATATGAAAGGAATCTTTTTTTGTTTTTCATACGAGGTACTTTTTGACTTTTCCGACAAAAGTATGAGAAGAATGTTTTTTTAACTTATACGGCATGAATGGATTTTTAAAACATTATTTCCAAGAATATTCCTTTACAAGTTTTCAAGTTTATTTTTAATCAACTTATTTTAGTTTATAATTGTATGACATGTTAAGAAAGGAAAATTATTTTTGAAGTAGAAAGGATATTTTCCTCAAGAATGGAGTTCAAGTGTTTAATCAAAATTATTTTCTATCTAAGATAATATAGGGTCTTGTTTCTATACCTATTCTTACATTGATTTTATTATGTTGTGATGGAAATATTTTTATGAATTCCTTTATCTTATATTAATTGTTTTATGATGTCACGATGTTTAAGATTCCCATTTTTATTACATGGGTTATACTATGATGTATGGTTTATGATTTTGTGGCACACATAAGAATGGTATCATTATGAGATGGGTGGGACCAATATCTCCCTCCAATGCATTGGGTAAAGATTTTATATCTCATGAGATAGACATGGCTGGAATGGTAGGTTATACCGGTTCAGTGAAACAGGACTGAAATGAGGGTGACTCGGTTCAGAAAGGGACTTTGTCCACTAAGATAGTCTTGGAAATGAGTCTTGACTAACAAGAAATGATTCTATATGATTATGTGTGTATGACACAAAGTTTAATGTTTTAAGTTATGATTATTTTGATTACATTTCACTGCCATGAGTTATCCCAGGTTATGAAATTATGATCTCTTTTACAGGTTAAGATTTCCAAAAGTTATGTGCTTATGTATATGATGTGATTGATATTTCTTTTGTTTACCCTTACTGAGCATTTGAGCTCACCCTTTTATGTTTACTTTTCCCCAGGATATAAAGAAAGGTTTTAGGTATAAAAAAAAGTAAGATCTTTATGGGAGATGTTGAAGATCTTTCACCAGGATTAGAAGATTATATTCCGAGTTTCCAAAGACATTAAACTATTACGATCCTTGTGTGTGTGTTTTTGTTATGTACTAAGTATTCCGCAAATGTAATGTAATGTCATTTTACGTCAAGCTTCGGGTCTCTACATCCATACCTTATGGAGAATACTCCATGGTCAAACCCTAATATGGTTGGCATGTTTCTTTTTTTTATTCTTGGTACCTAGGGTTTGTAAGACCCTCCTTAATGCCTTTTATAGAAACTTTCCTCAATGGTGCTGATTTCTGCTCGATTTAAGGAAGGTTGCCCAATTTTTTGGCATTTATATTCTAAAACCTTGATTAATTTTGTTTGTAAACTCTTTTTTTGATATTAAATGATAATATTAAATAATATTATGGTTTATTTTAAAGTAATATCAAGTTTCACTTGATTTTCCTTTTAATACAAAGTATTTATTAAATTATAAGTAGTATAAATCTATTTTAATTTATTCCACACACTAACTGTTTGTTCAATTTTCAAAATAGCCTGAGTAAGTGATTTATATGAATTTAATAGGTGTTTTAATTTTCAATGTAAATTCTCATTTATTTTATAATTTTTACTTGTCATTTCAAGTTAAAATTAAAATATCAATTACTACTAGAATATGTTAAAAAAAAATTGAATAAAAATGTGGGGTTTGTAAAAGTGTTTGGACCTACTTAGTGGAAACATACATATACATCAGTATATACATATATATATCTCTCTCTCTGTGTGTGTGTGTGTGTAAATACACATGAGAATATGTATATTTGTGTAATGAGAGACATATGTGTCTGTGTTTGAAATGTATATGAGTATAATGATAAAATGAAATTTTTGGAATTTAAAGTTAATGTTCAAATTTGATTTCCAAATGAGAATTTAAGTAGATATATAAAATAAATTATAAGGTGTAGTTAGTAATTATCAAATTAGTGTTTAATCATTTTATTTATTTTAATTTTAAAATTTCATGGATCTTAGTTGAGAAACATGGATGTGTGGTTTGAATATGATTCTAGTTGGCCAATAAATATATATATGATTTTATTTGTGATTGTGTCTATTATTAAAACATCATGGGAATCTTGGGTACTTTGGAAGGTTAGCATAGATTATATGGGGTCCATCCCACTAGATATAGTGTCACCCTGACTAGTGTTATAGTTGTGTATGCATTCTACTAGTCGGTGATGTTCATATTCCATTAGGCTAGTGTAGTAGTCATTTCATTAACTGATTTTAGAAATTTCTAATTAGTGGTGTAAAAGTTATTGGTTCCCTACTAATATTTAACCCTAGAGTGTTTTCCCAAGTTTTCTATTTTAAAATATTATTTATATAATCTTCTTTACACGTATTTTATTATGGTATTATCATCCCCTTTTATTTTTGTTTTAGTTTACTATGTTCAATTCCATTCCCCCTTGAGAAGTTATCTCTTTTTAGTAAATTCACTTTTGAAATCAAATTTTTAGCATATTTATAAAAGGAAATTTCTAAATGGGTGTTTTAATAAAATATTCTTCATCCTAATAAATTGTTTTCATAGTCATTGTTTTCATTTAAATAAAATTAAAAATTATTTTTTATAAAATGATTAGGAAAATTATATTAGCCTTTATATACTTATATGATAAAAACTGATTTTTAATAATGAATTTCAAGATAGAATAAATATGATATTTTATTGAAATACTTTAATTGGGAAATTATTTTCTATTATAATCCTATTGACCTATTTTCTCACACCTATATATTTCATTTTATTTTCCAGATTTTTCTCATTTATTACCGCTCAAGGAATATTGAGGTTGTAGTAATGGATGGTGACTTGTGAAGTAACAAGGAGGTGTATTGGTTTTTTTATTTATTATATTAACCAAATAGACCTTTTACAACTTCCAGTTATATTTATTGAAGGATTACATTACATATTTAGAGACTAGGGATACTTGTGGTTTTCTTTTCTATAGGTGGGTCAGTTTGGGTGAGGGGAGAGATTATATTTAATTTAATTTAATTATTTAAATTGTTTTACTAATTTTATATTATTTTGTTCATTTATATTATCTCATATAACTCCAACATATATAGTTTTCCTGATCATTTTCCACTGTTATTAATCTTTGATTACTGGGTGAATCTTTTCCCATTGAATTTACTTAAATTCTTAGGCACTGGTTTCCAGAATAAGTTGATCGGGATTAAAACTCAGGTATTTCATGTGATAGATCATGAATTATATATAGGTATATATTGTTTTGGTTCAAGAAAAAAAAGGTATCAGAGCTAACCTTGGATATTTGGGTGTGTTTGGTAGATAAAGATATGACTATTTGAACTCGATAGGTAGGAGCGGGAAGAGTGTAGCTAGCACTTTCTCATTCAGAACCACGATTTTCTAGGGTAAGTATGGTTTTTAGTCATGAATTGTGATTTTTCGTCTTTTATTTTTGGCGTTCTCTAAGGATTTTTTATTTGGGGGTGACAAGAGGAGTGAACCAGAGGTACCTAGGGAGCTTTCAGGGCTTAGAAAGCCATATGGATCCTGAATAAATGGTTTTAAAAGACTCCAATGTCAGTTATTCAATTTTAAATTAGTCTTCCAATCCATACTCCAAGACAAAACATAAAAACAAGTTACCCTTTATAAATTATATGTTGTAATTCTCTTATTTTTAATTTTTTCTAATCATGTGTTGTTTGTGTTATTTGGGTAAAATGTGAGTTTTAATTTAAAAATATTGGTTTTAAATTGTTAAAGTTTTAGTATTAAAACTAATAGATTGGTATTCCTAAATTAATTCAAGGATAAATATGGTTCTTGGATTTATATTTAAATTGTTTTGGTGAAATGAAATTGGGTTTTAAAAAAATTATTTTGGATTTAAAATGGTTTGAAATGTTTCCAAAATTTTTTAGTTAATATTTTTTTTAAAAATTTGAGGAGTTTTATAATAAATCTTATTCAGTTTCCTTAAAATTTTTTGAAATTTAGTAATTTCAAAGGTTTATGTTTTAATACTTAAAATTTTCTATTTGGGGGTTAAAATTTATTTTATAAGATATTTAAATACCACTAGATTCTTTTCCTAAAAGTGTTTTGGAAAAAAATTGGATGAATTTGAGTGATTTAAAGTTAAGATTTGGGTGGTGTTTTGGATTTCAATAATAGTTATGCTAAATTATTTGTGGAATTTCACATCTATTTTGAAAGTTGTATTATTGAGATAATAAAAGAGTCTTTATTTAAAGTTGGAAGGTTTTATTATTTTGAAAACATTTAAGTGTTTTTACAATAAATTTGGGAATTTTTAAGTGATTTTAAAATTGAGATTCATGATTTAAAATTAGAGTGTATTGTTTTAATGATTAAAAAAGTGTGATTTTTAATGGTTTGGTGATTATGGTTCATTATTTTTTTATTTTCTATTTGATTTGGGATTTGGATTTGATCTTATGTGGTTTGTGTTTTATAGATTATGATGGATTCTTGTACTTATCCTATCATTTCAATCAGGCCTCCTAAAATATTCCCAAATGGTCATTGTGAGTTAGTAACTTGGATTTTTCTTAGAATCATACCTCCTAGTACTCAGGTGTAGTATTTCTAATATTTGATTATACCATTTATCTGAGTGAAGTAATGGATAAAACCCTTTAGTTTAGATTTTATTCTTTATTTTCTAATATTTAGCCCTGTATTTTGGGATGTCTTATTTGGTTTGTTTTAGGATATTCAATTCTTCCTATTTTGGTTTAAATTAAATTCATTTTATTTTTAGTCTCGAATAATTGAAACTTTTAGTTAATTCTTATTGATTTTTATATTAAAGTTAACCTTCATTAGTTATTTAAGTAATGTTAATTGTTTGGTCTTACTTGTGTTTTAGTGATCGGTTCCAACTTTTTGGGTTCTACATGATTGTGGATTTGTAATGAGGATTTTCTTTTAAAGGGTCGTGCATGGGAAGTATTGGGTGTAGTTTTGCATGGTTAGGATGATTTTTATTCTATTTACCTATTTGTATTCTCCATGAGATAGTTTTCAAAGATAAAGGTCATAGGTTTCTTATTATTTCACTTTTTACCCAATGCTAGAACTATGTTATCATGTTGAGTCGACTTGTTTAAAATCCTCCATCCCTTATGATGGTTCTTGAAGGGTGGTGTAACCCTAATTTTGAGTTTTTGTTTCCTTAGAGAGTTTTATCTAGTCTTATAAAGATATTATTTCATTTGGGGTTTTATAAAGACTTATTTTTTTTGTAGTGATTGTCTACTCATGGGATTGTCTACATGTTGCCTTACCACCATAAAAGGATTCTAAAATGGTGGGGAGATCACCATAGTTTACATTTACCATTAAGTGTCCATTTTTTACTTGTAGGGTGTGGTGATCCGGTTTTTCCCAACCCAACCATTCCCTAAGTTAGGTTTCGATTTTTTTGACCCTTAGACCTATTTAGAAATCCACCTTGAAGTTTATCTTGTTATTCCCACATATACGGAAATTGGGAACATGGAGAAATCTTAATGTTTGAGTTTCTTCAAAATATGGGTGTGGTTTATTTCATTTTATACCATAAGTCTTGTCTCACTTGTGGTATTGGTGTTTCTTTGTTTTGGATAATCACGTTGTTCTTGGTAATGTGAAATCTTTTTATTAATTTGTATTGATTAAACAAGTTAGGGATTTCTAGGGGTATAAAGAATTATGGTAGGGATACTTTTCACACCTTCACTAATATTTTCCCAATAAAATTATTTTTTGTTGGTATTTATTTTTATTATTTATTTTTAAACCTATTATTTTTATATTTTTGAAAAATACTTAGTGATTTTCCTACCACATGGTTTCCAAATGGTTAATATTAAACGTGTGAAGCCTATGAAAATGATGCTACAATTTAACAGAGCCAAAATAATTGGTTGGAATATGTTTTGTCTAAATATTCATCCTACCCATGAGTGGTGTAACAAAACCTCTAGCTGAGGGTGAATGGTTGGCGCATGGTTTTACCAAACATGCAACTAAACTATGCATAGTTCCCAAAAATTTAAATTTTGATTTTTACCTTTTTCCCCTCTCTTATTTTATCCCTTATTCAGACCACATCCCTCTTCATTATCTTGTTCATCATGCATAACCCAAGGGTAATCCATTGTCTCAACTCTCTCAACCTTTTCCATGGATTCTAGCTTTTTTCCCTCATGATTTTAGGTGTTATCTTCATAGGTTAGAGTTTCTCTCCCCCATCCTCTTTTATTTCTCCTTTATTATTGTTTAATTCTTCCTCCCTTATACTGTATTATCCATGGTTTAAACCTAATATAATTGGGGTGTATATTTTTTTATTCTTGGAACCTAGAGTTTTTAAGGCCCTCCTTGATGGTTGTTTTAGTTATTTTCATCTAAGTTGATGATTTATTATCTATTTACAGTATGTTACCCCTTCTTTTTGATCTTTAAATAAGGGAACCTTGATTGCTTGTTTTTAATCACTTGTTTTTATATTAAATTATCATATTAAATATTGTTAATGATTATTTAAAGTAAAATAAAGATTCAATTGATTTTAATTTCAATATAAAGGATTTCTAAAAAGTGTAAATAGGATTATTTTAATTTACTTCACACACCAAGTTTTTTATCAATTTTCTAAATAGGCTTTGTAAATGATTTATTTGAATTTAAAAAGTGTTTTGGTTTTCAAAGTAAAAAATCATTTGGACCTTAATTTTTACCTATAATTTCAAGTAAAACATTAAATTTTAAGTATTATTATAATATTTCAAAATTTGTTTGAATAAAAATATAGGTTTTGCAAAAGTATTTTGATGTACTTGATGGTTACACACATATACATGGGTATACATGCATGTGTTCATCCACGCACACACATATGTATTTATGTATGTATATGTATAAATTCACATGATAATGTATGAATTTATGTAATGAGATACATATGTACATACAAGTGGGTAAATATATATGAGTATAATGATAAAATTAAACTATGTGAATTTAAATTTGATGTTGAAACTTGGTTTCCAAGTGAGATTTTAAGTCGATTTCTAAAATAAATTACAACTCCTAGTTGGAATGTTTCAAATTATATTTTAACTCTTTCATTGATCTTAAATGAAAAGTTCCATGGATTTTTATTAATGAACACGGATATGTGGTTTGAATATGCTCCTAATTGGTTATTGATTATATATATGTTATGATTTATGGTTGTGGCTATTATTCAAACCTAATAGGAAGCCTGGATACTTTGGTTGGTTGTCTTAGATTGAGGGGGGTCTATCCCACTTGCTACAATGTCACCCTAACTAGTGTTATAGTTGTGTACACATTCAACTAGTCATTGATGTGCATCTTCCACCAGGCTAGTGTAGTATTATTTTCATTTATGAATTGAGGGAATCCCTAATTAGTGACATATAATTTCTAGGTTCTCCTATCCACTGTAACCTTATAGTGTTTTCCCATGTTGCAAGTTTTAAAATATCATCTATATAATCTTCTTTGAACTTGATTTATTATGGTACTACAAGCCTATTTCATTTCCATTTTAGTTTAATATATTCTATTATATTCTGCCTAAAGAAATTATCACTTTTTAATAAATCAGTTTTTGAAAGTAAATTATGTATCATATTTATAAAAGGTATTTTCCAAATGGTAATTTTAAAAAAGGATAATTTTACTTGATAATTTTTTTTCATTGTAATTATTTTCATTTAAATAAAATAAAATGAAGGCTTATAAAATTGTTTGGAGAATGATATTGTATTTTATATGTTTATGTGATAAAAAATTTATTATGTATATCAAACTAAAATATAAAGGATATTTCATATAAATTGTCTATTTTCGGTATGGTTTTCTATAGAATTCCTACGAAGCTATTTACACATGCTATCTATATAATTTCAGTTTCAATTTATGGTTATTTTATTACTTCTCATGGAGCGTTGAGATTTTAGTATGGATAGTGACTTGTGAATCCACAAGGAGGTATGTTGGTTGTTTCTGTTTTGTTTAGTTTCTTTTATCACGTTGTCTAAATAATACTTTTACTTATTTTAGTTATGGTTATTGATGGATCACATTATATATAGAGAGAATACGAATACAAGTAGTGGTTTTTTATGTAGGTGAGGGAGTTGGAGATGAAATAAGGGATTTATTTTACTTTAATTGAATTGTTTAAATTGTTTTACTAATTTTATATAATATTTTTCATTTCTACTGGAACATGGACCTATGACATATGGAGTGTTCATGACCGTTTTCCACTATTATTAAATAGTTATTATGGGAGAATCTATTCCCAAAAGGTTTAATTTGATCCCCTATAACTAGTTTCCATCCAAGGTTGTTAGGGAGCGCGCCCAAGGAATATCATGGGAAATCTTGTAAATATGATGGAGGGATGACTCGTGTTAATTCATGATAGATATTTATTTGTTGGTATTCAGAATCAAAGATAAATTTAATGTGGTACCTACTGAAATGGAATAAAAAAATAAAACTTTTCTATTATTGGGTTCATTTTCATATTCATATGATAATCTCATCACCACTTTATTGTTTGAGAAAGTCACTTTAAAGTTGGATGATGTGGTTCCATATTTGATGATGAATGAGACTCAGTGAAAACCCCATGATGGTGAAACTTAAGGTCATATTGGTATTCTATTTGTGATGGATGGATGTGGTAATTAGAGAAGTTGATTAAAGACAAGAATAAAAGTCAGGTGCTTTTTTATGACAGGGATGGTCAAGTTTAGAGGAACTAAAATGCTTTGAAAAATATTAAGAAATATAAGAAGGTACATGACACCAATTATAAGGATACCAATGTAAATATTATAAATTGTGAGGGTGAATTAATTTTAGTTGGTATTGATTCTCATGGGTCAGATTTATACCAGGAATGAGCATTTAACTTAGAAACTTCATACCATATTATAATAAAGAGGGAAATATTTTCATCATATGAAGAAAGTGACTTTGGTATATTGAATATGAGAAACAAAAAAAATTAGTTTAATTAGTGTTAGTTATATTTTTATCTTAATAATTGTAGGTTTTGTACTGATATTGAGAGATGTTCAATATATTCCAGTTATACGATATAAATTTTTATCTACTTCTGATCTTGATAAGTATAGACTTAAGAGTTCATTATGTGATGGAATATGGAATTTTTCCCTAGGTTTGATTGTATATGGTCAAGGTAGAGTGGTTTTCATGTTTTATAAGACTAATGTAAAAGTGTGCATTGAAGTGAAAAATTAATTTTCAAAAGGGATTCATTAGATTCATGGAACATACAATCATCTCGAATGAGTTGAAAATGAATATAATGAAGAATGTTTAGAAGATGAAGTAAGTCAGGTCAAGTATTTAAAGTATCACACATAATTATTTTTTTCATAGAGAGTAACTAGTAATTAAATAATTAAATTTTAATATATTTGTGTTGTTCTAGTAGTTTCATATGAGGATAGTGATATTGTCTACCTAGGTGATATTGAGCATTAGGTAGAAACTAATTTCTATTGGTGTTCCAAATTTTTATGGTGATCAATATTGCGGGGGGAGCTAGATGATATTGGTTCTGGTCTTGTTTTTTGGAGTCAGTGTCCTATAACCAACTACATTTTAATTTAAATTTCATGTATATTCAAAGAAATTAGTACTAATTAAAATATCTTATTAGAAATTGTTCATGTTCTAGAGTATAAATCATATTGAAAAGGGAATAGCAGTTCATATCTATGAAGATAACCTTTAAATTCAATGATAATATTCTTAAAACTTGTTCTATGGTCGGATAAAATTCAATGATGAGACATATAGTATGTCCAATATTATCTATGAGTAATCATAAGCAATTGATATTTCACTTCATGAAGTTTGCACTTAGTAATCAACAAGATGATAGATTATAAGAACATACCTACATTTAGGAAATACACATATTTATGTGTCAATGGATATTGTGAATGTGTATAATGATCCTTAGACTTAATGATTAATATTAATGCATGTCATGAGTCACACACTTTGATGTGTTTCTATAAACCGTGATGACATATGATCGCAGTGAAGTTAGGTATGTCCTTTTCATCAGGAATGATATGTTATTAATGAATAAGTTAGGGAATTTTTTTTTCCATTCCATCATTATAGAAGTATATATCATATCCCTTTCATTGAAATGGAACCATCACATTAAATTCTATGTTCATGGTGTATAAGATAGTTCATTCTATATATTCAAAAAAAATGCATAATGCATATATGTTGATGACATGGGTGTCCAACCGACTTGATGAGATATCATGACAAATGGATTATATTACATAATGAGTATTCAGATGTGGTTTTTTCATTGAGACATATATTCTTCCTCTGGGGGGTCTTGACTCATTTCTAGATAATAATCTTAGACTTTAGGCAATCCCTCATAATTCTAATAAGGAAGAGGCTTAGAGGGTCACACATAAAGTGTTTCATTTAATTTCAGTTAAATATTATGTATATTTAATAATTGGAATAAATATTATTCTCCTGATTGACAATTAACATTTATTACAGATTTTTTAAATGGTCAAAAATATTAAATAAATATTTATTTTTAAGGTAATTTTTTTATTATGTGAATATATAATATTTATATGTCACTTATTATTCTTACCATAAAAATTATTTATTTATTTATAAAATTAAAATTTAATTTAGTTATGTAAATATTAAATAAATATCTATTTTCCATATTGTAATTATAATATTTATTTATCTATTGAATGAATGGTATTTATTTTAATATTTACTCAAATAATTATAAATAATGTTGACGAGGATGAGTGAACTAGATTTTTTCGATTCATGAATATTTATTTTTCATATTGTAAAATAAATATTTATCATTGTAAAGGTTAGTGCACACCATAAAATAAAATAATATTATTATTTTATTACATGGAATTAAATTCCTTTTGGGTTTAATATAAGGGCCTTTGTACAATTAATTAAATATTAAACTCTAACCCTATGTTTATAAATAGACTTATATTTCAATCAAGAAATGTTAATCATAGTGCATAAAAATTACCACTCAAGATATCTATCCTCCTCTCTTCCTCTAAAGACAGAGAATAAAAATAAAAATTATTTCAAGCCTAAAGGAATATGATTCAATCAAATAAAACAACACAGTATTATTAATTGATTGTGCTAGAACTAGACGTTTCATCGGTGTTGTTCAAAGCTTGAAGGAGCACGTGTGGATCACCGCTAGAGTGGATCTAATTTGGGTATTCACAACACAAAAAAGAAGACACTAATTGGGGTTGAAATATCTATATAATGAATTAATAAATATCTCATGATCGAGGTAATCTTTCTTCTTATGTTTTTAAGTTAATTGTAAATTAACATGAAAGTTCCTCTCTTTTGGTTCCAACAAAATTATTTCTCTAAATTATTCTAAAGAAATTAATTATTCATGGTGTTCAAATCATGTAAATTATAAATTATCCATTGATTCCTAAACAAATTGAGTTGTAAATATGACCAATAGTCCCTTATGCTGCATTCAGAACCATAAAGTGTTATCAAAGGGGTTATGTTAAACTTATAATTATTTAATTATTATTGATCATTATATTAAAGTTATTTTTCCATTTCATGCAATTCATTCTTTAATCCAATCACTGAGATCTCTTATTTCTTCTTTCGTTTCTCGGTCATTTAATCAAAATATGAGTAAATATTAATGAAGAGCATTTGAAGAACCCACCCAAAGGTTTAGATAAGTCTATTCGAATAACACGGGATTACACAACATACAACTGGTGTGCCCACTAGGTATTCCAATTCATTTCACAAGGACATAGTGTTAATTAATTCACAACATAATGAAATAAAGAACACTGGGAACATTAAATTCTCTATGTGATGAAAAATACAAGATGGCATAAATCATGTTTTTATCATAGAAAATTCATAGTCAATATCAAGTAATAATTACAGGACGTGTATGGACTGACAGCCATGTAACAAATAGGTTGCATAGCACATACCAATTGTACACATCATGTACCAATTGTACATGTCTTGTACCAATTGTACATGTCTTGTACCAATTATATATGTCATGTACCACACATGTCTCTTTAGTAATACACACAAAGTCCCTAAGTGTGTATCCCAAACATAAAGTGATAATGATACACAACACGTAGTTGGATGTACATGTTGTGTACCCAAATTGTGTATTCATAAAATTAAATTTTAATTAATTAATCCTTTAAACCTCAATATAATGTGTTCTGTGTTTCATTTATTGACTCAAAAATTCTATGTATGAGGTTATGTACGTGTGTGTGTGTGTGTGTTAAATGGATAATTAATTTCTACATAAATTTTTGAAAAACATTCCATATAAAGTTGTAATACATTGACTACTCTACACACATGAAAATAATTATACCTAATATTGATCAACATGTGTTCCATTTTTCATTTAATTGACTCATATACTCTATGTATTTCTGTAATAAAATGTGTGTGCGAAATTTATCATGAATAGATTTTATATGATCTTTATACAACTCGAGTAGTTAGAACATGTATTAATCGGGTTTCTTCCAAGTACAAGTTGGTACTTATTTTATTAAATTTTAAATTTAATTAAATTAATTTAAAATAAAGATGGATGGGTATCACCAAGACAGATTGGGTGAATATTAAGAAAAATTAAATTAATTAATTAATCAGATTAATCCATGTGTGTTTATCATAATAAAATAACTAATCAAAATGAATTATAACTAATTATTTTAAATTTGTATTCATCACACTAGTGGATGATCATGATCTTAGACCGACCTATGTATGTGTATGCAATAATATAAAACAAATATATATCCATGGTTTATAACCATGGATATATATCCCTAAATTATAGTTATTGGTAATATCCATGGTTCAAATGGACATGGTTCATATTGATGTGGAAATAGGGGCAAGGCTATAACAATGGTTTAAACTATGGAAATTGGTCTATATCCATGGTTTCCACTATGGAAATAGAACAATATCCATGGTTTTAAACTATGACTGTAAAAAATCCTAGTGAAGTCTATTTCTAGAGTTTCAAACCATGAAAATAGAGAAATATCCACAGTTTCCATCATGGAAACTGACCTATAGCTACAATTTCAAACTGAGGCTTTATTCTTACTTGGAAATACTTATATCCACAGTTTGAAAACAAGGATATAATTCAGTTACCATAGTGGAAATTGTGGATATATGTTTGTTTTTATAGTTTCAAAATATGGAAATAAACTTCACTATGATTTTAAAAAAAATCAAGGTTCCTTTCCATAAACTAGAGTACAATTCTACAATACTAAATCAATGTAACTATAATAAAAGTTAACAAAAAAATAAAATTCAGCCTATAAATAAACCAAGAATATAATTTACATAAAAAATAAGACTCAATGTTAGTATCATCATAACCATCACATACCTCATCTACACCTAAAAAAACTATCACCACCTCTCACAACACCAGTATCGACATCAGCATTGGCATCAACACCGGTAGTGGCAACAGTAGTATCGACACCAGAACCAGGACCGTCACCGGTAGGAGAAGAAGAATCTACATAAATAGATTGCATCATCATCATAAAATAATAATAAACTATTTATATATATTCTTATGGAAGTACAGAATAAATAGAAGACATATCTTACATCATCTATTCATTTATCATCTTTTGAAACTGAGTATCTTCTTCTGATTTTTGAGTTTCTTGTTTGATTTTGACATTCATTTGTTCCATTATGACCATAACAAAACTATTACACAAATAAATGTTGTCATAAGACCAGTTTATAAATTGTACAATCTTCTTTTTAGGTCAAAAATTCACTCTACCATGATTTTCATCTCCCAATACCTAGTGATGATGATATTTCAAGCCCAAATTATTGGGTTATTTTTCTGGCAATTCTTCCAAAGCAATATGTCGAGTGATATATAACATAAATTAAAATTATAAAATAATATAAAGAATTAAATTCATAAAAAAAAAATAAATTGAAATATAATTACAATCATCTCCAGGGTATCTCTATTTACCATAGTACCATCTCTCTTTTTCTTGCTTGTACAAAACAAGATTGTGGGAGGAACAAGTCCCATGATATTCAATTCCATTTTGTATGAAAAAAAATAAATAAATAAAAATTATAAGTGAATTAAATAACACTAAACCAAAATAAATTGAATCATATTGATCTTATTAAAATTTATTTTAGTATAAAAACAAAAAAACCCTAAAAAATAAATTATACTTTTAAAATAAAAAATTAAACAAAAATAATAATCCAAACTAAATGAATAAGAACTAATTTAAACTATATAAAATTGTAAAGATACTATTAAGATGATTTTAAATTGTTATAGAAATAGAATATCAAGTATTTTCATGCCATAAGATGATACAAATCGTGTTATTATACTTCTAATCATAGTATTGATGGTTATTTTACCAACCACCTACTTTAATATAATTTTGTGATGCATTCTTGTGGCATAACATGCTTAAAAAATAATTAATGTCATGTTATTTAATTGATAAGTAAATTACCATAAAAAATTATTAAAATATATTGCATGTATAATATTTATAAATTTTAAAAATGTTGTGAGCATGATGTGATATATTTCATGTTAATTATTTCCCATGGTAAGTTAAGAATTTCATGCTTAATTATTATTTAATTATTGTGATGAAACTTATGATATGATAAAGTGTTAAAGTTATTATTTAAAAACATTAATATAGTTAAATATACTACTATGTTCAATTTATAAAGGGTATACAAAACATATTACAATTATATAGTGGTAAAATGAAGCATTTAAAGGATGTTACCAATAAACATGTGATTCCAGAATTATGATTTCCCTTAAACATGAACATGCTTTGTGGTCTCTTATAAATTATTGAATTACATGATATTTTAACCCTATATGACGGATTTATAGTTATTTTATGATTAATAATGTATTTATGATGTATCCTATATGTTTTATTATTGAATAACTGGTTGATTATACTTTAGTGACCTTGGATGTGATGAATTGGTATGATAATATTGTTGAAAACCTAGTATAGTTGAACATTGATAATAAATGGTTAAGAGTTTACTATGTATAAATTGTTAATTATTATAGTGATAAAATTATTAATCATATTATTTATAATGGTAGTGTGTTTGGAACTAGGTGGTTGTAATGATTGAAATATTTGATTTATTGTTTGATTGTTTCTTCCTGATTTTTTGTTTTTCCTACGTTCCCTACTTAGGATAATAATTTTTCTTAACCTGTGGTTATTTTTCAATGAATTATATAATGTTATTGGAATATGTGATAAAATAGGTATTTTATGTGGATTAAATACATTCCATAGAAACATCATCAAAATGTTTCACAAGGAAAGAAGAAATAAGGATTTTCAGATGTGTCCTTAAGGAAATTTGAGTAGTAGGAAGTTTCAAGTTCCTCAGTGGAGATTACATTGATGATGTTGGGGAATGGGTAGTAGATTTCAAGGTGGAATTTAAACTAGTGAAGACTTCATATTGGTTCTGGTTCACACTATAAATTGGCTTGTTCCAAAAGTTGGATTGAAGATGGTGGAAGATGGAGTACATAAATCAGGATATGATTTTTTGGGATGAATTTAATGAGATTTTTAAGAATTATTTTATTTCTTGTATTCTTATATATGTTTTTATTAAGGATAAACAAGAGATAAATAATATTTAATATTGTTTTTATAGATTTTGGAATCATTATATAGAGCTGGTTAGTCAGTTTCTATCTTTTCTAAATAGTGGATCTAATCGAGCGTAACATTTTGGGATATCTTTGTGGTTGAAGATTAATAGATCTATTGTCCCTCTTCATCTAGAGCATTGGGAAGTAGTTAGAGATCGTGCATAATTTACTATGGTTAAAAGTAAATAGGGTAATTAAGGGTAAAAATGATATTATTATTACCCTAAAACATGTCCTAATTCTATTGGATAAGTTTAATTCGACCAAAAACAAACTTAGGAATAAAATATGACTATTTAGGCCCACTTGAATTAGATTAGGACATTTATTATTATTTAATTCAAAAAAAGAGTTAAAAGAGTTAAAATCAAAGTTTATTTAATAAAACATTTTTAATATAGGGTTATACATAAGATAAATTCGACTATAAATATTCATTAGAAAGAAAAAAAGATTTCCTACATAATGGTATTTTATTTGTAATTTTTAGACATTAAATAATTTAATTTATTTATGATACAACGATGATGCAGTAATTATCTTATTAATGAAATATTGACATAATTGATGTTATAAATACCCAAATAAATATAATTTGAGACTTTTTATGAATTACACTAATTTTATAGGTTAATATGACATGTTATTATTGATTTAATTAACTTTTTTCTAACTTATCATTCTGTTATGATTTTCACAAAAATCAATTACTAAATAGTGTCAAAATTGACATAAAATAGTTTTTAAAACAAATATTATATTATGAATTGTTATTTTATTCCTAAAAATCTAATTTTTGGCCAAATGACTTAGATAAGGTTATATATATTAATAATAAACAATTTGGGGTTCGTTTGGCTTCTTATAGTAAGTTTATTAACCTTATAGTGTAAGAACACAAGAAGACACGGTAAAAGTAAAATTATTTAACTTAATGTTAAACCAAAATGATAAGGTTAAAATAGGAACCTAAACTTGTCTAAATTCTATTGGATGAGAGGCTTTCGACCCATCCCCACCTTAGCCTAGAAATAAATCAATTTGGAGCTATTTAAAACCGAACTTGACTTTATAATAAAATAATATTTTTAGTTTTTCCAAAGGAGCCCCTCTCCTCCCTTATAAAAGGGCACCTCCTCCCTCTCTTCCTCACACAACTTTGAGCCTTCAATCTCGGCCAACCCCTGCCAAATTCTCTTCTAAACTTCCTTAGAAACATCCTAGAGGTTCTTGTCTTCCTCAAAGACC
Organism: Viscum album; assembly: GCA_963277665.1. Taxonomy (NCBI): domain Eukaryota; kingdom Viridiplantae; phylum Streptophyta; class Magnoliopsida; order Santalales; family Viscaceae; genus Viscum; species Viscum album. The sequence goes on from OY728146.1 coordinate 1,043,497,159, forward strand.
AATTTTAGTGCCCTAAGAGGAGGTCTCCAAGAGGCGCTTCAAAGAAGAGGTAATTTCTGTTACCGATTCTTTCACCTTTATTTTTTCTTCCACTTCTTCTTCTTAGGTTGTTTCATTATGAAGTAATAACATAAGTATCACTCATATACTGATATGTTATTATAATTATGAAACAATCCTATTTCACCATCTATCCATCCTACGTAAAACGAAATCACCGCGCGTGCGTACGTACGGAATACCGTCTCCACGCCGTGGTGAAATCTATTTTCCACCACCACCTTACTTGGATGGGTATAATGGTGTAAATAATAACTATATATTATTATTTTAAAGTTATATTGATTCTGAAATAGTATACATACACTCCAATACAGTCCCATGATCATGAGAACGATATCATCGCTCGTGCGTACGTACGGACTACCGTCTCCACGACGCGATGAGATTCATTCTCCACTTTAAACCATTCATGAATGATTATAAATTATATATAATAAGTAATCATGAAATATATGAAATAATAATGATACTGGATTTATGTGTATATATATGAATTTCATCTACTTAATTCCGTTCAACTCAATAAGGAAACGAAAACAGCGTTCATGCGTACGTACGGCCTACCGTCTCCATGAACGGTGTATTTCTTTCCATTTACTGATTTATTATATGTATATTCTGAATATATATATATATATAAAAATAATGTTTTATATTCTGGAATTATGTAATCATGATCTAAGTAATCATATGAATAATTACAAGTCAAAACACAGACGACAAATGAAACAATTTTACACAAAACGCTCTTTAACATGGAATTTACAAAAGAACGGGTAATATAAAGTCATAAGTGAACCATATATGATATCATAACAATGAATATGATTCTGTAATAAGTCAATTACATTATTTAAATCATTATACAGGAGGTTCGGACACTTACGAAGCAAATCGGACATATAGTAAGGGAAATATCACAATCTCATTTTTATCCGAGATTGTTTATACTTTGGTATTTACTGGGGTGTATTTTATCATCCACATCCATGTTTCCTCAATATGTAATATTTACATAATTCTACAATAGTTTATATCCAATTTTACCCTTAGGTGAATTTTTAGTAAAAGATATGAAAGGAATCTTTTTTCGTTTTTCGTACGAGGTACTTTTTGACTTTTCCGACAAAAGTATGAGAAGAATGTTTTTTTTTAACTTATACGGCATGAATGGATTTTTAAAACATTATTTCCAAGAAGATTACTTTACAAGTTTTCAAGTTTATTTTTAATCAACTTCTTTTAGTTTATAATTGTATGACATGTTAAGAAAGGAAAATTATTTTTGAAGTAGAAAGGATATTTTCCTCAAGAATGGAGTTCAAGTGTTTAATCAAAATTATTTTCTATCTAAGATAATATAGGGTCTTGTTTCTATCCCTATTCTTACATTGATTTTATTATGTTGTGATGGAAATATTTTTATGAATTCCTTTATCTTATATGAATTGTTTTATGATGTCACGATGTTTAAGATTCCCATTTTTATTACATGGGTTATACTATGATGTATGGTTTATGATTTTGTGGCACACATAAGAATGGTATCATTATGAGATGGGTGGGACCAATATCTCCCTCCAATGAATTGGGTAAATATTTTATATCTCATGAGATAGACATGGCTGGAATGGTAGGTTATACCGGTTCAGTGAAACAGGACTGAAATGAGGGTGACTCGGTTCAGAAAGGGACTTTGTCCACTAAGATAGTCTTGGAAATGAGTCTTGACTAACAAGAAATGATTCTATATGATTATGTGTGTATGACACAAAGTTTAATGTTTTAAGTTATGATTATTTTGATTACATTTCACTGCCATGAGTTATCCCAGGTTATGAAATTATGATCTCTTTTACAGGTTAAGATTTCCAAAAGTTATGTGCTTATGTATATGATGTGATTGATATTTCTTTTGTTTACCCTTACTGTGCATTTGAGCTCACCCTTTTATGTTTACTTTTCCCCAGGATATAAAGAAAGGTTTTAGGTATAAAAAAAGTAAGATCTTTATGGGAGATGTTGAAGATCTTTCACCAGGATTAGAAGATTATATTCCGAGTTTCCAAAGACATTAAACTATTACGATCCTTGTGTGTGTGTTTTGGTTATGTACTAAGTATTCCGCAAATGTAATGTAATGTCATTGTACGTCAAGCTTAGGGTCTCTACATCCATACCTTATGGAGAATACTCCATGGTCAAACCCTAATATGGTTGGCATGTTTCTTTTTTTTATTCTTGGTACCTAGGGTTTGTAAGACCCTCCTTAAGGCCTTTTATAGAAACTTTCCTCAATGGTGCTGATTTCTGCTCGATTTAAGGAAGGTTGCCCAATTTTTTGGAATTTATATTCTAAAACCTTGATTAATTTTGTTTGTAAACTCTTTTTTTGATATTAAATGATAATATTAAATAATATTATGGTTTATTTGAAAATAATATCAAGTTTCACTTGATTTTCCTTTTAATACAAAGTATTTATTAAATTATAAGTACTATAAATCTATTTTAATTTATTCCACACACTAACTGTTTGTTCAATTTTCAAAATAGCCTGAGTGAGTGATTTATATGAATTTAATAGGTGTTTTAATTTTAAATGTAAATTCTCATTTATTTTATAATTTTTACTTGTCATTTCAAGTTAAAATTAAAATACCAAGTACTACTAGAATATGTTAAAAAAAATTGAATAAAAATGTGGGGTTTATAAAAGTGTTTGGACCTACTTAGTGCAAACATACATATACATCAGTATATACATATATATATCTCTGTGTGTGTGTGTGTGTGTAAATACACATGAGAATATGTATATTTGTGTAATGAGAGACATATGTGTCTGTGTTTGAAATGTATATGAGTATAATGATAAAATGAAATTTTTGGAATTTAAAGTTAATGTTCAAATTTGATTTCCAAATGAGAATTTAAGTAGATATATAAAATAAATTATAAGGTGTAGTTAGTAATTATCAAATTAGTGTTTAATCATTTTATTTATTTTAATTTTAAAATTTCATGGATCTTAGTTGAGAAACATGGATGTGTGGTTTGAATATGATTCTAGTTGGCCAATAAATATATATATGATTTTATTTTTGATTGTGTCTATTATTAAAACATCATGGGAATCTTGGGTACTTTGGAAGGTTAGCATAGATTATATGGGGTCCATCCCACTAGATATAGTGTCACCCTGACTAGTGTTATAGTTGTGTATGCATTCTACTAGTCGGTGATGTTCATATTCCATTAGGCTAGTGTAGTAGTCATTTCATTAATTGATTTTAGAAATTTCTAATTAGTGGTGTAAAAGTTATTGGTTCCCTACTAATATTTAACCCTAGAGTGTTTTCCCAAGTTTTCTATTTTAAAATATTATTTATATAATCTTCTTTACACGTATTTTATTATGGTATTATCATCCCCTTTTATTTTTGTTTTAGTTTACTATGTTCAATTCCATTCCCACTTGAGAAGTTATCTCTTTTTAGTAAATTCACTTTTGAAATCAAATTTTTAGCATATTTATAAAAGGAAATTTCTAAATGGGTGTTTTAATAAAATATTCTTCATCCTAATAAATTGTTTTCATAGTCATTGTTTTCATTTAAATAAAATTAAAAATTATTTTTTATAAAATGATCAGGAAAATTATATTAGCCTTTATATACTTATATGATAAAAACTGATTTTTAATAATGAATTTCAAGATAGAATAAATATGATATTTTATTGAAATACTTTAATTGGGGAATTATTTTCTATTATAATCCTATTGACCTATTTTCTCACACCTATATATTTCATTTTATTTTCCAGATTTTTCTCATTTATTACCGCTCAAGGAATATTGAGGTTTTAGTAATGGATGGTGACTTGTGAAGTAACAAGGAGGTGTATTGGTTTTTTTATTTATTATATTAACCAAATAGACCTTTTACAACTTCCAGTTATATTTATTGAAGGATTACATTACATATTTAGAGACTAAGGATACTTATGGTTTCCTTTTCTATAGGTGGGGCAGTTTGGGTGAGGGGAGAGATTATATTTAATTTAATTTAATTATTTAAATTGTTTTACTAATTTTATATTATTTTGTTCATTTATATTAGCTCATATAACTCCAACATATATAGTTTTCGTGATCATTTTCCACTGTTATTAATCTCTGATTACTGGGTGAATCTTTTCCCATTGAATTTACTTAAATTCTTAGGCACTGGTTTCCAGAATAAGTTGATTGGGATTAAAACTCAGGTATTTCATGTGATAGATCATGAATTATATATAGGTATATATTGTTTTGGTTCAAGAAAAAAAAGGTATCAGAGCTAACCTTGGATATTTGGGTGTGTTTGGTAGATAAAGATATGACTATTTGAACTCGATAGGTAGGAGCGGGAAGAGTGTAGCTAGCACTTTCTCATTCAGAACCACGATTTTCTAGGGTAAGTATGGTTTTTAGTCATGAATTGTGATTTTTCGTCTTTTATTTTTGGCGTTCTCTAAGGATTTTTTATTTTGGGGTGACAAGAGGAGTGAACCAGAGGTACCTAGGGAGCTTTCAGGGCTTAGAAAGCCATATGGATCCTGAATAAATGGTTTTAAAAGACTCCAATGTCAGTTATTCAATTGTAAATTAGTCTTCCAATCCATACTCCAAGACAAAACATAAAAACTAGTTACCCTTTATAAATTATATGTTGTAATTCTCTTATTTTTAATTTTTTCTAATCATGTTTTGTTTGTGTTATTTGGGTAAAATGTGAGTTTTAATTTAAAAATATTGGTTTTAAATTGTTAAAGTTTTAGTATTAAAACTAATAGATTGGTATTCCTAAATTAATTCAAGGATAAATATGGTTCTTGGATTTATATTTAAATTGTTTTGGTGAAATGAAATTGGGTTTTAAAAAAATTATTTTGGATTTAAAATGGTTTGAAATTTTTCCAAAATTTTTTAGTTAATATTTTTTAAAAAAATTTGAGGAGTTTTATAATAAATCTTATTCAGTTTCCTTAAAATTTTTTGAAATTTAGTAATTTCAAAGGTTTATGTTTTAATACTTAAAATTTTCTATTGGGGGGTTAAAATTTATTTTATAAGATATTTAAATACCACTATATTATTTTCCTAAAAGTGTTTTGGAAAAAAATTGGATGAATTTGAGTGATTTAAAGTTAAGATTTGGGTGGTTTTTTGGATTTAAATAATAGTTATGCTAAATTATTTGTGTAATTTCACATCTATTTTAAAAGTTGTATTATTGAGATAATAAAGGAGTCTTTATTTAAAGTTGGAAGGTTTTATTATTTTGAAAACATTTAAGTGTTTTTACAATAAATTTGGGAATTTTTAAGTGATTTTAAAATTGAGATTCATGATTTAAAATTAGAGTGTATTGTTTTAATGATTAAAAAAGTGTGATTTTTAATGGTTTGGTGATTATGGTTCATTATTTTTTTATTTTCTATTTGATTTGGGATTTGGATTTGATCTTATGTGGTTTGTGTTTTATAGATTATAATGGATTCTTGTACTTATCCTATCATTTCAATCAGGCCTCCTAAAATATTCCCAAATGGTCATTGTGAGTTAGTAACTTGGATTTTTTTTAGAATCATACCTCCTAGTACTCAGGTGTAGTATTTCTAATATTTGATTATACCATTTATCTGAGTGAAGTAATGGATAAAACCCTTTAGTTTAGATTTTATTCTTTATTTTCTAATATTTAGCCCTGTATTTTGGGATGTCTTATTTGGTTTGTTTTAGGATATTCAATTCTTCCTATTTTGGTTTAAATTAAATTCATTTTATTTTTAGTCTCGAATAATTGAAACTTTTAGTTAATTCTTATTGATTTTTATATTAAAGTTAACCTTCATTAGTTATTTAAGTAATGTTAATTGTTTGGTCTTACTTGTGTTTTAGTGATCGGTTCCAACTTTTTGGGTTCTATATGATTGTGGATTTGTAATGAGGATTTTCTTTTAAAGGGTCGTGCATGGGAAGTATTGGGTGTAGTTTTGCATAGTTAGGATGATTTTTATTCTATTTACCTATTTGTATTCTCCATGAGATAGTTTTCAAAGATAAAGGTCATAGGTTTCTTATTATTTCACTTTTTACCCAATGCTAGAACTATGTTATCATGTTGAGTCGACTTGTTTAAAATCCTCCATCCCTTATGATGGTTCTTGAAGGGTGGTGTAACCCTGATTTTGAGTTTTTGTTTCCTTAGAGAGTTTTATCTAGTCTTATAAAGATATTATTTCATTTGGGGTTTTATAAAGACTTAATTTTTTTGTAGTGATTGTCTACTCATGGGATTGTCTACATGTTGCCTTACCACCATAAAAGGATTCTAAAATGGTGGGGATATCACCATAGTTTACATTTACCATTAAGTGTCCATTTTTTACTTGTAGGGTGTGGTGATCCGGTTTTTCCCAACCCAACCATTCCCTAAGTTAGGTTTCGATTTTTTTTACCCTTAGACCTATTTAGAAATCCACCTTGAAGTTTATCTTGTTATTCCCACATATACGGAAATTGGGAACATGGAGAAATCTTAATGTTTGAGTTTCTTCAAAATATGGGTGTGGTTTATTTCAGTTTATACCATAAGTCTTGTCTCACTTGTGGTATTGGTGTTTCTTTGTTTTGGATAATCACGTTGTTCTTGGTAATGTGAAATCTTTTTATTAATTTGTATTGATTAAACCAGTCAGGGATTTCTAGGGGTATAAAGCATTATGGTAGGGATACTTTTCACACCTTCACTAATATTTTCCCAATAAAATTATTTTTTGTTGGTATTTATTTTTATTATTTATTTTTAAACCTATTATTTTTATATTTTTGGAAAATACTTAGTGATTTTCCTACCACATGGTTTCCAAATGGTTAATATTAAACGTGTGAAGCCTATGAAAATGATGCTACAATTTAACAGAGCCAAAATAATTGGTTGGAATATGTTTTGTCTAAATATTCATCCTACCCATGAGTGGTGTAACAAAACCTCTAGCTGAGGGTGAATGGTTGGCGCATGGTTTTACCAAACATGCAACTAAACTATGCATAGTTCCCAAAAATTTAAATTTTGATTTTTACCTTTTTTTCCCTCTCTTATTTTATCCCTTATTCAGACCACATCCCTCTTCATTCTCCTGTTCATCATGCATAACCCAAGGGTAATCCATGGTCTCAACTCTCTCAACCTTTTCCATGGATTCTAGCTTTTTTCCCTCATGATTTTAGGTGTTATCTTCATAGGTTAGAGTTTCTCTCCCCCATCCTCTTTTATTTCTCCTTTATTATTGTTTAATTCTTCCTCCCTTATACTGTATTATCCATGGTTTAAACCTAATATAATTGGGGTGTATATTTTTTTATTCTTGGAACCTAGAGTTTTTAAGGCCCTCCTTGATGGTTGTTTTAGTTATTTTCATCTAAGTTGATGATTTCTTATCTATTTACAGTATGTTACCCCTTCTTTTTGATCTTTAAATAAGGGAACCTTGATTGCTTGTTTTTAATCACTTGTTTTTATATTAAATTATCATATTAAATATTGTTAATGATTATTTAAAGTAAAATAAAGATTCAATTGATTTTAATTTCAATATAAAGGATTTCTAAAAAGTGTAAATAGGATTATTTTAATTTACTTCACACACCAAGTTTTTTATCAATTTTCTAAATAGGCTTTGTAAATGATTTATTTGAATTTAAAAAGTGTTTTGGTTTTCAAAGTAAAAAATCATTTGGACCTTAATTTTTACCTATAATTTCAAGTAAAACATTAAATTTTAAGTATTATTATAATATTTCAAAATTTGTTTGAATAAAAATATAGGTTTTTCAAAAGTATTTTGATGTACTTGATGGTTACACACATATACATGGGTATACATGCATGTGTTCATCCACGCACACACATATGTATTTATGTATGTATATGTATAAATTCACATGATAATGTATGAATTTATGTAATGACATACATATGTACATACAAGTGGGTAAATATATATGAGTATAATGATAAAATTAAACTATGTGAATTTAAATTTGATGTTGAAACTTGGTTTCCAAATGAGATTTTAAGTCGATTTCTAAAATAAATTATAACTCCTAGTTGGAATGTTTCAAATTATATTTTAACTCTTTCATTGATCTTCAATGAAAAGTTCCATGGATTTTTATTAATGAACACGGATATGTGGTTTGAATATGCTCCTAGTTGGTTATTGATTATATATATGTTATGATTTATGGTTGTGGCTATTATTCAAACCTAATAGGAAGCCTGGATACTTTGGTTGGTTGTCTTAGATTGAGGGGGGTCTATCCCACTTGCTACAATGTCACCCTAACTAGTGTTATAGTTGTGTACACATTCAACTAGTCATTGATGTGCATCTTCCACCAGGCTAGTGTAGTATTATTTTCATTTATGAATTGAGGGAATCCCTAATTAGTGACATATAATTTCTAGGTTCTCCTATCCACTGTAACCTTATAGTGTTTTCCCATGTTGAAAGTTTTAAAATATCATCTATATAATCTTCTTTGAACTTGATTTATTATGGTACTACAAGCCTATTTCATTTCCATTTTAGTTTAATATATTCTATTATATTCTGCCTAAAGAAATTATCACTTTTTAATAAATCAGTTTTTGAAAGTAAATTATGTATCATATTTATAAAAGGTATTTTCCAAATGGTAATTTTAAAAAAGGATAATTTTACTTGATAATTTTTTTTCATTGTAATTATTTTCATTTAAATAAAATAAAATGAAGGCTTATAAAATTGTTTGGAGAATGATATTGTATTTTATATGTTTATGTGATAAAAAATTTATTATGTATATCAAACTAAAATATAAAGGATATTTCATATAAATTGTCTATTTTCGGTATGGTTTTCTATAGAATTCCTACGAAGCTATTTACACATGCTATCTATATAATTTCAGTTTCAATTTATGGTTATTTTATTACTTCTCATGGAGCGTTGAAATTTTAGTATGGATAGTGACTTGTGAATCCACAAGGAGGTATGTTGGTTGTTTCTGTTTTGTTTAGTTTCTTTTATCACGTTGTCTAAATAATACTTTTACTTATTTTAGTTATGGTTATTGATGGATCACATTATATATAGAGAGAATACGAATACAAGTAGTGGTTTTTTATGTAGGTGAGGGAGTTGGAGATGAAATAAGGGATTGATTTTACTTTAATTGAATTGTTTAAATTGTTTTACTAATTTTATATAATATTTTCATTTCTACTGGAACATGGACCTATGACATATGGAGTGTTCATGACCGTTTTCCACTATTATTAAATAGTTATTATGGGAGAATCTATTCCCAAAAGGTTTAATTTGATCCCCTATAACTAGTTTCCATCCAAGGTTGTTAGGGAGCGCGCCCAAGGAATATCATGGGAAATCTTGTAAATATGATGGAGGGATGACTCGTGTTAATTCATGATAGATATTTATTTGTTGGTATTCAGAATCAAAGATAAATTTAATGTGGTACCTACTGAAATGGAATAAAAAAATAAAACTTTTCTATTATTGGGTTCATTTTCATATTCATATGATAATTTCATCACCACTTTATTGTTTGAGAAAGACACTTTAAAGTTGGATGATGTGGTTCCATATTTGATGATGAATGAGACTCAGTGAAAACCCCATGATGGTGAAACTTAAGGTCATATTGGTATTCTAGTTGTGATGGATGGATGTGGTAATTAGAGAAGTTGATTAAAGACAAGAATAAAAGTCAGGTGCTTTTTTATGACAGGGATGGTCAAGTTTAGAGGAACTAAAATGCTTTGAAAAATATTAAGAAATATAAGAAGGTACATGACACCAATTATAAGGATACCAATGTAAATATTATAAATTGTGAGGGTGAATTAATTTTAGTTGGTATTGATTCTCATGGGTCAGATTTATACCAGGAATGAGCATTTAACTTAGAAACTTCATACCATATTATAATAAAGAGGGAAATATTTTCTTCATATGAAGAAAGTGACTTTGGTATATTGAATATGAGAAACAAAAAAAATTAGTTTAATTAGTGTTAGTTATATTTTTATCATAATAATTGTAGGTTTTGTACTGATATTGAGAGATGTGCAATATATTCCAGTTATACGCTATAAATTTTTATCTACTTCTGATCTTGATAATTATAGATTTAAGAGTTCATTATGTGATGGAATATGGAATTTTTCCCTATGTTTGATTGTATATGGTCAAGGTAGAGTGGTTTTCATGTTTTATAAGACTAATGTAAAAGTGTGCATTGAAGTGAAAAATTAATTTTCAAAAGGGATTCATTAGATTCATGGAACATACAATCATCTCGAATGAGTTGAAAATGAATATAATGAAGAATGTTTAGAAGATGAAGTAAGTCAGGTCAAGTATTTCAAGTATCACACATAATTATTTTTTTCATAGAGAGTAACTAGTAATTAAATAATTAAATTTGAATATATTTGTGTTGTTCTAGTAGTTTCATATGAGGATAGTGATATTGTCTACCTAGGTGATATTGAGCATTATGTAGAAACTAATTTCTATTGGTGTTCCAAATTTTTATGGTGATCAATATTGCGGGGGGAGCTAGATGATATTGGTTCTGGTCTTGTTTTTTGGAGTCAGTGTCCTATAACCAACTACATTTTAATTTAAATTTCATGTATATTCAAATAAATTAGTACTAATTAAAATATCTTATTAGAAATTGTTCATGTTCTAGAGTATAAATCATATTGAAAAGGGAATAGCAGTTCGTATCTATGAAGATAACCTTTAAATTCAATGATAATATTCTTAAAACTTGTTCTATGGTCGGATAAAATTCAATGATGAGACATATAGTATGTCCAATATTATCTATGAGTAATCATAAGCAGTTGATATTTCACTTCATGAAGTTTTCACTTAGTAATCAACAAGATGATAGATTATAAGAACATACCTACCTTTAGGAAATACACATATTTATGTGTCAATGGATATTGTGAATGTGTATAATGATCCTTAGACTTAATGATTAATATTAATGTATGTCATGAGTCACACACTTTGATGTGTTTCTATAAACCGTGATGACATATGATCGCAGTGAAGTTAGGTATGTCCTTTTCATCAGGAATGATATGTTATTAATGAATAAGTTAGGGAATTTTTTTTTCCATTCCATCATTATAGAAGTATATATCATATCCCTTTCATTGAAATGGAACCATCACATTAAATTCTATGTTCATGGTGTATAAGATAGTTCATTCTATATATTCAAAAAAAATGCATAATGCATATATGTTGATGACATGGGTGTCTAACCGACTTGATGAGATATCATGACAAATGGATTATATTACATAATGAGTATTCAGATGTGGTTTTTTCATTGAGACATATATTCTTCCTCTGGGGGGTCTTGACTCATTTCTAGATAATAATCTTGGACTTTAGGCAATCCCTCATAATTCTAATAAGGAAGAGGCTTAGAGGGTCACACATAAAGTGTTTCATTTAATTTCAGTTAAATATTATGTATATTTAATAATTGGAATAAATATTATTCTCCTGATTGACAATTAACATTTATTACAGATTTTTTAAATGGTCAAAAATATTAAATAAATATTTATTTTTAAAGTAATTTTTTTATTATGTGAATATATAATATTTATATGTCACTTATTATTCTTACCATAAAAATTATTTATTTATTTATAAAATTAAAATTTAATTTAGTTATGTAAATATTAAATAAATATCTATTTTCCATATTGTAATTATAATATTTATTTATCTATTGAATGAATGGTATTTATTTTAATATTTACTCAAATAATTATAAATAATGTTGACGAGGATGAGTGAACTAGATTTTTTCGATTCATGAATATTTATTTTTCATATTGTAAAATAAATATTTATCATTGTAAAGGTTAGTGCACACCATAAAATAAAATAATATTATTATTTTATTACATGGAATTAAATTCCTTTTGGGTTTAATATAAGGGCCTTTGTACAATTAATTAAATATTAAACTCTAACCCTATGTTTATAAATAGACTTATATTTCAATCAAGAAATGTTAATCATAGTGCATAAAAATTACCACTCAAGATATCTATCCTCCTCTCTTCCTCTAAAGACAGAGAATAAAAATAAAAATTATTTCAAGCCTAAAGGAATATGATTCAATCAAATAAAACAACACAGTATTATTAATTGATTGTGCTAGAACTAGACGTTTCATCGGTGTTGTTCAAAGCTTGAAGGAGCACGTGTGGATCACCACTAGAGTGGATCTAATTTGGGTATTCACAACACAAAAAGAAGACACTAATTGGGGTTGAAATATCTATATAATGAATTAATAAATATCTCATGATCGAGGTAATCTTTCTTCTTATGTTTTTAAGTTAATTGTAAATTAACATGAAAGTTCCTCTCTTTTGGTTCCAACAAAATTATTTCTCAATATTATTCTAAAGAAATTAATTATTCATGGTGTTCAAATCATGTAAATTATAAATTATCCATTGATTCCTAAACAAATTGAGTTGTAAATATGACCAATAGTCCCTTATGCTACATTCAGAACCATAAAGTGTTATCAAAGGGGTTATGTTAAACTTATAATTATTTAATTATTATTGATCATTATATTAAAGTTATTTTTCCATTTCATGCAATTCATTCTTTAATCCAATCACTGAAATCTCTTATTTCTTCTTTCGTTTCTCGGTCATTTAATCAAAATATGAGTAAATATTAATGAATAGCATTTGAAGAACCCACCCAAAGGTTTAGATAAGTCTATTCGAATAACACGGGATTACACAACATACAACTGGTGTGCCCACTAGGTATTCCAATTCATTTCACAAGGACATAGTGTTAATTAATTCACAACATAATGAAATAAAGAACACTGGGAACATTAAATTCTCTATGTGATGAAAAATACAAGATGGCATAAATCATGTTTTTATCATAGAAAATTCATAGTCAAATATGTATCAAGTAATAATTACAGGACGTGTATGGACTGACAGCCATGTAACAAATAGGTTGCATAGCACATACCAATTGTACACATCATGTACCAATTGTACATGTCTTGTACCAATTGTACATGTCTTGTACCAATTATATATGTCATGTACCACACATGTCTCTTTAGTAATACACACAAAGTCCCTAAGTGTGTATCCCAAACATAAAGTGATAATGATACACAACACGTAGTTGGATGTACATGTTGTGTACCCAAATTGTGTATTCATAAAATTAAATTTTAATTAATTCATCCTTTAAACCTCAATATAATGTGTTCTGTGTTTCATTTATTGACTCAAAAATTCTATGTATGAGGTTATGTATGTGTGTGTGTGTGTGTGTTAAATGGATAATTAATTTCTACATAAATTTTTGAAAAACATTCCATATAAAGTTGTAATACATTGACTACTCTACACACATGAAAATAATTATACCTAATATTAATCAACATGTGTTCCATTTTTCATTTAATTAACTCATATACACTATGTATTTCTACAATAAAATGTGTGTACTAAATTTATCATGAATAGATTTTATATGATCTTTATACAACTCGAGTAGTTAGAACATGTATTAATCGGGTTTCTTCCAAGTACAAGTTGGTACTTATTTTATTAAATTTTAAATTTAATTAAATTAATTTAAAATAAAGATGGATGGGTATCACCAAGACAGATTGGGTGAATATTAAGATAAATTAAATTAATTAATTAATCAGATTAATCCATGTGTGTTTATCATAATAAAATAACTAATCAAAATGAATTATAACTAATTATTTTAAATTTGTATTCATCACACTAGTGGATGATCATGATCTTAGACCGACCTATGTATGTGTATGCAATAATATAAAACAAATATATATCCATGGTTTATAACCATGGATATATATCCCTAAATTATAGTTATTGGTAATATCCATGGTTCAAATGGACATGGTTCATATTGATGTGGAAATAGGGGCAAGGCTATAACAATGGTTTAAACTATGGAAATTGGTCTATATTCATGGTTTCCACTATGGAAATAGAACAATATCCATGGTTTTAAACTATGACTGTAAAAAATCCTAGTGAAGTCTATTTCTAGAGTTTCAAACCATGAAAATAGAGAAATATCCACAGTTTCCATCATGGAAACTGACCTATAGCTACAATTTCAAACTGAGGCTTTATTCTTACTTGGAAATACTTATATCCACAGTTTGAAAACAAGGATATAATTCAGTTACCATAGTGGAAATTGTGGATATATGTTTGTTTTTATAGTTTCAAAATATGGAAATAAACTTCACTATGATTTTTAAAAAATCAAGGTTCCTTTCCATAAACTAGAGTACAATTCTACAATACTAAATCAATGTAACTATAATAAAAGTTAACAAAAAAATAAAATTCAGCCTATAAATAAACCAAGAATATAATTTACATAAAAAATAAGACTCAATGTTAGTATCATCATAACCATCACATACCTCATCTACACCTAAAAAAACTATCACCACCTCTCACAACACCAGTATCGACATCAGCATTGGCATCAACACCGGTAGTGGCAATAGCAGTATCGACACCAGAACCAGGACCGTCACCGGTAGGAGAAGAAGAATATACATAAATAGATTGCATCATCATCATAAAATAATAATAAACTATTTTAATATATTCTTATGGAAGTACAGAATAAATAGAAGACATATCTTACATCATCTATTCATTTATCATCTTTTGAAACTGAGTATCTTCTTCTGATTTTTGAGTTTCTTGTTTGATTTTGACATTCATTTGTTCCATTATGACCATAACAAAACTATTACACAAATAAATGTTGTCATAAGACCAGTGTATAAATTGTACAATCTTCTTTTTAGGTCAAAAATTCACTCTACCATGATTTTCATCTCCCAATACCTAGTGATGATGATATTTCAATCCCAAATTATTGGGTTATTTTTCTGGCAATTCTTCCAAAGCAATATGTCGAGTGATATATAACATAAATTAAAATTATAAAATAATATAAAGAATTAAATTCATTCAAAATAAAATAAATTGAAATATAATTACAATCATCTCCAGGGTATCTCTATTTACCATAGTACCATCTCTCTTTTTCTTGCTTGTACAAAACAAGATTGTGGGAGGAACAAGTCCCATGATATTCAATTCCGTTTTGTATGAAAAAAAATAAATAAATAAAAATTATAAGTCAATTAAATAACACTAAACCAAAATAAATTGAATCATATTGATCTTATTAAAATTTATTTTAGTATAAAAACAAAAAAACCCTAAAAAATAAATTATACTTTTAAAATAAAAAATTAAACAAAAATAATAATCCAAACTAAATGAATAAGAACTAATTTAAACTATATAAAATTGTAAAGATACTATTAAGATGATTTTAAATTGTTATAGAAATATAATATCAAGTATTTTCATGCCATAAGATGATACAAATCGTGTTATTATACTTCTAATCATAGTATTGATGGTTATTTTACCAACCACCTACTTTAATATAATTTTGTGATGCATTCTTGTGGCATAACATGCTTAAAAAATAATTAATGTCACGTTATTTAATTGATAAGTAACTTACCATAAAAAATTATTAAAATATATTGCATGTATAATATTTATAAATTTTAAAAATGTTGTGAGCATGATGTGATATATTTCATGTTAATTATTTCCCATGGTAAGTTAAGAATTTCATGCTTAATTATTATTTAATTATTGTGATGAAACTTATGATATGATAAAGTGTTAAAGTTATTATTTAAAAACATTAATATAGTTAAATATACTACTATGTTCAATTTATAAAGGGTATACAAAACATATTACAATTATATAGTGGTAAAATGAAGCATTTAAAGGATGTTACCAATAAACATGTGATTCCAGAATTATGATTTCCCTTAAACATGAACATGCTATGTGGGCTCTTATAAATTATTGAATTACATGATATTTTAACCCTATATGACGGATTTATAGTTATTTTATGATTAATAATGTATTTATGATGTATCCTATATGTTTTATTATTGAATAACTGGTTGATTATACTTTAGTGACCTTGGATGTGATGAATTGGTATGATAATATTGTTGAAAACCTAGTATAGTTGAACATTGATAATAAATGGTTAAGAGTTTACTATGTATAAATTGTTAATTATTATAGTGATAAAATTATTAATCATATTATTTATAATGTTAGTGTGTTTGGAACTAGGTGGTTGTAATGATTGAAATATTTGATTTATTGTTTGATTGTTTCTTCCTGATTTTTTGTTTTTCCTACATTCCCTACTTAGGATAATAATTTTTCTTAACCTGTGGTTATTTTTCAATGAATTATATAATGTTATTGGAATATGTGATAAAATAGGTATTTTATGTGGATTAAATACA
The DNA here is from genome assembly GCA_963277665.1 of Viscum album. NCBI lineage: Eukaryota > Viridiplantae > Streptophyta > Magnoliopsida > Santalales > Viscaceae > Viscum > Viscum album. The sequence continues at coordinate 1,043,513,795 of OY728146.1, forward strand.
TTCCATAGAAACATCATCAAAATGTTTCACAAGGAAAGAAGAAATAAGGATTTTCGGATGTGTCCTTAAGGAAATTTGAGTAGTAGGAAGTTTCAAGTTCCTCAGTGGAGATTACATTGATGATGTTGGGGAATGGGTAGTATATTTCAAGGTGGAATTTAAACTAGTGAAGACTTCATATTGGTTCTGGTTCACACTATAAATTGGCTTGTTCCAAAAGTTGGATTGAAGATGGTGGAAGATGAAGTACATAAATCAGGATATGATTTTTTGGGATGAATTTAATGAGATTTTTTAGAATTATTTTATTTCTTGTATTCTTATATATGTTTTTATTAAGGATAAACAAGAGATAAATAATATTTAATATTGTTTTTATAGATTTTGGAATCATTATATAGAGCTGGTTAGTCAGTTTCTATCTTTTCTAAATAGTGGATCTAATCGAGCGTAACATTTTGGGATATCTTTGTGGTTGAAGATTAATAGATCTATTGTCCCTCTTCATCTAGAGCATTGGTAAGTAGTTAGAGATCGTGCATAATTTATATAGATAGGCCTTTACACAAGGGTATTTTTCAATTAAGATCCTTATGGAGTTTCTAGAGAGTTGAGGGTGAATGTTCCAAGTTGTAAACCTCGTGTTTTGTAGAAAAAGAGTGAGGTGGTCCTATAGAGTTAGAGTGGGGCTTTAGGCCCTAGGGATGAGTAACTCAAGGTGTCTCAGGTAGGTGAGTTGATCAATTTTCTTTTCAATTATTTAGGTCATCACCAATATAAATTCCATGAAGTTAAGTGAGAATAAACTAAAATATAATGAAACATGAATGAATTTTAAGGATTGAATTTCTTTTAAGGGAATTGGAAGTTAGCTGAGAATTTTTGAAAATGTTGTTTTCTTATATGATTCTATTGATTTCTCACCAATGGTTGTTTTCTTTCATGGAAACTAGAGGATAAGAAAATGGTCTAGATTTATGCAATATTGGATAGTATACAAGATTCTATTGTCCCTCCAATTTTGGGGAGCTTGTGTGGTTCATATGAGACATGTATTCATGTGTTATGATGGATTACTGAATCTTAAAGTGATATTATACATAGGTTGTAGATAAGAAAATAAAATAATACACTACTTATACACTAATTTTAAATTAAACTAATTTTTTATCAGAATTAGATTACAAATTATGAAACATTAGTTATACATATATTATATTTCCTAAAAAGATTAAAAATTGTAAAAAATTAGTTATAAACGTATTTTAATCTGTGTACACTAAATAAAAAATATGTTGTTAAAAAATGTAGATTCAAAATCATGCACAGGTGATGAAAAATATTATTCCATATTATACACACATTATACACATTTTATACATATTTTATAGATGTGTTATGAAAAATATTTCCATTAAATTATAAATATAGTCATAGAATTGTAACATGAGTCGTAATGTTTACATATTATAAAACCTAGAGAGATGAAGCAATATAATTGAGATAAACACTACGAAAATTGATTTTTTTTAAAGATTTATTTAATCAAAATATAAAATAATTTCATACATAGATTATAGAATGAAAAAATTTCACCATTAGAATGTTGGTTCCAAAAAACATAGTAAGAAGATGTAATGTTGCTCACTTATGGAGTTTGAGTTGTAATTCAAAGTTTACAACACCATTTTCACCCTTCAAAAATGAGGAATGACTCATGGAATGTACTTTGATTCAATCCTTAAGAAATTAAACATTCTCAAATCAACATAATAGATCTTAAATATAATATTTTGACTCATTTCTTGGGATAAAAAAACTCTAACATTCTTGAAATTTTTATAATTAAATATAATTTTCAACCAGTTAGGATGAATTAAGTCAATACCAATTGGAGTGATGAATATAGACATGGATAGAATATAAATAAAAAAATTTGGTATAAAAAACTCATTCAAATAGAGAATCAAGTGAAGGATGATAAATTTTAAAATTTATTCCATTCAGCTTTGAGTACCCATATTTTCATTCCATTAAAGAACCAATAATAAATAATAGTTCTATAATTCAATGAAATTGGAGTAACTTTTATCATATAGAACAAAGGGAAACTCAACTTTAGACTGGTGAGAAAGAGCACACAACATCAAAAGATAATGATAATAGAATTGAAATTATCATGGATAACTTTGAGGGAATTTATTCCAAACAATATTGAAATTAATAAATAATGTGGGATTCCATCCAAACAACCAAATCCCATATACAACCCATGGATATTATCTTCCCTGGAATGGTTAAAATAATAATTTGAAGACTTCCAAAAAAATAGATTTTGGTAAAGATATTAATCAATATAAATTAATGATCTTATGGCTATGAATTCAAATAAAAAACAATCTTATGAATGTGATGTTCAAGAAATATTACATCCTAATAATAATGAAAAAATATATAATAAATATTTTAAAATTTTCAGTAGATTTGGAATGTATTGAGAAAATTTTCTCTGCAACTAAAAGAGACCTGATAGCAACTCAAAAGGTTTATATTATCCTTAAATGCATAATTAAAAATTAAAAATAGGATTAAACTTCTATACAAAAATGGGAAATTTAATTCCTAAGAAGAATGAGATAAAGTAAATATAAATTATTATAATGCAGCTAAAAAAACCAAGAACAAAAATTAGTCTCGAACCAATTGAGAAAAAAACTCCAAAAATTATCTAGTTTTTTATGATTAAATTATAATATCAATAGTAAATGTAAGAATAATTGGAATCTATGTAATATTAAACTAGTTTGATAATATGAGGAATAAAAATAAAGGTTAGAAATGTATGAATAAAATAAAAGGAATAATTCTCACATGAGAATAAATATTGATGTGTAAATAAACATGATAATGAAGTAATATGAGAATAGTTTCGTCCAAAAACATAAAACTATAAAAATAAAACCCAATTTGATAGAGAAACAAGACATTAAAGGTAATGAATCTATATATTAATAAAATTAAGTTTAATATTTTAGATGTTAAATTAATTATTCTTGCTCATGATCTAGGAGTGAAGTGTGTCCAAGAGTGTGAATGTATTTCATTTCACTGTTTTTTATTCTATTTTTTTAGATTTCTCCTATAAACAATAAATTATATAATTTCATGAACATAAATAAATTAAGTAATTTATACTTTAAAAATTATTTTCAAATAAATAAATGATTGTATATATAAATTTAATTAATACATTAAACTTTGGACTCTTCTATAGTCGGTCATCTCTCTATATTGTGATATTGTTCAGTGATGAATGATCAGTATTTATTCAAGATCTATATCGACTCTCTCTTTACAACCAACATACAAGTCATACTTTTACCCTCACCACATATCACCCAATTCCTTTAAACTTTTATACTTATAATTTTTTCCATCAAGAAAATTGTATCAGAGATTTATCGAAAAAAATATGTGTTAAGAAAATATTAAAAATTAATGTATATAAAATTTGATCAGCATTACTTACCCAAATATATTCCCATGAATTGGTGTTTATTTGGCCTCCAACTTTACTCCAACTTATTGGTTGAACTGGAATGATATTGATGTTTTTAGAATGTTTCCCCATCAATATTTTACATTACTTTCCATTTCTTCAAATTATAGCACTATCCTCATTATATTGAATCATTATCTACATGTGTCTATTCCATACCTCCCTTGTTTTTGTGAGAACTCATATTATGGTATATTATTTAGCTAATAATGAAAAATTATTAGTGAAGAAAAATAATATATTTGAATTTATCATTAATCATTATCAGAAATTTTTAAACACATACTAGTCTATAGGGGATCTACTAACCCCTGAAGTGTTGTGTTTAGAGGATGGGGGTATCCTATATGGTAGGTGGGATACCTATAGTAGGAGTAACCCATATAGATGATGGTGATAAGTTTGATAATGGAGGGATAAAACCTGATGGATATCCTTATACAGAAGAGGGTGGATATGGATATGGATATATTGGTGGGATATATGGGGGTGGAGTGTCGTATACAGTGGATGGTAGGAATGGTTAATAAGGAGGGATGGGAGAATAATAATTAACATCCTATTCAGGTGTATGAAAAATGAATATAGAAAATTTGGGTAAGTAAAATATCGAGATGGCATAATCATAGGATGACCTCCTAGTGACCGGAGTGGGGTGAAGGGAGGAAGAACTAAATGGCCTCTCGATGACTGAAGAAGTATAGTGGTAGTATAAACCATAGAATCAGTCATACAAGTTACCCTCACTATATTTTCAGCCTCTATATCACAATCATGGATTCTCCTTGATGATGTATACTTAAATAACATGAATAATGAAATAAAATGAATGATTGCAAGATAAATAATATGAAAGAACATAATATCCAAACATAAATTGTACTTACAGTGGTGATTATATGAGACATTCCAAAATCACTAATACATTGTTCATTTATATGTATTATTCTATTTCTAAATTCATCATAGTCGGACATTTTGACCTGGAAATTTAAAATAGTATTCTAAGCTAAATTAAAATAATTAAAATGTTAAATTTGTTTCATATTTGGATTCATCATTAACATTATTACATTTATATGTCTAACAAATTTAAAATATCAATGGATTAATTAATGTATAATTGTTGACACTAGTGGTTTTTACACTAATAATGCTTATAACAACAACATTACTATAGTAGTTTTATATAGAAACAGTAGAAATACTAGTTAATTTTCTTCAATTTTGTAACTTTAAAGTTGTATATATTTTAGGTTCACACCAATCAAGTAAACAGGAATTAATAGTGAATTTTGTATCACATCATACTCCAATTCTAGAAACCAATTTTATTTCTCCATTAATAAAAAAACATTTCCAGATATCATTGACTGTTCACAGGTTGATTATAAGTATTCATTATTTATGCTTCTATACTTTGATAACAATTACTCTGTTATCATTATTTGACATTGGATCACATTAAAAATTTATTTTTTATCCTTTTTAGAAAGTTATATGTTATACCATTACAATAGTATAGAAGATTCCAATCATATATGGTTTATTCTATGAGGAATAAAACTCGTGTATAAAAAAGTTCAAAATTCTAATGGAATAATCTAGTGTAGTTCCTAGTAACGGATTGTAGTAGAGAATTTTTATTAGTTTTTTCAACAAAAAATTAATTAAATTTTTCTAAAATACTTCTTATGAACTCATATATAACTTTATTTAGGTAATATTTTTTAATTTAGTTCACTGAAAAACTCTTATTTTATAAGTTTTCATACTAACCTTATAATTTTTGTCAATGAAGCATGATGATGAGTTTAGATTCTCACCTGAACTAAATATTATTAAGTCTAAATGTGTGTTGATGTCTTTAGAAATTACTGATTATAACATTTAGAATCATCATCTCCCTTTTGAAAAAATCACCTACAAAGTATTATTCATTTCAGAAAACAAATCTCAAATCTCAAAATTCAAACCAAAAAAGAAAATTCTAGGGTATTATAGTAACTTTTAATTCTAAAAATATAATTATCAATGGGTATCAAAATTAACTCCCTTTAACTATAGGTTTATGTATTAGCACAATTTATTTACAATATAATTGGAAAATATGAAATGTTTATGATATAAATGAATTATCTTATACTAACATTATCATACAGAGTTCTAAGCATTTTTCATTATCGAAATTTCTAGCACGTGGTTTGTTTAGTTATCTATTTTGTGTCTTAATTATATATTAATCATAATTAATGTATCATTATACTCAACCAATTTATTATCATAATTTATTTAAGGTAACCATCTAAATTTAATTAATGGAATACATTCTAATTGACCACCTAATAGAATGGAAAAAAATGTTTAGATGATGGACAAAAAATAATCCCCCAAATTTTAACTTCATCAAATAAATCCATTATACTTAATAAATGATTTAAATATAGATATTATTTCTATTAATATTAAATTTTATTTGAAAATTTTCTTCAGATTCATTATCCCAAACAAGTTTATTAATCCACCCTCTACTATACATAATCTTTAAACAAATCATACTTCTCATTCTAACTCAACATCACAAGAGCAGTCATTATGTCCTTATACCATTAGGTTTGAGTTATAAATTTGGTCAGTAATTCATCAAAAAGTATTGTGTATAGTCTAATGTTTGATATTTATAAATTATAGTAACCATTTCAAAACAAATCTTATTCAATAATTCATCCCAGTTAGTAGAGATGGTCTATAGTTGATTCCACTTTTTAAAACATATTTATATTTTAATTGTTTAAAGAAAAAAAAGTTACACATAACTCTTATAAATTCATTTAGTCTATTAGACTACCATGAGTATGAATAATATTTTAATATGTATAATATATAATACTATGCTTTTAAATATATAGAATATGTGATGCGTCATAGTAGAAAATTTCCACACAAACAAATCAATTCCCTAGCCTAAATTTTCATTACTTCATGTAGTTTTTATAGAATTTTTAACAATAAACATTTGATATATTCTTAAATTTAGCACTATTTGGTGGTGTTGAAATTTAACATTAGAAGAAATGGAGTTATTTTAATCCAAATCTACTCTTTTTTTATTTGATCAAAAATACCTCTTCTAATATTGATGATTTTGTGGTTCAGTGGCATTTATTATATTTTTCAGTTGGTAATATATTATTCTATATAAGTCATATTCATGTTATTTTTGCTAAATTTTCATTCAATATCCCATTTTAAGTTTCTTTTCCATTAGAAAACATTTAGGTCGGATAATTTCATTGTACATCATGAAATGTCTAATGGTATTATTTTTTATCTACTGATGAAATTTTTTATATTTTTATCAAGTTAATATATTTTGATAATTTCACAATTAGAATACACCTCAAACTATATTCTCCTACTTCCAAATATAATTTTAATTCATAATAAAAACATTATTCTTAAAAATAAAAAACAAACACATCATATCCTATTAAATTTCATGGGGAAAATAATAGTTAATTTCATATCATGTATGACTGTTTAAAAAACATACAACACTAAAATAATATTAGGTAAATACTTACAAATGTGTCAATTCTATGTGTTCTCTATAAAAATTTATGGTTAACAATCTATTCTAAAAATCGTATCATTTGTTTTATCAAATGAAATATTTGAATAAATAATGATAGGTTCATCCAAAATATCATTATCATCCATGCCTTCATCAAAAATATGTTTAGGAATGACATAAAACCATAACAAAAAATTATTATTTTAATGGGTTAGTTATATAAAATGAATATTTATCTTGTGATATAAGAATATAAGATTCATCGATATGAAGCTAATAGTTCAAATCAATCACTATAAATCAACATTTATCTATATAAATTCCTTATTGTGTTATTTAATCAAACCACTTTCATTTCATTAGTAATGTTATAACTTAAAACATACCAGTATAGAATATTAAACAGATATCTATGATTATGTTATGAGGACAAAAAAGGAAATATATTACATTTTACTTTAACCGGTCTATAAATTCTTTTCTATGTAATTGTTCCTTCTTCTTAATAGATAGAGAATGATGTCTCCTTTTTATAATTTATAAATGTTTTCAACATATTTGAAAGATTTAAAATTTCATAATCTATAAATAAATCCCATAATGAAAAAAATGCATATTTATTAGTTTACATACTTGATATAATCATTAAACACACCACAGTTTAATAATACTATAGGATGATACATTTTCCACTCTTACTTGATTAAAGTACACAATGAGTTTTATCCATACATCCCCCTATTTGGGTTAGTGAAGGAAATGCGGGCTCAATGGAATCAAATTACTCATATTCATTACTCATTAGTTTATTAGACCTTGTAGTGTCGTTACCCAAGTACAATGAATGGAAATCTTGGAATTATTGTGCTAAATAGCCTTTCATAATATATCCTTCTAGATGATATTTATTTCTCACATAATATTTCAATGTAAACAATATTAATTCTATCATATACATTCACCGACTTGAAGCAAGACCACCAAAAAGAACTTTTGTGAAAATATACACAGTCATATGTAACATACATGTAAAAAATTAGGGTGGTAAAATTTTCTATAAGTCACGAAGAATAATTTTTGAATCTCTCTGTAATTTTTAAAATACACTTCATCTTAGTATTTTGGCCAAAAAGGACTCAATAAAAATGATATTACTTAATCATAGAAACTCTAACATTATGTGAAAGTAAATATTTTATGGTATTGGGAATCAAATCATGTAATAAGACATGGTAATCATGGATTTTAAGATATTTTATTTTCACATATTTTGTATTCATCCTTTTCGAAATGTTACTTGAATATCCATCTAGAACCTTCAAAATTCCAAGACCTGAAGAAAAAAATTTCTCCACATTTTTCATCAAATAATAAGAAAAAGGGACTTTCCATTTATTTTTAACAATTAACTCAGGATGAAGTCTTTTTAATATACCCCAATTTAACAAATCATAACATGAACAAAACTCATCTTTTATTTTTTTCCTTTGCATTTAAAAGAGTAGAAAGTATCATCTCACAAATGTATTTATTGATATGAATTACATCCAAACAATGATACAATAAATTTAATGAATAATAAGTAAACCCAAAGAATATACTTTTATTTCTCCAATAGTTATTGGAATTTGAATTAACATGCTTTCACTTCATGATATAATATTGAATTTTTTAAAGAAAATAATTCAAACTAATAAGTCTTTTAACAATATTATTTCTGATACTCATTGAGGTATTTTATCTGTCTCAATTGAATTATCAAAATATCCCTAATTTTTTATGTATGGATGATCCAAAAGTAGAAATCATTGATTACATATGAAGTTGAATGTTTTTCTAAACATTAATATATTGGAACATGTATTTTTCATTCAAATAAGGCAAGATAATTTCCCTTTTGTACTCTAACTAGACATCATTCCATAAGAAGGGTAATCATTTATCATCCATAATAGAGCTGCACAAAACATAAAGTAATCCTTATTAAAATCATAATATAATTACACACCAACAATAAAAATCTCTTTTAAATCATTTATTAATGGATACCAATATGTGTCAATTTAATTTCCAAGAATACTGGGTCCAAATATCAATATATTAAAGCTAGTGAAATGATTTTTAATACACATCCATGAAGGAAACTTATAAATGTGAATGAAAATGGACCAAGTACTATTTTCATTATGAATTTAGAGAAATGGGTTGAAACCATCACATGATAATCCTAATATGATATTTTTTCAGTTAGTTACAAAATTAGGATTCAACTTATCGAACTTCTTACAAGATAACTCATCTTCAAGATGCACTATTTTATTATTATCCTTATTTATTTCATCTTAATTACATCTTATATTTATTTCCATTTTTCTGATATAAAATTTTATTGAAGCCTAGGAATTAAAGGGAATTGCCACATCACTTTATCCAGTACATGGTATTGAGTTCTATATTTATTAGTCTTTCACCAGGATTTATCACACTATTTTCACTGACTCAACTTTGCATTCTCCTTCCAAAATAGAAAACAATATTTTGGGAAACAATGGATCTTAGTAGATGAAAATCAAAAAAAACAACCAACTTTGATGCCATATAATTATTTTCTAAAATACATGCAGCATCTCGTAGTAAATCCTTAATTAATGTAAGAAGATAGTTAGCTAAAGTATTACTAAAACCGTACATTTCTATCCCATGATATAATCGCATTAAAAACTCAAATTTTCTCATTTTTTTATATGAAAAATATATTGGGGAATTTTCATCTTTAATCATCTTTATAATACTCTCACCATCATCATTATGAAAAATATATGAAAAAAATTATTCTGGTATTCATTTCCTCTTACACTGGTCTACATGAGGATCTAGATTTAGAAACAAATGGAAATCTATTAGAAATCAAATTTTTCATACCAATCATTTCATATGAATAAATTTCATAATCTACTTGAAATTTTTCTCCATTTTTATACCACAAGATATTTTTTTGTAACCATATTTAATGATAAGGAAACTTACTTCCTCACGAGTTAACCATGGTCTTCTAGCATAATCAAAACATGGACATCGAATCAATCTTCCATTTGAATCATTATTGAATGTGAAGTCAAGAAAATATTATAACTCCTTCTAAAACTCATCAGTGAACTTATCAATGTTATACATCCAAATTTTATCCATTATGATTCAACTAAACATAAATTAAATAAGTAATCTAGAAAATGACTTAATGTTATATGTATTGTTTGGCATGATAAAAACTAATCATAAATAAAAAAATTATAAAAAATTATAAAAATATCTTAAATTTAAAGTAAAAATATATATTATATGTTTTTAAATTTTAATTTATAGTTAATTTTCTTTTCATACTCTTTGTTATTTATTTATTCATTGTTTTCAAATATGTTATAGTATAGCTTCATCACTAATAATTTTATGAAACTATTTTACAAATATATATTATTGTGTTAATGTATTCACTAAAAGTATATATTTTTTGAATGTCCTACTACCTCTCCACAAATAAATTTTATTTTATTTCAAAAAGTGAAACAGGAGCAGAACAACTCAAGGTGGCCTGAAGAAATGGAGTTCGAGAGCATCACTGATAACATGGGCCACCCCACAAGGGGAAGGGATCCAAGGGAGAAAAACTCCACAAGTGGGAATTCTAGGGAGGTAAAGGGTGTCAAGAAGTCAGACACCCGATTTCACTCACGCCACGTATGGAGAATCTCCATGTCACCGGAGAGGAGAACCTTGCACTTACAGATCAGATAAGTGATATGCCATGGGGTAGGAGGTTTCGGTGAGAGAGCTCCACACAATACTGGAGTCCATTTCAACAGAGGACAGGGGAAGGTTTCTGGATCGGCAAAGAGAGAGGTCGTTGATCAGTGCCAATGCCTCCGCCTTAAGGGAGTTCCCTGGTCCAAAGAAGGCGTTGAAGGCGAAAATAACCGAGCCCACTATGTCTCAGACCACACCGCCGCTGCGCATGGTGCCAGAGCTGAAGGCTCCATCAGTGTTGAGTTTTAGTCTTGAAATGGGGGGAATCCAACGGACCCATCGTCCCCACTTCCTAGGTCTGTTACGGTACAGAGAATAATTCCTAGAGGAGAATCGGTAGAGAGAAGGCGCTGCATCATGATGGGGGAGGAGGCCAATCAACTTCGAGGCGAGGCACTTGGATCTGACCAGCAATTCTAGAGCGGAGCATCGAGTCCCATGGTGCGCTTGGTTACACACCTGCCATATGCACCAGAAGCCCTCCTGCAGAAGGGTTTCCCTAGATGCAACCTCGTGGTTTTTATCCAGGAAGCCGCTAAACTAGATCAAGAAGAAAGCGTATGGGGAAGCCATGGCGTTAGGAGGTAGAGGGAACTCCCCAATCTCACTCCAGATTCTCATGACCCACTCACTTTGGAAGAAGATGTACAGCGTGGATTCCTCAGAGGGAGTCAAATAGCAAGTGCATTTGGAGGAAAACTGGACCCCCTTCCTTTTAATCGCCAGGTCTGAAGGGAGAGCCTGATTTCAAAATCTCCATAGAAAAATGGAGAATTTAATTGGGGTGTCTTTGCACCAGAGACGCCTCCCCCAATGGTCGCTCAAAGACTGGGAATACGTACACTGGTGATAGGATTTATCTGAGAACTTTCCGATGGGGGATCCAGTGAAGATGAAACTATCTGGGGAGCCATCCAAGCTGATGCTGTCAAAGAAGTCCTTTTGAGAGGGAGACAAAACCGCCTGTATGAAGGAAGGGTGAGTAGTGGCTTCCAAGAAGGAAATGTTTGGTGCAGGGCATCTAGGGAAGTCCTAGGTTATTATTCTCAACCCTATATGTATACACTCCTAGGAGATATCATATGTTACTGACTTCAACATATTTTTCATATTAATTACATAATTTATATGTTTCTCTAATGAAATAGTTATGGTTCTTGAATTATGGGATCCCCATTGGAGATATTTTATTTTTCATTTAGAATATTTTTTTGATTATTCTATGTATAGATGACTTAACCAATTTTCTAGTTGGTATTTAACATTTAGGTAATTTTTATGTTTGAAGAAAAATAATCTCAGAAATGGTGTGTAAACCCATGATTTTGGTAACTAGTCATTGAAAATCCATGGAACATACCCAAGGTCACTGGTAATTAGGTATGGGTATTTATCATTATATTGTATAGTTCATTAAAACATCATTATAAAATTTTAATTATTTGTTTATTAAATAATTTAAATCCACCACAACAATATTTGAGTTACTCAACTCATCAACTACATACTTGATTAGAGAATTAATGTTTGATTAGTATAAATTAGTAATCTCATAATTCTTAGTGATTTTATTATCCTTAATTTAAAAGGTGATAAAAAGTATCACATAATAATATAGAATACCCTTTCAGGGTTCCTATTCAAGGGAGTACAAAGAAAAATTATTTCTATTCCATTAAAATAGTTATGTAAGAACAATAATTTGATCGTAGGACTTTCCATTATATAGTGATTTACTTATATTTAAAAATTAATGTGGTTTTAACAATGTTCATTTTTATGTGCCACTTAGACTTCATAATATTTATATTTTTTAACCCTTGACCGCATCAAAGTAACTGTGAAGGTCCCATGTGGTTTGAAGGTTGTGAATGATTTAAGTAAAGATATTTTTTGAGATGGGATTTGAATTTTAATTTTGAAATTCAAAAACATAGGAAAGAGGTTGTAGATGATACTTCTATATAATTATAACACTAATATTAATTAAATGTTGATATGAATTGAGCACTGAAGATGGTAAAAAAAACCAAGTATGTTAAAACATAGTATTTAATTTTCATTCAACAAAATTTATAAAGTATTTATCCTAAGAAAGTGAATATTTAAGACATGAATGATGGTAATATGTGTTAATTTTTTCATAAAGTTTTCCTCTATGTTTCTTCCTCTTATTTAAAATTTGAAGACTCATCTCTTATTGGAAGAAGAAAATATATATTTTTTATGATCTAGATGAGTTTTTTTATTATATTTTGTTGTTCATTTATTAAATAGAAGTTGAATATATAATATTTTATAGAAATAAATTCAAATGATTTCACTTGAGGTTGATAAATATATTTTTTAATAACATTGATTAGTTTTCTATATTTTTTGGCAGCACATCATAATTACTGAGAGAAATTTAAATTCATAATATTTCAAGAATAATCTATGCATATTATTACCATTGAATGGTATTAGTATATTTTATTATAAAAAATGACACCATAACATTATGATAAACCCATTCATTTTTTATAATGATCCTATAAAATCACATTGGTTATTTTGGTTTTGTTGATGTGGATATTCAAATAAATGGGTAGTGAAGAAGGTGAAAAAACCCAAGTATGTGAAAATAGTGTATTTCATTTTCATTAAACAAAATTTATAAAGTATTTATACTTATAAGATGAATATTTAAGACATATATGATGGTATTAGGTGATAATGTTTTCATAAAGTGTTCCACTATATTTCTTCCTCTTATTCAAGGATAGAAGACTAATCTACACAACAAGATATCTTATTAGAAGGAAAAAAGAATATTTTTTTATGATTTAGAAGAGTGTTTGTTTATTGGATTCTATTGTTTAGTTATTAAAGAGAATTAGAACATGTAATAAATGATATAAATAAATTCAAAAAAATCATTAGAGGTTAAAAATATAATTTTTATTAACATTGATTAGTTATTTTTTATTGTGTGGAATCGCATCATAATTGTTGAGAGACATTTATATTCATAGGATTTAAAGAATAATTTATGCCTAGTATTACCATTGAATGGTAGTAGTGTATTTTATTATAAAAAATGACACCATAAAATGATGATGATATGACCATTAAATTTGAATAATGATCCTATTAAACCACATTGGTTATTATGGTTGTGTTGATGTGGATATTCAAAGAACTGAGTAGTAAATAAGGTAAAAACACCCAAGTATATGAAAACATTATATTTCATTTTCATTCAACAAATTTTTTTAAGTATTTATACACAGAAAATGAATATTTAAGACATACATGATTATAATATGTGCTAGTTTTTCATAAAATGTTCCACTATATTTCTTGCTCTTATTCAAGGATCCATGACTCATCAACACAATAATATATCTTATTAAAATAAAATAGAATATTTTTTATGATTTAGAAGAGTGTTTAACTATTAGATTCTATTTTCTATTTATTAAAGAGAATTGGAATAGGTAATACTTAGTAGAAAATAAAATCATTAAATTTCACTAGAGTTTGACTAATATATTTTTTAATAATGATGATTAGTTAGTCTATTTTGTGTAGAAACACATCATAATTATTGAGATAAATTTATATACATAAGATTTCAAGAAGAATCTATGCCTATAATTACCATTTATTGGTAGTAGTGGATTTTATTATAAAAAATGACACGATAACATGATAATGATATGCCCATTAATTTTTAATAATGATCCTAGTAAATAAAATTGTTTTTATGGTTGTGTTAATGTGGATATTCAAATAATTTAGTAGTGAAGAAGGTTAAAACTCCCAAGTATGTGAGAACATTATGTTTCATTTTCATTAAACAAAATTTATAATGTATTAATCCTTGGAAATTTAATATTTAAGATATATATTATGGTAAGATGTGAAAATAATGTCAGAATGTATTCCAATATATTTCTTCCTCTTATTCAAGGATCAAAGACCCATCTACACAATAATATATCTTATTAGAAGAGAAAGGAATGTTTTTTTATGATCTAGAGGAGTGTTTGTTTATTGGATTCTGTTGTTTAGTTATTAAAGAGAGGAATAATAGTTAATAATTAGTATAAATAAATTCAAAAAATTTAATCGGAGGTTTAAAAATATATTTATTTTAATAACATTGATTAGTTTGTCTGTATTGTGTGGAATCACATCACAATTGTTGAGAGAAAATAATATTAACAAGATTTCAGGAATAATATATGCCATTTATTTCCATTAAATGGTTGTAGTTGATTTTATTATAAAATTGACACCATAACATGACGATTATATGTGCATTAATTTTTAATAATGATCCTAGTAAATCAAATTTTTTATTGTTATTGTATTGATGTGGACATTCAAATATGTCACTAGATTAATTGAATTAAATTATCTAACTCATTGTATAATATTAAAGGAAATACTTCATCATGTTTATTATCATCTTAACCTAAGATTAAGGTTGACTAGTATAGGATCTAAAATATTTGTATCCATTAATTAGAACTATATTTTATAGAATACATTGTTTATGACCTCACATAAATTATTGTGAAATATTAAATAATTTTCCTCTATACCTACCTTAATTTCATGATTTAATAGATAAATTATAAACAGATAAGAAAACACTTCTTCGAAATAATATTATATTATTATATTTACTTCATATATTTTGTTAGCATCAAGTTACACTAATTTATTTCAAAATAAATTAAAAATATCATTTGTCTAAAAAGGGGTGAAAGCTATAAATTTTTCAACTTTATGTACCCCATAGGATGGAAAAAACTTCTCCCAAATTTTATCTTCCTAGTCACTCCTCTTAGTATCCACTAAGGATGTTGAAATTCATTTTCATCATCAAAATGTTCTATTACTATATCCTTAATCTAATAGAATAGAAACAATTCACATAAAGATTAAAAATATTATTTCTAAATGATTCCATTAATGTAATTATTTTCATAACTAATAGAGTTAGGCATCAAGAGGAGAAAAATATTTATTGATACAAACTTTACTAAAAATTATATTATTTATAGAATAAAATCACTAGCCTTCTAAAGAAAATATAATAATTATATTACCATACCTTTGAAGGGTCACTTTTATTTGAAATCACAATTTTATTACCATAAGATTCAATAAAATAATTACAGTATTAATGTATTTCATCTCATATATTACCAAATATCAATGCATAAGATAATAAATGAATTAAAAAATAGAGGACCTTAACCAAGTGATGATAAATTTTTTAACATCCTATCACATGTTGAAAACAAAAAAACCCCAAAAATATATATTATTTAACTATATCATTTATTTATATTTCAATAAAAATTTTCATAGGAATGATAATGATTATCATACCATATAATCTGGGAAAATAGTGAAGACAAATAGAGTAATCGAACTTAAAATTTCATTTTCAAATAGCTAAGAATCCATCAATCAGAATTAGAAAATAATTCAAAGATATACTTGTTGGTATACGAGAAATGAAATCTCTATCAAATTAATATAGTGATAAAAATATTAATACATTGAAACAAAATCACATAGATGAAGTAAAAAAGACTAAATAAGGAGCATGAATAGTATGTTTTGTAGAAAAGGTAAGGTCGACCCACTCAGGTCCCACTCATGGAAGGTCTTGGTGGAAGCATTGTGTGCAGTCCGCTCATAGAAGAAAAAGGGATTGGCAATGCACTGAATTGAGAACTCAGCTATAGTGCTTATGTGTTTTCCACTAGTAGAAGGAATAGGGTTCGGTCGATGAAACTAATGGAGGACAAACAAACAACAAAGGGGTTTGAGGAGGGGAGAAACATGTGATGAAGGGGGTGGGAGGAATCACATAAGGGACAGAGGAAGGGTAGCATCATGGATTGGAGAGAAGTGTCATGTGTAGGAGGAGGGGTTGAATAATGAGGGATAGATGAGGGGAGGAATCACACTAGGGATGGAGGAGATTAATTGCACGAGGTGTGGAGATGAGAATCATGTGGTGTGTAATGTTGGGGAAGCCTATTTCCATGGGATCATGGCTTTAGAATAAATATAGCCATGATTTTTTTTAAACCTATGGTTTATAATTCAGTGGATATATATTATTTTTCTAGTAGTGGTGGTTTCTTTTAATTTAATTATTTCATGGGTTTTTTAAATTATTTTTGTAAATTAAATTAATTTCTAGTGATTCATCCCTCTCTTGTTATATATAGTCATGCATATACATGATTTATTTTATTTAAAACCCATTTCTTATTCTATTCACCTGTAAATGAATTAAAATCATTTTAAATATGGAGATCACAAGTGTTAATAGTTGGTTAAAGATGGATCCAAAATAAAACCAATCCAAGGATATAGATAGGATAAAGTTGGATTACTGCAAACAAAATCCCATGCTTGGTAAATTCTTTTTTCCCATTGTGTCAATTGGTTGTTTATTGTCCGCACAATAAACAAGCAGTCAGTTAAGTATCATGATCATGCCATGTTTTATTTATTTTATTTCTATATATTACATTATTTATTTCATGTATGAAATATCACGATCATATAAATAAATGGATTGATATGAAAATATATAATTAAAATAAAATGATTATCAGTATATGGTTAATCACTAAACTAAAATCCAATTTATATTAAAAATACTTGTAAAAGATAAAATAATAAAATATACACATAATAAAAAAATACCTTGAGTTAATATTAGTTCATTAATTCACCCATTGTCTATGTTAAGATGGAGTCATAGTTAATGTCATTGTGAACAGAGTTTCCATGGAAAACAACATGGAAGAACCCTTAAGTATAGAATTAACTTATAAGAAACATGATCATTATTTGGGAGCTAGCATACTAAAATTCATTATCAGTTGTCTCTAGTCCAAGTGGGAGTATGTTGGAATTGGTTTCTTAGAACCAACTTATTATACTACAGATTACATGTATATTCAAAGAAGTGAATATAAATTAAAATATATTATTATATATCATTTATAGTTCTACATGACTTTAATGTAATAATGTACTAGAGTAATTATCACATTGAAAATGGCATACATGTTCCCCCGCTAAGATGAGAACCTTGAAATTCCATGATGATATTATTAAAAATTGTTCAATAGTTGGATATCATTTTATGATACGATACATAGTATATTGATGTTTTGGTATGAGTACTCATATGCATATGAAACTTCTTCTCATGAAGTTTTCAATTTATAATCTCTAATATAGAAGGTTATGAGAAAGTATCCACTTGTAGGAAATCCACATGTTTATGTGTCATTGGATATTCCTATATATGAGTGTTTATAATGATCTATAAAATTCAATATTATTATTAATGCATGTCATGACTCACTCACTTTGATGTATTGTCATAAACTATGATAAAAAATGATCCTCGTGAATTTGGGTGTGTTTTTTGTGTCGCGAATGATATAATATTACATAATAAATCAAGGAAGGGGTTTTCCCTTCCATATTTAATAAATCTAACATCTCAACTATTTTATTTAAATGAGACCATCACATTAAATTATATAGCCATGGTGTATAGGTGAGTTCATTTTGAATAGTCAAATAAAAATGTACCAATCATACATTACGTGAAAATATGGATTTTGTTCCTAGTGGAATAGGAGAACACAATTGGTGGTCACTGATGGTGACCATGAGTGGAAACAAACAGTGGTCCTTGACCTAAATTAAAAAACATCTTATACCCACCCCCCCCCCCCGGCACACCCAAACTCTTCCCTTCACACATAGAGTTGCATTAGTCGCCCTATATATCATGTTACCTCATCTTGACCATTACCATCACCACACCCAAAGTCATTGTTTCACCCAGAGCAACCATCGTCGCCCGTCTACCCTCACCGCCCCCACTACCACACTATACCTCATTCACCATAACCTCACCACATCCAAATATGTAACCACTGACACTCTTAGAGACTTCTCTACCACACATTCCTCCCTCACCACCCCCACTCCCCTAACCCTCACGACAACCCCTGGTGGGGCCATCATTATTACTCATACTACCTCCCAGTCCTCTCTCTTACCCTCATCACACCCCTATCGGAGTTGTTAAAACCACTGCTTCGAATCCTGGTCAACATTGTTTCCCTCTCTCTTCCATTGCCTATGATCTAGCAGCTTCTGTCCCCTCTGGTCACCGTCATCCCAAAACATTTACACTATTAAAGGTAAACCCTATGATTCTTAATTCATTTGAAACACCATATATTTTAGTGTTTTATTTTCATAATAATCATATATCATCTATTTTCTCTAACCGAGTAGAGGAAACCTATTTGGGTATATAATTCAATGAGGTCAATCACAACTAGATTACAAGTTTATTATGATGAATTATTTATGATGAATAATTTTTCCATTGTAAATAATAATTTTAAGGATTTTTTATAGTGATAGAAGAAAAATTTGTCATGAATACTTCTAATATCATTGACATTTTTTTATGAAATATAATTCTTTCACTATAAGTTTTTTTATTCATGCATTCTCTATGGTGAATCCTTGTTTTTTTGTGACAATAAAATATTAAATCATTGAAAAAATAAATTGATTCTAATTGAATAACTTTTTATCAAATTTTTTTAAGGATTATGATGTATAAATATGGTGAAAACTAATTATGAAATTCAACATCCATCATAATTTTCTTTATAACAAAGGGAATGTGACTATTTTATAAGTTAAATATTGTAGTAGATACATACAATAGATAAACTACATTTTTTAAATACCCACAAGAAATATGATCTTCTAAAAAATAAGTCATACCAAATAGCTAAGTTAAAAAAATAAATATTAAATTCAATTAGTCAAGTAGTGATGTTTATCAATAAATCACTAATATCCATTATTAAAAAACATATTATAAAATATATAACTTGATCATTACCATCAAATTCCATTTATCTTATTTCAAAATATTTTTAAATTATTTTAAATATATAAGGTGTTTTTTATATAGATATCAATTTCATGTCAATTTATCACTCACTATTAAGTTATTTTTCCTAACATTTAATTTAGGTTTTTTATCATTAATATTTATTTTTCAAATTTTGAAATAATATTTTTTTATTAAATTATTTATTTATTTATTTATTTATTTATTTTATAATATAATTTATGTTATAGTCATATTTTTTATAAATTGAATGTAAAAAGTATTATTAAACCACTTTAATTATTATATAATAATTAAAATATATATATATATATAAATATATATATAATTATGTATTCCTTAGAAATTTGATACATAATACCCTACTCATTATAGCTATATATTTAGAAATCATTTGACACTAACATATAAATGATATTCAAATAACATAATATTATATAGTCTAGTGTTTTGTTAAATAAATTTATAAAATAACCATTGGTCATATATTAATATATATGTCTGGTTATTTTTTCACCTTTTAAATTTTCTTGTCATCCATTCCTTTATAAGTGACTCTCTAAAAAATATTTAGTCATGTAAAAAAGAAGAATTAAAAAAATAAAAGGTATAAATAATTTAATATAACTTAAAATGTTATGATCGTATCATATGTGATTTTTTTTTTGATTGGGATGAGTATGAATTAAAGTCCACATGAAATTGGTTAGTATTTATTTTAAATATATTTTGTGATCTGATCTTCTAAAAATGAATGAAATATAAAGTCTTTTTTATATGTTACTTATTATTGTGTAGATATGAATATATATAATAGTTATATTGATCTTCCAAATAAAACATATAGATAATATTTTGAGGGAGTTATGTAGTTTATTGATTTTACTGGAGGATTTCAAAGTGACCATATTAGTTGTCTATATAGAAAATGTGCAAACATATATCAATTCACACAAGATACTATGATGGAGAACCTAATATTGAATGGGTTTCTAAAAACTTATAAGAGTTGGACTCATCATGGGAAATAATATATTATTTTTCATCATAAAAAAATAGTTTAGATAGATATATATGTGGGGAAAACTGATCTGATGCATGAAATTCTTACTGAAATAGTATGCGGGTTTGCTTCTAAAGGAATTAACTTCTAGAATGTTTAGATTAGTGAGATAAATCTATTCTCTGGTAAAAAATTTGATTCTATGAGGTTTTATGAAATAATTTATGATGCACAAATTGAATCATATTCGGGGGGTACTACTTATAATAAATTTTCATTTACTGTGGAGTTTTTTAACTTGGATACTTTGAATCAGTGATCAGACACGTCATTCTAAATGCTATTGGTGTTATTGAAAAAATCACTTCCTACTTATGTTATGATTCTAGAGTCATATTACTATACTCATAAGTTTATAGGGAATTTAGGTTTCCTATATGATACCATAGATGCATGTGCAAGCAACTTTATGTTATTTAGAAAGGAAACTACCCATTTGGATAATTGTATAGTCTGTGCCTCTTCAAGGTGGAAAGATAATGAGGGAAATCTGACTCATCAAATTCAAACTATGAAATAAGTTAAATTGATTACCATAAAGTAAATTTGTTACTTTTTGCTAAATTTGAGGTTAAAAATACTATTTATTTCATCTAATTTTAAAAATTAATGATATATAATATAGAAATAAATAAGGAAAGTGATATGTTAACCCACCCAGATGACTCTTTTTCAAGGAAGGATTTCGATTAGAGACACCCAAAATTTGTTTAAGACATTCATAATGTATTATTGGGTTTGTCTGTAGATATTTTCAATCCATTCAAGTCTATAGTTGGTAAAACTCATAGCACATGGCCCATGGTTTTGGTTACGTATAATCTTCCTCCATGTATTTTTATGAAAAGACAATTTCAATTACTTTCAACTATTATTGATAGAACTAGATGTCTGGGGGGATAATATTTATGTTTATATTCATACATTTATTGATTATTAGAATTAATTTTTGGGTGATTAGGTGATAAATTGCGAATGTGAAATGAATTAAATGTTCAAAACTACAGGCTGCTTTACTGTCGACAATCAATGACTTTCCATCTTATGAAAATTTATCAATTTGGAGTATTAAAGGTTATAAAGCTAAAATTTTCACATATTTTGTTTTTTAATTCAATGTTTTAAATCTCATAATAGTGTTATTTTATGGGAATTTGTCACATTTTTAGTTTTTAGTGGTATTTTGAGCTTAAATACAAAAATGGCCTAATTTTGGTGTTTAACTATTTTATATTTATTATATATTTCATCCATAAATTTTTATAAACTAATTGAAATTATGAAATTATTTTTCTTATGATTCCTAAAATCTTGGGATTTATTTAAATATTTTTTACGCAAAGCTCACTCCAACAATTGAAGTCCCAAAACCAACTCACAAGGGCCACAGAAACTATGCACAGATCTCTAAAATTTTAATATTGAACTTATATCTTTAAGTTTTCCAATATAATGAAGACAAAATTTTACATGGATATTTAAAAGAAATTTATGAACATCTTTCATGAAGGATTCCATGCATGAATCTGGTTGTTTCAAGCTAATAATTTCCCTGTAAGTTGAATCTTAGGAATACAAACAGTCAGCATGTGTAGAATATATTCCTGGAGTAAATTCGACATATCTCTCAAGATGTGGAAAATCAAGCTGAAATTTATATATTATATTATGGAAAAATAATGGAACAACTTTTATGAATAACACTTTAGAATATTCAGCCATTTAATTGGGATAACACTTGGTAACTTTTGGAGTTAAAAATTTGGAGGAAAAATGTCTCACCTTTTCTCTATGAATTTCCACCTCCTCTCCCTTTACAAAGGAGATCCAATTTCTAGGGGGCATGGAGGAGTTTTGCTTATGTATTAGTTATTTATATTTTCAATTTATATTAGATTATATCTCTTCTTATTCTTATATTCATTTTTATTCTTCTTTCAACCCATTTATTTTATGTGTTTCTCCCACCGTGCTTCTTTTATCTCTATGATTGTGGAGAGATAACCCTCACTATTGTTTGATGGGGTAAGTTGTAGTATTTGATTTTATAGTGCTTTAATGACTTATAATGTGTTATTATAAGAATTAAGTAGTGATTAAAATTATTTTGGTGACCATTAATCCCACTTTATCTACCATTGTCTTCTTCCTCCTCATTCACTCATTTTCCTTCTCATTGATATATAATTCATTCAAATGGTGGAGTTTGGATTGGATATTGGATTGGAAGAGATTACTTATATATGAATATATCTTAGTTTAGGGTATTTCCATTTGAATCATAGGGTATGGAGTGAAAATTCTTGATATCCAAATTTAATAACACATTGATATATATTTTGAATAATATGGATAATACCACCATGAAGCCCCGAGAACAATGGTTTTCTTTCCCTAACTTCTTTATGTTTTCTTATTCTTCATTATGTCTTGTATTTTTATATTTATATATATATATTATTCTTTTGAATCCTCACCATTTTAGTTTAGTTAATTTAGTTTTATATTAGTTAATTTATAATAGTGGCAATAGAAAAATATTTGTGTGTAAGAGGCCTCCTTGAGATCAACCCTAGGGTGTGCCATGTAGTGACCCGATTTTTTCCTAATAATACTTTTAAATATTTCTAGATATTATTTTAGATCTAGGAACTGAGACAGCATGCGATTCTGAGGCCTGGTGTTCCAAGAATTAATTTTATAAAAATATTAAATATATTTTATATTTTTCACATGAAGTTAATTAAAGAAAATTGGATAACTCTTAAATGGATGATCGGATCAGAAATATGAGAACACATTTGAGTCCAGAATGATGTGTTTCCTCTAGGAACGACATAAAATGAGTTAGCATGGGATGTTCGGATCCCTCACTCATTGGCGGCGCATTTTAAGTGATTTGACTAATTAATTAAAATTATTTAAGCTAATAAATTATTGTATAAACTTGATTATGAGTATTTGGACTCATAATACTAGTTTTTTATAGAAACGTACTCTCTTCTCCTCTCTTCTCCCTTCTGGTGATGAACAATGAAGAATGAATGACGAACCCTTAGATATAGACGGATCAAAGTGCAGTGGATCCTCCTCCTTCATAAACAGCAAATGATCCAATCTAGGTAGGACTAGTTTTTGGAATTATTACACCCTAGATTAAATGTTTGATCATGTTTATAATAGATTCTTAAAACTAAATCTCTGAATTCAAACATTTCATGAGCCCGGGTACCGATTTATTATTCTTTTTCGGTTGATCTAACTCAAATCGTACAATTATGATCGGTTGGACAAGAACGCTTGGAAAACAATAAAACCCCTTGTTTGGTTCCTTTACCTCTTGATTTCTACACTTTATTCAGTGTTGAATCCCCATGGATCCCAGTTCGATGATATTTGGGCGACCGAAGCTCGATCGGGTGCCCGAAAATAAGACAGAATCATGGAACAATGAAATATTTGCAAGCGAGGCACAAATCTGGAAATTTCATGATGTGGGAATGAAAAATCCATAGTTTTCATACCCATCGGATGAAGATCGAAGGGGAATTGGTGTGCAGAATGAAGAAAGAAACCCTCATTCGTTCTGGTGACTGATTCTCGGTGAACGATGGCCAGCGAGTGTGATTCACAACGAGATCCATATATTTCAAAAGGAAACACGATAGGATCTGAAGTACTTTGAACAAATTTGGAGTATGGATGAAGATTCTGGAGAATCTGGATTTTCTAGGAAAAAAACTCGACTACACGCTGTGTTCAATGAAGAACACGCGACATGTAGCCTCACTTAGCAGCAATGCTAGGGTTTGGGAAAACATAAGGATGGCATGACGTGTACTCCCCTTGACACACCATGTACCAACTCTCCGTGTGAGATGAGCCGTGTGAAGGATACCCATCCAAGAACATGCCATGTGTTGATCACACAGACACGGCTTGGTAACATGGGTAGCATCTCATGAGGACCAACACGTCATGTACCGAAGTACACAAAAACGAACTCTGAGTACACAGACACGGACTGCAGACATAGCCTAGTCCCCATATAGGTGGGGCACATCGTTTATTCCACCTATATGGTGTGCAATACTACATGGTATGAGACCCATTTCTCGCCAGAGACACGTCCAGATAGTGAATAGGGGCCACACATCATGTGGTCCCCTTCAGACATTGTGTATTGTTTGAACCCCCATTAGAAAACATTAATCCTTCGTATATCCTTCATTTGAACTTGAATTTTGGCTAAAGAGATTCTAATCTTGAGTTTTTTCATATAGAATGTGATGGTTCCATCAAAAGTGGATTTTGAGACACGATGTGGATGTTTCGGGTTTCCATGCACAGAGACGACACCCGATGACGGTAGCGATCAGACATGCTTACCAGAGATTTCAGGTTGACCCTCCAACTGGGATAGGTAGTGTAGTCCCTAATGATGAGATACCAGGCAGACCCTCCAGCTAGGATGGGTAGCATAGTCTCTGATGATATCGGGCTTACCCTCTAGTTGGGTCTGGTAGTGTAGTCCCTGACGATGAGATATTGGGATAACCCTCCAACTGGGCTGGGTAGTGTAGTCCTTGATGATGAGATACCGGGATGACCCTCCAACTAGGCTAGGTAGCATAGTCTTCAATGATACCAGACTTACCCTCCAGTTGGGTTGGGCAGTGTATACCCCGACGATTCAGAGAAGACCCTCGACTGTGCGGCACAATGGCAAGGCATGTTTCGACTTACCTAAGGACTCATGAGAATGAGGGGCACTTTCTCCACCGAGACGCATCCTTGTAATGTGACCTAAAACCATTTGGGTGAGTTAGTGCCCCCCAAAGAGGATAGTATCAAGGTGTGGTGATTTTATCTCCTTTGACTTGTGTCTCTTAGGAAGATGCATGAGGTTCTGGAAATTGTAGATGATTTTACCTTGGAACTATTGACTACTCATCTTCTTAGACCGAGATATGATATGGAGATCCCATTACTCTCTCCTTTGGGATTATTTTACTGATAATATATATATATATATATATATATATATATATCCCTCTACAGTACCCACTCCTTGGGCCTTGGTTACCCCCTTCCAAGAGAGGCGAAGACGCACGGGGTATACCACGTGCTTTTTGTGTCTACCATCTCATGGTTGGATAGGTATACTCTCCAGATATAGGTAGAGAAGACTCGATGGGAAGGCTCAACTCTTCACCATTTCAAATTCCTCATGTTTGTATGACCCTACTTTCACACTCTTGTTGGGTTGAGCTTCACTTCTTCCATCCTATTTTATTTTACCTTGTTCCATTTACTGCTTTTATTTGGTTTTATCTCTTACTGCTCCCCCTGCTTCTTTTTGGGGAATTCTACTAGGTATGTATATACTAACCCATGAATAGTCCATTCCTAACACATGTTATGTCTTTTTTAGATGGCGGACAGGTCGATCGTGACTACATAGGAGAATAGGGACATGAGCTACATGGACTACATACGGTGGTCATAGTTGGGATATATGAGATGGGCTCCCTCCGCAGATACTCTTTTCTAGTTGTCTTCAGGTTGGGACTGGATTTTGGTTTAGGCCTATTTTTTCCCTTTACATTTCAGTATTCACTACCTTACTCTTTTACCATCTATAGGTTCATTCATGTTCACTTTACAAAAGTTTCATCTTTTTTCTACTTTTCTATACACTTTTACACTAATTTGGTTTCATGCATGCATACAGGTTTTTAGGAAAAGGCCTCCTCAAGTTTTTTTGTGCCTTCGGTGCTTTTCTCAAACCCATGGCCTATGGAGTAGGGCTTGGGGTAGTTGTGGCTCAAGCCCCGGCTTGGGTCAGGTCATGATAGAGTTGTATTATAGGAAGTTTATTCCTTGGTACATTATTTAGACGTTCCATAAAAATTAATTGGTTGGGATTTATGGAAACACTATTGAAGTGTCTCGAGAGTGGATCTTGTGATAGGGAGTATAGTGATGGTATGGGTGGTCGATTTATCCATTCACCAGGACCCTAATTACCCTATTGTCTACTCATCACTCTGAGATATTTGTTACGGGGAACAATGGTACATGCATCATATAAGATCCAGTATTTCAATGTTCTTATTGAGTCATATCCCATTTTTCTGATATATATATATATATATATATATATATTTATTTATATATGTGTGTGTGTGTATATGTATATATATATTCTAATATAACTACGGTACTCCTTGACAATTTTCAGGATGCCTCGGCGATGACAGCCAGCTAGGATACCAACTCTGGTTCGTGACGATGACCCAATGAGTGATGAGGCCTCAGTTTAGGGACCATCGTGTGATCCCCTTACTTCAGATGGATAGGTTGTATCCCCCCACCTATATAGTATCATATAGTCCCATTAGATCAGGTTGAAGACATGCACAGGTTGGCACACTCTGTGAGTTCCAGCATCAACGACTACTAAGGTTTTGTGGTAATCCAAACCCTCAGGAAGTAGAGGATTGGCTGGAGTTTGTGGTCTATGTGTTTGGACTGGTTTGGGAACCAAAGGATCAGAGGGTTTATTTGGTAGCCATACTTTTCCATTGAATATTTGGGAGATGGTGGAGCTTAGTTACCCAGATGCATGATGAGGAGACACTCTTGTGGGGTGACTTTCAGCAGTTGTTTCATGAGTAGTACTACCCCTCCTACTTATGCTCCGTCCAGATTCAAGAGATTTTGTAGGTTCAATAGAGAGGGATGACAGTGGAATATTACAAAAATAGGCTCACTGACCTTATGCACAACTCTCTTGAAAATATCATAGATGGTTACTTATAAGCACAGAAGTTCAAGTAGAGACTCTATAGAGAGATTCGGGTCATTATAGTGCCCTTATGAATCCCCACCTATGTCGAGGAGCTGGAGTGGGAACTTGTGAAGAATAACTTCCTGGTAGAGGGACGCTAGAGAGCACTTGGGAAAACCAGAGAGGACCGATGCTACATTTTGAGGGAAGAAGTCACATGGCCTGGGACTTCCCTACCATGCGTATTGAACATCCTAGGCAGGTAGCAAATGGACTGCCACGGCAGAGGTAGCACCGTGATCAGGGATCTCCCCGGTGGGGATAGGGTAGTGATTGAACAAATATTTTCAATTATTTTATTCTTAATTTCAATTTTTTTAATCCCACCAATGTGTTATTTCAATGTAAATTGTCACATTTTATGTTTTAGGGGTATTTTTGAGCTTAATTGGAAAAATGGCATATTTTGGATTTAAACAGTTTTCATTTATTATAATGTTTCAGCCATAAATTTTTATTCACAAATCCAAATTCTAAAATTATTCCTTTATAGGTTCCTATGTTCGTTGTGATTCATTTTATCCTTCTGGAACCAAAGTTCAATCCATCATTTGGAAGCTCAAATCCAGCTCACAATCTGATCCTTGAAAACTGTGCACTGATCTGGAATGTTTTAAAGGGGAGCTTGTATATCGAAGTGTATCTGTCCAATGGAGATGAAATTCAACATGTATATGGAGAAGGAATTAGTTAACACATTTTATTAAGGAGTACACATCTGAATATTATGTATTCAAGGTATTACTGGCATGGGACGTTGGAGTTGTGTATCCATCTTTTAGGGAGGAACATTTAACCTGTCATGGTGACTCTTCGTATTCCACAACTCCAACTTAACAAGCCATTAAGACCTTTAATCAAGCATATTAATACGTGATATCCTTAATTAAATATGTTAATTAATTAATTATCCAGATCCTTGTTGAATTTCAGATCTATTGGACAGATACACTTCTATATACAAGCTCCCCTTTAAAACATTCCAGATCTATGCACAATTTTTGAGGCACGGATTGTGAGCTGGATTTGAGCTTCCAAATGATGGATTGAGCTTTGGGTCCATAAGGATAAAATGAAGACCATATAACATAGTAACCTATAAAATAATAATTTTATAATTTGTATTAGTGAAGAAAAAGTTATGTCTGAAACATTATAATAAATGAAAACTGTTTAAATCCAAAATATGCCATTTTTTCAATTAAGCTCAAAAATACTCCTAAAACATAAAATGTGAAAATTTCCATTGAAATAAAACATTTGCGGGATTAAAAACATTTAAATTAAGAATAAAATAATTGAAAATATTTTTTCTATCAATTCCCCCACACTTAAACGTTGCACTCCTGGGCAATCATCTTATACCAAGGTCAAAACAAACTTCTCAAAGCATAAATGACAACATAGCTCAATTATCCTATCAAAGAAAATATCATGCCTCATACATGGATAAAAATTTAAGAACTCCTCAAAAATAATACTAATACATTCAATATCATGTTAATCCTCACATGCATGTTGTACCTACCTCCCCAGAAAAATATTTCTCTCTTCACTCAAGGATATTTTATATGGAGTTTTTCTCATTCTCAAAACATGTGTGATTTACATAGTCTTGTTATCCTCCTAATATCTAAAATTCATAGAGTCAAAAATGTATCAATCATGAGGTTTTTTCATGGGTTGTTCTGAGGCTTAGGGTTGGCAGGTTTAAAATGTAAAGACATCTGAGGCAGAATGAGGAGGGTTAAGCTCTAAAGTGAAGTAAATGCATGAAAACAGTTTTTCTTAAGAATGATGTGCTCCTCAATCAGATCAAAAATGAATCACCTCAAAATACATATTTCATTGGGAATTTCACACATTTAATTTAAGCATAAATTATTTTCATCCCACTTTTCCACATTTGTAGCATTGTTTCAGTTTCAATTCAGATCTGGATTTCTCTTCAGAATCATGTTTTTGAGGAAAAGAGAGGGAAGTTTTGATCTTAAAGTATTGGTGAACACCCTTCCCATATATGTAATGATATTTTGGGCCACCCATACATATTTACATCATGAAATTTCTTCCACCCAATTATCAATAAATATGGCAACACTTTCAATTCATCTCAAAAAGATTCTTCAAGAAATCAAAACAAATCCCATCTTCTCCCTCTCCCACACTTGAGTTCAATAATAATCATTCATTTAACTTATAGATAAGGTTAGAAAGGGATAAATGGATTATAATGTGGATTCCTAAAAAGGTATTTCATGGCTACTGTGGGATTAAAGAAGGTACGATGTAAATGTAGGAAAAAATAATAATTGAATGCAAAAGGGGATTTCAAAGTGATGCCTCAATCATACTTGACACATTCCATGAAATCTAAAAGCTTTGAAAAATAGAAAAATAGCAATTTATGTATCATGAAACATGTCTCAAGACTCTCAAGAAAAATAGAAGTGTAAGAAGATGTCAAAAAGGTTTAGAAACCTCTCAGGTTGGGAAAGATTTACAATTTGGACAGCACTAGTGCACATGAGTTTCACAGTCAATCAAACATCATAAAATGAAAAGATCGGAAATTAGAAATAGAACCCATTCAGAAATCATTTAAATACTCAAATACTCAAATCAAGAAATGGGCCAAAATAACCATGATAGAGAGAATTTTCCAAAGTATTCAATTCAGCTTAAAAATCCTAAAAACAGACCGAAAAAATGAAAAAGGAAAACAATAAAATTTCATAAAAAACAATATGAAAAATAAAATGAAAGCACACACAAAAGAAATTACAACACATAAAAAAATAAAAAGAAATATAAAAGTTGTAGAAAAGGGATAATTCTTGGTTTGACCCCCCAAGTAGGTGTTATGTTTTTACTGCCCCTAGTCAGGTAGTTGTAGTGGATTATCCCCAATCATAAGGTGGATGTGGTTTCTTTGAGATAAACCACCACATGTGACTTTTTCCAGTGTCCATTAGTAGACACTGAGATTGGAGAACCCCAAAGAATATAAGAATGTTCCCAACCCCCAAGTAAAAATATAGAGATAATTTAAGATCCATAGTGGGAGAAAAAATAAAATAGGGGTGCTCCCTGTGAACTTATATGGTGTCCTCGTCCAAATGGTATGAAATTTGTTTTAGAGGAGGCAGTTGCACCACCAACAGCTTCTCCGGCTCTTCTTACTCGATCACCATCACTTTGGTGGTCTCTTTTGTATCATCCAAGGTCTTCTCCATTTGTACTATATTAAAAATTTCAGGAAAGTAGAAGTCAGAAAATAATTTAGTTTGAATAAAATTAAAACATGACAAATCAATAATCAAATCTTCCCTTTCACGTAAGTCACCTTGAAAATTGGTCTCTTCTGGAAGGACCATTGGAAACTCCATATCAGTAGGTGAATTTTCTTTATCATCTTCCATAGAAAAGCAAGGTCAAAGAGTGTTTATTTTTCAATATCAAAGACGGGAAGATCAAGTTTCAGGTTATCTTCAACAAAGTGATTCCAGGATTCTTCCAAAAATTATTGATCTCCCATAAGTGAATCAGTTGGCATGTGTACACTAGGGACCTCCTCGGGAAATGGATGAGTTCGAGATGATATTAATCATTCCTTTAGAAGATCCTTCTCACCCTAATCAGGTTCTTTGATATAAAAAATGATCAGTGAAATCACTTCCACCACTCGTTTTGGTTCAGGTTCCGGCTCAGGATCAGGTTCGGGTTTCTCTTACAGTGAACGAATATATTCCCCAAAACTCTCATCATTTATATTTAGTCTTTTTACCTCTTCATGAAGTTCTTGAATATGATATTTTTTAATTTCATCTTCTTTTTTCACCTGAGATTCATTAGTCCAGGAAAAATAATCACCATTGAAATACATCATGAACAAAAAAGTTTTCTTTTAGTTTTTGAAATTTATGGTTTTTTTTGTTTTTTATGGAAAACGGTGTGTGAAAGTGTTGTGCCTCCCTTGAAACAGAGCTAATTTTATGCGTGGGAATTTGTCACAGATCTTTGATGAAAATATTATTTACCTAAGCATGAAATATAGTGCACTCCCAGAGTCAGTCTCAAGGAGGCAAATTACACAACATAGAAATTCTATAATCACCATTTATCTTCTAACTAATATATAATATAAGATGAGTTTTAAAGATGTATAAAATATGAATATATATATATATGCAATGCGAACAAAATGATGTTAAAAATATAGAAGGAAGACATTTGTTCTTGGAGGATCATAATGGTTGATATCATTGTTTATTAAAATATTCTAAATATCAATTCAATGTAGTGATAAAGATCTATCACACTACACACTCTCATTAAAAATGTTATTACCCCAACACCGAGATCTCTGCATATGGGGAAATACTCTTCCTAAAGCCATCTTGGAGACCTCTTTGCTGACCATCACTACCCAAGCCATACTCCATCGTATGCATGACTTAGATAGTGAAGGGAAGTATAAATGTTGAATGAGAAGAAGAACTTGATGATAAATAAAATGGGACAATCGTACGCCATAATCAATTTAACCACCACCAAAATTCTCAGAATTAAATAAATAGATTTAAATTTAATCACAATGAAACTCAATTAACCACCATTCTCCCCCTCAAACAAACATCGAGGTTAGTTCCCCATTCTAATGGAGTTAGAAGAGAAAACGGTGGGAGAAACACATAAAAGTAAAAATGGAAGAATGAAGTATGAAGAAGAAGACTAATATAAATTAAAAATTTAAAAATTTAATACATAATAAAATAAAATATAAAACTATAGAAAATGGCCACTACTTTTCCAACCCTTTGGAATGAAGAGGAAGTACATTTTTATAGGCAAGGGGGTGAAATATCTGGCTCCAAAATCTATCCACCGAATGTATGCACGTGGTATCCCTCTTTAATGACCAAATTTTGGAACTGGTCCTTCTTGAAAATTGTTTCATTACTTCTCTCGTGTCCCTCCATAGCATTTCATTCTTATTGTTCCACATATTAAGGAGTTAGGACTCTTTTAGGGCAGAACATTTAATCTATCATGGTGAATCTTCGTATTCCACAACTCCAACATCCCATGACATTAAGACCTTGAATCACACGGATTCACACATGGCCTCCTTAATTAAAGATATTAATTAATTCCTTCTCCAGCTCCCTGTTTAATTTCAGCTCCATTGGATAGATACACTTCGATATAAAAGCTCCTCTTTAAAACATTCCAGATCTATGCACAGTTTTCGAGGCACATATTGTGAGATGGATTTGAGATTCCAAATAATGAATTGAACTTTGGGTCCAGAAGGATAAAATGAATCCCACCGAATATAGGAACCTATAAAAGAAGAATTTTACAATTTGGATCAGTGAGAAAAAAGTTATGTCTGAAACATTATAATAAATGAAAAATGTTTAAATCCAAAATATGTCATTTTTTCAATTAAGCTCAAAAATACTCCTAAAACATAAAATATGAAAACTTCCATTGAAATAACACATTGGTGGGATTAAAAACATGGAAATTGAAAATAAAATAATTGAAAATATTTGTTCGATCAGGTAGTCCCCAGGGAGGCGTAGCTAGCAGAGGAGCGAGAGGAACTACATGTGGGGGATGGTGGTACGAGGTTCTCCCACTACCACCACCACCAGGAGGCCCACGTCAAGGTTAGGGAGAAGGTAGTCAGGGTCGTAGATATATGTAGGCTATGGACATCTATAACCCAGAGGCATGCGAGATTATTCGAGGTACGATCTGTGTTTACTATACTCTTGCCTCGGTATTAGTAGAAATAGGGTCTAGACATTCTTTTATCTCTCTACTATTTGTGCGAGAGTTGTAGCTCCCAGTAGAGACACTAGCACTATAGTTATGCCTTGAGGTTTTTATAGGGAGTGCTTCCTTTGTATCTTTGATTTTCCGGCAGTGCGAGTTATCACTTGGAAGATATAGGTTCACATGGGACCTACTGGTAATCACGATGGAACCATATGATGTCATCTTGGTCAAGGATTGTTTTTCCATGATTCGATCTCATATTGACTATCACCACAGATTAGTCGGATGCCTACATACTGATGGGATGAGGTTCTCCTTTAACGGTGAGAGAGACCTCATAAAAGGACAAGTGGGTGATGTGATAAAGAAGATACATCCCATTACACATCAACTATGAGTATGACCCTTGGTGCAGCAAACTCTTCGAGTATCTGGATCTGTCACGACCCGTCACCCAAGGCTCATTCCATGACTACCCAAAACCCGCCTCCCAAAGGCCACCGGATGGAGACTAGATCCAAAGGCTTTATTTGGAAAGTGGGAGGGGTTTTGTGAGTACCTGTACACATTCACACTCAAAACCCCAGCCTAAAATGTTGAAAAGGAAAACATGCATCCCACTAAGACAACCATTGGATGTAGAAGTACAAGTTGTAAGTAAAATGGGCCATAATACAAACCCAAAACATTTTGAGCTATAAACAAGTAAGTACAAGGTCTCTGATAATCCTTCAATAGAAAACCCAACCTGAAGGGTAGGTGTAGAGTATCTTCCAGAATCCTTAGGAGTATGCCTTGTCTGTCTGATCTCATTGGACACTGCCTGGTCCTGGACCGACAAGGTCTCTATCAAAGCATTGTTCGTCTGCACAAGACATGACAAGTACGGGCGATGTTGGAACAGGGCATGCAGCGGAAGCCCCAAACAGTTGGTTCTTAAAAAAATTCCATCGATGATCAATGTAAACTTGTCGATGTCATTGAAGGGAATCCCGATCAAAGCCGAGGATCCCACGTGAAGGATTTTAAGAACAAAAATAAATCGTAAAGTACCTGGTTTAATTCTGAAGTTGTGCACGACGTCTTCTCGTCATTGAAGATTGTTTCTCAAAGAATCTCAATTCGAATTCCTCTAGATCATCCACACACATTTCAAGGAACTTGTGGGAGTGTCGTTCATCATAATCTGGGTTCTATCATGGAATATCGACGACGCCTATAATGCTCCAACGATCATCGCATCGCTTCGCTAGGGATGCCCAAGAGAGAGCTACATCCAAGATCCTTGGATCCAGATCATCCCTATCTAGATCATGGGAGATAGGATAGGATAGAAAATCCCCATGAATAGTATTTGGAAAAATCCCCTCCTATTCTATTTATAGTGCTTAATTAAAATGCCTCGTATAGCCTCACCAGCCTTGGATACTTAACGCACTATCAACGACATTTTATGACTACTAATCTGAGTAATAAATATTATTATCATTAAATTGTAATATATTAAAATATATTACGTGATAATAATTGATTCATTAACTCAAATCATTGCTCCCATAAATATTAATTGATCCTTGAATAATTTAATCTTCATCAATTAATATTTTTCATGTATTTACTTAAAACTCGTAAATACATTTAATAAATAAATTCAATACATATTATTCTAAACTTGAATAATATGAATTCATTTATTTCATTGGTGATCGTTTTACCTTGGACAAATCCCAGACCCCAGTGGTGGGGCCCACCATGTCCAAAACTTATATTCAACTGAATAGGGTAGATTCTTGAATACGCTATTGTGTGTGACCCTCTAGGCCCTTATCTCGACAGCAATGAATAGTATTCATAGACCAAGAGTGGGATCAAAAAACCCATCGTGGCCCTTGAAGAGATAAGTATTTTCACAACAGTGACAACAAACCTACGAACACACACTATGTAATATAATATCTTTGTCTTTAATATCTCATAAATAAGGATGCACTCACGTGTCATTTCCCTGATCTTGCTTTATTGTTTGTTGATTTAACTATATGTATTTCCCTTTTATTTTCATAGCCATGGTCTTATAAAGGTACTAC
Organism: Viscum album; assembly: GCA_963277665.1. Classification (NCBI taxonomy): domain Eukaryota; kingdom Viridiplantae; phylum Streptophyta; class Magnoliopsida; order Santalales; family Viscaceae; genus Viscum; species Viscum album. Next base: position 1,043,549,505 of record OY728146.1, read on the forward strand.
CATCCATATTAACATGGCCTAAGATATATTAATTCCATAACCAAGAAGTGAAAAATCCTTTCTTGACCATTCAACCAATTTCATGACACCAACAATGCACCCAACACAAACTACCTCACCACGACTTCAATGCCATGGTTTTCATCTTGCATCAAAGTACTTAGTCAAATGACATACATTGGTAATGATCTCAAGTCAGGAGACCAGTACACAAGATCATAGATATGAACATCCAATTACACCCAAAACATGTGGTGTTCCTATTGGTGGGTCAGTCCTCATGATCTCACTACTAGAGATCACCAAGTGTGAACTTCATGAGTATAAGTCTCAATGCTTATGATCCCCCAGCACCTGATAGTCAAACATCTATTGTGTCCAATCAGTGATATGTATCTAGACTATAGAACATATATTTAATATTAATGTCATAGTACCCTGAGGTTATCATTATATCCTGGGATTTTCTATAACCTCTCGATATGACAGTTAATCTTTGGACATTACCATTTCAATAGTGGATACAGAAAAGTATACACTATAAAGGTAAGATGGAATCATGTATATCTTAATGTATACATGATATGGTAATCAAAAGCAATGAATAGTTGGGTCTAGGGAACCCACTATTTCAAGACTCCCACTTGCACTAGAGCCAACTTTCTAACCAAACTTGTTAGCTACTCACATGATTAACTTCATGTTTCTTCTGAGTAATGGATTTAGCTACTGGGCCTGCTATGGATCCGCCATGTGGCAATTCTACTATTTCAACCTTGTCTTCCTGAGTAAAACTACTCAAGAGATGGTATCCCGAGTATATATCACTTTTCCACTGTCATTACTTGACATCTTGGCCAGTAAGAATATCATAATTTACATTATGATAATACTTTTCTTACTAGGTGAGATTCCAAGAACTGGAACAAATCATTATGTTTATTTGCTTCTTAGCTGCCTTAGAAGTTGAAATTTTCTCGGTCTTTGTAGATATAGCTACCACTAGCTGATATGAGCTTGACTCGCTCATCGTCTTTATTCTAACTACAATACTAGATCACATTGATCAATGGAATACTAGTTTATGTCCCCCAAAAACTAGTACCCTTTCTTCTCCATTTACCAGGTATATATATCTTTTGTACTTACCAAAGTACAATTAGATTGTTCTGACTACAACCCTTGCAGTGCTCCTAGATATAAATTTTATTTGACTACTGTAAAATATATCTTGCCAATATCAGTTCTTGTACATATTATGGAATATGTGATTGATCCATCGCTTTGATATACAGATTTCAACTCACCACGTTTATCTCTTCACATGTATCGGACATGTCAACCTTAATAGATTATGCCCTATTTTATTGGCAAAAATTCATCTCTTGAATTCTTCCAACTTGTATTTTTCAATACAATGTCACTATATGTACGTTTGACTAGAAACAAGAAACCTATAGATCTACCTCAGTAGATCTTATTCCCTATAACTTAGGTTGTTACTTTAAGTCAATCACTGGAGAATAAATTTCATTTTGTTCTTAAGTAACTTAAAGACCAATTTTTTTCCATATGTTCCTGAACATATATTTTTCTTAGAAAACATTGGTGCTCCCACTAACCTTAGGTAGACACATGGAAAACATTTGTTAAAAATTTATATTCTATGATCATGTTGCTTAATTCAATCCAAAACCAGATTTTAGTAACTTGCAACCTTTATTAGCATTCAATGATGTGGTCATTCCTTTCTGGTTACATCGTATAGACACCATCCATGATTGTGTTCATGACATTAAATGCTAAATAATTTGATCATAGATATTATCTATGATAAGTAAAATTCTAACGGATGTTGGCATAATAACTTGGTTTAACCAATTGAGCCTTATTGGTATCAAGCTTGTACCATCTATGTATCAAATCACTTGAATACCCACCACAATATTAAAAATAATAATCCTTCTTTCACTTTGATACATGGAATCCATTAATTGAATTTTAGTTGGACTTATCAATTTTATCTGATTTCCATACATTTATTACTTGTAGGAAATATTATTCACATTGAATAATCGATCACCGAACATGGTGAATATAAAAAACATCACCATGGTTTTATACTTCCTACACAGTATGTGTCTCTGGAGAATACCATGTTCCACATGCACTTGTGGAACTAGTTCTTTTGCCAACTACTTGTGTATTTTGAGAATTGACTAAACACAAGTCAATATATCTCCCACTGTATCTAATAGAGATGTGCCCCCTTATATAGATATGTATTCCATCACTTGACTAAAACTTTTCAATCTTAAGGTTTTTTGTAATATCCTAAGAAATCATTAGGATAAGTACCTTAGATTCACAATGTGTTTATCTTGATGCAAGTCTGTTTGTATCTGAACAAACTATTTACATCCAAACACATGTCCTTATGAAATAATGAATTTACATCATACAATGACTCATATGATATCCATTTTTCATTACAGTTGGTATATGGTTTTGGGATATCTCCGTTATTCTCAAATCATTTCATAAAATATAATGGAAGTTTCTTCTAATTGCAACATTGATATTACTTACATAAAAATTTTGATGTATAACATATGTGTTTAGTAATTACTCCATGCTACATGTTTGTTGATCAATTTTGATGTGTAAGAATTCATTATCAATCCTCCTCATTAACATTAATGTTGTAATGTCGATAAGGTAATGTGCATTTAGGAATTACTCCATGCTACATTATCATGATTGATGAATGCTTGGTCGAGATATTCTTCGGTATCCCAACCCAAAGCAACTCATATCTCCTAACCATGCATATAATTCACTTTATTATTCCTTAATTACTTAAAGGAATTTTATGAAGTATATATACCTCTAAATTATACTTGGAATAGTTCACTTTTACTTGTTGAACTATTTCCAAAAGCTTTGTGACATACCTTTATTTCTAAAGGCTCCTTTGTCCAAACTAAAGACGTCAATAATACCAAAAGTATTTATCTCTGCCAAGCTTAAATACCATACATGGTATATTCATGACATCCACTTTTAGTATTAATTGAAAAATAATTATATTTTTACAACTGGGTATAAGTCTTACATTTATATTAATCACTAATTTCCTATGATTCATGTATTACTGAACTAGTGATTGAGTTTACTAAAAACAACATTCATTCTAGAACCTGAAAGAATGTCTCCTTGCATAAAAGGACACATGAGATTAATGTTTGTGGTTATATTCAATAATGGTTCAACACAAATCTTTCATTTGGAAATTAAGAAGTCGTGTACTTCTCACCACTGTCCTAGGTATTACCCTTTCGCAGCCACTTGGAGAATACACCTAACATCTAGTAATGTTTCTATACTTGGTAACTGTATTTAAATACACATATGTAAAAATAATATAGTATTAAATACCCAAGCAGTAAAAATAAAACATTACATTGATGAATATTCCTGATGTAGAAGCGAAAACTTGCTTCTTTAAATCAGTTTATTTATTTTAAACTTCCATAGTATTATTTTATAATATGCAATGCAAATAACCTTTGTTAATACCTCATTAATTGAAGAACATTGTGAATGTGTCATTGGCATTAAATGCCTTTGACCTTTTCATATTTTCTTCCAATTTATTCACCATAATAATTAAAACTTAACTACCTTTTATTCTTATTCACATGGAGAACCTTACCTAGATTGGTAATGAAGCGTTTACTCAATACTTTTTTGTTTTATAACTTAAAACAAAACTTGAGTAAAGGGGTGAAAATGATACGAGAAAGGGATCCATTTAAAGATCATGATCAATCTTTAAATTTACACATACCTGTGTAACATCGCATTATTCATATCATTGTTTCGCTTTCTCCATGCAAACATCTCGGAGATCTTCATGTTTATATCATCCATGTCCTGGTGTAGCGACTGCAACTGACACCAGACATTGATGAATTCATAATGATAAAACTATCATATGCTTTGTACAATAGTCTCATGTAAGAAATTTTCACCCTCGCTTCTTGAGGTAGTTTAACATTGTTGGGGACACTGACACCTTGATTTTCCTATATCATAGTACTATACGCGGGTGCTTGTACTATTCATGGATACTCATGTTAGTGTGGACATTTAATTTTTCCAATATTTATTATTGTTTTAATCTTGTGGTATAAATTCCCATTTTCTAAAAAAATAATTTTAGGAAATTAGTTCCTTTTATCTGGATTACTGGTTAAGACATTTTGATTAATTACTTAAATCATTTAATTTCTCCCACTATTTTATTGAATTCTATGAACCCTCTATACTAGAATCAGAATACTCTACCGTTAGAGTATTCTGGTGGCAAGGATCCCTGAACCACCCCTCATAGTCTACAAGCTATGGATATGCCACTACTTAGAGGGTTTTAGGTAGGAGTTTGGCTGGCCGGTCGCTTTAACTTGCGATAACTTGATCTGTTGAGTGAAATATCAGCTTCTTAAAATCAGAACTTGATTTACTCAATGCTTGCCTCTAAAATTACAACAATCTAGATATGGTTATTTCTTTGATATAATTTTATTTAATTCAACACATAATTCTTATAAGGACTCCCCAGTTGTAAGAGGCACCCTCAGCTATGGAATGACTGACACCTCAAATAGCTGGTTTTGTCCAAACTTTAATGATGAAAGGTTGTTATTAATTAATATATCTTTGAGGGTTTTATTATTTTTAGTGTGATGAAAGAAATCATTTTATATTTTTTATAAGCACATTCTATGTGATCGCACTCACAATTGCTCGTGCATGAAGTAGAAATTTAATAGCATCACATGTTCATTTTATCTTGTATGCTTGTTTATAATTATTCTATGTCATCACCCAATAAAATACAAATGCATAAAAATAATAAACCATGAAAAATAAAATGAACACCTGATCATGAGCCGATACTATTGGTTGATCCGTTGAGTGAATAATAGATCAACCGAAACCCTAGGGGAAAGTACCTTTAGTCGCATGGCTTGCAACTTGAACAACAACATCTTCTTATCTAATGCATTCAACTCCTGTCTGGTGTGTCACCATCACATAGCGCGAAGTGCACCATTTGTCATCTTGTCATTATACAACATTACTATTACGCAGGAAAGGGGATCTCAGGGAATAAAATTACAACTCTAAGAATGGGTGCATAGGCCCTTATACATATAACGACTCTGAGACGACACATAGATCACCTTTTTATTTAATTAAACGTTTTATTAAAAAACCATTTCAATAAATAAATAATTAAATAAATAATTAAATAAAAGGCACAAAACATGCATTGGTCAGTCTCAGCTCATGATCATTCATATACGCATTAAACTCACCTATATCAAATAAATACGGAATAAAAATTAAACTTGCATTAAAATAAATTCTGAGGGCATATTAATTGAATTAAAAACTTAACTCTTCTTTTTAATTCAATTTAACGTCGTTCGATCCCAATTAATTAATTTAATTTTAAAAACTAAAAAATAAATTAATAAGTTAATTTAATTAATCTCCCAATTAAATTAATTACGCTGCATTAAATATTTAAACCAAAAATTAATACTTAATTAATTTAATTATCAAATGAAATGAAATTAATTAATTTAATTAATTTTTTTTAAAATTAAAACACCCAGGCCCTTGAAACTTCGGGGAGGGTCTGTGTGGGTCAGGGCAAACCTGTTCAGGCCCAATCTGGGCGATACCAACTTCGTGTAGGGGTGTTCTGGGTTGGGTCGGTCTGTCCAAGCCCATTCTGGGCTGGGCAGACCCGCTCAGACCTATTTTGGGGCAGTTCTAATTAATTGCCCGCTAGGAGGACCGGGCGGCAGCCGGAATGTGTCGAGTCCGTGGTGAAGAGGGAGGTCTCCAGACGAGGTCCCAGACCGCGGTCGCGCTAGGCAGAAGAGGAAGGAGGTGACATCCTTGGTCTGAGGCTGGACAGGGAACCGCCAAGGGAGCTCCGACCGTGCATGGCGTCGCCGCCGTCGGGGTGGGTGCTGCGAGCGCCCGTTCTGCCACTACGGAGGGAGGCTACTAGATGGGCATGGAGGAGGCATCCTCGATGCCGCCATGTGCCGCTGCACATGTATCAGAAGGTGGTGGTTGGCCGGCTTTGACGGGTGGGGTGAACCGGATGCGGAGAGGTCAGGGTACTGGGGTGCGGCAGCCTGCGGGTTATGCTGCTGTGGAAGAGAGGAAGATGTCTCCTGGTTCGGGAGGAGCGGCCTTGGGGTACTTGGGTACAGGAGGCAGCTCGGCCTACCGTAGCAGCAAGAGAGGAGGCCGGAAAGGGCAGTCACGGTTGAGGTGTGTTATCGGCGTAGGGTAACCTGCCTGGTGCGGCACGCCTCTTTGGGGATGGAGAGTCGCGGCGCGATGCGCCTATTGGAGGAAGTCTCCGTAAGGGAGGGAGTTGCAGGCCGGTGGGAGGGAGATGCCCCCTCTAGTGTTGGAGGGCCTGGTGCAGCACCTGGCTATGTGACCTGGTCAGGAAAAAGTCTGATGCACCTTCTGTATGGAGCTGGCATGCTTGGATGTGCCACCCTGGTGAGGTAGCCTACACCATGGGAGAAAGACAACCCGGTTTTTTTTGCACAACCTACTATACAGGTCTCCCCCCTTTAGCCTTTTTTTCACGACCTACACATCCAGGTCATCACCCCCCATACTCATCCCTTTATTTTTTTTAAATGTACAAGACCTGTAAAGTAGGTCTTGCACCCAACCAAATTTTTTTTTATAAAAAATACTTGCAAAGAAAGTCTTTCTTTGACAACTCTTCCACCCCCTTTAAATTTTATAAAACCTATTTAGACTTTAGAACTTAATAATAATATTAAAAAATTATTATAATAAAATTATAATAATTAAATTATTATTAATACAAAACTGTTATTATTATTATAATATAATTATTATAATAATAATAATAATTAAAATCACCGGAAAAAAACTATTCTTGTGAACCAATTTTTTTCAATCTAAATTCATAACTTCGGGTGTCCGCAGACTGGACATCCGACATCCGATTTAGATTTTGTTTGTGGTGTTGGGACCGTATCGACACCCTATTCATAACTTAATGCAAATTTAATTTTTCTTGGCCTAAAATTGACATGCATCCCGCTAATACCACTTGTTAAAACCGGGAATGCAGCAGAAGCCCCAAACCAGTGGGTTTTTAAAAAATTTCTACTGACGATCGATGTTAACTTGTCGATGTCAATAAAGGGAAACCCAGTCAAAGAATAGGATCCCACATGAAGGATTTTAAGCATAAAAATAAATCGTAAGGTGTCTGGTTTAATTCTAAATCCTCACACAACGTCTGCTCATCATTAGATATTTCTGCTCAAAGAATCTGAAGTTGAATTCCTCTAGATCGTCCACAAACGTTTCAAGGAATATGTGGGATCTCTGTTCTTCGTAATCCGGATGTGAGCACGGAATACCGATGATTTATTCGATGCTACAACAATCACCGCATCGCTTTGCTAGTGATTCCAAAGAGATATCTTCATCTGAGCTCCTTGGATCCAGAGCATCTCTCTCTAGATCATGGGAGAGAGGAGAGAAGATAGAATCCCCCTAAATAGTATTTGGTAAAATCCCCTCCTCTTCTATTTATAGTGCTTAATTAAAATACCTAGTATAGCATCGACGGCCCTGGATACTTAATGCACTATCAATGACATTTTATGACTACTAATATAAGTCATAAATATTATTATCATTCACTTGTAATATAATAAAAATATATTACGCGATAATAATTGAGTCATTAACTCGAATTGTCTTTCCCATTAATATTAATTGATCCTTGAATAATTTAATATTCATCAATTAATATTTTTCATTTATTTACTTAAAACTCATAAATAAATTTAATAAATAAATTCAATACTCGTTATTCTAAACTCGAATAAAATGAATTTATTTATTTCATTGGTGATCCTTTTACCATGGACATCTCCCGGACCCCAGTGGTGGGGCCCATGATATCCAAAACTCTTATTCAACTGAATAGGGTGGATTCTTGAATATTCTATTATGTGTGACCCTCTAGGCCCTTATCTCGACAGTAGTGAATAGTATTCACAGACCAAGAGTGGGATCTAACAACCCATCATGGCCCCTGAAGAGATAATGATTGTCATAGCAGCGACAACCAACCTATGAACATGCACTGTGTAATATAATCTCTTTGTATTTAATATTTCATAAAGCAGGACACACTCATGTGTCATCGCCCTTATCTTTCTTTATTGTTTGTTGATTTAACTAGATGGATTTACCCTCGACTATCATGGACATGGTCTTATGAAGGTACTACCATCCATATCAACATGGCCTAAGATATATTAATTCAATAACTAGGAAGCGACATATCCTTTCTTGACCATTCAACCAATGCCATGCCACCAACAATGCACCCAACATAAACTACCTCACCACGACTTCATTGACATGGTTTTTATCTTTCATCAAAGTATGTAATCAAATGACATACATTGGTAATGATCTCAAGTCAGGAGACCATTAAACATGATTGTAGATAAGAACATCCAAAACATGTGGTGTTCCTATTGGCAGGTTAGTCCTCATGATCTCACTACTAGAGATCACTAAGTGTGAACTTCATGAGAAGAAGACTCAATTCTTATGATCCCCCAACACCTAATAGTCAAACATCTACTGTGTCCAATCAGTGAGATGTATCTAGACCATAAAACATATATTTAAGATTAATGTCATAGTACCTCGAGATTATTATTATAGCCTAGGATCTGTTATAACCTCTCGATATAATAATTAATCTTTGGAAATTACCATTTCAATAGGGGACGCAGAAAATTCTACACTATAATGGTAAGAAGACATCATGTATAGCTAATTGTATACATGATATGGTAATCAAAATCACTGAATAGTTTGGTCTAGGGAACCTACTATTTCAATAGGTGAAGCTCGCGCAGGGGTGAGTAATACAATCCTCAGTAGGGACCTCAAACCACAAAGATAACACCACCAATAAGGTACATTCAACTCAACACAGGTATATGTCATCAACACATATAACAAGAACATCCAGGTATACTCATAAAGGATTCTAATATGCAAAGTCTACTCCACTGCCAGCCACATGGTTCTGTGTGTAGCATGCTTGATTCCATGAGGTCCCACTCCACGAGATATCTAGTAGTGACCATGTAGAGAAAGTATACCAAAAAGTATACGAGAGAAAAACTAGTCTCGATATGTCACAAAGTTTCCCTGAGATGTCTGGTCTTACTAAGACAAGGAGTCTCGATGTCATGAACAATCCTTTGTCACGAGATTCTTCTCAAGGCACGCTCGTCCTAGGAGGAATCAATCCTTAAGCCACCAAGTCATTAGAGACCTTCACTACTGGAAATACACATTTTCACAACAGTTCAGAACCGTTGGGAAAGCCCACATAACCGTTGGTATATCTTATACCAATGGTTCTGCAAACTGTAGGGAAGTAAGCCGTTGGGAAAGCTTTTCCCAACGGTTTACACAGAACCTTTGGGAAAACTTAGAAAAATGAATTTATCCCAATGGTTGTACCAAACTGTTACTGCTTACCCAATGGCTTCTAAACTGTTGGAAAAGGTTTTGTACCAATGGTTCTCTATGAACTGTTGGTAAAAACAATACTCAAAATCCTATGCCAACAGTTTGAAACCATTTCCATATCCTATGCTATGCAAATTGCACAGCAGGCTGCAATTTCCACAGCAGGCTGTAATTTCCATAGCAGCTTCCAATTCCCTCTCATTTACAATTATTGTACCTATACTAATCAACTAACACATATATATACAATTATTGTACCTGCAATAACCAACTAACACATACATATACAGAAAAAATTCATACACATTTAACATATAATGCATCCTGGAACTATACACATTGATAATTAAATCAGAATTCATAACGTAATTATAAAAATATGTAATTCATTTAGAATTCAATTTAAAATTTAGATTACAATTATATGTGGAATCCGGGATTCAATTCATAATTTGATCGGTTTTTCATATACCAGATTTTTAACTAGAAATGATGTTCATTTTAAACAAAATACATACACCTGGAGTGATACTGACCACACCGTGCCTCGGATTGAGGAAAGGTTAACTCGTACATGTCACAAATGACCCATTGATCGTTTTCCTAAAGTATCAACATATTCTGAAAGCATTTGGTCAGATTTTCGTATGTCAGTTATTGTTTTCACTTAAAATGAAGTTCTTTTTAAATAAAAGATAGAAACATTGAGTGGTGCCGGCCACACCACACCTCGTATTGAGTTTGGGTTGACTTGTACACATCACAAATGATCCATGGATCATTGTGCTAAAGTATCAACATAATCAAAATCCATTTGTTCGGTTTTCGTATGTACTTAAAATGTTATCTAGTTTAAACATAAGAGAGGAACTTTGGGTGGTGTCGTCCACACCGCAACTCGGATTGAGGCGTGGTTGACTCATACATGTCACATATGACCCATGGATCGTTGTCCAAAAGTTTCAACAGATTCTGAATGTGTTTGGTCCATTTTTTCGTATGCCAGTTGTTCTTTTCACTTATAATCTTGTCCATTTTAAACAAAAGAGACATAGTTAGAGTGATAACAGCCACACTACGCCTAGTATTTAGATGGGGTTGACTTGTACACGTCTCAAATGACCTGTGGATCATTTTCCTAAAGTATCAACACAATCTGAATGCATTTGGTCGGTTTTCCGTATGCCAGTTGATGTTTTCAATTAAAATGATGTTCTTTTGAAACAAAAGAGAGACAATTTGAGTGGTTCTGGCCACACCACGCCTCAGATTGAGGCGAGTTTGATTCTTAGACGTCACATATGACCCATGGATCATTGTTCTAAAGTATCAACACAATCAGACTCCGTTTGGTAAGTTTTCCATGTGTACTTAAAATGTTATCCATTTTAAACAAAAGAGAGACACTTTGAGTGGTGTCATCCACATAGTGCCCCATATTGAGGCGAGGTTGACTCGTACACGTCAAATTTGACCCATGGATCTTTTTAATAAATCATCAACACATTCTGAATGCGTTTGGTCAGTTTTTCGTATGTCAGTTGTTGTTTTCACTTAAAATGAAGTGCTTTTTAAATAAAAGAGAGACAATTTGAGTGGTGTCGGCCACACCGTTCCTCGGATTGAGGTGGGGTTAACTCATAAACGTCACATATGACCCATGGATCATTGTGCAAAAGTATCAACACAATCAGAATCTATTTGGTTGGATTTTCATATGTCAGTTGTTGTTTTCACTTAAAATGAAGTGATTTTTAAATAAAATAGAGACACTTTGAGTGGTGCCGGCCACAACACACCTAGGATTGAGGTGGGGTTGACTCATACATGTCAAAAATGACCTGTGGATCATTGTGCTAACTTATCACCATAAACCGAATGCGTTTGGTTGGTTTTCCGTATGTACTTAAAATGTTGTCCATTTTAAACATAAGAGAGATACTTTGGGTGGTGTCGGCCACACCGCGACTTGGATTGAGGATCAGTTGACTTGTACACATCACATATGACCCATGGATCATTTTCCTAAATTTTCAACAGATTCTGAAGGCATTTGGTTGGTTTTTCGTATGCTAGTTGTTCTTTTCACTTATAATCATGTCCATTTTACACAAAAGAGACACAGTTAGAGTGGTATCGGCCACACCATGCCTCATATTTAGATGGGGTTGACTCGTACAGGTCTCAAATGACCCATGGATTATTTTCCTAATGTATCGACATAATTAGAATGCGTTTGGTCGGTTTTTCATATTCTAGTTGATGTTTTCACTTAAAATGATGTCCTTTTGAAACAAAAGAGAGAAACTTTGAGTGGTGCCGGCCACATCGCACCTCAGATTGAGGCGGGGAGGATTCATACATGTCACATATGACCCATGGATCATTGTGATAAATTATAAACACAATCAGAATCCGTTTGGTCAGTTTTCCGTATGTACTTAAAATGTTGTCCATTTTAAATAAAAGAGAGACACTTTGAGTGGTGTCAGTCACACCACACCTCGGATTGAGGCGGTGTTGACTCGTACACGTCACATATGACCCATGGATCATTGTGATAGAGTATCAACACAATCAGAATCTTTTTGGTCAGTTTTCCATATGTCATTTGTTGTTTTCACTTAAAATGAAGTCCTTTTTAAATAAAAGAGAGACACTTTGAGTGGTGTCGGCCACACCGCGCCTCATATTGAGGCGGGGTTGACTCGTACACATCACATATGACCCATGTATCATTGTGATAAAGTATCAACACAATCAAAATACGTTTGGTTGGATTTCCGTATGTCAGTTGTTGTTTTCACTTAAAATGAAGTGCTTTTTAAATAAAAGAGAGACACTTTGAGTGGTGTCGGCCACACCGCACCTTGGATTGAGGCGGGGTTGACTAGTACACTTCAAAAATGACCCATGGATCGTTTTACTAAAGTATCAACAAAAACTGAATGTGTTTGGTCGGTTTTCCGTATGTACTTAAAATGTTGTCCATTTTAAACATAAGAGAGACAGTTTGGGTCTTTCCGGCCACACTGCGACTCGGATTGAGGTGCGGTTGACTCATACACATCACATATGACCCATGGATAATTGTCCTAAAGTTTTAACATATTCTGAATGTGTTTGGTTGGTTTTTCATATGCCATTTGTTCTTTTCACTTATAATCCTATCCATTTTAAACAAAAGAGACACAGTTAGAGTGGTACCAGCCACACCGCGCCTCCGATTGAGGCGTGGTTGATTTGTAAACGTCACATATGACCCATGGATCATTGTTATAAAGTATCAACACAATCAGAATCCGTTTGGTCAGTTTTCTGTATGTACTTAAAATGTTGTCCATTTTAAACAAAAGAGAGACACTTTGAGTGGTTCCGGCCACACCGTGCCTCAGATTGAGGTGGGGTTGACTCGTACACGTCAAATAAGACCCATGGATCATTTTCCTAAAGCACCAACACATTCGTAATGTGTTTGGTCAGTTTTCCGTATGTCAGTTATTGTTTTCACTTAAAATGAAGTGCTTTCTAAATAAAAGAGAGACACTTTGAGTGGTGTCGGCCACACCATGCCTCGGATTGAGGCAAGGTTGACTCGTACACGTCACATATGACCCATGGATCATTGTGCTAAAGTATAAACACAATCAGAATCTGTTTGGTTGGATTTCTGTATTTCAGTTGTTGTTTTCAATTAAAATGAAGTGCTTTTTAAATAAAAGAGAGACACTTTGAGTGGTGCTAGCCACAGCACACCTCGTATTGAGGCGAGGTTGACTCGTACACGTCACAAATGACCCATGGATCGTTGTTATAAAGTATCAACAGAAACCTAATGTGTTTGGTCAGTTTTCCATATGTACTTAAACTTTTGTCCAATTTAAACATAAGAGAGACACTTTGGGTGGTTCCAGTCACACCACGACTCGGATTGAGGCACGGTTGACTCGTACACGTCACATATGACCCATGGATCGTTGTCCTAAAGTTTCAATAGATTCCAAATGCGTTTGGTCTGTTTTTCATATGCCAGTTGTTCTTTTCACTTATAATCCTGCCCATTTTAAACAAAAGAGACACAGTTAAAGTGGTACCGTCGACACCGCACCTCCAATTGAGATGGGGTTGATTCGTACATGCCACATGTGACCCATGGATCGTTGTGATAAAGTATCAAGACAATTAGAATCTGTTTGGTCAGTTTTCTGTATGTACTTAAAATGTTGTCCATTTTAAACAAAAGAGAGACACTTTGAGTGGTGCCAGCCACACCGTGCCTTGGATTGAGGAGGGGTTGACTCGTACACGTCAAATATGACCCATGGATCATTTTCCTAAAGCATCAACACATTCTGAATCCGTTTGTTCGGTTTTCCGTATGTCAGTTGTTGTTTTCACTTAAAATGAAGTGCTTTTTAAATAAAAGAGAGACACTTTGAGTGGTGTCGGCCACACCGCACCTCGGATTGAGGAGGGGTTGACTCTTACACATCACATATGACCCATTGATCATTGTTATAAAGTATAAATACAATCAGAATCTGTTTGTTCAGATTTTCGTATGTTAGTTGTTGTTTTCACTTAAAATGAAGTGCTTTTTAAATAAAAGAGAGACACATTGAGTGGTGTTGGCCACACCGTGCCTTGGATTGAGGCGGGGTTGACTTGTACACGTCACAAATGACCGATTGATAATTTTGCTAAAGTATCAACCGAAACCGAATGTGTTTGGTCGATTTTCCATATGTACTTAAAATATTGCCCATTTTAAACATAAGAGAGATACTTTGGGTGGTGTCAGCCACACCGTGACTCGGATTGAGGATAGGTTGACTCGTACACGTCACATACGACCCATGGATCATTGTCCTAAAGTTTCAACAGATTCCGAATGCGTTTGGTCAGTTTTTCATATGTCAGTTGTTCTTTTCACTTATAATCCTGTCCATTTTAAACAAAAGAGACACAGTTAGAGTGTTGCCAGCCACACCACGCCTTCGATTGAGGCGGGGTTGATTCGTACACGTCACATATGACCCATGGATTGTTGTTATAAAGTATCAACACAATCAGAATCTGTTTGGTTAGTTTTCCGTATGTACTTAAAATGTTGTCCATTTTAAACAAAAGAGAGACACTTTGAGTGGTTCCGGCCACACCGTGCCTCGGATTGAGGTGGGGTTGACTCGTACACGTCAAATATGAGCCATGGATCCTTTTCCTAAAGAATCAACACATTCATAATGTGTTTGGTCAGTTTTCCGTATGTTAGTTGTTGTTTTCACTTAAAATAAAGTGCTTTTTAAATAAAAGAGAGACACTTTGAGTGGTTTCGGCCACACCGTGCCTCGGATTGAGGCGGGGTTGACTCGTACACGTCACATATGACCCATGGATCATTTTGCTAAAGTATAAACACAATCAGAATCCATTTGTTTGGATTTCCGTATGTCAGTTGTTGTTTTCACTTAAAATGAAGTGCTTTTTAAATAAAAGAGAGACACTTTGAGTGGTTCCAACCACACCGCGCCTCAGATTGAGGTGAGGCTGACTCATACACATCACAAATGACCCATGGATCGTTGTACTAAACTATCAATAGAAACCGAATGCGTTTGGTCGGTTTTCCGTATGTACTTAAAATGTTACCCATTTTAAACATAAGAGAGACTCTTTGGGTAGTTTCAGCCACACCGCGACTCAGATTGAGGTTCGATTGACTCTTACATGTCACATATGACCCATGTATCGTTTTCCTAAAGTTTCAACAGATTATGAATGCGTTTGGTCAGTTTTTCATATGCCAGTTGTTCTTTTCATTTATAATCCTGTCCATTTTAAACAAAAGAGACACAGTTAGAGTGGTACCGGCCACACTGCGCCTCCGATTGAGGTGGGGTTGATTCTTAAACATCACATATGACCCATGGATCGTTGTGCTAAAGTATCAACACAATCAGAATCAGTTTGGTTAGTTTTCTGTATGTACTTAAAATATTGTCCATTTTAAACAAAAGAGAGACACTTTGAGTGGTGCCGGCCACACCGTGCCTCGTATTGAGGCAGGGTTGACTCCTACACATCAAATATGACCCATGGATCATTATCCTAAAGAATCAACACATTATGAATGTGTTTAGTCGGTTTTCCATATGTCAGTTGTTGTTTTCACTTAAAATGAAGTGCTTTTTAAATAAAAGAGAGACACTTTGAGTAGTGTCTACCACACCGCACCTCGGATTGAGGCGGGGTTGACTCGTACACGTCACATATGACCAATAGATCGTTTTTATATAGTATCAACACAATTAGAATCCTTTTGGTCGGATTTCCGTATGTCAGTTGTTGTTTCACTTAAAATGAATTGATTTTTAAATAAAATAGAGACACTTTGAGTGGTGCCAACCACACCGCGCCTCGTATTGAGGCGGGGTTGACTTTTACATGTCACAAATGACCCATGGATCATTTTTCTAAAGTATCAATAGAAACCGAATGCATTTGGTCAGTTTTCCCTATGTACTTAAAATGTTGTCCATTTTAAACATAAGAGAGACACTTTGGGTGGTGCCGGTCACACCGAAACTCGGATTGAGGCTCAGTTAAGTCTTACACGTCACATATGACCCATAGATCGTTTTCCTAAAGTTTAAATAGATTCTGAATGCATTTGGTCTATTTTCCGTATGCCAGTTTGTCTTTTCACTTATAATCCTATCCATTTTAAACAAAAGAGACACAGTTAGAGTGGTACCGGCCACACCGTGCCTCCGATTGATATGGGGTTGATTCGTACACGCCACATATGACCCATGGATCGTTTTTATAAAGTATCAACACAATCAGAATCTGTTTGTTCAGTTTTCTGTATGTACTTAAAATTTTGTCCATTTTAAACAAAATAGAGACACTTTGAGTGGTGCCAGCCACACCGTGCCTCATATTGAAGTGGGGTTGACTCGTACACATCAAATATGATCCATGGATCATTTTCCTAAAGCATCAACACATTATGAATGCGTTTGGTTGGTTTTTTGTATGTCAGTTGTTGTTTTCACTTAAAATGAAGTGATTTTTAAATAAAAGAGAGACACTTTGAGTGGTTTCGGCCACACCGCGCCTCGGATTGAGGCAGGGTTGACTCCTACACGTCACATATGACCCATGGATCGTTGTGATAAAGTATCAACACAATCAGTATCCGTTTGGTCATATTTTCATATGTCAGTTGTTGTTTTCACTTAAAATGAAGTGCTTTTAAAATAAAAGAGAGACACATAGAGTGGTGTCGGCCACACCACGCCTCGGATTGAGGTGGGGTTGAATCGTACATGTCACAAATGACCCATTGATCGTTGTTCTAAAGTATCAATAGAAACCGAATGCGTTTGGTCGGTTTTCCGTATGTACTTAAAATGTTGTCCATTTTAAACATAAAAGAGACACTTTGGGTGGTCTCGGCCACACCGCAACTTAGATTGAGGCGTGGTTGACTTGTACACTTCACATATGACCCATGGATCATTGTCCTAAAGTTTCAATAGATTCAGAATGCGTTTGGTTGGTTTTTCGCATGCCAGATGTTCTTTTCACTTATAATCCTGTCCATTTTAAATAAAAGAGACACAGTTAGAGTGGTACCGGCCACAACGTGCCTCCGATTGAGGCAGGGTTGATTCATACATGTCACATATAACTCATGGATCGTTTTGATAAAGTATAAACACAATCAGAATCCGTTTGGTCAGTTTTCCGTATGTACTTAAAATGTTGTCCATTTTAAACAAAAGAGAGACACTTTGAGTGGTGTCGGCCACACCGTGCCTCGGATTGAGGAAAGGTTGACTTGTACATGTCAAATATGACCCACAGATCGTTTTCCTAAAGCATCAACACATTCCGAATGCGTTTGGTCAGTTTTCCTTATGTCAGTTGTTGTTTTCACTTAAAATGAAGTACTTTTTAAATAAAAGAGAGACACTTTGAGTGGTTTCGGCCACACCTCGCCTCGGATTTAGGCAGGGTTGACTCTTACACATCACATATGATCCATGGATCATTGTTCTAAATTATTAACACAATCAGAATCCGTTTGGTCAGATTTCTATATGTTAGTTGTTGTTTTCACTTAAAATGAAGTGATTTTTAAATAAAAGAGAGACACTTTGAGTGGTGTCAGCCACACCGCTCCTCGGATTGAGGCGGAGTTGACTCGTACACGTCACAAATGACCCATGTATCGTTGTTCTAAAGTATCAACAGAAACCAAATGCGTTTGGTCAGTTTTCCGTATGTACTTAAAATGTTGTCCATTTTAAACATAAGAGAGACACTTTGGGTGGTGTCGGCCACACCGAAACTCATATTGAGGTTTGGTTCACTCGTACATGTCATATATGACCCATGGATCGTTGTCCTAAAATTTCAATAGATTCCAAATGCATTTGGTCGGTTTTTTGTATGCCAGTTGTTCTTTTCACTAATAATCATGTCCTTTTTAAACAGAAGAGACACGGTTAGAGTGGTACCGGCCACACCGCGCCTCCGATTAAGGTGGGGTTGATTCGTACACATCATATATGACCCATGGATCATTGTGATAAAGTATCAAAACAATCATAATCCATTTGGTCAGTTATGTACTTAAAATGTTGTCCATTTTAAACAAAAGAGAGACACTTTGAGAAGTGTCATCCACACCGTGCCTCTGATTGAGGCGGGGTTGACTCGTACACGTCAAATATGACCCATGGATTGTTTTCCTAAAGTATCAACACATTACGAATGTGTTTGGTCAGTTTTTCATATGTCAGTTATTGTTTTCACTTAAAATGAAGTGCTTTTTAATTAAAATAGAGACACTTTGAGTGGTGTCGGCCACACCGCACCTCAAATTGAGGCAGGGTTGACTCGTAAACATCACATATGACCCATGGATCATTTTTCTAAAGTATCAAAACAATCAGAATCCATTTGGTTGGATTTCTGTATGTCAGTTGTTGTTTTCACTTAAAATGAAGTTCTTTTTAAATAAAAGAGAGACACTTTGAGTGGTGTAGGCCACACCGCACCTCGTATTGAGACGGTTTTGACTCGTACACGTCACAAATGACCCATGGATCATTGTTCTAAAGTATCAATAGAAACTGAATGCGTTTGGTCGGTTTTCCATATGTACTTAAAATGTTGTCCATTTTAAACATAAGAGAGAAACTTTGGGTGGTTTCGGCCACACCGCGACTCTGATTAAGGCGCAGTTGACTCGTACACATCACATATGACCCATGGATTGTTTTCCTAAAGTTTCAACAGATTTCGAATGCATTTGGTCAGTTTTTCGTTTTCCAGTTGTTCTTTTCACTTATAATTCTGTCCATTTTAAACAAAAGAGACACAGTTAGAGTGGTACCAGCCACACCATGCCTTTGATTTAGACGCATTTGACTATTACATGTCTCAAATGACCCATGGATTATTTTCCTAAAGTATCAACACAATCCGAATGCATTTAGTCAGTTTTTCGTATGCCAGTTGATGTTTTCACTTAAAATGATATCCTTTTGAAACAAAAGAGAGACACTTTGAGTGGTGTCAGCCACACCGCACCTCGTATTGATGCGGGGTTGATTCGTACACATCACATATGACCCATGTATCATTGTGATAAAGTATCAACACAATCAGAATCTGTTTGGTCAGTTTTCCATATGTACTTAAAATGTTTTCCATTTTAAACAAAAGAGAGACACTATGAGTGGTGTCGGCCACACCGCGTCTCGTATTGAGTAGGGGTTGACTCATACACATCACATATGACCCATGGATCGTTTTTCTAAAGTATCAACACAATCAGAATCCGTTTGGTCAGTTTTCTATATGTCAGTTGTTGTTTTCACTTAAAATGAAGTGATTTTTAAATAAAAGAGAGACACTTTGAGTGGTGTCGGCCACACCGTGCCTCGTATTGAGGCGGGGTTGACTTTTACATGTCACATATGACCCATGGATCGTTGTGCTAAAGTATCAACACAATCAGAATTCGTTTGTTCTTATTTCCATATGTACTTAAAATGTTTTCTATTTTAAACAAAAGAGAGACACTTAGTGTGATCTCGGCCACACTGTGACTCGGATTGAGCCCGGGTTGGCTCGTACACGTCACATATGACCCATGGATCGTTGTGATGAAGTATTAACAGAATCGAAATGCGTTGGGTCGGTTTTTTGTATGCCGGTTTTTCTTTTCACTTATAATCTTGTCCATTTTAAACAAAAGAGACACATTTAGAGTGGTATCGGCCACCCCGCGCCTCAGATTTAGACAGGGTTGACTCATACATGTCTCAAATGACCCATGGATCATTTTCCTAAATTATCAACACAATTAGAATGCGTTTGGTTGATTTTCTGTAAGCCAGTTGTTCTTTTCACTTAAAATCTTGGCCACACCGCGCCTTGGATTTAGACGGGGTTGACTCGTACACGTCACTTTGAGTGGTGTCGGCCACACCGTGTCTCGGATTTAGGTGGACTTTCTTGCCAATTATCTCACATAGGGGGACAGTTATCACCTGAGGCATGGTATTACCATCTTGCAAAACAGACATGTTCTCAGTTTATCTTAAAGGAACCAATATCACTCATGAGTAATAGAAACCATCCTGGTATCCCTCACCTAGAAACCAAAGTATTCATCCTAGAATTTCAAGTCTAAATTCCCTGAGCATGATGAGTCTGCCCATGAGTCCTTAACATGTAACCCATGTCTTATCCTAACAATTGACAAGTAAACCAAATCAAACAAGACATAATTCACATAACATGGAGAATGTACAACAAGACTTTGTATTCAATTTAAAGTATATCATCACATGAATTTGATGAGCATGAGCTAATAAGCTTACCAAGACATTCATATAATTCAATACATACAAAAATGGAATAATCCTAAATAACATTGTATGATCAGAGAAATAAAAAAAAGGCATGTGAAATCAAGGATGAGGGTGGGGGGCTGTATGGGGGTCCAGGGAGGAGGGTGGGGGGGATGTCCGAGGTCCAGGGAGGAGGGTGGGGTGTCCAGGGGGCTGTCCGGAGACCAAGGAGGAGGGTGGGGGGGCTGTCCGAGGGGGTTGTCCGGGGGTTGTCCGGGGAGTTACCAAACACACAAAACTCTATAAACATGCTCAAGATACACCACAAACACTAAAAGACATCAACATCCATGAAAACAGACAATATATAAAAATAATTCAACTCTAATACTATACTATAGGTGTAGATAAAACCAATAACTAGAATTTATTAAACATCAAATCTCGGTAATATTAGTCAATAATGCAATGGATCAACTTGTACCACATCACCATCACCATCATCACCATCATCATCACCCTCATCCTCATCCTCTCCCTCCTCAACGCCCTCCTCCTTTCCCTCCTCCTTGCCCTCACCATCTGCCTTGTCCTCCTCCTCTCCCTCCTCTTCCGCATCAGACTCCTCGTCATCATCATCATCAAGAAGAAAATCGTATTGACCACCACTAGAAATTCCACCTGGAGCACCATATATAGAACGTATCAACGACATATATTCATCAAAAGCTGGGCTGGCCTCTGGTGGAAGTGTTGGACATAGAACTTCAATAAATTTCATAAATGCACTGTTTTCCCTAGAAGACTGTTCTTCCATCTCTGTGGCCCTTTTGTTAGCCTGTTCTGCATATTCCCTAACTTGTTGCATCTTAGTGGCACTACAACTCGTACCTGAGGAGGTCCAATACCTCGTCGAGGATATCCTAGGTCGGCAGCGTACTCTGCCAGGATGCTCCTCTCCCAACACCTGATGTAAATGATCAGTTGGCCCAAAATTGTCTGGTTCTTAGGCATCGAGGGCCTATAAAGCAGCCTGTTACAAATATAAATATATTATTAAGTTAAAAAATGGATATTAAATTATAAAATCAACAGCTTAAAACTTACAATCTGTTGCTGAGTCGCTTTGTTGACGGCACTTCCATCCTTTTTCCATCTACTCGAGCAAAACAGTTTTGCTCGAGGCACACGTCCTTCATTATTCTATATTTGCCTCTACAATGACATTGAAAACTAAAGTAATATGAAAACTTTATGAAAACTATTATATAATTGGGGAAACAAAAGAAAGTGTAATTCATAAAGAAAACTTATAAACAGTTGTCATACCTGCTTCCTCTCATGATCTGGCATCGTAGTACGTCCCAGTGTGTGGAGGTACTTTTTTACATCAATGTTTTTTTTTTCAGATGATTCCTAAATAAAATTTGATAATTAAAAAGATAGTATTAATGAAAAACATGAAAGTTATTATTTAAATACCTCGAATTTAATTAATACCTTAAACTGGGTAGTCGTCCAATGAGTAATCATCTGACGATACTGCTCTATAGGACAATAATCTACAACTGGTGCTACCTCTAACTCAGTTCCAACTCTAGCATGCCAACTAATATACAAATCATGTTTGTAGGCTCTCCAAAGCTCGCCTGAATCCTTTAGACGTTCTGGTCGTGCACCCTCACCATCGGGAAAATTAAATCGAAGCTGGAATCAAAATATTAATTCATATAAATACAAAAATAATTCATGGAATTAAATACAACAGATTTCTTCACCCGTATATCTGCCCAAGATCTATCCTTGACCTCATGTGGCAAATGTCTCCATGAGAGCGGGCTAACAGAAATGATGTCGGAGTATTTGGCAAGCGTCGCCAAAAAACT
The DNA here is from genome assembly GCA_963277665.1 of Viscum album. Classification (NCBI taxonomy): domain Eukaryota; kingdom Viridiplantae; phylum Streptophyta; class Magnoliopsida; order Santalales; family Viscaceae; genus Viscum; species Viscum album. Next base: position 1,043,571,919 of record OY728146.1, read on the forward strand.
CTGACATTGTTGCCCTGTTTTCTCAACCATTTAGTTGTCTTTATTGTAATCCACCATAACCTGTGTGTGGAGGTTCCACACCACATGCATGCATGTACGCCCCTACCCCAACCTCCTGTCAGTAGATGTATCTGTCATTAAAGAAAAAAAAATATTTTATAAAAAAATGTTATAATGAAAATAAATATTGCTATAAAAATTTGTTAGGGTTCTATAAATATACCTATTCCAGTCTGATTATTGAGCACCGCTGGATCCACAGAAACGGATGGAACACCCTATGGTGGAACAGGAGTCGAAGACAATGTAATATAGAATCTCGGAGAGACAGAAGTAGAAGGAAAAGAAGATGGGACAGTTGTATGATCGGATTCTGACTGGGGAGTGGGAAGTATCATGGGATATGAAAAAGATGGTCCAGAAGATGCAAAAGGTGGAGAAAACATGGGAGGCCTAAATATCCCGTGGGTCCCTAATGACACACTGGGATCAGAATGTGGGAAGGATGGCATTTCATTTGGAGGGGAAAGGTCTAGTCAGGTAAGCGAAGCTGCTCGTCCACCTCTGGTATGAACCCTCCTCGTACCACCGTCCTGAGTACTAGGACCAGTACTAGGCTCCTCGTCGAATAACTGTCGACGTATAGGTGGATCCTACAAAAATGTTTACAAAAAAAATAATCACAATACATTATATATTCTTTAAATATATATATTTTTAAATAAAGTACTCACTATAGGCACTAATGGTGGAACGCCCATCTCCACCATTCGATGATTGTTCTCCATCATTTTTTTCCTTCGCCTATCTTCAATTGGATGCATTTCTTGCTTTTGAAAACAAATATGTAATTAATTAGAAAAAGGAAACTAATGTGTAACACAAAAAACTAAATGTATGAGGGAATAGGGGGATTCATTAGTAATTTAGAATGGCTAGTGAAAAGCACCCCACCCTCATAAAAGTGAGTATTGTCCAAGAAGGACACATAATATACAATGTACAATGAGAACCATATTTAATTGACCCTAAAGTTATATTAGTACAGTCATCTTGGGGGAAATTAAATATATGATCCTGGTTAACTGATGAATTCAAAAGCTCATATTCCATATATTGGACACTATCTAAGGTAAGAAATCATGTGAGGATGGGTATACATCATTCAATTTCTTACATTCTAGTGAGAATGAAGTCTTGAATTAATGACTTGAGTTCACTTATTAAATGAGGGTAGAGGTTGCATAGGTTGTGTAAACAAAATGGTTAAATAAGGGTAGAGGTTTCATACACTGTGCATGGTAGGGGAGTCTCAGCCGATTTAGAAACTAAAATAAATTCCATCATAGGTATCAATAAGAAACATCAACATCAAAAGAAACTCCAAATAAAAAAGGACTAAAAACATCAAACACTTTTTATGTTATCCCACCAAAAAATGATCACGAATGTCCCTATACATTTTCATACTTCGAGAATTTATAGAGAATTTATAGTTATGAGCTTCATCCACCTTCACACCCTCCCCACCCCACTTGGACAGCCCTACCCCCACCCCACTTGCACAGCCCTACCCCCACGCCACTTGGACAACCCAGCCCCCCCCCCACCCAACTTGGACAACCCTACCCCACCCCACTTGGACAACCCAGCCCCCCCCCCACCCCACTTGGACAGCCCTACCCCCACCCCACTTGGACATCCTAGCCCCCCCCCCCACCACCCCACTTGGATAGCCCTAGCCCCACCCCACTTGGACAACCTAGCCCCCACCCCCACCCCACTTGGACATCCCTACCCCCACCCCACTTGGACAACCCAGCCCCCCCCCCCCACCCCACTTGGACAGGCCTACCCCCACCCCACTTGGACAACCTAGCACCCCCACCCACCCCACTTGGATAGCCCTACCCCCACCCCACTTGGATAACCCAACCCCCCCCCACCCCACCCCACTTGGACATCCCTACCCCCACCCCACTTGGACAACCCACCCCCCCCCCCCCCCACCCCACTTGGATAGCCCTACCCCCACCCCACTTGGACAACCCTACCCCCACCCCACCCACCCCACTTGGACAGCCCTACCCCCACCCCACTTGGACAACCCAGCCCCTCCCCCACCCCACTTGGACATCCCTACCCCCACCCCACTTGGAAAACCCAGCCCCCCCCCCACCCCACCTGGACACCCCTACCCCCCACACCCCACTTGGAAAACCCACCCCCCCACCCCACATGTACAGCCCTACTGTCACCCCACTTGGACAACCCATCCCCCCACACCACCTAGACAGCCCCTCCCCCACCCCACCTGCACACCCTCCCCCACCCCAAACAGCCCTACCCCCACCCCATTTGGACAACCCAGCCCCTTCTCCTACCCTACCTAGACATCCCCTCCCCCACCCCACTTGGATAGCCCTCGACATCCTCCCCCACCCCATCTGCACACCCTCCCCCATCCCAAATTGAAACAGAAATTCATCCAAATCAAAATACAATTTTCAACTAAACTAAAGTCCACCAAAAGTACCATATCACCCCACTAAAAAAACCCTTTACCATGTTTGAAGTGTAGAACAAAAATCAAAAAAACAAATCCATGGGTTTTGTAGATAGAAACCCTAATTTAGCCTAAATCAAAACATCAAACACCCAAAAAAAGAGGAATAACGCTAAAAATAAGGTAACACTTACTAATTTGAAGTGTGAAATAAAATTTTGTTTGATTGAAGATGGATCTTGGATGGAAGGAGTCTCGCGGCCGAGAAGAATTCTGGAGGAGATCAATTAGGGTCTGTCTGCAATTGGGCGGAGTGGGGGCTCGGTTGTGCTGTATTTGGGGGAAATCTTTCCCAACAGTTATTAAAAACCGTTGGGAAAGACTATATTTACCAATGGTTTAACAAAAACATTGGTATATGTTAAATAAATTCATGATTTCCCAACAGTTTTGAAAAACTGTTGGTAAATCGGAAATTAGTTTACACATTGCCAGCAGTTTGAACAAACCGTTGGCAAAGGTACACTATACCAACGGTTTCTTTAAACCGTTGGTATAATACCATTGGGAAAACTCTAAATTCCAGTAGTGCTTCTCTAAGAGGTCCCTCTTTTTTGGGCCTCGGCCAAAGAGAACACAGTGAGAACTACATAAAGTACATTGCATTAGTCGTAACGATGAACATCTTGTATTATTGAGGGACTCATCCCCAATGAGTCACTAAGGTCTACTGGGCCACTAAGGTCCACTCATCTATTGGGTCCTTGAGGTCTGCTCAGCTACTGGTCCACTGAGTTTCGATCATATGTTGGGCTGCTGAGGCCCACTCAACTACTAGGCCACTAGATTCTACTCATTTTTCGGGCCACTGAGGTCTTCTCGGCTACCGAGTCACTGAGATCTGCTCATCTGTTGAGCCACTGAGGTCCGCTCAGCTACCGAGACACGGAAGTCTACTCGTCTATTATGAAACTAAGATCTTCTCATCTTCGATTCCACTAAGGTCTGCTCAACTACCAATCCATTGAGGTCTAATCATCACTTCCTTCTTATCACATCTAGTCGTAGGATTCCCATTTGTAGAATGATTTATTTCATAAGAATCTACTATTTAATCCATCATTCATATCCCAACTTCCACGAAAACTCACTTGAAGTATTTCAAAATGATCGTCTCCTCACGAGGGTATCAACTTCCCAAAACTCACTGAGGTCTGCTCATCACTTCCTTAAAAATGATTTTCTTGTCAATCAGATACACGATTTTGAAGTTATGGACATTTTAGTAAAAAGGGTTCAATGGGGTCTAGGTTTAGTCTGACCTGGTCGGACCGACCTATCCCGACCTGGCCTGGACCATCTGGGCTACGAGTCCAGCCCACTAGAGGGGGGGGGTCCGGTACTCTTGGGACTCGAGGGGTGTTGAGGTTCACCGCTGACGTCCAGTTTGACCTCATATTTCCAACCATGTGATGCGGCGTGGCTCACCATGTCCACCCATTCCACCTACCAGTGGCCTTTGACCACCGCTTGCACTGCTGCCAGCCGCCTGCCGGTGGCCTTTGACCACCGCCTACAGCATATGAAGTGAGCCCCATTCACCCCTATGGCACGCCATGAACTCTCGTGTGCCACCCATAGACTCCTGTCATGGGCCTCCTCTGTCGTTGCGGCACGCCAATAGCACGCACCGCCTCTCGCACTTCCATAGCCACAGATCCACGACCCACTTTTGTCACAGTATTTTCTTGTTGTTATAGTCCCTACATGGACTGCAGATCACCACCATCATTGTGGTTCTTGATCCTTTCTTGGATTATTGCGGTGACGAAGATCGAGGAAATCAAAATAATAGGGGACAAAGAAATTCAGATGAACACATGAGGTGGGTGGATCGGGCCTTGTCCGTGTAGGCCTTGATCTACCAATGTTTGAGTTCAAGAACATCTAAATAGAACCAATTCTAATCGTAGGTTCCACATGGATCCAATTTCCCAATGATTATCCCAAAATAAAACCCATCCTGCAATAGAACGCATGATCTTTGAATCATTCCATTCATCAAATGATTCACATTCATCTTTGAGATTTGAAGAAACAAGGAAATAAAAATTGAGTCAAACAGACGCCCTACCTCAAGGTTGGATGGTTCGATGGTGAAGATCAGAGTTGCACCACCATCATTCATCGTTCCTCGATCCTTAACTCATCGTTATTGGAGATTTGTTTTTCATTTTCATTTGCCAATTTCCAATGGAAATCCTCCAAAGGTTCAGGGAAATCCTTGATCTCTGCCCATGATCTCGTAATCGGTTAATCCATTAAATATAGGAAACGTGCTTTATTATTTTTGTTATGATGAGTCTCAGCATCTTTATGTTGTTTCATTTATGAAACATCATTTCTATTATGCTTAGTTTTCAATGTCGTTGCATTGCAGAAAAACTAGAATTTGAATAAAATAAACTCCTCAAATTTATTTTATTTTCTTCAAGTAACTTTATTTTAAAAATCCTAAAAAAAGTCCCCTCAACCCTCAACGGTTGAGTTTAAGTCTTGCTTAAGGATAAAATCTCATTACGAACTCAACGGTGGTCTCGAATTTTCAATCCGAGTTATCGTTTGTGAGTTATGAAGATTCGAAAATAAAATAATTTATTTTATTTAAATTATTTTATTCACGATTACATACCAAAAATCAATTTTCACAGTCAGCCCATGTCGACCGATGTTAGGTTATGCCTAAGGAAAGTACACCCTCACGAGCTCAACAGTGGTTTCATATTTTCAATTTCATTCATCGTTCATGAGTTATAAGGACTTGAAAAATAAAATATATTTAATTAATTGTTATATTTACAGTTATGCCACTTTCAGGTTCTCTAACTAGAGACCTGCACTAACTAAAATTAAGTCACGCCTAGAGTAAAACCACTACTCTAAATGAAATGGTTCCCTTGGATTTCTGATCTGGGAACCATTTAATAGTTATTCCACTTTTTTAGGAAAAATAATCACTTGTGATATTTAAAACATAACATTTTTTGACAGATCATTCTGGGTACTCTGGGCCTCAGAATCGCATGTCATCTCAGCACCTGGTCTCATAATTTTCCCAAGAATTTTCTAAAAATAGAACTGGGAAAATATGAGCCGTTACATAAAACTCACCTTAAGGCTTTATGTCCCCAAAATCCAAACCAATGGATTCCCAAACATATGAGGGTATGAGCACAAACCTGAGCATCTTGTTCCCACATTCTCTCTTAGAGATTCTTGTTTTAACACCGAACACACACTAGAGGAATCGATCACCCACAGAGGGTCCTCTCCTGTAGATCCTAAATCTCTTCTGGAAACTCCACAAAAGTTTCCCCATCTTCAACATCTATCTCTCCCCAGTCAAATCTTCATCACATAGAGGCATCATGATCCCTCCACTAAACTTTTCTCCTTGGTATTTAGAAAGTGTGTCGACTTAGGGAGTCGGTCAACGATCACCTGGATGGTATCGTGTCTCCTAGACATACATGGTAAACCTATCACAAAGTCCATCGATACCCCTTCCCACTTCCTTCTCGATACCCTGAGAAATATAAAGAAAAACCCATGAAACTGATTCATACAAGCGTTCATATTTTTTTTATCTCAACAGGTAAACCCCAATTCAACCCATTTTTCCATCCCTGGTGTCCACCTTGACATCCACACACATACCCCGATGCATCTCACCACTCTAGGTGTCACTACTACAACTATGCATCCTCTGAAAAGAACAATGTACTCCCCACTTTTTGAATGTCCATTAGGGTTATTCTCTGTGAAAAACTGAGCACATAAAGACTCAAAGTTGATTTCACTGAGTTGTGCCTCCCAAACTCATTTAAGGGTCTACGGGTAACAACCAATGAATGTAAATAAGTCACTTTAACCCCATTCATGAAGGATAATTATAAAGAGGCCAACTAATTCATTTCCTCATTCAGAGACTATGAACTGGATATTCTACTAAGAGCATATGCTACCATGTTCCCCTTACCAGAAGTATAGACTACTTTGAAATCATAGTCTTGGAAGAACTCCAGCCATCATCTTTGTCTCAAGTTCAAATCCTTCTGAGAGAAGATATACTTGAGACTCTTGTGGTTATACTAGATGGTAAATTGTTCTCCCATAAAGGTAGTGTCACCACATCATCAATGAAAAGACTACCGCTGCCCACTCAATATCAGGGCACTCGTAAAACTCTGTCTTCATTGCTAAAAATACTACGAGCACCTTTATGTCCACACAAAAGGCCTCCCCATTTAACTGATTGATGCGTTCATCATCCCTTTGGTAGTGGGTACTCATTTTCCATGGACACTTAGTTAAAGGGCCAGTAATCCACACCTAACCTCAAACATTGGGTCTTAATAAGCCCTTCCTCTGCAAGTCCCCCACCTACACCCCCATATCGTGAAGCTCTGTGAAATCAATCTAATATACTGATTCTAATATCAGTTCCATATTGGGGTGTATAATGATGTCAAATTCCATCTCCCTACGGAGAGGTAATCCAAGAAACATCTTCTGGAAAGATGACCTCGTACTCTACCACTACTTCTAGGAAATGAAAACTCAAAACATCCATTTTCATGTGGGTAAGGTTGGATGACTAAAGTGTGATCGATTACACTCTCCTCTGCATGAGTTTATCCTGTGATACTTGGGTTTCCTTTTTCTCCGGCCAAGGAAAACCTCATTCCAACATTGCGGAAAAACAACATCCTTTTTCCTAAAAAAATCAATCTGAGTATGAACTATGGATGACCAGTCCATAAACAAACTAACATCGTAAGGCCTTGATGCTATGATTAAGAGGTTAAAACTAAAACTCTCACCTCAACATTAAAATCACATCATCAGCATAAGTGTGATTATCAAGTCTCTTCCCATATGTATCTCTAGACGTAAGGGTCTATCAATGGTTTAACTAAAAACTCTTGATCTTGAATAAGATTCATGTTAATAAGGAATTATTAGAACCTGTGTCTATTAATATAGAAGATAATAGTAGACACATACCATACCTTGAATCATTTCTGGATCCCATGGTTCATAATCTTTGGTCGCATGTAGCTACCCCCTTCCCCTATCCTCCAGCTCCCTGAGCTTGGTTTGGACCATATTTGGGTGGTGGTTGTAACATGTTGAAATGTATACCACCTCTTTCTTCTCTCCCAACTTATCTTCCACATCTTCCACCCTACATATTAATCTATTCTTGTCACTGTCTCTACCCTGGTGGCCATCTCATTGTCAGCATGACGGGCTGGACAATCTCTAGTGAGATGTCCCCTACCGTATTTTGAAAATCATTACCTCTTTCTAGGCCAACTAGACTCACCCTATGATCCTTAAGCTGTAGATCATCTATCTTGGTACATCTTCTCAGAATGTATCATGCATCCAAGTCTATGAGACTAACGTTGGCTTCCTGTTTTCCCACTACTGACATCCACTGGCTATATCTGCTTAGCCAAAGTACTTCTAACCACAAAGGTTCTATCTAGCACCCCAGAATAAGTATAAATGCACAGAGGAATAGTGATATAATGGATGTCCCTAAACACATCTATCTTGGAGGTTCAAGCCCTAAAGAACTGGTTGTATCGTATTCATCGAGTACCTAGAAAGGTTGGTATGCCTCGACGAATGCTCAACTACCGACATATCGTCCTGCTGAAACTGTACAAGCTCTTGGGCATGCATAGACCTTAGATTTTATGGTAATATCCCCTTCTATAAGAATGGTTCTCAAGATATTTCATTGTAAAAGTCACCTCATCGTATGATCAGGTAATCTAAACCTCACTATCGACCTACTCATCCATGTAGAAAGCTCACTTTCTGAACCGCCATATGATATAATGGTGCCCTAACTAGATGGAAAACTTGGTCACCAGCTCAATCCATTCCTTATATGCCTGTGAGTTGGGCTCGTCTCAGAACCTGAGGGGTCTCTATCACTGAAACTCATGAAGTGAGCTCAGCCCGCGCATCTCATCCACTGGTACTATGAGTATTGTGTGCTACTCCAAAGTTAGTGGTATAAATGGTACACCACCTGGTGGTGTTATCTCTGGTACGAACCCTAGTACCCATATTGTCTCCCCACAGATGATCCTCGTGATCACGTGGTGGAATCATGGTTGGCTGTCTACATGGAAGCACCTTGAAACAAAAGAAGATGTACCACGATCAATAGAGTATACCTGGTGAGCTGACTCAAGAAAGACATGGAAAACTCAACCCATTTCTATACGATGCATTTACCATAATTTTTCCCTACAACTAGTGTTTTCATGTACTGTGTAGAAATGTAAAATTCAGGGTCCTAGTGTATGGATACATCGGTTGCCGCACCAACACTGGATTCCCTGGCCAGGAAGATGAACTTGAAACACTTAACACTATTTTCCAAAACCAGACTCATAGAATCTGGGTTCTTAAGGTAGAACTGACCTCCTTTGATACCAATTTGTCACAATCCTCCCCCTGGGGACCGTGCCACAACTTCCTCAAGCCCACCTCCCAAAGTCCAGGAGTTGGAGACTACTATCTAAGGATTTATCCTACAAGTGGGAGGAATTTTTTGACTACCTTTACACATGCACACTCATAACCCCAGCCTGAAACACTAAAATGGAAATCATGAATTCCACTAAGATAACCACTGAATGTAGAAGTACAAACTATAAGTAAAATGGTCCAAAATACCAACCAAAAAAAAAAGAAAAGTTGTAAACAATGGATTAAAAGGCCTATGATAATTAGTATATAGAAACCCCTACCTGAAGTATAGGTGTAGAGTAACTTCCAGAAGCCAAGGGAGTACGCCTTTCCTGTCTGATCTCATTGGGCATTGCCTATTTCTGGACCACCACGGTCTCTATCAAAGCGTCAATCATCTACACAAGACACAACACATGTGGGTGAATCCCGTTTAGGGGTCAGTAACCCAATACTCAGTAGGGACACCAAACCAAAAATAAAAAAACACCAAGAAGGTATATTCATATTAGTATAGGTATATGTCATCAACATAAATAACAAAAATATCCAGTTATACTCATAAAGGATTCAAATATGCAACATCTCCTCCACTTCTAGCCATATGGTTTTGTGCATAGCACGCTCGATTCTGGGAGCTCCCTCTCCTAGAGCTATCTGGTAGTAATCACATAGATAAAGTCTACCAAAATTATCTGAGAGAACATCTGGTCTCGATATGTCATGAAGATTCCCGAAGACGTTCGGTCTCACTGAGACAAGGAGTCTCGATGTCATTGACAATCCTTTGTCATGGTATTATACTCAAGGCACTCTCATCCTAGGAGGACTCACTCCATGAGACACCAAGACATTAGAGACATTTTCTAAGAGGCCCCACTTCCTTGGGCCCTACACAAAGAGAACACACTGAGGAATACCCAAAGTAAATTGCTTCAGTCATAACACTGAACATCTTGTACTACTGATGGACTCATCCCGGATGAGTCACTAAGGCCTTTCGGGCCACTAAGGTCCACTCATTTTCTAGGACACTGAGGTCCACTCAGCTACTGATCCACTAAGTTCTACTCGTCTTCTGGTCCAATGAGGTCTGCTCGTCACTTTCTTCTCGTCAAAGCCAGCTGCAGGTGTCCCGCTCGCAACTTGCCTTCTTCTAGGAGAATCTACTCTTAAAATCATTGGTTGTAACCCAACTTCCATGAAAACTCACTTTGAGTATTTCAAAAGGACTCCATCATCGCAAGGGTCCTAATTCCACAAACAGTTCATCAATCGGACGCACAGTTTGGAAGTTATGGACATTTTAGTAAAAGGGGGTCGGTTGGGTCTGGGTCCAATCTGACCCAATTGGACCGACCTGGTCTGCTGGGCATGGCCTGGACCAGCTGGGCCATGAGTCACTACCGCAGTCTAGTTGGACCTCGACCCTCTAGTCTCATGACGCAGCGTGGCTCACCGTATCCACTCTGACTACCTCTCGTGTCATTGTGGCCACCGAGTCGTGGCCCTATGTTATCGCAGCCTCCTTCCATGGCATTTTCTTGTCATTGTGGTCCTCTTCTGGAACACAGATCACTTCTGTCTTTGGGGTTTTTGATCCCTTTCCAGATTATTGGGGTGAGAAAGATTGTGGAAATCAAAAGAATATGAGAGAAAGAAATTCACATGAACACCCGAACTGGGAGGATCGTTCCTTGTTTGTGTTAGCCTTGATCTTCCCATGTTAGAGTTTAAGAACATCTAAACAAAACCAATTCTAATCATAGGTTTAACATGGATCCAATTTCCCAAAGATTATCCCAAATTCAAACCCATCCCGCAATAGCACTCACAATCCATGAATCATTTTATTCATCGAACGATTAACATTTCTCATTGATATTTAAAGAAATAATGAAATAGAAGTTGAATGAAACAGACACCCTACCTTGAGGTTGGATCATTTGATGGTGAATATCAGAGTTGCACGACCGTATTTCATCGTTCCTCGATCTTCAACATATCGTCATTGGTTATTCGTCGTTCGTCATTTTCCAATAGAAATCCTCCAAAGGTTCAAGGAAATCTTTGATATTTTCCCATGATATCATATTTGGTTAATCCATTAAATGGTAGAAATGTGTTTTGGTGTTTCTATTACATTTATTCACAGAGTTGTTACATTGTTTCATTTATGAAATAGTGTTTCTATTATGCTCATGTTTTAATGTCATTGCATTGCATCAAAAAACAAATTTGAATTAAATAAATTCCTCAAGTTTATTTTATTTTCTTCAAGTAACTTTATTTTAAAAATCCTAAAAAATAACTTTTTCCATCGACCCGCGTTGGTTAAGGTTAAGCCCTACTTATAGAGAACATATTAATAAAAACTCAATGGTGGTCGCGGATTTTCAATTCGAGTTACCATTTTTGATTTATGAGGATTCGAAAATAAAATAATTTATTTTATTTAAAATATTTTATTTACAGTTATGTCCCAAAAATAAACTTTCATGGTCAACCTGTGCCTGCCAATGTTAGGCTCTTCCTAAGGAAAGAATGCTCCCATGAGCTCAACGGTGGTCTCAAATATTGAATCTGGGTCATTGTTCATGAGTTATAAGGACTTGAAAAATAAAAATATATATTTTTTATTATTTTATTTACTGTTATTCCATTTTTATGTTTTCTCACTAGAGACCTACGTTGACTAAAATTAAGTCACACCTAGGGTAAACCCACTATTCTGAATGAAACAATTCCCTTAGATTTCTGATCTGGACACCCGTTTAAGAGTTATTCCACTTTTTTAGGAAATTTCTCACGCATGCTATTTAAAACATAACATTTTTTGACGGATGGTTCCAAGAACTCTGGGCCTCAAAATCATACATTGTCTTAGTGCCTAGTCTCTTAATTTTCCAAAAAAAAATTAAAAATAGAACTGGGAAAATCTGGGCTATTATAGGATCTCTTCAGTTGTGGAGGACTATATAGACGTCTTTCCCGAAGAAGTTCGGGGAATACCTCCGAGATGGGAGTTGGAGTTTTGAATTGAATTATGGCCAGAGATAACCCTAATATCTTCTAAATCATATCAAATGACACCCAATGAGCTCCAAGAGTTGAGTTTGTAGTTAGAGGACCTTTGTGAGAAAGTTTTTCAAAAAGGTAGATAGGAGATTACAGATTTATGTGGATTATAATTGCCTAAATCAGGCCATGATAAAGAAAAATTACCCATTTCCAAGTATTCAAGACCTCTTCGATCAGTCGTTATGTGAGATATGGTTCTCTAAGATCAATCGCATGTCTGGATACCTCCAGCTTTGGGTTTGTGAGGCTGAAATTCTGAATTCGTATTTTCAATGTCGCTATGGACACTATAAGTTCATAGTTATTCCCTTTGGTGTGACAATTACCCCCTCTATTTTTATGGACTTGATTAACCAGATATTCTAGCCACACTTAGACCATTTTTTCCTTTTCTTAATCAAATACATACTCATCTACTCAACGATAGAGGAGGAGGATGTAGATCACCTGAGGAGAGTCCTTAATTTACTTCGATAGCACCAGCTTTATGGAAAAATCATGAAATTCCAGTTCTCGATACAATTGGTTCACTTTCTAGGTAATTTCATTTCAGATAAGGGTTTATTCATGGATCTAGTGAAGTTTGAAGTAGTTCTTTATTGGGATCCACCCAAGAATGTGTCTAAGGTGTGGAGACTTCCTCTCTTAGTGGGGTACTACAAAAACTTTGTGGAAGACTTCTCCAGAATTTCAGACCTGTTGACCACTTTGAAATGGAAGGGATTGTTGTTTACCTAGTCTAAGAAGTGCTATAAGGCCTTCGAGGAGTTGAGGCAGAGGCTGGCGAGCTCTCTAGTTTTGAGACTACCAGAGGAAGGAGTTGAGTTCATGGTATATTACGACACCTTAGAAGCTAGGCTTAGTTGCATAATGATACATTGATAGGTGGTCATCGCATATGGGTAGAGGTAGTTGATACCCCATTAGAAGAACTATGTGAATCATGATCTAGAGCTAGTATAGGTGGTCTTCACTTTGAGGATGTGGAGGAAATACCTTATGGGAGAGCGCTTTGTGGTTTACTCAAACCACCAGGGTATTAGGTATGTCTTCACTTAGAGAGACCTAAACCTGAGGCAGTCATTCTATTTGTAGTTCATGTTGGACTATGAATTCAAGATAGTCTATACTCTAGGAATGGGTAACGTTGTGGAAAATTCCCTTAGTAGGAAGTCTCAAGCTCTCCTAGTGCGGGAAGTTTTAGATTAGTTAGCTTCCCTACAACTAACCATGATGGAGAATGAGGGTACAGTTTTCCTAAAGTCGATCATGTTGAATCCTACACTCCTCAGTCATATGAAAGAGTCTCAGTTAGGGTACATTGACTATGAGGTTCTTTGTGATCAGATATCCATAGACGATGCACCATATCGGTATTCTGAAGGATGGAATCACAAGATCTAGTTCTAGGGGAGAATAGTGGTTCCAATGGCGACGTGGGAAGAAATGATGTGGGAGTTCCATACTTATCCCTTAGATATACATCCTAGTTTGGGGAAGATGTATAGGCATATTCAGCAGCAGTTTTGGTGGTCCGGTATGAGATGGATTGTAGCTAAGTTTATCTCAAGATTCCTTACTAGTCAATAAGTGAAGGTTAAACATCAGTCCTCAGCTTGTTTTTTAGCCGCTTGATATCCCATAGTGGAAATGGGATAGTATATCCATGGATTTCATCACAGGGCTTCCACGCACAGTGAATAGCCACAACATGATATGGGTGATAGTGGTCCAACTCACAAATTTGATGCACTTCCTTGTTATTATGGATTAGATTTTGGTAGTGATTTTGGGACAATTGTACATGTGAGAGATCATCCGCCTTCATGGGGTACCCTTGAAGATTATCTCAGATTGTGACGCTTGGTTTATGTGATGATTTTGGAGAGGCCTATAGGAGGAATTAGAGACCCAGATGTGGATGATTACAACCTTTTACCCCCAGACAGATGAAAAAACCAAGCACACTATCTAGGTTCTAGAGGATATGTTGAGGGCTTGTGTCTTGGATTTCAGCCAGTTCTAGGAGGATCACCTGCCTTTAGTGGAGTTTTATTGCAACAACAGCTACCACTCCACCATTGGCATGGAACCTTTTGAGGCCCTATATGTGAGACCCTACAGGTCACCCTTGTGCTGAACAGAGGTTTGAGAGTTGTCTCTTGTGGGATCAGAGTTGATTTAGGCAATGAAAGAGAAGGTGCAGGTCATCCATTAATGGATAAAGATGACCCAAAGAAGTTAGAAGTCCTATGTAGATATCTATCATAGTCTCTTGGAGTTTTATCTGGGATAAAATGTCTTCTTGAGAGTCTCCCCTTGATGTGGAATATGGAGGTTTGTCTAGGGGATCAAGCTATCCCCGAGATTCATTAGGTTGTTCGAGATCATGCAGAGGATTGATGAGGTTGCCTACCACCGCACCTTACCCCCACAGCTAGAGCGGGTGCATGAAGTCTTCCAATTTTCATGGTTGAGGAGATACATGCATGAACCTATACACATTATTGATTGGGTTGATTATGACATTGAGGATGGATCCACCTTTCAGGATCACCCAGTGGAAATCGAGGATCGATAGGAGTGGGCCCTATGAGGATGACCCATCCCTCTGGTTTGTGTGTCGTGGCAGCATGGAAACATGTAGTAGAGTTCCTCGGAGTGAGAGATCCAAATACTGGGTCATTATCCCGAGTTTTTTCTTTACTTTTTCTTTTCAAAGACAAAATTCTTGAAGGAGGTAATGATATTGAGACCTGGTTTTTTCCTAATAAGACTTTGAAATATTTCTAGATATTATTCTAGAGCTAGGAACTAAGACGGTGTGCAATTTTGAGGCCCGATGTGCCCAGAATTAATTTTATAAAAATATTAAATATATTTTATATTAATAACATGTAGTTAATTAAATAAAATGGTATAACTCTTAAACAGATGATCGAATCTGAAATCTAAGACCACATTTGGGTCCGGAATGCGGTTTTTTCCCTAGGAGTGACATAAAATTAGTCGGTGCGATATGTTCATATCCATTTCTCATTGGCAGCACGTTTTAAGTGATTTGATTAATTAATTTAATTAATTAATTAAAATCCTTTAACCTAATAAATGTTTATCTAAACCTGATTATGAGTATTTTTCCTCATAATCCTATTTTTTCTGCGATGAAATCTCCTCTCCTCTCTTCTCCATTTTGTTGACGAACAATGAAGAACAAATGAAGAACCCCTAGATCTAAACAGATCAAAGCATAGTAGATACTCCTCCTTTGTCAATAGTGAACAATCCAATCTAGTCAGGACATGTTATTGGTGTTCTTTCACCCTGAATTAAATGTTTGATCATGTTTTTACTTGATTATTCAACTTGTGCCTTTTAATTTAAACATTTCATGAGATCAGGTACCAGTTTATTATTCTTTTTCGATTGATCTAACCCGTATTGAACAATTTTGATTGTTTGGCCAAGAAATCTTGTACAATAATCCAAATCCTCGTTTTGGTGCCTTTCCCCCTTTATTTATACAATTTATTCACCATGGAATCTATGTGGATCCTGGTTTGATGATTTTTAGGTGACTCGAGCTTGATCGGGTGCTCGGAAACAAGACTGAATCATGGAATTGTGATGGATTTGATATCAAGGCATAGATATGGAAATGAAATGATGCGAGGATGAAAAAACCATAACTTTCATACCCATCTAGAGAAGACTGAAGGAACATCGATGTGTGGAATGAATAATGAAACCCTCATTCATTCCGGTGACCAATTCATAATGAACGACGATCGGTGAGCTTGATTCATTTCTAGATATGAAGATTTCATGAGGAAATGTGGTGGGATCTGAAGAAGTTTGACCATATTTGGAATACAGATGAATACTCGGTAGAATATGAAGTTTCTGGTGAAAATCCTGACTACATGATGTGTTCAATGAAGAACACATGATGTGTAGCCTCCCTCAGCAGTTGTGCTAGGGTTTGGGAAAACATAAGTATGGAACAACGTGTAATCCCATTGACATAATGTATACCACCTCTCTATGTGAGATGAGCCTTGTGAAGGAGGTGCGACCAGGAACATGTCATGTGCTAAGAACATGGACATATCTTGGTCACACGGGCAGCATCCCATGTGGGCCAGCACGCCATGTACTGAAGTACATAGACATAGAGTCTGGTACACAAACATAGATTTCGGTACACGGACATGGCCAGCAGACATAGCATGTTCCCTGGATAGGTAGGGCACATCGTATAGTCCACCTACACTTCATTCACTACTACATGGGATGGGACCCGTGTTCGACCAAAGACACAGCCAGAAAGTGAAGAGGGTCCGCACTTCATGTGGCCCCCTCACACACCATGTACTATTTGAACCCCCATGAGAAAATTTCAATCCTCTATATCTGTTTCATTTGAACATGGATTTCATCCCTCGAGATTCCTATCCTATGTTTTTTTCACCTAGAATGTGATGGTTCCCTTGGAAGTGGCTTTTGAGATATGATGGGGATGTTCTAGGTTGGCACGTACAGAGATGACACCTGATGGTGGGAGTAATTATATAGGCTTACCAGAGATTCCACGCTGACCCTCCAGCTGGGCTAGGTAGTTTATTCCCTAAGGAATTTCCGAGTTGAACCTCCAGATGGGCTGGGTAGTGTAGTCCCCAATGACAATATACAGTGCTAACGCTCCAACTAGGCTGGGTAGCGCAGTCCCCAATGATACTGGGATGACCCTCTAGTGGGGCTGGGAAGTGTAGTTCCTGATGATGAGATACCGGGTTGACCCTCTAGCTGGGCTGGGTAGTGTTTTCCCTGAAGATGAGATACCCAGCTGACCCTCCAGCTGGGCTGGGTAACGTAGTCCCCGGTGATACTAGGTTGACCCTCTAGCTGGTCAACGATTCAAAGAAGACCCTTGATTGTGCGGCACAGTGGAGAGGCATGGTTTGACTTACATAAGTAATCATGAGAAATAGGGGTGCTTTACCCACCAAGATGCATCCTTGTGATGCGACCTAAAATCGTGCGAGCGATTTAGTGTCACCCAAAGTGTATAGTATCAAGATGTGGTGATTTGATCCCCTTTAACTTGTGTCTCTTGGGAAGACGCATGAGGTGCTGGGAATTTCATATGGTTTTACCTTAGAACTGTTGACTACTCATCTTCTTGGCCTGATCTATGATATGAAGATCCCCTTACTCTCTTTTTTGGTTTTATTTTACTGAGCATATATATATCCTACTATAGTACCCACTCCTTGGGTCTTGGTTACTCTCCTTCCAAGAGAGTCTAAGATGTGAGGGGTATTCCATGTGCTTTCCGTGTCTATATTCTCATGTTTGGATGGTTATACTCTCCATATATAGGTAGCTAAGACTCTATGGGAGGGTTTAACTCCTCATCGTTTCAAGATCCTTTTGTTTGGATGACCTTACTTTTACACTCTTGTTGGGTTGAGCTTCACCCTTTCCATACTATTTTACTATACCTTTTCTATTTACTAATTCTCTTTGGTTGTATCTATTACGGATCCCCTTCTCCTTTTTTATAATTCTACTAGGTATGTATATACTCACCCCTACATGGGCTTCGCCTAAAACATGTCTTGTCTTTTTTAGATGGCGAACAGGTCGATTGTGACTACAAAGGGGCGTAGGGATATGGGTTGTGTGGAACAATTACGGTGGTCATAGTTTGGATACATGAGCTAGTCTCTCTCAAAAGATACTCTTTTCCAGTTGTCTTTAGGTTGGGACCAGATTCTGGTTTGGGCATGTGTTTTTATCTTTACATTTTAGTATTCACTACCATACTCTTGTACCATCTAGAGGTTCATGCATGTTCACTTTACTATATAGCAGTTGAATATTTTTCTACTTCTCTCTACACTTTTTCATTAAGTTTACAATGTGTGTGTGTGTGTGTGTATGTTCTTATGAAAAGGCCTCCTTGAGTTTTTCGTGCCTTCGGTGCTTGTCGTCATCCCTTGACCTGTGGAGGTAGGCTTGGGGTAGTTGTGGCTCGAGCCCCATATTGGGTCGGGTCGTGACATGCCACTATAGTGAATTATTAAGATAATAAGAATTTAATTTAATATTTTTTCATGAAAAAACTACTATAATTAATTTGGAATCATTTTCAGGGACTCCAAGTGCATTCACACACTTTTTTCATAAAAAACCCAAAAAATAAATACAATTAAAAAAAGTGATTCATTGCATATATTTCATTTCATTAGAAAATTTGGACTTTTATAGTGATTATTATAATTATTGTTCTATTGAAAACATTGACATTGAGTCAATAAGCTAAGATAAATTAAAGATAAAAATGGAATAAAATGCATTGATGCTTTAAGAGAATTTTAAATTTCTTGAAAAAGAAAGAAAGATGGTTGTATTGTTTGCTATTGAAGATGGTGAAGTTAAAATCTTATGGATGGAATAAAAACAAATAAAAGTTATGAAGAATTAAATTTTTTTCCTCCTAAATTTCAATAATAAATTGTTGTGGTTGAATTAAAACTTGAAGATCCAATTTCCTCTACAACAAATGAATTCCCAACGGCTCTACTTAAAGAAAAATAATTTAAATATAAATGTTTTGAAGAATATTTGATTTAGGAGCCTTCTTTTTATTAAAATATTATTAATTATGAATTAAAAAATGATATCCCTTATTCTTATATTTCATATTCATCACCATTAATGTAGGACCTAGTTTAAGAAGATGAATAAGTTGTTTTCATTGAGGGAGGAATGGAGTAGTTGGTCAAGATGTACACTAGTACATATGAGGATGATGTCACAAGAGAATAAATAAA
The DNA here is from genome assembly GCA_963277665.1 of Viscum album. NCBI lineage: Eukaryota > Viridiplantae > Streptophyta > Magnoliopsida > Santalales > Viscaceae > Viscum > Viscum album. Next base: position 1,043,590,900 of record OY728146.1, read on the forward strand.
TTAGTAATCATTTTATGAACTAAAAATAGAATACAATATGAATCCTATTATACTACCTTCATTTTCACTGGACACCACTCCTCCAGATGAACAAATCATGAAGCACCCCTATATTCATTTTTCTCCCCCTATGAACCTCAAAATCATTCTTTTATCTCTTCTAGTGTTTGGGGACATTTTTATTTTCACTGGGGGTACTCACTCCTGGAATATACTGACAGATATTGGGAAAAATAAAATGTAATGGCTTCTAAGAAATAAACCCCATCCACCATCAGATTAAGGTTAAACCAATGTAACTTCCGAACTAGGGGTAATTAAGACCTAGCACCCACATGGGGGTTCAAACCATATTCTATACTATTCTCCCTTCATAATTATTTTTATTTATTTTTTTCTTATTTTTTTCTTTATTTAATTCTTTATAGGTCTAGTGGAATCTTATCTTATATTAACAAAAAGAATCCATTGAAAAATAAATTCATGTTTTATCTTTCCTTCTATTTAGTTTTTCTTCCCTTATATTAATTTTGTTGAGTTGAAATGATGGGTAGTAAATTCTATGTGTGGGTTAGGGTCAACTTTATTAGTTGTATTTTTTGTTATTTTATTTTTAATTTTCATATTTTTAGGATCCTTTACCTTCAATGAATATTCTTATCATTTTTCATAAATCAATTTATTTTTGAGAAAATTGAAATTATTTTTGAAAAAATGTATTTTAAATGACTCTTGATGTGAAAATTTTTTCCTTGAATTGGATTTTCAAGCATTTTTATTATTTTGACTAATTTTTGAAATCCATTCCCATGAAACACTATCTCAAAATATTTTTCCAGTCCTGTGATGTATTCTGAACCACTTTAATATATTCTTCCTAATACCCACACCTTCTTAAGAAAATAATGGATTTTGTGTGAGAACTAGAAATTGTGAATTTTATCTTTCAAAGGTTTAGACTACATGGAGTGTTTTTTATATTATTGAGGTATATATTTGGAAAGAAAAAAATTAACTTGAGACACACCTTTAAATGTATCCTTCATTATCCCTTCCTTCCTTCCAACGGCCCGAAGACCTTAGATTTTTTTTATTATAATAAACCCCCTTTTAAGGGAAGAAGGGGAACCCAAACAGACTTCATGGACTTAAAACATTACATGACCCAAAGATCAATAAAATAAAACCCAGACTGACACCTTGTAGGATTAATCCACATACAAGTCGATTTTCTATTTCCAACCCTCACTCTTGGTATTTTTTGAATGGGTATTTCAACTTTGAGTGTGGGGGAAGGGAGTTTAGTGTGCATTGTTTGGGATATGTTTCGTTTTTGGGTGGTTTTTAGTGTGTTTCATAATTTTTGGTAGTCGATAATGATAGAATTGGTCTTGATTCATCATTTAATTATGTTTTATTTTTTTCATCTCATTATCCATCTAAAAAATTAAAAAAATTAAAAAAAATGAAAAAAATTTAGATGGGTTTGAATTTATCATTGAGATTTATTTTATGACACATATACCTCTATAAGATTAATTTCATGAAGTTTATTCATTCATTTTATTCAAATTTTAGTTCATTCTCCATAAAAAAATAAAAATAAAGAAAATAAAGTTGTTCATTTATAGAGCTTTACAAAAAAAAGAACTTGGATGATACCATTCATTATAATAATTTATTGACTTGTTTACCATGTCATAATAAGGGTTTGGTGTTGTGTTTCACATTTTCAATTGTATTTGAGTGTGGTTCATCCAGATTTTTCACTTGATTATTCGTGCATTGTACTTAAGAGTCCAAACTCCTATTTTCGACCCTAAGTTTTTCAATCATTTTACCCACAATCCCTAAGCCATAGAATTTACCATGGAAAATTACTCATTATTGAATTAATTTTCATGTTTCACTATATATAGAAATTATAATTGTCACAATCTTATGGTGATACATGTAATTTTCAAGTATGATCATAACTCCAGATTTAATTTATCTTGAGTGACATAAAATTCAATGTGAGGTAGGTTGTTATTAGGTCATGAATGGGGTTATGAGGCTGAAAAAATTTAAATGTGAGGAATGAAAAGGAAAGAGATTTTTTTCATATATTATACAATATGTAATTCTTTTTTGGATAATATCATGGATGTTTTCTCATTATTTGAAGGAAGGACAATTCTTTTTTTTTTTTGATTTTCATAAGCCGGTTTAAAGGGATCCGGTACCCAAGAATATAACCTCAAGAACACCAAAAAAACAGACAAGAACAACCCATGAACACAACTTACATGTCCTCAAAGCCAAGATCCTCTCCGCCTCCCTAGACGGACTCTTCTTCTCCCATGGAAGAGGTCATTTCCCAACCTGCAGGCCTCCAGTAGTGAGCACTCTGAACCCGGTCCCTGAGCTGCTCCAGTACTGGAAGGTCCGGCGATGCCCTTTCTATCATGATATTATTCTCAAAGGACACTGTCACCTTATATTTCTTCTTAGAGGAAGAACCGGTCTTCATCGGCCGTGGAAGACATGAGTAATCCTTCCTTGGCCGACGTCTTGGGGTTGCAGGAACAGGCCCTTCCACAGCCACCGGATTCTGCTTCCCATTCTACACAACATCCCTGAAGGACCGACCAGAAAGTCCACTTACATTCTCTTTACCGCCCTTGTGGATCTCCCTTTCTTTGCCAGCTTGATCCCATAAGACCACCTCTGGAGCAGTGTTCTCCCTCAAAGGCAGCAGCACCCCCACAGGGACAACATTATCCACAGGCGTCATCGAAACCTTTATCAAGTCACCAGCCGCTTTCTCCTTCTGTATCATAACAACTTCCACCTGATTGAAGCTCCTTCCCTTAGGACAATTGACAGCCAAGAGTAATTCAGCGGTGTCTTGAACTCTATCTCCCTCCTGGAGAGCCTCCATAGTCTCCTCTCTGACCAAACCGGCTCCGGACTCCAAACATCCAACCGGATGAGCCTCTGAGCCTTCTTCACAAATCATCTCACCTGAAATACCACCCTCTTCCAGGCAATCATTCATTCCAGCATCATTCAAGTTCTCAAATCTATTACTCAAATATATAAAAGGAAGAGCCAGAGGATCCAAACCCTTGGGATCCTTATCACTATCCATGATCAGGATAGTCTCAACCTCTTTCTCCACTGGAGTACTATAACCAATATTATTCTCACCAGTCACCTTACAGGCCTGATTTGAAACACCATCCACAGTAGAGTTAGCCACCTCAGAGTGCCTTACTCTAACCTTAGGATCCCTCGTTCTCAGTTCATGACCCCCCTCTGCCTCTGAACAAGAATTCATATCCCTATGCAAAGGGATATTCTTCCCCTTACCAGTGACCTCCCTCGGTCTAGGAGGAAGTCTCCTGCGGCAGTTCTCAACCGAATGCCCCAGCCTTCTGCAAGAACCGCAAAAGTCTATCCAATCCTCATAAACAACACACTATTTACATCGATACTCTTCCCCAATAGTAATAAAAACAAAATCAAAAGGAACACGAGAATCATCAATCTCCACACACACTCTGGGATTCACAGGGTGACAAAGTGCCTTCGTTCTACTATCGGAACACAAATAGCGGCCGACCATGTTGCCAAGCATCCTAATAATTGAAGGGTTTTAAAACGGAAGTGGGAGTTTGGGGAAACGTACCCAAACCAAAATTGAAGGAGGATCCCACTTCATGTGTAGGTCAATGGACCATCGGAGGAGAAGAAAGATAGATCCCTTGTAGAGTCGATGAGCCCTCAACCATGCTTGAATGAGGTCAGTCTCCGACTCAAAGCGAATCATTATCTGCCATTGCCTAAGAGTGCAATGGTTAAGAATGTGGGAGTGATGAAGCTAAAATTTTCAAATATTTTATTTTGTAATTAAATGTTTCAAATACCATCATAGTTGTTGACCTCACCTGTTTTGATAATCTCAATCATGTATTCATATGTGTTGAAAATCCCAATTATGTTTTCATTCTCTATGATATTTTTAAGTATCATTGATCTATACTTTAATTCTTTCAAATATGTGGTCAAATCAATAATAATTTTTAAAATAGTCTTTGGAATATGTTAATCCTCATTTATCCATGTTCATACAAGTTATAAATTGATCCTAACACAATCGGATGTGTTCTGCATAAAACAGATAAGTAATCTGTCTATAGCTACTGATAAAGAGCTACCGGTAACTAGTCTACCGATAGACTTAACACAGAGCTACCGATGTACTTATAAATGTAAGCTACTGACCTACAGACAGCTACCGATACAAACATAGAGCTACCGGTGTAAGTATAAACAGCTACCGATGGAATGAGTCACCGATGGACGAAGCTACCGATACAGACTCGCAGCTACTGATACCGACGCATGGAGCTACCGACGCATGGAGCTACCGACGCATGGAGCTACCGACGCATGGAGCTACCGATGCATGGAGCTACCGATAAACAGTCACCGATACAAGCATGTACCAACCGACGTTCAAGCTACCGATGTTCAAGCTAACCGATGTCCAAGCTACCGATGATGATTACCTACCGATCACTCGACTCACTGTTTGAATTTCTTTATTTATCTTTATTTAAACTATCTAACGGTCATATCATACATTTTAATGATTTGTCAAATATCTGATAAAAGTTGTCGGATGTCAGGAACCCGTACCTCGTACCTACAGAAAGGAAATCTTTTATGTCCCCTGTTGCACGTGACATAAATAATAGAAGACTATACTGAAGAGTAGAGACAACACACACAGAGACAAGGAAGACATACGACATACTCAAGAAAAGCTCTGCGCATACAAGAAGAACCAAGCAAGACAGAATCACATACACAATCAAGCCTACTCAAGAAGAGTTCTGTGCATACAAAAGAATATCGAAGAACTTCATCGACTACATCTTTCACTCTGTGAACCTGGAGCATACGACACTCTGTTTCTCAAACAGAAACGAGAAGAGCACTCAAACTCACTTCTGATCGAATCCAAAGGAGTCCAGAGCTACACTGAGATCACCAGAACCACTTCTAAACTCTACATCTTTTGTTCTGTGATTTATTACTATACTTTTCGAGCAGTGTGTGTTATCTGCTGTATCCAACACATACACTGTCTCATGTACTCAAACTGAAGGATTTGTAAATCCTTACCAAACTCTTTCATTCTTTCTTTCCCACGAAGAACAGTGGTAGAGGTTGTGTGTGACCTGGACAGCTGGTTGCTGTTGTACTGTTTCCCACGAAGAACAGTGGTAGAGGTCTTGGACCTGGACAGTTGTAAACTGTTGAACCCCGATCCAGGGTGTGGATCATTTTTATATAAACTTTTGAGAGGACTAAGTCTCGGCTTGAGACTGAACCTCTTGGTTACATTTGTTGTGCCATCTCTTTCAAAGTTTTATTCCGCTGCTAATCACTTTAAAACTAATACTGTTTTTAAAGTTACTTTGATAATTAAATTAGCAAGTGTTTATGTTAAGTGTAGATTAGTAAGTTAGTTTCAAAAGATAATCACACACTCCTGTGTTGATTAACTGGGAATTAATCAATCCCTTGAGAATCTGACAGAACCTCTACTTTAATATAAATTCACTACAGTTTAATTTATTATTTTATTTGGGGGTCTTTAAGACACTGTTTTTAAATACAGAAATTTTAATTGGTACTCAATTCACCCCCCCTCTTGAGTAAACCACTCCGACCAACACTTGGTATCAGAGGATTGAAAATACTTTCTAAAAGTACTCTGCTTTTGAACTGTGATTTTAGTTGTATTTTAAAGTTCTTAAAATTTCTGTTATATCTAAATTTTTATCTCTTTAAAATTTTCTCATCATGGAAAATAGACTTGAGGGTGCTGCTACTAACCGGACACCTTTCTTCAATGGAACTAATTATGCTCAGTGGAAACTGAAAATGAAAATCCATCTAGAAAGCATAGGTTTTGATATTTGGACTGCCATTGAATCAGAATACAAAATTCCCACTACTGCTAGATCTACTTGGGATGAACCTACAAAGACTGCTTACAATAACAACTGTAAAGCTATGAATGCCTTGTACTGTGCACTAGGAGATGAAGAGTTTAATAGAATTTCTGCTTGTAAAACTGCATATGAAATTTGGGATACCTTAGCTGTTTCTCATGAAGGAACAACTAATGTTAAAGAAATGACATTGAAGACTTATACTATCAAGTATGATAATTTTAAAAAGAAGCCTGACGAACCCATTTCTGACATGTATCTCAGGTTCAATGAAATTTTCAATACAATGATCTCGCTGGGAAAGGTTGTCTCATCGAAGGAACAAATTATGCGAATTTTGAGATGTCTACCTGATAGATGGAGAGGCACATCTGTCTCAATCAGAGAATCATGTGACATTGCTGCTCTACCTGTCAAGGAATTAATTGGAAAGCTGATGATGTATGAAGAAGAGATCAAAGTGAATAAAGGGGAAGAAAATGAACCTCCAAGAAAGTCTATTGCCTTCAAATCCTCAACTTCAAAGAATAAGGACAAAGAAAAGCTTCAAGCTATAGTTGAAAGTTCAAGCTGTGAAGACAGTGAAAGTGATTCTGACAGTGATGCTGAGATGGCTCACATTGCTAGAAGATTTAAGAAATTTTATAGGAAAAAGAAGTTCTTCAGAAAAACAAACTATAAGGGTAAGTATGATCACCAAGGTAAATAGAAAAAGGACTGGAAGAAGAATGACAAATCAGATGATGTTGTCTGCTATGAGTGCAAGAGAAAAGGACACATTAAAGCCGACTGTCCAAAGCTAAAGCATAAAAAGAAATATGAATATAAGGACAATAAGTTTAAGAAAGCCATGAAGGCTACTTGGAGTGCTTCAGAAGACAGCACAAGTGAAGCTGAATCTTCAGACTCTGAAAGGAATCGAGCAAACATGTGCTTTATGACAAACACTTCTCAGGTAACTGCTGAAACTCCTGCTTTAAATTATTATTACTCTGGAGATAATGCAGAATCTGATTCTGATTCTGGAACAATGTCTAAAAATGAATTGTTTGAGTACTGTAATATGCTGGAAGAGACATGTAATGAACTTAAGGATAAATACAAGTCATTAAAGAAACAGCATGCTCTCACCACTACAGTTAAAACCGAACTCACTATTGAAAAAGAGAAGAATGCTCAACTGTTGAAAGAAAACACTGAACTGAAACTATCTAATGAGCAACTCAAGAAAGACTTAGAGAAGTTCACCAATGGAAAAAATACACTAACACAGATGCTAGGAAAGCAAATAGCACCTAAATATACTACTGGTATAGGATACCAACCTGGAAAAAGGAAAATTGCCAAAACTAGATTCATTTCTAAATCTGGACAGAATGAAAGTAATTCTGGAACTTCATATGCTTCAACCAGTTATATACATAGCTATGGATCTAATAAAGTTTATCTTTCAAAGCATATCAATTCTACAAATTATATGAGACCCATTAGACAAATATGGGTACCTAAAGTGTTATTGGCTAACCTGTCTGGACCCAAGAAAATCTGGGTACCAAAATCATCTCCCATCTAAATCTGTTTTGTAGGGAACTTGCTTAAAGAGCTCCTGTAAGGAGACATGGTATTTGGACAGTGGATGTTCAAGACATATGTCAGGAGACTTTTCTTGTTTCAAGAGTTTAATAAAAGTTGATGGAGGCTTTGTCACTTTTGGTGATAATTCAAAAGGGAAAATCATCAGCTTAGGCCAGATTGGTAACACTGATTCAATTTTAATTTCTAAAGTTTTATTTGTTGATGGCCTTAAATACAATTTATTAAGTATTTCTCAGTTATGTGATGATGGTTTTCATGTTAAATTTGAAAATGATTCTTGCAAAGTTTTTAATTCTAAGAATATTTTGGTATTTTCTACCTTAAGAAATGAAAATGTTTATGCTGTTAATCTGAATTCTTTAGCTAAGCAGAATATTACTTGTTTGAATGCTTTTCATAAAGAATCTTGGCTATGGCACAGAAGATTGGGACATTGCAACATTCACTCACTTAGAAAACTCTCTAGAAATAACCTAGTTAGAGACCTACCTAAATTAGAATTCTCAAATGATAAAGTGTGTAACCCCTGTCAAAAGGGAAAACAACACAAAGTTTCTTTTAAATCAAAGAAAGAAGTTTCGACTTCTCAACCACTTAAATTGGTTCACATGGACTTGTTTGGACCATCAAGAGTTTCTAGTTTAAATGGGAAGCACTATGTTTATGTTCTTGTAGATGATTTTTCTAGATATACTTGGGTATATTTTCTAGCTCACAAAAGTGAAGCTTGTTCTTCTTTTGTTAAATACTCTAAATCTGTAGAGAACCGTAGTGGACTTAAGATTAAAACTTTGAGAAGTGATCATGGTCGTGAGTTTGAAAATCAAGATTTTGAATCTTATTGCTCACACAATGGCTATACTCATAACTTTTCTACCCCTAGAACACCCCAACAGAATGGTGTAGTAGAAAGAAGAAACCGAACCTTTCAAGAAATTGCTAGAACCATGCTCAATGAATATGACCTGCCTATTTATTTTTGGGCTGAAGCTGTAAATACAGCTTGTTATGTTATTAATAGAGTCTTAATTAGACCTGTTCTTAAGAAAACCCCTTATGAATTGTGGAACAATAGAAAGCCTAAGGTTAATTACTTTAAAGTTTTTGGTTGCAAAGTATTTATTCTGAATACTAAAGATAATCTGGATAAGTTTACTTCCAAAAGTGATGAAGGAATTTTTCTGGGTTACTCTATTTCAAGTAAAGCCTATAGAGTATTCAATAAGAAAACCAAATGTGTGGAGGAATCTGTTCACATCAAGTTTGATGAAACTGATCCACATGAGCCTAAAACCTCTCTTGAGAATCTTGAAGAAGACTTGTCAATTCTAGACCTTAATGATAAATCTAAAGAACCTGTTATAAAAGCATCCAGTTCTGGACTTTTTCCAGAATCTGCTTCTGTTGAACCCGAACCTATAGATGAACCTGAAATTTCTAGTCCAACCTTTACCAGATCAACAAGGATTCTAAAGAATCATCCTTTAGAAGCTGTTGTTGGTAATCTTGATAGAGGAACACAAACTAGAGCTTCTCTAAGAAACCAGGTTGAACATCAAGCTTTTATTTCACAGCTAGAACCCAAAAATATCAATGATGCTATCAATGATGAATTCTGGGTAATAGCTATGCAGGAAGAATTAAATTAGTTTGAAAGAAACAAAGTCTGGGAATTAGTTGACAGACCTAAGGACACTTTGACAATAGGCACAAAATGGGTTTTTAGAAATAAAGTAGATGAATCTGGAAATATAGTTAGAAACAAAGCTAGACTAGTTGCACAAGGATATAGTCAAGAATAAGGTATAGACTATGAGGAAACTTTTGCACCTGTAGCTAGACTAGAATCCATTAGGATCTTACTTGCATATGCTGCACATCTGGATTTCAAGTTATATCAAATGGATGTGAAAAGTGCATTTCTAAATGGTTTTATAATTGAAGATGTTTTTGTAGAACAACCACCTGGATTTACTAACCCCCATTTTCCAAATCAAGTTTTTAAACTTTCTAAAGCTTTGTATGGTTTGAAACAAGCTCCAAGAGCTTGGTATGATAGACTTAGCAATTTCCTTATTTCAAAAGGTTTTACTAAAGGGATTGCTGATCAAACTATTTTCATTAAAAGAATTTCTAAAGATATTTTAGTTGTACAAATATATGTTGATGATATTATTTTTGGATCTTCTAAACACTCTTTATGTACTGATTTTTCAAAAAGTATGCAAAATGAATTTGAAATGAGCTTAATGGGAGAGCTTAAGTACTTTATTGGATTTCAAGTATTTCAAAATGAAAATGGTATTATTTTGAATCAAAGTAAATATACAAAGGATCTTTTAAAACGTTTTGGTCTGGATAGTATCAAGGAAAGTGAAACTCCAATGAGTACTACCTGTAAATTGGATGCAGATGAAACTGGGAAACCGGTTGATCAAACAAATTACAGAGGTATGATTGGTAGTTTACTTTATCTTACTGCTAGTCGACCTGATATTATGTTTAGTGTGTGTATGTGTGCTAGATTTCAAGCTAATCCAAAAGAATCTCATTTGCTTGCTGTTAAAATAATTTTTAAATATCTCAAACACACGGTTAACTTAGGTTTGTTTTACCCAAAAGGGAAATCCTTTGAGTTAATGAGTTATTCAGATGCTGACTTTGCTGGTTGTAAGTTAGATAGAAAAAGCACATCAGGAACATGTCATTTTCTTGGAAAATCCTTAGTTTCTTGGTGTAGTAAGAAACAGAACTCAGTTGCATTATCTACTGCCGAAGCAGAATATATAGCTGCTGGTAGTTGCTGTGCACAAATTCTGTGGATGAAACACACTCTTTTGGACTATGGATATGTTTTTAAACATGTTTCAATCAACTGTGATAACACCAGTGCAATAAACATCTCTAAGAATCCTGTATCTCACTCTAGAACCAAACACATAGATGTAAGACACCATTTCCTAAGAGATCACTATCAAAAAGGTGATATTTCTCTTGAATTTATTGGCACCGAACATCAATTGGATGATATTTTCACTAAACCTTTAAGTTCGGATAGGCTAAGTTACATAAGACACAAACTGGGAATGTTTAATCACAACCGATGTGAAGATTCTCACTGATGTGAAATTCTCACCGACGTGAAGATTCTCACTGATGTGAAATTCTCACCGATGTGAAAATTCTCACTGATGTAAGTTTCTCACCGACGTGAAAATTCTCACCGATGTAAGTTTCTCACCGACGTAGAAATTCTCACCGATGTACAACTCTCACCGATTTGTTTTTCTCACCGATGATTAACTCACACCGATGCAAGGTTTTGAAACTTCTGCCTGCCGCCAAGAATACGAATCGTTTTATTTTATTTTATTACTCTATTTTAGTTGTTTATTTGGAATTCCTAAATGATAAAACTCAGTCTAAGATACTTCTTACCTCACCGAGCTCAAAATCTCTCACCTTCGAACCTTACCTCCCAAATCGGCCAAGAACCCTAAACCCGCGATGGCAAAAACCAAGCTTCCTATCGTCAGAGATGAAAGTGCAGAACCAAATGCTAAGAAGCAGAAGACACAGCATAAAGCCAGTGTTAGTGAAGTCAGAACTAGATCGGGAAGGCGACCAGTGAATCCTCACTTGCAGAATAGAGACATAGTAATCGAGAAGGAACTGTGCGTGGAATGGCTACTGCCTAGCAAATCCTTAGTACTCGAGATTCTGGAAGACCAAAAATGGGTGGATTGTTTCTCAAATAATAATGGCCCATACTACACGAAGTTGGTAAAGCAGTTCTATGAGTTTGTAACCTTTGAGAAGTCTGAAAATGAGAATCGGGTAAGATCTTTTGTAAATGGAAAAGAGATGTCTTTTTCTTCAGTAGAGTGGGCTGAGAGTTTGAAAGTACCACATGAAGGTGTCTTTGGGTATGTATCAAGAGAAATACCACCTAGCAGTGACATCTTTGATTATGAAACTACCTTACAAGAGCTGACTGGTAATGGGAATCAAAGGCAAGTGGTTTCTGCTGAAATGGATGGAGAGAATCGACTGCTCTTCAAGTTTGTTCAGCATGTGTTGATACCTAGGCGAGGAGATTTTGCAAATCTGAGATATCAAGATATCTATCTTCTTCATTTGTTAAGACATGGTGTAAAAATCAATCTGTGCAGATTGTTGATGCTTCAAATGGAAGACATGATTAGACCAAAGTCAAAGACTAATGCTTTATTCTTTGCCAAGCTGATTTCAGTGATGATAAAAGTGAAAGAAATAGCTGAGTCTCAGGATGAGACGGTTGTAGTCAAGAACAATTTCTGCATCACCTCAACTGTTTGTAAGTACATGAAAATTAACTAGAACCCATGGAAGAGAGAATGGGTCAGTGATGATCAGAAGATATATGATAGGTTTAATCCTGTGGATCATCCCTCAAGACCAAAGGATGAGAGAGATCTGGGTCTGAGACCTGATGAAGAGGAACCTGTTTATAGTGATGAAACAGAAGAAGAAGAAGAAGAAGAAACTCCTATGGATGTTGGAGGAGATCCAGACTTGCCCCCAAGTCCTGTTGCAGAATTGGTTTATTCTAGGAAAGGAAAGGTGGAGGAAATTGTGTCTACTCATGAGGAAGACCAGTCTGTATCTCACCAAGAAGAAGAGGAAAAGGAGAATGTATCTGATTTGTCTGCTTCTGGTAGTTTAAGTATGAGTCCCTTGATTGGAAGCTCAGCTATGCCTGCTGTTGAAGTAGAAAGAGATAGAGAAGAAGCTGTACCTGTTTCAGAAAACCTCCTTACTGCTGCTGAGATGGAAGTTGTTGTGGAAGATTCTGATGAAGAAAGGATAGCAGAAAAGGCTGTTGTGATACATGAGAATGCACCCATTGAGGGGGAGCATCAGTCTGTGCTTGGAAATGTTACAGTAGCTGTTGAGCTTGGAGACTGGGTAGAAGACCCAGGGTTTATAGTCTGTGGATTGGATTATCCGGATTCAGATAATGAGATGTCTGAGAATAGACCGAAGACCAATTATGATCTTGCTTCTGAGTTGTTGCCAGATGATGTGGTCAGATTTCATGATCTGAATAAGCTGAAAGAGGACCTCAAATACAGTTTTATTGGAGAAGTAAAGTTAATGGAAACCTCTCTTGCATCCTCAATTAATTCAATAATGACTGATTCTGTAGTTAGTTTGGCCTCAGCAAGAGGATCTGCTGCAGCTGTCTCAAATGATTTTGTCTCTAAATCAGATCTTGAATCCATGAAGAATGAGCTGAAAGAATCATTCAGTGTATCAGTTGCTGAGATGAAGCAAAGCTTTTATGAAGAAATGAAAATGTTAGAGAGATCCTTCGAGCTATCTCTGGCTTGTAATTTATCTTCCTTTGTGTCTGAGCTTGTGGAAGAAGCGAAAGAGTGCCAGACTCAGTCTTCTAGAATCGAAGCAGACCTTGAAGCTCTCAAGACATCAGTTGTTGCTTTGGATTCTTATATGAGCTCCAAGTCTCAAGCTGACAAGGACCTAGCTTATGTGAAGAGTGTAGTAAGCCAGTTTGTCTCAGTGTTTAAAAGTTTCAAAACCTCAGTGAAGGATCATGTTCAGTTACAAGACTCTCAAGTTCAAAGCCTAATCAGTGGTTTGTCTAAGAGTTTCAAAGAAACTGTTTCCTTCTCTCTTGGGCCTCTCACATCCAAATTATCAGTTGACCTGAATCAAGTTCGAGCAATGTTGAAGGAGGAGATTGGTTCTATTTCAACCAGTGGTTCTGTGGACTCATCGGAGTTGAGCTGAGTGGTGCTTTCTACAAGAGACTCTACTAGAGAAATAATGAAGATTGTTCAAGATTTTATGAGAGAAGCCTCTGCCTCTCAGGAAGCCATAAAGAGCAAAGTGGACCACTACTTCACCAAAATTTTTACCAAGCATCAACTCGAACAACACTTCAAGCTAATGTTGGAACACATGAAGCTCCCTCCAGTCACTCAAGCTTTCAGAGAACAAGTGAGCAAGCTAAGAGAATTGACTCCTGCCTTAGAGAAATTTATGGAGAACAAAGATGATTTCATCTCTGCTATGGAAAGAGGAGGAGGAATTATTATGGATTTTAGAAATCTGCTGCTGCCCTTCTTGCATGTTGATGCCAGACCAGTCATCATCCCTCCTGCTTTGCCTGCTTCTGCCTCAGCTGCTTCCACAGTCCAGCTGACTCCTGCTCAAGCTATTCGCAGCCTCACACCAATGATAACCCAAAAATCTTCAAACTACAGGCCTGACTCTGTGTCAGTGGCTCAGCCTCCTTTGATCCTTTCTGGCGTTCCCAAACCTTCACCTGAATCCTCACCACCCGAGCCTTCTTCTGATCCCAAAGGCAAATCTCACGTGGAAGATGTGGATTGATCCAGTGGCCAAGATTTTTGATGAGAATTCCTTTGTATTCTGTTTTTTTTTTGTACTTTCTGACTGATCTAATACAGGGGAACGCTTTTTACTTCTCATGTGTTATTTTTCTCCTATATATATATATGCTTTCCCACTTTTTGATTATCACAAAGGGGGAGAACAATAAGAACAATAAGGGGGAGAACAAAATAAAACAATAAGAACAATAAGGGGGAGAAAAAAATAAGAGAACGAGAAATACTTTCAATGGAGAAAAATAATTTTTTTTTATGTTTACCTCTGATACCTTATGTCTATTTAGTACCTTATGATTGTTACCTTTGATAACTTATGTCTATATCATACTATTTCTATTATCTCTGATGCTGTTTTTAATAAGAAAATTGAATTCAATATTATACTCTTTACTATTATATTTTCACTATGTCAAATGCCCATATCATAAATTGTGATTATCAAAAAGGGGGAGATTGTTGACCTCACCTGTTTTGATAATCTCAATCATGTATTCATATGTGTTGAAAATCCCAATTATGTTTTCATTCTCTATGATATTTTTAAGTATGATTGATCTATACTTTAATTCTTTCAAATATGTGGTCAAATCAATAATAATTTTTAAAATAGTCTTTGGAATATGTTAATCCTCATTTATCCATGTTCATACAAGTTATAAATTGATCCTAACACAATCGGATGTGTTCTGCATAAAACAGATAAGTAATCTGTCTATAGCTACTGATAAAGAGCTACCGGTAACCAGTCTACCGATAGACTTAACACAGAGCTACTGATGTACTTATAAATGTAAGCTACTGACCTACAGACAGCTACCGATACAAACATAGAGCTACCGGTGTAAGTATAAACAGTTACCGATGGAATGAGTCACCGATGGATGAAGCTACCGATACAGACTCGCAGCTACCGATACCGACGCATGGAGCTACCAACGCATGGAGCTACCGACGCATGGAGCTACCGACGCATGGAGCTACCGACGCATGGAGCTACCGACGCATGGAGCTACTGATGCATGGAGCTACCGATAAACAGTCACCGATACAAGCATGTACCAACCGACGTTCAAGCTACCGATGTTCAAGCTAACCGATGTCCAAGCTACCGATGATGATTACCTACCGATCACTCGACTCACTGTTTGAATTTCTTTATTTATCTTTATTTAAACTATCTAACGGTCATGTCATACATTTTAATGATTTGTCAAATATCTAATAAAAGTTGTCGGATGTCAGGAACCCGTACCTCGTACCTGCAGAAAGGAAATCTTTTATGTCCCCTATTGCACGTGACATAAATAATAGAAGACTATGCTGAAGAGTAGAGACAACACACACAGAGACAAGGAAGACATACAACATACTCAAGAAAAGCTCTGCGCATACAAGAAGAACCAAGCAAGACAGAATCACATACACAATCAAGCCTACTCAAGAAGAGTTCTGTGCATACAAAAGAATATCGAAGAACTTCATCGACTACATCTTTCACTCTGTGAACCTGGAGCATACGACACTCTGTTTCTCAAACAGAAACGAGAAGAGGACTCAAACTCACTTCTGATCGAATCCAAAGGAGTCCAGAGCTACACTGAGATCACCAGAACCACTTCTAAACTCTACATCTTTTGTTCTGTGATTTATTACTATACTTTTCGAGCAGTGTGTGTTATCTGCTGTATCCAACACATACACTGTCTCCTGTACTCAAACTGAAGGATTTGTAAATCCTTACCAAACTCTTTCATTCTTTCTTTCCCACGAAGAATAGTGGTAGAGGTCGTGTGTGACCTGGACAGCTGGTTGTTGTTGTACTGTTTCCCACGAAGAACAGTGGTAGAGGTCTTGGACCTGGACAGTTGTAAACTGTTGAACCTCGATCCAGGGTGTGGATCATTTTTATATAAACTTTTGAGAGGACTAAGTCTCGGCTTGAGACTGAACCTCTTGGTTACATTTGTTGTGCCATCTCCTTCAAAGTTTTATTCCACTGCTAATCACTTTAAAACTAATACTGTTTTTAAAGTTACTTTGATAATTAAATTAGCAAGTGTTTATGTTAAGTGTAGATTAGTAAGTTAGTTTCAAAATATAATCACACACTCCTGTGTTGATTAACTGGGAATTAATCAATCCCTTGAGAATCTGACAGAACCTCTACTTTAATATAAATTCACTACAGTTTAATTTATTATTTTATTTGGGGGTCTTTAAGACACTGTTTTTAAATACAGAAATTTTAATTGGTACTCAATTCACCCCCCCTCTTGAGTA
Source organism: Viscum album (assembly GCA_963277665.1). NCBI lineage: Eukaryota > Viridiplantae > Streptophyta > Magnoliopsida > Santalales > Viscaceae > Viscum > Viscum album. The sequence continues at coordinate 1,043,607,206 of OY728146.1, forward strand.
AACCACTCCGACCAACAATAGTGTTATTTTATGTAAATTTGTCACATTTTTAGGTTTTAGTGGTATTTTGAGATTAAAATCAAAAATGGCCAAATTTTGGTATTTAACTATTTTATTTTTATTCGTTATTTTGGCCATAAAATTTTATACACTAAATGAAATTGTGAAATTAATTTTTTTACTATTATTAAAATGTTTTTATTAATTTCAACCTTCTATACACAAATCCCAATCTATCAATTAGAGGCCCAAAACCAAATCACAATTCAGGCCTCAGAAACTATGCACAGATCTGGATACTTTTAATTTTGAGCTTATATCTCGAATTGGGCCAGTCCAATGAAGATTAAATTAGAAATAAATATTTATAAGGAATTTATGAACAACTTTAATGAATTATTCCATGTGTGAATTCGGTTTTTTCAAGGTAATAATGGCGTGGGAAGTTGAATCTTGGGAATAAAAATACTCAGCATTTGCAGAATAAATTCCTGGAATAAATTTAACATATATCTCTCCACATGTGTACAATAAATCTGAAATTTTGAGGGTAGAATATAGATAAATAAATAAATAACTTTCATTAATAAATTTTTTTAATATTTGGCCATTTATTTGGGATAACATTTGAAAACCTTCGGTGGTCAAATTTTGGAGCAAAAATGTCTCACGTTTTCTCTATAAATTTCCACCTCCTCTCCCTTTACAAAGGATATCCAATTTACAGGGGGAAATGTGGAGTTTTATTTTTGTATTATTTATTTATATTTTCAATTTATATTAGATTATATATATTCTTCTTCTATTCATTTATCTTCTTCTTTTAACCCTTTTATTTTATGTGTTTCTCCCACCGTGCTTCTTTTATCTCCATGATTGTGGAGAGCAAACCCTCACTATTTTTCGAGGGGGGAAGTGGTTGTATTTGAGTTTATTGTGATTTAATATCTTATAATGTGTTATTATATAAATTTGGTAGTGGTAAAGATGATTTTGGTTGGTGGTCACCCTGCTTTCTCTATTATTATCTTCTTTCCCCTCATTCACTCATTTTCCTTCTCATTGGTATCTAATTCATTCAAATGGTGGATTTTGGATTAGATAGTGGCTTAGAAGATATTAATCCTACATTAAGAGGTCTTATTTTAGGGTAATACAATTCAAACAAGAGGGTTTTGAGTGATATTTATTGATCTCTACATTTAATAACACATTGATATATATTTTGAATAACAAGGATAATACCACCATGAAGCCCTGAGAATAATGGTCTTCTTCCGCTAACTCATTTTTTTTTCTTATTTTTCATTGTGTATTGTATTTTCATATATATATATATATTATTTATATTTAATTCATTTCAATACTCCCCCCCCCATTTTAGGTTAGTTTAATTTTATATTAGTTAGTTTATAATAGTGACAATAGAAAATTATTTGTGTGTAAGCGGCCTCCTTGAGATCAACCTTAGGGTGTGCCAATATGGTGAATTATTAGGATAATTAGAATTTAATTGAATATTTATTCACTAAATAATTTATAAAATCAGTTTGGAATCATTTTCTGGGAGGCCAAGTGCTTTCATACACTATTCTTTCTAAAAAATCATAAAAATTAAAAAATTTAAAGACTAAAAAAAGTGATTCATTGAATATCATTCATTTTTTTTGGAGAATATGTATATTTATAGTTATTATTATAATTTTTTTATTGAAAACATTTATGGTTGGACTATTAGGGAGTATAAATTAAATATGAAAATGGAAAAAATCGCAATAATTTTTTAAGAGAATTTCAAAGTTCTCGAAAAAGCAATAAAAATACTTGCATTGTTAGCCAACGAAGTTGAATAAATTAAAGTATTTTGTATGGAATGAAAATAAATAAAAGATATAGATAATGTAATTTTTTTTCCTCCAAAATTTCAAGAAGACAGTGGTGAGTTTGAATCAAAATTTGAAGATTCAATTTTCTCTACAATAAATTAATTCCCAATGGAGAATCTTAAGGAAAAATAATTTCAAGATGAATGTTTTGATAAAGATTTAATTTCTAAGACTTATTTTTTTTAAAATATTATTAATTTTGGGTTGAAAATGATCTACCTTGTTCTTATATTTTAGATTCATCACCACTAATGCAGGCCCTGGATGAAGAATATGAAGGAGTTGTTCGTATTGAAGAAAAAATAGAGGATTCGGTCGAGATTTACACTGGTGCATATGAGTATAATGGAACAAAATAACACTTTGGATTCATTTGATGAACAAAAAATAGAATAAAATATGAATAATATTCAACTACCTTAATTTATGATAGACAGCACTCCTCCAGATGAACAAAATAGGAAGCACCCCTATATTCTTTTTTCTTCCCCTCTGAACCTCAAAAATATTTATTTCATCTATTCTAGGGGTTGGGGAAATATTACTTTTCATTGGGCGTAATCACTCCTGGAATCTACTTATGGAATTTTAGAAAAATAAAATTTTGTTGTTTCTAATAAAGAAACCCCATCCACTATCGTATTGGGTTTAAACTGCTGCAACTACAGGACTAGGGGTAGTAAAAATCTGGCACTCACATGGGGGATTCAAACCATGTTATATCCTATTTTACCTTCCTCTTTATTTTTATTTATTTTTTTCTTATTCTTTTCCTTAATTAATAATTTCAAGGTCTAGTGGAAGTTTCTAGGATATTAACTCAAATATTTCACTAAAAAATAAATTCTTATGGTATCTTTACTTCTCTTTAGTTTTCTTACCCTTATATTTGTTTTGTTGAGCTTAAATGAGGGGTAATAAATTCTATGTGTGGGGGTGTTACAACTTACTTTGTTGTATTTTTGTGTGATTTTATTTTTTATTTTCATAATTTTAAGATAATTAACCTTTAATGGATATTCTTATCATTTTTCACACATTAATTGATTTTGAGAAAATCTAAATGATTTTTAAAAAGATAGATTCTAAATGATTATTAATGTGAAAACATTTCCTATGAATTGGATTTTAAATCATTTTTATGAGTTTGACTGGTTTTTTAAATCCATTCCCAAGAAACACTAACAAAAACTATTTTCCAAGTCTAATGAGTTATTCTGAACCACTTTTATATATTCTTCCTTATACCCATGCTTTCTAGAGAGAATCTTGGATTTTGTGTGAGAACAAAAACTTGTGAATTTTCTCTTTAAAATATTTGTACTTCATGGAATGTTTTTTACATTATTTATACATATCTTTAGAAATAAAAATTTCAACTTGATACCCACATTTATATCTATCCTTCGTTATCCCTTAGATTCCATGAATTTCCTTATAGGTTTAGGCCACATTACAAGATGATTTCCCCTTACCTACCATCACTCTTGGTATTTTTTTCATTGGTATTTAAGGTTTGAGTGTGGTGGAAGGTCCTTTCCTAATAATTATTTAGGATATGTTTATTTTTTGTGTGTTGTGTGGTATGTGTCATCATTTTGGGTAGTGGATAATGAGATAATTGAGATTTATTCATCATTTCATTATGCTTTATTTGTTTCATTTGGTTCTCCTTCAAAAAAATGGAAAAATGGAAAATATGAAATAAAAATGGAGATGATCTTGAATTTATCATTGTAATTTATTTTATGATTCATTTAACTCTATAAAATCAAGTTTATTATGTTCATTAATTCATTTTATTCAATTTTCATCTCATTATACTTGAAAAAGAAATTGTGCCTTTCTGGAGATTTGTAAAAAAAGAAAAAAATGATAAGTTGGATGATACCAATCATTGTAATAATTTCTTTAATAATATACCATGTAATAAAAGTGGGTTGGTTTTTTGTTTCACATTTTTAAGTGTATTTTAGAGAAGTTCATCCTATATTTTCACTTGATTATTCATGCATTGTACTTAAGAGTCCAACATCCTTTTTTCGGCCCTAAGTTTTTCAATCATGTTACTCACCAACCCTAAGCCATAGAATTTACCTTGTAAAATTCATCATGATTGAATTAATTTTCATGTCTCATGCTATGGAGAAATTATAATTTTTATGATCCTATGGTGATACATTTAATTTCCAATTATGTGTATAACTCCAAATTTAATTTCTCTTGAGTGAAGAGTGACGTAAAATTCAAAGTGAGGTAGGTTTTGATTGTGACATGGATGAATTTATGATGTTAAACAAATTTAAATATGAGGAATGAAAATAAAATGGGTTTTTCATATAGGGTACATGATGGAATTATTTTTTGGATAATATCATGGATGTTTTCTAATTTTTAATTGTTATGTGTATTTTGATTTGGATATATGATGATTGCCTAGGAGTGCAATGGTTAAGTGTGGAGGAGTGATGAAGATAACATTTCCAAATATTTTATTTTTTGAGTAAATGTTTTAAATCCCACCATAGTGTTATTTTAGAGTAATTTGTCACATTTTTAGGTTTTTATGGTATTTTGAGCTTAATTGAAAAAATGGCCTAATTTTGGTATTTAATTATTTTATTTTTATTCTGTATTTAGGCCATAAATTTTTATTAACTAAATTAAATTATGAAATAAATTTTTTTAGGATTACATACATCTTTTAATTCATTTCATCCTTCTAGACACAAAGATTAATCTATCAATTGGAGGCCCAAAACTAGCTCATAAGTGGGACCTCAGAAACTGTACATATATCTGGACACTTTTAATATTGAGATTATATCTTGAAGTTATCTGATCCAATGAATATGAAGTTATAATTTAAGATATAAAAGTAATTTATGAGCATATTTTATTAAAGAGGATATATATTAATCTGGTGGTTTCAAGTTAATAATGGCATGGTAAGTTGAAGCTTGGGAATACAAATAGTTAGCATGTGCAGAATAAATTCCCAGAGTAAATTGAATATATAAATCTCCAAACATGTCAAATAAAGCTAAACTTTGTAGTATAGATGCAGGTCAAATAATTAAACAACTTTAATTAATAACACTTTTGAATATCCATCTATTTAATGTGGGTAACATGCAAAAATATTTATAGGTCAAATTTGAGGGAGAAAATGTCTCACATTTTCTCTATAAATTGCCACCTCCTCTCCCTTTACAAAGTATAGACAATTTCTAGGGGAAAATGTGGAGTTTTTTATGTATATTTTTTTGTATTTTTAATTTATATTACATTATATCTCTTTTTATTCTATAATTTTTATTCTTCTTCTATCCCTTTTATTTTATGTGTTTCTTCTACCATGCTTCTTTTATCTCTATGATTGTAGAGAGCTAACCCTCACTATTGTTAGAGGGGGGAGTGGTGGTATTTGAGGTTATTGTAATTTCATGTCTTATCATGTGTTATTATAAGAATTTATTAGTGGTTAAAATTATTTTGGTGATTGTTCGCCCCATTTTCTCTACTATTGTCTTCTTCCTCTTCGTTCTCTCATTTTCCTTCTCATTGATATCTAATTCATTCAAATGGTGGAGTTTGGATTGGATATTGTCTTGGAATATATTAATAATAAATTAATAGGTCTTGATTTAGGGTAATACCATTCGAATGAGGGGGTGTGGAGTGACAGTTCTTGATCTCCACATTGAATAACATGTTGATAGATATTTTGAATAACAAGAAAAATACCACCATGAATCCCCAAGAATAATCATTTTATTTTGTTAATTTATTTTTGTTTTTATTATTTTTCATAGTTTTGTATTCACATATATATATATATATATATTATTTATATTTCATTCATTTCAATCTCCCCATTTTTGTTTTGTTAATTTAGTTTTATATAAGTTAGTTTATAAGAGTGACAATAGAAAAATATTTGTGTGTAAGTGGCCTCCTTGAGATCGACCCTAGGGTGCTTCACTATAGTTAATTAATAGGATAATAAGTATTTAATTTAATATTGGTTCAAAAAACATTTAAAATCAATTTTTCATCATTTTTAGGGAGTCCAAGTGCTTTCACACACTATTTTTTATAAAAAACCAAAAATAAAATAAAAAAAATCAAATACTAAAAAAAGTGTTTCATTATATATATTTCATTTATTTGGACAATATTGATTTTTATAGTGATTTTTATAATTATTTACATGTTGAAAACATTTATGGTAATCCTAGAAGTTAAGAGACATTGAATATTCAAATGGAACAAAATTCATTGATACTTCAAGAGAATTTCAAATTTCTCGAAAAATCAAGAAAGATGGTTGAATTATTGGTCATTAAAGTTGAAGAAGTTAAAGAATTATGGATGGAATAACAATAAAGAAAAGTTAAGGAAAATAAAATTTCTATTACTCCTGAATTTAAATAATACATTGGTGAGGTTGAAGCAAAACTTGAAGATCCAATTTCCTCAGAAACAAATGAATTCCCATCGACCCTGATTAAGGAAAAAGAATTTCAAGATGAATGTTTTTAGGGAGATTTATTTTTTGAGGATTATTTTTATTCAAATATTATTAATTATTAATTGAAAAATAATCTCCCTTATTCTTATACTTCATATTCAGCACTACTAATGTAGGACATGGTCTAATAAGATGAATAAGTTATTTACATTAAGGAAATAATGAAGGAGATAGCCGAGATGTACACTAGTGCATATGAGGATTATGACACAAAAGAATAAATTTATTTGTAATCATTTTATAAACCCAAACCACAAGATAATTTTTATCCGATTTTACTACCTTCATTTTTAGTGGAAATTGCACCTATTGATGAAAAAAAACAGGAAGCACCCTTATATTTTTTTTCTCCCCTCTAAACCTTAAAATATTTCTTTCATCTATTCTAGGGTTTGGGGACATTTTTTCTATTTGGGGTACTCACTCCTAGAATCTACTAATGGATATTGGGAAAAATAAAAATGTGGTGCTTTCTAAGCAAGAAACCCCATCCACCATCAGATTGGGGTTAAACCACTGCAACTGTCGGTTCCCTTACCCTTTATTTTTTTTATTTTTTTCTTATTAATTACTTTATTTCATTATTTTTAGGTCTATATGAAGTTTCTAGAAGATTAACTTAAAGATTCCACTAAAAAATAAATTCATTTTGTATCTTTACTTCTCTTTAGTTTTTCTACCCTTATATTTATTTTGTTGAGTTGAAATGCGGTGTAGGAAATTTTATGTGGGGGGGGAGTGTCAACTTAACTAGTAGTATTTTTGTGTGGTTTTATTTTTTATTTTAATATTTTTAGTGTTCTTGAACTTCAATGAATATTCTTATAATTTTTCACACATCAATTTATTTTGAGAAAATTTAAATAATTTCTGTGAAAATGGATTTTAAATTATTGTTGATGTGGATAGTTTTCCCTTGAGTAGGATTTTCAAGAATTTTAATGATTTCAACTGATTTTTTAAATCCATTTTCATGAAACAATTACTCATAATATTTTTCCTGTCCTATGAGGTATTTCAATCCACTTTGATACATTCTTCCTAATGCCCTTACTTTCTTCAGAGAATCTTGGATTTTTTGTGAGAACCAAAACTTGTGACTTTTTCTATTTCAAATATTTGGACTTCATGATATGTTTCTAACATGATTGATGCATCACTTTGGTAATAAAAATTCTAACTTGAGATCTTCCTTTACATCTATCCTTTTTTATCCCTTAGATTTCATGAATTTCCTTATAGGTTTAAGCCACATTACAAACTGATTTTCCCTTACCAACCCTCACTCTTGGTATTTTTTTGCATGGGTATTTCATGTTTGAGTGTGGGGTAAGGGAATTTCATGTGAGTTATTTTATATATGTTTCATTTTTGTGTGGTTTTTGGTGTGTTTAATAATTTTGAGTAGTGGATATTGATATAATTAATCTTTGAGTCATCATTTCATTATTTTTTATTTATTTCATCCATTTCTCTTTCAAAAAAGATTTAAAAATAAAAAAATGGATATGTGCTTTAATTTATCATTGAAAATTATTTTATGACTCATTTACCTTTATAAAATCAAGGTCATGATGTTCATTCATTCATTTTATTCAATTTTCAGCTCATTCTCCATGAAAAAAAAAGAAAATAAAGACGTTCCTTTCTAAAGATTTACAAAAAAATGGGAGATATTAGATGATACCATTCATTATAATAATTTATTGACACATTTATTATGTAATAAAATGTGTTTTGTGTTTTTTTTTACATTTTATGTGGATTTGAGTGAGGTTCATCCTTTTTTTTCACTTGAGTATTCATGCATTGTACTTAAGAGTCCAACCTCCTATTTTCGGCCCTAAGTTTTTCAATCATTTTTTCCACAAACCCTAATCTATAGAATTTAACTTAGAAAATACCTAATTATTGAATTAATTTTCATGTTTTAAACCATGGATAAATGATAATTTTCACAAGACTATGGTGATATATGTAATTTCCAAGTATGAGAACAACAACATATTTAATTTCTCTTGAGTGAAGAGAGACATAAAATTCAATGTGAGGTAGGTTGTGATTAGACCATGGATGTATTTATGAGGTTGAAAAAATTTAAATGTGAGGAATGAAAATGAAATGTAATATTTTCATATATGATACCTGATGGAATTATTTTTTGGATAATATCATGGATGTTTTCTCATTTTTAATTGTTATATGGATTTTGATGTGGATATATGATGATTTCCTTAGAGTGAAATTGTTAAGTGTGAGGGAGTTATGAAGATAACATTTTCACATATTTTATTTTTTAATTAAATGTTTTAAATCCTAAAATATTATTATTTTATGGTAATTTTTCATATTTTTAGGTTTTAATGGTATTTTGAGATTAAATGTGAAAATAACATAATTTTTCTATTTAATTATTTTATTATTATTCAGTATTTCAGAAATAAAATTTTATAAATTAAATTATATTGTGAAATTAAATTTTTTTAGGATTTATGACATCTTGGGTTTCATTTCATTCTTTTTAACACAAATCTCAATCCATCAATTGGAGGCCCAAAACTAGCTCACAAGTCGGGCCTTGAAAATTTTGCAAAGATCTGGACATTTTTAATATTGATCTTATATCATGAAGTAGGCTGGTAAAATGAAGATTAAATTATACATGTATATTTATAAGTAATATATTAACATCATTAACAAAGTATTAAACATGTGAATCTAGTGGTTTCAAGGTGATAATGGCATGGGAAGTTGAAGCTTGGGAATACAGACAGTCGCTATGCGCAGAATAAATTCCCATAGTAAGTTAGACATATCTCTCTCCAGAAGTTTCTAATCAAGATTAAATTTTTATTGTAAACATGGGAGAAATTACGAAATAATTTTTTATAGTAACACATTCAAATATTCTTCCATTTATTAAGGATAACATGTAGACACTTTCGGAGGTAAAATTTGGGAGCGAAAATGTCCCACCTTTTATCTATAAATTTCCAAATTCTATCCCTTTACAAAGGATATAAAATTTACAAGGTAAAAGGTGTAGTTTTTTTATGTATTAGTTATTAATATTTTTAATTTATATTATATTATATCTCTTCTTATTATATGCATTTATATTCTTCTTTCATCCCATTTATTTTATGTGTTTCTCCCACCGTGCTTCTTTTCTCTCCATGATTATGGAGAGAAAACCCTCACTATTGTTCATGGTTGTAAGTGATGGTATTTAAGTTTATTATTATTTAATGTCTTATCATGTGTTATTATAAGAATTAATTATTGGTTAAAATGATTTTGGTGAGTGGTCTTCCCACTTTCTCTTCTATTGTCTTCTTTTTCCACATTCACTCATTTTCCTTCTCATTGATATCTAATTCATTCAAATGGTGGATTTTGGATTAGATATTGGCTTGGAAGATATTAATCCAACATTAAGAGTTCTTTTAATGATATGGTGTGGAGTGATAGTTCTTTATCTCAACATTGAATAACACATTGATAGATATTTTGAATAACAAGAATAATACACCATGAAGCCCTAAGAACAATGGTTTTCATTCTATAACTTATTTGTGTTTTTATTATTTTTAATTGTGTATTTTATTCTCATATATATATATATATATTATTTATATTTATATTTCATTCATTTTAATCCCCCCATTTTAGTTTAATTAATTTAGTTTAATATTAGCCTGTTTATAATAGTGACAATAGAAAGATATTTTTGTGTAAGAAACCTCCTTGATTTCGACCCTTGGGTGTACCACTATGATGAATTATTATAATAATAAGATATTAATTTAATATTTATTCATTAAAAAACAACTAAAATCAATTTGGTTCTTTTTTGGGGGAGTTTAAGTGCTTTCACACACAGTTTTTCATAAAAACCCAAAAAATTCAAAAACTAAAAAAAAAAGTGATCCATTGAATATCTTTCATTTATTTAAAAAATATGGATTTTTATGGTGATTATTATAATTATTTTCATATTTAAAACATTTATGGTGAACCTATAAGGTAAGATACATTGAAGATGCAAATGGAACAAAATTCATTGATGATTCAAGAGAATTTCAAAGTTATCAAAAAAGTAAGAAAGATGGTTACATTATTGGCCACTGAAGTTGAAGAAGGTAAAGTCTTATGTATGGAAAAAAATAAATGGAGAATGAAATTTTTTTCCCTCCTACATTTCAAGAATACACTGGTGGTTTTGAATAAAAACATGAAGATTCAATTTCCTCTACAAAAAATAAATTCCCAGTAGCCCTGCTTAAGAAAAAATAATTAGAAGTAGAATGTTTTGAGGGAGATTTAATTTATAAGAATTGTTTTTAGTAAAATATTATTAATTATGAATTGAAAAATTATCTCATTTATTATTATATTTTAGATTCAATTCCACTAATTTAGTCCATAGTTAATGAAGATGAAGAAGTTTTTTACATTGAGGAAAGAATGGAGGATCTTTTTGAGATGTGCACTGGTGCATATGAGGATGATGACACAAAAGAAAAAATAAATTTGGAATAATTTTATGAACCCAATACATAATAAAATATGAATCCTATTCTATTACCTTAATTTCTAATAGATACCACTCCTGTAGATGAAAAAAATATGAAGCAACCCTATATTCTTTTTCCTCCCCCTATAAACCTCAAAATCTTTCTTTCATATCTTCTAGGGGTTGGAGATATTTTGTTTTACACTAGGGGTACTCAATCTTGGAATCTACTGATGAATGTTGGGAAAAATAAAATGTGGTGGTTTCTAAGTAATAAACCTCATCCACTATCATATTGGGTTAAACCACTGCAACTGCCGGACTAGGGGCTGTAAAAACCTAGCACCCCCATGGGGGTGCAAACCATATTCTATCCTCTTTTACCTTCCTATTTATTTTTATTTATTTTTTTATTATTATTTTATTTATATCATTAATTATAGGTATAGTGTATGTTTCTAGTATCTTAACTCAAATATTCCATAGGAAAATAAAGTCATGTTGTATATTTCCTTCTCTTTAGTTTTTTTCCCTTCTATTTATTTTGTTGAGCTAAAATGATGGGTAGTAAATTCTATGTGTGGGGGGAGTGTCAACTTGTTTAGCTGTATTATTGTGTATGATTTTATTTTTTTAATTTCATATTTTTATGATCCTTCACTTTCAATAAATATTCTTATCATTTTTCAAACATCAATATATTTTTAGAAAATTGAAATTATTTCTAAAAAAATAGACTTAAAATGATTTTTTATGTGAAAACTATTTCCTTGAATTGGATTTTCATGATTTTTTATGAGTTTGACTTATTTTTGAAATACATTCCCATGAAACACTAACTAAAAATATTTTTCCATTTCTATGATGTATTCTGAACAACTTTGATATATTCTTCCTAATACCTACACTTTATTGAGAGAATCTTGGATTTTGGGTGAGAACTCAAACTTGTGACATTTCTCTTTCTAGGCCTTGAACTTAATGGAAAGTTTTTGACATGATTGAGGCATCTATTTGGAAATATAAATTTTAAATTGAGACCCAACTATATATCTATCCTTATTTTTTTTCTTAGATTCTATGAATTTTCTTATAGGTTTAAGCCACATTACAAGCTAATTTTTCCTTACCTACCCTCACTCATTGTATTTGTTTTCATGGTTATTTCATGTTTGAGTGTGGGAGAAGGGTATTTCATGTGTGTTATTTAGGATATGTTTCATTTTTTGGTGGTGTGTGGTGTTTAGTCATTTTGGATAGTGGATAATGATAGAATTGGGCTTGATTCATTATTTCATTATGTTTTATTTGTTTCATTTGGTTCTCCTTAAAAAAAAGGTAAAAAATTAAAAAAAATAGAAATGTGATTGAATTTCTCATTATACTTTATTTTATGACTCATGTGCATCTATAAAATCAAAATAATGATGTTCATTAATTCATTATATTCAATTTTTAGCTCATTCTCTATGAAAAAATAATAAAAATAAAATACAATAAAGTTGTTATTTTTGGAGATTTACAAAAAAATGAGAAAAGAGGGGAGAACCTGGACAATACCATTCATTTTAATCATTTATTGACTCATTTACCATGTCATAAAATGGTTTTGGTGTTTTGTTTTAAATTTTAAAGGGTATTATAGTGAGTTTCATCATGTTTTTTCACTTGATTATTCATGAATTGTACTTAAGAGTCCATCCTCATCTTTTCAGCCTTAAGTTTTTCAATCATTTTACCCACCAACCCTATGCCTTAAAATTTTCCTTGGAAAATTCCTCATTATTGAATTAATTTTCATGTTTAAAACTATGGATAAATTATAATTGTCACAATCTTATGGTGATACATGTAATTTCCAAGTATGAGCAAAACTCCAGATTTAATTTCTCTTGAGTATAGAGTGACATAAATTTCAGTATGAGGTTGGTTGTGATTGGGACATAGATAAATTTATGTGGTTGAAAAAAATTAAATGTGAGGAATGAAAATTAAAGGGAATTTTTTTCATACAGGATGCATTATGGAATTATTTTTTGGGTAATATCATTGATGTTTTCTCATTTTTAATTGTTATATGGATCTGAATTTAGATATATAATTATTGTCTAGAAGTGCAATGGTTAAGTGAGGGATAGTGATGAATCTAACCTTTTCACATATTATATTCTGTAATTAAATGTTTTAAATCCCACCATATTGTTATTTTTTTGGCATTTCTCACCTTTTTAGGTTTTAGTAGTATTTAGATCTTAAATGCAAAAAAATGCCTAATTTTGGTATTTAACTATTTTATTTTTATTTTGTATTCCATATATAAATTTTTCTACACTAATTGAAATTGTAAAAATCCTTTTTTTAGGATTCCTAACATCTTGGGATTAATTTAATCATGTTGTGCATAAAGCTCAATTCATCAATTGGAAGCCCCAAACTCACTCACAAGTAGGGCCTCAGAAACTGTGCATAGATCTGGACACTTTTAATATTGAGCTTATATAATGAAGTGGACTGGTCCAATGAAGCTGAAATTATATATGGAGATTTATAATGAATTTATAAAAATATTTATATAAGGATTACACATGTTAATCCATTTATTTCAAGGTGATAATGGTGTGGTACGTTGAATCTTCGTAATACAAATAGTTAGCATGTTCATAATACATTTTGAGAGGAAATTAGACATATCTCTCTCCACGCATGAGAATTAAATCTTAAATTTGGAGGGTATATTATAGATAAATAATTGAACAACTTTCATGAATAAAAATTTTGAATATTCGGACATTTATTTGGGATAACATGCAGAAACTTTCGGAGGTAAAATTTTGGAGTGAAAATGTCTCAATGTTTCTCTACAAATTTCCACCTTCTCTCTCTTTACAAAGAATAGCCAATTTCCAGGGTTAAAGGGGGAGTTTTTTTAGGAATTATTTATTTATATTTTCAATTTATATAATATTATATATCTTTTTATTCTATAAATTTATCTTCTTCTTTCATCCCTTTTATTTTATGTGTTTCTCCCACTTTGCTTCTTTTATCTCCATGATTGTGGAGAGCTAACCCTCGCTATTGTTTGAGGGGGGAAGTGGTGGTATTTGAGTTTATTGTGTCTTCATATCTTATCATTTGTTATTATAATAATTAAGTGGTAGTTAAAACATTTTTTTGAGTGGTCTCCCCACTTTCTCTACTATTGTCTTCTTCCTCCTCATTCACTCATTTTCCTTATCATTGATATCTGATTCATTCAAATGGTGGAGTTTGTATTGGATATTAGTTTGGAATAGATTATAACTACATGAAGAGGTCTCGGTGTAGGGTAATACCATTTTAATTAGAGGGTTTCTAGTGATAGGTATTGATATCCACATTGAATAACACATTGATATATATTTTGAATAATAAGGATAATACCACCACGAAGCTCCGAGAACAATGGTTTTCTTCTGCTAACTTATTTTTTTTTTCTTATTTTTAATTATTTCATGTATTTTTATATATATATATATATATATATATATATTTCTTGAATTTTAATCCCCCCTATTTTATTTAAGTTTATTTAGTTTTATATTTTCTATTTTATAATAGTGATAATATAAAAATATTTTTGTGTAAGCGGCCTCCTTGAGATCGACCCTAGGGTGTACCACTATGGTACATTCTTATGATAATAAGAATTTAATTAAATAGTGGTTTGCAACAAAAAACTATAATCAAAAATTTAATTTTCATTCCCTTTATACTATCAAATTAAAAATTCTACATGGATAAAACATTTTAAAAAATGGGCATACATGGGTCATAAGTGTTTTCTTCACCCTCAGCGTAGGTTCAGAAAGGACAGAGTGACATTTTTTAGTTCTAGATAATTCAACCCAACACCAAATTTAAAAAAGGAGTGTAAATTTATTGAATATTATGGAGGAAAAAATCCTAATTATAAAGTAATTCCATGATTTAGTGGCTCATCCATTTCCCAATATCCGTGGTGCGGGTAGACAAGATAGTCAAAATTGGAATAAGAAAAGTTTTTTTTAATTTCCCTTACTGGAAAATCAATATGCGAAGGAATAATATATATTTCATTCACATTGAAATAAATTTTTTTATATTATATTATAGACCATTTTAGGTTTCATTGGAAAATCAAATGACCATGTCAATACATGATGCGATTTAGAAGAAATTGGTTTAGGGAAAACATTTCATTTATAGTTGGGTGAGGGAAACAAGTAATGAATACCTAATTCACAATATAAAATGAGTAAAAAATATAAGGATAAATTTTATCCTTTTTTAAGATTATAAAGGTGGTTGATGGTTACTCTTATAATATTTCTAAGTGTGTGAATGTGATGAGTAGTACATTACAAGGGTTTAAAATTCATTAAAATCACATACTACTTTAGCAGTTGATTCTAATTGCAATTTCTGATTGTTTATCTCACAATGTTATTCAACCATTGATTGAGATGAGTAATTTTTTTAGAAAAAATAGTTTAAGAAATCAATTAATGGGTTATTTAAAAAAAATTCAGGACATAATTTTACTCATGCTTTTTCTCTTGGAGGAACTATTTCCATCCTCATTTTTCATGTTATGGTTCACTTGATAGTGCACCTAACTGATAAAGTAATGGCTACTATTATAGAGAAATTTAGGTTTATGTATCCTATTGAGAAGTATCTAAATACATTGAAATGATTTTTACAAAATGGAGATCATTCAGATGCATCAATAGCTATTGGTTATTTGATGGATGGGTGTACTAATTTTTGGGAAGAATATCTTATGGATGTTGAAACAAAATTAGATAATCCCTCTCAGATTCTTGATGGTCTAGTTAGGCAAGGAACTATGTTTGATATGGAAAACATCAATTGGGTAAGTCTCATTGATATATCTTGTTCAATACTCCATTAATCACACTATTGATGCAGTAAGTGTCTTATAACTTTTTTTTAAAATTTACATGTTATATTTTCATATATAATTTGATAATTTAAAAATGGCATTATCATTTGTAGGAAACACATTAATGAGCTAAAACAAGAGATGTCTTGTGTTAGTGATTATCAAATTCAATAGTCCTATTATGTATCATTTCATGATTGGTTCAAGTATTTTTTATTTATAAATGGATTTTCATTATGATTTAAGTATAGTAATAATTTATTTCTACATAACTTTTTATTGAATTCTATGAAATATATATGTCCATAACCTACGGGAGTTAGGTGACCCTGTACTAACTTAAGAATTTAACTAACTAGCTGAGGGTGTATCTATAATGGATCATCCTTACAATGATTTAGATTCTAATGACTTTTAGTTTCACATTAAATATGTCGATGAGAAATGAGAAACATAAAATAGTGGCATTAGTTATCCATCTATCGATTTTGGTTATTACTATGGTTGATTGAAATACATAATTGAAGTTGTATATACACATGGGTTAAAATACATATTGTTAAAGTGTAATTAGGTTGATCAAGTCTGTGGAATTAAATCCTTTAAATATCATTTTACATTGGTGAGATTTAATAGTATGTCATATATATATATTAATGATTTATTGATAAACCTTTCATTTTGAAATCATAATTATAATAAGTTTTCTTCGTTACCTTTCTATTTAATCCTAATTAGAAATTTTCTTTGAAAATGTCAAGGTGAGGGGTGTTTTTAATAGAATGAGATATAACTGATTCTATTGCATTTGTTGCACAATAGTTTGATCAACATAGCATAGTTAAAAATTAAGAATATATTCATTGGTTTAGAGATACTATTTAAGGAGAAATGATCGATTTGAATATTTAATGAAAGGCTTGATTTTTTTATCACTCTTTGGTTTAAAACCTTTTTTAACAGTTTAACTTTTTTATGAACTTTTTAACTGTTTTTTATGTATTTGTTGTCTATTTATTTGATATATAGTCTACATGTGTTTAACTTATAATGATTTCTAAGACTACATACATGTCAGGAGAATAGGAACCATATTAACATCATTCTATAGATCCATTTGTGTCTACAGGTCGAGGTATGTATGAATGTTGATGTGTTTTTATTATTTCAATTTAGAATTTAACATGTATATACACATGTTTCTAATTATGTATGAACTTTTTTTCAATATAATAAGACTCGATCACTTCTTCCTCTTGTAGGAGAGGCCATGTTTGTGTATTTTAACATGGAATTCTAACACAAACATTGATGTGTCATTTAACTAGACATACCATCCTATGGGAGTGTGTGCATTTGAATTTATTTTCCAGTTGGGTCATATAATATGTGACCCACATAGATTTTCATTGACTACACATGACTAGGATTCATTTCCCCAAGATAAATTAGATAATCTATAGAGGGAATTTCGTGTAAGAGGATCATTTTAGTTTCTTAGCTATGTTTAAATAATTATTACATTTTTTTATAATTTTTTTTCTTAAATAGAATAATATAAGAGTATGAAACCATTGATTTTTGGCCATTTTTTATGGATAAATATCATAAAATGTGAAAATATTATAAAGGTTCAGTCAAGAGGGAGCACTGGGTACTAGATGTGGGTGCCCCATACATTTTGGATAGGGTCCCGAGATACGTTCTCCTATATCAGTGGCCTGAATTAGTTATATATTGGTCCATTTAGGAAGTGAATATGAGATAATTTTTTTATATTTCAAATAATTTTTAGCATTTTACATGTTTTAAATTTGAATTAATTGAATGTAGGTGATGAAAACTCTTCATTCTGAGAATCACGCATTGTAGGGACCACCTCACGGGCTTGGGGGTCATTATGTGTCCAAGATTAAACTTTATGTATTTATCATTTAATTTTTAAATTTATTATCTAATATGTTTTTTGTTATATATTTATATCTTATTGGTATATAGTTAAGGGATCAAGGTGCACCAACAGAAAAAATATCGGCATGGATGATGAAACGTGATTGAAATAATCCTAAAGTTATAGCTCTTATAGTAAGTTCGTGTAATAATTATCATTACTTACATACATTTATATATATGTATATATATATATATATATATTATGAAGCCTCAATTTGAGGTTGAGTTAGAATAAATTCCGATGGACTAGTGAAAAAATTCCACATAGAGGGGTGGGATATTTCAATGTGTTATTGGTTGTGATGGACATGGAAACAGATTGATATATTTCATGGGGATTATCCATTTTTGAGTTTCACATATTGAGTTTGTGGATCCCCTTGTTGCTGGGATGACACAAAAGGTGACAGATTTGGAGGCATGGATGTGTGCTTCCATAGAGGTAAATGCGCAGTTGTTAGCTGATATCAGAGCACTACGTGAGTAGTTGCATCGGATTAATGGTGAAGGGGGTATTATGAAATAGGTTTATACTGAATTTATTTATTTATTATTTATAACATTCATTATTATTATCTTCATATTTTTTATTTGTTTATGCCCCTACCACACCGGAGTTGGTAGAATCCATGGTCCTATATGACACATCAGATTTTGGAGGTGTATTTTGTTTTATCTTTTTGGTTTCTCATTAAAATTGATTGTCTCATTTTGTTTTTTTTTTAATTCAGATATCATATTTAAATTTTCTTTAAAATTAAATTTTACCAATTAGAGATTCAATACTACCAAAATACATTTATATTGATGATAAAAATTAGTAAAATAATCAATAAGTGATTTTTTATCTTTAAATTTCAATTGTATGTCACATGTGTAAAATCCAAAAATCTAGCAGAACTTCCATTACCTAGTGAACCCAACTCCAAAATAAATCTAAGACTCTTAATTTTCAAGTAACTTTCATTCACCTGAGGACCCATGTGTCTGGTTTCGATAAAAGCCACCCATACCAACCAACTACCCACTATATCCACCACACTCTTAGAATGAATTTCACTATAATTGACATCAATTATTTATTTAAGGTTCCAATTCATGTGGTTAGGGAGACTAAAATGTAAAATTTTGTCCATTATACTATGATATTATTGGAGTTTGATCTTATTGATACTCTTATTGATATGGGAATATTATCCCCACATGATGATGAGATAAATTTTATAATTTAGTATAAAAAAATTCTTTATTCTTTGGGGAGTGTTTTATTATTGGTCATTAAAAGAGTAAATATCATATAATTATCATCTATGGGAATTCTTTTCTTAGAGGACAACTTGATAAGTATTATGGTCAGAAGGGGAATAATTCTATTAATTTCCTAGTTAAGGTTGTTACAGTGATTTCTAGTGATGGTGTCAACCTAGGGGTGCATGAGAAGAATCATTTTATTATATAAAATATAGGTATTCAAGAACAAGTGTCATAGCTATACTGGAATATACCTATTATAAGACCAATTGTTGATAGGATTTAAGAATAAAATCAAATGTTGTATGTAGGTAAGTAAGGAATTAGTGTTGCCTCTCAACAAAATGGTTAGAGTTCAAATTAATCAAGTCTTTAGTAGATTAATGAAAGTGTTAATGTTTTAGGGTTTTAATAACCTATAATTGAGATTGGAAAGGATACAACTATTTATGTATAGAAAAACCTCTCAATTATAGGGACTGGATGTGTTCATTCCATGGTGAAATATTATAGAGTTTTTAGTTTCCAAGTGTAGAGTCATCTTGGATGGAAGTAGTCTAATATACCTATGTAGTTTTCAAAGTGTCAATAAAACTTTGTTAATTTATCTTATTGTGAGGATAAATTATGTTTTAGAGCTGGAGATAGGTTAAGTGAATGATTTTGGGGACTTTTATCACTTGAAATCTACTCAAGGATTGTCACTTACTACTAGTTAGCCTAATAAGAAGTATAGTTTTTTTGAGAGATAATAAATTTATGGATGCTCAAAAAATTTTGACATCTGAATTTATTGAGGATGATTCCCTACCATATATTATTGACAATAGGGTAGAGGACCCTCAAGTGTAGGATGTGGTTGAGAAACCTACTACTCTAAACACTTATGATCCACCATATAATGACAATGTTAATTCATGGACCATTGGTCCCTAGAGACACAATCATTATCCACGAGGAAGACATTTAATAGGTTGGATCCTAATCATATATGTGTAAAAGTTAAAAATTTTGATGCATTTTTAAAGCATAATTTGGATGAATAATTTTTTTCTCTGGATTATAATTTTTTTGTGACTGATTGTGTCTCTATACATTTTTAAATCTTGTTTACTATAATTGGTTGGGTTTTTCTTGACCTTTTGTTTGTACACCATAGTGATGGGATTCATCCTTTTTTAGATATTGGTAAAAAAATCACTAATAGTTTTAGGCTATTTAATATTTGAAGGTTGTCTATTCTATTTTATTTGGAAACTTTTCAAGATGAAAGGGGTTTAGTTTTAGTTCATATAATATGTTCTATGTGTGGATGGTCTTTTTAAGTCTCCTTGAGAATATTCTAGGGGTGAATGTAGTTGTGTGGGCTTGCTTCATTGAAATATTGATTTTTTTATGGTAATTGGGTGTCTGGTGTGTTGGGGTTGGGAATAGACTTAAATATTTTGAAACTGGATTCTTCTAATGGTGATGGGGAGGATGTGGGTACACATAGGCTTTATATGGGATAGTCCATCGGTTTTAGGCTGGTTGTGTTTTCTAAAATGATGTTGACTATTGGATGGGTGCAATATTCATTAGTTTTTTGGATTGAGTTATTATTTTGGAAATTTATAACCTAGAACAAGGATATTTATTTCTTGCAATGGTGGACTTGTTAGACCTGTTGGTGGCACAACTATGAGATGGGATCTCTCCACTTCTGAGATATTGAAGTTGAAAGATTGTGGTTATTGCAATTAGATGGGTTTTTATAATGGGATGCGATATTTTTTTATAGTTATAATATTTTATCGATGAATTATTAAATCTAACATGGAGGATCATTTTGATTTTATCTTCAACCAAAATTTTAAGAAATGTATGGTCATCAGAATTTATTTTCAAAGGGTAAACATATAAAAATAATCAATAAGTTCCTCCACAGAACTCTAATGTGTCAATGTGAACTAAGTATACTAATGCATCAATGTATGGAATAAATAAAATAAAATAATCAACAAAAAAACATCTCTCAAAATTAAATCATTTAACCTCTTACTTTTCATATGACATAAACATTCTACTTTCTAAAAACAACACTTTCCTCAACATTTATAATTATATAACTACCATTATATAACAAACATCATCGAACTGCATCTAAAAGATAGGAAATTTTCCACTCTTAAGGATCCCACTATAATATCCTCGTATAGTTTTCCACCCAAATTCTCCATTAAAAAATTCACTACCCTGAAAAAGTTATACACATATAAGGAACTCTTTGAATGAATCACCAATACCGAGTAGTTATTCATTCACAGGTAACATGATAAGTATATCTCCAAAAATAATTAGTTATCCATATAAAAGGAACTCCCTAAATAACTATACTTTTAAAAACACTTCCCACCTTGAGAAACCACCAATATAAAGTTCCTAGTGAATATAATAATACCACAACATATATCATAATTTTATAAAGGTATTTAAGGATTTAGATAATTTAATATAATTCATCACATCAAACAATTCCCAATTTCCTAAGAACATAGATGTCGCAACCTCATCACACAACCAACATAACATTCAGATATCCATATCAACAGAGACACATTATTCGCTCATTATTATGGAAAACAATGGGTAATGTTGTCTAGTTTATAAAATTAAATATCTCATAGTAGGGGGTCAAAATGAAAAAATGACTTATGATTTATGTGAAAATCTAGGAGATAATTCCTCAAATCATATGTAATCTATTATAACAAAATATTCATCAATCTAATACACAGATTGGTCAGTATAATTAAAATTATTGTTTAATATTCATTGTCATTTTTTAATAATTAGAAAATCATATGTGTAAGGGTCAAAATCAATTAAATAAGCTCTGAATTACAATAAATATTAAGAAAATAATATCTAAGTCATTAAAAATATGTAGGAATCATTAGAACATGGATCACATACCCAAATTTCTCGGTATGATTTAAAGTGGCATTTTTTCCTCAGATTTAGAGCTTAAGTAAAAATCACACAAAAGGGTCCAATACTAAGAAAATGAACTTGGGTTGACATGAAATTATGTGAGAATGATCACTAAGCTATTTTTGATATGTAGGATTTAATGTCTCATCCATAAAATGTGTTTAATAATGGAAAAATCATGTGTGTAAAGGTTAAAACTAACCAAACAAGCTCCTATTGATATGAAATATTAGGATAGTGATCTGTAACTTATTTAAAATATATAGGAATCATCGGCACATGGATCGAATATTTCAATTACTCAGTAGATTTGTAGATTAAGTGAAAATCACATAAAAGGGTCCACTACTAAGAAAATGAACTTGTATTGATATGAAATCATGGGATAATGATCATTGAGATATTTTTTATCTATAGGAATAAATGTCACATACATCGAATGCTTGTGTCACCTAGTATTATATAAATGATGGGTAACATTGTCTAGTATTATTAAAATGATATATCTCTCATCAGGGGGTCAAAAATGAGAAAACGACTTCGGATTGATGTGAAAATCTAGGATAACATTCCACGAATAATATTAGATCTACTATAATAATTAATTCATCAATATTATTTCTGTATTTTTTGGTACAATTAAAAGCTAAATTTCACATTTATTATCATTTTTGTGATAATGGGAAAATCATGTGTGTGGGAGTGAAACCCATCCAAACGAGATCTGATTGAAATGAAATCTTAGTAAAATGATATTTAAGTCATTTAAAATATTTAGGAATAAAATATGCATCCATCATATGCTCATGTCACTTGGTATAATATAAAATAATAGGTAACGTTTTCTAGTGCAATTAAAATGATATACCTCTCATCAGGGGGTCAAAAATGAGAAAATTAATTATGATTGATGTAAAAAACTATGAGAACATTCCTTGAATAATATTTGATCTATTTGAATCAATTTCACATCAATATGATTCTTTTATTGGTCATTATAATTAAAAGTTCATTTTCTTATTAATTTTAATTTTTGTAATAATGGGAAAATCATGTGTGTAGGGGTCAAAACCGGCCAAACAAGCTCTGATTGACATAAAATGTTAGTAAAAATATATTTGATTCATTGAAAATCTTTAGGAATCATTAGAACATGGATCAGATACTTGAATTGTTTGGTACGATCAAAAATATAATTTTTCCCCTGGATTTGGAGTGAAGTGACAAATCACATAAAAGGGGCCAATACCAAGAAAACAAAGTTGTATTGACCTGAAATCAGGGGATAATGATCAACAAGATATTTTTTATATTTAGAAATAAACTTTATAACCATCGAATGCTCATTTCACTCAGTATGATGGAAAATTATGGGTAACATTATTTAGTGCTATTAAAATGACAACTTTCATCTAACGGTTAAAAACATGAAAACAAATTCCGATTTATGTGAAAAACTAGAATAAAATTCCTTGAATCATATTTGATCTATTGGAATCAACAAAATATAAAATATATTCCTGGATTGATCGTTATAATAAAAATTTCATTTTCACATTTATTGCCATTTTTTTAATAATGGGAAAATTATGTGTCTAGGGGTCAAAACCAACCAACAAGTTTCGATTGACATAAAATATTAGGAAAATGAACTATAAGTCATTTAAAATCTATAGGAAGCATTAACACATTGATTGGATACATGAATCGGTATGATCAAAAGTGATGTTTGTCTCTTATATTTGGAGGTAAGTGAAAAATCATATAAAAGGGGTTAATACCAAGTAAACACACTTTGATTGAAATGAAAATTGGGGAGAATGATCACCGAGCTGTTTTTTATTAGTTGAAATAAATGTTGCATCCATTGGATGATTGTGTCTCTCGGTATGATAAAAAATAATGGGTAACATTATCTTGTGTTATTAAAATGACATATCTCCCATTAAGGGTTCAAAATGATCAAAAAAATTCTGATTTATGTTCAAATATAAGATAACATTCCTTAAATCACATGTGATCTATTGGAATCAACCGTACCTCAATATGATGTATGTATTTATTGGTATTTTATAAACTTGATTTTCAACTTTTAATACTCATTACTTAATTGATAAATAGTGAAATTAAATATTTCATACTAGATTTTCCTTATTTTTTTATTTATGATTCATTCTGTATGTAACACTATACAAACTATTTTGATTATTATATATATATATTAATTGAATAATTTTGATTAATTTTAAATATATTGATTTTTATTTGATTTGTTTAATTTTTTTGTAAATTATTAGTAGGTTTATGGATACAGAAGATTGAAAGGATCTGTTACTATTTCTATCATTGGTTTTGTTTGGATCACTGTTTCTTTTTCACTTTGGTAGTTTTTTTTTGTTTTTGTTATTTGGTGGATATAAAAAATGTGATTTTTTTTAAAATATGTAGGCTATTGACCACCTTAAGAAGTCACTACTGATTTTTTTTTTAGCAGCTTTAGGGATTATATATAGTGTCTGCTATAAGGTTAGGCATTTCAGCCACCTATGGAAGTATCTAATACTCTTCTTAGTGAATGCCAATGTGGTGGTCTGGGAGACCCCTATAGTGACTGTTAATGGAGATCACTATTTCACTTTAGCGATATGCCAATTGTGACTGCCAAAAGTGGTTGGTTACTAGTCCTTAAATGTGAAATTTGCAGTATATATATAGGTTAATGAAACAAGCATACAACCTGCTTGATGTGATATCATGAAAAAGAGATTTTATTACACAATGAGCATGGTTTTGTCATTGTGACATATATTCTTCCTCGGTGGGTGTCTTGACCTATTACAAGACAATAATATTAGACTTTAGTCAAGTCCACCTAATGTCACAAAGGAAGAGGCCTAAAGGGTCACAGACAAAGTGTTTCCTTTGATGTTAGTTAAATATTATTATATTTAGCAATTAGAATGAATATTATTCTCCAAACCGAGAAGTGATATTTATTAAATGATCAAATATATGAAATAAATATTTGTTTGTAAGGTAATTTTTTAATTATGAGAATATATAATATTTATTTATCTCTTGTTATTTGCACCGTAATAAATAATTATTTATTTATTAAATAATTTATTTATTTAGTTATGTGGATATTAAATAAATATTTACTTATCATATTGTGAATAGAATATTTATTTATTTATTGAAGGAATATTATTTGTTTGAAGAAGTCAATAAATGTTGAGGAGTTCAAGCAGACCAAATTTTGTCTGGTGATAAATATTTATTTACCACATTGTAAAATAAATATTTCTCATTCGGCAGGTTACAAAATTTAATAAAATAAAATATTTTTATTATTATTTTATTACATGTAATGATATTCCTTTTGGGTTTAATATATTATTAAGGGACTTTTTGCAATTAATTAAATATTAAACTCTAACCCTAATTCTATAAATTGATTGTGATGCCAATTAAATAAAGGTTAATCATTGTGCACAAAAATTACCTCTTAAGATATCCCTCCTCTATTCCACTCAAGACCGAGAAGAACAATATAAATTTTATAATGCTTTAAGAAACACGAAGTGATCAAGGAAAAAAAATCAATATAACTTATCATTCATGCTATCACCTGGTCATTCATCAGTGTTGTTCAGAAATCTAAGGAGCACATATGGATCGCTTCTATAGGGGATCTACTTTGGGTCCCCACAATGCAAAGAAAAAACATTGATTGGGGTCAGAATATCAACATCATCCATAAAGAAATAACTCAAAACTGAGGTAATATTTCTTATAGTGTTTTTAAATTAATAATAAATTAACATGAATGATCCTCTTTCTTGGTTTCAGAAAAATTATTTTTCAATATTCTTCCAAAAAAAAATATTGGCCATGGTATTCATGTCATGAAAATTGTAAATGATCTATTGAATCTGAAAAAAGTTGGGTTCTTCATAGTCCCAATAGGTGCATATGGTACATATGAAACCACCATTGTTCAATAATATATTGTAGATATAGGTATGATGAAGACTTTTGTGTTAATAATTATTTTTCATCGGTGGGCTATCATTTTTATATCGGAATTGTAAAAGTGAATCATCATATTTATTACAGAGTATGATGGATGGTGTGATACTGACCAATTTTCATTCAAAAAATGTTTTTCAATGTGTTCTCCTTATTTGAAAAGTTGAAGGGGGATATTGTTAGGGTTCAAACCATTTTTGGAGAGTGAAAATTTTAATTAATGGAGAGATTTTCTCTACATTAAAAAATAAATTTTTCTAATTAATGGAGAGATTTTATCAACATTAATTGATTGAAATGGGAACATCAACTGCATTAACTAGATATAGACTTCATGTCTTTATAAAAGTAAGGGGTGAAATTATTTAGAGGTGATGATTTTAGGAATTTGGGCGCAGACACAGCTTAACAAAGTAGTGAAAAGGGGTCCAAGGGCACCAGGTCTAACACAAGTTGACTGGTGAGCAGCGGTGAGGAACCAGTGAGGCCAATATATTTTCAAATAGGTTTTTCAATGACACCCATTTATTCTATCTCTGAATGTGTAAAATTCTATCATAGAAGGATAGTGTTTTTAACCGAGACAATTTTTAGAGCGGTGATGGAAGCGTATTGATGTTTGGTTTCCACAAGGGTTTTCTATGTTGCATTTATAATTTAAGTTCAGGCATTGACTTGAATTTTGTATTATATTATTATAAGTGGATTTTCATGATTTTACTCATGGTTTTATAATCATCCAAATTTTTGGTTTCTTTCAAATTAAATATTTGTGTGATTTAGTTTTTTATTCATCTTAAATTATCCTTCCATTTTTCATTGGAGATTTTCACAAAATTTTGTTACAAGCATGCACTATCGTATTTTATCCCTTTAATATCATGAAAAATGGATTTAATAGCGCTAAAAAGGCATTTTTTCCCCCAGAAATATTAAAGGGGGGCCTTATCATCTCTTTTGTTATAACTGATAAAGGCCCTACTACTGCAGTGTGTTGGTTGAATAACAGTGCACTAAAACAAATACAATTGTATGAAAAATACACTTATATAAAAATTCATAATTTAATTAAAACAAAACTTACATCACAAATACAAAAAACACTATTATATAGATTTCAAACAATATTATGTATGATTAAATTTGAAGTTACTATCCACAAACATTTAAAAACATCAATGTTTCATCGTATTTTGTATCGTGATACCCTCTCAAAAAATCCCACTATAGTATCAGTTGTTGAAAAATCCACCCCAACCCAAGAAAAAGAATCCAAATGTATAATAAAATAAATATTATGTTAGTAATACAATAAATAAATAAATTAAGCATAAATATGAAATAATACATTAATAAAATGTCACTTTTAAATAAAAGGACGCACTTATAGTAATACCAGTCACATCATGCATTGAATTGAGGTGGAGTCGATTCCTACATGTCACAAATGACTTATGGATAATTATCTTAAAGTATCAAAATAAACCAAATACTTTTTATTGGTTTTGAATATTTCACTTGTCTTTTTTACTAAAATTTCATTTTAAACTACAAACACACACTTTGAGTTATACCGGTCACATTGTGTGTCAGTTTGAGATAAGAATTATTTTTACACATCAAAAATGATTTATGAATCACTGTCCTAAAGTATCAAGATAATACGAGTTCATTTTCTCAGTTTTTAGTGAGTGACACATGTTTTGAAATATTATGTCAATCTTAGACTAATAATAGACACTTTCAGTCATATCGGTTGCACTGTGTATCAGATTGAGGTGTGTATGATTCCTACACATTAAAAATGACTTATGGATCATTTTCTTAAAGTATAAAAACAATATAAATTTTTTTATCAGTTTTAAGTATGTCGTTTGTGTTTTTTACTAAAATGTCAAAAAAATTAAAAAAAAGACACATTTGGAGTCATACCGATCACATAATGTGTCAGAATGAGGTTTAGTTGATTTATACATGTCATATATAACTTATGGATCATTTTCCTAAAGTATCAAAATAATATGAATTCATTTTCTCAATTTTGAGTATGTCATTTTTCTTTACTAAAATGTTATTTTAAACTGAAAATGTACAGTTTGGGTTATACCAGTCACATCATATGTCAGTTTGATATGAGACTAATTCCTACACATAAAAAATGACATATGAGTAATTTTACTAAAATATTAAGATAATCAGAGCTCTTTTTCCCATTTTTTTTAGTGAGTGACATGTGTTTTAAACTAAAATTTCAATTTTAAATTGATTATAGACACTTTGAATCATATCGGGCACACGGTGTATCGGATTGAGGTGAGTCTAATTCCTACACATCAAAAATATCTTATGGATAAATTTTTAAAATTATCAAAACAATCCAAATGTGTTTTATTGGTCATGAGTATCTCACTTTTCCTTTTTACTAAAATAAATGTCAATTTTAAATTAAAAGACATACTTGGAGTCATACCGGTCACATGGTTCATTGGATTGAGGTTAATTTGATTACTACATGTCACAAATAAATTAAGGATTGTTTCCTAAAGTATCAAAAAAAATATGAATGTGTTTGATCCATTTTGAGTGTGTCACTTATTATTTTTATGAAAATTAATGTCAATTTTAAATAAAGACACACTTGGAGTCATACCAGTTACACCGTGTGTCGGATTGAGTTGAGGCTAATTCCTACATGTCACAAATGACTTATGGATCATTTTATAAAGTATTAAAATCATTTGAATGTGTTTTCTTAGTTTTGAGTATGTCACTTGTGTTTTTTACTAAAATGTCATTTTAAATGGAAACAAGCACTTTGAGTCAAACTAGTCACATCATGTGTAAGTTTGACATGAAACTAATTCCAACACATCACAAATGACTTGTGAATATTTTTAATAAATTATCAAGGTAATAAGATCATGTTTTCTTAGTTTTCAATGAGAGATGCACTTTTTGAACTAAAATGCCCAGATACTTTTAGTCATACTTGACACATTGTGCATCGAATTGAGGTATGGTTGATTCTTACACATAAAAAATGACTTCTGTATCATTTCTATGATGTATAAAAACAATATAAATGTTTTTTCTTGGTTTTGAGTATGTCACTTTTGTTCTTTACTAAAATTTCATTTTAAACTAAAAATGAAGACTTTGGGTTATACTGATCACATCATGTTTTTTATGTGAGACTGATTCATACATGTCAAAAATGATTTATGAATCATTTTACTAAAATATCAAGACAATTGAAGCATTTTTTCTAGGTTTTCAAGGAGTGACACACTTTTTGAACTAAATGGTCAATTTTAAACTGATAACGTACACTTTGAGTCATATCAGGAACATTCTATATTAGGTTTGGGTGAGTCTAATACCTACACATCAAAAATGACTTATGGATTTTTTTTACTAAACTATAAAAATAATACAAATGTTTTATCTCAATATTAATCAAGTCACATGTCCTTTTTACTAAAATTAATGTCAATTTTAAATAAAAAGACACACTTGGAGTCATACCGATCACTCTATGCATCGGATTGAGGTTTGGTAGATTTATAAACATCAAAAATGGATTATAGGTAATTTTCCTAAAGTATCAAAATAATTTGAATTTATTTTCTCAGTTTTAATGATGTCACTTGTCTTTTTTACTAAAATTCATGTCATTTTTAAATAAAAAGATACATTTTTAGTCTTAAAAGTCACACTATGTGTCATATTGAGGTGTGTTTGTTTCTTACATGTCAAAAATGACATATGCATAATTTTCCTAAAGTATCAAAATAATATAAATTAATTTTATCATTTTTTAGTATATCACTTGTCCTTTTTATTAAAATTGATGTCAATTTTTTTTAAAAAAGACACACTTTGAGTCATACAGGTCACACCATGCATTTGATTGAAATGGGGATGATTCCTACATGTCAAAAATGACATATGGATTGTTTTAATAAAGTATCAAAATAATCTGAATACATTTTCTTAGTATTAAGTGTGTCACTTGTCATTTTTAGTAAAATTAATGACAATTTTAAATAAAAAGACACACTTGGAGTCATACCGGTCACACTGTGTATCGGATTGAGATTCGATTGAATCCTACATGTCAAAAATTAATTATGGATAATTTTCCTAAAGTTTAAAAACAATATTAACACATTTTATAAGTTTTGAGTATGTCACTTTTCCTTTTTACTAAAATTAATGTCAATTTTAAATAAAAAGAAACACTTGGAGTCATATTGATCATACCATGCATCGGATTGAGGTTTGATTGATTCAAACATGTCACAATTTACTTTTGGATTTTTTTAATAAAGTATATAAAAAAACTAGATAATTTTTATTGTTTTGAGTATGTCACTTTTTCTTTTTACTAAAATGTCATTTCAAACTGGAAACACACACTTTGAGTTATTTTGGTCACATTATGTGTCAGTTTGATGTGAGACTACTTCCTACAAATAAAAAATTACTTAGGAATATTTTTCCTAAATTATCAAGATAATAGAAGGGTTTTTTATCAGTTTTTAATGAGTGACACACTTTTTGAACTAAATTGACAATTTTAAACACATAACAGACACTTTGAGTTATGCTGAGAACACCATGTATTGTATTGAGGTTCGGATGATTCCTACATGTCACAAATGGATTATAGATTTTTTTCCTAAATTATAAAAACAATATGAATCTATTTTATTGGTTTTGAGTATGTAACTTGTCTTTTTTACTAAAATTATTCTCAATTTTAAATAAAAAGACTCACTTAGAGTCATGCTGGTCACATCGTGTATTGGATTGAGGTGTGGATGATTCATACATATCAAAACTGACTTATGGATTATTTTCCTAAAGTATAAAAACAATATGAATTTTTTTCTTAGTTTTGGGTATGTTAATTTTCTTTTCTATTAAAATTATTGACAATTTTAAATAAAAAGTTACACTTTGAGTCATGTCGGTCACACCATGCATTGGATTGAGGTGTGGAGGATTCTTATACATCAAAAATGACTTATGGATAATTATTTTAAAGTATAAAAACAATATGAATGTGTTTTATTAATTTTGAGTATGTCACTTGTGTTTTTTACTAAAATTAATATCAATTTTAAATAAAAAGAAACAGTTAGAGTCATACCTATCACAATGGGTGTACGATTGAAGTATGGTTGATTCCTATACATCGAAAATGATATATGGATAATTTTACTAAAATATCAAATCAATATGAATGTATTTTATATGTTTTTAGTATGTGATGTGTGTTTTGAACTAAAATGTAAATTTTAGACTAAAAACATATAGTTTGAGTCATATCGAACACGTCGTGTATCGGATTGAAGTGAAGACGATTAAGTATATTATGTGTGTATTCATTTTAAATTTCTAAACTAAGTTATAAAATAGAGAATTTTTCTATTTGGAAGGAAGAGGAAACCTCATACTGCCTGTAATGCCTCATCCAAAACAAACATGTTCTCTCTTTTTTGGCTTGTTGTTGATAATTTAAAGAAAAATATGACAACCCAAAAAGAATCCACCTATATAAGAAAATAATTTTTATCTTTGTAATACTATAAAGAAATAAATTAAACACAAATATGAAATATTACATTAAGAAATTTTCAATTTTAAACTAGAACCGCACAATTTGATTCATACCAGGTACATCGTGTATCGTATTGAGGTATGGTTGATTCCACCATATATTTTTACCCTACAGTGCATGATCATAGTATAGGAGTGACTCATCCTTGTTGAAAAATACATTTCTTCATGATATCTGTGAAAATTAATAAAATATGTATCACATAAAAATGATGAGGAAATTAACTAAAAAATAGATAAAATGATGAGAAAATCAACTAAAAAAGCAGTAGGAATTCACATATTCATGATATGTGTGTACATTCTGACACCAGGTATGCTTCCTAATCATTTTAAAAATATATATATTTCATCTTGTAAATATGATTACTTTTGATATTCATAGTATTACTAAAAAATATAAACACACAAAGGAATAATAAATATTTTAAATGAAATAGTAATTATCTTTGAAAATACCACTCCAGGGATGCTAGTGTGTTGATGGAATATGATATCTCAAAAAAATCAAACATAATAACCATAATATTTTCCATTAGTTTGTTTTGTAAACTGTAGAAAAATTGAGAAAAATGCGTAATTTGTTTTGATATGTGTTCTGATAGTGAAATCATATTATATATTTCCTAATACTTATACACTTGTAGAAGTCTATAGGCTCCTTGTACGCATAGAATATTCTCATTCCATGATTTTATTGATATTTTAACACTGATCTATAATAATAGAATTCTTATTAAAACATAATATAAAATATATAACTTGAATTTTAGTTCTAAAATGTCGGATGTAGTATATTAAAAATTGAAAAAATGTCATCATGTGTGATCAGTTTGTTGGGTATCCATATAGTGAATCTAGGAAATAAATATATAGAGTATCCAAATTGATATAAATTAGTATCCAATGTTTCCTAAAAAAGTAATAAGTTATTAAAGGAACAAAAATATATTTTATATAATTAAATTTTAGAGTCTTACCCCTACATTTTTTATAATAAGAAGAGTCTATCATCTGTATGTTTTCATTCAAATGTTGTGGCCCGTTTTTCCACTCTTGCATCAATTTGAACTAAATCCAATGAGGTTAGTTCTATAGAAGTTATATGAGTAATAATTTGTATATATTTTTTTCAAAGGGTTTTTATTTAAATAATATTGATATAGACTCATACAAAAAAATGAATTGTATTTATTTATAATCAACATATTAGATCGGCTGTTGGAAAAACAAATCCTGAAAACACACCTCTTGTATAAATTTACAACTGAGACCCATGTCCAGTCATACATTAGGATTTAATTTACATTATCAAGACCAATGTAGAATGTAATGGATTCTCCATACATTTTTTCTTCAAAATCAACTATGACATTACTACCATTTTGTAACCTTTTATCCGCATGAACCTTCAAGGTTAGTAAATGTTGATATTGAATAGAAAGGGTAATGGTTCTTTGTGAAGATATTTTTAATTGACTAATTGATCCTATAGATTGTTTTGATTAATCATTCCATTTCACCCTCTTCCCTTTTTCTGTATATAATAACATTCATCGGTTCAGACCATTTTCATTAATTGTTAAAGGTTTTTTATGAAAAGTAAATTTGAAATGAATATCTCTTTGTTGACATGTTTTTTTTCAAAATCTAATTACCAGGATATGAATATTCTGATAACTTTCTTGACTATATGAATATCTACATCATCAAGTGGAATAGTTATCTCAAAACTCAACTCATGATCTATGCTAATCCCCACTATCACATTACCTGTTATAAGTTTTCTATTATGTAGAGTATTTTCTTAGATATTGTACATGGTAACTCTCGCACAAGGATATGGGTGGGTGTTGACAGATATAAATCACAATAATTTTCACCCTATAGAATATTAGTACAGGAATGTTATCAGTGTGTGTCTAATTCATATTTCATAGAAACAATTTTGATAATATTGATTACCTCATATAAGTCATATCTTTGAGGGGAATAGATCACCACAAAGATGGTGGGGTGTGGGGGGATCTTCACACAATGGTTGTTGTAGGGTAATTTCTTCTCTTTGAGCCCCCCCCCCCCCATAACATTTTTTAGCAACTCAAAATTCCAATGAAATTTTTCTTAAAGAGTAGCTAGTCATTCTTGTATCTCTTCCATTTTTTTGTATCTTTATCCCCCCTATTCTTTTCTTTTCTCAAAATATGTTCAGGTGTCACCCCAAAACCCACACCTCTGACGTGGTCATAATGTTCTAGCCTCTTCAAGGCCACTGATGGTAGTTTTTCAACTAGTACAGCTAATTGTGATTCTTGTGTCTAATTTGGATAAAAAAATATAGTAAAAAAGTTAATCATTATTATGTAATAAAGATTTAAATAAAAACAATAATTTTATTATGTCATACTTACACATGATTTCCACACTTTTTGTGTGTTTTAATCTATTATAATATCATATTTATTTGAATTTGACTCCTTCTATAGTACATGACATGTTATGGAAGTGGATTTGGATTTGAATTAACTAATCTTCATATAAATAGAGGAATATAATTATGTTGTTGTTTTATGTCAAACAAAATTATTACAGTAGATTTAAAATACGTGCACTTTTTTTTCAAGTGAAGCATACCCCATCCTTGCTTTACGGTAGGGTTACATTGGTTTTTCTTCCCATTTCTTATTTTCAAAACTCAGTTTCTGTTTCATAAATTAACAATTATTAACAAAAGTTATTAATACACATATTTTCAAACAATGTATTACCAGTGACAATATACCTAAAAAGACATCTCCTCACAATAGCCTGTAAATTCATCCCATGATTCTTGTCTTATCAGGTGTGCATACATATGAGGTGGGTGTGGGTTTATTTTCCCATCAACATATTTGAGATAAAACTTCATTATAATTGTGTGAAATACTATGTTATACTTTCTAGTAATCATCAATTCAAATTTCTTTTAGGAGTTATCTATAATAAATTCACTCTATAAGGGATAATTAACAGTAAGTCAATGTTTCATTGTTTTATTTTTTACTATAATAAAGAAAGGATGTCATAATTTTAACCTAATATCTTCCCAAATCAGTGTCTTAAGAATGGGAATTATTTGGTGCCACAAATCTATATAAATCATCATGTTCTACTGAGTAGTGAGCCCAATGAAACTACTGAACATGGCCATGTTGGAGTTAATAGGATAGTCACACACATTCCACCCAAGCTCGAATTTGATGCCTTTGTTTTTTTCCTTAATAATTTTTTCTAATACCATAATACTATGACACTCCTATTTTATTGGTACATCAGTTCTTCACCATGTACCATTTCATCAGGTTCAACATCATTAATATGTTGTTCCTCTGGATTAGTAGCATCGTCATATGTAAAAGATTGTTGTTCGTCTGCACTGGCAGCACCAAAAGGTTGAGAAACCTATTTTTTCCTCAGGTTTGGGAGAATCAGTACCTGAATAAGTCATTATCTATATAAGTTGTTAAACATTTAATTTAGATTATATGAATGAAGTAGTGGGTAGATAATAATATAAGGTCACACAATGTATATTACAAAAATATATATAACCTGATTATTGAACTCTCTTTATTCAAAAGGTTGAAGGGGTTTTACCACTCTATTGTGTATTCAAATCCATTCATTATGGTCTCTATGAAATAAAGGACCCCATATACATTGGGACCACTATGAAATGATTAAAATTCCCCAATTAAAGGCTCATCCTTAGATAAATTTTTATCTGACCCTTTAGTGGTTTTGGTCGATAATAGAAAAATTGAACACTTTAGATTTGTGGGATCTAAAAAATAAAATAATTGTACTGAATATGATTCCATTATAAATGGTTTATCTCTATACCCTTCCTTACTAAAATCCACTTTCATGTATCTCAATTCATATATTTTAATAGCACTCCCATTATCAACCAACTTACATTGAAAAATTAGAACTTGGAATGTTTTATAATCTAACTCCCATATTTTTTGATAATGACAACGTATATATATTTACATAAATTGGATTTTTATCCCTGGTACTAGATACATGTGTCACTTTATCCATGATTGTAACTCCACTATTTTTCATGGTACTTCCTTCATCATGATCATTTGTATAGAACGTATAACCATTAATTAAATAACCATTATAAGATAATACATGCACACTTGGTCCTCAGGATAGCCATCAAATTAATTTTCAAATTGAATATGGATTTTCAATTGACAACTTAAAAATATGGTCTCAAAACCATCCTATAAACTATTGATTATATATATTTGATATCCAGCTTTTATCTCTTGATGGATTCAAATGCCTAAGAATTTATTTTTGGGTTTAAAAATTTGGGGAAAACTCTAAACTATTATGAAATATATAAATGTGGGCCACATATTGATCTATAATAGTGATTGTGACAATATATATTCTATAAATTCCTTCACCCATAAGTTTCCCAGTGTGATGAGATTTTGGTAGACTAATTCTTTCCACACCGAATAGGTGGTCGATACAGAATTCAACAACTTCCTCAATGATATATCACTCCATAATACATCCCTCTATATGACTTTAATTTTTTATATAAACTTTCAAAATATTCATATATAGTTAAATGGGGTGCATACATCTATAATGTACAAGACTACATAGTTGAATATCTTTTACCAATTGAACCATCAAGTGAACCACTATATCAAATAATGTAAGAGGGAAGAACATTTCCAATTCACATAATATGATGGATATTTCATTTTCCATAGTTGAAAATTTCACTAGTTCTATAACTTTGATGAATATATCTTTGAAAAATAAATAGATCTTGGTTAATGTATTATATAAATTCTTGAGAAAAATGCACCATGAAACTATAGGCATTATATCTTACATAAAAACATGATAGTCATGTGATTTTAGACCCTTTAACTATAAATCAGTCATTGAAATGATATTCTTGATATTCAATAAATACCCCTCTAAAACCTTTACATCATTTAAGAAGTTAAAAAAACTAATGTATCTCATGCCTGGAAAGAGTGTATATAGTTGGAGAAAGAAAAGTCCATTTTTCTCCCTTTAATGGTGCCAACTCTTCCTATATTCCAATCTCAATAATGTCTAACCTAATCTTAATTTCATAATTTTTTTATAGAGAATTTAGTAATGTTCCAATGACACTATCACATAAATGTTTTCAACATTTATAACATCAAAAAGATACCTATCATACAAACAATTCTAGTATGGTAATTCATAAAAAACTGCTTTGTTTTTTCAATCGGTTTTCATATGGTTTTTCAATAAAGTTTTACCAAAAGAAGTGTCCATATATTTTACTTTCTCAAATAGTTTATCACCTATTAGTGGAGATAGTGTTGTATGTTATTTTAAACACCCATATAATGATTTCATCCAAGATAGGTACTTATAACAATGAGTTATAAATATGTGTTATCTTTGAAACATAGTCATCGATGAATGTTTCAACCTAATTGATTGTATACCTTTTCATAAATGGGACACCCTTGAATTCCTCTAATACTATATCTTGAAAAAATTCCATAAGTAGTAAATTCATTTATCATATCATACAACATGGCTCTCAATATAAAATATTTATTTTTGAAAGAATCATACAATGTAACACCTGAATCCCACAATAATTTCAAATCTTCAATCAATGCATCCAAATAAATATAAATATCATTACCCAGTTTTTTTTGTCCTGATATAAGCATAGATAACATAATGTATTTTCATTTCAAGCATAACCAGAGTGGAAAGTTATAATTTACAAAAATAATCGGCCATGTATTGTGAGTACTTATTTGAAAACAAAAAGGATTCACTCCATCTGTAGATAGCTCAAGATGAAGGTTTCTCAGCTCATTTCCAAATTTAGGATACTCATGATCAATTATCCTTCACTGATGAGAGTCTACTAGGTTATTAATTTTTTTCATATTTATTTCTTATATCTACATGCCTTATTAATTTCTTTATAGTATCCTCACTTACATATAGGCGCATAAACCTTAGAATGATTGGAAAGTAACATACAACTTTTTCACAACCCAATTCATCATTGTTTTATTAAAAAACACCGCACTTTAGGAATTCTTTAAGCGATTTTTGGTCTTCGAAAAATAATATATAGTCATTTGGATAGGCATTTATTCTTTAAAAAATTATCCCATTGAACATATCATTCCTTTAGAATCATGTATTTGGCTAGTAATATCATTATATTATAAGATCGTATCATTAAAGAGAGCAAGTAGTTCATTAAAACTAGAGTCACTCCATCTATTTCCAGATTTTAAATTATACAGGTTCATTATAGTTGAAAATACTATATATTTAGTAAAACAACATACAATGGTGTATTTTCACAACTCTTTAACTTTTCAAACAATTTTAGAAAATCAAAAGTTCACATTCAACTATCATTTTTATTTCCTCAATATGATATTCATCATCAATCACGCCTATAATTGCATCCTTGATATGGTATTCTTTATTTTATACACTTTTAATCATATCAGGTGATCCATAAAATGAAGTTTTATCCTAGTCACTAGCTACATTCACTTTTCCCCCATGTTTAGTCCAATATTTATAACTTTGATCGATTTCATGATATATCAAGTGTTTTTACAACTCCCCTAGACTAATTAGTCTTGAATAACAACAGTGTAAACATGGAAAGAGGATTTGAGAACGGTTATATGCATGATATTTTTAAAACATGATTAACCCTTTCACCCAATATTCACACTCATTTTTAGAAAATTGGAATCCATAAATTTTTTATTTATATCCATCCTATTTGATTTGGTGGTATTAATATTTAACAAAAAAACAAATTCAAAAAAAATGGGCCTTTAAAATAAGGGGAACCCAACATTTGAATGTTTAAAATAGTTTCAGAATTCTTTAAAGGAAATGGGTAATTGAATTTAAGAAAATAATTACTCCACCAGTGGTAGTTGTTATCCTTGTAATTCACCTACAATGATTGTTGGTACCTGGTATGGGTTGACTATTGCTCAGGGTAGTTCACGAAACATAATTTACTGTCTAGAAGAGATGGGGGATGAGTCTTAGGCAACAAAATTCAATAATAACTATCTGGGATATGAAGATGATGAGTATGATAGTTGTATCCTTAAATCTAAATGTTCCCAAACTTGGGAGTTGGCGAACCACCAGAAAAAAAATTATTAGTTTTTTGTTAAAAATATTCAATGATACTTTGGTTTGGTTAGAGTGTACTGTTTTCTTCAATGATACTAAAGTAACATAGTTCTTCCCTTCTATAGTTTTAAACTTTATATAAAAAATAAAACAATCCATAATTTTATGAATTTATTTTGATAAGAGGTCAGTGAACAAAGTGAAAATATAATTCAAGTAGGTGGTGTAGGAAATTCATTCAACTTATGTATTAATATAGGTAGAAAATTATGGAATAGATATCTTGATCATATTATCTAGAAAAACATGAGTAGGATCACTTAAGGATAAAATTTTTCTGACCTGAAAATACTTAAAAGAGAAAGGAATATGATGTTCTCAACATGCCTAAAGGGAAAATATATTAACTCTTCATAGAATAATTTAGAGATACAATCTATCCAATAATATAAGATCATTTATTTATATAATTTTGGTACCATGATGATCTATTCAAAAAATATAGATAAGTATATTATTTCTATTATTGATAAATTTACCTAAATTAAATCTATTTTCTTTGTGATACATAAATAGTAGGATATAAATATGTTTAAATATTTTAGAAGAAAAGTAGATAAGGATTTTAATTTCTCCTTATATATGATCCATACATATAGATGTTTGGATGATGAAGATTCTAGAAACAACATCGAAAACACTCGTCAAATTTGTAATCCATATCCATGAAAAGAAGGAAATAATCTTCTATTATCGAGATTTATAATGTTATCATAGGATTGGTGCATGATTGGAACAGAAGGATAATAGTGAAGCAACATAGGATAGACAGAGGACCCTAGGAAATTTTTATTCTACATTAAGAGGAATTTAATAATTCTATCACATTTGAATTTAATAGAGGTATTCTCACTTATAAAAACATGAAAAAAAATTAGTGATAAGATAATCATTGAAAATTTTAAGGTTTTAAAAAAATATTTCCTA
Source organism: Viscum album (assembly GCA_963277665.1). Classification (NCBI taxonomy): domain Eukaryota; kingdom Viridiplantae; phylum Streptophyta; class Magnoliopsida; order Santalales; family Viscaceae; genus Viscum; species Viscum album. Next base: position 1,043,647,108 of record OY728146.1, read on the forward strand.
TAAAAAATACACATCCACACACTATACATGTATATATTTTATAAACAAATAAACTTCAAATCTATATTATTTTCAATTAAACACACATATATATAAATACTTGCAATAATAATTAATCAATTTTAAAATAAATTTAAAACGCCCCATACAGTCTATTAAAATTACTTTAATAATGACAAACACTACCAAATGATATTTTTAATTAAAAGTAAAAATTAAAACTATACCCATTATTTTTTACCAATAAAATATTTTATTAAAATTATTATTAAAAACTGGGTGTTACACTATGGGTAGTGGATCTATCCATTTTTAACCAATTCATATAGTCTTTTGTCTTGAATATGAAGTGAGACCCACCTTCCTCTCCTTGATTTGGATTAGGATTCAATTATTACATAATCTATTACAAAACCCAATAATTATTAATCTTAATACTAATTTTATTGGTTTCTAACTTTACCCCAAATAAATAAATAATATAGTTTCTTATCCCATCTATCCTCACATTTTCATTGGTATCAACCCCTAGAAGCTAACTCCAAATAAGAGAGAAGAGGTAGTTGTGGAGGAATCCCCTAATTTAAACCATGTAGGTGATGTTGGATGAAAATAAGGTTTGGGATTTGTAATACGGTTAAAATTTAATTCACCTTTTGATGGTGGTATATTCTTGTTGGTGAAGACTCAGTGGTTAGATTGGTAGAAGTTTTATGTTTTAGTGTATGGGAGGGTAGTTTAACTATTTCGCTAATACAGTTTACAATATAGTGGGTTTATTAATGGTCACATTAAATTTCAATATTTATGTTAAATTGGATAAGGAGTTTGGGTTACCAACCTATTAGGGTGCTTATAGAATTAATATAGTGATCTATCTATTATCGTTTTGTTAATAGGTATATACTATAACTTTCCTATTAGTTTGTATTTTTAATTTTTTATCTATCTCGATTCTTGTATCTCATTATATATTTTTATAAATAAGGTTTTTACCTTATTAAAGAAGAAAATTTTTGTCTTATTCTTTCTATATGGTTTTAGATCCAAGAAACCTTATAAGTCACCCTCCATCCATCCCTCCAACCTCGTTGTTTTTTATTTACCCTTTGTCGCTCCTATCTTATTAATACCTATTTTCCAAAAAGATACCTTACACAATATTTGAAGATATTATTTTTTATTTCAGATGAAATTTTTCTTGCATCCTTTTCCAAAAAAAATATTATACATAAGTCCTTTTTTCAGATGATCTTTTCCATAAATAATTTTTGAGATAACCATTTTTTAACCTATTTTGACATCTTTTTTCATGTATGGGAACACCATGATATACATATAACTAAAATAAGAACATATTTTACAACAATTTTGGAATAATATACATTGTAGATTTTTATGTGTCAGTAACACTTCCTTCAAAGTAAGTCTATCATCACAAGTTCCAATTTTTTTAAATTAGTGAAATGAGATAGAGTATTCTCCAATTTGAAATATATTTTTACAATGATTAAATAAATAGGGTATGGATCTATATATGATTGATCTATTTTAATAGTTTAGTCATATATATTTTCTATTTAGTTTAAATTTTGTATTTAATATTAATATTTAGTTTTGTATCTCGATATTCATCTCTATAAATAAAGTTTCAAAAATATTCAAGTGGCATGTTTTCATGGACTGATATTTTAAAATATATTTAATGTTGGATGTGATTGTTTGGTTGTATATTATTGTGAAATTTTTGTCTTATGTGGTAATTCTTGAGGTAATAGGATTTAAAAAAGGGATATTAGAATCTTGGTCATCACAACTATGTTTGTCATCATTTCTGAAGTTTGTAAATGAATAAGTGTTATTACATTATTCTAAAATAAAATAAAATAATTCCTACTACTAAAATAATTTTTTTCATGAACCTCAATTTTTTCAATTTTAAAAGAATAACTAAATTTAGGATATTCTAAAAATGATTTAGAAAATGAAAAAAAAAATATTTTGTGTTTAAATTATAAAAAAAACACTGTGGTTTTAATTGAAAAATTAGTTTAAAAAAGATAATAAAACATTTTTTTAAGGAAAAAAGATAATAAATATAAATTTTTGAAAAGTAGAAAATGATTTTTTCTAAAAAAAATTAAAGAAAAAAGAAACACTAATTTCAAAGTTATTTTCACACTAAAAGAAATTTTATTTATGGAAAAATATTAAACAATGAGGTTGTGAAAATATTTACAAAAACTAAACTATGTTTTAAATGATGTAGTGAGTTTAGTTAACTCACGCCAAATATTTTATTTCATCTTAAAATAATAATTACAGAAGTTAATAAATATAAAAAAGAGTGTATACTTTGAATGATTTTATTCATGAATTTAATTATAAATGTTATTTCAAAAAACAAAATCATTGTTCGGAGTGAGTAACTTAAGAGGGGGAGTGAATCGTGTACCCAATTAATTTTTTGTTAAAAACATGTTAAATTAAAATCCTCTAATTTAAATAAAAATGCTCATTTAATCAAAAAGTGGTTTAAAATAATTTTGGTCATTCAAAATATTTCTCAAAGTTTGATTAAGGCTAAGTTAAATAAATATTTGAAATTTATTTAACTTTTGAAATCAATCTAATTAAACAATATTTTATATAAACACTATTTAATACTAAATATCATAGTATAGTTTTTTATATTTTAAAATAAATAAAGTTTAATCTTTGAAACAGAGGAAACAAAACACAAACACATAATAGAATAAACAAGGGGATCAATCTCAATACGATACTTAATCCTCTCCACTTGTAAATCACCCACTTCCAATCAAATTATGATAACCAATAATCTAATCCATAAACTAGATTAGGTATATAAATAATAGCACAAGATTTTATGGCTTAAAGACTCTTCCATGGTTATATATTGGAATAAAAACAAAACATGCCACACAAGACCTCTTCCATAGTTTTCATGGGTAAATAGATAAAAAAATATTTGAGGTAATATTAGGTATTCTCTAGTTTAAGAATAAGAGTAATTATGTGTAAATAAATAGAAAAAAATAATTACACTGCTCAAATGTAAATAAGAAAATTAATAGGGAATTAAAAAAAAAGATATGAAATATGTATTTCTACTCCGTCTACAATGCTCCAAGTGCTCGAGGATCCTCATATTTGTCTTGGTGAGTAACTCAAACTGGTTTCTATAAAATTTATAGAAAATATATTTTTTCTGGAGTTATCTTTTCTATTTTAATATTCTATGAAAATCTTTTCTTGTTTCAGTATAGGAAAGGAACTTCATCTTCTATGAATTACACTCTTTCACAGTCACATGTGTTCATTTTGTAATTGATCACTCTATCAGCATCAAGAAACACTCACGCATGAGGGAGATATTCTAAAATAAATATCACTATATTTTAAAATATTTTTTTAAGAATAATATTAAATATTTTCTTATATACTTGTACATAGAAAAAAATTAGGAAACTCTGACTTGGTCATCAATAAATCCATGCAATTTTGTAGGAATAATAATTAAATAAAAAACAAGAAACACTGTATACAGTAACTCCATAAACTCGCTATTATAAGAATTAAATTAGAATAAAACATAATAGAAATAGTATCAAGGTTGAATGTAGTATGGTCTAACAGTAGCACAACTCAATGGTAACCCAAGACAATGGTAACACAGTTGGTAGTAGTAAATTTGAACTAACGGTATAAAGTCGGATGGTATCACATCTAGTGGTATCTCATATCTAATGGTAGTAGAGACCTGGAGGTAGTAGAAAGCTAGTGGTAGTAGGAGTATGGTGGTAGCAAGAGTCTGGTGATAGCAGTCTGGCAGTAGAAAATTCATGGAAATAGAAGAACTCTAGTAGTAGCAGGACTCTGGGAGTGGCGCACCAAATGGTAGTAAGACTTGGGAGGCATCATGAGTTTGGTAGGGGAAGAAATCTTTGAATATTACATGTATGGAAATGGCATGGCTCAAGAGGCAACATGAATCTGGTGATATAATAATTTGAACTAATAGTGGCATAGTTAAACTAACGGTGGATCTTTTCTTTACTTGTCTAAATTTACTAGTAATATACTATCATAAAACATTAAGATCATTAGAAACATAGGAATCGTGATATGTGAGCATTAAAACAAGGAGTTTATAAAAATCTTCCCATTTTTGATGATCAAAAATCATAGAATTTTATAAACCATGTATAAAATAAACATAGGAATAAATATATGAATTTTAAAAAGTAACATTCTTATTAAAAATTAAAAATATATTATGATATTTTGTAATTTAATTTCAAAATAGAATCACTTGAAATAGAAATTGAAAAATTAAACTTGAAACTTGAATGGTAAATTTCATCCAAATAATTTATCCCCCTTTTGGGATTATCAAAAAGATAATACAAGAAACAAAAAAGAAAATCATAAAATCCATCAATAATAAGAGAGAAATTTCATTTGGAACAAAATTCATTGGATTATACTCAAAAAGAAATAAAAGGTAAATATATAATCTATATTAAATATTAAGCCTAATCTGAATCACTCTCACCTTGGGAGGTAGGATCAACAGGACTCTTACCTTTGATAGAGGTCGGAGTCCTTGAGGTAGAAGCTAAGGGGGCTAGGGTAGTCTGAGGCAGTTCTTGGATCACCACTGGTTTGAGATATCTTACTACTTCATCCAAATACATACTTAACAGCTGATATTAAGAAGGAAAATGAGTATTAGATGGTGTCGAGGTGAAGTATGACATCATAATTTCCTCAGGTGAATCCACTATTGTACCATATACATATAAGAAATGTTTTATGAGGTTCAAAAATTTCATGATTATATTTCTGCCTCTCTCTATAGCATTGAATAAGTCCTTATTCTATTATATTAATAACTTGAGAATTGTGGTTATAACCTTGATCTGGTCTATTTATTCCTTGAACTCCATAGTAATAGATGGAATTATTAAGTTTTCAACTAAAATTTTGAAGTTATAATTCAACTCATGCTTTGTATATATCATGGAAAAGTAGTGTTTGATAGCCATGTTGATGGTTTTTCTATCACTTCGTGCTTTATTCAAACACTCTCTTACCAGTTTATATATATGTTCACCATGTTTTTGAATCTGGTAAATATCCTTCTAATGAGATGCATGAACATCACCCATAATGGCTTGCAACTCCTCTTTGACTACAGACTAAATCATCTCACCATAAACTGAGGCTAAATGAGGTGGAGCAGATGATATAGAAGAAACATCTAGAAATATCTCCATCCTCTCCAAAAAACATCATGGCTAGCAGCAATGGATGTCCTCATCTCCTCTATAATTGATCTCATAGGTGTCATCTTACTATCCAACCTTCTATTCTCAATTTCAATTTCTTGAATTTTTATAATCACCTTGGGTTGAATATGATAAACAAACAAATCAAAAATATTCCTGGAATCATCTTCACTAAGATGAGTGACTAGAGGTGCCTAAGATCTCAAAATAAAACTGAAATATAAAATCAACCTCTCTAAAAACATCCAAGTCATATCTAGTCACAAACTCTGAAGGTACAAAGGCAACATCAGGAAAAGATGAAGTAGCTCTCTCAATATTAGGCATAAAAACCTCAACATGATCTGATTTAGCATCTTGAACGTAATAAGTAAATAAATGAAGCTTATTATCCTTATCAATATTATCAACTAAATATCCCTTAGGATCTATCCCAACACTATTACCATCATCGTCTCCATCTGATTCCAGATAGTAAATCTAAAACAATTTAAAACCAGTGGATGGAACCAACTTGGATGATGCCTCAAACTCAGATAAGAAAGAACCAGTATAAGAATCTCTATGATATCCATCATCTCCTATGACTTCATTGGACTCTGAGTAGTCTAGTCCAAGTTGTACATACCCATGGAACTTATCCCACTCATCATGTTCTACCACTTCAACTCTATCAAAAGTTTCATTAGTAGGATCTATAGGATCAACTTGATGATTGATAGAACTTGGGGATTCCTCCCACTCAAAATATGTCTTTGTCTTACTTCTAATAGTGATACCATCACAAATTATTTGAACAAAAATAGATCTCTACACACTCATAGATCGAGCTAAACCATGTCTCTCAATAGACCTAACTGAAGTAGGACCAATAGGATAATGATGATGTGACTGAGTCCTCTCAACAACATCATCTACATTATAATCATGTTAAACACCATTACTATCCTCATTATCATCAGCTCCATTATCAAAACCATTTTACACTTCAATGACTTCTTTAGAGGTTTCTAAATAACTCTTAATCAGTTCTTCTCTATAGACTTCAGTCTCTTCATCATCTCTTTTACTCAACAAACTCTCTCTCTATCAGGGAGAGAAATAGGTGGACTAGATAGTCCAAATGACATAACTACACTCTTAGGAATATCAGGATCACTTTATTCTTCAACATAAGTAGTCACATCCTCTTATTTAACCACAGTAGCATTAGCACCTTCTTCATAATCTGAATTAACCACAATCTCATCTAGAACCAAGATAGGAACCACTAAGTTTTTGAGTTTAGTAGGATAATCTACATGATTAAAATCCATATAGTTTATTGTTATCATCAACCCAATTCTTTATACATATATTCCAATTAACTTTCATCCTTTTACAGGTAAATTTACTTAAACAAAAACCACCACACTTCACCTTGGCCTCTTCTTCCAAATTTACCATGCTTTTGGATTACAGAAAAGATGAAATCAACTTAGGGTAAATCAAAGAGTTAATCCTAGAATATGAAATGCACATATCCATAATGTTCACCAAAAGATATTTGAAAAGATTAATTTTATCCCCTCATTTCATATGGAATAGAATATAAACATTCTGGTACCTCATTCTGCTAAAATATACTTTCATTAGATACAAAATATATTGAATGAACTTAAACATAAGTTTTCATTTTCCATATAGTTTGGTAGAAGTAGGCCTTATCAAATTACCATCACTAGTTAGATCTATAAGCACATTATTAGGAAAAAAAATTCACTATCACTCGGAATATATCCTTGATAATTATCAAAAACTCCTTGGTGATGCACATTTATACACTTTTCCCATTCTTTTAAAGAAAACATAACCTCTTTTTCATAAATCATACTTCTAATGAAATCTTTATTTTCTCCAAGACTATACATTGTTTATTGATATAACTGATGAACCAACCTAGGATAAAAATGTTGGTCATTTCTGGAGAACTAGTCTATCTATCCCTGGTCTTGGATCAACCTATGCACAAATGACTTTCTCGAAGACAACTATTTGGAATCTAATTCTTTTTTAGAAACAACTAAATGGTTCACAAGTTGGGGGTTTATTAGTTAAAATAAATCATGGATTTATTCTCCTATATATTTCATCATAGGTCTTGATCCTTTAGGATACAACACTAAAGGAATATTAACTCTCACCATTGCAAGGAATATGAAAGGTGTAGAAAAGTTGTAATAAGGTTAAAGGTCGAGAGAGAAAGGGAAGTTAATATGGCTTTAAGGGGTAAGTGCGAGCAAGAGAGTGAATCGAAATTGGATTTAAGTCTGATTTACATCATTTAGGGATTTTTAATAAAAATATAATAAAATAAAAATGAATAAACTGAATAAAAATTTAAACACTGAAAAACAGGACTGGTTGCAAAATTTGAAACAGATGCCAATAGAAAAACAGAGGTTCGATCAGTAGCATCCCAATAGTGGCACTTTCCAATGGTGGATCATTTCAATAGTAGATCAATCAAATGGTGGATCATTACAATGGTGGATCATTCTAATGGTGGATTATTCCAATGGTGGATCATTCCAATGGTGGATCATTCCAAAGGTGGATTGCCAATTGTGGATCATTCCAATGGTGGATCCTTAAAATTATGGATCATTCCAATGGTGGCTTACCAACAGTGGATCACTAACAGTGGATCACCAATAGTGTCTTTTCCAATAGTGGATTGTCCAAGATTAAATACTAACCAGAATTTATCATTCCTAATTCATGTTTGATGTATTTTAATCTCTCAAAATTCATGGGATTTGTAAAAATATTAGTAAGAAGATGTTCAGTTCATATTAATTCACCAGTTACATCACCCTTTTGTAAATTATCTCTCAAAAAATTGATTTCTTACATTAATATGCTTTTTCCTAGAATGAGACACAGGATTTTTATAAAAAAATATTTCAATTTTTTTGTCACAATTTATAGGGACATGTCTGAATTGATATCCATAATCTATCAGAGTATGTTTAATCCAAAGAATTTATGCATAGAACTCTATATAGTTATGTATTCATCCTCAATATTTAACACTTCCACATAATTTTTCTTTTTACTACACCAATGTAATTTTTCATAAATATTTAACATCTCAAACAATTTTAGACAATCACAAAGTGCATCTTAAACTATCATTTCCATTTCCTCAATATGATATTTATCATCATTTACACTTGTAATCACATCCTTGATATGGTCTTCTTTATTTTTCACACTTATAATAATATTAGGTGATCCATAAAACACAGTGTTATCCCAGTCACTAGCTTGATTCACTTTTTCCCCATGTTTAGACCAAAATTTATAACTTCGATCAATTTTTTGATAGATCAAGTGTTCTTCTAACTCCACTGGACTAATTGGTCTTAAATAAAAATAGTGTAAACATGGACAAAAGATTTTAGGAGGGTCGTATGCATGATTTTTTGAAAATTTTATAAACTCCTTCACCTCATCTCTATACTCTTGTTATATGATTGGAATCTATCCATTTTTTATTCATATCCATTCAATTTGATTCAGTAATATTAATATTTAACAAAATAAATAAATACAAAAAAAAATGGGAATTTCAAATAAGGGGAACCCAACATTTCAATTATTGAAATAATTTCATCATGATTTGAAGGAAATGGGTAATTTAATTTAATAAAATAAATACTCCATTGGTGGTAAGTGTTATTCTTTGAATTCTTCCAAAATGATCACTAGTACCTGGTATGGGATGACTATTTCTCAAGGTAGTTTAAACAACATAGTTTCATGTCCAGAAGAGATGGGGATGAGTCTCAGGAAAAAAATGCAATAATATCTATCTGGGAGATGAAGTTGATGAGGATAATAGTTGTCTCCTTAAATCTAAATGTTCCAAAACTGGGGAGTTGGTGAAGCACCAGACAACATTTCTTAGTTTTATATCTAAAATATTTGATTTTCCTTTGGTTTGGTTGTAGTGGATGGTTTTCTTGAATGATACCAAGGTAATACAATAATTCCCTTTTCTAGTTTCATACTTCATATAAAAATCAAAGCAATCCCTAATTTTATGGATTTATTTTGATAAGTGGTCAATGACCAAAGTGAAAATATAATTCAAGTGGGTGGTGTATTAATTTCATTCAAATTAAATCTTAATATAGGAATCCAATTATGGAATAGACAGCTTGATCATCTTAGCCAAAAAAAGATGAGTATGATCACTTATGGAGAAAATGTTTGTGACCTGCTAATACTAAAAAGAGGAAGGAATTTGATGTTCTCAATGTGACTAGAGGGAAAAGGTGTTAACTCTTCATAGAATAATTTAGAGTTATAATCTATCAAATAATAGTATATCGTTTATTTATATAATTGTGGAACTATGATGAAGTATTCAAAAAATGGAGGGAAGTATAATATCTCTATTATTGATAAATTTACCTGAATTGAATCAATTTTCATTGTGATACATAAATTTTAGGATCCAAATATGTTTAAAATATTTAGAATAAAATTAGAGAAGGATTTTAATTTCTCTTTATATATGATTTGGACAGATAGAAGGTTGGATGATTAAGATGCTTGAAATAGAATCAAAAACACCCATCAAATTTGAAATCCATAGCCATCAAAAGAAGGAAATCATATTCTGTTATCGAGATTTATAATTTTATCCTATTATGGGTGCATGGTTGGAATAGAAGGATAATAGAGAAGAATCACATGATATATAGAGGATCTTAGGTAATTTTTATTCCACCTTAAGAGGTAATCAATCAGCTTATCACATTTGAATTTAATAGTGGTATTCTCAGTTATAAAAACACCAATGAAAATTAATAATAAAAGAATCATTGAACATTTTAAGGTTTTTATAAAAAAATATTTCCTTTAATAAAAATACACATCCACACACTATACACATATATATTTGATAATGAAATAAACTTTAAATCCATATCTATTATCCAAAATTTTATCTTACATATTCATTGAGATATTATGTTTTATTTCAGATGTAATTCTTCTTACATCATTATCTAAACAATCTTATACATAATTCCTTTTCTAGATGATCTTTTCTATAAATCATTTTTTAGATAACCATTTTTAAACCTATTTTGACATATTTTATCACTTATGGGGAGACTATGAAATCCATATAACTAAAATAAGAACATCTTATGAAACAGTTTTGGAATCACCTACATTGGATTTTTTTTATGTGTTAATATATCACCTTATAGAAAGTTTATCATCACAAGTTCCAATATTTAAAAATTAGTGAAAAGAGATAGAGTGTTCTCTAGTTTGAAATATAGTTTTAGAATGATTAAAAAATTAGGGTATGGATCTATCTAAGATTGATCTATTTTAATAGTACTATCATATATATTTTCTCTTTAGTTTAAATTTTTTATTTAATATTTATCTTGAGTTTTCTATCTTGATATTAATCTTTATAAATAGATTTTCATAATTATTCAAGTGGAATGGTTTCATGCCCAAATATTTTAAAATATTATTAATGTTGGATATGAGTTTTTGTTTGTATATTATTGGGAAATATTTATTATATGTGAAGCATTCTTGAAGTAAGAGGATTTAAACAAAAGGGTCTTAGTTTCTTGGTCATCACAACCGTGTTTTTCATCATTTCTGTAGTTTGTAAATGCATAAATTTTATTATGTTATTCTAAAATAAAATAAAAATATTTCCTACTACTAAAATAATTTTTTTCATGAAACTCACTTGTTTAACGTTTAAAAAAAATAACTAACTTTATGATAATTTAAAAAAATGATTGAGAAAATAGAAAAAAAATATTTTGTGTTTAAATTATAAAAAACACTATAGTTTCAATTTCAAAATTAGTTTAAGAAGGATAATAAAAAAATTAAGGAAAATATGATAGTAAACATAAATTTTTTAATAGGTGAAAATTATTTTTTCTAAAATACATTTTTTGTAAAGAAATAAAGAAATAGTAATTTCAAACAAGTTATTTTCTCAATAAAATAAATTTTTATTACTGAAAATATTAAATAATTAGTTTGTGAAAATATTTACAAAAACTAAACTATGTTTTAACTAATGCATCATGTTTAGTTAACTCGCACACAATAATTTCTTTCATATTAAAATAAAAATTACAGAAGTCAATAAATATAAAAAGAGTGTATACATTGAATTATTTTCTTCATTAATTTAATTATAAATGTTATTTAAAAAATAAAATTGTTGTTCAGAGTGAGTAACTCAACTGAGGGTGAATTGATTAGACAATAAATTTATTGTTAAAATAAGTAAAAATAAAGTCCCTCAATTTAAATAAAAATACCCAATTAATCAAAAAAGTAGTTTAATATAAGTTTTATCTTTCCAATGATTTCTCAAAGCGTGATTAGGACTCGGTTAAAATAATATTTGAAATTAATTTAACTTTTGAAATCGATCAACTTAAAAAATCATTTATATAAACACTAGTTAATACTAACTATCAAATTATATCTTTTTTATAGTTTAAAAACAAATAAATTTTATTATTTGAAACAAAGTAAACAGAACAAAAATACACAATAGAATAAACAAGGGGTTCATTATCTTACCAAGACTTAATCCTCACCACTTGGTACTCACCCACTTCTAATTAGATTATGATAACCAATAATCTGATCCATAACTTGGATCAAGTATAAAAACAATAGTATATGTTTTCTAGTATCAAATCCTCTTCCACGGTTATATAAGGGAAGAAAAAAACACAATCCATGTAGGACCACTTTCACAGTTGTGATGGGTAAATAGATAAAAAAAGGTTTTGATAGAATATCAGGTATTCTCAATTTTAAGTGCAAGATTTAGTGTATGTAAATAAAAATAGAAAAATAACCACACTACTTGAAAGTAAAGAAAAAATAGAGATAGAAATTAATAAGATATGAAAGATGCAGTGTTTCTTGGTCTATAATGCTCCTGGTGCTTGAGGATCCTTAGATTTGTCTTGGTGAGGAACTCAAACTGATTTCCTTAAAAGTGCTAGAAAATAGAGAATCATAGAGTTATCTTTTTTATATGAAGATTCTATGAAAATATTCTCTTATTTTGGTGTAGGAAAGGAACTTGATCTTATATCAATTCCACTCTTTCATTTTTTCTTGTGTTTATCATGTAAGTGATCACTCTATCAGCATCAATAAAAACTAGTGCGCGAGGGAGATCTTTTGAAATAAATAGAAATTCATGTTAAAATATCCATTGAGGAATAATATTGAAGACTTACTGGATCCTTCTATAGAAAAAAAATCAAGAAACTATGACTTATTCTTCAATGAATCCGTTCAATGGTTTATGAATAATCATTAAATAAAAAACATGTAACACTATATGCATTAACCCCATAAAATATCTATTAGAAAAATTAAATTACAATCAATTAAAATAGAAATGATAGCAAGGTTGATGGTAGCACGGTCCAGTAGTATCACAACTCAGTGGTATCACAAGACAATGGTAGCACAAATGGCAGTAGAAAATTTAAAATAATAGTAGCAAGTCTGATGGTAGAACATATAGTGGTAGCTCATTTTTTATGGTAATAGAGAGATGGAGGTAGTAGAAAGAGGTGGTAGTAGGAGTATGGTAGTAGGAGGATTCTGGAAATAGCAGTCGAGTGGTAGAAATTTCATGGCGGTAGTAGAACTCTGATAGTAGCAGGAATTTGGTGGTGGCATGCCTGACGGGAGTAGGACTCTCAAGGTGGCATGAGTTTAGTGGTGGCTGAAAGCTGGAGGTAGTATATACCTAGAGATGGCATGGCTCTGGAGGTAGCATAAATCTGCTGGTAGTATAATTTGAACTAACTATGGCATAGTTGAACTAACGGTGGATATTTTCTTTACTTAGCCAAATTTACTTTATAAAGTGATAAACTATCATAAAACATTAAGCTAATTATAAACCTAGGAATCATAATTATTGAGCATTAAAATAATTAGGTTCCAACATTCTACCCATTTTTTATGATCAAAAATCATGTAATTTTATAAACCATGTATAAAATAAACTTAGGCATAAGTAGATAAATTTTAAGAAGTAACAGCCTTCTTAACAATTCAAAAATCTATTATGATATTTTGAAATTATATTTCAAAAAAGAATCACTTGAAATAGAAATTACAAAATTAAACTTGAAACTTGAAAGGTAAATTCTATCCAAATAATTTCTCCCCCTTTTGGGGTTATCCAAAAGATAATATAATAAATAGAAAAGAAAAATAAGTAAGGCATGAATAATAATAGAGAAACTTCATTAAGAAAAAAAATTCATTATATTATACTCAAAAATAAATACAAGAAAAATATAGAAACCATGTAAAATACTAAGTCAAATCTAAATAACTCTTAACTCAGGAGGTAGGATCAATAGGTCTCTTACATTTGGCATAGGTGGGAGGCATTGAGGTAGAAGATGAGGGGGTAAATCTAGTCTGAGTAAATTCATGGATCACCACTAGTTTGAGATGTCTAACTACTTTAGCTAGAGACATATTTAATGACTGATACTAAGAAGGAAAAGGAGTATTAGATGATGTATAGGTGAAGTCTAACATCAAAATTTCCTTAGGTGAAACCATTGTTGTGCCAGATATATATAAGAAAGGTTTCATAAGGTTTACAAAATCTATTATTATATTTCCACCTCCCTCTATATAATTGAATAATTCCTTCTGCTCTTCCATGAATAACTTGAGCATAGGGGTCATAACCTTAAGTTGGTCTACCTATTCCTTGAACTCACTAGTAACACATGGAATTTTTAAGTTTTCAGCTAAAATTTTGAAGTGATAATTCAACTCATTCTTTTTATATATCATGGGAAGGTAGTATTTTACAGCCTTGGTGATGGTTTTCTTATCACTTTGAGCTTTATTCAAACAATCTCTTACTAATTTATATATATTATCACCTTGTTGTTGAATCTAGAGAGGATCCTTAAAATGATATACATTAACATCACCCATAATGTCTTGTAACTCTTCTTTAACTATGGTCTAGATCATATCACCATTGACTGAGGCTAAAGGAGGTGGAAAGAAAATGTAGAAAAAATAGATGGTAATATTTCTATACACTCCAAAAAGAATCTTAGCTAGTAGAAAAGTAATTCCTCATCTCTTACATAATATATATCATAGCTTCCATCTCACTATCTAACCTTTTATTATCAATCTCAGCTTTTTAAATCTCTATAATCATCTTGGGATGAATATGAAAATCAACAAACTTAAAAAGATTCATGGAATTAGCTTCACTAAGTTGAGTTACTAGAGGTTTTTGAGATCTCAAAATACCACTAAAATATGAAATCAACCTCTCTTAAAATATAAAATCCATCTCTGGTCACAAACTCTAAAGCTATAAAGGCATCAGCAGGAAAAGGTGAAGCAGATCTCTCGACATTAGGCATAAAAACCTCAACATGCTCTAATATAGCAGTTGGAACGTCAAAAGAAAATTCATGAAGCTCAATATCATCATCAATATTATAAAATAAATATACCTTAGGATATATCACAACTCCATTACTATCCCCATCATCATCATCTCTATCTGAATCCATATAGGAAATATCAAACCCTTTAAAACTAGGGGATGTCACCCCCTTAGATGATGTCTCATCCTCTTATAAGGAAGAACCGGTCTGAGAATATCTATAATATCCATCATCTACTCTAAATTATTTTGACTTTGAGTAGTCTATTACAATCATTACATACCTAGGTAACTTATCCCACTCATCAATTAGCTGTCACTTCAACTCTAGTATAATTAATTTTGGTAGGATATATAGGATCAACTCGGTCACTAATAGAACCTGGGAATTCCTCCCCCTAAAAATATTTCATCGGGTTACCTATAACAGAGGTTACAACACCAACTAGTTGAACAGAAACATATCTCTCCACACTTAGATATCAAGCTAAATTAGGTCTCTCTATAGACCTATCTGAAGCAGAACCAACATGATAGGGATA
The DNA here is from genome assembly GCA_963277665.1 of Viscum album. Classification (NCBI taxonomy): domain Eukaryota; kingdom Viridiplantae; phylum Streptophyta; class Magnoliopsida; order Santalales; family Viscaceae; genus Viscum; species Viscum album. Next base: position 1,043,662,482 of record OY728146.1, read on the forward strand.
ATGTGATAGAGTCCTCTCAACAACATCGTATACATTATAAGCATGTCCAATTCCATTATCATCCTCATCATAATCATCTCCATTCTCATAACCATTTTAGACTTCAAAAAATTTGGTAGGGGTTTCTAAATAAATATTAATCTACTCTTCTCTAGATACTTCAGTATCTTCATTATCTCTTTCACTCAACAAACTCTCTCTATAAGGGAGAGAAATAGGTGGATTAGTATATCCAAATGACATAACTATTCCCTTAGGAATATCAGGATCACTTCCTTCTTCAAAATAAGTATCAACATCCTCTTCTTAAACTATATAAAAATCAATATATTCTTACACATCTCAATAAACCACAACCTCATATCACTCCAAGATAGGATCCACTAAGTTCTTGGTTCTAATAGGTTGATTTATAGGACTAAAATTCATAGATTTTATCATTATCGTAAACCCACTTATTCATCCAGGGTTTCTAATTCACTTTAATTCTTTTACAGTTAACTTTACTTAAAAATAAACCACCATGATTCACCTTGGCCTCTTCTTCCTCATTTACCAGGACTTTGGCTTGAAGCAAAGATGAAATCAACTTAGGATAAATCAAAGAGTTCATCATATATTATAAATTTAACATCTCCATCATGTGCACCAAAATATATCTAAAAAGATTAATTTTATCCACTCATTTCATAAGGGATAGAATATAAACATCCTGGTATATCATTGTTCTAAAATCCCCTTTCTTGCAATAGGTATATGCTGAATGAACCTAAATAGTTGTCTTAATTCTCCATCGAGTTTAGTAGCAACAGGCCTTCTCATAGTACCATCACTAGTTAGATCTATAAATTCATTATCATGCACCAACCTTTCACTATTACTTAGAATAAATCCTTGATAATCATTAAAAACTCCTTATTTATGAACATTTATACATTTTTCACATTCTTTTGAAGAAAACCTAACCTCTTTCCATCAATCATACTTTGAATGAAATATTTATTTTCTCCAAAAAATTATTCTATGTATTGATATAACTAATGGACCAACCTATGATAAAAAGTTATATTATTTAAGGATAACTAGTCTATCCATCCCTAGTCTTGTTCACCCTAAGCACAAATGACTTTCTCGATGATAAACATTCTCAATATACTTATTTTTCGGAAACAACTACATGGTTCGAAAGAAGGAGGTTTCTTAGTTCAACTAAATAATGGATCTATTCTCCTATATATTTCTTCATTAGTATCAATCCTTCATGATACAAAACTAAAGTAATCTTAACTATCACCATTGCAGTGAATATGAAAGGTATATAAAATGTACGATAAGGTTGAAGGTCGGGAAAGAAAAGGAAGTTAAAATGGTTTGAAGGGGTAAGTGTGAGTGAGAGAGTGAATCAAAATTGGATTTAAGAATGATTTATATCATTTAGGTATTTGAACTCAAAAATATAATAAAAAAATGAATAAATCAAATAAAAAAGTAAACACTAAAAAACAGGACCAGTTTCAAAACTTAAAACAAGGACCAATAGAAAAATAGAGGTTTGATAGGTAGCATCCCAACAATGGATCTGTCCAATGGTGGATCATCCCAATGGTGGATCATTCCAATGGTGGATCATTATAATGGTGTATCATTCCAAAGTTGGATCATTACAATGATGGATCATTCCAATAGTGGATCATTCCAAAGGTGGATCATTCCAACAGTAGGTCATTCTAACGGTGGATCATTCCAATGGTGTATCACCAACAGTGGATCATTCCAATGGTGGATCACCAACAGTGGATCATTATAATGGTGGATCATTCCAATGGTGTATTTCCAATGGTATCTCACTAATAGTGGATGAAAAATGGTGTATTTTCCCATGGTGGATTATCCAAGATTAATAACTAAGTAGAATTTATCATTTCTAATTCATGTTTGATGTAGTTTAATCTCTCATAATTCAAAGGATTTGTGAAAATATCAGCAAGCTGATGTTTAGTTACTATGAATTGAAGAGTTATATCACCATTTTGGAAATTATATCTTAATAAAGTGATGTATTACAATAATATTCTTTGTCCTAGAATGAGACACAGGGTTCTTAGAAATATTTATTGCACTTTTGTTGTCACAATTTAGAGGTAAATGTCTGAATTGATATCCATAATCTATGAGAGTGTTTTATCCACAAAATTTGTGCACATAAACTTTCTATATCTATTTATTTAGCTTTAGAAGTAGACAGTGCCATATATTTTTTCTTTTTATTAGACCAAGATACTAGTGAATTTACCAAAATATGACATGTTCCATATGTGATTTTTCTATCTAACTTAAAACCACCGAAATCTACAACTAAATAAATCACTAAATTAAATTCTTGTCCCCTAGGGCAGAATAGTCCTAAATTGGTTGTATATTTTAGGTATTTAAAAATTATTTTAACAACAAGTAATTGAGACTATTTATGATTTTCTTTAAAATGAGCATATATACACACACTAAACATAATATCTGGTTGGATAGCCATTAAGTATAGAAAGCTTCCAATCATGCCTATGTAACTGGTTTGATCAACTAACTTTCCAGTTTCAACAAGATTCAACTTTCAAGTGGTACTCATTAGATTATCACTACTTTTAGTTATATCTAAACCAATACATTATAAATGTTATTTAGTGTAATTACTATAATTTAAAATAATTCCATATTTATTTTAAAAAGATTAAAAACCAATAAAGAATTAAATTTTACCCATTAAACTCATTTCAAATTAACTTTTCATCATCATTTAAAAATTAGTACAAAAATATTTTTATAAGATCCAAAAATAATATCATCAGCATAAATTTGAACTACTAAAACAATATTTGAAATTATTTTTATAAAAAGAGTATGGTTAGATTTGACTTTTGAAAAACCTTTAGAAATAAAAAAAGAGTTCCGCCTATCATAACAAGATCTTGGATCCTATTTTAAACCATATAAATATTTTTTTAATTTAAAAATATGATTTGAAAAATGAGGATTTTGAAATCTAGGGGGGTCAAAAAAACATCCACAACTATATAACCATTTAATAATTCACTTTTAACATCCATTTGATATAGTTTGAAAACCAAATGCGCTACATAGGAATGTATAATTATAATGGCTTCAATTATTTCCACCGGTGTAAATATTTCCTTATTGTCAATACCCTCTTCTTAGCTATATCATTGTGTATCCAACCTAGATTTATTTTTGACTATAGTTATTGACTCGTCATATTTGTTTTTAAACACCCACTTAGTGTCAATTGTTAGATTTTCCTTAGGTCTATCTAAAATTTCCCAAAATCTATTTATTTTAAACTGATTAAGTTATTATATCATTTCAATCTCCCGTAATTAATCATTAATTTCATCATTAATGTTCTTAGGCTCAATCTGTGTCAAGAATTATTGATGTTCAACTAGATTTCTAAGATAAAATTTATTTATGTGTACCACCATCTAGGTCTCCAACTATTTCATTGATAGGATGGTATATATGATTCCTAACATATCTAGTAAAAGAAGTACTATTAAACTCTTTTTCATCTATAGGTTTAGGTTTGGGTTGTTCCTTAGAACTGGATGATTTTTTTGTTTGTTGTAAATAATTTTTAGAAGGTTTGGCATTGATATTCAGATTTGATGGATCATATTTAAGGTTTACTAAAGGGGTATTAGGATCATGTGGATCTGTCTAATCGAATTTGACATGAACAAATTCTTCCACATTCTTGGTTCTTTTATTAAACACCCTATATGATTTATAATAAGTCAAATAACCAAGGAAAATTCTTTCATCACCCTTGGAATAAAAATTTTCAATATTATCCTTAGTATTAAAAATAAAGTCTTTGAAACTAAAAACTCTAAAGTAAATAACCTTTGGATTTCTACCATTCCATGATTCATAAGGAGTTTTACTTAAGATATTTATAATTAAAATACTATAAATTACATAAAAAGTTTTATTTATAGCCTCTATCCAAAAATAAACAAGTAAGTCATACTCATTAAGCATGGTCCAGAAATTTTATTGAAGGTTTCTATTTATCATTTCTTCAACACCATTCTATTGTGGAGTCCTAGGAGAATAAAAGTTATGATTATATCCATTTTTTGAGTGAAAAGATTCAAAGTCTTGATTTTCAAACTCACGACCATGATCACTTATTAAGGTCTTAATCCTAAGTCCACTAATATTTTCTATAGATTTGGTATACTTGGTAAAATAATAACAGACTCCACTTTCTTTGAGAAAGAAATAATACCCAAGTATACCTAGAGAATTAATCTACAAGGACATAAACATAATGCTTCCAATTTAAACTGGAAACTCTATAAGGTCCAAAAAAATCAATGTGAACCAAATCTAGTGGTTGAGAAATTGAAACTTCTTTCTTTTATTTAAAAGATATCTTGTGATGTTCCCCTTTTTGACGTGGGTTACAAACTTTTTCATTTGGGAATTATAGTTTAGGTATATCATTGAATAATCCTTTACTAGTTAGCTTTATAAGTAATTGAATATTGTAAAGGTCTAGAAATTATTTTCCAAATCCAATATTCTTTATGAAATTCACTTAGATACGAAATATTTTGGGAAAATTAAGAGTCTAAATTAACAGCATAACCATTTTCTTTTCTTAAGTTAGTAAAAATGAAATAATTTTTTGAGTCAAAAATATTACAGTAATTGTTTTGAAACTTAAAATGAAAACCATCATCAAATATCTATGAGATTCTAATAATATTTTACTTTAAACCATCTACAAATAAAACATTATAAATTAAAATAGTATTTGAATTACATATTTAACTTAGCCTAATAATTTTCCCTTTTTAATTATCACTAAAATTAACATTACCTCCATAAAATTTGATCAAATTCTTAAAAATTGAATAATATCCAATAATGTTTCTAGAAAATTTACTGTTCATGTACCATAAATTCTTGCTAGATATTTTTTTGTTAGGTTACCTATAAAAAAATTACACCAAAATGACTTTGGTACCCAAATCTTCTTGGTTCTAGTAATGTTAGTAATAAAATATTTATAAATCCATATTTTATTAATAGGTTTACTATAGGTAGATTACAAAATTTTAGAAATAAATACCTTTTAGGTCTATATGAATAAAAACTTGGAAAATATTTTCTAGAATTATGACTAGGAATAAAAATATTTTTAACAATCCTCACATATCCAAGTTTATTACCAATACCAGTAGTGTACTTTAGAGCAGTATTATTTCCAAGAATTTGTGTAAGAGTATTTATTACATTGGTAAATATTTCTAGATATTTCTTTATTTTCTCATTATAAAATTTTAACTCATTGTTATCTTTCAACAACTAAGAATTTTTCTCTTTCTCAATACTAAGATCAGTTTTAAAACTAGTAGTCAAATCATGTTGTTTATTTAAAATCTTATATTTGTCTTTTAGTTTATTAAATTTTTCTTCCATCATGTTACATTATTCAAACATATATTTATTAAAAAAAAATATCATCATTTTTTTCATCTCCAAAATGATTAGAAATATTAATATTAGAATAAAAAAAATATCAGATACCTAATATGATCTTTTCATAAAACACATGTTAGATATATTATCCTTATCCTCTTGGGTTGAGTCTGAATCACTCGAACTGTATTCAGAAGCACTCCAGGTTACTTTAATTGTTTTCTTATAGCTCTTATCCTTATCATTATATTTCTTTTTAAATTTCATCTTAGTATAGTTATCTTTTACATGCCCTTTCCTATTACATTCATAGAAAATTATCTCATTTAAAGAATCATCTTTATTCCAATCCTTTATATAGTTTCCTTTATTATCATATTTACCTTTTTAAATGGTTTTTCTAAATAAATTCCTCTTATTTTAAAATTTTTTGAATCTTCTGGTCAAATAGTCCATCTCTTCATCACTGTCAGTAGGTGATTTCTCATCACTTGAACTGTCAGCTTGGATTTTCTCATTTTGTTTTGAATTAGTAGATTCGAAGGCTACATGTTTTCTTTTTGGTTCATCCTCCTCTTCTCTGTTCACTTTGATTTCTTCCTAATACATCATTATTTTTTATATCATATCCTTAACATAAAAATTTCTTGCAACACATGATTCTCTTATTGATACCAAGGTTATTATCTATCTATTTGGAAGACACCTCAACATGCGCATCACTTGATCTTTGTCAAAATGGTTTCCCCAATGAGTGAATTGTGTTCATGATCTCAATGAACCTAAGATACATGTCAAAAATTGGATCATAATATTTCATTTTTAAAGTATCATATTTAATAGTATAGTTATTTAAGTGCATTTATTTGACATTAGATGTTCCCTCGTGAGAAATAACTAAAGTGTCCCAAATTTCAAAAGTAGTTTTGCAGGCAGAAATTCTATTAAATTCTTCATCATCCAAATCATAATACAAATCATTCATGGTTTTATAATTATTATTATATGTTTCTTTATTAGGATCATCCCAATTAGATCTAACAGTTTTAGAAATTTCATATTTTTCAACAATATCGGTCCAAATTTCAAATATCATGCTCTCAATATGAATTTTTATCTTAATTTTTTACTAAGCATTATTATTTACATTAAAATAAGGTGGTTTTTTGGTAGTATATTACTCTTTTCTATTATCCATAAAGAACTAAATTTATAAATAATATAAATTTAAGATCTTTAAAAGAATAACTAAATCATAGTTGAAATATATTTGTGAAGCCTTTGATACCAAATATTGGTCAGAGTGAGTAACTCAAGAGGGAGGATAATTGAGTACCCAATAAAATGTATGTTAAAAAATGTTAAAATAAAATACCCTAATTTAAATAGAAACACCCAATTAATCAAAAAACTAGTAAATATAAGTTTGATTTTACAAAAGATTCATCAAAGTGTGATTAGTGATCAGTTAAAATAATATTTGAAATTACTTTAACTTTTGAAATTGATCCACTTAAAAAATTCTTTATATAAACACTAGTTAAGATTAACTATTAAAGTACATGTTTTGTTTACAGTTTAAATATGAATTTTGTTTAAGATTTGAATCAAAGGATACAAAACACAAACATACAATGGAATAAAAAAGGGGTTCAGTTTCAATCCAAGACCCAATCCCCTCCACTCAGAAATAATCTTCTCCCAACAAGATTATTATAAACAATAATTTGATCCATAACCTATATTGGGTATAAAAAAATAGAACAATCTGTCAAGTCTCAAATCCTCTTCCATAGTTATACATGGGAAGAAAAACAACACAAACCATACAGGACCTCATCCACAATTTTCATGGGTAAATAGATAAAAAATGGTTTAAGATACTATTGGGTATTCTCTAGTTTAAATGCAGGAGTCAGTGTTTGTAAATAACTAGAGAAAGATAATCACACTTCTTTAAAGTAAATAAAAAATAAAGAGAGTAAGTAAAAATATATATAATATGTATTGTTGATCATTCTGAAATGCTCTAGGTGCTCGAGTATCCTTGGATATGTCTTGGTGAGGAACTCAAACAGATTTCTTTAAATGTTCTGGAACATCGAGTGTTGTGGAGTTCTCTCTTCTCTATGAATATGATCTGAAAATATTCCCTTGTTTTAGTGTAAGAAAAGGAACTCGGTCTTATGTGAGTTCTACTCTTTCATAGTTGCATGTGTTCATCATGTAAGTGATCACTCTATCAGCATAAAGCAACACTCATTCATGGGGATATATTTTAAAATAAATAGCATTGCGTGTTAAAATATCCATTAAATAATAATATTAAATATTTCTTGGAACCTTATACTGAGTAGAAAATCAAGAAACTCTGACTTGGTCTTCAAGTCATCAGTGTAATAGTTTAAGAATAATATTTAAATGAAAAACATGTGACACTGTGTGAATTAAATTCATAAACTATCCATTAGAATCATTAAATTAAAATCAAGAAGAATTGAAATAGTAGTAAGGTCGATGGTAGCACAGTCTAGTGGTAGCACTACTCAGCAGTTGCATAAGCCAATATTAGCATAGTTGGTGGTAAAAAATTTGAACTAATGGTATTAGGTCTTTAGGTATCACATCTGGTGGTATCTCATTTAGGAAAATAATAGAGACCTAGTGGTAGCATAAATTTGGCTATAGTAGGAGTCTGGAAGTAGCAGGAGTCTGGAGGTTATAGAAGTCCAACGTTAGCAGATTCATAGTGGTAGCAAACTCATGGAGGTAGAAAAACTCTAGAGATAGTAGGAATTTGGTGGCAGAATGCCTGATGGTAGTAGGACTCTGGCAGTGGAAGGATTCTGACATTGGAAGAAAGTCGGTGGTAGCACATTTCTAGCGATGGCATGGCTCTAGTGATAGCATGACTCAGGCATTAGCATAATTTGAACTAACAATGGCATAATTTAACTAAAGGTGCATCTTTTCTATACTTAGCTAAATATAATTTTTAAAGTGATATACTATCATAAAACTTTAATCACATTAGAAACATAGTAATCATGATTTGTGAGCATTAAAATAAGTAAGTGTCAATAAAAAACTATCATTTTTTTAAAAAAAAAATAGATATTATAAGTGATAATTGTTGTGTAATTGCATCAAGCATAGCCTAAAGATGAATTTGAAAATACTAATTAAAATTTTTTTCGCCCCATTATGTTTTCTAAATTATTTTCTGAAAAGGAATGATTTTCTCCCACTTATGTAATTTAAAAAATTAAAGTGTTTTTTTAGAAACAAAACAAGAATCAATTTTTTTCAAATCACTTCATCAAGAGTACTAAGAGGTATGAACTCTTTTAATTGTTATAAAATGAAACCAAATCCATAAATTCCCTTTTTAGTGTGAATTTTTTCTTGGAATTGTTTGATACCACTTATTTTATACCAATTATCACTTATATAATTTTTCCATACTAATTTTCAAAAAAAAGTATTTCAATATCACTTAACAATATGGAAACACTCACACACAAACACTTAATAAGTGATTGAATAAGTGAATTAAAATTCAACATTAGTCTTAAAGGCATTTATCTATCAATTTTTAAGGAATTTTTTATAATAAATTACATTGAAATATTTTCTTATTTTCTTGTATCTAGTTTGAATTATTTGATTCATATATTAAGGTTTCCTTGATTGGAATTGAAGGTGATTAAATACTTAAACAATAAATTCATTTTAAATTATAGGTGGATTACTATTATTTATTATTTATTTAAAGACATTTATCTTTATAATATATATAAAATTATATTTTTATGTAAGAAAATCACACTGGAAGTACATTTTGGAATATTTATCGGGTGAGGCAAGAATAATTACAAGATTATTTCACAAAATATTTCCTCATATTATGCTAATCCTTTAATAACATAATAAGAAAATGATGGGATAAAGGGTCACTTTTAAAGTTCCCCTTAAAGTGTTACACATAACCTCTGACTGCACCATTAATAATGAAAGGGATGAATTTGATCCAAACAGCATGGACCTAACCCAATCAAGAATGAAAAGAGAAATATTGTGAAATAAATGTGATTCAGGAAGAAGTATTAGACAGAAAACAAGAGTGGTGACAAAAATAGAAACAATATTTGTAAAAAAATATATGAGAGTAAATGGACAATAGTATTTACATGCTTTGGACCTCATCGATACTACATGCATAGAGATCATAGGGGGTAAATACGTTGATGGATGAAGTGATTAAAGATGAGAAGAAATAATCTCATACCTTAGATATTTAGAGGATCGATTCATTGATGAAGATTAGAAATTATTTGATGAATATCAATGAGATTTTAGTTTTGTAAGATTTCGGTTCTGTGAGGGTTGGGTTTCACGAGAGCTTAAAGGAATGTAAAGGATACAACTCTATTGGGGTTATTTTTATAATAACCCATAAGGATTTTATCATCGCTTTCAAAAAAGAACTGATAAAGAGTAGTTTTATTGGTGATAAAATATAAATTGTTGATAAAAATACTCTTTATCGGAACTTTTTTTTGTTGGGAAAAAACCCCTCAAGGTAACATTGCAATGTTTTTGGGTTGATTGTGTTTGTTGGAAAAGATGGTTTCCATGAACAGTTATGGAATTATAGAGAGATTTTTTACATGGTATGTTAACAAAGATCCAAGAAAAAGGAATTGATTCCCTGGAAGTGGTACAAAAAATTGTGTATACAAGGTAGTATCGTTTCCTAGTGTTTTCCAAATTTTTGGAATCTGAACATTTAGAGGATTTATCAATCATCATGGAAGTTGTATTTCCATGAATGGCTCATAAAAATATGATAAAGGCATGAGTTTTTAAAATACTAGGTTTCATGAATGGCATTTCACAAAGGTGTGGATCATCGTGAACAAGAATCATGAATGGATGAAAGGTTAATAGTAAATCTATGTGACTACAAGAAGCTTCGCGAATGGGTAAATTTCCCTAGTGCTTTTTGAAAATAGGTTGCTTTGAGAATGTGATTGGAGAGCTTTGTGAAAATGTGATGATGAGGATGGAATATTCTTTAATGGAAGGCAAGGCCTATAAATAGGCCTTTACCCCCATAAGAAAGGTGGAATAAGACTTAACTAAGATTTAAAGGCTCTGAATTTATAAAAGTGATTCGTGAAGTTTGTTCTTATGAAAAATTTCGTGAATAAAGGAAGTTCACAAAGGGTATGAAAGCTGACATAAAGTTGTAAGCATCTAAAAGTATTGATCTTTTTGAAGTATAAGTGAGCTTCGTAGAAGGAAGGTTCTTTTTAAAGGCTAGTTGAGCTTCATGAAAGATATCAACTTCATGAAATTTGTTGGGTTCGTGAATGTAGTATATACTTGTGAAGAATTGGGCAGTTTCACAAAGGTTGTGTGAGCTTCGGGAAGGCAGTGAGCATCGCGAAAGTGATTAAAAGGGATTGCCTAGTAAATCTATGGTAAAGTGTTATTTATCAAGTGTATGAAATTAGAACTTCAACAGAGCATCTACATACAATCGAGGATGTATTCATTATGGTTAATAAAGGGACATACATGTACATAAACTATGTGTGAATCCTTTCCAGAGTAGTGAGCAGAGGAATAGGAAGAAGGTGATCCTTTCCCCTGGGATTGATTCATAGAAGGAATATTGAGGGAGTGACCCTTGGGAAGTAGTGAGTTATCCCTAAACATTGTTAAGGTAGTGAGCCTAGGTATAGAAGTGATCTATCCCAAACCTCATTTTTTTAGTGAGCCTTAGTGGTTTTGGTACATTGGTACATTATCATTTTATGCTCCTTGGATGTATCCTAGTGAGGGTTAATCAAGTTAAAATATATGTGTACTTGTAGTTTCTCTCTTGCTTTACTTTCAATACATCATCATCGGATAAAGAATGAAAGAATAAGATCAGAAAAAATGCATAAGAGAAAATAAATTGACCCTCATAATAAATAGTTCAAGATCCAATGGGGTAGGACGAATTTTGAAAAGAATATTCATACTCTAATTCACTCCCCCCCCCCCCCCGCAAGGGTATCTAAGCCCCTATTGGGCCTAAAATTTTAGCACTGATAAAGATACCTTTTTATCTATGCTAAAAAAGCGTTGATAAAGATATATTATAATCAGCACTAAAAAAGTGCCGATAATGATCTAATATTAATAATATATATATTTATTTATAATTATAATTATAAATAAATATATTAAAAAACAATATATTTATAAATATTTCTATTTATTTATAAATATATTTATATAATTATATATTTTTATATTATTATATATTTTTATAAAATTATAAATATAATAAATATATCTATTATTTAAATATATTTATTATAATTTTATAATAATTTATTTATATATATTTATTTATATATATTTATTTATATATATTTATTTATAATTATAATTATAAATAAATATATTTATAATTATAATTATAAATAAATATATTTATAAATATTGATATATAATTATAAATATATTTATATATTTATATATTTATATATTTATATATTTATATATTTATATATTTATATATTTATATATTTATATATTTATATATTTATATATTTATATATTTATATATTTATATATTTATATATTTATATATTTATATATTTATATATTTATATATTTATATTTATTTATATTTATATAATTACATATATTTTTATTTTTATATAAATATATTTATTTTTTTATAAATTTTTAATAAATATATTTATTATTTATATATATTTATTACAATTTTATAATTATTTAAATATATTTATTTATTTCTAGTATTTCTATATAATTATATATATTTTTATAATTATAACTCATGGTATGCACCGCTTTAGTATATTTATATAATTATATATTATAAATATATAAAATTATAAAATTATAAATATACTCAAAAAGGCTTGAGTGTGAGTTAGCACATCAACCTACACCCACAAAATTTATTAGAAAAAGTAAAAGAAACAAAAAAAATAGGGAAAAAGGAGACAAAGCCAGACATAAAATGCCCACAAAAAATGGAACAAAATATCACATTTTTTCTCTCCCACTAGAACCCATGTTCCTATGATATTGACCCTTTGTATGTTGATCTCTCTGTCATGACACATTTTGGGGTAGCATAATATAATCATCTGATGAGTCAAAATAATACTCTGAGATGGTGCAACACTTTTATTTCTAAGAAATATCCTGATAATACAACTTGAGATTAGATCAGTAGTCGCCCACAAGATTTATTGATAATGGGTTTTTTACCATGAGGTAGTCCCCATAACCAAAAATATATGGTTTCATTCTAACGAAGGTGGGTTCAAGTTGTAAATCAAACCAATCAATCATCTCTTTTATAATGCCCTATGAGAGTCTTTCACCCTCATATTCCTCTGGATTATCTTTAAAAAATTTAGCTCTTTCATCTTAACACCCTATGATGGAGGCCTTTACAAAATCATCATAAGTAGTTTTCATGAGTTTGGAAAAATGTGGTGGATATGACCAAACCACATTTTCCATCTCAGTTGAACTCATTTGTATGCCACCCCAACCTCGGGGTCCACCCCATACTTTCGTATCACACCTGGGTCTTGTTTTCATTTTTGGATCCGGTTCATTTTTGGGACTCGACATTTCTCTCAGGAATTGGGTGTGACGGTCTGAATTTTGTAGGTATTCTTTCCATTTATCTTTGGTGTAGATTTTCCCCTAGGGTTATCTTTGATTTTTTAGAGAAATTTGGGAAATTTTGGTCATTCATCATGAGGTGCATGGTTAGTAGAAACCATGCACCCCTGACCAAGTAATTATTCCATAGGTTAGAGCTTTCATATATAATCTATTTTACATCTTGCATGAAACTAGTAAGGTTGTACGGGCTAACTATGTGGTAGGTGCCTCTTAGTTATAAAGAGTCGCATGGTCATCGCACGGTTTGACAAACTGTGGGAGATAATTGTGTGCAATGTCCAGATCATTAAAAATCTTAAAATGACCAATGTTTCCTCTAGGTATTTAACCGTAATTCCACCCCCATTATCCCCATTCAGAATTTTCAGGCATGGTAGTCTCCTCCAATCCCTCCTAGGCTCCTTGGTCACCTCTCCTTGGATGTATTTGACCCCGATTCATCAAGGAATCTACAAGTAAGTGGTTTTTCCTCTTGTTCTTTCCTCTTTTCTAGGGTGTCTTCTCTTCTACTTGGGTGTTTCATATGGATAGTAGTTTGGGTGGTCTCTCTTGGGTTGAATCTTAATTATCAGGGTTCGATCTTGATGTTTTTGGTCGGATCATTCCTTGCAAGGGTCTTGTGGTGGTGAGGTTACGGTTTCACACCAAATTTTGAATGTTTCTACTCTTAAGGTAGGTGGTTTCATGCCTAAATATTTTTATATGCTTTTAATATTCTTGTTTGTGTATTTAATCATGTTCTATAGTTTAATTGTGTGGTGTTAAATATATTTTTGGTTTACTTTGGCATACGATCATGATAAAAGTGGATTTTAAAAAGGTTAAGTTTATGTTTGTGTATGTTTTATTGTGAGGTTTCTTCAAAAGGGTTTTATGCCTTGTGTGGAAGGTGCAGAATGGTTTTTTAAAGGCACTTATGGTGCGAACATGTTTCAAAGTGGGTTTTCAATGGAAAAAAAAGATTACTTTGGAATGTTGGGTTTTTTTGTGCACCCTTAAATATGAATTGTAAATTGTTTTAATAGTGAAAATTATGTTTTAAAATGACCTTGGTTTATGTGTGGATTTAAAAAGGGGTTTGGACCATGGAATTGGTTGATCAATTGTGTGATTTTCTTGGGCTTTGTTAAATGGGGATTTATGAATTGTGTAAGTGATGTTAAATGTATTTTAAAGTAGTTTTTGGTGTGTGTAAAATGGAAATTGGTTTGGTTTATATAAAATAGTGATTTCCCAATATGCTTATAATGCTTGGTTTGTATATGATAAAAATGGTGTTTTGTGTAACATGTTAAATGAGGGATTGATCATAAGGGAATCATAGGTATCTAGGTGGGTAGATTAGTTCTAGTACACTAGTGATTTGGATGTGGCTTGTCCCAGTTTCACTTAGCTAGATTGACGATTACAATATTAACTAAACTATGATGATGATGATTGTTATCTACTATAATTTTGGATGTTTGTCCTCTCTAGTGTCTCGTGCATGAGGACGTTGATGGTTGTGGTTACTATACCACATTCCACTAAGGTATGAGGTTCTAGTGTATCTCTCTAGCTACATTACCCCTAGGGATTTACGCATGGGGATCTCTTGAGACTTATGAAATGTAGTACCATTCATCGGCATACGGTGGACCTTGAATTCATTTATTTCTTAAATAAATTTTATCTTAATAAATGATTCCTTTGAAATGTTACCTTTAAAATTATTTCCCTTGAAAATGTTTTGCTAAAAATGGGGTTTCTTTAAAATGTTTTCTTATATAGGTTTCAAAGGATTTCATATAATTGATCATGTTAATTGTATTTTGATGTTATCGTATAGAATTCCTCTTTTGGGTGGTATCTTATTGGGCTTTGGATCACACCCTACATACACCATTGGGTGTATGAAGAACTTGTTTGTTTGGCGCAGGTAAGGGAAAGGTGTGTTGTGTTGGTGGTTTGGGTTGCTAGAATTCCTCTCAAGCAGGTTTTGGTGGCGGTAGCCTATGAGTGATATCCTTCTTGTTATATGTAGGTATGGGGTTATTTTATCATTTTAGCTTCTATTGATATATCTTGGGTGTTGGTTAAAGTTGTAAATGTTAAATCTGAAAAATTTTATTCCATGTTTGGTTATGTCTATTCAGTTATGTCTTATTTTTATTTTTGTGGTTATTTATTCTTATCTAAATGGGTAAAATCATTCCCAAAGCATAATATTGATACTGGGAACTAGTTTCTAACCCATGGGGATTGGGAACACCCTTTGGTCCATGCCATGGATTGGGTTGGGCACTAGTTCACATGAAGTCCCGGCTTGGTTCGTGAAAAAATGTTATCAGAGCTAGATTACGCTCTTTTTAGGTCATGTTATTTGGGGGAGAGTCTAGATAGACTGGAGATAGGATTTTTAGGACTTTATTTTCTGGTTATGAGTAGGATGATTGGAAATCACACCTTGTGATGGGACTCAAGTTTCCATGGGAAGTTAGGTTTTATTTGGTTCTTATGGGTTTTTTGTGTTTGGAAATGAAAATAGAGTTGGTCTAATGGTCTCTGTGAGCTTGCAGGGCCTACCAAGACATGTGTAGATGGGGAGATATTCCTAAAAGACCCTTTTTAATGGTATTGTGATTGTAATATGGCCACCAACCATATGGTCAAGTCACCTTCTGACACTATTTTGCTCTTGTAAATTGTTCTATGTCTTCTTGGGTTTTGAAAAATTGTTTCAAAAATCCTTGTTTCAGAATTGTGAGAAACTAAATTTCAAAGTGGGAATGGTTTATCTTAGGGAGATTAAAAATGTATTTTTAAAAATCATTTGAAGAAGGATTTATAAAAGTGTATTTTTATAAAATTAATTTGAGTAAATGGGGATGAGCTTATCAAGATTGAATTTTTATAATCAAAACTTGTGGTTTAGAGAAATTGATTGTTTGGAAAACATGACCTAATCTGAGGTGGGTTTTGGAAAACTGTTTTAAATTGGGTTTTTTGAGCTGTAAAAAATAATTTGAATGGGATGAATTGAGTTTTGAATGAAAATTAGGGGATTTTTATTTCTAAAAAAATGAAATGGAATGATGTTTGGATCTTAAAAATGGTTTTTGATTTGGTGGTTAGTGAAATGTTAAAAAAAATTATGAATTTTTGAAATGGAATATGAAATTGAGAAATTAAAGGGTAAGTTTCATGTTTTATTTTGGAAAGTGTAAAAGTTTCGTTTTGACCTATGGTATTTCCATGAGTGACCACATTCATGAAGTGTATGGAAAATTTGGATGGTTAATGATGTGAGGTGATGGGTTCCCAGTTTGGCATGAGAATATGAATGTGTGAGACTCTATGGAATACCATTGGTGAGTGTGCAACCCTCCAATCCTGATTTATTTTCAAAAATGATTTTAAAAGAAAATTTGATGTTTTTATAACTAGTATTTGTGTGGTGTTTGAGTTTTAAAACCCTTCTTGTTTTATTAGTGTTTCAATTTTGAGTTTTTTTTGATGAGTTGGTTTTGAAATAATGGTTAACGGGTTATTTTAAGAAGTTTTCAGGAAGATTTTAGGTCGGTCCTTATGTGATCGGTGTTTGGATGTGGTGAATTTGGGTTGATGGATTATCCTTGATTGATTTATTCGTCTTCTTGTTTCAAAGTGAATGCCCCCGAAAAGTTTCGATGGACATCATGATGCAACTTCGGATGATTTACCATTAGAGAACCCTCTCGTTGATCAACTTGTGGAACTTTTTATCTAGTTTTAGAAGTTAAATTCTCCTATATTTTATGATTATACAAATACTCTCTAATTGGAATAGTAGATGAGGAGAGGATGGAAATAAATCCTAGTTTTCTTGAGTTGCTGGAGTTTTCAAGGCTGAAGTTTTCCACCTATATTCTTAAAGGTCATATCTGGAAGTGGTGAAGAGAATTCCAGTGAGGGGAGTGGAAAGAAGCCCAAGGCTTTTGGTTTTGGTTTTGGTTTTGGTCTTAAAAAGCCTTTGGATCTTTCATTGGTTTCTTCTAAACGAGGGACCATGTTGTGCCATAAGGGTGGAAATATAGTCATAAGAATTTATCATGTCCATTTGCAGAAGTAGTGTGATATTTGGGGCTTGGTTAAAAGTCCCTTTCTTTATAATGCTTCTTCTTTGGTAATGGTCGTGTTCAGTGGAGTTTTGTAGTGTCGTGTTCTCTTTCAAATTCAAAGTTTCATGTTGTATAATATTTCTAGAACTTCTATTTTAATAGAAAGGTGTTTATATTTTGAGAATCATGAATTTATTTATCTAGATGGAGGAGTGTTATATGGGTATCTTGTTTCCATTGTTTCTCGTTTGAGGTGAAAAAGGGATGATGCATGTTCACTTTCTAAATCCTCGTCTTGGTGAAACTATCATGTTGGAGAAAAGTGAGACTCATGGGGCGTTTTGTTCCTTTGGTTCTTCCTGGAATGTTGTGTGGTCTCTCATGATACCAAAGAGAGTGTTCTGATTGGGAATTGTCAGCACCTGACTCTAAGACAAAAGATGCTTCAAACGTCAGGGTGACCAGAACACAACCATTAAAAAAATGCTTCAAACATCAGGGATCCAGACATAGGCTTTTTAGTGAAGCTGGCGCATAGTTGGAAATCACATGGGGTGTGAGGGACCTTGGTCCGGCTTGGTCTCCAGTATTGGATGGGGATAGTTCAAGCTTCTTTTTTGTAACTCTTTTGTTTTGGAAAGGTCCCATTTTCTGGATAGTAGCGTGAAGGCCTTGTTCTTCATTATGGCTAGTAGGGGTATAAGAGTTCCTCCTTGGTCATAAGGAGGTGTGGTTGTCTTGCTTTATTGAATCTTCATGTGGTCATCCTAGTGTGGTCAGCCTTGTAGATCAGTTTCAGTTTTGGTCTGCACTCATCTGGAAGCGGTTGTGTCCCATGGGGATTGGTGAAATGCATAGTGTTTTCTGTTTGGTTGTGAGTTTCTCTTATTAGATCCCTTGTGAAGGGGTTTGTTGGTTCGTACTTGCTGTTCTATGTGGGAAGTTCCTAATTTGGCCCATGTTTAGTTCCCATGTTGTTTTGTGCTAGTTGGTTAAGTTGGTTGGTTCTTATGGTGGGGATACCCACTATGGGTCTCGCTAAGATTTCTTCTGGATTAAAGTAGTTTCAGTTTGTTCTTAATGGTGGGGAGTTTATTTGGGCCTCCCTATACTGATATTCTAGTTTTTTCTCTAGTGTTGTCTTGGAAGTGGGTAGTCTTTTTGGATTTAATTAATTTTGAGTTCCTCTTGTGAGTAAGCATTGGGGTGGGAGTGTTCCTACCGTTTTTTGTTGAATCAAGGTTGTGAAAGTGTGTTTTGATAAGTGTTTTGAGGTAGTTTTATGCATCGTGAGGATTTATATTCATTTGATTGATCAACTGGAGGTGTCATGGATTTATGGGAGAAGAAGGAACATGGTGGGGAGTCCATTCTGGCCTCCTGAATTCAAACTTATAAAACTCTGTTCCTATTCTAATTATTCTTTCTCTCACCTCATGTGATGTTCTTTAGTAATCTCCTTAATATGTGAAGGAGTGTCGATTTTTTCTGATCAAGCCTTGTTGGGGATTTATAGGGGTGGAAATTATTATAGTGGGGAGAATTGTCACGCCTGGGTCATGTTTTTATTTTTGGATCTAGTTCATTTTTGGGACTCGACTTTTCTATCAGGAACCGAGTGTGATGGGTCGGAATTTTTGAGGTATTATTTACATTTATCTTTGATCTAGATTTTCCCATAGGGTTCTCTTTTATTTTTTATAGAAAAATGGGAAATTTAGGTAATTCAGCATGAGGCACATGGTCGATGCATGGTAAGTAGAAACTGTGCACCCTACCCTAGGTAACTGTGTGGTAGGTTGGAGTTTTCATACAGAATCTACCACATAGATTGCTCACATCTAGTCAGGTCGTGTGGGATAATTATGTGGTAGGTGCCTCTTAGGTAGAGAGGGGCGCACGGTCGTCACACGGTTTGACAAACTGTGCTGGATAACTATGTGTGATGTCCATGTCATTAAAAATATTAAAATGACCAAGGTTTCCTCTCATGAGTTAACCTTAATTCCACTCCCATTTTCCCCATTTAGGATTTTTCAGCCATGGGAGCCTCCTCCAATCCCTCCTAAGCTCCTTGGTAACCTCTCCTTGGGTGTATTTGACCTTGATTCATCAAGGAATCTCCAAGTAAGTGGTCATTCCTCTTGTTCTTCCCTCGTTTCTGGTGTTTATTCTCTTATCCTTGGGGTTTCATATGGTGAATGGGTTAGGTGGTTTCTCTTGGGTTGAATATTAATTATTAGGGTTCGATCTTGATGTTTTTGGTTAAATCTATGCCTTGCTAGGGTCTTGTGGTGGTGTCGTTTCGGTTTCGCACCAAATTCTGGAAGTTTCTACACTTAAGGTAGGTGGTTCCATGCCTTATGATTTTTAGATGATTTTAATATGCTTTTTGGTGTATTTAATCATTTTCTATAGTTTAATTGTGTGGTGAAAAATATATTTTGGAGTGTTTTGGAATGTTTTCATGATGGAAGTGGATTTTCAAAAGGGTAAGGTTATTTTTGTGTATGTTTTATTGTGAGGTTTATTCAAAAAAATTGTATGCCTTGTATGCAAGGTGTGGAATGGGTTTTTAAAGGAACTTAGGGTGTGAATATGTTTCAAAGTGGGTTTTCAATGGAAAAAAATGATTACTTTGGCATGTTGTATTTTGTTGTGCACCCTTAAATGTGAATTGTAAATTGTTTGAATGGTGAAAATCATGTTTTAAAAATGATCTTGGTTGATTTATGTATTTAAAAGGGGGCTTGGACCATAAAATTGATTGATCAATTGTGTTCTTTTCTTGTGCTTTTTCAAATGGGGATTTATGAATTGTGTAAGTGATGGTAAATGTATTTGAATGTATTTTTTAGTGTGTGTAAAATGGAAAGTTGTTTGGTTTATGGAAAATGGTGATTTCCCAATATGATTATAATAATTGGCTTGTGTATGAGAAAAAGGGTGTTTTGTGTAACATGTGAAATGAGGGATTGATCACAAGGTAATCTCGTGTATCTAGGTGGGTAGACTAGTTTTAGTATGCTAGTGATTTGGAAGTGGATTGTCCCAGTTTCACTTAGCTGGATTGACAATTACAAAACTAACTAAACTATGATGATGATGATTGATCACCACTAGAATTTTAGATGTTTCTCCTCTTTAGTGGCTCGTGTATAAGGGAGCTAATGGTTGTGGTTACTATACCATGTTTCACTGATGTACGAGGTTCTGCTGTCTCACTCAAGCTAGATTACCCCTAGGGACTTACCCATCGTTCTCTCATGCAACTTATAAAATGTGGTACCATCCATCGGCATACGGTGGACCTTGATTGCATTTTTATCTTAAAGTAAGTTTATCTTAATAAATGATTCTTTTTAAATGTTACCTTTAAAAGTGTTTTCCTTGAAAGTATTGTGCTAAAAATGGTTTTTCTTTAAAAAGAATTATTGGATAGGTTTCAATGGATTTTTCATAAACGAGCATGTTAAATTTCTTTTGATGTTATCACATGGAATCCTTCTTTTGGGTTGAATCCTATTGGGCCATGGCTCACACCCTACATACACCTCTGGGTGTATGTAGACCTTGTTTGTTTGGAGTAGGTAATGGCAAGGTGTGTTGTGTTAGTGGTTCAGGTTTCTAGAGTTCCTCTCAGGTAGGTTTTGGTGGTGGTGGCTTGAGGGTGATGTACCTCTTATTATATGGAGGTCTTGGGTTATTTTATTGTTTTCCCTTCCATCATTATATCTTGGGTGTTAGTTAAAGTTGTAAATGTTAAATCTTAAAATTGTTATTCCATGTTTGGTTATGTCTATTCAGTTTCATCTTATTTTTATTTTTATTTTGTTATTTATGCTTATTTAAATTGGTAAAATCGTTCCCAAAGCATAATATTGATACCCAGGAACTGGTTTCCAGCCTGTGGGGATCGGAAATACCCTTCGGGCCATGCCACAGATCGGGTCAGGCACTGATTTGGATGACGTCCCAAATTTTTTCGTGACATTTTGGGTGATAGCCCTCTTCCACTGCTTGGGATACTGCCAAGAGTCATCTTCCTCATAACATATTCCTTGGGAAAGATTTGTGAGCAGTCACCCAACATGTCATGAGGGACATGTGAGGACTGACCATATTGTGAGTCACCCTCCTTAGCAACACCATGCACATGTTCTGTCCAGTAATATCCCCTACAGTAGGGACTTGACCAGGAACCAATGTTACAACCTGCTTACTACCCATTGTCACCAAGGACAATCCCTTGCCAATCCGCACCATCATCAACTATTCATTTGAGGCAGCATCCCCGTCTATTACCGTAGTTTTAGGAAGAACTTCAGCATAAGACCCCTAATAAATAGTTTCAACTACTGGGGAGGTCCATAGAAACCCCTGATCAACCTCATGTCCAAGCTTCACACCGGATACAATTTTCTTAGACCTAACAAGTGATACCAGCATAGCCTTGTATAAATGTTGTGTCTTACCTTGTAATTGGACATCCCCAAGACACCCAACTTTCTTCTTCCCTTTATGGTCACTTTTTGACAAAAAGTGTTCCTCCTTCACCTCAGCATAATCATTAAAATCGCATTCCAAGGACACATCATATCATTTCCAGTCCCCTCCCCATGACAAGATTTGGAGCCATCCCAAAGAGCCCTTACTCCCTCCAACTGAGCAACATCAGGACAAACCTTCCTTGACAGTGAGTCATTATGTCAGGACTTGGGTGAGGTGTGGATAGGAATGTCCCACCGAACCTCATCCTATAGCTTCCCATCCATATTTTCCTTAACTAAAGGGACACCTCTATCCACAGTGCTGTAATAGGAATTCTTCTGTTTTCCAGCCAGTCATGGACCCTCCTGCCACTTTCCAGGCTCCCTTGCCCCATCATCTACATTCGACACATGCAACTTAAATTTACACTTCTCCACAGAGTGGGGACATTTCTTACAATTAGAGCATTTCTGACCCCTACGACACTTCTCCTTAACATTCCCAATACAACATCGGATAGATCAGAAATTAGGCACATTTTCATATTCAGTTGACATTTCAAATTTGAATTCCTCAACCACAAGAAAAATAGTTTCAACTAAAGGGGAGAAAATATCACATTCAATAAGTATACAGGAGAAATACCCAAACCTAGAAACTTCAGTCTTCTTATCAAACATGATGGGGCTGCCCACTGCAGATGCAACATCCCAAAGGATGTTGGGGTGCCAGAAGAACTAGTTGAGACCTATGACTCTGATCCAAGACTAAGTCATTCAAAGCCTTACCTTGGTCAGATCAAACCAGGGATCCCAATCCATAAACCTCAATGTTCCTGGCTTAAGGGAGATGAAACCAAATCCCCAAGATTTTATTTTCATCTCCTGTGAAGGGGAGATGATGTGAAAAAACCCGAACCAATAGAAACAATACGTCAATCATCAAAACCCCAAACCTACAGCAAACACATCTTTAGATCAGCAAGCTTCCATGGGTTGATTTTTCGTTGAGTGGTTAGTCGTGCGATGATAGAATGCTTACAACCTTCAATCTGATCCCTAAAAAATTAGGGTTCCCTTCGACAAACGTCATGGCCCCATTCTTCATGAACTTTTGTGAGGATCCCAAATCAGAGTGGGAATCAGAGAAAATACGATCATTCTTAACCTTACCAGACGCATCGTGCTGCCCTGCCCAGGGGCCACGACCTCTTTCACCAATCCATCTTCCACACCCTTCGTGAGGACTTCAACTTTCTCTGAGGGAGGCACAAAAACCTCTCACGGATCGAAGTAACACTCCAAATCAATACCCATCGAGCAGGAACCCTAAACGCTATAAGATCGTCACGAGATCAGCTCTCAAGCCTCCTCCATATGTTTCTAATTATAAATATAATAATTATATTTATTTATTTTTTTGAAGGAAAGTATAAATTACTGATCAAGGAAATCAGGATTACAAAGCCAATCAGGGAACGAGTTCACCCAACAATGATCGCTCCAAAATTTCCCAAAACGAGCCAAACGATGAGCTTTCGAATTACCATCTCTTTTGATGAAAGAAAATTTGCAAACATCGAATCCATCAGCCAGGGACCAGATAAATAATTATATTTATTATTTAAATATATATATTATAATTTTATAATTATTTAAATATATATTTATTTAAAATTATAATTATAAAGAAATATGTTTAAAAAGTATTTATATATAATTATATATACAATAAATATATTTTTTATTTAAATATATTTTTTATAATTTTATAATTATTTAAATATGTATTTATTTATTTATAATTATAATTATAAAAATATATATTTAAAAAGTATCTGTATATAAATATAAATTTATTTATTTGTTTATTTATTTATTTATTAATATATAACTATAAATATACTAAATATATTTATTATTTAAATATATTAACTATAATTTTATAATTATTTAAATATATATTTATTTAATTATAATCTCATAAATACTTTTTTAAAAAACTTATATATATATATATATAATTGCATAATTAAATATTTAAATTAAAAAATTATTAAAAAAATTAAATAGATTAATTATATAAATTGCAAACATATTTTAAATGTTAAAACTTAACAAATAAACATGAATAGATATTATTCGTATAAATTACAAACATATTGAAAGTATTACACTTATAGTAAATAAATATATGTATAAATAAATATTACAAAATGATTAATTATATTTTCAACATTATTAATGAATATATAATAATAAATGTATAAATTAAATTTAATTAATTAGAAAAATATTAAAAATTGAATTCGTAACATTTATATGAATTACAAATATATTTAAAATATTACATGTATAATAAATAAATATATGTATAAATACATATTAAGAAATGATTAAATATATTTTTAACATTATTGATGAATATATAATAATAAATGAATAAATTAAATTAAATAAATTTCAAAAATATTAAAAAGTGATTTCGTTACGTTTATGTGAATTAAAAACATACATATGCACACATACACATCTACACACATATACGTATACACATTTATATACACACATACACATACATACATGCAGTTATACATGTACATCTATTATAAATTATTTAATATCAGTATAAATATATATATTAAATAGTGGGCACTGTAACAGGATTGTAGCGGTGGTGGGCACTATAGCAGGAACTATAGTGGTGGCAACACCATAGCAAATACTGTAGCATCAGGGGGTACTATAACATCATTATTCATCAGTGGATCTTTGGGCTAAAAATATGGGCCTATGAGCCATGTATTGGGTTTTCATGCCTACTGGGCCTACGGGCCGTGTAATGAGTTTCATGACCACTTGGTCTACGGGTCATGTACTGAATTAATAAGGTTTGATGGGTGGATTATCCCCTTGGGAGGGCTGTAGTATGTCTTTTTGACCTATGTGTGGGGTGTGTGTGTGTGTGTTTAATTGTAATTATACCTCCAAACACCTAATATGTAAATATGGCCTGAAGGCCCGGTGAACATGAAGTTCATTACATGGACCAATAACCCTTAGTACATGGCTCGTTGCCCACCACAGGATGACTCAAAAGTCCTGCTTGCAATATGCTAGCATCACCGCCCCCTTGATGACTCGAAGGCCCATTTGGGATTAATAGTATTGTTGTTATAGTATCTCGCTACAGTGTACATGGTGTTATAGTACTACAATGTCTGCTACAGCCTGAAAGGTCCAAAGGCCTTCATTTTTTTATTGATTTTTTATAATCCCCCCTTTTAAGGGTTGAGGTGGAACTCTTACATGCCTCATAGACGTAGTGACACATTACATGACCCGAATGCCTTAGAGGAATTCATCCCAAACAGACTACATGGAACTGCCCCCCCATCATATATCTTGATATCAGCTTCTCCACCTTCACAAGGCTAGTTGGCTAGCTGTCATGTGCAAAGATGCACAGACCCAGTACCTATGGCAATGTTATACTCTTTCATTCTTCCAATTCTGGTTAGCTCTACTCTGGTGAATGTGTCTGCTCGGAATCCTCGTATGGAGCCATGTTCCTTTGAAATTTTTCTGGTTGATCTGCATTTCATGTGGCCCGAAGGCCTTGAGGTGGCCTGAAAACCTTACTGACCTGTAGACCTTGAAGGACTCGAGGACCAAACCCATGAAACGAATGAATAGTTCCAGCTGCTACAGTACTGCTACAATACATGTATAGTAACCTGGAAATATGCCTCTGTTCGGATTTGATCTTGGGTCTCTTGGATGCACTTGAAGAGTCCTCACCAACTGGGCTGAGGCTCATGTGCCCTGCAACATTGCTTGTAGAAATTCGCTCTCACTCAGATTTGAATCTAGGTCTGATATAGGATTTTGGGGAGCCTTTACCACTCTTGTAAGCCCCCAATTGTTCAATATAAATATATATCTAAATAAATATATTCATTTATATATTATATAATTGTTTAAATAAAATATTAATATATTATATTTATTTTAATTGTACGCACATTTTGTACTCGATGTATATAAAAAAACTATTAAAAATTTCAACTAATATAAATTTGATAATTTTTTTATATAAAATAATGAAAATAAGATTCATTATTTATTAAGTTATATAATTCATATTTATATATCACTTTAATATATATATATATATATACACTTTTTTGTAATATAAATTATATATATATATAATTATATTTATAAATATTTGTATATAATTATAAATATATTTATATAATTATATATATTTATTAATATATAATTATATAATTATATATATATATAAATTAATATATAACTATATATAATTATAAATAAAAATAAATATATTATTTAAATATATTTATTATAATTTTAGAATTATTTATATATATATATATATATATATATATATATAATTCTAATTATAAATAAATATGTTTATTAATATTTGTATATAAATATAAATATATTTATATAATTATATATATATTTATTAGTATAGAAATATATATAATTATAAATATCATAAAAATATTTATTATTTAAATATATTTTTTTATAGTTTTATAATTATATATTTATTTTTATTTTTATTTTTATAAATACTTTTTTCAAAACATTATATATATATTTGAATTATTAAAAAAATATTTATATATCATATTTATATTAATTATAAACATGCGTTTTTTAATTAATGTATATAAATAAACTTTATTTTTGGGATATAAATATGATAGTTTTACATATATTAATAATATTTTTTATTAAAAAAATTATCAGCGCTAAGAATAACGTAGATAAAGATTCACCTTTATCGGCACTTGATAAAGGTAATTCTTTTACCAGCGCATTATATCTAGTGGTGATAAAAGCAGGCGGTGCATATGCCACGACCTGTGGTAGCTGATAGCATTCTTTCCCCCTAAAGATATTTCTTCTAGTTGTGTGGACCATTGTAATCTAGAAAGGGAAGATGAATCTAGGTCATTCACTTTGACTGCTAAAAATATTTTCAGAAACTATTTTAAGAAACTCACACACTTATTGAATACAATAACGGCCTTAATAAAAGAGTGAGTGTAAATATGTATGAACGGGTCATTTGTAAATGAATTTTGTATTATTTTATCACATATATTCTTATACGGTTCGTTCTCATTTGTGGGCAACGTAGCAAGATGAAAAGGGAGACATTGACTTTACCCTAATCATGATGACGAGAATAATCCCGCCGTGATGAGTGGTCATGGTCATCAAGGGATAAACCCCATGCAGGGTGGCATACATCATGTGGTCGGGTATCATGGCCCATGGAGCAGCTTTTGTACACACAAACCCCAACATAGAAAATACTTTTATCAATCCCGAATGATTCTTATATACATTTTTTGTAAAATCTTAAAGGGAAAAATCTATGTTGTTACAATAAATTACATTTTGTCAAATAACTTTTAATGAGAACGCTTATAATCCATGTTACGGAACATTATAATGCTAGAAGGTGATGAAGGGTGTTTGATAGTTTAATCATTTATTTGTTATTCGTATGATTTGATTACATAAAAACAATTGCTTTCAACCTAATATCAATGGGTGGACATGAATGAACAAAGAGTGCATATGATGTCATTAAGGGATGATGATACCTTGGATTTATAATTCTGTATTTATTTTTACTACTAAAGTAATGAGTATTGTCGTGTCATTTTGAAATAGGTCTGGATCCACTACCACATATCGCAAGGGTAGCGCCGGTCTTTATCAGCGCTAAGAAAAACACAATGACAAAAATGGGGTTTTTATCAGCGCTAGCTACACTACTACAAAATAGAGTTTTATCAACACTAAAAAAGACCTTTATCAACACTGAAAAATCAATGATAATTGAGGCGATGATAAAACCCCCTTTATCAGCGCTAAAAAAACGCTGATAAAAAGAGTCTTTTATCAGCGTTTTTTTTAGTGCTGATAAAATTTAAAAAAATCAATTTTTTTTAAAAAAAAGCTGCAAATCAGATAGGGGTTTTAACACCGCTCACCCCACTTCACTAACCCACGCACGCACCTCTACCTCTACCGGGATTCGAATTCGAGATCTCTCCCCTGCGCAGTTGGACCTTTTACCACTCCTCAATGTTGTTTTTCTCTCCATTATTTATTTAGTTATATTTATTCGTATATATATATATATATTCATATATAATTATATTTATATATTTATATATTTGTTCATATATTAATATATATTTATAAGATCAATTTTAAATACATTTATAAAATATGTTTTTTTTGTGTGTGTATAAATAAATAAATAAACAAATACATATATACAACATACATACACAAACACACAAAAAAAAAATATAGATGTTTGTACCACATTGAACGATATATGAAGATTTATAATAGGTATGTCAACAAATTGAATTCTTCCATAAGGTTGTATTGAAGAGCGGTATGTTGTTGAGTAAGCCATTGAATTCTATTCCGACTACCTATCCGATGTAGAAAGCATTTGTCTACTGAAATCTCATCACACCAAGCAGCTTCTCGGTGAAGGAATTCCCGGAATATATATTGTCGCAATTACTATTATAAAGCAGCAAAAGACTCACCTTCACGTTTTTCATAATAGTTTAGAGGTTTCTCCATATTTTGAAACCCATAAAATAATTATTAGGCATTTGAATCCACCAAGGGATGAAATATGAATATCAAATACACATAATCAATAATTTATAAGATGGTTTTGAGACCACATTTTTAATGAGTCAACTACATATTTGGATTCAATTTCAAAATGACTTTGATGGATAGCCATAGGAACAAGTGTTCATGTATTATCTTATAATTGTTATGTAATTAATGGCTATACGTTCTATACAAATGAACATGATGAACATAGTATCATGAAAAATAGTGGAGTTACACTTCTAGATAAAGCGATGCATGTATCAGGTACCAAGGAAATAAATTCAATTTATGTGAATATGTTATAGTTTTCCAGCATAAAAAAAATATGAGAGTTGGATTATACAACAATCCAAGTGCTGATTTTTCAATAAAAGTGGGTTGATAATAGAAGTGCAGTTAAAATAGATGAATTTGGATTTACGAAAGTGTATTTTATCAAGGAAGGGTATAAAGACAAACCATTTATAATGGAATCACAGGCAGTACAAGTATTTTACCTTCCAGATCCTACAAACCAAAAGTGTTCAATTGTTCTGTTATCGATCGAAACCACTAAAGGATCATATGTCAAATAGACTGAGGATAACCCTTTCATTGGGATGACACAATCATTTTTTAGCGGTCCTAATGTAGATAAGGTCTTGTATGTCAGAGGATACCACAATGAGGGGATTTGGATACTCTATATAGGGGTCAAATCCCTTCAAGCTTAAAAAAAATAGAGTCTAATAATCAGGTTATATATATTTTGTAATATACATCGTGTTACCACATACTATTCACTACTACATTTTCATAAACTAAATTAAATGTTCAACCACTTCTACAGATAGTGACTTTTTCACATGCCGATGCTCCCAATCCTAAGGAACAACAAGTTTCTCAACATAATGATGCTCCCAATGTAGAGGAACAAAAATCATATGCACATGCTGATGCTACCAATCTAGAGGGACAACATATTTGAATTTCCTAGGAGGAGTTTCACCACTAAGAGGGGGGGGGGGGGTGAATCAGTGGTGATTTTTACAAATTTTCTCTCTTTTGAAATTAACCTTTGTTGACTTGTTAGGATCTGATCCACTCTTATGATAACCCAACCTCTCCCGAATGTAGTAAAAATAAATTGTTCAGGTTAGGCCTTAAAATGATCCTACTCCTTAATGTGATTGTTTAGACCCCCCAATCAAATATTCTTCAATATAATCATAAGTGGTTACAATGTACATTTCTTCACTAGCATTGAGTCCCACTATGCTTTCAAGAGTCCCACTAGAACAACAGTTTCACACTGCCTTGTTATAAAAATGATTACAAAACAACACGAGAAGGATCATTTTTGAACGTTTATTGGTTCTGCAATAACTAATAAAGATATTTCTTCTAAGCCTTCAAGATAAATAAAATATTACACGGTCACAATTTGAAGAATTCCACTCAATAGATTCTTACTCAAATATTATGTATCTTGACTTCTGAATTATATGTTTCTAAAATAGTATTCCAAATTATCTCTATGTTCATGAAATGATTATGACAAATCTACCAGGATTCACCTCATCCATCTATAAACCACATGATTCAGCATCCACATATCTTACTCACTTTGCTTAAAATAATTTATCTCCCACATAGTAGCATCACCACGTACTGCATGGCAGTCTGCAAAACATCTCATCCACAAACTATTTCATCTGCAAAGCATTGTCCACAAGGATTCATCGTGAGATGAACGGAAAACCACAAAGGATTTTACCACAAACCACTATCCATGAAAGAGTTTCATTAAGAAATTCAACCGTGAAATGAACCTGTCCACAAACCATCTTCATCACCGACCACTATCTGTAAAGGACTTCATAGTAAACCATTATCCACGAAGCACCATCACCACAAACCATTATCGCGTAGCAACGTCATCCACAAATCACTCATCATCACAAAGCATTTAATTTTATTGCGGAAAATGTCCTTTTTCAATTTTTTGGACCTTCTGAAGTGACTTCAAAGCTCTCGCATGGCAGCTGAGCTTGTGAGAGCTCAATCTACAGATTCCTTGTACATGAGGGGCTCATCAGTAAAGGGATATTTTGTGGGAGGAAGAAGAGTTCTCCCACATGAAAACAGGGTGAATTGCTCGGATGCCTCACGTTCTATCTGATTTTTTAAGCAGTGGGTGAAAAGTAACGACATAAGATTATCCCACATAGAAACTACAAGCCCGCTACATTGGGGTCCATACATGACCCCATCCACCTGCATGCTGGCTTGATTGAGCTCGAGCTGGGTTCCCATGGGTGTGGTTGACCTTAAGGTCCCACAAATGTTGTGGTTGAGGCTAGATTGGGCTTCTCGTGGGTCAACCCTTAATCCTCAATATGAGGATTCTATAAAAAATAAACTTAGTAAACACTAAGTAAAATGTGAATTCCATTCAAATCCATAAAAAAATCATCATCAAATGATAAGATACCACCTCAAAAACACAATTCAATTTTCTTTATATCTTATACACTTGTTGAAAACAAAGTATCCTTAGTGAATATGAGGTCTCTATAAAAAATAAACTTAGTAAACACCAAGTAAAATGTGAATTCCATTCAAATCCATAAAATCATCATCAAATGATAAGATACCACCTCAAAAACACAATTCAATTTTCTTCACATCTTCTACACTTGTTGAAAACAAAGTGTCCTTAGTGACACATGTATGACATGGAATCATCACAATAAAAAAATACCAAGACGAACTGTCCAAGTGAGACATCCAATGCCATATAAAGAAGAATTTTCCAAGTGTGACATCAAATGCTATTAGATGAATCCATAAGGATTATCCAAGTATCACCACTTCATCCATAATAATTCACTAGACATTACCACTTTATACACATATAGACACATTGTGACAACAAATGAAACACTAAGGTTCAAATCCACCTGCATGCTAGCTCGATGTCACGAGCTGAGCGTCTCATCACAACTGTTCACCCATGCGGCACCCCAGCCCCCTCCAAGGTGGGCAGAGTTCAGCTGTCCAGCTCTTCATATGTGAGGTTCACTGGTTTGGTCCTACCATGAACTCATCAGGAGAGTGGCCCCAACTCCCAACCAGTGGTGTTAAGATTGACACGCATCATCATCCTCTTTGTCGGGGTGACTCCCATCTCTTATATAGGGACAAACCGGATGAACCACAACTTTGATGTTCTTGCTGGTGTGGGACAGGACCCCCATGATTGGGTCGTGACATTCTCCCACCACCATTCCATGCACGCCCTTGTGCATGTATGATCATGACCTTCTGTGTGTCCGCGAAATGGTGCTTCTAACTAATCGAATACCAAGCATGACCTCAGGGGAAGTTCCTTGTCATTGGCATCAATGGCCCACCCATTCTCTGGGCTGCAAAACACTGTGATCCACCCTCTCTCTTAGGGTCGAAAACCACCTCCACGAGACCCACCCTTCATAGTGGCGTCTCTGCCTCTGACATCTCTCAAGCGCAGCCTTCTCTGTCGTGTCACCTCCACATGACACCCCGGGACTTCGCTCCCACCACCAAGGTCTGTACGACATCATTCCACAACACCATGAGACACATTCCCTTTGATACCACTTGTCACGGGCTGAGCGTCTCAACATAGCAGTTCGCCCATGCGGCACCCCATCCCCCTCCAAGGCAGGCGGGGTTCGGCCGTCCAACTCTTCATATGTGAGGTTCACTGGTTTCGTCCTGCCATGGACTCATCAGAAGAGTGGCCCAACTCCCAACCAGTGATGTCAATATTGACACGTACTATCCTCCTCTTTGTCGGGGCGACTCCAGACAAATTAGATGAACCACAACTTTGATGTTCTTGCTGGTGTGGGACCTGACCCCCATGATTTGGTCGTGACATTGAGCTGACTTCCTATGGGTGTGGTTGACCTTACATCCCCACAAATGCCTTGGTTAAAAACAAAGCGTCCTTAGTGACACATGTCTTTGACATGGAAGATCAACACAACAATCATCACAATAAAAAAATACCAAGAACTATCCCAGTGAGACATCCAATGCCATATAAAGAAGAATTGTACAAGTGTGACATCAAATGGTATTAGATGAATCCATAACAATTATCCAAGTATCACCACTTCATCCACAACAATTCTCTAGACATCACCACTTTATACACATATAGACACAGTGTGACAACAAATGAAACACTAAGGTTCAACAATACGCCATTTGTATTTTATTTTCAGTATCCCTTAAAATATATCTTCACATATATCCTAATAAAAGTCAATATGTGTGTTTATTTACTCCCCCTTAATGAAAATCAAATGCAAAGGGAAAGTGGGGCCTTCTTAACTCACCTTTCCTTTTGAAAACCTCTTCTATTATTATCTTAAAAGAACGATATCACATGATATTTGGAAAAGATACTTTAGTTAATCACCTCTAAGTATAAGTGGGCTAACCTGGCATAGAAAAAAAGAGAGATATAACTGAGCGTATCTTAGCAGTCTTTCAAATATTCAGGCATGTGAAATCAAGCTCAAAAATACTCAAAGGAAATACAAGATCCCACACACACTTGAAAAACACATTAGAAAGTTTAGGTTCACAATAAGAATTTACTATTTTTCAGAAT
This sequence comes from Viscum album, assembly GCA_963277665.1. Taxonomy (NCBI): domain Eukaryota; kingdom Viridiplantae; phylum Streptophyta; class Magnoliopsida; order Santalales; family Viscaceae; genus Viscum; species Viscum album. The sequence continues at coordinate 1,043,695,634 of OY728146.1, forward strand.
TTTCATCAACTAAATACTCCCTTTAGATAAAAACAATTTAAAATGATATAGGAGTGTGATTGGATTACTCAAACATCATAAATTCCCCTCTCAAGAGATGCATCCACAATCATCATCATGGAATTAATTGAAATCCATGATGAATGAAACTTATCCTTTAATTACATACTTTTTTAGCACAATTCACATAAAAGAATAGGTAATTAGGAGGTACCATTGGATAGTATTCAAATAAGAGGAGAAGGATGAACATGAAATTTCATCCTCAACTTAACAAACCTCTCTTTTAGAATTGCTTTGGTGAAAATATCTACAACCTAATATTTAGTAGAAATGTATTCAAGATTGATATCTCCAACTACCATATTTTCTTTGATAAAATGATACATGATATCAATATTCTTGGATATTGAATGTTGTTCTATATTTTTAGATAATCCAATATCACTTTGATCATCACGTGAAATTTTTAGTGGTCTCTCAGTCTAAATCTTCAAATCTTCCAATTGTACTTTCATCGAGATCATTTTTGTAAATGCATGTGCAGCTGCAACATATTAAGCCTCATCCATACTTAGAGTTACTGAATTATTCTTCTTACTATACCAACTAAAATAGATTTCTCCCAGAAAGAATGTTCCACCTAAAGTTGATCTCCCGGTAGTATAGTCACCTACCCAATCAGCATCTGTGTACCCTAACAACTTCAAATATAAACCATTTATATATAAAATCCAATAGTTTAGAGTTCCTTTCACATATATTAGAATTATTCTATCTTCAAATAAGTGAGAATATTTTGGATCACTTTTAAATATAGCACACAGATTCACTGCATAAGTTATACATGGCCTTGACGATGCGAGATAAAGTAAACTTCCAATGATTCTTTTGAATTCTTTTTGATTAACACTATTTCTCGTTTCATCATTGCATAATTTAGTTACAACTAAAATGGGTGTTGAAACTTATTTTACATTTTTCATTACAAACATTTTCACCAACTCCCTGGCATACTTTTCTTATGATAGAAATATGAAATTTGGTTTCTACTCAACCTGAAATCCCAAAAAATATTTCATCTGACCAAGCATGGACATTTCAAAATTTCTATTCATTTTCTTAGTAAATTCTTCACATAAACCTTCCTTGTAACTATATAATATGATGTCATACACAAATACAATGACTATGAGAGTACCTTTACACATATCTCTCACATAAAGGTCACTGTCAACTTTTCCTTTAAAAAACTTAATATCCATTATACAACCATCTAATTTTGAATACTAGGATCTAGGGGCCTATTTCAAACCATAAAAATATTTTCTCAACCTAAATACCTTGATTCCATAATTGTATAAGACAAAACCATTAGGTTGTTCAATATATAATTATTCTTCAAGATCACCATTTAGAAAGGTATATTTCACATCCATTTGATAAAATTTATGATGTTTGCATGCTTCAACTTCCAAGAATAGTCTAATGGTTTTTATTCTTTCAATTGGTGATTTTTTTATTCAAAGTAAATTCATTTCATTTGAGAATATACTTTACACACCATCCTAGATTTGTTTCTTAAGACTTCACCTTTCTCATTTAGATTATTTTTGAAAACCCAATTGTTATCAATAACATTTTTATTTTTAGTTCTTGATACACGATCCCAAGTGGAGTTATTCTCAATATGATCAAGCTCCTCATGCATAGCTTGTTTCCATTCTTCATGCTCAACTGCTTCTATCACTGTATGAGGTTCAAATTGATAAATAAGTGTAGTTTGATCCTCAATTATCAATATTCTTTATGTTTGAACTGATACTATTAGTTTCCAATGATATTTTCTATCTCAGCATGTTTTTTTAATTTGTTATATCATTTTCTCTTATTTACATCAGCTTATTCTTCATTAATAGTATGTTTAGAATTAATATCAACATTTTTTGTCTCTTTCTCAGCAACTTCATCATTCTTATATTCTATTATCATACCATTTTCTTTCGAATCTTTTAAATCTTCATCAACCATGATATCTGATTTTATCTTGTTTTCAATAATCTTGACATCACTGTAGTCAAATAGCCAATTCATCTGACTGTTCCCATATATGTAGCCATTAACATTACATAGGTATCCCACGAACACTCCTTCCTATGATTTTTCTTTAAATTTTCCCTGATTTATGTGATTGATTTTTATAATTCAAGGGCTTCCAAAAAGTCTAAATTATTTAATAGTTAGATTTTTATTGTACCACAATTCACATGCTATATTTTTTTTTTCTGGTCTCAGTAGACATTTGTTCTGTATATGTATGATAGTCTGTACAACTTCTCTCTAGAAATACTTCAAGGTGTTTTGTTCATCTAACATAGTTCTTCCCATCTCAGCTATGCTTCTGTTATTTCTTTCAGCTACCCCATTTTGATGTGGAGTATATGAAGTGATGTACTGATGCTTAATTCCATGTTTGTAATGATAAATTTCAAAAGAATCACAAATAAAACCCTTTCCGGTATCTTATCTCAACTTTGTGAAACAAAGACCTATTTATTTTTTAGTTTTGTTTCTAATTTTTTTGAACATTTTAGTTACCTATTACTTGTGTTTGATATACATGAAATTAGTAATTTGAGTATAATCATAAATAAATGTGCTGAAATACAAATCAAATTTGGTATAATTTTGTCTCATTGGCCCACATAAGTTAGTATGAATAAGTTCAATAGGTCTAGAAGATTGGACATCCACTATTTAGTGTGAATTTTGGACTAATTCCCCCTTTTGACAAGTTTCAAAGATTTTATCCCTTTCTGTTTTTAGCTTGGGAAAATATCTCACAATATTATGCTTCATGATTTTATTAATACTCATTTGACCAAGATGTATAATCCTTATATTCCATAGGTTGTTTTCATCTTTGGAACTCAAATAATAGGAATTTATAAAATCACCAATTTGAAATAGATTACCATTGGTTATTTTTCCTTGAGTGATGGTTCATCCATCCTTTTTTTTATGATACATGAATCCTTTTTGAATAAAATCTCATGTCTATCATCACATAGTTGGATAAAACTTATAAAGTTGTACTCCAATCCTTCAACACATAACAAATTATCGGGTATTATATTTTGAGCTTCAATCATTACTTTTCCAACTCCCTTAATTTTCAGTGAACTATCATTTCCAAAATTTACTATTCCTTATTTATGATTCTCAATGTTTCTTAGAATTTTTGTATCACCAGTTATGTGTGATGAACATCCACTATCAAGAATCCATGACTTGGTGTTTCTACTAGCTTTCAAAGCAACTTTAGAAAAACATGACTTTTCTCCATTCATTTTTTGAACTCCCATGCCTTTCATAATTTTGGATTTTGGTTCAAGGAGAATAATCATGAAATTTTAAGTAGTATGACCTTGCTGATCACATCCACAACAGACTTCTTACAAATAGTCTTTTTTTTTTCAGTTGGTAGATTGGATGAATTCCTGATAACTTCTTTCTTACTTTGAAAATTTTCTCTCCTATTCTTAGAATAGATCCTCCTTGGTTCATGTCTCATCTCTGGTAGGGACATGTTATACCAACATAAATAATATTTATGACCAAACAATCCACAAAACCAAAAATTTCCTTTTAATCTTGATTGAAGATTGACGCTATTTTCTTTCCATATACTAAGATTGTCTCTATCATTGAGGAAAAATCTTCTTGGAGAACTAGAATATAATTTATCACTTGTCTTTATGTTGCATAATTTTCTAAAATTTATTTTTGAACCTACATAGTTAGAGATAATAAATTTATTTTGATATTTATTGAGTGATAAATTAACATGCTTCTTTGAACTAGTTTATGATGATTCTTCCTTGACCACAATAGACTTGATGAAATATTCTCTAATCCTTTTCAAGATATTTTGTGCTTCAATAAATTTAGAATGAGTCTATGAATATTATTATTCTTTGAGATAAAGTTTTTCTTCAAGGTCCTTTACCATCATTTTCCATTTTTCCACTTTTAGTTTGTGTCTTTTGATCTCATAATGTAAATAATACATTTCTTTGTACACTCATCATTTTCCTCCATTATAATTTATTTTTCTTTCAATAAAAGTCTCTTCTCCTTATTGAGATTTTTGTTTTTTCTCAAGGCAATATTACAATTCATTTTTCAATATGTTCTCTAGCTCTATTCATTCACATTCATCATATTCACTTTCCGAAGTTTCAAACTCCTTTTTAACATGATCCATGAAGTTAGTTTCATATTATGATTGGATTATTCTAGTGGATTTAGCTTCATCTTCCATGCACACTAAACTTGTTATTTTACTTTTAAATAATTTATTATTGATTCCATAAAACTTGGTTGTGCCTTTTGAACTATTCCCCCATTTATTTTTCAGTGGGTTTTCATCATATATTTTAGATTCTCCATACTTATTTTTAGGAAAATTTATAAAAAAAATTCCAATGTCATTACAGTTGTAGCACCTATGAGGTAATTTACTTTTATCCCTAAACATTCCCTTCTTGAATCATTTTGATACAAGAGAAATGATTCTGTTAAAATATTTATCTTCATTTTCATCATCAGATTCACTTGATTATGATATTTCACCATCTATGATTTTGATATTTCTCATGGATTCAAAATCCATCTTATCCTTTATCTTCTTCTTGAATACTGGGATCTTTCACATTTCATATGAAATTAGCATGTTATTTAATTGATCAAGAGTAAGACCATCTCTATTTTCCAAATCTGATACTTTCATATTAAACCTGTCAAGAAAATTTCTAATTAATTTTTTGACAATAGCTGAATCTTCCAACTTTTCACCAAAACCCCGAATATTAGTGACAATTTAATTGACTATTGTGAAATAGTCATCAGTATTTTCTTCTTCACCCATATTTATATCTTTGAATTTGCTTCTCAAAATTTGAAATTTTTCCTCCTTGACTTTCACATTTCCTTTATAACTACTTTCCAATTTATCCCAAATTTCATTATCATTTTTGAGTCCCATAACATTTGTGTAATTTATTTTGAAGGAGGCATAAAAATGGAATTTTGATATTTTACATCAACTTCCATATTTCACTTCTTTGTAAAATTCATAAAGTATTCATTAGAAATAGGTGGGAATCCAATAGTAAATGCATATTTAACTTCAAGTCCAAGAGATAGAAGAGAGGGAAACATCTTATTATTCCAACTATGATAGTTCTTACCATAAAAATTAAGAACACCCCTACTATTAAAAAAATTCAGATTATAAATATCTAATACTAAGTGGATGATGATAGAGGGAACCTACCTATAATACCAATGGAAGTGCCCAGGAGGAGTTTCACTACTTGGGGGGGGGGTGAATTAGTGGTGATTTTACAAATTTTATTTCATTTGAAATTAACCTCTACTGACTTATTAGGAGCTGATCCACTTTTATGATAACTCAACCTATCCCTAATGCAGTAAAAATAAATGCAATATAAACATAATATTTTTATAATTTTTGGCCTTAAAATGATCATACTTATTGCTTTGATTGGTTAGACTCCCCAATCACAGATTACCCACTATAATCATAAGCGGTTACAATGTACATTTCTTCTGAGCCTTTAAGATAAATAAAATTTTATATTCTCAAAATTTGAACAATTCCACTGAACATATTCTTCTTTAAATATTCTATCTCTTGAATTCTCAATTATATGCTACTCAAATGGTATTATAAATTGTCTTTATATGCATAAAATAATTATGGAATAACATGTATTTATTTTGGAAAACTATCTGTAAAAAAATGAACTACTTCACGAAATGATGTATGCATTTAGATATACTCCAACATACTATCTACAATTAATATTATTACTTCATGAGAAAAATCTAAAATCTATGAGAAATAAATAATCTTTAGAAAATTATCTGCATTGAACTTCATTTATACTCCACACCACACTCTGTTTATCAAAATATTTCTCACATTTGTGTAACGCACTTCAACATAGAGGCAACCTAATATTTATAAGAAATTGACCACCAGTTATTTTATACAGTTATCATAAAATAATACCACCATCATGCATAACAGTTTAAATAGGTTTTTTAGAGTCCAAAAAGCTATCTATATTCACCTCATCCAAAAACAACATCATCCACGAACCATGTGATTCAGCATCCACATATCTTCCTCACTTTGCTTCAAATAATTTATCTTCCACATAGTAGCATCACCACATATTTCATAGTAGTCTGCAAAGCATATCATATGAAAACCATTTCATCCATGAAGCATTTTCTTCAAGGCGTCATCACAAGCTTCATGGAAACCTGCAAAGGATTTTATCACAAACCACTGCCGGTGAAGAAGTTTCATCAAGAACTTAAACTGAAAAATTAATCTATCCACAAATCATCTTCATCACAAACTACTGTCTTCAAAAGACTTCATTAAGAAACATTTTCAGTGAAGAACCATCACTGCAAACCATTATCACGAAGAAAAATCATCCGTAAAGCACTTCATCCATAAAGGATTTCATTTGCAGATGATCATGGTATTTTTACCCACTGGGAAGTACTATACTTAATGAAGTCACTTCATCATCCTTGAGTTATTATTCTCTGTAAAGTACTCATAATCTCAAAACATTTCATTACTTTGAAAAAATTATACTTTGTTGATTTTTTCAACCATATGAAGTGACTTCAAAGCTATCGTATGGTGGCCAAGCTTGTGAGAGATCGATATGAAGAAAAATAATACACAAGGGTCTCATCCATGAATGCATAGTTTGTAGGATGAATAAGAGTTCTCCCATGTGATCAAATGGTTCTAATTCAAATAGGTAGAATTGATCGGATGCCTCACGTTCTATCTGTTTTTAAGCAGTGGGTGAAAAGTACCTACATACTGTCCTCCCACATCGAAACCGAAATGAGGGGTCGTATTTTATCAATAAATGACTACCTTTAGCATCCATAATTCCATGATCTCCTATCACCGTGATGACCTGCATGGTGGTGCCACCTCTGCTCTTCCATGGGAAACTTGGCCTAGCCCATGCACACCTACGGGAACATGCTCCGTAGGAATATACATAGGCCTTCTCCCTTGTGGGCCTATAAATGGCCCGAACCACCTACATATTTTCTTGAGCTGGCCTCCCATGGGAATGGTTGACCTTAGGGTCCCACTAATGACTGGTTGAGGCTAGCATGGTCTGATCGTGGGGTAGCCCTTAATATTTAATATAATGCTTCAATAAAATATAAACTTAGTAAATACTAAGTACAATGTGAATTCTATTCAAAGACATAAAATCATCATCAAATTACAAGATACCATATCAACTCTTCAAAAACACAATTCAACTTTCTTCACATATTCTATACTTCTTGAAAAAAATGTTTCCTCAGTGACACATGTCATCGACATGGAAGATCAGTACAAAAATCATCACAATTAAAGAAAACTAATAAGAGCTGTCCAAGAGTGACATCCAATGACATATAAATAAGATTTTTCCAAGTATGAAATCCAATTCTATTAGATGAATCCATAAAAATTATCTAGGTATCACCACTTCATCTATAACAATTCTACCAATGTCACCACTTCATACACATATTTACACACTATGAAAACAAATGTAACAATAAGGTTCAACAATATTAATGACATTGAAGATGAGGAAATGGTACATGGGGAATAACCCATTTCTCAGAAAATAAAGGAGTTCTATAGCATGATAATGTTAAGAAATATTATTAAGTCAAGAAACAAAGAAATAAAATTCAAGGTTGGGCGGAATGCACATGACCAACCTATTAACCCCAACGAGGACACATTTAGTAGTTACATTTGGCTCACGACTCAAATGAGTATGTTGGTTGATGTAGATTCATGGCATAATGTTGTGCCTAGGCTTAAGGCACTAATTTTGGAAGATATTGGGGAAACATTATGATATACTTTATTTATTTTACTAAAAAATAAAATAATAAAACATCGATTTACACTTCATTATACCTTTTAGAGTGCATTTATAATAGATGAATCCTGAATATAATTTGTATTAATGCTCATTGGAAAGTCTCATATAGGATTTTAGATAATTCTTACAAAGTATCATTTCAAAGATAGTGAAGGGAAAATAAACCCTCACCCACCATATATGTATACACACCTGACAAAATAAAAAATGTGGAAGGCATTTATTGGTCATCATGTGAAGAAAACTTTTCAGGTACATTGTGATTGTTAATAAATTGCTTGAAAACAGATGCATTAATCACTTTAATTAAGAATTGTTAGTTTATGAAATAATAATTGAGTGCTGAAAATAAGAAATGTGTAGCAAAAACAATTTACCCCTACCATAACACAATGATTGGGTACACTTCACTTGAAAAAATGGTACATATTTTAAATATACATGGTGAAAATGATTGTGATTTATATCTATCAACAACCACCCACCTCCTTTTTGCAAGGGGTACCATGTACAATATCCAGGGAGATATTATACACAACAAACAACTTCTAATAGGTCATGTGAGAGTGGGGATTCACATAGCTCATGAGCCGTGCACTGAGCTAGATGTTCCACTTGATGATACAGATATTAATATGGTCGATCTCACTATTGGAACATTCATAGAATGTCTATTTGATCTTGTAAAAATACATGTAGATAAGGAGGTGTTACTTTCCTATTTATTTTTTATAAAAAACCTTTAATAGTTAATAAAAAAGGCATAAACTGATGAATATTATAACAAACAGACAAAGGGAAGAAATCAAAATGATCTATAGGATCAACCAACACTACTATAAATATAGACTTTATCAGTGCTAGAAAAGGGCATTAACAATTCTAGAAAAGCACTGTTAATGAAGGTAAAGATAAAGGAGGAGTCCCTTTTATCTGCGCTCAGAAAAGCCCTGATAAAGGCTCCTTTTATCAGTGTTAAAAAAGCACTGATAAAAGGTGACTTTTATCAGCGCTAAAAAAAAGGCACTGACAGAAAGGTCCTTTATCAGCGCTTTTTTAGCGCTGATAAAAGTCATTTAAAAAAAAAAAAAAATTAAAACGCTCAGGGAGCTTTTAACAGCGCTTGAACCCTCTTTTATTAGCGCTAGGCAGACCCCCTCCCACTCTCCCACATGCCACACTTGGCCGCACGCCCCACACTTGCCCACGCGCCCCTCCCTGCTGCCACCCGAACTCGAACTCGAGACCTCCCCCCTTGCACGCCTACACCTTTACCACTAAGCTATTTAGTTTTTTTCTCTATTTAATGATATATCTATTTATTTTTACATATATAGTTATATTTATTCATATATTAATATAGATTCATATTAATATAAATATATTTAGTTATATTAATACATATATATTTATTCATATATTAATATATATATATATATATTTATATATATATAATTATATTTATTCATATATTAATATAGATTCATATTAATATAAATATATTTAGTTATATTAATACATATAAATTTATTCATATATTAGTATATATATATTTATTCGTATATTAATTTATATTTATAATTATTTATATATATATTTTTATTTATAATTTTTATCCCTATATTTATTTGTATATTAATATATATTTATAAGATTAGTTTTAAATACATTTATAAAATATATTTTTTATATGTGTTTATAAATAAATTAAAAATAAATACATACATACATATATACAACACACACACACAAATATATATATTTACGAATAAATACATATATATGTGTATTTGAAAAGCCATAGAATGATAAAACAACTATAAATTCTAATACAAAAGTCTGTTTCAACTCCACAACCAATTAAATCGAAGAAGACAAAACAATCTTCGATATGATATGTGGTATAGGCCAAGCGGACATTCAGATCAGAAGTTATACCTATTTGAAAGTTAAAAAATCTAGGTATCCAGACTAAAAACTCAGTTTTGGAGGCCTTCTAGGAATTTTTGGGCCTCAAAAAACGTGATAGAAGGTTTCCTTTAATCACTAGCCTGTAGATAGCATTGCAAGCTTCAATTTGATATGCTATAGAGCTCAAACAGGCACCCAGATCAAAAGTTAGGGCCGTTTGAAGTTTGAGTTACATTTTCAACTTATTTTAGATCTTTTATTAATTTTTTTAATTTTTTGTGTCTTCAAATTATTATTAAATGATTATTAATCGATGATAATTAGAAAATTATTAATTAATAATATTTTTTAAAATATTTTAAATCCATTTTCACTAAATTTTTTATATATTAAATGTAATAGTTTATTTATACTTATCTAAAACATATTTAAAAAATATATATTATATTTATATCAATATCAATATACTTATATAACAATATATTATTTTTCATGATTTTTATTGAAATATAAACTTTATTAGCACTAGGAAAAAGCACTGATAAATCTACCCTTTATCAGTGCTACTAAAAAAAGCACTGATAAAGGGGTCCCCTTTAACAGTGCTAAAAAAGTCACTGATAAAGGGGGACTTTTAACAGTGCTTTTTTAGCATTGTTAAAAGTGCCCTTTGTTAGTGCTTTTTTTAGAACTGATAAAGGGTGGCGCTGTGGAAACCCAATTTTGTGGTAGTGAAACTAGTCAAAAATATCTTCAGAAAGTACCTTTAACATGACCGGTCAACTTATGCATTTACTAACATTAAAGTATCTTGTAGATAGAATATTAAAAAGTGGTGATATGAACATAATTGATTTTTAAGAACATATATATGGATAGGAATTACATACTATATTGGTCTTGATAATGTAAATTAAATTCTCAAGCATGAATGACTAAGAGTCTCAATTGTAAATGTTTACATGATGTGTGTTTTTATAATTTGTTTGTCCAATAGTTGATATATTATGTTAATTATAACTAAATAATATTCTTAAATTTTCCAGGTGTATATATCAATATTAATTGAAGGGAAAACCCAATGAATAGAAATTTGGACTCATTAGTCCTCACATCACTTCTGCACAACTATTATCATTGGAATGAAAAAAATATGAAGTAATATAAGAAAAACTGGCCATAATGTTTAAAAGTAAACTTACAGATAAAAGACTCTTCTTAATACACATGATGCAAGGGTAAAACTCTATAATTTAATCACATCAAGTATATTTTCATTTTATTCATTACATATTACTTTTTATTTTTTAGGATGCATTGGTTACTCGTTGCAATCAATTTAGATACTCCAAAGTTTTATCTTCTAGATTCAACGCATGAATACCCAATAAAACAACCAAACATGATGAAATTTATCAATTTTTAATTCACTACATGCAATATTTTTCAAATAAACTTCAAGTTTCACATTTTATATTATGTTTTAATAATTTTTTTATGATAGGGTGATGTTTAAATATCCACTACTAAAAATCTGACCTTTCCCAACGCTTCTATACCAACGGTTCGTAAAAACCGTTGGTATAGGTTCCCTTTCCCAACGGTTTGGCCAAACCGTTGGGAAATCCCACTTTGAGGCCACCTTTTCTAACGGTTTGGCCAAACCGTTGATAAAGGGTATGGCTTTCCCAACGGTTTGGCCAAACCGTTGGGAAATCCCACATTTTATCCACCATTCCCAACAGTTTGGGCAAACCGTTGGGATAGGTATACCCTTTCCCAACGGTTTGGCCAAACTGTTGGCAAAAGTCCAGTTTGTGGACACCTTTCCCAACGGTTTGGCCAAAACATTGGGAAAGGGTATACCTATCCCAACGGTTTTCCCAAACCGTTGGGAAAGGTACCCCATAAATCAACCCATAATCAAAATCCAGAACTAAAATCTATACCAATGGTTTTGACAACCGTTGGTATAGATCCTTTGATTTTTTATCATTTATTCTTACCCAGAACATTATATAAATCAAAATTTAAAATAATTATGAGAATACATATATGTATTTATGTAATTATATACAAAAAAGTCATGTTAGGTTAGTGGCTAAGTCGTTCAATAATAAACTAGGGTTCCTGGGATCAAATCTCAGTGAATGTTTTTTTTGAAATACATATACCAATGGTTCCATAACCGTTGGTATAGATTTTCATATTAATTATACCAACGGTTTCCAAAACCATTGGGATAGGTCTATACCAATGGTTTTGGGAAAACCGTTAGTATAGACCTATCCCAACGGCTTACTTGGCAACGGTTCGCCAAACCGTTGGTATAGGCTATACCAACGGTTTGGAGGCCTATACCAATAGTTCCAAACCGTTGGTATAGGTTAGTTTTCCAGTAGTGATCATTAAAATCATGTCATGAGGATAGTCCATGACCAAAAAAATCCTATAAACTTCTAAAAAATGGATAAGTATTATGGTATATATAATAACATTCTGATATCAAAACATATATAAAAAATTAATTATTTTTATCAATTTTTATGCATTTTCCCAAAACAAACTAATAGAAAAGATTGTGGTTATTATGTATGGTGTTGTTGTTGTTCAGGACTTCCAAGGTTTGGTCATCCTAGATTTCTTAGTGTTTTTTGGTGAGGGATATTCAATTGTGGAAGAGGCCTTGCATTTACTTCAAGGGATTAAATTATGCAAGGCTCATTCAATCATTTTATTAGAAGTGTAATTAGATTCTACCATTATGGTTAATACTTTTAAAGGTTAGTTAGATTTTCCTTGGAACATTAGTTACCACATCCGGACCTGTAATTCATTACTCCATTCAAATTTGAGGGTTGTTCATACATGGAGAGAGGGTAATATGCTGGCGGATATTCTCATTTCCAAATGTAATCATGATGATATCTTTATGGTATTTTCTAATTTTGGGTGTCTTCCTATTTAATGTGCTATGGTTTTATGGGGGGTTCCTTATACTCCATCACTTTCGACCTCTATGACTTGTTTTTTCTATTGTTTCTTGCTTATGTTTTCTCTTCTTTTTAATAAAATATTTCAATTTTCAGTCATTTATATTTGAAAATTTATGAATGATCTCATATTCCATCAAAAAACTAGAACCCCCAAAGAGTTATTTCTAATGATAGTTACAATTTCATTTAAAATATTTATCAATAATTTTTTTATTTATAATTTTCTAGTACTACCAGGACTGTCAAAATTCCTTATATTCAAAAGAGGAAATAGATTTGTTTAGAAGTGAATGGAAAGGATACATGGTTTCAGAATGTATAAAGACATCATGAATATGTGACTTCCAACTACATATCTAGTTATTTTTCTATTAATTTTATTTACCATTTCATAGTTAATTTCCTTATCATTTTTATCTAATACTTATTTTGTTAATTTTCATATAGATTATGAACAGGATGATACACTCATAATGCACTCATGTACTATGATTATTCACTTAGAAATAATGATTCACTCATGATGATGCACTTTTCCTTTTATTCTATAATGCATTAAAAAATATGGGTTATTAAATATAAATATTACTAGATAACACTAAATGTTGAGTTAATTAAATAATAAAAAGACACTGATGTATACGAATCAACCAAAACTCAATATGATACACAATATGCCCAGTATGTCTCTAAGTTTATGTTTTTTATTTTAAAATTTACATTTTAGTTCAAAAAAAATATTACACACTCATAATCAAGAAAACACATTCATATTATTTTGATACTTTAGGAAAACAATTCATAAGTCATTTGTGATGTGTAGAAATAAAAAAAACTCAATATAATACATAGTGTGATCTATATGATAGAGATAGTAACATGTTCGAGCTACTTGTTCTTGTGATATATTGGACTTCAAGTATACAATTGAGATAATTGTGATAGGAAAAAGGTTCAAGAATGTATATAGACATCATGAGAAGGTTCATTACAACTACTTATTTAGTTAATTTTTTCATCATTTTATCTACTATTTTTAAGTTATCTTCCTTATCATTTAATTTGATAATTATTTAGTTTTTTTACACATATTTTGGGAATTCATACTTTTCTTTCAACTATATGCAACACGCTAGAAAAGAGAGAACATGTTACTTTTAGATGGAAGAGGAAATCACATGCTTCTTGAAATGTGAAGTGAATCGTAAGGATGCATCTACCAAGGGATTTTGTGATAGTTGAATGGAAAAGTATGATTCTATAAAATATATTTTCTGAACATTATATTGAACAGTGTAGGAACCAACCACACCTTAATAATCTGCACCTCAATTTGATACACAGTGTGCTCAGTATGACTTAAAGTGTATGTTTTTAGTTTATAATTTACATTTTAGTTCAAAACACATATCACATAATCAAAACCAAGAAAAAACATTCATATTGTTTTTATCATCTTTGATATTTAGGAATCAACTGCACATCAATATGATACATGGTGTGTTTGGTATGACTCAAAGTGAAAGTTTTCAGTTTAAAATTAATATTTTAGTTCAAAACACATGTCAAAAACTCAAAAATGAGAAAACAAATTATACTATGTTTATAATTTAGGAAAACGATCCATAAATCATTTGTCACATTTAAGAATCATCCGCACTACAATCTGATAGACAATGTGCTCAATATGACTCAAAGTGTACCTTATTAGTTTAAAAGTGGCATTTTTCTTCAAAACACATGTTACACTTTGAAAACTGATCGAACACACTCGAATTATCTTGATACTTTATGAAAATTATTTATAATTCATTTTTGACATATATAAAATTGTCTCACATCAAACTGACACATGATGTGACAGGTATAACTCAAAGTGTGTGTTTTCAGTTTAAATTGACATATTAATAAAAAAAGGCACACACTCAAAATAGAGAAAAAACATTAAAATTGTTTTGATGCATTAGGAATACGATCCTTAATTCATTTTTTATGTATAGGAATCAACCACACCTTAATCCAATGCATGGTGTGACCAGTATGACTCAAATTGTGTTTTTATTTAAAATTGAAATTTTAGTTCAAAACAAAAGTCACACACTAAAAACCAAGAAAACAAATTCATATTGTTTTGATAATTTAGGAAAATTATGCATAAATAATTTTTTATGTGTAGGAATCAGATGCACCTCAATCTAATACACGGTGTATTCAATATAATTCAAAGTGTATATTATCAGTTTGAAATTTACATTTTAGTTAAAAATGCATGTCATTCACTGAAAATCAATAAAAAACACTTGGATTGTCTTGATACTTTAGGAAAATGATTCATAAGTCATTTTGACATACAAGAATCATTCACATTTCAAATTGACGCACGATGTGACCAGTATGACTCAAAGTGTGTGTTTTTATTTTAAATTCACATTTTAATAAAAAAGTCATGTGACATACTCAAAATAGAGAAAAAAAATTCAGATTATTTTGATACTTTAGGGAAAAAAATCCTTAATACATTTTTGACATATAGGAATCAATATCTCATTAATCTAATGAACGGTGTGGCCGGTATGGCTCAGAGTGCGTTTTTATTTAATATTGATATTTTAGTTCAAAACACACATCACATACTCAAAAAAATAGAAAAAATTAATACTATTTAAATAATTTATAAAGGTGGTCCATAAATAAATTTTAATGTGCAGGAATCAGTTTCAATTCAATTCAATATACGGTGTGATCAATATGAGTCAAAGTGTATGTTATCAGTTAAAAATTGACATTTTAGTTCAAAACATGGTACTACTCATTGAAAATTGATCAAACACACTCAAATTGTCTTGATAGTTTAGGATAATGATTCATAAGTCATTTTTGATATGTAGGAATCAATTTAATATCAAACCGACACATGATATTACCCATATGACTCAAAGTGCATGTTTTCTGTTTAAATTGAAATTTTAGTAAAAATGACACATGACATACTAAAAACCAATAAAATGAATTTATATTGTTTCTATCATTTAGTAAAATGATACTTAAGTCATTTTTTATGTGTAGGAATCAATCACATGTCAATTCAACACATAGTGTGACCGATATGACTCCAAGTGTCTTTTTTATTTAAAATTGATATTTTAGTTCTAAACACATGTCACATACTCAAAACTGAGAAAACACATTCGTATTATTTTGATACTTTAGGAAAATTATCTATATGTCATTTTTGATATGTAGGAATCATCCATTCCTCAATCTGATACACAGTGTTCTCAATATGACTTAAAGTGTATGTTATTAGTTTAAAATTAAAATTTTAGTTCAAAACATGTGTCACTCACTAAAAAAATGAGAAAACACAATTGAATTGTCTTAATAATTTATTAAAATGATTCATAAGTCATTTTTTATGTGTTGGAATCAGTCTTACATCAAACTAACACACAATGTGACTGGTATAACTCAAATTGCATGTTTTTGCTTTAAAATTAAATTCTAGTAAAAAAGACACATGACATAATAAAAATAAAGAAAACACATAAATATTGTTTTTATAATTTAGGAAATAGATCCTTATGTCATTCTTGATATTTAAGAATCAACCGCACATAAATCCTACACAATATGTGACCGATATGACTCAAAGTGTATTTTTTTATTTAAATTTTACATTTTAGTTGAAAACACAAATCACATACTTAAAACTGATAACAAACATTTTTACTATTTTGAAACTTTAATACAATGATCCATAAGTTAGTTGTGACTTTTAGGAATCATCAAAACCTCAATTTGATATGCGGTGTTCCCAGTATGACTCATACTGACTGTTTTGAGTTTAAAAATGTCATTTTAGTACAAAACATATGTGACATACTCAAAAATTATAAAACATGTCCATATTGTTTTGATACTTTATGAAAACTATCCATAAGTCATTTTTTCATGTAGTAATCAACCACACCTCAATATGACACCACTACTACTTAAACAGGCAAGGGAAGCACCACCTTATATCAGCGCTAAGCAAAAACCGCTGATAAAGAAACCCTGTATCAGCTCTAGAAAAGCGCTAATAAAAAATCCCTTTATCAGCACTAAAAAAGTGATGATAAAGAATCCCTATATCAGTGCTAGAAAAGCGTTGATAAATAATCCCTGTATCAGTGCTAAAATGTTAGCACTGATATAGGTAGGATTTATAAGTGCTTTTTTAGCACTGTTAAAGAGGAACATTATCAGTGCTAAAAAAAGCGCTGATAAAGGATACCTTTATCAGCGCTTTGTTAGCACTGATAAAACCTTAGTCCATTTTTTATAAAGTCGATCGCACAGTTCCCTCGTTTTATTGCGACCTAAAGCTCTCATGGTACTGGAACCCTACGACTCCCCTCCGCCGCCTGCTGAGTTCGTGTTGCCGGACCTCCGCCGCCTGCTGAGCTTTGCCTCGCTGGACCTCCCTTTAAGGCATGTTTTCCAAATAATTTTTTAATATTGTTCTCCTCTCCCATCACACATAACCATATGTTTATTTGGCGTGATATATTTAATGGATATTTGAGATTGTGATGGTTCTAGGCTACATGATTCATTCTTTTCTTCTTCATGTTTGTCTCTAGGGTAATGCCCCCGTCGAAGCTCGAGTTTGGTCCAACTTATTCTAATGGTTCTAGAACTATTATTCTATAAATCATATCAAACTATTAAAACATTGTTAATTGGAGTTTTGGGATGCGAGGCTTTCCCATCAATGGTGTTCTAGTGGATTTTGTGTTGAATTATTTCATCCCCAGGTTTCATTTCCTCCAGTGGTGATGATTCTACTTCATCGTAAATTCATGAGTGTTCTTCCTATATATTGTGATGGGGTTCTTGGGGGTGATCATCCAATATATTTCTATTACTCTTAAGGTATCACCTTTTTTCTAATGACTACGGTGGGTTTTTAGGTGATTTGGTATTTGTTTATTCTAGATCCTAGAAACCATTCAATTTTATGGTGGTATGGCTAGATATGTTATATAAATTCTTCCAATAATCACCTTTATGAGAAGGTGTGGTTTAAATTATAGAATATATATGATTTGAGTTAATTATATTATTAGGTTATGTTGGTTTGGAAATGGGTGATGAGGTTCCTAGTAGTGTTTGTTCTGTCTCCCTTGGCTCTGAGCCTGTCATCCAGCTCCAAATACTTATTGATCCAGAGAGAACTCCCTCACCAGCCCCCAAGTTTCATTACCCATCCTTCCCCTTCCCCTTTGGATCCAAATCTCCCACTCATATGAAGATTATCAACCAGAAGGGATTATGAACATGTTCAAAATCAAGGGACCTCAATGAGAGATCATCCTCCCACTTCAATAAGGCTACTAGCTCTAGATCCAACGCCAGAGCCCTGTCCTACCCATCATTATTATCTTCATATGTAATGCTCATGGTCTTAGTGCCCATGTTAAATCGGACTTCCTCACCATAGAAATCAAAAAGCATAATTTCATTTTTGTTGTTGTCAAATAACACAAAAAAACCTATAATAATCATAGAATTCTCCTGGAAGATTAAGTTGCATGGATTTCTACACTATGACCCCTCCAATAGACACAAATGGGTATTTTGTTACAATAAATATGTTGTTGAGACTATTAAATATTTCAATCAATTCATCACTACCAAGGTGTCTAACGGTGACACCTCCTTCCTTATGACTTTTGTTTTTAGAAGCTATGACTCTCTTCAAGGGGGATCTCTATGGAGTGAACAAAATACCTTCGATCCCGGCCACCATCCATTGTTTGTTGGGGGTGACTTTAATGTCATTTACAACCCAAAGGAAAGGAAAGGTAGAAGCCCATTCCAGAGGAATTCCATCATGGAGTTTGTTCAGTTCATTGCTGGGAAGGGCCTCATTGATCTCAGCTTCTCAGGTGATAGTTTCACTTGGTACAACAACTGCAGGGGCCATCACCGCTTGTGGAGTATATTGGATAGGTGTCTAGACAACATGAAAGCCACTAACCTAATCTCAAATACCATGTTTTTCCATCTTTCTTGAGGTATTTTGAACCACCCCCCTCTTGGTTACCATTTCTTCTTGGCATGATCATCAGGAACGGTTTCACTTCCACCAGCAGTGGGTTAACATCCTAGGGTACCAGGACATGGTTTGTGAAATATATAATGAACCCTTGTAGTATTATCATTTAACACCGCAAGATTCCATTATACGTTTACTTTTGAATAAAGTAATAGCTTGCATTATACGCAACTTCGAGACTATAACACACTGTGACCAATCAAAGTAGCCGTTATGAATAGTAATACCCACTTTTTAAAATTTTATAAATTTTATCTCTCAAAATGGACTTCATTTTTAGATTTGTAATATCGAAATTATCCTAGGGTAAAATTTTGGTACTTTTTGGATAACTTTTATATTTTGATGAATAGTGAAAATTACTAAATTTTAATTAAAAAAAACTTTTTTAATCAAAATAATCAATAGTGATAAATTATTAATTTGAGTGGTTTTAAAGTATATTTATAATATATTTTTACCATTTAATACAATTTTGGTCATTGGAAATAATTTTACAATTAAACCATACATAAATAAGTGTCAATCTTTTGATAGTTATTATTTCTTAAAAACACGCTTTTTGTTTTGACAATAAGAATTAATTTTAAATTAATTTATGGAACTTCTGTGTTTTGAATTTGTAAAAATGGACTCCATATTTGGAATCAGGATTTCCAAATTGTGTAAATAGGTAACTTTTATTTTTAGACATTTTGAATAATTACTTCGGTAAATATTTTATTTACCATGGTTAAAGGGTAAATCCGGTAAATAAGGGTAAAAAAATAATATTATAATAATAATAAATTATCCTAAAACATATCTTAACCCTATTGGTTGATAAATTTCCTACAATGGGCATCTTTGGGTCAATTTTGGGACCCCATGGATCCACTTGTATGTGATAATGACACTTTATATTAATTAAGTTAAAGTAAATACAAAAAAACATAAGCATATATCTTTTAGAAAAACAATTTTTGCATAGGGTTATATATATTATATTTTAGACTATAAATATTCACTAGAAATATAAAAATATTTCCTACATAATGGTGTTTTATTTATAATTTTTAGACATTTAAAAATTAAAAATATATATGACACAATAATGATGCAATATTTTCTTTATTAATGAAGGAATCAAATAATTGGTATTATAAATGTTAAAATAAATATAATTTAAAAGTTTTGATGACATATACTAATTTTATTGGTTAATATGACATGTTAGGATTTCTTAAATGAATTTTATTCGAATTAATAATGTTGTTAAGACTTTAAAAAAATCAATTATTAAATATTGTCAAAATTGACATAAAAGAGTTTTTAAAACAAATATTATATTATTAATTGATATTATATTCCTAAAAATCTAATCTTCGGAAAAAGGACTTATATAATGATATGTGTTTCATTAATGGACCACTTGGGGTCTCTTGGATGTATATAGAAAGTTTAGTAACTATATATTATAAAAATACAAAGTGACATGGTAAGTGTTAAACTAATTAACCAAGAGTTAAAACTAAAAGATAAGGTTAATATAATGACCCAAACCTATCCAAAATCTATTGGTTGAAAGTATTTCGACCCATCACCACATTATACTTTGAATAATAAACTTTGTATCCATTATAAACATAATATTACTTTATTATAAATTAATACTTTAAGTTTTTCCTAAAGAGCCCCTCCTCCCCCTTATAAAAGGACACCAATTCTAACCAATTATTCACACCTTCAAATCCTTTTGGTTCGGCCAAAACCTACCCAAATACTCTCTAAAATTAACTCAATTAAACCTAGAGGTCTTAGTTTGATCATAAAGCCAACCTAAGGAGCCCTTTTGATCAAATCAAAAGGAAGAACCCGAAGAAGAGGTAATGTTTTCACCACCCTTTTTCAAGTTCATTTCTTCTTCAACTTCTTCTTTATTTGTTATTTCCTTTCTAAAATAATAACTTCAGTATCTTCTATATACTGTGATGTTATTATAAATATGGTACAACCATATTCATTATTATATCCATCCTTTGAATGACATGTCACCATACGTGCGTACGTACGGCTTACCGTCTCCACGCCGTGGTGTAATTGTTATTCAAAATATTATTATTTGGATGGGTATAATAATGATGCGTAATTAATTTAAATAATAAATATAACATGATAATGATTATTTATATATGATATACCATCCAATTATATATTATTTTAATATCAAAGGAATGATATTGTCGCTCATACGTACGTACGGACTACCGTCTCCACGAACGCGATGAGATTCATTCCCCATCGTATCCATTCAAGTATAATTATCTTTTTATGAATAAAAATAATGTTTCATAACTTGATATAATTATGGATATTAATAATATACAAACCTATACATAAAAAACATGGCTTATATAACAAAACATATAAAAGAAAATGAGTAAGTTAACACCCGAAATGATGATAATACACAGATATTATTAACAAAGTAGTGTTAAAAGATCATATATGATATCATATTAATGCATATGATTCTTGTATAACTTAATAAAAATTATTTCACCATTATACAGGAGGTTAACCTACCCTCAACCAAGGAAAAGTACAAGTTAAGGGGTTTTCATCTCACTCCTTATTCCCGTGAGATTCATGCCATATTGCCACTATTACGTTTTGTGTGGTGTATGTACTGCCAATAATTTTATTATTTGTGTAATACACTTTAATTTATGTGCATTTACATATTCATTATATGATACCACTTTCATGGGTTGTATGTTTCGTAAGTTACCAAATTGGAAAGGGTTATTTCACAATCTCTTCATTATCCGAGATTGTTTATACGTAATTATCTACTGGGACCTCTTTATCATCCACATCCATGTTTCTTAAAAATGTATTTCAAAACATTCTTACTATTTTACAGAATATGGGTTAAAGTCATTTATACCCTTGTTTGACTTTTTATAAGAAGTTTATAAAGGAATCTTTCTGTCGTTTTCCAAACAAGGTCCTTTTTTAACCTTTTCGACATAATTAAGGTAAGAATGTATTTTTAACTTGTACGGAGGGTGCGACTATTTTCCATCGTTATAAAATCTTTGAAGATTCCCTTACAAGATTATAAGGATATTTTCAAAGTAAATGTTTTCTTTTATAATTAGGTGACTTTTAAATGATTTCAAAAAAAGAGATATTTCTCTCAAATAGTTTTGATTTCATCTATGTCAACATCCTTGGATAAATTTTACACTTGTTTGAAGTTGATTTATTATGATACAAATATTCCATATTGTATTTAAGGTTTTGTGATATGTTTGACTATGGATGAGTTATTTTTATGCCATTAATGGTTTATGATTAATGTTTTGGCATTTCGTATGCTAGTTTTAATACGAATGTTTACGTTATATTTCATCCTCTTCTTAAGATGAATGTGTTGGACTAGTATGTTCTGGGTTGGGGACCTATAAAAGTAATCCCTCCGGGTTGGGGTCCGGTTACAGCAGACCCTCCGGGTTGGTGTCCAGTTATTAGAGGCACTCCGGGTTATTGTCTGGTTATTACAGGCACTCCGGGTTGGTGTCCAGTTATTAGAGGCACTTCGGGTTGGTGTCCAGTTATTAGAGGCACTCCAGGTTTATGTTCAGTTATTAGAGGCACTTTGGGTTGGAGTCTGGTTACATAGGCTCTTCAGGTTGGGTTCCGGTTACAGTTATCCCTTAGGTCTTGGTACGAGGCCTTGCCAAAGAAATTAAAGTTCGGCATTATGCATTCCCTTGTTATGAAAGTGGTTATTGATATTGCATGTGATTATTCGATTGGTAGAATATCCATGTGAATAATTGAATGGAATTATTTCATTTTATCTTTTCCATATTATGATGAAGTTCAAGTTTAAAAGGCTTTTGTTTTAGTTATACATTGCCTTAAATGTTTATGCTTATTTATGAAAGTTTTTGCTGTATTGTTATCCTTACTGAGAATCTGAGCTCACCCCTTTCTATGTCTTATTTTTCCCAGGATTCCAAAAAGTAATTTATGAATGACCTACAGGGATAGTATGAGGGGATATGAATACAAGATGTTGTTGTTTTTTTTTACTTTATGGTGTAATGTAAGACTTATGAATATATCTAGTGTTTCCAAGACTACTAAACTAATCGGTCTTTCGAGACTTGATCTTTTGTGATCATGCCAATGTTATGTAATAATGAACCGAATCTGGGTAACCGGGGTCGGGGCATTACAGTTGGTATCAGAGAAAGTTTAGTACAAACCTTGAAAGATAGATTTAGATAAACTCTAATTAGAGCACATAGACCTAATATTAACTTTTAGGATTAGTATAGAAGAACTTTCTAGAATTTTGGTATTGTAGAGATTTTGTGAGTTTTTTGAGCAATAAATCCCTGTCTGGATACGAGCAGGTAGAGGCGGCTATGGCACAGATGTACCTAGGGGTAAAACCCAAAAACACTGCTTTGAGCTAGACTCGAACGGGAACTGGTGCACGACAACGGGCCTTACTGCACTCTTGGTTATGACACTCCCGGGGGATATGCTTAGGATAATTATCATTTTCTTTACAAATCATTATGAAGGGTTTATGAGTATATACATCCTCAAAGAAAACATTTTTTTTATGATTATGGATTATATCCATAAATAGTTCAATTTATGTTAAGTGTTTTAAAAGTATGGAATTATGTATTTTGATTCATAAACTGATCTAGTTTATGCCATTGTTTAGAAATGGTGCCTAGTGGAAGGAATGGAAACCATATCAATGCACGCACTCCATGTAGGGATTTCCCTCCTACTCAAGATAATTATAGTGGAGCTGGTGATGCAACTGGTGCTGATCAGCTAATCACCATACTGTGACAACTCACTCAGGTTATGAATAATAACTTTACCTGTATGGAGAAACTTGATCCGTAGTGTGGAGGATCAATGTTAGATCACTTCATGAGGCAACAACCACCAAAATTAAATGAGAGTACAAATCCCTTAGTAGCTGAGCAATGGATAAATTCATTAGAGAAAGCATTCCATGCCTTGGGGAGTAGTGAAAGGGAAAAAGTTATCATGATAGTTTACCACCTCAGTAGAGATGCTGACCAATGGTAGTCATTGATTCAAAACAAAAAGGAATATGACGAAGTATAAAATATGGAATGGAGGGAGTTCAAAGATCTTTTCTTAGAAAAATACTTTCCTCATGACCATCGAGCAGATATGGAAAGACAATTTCTGAGTTTGAGACAAAAGGAGGATGAGAATGTCGCAAAGTATGAGGCTAACTTTACAAGGTTAGCAAGGTATGCTGGATATTATATACATAACCCAAGAAGTAAGATTGATCGTTTCTTTGATTGGTTAAAACCATTTCTTCGTCGAGCATTGATCTCACAATCCTTACTCGTCGTACGAAGACATTGTCTCATGTGCTATCAAGATAGAAAAGGAATTCTCTAAATCTTATGACAATAAAGTAAAGAAAGAGAAGAAGAGAACGGTGGATCAAGAGATAGATAAAGGGAAAAAGGTAAAGAAGGATTTTTCATTATGTGAAAATTGTGGGAAGAAACACCCCATTACTTTCCTAAAAGGAATGAGAGTTTGTTACAAATGTGGAGAAAAAGGTCACCAGACTCGTGATTGTAAGGGAAAGAAGGTGGCTGTTAATATTGAATGCTACAATTGTAGAGAAATGGGGCATTATGAAAATGAATGTCCAAAGCGTCAGGGAAATGTACCTCAGAAAAGGCCAAGGGATCAAGGCCAAGATTATGCTATTACTACAGTTGAAGAGGAATGATTAATGTATTTGTATTTTTGGACTCAAGGATTATATTCTGGTTATGAGAATAACGTGATATATATAAGGATTGTACTACAATACTTGTTGTTTTCATTAAGGTTTTAATATGACTAAGGTAATCATATTTTCAGTATGTTACAATAAGAGAAACTTTACTCTGTTTGGAGAATCTGATGTTGCGATTGATTTTGGAATTTAGATACCTTTTACAGAGAGTCTGGATAGAGGTACTTTGGATAACTATAATGTTTTGGAATAGATTAAGTTGAACTTTGGATAGTATTGTTCAAGGTTAAAACATTTCTTATGATTATTTTTGGAATATTATGATACTATAGTTTTAGGAAAAGGACAACCTGCAGGTCGGGTGATAACCCGTCGCGTCGGACAAAGCTGTAGGAATCGAACCGACAACTATAGTGCGACAGACCTTTATTACCTACCACTAGCCTACATGAAGTCCCTAATTATTACAAAATATTTTTTCATTATAATGGTATGTGTTAATGATTGGAACCTTATACTATTAGGATAAATATAATATTTTTGAGTTCTATTATCTTTTGGAGTGAAAGTTGAGTTTGTGGTAGAAATTAATTGAAGGATGAAAACTCTACTTGTAAAGATGTATATATATATTTATCTTATTCTATGAAGAAATTAATTCTTTAGGGAAGGGATATTAAGACCAAAAATGTGTTATCCTAATATCTTATGTTTTGTTGAACTGATGATATTTTAAATCATCATAGATTGATGGCTTTGAGGCCCTCAATTCTACACTTGTTTATGATTGATGACCTCAATCACTCCCTATAAATATTTACATTTTTCCTCTAATTACGTGTCTATAATTTCCACCAATTTCCTCCTATTTAAAACCCTAATTTGGTGGTGACATTATTATTTCCCTTTCCCTCTTATTAAAACTAAATTTTATTAACCCTATTTCAGATATGGGTTTTCCAAAAAGGTATTTTCTATTTTCAACCATTTATTTTCAAATAACAATTTTAAATTTTAAGGATGCAATTATTTGAAGGAGGGTAGAATGTAACACCCTAAGCTTCCATGATACGTTACCTTTTGAATAAAGCAATAGCTTGCATTGTACGTAACTTCGAGACTCTAACACACCACGACCAATCAAAGTAGCCGTTATGAATAGTAATAACCAATTTTTAAAATTTTATAAATTTTATCTCTCAAAATGAACTTAATTTTTAGATTCAGAATATCAAAATTAGCCTAGGGTAAAATTTTGGTACTTTTCAGATAACTTTTATATTTTGATGAATAGTGAAAATTACTAAATTTTAATTAAAAACAACTTTTTTAATGAAAATAATTAATAGTGATAAATTATGAATTTGAGTGGTTTTAAAGTATATTTAGAATATATTTTTACCATTTAAAACAATTTTTATCATTGGAAAAAATTTTACAATTAAACCAGACATAAACAAGTGTCAATCTTTTGATAGTTATTATTTCTTAAAAACACGTTTTTTGTTTTGATAGCGGGAATTAATTTTAAATTAATTTATACCACTTCTGTGTTTTGAATTTGAAAAAATGGACTCCATATTTGGAATCGGGATGTCCAAATTGTGTAAATAGGTAACTTTTATTTTTAGACATTTTGAATAATTACTTTGGTAAATATTTTATTTACCATGGTTAAAGGGTAAATCCGGTAAATAAGGGTAAAACAATAATATTATAATAATAATAAATTACCCTAAAACGTGTATTAACCCTATTGGTTGATACATGTCCGACCATGGGCATCTTTGGGTCGATTTTGGGACCCCATGGATCCACTTGTATGTGATAATGACACTTTATATTATTTAAGTTAAAGTAAATACAAAATAACATAAGCATATATCTTTTAGAAAAAACAATTTTTACATAGGGTTATATATATTATATTTTTGACTATAAATATTAATTAGAAATATAAAAATATTTTCTACATAATGGTATTTTATTTATAATTTTTAGACATTGAAAAATTAAAAATATATATGACACAATAATGATGCAATATTTTCCTTATTAATGAAAGAATCAAATAATTGGTATTATAAATGTTAAAATAAATATAATTTGAAAGTTTTGATGACATACACGAATTTTATTGGTTAATATGACGTGTTAGGATTGCTTAAATGAATTTTATTCGAATTAATTATGTTGTTAAGACTTTAACAAAAAATAAATTATTAAATATTGTCAAAATTGACATAAAAGAGTTTTTAAAACAAATATTATATTATTAATTGATATTACATTCCTAAAAATCTAAGGTTTGGACAAAGGACTTATATAATGATAGGTGTATCATTAATGTACCACTTGATGGTCTCTTGGATGTATATAGTAAGTTTATTAACTATATATTATAAAAATACAAAGTGACATGGTAAGTGTTAAACTAATTAACCAAGAGTTAAAACTAAAAGATAAGGTTAATATAATGACACAAACCTATCTAAAATATATTGGTTGAAAGGTTTTAGACCCATACCCACATTATAATTTTAATAATCAACTTTGGATCCATTAGAAACTGAATATGAATTTATTATAAATTAATACTTTAAGTTTTTCCTAAAGAGCCCCTCCTCCCCCTTATAAAAGGACACCACTTCTAACCAATTATTCAAACCTTCAAAGCCTTTTGGTTTGGCCAAACCCTAACCAAATACTCTCTCAAATTCTCTTAATTAAACCTAGAGACCTTAGTTTAATCAGAAAGCCACCCTAAGGATCCCTTTTGATCAAATCAAAAGGAAGAACCCGAAGAAGAGGTAATGTTTTCATCACCCTTTTTCAAGTTCATTTCTTCTTCAACTTCTTATTTATTTGTTATTTACTTTGTAAAATAATAACTCCAGTATATTCTATATACTGTGATGTTATTATAAATATGGTACAACCATATTCAGTATTCTATCCATCCTTTGAATGACATGTCACCATACGTGCGTACGTACGGATTACCGTCTCCACGTCATGGTGTAATTGTTATTCTAAATATTATTATTTGTATGGGTATAATAATGATGTGTAATTCATTTAAATAATAAATATAACATTATAATGATTCTGTATATATGATATACCATCCAATTATATATTATTTTAATATCAAAAGAATGATATTGTCGCTCGTACGTACGTACGGACTACCGTCTCCACGAACGCGATGAGATTCATTCCCCATCGTATCCATTAAAGTATAATTCTCATTTTATGATTAAAAATAATGTTTAAGGACTTGATATCATTATGGATATTAATAATATACAAACCTATCCATAACAAACATGGATTATATAAAAAACATATAAAAGAAAATGAGTAAGTTAACACCCGAAACGACAATAATACAAAGATATTATTAAAAGAGCAGTGTTAAAAGATCATATATGATATCATATTAATGTATATGATTCTTGTATAACTTAATAACAATTATATAACCATTATACAGGAGGTTAACCTACCCTCAACCAAGGAAAAGTAAAAGTTAAGGGGTTTTCATCTCACTCCTTATTCCCATGAGATTCATGCCATATTGCCACTATTACGTTTTGTGTGGTGTATGTACTGCCCATAATTGTATTATTTGTGTAATACACTTTAATTTATGTGTATTTACATATTCATTGTATGATACCTCTTTCATGGGTTGTATGTTTCGTAAGTTACCAAATTGGAAAGGGTTATTTCACAATCTCTTCATTATCCGAGATTGTTTATACGTAATTATCTACTGGGACCTCTTTATCATCCACATCCATGTTTCTTAAAAATGTATTTCAAAACATTCTTAATATTTTACAGAATATGGGTTAAAGTCATTTATACCCTTGTTTGACTTTTTATAAGAAGTTTATAAAGGAATCTTTCTGTCGTTTTCCAAACAAGGTCCTTTTTTAACCTTTTCGACAGAATTAAGGTAAGAATGTCTTTTTAACTTATACGGAGGGTGAAACTATTTTCCACCGTTATAAAATATTTGAAGATTCCCTTACAAGATTATAATGATATTTTCAAAGTAAATGTTTTCTTTTATAATTACGTTACTTTTAAATGATTTCAAAAAAAGAGATATTTCTCTCAAATAGTTTTGATTTCATCTATGTCAACATCCTTGGATAAATTTTACACTTGTTTGAAGTTGATTTATTATGATAAAAATATTCCATATTGTATTTAAGTTTTTGTGATATGTTTGACTATGGATGAGTTATTTTTATGCCATTAATGGTTTATGATTAATGTTTTGGCATTTCGTATGCTAGTTTTAATATAGTTGTTTACATTATATTTCATCCTCTTATTAAGATGAATGTGTTGGACTAGTATGTTCTGGGTTGGGGACTGGTAAAAGTAAGCCCTCCAGGTTGGGGTCCGATTACAGCAGACCCTCCGGGTTGGTGTCCGGTTATTAGAGGCACTCCGGGTTGGTGTCCGGTTATTATAGGCACTCCGGGTTGGTGTCCAGTTATTAGAGGCACTCCGGGTTGGTGTCTGGTTATTAGAGGCACTCCGGGTTGGTGTCTAGTTATTAGAGGAACTCTGGGTTGGAGTCCGGTTACAGAGGCTCTCCGGGTTGGGTTCTGGTTACAGTTATCCCTTAGGTCTTGGCACGAGGCCTTGACAAAGAAATTAAAGTTCGACATTATGAATTCCCGTGTTATGAAAGTGGTTATTGATATTGCATGTGATTATTCGATTAGTAGAATATCCATGTGAATAATTAAATGGCGTTATTTCATTTTATCTTTGCCATATTATGATTAAGTTCAAGTTTAAAAGGATTTTATTTTAGTTATACATTGCCTTAAATGTTTATGCTTATTTATGAAACTTTCCAATGTATTGTTATCCTTATTGAGCATCTGATCTCACCCCTTTCTATGTCTTATTTTTCCCAGGATTCCAAGAAGTAATTTATGAATGACCTGCAGGGATAGTATGAGGGGATATAAAGACAAGATGTTGTTGTAGTTTTCTTTACTTTATGATGTAATGTAAGACTTATGAATATAACTAGTGCTTCCAAGACTATTAAACTAATCGGTCTTTCGAGACTTGATCTTTTGTGATCATGACAATGTTATATAATAATGTACCGACTCTGGGTAACCGGGGTCAGGGCGTTACATATCGGGCCACCTTCAACCTCAGTGACCTGACCTCAAACCCCGATAGGTGCGTGATCGCCCCTTCCTCCTCAGTAACCTTCACCACCTGGGACCACTGTCACATATGGGCTCCTTTAGAGTATTTTGATAGATGGAATGATACCTTGGTTTTATTGGATTATTAACACCAGTTTGAGATTTATGTGTGACTATATACTTATTATATTTTCTTATTATTTCTTACACACCACCACTTGAGTCGAGTAACCTGATTGAAATCCATATTGGTACTTTGGTTCTGATGTGGATATGGTTTTTTATGTGTTTGTGACATGTGTATGTGTGGATATATGGGTATTTAGGCATGATGATATTGAATGTAGGGCAGAGACCTAGGAGTGGTAGATGTATCATTCTTGATTATTCTTGTGTTTGGTGTGGGGTGATTTGAGGAAACTATAATGAATCTAAAGTAATTATATTTAATGAAGATGAATAAATACTAATGGTTATGCTCTATTAATCTCTATTTTTATAAGGAAGTGGTTCTCTTATACTGTATTTGGAAGTCCTGTTTTGTGTAATTGAACCATAAATACTAATATTTGAGATTCAAATAGGATGAAGATGAATATAGATTGGATGGATGCTAATCGTTTGACAATAGAGTACAAGAACGGAGTGAAAGAGTTCATCAAATTTGCAAAGGATCATGCAAAGGATCCTTATCAAATCCTTTGTCTGTGTTTACGTTGTTGTTATTCTAGACTACTTACTCCAGAGGAGTTGGAAGAACATTTGATATGTCACGAAATAGATCAGAGTTATAAATGTTGGAATAAACACAGAGAAAAAGAAAATGTAGCTACTGGATGGGATAAAACTACATTTTATGGATCATTAGATATGAATACAAATATGGATAATGAAGAAGACCGTATGGAGGATGTGATTACAAATGTCAATGATGATGAAGATCGTATTGAGGAAATGACAAAGACAATTGAAGATGAACTCCGTGATTGCCCAAAATTGTTTGAGAAGTTAAAAGAGTTGTGCAAAGACGCCATTGTATGCTGGTTGTACCAAGTATACAACATTTTCAGCTGTACTGAAGTTGTATAAATTGAAATCAGGCAACAAATGGAGTGATGTTAGTTTTACGGAACTACTTGCTCTCTTGAATGACATGCCCCCTGAAGATAATAAGCTCCCAAGCCGAACATATGAAGCTAAACGAATGCTATGCTCAATGGGTATGATTTCTGAAAGATTACATGCCTGCCTGAAAGACTGTATATTGTTTTTCAAGGAGAAAAAATCACTTACAGAATGCCAAAAGTGTGGTGCTTCTTGATACAAGAAAGATGAATCCAATCTTATGAAAGTTATATGGTACTTTCCAATCATTCCAACGTTTAGGCATCTATATGGAAGTGAAGAAACTGCAAGACAATTGTCGTGGCATGCAGATAAAAGAAATAAAGATGGGAAATTATGTCATCCGGCCGACTCTCCTCAATGAAAGAAAATTGATCATGAGTATCTTGAATTTGGAAAAGAGCCAAGAAACCTTTGTCTTGTATTATCTACAGATGGAGTAAATCCTTTTGGTTTTCAAACCAACACTCATAGTACTTGGCCTGTTATGTTGGTAAATTATAACTTTCCACCCTGGTTATGCATGAAGTGGAAATTCATCATGTTATCTATGCTTATATCAAGACTAAAACAACCAGGTAATGATATTGATGTTTATTTGGTGCATTTGATTGAGGATTTGAAGTTATTGTGGGATCTAGGTGTTATGTTGTATGATGCTTATAAAAGTGAATACTTCATGTTGAGAGCGATGTTTTATGGGACAATAAATGATTTCCCTACTTATGGAAATTTTTAAGGATATATCATTAAAGGAACTCAAGGGTGTCCCGTGTGTGAAGAAGATACAGAATCAATTAGGTTGAAACATTCATCAAAATCTTTGTTTCTAGGACATCATAGATTTCTACCTTGTCGGAATAAGTACCGATCTTGGATGACATCATTCAATGGAAGTTCAGAACAACGCACAACACCGTCTCCACTAACAAGTGATTAGCTGTTTGAGAAAGTAAAAGATGTGAACACTGTTTTTGGTAAACCATTTTTGAAAAACCTTACAAATATCGGTTGGAAAAAGTGATCAGTTTTTTTTTGAATTACCATACTGGAATTGTTTGTATGTCAGACATTTTCTTGATGTGATGCATGTGGAAAAAAATGTATGTGACAGTTTTATCGGAGCATTTATAAATTCCCCTGGCAAAAAAAATATGGAATTAAGGCAAGGCTGGATATGGTTGACATGGGAATATGAGAAGAGTTGGCTCTCGTGAAGGGTGAAAATTGAATGTTTCTTCCTCCAGCTTCTTATACTCTTTCTAGGGAAAATAGATACCAGTTTTGCAACTTATTCAATGATGTAAAAATTCCAGAGGGGTATTCATCAAATATCAAGAACATTGTGTCAATGAATGATTTGAAGTTAAAAGGTTTGAAATCACATGACTGCTATGTTTTGATGCAAGATATAATTCCAATTACTTTACATTGCATTTTCCCCAAGAATGTTCGTCATATATTAAGAAAACTTTGTTTCTTTTTCAAAGATATATGTAGAAAAGTTTTAGACCCGGTGAAATTTCTAGCTATGGAAAAAGAAATTTTCATCATATTATGTGAATTAGAAATGTTCTTCCCGCCAACATTCTTTGATATGATGATTTATTTGATTATTAAATTGGTGAGAGAGATTCAAATTTGTGGTCCTGTTCACTATAGATGGATGTATCATGCTGAACGGTATATGAAGATTTTGAAAGGGTATGTCAAAAATCGAAGTCGTCCAGAGGGTTGTATAGTGGAGCGATATATTGTTAAGGAAGCCATTGAATTTTGTACCGAATACCTATCTGATGTGGAAATAATTGGTCTCCTGAAATCTCATCACACTGGATGCATTGAGGGTGAGGGAATTTCTGGAAGAGATGTTGTGACAATCAGCATTACAGAACGGGAGCAGGCCCACCTTTATGTTTTGAATAACAGTTGGGAGGTTGCTCCATATATTGAAACTCACAAATAAATTCTTAGGAAGTTGAATCCATAAAGGGATGAAAAATGGTTATCAAATACACATAATCACTAGTTTATAGGATGGTTTCAGGACTATATTTTTAAGTAGTTGGATGAAAATCCAAATTCAATTTCAGAACGAATTCGATGGCTAGCCGCTGGACCAAGTGTGTATGTATTATCTTACAGTGGTTATGTAATTAATGGTTATACATTCTATACAAATGAACATGATGAAGATAGTACCATGAAAAATAGTGGAGTTACACTAGTGGTTGAAGCGATGCATGTTTCTGGTAGTAAGGACATAAATTCAATTTATGCAAATATGTCATACTTTGGCATTATCAAACTAATATGGGAGTTGGATTATACGACATTCC
Organism: Viscum album; assembly: GCA_963277665.1. Lineage (NCBI taxonomy): Eukaryota > Viridiplantae > Streptophyta > Magnoliopsida > Santalales > Viscaceae > Viscum > Viscum album. The sequence continues at coordinate 1,043,729,136 of OY728146.1, forward strand.
AATTGCTGATTTTTCAATGTAAATGGGTTGATAACAACAGTGGTGTTAAAATAGATGAATGGAGATTTTTGAAAGTTGATTTTAGTAAAGAAGGATACAAAGAAGAATAGTTTATAATGGCATCACAAGCGGTACAAGTTTTTCATGTTCAATATCCCACAAACCGAAAGTGGTCGATTGTTCTGTTAGCGTCCAAAACTACTGAAGGTTCCGATGAAAATTCAGTTGAGGACGATCCTTTCAGTGGTACGTCGCAATAATTTTGGAGCAGTCCCAATGTAGATGATGTTTTGTATGTTAGAAGAGACCACAATGAAGGGATTTGGATAATCGATAGAGGTTTCAAATCCCTTCAGCCTTTGAAAAAAAGAAAGAGAGTTCAATAAACAGGTTATATTTTGTTTGTAATATAGATCTTATCATCTCATGTTATTATATTATCATTTCTTAATTTATGTAATCTAAATTAACTGTTCAACCACTTTTGTAGATAATGACTTCTGCACATTCTGGTACTCCTTACCTTGAGGCTGAACAAGTCTCTCAAGCTGCTGCTGCGACTGCTCCTGCTTCTACTGCTCCTGCTACTGCTCCTGCTGCTCCTGCTGCTACGGCTCCTACGGCTCCTACTGCTCCTAGTGTTGAGGTCCAACAACCATCAGCACATGTCGTTGCTACCATTTCATATGAATATATAGATGATGTTGATATTGACGAAATGGTCAGGAATAAAGGATTGACGTCGCAAGAAAACACATGCGCGTCATAGTTTGACGATGTTAGCCAAAGTTATTAAGGTGAAAAGTAAAGGCATAAAATTTTATGTCTGATGGAATGCATGAGGACAAAATGTGAATCCCAAAAAGGCTATGTTTAGTAGTTACATTGGAGTTGTCACCCAACAATGCGTGCTGATTGACATAGATTCATGGCACCATGTTGTGTCCGGGCTGAAGGCTGTGATCTGGGAAGAAATTACGGAAACATTATGAATTTATTTCTTTAATTTACTAGAAAATAAAAAAATGAAACAATGTATTACTATTCTAAATCTCTTGTATAATACATTTGTAGTAGACGATTCACACAAGGATTATGTACTAAGTCTTGCAGGAAGGATTCATCGAGGTTTTCTCACTATTTTAACAAGATTTCACCTGAAAGATTCCAAAGGTAAAATAAACCCACACCCACCCATTGTCTACGCTCACCTGATATCCTAAGAAGCATGGGATGAATTTATTGGCCTCCATGGGGATAAGAAGTTCCAGGTACATTGTGGGTGATAATACATTGTTTGAGGATATGTGTATTCATCACTTTGATTTTAAATATTTCATTTATGAAATAACAAATCTGTAAAGAAAATAAGGAATGCGCATCAAAACCAACATACCCCTATTGTAAAGCAAGGATGGGGTACGCGTCACTAGAAAAGAAAATGGTACGTATTTTAAATTTACAGTAATATTTTTAGGTGCCAACAAAAAACATCATAATTACCTTTCTATGTTTATATGTAGATTGATGAGTCTAAAACCAAATACACTTCCATCCAACGTCATGTGCTTTGGAAGGAGGAACGTGTGAATAAGGAAGGGAAGCTAGTATATGAGAACACACAAAAAGTGTGGGAAATTTTTGTAAGTATGACACGACGATAAAAAGATTTGTTTTAAATTTCTATTATATAAAAATAATTAGTTATTTTCCTATATCTGACAGTCACAGGAATCAGCTACTCCTATAGTGGATGCAGACCTATTATCGACGGCTTTGAAGCAGCCAGAAAAATACGGTTGTGTCAGGGGTGTGGGGTTTGGGGTGACACCCTGAGTATATTTTGAGAAGAAAAAAAAACAGACGATAGAGATGAAACATTGAAACGAATGAACTAAAAATTAGCAACCCTTGAAGAATGATTGCAATGGTAGGGAGAGTTGATAGCAACTTTTATGGGTGGGAAGCAAGGAGAAGACACAACTCATGAACAACCAGTGCGTGAAGATCCCGCCCCACCTCGTACCAGCTTTGAGGTGAGACATTCCCCTCAAAGAGCTGTCTTAGCCATGGTAATCAATATTCTAATAATTGTTCCCCTGAAATGTGAATCAAAAAAACACTGATACTTTTTCTGTACTGATCTTCTACAGGGTGATAATGATTTTGATTTATATATGTCAACACCCACCTATCACCTTGTAGCGAGGGCTACAGTGTTCAACATCCCAGATGACACAATGCATAATAGACCACTTCCGAAAAATCATCTAAAAGTGATGATTACTGTAGCTCATGAGCCAAATGTAGAGCTACCTATTCCACTTGATGACGATGATATTCATATGGTCGAAAAGGCTATTGGGACATTCATTGCATGGCTGTCACAACTTGTAAGAGTACATACGACCAAAGAGGTATTTATTTCTTTTTTTTCAATATAAACCTTTAACAATTAATGAAAAAAGGGTCTGAACTAATGAATGTTATTATAGACTGAGAAAGGGAAGAGGGTGACAAACGTCGGCTCAAAACCATCTAAAGGATCGACCAACCAATCCCAAGGAGATACTAAAAGCACAATAACACCACCTGTTCTCTATCCACATTTACTAGCATTGAAGACTCATGTGGATACAAAGCTAAAAGGTGGTAGTAGTCATATAGTGGTTTTCGAAGAGAATATATATGGCATGGAAAGTAAAGATTTCATTCCTTCTGAAAATGTAAAATAGATCCTTGAAAACAGTTAGCTAGGCATCACAGTTGTAAATATATATATGAGGTACGTTTTCGTGAATTGATTTTCTAAAAGCTGATCTAATGTGAAAATTATGACTAAATGCATTTTATATTGTTGACAGAAATATATATGAAAAATAGTTGAAGGAATTTTCACATGAGACAAAATTTAGACTCGTTAGTCCTCATACCACATCATCACATCTGAAGAAAATAGAGCCATCAAAAAAGAATGAAATAGTGAACGACTTACTGAAAACATTTGAAAGCAAGATTACAGATGACAGACTCTTCTTAATACCAATCATGCAGGGGTAAAACTCTACGATTAAATCATATCAATTATATTTTGACTTATTTTATTACTTATTACTTTTTGTGTTTTTAGGAAACATTAGATGCTAATTGCGGTGAACTTGGATACTCCAAATATTTATTTTCTGGATTCAAAGCAAGGATATCCATCAAACCGACCACATATGATGGAGTTTGTGAATCTGTAAGACACTACATCCTACATTTTAGGTCTAAACATCAAGTAATATAATTTATATTATCTTTTAATGAGGATTCTTTTATGATAGGGTGGTGTATAATTATCATCTAAAAAAAGGAATGAGGACAGGGTCTAAGCATAAGGAGGCGAGCAAGTACTACGTCTGGACAAATATCAAGGTATATATAATAAAATTTCACTATCCAAAAACATTGATTATTCAATGAAAGTGTCTAATATTAATTTTTAATATCTTTATATTAATTTTTCCAAAGTCCATAAACATGTTTTTAGTGAATTACATAAATAGAACTTCATTTCTCATCTTAAATGCAATTAATGTTTAAAATGCAAATTTGGGCCCAATAATTCATCTATTTGTGGATAGCATTATATCAATTTTATGAATTTTATATTTTTGGATATGATTCATCACTTTATTTGGATCATTTTATCTTTTAGGTCCGATGGATGAATCCCCAAGGAAAATGGATATTTTTGCGCCTAAATGCAGAAATTTACTGGAAAAGGCATAATGGGCCTAATGCCAATCAAACAAATGTGGGGCACACAAAACAAGCCCAATGAAGCTAAAATTTTTACATTAGAAATAGAAAAATATTAGGATAATTTTATTCAACTGTGTCCAGATCTAATTCCGAAGTTTTAATGGAGATATATGGATCCGAAGTTTACATTTAAATGGTGGGACCGATATGAACGCCCATAAATGTTTCTCACCATTTCGGGAATAACATTCAAACAGATGCATAAAATAACCTGAAATTTGGAAATATGATAGAGGAAACATGTATTAAGATATTTGTCTTCTATGAAGGCTGATTATTTGGCCATATTTAATGTCAAATTCGAACAACCAAATGGAGGATGAATCTGGACAGTTTTCTAGGTCAACTTCGAAACATCAATTTCTTTTTGATTCTTCACCATCATTTTGACTCTCTTAATTGTTGGGGGGTGAATTTATTGTTGGGGGGTGGACCTAAGGCTCCTAATATGAATATATAAAGAGATGGTGGTGATGGTAATAGGCATATCATATTTTTCATATCATCTTTTGAGTTTTACTTTCATTGTAATATTGTTATGCCAAATTGCCTTTGTAACGTTCTTATTTCACATGTAAGTTTTTTGAATCAGCTTAGTTTTCAATAAAATTTCTTTTTATTCTCTTTTTATGTTCTTCTTATTTTCACATTTATATCTTTTACCCAAGTTTTGATCTTATTCACACCAACACTTGTGAATTTATTCACACAACGGTGGAGTGATCATTTCATTGTTTTATTTTTCTTCTTCAATCCCGCTTCTTTAAGTCGACTTCTCGCTTCCATTTATTGAATAGCATAAATATAAGGATGAACCCTTATGGGTTAATCCTAGGAAGTTTCATGGGGTGGATTAAATGTTATTTAATGTACTTAAATTCATAATCATTTCATTATTTTAAGATTTCCATTTCATGATTTATTTTCTTCTTCGTCTTCACCAACTTTAACAATGATACATTTCGAGTGCTAGTGCGATCCAATTACTTGGAGTGATCATTAAATTGATCCTCTAAGTGCATTGGAGATTAACCTTGGAATTTTTTAGGGATTAAATTGGTGAATGATGTTGAGGAATTATATCAATTTGTGGATACATCTTGAATTAGTGAAACAAACATTATAAGAAAATAAATACATCCAATCTAACACAAGTAACAACTTAGGATCAACCTATCTGCATTAATTGTTTTAGACTAAGTAATTTTATGTTTTTGTTTATTTTTTTCTTTAAATTAAATAACTAGTTATTCAAATTAATTCAATCTGAATAGTTGGCCACTTTATAGCCAAATCCTTCCAAAATCAGAGTGTCTTTAGGTTCCTTCTTCGGTCCATGTAGATTCGACCCCTACCTGTACTACAACGACCACATACCTGTAGGGTAAATTTGGGAGCAACCAAATTTTGGCACCATTTATGAGGACCCAAGTAAGTAATCTTAGACACTAGAATTCTTTTCTCACCCCAATTTCTCTGTTCTGATCTCCGTTTCTCTTCTCTTTTCCCCTTTCTATTTTTTTGGTTTCTGAAAATAACAATTCCAAATTTCCAAATAAATCCAATAGAGTTTAATCAATAATACCCTTTCAAAAACTCAGGATGGAATCAACTAGAGAATCCAACATTAACTCAAAATCAATGTCCTTACTTCCCCACTCAGGCATCCCATCATAGGTGATAACCATGACCTTACATTTATCATTCACTCATCTCATGAAACCCACAAAGGGGGGTTAACCCTTGAAATCTTAGGAAATACTGTAGAAGAAACCAGAACAACCATTACTGAAATTCTTTGTATTTTCACACTCCTTGTTGAACATGGGTTTTTACATGACAAAAAATCAAAGAAAACAATCAATATCAATCTTGTTGAATTGGCGAAAGATGGGTTTGTTAAAATGTTTAAAGTTGGTATTGGATAAGTTGGGGGGTTCAAGTCGAGCTAAAGACTTTAAATTAAGCGCTTTCTGGGAGTCAACCCGGATTTTGCCTTTTTTATTTAATTTTGTGTGTTTTCATGTTTCCAATCATTTTGAACAATTTTATTTTTCATATAATAAATTACCATATACTATTGACCTATTATTATTTTATGAGTAAGGATGGGTATGAAATGGGAGCACCGTATTCATTCGTGTCACGCGGTGTGATCCCTGAGTAATACCTTACCCATAAAATATAAAGAAGACAATGTATCATCAGTTTGATTTAAAAAAAATAGAGAAAACCATAAAAATTGTGATACTTGGAATTAAATAAATCATTGTGTTGTTTGTTTTGTCTACTTTTTTCTTCTTTGTATGGTTCAAGAACTATTTTGGGTGAAACATATTCAATAAAGGAGGTGCCTACATCCCCCAAGAGATCAAATAAGTAATCTGGAGCATCATGAACTTCAAATTCAAAAACGAGGTGAATTTGTTCCATTTTTATCATTTTCAATTTCCTCTTTGAACTCCTCTTCTACCCCCCTTCTAACTTTTCTTTTCTTTAAACAATGGGGACAATGTTATTCTATGTTGGGGGAGATGAAATAAAAAAATGATTTTTTTAATAAGAACATGCATGGAAAGAAAAATTCCATTAACCTTGAACATGATAACACACATTGAAAATTATGAAATTGGATATCAAATAATTTTTCATGCCTTGATTCTGATTTTAATGAAAATTTAAGTTCATGAGCATAGTCTTTGGAAAGTGCAGTTGTCTGATGTGATTTTTCAAAGTTTAGATTTTCATCCTCTTAATAAAAATGCCACAATGCACAACTGGATCGTGGGTGTAAATTTGAGTTCTTGGATCCCTTTCATTATAGCATAGGGTTCTGGGGTCACCTTTAGTTTAATTTGATTATCCAAAAAAAAAATTGAAAAAAAATTATGACCACATAGAGCAATGTTTTGTCCAAATGCGTAGCATCCGACACTTGGGGATCGTGACTCCATAGCTGTCTTGCCCAGAGTTATACTTTATATCTCTATTGTAGAGCATGGAATTGAAAATATATGTGGAATCCGACACTTGGGGATTGTGACTCCATAGTTTTCTTGCCCAGAGTTATTCTTTTCATATATATTGTGGTTAAAAAAAAACAAACAAAAAAATCAATTTTTTTGGATACTAAAATTAAGGTTTAATGTGATTCCCACCCAGCGCTTCCATTTTTTCCCCATGAAAAATAAAATGGTCCCCATAACTTTTGTGATACACAACACTTTATCATGCTTAATTGAAATTGGATGAAATGTGGTGATGAATTTGAATAAAAGAATGGGCTTGGGCTTGGGATATGCTTATGGACCTAGCTTGTTTTAAATGATTTTGATGGATTTCATAATTTTTTTGGTATGAGGTCTTTGGGTGAGCAATGTGTATTAAAATGTTTTTGGAAAAGGGGATTTTAATTTCATATTTTTAATATATTTTTTACGGGACTAGAAAAATTCAAGTTGGGGGGTCTTATTAGTCACTAAAAGTGGATAATATTTATTGTTAATATCTTTATATTCATTTTTACAAAGTCTATAAACATTTTTTTAGTGCATTACATAAATAGAACTTCATTTCTCATCTTAAATGCAATTAATATTTAAAATGAAAATTTGGTACCAATAATTCATCTTTTTGTGGATAGCATTATTTTCATTTCCTGAATTTGATATTTTGGGATATGATTTATCACTTTATTTTGAACATTTTATCTTTTAGGTCCGATGGATGAATCCCAAAGGAAGACGGAGATTTTTACGCCTGAATGCAGAAATTTACTAGAAAAGGCATAATGGGCCTAAGGCCCATCAAAAAAATATGGGGCCCACAAACCAAGCCCAATGAAGCTCAAGTTTTACTTTCATTGTAATATTGTTATTCCAAATTTCCTTTGTAACATTCTTCGTTCACATGTAAGTTGTTTGAATCAGCTCAGTTTTCAATAAAACATCTTCTTATTCTCTTTTTCTGTTCTTATTCTTTTCACATTGATACCGTTTCCCCAGGGTGTGATCTTATTCACACCAACACTTGTGAATTTATTCACACAATGGTGGAGTGATCATTTCATTGTTTTATTTTTTTTCTTCAATCCCGTTTCTTTAAGTCGACTTCCCGCTTCCATTTATTGAATAACATAAATGGAGGACTGACCCCTTATGGGTTGATCCTAAGAAGTTTAATGGGGTGGATTGGATGTTATTTAATGTGCTTAAATTCATAATCATTTCATTATTTTAATATTTCCATTTGATGATTTATTTTCTTCTTCATCTTTGCCAATTTTAACAATGACGCATTTCGAGTGCTAGTGCGATCCACTTCCTTGGAGTGATCATTAAATTGATCCTCTAAGTGAATTGGTGATTAGCCTTGGAATTGTGTAGGGATTAAATTGGTGAATGATGTTGAGGAATTATATCAATTTTTAGATGCGTCTTTAATTAGTGAAATGAAAATTATAAGAAAATAAATACATCAAATATAACCCAAGTAACAACTTAGGATCAACTTATCTGCATTAATTGTTTTAGACTAAGTAATTGTATGTTTTTTTATTTTGTTCTTTAAATTAAATTACTAGTCATTCAAATTAATTCAATCTGAATAGTTGGAAACTTCATAGCCAAATCCTTCCAAAATCAGAGTGTCTTTAGGTTCCTTCTTCAGTCCCTGTGGATTCGACCCCTACCTGTACTACAACGACTGCATACCTGTAGGGTAAATTTGGGCACAACCAAATTTTGGAACCATTTTTGGAGACCCAAGTAAGTAATCTTAGACACTATAATTCATTTCACACCCCAATTTCTCTATTCTCATCTCCGTTTCTCTTCTCTTTTCCCCTTTCTATTTTTTTAGTTTCTGAAAATCACAATTCCAAATTTCCAAATAAATCAAATGGAGTTTAATCAACAATATACTTTAAAAAACATAGGATGGAATCAATTAGAGAATCCAAATTGGGAATCACCAATATTTTTTAATTACTTTGATCAACCTTGGAATGAATAACCTATACCCGATAACATGAATAATCAATGGGATGCTGATTATTTAAAGGATCAATTTCCATACCTCTCGAGGATGATTGAAGAGATTAAAATTAATGAAGTTCATGATGTACAAACATCTATCAATCATAATCCTAAAAAAATTCTTGAACATTTGTGTAAAAAATTGTTAAAATGAATTCAAAAGTTTCATCACTGAGATTATAAATACAAAACATTGAGACTTATGAGGAACCCATTCCCACTCAGGATGTCCCTTCCACATCACTTATAGAAGAATCTTGTTACCCACATAACTCATTTGAATTTAGTGAAGAACCCACTTTATAATCTTGGAAAACAGAGTTGGATAATGAAGATAACTGGTCCGGTAATGTTGAAAGTAAAGCTAAATAACATGAGGTAATTGTTAATGAGTGTTTAAATCAGGATGAAATTGATTTCATGAATTCACAAGAGGGAAATTTTCCTTCATGGATTGAATGTCTGGAATATTTTACCAATGATGATTTTTTAGAAACACCAATCACTGAACCGTTAGGATAAATCACAAACAACAAATCCATACCCATTCATGAAACTCATCTAGAAAATTTTGGGGTTGAATCATCAATTCAAAGGGAACCAATTGTGTTGGGAAATTTTGAAAATGAAATTGATTTTGATTCTAATTCCTTATCTGTGTTTGAATGTCCCATCTGACCTGAGCTCAAAATCAATGTCCTTAATTCCCCACTCAGGCATCCAATCATAGGTGATAACCATGACCTTGCATTAGTCATTCATTCATCTCATGAAACCCACAAATGGGGGTTAACCCTTGAAATATTTGGAAAGACTGTAGAAGAAACCGGAACAACCATTACTGAAATTACTTGGAATTTCACACTCCTTGTTGAACATGGGTTTTTACATGACAAAAAATAAAAGAAAACAATCAATCTCAGTCTTGTTGAAGTGGAGAAAGATGGGTTTGTTAAAATATTGAAATTTGGTATTGGATAATTTGGGGGGTTCAAGTCGAGATAAAGACTTTAAATTAAGCGCTTTCCGAGAGGCAACCCAGCTTCTACCTTTTTTATTTCATTTTGTGTGTTTTTGTGTGTTTTCATGTTTCCAATCATTTTTGAATCAATTTATTTTTCATATAATAAATTACCATAGACTATTGACCTGTTCTTCTTTTATTATTAAGGATGGGTATGAAAGGCGAGCACTGTATTCATATGTGTCAGGCAGTGTGATCCCTGAGTAATAACTTACCCATAAAATATAAAGAAGACAATGTATCATCAGTTTGATTTTAAAAAAATAGGAAAAACCATAAAAATGGTGACACTTGGAATTAAATAAATCATTGTGTTGTTTGTTTTGTCTGGTTTGTTCTTCTTTGTATGGTTTTGGAACTATTTTGGGTGAAACATGTTCAATCAAGGAGGTGCCTCATCCCCCAAGAGATCAAAGGAGTAATCTGGAGCATTATGAACTTCAACTTCAAAAACCAGGTGAATTTGTTCCATGTTTATCATTTTAAATTTCCTCTTTGAACTCCTCTCCTACCCCCTTCTAACTTTTCTTTTATTTAAACACTGGGGACAGTGTTATTCTATGTTGGGGAGAGATGAAATAAAAAATTATTTTTTTAATAAGAACATGCATGGAAAGAAAAATTCCATTAACCTTGAACATGATAACACACATTGAAAATTCTGAAATTGGATATCAAATAATTTTGCATGCCTTGATTCTGATTTTAATGCAAGTTTAAGTTCATGATCATAGTTTTTGGAAAGTGTGGCTGTCCGATGTTATTTTTCAAAGTTTAAATTTTCATCCTCTTAATAAAAATGCCACAATGCACATCTACTGGATCGTGGATGTAAATTTGAGTTCTTGGGTCCCTTTAATTATAGCATAGGGTTCTGGGGTCACTTTTAGTTTAACTTGAGTATCCAAAAAAAAAACAAAAAAAAAACAAAAAAAAATTGAAAAAAAATTATGAGCACATAGAGCAATGTTTTGTCCAAATGCGTGGCATCCAGCACTTGGGGATCGTGACTCCACAGTTGTTTTTCCTAGAGTTATACTTTATATCTCTATTTTATAGCATGGAATTGACAATATGTGTGGCATCCGACACTTGGGGATCGTGACTCTATAGTTGTCTTGCCCAAAGTTAGTTTTTCATATCTATTGTGGTTAAAAAAAATAAATAAAAAAAACAAACAAAAAATCAAAACAAAATTGGATACTCATATTAAGGTTTAATGTGATTCCCACCTAGCACTTCCATTTTTTTCTCCTTGAACAATAAAATGGGCCCCATATCTTTTGTGATACACAACACTTTATCATGCTTAATTGAAATTGGATGAAATGTGGAGATGAATTTGAATAAAATAATGGGCTTGGGCTTGGGATATGCTTATGGACCTAGCTTGTTTGAAATGATTTTGATGTATTTAATAATTTTTTTGGTATGAGGTCTTTGGGTGAGCAATGTGTATTAAAATATTTTTCAAAAAGGGGATTCGAATTTCATATTTGTAATATATTTTGCTCGGGACTAGCAAAAGTCAAGTTGGGGGGTGTGATTAGTCACTGAAAGTGGATAATATTCATTTTTAATATCTTTATATTCATTGTTCCAAAGTCCATAAACATTGTTTTTAGTGCATTATATAAATAGAACTTCATTTCTCATCTTAAATGCAATTAATGTTTAAAATGAAAATTTGGGCCCAATCATTCATATGTTTGTGGATAGCATTATATTCATTTTATGAATTTTATATTTTGTGATATTATTGATCACTTTATTTGGAACAATTTATCTTTTAGGTCCTATGGATGAATCCCAAGGGAAGATGGATATTTTTGCGCCTGAATGCAGAAATTTACTGGAAAAGGCATAATGGCCCTAAGGCCCATCAAACAAATGTGGGGCACACAAACCTAGACCAATGAAGCTAAAATTTTTAAAGTAGAAAGAGAAAAATACTAGGATCATTTTATTCAACTGTGTCTAGATATAATTCTAAAGTTTTAATGGAGATATATGGATCCGGAGTTTATATTTAAATGGTGGGACCGATATGAACGCCCATAAAGCTTTCTCACCATTTCGGGAATAACTTTAAAAAAATGCATAAAATGATCTGAAATTTGGACAGAGGATATAAGACACATGGAAGAAGATATTTTTCTTCTACGACCGCTGATGATTCGATCATATTTAATGTCAAATTCGAACATCCAAATGGAGAATGAATCTGGACAGTTTTCCGGGTCAACTTCGAAACGTCAATTTCTTTTTGATTCTTCACCCTCATTTTGAATCTCTTAATTGTTGGGGGTGAATTGATTTTTGGGGGGTGGAACTAAGGCTCCTAATATGCCTATATAAGTATCTGGTGGTGAAGGGAATATGCATCTCATATTTTTCTTGTCATCTTTTGAGTTTTACTTTCATTGTAATATTGTTATGCCAAATTGCCTTTGTAACGTTCGTCTTTCGCATGTAAGTTGTTTGAATTAGATTAGTTTTCAATAAAAGTTCTTCTTATTATCATTTTCTGTTCTTTTTCTTTTCACATTGATACTGTTTCCCCAAGGAGTGATCTTATTCACACCAAAACTTGTGAATTTATTCACACAACGGTGGAGTGATCATTTCATTGTTTTATTTTTCTTCTTCAATCCCGCTTCTTTAAGTCGACTTCCTGCTTCCATTTATTGAATAGCATAAATGGAGGGCTGACCCCTTATGGGTTGATCCTAGAAATTTTAATGGGGTGGATTGTATGTTATTTAATGTGCTTAAATTCATAATCATTTCATTATTTTAAGATTTCCATTTGATGATTTATTTTCTTCTTCATCTTCACCAACTTTAACAATGACACATTTCGAGTTCTAGTGCGATCCAATTCCTTGGAGTGATCCTTAAATTGATCCTCTAAGTGCATTGGTTATTAGCCTTGGAATTGTGTAGGGATTAAATTGGTGAATGATGTTGAGTAATTATATTAATTTGTGGATGCATCTTGAATTAGGGAAACAAACGTTATAAGAAAATAAATACATCCAATCTAACCCAAGTAACAACTTAAGACCAGCTTATCTGCATTAATTGTTTTAGACTAAGTAATTGTATGTTTTTGTTTATTTTGTTCTTTAAATTAAATAACTAGTTATTCAAATTAATTCAATCTGAATAGTTGGCCACTTTATAGCCAAATCCTTCCAAAATCAGAGTGTCTTTAGGTTCCTTCTTCGGTCCCTGTAGATTCGACCCCTACCTGTACTACAACGACCGCATACCTATAGGGTAAATTTGGGTGCAACCAAATTTTGGCGCCGTTACCGGGAACCCAAGTAAGTAATCTTAGACACTAGAATTCTTTTCTCACCCCAATTTCTCTATTCTCATCTCAGTTTCTCTTCTCTTTTCCCCTTTCTATTTTTTTAGTTTATGAAAATCACAATTCCAAATTTCCAAATAAATCCAATGGAGTTTAGTCAACAATATCCTTTCAAAAACTCAGGATGGAATCAATTAGAGAATCCACATTGGGAATCACCAATGTTCTTTAAGTACTTTGATCAACCTTTGAATGAATACCCCATACCCGATAACATGAACAATCAATGGGATGATGATTATTTAAAGAATCAATTTCCATACCTCTAGAGGACGATTGAAGAGGTCAAAATTAATGAAGTTAATGATGTCCAAACATCTATCAATAATAATCCTAAAAAAATTCAGGAACATTTGTGTGAAAAAATAGTTAAAATGAATTCAGAAGTTTCATCACTGAGATTAGAAATACAAAACATTGAGACTTATGAGGAACCCATTCCCACTCAGGATGTCCCTTCCACATCACTTAATAGAATAATCTTGTTACCCACATAACTCATTTGAATTTAGTGAAGAACCCACTTTAGAATCATGAAAAACAGAGTTGGATAATGAAGATAATTGGTCCGATAATGTTGGAAGTCAAGCTAAAGAACATTAGAGAATTGTTAATGGGTGTTTAAATGAGGATGAAATTGATTTCATGAATTCAGAAGAGGGAAATTTTTCTTCATGGATTGAATGTCCGGAATATTTCACCAATGATGATTTTTTAGAAACACCAATCACTGAACCATTAGGAGAAATCACAAATATAAAATCCATACCCATTCATGAAACTCATCTAGAAAATTTTAGGGTTGAATCTTCAATTCAAAGGGAACCAATTGTGTTGGGAAATTTTGAAAATGAAATTGATTTGGATTCTAATTTCTTATCAGTGTTTGAATGTCCTATCCAACCTGAACTCAAAATCAATTTCCTTACTTCCCCACTCAGGCATCCCATCATAAGTGATAACCATGACCTTGAATTAGTCATTCATTCATCTCATGAAACCCACAAAGGGGTTTAACCCTTTAAATATTTGGAAAGAATGTAGAAGAAACCGGAACAACCATTACTGAAATTCCTGGGATTTTCACACTCCTTATGAAACATGGGTTTTTAGATGACAAAAAATCAAAGAAAACAATCAATCTCAATCTTGTTTAAGTGGAGAAAGATGGGTTTGTTAAAATGTTGAAAGTTGGTATTGGATAAGTTGGGGGGTTAAAGTCGAGCTAAAGAATTTATATTAAGCGCTTTTTGGGAGGCAACCCAGCTTCTGCCTTTTTTATTTCATTTTGTGTGTTTTTGTGTGCTTTCATGTTTCCAATAATTTTGAATCATTTTATTTTTCATATAATAAATTACCATAGACTGTTGACCTGTTCTTCTTTTATGAGTAAGGATAGGTATGAAAGGGGAGCACCGTATTCATCTGTGTCATGCGATGTGATCCCTGAGTAACAACTTACCCATAAAATATAAATAAGACAATGTATCATCACTTTGATTTAAAAAAAATAGGTAAAACCATAAAAATAGTGATACTTGGAATTAAATAAATCATTGTGTTGTTTGTTTTGTCTGATTTGTTCTTCTTTGTATGGTTTAGGAACTATTTTGGGTGAAACATGTTCAATCAAGGAGGTGCCTACATCCCCCAAGAGATCAAAGGAGTAATATGGTGCATCATGAACTTCAACTTCAAAAACTAGGTGAATTTGTTCCATGTTTATCATTTTCAATTTACTCTTTGAACTCCTCTCCCACACCCCTTCTAACTTTTCTTTTCTTTAAACATTGGGGAAAATGTTATTCTATGTTGGGAGGAGATGAAATAAAAAAATAATTTTTTTTAATAAGAATATGCATGGAAAGAAAAATTCCATTAACCTTGAACATGATAACACACATTGAAAATTCTGAAATTGGATATCAAATAATTTTTCATGCCTTGATTCTGATTTTAATTCCAGTTTAAGTTCATGAGAATAGTTTTTGGAAAGTTCGGTTGTCTGATGTGATTTTTCAAAGTTTAAATTTTCATCCTCTTAATAAAAATGCCACAATGCACGTCTACTGGATCGTGGGTTTAAATTTGAGTTCTTGGGTCCCTTTCATTATAGCATAGGGTTCTGGGGTCACTTTTAGTTTAATTTGAGTATAAAAAAAAACAAAAAAAAAATTGAAAAAAAATTATGACCATATAGAGCATTGTTTTGTCCAAATGTGTGGCATCCGACACTTGGGGATCGTGACTCCATAGTTGTCTTTCCCAGAGTTATACTTTATATATCTATTTTAGAGCATGGAATTGACAATATGTGTGGCGTCCGACACTTGGGGATCGTGACTCCATAATTGTCTTTCCCAGAGTTACTTTTTTCATATCTATTGTGGTAAAAAAAAAACAAACAAAAAAATCAAAAAAAAAAAAAATTGGATACTCATCTTAAGGTTTAATTTGATTCCCACCTAGAACTTCCATTTTTTCCCCTTGAACAATAAAATGGGCCCCATATCTTTTGTGGTACACAACACTTTATCATCCTTAATTGAAATTGGATGAAATGTGGCGATGAATTTGAACAAAAGAATGGGCTTGGGAATGGGATATGCTTATTTACCTAGCTTGTTTTAAATGATTTTTATGGATTTTATAATTTTTTTGATATGAGGTATTTGGGTGAGTAATTTGTATTAAAATGTTTTTGGAAAAGGGGATTCGAATTTCATATTTGTAATATATTTTTCTCGGGACTAGAAAAACTCAAGTTGGGGGGGTGTGATTAGTCACTGAAAGTGGCTAATATTCATTGTTAATATCTTTATATTCATTATTACAAAGTCCATAAACATTTTTTTAGTGCATTATATAAATAGAACTTCATTTCTAATATTAAATGCAATTAATGTTTAAAATGAAAATTTGGGCCCAATCATTCATCTGTTTGTGGATAACATTATATTCATTTTCTGAATTTGATATTTTGGGATATGATTGATCACTTTATTTGGAACATTTTTATCTTTTAGTTTAGATGGATGAATCCAAATGGAAGATGGGGATTTTTGCACTTGAATGCAGAAATTTACTGGAAAAGGCATAATGGGCCTAAGGCCCATCAAACAAATGTGGGTCTCACAAACCAAGCCCAATGAATCTCAAATTTTTACAGTACAAATAGAAAAATATGAGGATCATTTTATTCAACTATGGCCAGATCTAATTCTGAAGTTTTAATGGAGATATATGGATCCGAACTTTACATTTAAATGGTGGGACCGATATGAACGCCCATAAATTTTTCTCACCATTTCAGGAATAACTTTCAAAAGGATGCACCAAATTATCTGAAATTTTTAAAGATGATAGAGGACACATGGAAGAAGATATTTTTCTGCTACTACTACTAATGATTTGTCCATATTTAATGTCAAATTCGAACGTCCAAATGGAGGATGAATCCGGACAGTTTTCCAGGTCAACTTCGAAACTTCAATTCATTTTTGATTCTTCACCCTCCTTTTGATTCTCTTAATTGTTGGGGGGTGGACCTAAGGCTCCTAATATGCCTATATAAGGAGCTGGTGGTGAAGGGAATAGGAATCTCATATTTTTCTTATCATCTTTTGAGTTTTACTTTCATTGTAATATTGTTATACCAAATTGCCTTTGTAACATTCTTCTTTCACATGTAAGTTGTTTGAATCAGATTAGTTTTCAATAAAAGTTCTTCTTATTATATTTTTCTATTTTTCTTATTTTCACATTGATACCGTTTCCCCATGGTGTGATCTTATTCACACCAACACTTGTGAATTTATTCACACAACGGTGGAGTGATCATTTCATTATTTTATTTTTCTTCTTCAATCCCACTTTTTTAAGTCGACTTCCCACTTCAATTTATTGAATATCATAAATAGAGGGATAAATCCTTATGGGTTGATCCTAGGAAGTTTCATGGGGTGGATTGGATGTTATTTAGTGTGCTTAAATTCATAATCATTTCATTATTTTAAGATTTCCATTTGATGATTTATTTTCTTCTTCATCTTTGCCAACTTTAACAATGACACATTTCGAGTGCTAGTGCGATCCAATTCCTTGGAGTGATCAATAAATTGATCCTCTAAGTGCATTGGTGATTAGCCTTGGAATTGTGTAGGGATTAAATTGGTGAATGATGTTGAGAATTATATCAATTTTTGGATGTGTCTTAAATTAGTGAAAAGAACATTATAAGAAAATAAATAAATCTAATCTAACCCAAGTAACAACTTAGGATCAACTTATATGCATTAAATGTTTTAGACTAAGTAATTGTATGTTTTTGTTTATTTTGTTATTTAAATTAAATAACTAGTTACTCAAATTAATTCAATCTGAATAGTTGGCCACTTCATAGCCAAATCCTTCCAAAATCAGAGTGTCATTAGGTTCATTCTTCGTTCCCTCTGGATTCGACCCCTACCTGTACTACAATGACTGCATACGTGTATGGTAAATTTGGGCCCAAAAAATTTTTGGCGCCATTTCCGGGGACCCAAGTAAGTAATCTTAGAGACTATAATTCTTTTCTCACCCCAATTTCTCTATTCTCATCTCTGTTTCTCTTCTCTTTTCCCCTTTCTATTTTTTTAGTTTCTGAAAATCAAAATTCCAAATTTCCAAATAAATCCAATAGAGTTTAATCAACAATATTCTTTCAAAAACTCAGAATGGAATCAATTAGATAATCCACATTGGGAATCACCATTATTTTTTAATTACTTTTATCAACCTTTGAATGAATACCTCATACCCGATGACATGAACAATCAATGGGATGCTGATTATTTAAAGGATCAATTTTTATACCTCTTGAGGATGATTGAAGAGATCAAAATTAATGAAGTTCATGATATCCAAACATATATTAATCATAATCCTGAAAAAATTCTTGAACATTTGTGTGAAAAAATGGTTAAAATGAATTCAAAAGTTTCATCACTGAGATTAAAAAATACAAAACATTTATACTTATGAGGAACCCATTCCCACTCAAGATGTCTCTTCCACATTACTTGTAGAAGAATCTTTTTACCCACATAACTAATTTGAATTTAGTGAAGAACCCAATTTAGAATCATGGAAAACAGAGTTGGATAATGAATATAATTGGTCTGGTAATGTTGAAAGTGAAGATAAAGAACATGAGGGAATTGTTAATGAGTGTTTAAATTAGGATGAAATTGATTTCATGAATTCACAAGAGGGAAATTTTTCTTCATGGATTGAATGTCCGGAATATTTCACCAATGATGATTTTTTAGAAACACTAATCACTGAACCATTAAAAGAAATCACAAACATCAAATCCATACCCATTCATGAAACTCATCTAGAAAATTTTGGGGTTGAATCTTTAATTACAAGGGAACCAATTGTGTTGGGAAATTTTAAAAATGAAATTGATTTTGATTCTTATTCCTTATCTGTGTTTGAATGTCCTATCCAACCTGAACTCAAAATCAATGTCCTTACTTCCCCACTCAGGCATCCCATCATAGGTGATAACCATGACCTTGCATTAGTAATTCATTCATCTCAGGATACCCACAAATGGGGGTTAACCCTTGAAATCTTAGGAAAGACTGTAGAAGAAACCGGAACAACCATTATTGAAATTACTTGGATTTTTACACTCCTTGTTGAACATGGGTTTTTACATGACAAAAAATCAAAGAAAACAATCAATCTCAATCTTGTTGAAGTGGAGATTGATAGGTTTGTTAAAATGTTGAAAGTTGGTATTGGATAAGTTGGGGGGTTCAAGTCGAGCTAAAGACTTTAATTTAAGCACTTTTCAGGAGGCAACCCAGCTTCTGCCTTTTTTATTTCATTTTGTGTGTTTTTGTGTGTTTTCATGTTTCCAATCATTTTGAATCATTTTCATTTTCATATAATAAATTACCATAGACTGTTGACTTGTTCTTATTTTTTGAGTAAGGATGGGTATGAAAGGGGAACACCGTATTCATCCATGTCACGCGGTGTGATCCCTGAGTAATACCTTACCCATAAAATATAAAGAAGAAAATGTATCATTAGTTTGATTAAAAAAAAGGGAAAACCATAAAAATGGTGATACTTGGAATTAAATAAATCATTAGGTTGTTTGTTTTGTCTGCTTTGTTCTTCTTTGTAAGGTTCATAAACTATTTTGGGTGAAACATGTTCAATCAAGGAGGTGCCTACATCCCCCAAGAGATCAAAGGAGTAATCTGGAGCACTATGAACTTCAGCTTCAAAAACTAGGTGAATTTGTTCCATATTTATCATTTTCAATTTTCTCTTTGAACTCCTCTCCTACCCCCCTTCTAACTTTTCTTTTCTTTAAACAATGGGGACCGTGTTATTCTATGTTGGGTGGAGATGAAATAAAAAAATGATTTTTTAATAAGAACATGCATGGAAAGAAAAATTCCATTAACCTTGAACATGATAACACACATTGAAAATTCTGAAATTGGATATCAAATAATTTTGCATGCCTTGATTCTGATTTTAATGCAAGTTTAAGTTCAGGAGCATAGTTTTTGGAAAGTGAGGTTTTGTCCGATGTGATTTTTCAAAGTTTACATTTTCATCCTCTTAATAAAAATGCCACAATGCATGTCTACTGGATCGTGGGTGTAAATTTGAGTTCTTAGGTCCCTTTCATTATAGCATAGGGTTCTGGGGTCACTTTTAGTTTAATTTGAGTCTCAAAAAAAAACAAAAAAAATTTGAAAAAAAATTATGACCACATAGAGCAATGTTTTTTCCAAATGCGTAGTATCCGGCACTTGGGGATCCTGAATCCATAGTTTTATTGCCTAGATTTATACTTTATATCTCTATTTTAGAGCATGGAATTGACAATATGTGTGGCGTCCGGCACTTGGGGATCGTGACTCCATAGTTGTCTTGCCCAAAGTTAGTCTTTTCTTATATATTGTGTTAAAAAAAAACAAACAAAAAAATCAATTTTTTTTATACTCATCTTAAGGTTTAATGTGATTCCCACCTATCACTTCCATTTTTTCCCCTTGAACAATAAAATGGGCCCCATATCTTTTGTAATACACAACACTTTATCATGATTAATTGAAATTGGATGAAATGTGGCGATGAATATGAACAAAAGAATGGGATTGGGCTTGGGATATGCTTATGAAACTAGCTTGTTTTAAATTATTTTGATGGATTTCATAATTTTTTTGGTATGAGGTCTTTGGGTGAGCAATGTGTATTAAAATGTTTTTGGAAAAGGGGATTCAAATTTCATATTTGTAATATATTTTTCTCAGGACTAGAAAAAATCAAGTTGGGGGGTGTGATTAGTCACTAAAAGTGGCTAATATTCATTTTTAATATCTTTATATTTATTTTTCCAAAGTCCATAAACATTGTTTTTAGAGCATTACATAAATAGAACTTCATTTCTCATCTTAAATGTAGTTAATGTTTAAAATGAAAATTTGGGCCCAATCATTCATATGTTTGTGGATAGCATTATATTCATTTTATGAATTTGATATTTTGGAATATTATTTATCACTTTATTTGGATCATTTTATCTTTTAGGTCCGATGGATGAATCCCCAGGGAAGATACATATTTTTGTGCCTGAATGCAGAAATTTATAGGAAAAAGCATAATGGGCCTAAGGCCCATCAAACAAATGTGGGCCCCACAAACCTATCCCAATGAAGCTAAAATTTTTACATTAGAAATAAAAATATATGAGGATATTTTTATTGAACTGTGGCTAGATCTAATTCTGAAGTTTTAATGGAGATATATGGATCCGAAGTTTACATTTAAATGGTGGGACCGATATGAACGCCCATAAATTGTTCTCACCATTTCGGGTATAACTTTCAAAAGGATGAACCAAATGACCTGAAATTTGGACAGATGATATAGGACACATGGAAGAAGATATTTTTCTGCTACGACCGCTGATGATTCGGCCATCTTTAATGTCAAATTTGAACTTCCAAATGGAGTATGAATCTGGACAGTTTTCTGGGTCAACTTCGCAACGTCAATTTCCTTTTGATTCTTCACCCTCCTTTTGAATATTAATTGTTGGGGGGTGAATTTATTGTTGTGGGGTAGACTTAAGGCTACTAATATGCCTATATAATAAGCTGGTGGTTAAGGGAATAGACATATCATATTTTTCTTATCATCTTTTGAGTTTTACTTTCATTGTAATATTGTTATGCCAAATTTCCTTTGTAACGTTCTTCTTTCGCATGTAAGTTGTTTGAATCATCTTAGTTTTCAATAAAAGTTATTCTTCTCTTTTTCTATTATTCTTATTTTCAACTTGATACCACTACCCCAATGTGTGATCTTATTCACATCAACACTTGTGAATTTATTCACACAACGGTGGAGTGATCATTTCATTGTTTTATTTTTCTTCTTCAATCCCACTTCTTTAAGTCGACTTCCTGCTTCCATTTATTGAATAGCATAAATTGAGGGCTGAACCCTTATGAGTTGATCTTAGGAAGTTTCATGGGGTGTATTGGATGTTATTTATTGTTCTTAAATTCATAATCATTTCATTATTTTAAGATTTCCATTTTATGATTTATTTTCTTCTTCGTCTTCGCCAACTTTAACAATGACACATTTCGAGTGCTAGTACGATCCAATTCCTTGGAGTGATCATTAAGTTGATCCTCTAAGTGAATTGGTGATTAGCCTTGGAATTGTGTAGGGATTAAATTGGTGAATGATGTTAAGGAATTATATCAATTTTTGGATGCGTCTTGAATTAGTGAAACGAACATTATAAGAAAATAAATACATTCAATCTAACCCAAGTAACAACTTAGGATCAAATTATCTGCATTAATTGTTTTAGACTAAGTAATTGTATGTTTTTGTTTATTTTGTTATTTGAATTAAATAACTAGTTATTCAAATCAATTAAATTTGAATAGTTATCCACTTCATAGCCAAATCCTTCCAAAATCAGAGTGTCTTTAGCTTTTTTCTTCAGTCCCTATGGATTCGACCCCTACCTGTACTACAATGACCGCATACCTGTAGGGTAAATTTGGGCGTAACCACACATCTCAACACAAGTTACTTATTATATTAATGATAATTTTTTTTGAAGTGTCCAAAACAAACAAATGATAATTATTGAAATTATTATGTTTGTAAATTTATGAAGGAGATAGTTTTTCATCAAGAAACAAGCATCCCTAAAGATGAATTTAAAAAAAAACTACTAGTTCATTTAATTTATTTATTAATTAATTATTTTTATATTTTGTAGTACTACTCTGACTACCGAAAATCCTCATAATCACAAGAAGATATAGATATGTTCATAAATTAGTGGGCTGCATACCTAATGATAGATTGTACACAAATAACATGAAGATCTGACTTGGGGACGTGTATAATTGGCGGTCATTTTTGAGAGGGGTTTAGGGGATCAAAAGATGACACATTGTTGTATTTAAATGTTTGTTGGAATATTGTAATTGTTATTAAATAAAACAACCTTTCTCCAATGAGTCAATTTCCCATTTTAACAGATGATATACACCAACAACATGCAAGAATGATGAACCACTCAAAGGGACTTTATTTTGTTTAAAATGGACAGATTTTTATGTGAAAGCAACAACTGACCTATGGAAATCTGACCAAACACATTTGGATTGTCTTGATCCTTCATGAGAATGATCCATGGGTCCTTTGTAATGTGAACGAGTCATCTCCGCCTCAATCCGAGGCATGGTGTGTCCGGTACTACTCAAAGGGTATCTTTTTTTTTAAAAAATGGATAGATTTTTAAGTGAAAACAACAACTAACCTACGGAAATATGACCAAACTCATTCGGATTGTCTTTATCCTTTATAAGAACGATCCAAGGGTCCTTTTTGACGTGCAAGAGTCATCCCCACCTCAATCCGAGGCGCGGTGTGGCCGGTACCACTAAAAGGGTCTCTCTTCTGTTTAAATTGGACAAATTTTTAAGTGAAAACAACAACTAACCTACAGAAATCCAACCAAAATCATTAGGATTATGTTGATCCTATAATATAATGATCCATGGGTACGTTGGGGACATGCATGATTCATCCCCGCCTCAATCCGAGGCACGGTGTGGCTGGTACCACTCAAAGGGTCTCTCTTCTGTTTAAATTGGACATATTTTTAAGTGAAAACAACAACTGACCTATGGAAATATGACCAAACGCATTAGGATTGTGTTTATACTTTAATAGAACAATACATGGGTGCGTTGGAGACGTTCATGATTCATCCCTGCCTCAATCTGAGGCACGGTGTGGCCGGTACCACTCAAAGTGTCTCACTTTTGTTTAAAATGGACATATTTTTGTGAAAACAACAACTGACCTACAGAAATTTGACCAAATGCATTAGGATTTTTTTGATCCTTTAGTAGAATGATCCACAGGTCATTGGTGACATGAAAGAGTCACCCCCTCCTCAATACAAGGCACAGTGTGGCCGGTACCACTCAAAGGGTCTCTCTTTTCTTTAAAATGAAAACAATTTTAAGTGAAAACAACAACTGACCTACGAAAATCTGACCAAACGCATTCATATTGTATTGATATTTTAGGAGAATGATCCAAGGGTCCTTTTTGACATGTAAGAGTCATCCCTGCTTCAATCTGAGGCATGGTGTGGCTGGTACCACTCAAAGGGTTTCTCTTCTGTTTAAATTAGACATATTTTTAAGTGAAAACAACAACTGACCTAAGGAATTCTGACCAAACGCATTCGGATTGTGTTTATACTTTAAGATAATGATATAAGGGTGCATTGGGGATGTTTAAGAGTCATCCCTGCCTCAATACGAGGCACAGTGTGACCAGTATCACTCAAAGGGTCTCTCTTCTGTTTAAATTGGACAGATTTTAAGTGAAAACAACAAATGACCTACTGAAATCTGACAAAATGCATTCGGATTGTGTTAATACATTAAGATAACAATCCAAGGGTGCATTGGGGATGTTCAAGAGTCATCCCTGCCTCAATCCGAGGCATGGTGTGACCGGTACCACTCAAAGGGTCTCACTTTTGTTTAAAATGGACATATTTTTAAGTGAAAACAACAATTGACCTACATAAATTCGACCAAACGCATTCGTATTGTCTTGATACTTTAGGATAACAATAAACGGGTCCTTTTTGACCTTTACGAGTCATCCCCACCTCAATCCTAGGAACAGTGTGGCCGATACCACGCAAAGGGTCTCACTTTTGTTTAAAATGGACAAATTTTTAAGTGAAAACAACAACTGACCTACGAAAATTCGACCAAACGCATTTTTATTGTCTTTATATTTTAGGAGAATGATACAAGGATCCTTTGTGATGTGTAAGAGTCATCCCCGCCTCAATCTGAGGCCTAGTGTAGCCGGTACCACTCAAAGGGTCTATCTTTTGTTTAAATTGGACACATTTTTAAGTGAAAACAACAATTAACCTATGAAAATATGACCAAACTAATTCAGATTGTCTTAATCATTTATGAGAACGATCCATGGGTCCTTTTTGATGTTTAAGAGTCAACCCCACCTCAATCCGAGGCACAGTGTGGCCGGTACCACTTAAAGGGACCCTCTTCTGTTTAAATTGGACACAATTTTAAGTGAAAACAATAACTAACCTACGAAAATCCAACCAAACGCATTAGTATTGTATTTATCCTTTATGAAAATGATACATGGTTACTTTGTGATGTGTAAGAGTCAACCCCGCCGCAATACGAGGCATGGTGTGGCCGGTACCACTCAAAGGGTCTCTCTTTTGTTTAAAATGGACAGATTTTAAGTGAAAACAACAACTGACCTACAGAAATCTGACCAAACGCATTCAGATTGTCTTGATCCTTTAAGATAAAGATCCAAGGGTGTGTTGGGGACATGTATGAGTAATCTCTACCTCAATCTGAGGCACGGTGTGTCCGGTACCACTCAAAGGGTCTCTCTTCTGTTTAAATTGGACAGATTTTTAAGTGAAAACAACAACTGACCTACAGAAATCAGACCAAACACATTCGGATTGTGTTGATCCTTTAAGATAACGATCCAAAGGTGAATTGGGTACATGCATGAGTCATCCCCGCCTCAATTCGAGGCACGGTGTGGCCGGTACCACTCAAAGGGTCTCTCTTCTGTTTAAATTGGAAATATTTTTAAGTGAAAACAACAACTGACCTACAGAAATTCAACCAAACGCATTCGGATTGTCTTTATTCTTTAGGAGAATGATCCGAGGTTCCTTTGTGACATGAAAAAGTCATAAACACCTCAATCTGAGGCATGGTGTGTCCGATACCACTCAAAGGGTCCCACTTTTGTTTAAAATGGACAATTTTTAAGTGAAAACAACAACTGACCTACGGAAATTCGACCAAACACATTTAGATTGTATTTATATTTTAGGATAATGATCCACGGGTCCTTTGTGACATTTAATAGTCATCCCCGCCTCAATCCGAGGCATGGTGTGATCGGTACCACTTAAAGGGTCTCTCTTCTTTTTAAATTGGACACAATTTTAAGTGAAAACAATAATTGACCTACGAAAATATGACCAGACACATTCGGACTGTCTTGATCCTTTATGAGAACGATCCATGGGTCCTTTGTGAAATGTAAGAGTCAAACCCACCTCAATATGAGGCACATTGTATCTGGTACCACTCAAAGGGTCTCTCTTCTGTTTAAATTGGACACAATTTTAAGTGAAAACAACAACTGACCTATGAAATTAAACCAAATGCATTCGGATTGTCTTTATCCTTTATGAGAACGATCCATGGGTCCTTTTTGACATGTAAGAGTCAACCCTGCCTCAATCTGAGGCATGGTGTGGCTAGTACCACTCAAAGGGTCTCTCTTTTGTTTAAAATGGACAAATTTTTAAGTGAAAACAACAACTAACCTACGGAAATCCGACCAAATGCATTTGGATTGTCTTGATAATTTAAGAGAATGATCCAAGGGTGCATTGGGGACATGTATGAGTAATCCCTACCTCAATCCAAGGCACAGTGTGGCCGGTACCACTCAAAGGGTCTCTCTTCTGTTTAAATTGGATAGTTTTTTAAGTGAAAACAACAACTGACCTACGGAAATCCGACCAAACACATTCGGATTGTGTTGATCCTTTAATATAATGATACACGAGTGCATTGGGGATGTGAATGAGTCATCCCCACCTCAATCCGAGGCATGGTGTGGCTTATACCACTCAAAGGGTCTCTCTTCTTTTTAAATTGGACATATTTTTAAGTGAAAACAACAACTGACTGACGGAAATTTGACCAAACACATTCATATTGTCTTGATATTTTAGGAGAACAATCCATGGGTCCTTTGTGACATGCGCGAGTCATCCCCACCTCATCAACACCATGTTATTACAATAGGTTATCCATTATTTATAAATCCTAATTTTTTCATACAATAGAATATTCTCAAAAACATCATCCAAATATTATATTAATAATTCTATAAATGGTTAACCTTATAAACATTCCCAAATATGACAATCCATAACATTAGAGGGAATTTCATAAAATCATCTTAACACTGGTTCCCCATATATCACAAATTATACCTTGGTTGTCACATTATAATCACGTGAATAACCTCATCATATATTATTTTGAAACATGGAAATTACATAAATTACCATAAATAATTTTGGAAAACATGCATGATTCCGTATTAAAATGGATACTTGATATATTAATTAAATCCATGAATTTGAAAACATCACATATAGTGAAATAGACATATTTTAAACAAATATATAATCAGATCCATGGTAATCATTGCTATCATATTTACTTTATCCACATCAATAATCACATTATCCAAGTTAAACACAATTTTCCCAACATCTTTATTGAAATATGGGTTGCCTTACCTTAATAAAAATATCACATTTCTATGTATTTATCACTATTAAACATATACATTTCAATCATTAATATAAACATTTACTCAAAATACTTTTATATTTCATGATTCATATAACATAATTTTTGAATTCTAAAAAATATGTACATTATTCATCCAACATTATTCTTAAACCATTACTCTGACTTTATCGACATAATCCTTAATACCTATATCCTATAATTAAGAATATTATTCATTTATTAGGGTTCCTAACCCTCAATATATTCATGATATTTATGGTTATTGTAAACAATACTGAAATAACATCACCTACCTTTCACATATCATTTATGGTCTCTTTATCATCAGAAGTATAACCAATACTCATACCACCTTCCTGGTTCTCTATATGATATTTCCACTTAGGAAATAAATTTTCATAATTGTCATACTTTACACATCTAAAACATTCATCATTATCCATGTTCTTTTATGCTCTCTCTATTGTCAAAATCAAAAAACCACAGGGTGAGAAACACATATAATAGATTAAAACCACCTAATCATGAAAAATTACTTACAGGATGTATAAATCATAAGAAACACCTTTTAATAAACATCACATCAAGTTATTCAAAGTTATATTCTATTAAAATACTTCATAATGGTTTGATAATTGTTTGTGAATTTACAAATTATATCCCTAGTAGTGTCAAAACTGTTTTATAGCAAGTCCCATAGTTGTGTACCAGATTACCCCATGTCTGGACCTTGATATCTTATCAGAGTTGTTACCCCCTAGATGAAACCCCCAACCCTCCTTGACACCACCTTACCACCGGCATACCCCCACCCCCTGGACACCCCCACCCATGGACGACAACCCCCACCCTCCCAGACACCATCCCACCCCCCTTGGACAGCCCCACCAACCCCCTGGACCCCCCCCCGAAAATCCCCCCACCCCCTAGAAAGCCCCCCGACACCCTGGAAACCAGCCCACCCCCATGGACACCCCATAGACAGCCCCCCACCTGGAAAACCCCCTCCTTGGACACCACCCCACTCCCCTTGGACAACCCCCACCCCCCTGGACACCCCCACCCCCTGGACACCCCAATCCCCCCGGACTCCCCCATCCCACCCTCCCGGACACCACCCCACCCCCCGGACCACCCCACCAACCCCCCGGACCTCCCCCACCCCTCGGACACCCCACCCACCTTGTGGAAATCCCCCCGACACCCTGGACACCAGCCCACCCCTGGACATCCCCCCCTCACCTGGACCTCCCCCTCCTAGACACCATCCCACCACCTAAACACCCCACCCCTCTGGACACCACCACCCTTCTTGGACAGCCCCCAACCTCTTGGACTGCTCCCCACCCCTCTTGGACACCCCCATCACCCCAGACACCCCTACCCCCCCTTAGACAGCCACCTAGAACCCCTGAACAACCTCCCCAACCCCTTGAATTCTGAATAGAATTCTTTATGTATTTAATTAACTTATGAATTATGTGTTAATGGTGTATGAGTATACTTGGTGTAATTAGCTTATGATTTATGTGTTAATTTTTTATGGGTATACTTATTGATATGCTGAATTATTTGCAGGTGCTGTTTGGGTGTGCTACTGCAGAATTTTTTTTTACAGCAGACAAGGATTTTATCAACGCTTTTTTAGCACTGATAAAATAATACTTTATCAGTGCTAAAAAAGCACTGATAAAATAAACATTTATCAGTGCTAAAATAACACTGATAAAATTTACATTTATCAGTGCTCTTTATCGCTGATAAATGGGACCCCCCTTTATCAGCGTTGAGCTTTACAACGCTTTTTTAGTGCTGATAAAGCCCGTTTTGAGCGCTGATAAAGCCCATTTTTGTAGTAGTGCACATAGTATGATCAGTATGACTCAAATTGTGTGGTTTCAATTAAAAAATTACATTTTAATAATGTATTGTTTCATATTTATATTTAATTTATTTCTTTATAGTATTACTAACATAAGAACTGTTTTCTTATACAAGTGGAAATTTTTTCTTGAGTTGGGGTGGTTTGTTCAGAAACTGAAACCATGGTCGGGTTTTTTGAGAGGGGGTCATGTAATGCCCCTAATTTTTTAAAGGAGAAATTTATGTTTGATATCATATGAGATACACAACACCAAACCCAAACAAACAATGATGATTGAAATACAACTATTTTAAAATTATCATTAAATTTTTTGGTTATGAGTAGGATTAATTACTTTATGAAATATATATATATATACATACATATATATGTTATAAATATATTGATAAATTCATAGTAAATATCTAATCAAATTTTGGAAATATATATTTTTTCTTCAAAATACTTCTTCTTCAAAAATGGTTTTTATTTATTTTTATAAAAAAAATATTATTATTATTTTATATAACATTTAGAAAATTTATTTGATAAAATGAGATAAATTTTTTATATCATCATATTAAGTTTAATATAGGGTAAAATTTGGGATTTTTTGGAAAATATATATTTTTTAGTGAATAATGAAAAATAAAAATTTTATGTACAATGGACATTTCTTTTGATAAATTAATTAATTTAAAAGTAGAATTGTTATCTTAATTTTATTTAAAGGGAACATAAGTATTATTTAGTTATATTTAATGGAATTAATTATATTTGAATCATATTTGTTCTATATTTTAGTATAAGTTTATTTTTAAGCATAAAACACATTATTTCTGAAAACTATTTTAAAATGCATAATTTTTATCCATTATAATTAATTAAAATAACCCATAATGAGAAATAATTTAAATGAAAATTTTATATTATATATCTATATTTATGAATTGAAATTAATATAATGAATATTACTATTTATCAAGTTAATGTAAAATCATATTTTCCATGAAAAATGCATTTTTTCAGAAAACCGCTTTCCATCGTGCTTGTGAGTTTTATATTAAATTAAGACATTTTAAATTTGTGAATTGATTTTTATAAAAAGGATTCCATATTTGGAATCACCTTTTCGTTTAAAGAGAGATGTGTTGTTGAGTAAGCCATTGAATTCTATTCCGACTACATATCCGATGTAGAAAGCATTGGTCTACTGAAATCTCATCACACCGAGCAGCTTATGGGTGAAGAAATTTATGGAATATATATTGTTGCAATTACTATTATAGAGCAAGAGAAGACTCATCTTCACGTTTTTAATAATATTTTAGAGGTTTATCCATATTTTGAAACCCATAATGTAATTATTAGGCATTTGAATCCATCAAGGGATGAAATATGGATATCAAATACACATAATCAATAATTTATAGGATGGTTTTGACACCACATTTTTAATGAGTCAACTGCAAATTTGGATTCAATTTTACAATGAATTTGATGGATAGCCATAGGAACAAGTGTTCATGTATTATCTTATAGTTGTTATGTAATTAATGGCTATATGTTCTATACAAATGAACATGATGAACACAGTATCATGAAAAATAGTGGATTTAAACTTCTGGATAAAGCGATGCATGTATCAGGTACCAAGGAAATAAATCCAATTTATGTGAATATGTTATACTTTTCTAGCATCAAAAAAATATGGGATTTGGATTATACAACAATCCAAGTTCTGATTTTTCAATGAAAGTGGGTTGATAATAGAAGTGAAGTTAAAATAGATGAATTTGGATTCATGAAAGTGTATTTTAGCAAGGAAGGGTATGAAGACGAACCATTTATAATGAAATCATAGGTAGTACAATTATTTTACGTTCCAAATCCTATAAACCAAAATTGTTCAATTGTTCTATTATCGATCGAAACCACTAAAAGATCGTATGTCAAATAAACTGAGGATAACCCTTTCATTGGAATGACACAATCATTTTTTAGTGGTCCCAATGTAGATAGGGTCTTGCATGTTAAAGGATACCACAATGAGGGGATTTGGTTACTCTATATAGGGGTCAAATCCCTTCAAGCTTAAAAAAATAGAGTCTAATAATCAGGTTATATATATTTTGTAATATACATTGTGTTACCACATACTATTCACTAATAAATTTTCATAAACTAAATTAAATGTTCAACCAATTATATAGATAATTACTTCTTCACATGATGATGCTCCCAATCCTAAGGAACAACAGGTTTCTCAACATAATGATGCTCCCAATGTAGAGGAACAAAAATCTTATGCACATGCCGATACTAACAATCCATAGGAACAACATATTTGAATTTCATAGGAGTTTCACCATTAAGAGGGTGGGGGGGGGGGGGGTGAATCAGTGGTGATTTTTACAAATTTTCTCTCTTTTGAAATAAACCTTTGTTGACTTGTTAGGATCTGATCCACTCTTATGATAACCCAAACTCTCCCAAATGTAGTAAAAATAAATTGTTCAGGTTAGGCCTTAAAATGATCCTACTCCTTAATGTGATTGTTTAGACCCCCCAATCAGATATTATTCAATATAATCATAAGTGATTACATTGCACATTTCTTCACTAGCATTGAGTCCCACTATGCTTTCAAGAGTCCCACTAGAACAACAATTTCACACTCCCTTGTTATAAAAATGATTACAAAAAAACACAAGAACGATCATTTTGAATGTTGATTGGTTCTGCAATAACTAATGAAGATATTTATTCTAAGCCTTCAAGATAAATAAAATATTACATGGTCACAATTTGAAGAATTCCACTAAATAAATTATTACTCAAATATTATGTATCTTGACTTCTGAATTATATGTTTCTAAAATAGTATTCCAAATTATCTTTATGTGCATGAAATGATTATGAAAAATATACCAGGATTCACCTCATCCATCTATAAACCACATGATTCAGCATCCACATATCTTACTCACTTTGCTTAAAATAATTTATCTCCCACATAGTAGCATCACCACGTACTGCATGGCAGTCTGCAAAACATCTCATCCACAAACTATTTCATCTGGAAAGCATTGTCCACAAGGATTCATCACGAGATGCACAAAAACCCACAAAGGATTTTACCCAAAACCACTATCCATGAAAGAGTTTCATTAAGAAATTCAACCGTGAAATGAACCTTTCCACAAACCATCTTCATCACGAACCACTATCTGCAAAGGACTTCATAGTAAACCATTATCCATGAAGCACCATCACCACAAACCATTATCGCGAAGCAACATCATCCACAAAGCACTTCATCTGCAAATGATGTTGTTTTCATATTCTTATGGTATTCACCATTATGTACTATACTACATGGTAGTAACTTCATAATTCACTAGGAGTTCTTCTCCGCAAAGCACTCATCATCACAAAGCATTTAATTTTATTGCAGAAATTGTCCTTTTTCGATTTTTTGACCTTTTGAAGTGACTTCAAAGCTCTCGCATGGCAGCTGATCTTTTGAGAGCTCAATCTATAGATTCCTCATACATGAGGGGATCATCAGCAAATGAATATTTTGTGGGAGGAAGAAGAGTTCTCCTGCATGATTGGATGGTCCTCATTCAAACAGGGTGAATTGATCGCATGCCTCATGTTCTATCTGATTTTTAAGCGGTGGGTGAAAAGTAACTGCATACGATCATCCCATATAGAAACTAAAATAGGGAGAGGCCATAGTTTATCAATAAAGGGCCTCCAATAGTATAAATAATTCCCCAATCCCCTTCCACTATGTCGCCCTGCATGGTGGCGCTGCCTCTATTCTTCCGTGGGAAACCTGGCTCAGCCCATGCACACCTACGGGTGCACG
Organism: Viscum album; assembly: GCA_963277665.1. Classification (NCBI taxonomy): domain Eukaryota; kingdom Viridiplantae; phylum Streptophyta; class Magnoliopsida; order Santalales; family Viscaceae; genus Viscum; species Viscum album. Next base: position 1,043,762,105 of record OY728146.1, read on the forward strand.
CAAGTAAAATGTGTATTCCATTCACATCTTCACATCCATAAAATCATCATCAAATGATAAGATACCATCTAAAATCCTCAAAGACACAATTCAATTTTCTTCACATCTTCTACACTTGTTGAAAACAAAGTTTTCTTAGCAACACATGTCTTTGATATGGAAGATCAACACAACAATCGTCATAATAAAAAAATACTAAGAAGAACTATCCAAGTGAGACATCCAATGCCATATAAAGAAGAATTGTCCAACTGTGACATCAAATTCTATTAGATGAATCCATAATAATTATCCAGGTATCACCACTTCAACCATAAAAATTCTCTAGACATCACCACTTTATACACATTTAGACACAATGTGACAACAAATGAAACACTAAGGTTCAAGAATACGCCATTTGTATTTTTTTTCAATATCCCTTCAAATATATCTTCACATATATCCTAATAAAAGTCAATATGTGTCTTTATTTACTCCCCCTTAATGAAAATCAAATGCAAAGGGTAAGTGGGGCCTTCTTAACTCACCTGTCTTCTTGAAAACCTATTCTATTATTATCTTAAAAGAATGATATCACATGATATTTGGAAAATATACTTTAGTTAATCACATATAAGTATAAGTGGGCTAACCTGGTATAGAAAACAAGAGAGATATAACTAAGCGTATCTTAGTAATCTTTCAAATATTCAGGCATGTGAAATCAAGCTAAAAAATACTCAAAGGAAATACAAGATCCTGCACACACTTGACAAACACATTAGAAAGTTTAGGTTCACAATAATAATTTACTATTTTTTCCATAATTTTCATAAACCAAATACACCCTTTAGATAAAAATAATTTAAAATGATATAGGAGTGTGATTGGATTACTCAAACATTATAAATTCCCCTCTCAAGAGATGCATCCATAATCATCATCATGGAATTAAATAAAATCCATGATGAGCAACACTTATCCTTTAATTACCTACTTTTCTATCACAATTCACATAAAATAATAGGGAATAAAGAGGTACCATTGGATAGTATTCAAATAAGAGGAGAAGGATGAACATGAAATTTCAACCTCAACTCAACAAACCACTATTTTAGAATTACTTTGGTGAAAATATATAGAACTTAATATTTAGTAGAAATGTATTCAAGATTGATATCTCCACCTACCAGATTTTCTTTGATAAAATGATACCTAATATCAATATTCTTGGATATTGAATTTTGTTCTAGATTTTTAGATAATCCAATATCACTTTGATCATCACATGAAATTTTTAGTGGTGTCTCAGTCTAAATCTTCAAATCTTCCAATTATACTTTCATCGAGATCATTTTTGTAAATGCATGTGTAGCTACAACATATTCAGCCTCATCCATGCTGAGAGTTACTGAATCATTATTCTTGATATACCAACTAAAATAGCTTTCTTCTAGAAAGAATGTTCCATCTGATGTTGATCTCTTGGTAGTACAGTAACCTTCCCACTCATCATCTGTATACCCCTACAAATTTAAATATGAACTATTTCTATATAAAATCCAATAGTTTATAGTTCCTTTCACATATATTAAATTTTTTTATCTTCAAATAAGTGAGAATATTTTGGATCACTTTTAAAAATATCACATAGATTCACTTCATAAGTTATATAGGGCCTTGATGATGTGAGATAAAGTAAACTTCCAATGATTCTTTTGAATTTTTTTTGATTAACACTGTTTAAAGTTTAATACTTACATAATTTAGTTCCAACTGAAATGGATGTTGAAACTTATTTTACATTTTTCATTACAAACTTTTTCACCAACTCCCTGGCATAATTTTCTTATGATAGAAATATGGAATTTGGTTTCTACTCAAGCTGAAATCCTAGAAAATATTTCATCCGACAAAGCATGGAAATTTCAAAATTTCTATTCATTTTATTAGTAAATTCTTCACATAAACCTTCCTTGTAACTATATAATATGATTTCATCCACAAATACATTGAATATGAGATTACCTTTACACATATCTCTCACATAAAGGTCACTGTCAACTTTTCCTTTGAAAAACTTAATATCCATTATACAACCATCTAATTTTGAATACCAGGCTCTAGGGGCCTTTTTCAAAACATTAAAATATTTTATCAACCTACATACCTTGCTGTCATTATTATATAAAACAAAACCATTAGGTTGTTTAATATAGACTTCTTATTCAAGATCACCATTTAAAAAGGCATATTTCACATCCATTTGATAAAATTTATAATGTTTTTGTGCTTAAACTTCCAAGAATATTCTAATGGTTTCTATTCTTTCCACTAGTGAAATTTTTTCTTCAAATTCATTTCATTTCATTTAAGAATATCTTTTACACACCAGTCTAGCTTTGTTTCTTGAGACTTCACCTTTCTCATTTAGATTATTTCTAAAAACCCAATTGTTTTCAATAACATTTTTATTTTTAGGTCTTGATACATGATCCCATGTGGATTTATTATCAATATGATCAAGCTCCTCATGCATATATTGTTTCCATTCTTAAAGATCAATTGATTCTATCACTGTATGAGGTTAAACTTGATAAATAAGTGTAGTTTGATCCTCAATTTTCAATATTCTTCTTGTTTGAACATGATACTATTAGTTTCCAATGATATTTTCTATCTCAGAATGTTTCTTTAATTTGTTATATCAGTTTTTCTTATTTACATCAACTTATTATTCATCAATAATATGTTTAGAATTAATATAATCATTTTTTGGCTCTTTATCGGCAACTTCATCATTCTTATATTCTATTATCATACCATTTTCTTTCAAATATTATGAATCTTCATCAACCATGATATCTGATTTGATATTGTTTTCAATAATTCTGAAATCACTATAGTCAAACAACCTATTAATCCAACTGTTCCCATATATGTACCCTTTACCATTAGATATGTATCCCATGAACACTCCTTCCTCTGATTTTTCACTAAATTTTCCTTCATTTATGTGATTGATTTTTATAATTCAAGGGCTTCCAAAAACTCTGAAGTATTTAATAGTTGATTTTTATTGTACCACAATTCGCATGATGTATTTTTTGTTTCTGATCTCAGTAGACATTTGTTATGTATATGTATGATAGTCTGTATAGCTTCTGTCTAGAAATAATTCAAGGTGTTTTGTTTAGCTAATATAGTTCTTCCCATCTCAACTATGCTTCTATTCTTTCTTTCAGCTACCCTATTTTGATGTGGAGTATATGAAGTGTTGTAATGGTTCTTGATTCCATGTTTGGAAAGATAAATTTCAAAATCATCATAAGTAAACCCCTTGCCATTATCTTATCTCAACTTCTTAATATGGAGACCTATTTATTTTTCAGTTTCCTTTCTATTTTTTGTACATTTTAGTTACCTATGAATTGTGTTTGATAAACATGAAATTAGTCATTTGAGTATAATCATCTATAAATGGGATGGAATACAAATAACCTTTGGTATAATTTTGTCTCATTGGGACACATAAGTTAGTATGAATAAGTTCAATAGGTCTAGAAGATTGGATATCCACCCTTTTGTGTGAATTTTGGACTAATTTCCCTTCTTGACAAGTTTCAAAGATTTATCCCTTTCTGTTTTTAGCTTGGGAAAATATCTCACAATATTATGCTTAATGATTTTATTAATACTCATTTGACCAAGATGTCTAAGCCTTATATTCTAGAGGTTGTTTTCATCTTTGGAACTCAAATAATTGAAATTTATAAAATCAACAATTTGAAATAGATTACCATTGGTTATTTTTCCTTGAGTGATGTTTCATCCATACTTTCTTTTTTTATGATACATGAATCCTTTTTGAATAACATATCATTTATATCATCACATAGTTGGATAAAACTTATAAATTTGTACTCCAATCCTTCAACACATAACATATTATTAGGCATCAGATTTTGAGATTCAATATTTTCTTTGCCAACTCCCTTAATTTTCAGTGAACAATATTTTCCAAAATTCACTATTCCTTCTTCATGATTCTCAATATTTCCTAGAATTTTTGTATCACCAGATATGTGTGATGAACATATACTATCAAGAATCCATGACTTGGTGTTTCCACTAGATTTCAAATCAACTTTAGAAAAACATGACTTTTCTCCATTCATTTTTTGAACTCCCATGACTTTAATAATTTTGGATTTTGGTTCTAGGAGAATAATCATGAACTTTTCAATAGTATGACCTTTCTGATCACATCCAACACAAAATTCTTCCAAATAGTCATTTTTTTCAGTTGGTAGATTTGATGAATTCCTGATAACTTCTTTCTTACTTTGAAAATTTTCTCTCCTATTATCAGAATATATTCTCCTTGGTTCATGTCTCATCTCTAGTAGGGACGTGTTATACCAACATAAATAAGCTTTATAACCAAAAAATCTACAACACCAATAATGTCCTTTGAATCTAGATCTTCCTAATTTATAATAGTCATGTCTTGAAGATTGATGCTATTTTCTTTCCATATACTAAGATTGTCTCTATTCTGGAGGAAATAATATTCTTGGAGAACTAGAATATAATTTCTCACTTTTATTTATGTTGCATACTTTTCTATAATTTATTTTTGAACCTACATAGTTAGAGATAACAAACTTATTTTGATATTTATTGAGTGATAAATTAACCTGCTTCTTTGATCTAGTTTGTGATGATTCTTCCTTGACCACAATAGACTTGATGAAATATTCTCTAATACTTTTAAATATATTTTGTGCTTTAATAAATTTAGAATGAGTCTCTGACTATTCTTATTCTTTGAGAAAAAGTTTTTATTCAAGGTCCTTTACCATCCTTTTCCATTTTTTCCACTTTCAGTTTGTGTATTTTGATCTCATAATGAAAATAATACATTTCTTTGTACACTCATCATTTTCCTCCATTATATTTTATTTTTATTTCAATAATAGTATCTTATCCTTATTGAGATTTTTTTTCTCAAGAAAATATTACAATTAATTTTTCAACATGTTCTCTAGCTCTATTCATTCACATTCATCATATTCACCTTTTAATGTTTCAAACCTATTTTTAACATGATCCATGAAGTTGGTTTCATCTCATGATTGGATTATTTTAGTGGATTTATCTTCATCTTCCTTGCACACTAAACTTGTTCTTTTACTTTTAAATAATTTATTATTGATTCCATCAAACTTGGTTGTGCCTTTTGATCTATTCCCCCATTTATTTTTCAGTGGTTTTTCATCATCTATTTCAGACTCCACAGACTTCTTTTTAAGAAAATTTAAAAAAAATTCAATGTCATTACAATTGTAGAACCTATGAGGTAATTTAATTTTACCCCTAAACATTCCATTCTTGAATAATTTTGATACAAGAGAAATGATTCTGTTAAAATATTCATCTTTATTTTCATCATCAAATTCACTTGATTATGATATTTCATCATCTATGATTTTGATATTTCTCATGGATTCCAAATCCTACTTATCCTTGATCTTTTTCTTGAATATTGGGATCTTTCACATTTCATATGCAATGAGCATGTTATTTAATTCATCAAGAGTAAGACCATCTCTATCTTCCAAATATGATACTTTCGAATTAAACCTGTTAATAAAATTTCTCATTAATTTTTTGACAATAGTTTAATCTTCAAACTTTTCACCAAAACCCCAAATATTAGTGACAATTTCATTAACTATTGTGAAATAGTCATTAGTATTTTATTCTTCACCCATATTTATATCTTCAAATTAGATTCTCTAAATATGAAAATTTTCCTCCTTGACATTCACATTTCCTTCATAACTACTTTCCAATTTATCCCTAATTTCATTATCATTTTTGAGTCCCATAACATTTGTGTAAAATTTTTCTGAAAGAGGTATAAAAATAGAATTTTGATCTTTTACATCAACTTCCATATTTCACTTATTTGTAAAATTCACAAGGGATTCATTAGAAATAGGTGGGATTCCAATAGTAACTCTATCTTTAACTTTAAATCCAAGAGATAGAAGAGAGGTAAACATCTTATTATTCTAACTGTGATAGTTCTTGCCATCAAAATTAGAAACACCCCTACTATTAAAAAATTTTATATTATAAATATCTATTACTAAGTGGATGATGATAGAGTGAACCTCCCCATGATACCAATTGAAGTGACCATGAGGAGTTTAACCACTGGGGGGTGAGTTAGTGGTGATTTTTTAAAATTTTATGTCATTTTAAATTAACCTCTACTAACTTATTAGGATACAATCCAATTTTATGATAACTCAACCTATCCTTAATGCAGTAAAAATAAATGGAATAGGAACACAATTTTTTTACAAGTTTTGGACTTAAAATGATCATACTTCTTGCTTTGATTGGTTAGACTCTACAATCATAGATTACCCACTATAATCACAAGAGGTTACAAAGTACATTTATTCACTAGCATAGATTCTCACTATACTTTCTAGATTCACACTAGAACAATATTTTCACACTTGTTAAAAAAAGACTACACAACAACACAAGAGATATAACTTCTGAATATTTCTTGATTCTGCAAAAACTAATGAAGATATTTCTTTAGACCCTTCATAAATAAAATATTATATTCTCAAAATTTAAAGAATTCCACTAAACAGATTCTTCCTTAAAAATTCGATCTCTTGAATTCTCAATTATATGCTACTCAAATAGTATTCTAAATTGTCTTTATATGCATGAAATAATTATGGAATAACATGTATTTATTTTGGCGAACTATCTTTAAAAAAATGAACTACTTCGCAAAATGATGTATGCATTTAGATATACTACAACATACTATCTACAATTAATATTATTACTTCATGAGAAACATCTAAAATCTATGAGAAATAAATAATCTTTAGAAAATTATCTGCATTGAACTTCATTTATACTACACACCACTCTATGTTTATCAAAATATTTCTGATGTTTTTGTAACACACTTCAACAAAGAGGCAACCTAATTTTTATAAGAAATTGACCACCAATTATTTTATACAGTTATCATAAAATAATACCACCATCATTCATAGTAGTTTAAATAGGTTTGTTAGAGTACAAAAAGGTGTTTTTATTTACCTCATCCAAAAACTACTTCATCTACGAACCACGTGATTAAGCATCCTCATATCTTCCTCACTTTTCTTAAAATAATTAATCTTCCACATAGTAGCATCAGCACATATTTCATAGTAGTCTACAAAGCATCTCATATGTAAACCATTTCATCCATAAAGCATTGTCTGCAAGGCGTCATCGCGATCTGCATGGAAACCTGCAAAGTATTTTATCACAAACCACTGTCGGTGAAGAAGTTTCATCAAGAACTTCTAATGAAAAATTAATCTATCCACTAACCATATTAATCACAAATTACTATCCACAAAATAATTCATTGAGGGATTTTTTATATGCATTTTTTTAAAAAAAAATTCTGAAAAATGGCTTAGGTTATTTTAAAAAAATACTATACAAAGGTGGAATAAGTGATGACGCCTTTGGCCTTATACAGAAGAGAAAGGTGGCATCAACGATGCTGCCTTGGCCTGAACTCCGTATAAAAGGGTGCCCCCCTCTCCTCACTTGATCCTTGCATTCATATCTCCTAAATTCTCTCTGTCTCTCTTTAAAAAATTAATTTGTTATGCGAGTTTTTACAAAGCTTCATTTAGAGTTATGTTTCTTTATTTAATTTAATGTTTTTATTTATTTAATTTAATTATTTTTAGATTTAAATATTTCATTTTTTAAGTAATTTAGGAAGTTATTAATATTTGGTTATTTAGTTTCTATAATTAGTTATATATAGTTTGAAATAATTATTGTTAGTAGTATAGATTAAGTATAGATTAACTTAGGGTTAAGTATTTTAAAATTTTGGTAGATTAAAGATTATGTGGTTATCTAAGCAATTAAATTTCTCTCTGGAAACAAAAAAGTGGATGTGTCTCTGGCACAGATATACATAGGGGTAAAATCTAAAAACACCTCTTCGAGCTAGACTCGAACGGGAACTGGTGCACAATAACAGGCCTTGCTGCATCCTGGTTTGACACTCCCGAGGGATATGCTTAAGAAGATTCATATTTTCCTTATAAACTGCTAAAATATATAAGAAAAGAAAAATCAAATTAGTATATTTATCAATGATAAAATGATAAATATGATGTTATAGAATGGAATAAAGACAAAAGCATTAACGAATTAAAGTTATTATTAGTTAATTATAATTAACTAATGAATATAATATGATTAAAGATTAAAGATTAAAGAATAAATAATTAAATAATAACTTAATAGTGATTAAACAGTGATTAAAGAATGATTTATTAGTTAAAAAATGTATTAATAAAATCAATTTAAAATGACAATTATAATTATTTAAAATGAAATGGAGAATAAAATGTTTTAAAATGTAAAGATTATATAGTTTAGAAATAATAGTTATTATTTGACATAATTAATTATAGAATAATTAATAAATATTATAGGATTAAAACATGGATCCATACAATGATTAGATAATGATACTGATGAACATATAAAGTTAAATGAAGAAGAACAAACACATTAAATAAAAAGGCACCATAAAATTACATTCTAATAAATATCATATTGTCAAATGTCAGTAGCATATTTTAGGGTATAGAAAGGTACCCTAAAATTAAATTCTAATAAATATTATATGGCCAAACATCATTGTTAATATTTGTTACACTATCATAATTTTGATGAAAGAAACATTTTTGATATAGAGAGTCATGTTTTCCTGTGTGTACTGCTATGGGGAGGTTATTCAAACTGAGCAAGGTGCTTCTTACAGTACACAACCAATTACAGTGTTTAGTACAAATGATTGTGTAACCATAAACAACCTTCAAGAGAGAATTCATGGTTCCTTATATCTGGGACCTGATCAAGAGATCATGTCTATGAGATATAGACATTTTCAATTTCCGACAACACTGTGGCATCTAGCATGTCCATTGGTTACTGATTCACAGTGGGCCCAAACAATTAATTTATTTTCTCAATAGTCAGACGGTACCATAATGGAATTATATGTTGATGTTGCTACTGTACAACAACAACGTCCATTTGTATGAAGACGTAGAATTACAAGAGTGGTTAAAGACAGTACACCCCATGAAATTGAGCCTATTCAAAATGATACAGCAGAAGAGGACAACCTAGATGATCTCCTGGATATACATGTCAATCTTACTTCGCAAGGATGGATCAGATGGTGAAAATAGTGCTGATGAGGAGAGACCAATGAAAGATAAGGAGGATGTTTTGAGAAATGCATTAGTTGTACATCAACCTCGACCTACAATAAATCATCCACCACTCTTTTCATCTTGGTCAGAAGCAATGACACATGTGACTGCATTCGACAATACTTTTCTTACACCAGAAACTGAGTTCCCTAGATTTGTACCAGATAGGTTTATTGAGGTTGAAAAAACCTTATATATTGGAAGGAATTTTCCTAGTAAATATGCCTTAAAAAGAATGATAAATAAATTTCATATTGAGATACATTTAAACTATACATTTCATGAAAAATACTGTAGTAAATATGTTATATGGTGTGAGAAGTATGGGGATGATTGTATATTTTTCTTGAGGGTGATTCCAGACATTAAATTTGGAGTTTGGAGAATCTCAAGGATTGAGGCGGCTCATACTTACGTTAAGCCAAGCCTCACACAAGATCACACCTCATTGGATGTAGAATTTGTGTCATCTATTATTGTTGAGATGATTAGGACATGCCAAGATGTTCCAATAGCCCTTGTGCAACAGAGGATTCAACATACATTCAGTTATAATATTTCCTATAATAAGGCATGGATGGAGAAACAGAAGGCAACTGTGAAGGTATATGGTGATTGGGATGACTCATATCAGGTGTTTCTGAAATTTATAGCCACACTGAGGCATCATAACCAAGTTGTCTTCCATCAAGATACAAATGAACATGTTTCTCATGATAACCGACTTGATCCATCTCATGTTCAATTTCATCAGTTGTTCTGGGCATTCCTTCACTGTATCTCCGCATTTCATTTCTGCAAACAGTTTATTCAGATTGATGGGACATTTCTGTATGGAATATACAACGACATATTGTTTATTGTAGAAACCCAAGATATAAACCTTTCACCTCTTTCTCTTTCCTTTTACATTGTAGATAATAAAAACTATGAATCGTGGAGTTGGTTTCAGGCATGTATGAGCAACCATTTCACCAACATTCGGGGTGTTTCTTTGATATCTGATTACCATCAGGAAATTAATGAGGCAATCAATGTAGATCCTGATACATGGAGATACCCAAATTCACATCATTGGTTCTGTATTTGACACATTTCTAGCAATGTGCAAAAAAAATTTACAACGAAATAATGAAGAAGGCAATCACGAGGCTTGGTACGCATTGTATTTGTTATTTTTTACCATTTCAACATAAAGATAAAATCAATTTATGTGAAATATAATCTATTCTATGTAGAATATGAGTTGGACCAACGATAGTTTGAAGAATGTTTTGAAAAAATCCTCCAGGATAATCAAGAAGTTTATGATTATATGATGCAGATTACAAAAGAGAAATGAACATTAACATATGATGGGGGGAATAAGTATGAACAGATGACGACAAACATTGTGGAGTGCATCAATGGTATCTCCAAAGGGATTAAAAATATACCTATAAATGCCTTAGTTCAGGAGACATTATATCGATGCGTGAAGTACTTTGTGGATAGACAAAAACTAGCATCAGATGGAATACAACAGGGGCTAAGATACGGAAGACAATTTCAACGATAGATTGAAAAGAATATTAAAGAAGATTATGGTTATCACATATATCTCTTTCAAAGAGAATAATCTTGATTTTAATTTCAAGAGCGTTCAGACCCTATCACAAATCACATCAGTGAAAAAATGGTGGTATTACTAGAAATAAGGCAATGTCAATGTGGACACATTCAGGCCTTACGATTTCCATGTACACATGCCATCGCAGCGTGTGTCTCTATGAACATATCATGGGAATCATATATTGATCCAGTGTACCAGATGGATACCATTTCTAACTGCTATGCTGCACTATGGACACCTATTGGGGAGTATCATTATTTCCCAATGCCCGAAGCCTAGCCGATAGTGATACCTGACATGAATCGGTTACATCCTCATGGGAGACCAAAGGCCAGTAGGATGTGTAATGAGATGGACTAGCCTTAAGAATAAGGATAGAGTTTGTGATGCACGATATGTCATAAAGAAGGTCATAACAAAAAAAAATTCCCTAATGTTGTTGGGTCAAGTTCAATGTCTCATCCATAATGATGTATTGTCTTCATTGTGACATTACTATATTGTAAACTAAATGTTGTTATCTCTTATTTTTCCCTCAGTTATCTAAACCCAAAAACATCTTCCCTTTTCCATGGTTTTTGGTTAAATTATGTAGGATATTTTCGTAAACTGTTCTATAACTAAATTATAGTATCATAATGATTAACATAAGTTATCGAATACATACAAATAGATAAATTCCAAAAACATCATTACTAATTTACACAGTTTATATTAATCTAATCCATAACGTTATATTTACATAAAGATTCTCCAAAATATGTCTAACCAAATTCAAGACCAAATATTGTAGATAATATAACTTATTTCATAATAATATTCTTACTTTCAAGAAATAACTTTAAATATGAGATAATAGAATTTATTTCATAAATCCAAAAATAGAACACTTAACCCATATTGTAAAGTAAATGTTATTAACCCATAAACATGTTTCCTAAACCTTAATATTAAAATTTGAAACCCTAAACCCTCCAAACTAAAACCCAACCCAAAAACATCTTCCCTTTTCCATGGTTTTTTTTTAAATTATGTAGGATATTTTAGTAAACTATTCTATTACGAAATTATAGTATCATAATGATTAGCATAAGTTATTCAATACATAAAATTAGATAAATTCAAAAAACATCATTACTAATTGACACAGTTTATATTAATCCAATCCATAACATCATATTTACATTTTACACTTGCGACTCATTTCATTTGTTTATATGTAGATGGATGATACCATACTACTGACTTAGCAGCCTACCCATATTTCATAGGCCGTGTTAGAAGGTCGTCTAGACCGATTGGTCAAGGTGCACTGAGCGCACCATTTTCATCACCGGGAGCCTCCACATGCCATTAGACCTTACTTGTGTCGTGCTGGCTTCTATGGCCTTACTGTATCAGATTTAACATTTGTAGATCATTACCTACTTACTGCCCTCATTGAGAGATGGTGACCAGAGACACAGACATTCTACCTACCTGAGGGAGAGATGACCATCACCCTCAAGGACATGGCAGTGCTTCTCGGTCTGCCTATCCAAGGGAGACCCGTTATTGGACTCACTCGTGTAGCTTAGCAAGACCTTGCTCAGCGCTTGTTAGGCGTTGATATTTTGTCCGCCCTTAGGGATATAGATGGATCATCAATATCTATGCCTTGGTTGGAGTCACATATTCCACATTTATAGGACGATGATGATGAGCAGACCGTCATGCGTTACGCCCTTGCATATATCTTACGGCTTATTGATGGGACCACGTGTATTGATCACTCGGGGATGTATGTGCATATGATGTATCTACCCCTACTAGAAGACTTTTATCAGGCTGGGACATACAGCTGGGGATCAACCTGCTTGGCATACACATACATATCATTATGCAGGCTATCCCACAGGGACTGTACATTTCTCGGAGGATACGTTATCCTTATTCAGATGTGGGCATGGGAGCACATCCCAACATTCTACCCTGACCTTGCTGGTCCGTCGGTCGAGATAGAGGTTCTTCATGATGCACCATGTGGATGCTGGTATTATAAGTCATTTTATTGGTTTTTGATTCTACTATGAGTTATTGACTATAATTTTTCATTATTTGTCACTATCATTGATTTATTTTACAGGTGGTGTCAGCGACACAATTTTGACGTGGTTTGTCACGACCCGTCCTCGGGGACCGTGCCGTGACTACCCCAAGCCCGCCTTCCATAGGCCAGGGGCTGGCGACTAGCACCAAGGCGTAAGATCCCAGTAAACAGGGAAGGCATTGCCTTTATAAGTAACAACCACACAGAGTCATCAAGCGGAAAGTAAAGTGCAGAAAAGAAAAGGGGCCGGAAATACAAGCCCAACTGTAAAGTACAACTGAAAAGTAAAGTACAGCAACTGAAGAAAAGACGGCGGCCTCGTGTCGTCCACTGGAAATCCCACCTGAAGGGTGGGTACAGATAGCCTACAGGCTCCTCGGGTCCCACGTCCGCTCCGAGCACGTCCCGACCAGTGGTCCACCTCCAGGTACCGTCCTGCTCCACGCCCCAACCGTGATCAGCGCTGTCCGTCGTCTGCAACCAACACAACAAGGTGCGGGCATAGCCCGTGCAGGGGTGAGTACAACTACTCAGTAAGGACCCCGAGACCCCCGAAGGTCTCCCGAAATCCACAAAGGATATAGCACAAAAGAAAGGTGCAATCACGAAGTAACATCTGACTCGACTTAGGTATATGCCCATACATATACCTAAGTCCCCAATTCTAGCTCTGCTCACGAGCTCAAGAACAACTCAATCCACGAAGGAAAGCAAGACTCAAATCCACAAGGAGAGTAAACAGTAAATCCACAAAGGATAGTTCAACACAATCCACAAAGGAGAGTAAATAGTAAATCCACATAGGATAGTTCAACACAATCCACAAAGGAGAGTAACATAAAATTCAGCTCAACCAGGTATACTTTTTCAGATGACGTCAAAGATGATCACTGATCCATCTAAGTCGTCGGACCCACGAAGGATCGATAGGTACTAACCCCCGCAAAAGACCCACACAGGATCGGGCTCACACAGAACCTGTAGGCAGTGGCTCACACAGAACCGGTAGTAGGACCCACACAGGATCGGGCACTGATCCGCGTAGGATCGCTGAGTGCAGTAGTCGACGCGGTCCACTGAGGATCTCTGCACAGTCGTCGCCGCAGTCCACGAAGGATCTCTGCTCTGCCGTCGTCGCAGTCCACGGAGGATCTCTGCTCTGCCGTCGTCGCAGTCCACGGAGGATCTCTGCTCTGCCGTCGTCGCAGTCCACGGAGGATCTCTGCTCTGTCGTCGAGGTCACAGCCAGCGCTAGGGTTCCCGCACAAAGTGAGCTCGTTTAGGAGGGTCCGCTCCACGAGCCGAGAGGCTGATACATCAACTGACACGTAGTCCGAAGTTGATGTATCCAAAAGTTCCGTATCGACAACAGGATCTCAACGCGACAGACGGCGCGTCAATCGGACGCCCGGTCTGAGAGTTATTGGCATTTTCGTCCCAGGGGCTCGGTTGGTTTTTAGGGCAAAACCAACCCGACCGTACTCCGCCTGTATCCGATCCTCGGGCGGAGTATGCCAAAAGTTCCGTCTCACTTAGAGGAAACTACCACAGCTGACGGAACGTCGATCGGACGTCCGTAGCTCAAGTTATGAGCGTTTCCGCTCCGAGGGTCCGGTTGGCTTCGTGTACGAACCAACCCGGCCGAACCCAAAGTCTTCCGAAACCTTGAGTATAATATACCGAAACGACCGTCTCGATCCAAGGATCGCGTAGCCGCTGACGGTTCGTCAATCGGAGGTCCCAGGCCCAAGATATGGGCGAAAGACCGAAGAGGGCCCGAAACGGGGGTACTGGGCCCGGGGCGACCCGGCCCGAACCCCCCCTGGGGTCGGCCGAACCGGGTCGGCCCGAACCGGGCCGACCCGAACCGGCCCGAACCGGCTCGGCCGGGTCCGGTCCGGCCTGGGCGCGACCCGGCCGACCGGACCGGCCGGCTCGGTCTTCGGCCGAGCGGCCGAAGGGCCGCCGCCGCGGGGTTGACCCGCGGCTTTGAAGGAGACGCGGCCCCCGCGGGGGGGGCCGCCTGTCACGCGGACGCGGCCGGGCCGCCACGTCCGATTCCGGTTCCGCGCGGCCGCGGAACCGGCTGCCGCCGCCGCCGCGGCTTCAGCCGCAGCGGAAGATTTCCACGGCGGCGCGCCTGGCGCCGCCGCCTCCGGTCGCCGGCGCCGCCGCGCCGGCGACCCGCGCCGCCGCCTCCTTCCGCGGGCCGCCGGAGATGCTCCGGTGGCCCGATTTCTTTCCCGTCTGCGCCGATGCTCCTCCCGGGGGACGATCTTCACTGCGGAATCAACAAATTGCCCTTGCCGCACGGTTTGTCGACGTCCGCCAAATCCGCACAACAAAATAGATCGGCGGAGGGTTGCCGGGTCTTGTTCGTTAGACCCGCACCCTCCGCGTTAGTCATAATCCACGGGAGGAACAATAAAACAATCAACAACAATTTTAAATGTTAAAATTGTTCGAAGATCAAGTTCTTTACTTTAAAAGAAATAAAATCACGGGAAGGAAAATATTCCAATCAACCCTTACCTTGTCGTCGTCGTCGGACGAGGGTCGTCGCGGAATCGCTCGTCGCGGAGGAAGGAGATCGTCGCGTCGTCGCGGTATCCGGCGTCGCGTCGCCAATCTCCGGATCAAGATCAAACGGATTTAATTAGTTTAAATCCGTTGATATTGAAATTAAAAAGGGAGAAGAAAAGATCCGATTCTCACCTTAGTTGCCGAACGAGGATCGGCCGCGGAAGAAGAGGCGTCGCCGAAGAACGTCGCGGGTAGATCTCGTCGACGTCGCAGATCTTGGTGTGCGTCGTCGAATTCCGGTCACCGGCGTTCTTCGCGTTCTTCGCGTTCTTCGCGTTCTTCGCGTTCTTCGCGGAGAGGGTGGAGGAACGAAGATTCTTTCAAATCCTTTCCAAGGATTTTTGGGTTGGTCTTATTTTATAAACATGCCAACACACGAAACCGGTTAAGAAACGATCCATCAATTCGTTGAATTAATTCAACGAAAGAAACGACCCATTTAATTCACGAAGAAACAGTCCATTTAATTCACGAAATAAACCGCCCAATTAAATGGTCTGTTAAGAATTAAAGAAAACGCGTCGGTTGACTTTTCAGTTACTTTGACGGGTTTTCGCGGGTGCGTTACTTAGCGAAAGAAACGGCGGGGCTCGTGCGGGCCCCACCGCACAAATATCCTACCAAGGGGTAGGATATTTCTGGATAGCATCCTATCCAGTTCAACTCAGTTCAAGCCGTCTTTAAGTGACTTCAAGTGGCTTCCAAGCAGCTTAAGTGAAATAAAATAAAGTTGTCGCACAAACTTTATTTTATTTCTGACTTAAAGCCGTAAAAATTAAAAACCACGTCTGAGCAAACGCAACTCCGGAAGAGGCGTTTCTAAGCAAATACCGGCGCTGCGATTTCATCGGTGCCCTCAGAATTCGATTCCGGGCACCGGTTCAAAAGATAGAAAAACCCGCTCGTCCGTTCACTGAACGTACCCGAGCCAAACTTCGGAAATTGATTCCGGGCACACCGGGCCTCGGAATCAGGTGCCGTCTGAAGCTGCGCTCTTGTAAAATTCCAAAGAAAATTAAGAAAAAAATTTCCTTGAAATTTGCGGGTCTTTACATTACTCCCACCTCAGGGCTTTACGTCCCCGTAAAGATACATCAAAAACTAGGGGAACAAATGGGGGTACTGAGCACGCATCTGAGCCTCCCGCTCCCAAGTGCTCTCCTGGAGGTTCCCGTGCTGCCATCTGACGCGCACAAGAGGAATCGACCGCCCACGTAGGACCCGCTCCTGTCGATCCTCGATCTCCACTGGAACCTCCGCAAAAGTCGCCCCATCGTCCACGTCCAGCTCCCCAAAGTCGATGATGTGCGTCGGGTCGTGCACGTATCTCCTCAGCTGAGACACGTGGAAGACGTCGTGCACCCGGTGCAACTGAGGTGGTAGAGCCAGGCGATAAGCCACCTCTCCTATCCTGCTGAGGACCTGGAAAGGCCCGATGAAGCGTGGAGACAACTTACCGCCTCGGCCAAATCTCCGTAAACCACGTCGAGGTGAGACACGCAAAAAGACGTGGTCGCCATCCTCGAACTCTAGTGGCCTCCGCCTCCTGTCAGCATATGACTTCTGCCGGCTCTGAGCTGTCCTCATCCTCTCCTGGATGATCTGGACCTTCTCTGTCGTGGCTCGGACCATCTCTGGTCCCACGAGTGCTGACTCCCCAGGGTCTGTCCAGCACAACGGTGATCTGCAGGGTCTGCCGTACAACGCCTCGTATGGTGCCATCCCGATGGTGGAGTGGTAGCTGTTGTTGTACGCGAACTCCACCAAGGGTAGGTGGTCCTCCCAGCTGCGACCAAAGTCGAGAACACATGCACGGAGCATGTCCTCGAGTGTTTGAATGGTCCTCTCCGTCTGACCATCCGTCTGAGGGTGGAAGGCTGTGCTCAGATGGAGCCGCGTCCCGAACGCCTCCTGCAACCCCTTCCAGAGCCGGGAAGTGAAACGAGCATCTCGATCGGAGACGATAGATGATGGCACACCGTGAAGCCGTACGATCTCCTGGACGTAAAGACGTCCCAAGCTCTCCACTGAGCCCTGCTCTCTGATGGGTAAGAAGTGTGCCGACTTGGTGAGTCGGTCAACAATCACCCAAATGGAGTCGTGACCTCTGGAAGTACGTGGAAGTCCAGTCACGAAGTCCATAGATATGCCGTCCCACTTCCACTCCGGGACCTCCAAGGGCTGCACCAAGCCTGCTGGTACCTGGTGCTCTGCCTTCACCTGCTGGCAGGTGAGGCATCGTGAAACGAACTCTGCCACAGCTTTCTTCATGCCCGGCCACCAGTGCTGTCGTCTGAGATCCTGGTACATCTTCTCCACTCCGGGATGTACCGCCAAGGGAGAAGTGTGAAACTCTCTCAGCACCTCCTCTCGTAAAGCGACTGGTACGAAGGTACGTCCTCTGAAAAGGATGTCGTGCTCTGCTCCAAGGGAGAAGCCATCAGGCGCCTGACCTGAGGATATCAGTGCACGCCGGGTCTCACAGTCAGCGTCCCCACGCTGAGCCTCTCTGACCCGCTGTAGAAGTGGAGGAGAGACTGTGAGAGACTGAAGAAAGGCTGCTCCGTCTCTATCCACGAAGGATATCTGCAAGGAGGCTAGCTGCTCCGTCGCCTCCTCAAGTAGCTGAATGCCCGTCCTCCTGCTGAGGGCATCGGCCACCACGTTCCCCTTTCCAGGAGTATAGACTATCTCAAAGTCATAGTCCTGGAGGAACTCAAGCCATCTCCGCTGTCTCAGGTTCAGGTCCTTCTGAGAGAAGATATACCTGAGACTCTGGTGGTCAGAAAAGACAGTGAAGCGCTCGCCCATCAGATAGTGCCGCCAAGTCTTCAGAGCGAAGACCACTGCTGCTAACTCCAGGTCATGAGTGGCGTAGTTCTGCTCATGCGGCCTCAACTGACGTGATCCGTAGGCGATCACGGCCCGCTCCTGCATCAGGACGCACCCGAGTCCAGTCCCTGATGCATCGCAGTAAACTACGTACCCAACTCCCTCCTCAGGCAACCTCAAGATAGGTGCGCTGGTCAATCTCTGTCTCAGCTCCTGGAAGCTCTGCTAACATCTGTCTGACCACACAAAGGGTTTTCCCTTCTTCGTCAAGGCTGAGAGTGGTGCCGCAACTCTGGAGAAGTCTGGCACGAATCTCCGATAGTATCCCGCTAGGCCCAAGAAGCTCCGCACCTCTGTCACGCTCTTGGGTGGCTCCCAAGCTAGCACTGCCTCAATCTTCGCGGGATCCACTGCAACTCCCGCCTCAGAAATGACGTGCCCCAAGAAATGGACCTCACGTAACCAGAACTGGCATTTTGAGAGCTTGCCATAAAGCTGGTGCTCTCGGAGTGTGTCTAGCACAACTTGCAGGTGGTAGGCATGCTCCTCCTCAGTCGTCGAGTATACCAAAATGTCGTCAATGAAGACAACGACAAATCGGTCGAGGTATGGCTGGAAGATCCTGTTCATGAGGCTCATGAACACTGCTGGAGCATTGGTTACGCCGAATGGCATAACCAAGAACTCATAATGGCCATACCGACACCTGAAGGCCGTCTTCTGCACGTCCTCGTCTCGAACTCTGAGCTGATGATAGCCTGACCGGAGGTCTATCTTCGAGAACCACCGCGCTCCCTTGAGCTGATCGAAGAGGTCATCAATCCGTGGCAGCGGATACTTGTTCCTCACTGTCACCTGGTTCAGGCGACGATAGTCGACACATAGTCGCAAGCTCCCGTCCGCCTTCTTGGCGAACAAAATCGGGGAAGCCCAGGGTGAAACACTGGGTCGGATAAACCCCTTGCTCTGCAAGTCCTCCAACTGTACCCGCAGCTCTCGAAGCTCGGCGGGGGCCATCCGATATGCTGGAGTAGATATCGGGGCTGTCCCGGGGTACAAGTCGATGTAAAAGTCTACCTCTCTACGAGGAGGTAGCCCTGGAACGTCGTCGGGAAAGACGTCCACGTACTGGTCCACCACTGCAGGAAAAACCGGACTCCGCACGTCCACTGCTCCTAGGATGAGGCTAGCCAAC
Organism: Viscum album; assembly: GCA_963277665.1. Classification (NCBI taxonomy): domain Eukaryota; kingdom Viridiplantae; phylum Streptophyta; class Magnoliopsida; order Santalales; family Viscaceae; genus Viscum; species Viscum album. The sequence goes on from OY728146.1 coordinate 1,043,781,745, forward strand.
TGATGAGAGATGGGCTGCACTCTCCTCCGCGGAAGTCCATCCTGTGCTGCAAAGGTTCCCTTCTCGCCGGTGAAGGTAAACCTGCTCCCGTCGGTACGAACACATCGCACCTTGCGCCTAAAACAGTCGATCTGGGCATGAACCGTGGATAACCAATCCATGCCCAAGATGACGTCGTAAGGCCTCGACGCCGCTACAAGGAGATCCCAGCCGAAGCTCTCGCCTCCTAGAGTAAGCTCACACTGCCGGCACCAGTGCGTAATCGTCGAGTCTGCTCCCGTAGGAGTCTCTAGCCGTAAGGATCGAGCCAACGGCTCAGTCGGAATCTCCGAGCTCCGAACAAGGGCAGAGGCTATGAAAGAGTGACTCGCTCCTGTGTCTATAAGTACTGCAGCAAGGGTGGAATAGACACAGATCGTACCTCGAATCATCTCTGGCATGTCGGGGTCGTAGGCCTCCACTGCCTGGAGCTGGGCCTGTCCCTGCCCTCCAGCTCCCTGTGGTCGAGGTGGCCCTCCTGGTGGTGGTGGGGGTAGAGCCTGGAAGCGTCGCCCACCACCCGCTGCTCGGCCAGCTCCTCTGCCTCGTCCGCCTCCTCCCTGCGGACCGCCACGGTCGACCCTCTGCCTCTGCCTGGGTGGCCCCTCCACCGTCTGCTGCTCCTTTGGTCGGCGAGTCGGGCAGTCACGAGCCATGTGACCCTGCCCGCCGCAAGAGTAGCACAACCTGCCTCTCGAAAGGCTGGCACTCCGCTGTGTGCCCCGCACCGCTGAGCCGGTGTCCTGAGGCCGTCTGCGAGGGGGTCTGGTCTGCCTGGACCCGTGAGTCATCCGTCGGCTGCCAACTGCCGATGACTCAGCTACCTGCCGCCCTGCGCTAGGTCTCGCTGCTGAAGAAGGCTCTGCCAGGAAGCTCTCGATCAGGAGGGCTCGCTCCAGCACTCCCGCCTGGGTCGGAATGCTGAGGGAGATCAGCGACGCCCGAATCTCCTGTCGCAAGCCCTGCTCGAAGGTCCGGGCCCGGAAGAAGGGGTCCCGTACCATGTCGGTCGAGTAGCGAGATAGGTCCGTGAACCTCGCCGCGTACTGAGCGACCGTCATGCTGCCCTGGCGCAGCTGGAGAAGCTCCTGGATGCGCACCGCTCGGAGGGTGGCCGGGACGAACTCAGAGCGGAAGAGGCTCTCGAAGTCCGCCCAGAGCAAGGATGCCTCATCGTGAACCTGGAGCATCAGGCTCCACCATCGTCCTGCCGCCGCCTGCAGGAGGCTCGCTGCGAGGATCACCATGAGATCCGCTGGTGTCCTCACTAGCCTGAAGATCCGTACCACCGCCTCTAGCCAGTCCTCGGCGGCCTGGGGGTCCGCCTCACCGCGAAACCTGGGCGGTCGCTGGCTCTGAAACTCGTGCAGTGCCCTGAGGCGACGTGCATCGTCGGCGTCTGGTACTGGAAGCATCGGTGGCTCGGCGGGTAAAGCTACCGCCGGTGCCACTGCTGGCAAAGGGCCCTGCACCGAGGCCTCGTCGCTCGGTGGGCTGCCGTCGCGCCCTACACTCGGAACCCTAGCTGGCAGTCGTCGCGGGGCCATCCTGAAAAGGAGAACAAGAGCACCACAGTCAGAACAGTATACCTGGTGAGCTGGCACAAGTAATCACAAGGAAAACTTGAGACTTTCATAAAGCAGATCAGTATACCCGGTGAGCTGACACAAGTAATCACAAAGAAAACTTGAAACACACACGCAATCAATGTTTTCATGCATTAAGTCGGAAATCAGGAGTCAGGGTCCTGGTGTACGGATACGTCGGCCGCCGCACCAACACTGGGCTCCCTGAACTGATAACCACACTCAATACACTAAACACTATTGCTTCACATAGAAAGAAAGGACGATCAGAGTCTGCGGTAGAACCGACCACCTCTGATACCAATTTGTCACGACCCGTCCTCGGGGCCCGTGCCGTGACTACCCCAAGCCCGCCTTCCATAGGCCAGGGGCTGGCGACTAGCACCAAGGCGTAAGATCCCAGTAAACAGGGAAGGCATTGCCTTTATAAGTAACAACCACACAGAGTCATCAAGCGGAAAGTAAAGTGCAGAAAAGAAAAGGGGCCGGAAATACAAGCCCAACTGTAAAGTACAACTGAAAAGTAAAGTACAGCAACTGAAGAAAAGACGGCGGCCTCGTGTCGTCCACTGGAAATCCCACCTGAAGGGTGGGTACAGATAGCCTCCAGGCTCCTCGGGTCCCACGTCCGCTCCGAGCACGTCCCGACCAGTGGTCCACCTCCAGGTACCGTCCTGCTCCACGCCCCAACCGTGATCAGCGCTGTCCGTCGTCTGCAACCAACACAACAAGGTGCGGGCATAGCCCGTGTAGGGGTGAGTACAACTACTCAGTAAGGACCCCGAGACCCCCGAAGGTCTCCCGAAATCCACAAAGGATATAGCACAAAAGAAAGGTGCAATCACGAAGTAACATCTGACTCGACTTAGGTATATGCCCATACATATACCTAAGTCCCCAATTCTAGCTCTGCTCACGAGCTCAAGAACAACTCAATCCACGAAGGAAAGCAAGACTCAAATCCACAAGGAGAGTAAACAGTAAATCCACAAAGGATAGTTCAACACAATCCACAAAGGAGAGTAAATAGTAAATCCACATAGGATAGTTCAACACAATCCACAAAGGAGAGTAACATAAAATTCAGCTCAACCAGGTATACTTTTTCAGATGACGTCAAAGATGATCACTGATCCATCTAAGTCGTCGGACCCATGAAGGATCGATAGGTACTAACCCCCGCAAAAGACCCACACAGGATCGGGCTCACACAGAACCTGTAGGCAGTGGCTCACACAGAACCGGTAGTAGGACCCACACAGGATCGGGCACTGATCCGCGTAGGATCGCTAAGTGCAGTAGTCGACGCGGTCCACTGAGGATCTCTGCACAGTCGTCGCCGCAGTCCACGAAGGATCTCTGCTCTGCCGTCGTCGCAGTCCACGGAGGATCTCTGCTCTGCCGTCGTCGCAGTCCACGGAGGATCTCTGCTCTGCCGTCGTCGCAGTCCACGGAGGATCTCTGCTCTGTCGTCGAGGTCACAGCCAGCGCTAGGGTTCCCGCACAAAGCGAGCTCGTTTAGGAGGGTCCGCTCCACGAGCCGAGAGGCTGATACATCAACTGACACGTAGTCCGAAGTTGATGTATCCAAAAGTTCCGTATCGACAACAGGATCTCAACGCGACAGACGGCGCGTCAATCGGACGCCCGGTCTGAGAGTTATTGGCATTTTCGTCCCAGGGGCCCGGTTGGTTTTTAGGGCAAAACCAACCCGACCGTACTCCGCCTGTATCCGATCCTCGGGCGGAGTATGCCAAAAGTTCCGTCTCACTTAGAGGAAACTACCACAGCTGACGGAACGTCGATCGGACGTCCGTAGCTCAAGTTATGAGCGTTTCCGCTCCGAGGGTCCGGTTGGCTTCGTGTACGAACCAACCCGGCCGAACCCAAAGTCTTCCGAAACCTTGAGTATAATATACCGAAACGACCGTCTCGATCCAAGGATCGCGTAGCCGCTGACGGTTCGTCAATCGGAGGTCCCAGGCCCAAGATATGGGCGAAAGACCGAAGAGGGCCCGAAACGGGGGTACTGGGCCCGGGGCGACCCGGCCCGAACCCCCCCTGGGGTCGGCCGAACCGGGTCGGCCCGAACCGGGCCGACCCGAACCGGCCCGAACCGGCTCGGCCGGGTCCGGTCCGGCCTGGGCGCGGCCCGGCCGATCGGACCGGCCGGCTCGGTCTTCGGCCGAGCGGCCGAAGGGCCGCCGCCGCGGGGTTGACCCGCGGCTTTGAAGGAGACGCGGCCCCCGCGGGGGGGGGGGGGGGGGGCGCCTGTCACGCGGACGCGGCCGGGCCGCCGCGTCCGATTCCGGTTCCGCGCGTCCGCGGAACCGGCTGCCGCCGCCGTCGCGGCTTCAGCCGCGGCGGAAGATTTCCACGGCGGCGCGCCTGGCGCCGCCGCCTCCGGTCGCCGGCGCCGCCGCGCCGGCGACCCGCGCCGCCGCCTCCTTCCGCGGGCCGCCGGAGATGCTCCGGTGGCCCGATTTCTTTCCCGTCTGCGCCGATGCTCCTCCCGGGGGACGATCTTCACTGCGGAATCAACAAATTGCCCTTGCCGCACGGTTTGTCGACGTCCGCCAAATCCGCACAACAAAATAGATCGGCGGAGGGTTGCCGGGTCTTGTTCGTTAGACCCGCACCCTCCGCGTTAGTCATAATCCACGGGAGGAACAATAAAACAATCAACAACAATTTTAAATGTTAAAATTGTTCGAAGATCAAGTTCTTTACTTTAAAAGAAATAAAATCACGGGAAGGAAAATATTCCAATCAACCCTTACCTTGTCGTCGTCGTCGGACGAGGGTCGTCGCGGAATCGCTCGTCGCGGAGGAAGGAGATCGTCGCGTCGTCGCGGTATCCGGCGTCGCGTCGCCAATCTCCGGATCAAGATCAAACGGATTTAATTAGTTTAAATACGTTGATATTGAAATTAAAAAGGGAGAAGAAAAGATCCGATTCTCACCTTAGTTGCCGAACGAGGATCGGCCGCGGAAGAAGAGGCGTCGCCGAAGAACGTCGCGGGTAGATCTCGTCGACGTCGCAGATCTTGGTGTGCGTCGTCGAATTCCGGTCACCGGCGTTCTTCGCGTTCTTCGCGTTCTTCGCGTTCTTCGCGTTCTTCGCGGAGAGGGTGGAGGAACGAAGATTCTTTCAAATCCTTTCCAAGGATTTTTGGGTTGGTCTTATTTTATAAACATGCCAACACACGAAACCGGTTAAGAAACGATCCATCAATTCGTTGAATTAATTCAACGAAAGAAACGACCCATTTAATTCACGAAGAAACAGTCCATTTAATTCACGAAATAAACCACCCAATTAAATGGTCTGTTAAGAATTAAAGAAAACGCGTCGGTTGACTTTTCAGTTACTTTGACGGGTTTTCGCGGGTGCGTTACTTAGCGAAAGAAACGGCGGGGCTCGTGCGGGCCCCACCGCACAAATATCCTACCAAGGGGTAGGATATTTCTGGATAGCATCCTATCCAGTTCAACTCAGTTCAAGCCGTCTTTAAGTGACTTCAAGTGGCTTCCAAGCAGCTTAAGTGAAATAAAATAAAGTTGTCGCACAAACTTTATTTTATTTCTGACTTAAAGCCGTAAAAATTAAAAACCACGTCTGAGAAAACGCAACTCCGGAAGAGGCGTTTCTAAGCAAATACCGGCGCTGCGATTTCATCGGTGCCCTCAGAATTCGATTCCGGGCACCGGTTCAAAAGATAGAAAAACCCGCTCGTCCGTTCACTGAACGTACCCGAGCCAAACTTCGGAAATTGATTTCGGGCACACCGGGCCTCGGAATCAGGTGCCGTCTGAAGCTGCGCTCTTGTAAAATTCCAAAGAAAATTAAGAAAAAAATTTCCTTGAAATTTGCGGGTCTTTACATGGTTCTGAGACAGAATTTGGGCGTATATCAGCTACAGTTGGACTATCTCTTACCTGATCAAGTATGTATATATAATCTATCACTGTCTAACATATTTAATAATAGAATCAATTTTGGTTTTTAGTTAGGTTTTTTTTTGACAAAATCACTTGTCATTTCAGATTTCATGGCTTCCATACTAAAGTATTACAGACCAGTTGCCAGCATACTGCACTGTTGGGCTTAAGGATGCTATGGCTTTAGTTCCCCTCATTCACTTATATATTATTGAGTGGAAGTAGCCTGAAAGATTCATGCATCCGTTTTTCCATACTCAGCTGATTCCATTACCATCGAGACAGACAGACTGGCTTCATGGGATGAAGCTGACAGGGAGGCATGATGATGACTGGTCCCAAGTACATGCCAATTTTATCGACTACTAGAATAGAAGTGCAGAGTTTCATATTCAAGGTGTTCCTATGAATTGATTCTCTCTTTCAGAGCTAGTTGACTATGCGCCATGGTATAGAATGAATTCTATACTGTATCTTACCCAACCCGGCATAGAGATACAGAGGATGGTAAGTCAATAAATTTCCATTAGTTTTTTTATTCAATTATTTTCTAATTCAACTTGAATCTATTTATAGGGAAGTTACATAGAGCTGCTTGTTCGCATGAGTGATAAAGAGGAGGAGGGGGTCTTTAGTCGGGCAGCCGTCTATTCTACAACACTCGATGTGAGGGAATCTTTTTGTGTTCTTTTCGAGAGCATCTTCGCGCGTTCGGTTTAGAGAGAGGAGGTTCCTACCCCAGAGGAACATCCTGTAGTTGTTGTAGGTGCTGAGGAGCCATGAACATGGAGATGTAGACAATGTCGTGCTGCATGTGAGGCCTCACATGTTCCACAGGCAGAGGTCGACCCTCTAGTAGTCCAGGATCAGCCGATTCAGGATGTGCCTCAGGTGGCATGGAATCCTTCTTTCATGATAGGATATCTGTAGTTCTCTCCATCTTGGGTTCTTGATCCTTCACAACCTTGGGATCCATCGAATCCTTGGATTCTATATCCATCGTCGTTGTCTTGGGGTATAGCTCCATCGCAGGATTGGTTCCCCACTGGGATGGAGGCAGGTCCTTCTACAACCCTAGTGGGAGAAGGATCTAGATGCCAGTACGAGATGTAGTTGACAACTCCTCCCACTAACACACATACGGAGGATGCGCCGATCAACATTCCAGTACCCAAGGATCATCCTTCTCCAGGTCATTAGACTCCACTGTGCACTTGACGCAGATGTCCTATTCACAGACCACCATGTGGGACAGAATCTCCTCGCCACAGACATAGGAATTGATTTTACATTATTGTTTACATGTTTTATGTGTACTGAAATAAAAATACTATTATTTACTATTATTACTTGTTGGTTGTAGTGGAATCTCAAGAGGGGGGTGAATTGAGTTCCAATTTAGGAAATGTTTAAAATTTCATTCATATCGGTCTTATAGATTATATTATATAGGCCAGCGAATTCACGTACTTGAAAATTTTTTAACGTTCAATTAGGTGGATTTGAAAGGTTATAAATAATTTTTTGCCATGTTTTTTAAGAAGTTATTTTTATTTTGGACAACTTGTTATATGTTTAAGAAATGTTTAAAATGTCATTCATATTGGTCTGATAGTTTACATTATATAGGCCAACAATGTCACATACTTGAAACATTTTTATGTTTCAAGTATGTGGATATGATAGGTTATAAATAATTTTTGACCAAGATTTTTTAAGAAATTATTTTTATTTTGGACTAATTGTTATATGTTTAAGAAAATTTTAAAATGTCATTCATATCGGTCTTATATTTTATATTATATAATCCAGTGAAGTCATGTACTTGAAACATTTTTAAGTTTCAAGTAGGTGGATATGATAGGTTATAAATAATTTTTCACCAAGATTTTTTAATAAATTATTTTTATTTTGGGCTACTTGTTATATTTTTAAGAAATGTTTAAAATTTCATTCATATTGGTCTTATAGTTTACATTATATAGGTCAGAAAAGTAACGTACTTGAAACATTTTTAAGTTTCAAGTAGGTGGATATAATAGGTTATAAATAATTTTTCACCAAGGTTTTTTAAGAAATTATTTTTAATTTGGACTACTTGTTATATGTTTAAGAAATTTTTAAAATTTTGTTCATATCGGTCTTATATTTTATATTATATAGGCCAGCAAAGTCACGTACTTGAAACATTTTTAAGTTTCAAGTAGGTGGATATGATAGGTTATAAATAATTTTTCACCAAATTTTTTTAAGAAATTATTTTTATTTTGGACTACTTGTTATATGTTTAAGAAATTTTAAAATTTAATTAACATCAGTCTTATAGTTTATATTATATAGGCCAGGATAGTCACGTACTTGAAACATTTTTAACTTTCAAGTAGGTGAATATGATTGGTTATAAATAATTTTTCACCAAGATTTATTAAGAAATTATTTTTATTTTGGACTACTTGTTATATGTTTAAGAAATGTTTAAAATTTCATTAATATTAGTCTTATAGTTTATATTATATAGGCTAGAAAAGTCACGTACTTGAATAAAAGATAAATTATGTTGAAACATTAAGTCATATATATATATATATATATAACCATACGAACAAAATCATAAAACATTAAAATTTTAAATATATAAAAAATATAAATAAAAAAATACTGTTTTAGGGCAAAGGCGGCATCGGCGATGCCGCCTTTGTAGTGAATTTTTAAATTTTCTTGTAACCTAGAAAGTTTTTCAGATTTTTTTTTTAAAAATGCATTTAAAAAAACTCCTTCATTGAGAAACATTTTCAGTGAAGAACCATCACTACGAACTATTATCACGAAGAAAAATCATCCATAAAGAACTTCATCCATAAAGGATGTCATTTGTAGATGGTCATGGTATTTTTATCCACTGGGAAGTACTGTACTGAATGAAGTCACTTCATCACCCTCAAGTTATTATTCTCTGTAAAGAACTCATCATCTCAAAACATTTCATTACTTTGCGGAAATTATACTTTGTTGATTTTTTCAACCATATGAAGTGACTTCAAAGCTCCCGTATGGTGTCCAAGATTGTGGGAGATCAATATGAAGCAAAATCAAACATGAGGGGCTCATCCATGAATGTATAGTTTATAGGAGGAAGAAGAGTTCCCCCATGTGATCGGATGGTCCTAATTCAAATAGGTAGAATTGATCAGATGCCTCAAGTTTTATCTGTTTTTTAATTAGTGGGTGAAAAGTACCTACATACTATCCTCCCACATCAAAACTGAAACGAGGGGTCACATTTTATCAATAAATAACTGCCTTTAGCATTCATAATTCCATGATCCCCTGTCACCACGATGACCTGAATGGTGGCTTCACCTCCTCTATTCTATGGGAAACCTAGCCTAGACCATGCACACCTATGGGAACATGCTTCGCAAGACTACACATAGGCCTTCTACCTTGTGGGCCTATACATGGCCCCAAACACCTACATACTGGCTTGAGCTGGCCTCCCATGGGCATAGTTGACCTTAGGGTCCCACTAATTACTTGGTTGAAGCTAGCATGGAATGATTGTAGGGTAGCCCTTAACTTTTAATATAATGCTTCAATAAAATATAAACATAGTAAATACTAAGTACAATGTGAATTCTATTAAAAGACATAAACTCATCATCAAATTCCAAGCAACCATATCAACTCCTCAAAAAAACAATTCAAATTTATTCACATATTCTATAATTCTTGAAAACAATGTTTTCTCAGTGACACATGTCATCGACATGGAATATTAGTACAAAAATCATCACAATTAAAAAATACTAAGAAGAACTGTCCAAGAGTGATATCTAATTACATATAAAGAAGAATTTTCCAAGTATGGAATCCAATTATATTAGATGAATCCATAAAAATTATCTAGGTATCACCACTTCATCCATAACAATTCTACCAATTTCACCACTTCATACACATATTGACACACTGTGACAAAAAATGTAACAATAAGGTTCAACAATATTAATGACATTGAAGCTGAAGAAATGGTACATGGGGAATAAACCATTTCTTAGAAAATAAAGAAGTTATGTAGCATGACAATGTTAGGAAATATTATTAAGATAAGAAACAAAGACATCAAATTCAAGGTTGGGTAGAATGCACAGGACCAACTTATTAACCCCAACAAGGCCACATTTAGTAGTTACATTTGTCTCACGACTCAAATGAGTATGTTGGTTGATGTAGATTCATGGTATAATGTTGTTCCTAGGCTTAAGGCACTAATTTTGGAAGATATTAGGGAAACATTATAATATACTTAATTTATTTTAATAAAAAATAAAATAATAAAACATTGATTTACTCTTCATTATCCCTTTTAAAGTGAATTTATAATTGATGAATCCTAAATATAATTTGTATTAATGCTCACTGGAAAGTCTCATAGATAATTTTTGATAATTCTTACAAAGTATCATTTCAAAGATACTGAAGGGAAAATAAACCCACACCCACCATATATGTATACACACTTGATAAACCAAAAAATGTGGAATGCATTTATTATTTATCATGAGAAGAAAACTTTTCTGGTACATAGTGATTGGTAATAAATTGCTTGAAAACACATGTATTAATAAATTTGATTAAGAATTGTTAGTTTATGAAACAATAATTTAGTGCTGAAAATAAGAAATGTGTAGCAAAATTTTTTTACCCCTACCATAAAACAATGATTCGGTAAACTTCACTTGAAAAAATGGTACATATTTTAATACTGTGGGGATTCACATATCTCACGAGCCGTGAACTGAGCTAGCTGTTCCACTTGATGATATAAATATTAATACTGTTGAGTTCGCTATTGGAACATTCATAGAATATCTGTTTGATCTTGTAAAAATATATGTAGATAAAGAGGTGTTCTTTTCCAATTTATTTTTTATAAAAACCCTTTAATAGTTAATGAAAAAGGCATAAAATGATGAATGATATTATAGATAGACAAAGGTAAGAAATCAAAATGATTTAAAGGATCAACCAACACTACTGCAAATATAGCCTTTATCAGCACTAAAAAAGAGAATTAACAACGCTAGAAAAGAGCTATTAATCGAGGAGAAGATAAAGGAGGGGTCCCTTTTATCTGCGATTAGAAAAGTACTGATAAAGGCTCCTTTTATCAGCACTAAAAAAAAGCACTTATAAAAGGTGACTTTTATCAGTGCTAAAAAATTGATGATAGAAAGATCCTTTATCAGGACTTTTTTTAGCACTGATAAAAGTCAAAAAAAATTAAAATGCTCAGGGGGATTTTAATAGTTCTTGACCCCCCTTTTATCAGCACTAGGTGGACCCCCTCCCACTCTCCCACGTTCCATGCTTGCTCACATGCCATGCACTTTCCCGCGTGCCCATCCGTGCTTCCATCTAAACTCAAACCCAAGACCCCCCCTTTCGCGCCTGCACCTTTACCACTAAGCTATTTAGTTGTTTCTCTATTTAATGATATATATATATATAGTTATATTTATTCATATATTAATATAGATTTATATTAATATAAATATATTTAGTTATATTAATAAATATATATTTATTCATATATTAATATTAATATATATATATATTTATTCATATATTAATATATATTTATATTTATTTAAATATATATATGTAGTTATATTTGTTCATATATTAATATAGATTCATATTAATATAAATATATTTAGTTATATTAATACATATATATTTATTCATATATTAGTATATATATATTTACTTGTATATTAATTTATATTTATATTTATTTATATATATATATTTAGTTATAATTTTTTATCTGTATATTATTTTTATATTAATATATATTTATAAGACTAGTTTTAAATACATTTATAAAATATATATTTTTTATATGTGTTTATAAATAATTAAAAAAATACATACATATATATAACACACACACACACACAAATATATATTTACGAATAAATACACATATATGTGTATTTGAAAATCCATAGAATGTTAAAACGACCATAACTTCTAATCCAGAAGTCTGTTTCAACTCCATAACCTATCAAATCGATGAAGATAAAACAATCTTCTATATAATATGTGGTACAGGCCAAGTAGACATTCAGATCAGAAGTTATACCTATTTGAATGATAAAAAATATAGATATCCTGACTAAAAAATAAATTTTGAGGCCTTCTAGGCCTTTTTGGGCCTTAAAAAATGTGACAGAAGGTTCCCTTCAATCACCAGAGTGTAGATCTCATCGTAATCTTTGATTTGAATTGATATAGAGCTTAAACAAACACCCAGATCAAAAGTTCTGGCTGTTTGATGTTTGAGTTAAATTTTCAAGTTATTTTAGATCTTTTATTAATTTTTTTGATTGTTTGTGTCTTCAAATTGTTATTAAATGATTATTAATCTATGATAATTAGAAATTTATTAATTAATAATTTTTTTTAAAATATTTTAAATCCATTTTAACTAAATTTCTTATATATTAAACCTAATAGTATATTTATACTTATCTAAAACATATTTAAAAATATATATATTAAATTTATATCAATATAAATATACTTATATAACAATATATTATTTTTCATGATTTTTATTTAAAATATAAACTTTATCAGTGCTAGGAAAAACCATTGATAAATCCCCCCCTTTAGCAGTGCTTCTAAAAAAACTCTAATAAATGGGGTCTTTTAACAACACTTTTTTTAGCGCTGTTAAAAGTTCCCTTTTTAGGGATTTTTTAGCGCTGATAAAGGGAGGCACTGCAGAAACCTATTTTTGTGGTAGTGAGACTAGTCAAAAATATCTTCATAAAGTACCTTTAATCTTCCCAGTCAACTTATGCATTTACTAACATTAAATTATCTTGTAGATACAATATTAAAAAGTGGTGATATGGCCATAATTTATTTTTAAGAACATATATATGGAGAGGTATTACATACTATATTGGTCTTGATAATGTAAATGAAATCCTCAAGAATAAAAGACTAGGAGTCTTAGTTGTAAATGTATACATGATGTGAGTTTTTATAATTTGTTTGTCCAATAGTTGATATATTATGTTAATTATTACTAAATAATATTCTTAATTTTCATAGTGGTATATATCAATACTAATTGAAGGGAAAACCCAATGAATAGAAATTTGGACTCATTAGTCCTCACATCACTTTAGCCCAACTATTATCATTGGAATGAAATAAATATGAATTAATATAAGAAAAAATGGCCATAATTTTTGAAAGTAAACTTATATATGACAGACTCTTCTTAATACACATGATGCAAGGGTAAAACTATATAATTTAATTATAACAAGTATATTTTCATTTCCTTCATTACATATTAATTTTTATTTTTTAGGATTCATTAGTTACTCATTGCAATCAATTTAGATAATCCAAAGATTTATCTTCTAGATTCAATGCATGGATACCCAACAAAACAACTAAACGTGATGACATTTATCAATTTTTAATGCACTACGTGCAATATTTTTCAAATAAACTTCAAGTTTCAAATTTTATATTATATTTTAATGATTTTTTTATGATAGGGTGATGTTTAAATATTTTTAAAATTATGTCATGAGGATAGTCCATAACCACAAAAATCCTATAAACTTTTAAAAATGGATAAGTATTATGGTATATATAATAACATTATGATATAAAATCATATATAAAAAATTAATTACTTTTATCAATGTTTATTCATTTTCCCAAAAAAAACTAATAGAAAAGATTGTGGTTATTATGTATGGAGGTGTTGTTGTTCATGACATTTAAGGTTTGGTTATCCTGGATTTCTTAGTGTTTTTTGGTGAGTGATATTCAATTGTGGAAGAGGCCTTGTATTTACTTCAAGGGATTAAATTATGCAAGGATAATTAAATCATTTTATTAGAAGTGTAATTATATTTTACCATTATGGTTAATACTTTGAAAGGCCAGCTAGATTTTCCTTGGAACATTAGTTACCACATCAGGACATGTAATTCATTACTGCATTTAAATTTGAGGGTTGTTCATACATGGAGAGAGGGTAATATGTTGGAGGATATTCTAATTTATAAAGGTATTCATGATGATATGTTTATGGTATTTTTATAATTTTGGTTGTCTTCATATTTAATGTGCTATGGTTTTATGGGGGGTTCCCTTAGACTCCATGACTTTCGGCCTCTGTGACTTGTTTTTTCTTTGTTTCTTGCTTATGTTTTCTCTTCTTTTTAATAAAATATTTCAATTGTCAGTCATTTATATTTGAAAATTTATGAAAGATACCAAATTCCATTAACAAAATAGAACTTCCAAATATTTATTTCTGATGATAATTACAAATTCATTTAAAATATTTATCATTAATTTATTTATTTATATTTTTCTAGTACTACCAGGAGTTTGAAATTCCTCATATTCAAAAAACGAAATATATTTTTTAAAAATAAATGGAAAGAATACATGGTGTCAGAATGTATACAAACATCATGAATAGGTGACTTCCAACTACTTATCTAGTTATTTTTATATTAATTTTATCTAATATTTCATAGTTAATTTCCTTATCACTTTTATCTAATACTTATTTTGATAATTTTCATATAGATCATGAAAAGGATGATACACTCATGATGCACTCATGTACTATGATTATTCACTCAAAAATAATGATTCACTCATGATGATTCACTTTTATTTTTATTCTAAAATTCATTCAAAATTATGGGTTATTAAATATAAATATTGCTAGATAACCCTACATATTGAGTAAGTTGAAGAATAAAAAGACACTGTGATGTGTAGGAATCAACCGAAACTCAATATGATACACAATATTCCCAATATGTCTCTAAGTTTATGTTTTTTATTTTAAAATGGACATTTATTTCAAAACAAATATTACATACTCACAATCAAGAAAATATATTCATATTATTTTGATACTTTAGGAAAACAATTCATAAGTCATTTGTGATGTGTAGGAATAAAAAAAACCTCAATATAATACATAGTGTGCTCTATATGATAGAGATAGTAACATGTTCAAGCTACTAGTTCTTGAGAGATATTGGACTTCATGGATACAATTGAGATAATGGCGATAGGAAAAAGGTTCAAGAATGTATATAGACATCATGAAAAGGTTCATTACTACTACTTATTTAGTAAATTTTTCATCATTTTATCTACTATTTATAAGTTATCTTCATTATCATTTAATTTGATAATTATTTAGTTTTTTAAAATATATTTTGGGAATTCATAATTTTCTTTCAAATATCTGCAACAAGCTAAAAAAGAGAGAATATGTTCCTTTTTGATGGAAGAGGAAATCACATGCTTCCTAAAATGTGAAGTGAATCATAAGGATGTATTTACCAAGGGATTTTGTGATAGTTGAATGGAAAAGTATGATTCTATAAAATATATTTCCTGAACATTATATTGAACAATGTAGTAATCAACCACACCTTAATAATCCACACCTCAATTTGATACACAGTGTGCTCAGTATGACTTAAAGTGTATGTTTTTAGTTTATAATTTACTTTTTAGTTCAAAACACATATCACATAATAAAAACCAAGAAAACAAATTCATATTTCTTTTATACTTTAAGAAAATGATCTATAAATCATTTTTGATATGTAGGAATCAACCACACATCAATATGATACATGGTGTGTTTGGTATGACTCAAAGTGCATGTTTTCAGTTTAAAATTAACATTTTAGTTCTAAACACATGTCACAAACTCAAAAATGAGAAAAAAAATTCTAATATGTTTATAATTTTGGAAAATAATTCATAAGTTATTTGTGACATTTATGAATTATCCTCACTACAATTTGATAGACAGTGTGCTCGGTATGACTCAACCTATACCTTATTAGTTTAGAAGTGACATTTTTCTTTAAAACATAAGTTACACTTTGAAAACTGATCAAACACACTTGTATTATCTTGATACTTTATGAAAATGATTTATAATTCATTTTTGACATATAGAAAATAGTCTCACATCAAACTGACACACGATGTGACCGGTATAATTCAAAGTGTGTGTTTTCAGTTTTAATTGACATATTAATACAAAACGGAACACACTAAAAATATAGGAAAAAAATTAAAATTGTTTTGATGCATTAGGAATATGATCATTAAGTCATTTTTGATGTATAGGAATCAACTACATGTTGATCCAATGCATGGTTTGAACAGTATGACTCAAATTGTGTTTTTATTTAAAATTAAATTTTTTGTACAAAACAAAATTCACACACTAAAAACCAAGAAAACACATTCATATTGTTGTTATACTTTAGGAAAATTATCCATAAATAATTTTTTTTGTGTAGTAATTAGCTGCACCTCAATCCAATACATATTGTACCCAATATAACTCAAAGTGTATGTTATCAGTTTAAAATTTACATTTTAGTTCAAAATTTCTTGTCATTCACTGGAAATTAATAAAAAACACTTGGATTGTCTTGATACTTTAGGAAAATGTTTCATAATACATTTTTAAATACAATAATCATTCACATTTCAAACTGACGCATGGTGTGACCAGTATGAATCAAAGTGTGTGTTTTTAGTTTAAATTCACATTTAAAAAAAAGTCACGTGACATACTCAAAACTGAGAAAAAAATTCAGATTATTTTGATACTTTAGGGGAAAAATCCTTAATACATTTTTGACATATAGGAATAAATAACTCATTAATCTGATGCACGGTGTGGCCGATATGGCTCAAAGTGCGTTTTTATTTAATATTGATATTTTAGTTCAAAACACACAACACATACTCAAAAAATATAAATAATTAATACTATTTAAATAATTTATAAAGGTGATACATAAATATTTTTTAATGTGTAGGAATCAGTTTCAATTCAATCCAATATACAGTGTGCTTAATATGACTCGAAGTGTATGTTATTAGTTAAAAATTGACATTTTAGTTCAGAACATGGTAATACTCATTTAAAATTGATCAAACACACTCGAATTGTCTTGATACATTAGGATAATGATTCATAAGTTATTTATGATATGTAGGAATCAATTTCATATCAAGCTGACACATGATATTACCCATATGACTCAAAGTGCATGTTTTTAGTTTAAATTGAAATTTTAGTAAAAATGACACATGACATACTAAAAAAAATAAAATGAATTTATATTGTTTATATAATTTAGTAAAATTATACTTAATTAATTTTTTATGTGTAGAAATAAATCACATGTCAATCCGACACACAGTGTGACCGATATGAATCCAAGTATCTTTTTTATTTAAAATTGATATTTTAGTTCAAAACAAATGTCACATACTCAAAACTGAGAAAACACATTTGTATTATTTTTATACTTTAGGAAAATTAATATAATGAATATTACTAGTAATCAAGTTAATGTAAAATCATATTTTCCATGAAAAATGCATTTTTTCAGAAAACCGCTTTCCATCGTGCTTGTGAGTTTTATATTAAATTAATCCATTCCACATTTGTGAATTGATTTTTTTAAAATTTATTCCATATTTAGAATCATCATAATTAATAGTAGGTAATAAGGTCAACTTAATTTATGAACAATATGAATAGTATCTGTGGTAAATATTTATTACCACAGTAAAGTGAAAATAGGTTAATTAAGGGTAAAAATAATTTAATAAATAATCAAAACAAAAAAACCCTAATAGTATGAATATTTATATTTTATTTTAATTTAAATTATTATTATTATTATTCATTAGTTTTTACATTATAAATGATAAAGTAGTTAGTTTGATGAAAATTTATTTTGATACGATAACACACAAATTGTATTTTTGAGTAATCTACAATTTCAATTAAGACATTAATTTTGATGAATTAATATATTTTTAAATAAATTATATTTTAATAAAACATTATTATTAAATTATTATTTTTAAACTTAATTGATAATATAATTTTTATGATGTCAAATATAATTTCCATTATGGTTTAAAAACTGTTATTGTCAAAAAACCCATCATTTCACAATAAATGTTTATTAATATTTTACAAATGAAAATTCAGATATTTATAAAACTATTTTTATAAAATAAATATTACTTTTTTAATCAAAACATCAATATTATCCAAAAAGGATTTTTTTATAATTTTTTGAGATAATCGATTTTTTAGGTAAAAATTAAACATGGTATAAATATATGTTGTGTATTATGACATCATAATAACCCAAAAGTGATGTAATAAATTATATAATGTGTATAAAAGACCAAATATATGTTTCTAATTTTAAATAATGTTATTTTAGATTATTTTATTCATTTTATAAATCCATTATGAATCCTCCAATACCAATATTATATTTTAAGGTTTTAAAATCATTTCTTTATAAACATGACTCAGTTTCACATCATTAAGTGTATTATTTTAATAATTTCCTCCCTTGTAATTATAAAATAATTAAAACACCCCTCTTTGGAAGAAACCATGGGCAAAAACCATGGGAAACTTTGTGGTTTTGTATAGAGTCCAAAACCTATGTTTGGGAAATAATAAAGTACTCCCCTCTCTTTTCCTATATAAACCAAAACAAACTCCCATTTATCTTCACTAAAAACCATTAATAATTTTCTTACTATACCATAAAATCTCTATAGTCCTCCAAATGTTCCCTAAGATCTCAATAATATCCTTCAAATATTTTTTAATCACCCTCTCATGGTAATATATGTCTATTTTCTCATTTCCATTCAACTACCTTCTTTTTAATTAGCCCTTTTAATTTCAATGGGTTTTGTTTTCATATATTTATACTGATAAATATACTCTAAAATTTTTTATATAATAATTATATACCATTTATCCCCTATCATTATATAATTTACCTAAGCCATTACCATTCTGAAATTTAGTAAGGGATCTCCCACCCTCCGTTTTATTCAAGCACTTATTTTATGTTATTCCTCTTAATTTCCATTTTTTCATAATGGGATATATTCTTCCATATCCCCATTATAGTCCATTTTATTTCTAATTTATGAGAGACCCATTTCACTCTCATTAATCCCTCCCATGAAACTCTATGTACACCTGTTACCATACCAAAATTTAGTATGGGATCCTCTTCTTCTCCTCTTTAATCAAGTATCTTATTTATATTATGTCTTTTATCTTCATTTAATAATTTTGGGATATGTTATTACATATCCCCATTACTATAAATTTTATTTCTATGTGATTATATACCCATTACAATTTCATCAAGCCCTCCCTTTAACATTTATACGCTCCCGTTATGCTGCTAAAATTTCACTGTGTTTTTCCATGCCAAAAAATTGTGTTGTGAATACCCATACCCATTTCATATAAAGGGTGTTCAATTTTATGAACTTATACTTATTTTATTGGGGAATTTAATGTATATTTTTCACATTCCATTATCATGGAATAAAATTTTATTATTAATGATTCCATGTTTCATGATCTATTTGGCACAATTATGCAAGTGATTGAAATGAATGTGATGGGTGCACTTAGAATTATATAGTGATAAATACATTGGGTAATGTTTTAGTATCATGAGAAATCATGAAAGAGGTTATGGAGTGAACCCAATCGATCACAATACTTTTTACATCATAATGTCTTGGTATTTATACTTAACCTATGTTTATGATTCTATGTTTTAAGTTGTTTCCACATTTCTCATGTTGCCTTTATGTTATCATGTTATATCATGCCTCATTGTTCATGTTTATGATTCTCACCTCTTTTATGTCTTATTGATATGCCTATTTTCTAACATGTAATACTTTTTTCATGTTGTGTCATGTTTATTCCCTTACTAGGCTTTACAGATCACTCCTTGCTTATATATGTCCCCAGGTTATCTCATGCCGTTTTAAGTATGAAGTAATAATATGAGAATCTCAAGGAATTTTTTAATAATGTTATTGTATCCCATGTTTTAAGTTGTTATATAATGTACCTAAATATCAAGTATACTAGACTTCTTGATCTTCTATGTTGTATTATGTGTAATCTTATGTAATAAATCATGAATTGATGTGTGATAAAGAGTAGAATTGTTATAGTTGGTATCAAAATAAAAGTTTAGTTATTTTTTGGATTAGGACTAGAAAACTCTAGATAAATCCTTAGGGATAAGACTAAACATAATAAGAAATCTCTAAATTTTTATAAAGTATATAGTAAGTGGTTTCTATGAAAATATATCCCTATTTGGACACTACAAGTGGATGTGGCTATGGTACAGATGTACCTAGGAGTAAAACCTAAAAATAGTGTATTGAGCTAGAATCAACTGGGAACTAGTGCACGATAATGGCCCTTTCTACACACCTATTTTGAAATTACTGGGTGATATGCATCGGTAAATTCATAATCTCATTAAAAACCATTATTAAGGGAAAAAAAGTTCTCCTAAGAGTCTATGTTAGAAAATAAATCATGGATAACATAGATTGAAGTCTATAAATTCATAAGTTAAAGAATAAATTTCATTCATAAGTTATATATTCAATGTAATTAGATTCATATTTATGAGTTTAGTGGTTTAAAAATTATCATCTCTAATGTTTTACCTTTATTATAGTAAATGGATTGAAATAGGAGGAATATATTATTATTCTTTGGTGGATCATGTGATTTGTTATAAGCTATTTCTAGTGCTTCAGGAATAATTTTTTTTATCTTGAGTTCTCATCATTTGGAGAAAAGATGATATTATAGTGGAAATTAATTATACTTTTCAATAAATTATATTTAATTATGTTTCTAGCATATATGATAAAGTAATCCCTTAACTCTAGGAAAATAGTCTTGAATCCAAAATGTTTTCAAATTATGATCATTTCCAATAAATTGATGTTCATTTTATCCATAAAAAATATATGGTTTTGTTGTCATTGAATTTATCATGACCATGTTCTATATCACAATAAATTAGTTCTTTGGTGTTATTTTTATCTTACATGTCTATGTTTTTACTTCCCACTAATTTTATCATACTTGGAAACTTATTTATGTGATGACCTTCATACTACCCTTTCTCTCTTTTCAAGATGATGTTTTATTAAACCTTTTTACGATGTGGGTTTTAAATAAAGATAATTACAAGTGTCAATTTTTTTTACTGAGATTAATTTTAAATTAAAATGGAATGATTTATTAAAGGGGTAAAAATGTAACACCCTGAGTTTTTAAAAGAGAAAACAATGTTCAATATCGTATGTGATAAGCAACACCAAACCCAAATAAACAATGATTATTTAAATATCACTATTTTAACATTTCCATTAATTTTTTGGATATGAGTAGGATTAAATAATTTATGAAATATATATATATTCTAAATATATTGATAATTTTTTAGTAAATAATCAATTAAATTTTGGTAATGCTTTTTTGTTTTTTAAAATATGTCTTCTTCAAATATAGTTTTTATTTCATTTTATAAAAAAATATTATAATTATTTTCTGAAACATTTAGAAAATTTATTTCAAAAAATTAGATACATTTTCTATATCATCATATCAATTTTAACATAAGGTGAAATTTGAAATTTCCATAAAATATAGTTTTTTTAGAGAATAGTGAAAAATATCGTTTTTATGTGAAATTGTCATTTCTTTGGACAAATTAATTAATTTTAGAGTAAAAATATTATTTTAATTTTATTTCAAGGTAAAATAAGTATTATTTATTTATATTTCATTAAATTAATTAAATTTTAGTAATATTTATACTAGATTTTAGTATAAGTTTATTTTTAAGTATGAAACACATTTTTTTTCTAAAAGCCGTTTTAAAATGCATAATGTTTCTCCATTATAATTAGTTAAAATAATCCCTAATGAGAGATTATTTAAATTAATTTTTTATATTATATATCTACATTTGTAAATTTAAATTAATATAATTAATATTACTAGTTACAAAGTTAATGTAAAATCATCTTTTCCATGAAAAATGATTTTTTTTAGAAAACCGCTTTCCATCATGCTTGCGGGTTTTATATTAAATTAAATTCATCAACATCTATTAATTTATTTTGATAAAATATATTACATATTTAAAATCATCATAATTAATATTAGGTAATAATTTTAATTAATTTATAAATAATATGAATAGTAACTATAGTAAATATTTATTATCATGGTAAAGTGAAAATAGGTTAATTAAGGGTAAATATAATTTAACAAAGACTATAAAAAAATATCCATAATAGTATGAATATTTATATTTTATTTTAATTTAAATTATGATTATGTTTATTCTTTATTTTTTTACTTTATAAATGGTTAAGTAATCAGTTTGATGAAAATCATATTTTGATACGATAAAATACAAATTGTATTTTTAAGTAATCTACAATTTCAATAAAGACATTCTTTTTAATGAATTAACGGATTTTTGAAATAAATTATATTTTAATTAAATATTATTTTTAAATTATTATTTTTAAATATAAATTATAATATAATTTTTATGGCGTAAAATATAATTTCTATTATGGTTTAAAAACATTTATTGTCAAAAACCGAAAATTTCTCAATAAATATCAGAAATTATTTTAAAAGTGCAAATTAATATATTTAGAAAATTATTTTGATAAAGTAAATATTATTTTTTTTGAATCATAATATCAAAATTATCCAATGGTGAAATTTTCAAAATTTTCTGATATAGTCGAAGTTTCAGGTAAAAAATATAGTATAAATATACAGTGTGTATTATGACATTATAATGACCCAAAAGTGATGTAATAAATTCTATAAGGGTATACAAGACAAAATCTATGTTTAACCATTAAAATAATTTTATTTTTACATCATTTAATTAATTTTATAAAGACTTTATGAATCCTCCAAAACCTATATTGTATTTTAAGGTTTTAAAATCATTTCTTTATAAATATGACTCACTTCCACATCATAAAGAGTACTATTTTAATAATTTCTACCCATTTCATTATAAAATAATTAAAACAACCTTATTTGGTAGAAATCATGGGAAACAACCATGTTAAGGTTTGTGGTTTTGGTTACTTTATTATAAAGAGTCCAAAAACTATGTTTCAGAAATAATAAAGAACCCCCACTCTTTTCCTATATAAACCCACCATAGATCCCATTTATCTTCACTCAAAAAATATAGATAACATAATTAATCTTACTTAAACTCTATAAACTCCTCTAAAGTTTCCCTAAATCTCTAAATAATCTCTTTCAAAGCTTTTAGAATCACCCTATCAAGGTAAGATATTTCTCTTTTATCATTTCCATTCAAGCAGCTTCTTTATAATTAGCCTTTTGAATCTCAGTTGGTTATGTTGTCATATATTTATAATTATCCCTATACTGTCCAATTTATTATAAAATAATTTTATACCATTTATCCCCTCTCAATTTATAATTTACCCAAGTTGTTATCATGCCTAAATCTAATAAGGGATCTCCCACTCTCCTTTTATTCATGCACCTATTCTATGTTATGCCTCTTAATTCCCATTTTTTCATGATGGGATATGTTATTTGATATCCCCCTTATAGTTAATTTGATATATAAATTATGATATACCCATTTCACTCTCACTAATCCCTCCTATGAACCTTTATGTACATGTGTTACCATGATGAAATTTAGTAAGGGATCCTCTTCTTCTTCTCTTTATTCAAGTATATTCTTCATGTTATATCTTTTATCTTATTTTACTAATATTGAGATATGTTCTTCTATATCCAAATTACTATCCATTTTATGTATAAATGATGAGATACCCCTTTCACTCTCATCAATCCCTCCCATGAACTTTTATACGCCCCTGTTATGCTTCCAAAATTTCACTGTGATTTTCCATGATAAACAATTGGGTAGTGAATACTCATACCCATTTACTATCAAGGGTGTTAACCATTATGAACTTATAATTATTTTATTTGGGACATACATTTATTTATTCTATAATTCATGATCGTGTAATAAAATGTGATGTTAAATGATACTATGTTGTATGATCTATGACGGACTTATGCATGTGATTGAAATGAAAGTGATGGGTGTGCCCAAAATTATATAGTTCTCTAATGTATTGGGTACTATTTTAGTCTAATGAGACATAGTGAAAGATATTAGGGAGTGAACCTAATTTATCATGGGAATTTTTCCATCATTATGTCTTGGAATTTATCCTTGGCATTTGTTTAGGATTCCATGTTTTATGTTGTTGCCACATTTCCCATGTTTTATTTATGTTGTCATTCTATATCATGCCTCATTATTTATTTTTATGATTCTCACCCCTTTATGTATCATTTATATGATTACTATATAAAATGTATTAATTTTTTCATGTTATTCCATGTTTATTCCCTAACCAGGCTTTATAGCTCACCACTTTTTTATGTCTGTCCCTAGGGTATCCCATACAATTTTAAGTATGAAGGAATAATATGAGCATCTGAAAGAATAATTAAATAATGTCATTTTAACCCATGTTTTAAGTTGTTATGTAATGTACCTAATTCCCAAAGACACCTGACTTATTGATCTTCCATGTTGTATTTTGTCATGACCCGACCCAACGAGGCTCGACCCGTGAATCCCCAAGCCCGCCTTCAATAGGCCAGGGACTGGAGACCAGTGCCGAGTAGGCTATCACACACATGGGAGGAATCAGCCTAAGTTACCTGTACACACACACCCACATACACCTCCATGAAACAATGCAGATATATATATAAAAACTGAAAAGGGAAATCATGTATACATCTATCCCAAACCAGAGTGCAACATAAGTACAAAGGGAAAAACAAGGCCCACCAAAGGAAAACTACAAAAGCATCCAACCTGCTCAAAACGAGGAAGAATGCTACCAAAAGCACCTAATGGTAAGCTCCTCAGCACAGCTCCAGTAACCCCCCACCCAATCGCGCACACTATGCTCCGCCTGCTCCGGGTCCTCCTGGAACTCCGTCGAAAGGCCTGTGGTCTGCACAAGACACAAACATGTGTGGGAAAAGCCCATTCAGGAGTGAGTATATAAAATACCTAGTAGGCACCCCAAAAACCCCAAAATAAAAGGGAGAAACTGAAAGGAAATAGTCATATCATCCCATCCAGAGGGAACCCAAACGAGAGAGAAACTCTACCTCAAGACCATCTTCGGCTAAACACGACTAGTCAACACAGCTCAGGTGTATGCCCATACATACACCATGAACATACGCTCGAGTATATGCCCATACATATACTATGAGTAGTCCAGATATAATCAAACATGCACCAAGCCTCATGAGGTTCTGACCTCGTAACCTATGATAAGTGCATAACCAGAAGAACACACTCCACAAGCTCTGTCATCCCAGATGACACTCTTCTGAGAGATATACACTCATCGAATATCATCAATGATAACCTCACACTAAAACAACCAAAATACCAAACTCCTAAGATAGGGGATCACTCCTAGGGTCTGCTAGGGGATACAAAAACCCACTCTGGTAACTCGTAGATCTCTTAGATAGGAGATCACCCCCATGATCCATTGGGGGATACCACAACCCGATCTGGTGCTCCACAAATCATGTCACTCAGATAGAGGATCATCACCCATGTAAAGGTGGTCACGACGATTCCAGAACCCTATCTGGTATAACTCATGATGTAGGGGATCGAACCGACGATGCACCAACCCTACCAGAACCATAAGCTAAGTAGGGGATCATATAACCAACGATGCCGCAACCCTACTATAAACCACATGCTGAGTATGGGATCGTATAACCAACAATGCCACAACTCTACTATGCATGGCCCACAACATAGGGGATCATCATCCCGATGATGATTCAAACCCTATAGGATTAGCCTGTTAGATAAGGGATCACCGCCCGTGGATAAGCGGTAATAGCGATACCAAGAACCCGATCAAGGTAAGTGAAGCTAGAGGATCCTGCTTCGAACCCACTAGAGGGATGCCACAACTCTAACAGAAATTCATCCTATCGAGGGGATCACAAACATATACTAAGGTAGTAATGCCACATGAACCCTCATATGAATGAACCAAGGGAGTACAATCAACCACTGTTGGTCCAAACGTCACTAACCAGAGCGACTGACATTGTCACCACATTGCGCACCTCCTAGGCCTATACCGAGGCCACCATCGCGATCTATGCGAAAAAACACACAAGGTTGGCTATTCATTTTCCCTGAACAGATTTGCGAAGCATAAGTCGTAAAAACGTAGCTTATGCCTAGTAGTCACCTCGTGGGGCCCATGCCTCAACCCCAAATTTAGGCGGGAAGATTTCTCCATTGAAATACCCTCAGAAAAACACACAAAAACAAGTGTTCAAACACTCCAAATGGATGTCGGGTGAAAAAGAAACATTTCATCGTAAAATGTGCAAACTGGGCCCTATGGGTCCCACACCCTATCTTTAGCCCAAACACTAAAAGGAGCATCTCAAATAGTTTAAACTAGAACTAGTATCATGATTCCGCTGACAGCACGTGCATCAGACGTTCGGTTCACGAGGTATATCCTTTGCAATTTTTAAAAATAATTTATTATTATTAAACTAAAGAGTTTCGGGTCACCCGACTTCGGGTGTAGAATCCAAAAACCCTGAAAACCATTTCAAAAAGTCCATATTGAAGAGAAGAACCCATAGTCGTAGACGACGCATCAAACAAACACGCTGTTTAGGAGTTTCCTCTCTTTGAACACAAGGGGCCTAATCGGGCTGGTCCACCCCAGCCGGCCCGGTCCAGACTGCCAGCCCGCAGTCCAGCTCACCGCGGCCCACTGGCCGCGGCCCATCCGAACACCACCGTACCCCTTGGGTCTAGTTCCTCCAAAAAAACTAGCCTAGTGGCCAGTCTTTGTCCACGCACCGCACCAGTAGGACCCACATAGCAAAAGTCGTTGTCCGCAGCACCCCCCGAGGCGCTGACCTCGGGGCTCCCCCCTGACTGCGACGGGTCGATGCCATTGGCCCCTCCTATAGAGTGCACTGCTGCGACACCGCCACCTATGCCACCTCTCCGCCGCTCCGATGCCTGGAATCACCGGTGCTGCACAGCCTGACGCCTCTGGCCCTCTCGACTCCTCCCGGTCCTTTGCTACACCACGCCGCAGCCGCCCCCCCGGCCACACCCGAGCTCTCCGCACCGACCACAACAACGACGCCGTCGTCTGCCTTCGAAGCCCCAACCGCTCCTCACCTAAGTGTCGTGCTCCCGGCCACTCCGCCTAACGCTCAAACCCCTTTGGACTCCACTCATCCGCTGGCCACCATACACCAGCCGAGTGCCGCCTCGCCAAGGCCTCGCGTTGTCGGCGAAACCTCTGGCCTGTTCCACCACCGTGCCACCCCGATCTCCAGTCACCGCCCTTGCCGGAGCCGGGGCTTTTATTGGCTACCACAACCACTCTAACGGCCTGATTTAAAACTGAAGGAGGATTTATAATCCTCTAGATGAGGCCTTCACAACATCTTCCCCCGATCAACGATCCCAAGGAGTTTTGGAGCATCCGAAAATTCAGTCGAAGAACGACGAAGAGCGTGTCGAACATGAGATTTAGAACGGGACTCTGACGGTGGCCGTGTTCATTTGGCCATCGTCCTAATTCTAAAATTATAGAATTTAAATGACAGCTTTTACAAAAACTCAAGAAATCAACGAAGGAGTGGAAAAAACAACAGAAATCCTACCTTGATCCGGTCGTTTGTCATTTGCGATGCAATTGCTACGATCCCACTTTGATCCGTCAGAGTTCGCTCCTCAATCCGGCGAAGAATGGTGAATAATGCTGAATAACGTTCAAGAGATAGAGAGATAGAGTGAGAGAGAGAGAGAGAAGGGAAAATGGTTTCTCCCCTTAATTCCACACTTAATTGGAATTTATAAACTCTCTGAGACTCTGCTGACAGGCGTGGATTCCGAAAACTTTGCGCCCGCATATTTTATATCATGCCTAGGCAAAACACCCCATTTCAAACTCAACAAAATTTATTCGAAAAGAATTCCAGTGATAAAAATCACCAAGTC
Source organism: Viscum album (assembly GCA_963277665.1). NCBI lineage: Eukaryota > Viridiplantae > Streptophyta > Magnoliopsida > Santalales > Viscaceae > Viscum > Viscum album. The sequence goes on from OY728146.1 coordinate 1,043,809,442, forward strand.
CTTATTTCAAAATGATGATTTTTCCCCTGTTTGACATCTCTCACAGCAGGTCCACGCCCACAACTTTTACACCCCACCTAAGGTAAAAGGCACACTCCGAATGCAACCGTGCCCTCAGATTTTCAATCCGAGCTACCATTTAAGAGATAACTTGTTCTCTCCTCACACTTAGTATAAAAATACTTAATATTTTTATAAAAAATTTTCTAGGCACACTGGGCCTCGGAATCGCACATAGTCTTCGCGCCTAGCTCTAGAAATATTCATAGAAATATTCCAAAGTCTGATAGGGCCAAAAAACAAGTCACTACATCCTCCCCACCTTAGATATTTTCATCCTTGAAAATCCATAAGCACAAAGAAAGCAACTGGACTCTCAATTGGGTCTCCCATGACAGCATGCTCGCCAACACACACCCCTGTACAAACACATAAGTCAGAGGAACTCGTCTACCACAACTCAACACTATCCGCTTTGGGCGGCACTGACTCACTCGCACGGTTTTAATCGCGTCATAAAAAAGAAAACACATCTCAGTGGGGGAAGGATCCATCTTCCTCACACATTCGAAGCATACCGAACGACACCCACACAGGGTCTTACCAACGCCCTGAACAAAACTTGAGCAAGCAACGGAAAGGGAAGAATACTGCTAAGTAGTGTCTATCAAACTACTACAGAAAGTAGAAAGGACACAATGCGTACCTCTATCCATCTGCAAAGCCTCTAGTTCAACAGCCTCTAGGTCATGCAGCTATCCTCTCCCTCGTCCTCCAGCTCCCTGATCTCGGTGTGGACCACCTGAGGGTGGTGGTGGTGGCACATGATACCGCCTACCACCTCCCACTGCTGCATCTGCTCCGTCGCCTTGTCCACCACCCTATAGACCGCCATAATCGAGATGTTTCGTCTTCCAAGGTGGTCTGTCAACTAAATCCCTCTTAGCAGCATGGCGGGTTGGAATATCTCTAGTGAGATGTCCCTGACTGTCGCAAGCGTAACACTGCCTCTCCTTCGGCTGACCAAAAATGGCCTGTGGGCCCAGTGAGCCCTGAGCCTCAGATCATCTATCCTGGGGTCGCTTCCTAAAAAGTCGGCCACACCCAGACCCCTGCGTCTGCCCCCAGCTACTAGCTGCTGACGTCCCAGCTGCCACAAGCCTTGCATTGATAGGCTGAATCTGCTCATCTAGAAAGCTCTCCACCCCCAAGGCTCTCTCCAGCACTCCAACATAGGTGAGAAGACACAAGGAAACCACACCTGCCCAGATGTCTCTATGTAGGCCCTGTTCGAAGGTTCGATCCCTAAAGAATGGGTTTTGAACCATATCCAGGGAGTTGCGTGATAGGTCTATAAACCTCGTTGAGTACTCCGACAAAGTCATTCCCTCCTAACAAAGCTGTAGAAGCTCCCGAATCTGCACTGACCTTAGCGTCACCAGATAGAACTCTTCCCTGAAGAGCCGCTCAAACTCTGCCCACATGAGCGTCTCCTCATCGTGTGACTGTGTCACCAAACTCCACCATCACCCGACCAAACTATGCAGAAGGATCACCCCTAGGACCACCATATGATATGGGGGTGTCCTCACCAGGTGAAAAACTTGGGTGACTGTTTCGAGCCATTCATCAGCTACCTGAGGGTCTGGATCACCCCGGAACCTTAGAGGTCGTTGCCTCTAGAACTCATGCAGCGCACTCAGCCTCTGCGCTACCTCATCCTGCACTACCGGTACAACCAGCTTCTTGACAGGTGGTGGCTCAACTGGTGGACCACATATAGGTGCAGCCTCAAAACCTGCACCCTGGTCTACAACCTCTAAAGTGGAAGATCGTCACCACAATCTCGCTGCATAACCCTCGCTGGCTGTCATCGTGGAGACATCCTAAAATACAATCAAGATGCACCATAGTCAAAGATTATTTCTGGAGAGCTGACAAAAGAAGAACAAGGGAAACCCAAAAAACCAGTCCTATATGATGAATGTACCATTATGTCCCTGTGACTAGTGTCCAAACGTCCCAAGTCAAAAATCAGGTTATCACAGTCCTAGTGAAAGGATACATCAGCCACCGCACCAACACTGGAGTCCCTGGCCTGAAAGCCGAACTCGAAACACCTTGACACTACCGCTATGAAACCCAAACCAAACTCATAGATAGACCAGCTACGCTCTGAGATCCCAAATGTGGAACCTCCTTTGATACCATTTTGTCATGACCTGACCCAACGAGACTCGAGCCGTGACTCCCCAAGCCCACCTCCAATAGGCCAGGGGCTGGCGACCAGCGCCGAGTAGGCTATAACACACATGGGAGGCATTAGCCAAAGGTACCTATACACAAAAACCCACATACACCTCCATGAAACAATGTAGATATGTATATAAAAACTGAAAAGGGAAAGCATGCATACATCTATCCCAAACCAGAGTGAAACATAAGTACAAAGGGAAAAATAGGGCCCACCAAAGGAAAACTACAAAAGCATCCAACCTACTCAAAAAGAGGAAGAATGCCACCAAAATCACCTTTTGGTAATATTCTAATCACAGCTCCTGTAAACCCCCCTCGGTCGGTCGCACACACTAAGCTCCGCCTGCTCCAAGTCCTCCTGGAAATCCGTCGAAAGGCCTCTGGTCTGCACAAGACACAAAAATGTGCGGGCAAAGCCCGTGCAAGGGTGAGTATATAAAATACCCAGTAGGCACCCCAAAAACCCCAAAATAAAAGGGATCAACTGAAAGACAACAATCATCTCATCGTAGACAGAGGGAACCCAAATGTGAGAGAAAATCCACCTCGAAACCATTCTCAGCTAAACACAACTTGTCAACATAGCTCAGGTGTATGCCCATACATACACCATGAATATACGCTCAGGTATATTCCCATAAATATACCATGAGCAATCCAGATATACTCAAACACACACCAAGCCTCATGAGGTTTTGACCTCGTAACCTGTGACAGGTACATAACTAGGAGAACACACTCCACAACCTCTGTCATCCCAGATGACACTCGTCCAAGAGATATATGCTCATCAAATATCTTCACTAAGAACCTCACGCTGAAACAACAGAAATACCAAACTCCTAAGATAGGGGATCACTCCTAGGGTCCGCTAGGGGATACAAAAACCCACTCCAGTAACTCGTAGAACTCATAGATAGGGGATCACTCCCAGGAACCACTAGGGGATACCACAACCTGATCTGGTGCTCCACAGATCACGTTACTCAGATAGAGGATCGCCACCCATGTAAAGATGGTCATGATGATACCAGAACCCTATCTGGTATAACTCATGATGTAGGGGATCGAACCGATGATGCACAAACCCTAACGAAACCATAAGCTAAGGTGGGGATCGTATAACCAACAATGCCACAAACCTACTATAAACCACATGCTGAGTATGGGATCATATAACCAATGATGCCACAACCCTACAATGCATATCCCACAATGTAGGAGATCATCTTCCTGATGATGCTTTAAACCCTAAGGGATTAACCTTCTAAATAAGGGATTGATGCCCGTGGATAAGTGGTCACAACAATACTAAGAACCCGATCTAGGGAAGCGAAGCTAGAGGATCATGCTCTGAACCCTCCAGAAGCATTCTACAACTCTAACTTAAATTCATCCTATAGAGGGGATCACAAGACTATACTGAGGTAGTAATGCCACAAGAACCCTCATAGGAACGAACCAAGGGAGTACACTCAAACATTGCTGGTCCAAACGTTGCTATCCCGAGATACCGGAATCGTCACCACATTTCACAACTCCTAGGCCTATACCGAGGCCAGCATCACAATCAATGCGAAAAAACATGCAAGGTAGGCTATTCATTTTCCCCGAACGGACTTGCAAAGCATAAGTTGTAAAAATGCAGTATACGCCTGGTAGCTACCTCATGGGGCCCATGCCTTGACCCCAAATTTAGGTGGGAAGATTGAACCGTTGCAATCCCCTCAGAAAAACACACAAAAATGAGTGTTCAAACACTCCAAACAGATGTGGGGAGAAAAAACAACATTTCATCGTAAAACGTGCAAACCGGGCCCTGTGGGGATGGCACTCTATCTTTATCCAGAACACTGAAAGAATCATCTCAAAAATTCTTCACAAGAACTAGTATCATGCTTCCATTTACGGCGCGTCCATCAGACGTTTGATTCGCGAGGTACGTCCGTTGAAAGTTTTAATAATAATTTATTATTATTAAACTAAAGCGTTTTGAGTCACCCACCTTCGGGAAAAGAACAAAAAAACTATGAAAACCATTTCAAAAATTCCTTATCGAATAGACGAACCCATAGCCACAGACGGCATGTCAAACAGACGAACTGTTTAGGAGTTGCATCCCTTTGAACACAAGGGGCCCAACCGGGCCGTTCCAGACCGCCGACTCGCGGTCCAGCTGTGGGTCTGGTCCAGCTTACCACGGCCCGCTGGCCACTGCCTGTCCGAACACCACCAGACCCCTTGGGTTTTCTTCCTCCAAACGGACCAGCGAAGTGGCCGGTCTTTGTCCGCGTGCTGCACCAGCAGGACCCGCATACCGCGGGTCCTTATCGGCAGCAACCCCTGAGGCGTTGACCTCGGGGATCCCCCCTGACCGTGACGGGCTAATGCCATCGAACCCCTCTTGTGGAGAGCACTGCCGCGACATTGCCACCTGCGCCGCCTCTCTGCTACTTCGCCGCCTGGACTCACCGGTGATGCCCCGCCCGATACCGTCGGCCCTCTCGACTCCTCCCGGTCCTCTGCTACACCACGCCGTAGCCGCCGTTCACCCGAACACACTCCAGCGCAATGCACTGGCCACAAAAATGACTCCATTGTCTGCCTCCGAAGCCCTGACCACTCCACACCTGAGCACTATGCTCCCGGACACTCCGCCTAATGCTCGAACCCCTTCGGACTCTTCTCATCCACTGGCCGCCGCACACTGGCCGAGTGCCACATCGCTAAGGCCTCGTAATGCCGGTATAACCTCTGGCCAATTCCACCACCGCACCACCCCGATCTCCGGCCACCACCCTTGACTGAGCCAGGGCTTCCGTCGACTGCCACAACTACTCCAGCGGCCCGATTTAAAAACCGAAGGAGGATTTGGAATCCTTGGGATGAGGCCTTCGTAGTGCTTTCCCCCAATCAATTGTCCTAAGGAGTTTTGGCGCATCCGAAAATTCGTTCGAAGAACGATGAAGAATGCGTCAAACATGATATTTTGAACGGGACTCGAACGATGGCCATGTTCGTTTGGCCATCGTCCTAATTCTAAAATTATAGAATTAAAATGATAGATTTGACAAAAACTCAATAAATAGACGAAGGAGTGGAAAAAACAACAGAAAGTCTACCTCGTTCCGGTCGTTCATCGTTTGCGATGCACCTACTACGATCCGACTTCTATCCGAAAAAGTTCACTCCTCAATCCAGCGAAGAATAGTAAAGAATGCCAAAACCTCTCAGACTCTGTCGATGGGCACATATTCCAAAACCTCCGCACCCACCTATTTTATATCACACCTAGGCAAGCACCATATTTCGAACTCAATAGAAGTCTCAGATTTCCATTACGAGACTACGTTTGAAAGTTATTCTAAAAGAACGCCAGTGATAAAAATCACTAAGTCATTATTTCAAAATGAAAATTTTCCCCTGGGTGACATTTCTCACAGCAGGCCCATGCCCACAACTTTTACACCCCGCCTAAGGTAAACGACACCCTCTGGATGCAACCGTGCCCTCATATTTCCGATTGGAGCTACCGTTTAAGAGATAAATCATTCTCACCTCGCGTATAGTATGAAAATACTTAATATTTTTATAAAATATATTCCTAGCACACCAGGCCTCGGAATCGCATGCTGTCTTCTCGCCTAACTCTGGAAATATTCATAGGAATATTCCAAAGTCTGATAGGTCCAAAACCATAGTCACTACATATTTTGTGTAATATTTTGTAATAAATCATGAATTCATGTATAATAAAGAGAAGAGTTATTATAGGTCATGTTAAAAAAATAATGAAACAATTAATGTTTCTGAATGTTTGTGATAAATTGTAACTGATAATATAATTCTAAAAAACAATGTTTGAAATGTCAATAATATAGTGTTTTTTATTGTATTTGTGATGTAATTTTTATTTCAATTAAATTATGAATTTTCCATATACCTGTATTAGATGTTATAGTGTGATATAATTCTAAAATCAAACTATAGAAATATGGACTTTATCAGTTCTATTTCTAGAACCGATAAAACGAAGATTGATCTGTGCTTATAAAGGTGGACCTTTATCCCCTCTAAAAAAGGACTAATAAAGAGGCCCCTTTTATAAGTGCTAAACTATAATTGATAAAGGACCACCTTTATTAGTGTTTTTTAGTGTTGATAAAGGTAACCCTTTATTAGTGATTTTCTAGCATTGATAAAAGTTCCCCTTTTTATGTCACTTTGGACAAAAATGCTTTTCGAGAGCTAACAAAGGCATTTTTTGGCACTGATTATAGCATAATCTGTAGTTATGATGTTTATGTATGTGTATATATGAGTGTGTATGTGTGATCATATGTTATATGTGTATGTATTTGTTGTGTTGGTTTATGTGTATGTATATAGATTTATGTGTTGTATATGTGTATATTTATATGCGAACGTGGATGTATGTATGTATGTGTAAGTGTATGACTGTACGTGTATGTACATGTTTGTACATTTGTGTATACATGTGTATGTGAATGTGTATGTGTATGTGTATGCGTATGCGTATGTGTATGTGTATGTGTATGTATGTGGATATTTATATATGTATGTGAGTGTGTGTAAGAATATGCATGTTTATGTAGTATGTGTATATTTAAGTATTATGTGTATATATGCATATGTATGTGTATATTTACATGTGTATGTGTATGCATATAAATGTATGTGTATGTATGTATGTGTATTTTTATTTATGTATGTGTATATCTATGTGTATGAGTGTGTGTATGTGTGAACATACACTTGAATGTGTTAGTTTATGTGTATGTATATAGATGAATGTGTTTTGTATGTGTATGTTTATATGTGTATGTTTATATGTGTATGTGTATATATGTATGAATATATATGTATGTTTATGTATGAACATGTATGTGTATGCACGTGTATGTTTGTATGCATATGGACATGTATGTAGGTATGCGTATGCATCTATATGTGTAAGATCTCATGTCACAATGGGCCAAAAATTATATAATAATTTGATTTTTTTTGGTTGACGGGTTGGATTTTAAATCAGGATTCAGAATATATTTCCAAGAGTTTGAATATAATGACCTAATATTTATTCAACCCATAATTTCATTTTTTAGAAAAAAAATTACTTTATGAAATTTCATGGATCTTTTTAGTTTAATAGTTTTAGATAATTAAGTCAAAACTCTTACATAACAAAACCATACAATACATGTTGGGCACTTACTCTTTGTATCCATTTTTACCACAATACAAAACTTTTAAAAAGAAACATGTTTTCTTTTCATGGAAAATATTTATGATTTTCAACCTGACTTATTCATTATTCCCAGTCATCCTTAAATCCTATGAAAACCATTTTGAAACATGGAATGAGCACAAAAATATTATTAAGGTTCATATAAAATAATGAAAGAAACTCGTTGGTCATTTTAAAAACATGAGACCATAAAAGAGAGCTTGTCTTTAACATAATAAACTTTGAGATCAAATAATCATTTAATTATTCATGAAATCAACTTTACTACCCAATTTTTTTATAAGACACTTTATAAGAAAATATAAAGGCAAAATCATAATCATGGGAGTTTCTTAGAAAACATGAGAAACCATGAAAATAATTTCTTAAAAACAATCCTATTTATCCTAAAAGGGAATAATCCCTCCTTTAATAAGATCATTAGATTACCTTTTGAAATAAAATTATTTCCTAAAATCTCATTAGAAAGTATAGAAATGTCATGTAGGTGAATTTGGAAATCATCTTCATAGAATCCTTACAAGAACCCTTACAATTAGAATAACCATTAAGGTCGACTTCCAACATAATTACTTGAATAACATAATCATTACCCAATGCTTTGAAGAGCTATATTAGGCTCACACATCATTTGAGATTTATTGGGTTGGAACATCATCATGATCTATATCATTCTCACTCATAATCATAAACAATTTTCAAGGAATATATCATGAATAAATCCCTTTAAAAACTCATTTAAACCTATATTTAAAACACTTTTGGAAATTGAAATACCATCTCCTTTTAAAAACCCATTTTCAAAACTCAAATACCTAAAACAAGGGAAGAAAGATTTTTATTTGAAGAAAATATAAAATATTATAATGGAATACAAACATATAATGATGGTTATGGCAGAAGGAAAATCTATTAATGTCGTATATGTTAAAATTGAACATTCCTTTTGTCTTTTATAAATAAAGTCAAAACGTTCCATATAAAATACTTAAAAAGATACCTTTTGGAAAACCTTTGAAATAAAGTCACAATAGAAATAAAATTTTCTTTATAATTAATTTATTTATATATAAATACATCTATAAAATAATTTTAAAAATACGGTCATGGAAGAGAAATATTTAGAATATAAATATTTAAAACATGGAAAATGAGGTTTTTAAAGTAAAGAGTCCCTTAGTTTGAGTCTGAATCATCACATACATTCTTTTTAATACTGAATAATAAAATTATGTTAATTATTTACTTAATTAATAACTGTTTTCAGGTTTATTGTTCCTTTTATTTTATTTATTATCATGTTATATTAAATTACTTACTCATTTAAGTTCATGTAGAACATTTTGACGATATTTGACTCATATCTCCAAAATGATTTTGGCAGGCTGATTATGGTCAACAGGGTCATTATTCCATCATATCTAAAATAATAATAATGAAATAATAATAATTTTTATATATAAATTAATCTTTTAAAACCAACCACAAAATATGGTATTGAAAAATTAAATACGTTACAATCATGGAGATGATAGGTCGTACATACACATGAGTAACATTTTCAATTTTCAATGATTATGATGGAAATAAGTTAATTGTTATTTTATCTTTACATAATGATAATTATATAAAAAATATTAGATTATTTATTTAAATAAACTTATATATATCATCCTTGTGTTGTGGTGATGTAAAATGAATCACATCTCTTCATGGAGGTAGTAGTCCACAAGCATGTACGAACAACATTATAATTTTTTAATGAATGAGAATATAATCAAATATATGATATGTTAATTTTTAAAAAATTATAATAATTTCATGAATAATATATATATATATATATATACATTAAATATACCATTATAACCATTCGTTATATGCGGTGATCGAAAATGAAACACATCACTTCGTGGAGGTGGTAGCCCACACGTATTCATAAATGATGTTTTTGTTCCCCATTTGATGAAAGAGGAGATAAATATGGATTATGAAATTAAAATAATAATATATCAATATATTTAATATACTAGTGTTATTATTTCATCATAGTTGAAAAATATTTTAAGGAGGTAGAAGAATAAATAATTCAAAAATGTTCGGTTATGAACTATACCTCTTCTTCAGACAAACATTATATGTTTAACCAAAGGCCTTCCAAGGATGCTTTTATAATTAAAAAAATTTCCTTAGTAAATTTTAATTAATTTTATGAAAGTTTTTTCTTAACAAAAAAGTCTTTCTAAGTGTGAAGAAAATAGAATAGGAGTTTCACTTTTCTAGGGTGGGGGGATCTTTGAATTTTTAAAGTGCTAAATTAATATAAATTAATTATCATGTCAAAATTAATCCAAATTGATATAATAATAATATAATATTAGTATTATTATAAATACACTCATTAATAAAATTTTTAAAAGTTTATGTGATGTTTTTACACACATATTTTTATTTTAACCCTTTATTAACCATTTTGACGACTATCATAATAACAAAGTTTTGTACTATTTAGGGGTCAAGACAGTCACTATAAAAGAAATATTTGACCATAAATAGAAAAATATTAATATTTTCAACCATATACCAATAATATGACCAAATATAGTATTTTTAGTAATTTTCAATCAATTAATAAAATATTATTTATTATAAAATATCATTAATGTAATTTTTGGAACTATTCTTTTAATTTGAATTTAAAAACAACAATATTGAAAATAAATTAAAATATATTCCTTTCACACAACTATAAAATATTATATTTATGTAAAAAAATCATGGAACACTATAATTTATTCAAATTATATTACTTTTAATATTTTTATATTTATTTATTTTATTTTTCTATTAATTGTAGAAATAATGTGTCAGTGTTGTGTATGAATTTAAGGTAACTATTTCATCATTAAAAATTATAAAAAATTACCACGATAAAAAATAATAATTTATCTTTAAAATAACCATTTATAACAGAATATATGTTCTTTTCATACCTATCACAAAAATATTAGTGATATTAAATCCAAGGAAGTGACATTTTTGACTTTATCCTTTAATTAAATATTCTAAAGGTAAACATCAAAGAAATATGACATGAAGTTGCCATATTTTTAAATTTCAGATTTCAATGACTGAAATAAACTGATATAATAGGATAAATGAAAGTATTACAGTCATTTTTTAGTCTGTATCATATTATATTTAACCTTAATTACCCAATTAACCCTTATTATGGCGGCAATTATTTACTACGGTTACTATTCAAAATGACCCAAAATAAAAGGTTAATATTTATGAAATTTGGAAATATTTATTACAAATAGATAATATATTTTTCAAAATTCAATTTCTATAAGTGGTAGAACATGAAAAAAATGATGAAAAACTGATTTTTCCCATAAAAATGCCTTTTTAAGTATAATTTTTTTTATTCCAAATTCAAGTATAATTTAATTACAATGAACATAATTTGATTATTTTTTTAAAAAATGGGCTAATTATTATTTAAAAATAATCCAAAAAATAATATAACTTTGTAAATAATTTAAAATAAAAAACAATTTTCAATAAAAATCAGTATTTTTCACTATTTATTGAAAAATCATTCTTTTAAGAAAATATCCAAAATTCACCCTTAGAAAATTTTGATATGATGATTTAAAAAATTAAGACCATTCTTTAAAGTTAAAATTTTATCATTCATAAGTAAATTTTTTAAATAAAACCACTTAATGCATGAAAACCTAGTTTGGTTTGAAATAAATCATATTCATTTCAACTAAAAAATTACCTAATATTCTTATAAATTGATAAATACTAATAATCCATGAGATTTATTATTAACTTTACTTGTTTTGTTACATTTAATACCTTAAAAAAGTGTTTTTTGATGAGGTATGAGGTTTGGAAGGTGGATGAAAGCAATATGGAGAACCAAGAGAAGGATGTGGTTGTTTGGGCTGCAGGCTAGCTAGGTTAGTTTCCCTATATCCCCCTTAGGCTCACTATCCAGTAGGTGGATTTTTTGGATATTTTTTTAATTGGTGAAAACCATCATTTGATGGTCACCCCACCCCCTCTATTTTAGGAAGAAGGGGGGTCACAGGGGAGGTTGTTTGGCCGAACCCTCTCCCCCCATTTCCCTCCCCTTCAACCCTTATCCCCTTTTAAGGGGATGAATTATGTTGCAGTTTCATAGGAAATACAAGGTATGACCTTCATACCCTCTTTATTTTCTCTTCTTATACCCTTCATTATAATTTTTCACTATTTTAGTTTAGGGATTTGATGGCTATTTCCACAGATAATAGTAAAATAAAATGTTTTTAAAAAGAATTTCCTGCAACTTTGGAATAGGGAATCCTAAGATACCTACCACATGTCCTAGTTTACCATTTCAATGAAGGTATGTCATACCAATAATTTATTTAATATTTTCCTTAAATTAAAATTAAATTAAATATTGTATCGATGTCGGTTGATAGGTATTTTTCTAGGGATAGTGTCAAGAGAATAGTATGGATCTCTTGCACGAGTTTAGCTGAGGTTTGGGTGCAACGAGGCCACTTGTGCAGGTGTTTCATTATTTATTCCAATTTTTATAAATTTAGAATTAAATTATAAATAGTTATATTAAATATGTTTTGGTCCCAATTAATTATTTGGGATTCTCTGGCATGAGTTAGATTCTTGAGTGATGGTATGGGAATGAGTAAGGAATGTATAGGCTTGGTGAACCTAGATGAAGTTTTCAAATAATTTTGTTTAGCTGGAATAGATTTTTTAAAAGGTAGGTGGTTCGTGGCACTTTCCTAATGGATTATTTCATGATATTTATATGCATGTGTATGTGCGGTCTCACCACTAAGGCAACAAAACCCCTTTATTATCTGAATTATTTAATTTAATTTAAATGGTTTAATTTAAATTAAATGGTTAAACCCACATTGTCACTTAATAATAAAAAGGGACAAATTTACTTGGCCACTATAGAACTAGTGCACTAGCTTGACGCCACACCTGTCGATGGATGAGGTTTAGACTAATCATATGCCTTGACACTTAAACCCATTAAGGGGTACTAATCAAAATAATTGGGTTATATTAGACTTAGTGGACCTTTCTAGGTTCCCTTGATATTTATTGGACTTGGTTGATCAAATCATGACCCCTATGTCACTGTGGAATAGTTAGGATGGATGAACTTATATTGGGTATTAAGACTAAACTAGTGAGACCCCTGAGACTTGGAGATAGGCCACAAGTCATTTCTCTGGACTATTACTTGTATGGATTAACCTATGAGGTTTATGTTGATGTGAATATTTATGAAATTACTGAACCACATGATGCCCTCTTATTATAGGTGATGATACAAAGTCTGATTGAGACTGAGGACCCTAGTTGGTGCCCTAGTGATAGACCAACCCCGAACAGGGTGTGAGAGGTTGTGGTTAGCGATGAAGGGTTGTGATTTCAACCAACCCTTGAATTTTTTTATCTTTATAAATGATATGGAAAATACCTTATGAGGTGTTATTTCCACTATTAGCATGCTTCATAGAGGTGATTTTGATATGATATGAAATGAACCCTCATGGTGATTGGGGCATGTATGTAAAATTACATTTGGGTGACCTTTGTTTGATATAAAAAACTTACCTAGAAGAGAGGTCTATGATATGATAGAGGGTTAGGTTTTTAGGTGATAATTATCTCTGATTAATGAGGTCTTGATACCTGTAAACTCCCTAGTAGGCGGATGTGACATGATAGAAGGTCAGGCACTGAGGTGACTAGATACCACTGGGTAATTGTGTCATGATACCTAATTACAATGGGATGTATTAGACATGATACTTATATATGTTGGTTGTGAAATCCCCCCAAACACCGATACTCAAGATACTGGGATATGTTGGGCATGCTCCATGGGTCCATGGGTAGGGAACAAATCCCCCCCACAAATCGAGACTTGATCATATTGGGATTCCTTAGATGCATATCTTGGGTATTTGGGAAGGGACTAGAAATCCCCCACCCAATGATAATCGATCAAACTAAGACTCCTTAGACACGCTCCTTTGCTATGTGGTTAGGGATTATACCTCCTACATAGATTTAGATCATTATGGTTGGAATGGACAACGCGACATACTCATAGACATTCTGGCTCTGGTCGAAGAAGGTATGGTCAATTGGGGTTATATACATGAGGATTAAAAGTCATTTATTTATTATTTATTATATATTTTTAGTTATTTATTTATTTATATTTTGTCACATGCACATATCACTATATTTCTAGTTTTTATGGGACCATGTTGGTAGTGCCCTATAATTTGTTTTACTCACGTCCTGCTCGAGCCACCATTACACTTGGGTACCCAAGTAGACTCTCACTTGGTTGAAAGTATAGGTTGGATAGGGGATTTAGTTTTTCATGAATGATTAGGATAGATCAGAAACATTTACTATATATTGGGATGAGGTGTGGCATTGAGTTACAGTAGAGCCTTTTTTTATTTCTTTGGTTTATTCTGTATATGTGACTATCCTAGTAGGTGATAGATCATGTATGATTAAATTATTTCTTTTCATTTGTTATATAATAATTAATTAATTTATTATTCAATTGTAATCTAATATGCATGATTTTGGACTAGTTTATTATTATTTTCACTATGATACAAGGTGTATTGTATCCTTATAGTACCACCTTAGACCTCTATTTATAGTTGGAAGCCTCTGTCTTATGGGGAGGTTCTCTTGAGGTTATGTGGCACCACCGGTCTGATTAATGTTCATAGTAAGTTGGGATATGATGTTACAAAGTGGTATCCGTGGAGTTTTCATTTTTATTAGAATTTGGGTTATGGTAGAGAGGTGAAATAGGAATGTTTAAGGGATTGTGATGTACCTTGGTCTGGTGTGTCATGAGAACCATTTCTAATTATAAATATAGGTACTAGGTATGGGATTAATATTTTGGATTTTGACGTTACAGTTGGTTGTTTTTACTTCCTATGATGCACATGATGTTTGGATTTATGATTTGTGATTTTTATGGATTTTGATCTTGTTTTAAGAGGAAAGATGTGTCTCATGAATCATGATTAGGAATGTAGTATTATCATGGATTATTTTCCTTATTGTGTGTAATTTTATCAGTGATGATAGAGGTTCATCTATTTAAAGTGTCAACAAAAAATCATATGGTGTTTTTCCAAATGAGATCTTAGTGGAATTATACTTAGATAGAACAACATGCGTATATATTTCCTTCTGATGGAAGGTCATGTGGATCCATGATGGGATGATTATTGATGAGGATGGGGATGATGATGTATCCCCATGTACACAGAGCTGTAGTAACCATTAGTAGGTCTGAAAGAAGTATTGGGTGCCTTGATGATGGATTTGATCAAGAAGGTAGGTTTAGTTATTTAAAGTGTTAGTAACAACCTATATATACCCATATAGATTTTAATTAAATTCTAATTAATTGAGTTGAGTGATTGTGATTCATCAGATACTGATCATCATAGGTTGATTCGAGTTGTATGTGTCTAGATGAGAAAGTGATTCTCAAAGGATCATTATTGTAAGTAGATGCTCAATGAGAATTTGTTTATAGTAGATTGATGGTGTCAGAATGGGATTCCAAATGTGGTACTTAAGGACCCAATAGTGGGTGATTTAGAACATTCTATGTCATCTAATATTTGATATAAAAGTTTGGTTGAATCCCTATGGTTCAAGGCTTATGGGAGAAATAACTTATTGAACTAGGTGGGAGACCTAGATACCCTTAGTTTTGAATTATACCTTAGTGAGTCTATTTTTAATAGTGTTTGGGGGAAACCTAAAAGTGTGGTTAGACTGGACATATTAGTGACCTAAAGGTGGGGATAAAGGGTAGATGTCAGTGGTTGAGACCAATGCATGAGAGGTGTTGAATATGTGGTATATTCTTAAAGATGTATAGAAATTACTAGGTAGAGTACGTTGAGTGATGGGGTTATGGTTTGGGTTTGGTTTCAAAGGGCATGATTTTTCATATTATTAAATCTATTAAATAATGAAATTCATTTCTATGTGTGGTGAGAGTGTGAGTAGAGGATTTTGAATTTGAAAAAGATACTAGTTGGTTGGTTTTCATTTGATAAATCATGTCACAAGTGAAATTTATGATTTTGAAGAGGAGTTCCTAGGGAAATCCTAGCTAGATGGAATTCTCATGTAGTAGGGGAATTTTCAGTTGTTTTGGGATGAAATTCTTGACATATGTGGGATGTTAGGTCTTTATAGGTGAAGCATTGAGGATACATCATGTTTAGTGAGAATGAAATGTATTTATGTATACTTTTCCTAGTTTTGATGATGCAAGACCCAAAAGTACATTAGTGGGAATTTTTTGGTTGTAGCAGGAGTGTGTAACCCTTGGTTTTGATTAGATTAAGGAATTATGTGTTTGATACACACAATGTCTGATGGATTCCAAATTGGGGAAAAATCATGTGATATCCCGTAACCAATATTATTTTAAATGAAACTAGAGGTATTGGGTGATAGTTTTTCATGATGGTGATAAATGTACCTCTATGGAAAATAAATCATAAAAAATGGATTGGGTTTGGTGGCATGTTTGATTCGTGACTTGATTACAAGAAATTATTGTAGATATGAAATAATGATGGATTGAAAGGAGGGTCACACATGTTTAATGATAAACCTGAGGTTATTATGCTCATGTAGCAGTCTAAGGGATGTTGAATAATCCAGAGTGAACCCTCGACCATTTTAGGGTGCAACCATCATTATGGTTAGATTTTATCAAGTAATAAAGAAGAAAATTTTTTCAGTCAGGATCAGGTATGAGAAGTTTTAGTGATGTCTATCCATTTTGTCTCGTGATGGATAAACACATAACTATAGATATTGGAATTTTGATCTAGTGATGTGATGATAAGGGCACTCATATAGTGGGAAGCGGGATTGTAGTTGTGGTGATATGACCCTCACGTGAGAAGGGTCATGGATATATGAAACCATCCATTGGATGGTTGTAATGGATTTTGATTCTAATGAGTAAATGTACATTAATTAATCTGCATTTCTTGGATAATTCCAAATATGAGTTTGGACATGAGAACAGGTGGATTATGAGCATGGGCGTTGAGATCAAGATGGATAAGATTATCCAAATATGTTAGGATGGAAATGTGTCGGTGATCGAGTGGGAGCGTGATGGTGATTTTGTCTAGATGGTGTTTCAGATCTAGAATTAAATAATATTTTAGTGTGGTATTTGGTGAGAATGTACAAATTATCATGGGATTCATTTAGTTTTAAACACATTATTATTGGGTGCTTTGGGTGACACATTGGTGGGTGAAACCGAGTGTTTTGAGGAAAGGTCGACCATAGGAGTAATGAATGCCGTTATTGTATGTAATTTTATGTGATAGATAAGAAAAAACATCAGGTACACCATATTAAATGCGATGGATGTGATTTAGGTTTTGGATGGGGATTTTTGAGGAAAGTTAGGTGTGCCCTATTTCGTTGTATGAATGATGGAGACTCATTCGTTTCAATTGGAAACCGAGAATGAGGTTTATTACCAGATTTTGATTGGTGATATCGCATGTGTTTAGGAGTTTTATTTTGGGAAACATTCTGATAATATTGTAAAACCTCTTGAAATTTGTTTTAGAAAGCAATTATGATGCCTGAGAGGTATAGTGGATCAGAATTGGCCTTGTGAGATAAGTCCTATGGTGGAGATAACTATAGGATATTTGTTTAAATAGGTGGAGACACCATCAATATTTAGGACACAAGAGTGTGGATGAGTTCTGTTTTTGTGTTTCAATGATAAATTTGAGTTATGGATCATGTTTCACAATTTTGAGTGCTATTTGATGGAAGCTATGTTTTAAAAGTGTGTTTGGTATTAGAGGGTTGAACATGGTAGTTTAAACATGAACTAATGACCAAAGAATTTTGGGTGATGTTGTGGAATGAACACCGAGACTTCTTAAGGATGATAAGTATTATGGTGGGTATGTTGCAAGATTGTGTGTCCATACGAGTCAAAAATTCCATAAGAATTTGAATTTTTTGTTGGTTAATAGGATGAATTTAA
Organism: Viscum album; assembly: GCA_963277665.1. Taxonomy (NCBI): domain Eukaryota; kingdom Viridiplantae; phylum Streptophyta; class Magnoliopsida; order Santalales; family Viscaceae; genus Viscum; species Viscum album. Next base: position 1,043,827,117 of record OY728146.1, read on the forward strand.
AATGGGTTTCAGAATATAATTCTGAGATTTTGAACACCCCAAAAGGTATTTTTGGATAAGGAATGATGTTTGGAAGGTTCCTAGAAGTATTGGAGAGCATTGGGAGAAGTTTTGGGTAGCCGACGCTACAACCTACAACCACTGGCCTGCATGGGTAGTAGCCCTATAGTTTTCTTTGGGTGCACCGGCTAGTTGGTGGACTTCTGGAACATTAGTGAAGCTCACCAACCAGTTGGTGGGGTAGCTGGATTTTTTTAATAGGGGAAAATATTCCATTTAATAGTCATCCCTATTTAGATTTTAGGAATAAGGGGGTCATGGGGGAGGCTATTTGGATGAACCCTCTCCCCCCTTTTCTCCCCTTCTACCCCCTTAAAGGGGTGAATGATGATTAGGTTTCATAGTGAATCCAAGGTATGACCTCTGTACCCCATTTTTCCTTTTCCTCTATCCATTGATCTAATTTAACATTATTTTGGTTAGGTATTTGAAGATTATTTCATCAGAGAATGGTGATATCACCCATTTTCTAAGGGGCTTCCAGGAAGCCTAGGAAGAGGTCATCATGAGATACCATATAAATGACACTATTTCCCATTTCATTGAAGTTATATCATGCCATAAATCTATTTAAGTCCTTCCTTAAATTAAAATTAAATTAAGTATTATATGGATTCCAGTTGATATGGATTTCTCCTAGGATAGTGTTAGGAGCATGGTGTAGAATTCCCATGTGTGTTTGGTTGAGGGTTAAGTGTGATTGAATCCACTCGATAGGTGTTTTATTTTTTATATCTAGTATTACAATTTTATAATTAAATTATAAAATGTTAAATAAAATATATTTTGTTCATAATTAATCAGTTGGGATGCTCTAGATAGGGCTAATTTCTCAAGTGATGCTATGATCTCAGTTGAGGCATAGACGGGCTTGCCGAACCTAGATAGAGCCTCCAGACTATATGGTTGAGTTGAAATAGATTTGTTAAAATATATGTAGTCTATGTTACATTCTCTATATATTATTTAATGATGTTTATATGTAGGTGTTTGTGCGACCTCTCCACTAAAGCAACAAACCCCTTTTATTAGCTGAATCATTCAATTTAATTTAAATAGTTTAATTTAAATTAAATTGTTAAACTTATATAATCAATTAAGAATAAAAAGGAACAAAGTGCCTATGGAACCATAGACCATGTGCACTGGTTTAATGCCTCAACCTCTAATGGACGAGTTTTGGACTAATGATATGCCTTGACAATTAAACCCCTTGAAGGGTGTTAATCAAATAAATTGGGTTATATAAGACTTAGTGTCCCTTTCTTAGGTTCTATTGAGATTTATTGGGCCTACTAAGATGAATCACGACTTATATAAAAAAGTGGATTTGTTAAGTAGGATGTACTTGGTTTGGTTGAGTGGAATAACCTAAAGAGACCCCTGAGACTTGGATATGGTCTATGATTAATCACTTTGAACTATTTCTAGTATAAATTACCTTGTGAGGTTTATGAAGTTGTTTATATTTAAGGAATTTTTGAGGGATATGATTCACTATTATAGAAGGTAATGACCTGAAACCTGATTGTGACTGGGGACCCTAGTGGGTACCCCAGTGATAAACCATCCTCAAGAGGGTACGATAGGCTATGGTTAGTGATAATGGGTTAGGAGTTCATCCAACCCTTGATTTATTTTATCTTTATAAACAATATGGGAAACACTCTATGTGGAAGCCATGATATTGTTATCATACACCTTAGATGTGGTTATGATATGATATGACATGTTACCTCGTGGAAGTTGGGGCATGTATGGAAAATTCTCTTGGGACAACCTTTTTTTATACAAAAAACTCCCTTATTAGGGAGCTCTATGATATGATAGAGGGTCAGTCATTGGGGTGTTATGTATATCTGTGAAATGAGGGAATAATACCTATATAAACCAAAATATGTGTATGTGACATGATAGAGGGGTAGGATCTAAGATGACTAAAGACCACGAGGTAATAAAGTCTTAATACTTGATTATACTGAGACACCTTGGAAATGCTCCTTGGGTATATGGTTAAGGCACAAAACCCCCAAACATTGAGACTTGATATACTGGGATATAATGGAAAAATTACTTGGGTCCATGGATAGGGCACATAATCCCACTGAGACTCAATCAAACTAGGATGCCTTGGATGTGTACCTTAGTTCTATGGGTAGGGAACAAACCCCCCACACATTGAGAGTCGATCATATTGGGATGCCTCAAACATGATACTTAGGTACATGGGTAGGGATAATACCCCCCTCCACACACATAGATTTGGATCATTATGGTTAGAATGATCATCGTGATGTACTCAAAGACATTCTGACACTTGTCAAATAAGGTATGGTCGATCGGGGTCATGGACCTAAGGATTGATGATGGTGTATTTATCATTTATTTTTCTGTAGTAGTTATTTATTTATTCAGATAATTTCAAATGAACATATCACTACATTTTTAGTATGCATGAGACCATATTAGTGGTTACCTATTAAGATGTGTACTCACACCCTACTCAAGCTTCCATTGTACTTGGGTACCCGAGTAGTCTATCAGTTTGTTGCTGGTGCAAGTTGGGTAGGGGCCCGAGTTTTTCATGATCAAGTAAGATATCTTGGATGCATGTACTTGAGATTAAGATGAAGTGTGGATTTGAGTTTCAGTGGAGGTTGTATAATTTATTTATTCAGTTTATTCTATATATGTTATCAACCCAATGGGAGATCGATCTTGTATGCATATCTAACTTCTTCTCATTTTTTAGAGAATAATTAGTTTATTTATTATTCCTACTCACTCTGATGTGTATGATTATTGGATATTTTATTGTTATTGTGCAATCTAGTACATGGGGTATAGTCTCATTGTACTGCTTTATACTCTCACAACTAGTTGACAACCTCTGGCGTATGAGGTAGTGGGTTTGGAGTCACGTGACACCACCATCCAGTTATTGTTCATAGTGAGCTGGTCCAGGATATTATAGTATGTATGTGTATGTGTATGTATATGGATGTATATGTATATATATAAGTATGTGCATGTATCCATGTGTATGTTTATGTATTATGTGTATGTTTATGAAGTATGTATATATTTATGTAGTATGTGTATATTTATGAAGTATGTATATGTATATGTAGTATGTGTGTGTGTGTGCATGCTTGTGTGTGGTTATATGTGTATATGCATATATATGTATGTTTGTGTACATTTTTGATTGTGTATTTGTATGTATATGTATGTGTGTGTGTGTAATGTGTATGTCCATGTATAAGTATATGAATATATCATTATATAACATGAAAATTCATTTTTTTTTCAAATTGGTTTATATCATTTTAGTGTACATACATACACACATACACAAATATGTACACAAAATCACAAGAAAAGTCAATTTATTTTTAAAATGTAATTAATGAAATTTTATATGGAAATACACACACACATATAAATTTAATATTTTTTATATTTTCCCCATTTTTAATATCTATTTATTCATTTTTATTTAATAATATTTAATATATTTAATATCTTTTAAATTTTTATAGTGAATATTTATTCATTTTATTTTAATACATTTGTATTTAAATCTTTATATAATTATTATATATTCATTTCTAATTAGTAATTTATTGTGAAAATTCTGTATTTAAATGTAATTTTAATATTTATACATTTTCAATATTTTTTAACTAATGTAATTAACATTAAAAATTCATTTTTTCATATTTTTTTTCAAATTAATAATTAATAATTATTAAATTTTATTCATTTTTAAAATTTATTCATTCAATATTATTAATTCATTTTTAATATTTATCCATCTTTAATGTTTATTCATTTAATATTTATTCATTTTTAATGTTTATTCATTGAATATTTTTTGTAATGTATTCATTTTTTATTTTTATTTATACATTTTTAAAATTTAAAATGTAATACTTTTAATATGTATGAAATTTATATAATTAATATAATTATTTTTTATTTTAATATATTCATATTTAAATATTTATACAATTATTATTTATTCATTATTAATTAGTATTTTTTATTATTATATCATTTTTAATTTTTTTTTAATTTTAACATTTATTCATTTTTAACATTTCATCAATTTATATAATTAAAATTATTAATATTTTTTTAATATTTTTTGAATTTATAAATGTTTAATTATTAAAAATTATTTATTTTAAATTTTCTATTCATTTATTATAATCTATTCATTTTTAATACGTATTCACTTTTAATAATTTTGTAATTTAATTATTTTTAACATTTATTCATTTAATATTTTAGTAATTTATTAAATTTTAATAAATATTTTTACATTTTTATTTTTAAAATATTTTATATTTTTAAAATGTTTTTAATTTATATAATTAATATTTTTTATTTAAATTTTTAAACAGTTATTATTTATTTGTTTTTAATTAGTAATTAATTGTAATTTTTTTATTTAAATGTAATTATTATTATTAATTCATTTTTATTTTAATATTTATTCATTTTTTTGTATTATATAATTTATATAATTTATTCATTTTTAATATTTTTGTAATTTACATAATTAATATTTTTTATTCATTTTTAATATTTTTGTAATATATATAATTAATATTATTTATTCATTTTAAATATTTCTATACTTTATATAATTAATATTATTTATTCACTTAATATAACATATTCATTTTTAATATTTTTTGTAATATATTAATTTTTTATATTTTTATAATTTATTAAATTTTAATATTAATTTTTTTATTATAAAGTAATTTTGTAATTTTTATTATTTATCTTTATATAATTAGTAATTTATTGTAATTTTTAAATTTAATTTTTAATTTTTACAAACTTTTAGATTTTATCAACTAAACCTAGCATTTATAAATACATAGTTTACAAGCACTAAATTTAATACTAACAAAATAAAAAATTAGCATTCATAAAATTTTTTTTTCAATTAAGCACTGATAAGCGTATGATTTATCATAGTTTTATAATCTTACTGATAAAACCCTTTCTGTTCATTTAAAAGAACCCTAACAGAGATCATTGTTCATTATGTCGTTCAAGCTCTCATGGATGTTGTACCCTGTTGCCCCCTCTCTCAAATTCATCGTACAAATCAACCCTGACCGAAGGTATATTTGTCGATCGTTACTTATTTTTAATCAATCTTGCGTAGTTTTTCACATTTTTTATTGTTCTTCCCATATGAAACTCCTCTCTACTGCTCTTTCCAGTAACCTCTACTGCTACTCCTCTCCGCAACCCATCACTATAACCCGATGTTGATTTTTTCCAATCACTGCAACAACATCTTATCATGACCCCATCATCGAAACCCTCTATCACTATAAACCTATGTTCGAACTACACCTTAAAGTTCTTAAATAACCTTTTTAATTTTATTTTTGAGGTTCCAAAGAGTTGATATGGATTTCATATCCTTTGGGTCTCAGAGTTACATTATGAGGTTGTCTCTTGGTGTCGACTGTCAGAATTTTAAAAATAAAAACCATATAAAATAGAG